>CM028138.1:268260000-271215000 GCA_016271365.2 Neoceratodus forsteri | reverse complement strand
ATAAACCTGCTGGAGCTCAGAGCAGTGTTGTTGGCATGAAAAAGCCTTCATGCCACTGTTACAGGGAAAGGTTGTACAGAGCAGAACAGTCAATACCATCACTATGTACTACATAAACAAACTGGGAGGACAAGGTCAAACCCTCTCTGCTCAGAAACCATGAAAATATGGAGTTTGGCATATTCCTTGGGAGTTTCCCTACAGGCCATTCATCTGCCTGGCAAGGACAGTACTTTGGCAGACACCTTGAGCCGGATCAACCAAGCCCATCACGAATGGACTCTGAACAGGCAAGTGGTGGAAGTGATTTTCAGGAGGTGGGGCACTTCAAAGGTAGACTTGTTCGCATCCCACCAGAACCACCACCTGCCAGAATATTGTTGCAGACCACCAGAGTGGGGAACAGTCCCCCTGTATGCTCTAATTCTGTATTGGTCAGGGAAACATCTGTATGCTTTTCCTCCCTCCCCCTTGGTGTACAAGGTTTTGCTCAAGATCCGGTCCCAGTCAGCATCCATGATCTTGATAGCTCCAGATTAGCTCAGGCAGCCATGGTACTCTCTACTGCTCTCCATGTCTGTGGCCGAACGATGCACCTTCCCAGGAGGCACAACCTGTTAACCTCCAGTCAGGGGAGGCTTCTGTACCCGAACCTCAGATCCCTCAGGCTCAAGGCTTGGCTTTTGAGGACCTAGAATATGCAGGCCTAAACCTTTCTGAAGGTGTCCTGGGCATTTTGAGGGATTTCAGGAAGCCCTCCACTAAGAAAACCTATGCTGCAAAATGGAAAAGGTTTTCTATCTGGTGTTCCACCTGGAATGTTGTGCTAACACAAGCTGGGGTACCAACCATGCTGGATTATCTCACTTATTTGCATTATTTGGGCCTTCAGCCCAGTACCATGAGGGTACATTTGGCTGCAACATCTACTTGCATTTCAGCCAGGCAAAGGATTTCTCTTGCCTCAGACCCTATCTTTAAGAGGTTCTTTAAGGGCCTTTCCCATTTGCACCCCCCTCACATGGAGCCAGTGCCAGCATGGGACCTCAGTGTATGTATAGCCAAACTCATGGGGGCTCCTTTTGTTTATTTATTTGCTTTTGGTAACCGGGTGGGTGCACTAGGCATAGAGATGCCTATTTTCAGGCACGACCCGGGAGGAATACAAGGGAAAAATACATAAGCAGTACAATGTGACGCAGCACAAGGAATAGACAGAGGGATGGTCAAAATACAAACAACTAGGCAACTGGGTGATATACAGAGTTAGACAAAGTCAAAAGAATACACAGCACAGTTTGGAAAAAGAATACGAACAAGTGTGTACAAGTCAGTATTGGGTATAACAGAAAAAGTACAAAATGCAGTAAGTGCCATCACGAGGCTCAAAACGTAGAGAAGTAGCAGAGAAGGAGGGGTAGGTAGGGATCAGGGGGAAAAGGGGAGGTGAGGAAGAAGGCATGCTAGGAAAAGGTAAGAGTGAGAGTGCAGGAAAAAGACAGGGGTGAGGATAGAAGGAAGAAATGAGCTAAGGTGGATGAAAGCATGTACAAGGATTTGAAGCCAATAGATGTTCACGGTGAAGTTTCTTAAAGCAAGCATGGGTAGGAGCTAGGCGATTAGCTTGAGGGATGGAATTCCAGTACTTTGGGGTGCATAAGAGAAAGCACGAGTACCCATAGTGGTTTTGCGTCTGGGGATGAAGAGAGGGGCATGGCCATTAGATTGGAGACCATAGGAGGGAGTTTGGGAGAGTAGTAAGGAGGCGAGGGCTTTGGGGAGGCCTGATCTAGTTATACCGTCAATTAGGGAGCCATAGGACAGTAGCCGGTGAGCAGCAGGGCTGGGCCATTTTAGGTCAGCATAAAGCTAACAGTGATGTTTGAACCGAGGTGATGCAGAGGCATAGCGGCAGATGTTGTTATAGGTGGTGTCCCATTTATGGAGGGAGGTCTTTGATGCCCCCAGGTAGGTAACCGAGCCATAGGCCAGGGCCGGGAGCAGCAGATCTTGAGCTACGGCAAGCCTGGCAGATGGCATGAGGGCATAGCTAGTACGGTAGGCACCTCCGATTTTGGCCTTAACAGATTTGCAGGTGGCGGTGATATGGAGGTCAAAATCCAGGGATTCATCAAGGAGAATGCCTAGATATTTGAGGGAGCTGGTGCCAACTACTGGGGAACCATCGGCACTCGATATTTGAAGGGTGTCGCGATTTGCCTTGAGTCTAGCTGGAGATCCGAAGAGCATGGAGTGAGTTTTGCTTGCATTTAGGGCAAGGTTGTTTTCCATTAGGGAGGATTGAATGCTTAAGAAGTCAGTGGCTAGGGAGTGGTTAATATCAGCGATATTACCACCACCACTGCAGAGGTCATCTGCATACAGCAAGGAGGAGCAGGCTGGTGCAGACGATGGGAGGTGATTTATGAAAATTGAGAAAAGTAGTGGGCCAAGTATGGACCCTTGGGGAAACCTCATGAGTATGGGAGAAGGATTGAACATGGCTGAGTTAAAGGCTACAACCTGCATCCAGTTGGATAGATAGCTACTGAACCAGGCAACTGTTTCAGCGGAGAAACCAAAAGAGTGGAGTTTAGTAAGGAGAAGGGTATGGTTAACCAGGTCAAAAGCCTTGGTTAAGTCGACGAAGATAGCGCCTGTCAAAAGACCAGCTTCCATGGCAGCATAGATGTCATTTGTAAGTATTAGAATGGCAGTGGAAGTACTATGGCCTTCGTGGAAACCATGCTGGGAGCCTGAGAGGAGGTTATGCTCATGTAGGTATGCTATAGTTTGGGTAGCCACCAGTTTTTCCAGGATTTTACTGAGTACAGAAAGAATGGCAATATGTCGGTAGTTAGACATGTCTTTAGGATCATCTTTCTTAGAGATGGGAGTGATTCTAGCTAGCTTCCAGATGTTGGGAACTATGCCGTGACATATCAACAGATTAAAGATTTTAGTTAATGGGGAGGCGATAAGAGGGGCAGCGATTTTCAGTAGCCTAGGTTCCAGTCCATCTGCACCAGAGCTAGTGCTGTCGGGGATGGAGAGTAGTAGCTTTAGAACTTCAGTTCTGGTGAAGGTCCAAAACCGGAACGGTAGATGAGAAAGCACCGGTTCTGTGTCCACGAAACTAGAAGAAGTGGGGAATGAGGCTGAGTAGCTAGATAGGTAAGAGAAATGGCTGTTTAGTACATTGGCTATGGTCACAGGATTATTACAATGCACGCCATTTAGCAGCATGTCATTTGTAATGGATGATTTATTGGCTCCAAGGAGAGTTTTAATGACAGACCAGAATTTCTTGGAGTCACCAGCAGATTTCATTAGTAAGTCCTTACAGAATGAGCTTTTAGCTAGGCGAATATTCCTGTTGCAGGAATTCCTCCGAGCTCTATAGTCATTATAATCTGCCGGTAGCCTTGAGGCCTTGAAATGCTGCCAACTTTTATCCCTTACCCTGAGTTGAGACAGAAGATCTTTTGTGAGCCACTTGGTCTGCGTACACCATATACAGCAAGTGACTCGGGGAGCATGGATGTCCTGGAGACTCCTGGAGACATGCAAACTTAGCAAGGAAGTAGTCAAGTGCTGATTGAGCATTTGAGGAGGCAAAGATAGGAGACCAGTTGATCATTGAGGGGTCATGCATAAAAAGTGCCTGATTTATATTGGCCAGATTGCGGAAGGTGATATGTTTTGGAGGAGGAGGAGATGGTGGTCTAGCAGAATGCCAGAGGCAGAAAATTGGGGAGTGATCACTTATGGCGTCTGCCAGGGTACCACTAGCAACTATACTGTTGAGGCGGTTTGTAAGGGCCCAGTGTCTTAGTGTACTGGAACGAGGAGGGGCCATGACCCTTGTAGGGTCATTGATAAGTTGGTGGAGGTTATGGCCATGTACCACAGTGTGAAAGGGCTGACTAGCTTTACTAGTCCAGTATAGATTTAGATCTCCCATTATGAGGATCTCATTTCGACCAACGGCAGTGTCCACCTGGGATAGGAGTTCCTTGAGACCAGCAGTGCTGCCAGTGGGAGGGTTACAGGCACACACTATGTGCAGTTTCTTAGAGCCTAGTTGAAGGGTGGCGTGAATGGCTTCACAGTGAGAGAGGATGGAAGAGCCATTTCAGTGTAGTGATAGGTGAGGTTTAAAGAGGACTGCAACACCACCACCACGTTTTGATGTGGGTCTATCTTGTCGGAGTATGTTGTCGTTGGGTAACATGCACAGGTGATCAGGGATGGAGGGTTTTAGCCAGGTTTCGGACAGACACAAGATGTCAGGGTTATATTGAGTAGCCCAAGCCTCTAGATCAGTTAAGTTATGAGGGAGGCCCCTGATATTTAGGTGAACAATACCCAGCCCCTGAAAGTCTTTCCAAGCTGACTCATGGGTGATATAGCCTGTCGGACCTGGTTTGAGTTCAGTATCTCCTGCCCGCATTAGTGATAGGACGAGCAGGTACCACAGTTTACGAGGAAAGAAAGGGGTGGGCAGGGGGTGATTTAGAGGAGAGGAGTTATGGAGTGTATATGCAATGTGGTAGGTGATCTTATTTTGAGACAGAGGGGAAAGGTGGCAAGGGGCAGGTGGGATGGTGTAAGCATGTTGGTAGAAATAACATTATATTACCCTCTCACCTCATGTCTCTGCCTCCTTTCAACATGCTGCCTTGCAGGCAGCACCTTTCATCACTCTGTCCCTTTCAGTGGACCAAAGCCGCAAACTGGCCCCACACAGGGCTCACAAATCAACGGCTGCCACCACGTCCTAATCCCTGACTGAACTTCCCAGCCCAACAAAACAAAAACACTGCCGCATGGCCAAGCGCCCCACTCTGGCCTCCTCTTTAACTCTCTCCCTGTCTGTTTTCTCGGCTCTCCTCTCTCTCCCCTTTTTAAGCCTTCAGTCCCCAGGCGCCAAAAAACCCTGCAGTCCAATCATGGACTGATCCTTCAGGCACCAAAACACTGCCCCAACTAAGACCTCAATGACCCATAGTCCCACAAATGACTATTTACATTCCACTAAACAGGGCGCCAGCCAGCACTGAAACTACAGGAACAGCCGCTCCTTAAATTCTCCTCCCAGGTGACAACACATGCTCAGTGAGCGCGGATCACCATTTCCACATGCAGTCATTCATTTATTTATAATTGCGGTCCTGAGCCCAGCCAGCCTGAAAACTGGCCTGGGATCACCACCCCTGCTTCAGAAGCACAGACACCCTGACCCCACAGCAAGCCGAGACACCAGGAACTGGTGACTGGAGCTGCAGACAGCACCACTGGGGCTGCAAGGCACGACTCCCACCAAGAGCCATGGCTGACCAGTGCCGCAGGGAAGTCATAGAGCTCCCTTAGGTAAGCCCATTTGGGGGGCTTACACATGTAAAACTGAAGTGGGGTCGGATGGGGGGACACAGTTACTTCTTCATGCATAACTCAGGCAAACAGCTGAAAAAATGATATTCCTTTCCAGGTCACAGAAGTGGATGACAATCAGGAAGGATACTACAGAGACAGTCACTCCATAGTGATTTTAAATATCTGTGCACCTAGTGAAGTGGGGGAAAGACTAGTGTTCCTTCAGAAACTTTTATTTAATACTATACAGGGCCAGAGCTCAATTTTTTTTTGTAGTTGGAAGGGGCTTTAACTCTCTTAAAGAATAAAAGTGGAATGGGAGAGGTTAAGATTAATGAAGTGGGTCATTGTGTCGAAAGGATAATGCAGGAGCTTAGGCTGACAGATGTGTGGCAACATCCATCTAAACCTATTCCAGAACTGATTTTCTGTTATTCAATGACTGGTTGCATACAGTACTGACTGGCAGGATTAAACCAATTACAGTTTCAGATCATGTCGCAGTGGTTTTGGACATAGATGTTATTAGAACATGTACGAATCCTCTATGGAAGCTGAATGTTTCCTTACTTAAATGACCCATCCTTTAAAGAGATGATACAAGAACAGATAATAGAATATTTAGAGCTTAATAAAGAGAGTGATACCTCCACAGCAGTAAGATGGGATGGCTTAATTAAAATCCATTGTTACCGTTAGCACCATATGGTGTCAGAACCATCCATTGCTTAACCTGACCCCAAATGGCGGCACCAGATAAAATGAGTGGGATATGGAGAAAAATTATACACTTTGCCTCTCAGAAAAAAAAGTAGCTATTGAATTGCAGTGGAAAGTAAGATATTTCATTTAGAGGCAGAATATAAAATTACCCTGTGTAAAAGCTTAAAAAAGAAATTACAAGAATGCCGAGATATGTTGCAGAAGGGGCGAGAACAAAAACCTGAGGGTACCCTTTTTTTATACTAAGCACTAATTCTATCAATTGGGTAACCAGGCAAGTAAACTTTTGGCCCGGCAGATTAGAAAGCCAGTTGACACTCGGGCAGTCTCGAAAGTCAGAGATCTGGAAGTCCATGCTGTAGGGCTTAGTAACCCTGAGGTCACTGCAAAAATCTTCACTTCGTATCTTAGCTAGTTCTATTTGGCTGAGAAAGCTGGGGATCATATTGGGAAAACTGACCAGTTTTAGGGGGGAATTACAGTAAACAAACATTCCCGGACAGACAGTGAAATGATGGAAGCCTCCATTATGTAAGAAGAGATAGAGGAGGTAACAAGGAAACAAAAGAATGGAAAGGTGCCTGAGGTGGATGGCCCCATCCCATAGAATTTTACAATGCGTTCTAGAACCAACTTATACCAGAACTGCAGGTAGTTTGTCAAGGGTGCTGGGAGTGGGTAGGCACTGAACGAATCATATTGCTCCATCTCCCTACATACAGTAGACCTAAAACTTCTGAATGCCATTCTGGCAAAAAAACTTCAGTGCATTCCATTCTCTACCAGTGAACCTGCCACTGCTCCCCCAGCTTTTGATAACCAGTATACAGGAACACTCTCTGGAACATATAATAGGGCGATCGTATAAGGCATTGCAAGAAATGACAAGTGAATAGGCAGCATCCATCCTACAAAGGCAGAACACAGAGATGGGTACTGAACAAATGTTGGGTGAGTGGGATAAATTTACTGTTAGAGCGTATTGCCTCACCTGCTCGACCTACTGGAGAGAATTCTCCTGGAAATGCTGATATAGGTTTTTCAGAGCCCCTGACATAATGGCTAAATATGCAGGCGAGGGGGCGGCAGTATGCTGGAGGGGATGTGGGCAAATCAAAGCTGATACCACACATATTTTCTGGAGTTGTCGTAGTATACGGCCATTCTGGCAAGAAGTTATCTAGGAAATAGAAATGTCTCTTGACTGCATAGGGAGAATCACCCTGTCTGTGGTGTTGCTAGCCATACACCCTGGAGGATTCAGGGATGAGCCCTGCCACCCTTCAGCTAATCCCCATCTCAATATTAGCAGCAAAAAAGACTATAACACACTTATGGCACACTAACAGAGCCCCATCCAAAGAGACCTGGACATCCATAATGGTCGATATTTAGAATATGGAACTCCTCACATACACATATATGGATAAGATCCCTAAATTTGAGTCATTCTGGAGAAAATGGGTACTACATTGTACCATAGGGGAGAGAATATAACACCTAGCTATAATGGGAAGCTTCTCTCTTCACTTTTCTTTCTTAATCTTTTCTTCCTTTCCACACGCTTTACACTTTCTATGAACTACTTCTTGGCTAAGCCTGGCTAATACTAGCAGAATAAAATCGGCGGATTAACTCAAATGAATTAGTAAAGTGCATTGGAATAATAGTTTAAAAATGCATCAAGCCTCAAATCTGAAGAACTGCCCATTGGGTCACTCGGCAGCACAACTGGTTAATGAAAATACTGAAAGGAAATGTATGTAGAGACCTTTATTGTATACCACTAGTCATATAAGACCTGATCAGCCTAAATAATCGTATTCGATTAGGTGAATACAATGCATTATACAGCCATGTAAGACTTGTTGTTTTGTATCTGTTTTCTTTTTAACGATGAAAATCACAATTAAAAAAAAAAAAAAAAGACTTAAGTGTTGCATATGCTCCCTAGGCTATATAGGTCAGTCTGTTTTTATTATGGGGAAATACTGTATCTCTTGAATAATAGTAGACATGTTCTAAACTTCCTCGTCTTTGCTACTAGCTATATCCATGGATGCAGAAAGTGTTTTTTACGGGTGGGGGTGGGGTCTGGGGGGCTCTTAGTTACACCATGCAGCGAAAGAATTTCAGAGATAAACTTTTAAATTGCATAGCGTCCCTCTACCCAGCACCAGAGGCCATTGTTTAGGTCAGTGGGGTTAACTGTAGGATTTGGCCACTCCAGGGGTATTAGACAGGGTGTCCTCTACCCCTCCTTCGCTTTTCAACATTTGTGTCAAGCCACTGACTCTAGCAGCAAGGGAAAGCAGTGGTGTAGACAGAGTGAAGGTTGGAGGTGTTGAGCAAAAGATCTCCCTATATGTGGATGATAGATACCCTCTTTTCCATTAACAACCCAGAAAAATCCATTACAAAAAAAAATATTGCAGACTTATGGGGAGCTTTCAGGTTGCAAAATAAATTACAATAACCTCGAAGCTATTCACGCATCAAGTACCTGCTCCAGAGGGTTTTAAGGAACCATTTCCATGCCATTGGGCCCTACATAACTGCTTAAGATATTTTGGGGTACGAGTTATTCCTTCCATAGCTCAGCTTTTTTGCCCTTAATTAGTAACCCTCTGGACATAAAAATAACCAGAGACCTGATAGCATGGAATTGGTTTCCTTTTGCTTTAGGACACAGAATAAAAACTTTGAAGATGAATGTCTTGCTCCGTTTCCTCTACTTGTACTTAACTCTACCAGTCCACATACCAGTCCCATTCTGGGGAAAAAGTGAATACTCTGGTCCCCCAGTTTAACTGGGCAGAGCACAAAAAGTGAATAGGACAGCACATCCATATGCTTCCCAAGGCAGAAGGTGGTCTGGCCCTTCTTGACATTAAACTATATTATGTGGCAACACAGGCCATTCATTTAGTTTCTTGGGTAAAGCGGGGACACCGTTCAAGTTGTTACGTGATGGAGGATGTCGATCCTCTACCTACCCTTTTGTACACCTTACCGGGTGTCCCACTGACTTATGTAGTCAAATCGAGAGTGGGAAATACCTGGACTAGGCACACTCTCGAGATTTCAAAACAAATGAAGATCAGGGCCACCACAGCTAATGGGATTTGCCTGTTAGTTACATTAGCAAATTTAGAATTTCTCCATCATAGGGCACCTGTAGGATTCCGTAGTTGGAACCAGAAATGGGTAAGGAGTCAAACAAGTAATTGTAAATGGGGTCTGTCTCCCATTTGAAACAATATGAGAGAGGTCTGAGCCTCCAGTTCAGTATATGTTCCCCTTCTTTGGAGTTTGACATGGCCTCCAATCCAAAAACAGGATAGATGACATGAATAGGGACTTGACTAGCTTGAAAGACTGACTTTACTGGGTGGCAGTGTTGAACGCTAGAGGCAGATATATCTCAAGGGTCAACAAACCCCTGTACCAGGCCAGAAACATTTCAACACTTGAACTCGCATGTAAATGGGAAAATGACTCCGTATTACAAATTGGGGAGCCTGAGTGGTAAAAGATGTGGGAGATGGGATGGAAAATAACAGCTCCCTTACTTGGTAGGTAGAAAGTGTCGATTATGTACTTCACCAGTCATCCGGTGCAGCAGTAGAGCTACTGCTTGCAGCATTGACGACCTGGGGTTGGGAATGAACCTGGGCTGTTGGTGGGGTGGGGATTGAGTGTCCCATGGACTGCTTTCCTTCTCTGGGAGGGAAGGGCGCTGTTCCGCTGCGATGTTGCCACCTGGGTGACCACAGAACCAATGCAGCAGAGCGCCACAGACCTTGAGGGGTGATGTCAGTGGGGGACCTGCACTCATCCGTTCTGCGTGCGCAGGCGCATTGGTCTCCCCGTGTGCTTACCGACATTTTTGGGGGTCGCTAACACTGGGCAACAAAAGCTCAACCCTGGTGCTGGCTTCAGGCGGGACCCCGGTATATGCGGGGCAGTCCTGTCCACCACCGCAAGCTGTCTGACGAGGTGCATGACCAGAGATGTAGCCATCCACCTCTTACCCCTGCCCAGAGGGTAAACCGAGGCCCCGTGGTAGCAGGTTGTGGTAGGATAGGTAGGGACTGTGGATGGCCTGGTGGCTTCTAGCTGGAGGACCAGCCAGTAGAGTTGGGGGCAAAAACAATAAACTGAAAAAGAGATTAGGTACTTCCACAACCCTTCCATCACACATTGTTTAAGGCTGCTGCCTCAAACCAGTGCTACTGGGGTTATAGACACAAGGGTACCCACTTTCAGATATTCTGGGACTGCAAAGCTGTACTGACATATTAGGTGAATATTTTAAGAGACTTGGAAAACGTTTGTCGGATAAAATATTGTCAAATTTTAAATTCCTAGTTATGGGACTCTTTGTCCCAGGTGTAGTTATTTGGAAGGACAGAGAACTGTTATGGACTGTGGTCTCTATTCAGCAACATGCATAGCCCACTACGCACTGCATAAGTGGGCCTCGGAGGGCTGTATGCAGGAATCGTGTGCACGTTACACCTAAATGGGATGCACAGTGTGTGCACACTTCTGGGAGACCCTGTATGAGGCCATATCGGAGGGCTGCACGTTGCGCATGTGGCGTAATGCTAATGTATCAACCAGAACATTCCAAAAAGGTGCATGCGGAGGATGCAGTACAGTTACTCCAGGCAGACCTCTGCCATAAACTCAGACCTGCAGTCCCACATGCTGCTAACCGATAGGAACGCACCTGAATGTGCTGGCTGTAACCAGCCTGCCCCAGCAGTGCACATATGCCACCTAAGTCGGATGCCTGTGATCCCGCAACTACAGCGGATGTCACCTGTATGCCACTGTCATGGCCGTCGGGCCCCGCGTGTTGAGCACGTGAGGTAGCCAAGGTGGACATCCCATACCACATTGTCTGCAGTGACATCCACATACATGCATGCACATTGGGGTGCTGCATGTCCCTGCTGGTGCGGATCACCATATATGGTGGGTGCATGTGGGGAGTCTCTTTCAAGTGAGAATGAACACCAGGACCATTCCTGCTGTTACATTCCTGTAATTCCTTCCTCCGCCAAACTCTTCCACATCCTTGTCTGCATGTTCTACCGCGCCACTATGCATCACACTACCCGCTTGTAGGTGCATTGGTGAATTCCACGTGGTTTGCATGCCTCTAGGGGTACGCACCTGCACACCCATCACTATGTTCATTTCAGACATAAATCGCCATGTTTCTGAATAGAGGCCTATGTGTCTGGTCACAGTTAAAGGTATTATGAAACACTGGTAGTCCCCCTCGGCCCTCACAGTAAATGAATGAATGGATAGATAGAAAAATGAAAGTGGTACATTGGACGGAAAACATTGTTGCTGATTTGAGGCAAACAAAAGATAAATCTGTTTTAAAAATGGAGGGGTTGGGATTCATACCTGGTTACTACAGCTGGGATAACAAGCTGTGGGCCAGAAGCAAATATTTCAGAGGGACTGACCCCCTCCCGCGCACCCCATGGGGTACTAGTACTATATAATGAATTATGGTATAATTCGAACTCAAAATTAAAGTAGGAATCCATAAGGAATTACACCTCTATCTACTCAAAGACTGTATGAGATTATGTAATGTATTGTACTGGAATGTGAAATCATTTTGTCAAAAAGTTCTTAATTAATTTGAGTTTAAAATGAAAGCGAACTAAAAATGTGTTCTTTTTCCTTTTTTAAGGTTCAGATCACACAGAGTGGTATGAGGAGACTGTAACTTACACGGAGACATTACCGAGGGCTTCAATACGTCAGCGGGTAAATGTATTCTTAGTTTGCCCCATTGCTCGCCGAACAAAGCCCAGATCTCGCTGCACCACTGCGTAGGCATGTGACCCAGTGCACTTCCATTAGTAGACAGTGCATGCGCAGAAACCCCCCAACTGTGTTGTTTAGCATTGCATGTAGTGTTGTCTGCCAGAAGGGCTTAGGATTTAGGGGTGGCTAGTATAGCTAATGAGATCTTCAGTTTCCTGCAAAAAAAAAAGCTGCAGTTGGTATCAGAAAAATAAATCTCATTGCATTCCCCGAATACTTACAGTTTCTCTATCCTATGTTTATTCTACTGCCATTGACCTGCCCCCTTCTGACCTTGCCCTCCCAGTCCCGTTACCTACCTTCTCTAAAGCTTTCCTCTCCAGTGAGTCCACCATGGAGCACCCCCGTGGCCATGCCTTCGTGGCTGCCCTAACTGTTACAGAGCACGTTCCAGATTACTTGGAGGAGATGCCTAGTCATTTTGTGGGACCAGCAGAAGACCAGGCACAATACAGCCGTGGCTGAGAGTTTTATTCCTGGTGCTTTCTCAAGGACCTACATTCTTGCAGTGATGCACCGTGCATTGTGTGGAGGCACGCACACGCATATCAGCTCCTGAAGGTGGGCCCTTCCCGAGAATACAGTGCCACTGTGCTGCCATCTGGCTTCCACCAGGTGGTAGGAAGGTAGCGGGATGCTGTGTCCCCCTTCCCCAAGGGAGGAGAACTGTCTTTGGGACCCTCAGTCCTGCCTCGCCCGACCAGCTCTGGAATGAAACAAGTGTATTCCTGAACCTGGGCCATAGAAACGGAGAACTTGTTGGCAGAAAAGGACCATTTGGCTAACTAAGTCTGACCAGAACTTCCAAGCCTGTTCTGCCTCTGCAGACCCTATCTGGTGTCCAGTGACCCTCCACCCTCCCTTTCTCTTTTTATAATATACCCCTATGTTTATCCCATGCGTGCTTGAAGCCCCCCACTGTTCTATCCTCCATGACTTCTGGCAGACTCTTCCAGGTGTATACCACCCTTCATTCAAAAAATATTTCCTCACATCTCTCTTGAACCTCCCCTTCCAGTTTCATTGCATGTCCCCTGGTCCTGGTGCTCATTGTCATTTGAAAGAGACCACCCACAGGTATGATAGTAACCTTTAAAAACCTCATGGGGGCGGCCAGCCCGGTGGCGCTGAGGGTTGAGACACTGGACGCCTTGTCTCATGCTACGCCGGTGACCTGGGTTCGGGAAAGACCTTGGGTCATCAGGGTGCTGGCGGGAGGGGGGGAGGAGCAGGATCAGACGGATCCAGTAGGCTTCTCTTCTCTCCTGAGGATGGGGGGATAGGTTGTCGCCCTCCCGTAGTTCGTCTCCCAGTTTGGTGGAGGTTCGGTGGGAAGCGGAGGGGGCGCAAGGACAGGAGGGCGGAAGGGGCTGAGCTGGCGCCATGGTGTGTGTGTGTGCGTACATGCACACATGGCCGTGTGCCGGGCCGGTGGGGTAAAAACATTGAAAAATTACCATAAAAATAATAATTAAAAATAAATAAATAAAAACCTCAGGGGGTAAATAAGTACAAGAGGGAAGTATTTTTTGGAAGAAAAGGTGCCCAAGAACAAGAGGACATGATATGAAGCTGGAGGGGGGTAGATTCAGGAGAGATGTTAGGAAATATTTCTTCACTGAAAGAGTGGCGGATTCCTGGAATCGCATGCCGACTGCACGGTGAAACCCCGACGACGAAATCTCTCACAGCAACAAGCTCAGCAAGTTTCAAGATTGTTGCTGTGAGGGACCCAAGAGTGAAATTTCACCCTTTCACCGACTGTGGGCCCCCCTCCTCGAGACAACTCTGACTCTGAGTTACCTATAGAAGAGGGGGTGCAACTGGGGTTCTGGGGGCACAGCCCCCGATGGAAAACGCACTGATGTCTGACAGGCGAAATTGTCTGTTGACATTGGGGATCTTGCTATGCTGGACTTCGACAATGGTGTTGTCAATTCGGCATAGGTAAACCTCCTGGAGCAGGTGTCCAGCAGAGGTGGTGGGTGCTAAAACAGTGCAGGGGTTCAAGAAGACATAAGATAGGAATAAGGGAAGCTTGGGGAAGGGAAGGGTGGGGGAGAATATGCTGGAGATCAAGTAGGATCTGTGCTGATTCTGTAAGTGGGGAAAATGGGCGGACTAGGTGGGCCAAGTGATCCTCATCTGCTGGAAAATTCTGTGTTTCACCCTGTTTACCCACGTGAGGTACATATAGGTCTCGTAACCTTTCCTCTCTTTCTTTTTCTCCTCTCCCCCTTCCCCCCCCTTTTCTCCTAGGGTGTACATGTTGGGATCCGCTGTCCTCGTTGGGCTTCTTATGTAACCTTTGTACCATTTTAGCTGCCCTTCTCTGGACTGCCTCCACCTATGTCCTTTCTGTGGTGTACTCTCTAAAACTGGAAACAGTATTCCATGTGAGATCACACCAATACAGCGGCAAAAACACCTCTCTCCTCCTGCTGGAGATACCTCTCCCTGTGCACCCTAGCATTCCACTAACCATACCCACTGCCTTGTCACACTGGCCTGACACCTTGAGGTCCTCAGATATGACAGACCCAAGGTCTGTTTCCTGCATAGTGACTGTCAGTACCTCCCCATCTATCCAGTACTCAGCGCCGGGGTTCCTGTGCCCTAGGTACATGATTGTGCACTTTTTGGCATTTAAACCCATCTGCCATGTTTTTGACCTCTACTCTAGCTTCCCAAGATCCCTATGCATTTTCTCCACCCCCTCTTGAGCGTACACCCTATTGCAGATTTGGGTCTTATCTGCAAAAAGGCATACTTTCCCTTCTCATTCTTCTGCATGAAGGCACTGAAGAGCAGGAGGAGGTGCCTGATCATTGCTCCCAGTACCAAGCCATGGGGTACCCCACTGGTCACTCTTCCATCCTTAGAGTGAGTTCTGTTGACTACCACCTTCTGTCACCTATCCGTTAACCAGTACCTTACCCAACTCACCATTTTATATCCCGTTTAGGCTGGTCTACTTCTATATCAGCCTCCTGTGTGGCACAATGTCGAGTGCCTTGCTAAAGTTCAGATAGGCCATGTCCACTACCCTGCCCTGATCTATTTCCCTGGTCACTCAGTCAAAGAACTCTTATGTGATTGACAGGTTCACCAGTGTAATGAGCAGTAGCATTACCACTGCACTGCCGGGACAACTAGCACTTAAAATTTCAAGACTTTCTAGCTTCATATTCAGAAAACAAATCAGTAGACTCAAAAGTCTGAAAAAATCAGGACCACAAAAGTTGCAATTGCAGAATTTTAGTGTGTTCAAGGCAGAAAAAGTTTGGAGGACACCGAACTACAACCCCAGCGCTTCGACCAGCTCTTGGTCTTTGTCTGTTACACCTGTGAAAAAAGTGCTTTGTGTACTCCAGTACCTGGCAGTGCATCAGGTGGCATATTAAAAGGTGCAGTTATTGAAGCGCAAAGCTGATTTCACGTGCACTAACAGGTGCCTAGCACCTATGCACATCAGTGCAGTAGTGCTGCATGTTGGCACACTGAAATATTCAAATGTGTTCAACAGGGCTAACAGGCAGGTAGTGCCACACCTGTTAATGCTGCAGAAAACCTGTTTGTAACATAGTGCACAGTGGTGCGCTTTCACTACCCCTCACCCCCCAAGCAGGCATTTCTGGTGCGTACTGTGAACAAAACTCCTGTGCTAGGTTTCGTCCATCCCACCCCAATCCCCATGTCACTGTTTTCACCATTACAGTCCCTGGCAGTCTAGTGAACCCTCACCCAAGCCTATGATAACTAGATATATTTGATAGAACACATGGTCACAAGATGGTGCGCACTGAGTCATTGGTGCTTCATGACGACCAATAAACTTGTTACAAACAAAAAAGTCAAGCTCTCACCACCAAAATTTAAAAATATACCAGGCTTCAATTAAAGTACAGATATTGTTGTTTACTGACAGGCATAAAAACAACTCTGTGGCAGTGCGTGCCTGATGAGTTTCAGAATGAGTAGTCACTTAATCAAAGCTCAAAACCTTTGATAAAGGGACTATTTATTTCAGAACTCATCAGGCAGGTACTGCCTGAGTTGTTTTTATGCCTGTCGCAATATTTGTATTTTAATTGAATTCTGGTGTTTTTATTAAATTTTGGTGGCGAGTGCGCAACTTTTTTTGTTTGTAATAAACATGCTGTGGTCTTCCCTCTACCCAAAGGGGGTGACTCCTCATCCCCTGGCAACTGTTGTCCCATTTGTCTCCTTCTTACCCTTGCCGAGCTTCAAGAACACATTGTCCTTTCCCAACTCACCTCTTTTCTATCTGACACCTCTTTTTTCAGCCCTTTCCAGTCTGGTTTCAGGAAAAAACACTCAACCACCACCCCTCTCTCCTATGGCTCACAGACTCCCATCCTAACCGGGATGGACAATGGACAAATTACCTCTGCCATTTTTTGTTGACCTGGCCAAGACCTTCGACACCATCTCTCACTCCTTTCTCCTCAACTCACTCCCAGCAACTGGCCTATCTCCCTCCGCCACAAACTGGTTCAAGGCATATCTTATTAGGTAGAACCCAGTCAGTTAAGATCTTGGATGCCACTTCCCCACCACTCCCGATTAGCACTGGAGTCCCCAGGGCTCAGTATTAGGGCCCCTCCTAGTCTCCATCTTCTTAAACAACCTTCCCTCTGTTTACTCCCCATCCTCTGCTGTACATACGTATGCCGATGATACAGTCCTGGATGCACCTGGCTCCTGTCCTGTTGAGGTTACAACTAGTTTACAGCAAGACTTCGACGAGGTTTAGCTCTGGTTTGCTAACCATAAACTTTTCCTCAACACCAAAAAGACTGTCTCCATGACCTTTGCCACAAGGCAGAGACTCTCTAGGCTTCCCTCCCTACCCACTTTTCACACCCTTGAGGAGACTTTACCTGAGGACACATCCTCCTTCAGGTACTTAGGTGTTTCGTTGGACCAACACCTAAACTTCTCTGAACATATTGACGCCATCTAGAAAAAACTGCGCTCCAAGCTTGGTGCCCTGTTCAGGAACCGTAGTTGCATCCCTCCTACGGCTAGGTGTGAACTTGTTCAGAAGATGATACTGCCCATTTTTGACCACTGTGACGTGGTCTATGGTGCTGCCACTAAGTCCTCCCTGGCCAGACTGGACACCCTCTTCAGTTCCTTCTGCGCTTTGCCCTGGATGCCCCCTCTGCGCACCACCACTGCATTCTTTATCGTACCTATCCTTCCCTCTCTTACAAATGGTGACTCTCCACTGTGCTAAATTCACTCCAAGCACTGGTTGGGTGAGAGCTCCTTCTACCTCACCCCCTCCTTTGTAGCCCGCCCCCCATTCACGTTAGATCACTGACTCCATACTCTGTTGTCCCCCTGCATTTGGTTGTCTCTGCAGATCAACCCAAATCAGCCAATCCAGTTACTCTCACCGCCCCAAAATTTGGAATTCCCTCCCCAAAATCCGCACATCCTCTACCTACTCCACCAGCTCTGCCTCAATAATTACACCTTGCACCTAGCTGCTCCTGCCCTGTCCCTTAGCAATTCCCTTCTCTAAGACTAGACAAACCCTACCCCCCACAGTCATCTTCATTTACACTGTGCACACCACCCCTTCTCCCCATCCCCTAATTGCTCCCCTTCTTGGCTTCCCTTGATCTCTCACAGAATGTAAAGGACCCTGAATGCTCTCCATGGATCCCACCCCCACCCCCACAAGGGGCTTGTATCTCTCATCTACTACCCCTTCCCCACCATCTTAAAGGGTTCTCTCTGGGACACTGTTTTTTCCCCCTTCTCTCCGTTGCCCCCAGTTCTCTTGCAGGGTTACTTGAATCCTGAAGGGGTCTCCAGGGGCATGACTCTTCCCCCTCCCTCAACTCACCCCCCTCCCCTTCCCCCTTTTCTTTCATATGAGCACTTGTTTACTTATTAGCTCAGCACTTATTATTGTCCCCTCTTTCAACATGTTGTGCTCAACACTGTTGTAACACTGTTTGTAACACCTGCCTTACAACTGTATGTTAATGTTGATCCTGTAACTTGAATGTATAATGTCTCATTCCAGTTGTACCCCTTCCCCTCAGGTCACACCGGGAGACGAGCGACTTGTTGCTCAGTGTGCCTTCCTGGTGAAACATTTAAATAAATAAATAACATATATTTGATACTTGTTCTGCCACTGTTAGTTTGCTCAGCTAACGTCGACATGAACCCAGGTCCAGTATTTGTTATTTTATTTACTTGCTGCCCAGGTAAGTACACTGGTCCCAGGTCCTTTTTCCAGTAACAACCCGAGCCCAGGTAGACAAAGAAAAGTGTAAAAATAAGAGAAACATTGTTATAACCTAGCTGGGAAATACATTTTCAAGAGTAACTGAATGTAGCTTCAATACACAGTTAAAAAAAATAAATGTATACAGCTTCAATAAAGTGGCACAAAAAATCGATAATTTGTTTTGTAAGAATATATGAACATATGAAAATGTCAGGAGAAGAAGGCCTTATGGTCTGTTAAATACACTTGACGCAAAGTTTGTGTAACATGTTATCTTGATCGGGGGGTATCTCAGTCATCAGGTCACACATATGGAACTTCATCATCGGTGAAGCAGGATCCACACAGAAGATTTTCAGCAGTACCAGTGGGGCTGCCCTCACAGACGTCTCCCGATGTCCGCTCTGACGCAGTTTCGCGCTATTTTCGCCTCCGATTTTTATTTTACTTGGTTTTTAGAATCTCTTTTTTATAAGCGATTCCTTTACCTTGTTTATGTCATGAGTTAATCCTTCCACTTCTCTCTTCCGTCGCTGCCACTGTGGAAAGAAGATTGCCTCTTTAGATGACCATATTTTCTGTGTCTGCTCTCTTGGGCACAACATTTCGGACTGTGAGTACTGCCACAAAGTTAATCAGACCATCCTCGGGCAACGTAAAAAGGCTCTCAAAAGGAACAACAGGTAGCCAGTTCTGGGCAGGGGTCCTCAAGGGTCCCTCCTTCCCAGTCATCGGTGGATTCATCGAGCTCCCAGGCTGCAAAGGCCGGAGATGAATCCTTGGGGGAAAAGTCACAAGAAAGACAGAGATCAGGATAGCTCCCCCCCGGTGGCGTTCCTGCTCCCGGACGGTCATTTCTTCTTCCGCCGAGGCTACTCGGTCGGCTGCAGCTGCACCGACGCCTGTTGCTGTCCAGGTCTCTGTTCCTACCAGACACATAACAACAGCACCGCTGCCCGCCTCTCTGGGTGGCTGGTCATCGGCCCCTAGTTCGTTGATGCCTGGTTCATCAATGACAGCCTTTCCATTGCGGTGTGATACTTCTCCAGGCCCGCAGCCATTGGACTTTTTGGGCTCCCAGGTCCCAATGGACAGGTCATCATGCCCTGTACCAACGACCCCTCCTCTGTCAACGCAGCAGACTTCTGTTGGCCCCAGTGATATTCTGACCAAGTTTACTACAGTTTTGGTCCACCAGCTGGGTACTTATAGGCCTGGGTCCACTGCGCCATCGACGGCCCTGTCGTCATTGACCCCACTTCGACCTCTGGCAGTTCTCTGTGTGCCGTTATCGGCCCCTCATTCATCACACCTCGAGGTTGGAGTAGGTCGATGTTGAGGAGGGGTACTATCCTGATCTCATCCTGCCTGAGGAAGAGGAGAAACCCCTTTCCTCTGACAGGTCCACTGCCTCTTCGGTGAGTGAGGTCTTTGTCAAGCATACTCCCAGGCCTCCTCCAGAAGACCCTACTTTCTTTAATGTCATGAAGAAGCTCTCCTCAGCCATGGGCTTTCATACTGAGAAAGAGGATGCCACCAGACGGGAGTTGATGGACTTTTTGGGAATCCCAGAATCTCCTTCTGTCCTCCCAGCCCTGAGAAATGCCACTACTGCCACCTGGCACAGACCTGACATGGTCCCCGCCATGCCTCGCAGGGCAGACAAGTTGTATCATGCCCCCCCAGAGTCTACCTTACTATGTTGCCCAACCCAAGACTGATTCAGTGGTCATTAAAGCAGCTCATTTTAGGTCTAAGGTGCCGAAGCACCTCAGCTCTCTCCCTCTGACAAGGAATCCTGGCTGTTTGACCTTTGGGGTAAGAGGGTGTACACCTCCTCCACCTTGGGGACAGAGGATCGCTAATTACCTCTTTTATATGGTCAAATACCAGAATACTATCTTGAACAAGGGGAAGGTGGCTGCCCAGGCCCTCCCTGATAGTTCTCAGATACAGGAGGTTCTTAAATACTTGCAGAGTACAGAAAATATCAGCAAGCATCTCCTTAGGGCCTTGTATGGTATCTCAGATACTGGTGCCAGGGCTGCTGCCACAGGCATTTGCCTCCATAGGCACTCCTGGCTGAGGGTCTCTGGCCTTGAGGCAGATGTCCAGCAAAAGGTGCTTAATGCCCCTTTCATGCTATTTGGGCCGGATGTTCAGGACATCATTTATTTTATTTATTTATTTCATTTTTGTTAACCGGGTAGGTGCACTAGCCATAAAATGACTATTTTCAGGCACGACCCAGGAGAGTACAACAAAAAGAGAACAGTTGAACAGCAGCAACATGGGTACAATAATACAAATAGAGGAACAGTACAGCAGTGCTACAAAAATACAGTGGGTAGAAACAACAAAAAATAATGGTAAGCCGGCAACCCGGGTTCAGGAGCGGACTCGGGTCGTCGGTGGGTCGGCCGGGGGGGAGATAGGCTGGAGCATCCAACGACAGCTCGCCTTCTCCGGGAAGGGATTCGGCCGATGCCCGGCACTTGCATGACCCTGAGCGGAGGCTCGAGGAACTGCAAGCCCCACTTGGGGATGGGCGGCCATTGGGCAGCATAGAGCTGATCGGCGGCGTCGTCGCCGTCTGGGGAGGTTACTTGCTGCTCGGGAAGGGAGAAAAACGTGGAAATAGCCTGCTTCAGCCGGAAGATGGGAGGACCATGGCTGCTGCACTTGCCTGTGCCCCAGCAGACCTCAGACCGACGAAATGTAGGTAACTGGTCTGAGCCCCCCGCCTGCCCGCCTGCAATCCGCTCCATGGGGCCTAGGGGTCTGCTTGGGTAGGGTTCCGGGCAGTGGGATGTCCAGTTGTCCCCCTGAAGGGTCGGAGGAGGCAGGCTGGAGAGGAGGGATAAATAGAATAAAAAAAATAAATAAATAATGGCAAGCATTATACAGATAATGGCAGTAAGGTATATAATAAGTGCAAAAACCATGGACTCGACCTGTGGTGTGAAAGGGTTAATAAGATGGTAAGGTTATATAGAGAGAAATGTTCAAACATAACAAGAAAGACTGACAGAAGGAAGGTCAGGGGTGGTAAATGGCAAAATAACAGTGGATGGTCAGCAACAAGGTTCGAGAAGGAAGAGAGCTAGTAGTCAAGAAGTTATTTACAAAGAGAAGGAAAAATATTGGGAGGGGAAGAGGAGACGGTCTTGGAGCTGGATTAGAGCAGGGGTCACATTACTGGTAAGTCTCAGGAGCTTCAGGTTGGGTCAAAGCATGTACAAGCATCAGCTAAGGATAGATAATGACGATATTCACTTTTAAATCCAAAGTGAGACTGAGACAGCCGGAGGTTGAGTGGAAGAGCATTCCATAGCCTGGGAGCAGAGAATTGGAAGGCCCCTGTGCCTTTAGTTGTTCGACATCTCTGAACATAGAGCAAGGATTTGTCAGCTGATCGCAGGCCATGGGAGGATGGTTGCAGGACCAGCAACGCCGCCAGCTGGGATGTTTTTTTTTTCCCCCCGGATGATCGAGTCCATTAGTGATCCAAGATAGTATTGTCTACTGGCAGAGGGTGAGAGCCAATTCAGATCCTTATAAAGAAGGCAGTGATGTTTGAGTCGAGGTGACGAAGAGGCAAATCGGCATATATTGTTGTAAGAATAGAGGCACCATAAGTAAGGGTTGGGAGCAGAATACCTTGGGCAGTTATTAATTTGGCCGAGTGCGTAAGCATGTAGCTCGTTTTGTAAGGTACTCCCAGTTTCGAGTTTACAGCTTTGCACAAGGACTGAATGTGAAGATTAAAATCCAGGGACTGGTCCAGCAGGATCCCAAGGTACTTGAAGGAAGTAACATTTTCAAATGGAAATCCTCCTGGGTGAAGAACCTCCAGCAAACTATAACAGGCCTTAATCTTCGGTGTGGAACCTAGGAACATGGCTTTCGTTTTCTTTTCATTTAGTACAAGCTTACAGTCTAGTAGCCAGTCTAAACCCTTATTGAAGTCTGAAGTAAGTGATGTGTTTATGCAGGCAATACTAGAAAAACTAGTATAGATGATCAGGTCATCAGCGTAGAGCAATAGTTCTCAGACTTTGTCACAGTGAGCCTCCCCAAATCCATAGAAAAGATTTTGAGCCTCCCCCAAAAACTGAAAAAAATCTTGGGCCTCCCCAAAGAAAAATAACATACTGTACTTTGCGCAGTACACCATGAATAAATTGAAATCCCTCTGAGTACTTGGCTCACATTCAGTTCTTTGTCTTATACTGATGTGGAACCTTTGAAAAAGAGCTCCTGTGCCCAAAGGTGTCATCTGAATAACAAATAAATACAACAACAAATATTACTATTCAGTTTATTGTAACCCCACCACCCCAGGCCAGCCTTCGTCCTCCATATTTTCATTCTTGAACCATTGTTGCCCCTTGTTGCAATACCTTCATGGGTCAGCCTACCTTTTCTGTTTCCTCTCTATGTGAAATAACCTTCCTACTTACTTTGCCTCTCCCCCTCCATCCCTGCTCATAAGCAACTTCTCAGGGATTAGTTTGCTACTTCCTGCTATTGCTCCTAGCACTTCCATGCTCAACCCTTGTATTTGGGCTGTTCTGCCATCAGTCTACAAATTGATCAATTACCACCACTCATTATTAGTTTATTGTTCATATTTGTTTGCACTATTGTTCACTGTGTATTTCTTGATTGTTTTGCAGTTACCTTTTGGAATGTATTCACTCCCTACCCTTCCCTGGGTATACCTGAAATGAGCCTTGGCTCATTCACCTTCTCTTGTCACCTATTAGTAAATAAATACATAAAATTCACCTACTATTATCCTCTTTCAGTTTGCTTCATCTCTTCACACAAAATATATAAAACTCAAAATTTAAATACAGTACTTTTTCAGACTTGCTTGAGCCTCCCCTGGAACAGGCTGGGGCCTCCCAAGGGAGGCTGGCCTCACCATTTGAGAATCCCTGGCGTAGAGGATAGCTGAGCAGGATTCCAGGACCTCAGCTGCATTGTTTATAAAAATTGAGAACAGAAGGGGCCCAAGGATAGAGCCCTGGGGGGACCCCAAGGTTGATAGTAGATGTGTTGGACAGGGAGGAGTTCAGTTTGACAGCTTGCGACCTGTTTGACAGGTAGCTACAGAACCAGTCCACAACAGGGGTAGAGAAATGGAATTTATGGAGAGTGGAGAGAAGCAGGGGATGGTCTACAAGGTCGAAAGCCTTAGTGAGGTCAGTGAAGATGGCACCTGTGAGTTTTCCAGAATCCATGTTGGACAGAATATCAGTAGTTAGTTGAAGAAGAGCCGTGGTGGTGCTATGACCTTTTCTGAAACCATGCTGGTGTCTGAGAGGAGATTGTAGCGTGTAAGGTAGTCAGTGGTCTATGATGCAACTATTTTCTCTAGGATCTTGCTAAGGACAGAGAGAATTGCTATAGGTCTGTAATTGGCCATGCCCTTTGGGTCACCTTTTTTAAAGACAGGCGTTACTTTTGCAGATTTCCATAGGTCCGGCACAGTGCTATGGATAAGGGATAAAGTGTAGATTCTGGCAATCGGAGAGGCAATGGGTGGAGCAGCCAGCTTAAGGAGACAGGGTTCTAGTGAGTCGGAACCAGAGCTGGTATTGGCAGATATGGATCTCAGTAATTTCAGAACTTCTGCTCTTGATATAGCCTTGAAACAGAATGGTGGCGCTGGAGGAGCATCATACGATAGGGCAGTATGGTTGTCTGATGGTAGTGTGGTAGGTAGATTGGAGTCAATGACCTACAGGCGTCTGGCAGGGCTGTCAAGTCTGCCCACTTACTCTTATCGTACGCAGCCTAGGAGCAAACAGCGCCCTCCCTTTTCGCAAGGTGTCCCACAAGTCAGCCTCCCGTCCTCAGGGCAAGAGAAAGGCTTCTTACGCTCTGCCTACTCCTCCTGCTCTGGCGCTGCAACAAAGCATCCTAGGGGTGGTGGATCAGCCCCAGTGGCTGGATCCACCTCCACTTGACTCCTTGCTAGACCCCTTCTTCCGATCCCTGACCAAGAAGTGGTGATCGGAGGTCGGTTCTCCCTCCATCTCAATTAATGGAGAACCATCACTTCAGATGCCTGGATTCTTCCGATTACCGAGAGGGGTCACACTCTGGAACTCATGGCGATGCCCCCAGAGACTTCTCCAGCACCCTCCACCTATACCCCAGCCCACCTGTCCGTCCTCAGGGAGGCGGTTCAGTCCCTCCTGCAGAAAAAGGCCATCGAGCCAGTGCCCAGGCACCAAAGGAACGGGGATTTTATGCCATGTTCTTCCTGGTCCCCAGAAGAACCGGAGATCTGAGGCCCATTCTAGAGCTCAAGGATGTCAGTCTTTATGTCCAGTACAAGAAATTCCACATGGTCACCGTTTGAGCCAGCTGCCACTTGCAAGCTATGCTTTCTCTCTTGGAAAGCATTATTTTTGGTTGCTGTTACATCTGCTTGAAGGGTTTCAGAGCTTCAGACTCTCTGGTGTGAGAAGCCTTATTTGATTTTTCACAAAGACAGGGTGCCTTTCCACATGAATCCTACGTTTCTCCATAAGGTGGTGTCTGAGTTTACCCTGAACCAATCTATCCACCTACCAGTTTATTTTCCTGAGCGTGCTAGTCAAGGGGAAGCACTGCTCCATATGTTAGACGTTCGCAGAATTTTGAAGCATTATCTGCTCAGAACTAAGGAATGCAGAAAGTAGAAGCAGCTTTTTGTTTCTTTTGCCCCAGGTAGAGAGGGTGTTCAAGTTTCTAAACAATATTTGTCCAAATGGTTGGTACACTGTATTGTTCTGCTACAACAAGCATGGCAAAGAGTTGGGGCGGTGAAAGCCTACTCCACAAGTGGCATGGCTACCTCTGTGGCACGTTTTAAAGTGGGTCTCAGCTGTTGAGATTTGCGCTGCTGCCACCTGGCATACCATCCACACTTTCACCAAGCACTACAGTCTGGACATTGCTTCTAGAGCCTGTGCAAGTTTTGGCAGGGCTGTCCTTCAAGTTCTCTTGTCCTAAACTTTGGCTGACCTTCCCCCAGACTGTTCTGTTGCATCTGTAACTGTTTGGGACTCGTTCCATGTGTGTGACCTGATGACTGAGATACCCCTGATGAAGATAGAACAGTTACATAAGAACTTACTGTAATAGTAGATCTTCGAGGGGATCTCGGTCATCAGTTCTGCCTTCTCCCCGCCCCCCACCATCCCTCTTTCAGGGTTCTCTCAGAACTGGCTTACTGGTGTATCCAGCCTTTTATTTTGGCCTGGGCACCCCTCTCTCTCTTTCCTTCTCTCCCTTCTTGGTTCCCCGTGGCACGAGTGTGCTTCCTTAGTCGCTGGGGAAAGAACTGAGGAGGGAGCGGGGCCTCTCACGCCTTAATAGGGTTAATAACCTTGGCAGACATGGGCGTGGGCAGCCCAAGTGGTACTGCTGAGAATCTTCCGTGTGGATCCTGCTTTACCGACAGTGAAGTTCCATATGTGTGACCTGATGACTGAGATCCGCTCGAAGATCTACTATTATGGTAAATTCTTACGTAGCTATTTTCATGAACTACTGGTGCTAGTATAGTGTGGTGAGTACAAATGGTGCTTAAATAGCACATATAAACTGATGACAGTAATTGGTATCTTAGGATGCAGAGTTGCAGTGGTATGCACTCAGTAAGTGACCCAGAAGCTATGACTGAAAGGGGGAAGTTGAAATTCACACTAGAAGACTGTTCTAGAGGGATGGGCCAGCAGAGGAGAAAGTTATTTTGCCAGTATTGGAGTTTAACCACGGTAAGCAGAAGATCATAGAAGAACAGTTCACGTGGATTTATTTTGTGCCTGTGAACCTCAACAAAGGAGAGAGGCTGGCAATGTGTAGCAATTTTTCAGTCAGGCAGCAGAGAGTGGAGTCCCTGCGTGTCTGTGGGGAGAGCCAGCCAAAGTTACTGTAAAGGTCACAGTGGTGTATTGTGAAAGGGGCCAGTGAAGCAAACTGGCACATGCTGTTGTAAATTGTGGTTAGCTGGGAGACCGCCTTTCACAGTGGCTTGTGAGTAATTTGGGACAGGCATAAGCTAGTATAGGCAACATAGTACTTTTGGCAATGGTTTGGCAAATGTCTGGTTTCATGGAGTGCTTCAGTCTATACTTTAGACCCAGTTGTTGGTCAGTTCTTTTACTCATAGCATCAGTGTGGTCTGAGTAGGTGAAGGGAAGGGGTCAAGTGTGACTCCTAGTGCCAGCCTGGTGGTGCTGAGGGCTGAGGCACTGGATGCCTCGCCTTGTGCCATGCTAGTGACTTGTGCTCAGCAGGGGAGGGAAAGGATTAACTCTCCTCTCCAGATAGGGAGGAAAGGTTGTCCCGCTCTTTGGCTGCCTCCTGGTGTTGGTCATGTGGCTGCACCAGGAGTTAGGGAGGCAAGAAGCATGGCTACGTGGTGCACGTGCACCTCCACACACACGCACTCACAACCATGAAGGGAAGGGGGTGAAAATAGAAAAAGGGTGACCCCAGGCTCCATGAAGCCTTGCAGCCAACCAGCACCTGCTCCGCCACTGGATCGCCAAAAGCCCCGATCTGGATAGTGAGCCCTGGGTGGGAGGAGGACATCCTTCCCCTTCCTGGCCCTGCCACAGAGGGAAATCAGTGGGGGAAAATGGGGCTGGGGGAGCAGTGGATGGTCTCAGGTGGCAGGCAGAGTGAGCGATGTGCCTGGGTGGCACGTCATAATGGCGAAGTTTAAACGGTGATTCAATAACAGTGACTAAAGAATGGCGAAAGTGATAACGGTGAACCTGACTAAACAGCGATAGGGATTAAATGGCGACTCTGAGGTGCTAACCTACCCCTGTGTCCCGGTCTATCTCGGAGTAGTTCTCTCAGAGATAGCAGGGGGGTCTGGGGCGCAGCCCCCTGTGGGGTGGGGTGGGGGTGGCAGAGACCCCCACTAACAGGGAAAAAAAGCCAATCAACTGAAAAAACAAAAATCCGGTCACAGTAATATCAGCACAGTGAAGTAGTTTCTCTCACAACACAGTTAGATGCAGTACTACCAGGTACAGTAATCCCAGCTCAGAAATTAAAGGTAATCCGGCTTTCCCCTCACTCAGCACCCGAACTCAGTGTCACCAGTCAGGTGCAGTCTCCCAGCTCTCGTGTCTCAGACGTCTCTTTTTTACCGATGCCTTCCCCAGTGAAATCTCTGTAAATGTTGTTCGCCCTTAATTATGGGCGCCAGAATGATTCACTTCTTACAGATTCGCCATTTGACGCCTTCGGCCGAACTTTCCTTTGGCCATGACACATGGAGTCATCTGCCTGTGGTCACCCGGGGGAGGATAAAGAACTAAAAAAAAAAGTGTGACTCCTAGGTATTTGAAGGTGTGTACTTGCTCCATGATCCTGCTATCAGAGGAAGCAGGAGGGAGATTCGTTTTTGTTTAACCCTCATGGACTGTTCATTGAATGATGTCACATATTTTAAGAAACTGGACATAATAAGAATTTGGCAGCCTTTCCAATCCTGATACGCTACATAACTAAAACATGACTAAACAGTTCAGTTGCTAGCAGTGAAATATCCTGGTATAATTATGCACTTTATATACTTAGTCTCCTCGATAGTCTGCATGGGGATGGAGACGAGCTTCTCCACCTGGGAAGTAGTCACACCCTCCTCTCCAGACTCCATCCTCCGCAGCAAGAAGCTAGTAGCACCCCCAGGTGAAGAGTAGGGGAACTTTATTAAAACAGAAATCAAACAGATATATGTATCTGTACAGAGCAGAACCGAAAATAACACCAAAAAAAGGAAAATAATGAAAAATGCCCTGGGAAAATTTCCCCCATTCATTAAAATACCACCAACAGCTTCATCTGGTTTAATTCAGCTGGCTTTGCATCTGTATCTTCCCCCCCACGATGAGGCTGAAAACAGGCAGGATTGGCTAACCTTCCTTTCCTGGTCTAGAAATAGTCACTGACAAGAGTAGTTCTGGACACCACCCAGGGCCAGTACATCCCAACAGTCATATGAAGTATTGGGTCGATAACAGGCAGAGGAAAATAGGACTGCAGAGACAGCTGTGCCAGAACAACAGATGAACAAAACTCCACAGACTGTAAACCCATAGACCACTCCAGCAACCCACCAGAAGCACTGAAGGGGCAACAAGTCAGCTGAATGTAGCCACTACACCTGGAGCTGCTCCTAAGAAGCAGAGACCTAATGCCCCAAAGGGTTCTGATTCTAGCGAGGGATCTTTTGACATGGATACCACATATGAGAACACTAGGATGCAAGCCAGAGAAGATATGTCACCCCTCGACACCTCTTACTGATAACTTTTACATGATCACCAGATCACGGTGGACAAGGGGTCAGTTAAAAGCTGAAATACAGAAGAAGGACTTTGTTCCTACATCTAAGAGATTTGAAGTTCTGCAAGAAACAGACGGGGGTGGAGCCAGCAACTAAAGAGAATAGACACTCTCCTGACAGCTCTCTTTATTGAGGCAGTAAAACCTTGAAAATAGCAAACACATTTGAGGAAAAGTGGTTTTTGTTTTGGGGGGGGGGGGTTTGGTCAGTGGAACCAGTTTCAGGAACATAGGAGCTACAGGCTGACCTCAAACTTGTGTAGATATCAGCATGAGAAACTTGAAGAAGCAGGTGAAGCAGGTGCCTCCGGACAGCGGGAGAATGTAGTCCGACAATCTGCAGGAGCAGCCGGCCTGAGCCACATGACTGAGGGGAGTGGAGAGGCGCCATCAAACGGAGCTTTGTTGAAGGCCATTCACGACCTTGATTAAAATGTTGACTCCCTGTCTAGTAACTCTCTGGTATGGACACAAAGATCGCGCAAGCGACGGCGAACACAGCAATGGAGACAGCAAACAGCACCATTGCAGTGATTGTTGGAGTCTTGGTGGAAAATAAACTGTTCCATCTGAGAATGGAACACCAGGAATACATTGTCAGAGTGGCAAACATAAGATTTTTGGGCTACCAGAGGCACAGTAAGGGTAGGATTTGGTAAAATACACACTGGACTTTATTAAAAACTTCCTGGAAACAGAAGTTTCAGGACTTTTGCTTAAAGCCTGTCTGATTACACCTAGAAGGTGTCCTACCGCCACAGACCAGCCCTGGACTATCCTTGAGGTCCCCAGCGAGTCCCACATTAGAGATGTGGTTCTGGAAGTGGCGAAGAACAAACGTCAGCTATCACTGGACAATAGTGCAATTATCCACTGCTTTCCTCATATCAGCTTCGTGACCCGCCAGAGGCACAAGATCTTTAACTCCATGTCAGCTTGACTGCGCTCTGGGGGGTTGCCCATGCACTTCAGTTCCTGAGGAGACTCCGTGTTTCATATGCAAGCAAAACCTACTTATATAATGACCCAGTGGAGGCTAGTAAGAGACTGGAAGTGATCGAGACAGATTTCACCCACCAGCAGATAGAGTAAGAGTCAGAAGACAGTACTTGAACTGTGACTGATGTGGTGAGGCTTTAATTCTTCACTGGTCCACGGGAACTGATTTGGTGTTAGCTTGGAGATTCAGTTTGTATAATTTTTTTTTAATGATTTTAAAAAGAGACAAGTGGTATAACAGAAACATTGCACAAAGACACACAAACATATGCATCTCATAGTTCATTGTTATTACATTCCAAAATCCATCAACATTATCTTCTTCCTTTTCAGTTGATTCCTTTCCTTTATGATGCATCTTACAAGTTCCTTAGCTAGCATATCCCCTAAATAAAGCAGCAATGCATGGGAGAACCCACAGTTACTTCTATACCACACTCTACCCCAGGCCATAGCGCAGAATGATCTCCTTCTCTTTATTTAGTGATGCTAAGAAGAGGGCCCATTCCCTGTAAAATGCTTCCTCCCTTTTACTCAGCATCAATGACGTCTTTCTAACACCAGGTTCTGTATCACCAGTCGGCGCCATTGATGGATGGTGGGAGCCACATGATTTACCCAGGTGTTCTGAATGCAATGCCTGGCCACAACCATCATTATTCTGATCCATCGTGGTAGTGGTTCCCACTCCCCTGTCTCTCCCAAGGACATAGCAAATAATCCTGTAATAGGATCCATTTGAAGGGGAAACCCCGCCAACTGTGTTATTTCCTCAGATTTTGCACCAAAAGGCTTTCAGGACCATACAATTCCAAAAGGAATGTATATATGTCCCTCTTTCCGCATCTGCCACAAAGAGGGGAAACGGAGGGGGTGCCCTGTGTACCACAGTCGGTGGGTAATACACTCTGTGCAAAAACTTATAGAAAGCTTCCTTAAATTTATTACATATTGAGAGGCCCATATGGCCTACCAACACTTGCTGCCAACTGTCTTTCCGGTATCTGGCTTCCCAAATCCCTTTCCCAAAGCTGTTTAACTCTCTGCGTATAATCTGGGTATACTTCTTTCCCCAACTTTGCCGCCTTCCCAATAAATCCCTTAGGTTCACTTTGTGTCCTATGTATCAGTGTCTCTACTGGTCCCCACCCATGTGATTCTCCCCCACCCCTCTCCACTTTTAACATGAATGCCCAGAGTTGCAGATATTGAACGTTTGCTGCCCCTGGAGGCCCAACCCCTGCACAACATTCCTCAACGTACCCAATATACCATTACAGACCAGATTGCCCATACACTTAGCACCCCTTCTCTCCCATTCCCTAAACCCTCCATCCTCTAACCCCGGTAGAAAAAAGGGATTCCCCTCTATTGGCATTAGTAATGTTGCTCCTCTGGTAATCCCCCTAGACTTCCTGAGAAGGTTCCATGCCACTAGTACTGATTTTACCAGAGGGTTACAATCCCCCCGGGCAGCATAGGCCTGTATATCTTTACTGTGTAAGCAAGCAGATAGGCGCCTGGGCATCCCCATTGTTCCAGTGTAACCCAGCTTGCCACTACTGGGCGGTATACCCAATCAGCAATATAGCATTGCCGGATGGCCACATAGTAATCTGTTACGTCTGGGAAGTTAAGGCCTCACCTGTCTGTCTCTGCCTTAAGTCTCTGCAAATGAATTCTCGGCCGCTGTCCCCCTCCATATAAACCTGGTAGTAAGCTTCTCTAATTTGACAACGTCGCCTCTAATAGGGGGCATTGGGATCATCTGCATAGGGTACAAGATCCGCGGTAGAATATTCATTTTCCGTAGATTAATTCACCCCATCCATGAGATGGGTAGCTGCGGCCACCTCTTCAAATCTGCCTCTGTTATTTTAATAAGTGGCGTATAATTCAACCCATATAATGACCCAATTGTCCTACCCACCTTAACTCCCAGGTAGGTAATACTTGTCTCCCGAATCTGAATTCTCCATTGCTTAGCCGCTTCCTCTGGGTTGGGGAAGCAAAACATTTCAGACTTATTTAAGTTAATTTTGTACCCTGAGAAGGCCGTAAACCTCCCTATCAGATCTAATAGCAACGGCATAGACCTCTGAGGGTCTCTAATAAACAGGAGCATATCATCCGCATATAAGGTGATCTTATGCGCAACCTCCCCCTCCCCTAAAATACCCTGAATCTCTTGACACTGCCTTATTGCCGCAGCCAACGGTTCCAGTGCCAGAGCGAATGGCAGTGGTAATAGCGGGCACCCCTGCCGAGTACCCCTCTCCAGGGCGACTGGCGCAATAGGCGTCCCATTAACCAGGAGTCGTGATCTGGGGGCTTGATACATGGCTCTAATCCACCCAACGTATGACTCACCCAGACCAAATCGGGTCAACACCTCAAAAAGGTACTCCCACTCCACCTTATCAAAAGCATTTTCTGCATCCATCGATATAATATATTTTTTTCCTAGCTCTTGTCCCGCCCTCCACACTATATTAAGCAACCTACGCCTGTTATGATAGGATACTCTCCCCTTTATAAATCCGGTCTGGTCTGGGTGAACCAACGCAGGCAAAAAATCCTCGAGCTGTGTTGCCAAGACCTTAGCCAGGATCTTTAGGTCACAATTTAACAGTGAAATCGGCCTGTATGAGGCACAATCCGATGGTTCCTTACCTGGCTTAGGGACCAGACATATCGTGGCATCATAACGGGTATCAGGTATCCTCAGGTGTTCCTCGCCCTTCTCCCCCTGGAATACCTCACACAGCGTACCCACTAAGTGACTCACTAAGGCTCTATAAAATTCCAACGGGAATCCATCTGGACCACCTGCCTTACCTTTCTGTAATTTACTAATGGCCTTTAAAATCTCTTCCTTTGTTATAGGCTGGTTTAATCGGTCCCTTTGATTCACCGTAAGCCTGGGTAATTCTATCTTATCTAAGAATTCCTGTATCCCCTACCTCCTACCCTTACATTCCCCCTTATATGACCAGGTATAGAACTCCTGAAAACAGGCACTCACTTCCCTTGCCTCCCTACACACCTTACATTCCTTATCCTTAATCCCTGTTATTATTGTGGGGCACCCCCCAAATAAGCCTTACCAAGAGCGGGTTTATTAGACCACTCAAGCGTCTGGCGTTTACAGAAAAAACACACCTTTTGGCTTCCCACGTACCAAAGTATTCAGTGTTTCCCTTGTAGTCCTTAGCAGCCGTTCTACTACTACCCCCTCTCTTCGGGCCACTCGTCTTTCTGATTTTTTGAGCTGCAACTCCAGTCTCTGCATCTTTTCTTGCTTCTCTTTTTTAACCCTGGCCATATAAGCTATTATAGTATCTCTCATGAAGGCCTTCCCAGCATCCCAAAAAACAGCACGAGACACCTCCGCCCCCTGATTAGTTTCTTTATAAAAACGCCACTGGTCTGACAAATATTCCCTAAATTCCTTATTGGGGAGCATGTATGTAGGGAACTTCCACTGTGGTGGTGCATCTCTTTCCCCTTGCATCCTAATCTTCTCTATCACCATAGCGTGGTCCGAGATGTGAATCGGGCTATGCGACACATCTATCAGCCTTTCATTCCACTGTCGTGTGATCAGGATGTAGTCAGTTCTTGTCCATGTCCCAGGAGGATTAGAAAAAAACGTGTATTCTCTAGCCCCTGGATTTACCATCCTCCAGCTGTCTACTACTTCAAGGTCAAGCATACCCATACGCCACTGGTTTAATGCCTCTGACCTTCTCCCTTTGCCCTCTGAATGATCCATAATCGGATCCAATGCACTATTCAGACTCCAAATATCAAACCAGGGAATTGTTCCTAATAAGCAGGTCTAAGAGTCCTGGGAAAAACTGTGGCTCATAAATGGCAGGTGTGTACACATTACCAAGTGTGATTTGTTCCCCATACAGTTGCCCCACCACAAAGATATATCTACCCTCCATATGGTCTTTTACAATTCTTTTGACTTCAAATGGTAGACTCCTATGCACCAGGACAGCCACTCCTCGTTTTCGAGAGGAGTAGGAAGCAGCAAAACACTTACCCACCCACCCCCGAGTCAGCTTAGCATGCTCCACGTCTGATAGGTGAGTCTTCTGGAGTAATGCCACTTGTGTGAACTGTTTCCTAAGCTGTTAAAGCATTGCGCACTTAACCAGATTTGTGACACCTTGCACATTCCAGGAGACCACCGTCAGTTCCTGCTTACTATCTATGGCCATTTACCTCTCTTCCCTGTGCACAAGAGTCCACCATCCGACTCCCCCATGCCCCGTGATATATTATTCCAGCATACCACACCAGATTCCATATGAGATGCATATAACAACAAACAGCAAGAATAACAGTGAAATAACAAGTTAACAAGAACAATATGTCCCCCTTCCCCCCCAGTTCCCCGATAACAATTTGCCTTAAACATTACCCCCACACCCACACACACTTCTGCCCCTTCCTTTGCCTCATCCTCCTGGCTCCTTTATCTCTTTGAATATTTCTGTCTCCATCTCCCCCATGACACTAATTGCAAACTCCGCATGAGTGTCAAAACTACTATAACGATATCGGTGCCCACTGCTCCTGCCACAGCCGACAGTAATTTTCATTATTTATATATTTGAAAAAGAAAAAAAAGAACCCTTACCTAACTGCATGAACAGACTAAACATTCATCACACTTAAAACTTTGATGTCCCCCCGTGCAGTCTCACCCTCCCTTAATACCCAGTAGCATGCAGTAGAAGCACTCCTCTTCTTAATTTCAAATCAGTCTGAGCCCCCCCCACCAAAAAGAGCATTTCGGTTATGTCTGAAACCTGAGACAGTCTCCCCAACTCTATCAAGTCCTCTCCTTTTTGCCACACCCTTTATCCATAGCATGCTTTCCTCCTATAGAACTCCTTATACCTCAGGTCTTAATGCTATGAGAGAGGAGTAGGCCGCGCTACAAATATATGCGCTAAGCCCCCCACCTACAGTGCCGCTATCGGAACATCTTCGCCCTCCCAAGGATTATCCGATGTTCTTATACCTTGGAGTCCAAAACCTTTCAGAGGATCCACACTGTCCCAGGCATTCTCCACCTATATGTCCATTCCCCCCTCGGGAGAAAGTCCGGCGAATCAACCACCACTCCACCTCCTCATACTGACTGCTTAGTTTAATCACCCATCTGGGTAGGCCTCAGAGCACACATAAAACTCCACATTCCTCCATCTCACAGGCCAAGACAACACAGGCAGGGAAACTTTCAGAAACCTTCAGTCTAACAGATTACTCAGCCATTTCTGTGTTATCATTTGCCCACCTTCTTTTGCAAATCAGCCACAAAGAGTTCAGCTTTATTAAACTCCCAGAAGGAGTACATCGCCCCCTCGTATCTGATCTTTAATATTGCAGGGTAAATCATAAAATTCTCGATCTTAAGATTTCTCAACTGGGCCATAACCAGGTTGAAAACCCTCCTCTTCTGAAGGAGCCGTAAGGAATAGTCCTGCGATATGAATAACCGTGCCCCCTCATACTCCAGCTCCCCTTTACCTCTGTAAGCTCTGAGAATCGCTTCTCTGTCTTGATAGGAATGGAATCTAACAATTATCTGCCGCGGGGGTTGGTCCCCCGATGGACGGGGCATCATGGCTCGATGGGCCCTTTCTAATTTAAAACGGCCATCTTTCGGCTGTATTCCCAAGAGCTCCGGGAGAACCTTGGCACAGAAATTCATTATGTCCCCCTTTCTCTGCACCTTCTGGCAAACCTCTAAGTCATAAGTTGAGGCGTCTGTAATAATTCTCCTGGTAGTCCATTGCATGTTTTAGTTCTTCGGGCTCCTTCTGTAGTCTTGTGACCTTCCTTGGGGTTTCTCCATTCTCATCCTCCAGGCGTGATATGCACTCCTCGGCCTCCTCTATCCTGTTTGAGTGCATGGTCAGTTGCTCCAATACCTCTTGCAGCTTAAGGTTAGTTTTACTTTCTAGCTTTAGCAGTCTGGGTTCCAGTGCAGCGATCACTTGTCCTGTGACTTCCCGACCTAGTGCACCAATCTCAGCTGCCGACAATGATATTTTGCTCGCGCTTTCACTCGACGTGGAGGCCATGGGAGCTGCCGACTTCTTTCCCGATTTACCAGCAATCCGTTGATTTTTCCCAGTATTGGGCACAACATACTCCTCCATAACACTTTCCCAAACAGGTTGGTGCAGTTTTAATAATTAGAAATCAGCTTTTACCACTCGATTTTTAACTTTTATTAGGCCGTTAGCCTGAAGCAGTGTGGCGGCACGTCTATCCTGCTAGCTGCTCGTCGGCGCCCCCCGAGATTCAGTTTAATGTGCCTGGCTGAGATATGTATAGATGCATGCCAAATGTTAGGTAGAAGTGATGGGGTAGGTAAGCCATCAAATAAATAACATCATTTGTAATGCCAGGGGTGAGGTTAGATTAGAACCGAAGCAGTGCTGATGGGCTCAAAATGGCTCCAACCATTAGGCAGACTGGCTACAAGCCAACAGGATGCCTGCTGCCTATGGAACAACTCTTATCATTCTATAAGGCTTGAGTCAAGTTTTTCTGTTCATGTGTTTGACAGGGGCTATGAAACTAACACTACACCAGGTTCCGAATGATGACGTGCTCAAATCCATTTATGTTGAAAGTTACAGATGTGATCAGTTTACTGCTCTTTATATTAGGGTTGTTTCAGCGATAGGCAGAGTTCATTTTGCACAGATTTTACTGTATGCTCAGTAATAAGATTCATTTAAATGCTTGCTCTAATATTAATGGCAGATAGGGGGATGGGGCATTTTAGTAAGCGTTTGTAGATTTACCTGTGAAATTTATGGACATTAAGGGGTCGCATGGGCCATAACGCTACAAATGGCAGTGTGTTGTGTTTTCACACAGGGACTTAATTTTTGGACTTTTGATTACTGGACTTGCGCATGTTCAGTGTTGCATGGTTTATGTCCACCCATATTTACTGAAGAATGATTGTATCCTCGCCTCTCTGATGTGTAACTTGGAGTTCAGGTATCTTTTTACTGACATTGAAATTGCTGTTGTATAAAAAAAACTTATAAGACTCAGACAACCCCATCAGTTTTGTCCTCACAACCTGATCCTTCCTCAGAGATGGAGAGAGCTTCCATGGAAACACAGACTGGAAAGAAGTAGCAGAACAGATATAAATCAGGAAACATGGGCAAGAGAAAAGGATGTGGATACTTTTTCCTTTTCCTACTGTAGGCCACAGGAGCTGATGGGACAGTACATTTTATAACAGTTAATGTTAACAGGATAAGGAATACAAAATGGAGGACAACATTCTCCGTGCTACAGATCCCCTTATGGGACGCTGCTTTTATACAAGACACCCATTTAAATACCTTAAGGGATATTACCACAGTCTACAAACCCTGGATAGTAGGACCCTGCTGTTGATCTCTTAGAAAAAAGACTTGCTGTGGAGTAGGCATCCTTTTTGGAAACCTGGATATCTCTGTAACACGATTAGTAGACATCTGTCCAGGTAGAGCTCTTCTCCTGGACATCGCTTTTGGGATTTAGGCCCGGGACTTATTAATGTCTGTGCTCCATAGGCTAAATCCAGTATAATAAATCTACTTAAACTCATACAGTCATACCTGTTCACCTTAAGAGAGGTCTTGTTGGGCCGGCCCACCGGCGCAGCGGTAGGGCTACGGCTTTCGGCGCCAGCGACCCCGGTTCAAGAACGGACTCTGGCAGCTGAAGGGCCGGCTGGGGGGAGGAGGATTGAGCACCCAGTGGCTGCTCTCCTTCAGGTGGGGTGGGATGCAAGTCCCACTGCTATACCGCCACCTGGGTCACCACAGGTGGAGGTGCAGCGAGACTACGCACAGCAGGGTGGGAGGACATCTGCCGGGAGCCGGAGTGTCAGCACGCCGCGACGTGCTCCGCCCCTAGGCGCCCCAGCGCGCGGACATCCTGAAGGCAGGGAGACAAGAAAAACGGAAAAACCCTGCACCAGGCTCCCGTAGACAGGACCTGGTTGACCCAAGAACACCCATATCCAGGCTCCATAGAAGGGGCTGGCGAGACCTTCCGACACAGACTTAAGGACCGGGAGAGGACTGGGGGAAGCCCCTCTCCACCCTGCCCGGGGGGGCAAACCGAGGCAGGATGGGGACAGGCTTGCCGGTACCCGGAGGGAGGTACCTGGGGTGGGACTACAGGAGCGTACACGACCTAGGGATCCCAGAAGAAAGGATCCTGGTACAGCCAGGCGGTACAGGTAAAAAAAAAAAAAAAGAGGGGTCTTGTTAGGCAGGGATTTCAACTGTGGCCTCTCCGCAGATTAGGGCAGAAAATCAGGAATATTTTTTGTTTCTAATATTAAAAAAAGTGCCAGTTAGCAGGGATATGAGATGCGTGTAGCAGGCTCAGGTGAAGGAAAGAACACTTTCTTCGTGGGAAATGTCATTGAGAATAGACTTTTAGGAACAGATTTTCAAAGGGTGGCACAGGGCTTGCATCAGGCCCTGCCACAGCACTATGTCATAAATCCATATGATCCCCTTATACACATAAATGTGTCAGATTTTCAAAGATCTGATGCAGTTGCAACAGTTTCCTAATTTGCGGCAGTTTGCACCAGATCTGTGGCGCAAGCTTCGTAAAAATGGTCCCAAAATTGATGCAAGCTGGACCACAGAAAGATGTTCTAACTTCCATCGGTTGCTGTAGGGGATGGCAAATCACATTAGATTGTCACAAGCCCAGTGCGCCATATCTTTGGTGCACCTGGGGCTTGCAGCAGTCAAAAACCTTTGCAAGTCCAGCACTTGGTTTCTGTCTCCCTATGTCCCCCTAGTGAAACATAAGGTGCTCCCACTGGATGATATTTCAGACCATAAAATGGCACATATATTCATTAGGGAACACCAGGAGCCAAAAATAGTCGGCTGTGTTACCCACTGAGTCACGCTGAAAGCTGACATGGTGACAGAGCTCACTAGTCCTGTGTTTGCACTTGAATGTGGCATGCAGGAGCAAAGGTGCCTACCCATTTGGGACATGCTAGTGCCCTTTGTCCATGGCTGTCTGTGTGGTCAGTAGAGGGCTGTGCACTGCACTATGGCACTTTGTGCAGCAATAACACCAGGCTATATTCATACATGCACTGCACACTGGACAGAGGCCCAATGCATGCACAAATGTATGTCCACTGGGGCAGTGCACTATATAGCTTGCTGCTGTAAACTTTGTACGGCACAGTCATTCATGTTCGAATATCCAGACCTCCATGTTTTATTACTTAAAGCATTTGTATGAAAAAAGGTTCTTTGCCCACTTAGACTTCATTTGTCCCTGTAGCTTTTCCGACCCCAAAGTCATAATTGTCTGCTTGTGACATCAGAGCTATTTCTGTGGCAAGAGGTTGTGATCTCATAAGCAGGTGATTATGACTTCAGGGCAGGGTATAAGCAGCGGAAACCGATAACAGCACAGTTGGAAAACTGTTCTGTAAATTGATGAAAATGTCTTCAGTAATAAATCAAATTACCAGTGGTACTGAAAAGGGTCAAGCTGTCCTATGCAGAGGCAGGACCCCACTGGAAATGAGATGTGGCACCTCAGCTATGCTGTCTTGTGTATATCAGTTGCATGCAGAGCACATTGGGATGCAGTGCATAAACAGGACTACACAAATGTAAATGCTATTGTTCAATCCCAGCAATATCAGTAGTTAATAAAGGTACCAGTGGTACTGATATGTGCGTACCATAGCCAGGTCATGCACACAGAAGGCAACGGTCTTCTTAGAAGCCACAAGAAATCACACCTTTAGCTTTAAGAAAGAGTTAGTCTGGACTTCCGGTGACGTCACGGAGCCGATAGGAGCCTAGGGTTTCTTGCTCCCTGCAAAGTCCACCGATCTAACCTCCAAAATCAAATAAAATATAACCAAAAATGTCTATAAACACAGGAGGGAAGCGACCAGAAACCTATAGAGGCAGAAACAGATCGAAAGGAAAGGAGAAGAATACAGATGGCGACCGATTACAAGACGACCCCCCCTAGCAGATCTCTCTAGCGGCAAGCTCCATGCGATGATTGTAATCTGAGACGGAGAATCGGAGCAACTATCTAGGACAGATTTGAGACTCTGCTAAAGAAATGGAAATCAAGAAGTGAAAACAAACAAGAATTTAAAGCTGTCCGTACTCAACTTACCCTATTCGAGTCACGCATAGGCAAAATAGAGGAAAGAGTGGCTGAAAACGAAGAATCTTCTGCGCAACTGGTGGAGATAATACAGGCCCTTGTACAACAATCGGAGGAGTTGCGGTCAAAATGCTTGAACCTAGAGGGGCACTCGCGACGCAACAACCTCCGTTTATACGGTTTGCCTGAGGGCATGGAAACAACTCCTATGGCTCCGTTTATGGAAAACCTACTCAAAGACATTTTAGATTTGCCCTCAACGTTCACTTTCCACATTGAGAGAGCCCATAGGTCACTTCAAGCGAAACCATCTGACCTAACGGCCAGACCCCGCTCCATAGTGTTTAAACTAAGTTCCTTCAGCGTCAAAGAGGAGATACTGCGTCGTGCTTGGGCCAAAAGAGAAATAAAATACCTCACTCACAGATTATTTATGGATCATGACTACCCTTTAGAAATACAACAGCAAAGACTGAAATATCTTCCAATTTTGAGATCCTTATGGGAGAGAGCGATCCGTTTTCATACCCCTTATCCAGCCAGACTTCGTGTTTTCTGGGAGGATGGAACAAAGTTGTATTCTACAGTGGAGGAGGCGAGAGAAGCCCTGAGCGAGAGGAAAATACAAATATTGGAGACTAGGAACCGGAACCAAAATAACGAGAGAACTGGCCTATTATGGCAACGCACCCAAAACAGGAAGATGACAGGAACCAAAATATTGCTGCGGAGAAGCGCAACGCAGACTGCAAAATATGCTTGTAAAGCAAAAAGCCGAAGGAGAGAAACCTACTTGAGTTAATAAGACTGCCAGATTTAGTCACTGAACTAAGAAGGACTACTAAAGATAAGTGCAAAGCTCCAGTGTGGGGGGAAAGGGAGGGGGGAGAGACGAGGTGATGATAGGACAATACCATGCCCTGCAGTGCAGTAATTTGCTGGAGGTTACTTTAAACTGCACCTGTTTTCAGTCTTTTACTAGAGGGCAAAGCGATGGAAATATAGTTGGCAAACTGCTTTCCCATAACTGTTTGCCTATAGTAGAGCCCCCCCCCCATATGTCTCCTCTGTTAATGTCAAGACTTTACTTTACCAACGGAAATGAAAATGATGCTGATTAATTTACAGAAGGGATCTAAACAGCGTGCTAGCAAGGACAGAGATCAGTAACAAAAGGCTGTATTCACAAAGTGCTTTAATTCAAAAAATGCGTTTTAAAGTATAGAAACAAACTCTCTCATAACAACATAGATCTAACAGTGCATCGTAGGGGAAATGGCCTATAGGTGATATAAAATCTTCTCTTAACACTGCTAGTATTTGAACCCTCATGCTACCTTAAAGAGGGAGAGAGTTTAAAAAGTTAGAATTGCAGCATGTTGGCTGGAATAATGCACAAGGTTAAAACATATAACTTGTTTGCCTGGTAATACTCTATAGTTGCAATGATGGTGGTAGTGACAAACCACGGATCGGTGGACTGAGTAGGAGCTTGGAGGGATCTTGTGTAGCTAGAAACCGAGAAACCTCTACACTTGCCTCAGCTCCTACAGTGGGGAAACATAGTTCCCACTTAATAAATTAGGAGCACAAATAACAACAGTTGCTCAGTAGGAGGTCTTCCGACAACGGAAGCACTGGTAAGCCTCCTCGTTCTTCTCATAAAGAGATAGGACAGAAGGGCTAATTTGGAAAATAGCCCCCTACCTTGGAAGTTCTAACTATAAGTTCAAAAAGTTGTTAATAGTTGTATTAAGCCATGTTGGCTGATCAGAAGGTTATGTTTTACCAGGGTAAATGAAGCAGACAAAGTTGAATTTGGGCATACAGGCAAGGGTGGGGGGACCATGGAGTGCAGGAGATCAGTCAGGTTATGGGGAAGTACAGGGAAATCTAAAATATACCCATGAGTAATCTAACACCCTATACGATCTGCACTTACAACGTGCATGGAATTACCAGTCCCATCAAAAGAAGTTAAATTCTACAGAGTATAAAGAGGGTTGGAGCAAACATTGTGTTATTACAGGAAACACATCTCTCCCAGTTAAAGCATAGAAAATTTGAAAGGTTAGGTTTTTCACACGTTGTGGCCTCCTCATATAGAGAGGGAAGAAGAAGGGGAACAGCAATATTGATTAAACAGGGAACACAGTTTGATATAAAGGACAGAGTAATAGATAAGGAAGGGAGATACGCCATGGTTAAAGGTCTACTGGATGGACGTTTAGTGACCTTTGCATCTATATACATCCCCCCAGCCTCGGAATATGAGGTGTATAGATCATTCTTTACTAAACTAATAGAATGGGCTGAGGGGCAAATGATTTGCGGCAGCGATCTGAATTTGAACATAGCGGAAGTTTACTCCACCCCACAAAACCAGGGCAAAAGAAGAAAAATCACAAACCAGGTGAGGAAGTTGTTGCAAGAACTAGGTTACCAAGATATTTGGAAACATTTCCATGGCACTTCCCCAAGACATACGTATTATTCCCAAGCCCACGATGTCTACTCTTGTTTAGACTATTTTATAACCCCAAAGGAACAAATGGGAGACATTTTGAAGATTTGGGCGGGAGACTTTGTACTATCCGATCATGCCCCGATTTTTTGTCAATTTAGCCCCCAGGCTAAGAGGAAAGCAACTTTCTGGCGACTGAATCTCTCCCTATTAAGGGATGTCCAAGTCCTTAAAAGTATAGAAGACACTATAGCTCAGGCTTTAGAGCTAAATGATACTCAGGACATGTCAGTATCGATTTTATGGGATACCATAAAAGCAATCATAAGGGGTAGGTTGATAAGCATATCGTCAGCCAGTAAAAAACTTAGGGAAGCACGACGAGTAACCCTCGAGGCTAAGATACAAGAAATGGAGGAATTGCAGACTATAGGAAACACCAAGACTAGAAGTAAGGAGCTTGCTCATTTTAAAAAGGAGCTTAACAAAATACTAGACTACTCAGTAGAGCAAAAATTAATGTATTTAAGACATAGTTATTACGATGGGGGCCCTCGGTCCCTTAGACTGCTAGCGCACAGACTGAGAATACAAAAAGTAAAGTCGAACATAACAAAAATTAGACACCCACAAATGGGTAAAACACATAATACAATACAAGGAATAACAGAAGCATTTCTCAACTACTATACAACGCTCTATACAGCTAAAGACTCCTCATCAACTCAGGAAATAAGGAATTTTTTAAACTCGCTAAACCTCCCGACCCTCTCGGAGCAACAAAGTTCTCAATTGGTTACCCCTATAACATTGAAGGAAATAGACACGGCAATAGGTAGTTTAAAAAACGGAAAATGCCCAGGGTCTGATGGACTCACAGGGGAATTTTGCAAATCATTTTCTAAAACTTTAACTCCCATACTCAATAGGGTCTACGCACATGTCATAACAAAGGAAGGAAGCAACCCCCCTTCATGGAATGAGGCTATAGTCTCAGTTATTTCGAAGCCGGGTAAGGATCTCTCCTATTGCTCATCTTATCGACCCATGTCCATATTAAACACGGATTATAAAATCTTTACATCTATACTAGCTAGGAGGCTTATCCAATTTTCCCCGGATAAGATCCATATGGACCAGTGTGGGTTCATTCTGGGACGCCAGGCCCAGGACAATGTAAGACGCACTATATATCTATTGAACATTCTCAATCTCAGAATAAACCAACCCTTCTACTGGGACCAAACGCTGAAAAAGCTGCCGACATGGTATCTTGGAGATTTTTGGGAGGTCCTTGTTCGCTTTTGGTTTCCCAAACCAGTTTATAGAAATCTTACTTAAATTTTATAAAAGACCCTTGGGTTATATTCGGATAAACGGACACCTCTCTGAGCGTTTTTCCCTATATAGGGGAACCAGACGAGGATGTCCCCTGTCCCCCCTCTTGTTCGCCTATTATATAGAACCACTAGCGCAATATATTAGGCAATCCCCTGACATTAGTGGTATTACGTTTTCTGGGGTCGAACATAAACTGGCGTTGTTTGCGGACGACTTACTTTTATACTTAACCAACCCGGAAAACTCACTTCCTGCGGTCATGTAGAAGATCCGTGATTTTTCGTATCTCTCTGGTTACTCTTTAAACATTAACAAGTCTGAGTCCCTAAGGATACAGTATGAACCATCACTTGAACTTCGAAATAAGTTTCAGCTTAAATGGGATGGCCCTTCCTTGAAGTATCTGGGAATATGGATCCCTAACAATCTATCCCAGTTACACAGACAGAACTATACACCTTTGATAGACACATTGAGGAACGATACGAGAAGATGGAGTCTTCTCCCAACCTCTTTCTACACCTGTACTATGTCGTTAAAGATGAATGCAGTACCCCGTCTCCTTTACCTATTTCAATGTGTTCCCTCTACTATTAATTCGAAAGAAATCTTGTCCTGGCAGAAACTATTTCTAGCTTTTCAGTGGAATCATAAAAAACCTCGCTTAAATTTTAGGAAACTCACGCTCCCTAAACTAATGGGTGGACTGTCATTCCCTTCCCTAGCTGACTATTGGGCCGCCTCTCAAATGCGTTTAGCTCTACTGTGGGGGGCAAATAATTATCACGCCGCATGGAAGCAAATAGATCTAAACAGGGGAGAATCTTTACCTCTCCCTGCAGTTCTTTTTTCTCCTCCCTTGCTACAGCGAACAATGTTTACTACATCGAAAGCTGCCTCTACTATACTAGAAGGCTGGAGGAGGGGAACAAAGAACAAACAGATATTAATACACTTCTGGAAGTATCAATGGTTTATAACAAAGGAACAGTTTGACTCTCAGGTTGTGGGGTCATGGTATAAGTCCCAATTAAGGAAAGGAGTGGTAGCTCCCTGGCAAATAATGAAAGGGAATATACCTAAGACCTTTGAGGAAGCCCAGGAGGAATTTTCCTGGACTGAAAGAGACAGACTGTTCTTTTATCAAATAAGGGACTACGTAGTAACACAAAGTAGAGTCAGAGAAAGGGATCCCCTATTCTATGAAGACCACTCCCCGTTTCTGCAAATTTGGTCCTCAAAATCGGGAGAGAAGGCCGTCTCAATAATATACAAATACCTAATTTCATTATATAAACATTCTGTGGACCCAGTTAAAGAGAACTGGGAAAAAGAATTCAATCAAGTAATAAGTATCATGGATTGGCCTAAAATATGGAAAAATACTTGGTCGCCTATCTCTTCCCCCCTGTGGAAGGAATTTATATGAAAGGTTAGGGCGAGATTTTTTTTAGTACCCACAGTGTTGGCTCGAAGAATTCCGGGAACATCAGAAAGTTGCTGGAGGGAATGTGGAGAACATAGGGCCGCGTACAAACACATATTCTTTGATTGCCCAAAAATAAGCACATTTTGGTCCACTATTTTGGCCTATATAGTAAATATCTTAGAAGAGCATTACCAAGTGAGTGGGATCAACTTGGTACTGGGTGTACCACCGGAAGGAATGAGAGATAGGCATATTATATATCTCTGGACCATTTTTCTGGGGGCAGCATATAAAGCAATTACAAAGAAATGGCTCCAGAAAACCTCCCCGACTGTGGGGGAATGGAAAGCTATAATTCAGGACATTCAGCACAACGAGCAAATGTCATATGCTCTTCATAATAAGGTGCAACTTTACACTACAAGATGGGCCAGATGGGAACTAAACCAAAATCAGAATCAGTAGGTAAACAGGGGAATAGCTGGTAATACAAATAGAAAAGCAACAGAGACAGAATGTAACCATGATCTACGGAATCCCCCCCCCCCCAGGAGTCCACCATGTCTGAAAACAGATAATGCAATAAATAAATGTAATCTGTTACAGTTAGATACCTCTGAATAAGGCTATAATCAATTAGAATAATCTTTTTAATGCCCAATGTCTGTCTTCACCTTGGTTATCCCTGGTTCTAACTTGAATTTTATTATTAATTTATAAGTGTGTTAAATTTTAAGTATCTTTTGTTGGTATAAATCTGTGGAAAAATAACAGAGAAATGTATACTAAGCAGATGGAACTTTATGTATGAAATTCAAGACCTTGAACTACTGTAACTGAATTCAGTGAAAGAAAATGAAAGTCTTGAGAAAATAAAGGAAGTATAAAAAAAGAAAGAGTTAGTCTGGCAGTAGTAAAAGTAGCCTCCAACTACAGCCAACATCTGGGAACCCAGGGTCCGACTTCTATGAAAAATGATTCTCCTCTTGCTGACAGTTTGGTGTGCCGTAAAGGGAATCTCATAAGGAGGGGTGGTTACTGTTGTTTCAGCTGTCTAATGCAAATACATTTGAATTCCTCTTTTTAATGTTGTAGTGAGTTAGTAAACAGGGTGAGGTAATTTAAATGCTGATGAGGAAGAAGACCTTTGTGTATTGTCAGATGCATAAATGACACAAGAAGGCAAATATTTTCTAATCTGTGTGGTCAGCAAACACACATACAATCAAAAGCTTCAAACCCAGCACGAAGCATCGTTAGTGTGCTGTTCCGTGTGTGTGTGTGTTGTCTTACGCATGCGCAAGCAACATCTTCTCATAGTAGGAGAAATGCAGAGGTGTGTCAGTGTTGGCGAATGCAGGGCTTGCTTTAATAGGTGCGTCCCTCACTCCCCAGTGAGCCAGCATGCTAGCACTGACACAAGTATATGCAAAGTGCCACCAACTTGAAACAAATGTGCTGCTGCAAATCGGAGACAAGCTCGTCATGCAGCGGCACAAATGACATGCCTCCTGTACATGCCTTTTGTGGTGAAACATTTCAGTAAACATAGCAGCGGAGCCACCGCCACACAATCCTCGAAAGAGGCTGACATCGGGGGTGCAATCCCCATGTTCGCCCCCCCCCACACACACACACACACTTATTGTGTGGCACACTGGGAACTCACCCCAGTGTGCTGCCGCTCACAGTAAGCCAAACGCATCGGCGTGTTCCTGCCCTCGCCCCACCCCCATTGTGTGGCACACTGGGAGCCCACCCCAAAGTTGCTAACATCAGGCCCCCCAAAAGTCATGGAGCACACTGGGAGCCCACCCCATGTGCCCAACATTTGGTTTTCTTTCACCTGTAAAGAAAGAAAACTGTCCCACGGCGCAATGTCCGTTTTTTTGTTTTTTTTTTCTTTTGTACCTGAAAAAAAAAGTTCCATTGTCCGTGGCACCCCTTCCCCCAACCCGCACCCACCCTCTGCACACACCCCACCCCATACTTACCTCCGGAGATCTGGCCCTGTGATCTTCGGTGGAGTGGGAACATGTCTGGACTCTTCAAAGCTGACTGCAAAATGAAGAAATGCCGGTAAACTGTATAATGACATAAATGGGGGGGGGGGTTAGCTTAGGTGGATATCTCAGCCATTTTTTTTAATTTTGGCTCCAAATTTTCAACATGGGGTTCTTGGGATCCCACCTCATGAACACATGCACTGTCATTGTGTTATTCAGTTCCAGAAAGTCATTTTGCGATCACTACGCGGAATCACCTTTCGGGACCGATTAATGAAACAACAGTGCCACTGTTCACGAGGTGGGGTCCCAAAAAGCCTGTGTTGCAAATTTGGTGAAAAAATTCCAAAATGAGCGTGTGTTGTGCAGTTTCCACGTACGCTCGTAACTTCGACAGTTTTTAATATTTTCACTCCAGATTTTCAACATTGCCATTTTTTCACACCTCCTTATGAACAGTACACCTGTTATTTTTCACATCCTGCTCAAAATGTGTTTTTGCACAGTGGTGCAGTCGATGTGGAAAATCAACTTTCAGGACAGATTAGCAAAATCACAGAACACTGTTCATGAGCGGAGGTCCCAAAATGCCTATGTTGAAAATTTGGTTAAAAAAAATCCCCAAAATAATTGCGTTACAGGCGTGCGTTGCACAGTTTCTACACAGGCTCGTGAGTTCACCAGTTTTTCATATTTTCACTCCAGATTTTCAACATTGGCATTTTTTTACACCTCCTCGTGAACAGTACAGCTGTCATTTTCACATCCTGCCCGAAATGTGTTTTCACACCTGTGGCACAAATGGAGAGTAAGCTGCAAAATCACCTTTAAACTACAGAACTGATAGTGCCACTGTTCATGAGGTGGGGTCACAAAAAGCCCATGTTGAAAATTTGAGGAAATACCAACAAACGCTAGTGTTAGGTTTGAATCAGAATACCCCTCGGCTTCTGTAGATCTGGACAGGTGTCAGGGTGTGACTTGGGATTGTCGGCTGTAATGCTCATGTCATCCCACCCCACCCTGCAGCCAGTGACAGGCATCGAGGTGTGCCTTGGATTCTTCAGCCCCAGAGTTCACCCCATTCTCCTATACTGCAGCCATCTCAACGTATTTCCTTAGGGAATGGGGTGAGAATAAGGCCCAAAGACCCCAAGGCACATCACGACACTTGTTGGTGTCTGCAGGGTAGGGCGAGGTGAAATAGCGTGAGCGTTATGGCCAGCAACCCAAAGGCACACCCCAGTGCCTGTCAGTCTCTGCAGGGTGGGGTTGAGGTTGGCGTTGGTTCACTACTTCACTGCCATTCCTGTTGTGCATCCCTCTAACTCCTGCACTGCTAGTGCCAGTGCCAGCAAACAGACATTCAGCATTGACAGTGCTTGTTTAAACGGGAATTAATCAACTAGAAAAAAATCATTCAACTGGTGCTACAGTCTAACATTATTTATTAATTTCAAAAGCTTTACCAGAAAAGACATGCTGAACTGATAGGTCATTTCCAGATGTGTCGTGAGGGGGGTGGGGGGGTGGAATGCAGTGAAACTTGTGCAAGGACCAATACAGCAACAAACTGTTCTTGACAACAGTGGATGGATATTGATATCCGCACCACTAGCACTTACATTATCTCTTAAAATTGTCTGTTCTTGCCTTATTATTGACTGATTTATTGCCTTTTATAACATTACTGCTGTTTTTCATTTTTGTCTGTGCTGTATACCTCCTTTTAAACCTGTAGTCAAAATTTCCATTGTTATGCGATTATCTCTTCATGTAATAGTACTCATGTAAATTCTCCTTGTAACTTTGTATAACTGTGTCTGTACTATCCCGGGTCGTGCCTGAAAATAGTCTTTCTGGCTAGTGCACCTACCCGGTAAACAAAAACCAAATAAATAAAGTAAATAAGGTAAATGTAAAATAATATAAAGATAGCAAGTTACAGTTGGTAGATGAGTCGGCCATAATCAGAGAACAAGGGAAAGGGGAAATTGTTTAACCAGGAAAGGCACACTAAGCCAGAGCTTCATCTTACTTCAAGATACAGCTCTTGCAGCAGGTTACACCATTAGGACTGAAGCCGGCAGGCGCCAGGACTCCACGGAAATTTTCTAGCTAGCAGACTTCAGCGGGGACCGCCTCCAATGTCTGTTCCACCCCCAACGTCAGGTGTAGTACATAAGGAGGCGGTCCCCCCATAATCCCCAGTTCTTTTCCTGCCGTCGACATTGCCAGTATCGGCATCTCGGTCTCTTCTTCTAGCGTGCGACGACCTCTAGAACTACGACGATTTTCTTCTTTTCTTTCGACTTTGGATCAACTGATGTCCTCTCCAACAACTTCTGTAGAGGATCACCATACGAAGTGTGCCCGCGGCAAACAGATCCCCTTCAAGGATCCACATTCGGCCTGCATGCGCTGCCTAGGCCCAGAACACGATAGCAAGGCCTGCTCCTTCTTCCAGGGATTCAACAGTTGCACCAGGATCCGCCACCAGAATGCCCTTCAAGCGTTTCTCTTGGAAGAGAAACTGAAAACTATGGATAAAGAACCTTCCTCCTGGGGGGAGTCGTCGGGTAAAACCCACAGGCACCGGGGAAAAGGAAAGGTCCAGGTCCCCTGCGAGGGCCTCGGACTCCCGAAGCTCTGGCTCGAAATCTGACCGCTCTTCCTCCAGGGCTCGGTCACAACCTCCCCTGGTTCAGGTCAGATCCTCCAACGGCTCCTCTTCTCTACAGCCGCTGAAGACCTCCAGGCCGTCGGCTTCTTCCACTCCATCTAAGGCCTCGTCGAAGTCCGGGGAGCGCCATAAATCTTCTTCCCGCTGGCGGGACTCCGACATCAGGTCAGTTTCCCAGCCTCCACGTGGATCGGATCCGGTTCCCTGTAAGACCAAGGACCTGACGTCCCTCAAATGGACGTCGGACCCGGCATCGGCCAAGCATCACCGGCGCTCCCAGGAGCCGGCGACACCTAAACACCAGGTGCCGGCCAGGTGCTCGCCACTGAGGGCGTCGGCCAGGGGACCGACGTCGGCTTCTCCTGAGAAGAGGACCGCACCACTGTCGCCGGTGGATGCCGGTCGGAAGGATTCGTCTGAGGAGGACGCCACACAGCCCGAGGACCAGGCGGTCGACACCGGAGACGCCGGGCTCCCATGTGGAACCTTCCCCGGAGCGGGAGACCCCCGGGGACCCGACGCCTGACCCCGGCGCCAGGCCCGTCGTCTGGTATGAATCTGGCAGAGGTAAAAGAACTTTTTACCTTCTGGTGGGACACCATCAAAAAAGATGATGTCACCACACGTCCTCCTCCAACTCTGCCTCCACCTACTTTTTCACTGCCTATGCCCCCTCCTCCACGCAAGAGGCCCATAGGACGATCGCCAACCCCCAAGGAGCAGACACCACCTCCTCAGGGCAGATCTTCAGAAAAGACGAGACCTCCCTCTAGATCCCCCTCAGGGTCACCCAGCCCCAAGAGACCCAGATGACGCCGGTACACTCCGTCTGGGAAGGATTCCAGATCTGACACCTCAGAGTGCTCCAGATCACCTTCTCCTATCAGCATTCCCTCTCGGACCCACCGACCTACCCAGGTCTCCTCCGGATGATCCCTCTTTCACGGAGATCATGAGGCACATCCAGGAGAACATTGGCTGGGATGCTGAAGAGCTCGACCCCGAGAGACAACGCCTTACTCGTTACCTTCGGCAGAAAGATCTGAAGCCTGTGGTAGTGTCACCCTTGGTGGATACCTTTGCGGACGTCACCAAGGCTGCCTGGAAACGTCTGCACTCCACTCCCGCAGTGCCGAAGAAGGCTGACCACCTATACAAGGCCCCTAGGGTGGACCAGTTTCTGGTGAACCATCCTCTGGCTGACTCCCTGGTCATCGCTGCTTCGCAGGACCGGTCTCAGAGACCTCAGCACTTGAGCACACAGCCGCTAGACCAGGAATCCAAGCAATTGGATGTCCTGGGTAGGCACACGTACGCATCCGCGACTTGTGCCATCAGGTCACTGAATTACCTCAGCCACATGATTCAATTCCAGAATGCACTGTGGGAGCAGGGACAGGACCTGGTCGAGGAGATGCCCAATGGCGACCACAAGGAGGAGCTCTTGAACCTCCTCCGCACGGGTTCGGATGTGGGGACCCAGGTGCTCAGAGCCGCATATGATTCTGCAGACTCTTCAGCCAGAGCTGCAGCCTCAGGCATGTGTCTCTGGAGACACTCTTGGCTCCGTGTCTCCGGCTTTACCCTGGACGTCCAGAAGAACATCTTAGACGTCCTTTATAACGGCGAGGTCCTATTTGGTGAAGCCTCCGAGAGAGTAATCACCAAACTTCAGGACGCAGGGAAGGCAGTCCGATCTGTACAAGCTATGTACAGGTCTTGGCCTAGTTCCTTTCATAGGAACCAGAGCCGTTTCCGTGGACGGCTGCAAAGGCAACAGCCACGTTCCGGCCAACAGCAGAGGGGCACTTTCACCTGCAAGGCCCAGGCCAAGTCATCCCCAGGCAGAGGCCAACAATTTGCAAAGTCGGCCCAGCCTGCCGGTTCAAATGCTGTCACAGCATGACTCCTTCCTGGCCCCAACCCCTCCTCAGGATCAGCGGAAAAAGAAAGTTGGGGGTCGCATCGCACGCCACTTGCCAGGGTGGCAATCGATCACCACTGACAGGTGGGTTCTGCAGCTGGTCAAAAAAGGCCACTATATAGAATTTGTAGGCAGTCCACCTACAAGACCTCCCCTGCTCTCCCGATATTCGGGTCAGAATGCCGTCCTCATACAGCAGGAAGTGCTCACGCTTCTGGAAAAGGAAGCCTTAGAGCACGTCCCAGAGAACCAGAGAGGACTAGGGTACTATTCTCACTTCCTCCTGGTTCCAAAGAAAACAAGGGACCTCAGCAACCTCAACCTTTCAGTCATCTACAAACGCTTCCGCATGGTGACCCTTCCAGGCCTAATTCCCATGCTGAAGCAGGACACCTTTCTGGCGTCTTTGGACATGCAGGACGCCTACCTGCATATTCCGATTGCTCAAGCGCACCGGAGGTTCTTGCGCTTCGAGTTTCAGAGCCGCCATTATCAGTTCCGAGCTCTTCCCTTCGGGCTGTCATCAGCACCTCGCGTATTCATGAAGTGCATGGCGGTCGTAGCGGTGTCTCTGTGGAGACAAGGCCACTACTTGTTCCCATACCTGGATGACTGGCTTCTCATGGCACCCTCCAGGGAGGCACTGATGACGGCTATTCACTGCACCCAGTCCCTTTTTCAATCACTGGGTATTCTCATCAACTACAAGAAGTCACTTCTGGTGCCGTCCCAGAAACTGCAGTTTATAGGAGCAGTTCTGGACACCGTCAGAGGAAAAGGTTTTCTTCAGAGCGGAACACATCAGATCCCTCATCAGGGACTTGTCGGTGAAGAAGACCGTCCCAGCCAGACTGGTCCTTCGCCTGCTCGGATACATGGCTGCGGCCATTGCGACAGTCCCGCTGGCATGTCTTCACATGCAGGTAACCCAGTGGATGCTTCGGGTGCAGTGGGACCAAAAGCAAGACTATCTGCAGCATCCAGTCCGAATCACGAAAGCCGTAATTCGGGATTGGCAATGGTGGCTAAATCCAGGGAACCTCTCTGCAGGGGTTCCCTTCACAGCACCGTCTCAGACTGTGACCCCTCCATAGACGCCTCAGGGCTCGGGTGGGGAGCACACCTGGACGGTGTTTGGTCTCAGGACCTGTGGACAGCCCAGGAGTCTCATCTCCACATCAACATTTTGGAAATGAGGGCAGCCCTTTACGCTCTGCAAGCCTTCCAGTCGGAGATTCCACCGGGTACACTTCTGTTACAAACAGACAATACCGCGGTGATGTATTACCTCAACAAACAAGGAGGCACTCACTCCTACCCACTTTGCAGGGAGGCCATGAGAGTGTGGGAGTGGGTATTGCAACATGGCGCAAACCTAATTGCAGTACATGTCCTGGGAGTGGACAGCACCATCGCAGACAGTATGAGCCGCTCTCAGGCCAGAGTCCACGAGTGGGAACTTCTGCAGGAGGTGGTAGAGGATCTGTTTCACAGATGGGGCACTCCAGAGTTGGACCTTTTTGCGTCCCCATCCAACGCAAAACTGCCCAGTTTTTGCTCGCTAGATCCAGGGCCTGGTGTTTTTTGGCGAGACGCGTTGTCCCTCTCCTGGGCGGGCAGATTCCTCTATGCCTTCTCTCCTTTTCCGTTGATCCAGAGAGTTCTGTTAAAACTTCGCAGGGAGCAAGCGACAATCATTCTGATCGCACCCTTCTGACCCAGACAGATTTGGTTCCCTCTTTTGCACCAGCTGTCCTGGGAACCTCCAGTTCCTTTGCCAATCAGCTCCCATCTATTGTCTCAGGAGGCGGGTTCATTGGTCCATCCAGACTTGCGCTCATTGAACCTGCACGCTTGGCTCCTAGAGACATAGCTATGTTGCAGTATGGGGTCTCGCAAGAAATGGCAGACGAACTCTCTGTCACCAGAAAACCGGCTACAACGCAACTTATGCCGTGAAATGGTGTAGATTCTGTTTGTGGGCTCAGGCGCGCGGCTTCCTGCCATTAGACTGTCCAGAAAAGCTGGTTCTGGACTACCTGCTTTTCCTCTTCCACTCCGGACTGGCTTACTCCTCGATTAAAGTGCACCTTTGTGCAATTTCTGCTTACCGTGCTCCTGTAGGCCATCGGACGGTGGCCCAGCTGGATACTACTCGTGCCTTCTTAAGGGGTGTCCTCCACCTTAGGCCTCCCATCAGAGATTCAATCCCTCCTTGGGACTTACCTTTTGTCCTGGAGCAGCTTATGCTGCCACCCTTTGAACCAGCTGCGGATTGCGAGCTACATTTTCTGTCTTGGAAAATGTTATTTTTAGTTGCTGTTACTTCTGCTAGAAGGATCTCGGAATTGCATGCTCTTATGTGCAAAGAGCCTTATTTGGTTTTCCACCTTATCCCTAAGGACAAACCCAAAGTTTTTGCCTAAGGTGGTTTCAGCTCTCACCCTTAATCAGGATATCGATCTACCAGTGCATTTCCCAAGGTACTCTAATCGAGGAGAAGTCCTTCTGCACACCCTTGATGTGCATTGGTGCCTCAGATACTACCTGACTAGAACCAAACAGCTCCGGAAGTCGGACCAACTTTTCGTCTCCTTCACTCACAAAATGGTAGGAGCTCCCGTCTCCAAACGGTTACTCTGTAGGTGGCTCATCCACTGCATCACTTTTTTATATGACAAGCACAATAAACCCTTACCGGACGCGGTAAAGGGTCATTCCACAAGAGGGGTGGCTACTTCCTTTGCGGCGTTAAAGAACATCTCCACCTCAGCTATTTGCGCTGCAGCTACTTGGAGCTCTGTGCATACCTTTATCAGGCATTACAGTCTGGACATTGCATCGAGGTGAAGAGCGGGGTTCGTTCTAGTCGTCCTTCAGGGACTCCTGTCCTAGGCTCGAGTTATATCGAGGTCTCTACCTTTCCTCCTCCCGGTGGTGCATGTTTGCCACTACTGCTTGGAAATCAGTCCTAATGGTGTAACCTGCTGCAAGAGCTGTATCTCGAAGTAAGATAGTACAGTTACATAAGAACTGACTGTAACAGTAGATCTTCAAGAACAGCTCTTGCAGCAGGTACCTTCCCGCCCACCATCCCCCTTTTTGGAGGTAGGTCATAGTCAAGCACCCATCTTATGGGATGGGACATTCCTATTCAGTAGTCTTTGCATTCTGGTGGCGGATCCTTGGTCTCCTCTTCTGATGTCATCCAGCGGCCGGGAGTCTCCGGCGGAGGACTGAGGATTGTAAGTCCGCCTCTTGTACTCGCCCGGCGTTCGGGCGGGACCGGCGTCGGAGGCGGTCCCCGCTGAAGACTGCCAGCTAGAAAATTTCCGTGGGATCCTGGCACCTGCCGGCTTCAGTCCTAATGGTGTAACCTGCTGCAAGAGCTGTTCTCGAATATCTACTGTTACGGTAAGTTCTTATGTAACTGTACTTTTCCAGGTGCGACCTGGGAGTACAGGGAAGTTAAGTGACTTACTCAGAGTTATACAGTATGTAAGTGGGGGTTGTGGGATTCAAACCCAGCTCTCCAGGTTTGCAGCTCGGTGTCTTTAACCACTGTGCTATTCATGCATTAGCTATGGTCAAATGGACAGATGCATTGAATACATTGAATAATGCACTTGGTACAGGCCATTTGCAAAACCCCAGATGATAAGGTGCCTAGAGTTGAGATTGTTGGGGGTGACCATGCCAGGTCACAGTACAGCCAAGAGCAGTTACAGGAGTGAGCAGAGAAGCCATTTATCTTCATGACTGAGGGGGCAAGATCATAACTCACAAGTGGTAGTAAAGTCACTAGTAAGTTATTAAAAAGTCCTTCCCCCTCACAACTGATGTACGTAAATTGTTAGGCCATTGTATGTTTAATTTATACAATGTATTGTAGATTATAAAGCTTTAAATTAGTTTCCTTTAAAGGAGATAGGAAATGATTTTTATGTAGTTAACTGCCCTTCCATCTTCCTTTCCATGGCAGTTATGTATTCTGCTATGCTTTAATGATTTTTTGATAAATAAATAATCTAACTTTGGGGTACCTTCAGATCTACAGGGAGTTCCACTCTCCTCACCAGCTACTGCTTTTGATTTTCATGATTCTAAGACATTCTATGACATCACAAACTCCCATTCCATGCTATTGATCTGAATGGCCTGGAAAGGGTGTTTCTGTTGTCATAGAATGTTCAGGCAGTATGAAAACAGAGCAGCAACTGCTGAGCATGGGGAGATTCAGGGTAGTTACAAAGGAAACAAAATTAGATAAATTAACAAGAAAGGTCAAAAACATATCAGAATATTGGGTAGCCAATAAAATAACTAGAGGGTATCCAGAGGTCTAAAATTGTTTCCTATCACCTTTAAAGATCTTCTTTTGCTCTGTCTCATGTGCTGCCCCAGTCTGCTCACCCATCATCCCTGTCCTTACTATCTCTGGTGCTTACATCTTCCATCCAGGGGGTCCTCAGTGCAGTTACTGCAGCTACGGTGGATTTGTTTGGGATGGAAGCATTCCTCCTTGAGTCCACCATATTTGTGGGACAGGGACCAATCAGTTTGTTTGGCAGGGTCTGAGAGAGGTGGTCACCCAGGTGGTAGTGTCACAGTGGAGCCTCCTGCCGTCCCTCACTAGAGGACAGTGTCCTTTTAAATGCTTAATCCTCTTCCCTCCGGTGAGCCCCCAATGACCCAGCCTAATTCCTGAACCCGGGTCACTGGCGTCACAAGCGGTCGCAATGTAGCAGTGCATCAGTGGGGCAGATCGAAATCAGTTGCTTTATAAACTGTTTCTGTTTGGTTTCACTGCTCTAAGTGCAGCAGAGGCTCCTGGGATGATATCAGGCATTGTGCTAGCTGCTCTACCATTGGTTAAAGAGTGCCAATTTTGGTGCCTTCCTTGAGACCCTCAAGAGCACCTTACCTGATAAGGACTTTGAAATTCCACTTTTCTTAATTTATTACTGTGTGTATTTCTTAGGAGAAGGGATCAGAATTTCTTGGTTGGAAGCGGGCGCTCGATCCTTCCCTTCCTGATCCCAGTTCAGCAGGTTCAGTAAATTGACCACGATTTCATTTTGTGATGCAATAGTTTGGAGAGTGGGTGCACTGTATGGATAGTAAGTGAGCCAGTTTTTACATCCTATATGTCAGAGTGCCACAGGAGTTTAATCAAAACCATGGCTCAACTAACAAGGGCCTTGTTAGTTGAGCTGTGGCTTTGATTAGACTCCTGTCACCCTCTAAAATTTATAACCCAAAAAAAAATGGGATTTGAAAACTGGCTCCCATTACTAACGATACAGCGCACCCCTGCATTCTCCAAACTGATGCATCACAAAATGTAAGAGTGCAGGGGTGGCGCCTACTGAACTCCGGGAACAGGAAGGGGATGTGATTGCGTGAGCGGCTCCTCTGACCGAGAAATTACATTCCTGCCCCCTAAGAAATACACGCAGTAATAAATTAAGAAGAGTAGACTTTTGAAGTCCCTATGAGGTAAGCCGCTCCTGGGAGACTTCAGGAAAAATTTGAAAATGAGCACAATTGGTGCTCTTTAAGTGTTCCTTTGTGACCTATCCACTAAGTGAAAATAAAGGCTGTTGACCCATCTAAAACGGAATTAAACATGTTATCTTGAGTTTGATGATGTCACAAGCAAAAATAACAAGTTTATTTTTACATTTTAATGCACCCATGCACTGTATTAACGGGTATACTTTTTAATTTTTTAGATTAGGGAGGAATTCCCAAACTCTGAAGATTTGTAAGTATTTTTTTTTTTTTTTTAACTGTCTCTCTGTTCCCCCTCCAATATTTCTCTCCTTTATTATTTTTCCTTTCCCCTGTCTTTCACCCAACACTTTCCACTTCAGAGCCTTAACCCTTGACCCACCCTCCTTTGAACAGATACTAGATTGCTGTTCCATGTAGTGTAGCAGTGGTACTTGAGCATCACTTAGTCTGGGCCCACAGGCCCATGCCAGAGCTCCCCTGGCCTTACCCATGTCATGTGTACAGGACTTGCCCATTGCCACTTCAGTGATGGATTCCAGGACTGTCTGCTGGTACAGCTAGTTAAGGAGCCCACCAGGCAGACTGCAATTCTCAATGTGGTGCTCACTAGCTCAGAGGTGGTAGGAGCTGTGGGGGTAGGGGAGCTGCTAGGGAATAGCGACCAGAACTCCGTTTGCTTAAAACTGGCTCTTGAATCTGGTAAACCACGGCTGAGAGCTGAAGTCCTTGATTTCAGGAGGGCAGAGTTCAGTAGGCTGTGGGAACTGGTCATGGATAAGTAAGTGGGGTTGAATAATATAGATGGGGTAGAAGAGAGAGGAGAGGCAATTAAGGGGGCCTTCCTCAGGGCATCTAAACTTTGCAGGAGTACAGTAACCAAGAAGAACAGGTTCAAGAGACTACTGTGGTCCTCAGCAAGGATCAAGGAAGCAGTAAGGGCCAAAGAAAAAAGCCTTTTACAAACTTAAAAAAAGCGGGAGGAAGAATGGGGAGAATATTTACTGAGAGAGAGGCAAAGAGGGCACAGAGCTGCATATTGCGGAGCGGGGCCGGAACGAAGTAAAACAGTTCTTCAGGTAAATTGGTGAGAAAAGGAAAAAAGAGGGAGCATTGTAAGGCTGACCAAGGGGGATATGATAATTGAGGAGGACTTACAAAAGGCCACCTTCCTAATACTTTTGCTCAGTTTTCGGTAGGAAGGACATTGAGCCTTTGCCAGAGAATGGCATCAGAGTGACCGCCGGGGGGGGAGGTGTCTCGCAGATGTCAGTCAGCATTCACTAACAAAAGGGTCCTGAAAGGGCTGATTTACGAGTGATGAGGCCCCCGGACCAGATGGACTGATTCCAAGGATACTCAGGGAATTTGCAATGGCTAATCCCCTGGTAGGTCTGCTCAGTAACTCTCTAAGAATAGGGGTAATCCTGAAGAATTGAATGGTGGTGGATGTAGTATCACTTCATGAGGGCAGGGACAAGAAACAAGCAGGGGACTACAAACCTGTCATTCTTACCTGTATTGTAGGAAAACTGATAGTCACTGATCATTAAGAAGAGTGGACCAAAGAGGACCTCATGAACTGCTTGTAGATTAATGGTCTCCAGGACAGTAAACAGCATGGATTCGTTTCAGGGAGGTCTAGTCAGACTAACCTGATGGTTTTCTCTGACTGGGTGGTAGAGGAATTGGATAGGGGCCACGCCGTGGATTTATTCTACTTCGATTTTAGCAAGGCTTTTGATTTGGTGCCTCAGACGCTTACTGAAGAAAATGGAAGATCTCTGGGCAGCTAAGGTCATAGCAAACTGGGTAGGAAACTGCCTAAAGGAGAGGCAGCAGAAAGTAGTGGTCAGTGGGATTAGATCAGATGAGAGGTCATGAGCGGGGTTCCATAGGGATCTGTCCTTTGGCTGATACTGTTCAACAAGTTTGTCAGTGATCTTGGTGATGGGATCCAGGGCAGGTTGTGCCTCTTCTCAGATGACACTAAACTCTATGGGAACGTGGATAGTGATAAGGGAATAAAGGAAATGCAGACAGACTTGCAAAAGCTGGAAGGGTGGTCAGGGGTTTGGTAGTTGAAAATCAGTGCCAAAAAGTACAAGGTGACACACCTGGGGAACAGGAACCCTAGGTCAGAGTACTGCTTGGGAGGGGTTAGACTCAGTACCACAACTGAAAAACGAGACTTTGGAGTTATTATAAGTGACTCCCTAAAGCAACAGAGTCAGTGCAATAAGGCATATAGCAAAGAGAATAGGATGCTTGATTGTATTGGGAGGGGTATTGATAGCAGAAGAAAAGAGGTAATACTCCCCCTATATAGATCCTTGGTGCGGCCACACCTGGAGTACTGCACCCAGTTCTGGAGCACTCATGTCAGAAAGGATAAAGAAAGGCTGGAGACGGTGCAGCACCAGGTAACAAAAATAAGCCAGGGTCAGCAAGGCAGGACTTATGAGGAGCACCTCGAGGCACCGAACATGTACTTGCTGGAAACCAGAAGGGAGAGGGGAGATATGATAGAGACCTTCAAATCCTAAGAGGAATTAACAGGGTGAACTGCCGGGAACTATCTAATTTGAATACTGGCTCGCAGTCACATAGTCATGAATGGAAGCTAACAGAAGGGAGGTTCAGGAGGGACATCATGAAGTGCTGGTTTTTAGAAAGGGCGGTGGAGGCGTGGAACAGGCTGTCTGCTGAGGTGGGTGCAAAAACCGTTAAGTGACTTCAAGCGCAGCTGAGACAGAATGAAGGGTATTGTGGTTGCATGGGGCATCAGAAATGGGGGTGGGGTGGGGGGAGAGAATGGTGATGAGGCTGTGGGACAGCCAGCACAAAGGAGGATCAGTAGGTCTCGGTGAAAAATCGGGAACTTGGGCAGACTGGATGGACCTTTGCTCCTTTTCTGCAATCATTGTCTGTTTCTGTCATTCATACTCTGAGATTGGTGTTGAGGTGGACACTGGGTGGAGGTGACACAGCAATCTCCTTAGCCACCAAGGTTGTATGCCCCTCTGCTTCTCTTCCTCCGTAGAGGAATCAAGCATCCTTTTGGGCACCACATTCCACCTCCTGCAGGTGCTCGGCTAAGATCACCGGTTCATTAATTGGCAAACAATGATCTTAGCCACTTATTCATTGGTCGGCTTAACTTGAAAGTACTCTAGTCTCTCTGTTTTCCTCCTTGGATCATCTTGTCCTTCACCTTGAGGATCACAGTCGCCATGACTGATCCACAGGGGTTGATCCAGGAGTCCTATAGATGGGGGAGCTCAAGTCAGATAAAAAATAAAAATAATAGGCCGGGGGTCTGGTGGGCCTCCTAGGCCCCCAGAAATTTTTCAACATTTTGGTGCATTTTGGACAGTATTTCTAATGCAGTTTCTGCCCATTCCCCCCCCCATGCTTTGTGAGTTGTGTCCTAGCACCATCCCCAGATTCCCCACAGTCCACATGACACTATGTTGACCAAAATACCCTCCCAACCCAAAAATAAAACAAAATACCTAAAGACTGCAGCTGGGCAGCAGCACATCCGAAACACATAAAAATGAGTCATTCAGTTAGTCAGTGTCAGTGGCTCAGTAGGTAGCACACTCTCCTCTGAGGCTGGGAGATCAGAGGGCTGTGGGTTCAGTTCCCACATCTGGCACTTGGGTTAATGTCCCAGTACTGACACTGTAGTGCAGCATGAGAGGGGTGTTGCACTTCTGAGGTGCCGTCTTTCGGATGAGACGTTAAACCGAGGTCCCATCTACCTGGATTGGTGGTAGTTCAGGTGGATGTTAAAGATCCCATGACACTTATCGAAAAGAGTAGGGGAATTTCACCGGTGTCCTGGCCAAATTTCCCTCATTCACTAAAAAATACCACTATCAGCTTAATCTGGTTCAAGGTCAGTTGGCATTCATCTGTATCCCCCTCCCCCGGGTCGTGCTTAAAAATAGGCAGGATTTGTCTAGTGCACTTACCCGGTCAACAAAAGCTAAATAAATAAATAAATGAGACAAGTTGAAAGAAACTTGGTGATAAAGACAAATTAAATGACAGTCCAAATAAACAAGTTCACAAATGTTACTCAAGCACGTTACGACATTACCATAAAGCCAACCCATCCCAGTTTGTCCTGCAGTACAGATTAACCTATCCCCCAACCTTACCTTAGTAAAAAAATTAATAACACTAACTACAGAAATATGGGAACAAAATCACTTTGCTATCTAGTTTCTGAAAATATAATTTCAAGTTAGCTTGCTATTTTTGCAAAACAGATTTTCTATAGAGCAACTCATTCCAAAGAAAATATGTTTTTAAATAAAATATTTTTTATTGTTTTAAAATTTCCTTTATTGGGATAAACCCATGGTATACGGCATCTCATTTTTATGATAGGCCCAAGAAGTCAGTAAGCAGACAGCAGAACACAGTTTTTAAACAAATGTAAAAATGCCTTTTTTTATTAGCAACAGCACTTGCTTGGGTACATCACAACTTGCACCCCTTTTCCATTCAACACATAACTACAATAAACTAAATATCTGATTCTGTTACTTTTTTTCCTCCGGGTTTGTAACTGCCTGTGTCAATGTGCCAAACAAGGTCTTATGACTTCTGTTATTAATTTTGTTCTCCAAGCATGCAGAAACTCCTGCACATGCCATAATACACAGCAGTACACCCTCAAAACTCCTATTTCTAGGGACGTGGATATGTTGTTCATCCACACTTATTGGCAGGTATCCTTGCCGCTTTAAATCTTGCCGGAAGGTCTTCAAGCTGGCTCCTCCCACCCACCCGGGTGGTAAAACTCTCGGCTCCGCCCCATGACGCCAGATCTTCCTTACCACTTGGAAGCTCAGGTTCCCTCCTTAACGCTCTGCGTATAAGACTAGTTCCTATTTCTTCAGTTTACCCGAAATTACTTTAAGGTTTTCAAGACTTCGGTCACTTACTTCCCTCGCGGCTGTGATGGACAAATCGACTCCCAGTTTCCGGAGGTGCCCATGCAGGCAGAAGATGTCTCGGACGGACCCGCACTCCACGTGCGTATACTGCTTGGGCCTTGGGCACGATCCGTAGGCTTGCTACCTGTGCTCTTCTTTTTCGGCCTACGTCCTGGAAGACCATGCCGCCCGTTTACAACTTGGGCGACCAGGAAAACGTCACCCTCCGGTAAAGTCGAAGGAGGCCCGGTTGTCGGTTTCCGTGGCGGCGGGCTCGGCGGAACAGCTTGAGCAGATGATCGCCCTCGAGGAGGAGGTGTCGCAGGCCGCATCTTCGTCTTCCTCGGCCGTGGTATTTATCCCGCTCTCCCTGGGATCCTCCTATTCAGCTTCTTTTAAGGAGCTCTGTCTCTCCCTCTCCACTAAGGGAGAGGGACCATCATCTTCAGGGCCTTCCTCTCGGTCCAAGAAGAAGGACTACAAAGGTAAGTCCCTCCTTCGACGCTCTTGGGAGCAGGAGAGGTCCACCTCACAGAGTAGTCGACCATCAACTTCGGGTCGATCCTTCGGCTTCGGCCACTGGCTTCACGGTGTCCCAGTCAGGTCAGTTGACCAAGACTCCCGTCGATGCAGTCGAGATTTTTCTCGACCCGTTGGACGGGTTGTCGACCGGTGAAGCCGAAAATCCTCACTCCCCGGTTCCCCCGGCAGCGGTTGAGGAGTCTGTGGACTTGTCCGTGCCTCCGGTTCCAGAGTCCATGGTTGAGCCCTCCGAGCCGAGGGAAGGGCGGGTTTCCCCCGCACTACCCCCGTACCTCCTCGGAAAAGCCGAGGTTCGAGGTCTCGGTCTCGGACTTCTTCTCGGTCCAGCCGGTCCCGCCGTCTCAGGCGGTCTCGGTCTTGGCACCGTGGCAAGTGGCGCCGCCACTCATCCTCTTCCTCGGACGAGGGGAGGCTTCGACGCAAGTTGCGTTGACGATACGAGTACCTCATGTGGCAACAGCTTCTTTTGTCCGGGAGCAAGCCGACGTCCCCGGCTATTAAGTGGCTGTCACCAGAGCAGCCGAAGCAACCCCTCGCCTTAGCCGAGGCGCCTACTTCCAGGCCTGTTGCTCGGCCAAAACCGGCTGCCCCACCGATTCCGGTGGAACCTCCGCCTCCACAGCCGTTGTTTGGGGCTCCGACCAAAAATTCTCGGTCGGCCCAAGGTCTGCCCCATAGGCTGTCTGTCACCCTCACTCCCGATTGCCCTCGGCAGGTGGAGGGTGTCTCAGCCCCAAGGCAGCTCTTTGCGGACTCCTCCGAGACCGACGACGATTCCTCCCTGTTCTCCAGGCGGGTCGACTTGGAGTCCTCAGGAGGTCAGTCACTGGACGATAGCCCTTCGCCCTTCATGGGTTTGCTTAGGCTCATCTCGGAATCCACCGGGATGCAGCTCGAGCCCGTATCCAAGCGGGCCAGGTATCCCCTCACGGAGATATTGGACCGAGGGGATTCTTCTATGGAGGCCTTTCCGGTGGCCGAGGCCAGTGTAGGCCTGGCCTTGGAGCTCTGGCAGCGTCCTGCTTCCTGCCCTGCGCCTTCGGCCAGGATGGCAAGGAAGTACACAGTCCCTACCAGTTCCCTGTCCGGTTTCTCGGAATACCCCTCAGCCGAGGGGTTAGTTACCGACAGCGTCTTCTGGCGTGCCGGAAACGCCAGGGACGTGGACAAACCTAGAAGTTGGACTATGCCGGGCGAAAAGTCTACGCTGCGTCCTCCCTTGGCCTTCGTCAGGCCAGCTCGGCCGTACTGATGGCACATTTTTCTCACGCCTGTTGGGCTCCCTGGACAGGTAGTCCTCATCTCCTGGCTGACCTGCAGACCACGGTTAAGCAGGTGCAGGACCAGGGCAGTGGCCAGCAGCAACTTCAGACTGCTTGGACATCGGTGACTCATGTGCCAGGTCAGTAGCGGCTGCAGTGGCTTATGCGCCGTCGAGCATGGCTGAGGATATCCACCTTCACAGCGGATACCCAGCACAAATTGGCGGATGTCCCCTTCCTGGAGACTGACCTCTTCGGCCCTGGAGTGGAAGGCCACCTCCAGAGGATCGAAAAGTCCATTGCCACTTTGGACTCGGTCTCATCCGCCCAGAGGGACAAGGGCCGCAGACCACAACCCAAGCCCTTTCGTACATCTGTGCCCGTGGCACGTCTGGCCCAGCAGCATCAGGGCCAGCAGGCTCGTGCTTGGTGTCCCAAACCCAAGCCCGCGGCTTCTTCCTCCAGGAAGCAAGGAGGTAAAGGCCCAGGAGGTCCCTCGGCCGGTCCCTCCTCCAACCTGCACAGTGACGGGTTGAGTGGTGTCGCCCCCAACCTCGTCACCTCACCCCAGGTTCCCCCCGGGGACGGCTCCGCTACTTCCTTTCCGCCTGGTCTGCTATAACCACAGACCGGTGGGTGTTGGAAGTGGTAGGAAAGGGCCTGCCTCTGGAGTTCGAGCAGGCCCCGGCCCTTCGAGCCGTCGCCCCAAGGGGGGCCTCGGGGTCTGCAGCCTCGCTGTCTGCTCGCCGAGCCGACATCGCTCTGCTCCTCAAGAAAGAGGTGATCAGAGAGGTGGCGGACCCTCCCTCAGACCCGGGGTTTGTGTCCAGGTACTTCCTGGTCCCAAAACGGATGGGGGGCTGGCGCCCCATTCTCGACCTGCACAACCTAATCAAGTTCCTAAGGTCTCGGACCTTCAGGATGGTCACTCTGGCTCAGATAATACCATCCTTGGAACGCGGCGTGTGGTTCTGCTCTCTGGACCTGCAGGACGCGTTTTTTCACGTCCCTATCCGTCCGTCTCATCAGAGATTCCTTCGCTTTCGAGCGGAAGGATCCCTTTTCGAGTTCCGGGCCATGCCCTTCGGCCTGTCTCTTGCACCCAGGGTCTTCACCAAATGCATGGCAGTGGTGACAGCATTCCTGCGGCGCCGAGGGGTCCGGGTGTACCCTTACCTGGACGATTGGCTGATAGCAGACCCCTCCAGACAGGAGGTGGAGCGGTCCAGAGATCTGGCCTTCCAGGTTTGCTCTCAGGTCGGCCTCCTCATCAACGAGGCCAAGTCGGAACTCAAACCGAAGCAGGTGATTCTCTTCATCGGGGCAGAGCTCGACTCTCTTCGAGCCAGAGCACGGCTCCCGACAGACAGGGCCGAGGTTCTTTCCTCCTTTGCCCAGTCATTTCTGGTTGGGCAGTCGCGCCCTGCCCGGGATTTCCTGCGCCTCCTGGGTGTCTTGGCGGCCTGCACCAGTGTGGTCCATTGGGCCCGCTGGAACCTGCGCCCCCTTCAATGGGGGCTGGCCAGCCAGTGGTCCCAATGCTGCGATCCATTGGACCAGCTAGTTACGGTGACCCAGGGGATGTGGAACGCTCTCCAGTGGTGGATCGTTCCAGCTCATCTGCAGGATGGCATCCCATTTGTCCGCTCCAAGCTGACGGTATCTCTATCGACCGATGCCTCTCTGATGGGTTGGGGTGCCCATCTGGGGGAACACAGAGCGCACGGCCTCTGGTCCCCGCGGGAGTCCCGATGCCATATCAACCTGCTGGAGCTCCGAACGGTCCGCCTAGCTCTCACCGCCTTCGCTCCGTTTCTACGGGGTCAAGTGGTTCGGGTCCAGACGGACAATACCATGACCATGTACTACCTAAACGCCAGGGCGGGACGCGCCCATGCCCTTGTGCAAGGAAGCTCTCCGTCATTTGGTCACTCGTGCGCAGCCTGGAGGCGGATCTCCTAGCTATTCATGTGGCAGGAGCCTCCAACACCCTGGCCGATGCCCTAAGCCGGATAGGGGCTGTATCCCACGAGTGGTCTCTCCTGCCGGAGGTAGTACAAGATCTGTTCTCCCATTGGGGCACACCTCAGGTGGATCTGTTTGCCTCCAGGGAGAACGAAGCTGAGGCTGTTCCATGCCCGCCCCCCTCAGCAGGGCTCGCTGCAGGGGGATGCCTTCTCGAGGCCGTGGACCCCGGGCCTCTTCTTCACCTTTCCCCCATTTCCCTTGATCCACAAGGTGCTTCTCAAGGCGAGGAGGGACAAGGCGCAGGTGATTCTGGTAGCCCCAGACTGGCTCCGCCAATGCTGGTATCCAGATCTCCTCAGCCTCAGCTCCAGGCTCCCAAGGCAGCTTTCAGCTCGCCTGGACCTGCTTTCAGTCAGTCAGGGGAAGGTGTTCCATTCGGACCTTCAATCCCTGCACCTGACAGCCTGGTTCCTGAGCGGCTAGAGTTCCAGGCCTTGGGTCTTTCCATCGAGGTCCTCAATGTAGTTGAGGCGTCCCGTAAGGAGTCAACCAGAAAATGCTATGCCTTCAAATGGAAAAGGTTTTCCATTTGGTGTCAGGGCAAGGGCCTGGACCCTTCCTCCTGTTCCTTGGCAAGCATTCTGGACTATATATGGTCACTTTCTTAGCAAGGGCTCAGGTCGACGACCCTAAGGGTGCACCTGGCAGCCATCTCTGTTTACCGGGCGCGGGCCGGAAGCAGTCGGGTAAGAGAAAGTTGTCAGGCGCAAAGGCCTTGATCACATTTCTCCTGGCGCAGAACCCCAGCACCGTGGATCTACTGCTGGTATTGGCAAAGCTCATGGGCAAGCCATTCGAACCAATGCACAGGTGTGATCTCTCACCTGTCGTGGAAGACCTCTTGGTGGCTATTACGTCAGCCAGAAGGATGGGAGAGCTCCAGGCGCTTTCCATTGAGTCTCCTTACCTGGTCTTCCACAGGGACAAGGTTGTTCTGTGCCCCACCGAAATTCCTTCCAAGGTGGTGTCGAGTTTCACCTTAATCAGGTGTTGACTCTGCGGTGTTCTACCCCAATCACACCTTGGAGGCCGAATATAGGCTCCATACTTTGGACCCTAGAAGGGCGCTCGCTTACTATAAGGAGTGCACGGTTGGAATTCGGGGAAGAGGTTCGCCAGCTGTTGTCACCTACACTGAAGCCGCACCTGGCAGACCTGCAGCCAAGCGGACGATAAGCAGGTGGGTCACCTCCTGCATACATCTCTGCTATAAGTTGGCGGGCACGGAGCCTCCCAGAGGGATAAGAGCTCATTCTACCCACCATACTGCTGCATCGGTGGCTGCTTCCAGGGATGTCCCTATCCAGGAAATCTGCAGGGCTGCTATCTGGAAGTCAGCACACACCTTCGTCACCCATTACCACATCGACCTTGAGTCACTCCGGGATGCTGGTTTTGGGGCCTCGGTTCTCCAGTCCTTATTTCCCAAGTAAGTATTGGGGGTGTGCGCTTGCCTCCGTCTCTCGAGAACTGCTAGGAGTCTGCCAATAAGTGTGGATGAACAACATATCCATGTCCCTTAGAAATAGAGGTTACTCACCCAACAGGAGTTCTAGGAATGGTATATGTTGTTCATCCTCCACTCCACCCGACCTCCCTGGCTTCGACGCACAACCTGAGCTTCCAGCGGCCAGATCTGGCGCCATGGGCAGAGCCGAGTTTTACCACCCGGGTGGGTGGGAGGAGCCAGCTTGAAGACCTTCCGGCAAGATTTAAAGCGGCAAGGATACCTGCCAATAAGTGTGGATGAACAACATATACAATTCCTAGAACTCCTGTTACAGGTGAGTAACCTGTATGTCTTTTACTTCCCTCTGTGCTCATTCACACTGTACAACCATGACTGAAAAGACCACACAGATTAGACATATACTGTACATGCTGAAGTTTTTACCTCGGTTCAAAGGTCTCATGTACCAGATCTTCTTAGACATAGTCTCCACCACTCATTTACACTAATGGGATCTGCGCCAGAAGCACTAGGACCCAGCAGGAGCAAACTTTTTTGGTAGAGGGTTGGCGCCAGAGATGAAGCCGTGAGGAGCGGCACCTCGAGCCTCCACTTGTGCGGTAATGACTGTCTCTGCGCTAGACCCTCCAACCGGGTCAGTCCCTTTTTTCCCGCCGTCGAGTGCACTTCAGTGACGACGTCGCTCGCCCGCCAGGAGTCAAATTTCAAACTATCAGCATAGTTTTCAGTTTTATTGTTTTGTAATAATATCTCGAATAAAGTACAGCTTAGTGCATTTATTCTTATTAAAGAAAAGAAATCTCAGCCTACATTGATGGAGTTGACCATGAGCGGGTCAGGTGACGGTAGAGAGACTTCATGTGAAAGCTGTTCAGTCAGCTGGGCTGGGTCCGGTCCGCCGCCTTCTCCGGATGGGGCATCTGACAACAGACAGTCCAGTGCCCGAGGGGGTGGGCGGTCCCCTTGAAAGTACAGAAGTAAACGGTCGCACTCACGGCACTATTCAGCCTCGAGCTCTTCTTTGGCCCACAGGTCAAAAAAGAGAAGGCATCACTCAAGGTTGCCCCCTGATATGTCTGCGCGTAGACTGTCAGTTATTGGGACTAGTTGCCGGTCTCCTCCTCCGGAGTCGCCAGTTTCTGTTTCTGGTTGCCGACTCCTTCAACATCGGAGCCCTACCCTGTCCTCTAGTAGGTCTTCAGATGAGCAGTTTCATCAGTGGGCTGCTCTTATGGAGCAGTGGGCTCGGAGGTTTGTCCAGCTGCCTGGCCTGGTCACTCCAGGGTTTTCGGGCTTTTCGGGAGATCAGGTAGGGCGGTTGGGCCTCCCTAGTCGCTCGGTGCCATCGACTCCATGCTTGGGTGTTTTCCCCCTCACACAGCTGCGGCGCAGGGGGCCACACCGATGCCTCTATCTACTGGTATTCATCCTTCTTTCTCCTCAAATCCTGTTTTTCGGAGTCTTGGGATGTTTTCAACGCCTTTGGTGTCGATGGCACTCTCGGCTCTGTCTTCGGCGCCGATGCATCTGTCGGCACCATCCTCGGTGCCGCTTGGGGTTGTTGTGGCACCATGCGCCTGCCGGCGCTGCTCGCGCTCGCGGTGCCTCCTCTGCGCCTATCCGCTTCTCGGCACTGCGGCTCTTCTTCGCGCTGAGGCCTGTTAGGGCGTCATCCAGTCTTCAGAGCTTCTCTTCTTTGAATCCTTTCCCTTCCTCATCTCCTTCTGATTTTCACTCCTTTCCTGTCCATGCAGTCCCTCCTGGGCTGTCAGGAGATGACATTGAGCCTGACCCAGACCTTCGTCTGGGTGATGATGTGGAAGGAACAGGATCTAAACCTGCTGCAGAGCCTGTGGTTGAGGACTTGTCATTTAAGTCTCTGCTGAAAAACTTGAGTTCTGCTCTTTCTCTCCAGACTACAGATATCAATCCTGGGAAACCGTTAAGACTACAATACCTCCATGTTCCGGAAATCCCTATGGATTTGACTTCTCCGGTACAGCCCTCCTTTGAGATGCTTTCTCAAATGGTATGGAATAATCCTGCTCTCATTCCTTCTGTGGCTAAGTCCATAGATAGGAAATATGCTGCTCCGAAGGATCAACCCATTTTGGCATCCTAAGCCTTTGCGGATCCTATTGTAGTCTTGGCAGAGAATGATAAGGTTGTCCTTCCCCAGACTACTACAGCTTGACCTATAAACAAAGAATTTCGTAAGATAGACACTTTAGGTAAGAGAGTCTTTGCTGCTTACACCCTAGGTATGCGTATTGCCAGCTACCAAGGCGATTTCTCTCAATATGAGTATATTCTTTGGCATTCGCTCAAACAAATGGTTGAAGCTCTACTGGAGTAGGACACTAATTCAGAGCTTCTTCAAACCATAACCAGGGTTATCGAGTCCAACAACCAGCAGGTTAAAGCAACTATGGATGCCTTTGATACTGCCTCCCGAGCTGCAGCGGGGGGCATTTGTACCCGCCGACATTCCGGGCTGTGTACTTCAGGTTTCACGAATGATGCCCAGCAACAGGTCATGGTGTTGCCTTTCGATGGTGTGCATCTCTTCGGCCCTCAAGTAGAACAGGCTCTAGAGGCCACACAGAAGACTAGGTCAGCCATTAAATTGGCTCGACCTCCTCCCGCTCCCTCTCGAGGGGGTGTTAACAAATGCCAGTTTCATAACCGTCGGTCCTTTCGGGGCAAAGGCAGGGGAGGTTTTAATAAAAACCAAGCCCCTCAGCCTCAAAAGAAAACGCAACAGAAGGCACAAGGATCCAAAGCGCCCAGTGCCGCCTTCCGAGATGTTGGCCCAAGTCCCACCTCAGCTGCCCGAGGGGGACTCTTCCCCAGCGGTGGGAGGTGGTCTGACTCACTTCTACAATCGATGGAAGTCCATAACCTTGGACAAATGGGTCCTCCGGATAATCCGCAAGGGGTATTCCCTCAATCTTTTAGAGACCCCTCCAGATCGTCCCCCAAGACGACAGCCCAGGCTGTCAGTACTTCAGTCAGAACTTCTCGCTTCCGAGATACAAGGCCTTCTGAACAACAAGGCAGTGGAAGTAGTTCCGCTGGATCAACAGAACACAGGGTTCTACTCCCAGGACTTTCTGGTTCCAAAGAAAACCAGAGGTATGCACCCCATTTTGGACTTCAGAAAATTAAAAAATTTCTTCCCAAAGAGAAATTCAAAATGATATCACTAGGAACCCTGTTACCTTTGCTTCATCAACACAACTGGTTAGTCTCCCTGGACATGCAGGATGCTTACCAACACATTCCTATTCACCCAAAGCATCACGAATACCTAAGGTTCATGGCTTTGGGACAGCATTATCAGTTCAGAGTCCTGCCCTTTGGGCTGTCCTCGGCGCTGCAAGTTTTTACAAAGTGTTGTGCAATTCTCGCAGCGCATCTCAGAAAAATCGGAATACAAGTGTTCCCATATCTGGACGATTGGCTTCTGGCAAGTCCTTCCAGGCAGGGAACTCTAGATGCCATAGCCACGGCTTCACACTTTCTCACGTCCATGAGAGTCCTGCTAAACCTCAGAAAATCGCAGCTGCAGCCCTTCCAGAGGCTCCTTTTCATAGGAACTCTTCTGGACACCTCCTGTGTGAAAGCATTTCTTCCAGAGGACTGGAGGAGCGATATCTTTCAGATGGCCTGATACATCGGAGAGAGCAGCTTGGTTTCAGCTCTCTCGATGCAGCGGATGCTAGGTCTCATGGCATCCTCGGTGTTCACTGTACCCCTAGCATGCCTTCACATGAGAACCTCTCAGTGGATGCTCAGTACTCAGTGGTCTCCGACCACTCACCCTCAGTCCTTTCTCATCAAGGTGACAGAACCTCTGAAGAGATCACTCACCTGGTGGTCGCAAGAGGACAGTCTTCTGGAAGGGTATCCCTTTGCTCCTCTGGATCATCAGATTTCCATTACCACGGACGTGTCCCTGATGGGGTGGGGAGCTCACTGTCAGACTCTCCACACTCAAGGTACGTGGACTCGGCTCGAGTCTCAGCTTCACATAAATGTCTTAGAAGTGAGAGCTGTCCTTTATGCAGTCTGGGCTTTGAAGGACATTCTCTGTCACGAGAACGTTCTCCTTCAAACGGACAACAAAGCAGTGATGCATTACATCAACAAGCAGGGCGGTGCTCACTCTTATCCCTTATGCAGGGGAAGCGATGAGGGTGTGAGAATGGTGCTTGGAGGACAAGGCTGTAATTCATGTGGTCTACCTGCTAGGGGTGCAGAACGAACTGGCAGACCGTCTCAGCAGAACAGAGACAGATCCTCACGATTGGTCTCTCAAGTCAGCCATAGCTCAGTCACTTAGCAGAGTGGGGAACTCCAGACCTGGACCTTTTTGCATCCTTTCTCAACACAAAACTGCCTCTCTTCTGCTCCAGAAATCCAGGGCCTGGCATTTTCTGTCAGGATGCGTTCAGGCTGCAGTGGACAAAACTCTTTCTATACGCCTTTCCGCCTCTTCCTCTAATTCAGAGAGTACTTCTCAAGTTCGAGGCCCAGGGGGACAAAATGATCCTCATTGCTCCCTTCTGGCCTCAACAAATATGGTTTCCACTACTCAACAGTATGTCGGAACTCCTCCTAAACCGCATCCCCTTCAGACAAACCTTCTGACTCAGGGGCCTGTGGTCCATCCCAATCTGAGATTGCTTCACCTTCACGTTTGGCTCCTGAAGAGATAGAAGTGAACAGGTTCAATGTCTCTGGCAGGGTTTCAGGTATTATTCTGGCTGCGTGCAAGCCAGCCATTAGGGAAACTTACACAGCCAAATGGAAGCGTTTTTCGCTCTGGTGTGCAAAATCCTCTTTGAATCCTATTTTCTACCCACCAGATAAAGTTCTAGAGTACCTTTTCGACCTCTCAAATTCAGGTCTGCAATACTCTACAGTTAAGGGTCACCTTTGTGCCATTTCAGCTTATCATGAGCCAGTACTTTCCTTGTCGCTGGTTCAGTTACCTGTGGTTAAGAGGTTTCATAAGGGAATTCTGCATACCAGACCTCCTATCAGATGTCCAGTCACAGCCTGGGACATTAATCTTGTGCTAGACATGCTCACTCGAAAACCTTTCGAGCCTCTAGCTACCTGTGAGTTAAAATTTCTCACTTGGAACACGGCCTTCCTAGTGACCATTACCTTGGCCCGCAGGGTCTCTGAGATACATGCCTTGGTCACAGACCCTCCGTATACTGTGTTTCATAAAGACAAAGTAGTTCTTAAGACCCATCCTAAATTTCTCTCTAAAGTTGTTTCAGAATTTCATCTAAACCAACCTTTGGTCCTTCCTACTTACTTTGCAAACTTCCAAAATGAAGGAGAGTGTTCTCTTCATTCCTTGGACGTCAAAAGAGCTTTGTGTTTCTATCTAGACAGAACAAAAGATTTTCTCAAAGCTCAACAACTGTTTCCTTCAGCAAGACCCGGCTGGGTCAACCTGTCGCTATCAGATGTGTTTCAGCATGGCTGGTGGCATGCCTTCGCCACTGTTATTCCATGGCGCAGGTTAGGCTGGAGGGCAGAGTGTACGTTCACTCTACTAGAGTGGTCGCAGCATCCCTAGCGGAAATCCGCAACGTGCCCATTGCAGATATTTGCAATGCGGCCACCTGAAGCTCAGTGCATATTTTCATCAAACACTGTGCCCTGTATGTCCATGCCAGACGACATCTTTCTTTTGGCAGAACCATCCTTAATGGACTCCTGTCCTAAAACTGTGAGCTCTTGGTCTCTCGTGCTGCCCTCTCGGGGGATTATTAGCTTGGTACTCTTCCATTAGTGTGAATGAGTGGTGGAGACTTTATGTCCAGGAAGATATGGAAATTACGTACCTACCGTAATTCTTGATCTTCTTGGACGAGTCTCCACCACTCATTCATACGCCCACCCACCATCCCCTGAGCTCACCTCTGTTGTTGGTCTTCACTCCCTCAATCTTTAGGCTGTGAAGACTTCTTTGTTGACCCTTCTTATACGGGTTGTCCGGACTATCTTATGTCCAGTTTTTGGTTAGGCTATCCTTCTAGGTTAGTTACGCTGCACCGCCTCGGAAAAAAATGTACTGAGGCGGTTGGAGGGTCGACGCCGAGATAGTCATTACTGCACGAGCTGAGGCTCGCAGTGCCGCTCCTCGCGGCTCCATCTCTGGCGCCGACCCTCTAGCAAAAAGTTTGCTCCCGCTGGGTCCTAGTGCCTCCAGTGCAGATCCCATTAGTGTGAATGAGTGGTGGAGACTCGTCCAAAAAGATCAAGAATTACAGTAGGTATGTAATTTCCATTTTCTGCCTCTCCCGGTTCATGCTGTTGCTGAGACCAGACCTGCCCCAGCATTAGTTTTGTACCACTTCTAACATGCTACCAGAGGGCACTACCCTCCAACTCTCTTGTCTTGCGAGTCCACACCAAAATCAATTTGCCATATAGGACAAAACCAGCAGTGACCTTAAACTATTTTAATATCTTGAATTTAAGCTCCCCATACTAGAAATTAATAACACTAGTACTACATTTATTACACACCCAGTTAGATGGAACACTAATGTCCTGGCCCATCCCAGCAGCCACCTTCCACTCACCTAGTTTGAGACTGTGAAAGTCTTTCTTTTTAAAGCAAGAAGTACCTGATTTAAATGAAGACTTGATCCATTTTCAGCAGGCTGAAGTCATATGTGCCCCTAGTTGAGTACTGTCTCCAGTCACCTGGCCACCAAACTCTTTCTCTCTAGACAGCACACACTGACCCCTTGACTCCTAATGAGCAGAGCTCTCAGCTACAGCTTGCTTCAACTACCAGAAGATGACCTGAACCTCACTCCATCTCCTTGTGCTGATTTACCAAGGCCACACCGACCCAGAGTTACTGGACTGCTGCCGCCTGAAACCCCGGGCTCTGCTCTTCACTGGTGGGATCTGCTCTCTCTCTCTGTCTGCTCCTCAGTAGTATGTGCGCTCCTTTCTTGCTCCAAAATGAATCTTCTGAGTGAATGAATTACAGCTCACTCTTGTTTTGGAAGCCCAAACATTTAAAGAAGGCACCCCTTGCTAGCCACATTCACTACTGGACGCAACAGCAAATCAGGAGCAGTGAGCACCAGGCAACCTGGTCGAGATCTGTATTGTTAAGGACCACTCCGATTCAGTAGTTGCACTCTGCAACAAAAAAGAGGAGCTGCACTAATGCCTGCAGAAGAGAACCCAATGCTCAGTCTTCACGAAGGCAAGACCAGCTGCTTCCACAGTGCTGGGACCTGACCACATGGCGCAGGATGAAAGTTAGTAAGAAATTCATGCTGGAGACCTGCTTTTCAGGGGAGGGGGGGTCAACTATGTGATGCAGGTGGGGGTGGTTGTTTACTGCACTACCAGGACACTGGAGGACAGATGAGACCCATGTGGCTTAGGCGGCTTTCAAGGAGGCATTAGTGCATACCGATTAAGAATGCAGATTAATTAAGATTAAGAATGTGTGTTACTAATAGAGGAGCTCCATGATAGGGGAGCTGTAGCACCCTTAGCCCCTCTTCTAAATCCGCCTGTGGCTGATGCCTTCTCCCGAACATGAGAGAGGGCCAGCAGCTGCCTTCATGGCTGATGCCTCTGCCTTTTTGTGGTTGGCCGGCAGGGCTAGAAATGGTAGCTGGCCTACATCCTTACTCCCCAAGAATGGAGTGACTGTGCTGCACAACGCATCCAGCCCTCAGCCAGCCACAGTGTGAGATTCCTGGGCTTACACCGGAGTAATTTTTTTTTTTTTCTTCTTAGTTGTTTAACCAGGTATAATTTGGTTCCAAAGAGTCTTGGATGCAATTTTGTTGGGCTCAGTGGCGCTGGAGGTAGCATGTTGTGCTGCCATGTGGGTGACCCAGCTTGATATCTTGAGCCAAAGTAGTCTTGGACATGCTGCGGGCGTGGTGCACTCTGACGCGGGATGGTGGGGTGGGAATGTCACCCGCCCACTGTTCAAGAACCTGCATTGTTGGGATGGAAAACTGCCATGATGCCCCCACAAGCTCAATGAAGAGCCTGTGTTACCTTTTACCATTTCCATGATCTGGAAGATACAGAGGACATAAAGGGGACAGAATGTTGAAGGCGTAAAGGAGTAGAATAGACTCAGTTACAAAAATTCTATAAAAGCTTTGTACAGTAGCACTGACTGCAGGAAAGTCTCCTTTAGTGATTGCTGTAAGAAGTGGCTTTGTATGCAGATGGCTGTGTCGTCTCTTTACTTGTGGGTTTGATCCCCACTGCGCCACCTCTGAAAAATACATTGGGGAATGTGTGAAGCAGTAGAAATGGAGGGTGTTTACTTATGGGGACTCCCATTGCTGTTTATTAAAGTTTTGTTTCCTTTTTTATACTCCGGTAACTGAGTAAGGCCCACTAGGCACAAGTTCCTGTTTTCAGGGGTGACCTGGGAGCACTGGGGAGGTTAAGCGACTTGCTCAGAGTCACGCACTATGCAAGTGGAGGTTGTGGGAATCGAACCCTGTTCTGCTGAATGTAGCAGTCTCATTCACAGCTCATTACTCTAACCTCTAGGCTGTACTGCCATCCCCAAAGGTTGTCTTGGTGCACTCAACACAAGCAACAGCAGGATGACATACTCTCCTCCAGGCACCAATGACATGCTGGTGGCCCCGAAACTCCCCAACCTCACTTTAGAGCCTTGAATGTGGAAAGGCGTACTGCTGTAGAGACGTTGGACGGCATTTGTGGCCCTGTCGGGATCACCGATGTTGTTGGGTCAGAAATCTGAGAGAGGCACCAATTGTAAGTGCAGTCTGACAAAAAAGAATAGTTTAGTTTTGGGTATGGAAACCCAGGAGCTGAGTGTAAAATGGGAGGGGTGGGGGAGTACTGTTGGTTACTGAGAAGAGAAGGGACCTAGGCATTATAATATCTGATGATCTCATAGTCACAGGGCAAGAGAATACTGGGGTGCATAGGGAGAGATGTCACAAGCAGGAGGGGGGAGGTGATGTTACCACTGAATAGATCATTGGTGAGACCACTCCTTGAATATTGTGTACAGTTCTGGAGGCTGCATCGCAATAAAGACATGGACAGGTTAGAGGCAGTACAGAGGAGGGCAACTAAAATGGTGCATGGCTTGCATGACAAACCATATGAGGGACTGAGGGATCTCAGTGTATGCACCTTGGAGGAGAGAGGGAACATGAAAGTGACCTACAAGTACATCACAGGAGTGAACAGGGTACTGGTGGGGGCCCTGTTTCAAATGAGAAAGTGCAGCAGAACAAGAGAGCATGAAACAAAATTTGAATGTTGGAAATTTAAGAGGGATGTGAAGAAATACTGCTTTACTGAAGGAGTGATGGAAGCCTAAAACAGCCTTCCACAAGAGGTAGTAGTGTGGCAGACACTGGGGGGGTTCATGCATGAGATAGACATCGGGGAGTAACGGTGAATAAAAATGTGAGAGGGTCACCAGAAACCAGTTGGGGACTGCTGGGACAGAATAGGCTGGAAAAAACTGGGTAGATTTGGTGGGCTAAGCAGTTCTTTTCTGCTGACAAATTCTGTGTTTCTGTGTGTTTTTTTTTTTTTGAAAATATAATTTTTATTGAAATTTTCACAATTCTTTACAGTCACAGTTCCTTTGATCTTAAAAGAAAAACAGCTTTAAACATAATGACAGATAATCATATTCCGTAACATTTCATCACTGAAGGTGCTATTCTAGGGATGTGGATATGTTGTTCAATCCACACTTACTGGCAGGTTCCTTGCCACTTTAAATCTTGCTGGAAGGTCTTCAAGCTGGCTACTCCCACCCACTCGGGTGGTAAACTCTCTGCTCTGCCCCATGACGCCAGATCTTCCTTACCGCTTGGAAGCTCAAGTTCGCTCCTTTGCGCTGTGCGTTTTAGGTCTGGATCCAAATTCTTCGGTTAACCCAAAACTAATTTTAAAATTTACAAGACTTCGGTCTTTATCTTCCCTCGTGGCTGCAATGGACAAATCGACTCCCGAATTTTGTCAGTGCCCCTGTGGGCAGAAGATCTCCTGGACCGATCCGCACTCCACGTGCGTTTAGTGCCTGGGGCTTGGTCATGATTAGCAGGCCTGCAACTTCTGCAAGTCCTTTTCGGCTACGGTCTTAGAAGACCGCGGTGCCAGATTACAACTTGGGCGCCTCGAGAAATGTTATCCTCCGGTCAAGTCGAAGGAGGCCTATTGGGCATGTCCACGGCTGCGGGATCAGCTGAACAGCTCGAACAGATGATCGCCCTCGAGGAGGAAGCAGCCCAGGCCGCAGCATCATCTTCCTCGGTCGTGGCATTTATCCCGCTCTCCTTGGGCTCCTCCTGCACAGCTTTGTTTAAGGAGCTTTGTCAATCCCTCTCCACCAAGGGAGAGGAGCCTTCGGGACATTCCTCTGGGTCCAAAAAGAAGGACTCTAAGGGTAAGTCCCACTATCGACATTCGTGGGAGCGGGAGAGGTCCCCTTCCCTGGATAGTCGACACTCGACTTCGGTCGAGGTTGCGGCTAAGGCTGCTGGCTTCACGGTGTTCCCATCAGGTCAGCCGGCCGAGACACCCATCGATGCAGTCGAGATTTTTCTCGACCCTTCGGACAGGCTGTCGACTGAAGAAGCCGACAACCCTTCTTCACCGGTTCCCCCAGTGGAAACCGAGGACTTGCCTGTGCCTCTTGTGCCAGAGTCCCCGGTTAAGGTCCTTAAACCGAGGGAGGAACGGGTTTCCCCCACCTCCTCCACCCAGACTCACCCTCGGAAACCCCGAAGGTCTCAGTCTCGGACGTCTTCCAGGTCCAGCCGATCCCGCCGGCACCATGGAAAGCAGCGGCGCCACTCATCCTCGTCTTCGTCCTCTTCGGAGGATAGGTTCCGGCACAAATTGCGTCAGCACTACGAGGATCTAATGTGGCAGCAGCTCCTTTTGTCAGGGAATATGCGACTTCATCGCCTTCCCCGGCCATTAAGTGGCTATCACTGGAGCGGCCGAAACAACCCCTCATTGTAGTTGAGGAGCCGAAGCCGGCACCGGTTGTTCGGCTGAAACTGGGTGCGCCACCCATTGTGGTGGAACCCCCACTTCCACAACCTAAATCTGGGCCCCAACCAAGGATTCTCGGTCGGGTCAGGCTTGCCCCACCGGTTGTCGGTCACCCTCACTCCCGATCAACCTCGGCAGATGGAGGGTGGCTCAGGTGCTCGGCAGTTGTTCACAGACTCCTCAGAGTCTGACGACGATGACTCCTTGTTCTCCAGGCCGCTTGATCTGGAGTCCACTGGGGGCCAGTCAGTGGACGAGAGCCCATCTTTGTTCCTTGGAATGCTTCAGCTCATCTCAGAGTCCACTGGGATGAAGCTTGAACCCATTTCAAAATGGGCCAAGTATCCCCTCACGGAGATATTGGACCAATGGGATTCCCCCACGGAGTCCAAAGCCATTGTTGGCCCGGCCTTGGAGCTATGGCAGTGGCCAGCTTCTTGTCCAGCACTTTCAGCCAGGATGGCTCGAAAGTATGCTGTTCCCACTGGTTCACTCTCCGGTTTCTCGGAGCACCCCTCCTCGGAGGGGTTAGTGACCGACAGCATTTTCCGGTGTTCCGGGAACACTCGGGGTGTGGACAAGCCACCCGATAAGGAGTCCAAGAAACTGGACTACTCCGGGTGGAAAGTCTATGCTGCTTCCTCCCTAGGCCTTCGTCAGACCAGCTTGGCCGTTCTGATGGCACACTTTTCACATGCCCTTTTGGGCTCCCGGGAAGATGATTCCTCATCTCCCAGCTGACCTTCAGACGACAGTCAAGCTGGTGCAGGATCAGGGAAGGGCGGTGGCCAAACAGCAGCTCCAAACTTCCTTGGACATCACTGACTCGTGTGCCCGGTCAGTAACGGCCGCAGTGGCCATGCGCCGCAGAGCTTGGCTGCAAATCTCCACTTTTACAGCGGATACCCAGCACAAGCTGGCAGACGTTCCCTTCTTGGGTACCGACTTGTTCGGTCCCGGGTGAGGGTCATCTGCAACGGATCGAGAAGTCCAACGCCACCTTGTACTTGGTCACGTCTGCCCAGAAGGACAAAGGCCGCCAGCAGCAGCGTAAGCCCTTTCGGCCTTCACCCCATGCGGCACGTCCAGCCCAGCAACAACAGCATCAGGGCCAGCAGGCTCGCACTTGGCACCCCAAAGCCAAGTCTGCTGCTTCTTCCAGCAGGAAGCCGGGAGGAAAGGGTCCAGGAGGCTCCTCGGCTTGTCCTTCTTCCAGGCCTGCCCAGTGATGGGTTGAGGGGTGTCGCCCCAACCTTGTCACTCCTCCCCGGGTTCCCCCCGTGGGGGGACGGCTCCGCCACTTCATTTCCGCCTGGTCCGATATCACCACGGACTGCTGGGTGCTGGAAGTTGTAGGAAAGGGCCTGCCTCTGGAATTCGAGCAGTCCCCACCTTATCGAGACGTTGCCCCACGGGGGGGCTACGGGGTCCACAGCCTCTCTGTCGGCTCGTTGAGCCGACATTGCCCTGCTCCTCCAGAAGGAGGTGATCAGGGAGGTGGCGGATCCTCCACCAGACCCAGGGTTTGTGTCCAGGTACTTCCTGGTCCCAAAACGGATGGGGACTGGCGCCCCATTCTAGACCTACATGACCTGAACAAGTTCCTAAGGTCTCGAACCTTCAGGATGGTCTTTCTGGCTCAGACCATTCAATCCTTGGAACGAGGCATGTGGTTTTGTTCTCTGGATCTCCAGGACGCGTTCTTTCACGTCGCAATCCGTTCGTCTCACCAGTGAGTCCGTCGCTTCAGAGCAGAGGGGTCCCTTTACGAGTTTCGGGCCATGCCCTTCAGCCTCTCTCCATCTCCCAGGGTCTTCACCAAATGCATGGCAGTGGTGACAACATTCCTGTGACGCCGAAGGGTCCAGGTGTACCCTTACCTGGACGACTGGCTGATTGCAGCCCCTTCCAAGCTGGAGGTGGAGCGGTCCAGGGATCTGGCCCTCCAGGTCTGCTCTCAGATTGGCCTCCTCATCAACGAGGCCAAATCGGAACTCGTGCCATTGCAGGCGATTCAATTCTTCGAGGCAGAGCTTGACTCTCTTTGAGCCAGAGCACGGCTCCCGGCGGAAAGGGCCAAAGTCCTTTCCTCCTTTGCCCAATCATTTCTGGTTGGGCACTTGCGCCCTGCCCGGGGCTTCCTGCACCCTCATGGCAGCCTGCACCAGCGTGGTCCGTTGGGCCCATTGGCACATGCGTCCCCTGCAATGGGGACTGGCCCACCAATGGGCACAGCGCTCCAGTCCTCTGGACCAGCCAGTGACAGTGACCCATGAGATGTGGAACGGCATCCAGTGGTGGCTCGCTCCAACTTATCTGCAGGAGGGTATCCCATTTGTCCGCCCAGAGCCGACAGTCACTCTGACGACCGACGCATCTTTGATGGGTTGGGGTGCCCATCTGGGGGAGCTCAGAGCACACGGCCTCTGGTCCCCTCAGGAGTCTCGATGCCTTCTCAACCTGCTGGAGCTTTGAGCAGTTTGACTAGCCCTCACCGCCTTCGCTCTGTTTGTACGGGGTCAAGTGGTCCAGGTCCAAACAGACAATACCACGACCATGTACTACCTAAACCACCAGAGCGGGATGCGCTCCTTGCCTCTGTGTAAGAAGGCTGTCCACACTTGGTCTCTCGTGAGCAGACTGGAGGCGGATCTCCTAGCCTCCGTGTGGCAGGAGCCTCCAACACTCTGGCCGATGTCCTAAGCCGGATAGGTGCTGCATCTCATGAGTGGTCTCTCCTGCTGGAGGCAGTACAAGATCTGTTCTCCCACTGGGGCACTCCTCAGGTGGCCCTGTTTGCCTCCAGGGATAATGCGAAGCTGAGGCTGTTCCATGCCTGCCCCCCTCAGCAGGGCTCACTGCAGGGAGATGCCTTCTTGAGGCTGTGGACCCCGGGCATCTTCTTTGCCTTCCCTCCATTTCCCTTGATCCACAAGGTGCTTCTCAAGGCGAAGAGGGACAATGCGAAGGTGATTCTGGTAGCCCCAGACTGGCCCCGTCAGTTCTGGTATCCAGATCTCCTCAGCCTTAGCTCCAGGCTCCCGAGGCAGCTTCCAATCCGCCCAGACCTGATCTCCGTCAACAAGGGGAAGGTACTCCATCCGGACCTTCAGTCTCTGCACTTGACGGCCTGGTTCCTGAGCGGCTAGAGTTCCAGGCCTTGGGTCTTTCCGACGAGGTCCTCAACATTGTTGAGGCATCCCGTAAGGAGTTGACCAGAAAATGCTATGCCTTCAGATGGGAGAGATTTTTCCATTTGGTATCAGGATAAGGGGTTGGACCCTTCCTCCTGTTCCTTGGCTAGCATTCTGGACTACCTGTGGTCCCTTTCTCAGCTAGGGCGTCGATCGACACCCTTAAGGTGCACCTGGCAGCCATCTCTGCTTACCGGGCGCGGGCCGGAAAGCAGTCAGTGGCACAGGAGAAGGTGGTCAGGTGCTTTTTCAAAGGCCTTGATCACATATCCCCTCCGATGCGAGAACCTCCACCTCCGTGGGATCTACTGCTGGTATTGGCTAAGCTCATGGGCAAGCCATTCGAACCAATGCACAGGTGTGACATCTCTCACCTGTTGTGGAAGACCGCCTTCTCGGTGGCTATTACGTCAGCCAGAAGGATGGGAGAGCTCCAGGTGCTTTCCATCGAGTCTCCTTATCTGGTCTTCCACAGGACAAGGTTGTACTGCGCCCCCACCCGAAATTCCTTCCGAAGGTGGTGTCGGAGTTTCACCTTAACCAGGTGTTGACTCTACCGGTGTTCTACCCCAGTCACACCTCGGAGGCCCAATATAGGCTCCATACTTTGGACCCTAGAAGAGCGCTCTCTTATTACAAGGAGCGGACGGCTGAAGTTCAGGGAGAGGTTTGCCAGCTGTTTGTCACTTACGCTGAAGTCGCATCTGGCAGACCTGCAGCCAGGTAGACGATAAGCAGGTGGGTCACCTCCTGCATAGATCTCTGCTATAGGTTGGCGGGCATGGAGCCTCCCAAAGGGATAAGAGCTCATTCTACCCGTCATACCGCTGCTTCGGTGGCTGCTTTTAGGGACGTCCCTATCCATGAAATCTGCAGGGCCGCTACCTGGAAGTCAGCACACACCTTCGTTACCCACTACCACATTGACCTTGAGTCACGCCGGGATACTGGTTTTGAGTCCTCGGTTCTCCAGTCCTTATTTCCCAAGTAAGTATAGGGGGTGCACGCCTTGCCTCCCTCCTCCTGGAGAACTGCTAGGAGTCTGCCAGTAAGTGTGGATTGAACAACATATCCATGTCCCTAGACATACAGGTTATTCACCTGTAACAGGAGTTCTAGGAGTGGTATATGTTGTTCATCCATGCAACCCACCCGACCTCCCCGGCTTCAATGCGCAACCTGGCTTCCAGCGGGCTAGATCTGGCACCATGGAGCGGAGCCGACAGTTTTACCACCCGGGTGGGTGGGAGGAGCCAGCTTGAGACCTTCCAGCAAGATTTAAAGTGGCAAGGAACCTGCCTGTAAGCGTGGATGAACAACATATACCAGTCCTAGAACTCCTGTTACAGGGGAGTAACCTGTATTTTTTGCACTATTAAAATGTTCAGAATTAATGGTTAAAGGTTAAATACCCAGTTCCTTCTGAAGAGTGTTACTATATGACCATGGTGTTAGTCTCCATTCTGGATCCATCTTTTCCTAGATGGAGTGATGTATAGAGAATTTGCATATTACGGGACAAATGCCGGATCCTTAGTCGTGATATACATGAGCCATCTATTCCACTTTAGATCGCTGGCTTCTGATTTATTATTTAGTGAGTAGGTAATCCTTTCAGATCTGTAGATGCCAATCACTATACCCCTCCAGGATTCTGTAGAGGGAATAATGTTGGTAAGCCAACACTTAGTTATTGCTTTTTTTGGCAGCGAGTAGCAGGATCCCCAGCAGCGGAGCAGTATAGGGGCCCTTAAACTCACGGGGAAAGATATGAAAAAGAAAGGACTCCCCTGTCCTTGGAATCCCAGGGCCCCAGATTTCCTCCAGCTCCCAAAAGAGGCAGTCTTTAAACGGTTGCAGTTCGGGGCAATACCAGAATACATGGGCGTGATATGCGTTTGTCTCACCACAGAGATGCCAGCAACTAGCCAGGGATGCTCCACCAAAATGTGAGGTAATAGAGGGGTCTAAAATATCTAGTCCGGAGTTGCCAGGAGAAAATCCGCCAAATATGAGAGCAGGTCAGTCTGGAGGTAGTACAGCAAACGGCATCCCAGTCTTCCTTGGTTAAGCTGGATGCCATCTCTGTGTTCTGTTTTTCCATTATAGGGTACATGGTATCCTCAGTGGTACTCCCCAGTGCCTTATAAATGAAATAGCATGGGCCGGACAACTGGACCGGAGCATCTGGATCATCAGTTTTATCAGTTGTGGGTATCCTGGGTTGTGAGTTCCGGTTGGGAGTGAAGTGAAAAAATACCTTATTTCCAAATATCGAAAGAAGTCTGAGTGTCTTAAATTGAATTCTTGCTGGATGTCTGCAAATGTTTTAAACTGTGTGCCTCTGAGGAACTGTGGTAGGGTGTTTAAATGCAGATGCCTCCAGTCCTTGAAGGTATGATCCAACTGACCAGGTTGGAAGTTTTCTAACAGGCTTATCGGGGTTAATAAAGGTAGGTAGGGGATAAGATGTAAGATTTCACGTATACTATGCCAGGCTTGGAGTTGATGGCGCAACCAAGGGCTTCTACTAGTTTCTTTGGGGAAGGGGGGATCAGTAGTATAAGTCTTGCTCTCATTCAGAGGCAGGGAGGATGTCATCCTCTATCTCTGTCCATTTGGCTTTAGTGTTTGTGGCTCATCGGATCAGGAAGGTTATATGGGATGCCCAGTAGTATAATTTAAAGTTTGGTAGTGCCAAGCCACCCATTACCTTAGTTAGCATTAGAGTCTTAAACTGGGCTCTGGGCCGTCTTCCAGCCCATATAAACTTGGAAATTACTGCATTCCATTTATGGAACATTTTTATCGGTAGGCTTACCGGGACGTTTTGGAATAGGTACAGAGCCCTTGGGAGAAGAACCATCCGTACCACTTCTATTCTTTGAGTCAGGTTTAGTGGTAGAAGATCCCATTTCTCCAGGTCTCGTTTCATCTGACTTAAAAACAAGTCGTAGTTCTGGTGGTATGTGTCGCCTGAATTATGTGTCAGATAAATGCCAAGATATTTTGATTTGTCTAGCTTCCATCTAAACTGGTATCTTTGTGTAAGCCATCGCGGGGGATCAGAGTAGAATATTAGGGATTCCGTCTTGGTTGTGTTAGGCCTATACCCTGAGCAATTGCCACACTCCTTCAGAAGGTCAGACACTGCTGGTATGGATTCTAAGGGATTAGTGAGGAAAAGAAGGACGTCGTCTGCATACAGGGTGATCCGGGGTTCTGCGTCCCCCAGTTCCACTCCCCTAATTTCCAGTGCTGTTCTTATTGCCTGTGCCAGGGGTTCGATAAATATGGCAAGGTGACGGGGCAACCCTGCCGAATGCCTCTCTTAAGGGGGAAAAGGTCTGAGCGGTGTCCGGAGGCTCTGACACATGCTCAAGGGGAAGTGTAGAGAGCCTGAATGCTACTCGTGAAATCTGGAGGGAAGCCCATCTTGTTCATGGTAGTAAAGAGAAAGGTCCAAGACACTCGGTCAAATGCCTTCTCAGCGTCTAAGCTGAGAAGTGCACTTTGTATTCCTTTAGTTTTCATCTCCTGAACCAAATGCAGGGCTCTGCGTGTATTGTCTGTGGTTGATCTAGTGCTGACAATTCCCGTCTGGTCCAGATTGATCAAGGTCGGCAGGACTGTATCGAGTCTTCTGGCCAGTATAGAGGTAAAGTATTTATAATCTACGTTGAGGACCAATATGGGTCTATATGAACTACATTGAAGGAGGTCACGGCCTGGTTTAGGTATAAGGGAGATAGTGGCATATGCCCAGCTTGGGGGGGGGGTCACCTAGCAGTACCTCATTGAAGGCATTCACCATCAAGGGACTAATATATTGAGCTGTGCTTTTGCAAATTCTGCTCCATATCCATCACGACCCAGAGCCTTTTGTGTTTTCAAGCGAGTGATCGCTGCTGCCAGTTCTGCGGGAGAAATAGGGGCTAACAGGGAGGCCTTCTGATCTTTCCTGAGTTTGGGAAGCTCTAATCTATTTAAAAAAGCTACTAATTTGGGAATCTGTTGGGTGTTGTTCAGGAGTATACAATTCTTCAAAGTGTTTTATGAAGGACTGTGTAATATCTTTAAGTTTAGTAGCCAGTTGGCCCGAAGTGGGATCTTTTATAACTGCGATTGTGGACGCTTTACGTTGGCTGTGGAGTCTGTAAGCAGCAGGCGAGTGGCACATGGGCCAATCTCTCCATATTTCTGTTTTAGGAAGGCTAGGGCTATTTCAGTCTGTTGGATACATATGTAATCTAATTTCCTTCTGGTTCGTTTGAGCTGATCCAGAACTGATGTGTCCCCCTGTTGGTGTGCCATCTGGAAGAACTGCAGCTCCTGATCTAGGGAGCTTTTGCCTCTCCACTCTTGCTTTGGCCAGCTGTGCCATGTGCTGTATTAGGTGCCCTCTGAGGACTGCCTTCAGGGTGTCCCACCGGATACTTGCTGTACTATCTGGGTGTGAGTTTTCCCTTATAATATCCTCTATTTTCTCCTATGTTTCCATGTTTTATTTTATTTTGTTAATCTCTGTTGCATTATTTGGAATTACTGTCTGTACTGCACCCACCTTATGCACTTTATATCATTGTTCTTGTAATTTCATTATTAGCCTGGTTTGTATTTCTTGTAACTGTACTCTCTCTTTCTGCCGAGTTGCACCTGAAAATGAGCCGTTGTCCCGTGTGCCTCTGCACGTAACCAGTTTTCAAATAAATAAAATCCAAGTAAGTGCAGTGGCGCCAAACACTTTTTTCAGGCACGACTCTGTGTACTTTATGTTCCCTGGCAGTTGCTTCACCCTCGGAGCATCCCTCCTACACCAGAACACACACTCTGCAAAATGTCAACTCCATGAGTTCACCCCCTTGTGGTGGGGCCACCCCAAGGGATGGTAGTACCACAACACCTCCCTCTGGCGGCTATGCCTAGGGACCAATCCAGGAGGTCCCAAGGCACATTTTTTTTTTCCCTTTATATCGGAGTTCACCATGGAAGGACGCGGTGCAATGACACCTTGACACCACCCCTTGCACCCCAGGGGAGATGTTGGTGTCTGCCCCCGACTGCATAGGCTCTGGCGAGCACTGTAACTGTTGTTCCTCCCCCCAGCCAGCTCTCCAATGGCCTGAGTTCATTTTCGAGCCTGGATCACTGACATTGTGAGTGGTTGCACAACCACTGCACTGGTGGGCCAGCGACTCGGTGTACACTTAAGTACAAACAGACCAGTCTGTCTGCACTGTGGTAGTGCTACCACCCGCGATGCCAACGACCTCAGTTTGGGAATGAGCTTGGGTCATCAGTGGTCAGCAGGAGGAGGTGAGACGAGTGTCCCATCAGACGTTCTCTCTCACCTGGGGGAGGGAGGGTGTTGGTTCTCCGCTGCACTACTGCCCTCCACCCCAAAGGATGGGTGACCACAGGAGGCAGATATAGGAGCCAACTTATTGAGGGAGGGAGAACACCGATGTGCCTGCCACTGATGCACACCCATTGCGTGCGAGTGTTGGATAGTGGTTTTGGCTTCCTGAAGCAGGTGGACAATCCACTAACCACTGCAGGGTGACATCCACCCCTCACTACAGACTCCACTCCGTGAACTGCAGCTCTCTCCGATCAGCTTCAGTCCACTTGGAGATAGCCCCCTCCCGATGGCCCCACCCTTGGGGGGTGAGCCAGGGTGCACGCAGCGGTAGAAGTGAGCTCTGGAGAAGTCAGGTGACTGGGCTAGGTGATGAGATAGAACCAAACTGAGTCCGGTTGGTTAGGGGTGATAAAGCATACAAAATAAAAAAAAAAAAAAGTACAAACAGCTACAAATTACAGTTGGCCCATTGGTGCTGAGGGTTGAGATGTTGGACACCACACCTCACGCCACACCGGTGACCCATGTTCAGGAGTAAGCTCGGGCCACCGGGGGTTGGCAGGTGAGGAGAAGGCTGGAAGGGAGGGTTGCAGGGGTCACCAAGAGGGTGCCTCCTGGCGGTGGCTGGGCAGTACTAAGCAGGCAGCCTGGTTTACAGAGGGGAGGCGGAGTGCAGCAGGCATCATTTGGGGCGTACATTGGAGCATGTGCACTCCAAGACCAGATGTCATTACATGATCACACCTGCTGTGGGAGGGTTAGGGGCGGCATCACCAGAACAAAGAAAAGCCCGGAGAGGCTGGAAGGTGACAGCACAACTTAGCTCTCACACCCACCGCTGGACACCGCCCACCTGGGTCCTGATCCTCCGCTCACCACTGAAGCCTGGATGATAATAGATGTTTAGGGCACCTGTAGGAGTGGTGGCCCCACCCTGGAGGGTAAGCCAGGGGATCCCTCGCCAGGCAAGGTCGGTGTCCGCAGAGCTCTGGGAAGGGACCCAGGATTGGGGGGTTTCAGTCTAGGTGGCAGATGCCCGGATGACGTCCGACGGAGGCCTCCTTTCTGGTGACCAGGAGGGAAAGAAAGTGTGGGGGGAAAAAAAAAGTACATAAAGTTGAATACATAAAAAAAAGTATTAAAAAAAGATCATTGGAAATGTATAAATGACCGTTTTAAGCAAAGCAGGTGCAAACACTCAAACTGTGAAAGTGATCATTCAGTACATTAAAAACTCCAGAAAGCGCTACTCGGGCGGCCGGGGGTCGGTAGGGGGAGGGAGGATCGATCGTCCCAGCGGATGCTCTCCTCCTTCGGGGGGGGTAACCAAGAACGCTTCGATGCTCTTCCATAGCCGGTGGAAGCACCGACCAAAGGAAGGAATGGAGGCGGCTTCACTTAGCGGAGTTGGGGGGGTTATGCGGCGATGAGGGCTGACGCAGGCCAGCATCGCCGCCACCGGGACGCCACGCCCCAGCGACAACGCCCTCAGGGGACGGAACCCAGCGAGGAAATGCGAAAACGCCCCTCCGGTAGCCTAGATGAAGTCCGCTCCAGTACCACCCAGGAGGCCACCTACAGGACAGATCCCACTGTGCGACAAGGAGAGGAGGAGTAGGCACTCTAGGGGCAGATCCCCAGGTAGGTGACCTCGTGGGACATGAGCAAGGGACGGAAGGAGGGGCTCCGGAGGGACGGCAGGAGGATAAAAAAAAGGAAAATAAAAACTCCAGAAAAAGATGCCGATCTAATTGATACAGGTATATGATTTCACAAAAAAGCTGCTGTATGGCTGAATGAGTTTTTCCCCAGTGCAGTATGCATACGATGAATTTGAAACCAATTATTTATTTATTTTTACATAAAATGTGAATTGTAATTACTGTTTAAATCATTCAGTTAATTAGCCAAACAAGTTGAATTTTAATCCTGCAAGATTTTGACAAAATTTATCAGTGTTGCGATTTTTCCTCAGAAGACAGCTGATTCATTTAGAGGTGATCGTGCAGCGGTGCATAGAGCCAAAAGAGCTGGGGTTGGTTGAGAGTAAGGTGCTTTTCTCCCATTTGAGGGTTTGTGTGGGCCACCTTGCATTCATATACCCCCCGCCCCTTTCCCCGTGCTGGCCAACCATGGAGCAGCATTGGCACTGGCTCTGCATTAGCACAGGCTGTGAAGGTGGCAGCTCGCCTAGCGTATATTTAGATGGGAAGATAGAGGGGAGATCTCTTTGTAAGTACTAGAGCCCACTTGTACATTACACAGCTATGGGACTGACTGCAGAGGCAGTGTGTTTTTAATATACTTTCCAAAGAAGTTACTGGCCTCACCGATTGAAGTGATTGGCAGGGTCATCATGATTAGTGAAACTCACTGGAAACCTTTCACCTCTAGGTCATTGGCTGAATCTGGCCTTGGTGGGTAGTGGCCAAGAAACATTTATCATCTGATGGTTGTTCTGTGGACTTTGTGAAATGAGTTGTGCTGGTCTCAGTTCGGTTTCTTAGTGGACAGGTGTAAACATCGCAGTCGCCGATGCAACTGTCATAAACTGGCACATTTGGCGTTTTCCCCCTGAGATGTCATGGATAAAATGGACATCGAGTCTGTGCTACTCTCTCACCTAGGTGCTGGTTCCTCCAGGACAGGGTGGAGGCACTTTGTGGGGCAGTGTATAATGAAGCTCTGTACCTGACCATGCTGTACCTGTCACGTGGATAAACAGAGGGCATCATTCTCCAGTGCCACCAATCCAGCACCTTTCAGGAGCACTAAAGCTTACTAAAATAATCAAAACTGGAACAAAGAGCGTTACAAACACACTGATACGAGTGTTTATTATGCAGTTTCTTTCTCCAAGAAGGCCCAACTGAGAGACCCATCTCATTCTTAGTGGAGTCCTGCTTTTACCCAGTTTTACAGCTCGGTGGCGGAGGGAGTCTGAAGCAAAGGGAGGGTCATATGACTTGCTTAAGGGTCCGACAGTGGCTGAGGTGGGATTTGAGCATGGGTCTCCCAGTCCACAAAGTCTGTGCTCCAACCACTGGACCACATCGCCCCCTTTGCCTTAATATTGAAAATAACTGGAGAAACCAGGGTTTGCCGTAATAGCAGCAGTCTGAGGAAATACATTCTGCATTTTGCTGGAAATACCAAATGTATAACTGTTGGGGCCAGCCCACAGGCACCGCAACAGCACGTAGTGCTGCCTCTTGGGAGACCAGGGTTCTGCTGTGATCCCAGGAATTCCACACCGAGATCAGCTGGGGGCTGGCTGCTTCGCAGAGATGAGTCTCTCAGCTTCCAGTGTCGGAGGGCTGCCTAGGAATTTGTACAACCCCTGCACTAGCCAACCAAGAAGCAGGAGTGGTTCTGGCTGAAAATGCAGCCATTCACCCACCCTCCTGACCATAGGATTCCCAATTGTCAGGTTAGGAGATCAGCAGAAAGGGACAAATACATGGGAAATGACATTTTGAAGAAAAAAACAGTATAAAAGGTACAAGTTAATTATTTTTTATAACAGAGTCGGCAAGCTGTCATCAGAGAGCAGCTACCAACGAGAACATCTGTCGAGACCAGCTGTAGAAACGGCAAACTTCCGATCCACCTTGGGGGCAGAGCCACGGGAGGGACGCTACTCTCCACTACAGGTTAGTAGTCTGGAAGACTTCTGAGATTTATATGTGTATAGATAGACAGACAGAGATTCACAATGGCCTGACTCAGTATGCTGTTTATCTTCATGAATGAGGGGGCAAGACACTAACCCACGAGTGAGGTATGTAAGCCTTGCCCCCTCTCGAGTGATAGTTGATATATTTTGAGGCAACCAATATGGAACTGGGGTCCCAAGGAGACTTGCACGTGTAACAAATAAAAAGCAAATTGTCTAAGCTGTTCATGTAATTACTGTGGGGAGAAACTGCTGATGTGAACCCAATAGTAAAATTGTCTAGAAGAGGCACAGCTATCAATTCACCCATAAAAAAATAGTACAGACTATCATCATTTCAAACAATTTTTATTATTTCAGAAATGGCCGCTATCAGTGCCAGCATTTTGCTATAAAACTTTCTGTAGGCTAGTGGTCCTAGATTTAAAACAGCAGTGCAACAAAAAATGTTTGGCCAAAAAAGCTAGTTTCAGTTACAATTTGTGCTAGCAATAATAACTAACCGGGTGGGCAGTATTGGGCTATAGCAAACCACCCAGTAACATAATCCTTGTGGCCCCTGGAAAGTCTTGTATAGGCCATGCTGCCCACCTTGGAAGGTATTATTGAGCTTAAACATTTTTTAAAAAATATTTAAATGTGGAAAATGGCCAGCCCAGTGGTGCTGAGGGCTAAGGAGCAGGACGCCTTACCTCGCAGTATGCCGGCGACCTGTGTTCGGGAATGAGCACGGGCCGCCAGGGGTTGGCAGGGTTGGAGAAGGATTAAGTGTCCAAGGGACTGCTCTCCTTCTCTGGGGAGGGGGGACGCCAGTGGTTAGTGCTCGACTGGCCCCTAGCAGAGGGTGGGGGGCAGTGCACCGACACTGCAGAAAAGGGGCAGAGATGGGGCAGATTCCTGGAGGAGCACATGCGGACGCATGCATGCTTCCTCCGTTGGCTTCATTGCACATCTCTCTCCGCAGGGGAGAAAATAGAAAAATGGAGTCCTCGCCACGGATGACGCATTGTCTCCCCTTGCAGCACAGCCAGGAGGGCAGCTCCCCCAAACTGTATCCGGACTGGTGGATTGAGGGTCTCCCCACCCCCCACCACGAGGGGTAAGTCATGGGGGCTGAAGGGGAGGGAGTCTAATACCCGGTCGGGAGGGGATGTCAGATGGCAAGGCGGGGATTCCGGAAAAAATAACACCAACAAAAAAATGTGGAAAATGGATTTAAATCAATTAAAATACTTTCTGTAAAGTAGTTCCTCCACTGCTAGAAGTGACAATAGAGGGCGATGTTCTGCATGTTACTGTTTTGCAGCTGTTAAGTGATGTGCTTCCCCCTTTCCTCATTCCCAACTCCATTATAGTGTTTTTCCAGTTGCCATCCCTGGGTACAAGTGCAGGAAAGTGTTGTTTTTATGGAGTTCCTGAAATTCGCTGTCGGATCCATGATCAGCTCAGCGCCATAATTAGAATAGCGCAGTGTTCGTTTGCGGGTGACCACAATCAGATGGCAGCATTGCAGTCTGGTCTGAAAAAGAAAGTGCAGTTGACTCAGAAGAAGACAGCAAAGTAGATCTTGAGGAGTTGGAAAAGTGACTTAATAACTCATGAGATACATTTCTGGGCTTCACACAGGTTGTTTCCTCAGCTACTCACACAGGCGGTCACTCTCTTGACCTGGTCTTCCTCCTGGGGATTGAGGCCTCCGACTTGGTGGTGGAACCAGTCGGTTGGTCCGACCACTTCACCGTTGGGTTCAATTTTTTGGCCCCCCTTGGGTAGGTGGACCCCTGTGGTGATAGTTAATTGTCGCCCTTTGCGGGATGTGCTCCCTGAAGACCTGATGGTGGTGATGGACCTCTCATTGTTGGATGAGGCCAGCACAGATCCCGAGCAGTTAGTCGCAGCCTATAATAGGACAGTTTCTTCAGCTCTTGATCTGATTGCTCCTGCCTGAGTTCGCCCCCGCCTGCTTCGCCCTGGGGCTCCATGGTTTGATGGGACTCTTAGGGAATTGCGGCGACAGGGGTGTAGGTTAGAGCGTCGTTGGCGGAGGACCGTCTTAGATGCCGACCACCTTATTTTGTTAGGACATTATAAATTCTATCAAACAGAAATTTACCGTAAGAATTCTGAATTCCTGTCCAGGGAAATCGCTGTCGCACGGAACCGACTGGCTCAACTCTTCAGAACTGTTGACAGGCTGTGCAGCCTAGCCTGTCAGCAGTTCCGTTGAGTTTTTTCACAATAGGATTGTGATGAGATCGCTTGTTTCTTTGCGAATAAGGTGGCTGACATCAGGCAGGAATGCCGCCAACTTCACTCTATGGAGGATGCTGTTGGTCGGTGTTGTGTCGCAGAGCCCAGAGTTTCCTGGAGTACCTTTGATTTGCCGGAGCTCGTGGAGATGTTGAGGATTACCCAGGGGATGCGTTCCACTAGCTGTAGGTTAGATCCGGGCCCTGCTGCCCTGATTTTGGGTTGTAGTGACATCATAGGCCCAGTCTTAGCTCGGAATGTCCGGTGCTCTCTGGACTCGGGTGAGTTTCCTAGCTCCCTGAAGGAGGGGGTGGTGACACCTCTCCTGAAGAAAGCTTCTTTAGAGCCGGAGAACCTAGCAAACTACAGGTCTATCTCTAACCTTCCTTTTGTGGGGAAGGTTATTCAGAAAGTTGTGGCAGCTCAACTGGAGAACCATTTAACCATCCATAATCTCTACGAACCTCTCCAATCGGGTCTTCATAAGAGGCATAGTACAGAGACTGCTCTGGTTTGGGTGCTCAATGATCTCCTGATGGTGAGAGATTGGAGACACCGCTCCATTTTGGTTCTGCTTGATTTATCATCAGCCTTTGACACTGTAGATCATGGTGTTCTGCTCGAGTGTTTGAGGTCCATCTGCAGTCTGTCGGGATCAGTTCTCCGATGGTTTACATCTTTCCTCGCCGGTAGAACTAAAGAGTTGTCTCGAGCGTTTTTTCCTCCGAGTCTCTCTCTCTCTCTCTCTCTCTCTCTGCCTTGCGGGGTACCTCAGGGCTCGGTGCTGTCCCCCATGTTATTTGCAGTGTATGTGCTGCCCCTCAGAGACCTTGTAAGATGGTATAAGCTGAGGTTTCACTGCTATGCTGATGATACCCAGCTCTACCTGTCTTTTGCCCCTGACCAGGTTAGTGCTCTCTCGGTATTTAACAGCTGCCTCATTGAAATCCAAGATTGGATGAGTGCCAGCGGTTTAAAGTTGAACCCAGGAAAGACTGAAGTCTTGGTAATAGACCCGGGACGTAGGTCTGAAGGGTTGAGGACTGGGCTTCCCTCCGGTTTAGTCCTGGCAGGAGCACAGATTCTCACCTCTGATCGGGTACGTGACCTAGGAGTGATGCTTGATGATGGCCTGACCCTTCGTCATCAGGTGTCAGCAGGCATCAAGCTGGCCTTTTACCAACTTAGGAACATTGCTAGGATCAAGCACCTTGTTCCGTCCAGCGACCTACCTGTCTTGCTCCATGCATTTGTGACATCGCGCCTTGACTATTGCAACTCCCTTTACCTAGGGCTTTCTGGGGTTGAAACCCGCCACTTGCAGCTAGTGCTGAATGCTGCAGCACATTTGTTGTCTGGGGCTTCGAGAAGAACTCTCATTACCCCAGTGCTGTGCGATCTGCACTGGCTGTCTGTTCGTGGCGGATCACCTTTAAGGTAGGTGTGTTGACCTACAAAGTCCTACACGGACAAGGTCCTGACTACTTGAAAGAGCTCGTGGTTCCTTACACCCCCGTGACAGCTCCGCTTGGCTGACATGGGGTTGCTGGAGATTCTGAGGGTAAATTTAAAGTCATCTGGTGCGCGTGCCTTTGGGTTTATGGCACCTACTCTCTGGAATTCTCTGCCCCGTCAGCTACGGGAGTACAGGACAGTGGGGTGCTTTAAGCAGGCACTGAAGACCTTTTTGTGGGGGAAAGCATACCTAGAATTCCATTGATTTTTATCTGTATCTGTATTTCAGACAACATGATGTCTTGCTGTATTCTGACAATCTGCAGTTAGCTCCAGCTTTTGAACTGCCCCGGAGTGTAGAGGGTTGATTTTCTATGCAGTGCATAGAACGTTGAGCTCGAGTTTGGTCGAGGTCTCTGTCTGCAGCACTTTGAAACTCAACCACCAGATTCTTTACTCTGCCTCACTGAACAGTCGCTTCGGAGATTTCTCTTTCTGCTCGGTTCAAAGTCAGTTAAAGTGTCGTTTTTTCCGCTTAACTCCCATAGTGTTACGGTTCAGGGCTCTGTCTGCGGTACAGTAAGTACTTTAGGTAGTAGTCCGGAGTTATTTGTGGAAATTGTAAACAACTTTTCTCGATCGGTTCAGCTGAACCGATCCAACATATTTGAATTCTGTGTGTTTTCCTTTAGTGTGTGGTTACTGGTCCTTATTGGTTTAAAAAAAAACGTGTTTTAACGTTTTTTCCAAATCAGAACACGGTTAGAAACCGATAAGGAGTCTTGCCTGATGGGTTGCCAAAAAGGGTAGGTTTGGTTAGGTTGGCCATGTCTGAGAAACCCAAGAAAAAAAATGGGCCCACTGGGTTTCAACACTGCAGTGAGTGTGAGGAGGTCTTTGCTAAGGCCGATCCCCACACCACCTGTGTTTATTGTCTGGGGTTTGACCACCTCGATACAGACTGCCAAATATGTAAAACCTTTCCTAAGTCTACCCTGGAAAAAAGATTAGGTAGACTTAAGGAAAAGGAGGCCAAGAAGTCCGCTGACCCAGATGGCCAGCCCGGTTCGGTTCCGACCGAACCAGAAGGCATGCCCTCTGACCAGGGCGATACTTCTTCAGGCAAGAGGAGAGCCGATCCTGAGGGATTGGTTACTGCAAAGTGGAAACGTAAAGAAAAACCAGCCGGTTCGGATCAGGAGTTTCATGTTCCGACTGCTGATGAGATTGCCCGAGTGATTCAGATTGTTGAATCGCTTCGCCTGTTTCCGTCCGATCTGGCTCCATTAGCTAGGGGTTCGGTTTGGTCAGTTCCTCCGGTTCAGGATTATGCCTCTGAAGATTTTTATGAACCGGAATTTGAGGAGGGAGGGGAATTATGAGCAAGATGATGAGTATGATGGAGCAGAAAGTCTGGATGTGCCCATTGAACCGGACAGCTCCCCAGACAGACCTTATAGTGTTTCCCCTCCTAGGCTCTCTGAGTCCCTTCCCCACTATCTGTTTTATAGAAAAGTGGCTGAAACCCTCCAGCTCCCTATGGAGGAGGCTACAGAGGATCAAGAGGAGCCTGATTTTGTTGAAATGATGGACATCCCAGAGTCCAGGAGGCTGTCTGCTCCCCTACACAAATCTTTTGAGAAACAGACACAAAAAAATTAGTCTCCAAATTCTGTATCTCCTGTTGATAAAAGAATGGACTAGAGGTATACCTTATCAGGCTCAGACACTGAGTTTTTCTATCAACAGTGCAGCCATGTTGGGGTTGTGCAGGCTGCAGCCTGTGACGAGGCTAATTATATGGCCTATGCAGCCAGGTACTAGAAGTCCAGGTGGGACACTGTACTGGCACTGGCTAAACAGCGCCCCCCCAGCTGGCCAAGTAGCAGGAGAAGGTGGCTGCTGATGGGATTGAGGCATCTAAGGTACAATTTCATGCTGCTGTGGACTCCAGTGATGTGTCATCAAGAGTCATGGCTACATCTGTGGTTCTTCGGAGAATGGCTTGGCTCAGATGTACTAGCCTCTCAGGACACCCAGGCTAAGGCCATGGATTTGCTTGTGGAAGGTAATTCTCTGGGGAGCAGACAGAGAATTACATGAAAAAGCTGGAGGAATATAGGACCACTTATAGGAGTGCACAGGCCAAGGAGAGGCAGGCAACTCCTCAAGGGCAGCAATCTAGGGGCAGGGGCAGACCTTTCTACCAAGCACAGGCCTCTTCTCCCTTTTCACAGAGGGGGTTCTTCGGATGGAGGGCAGAAGGGGGATGAGCAGGGCTGCATCCACCTGGAAAACAGTCCATACCTTTACCAAGCATTACTCTCTGGATATCCAGACTAGGAGTGATGCTCGATTTGGCACAGCAGTACTTCAGAGCCTATTCCCAAAGTAGGTTCTGTCCCTCCTCCATGGAGGTACTGCTTGGTAGTTTGCAGATTGTCAGAATACAGCAAGACTTCATGATGTTTGAAGAAAAAATTAGTCACTTTAGTAATTATATTTTTCTAATGGAGTCTTGCTGTATTCTGACCACCTTCCCTGCCTTCCCTCTCAGAACCTGTTTTTGGGAAGTGGGTGGGCAGGCACAGTGTTGCACCCCAGGGGTGCTTCAAGCACACCTTCCACTTTATCTGGGTGCTTTGTATTATAAGCTTTTATTTTGGATAGATTTTAGTTTTGGGTTTCCTGATTTGAGTCTTCCTTTGGGAATTCAAAACTTTTTGTTGCCATTTGGCTAGTTAAAAATTTTACAATTTCCACATGGTTAGTCAGTGAGTGGTTGCTCGTAAGAATCTGGCGGTTGGGTTTTAAAGTGCTGCAGACAGAGGGCCCTCAACTGAGCTCGAGCTCAACGTTCTATGCACTGCATAGAAAATTAACCCTCTACACTCTGGGGCAGTTCAAAGGTTGGAGCTAACTGCAGATTGTCAGAATACAGCAAGACTCCATTAGAAGAAATATAGTTACTAAAGTGAGTAATTTTTTCTTATTGTTCATTGTTTTAGCTAATTGTGCAGCGCCTTGATGCATGAAAAGCGCTATATCAAATAAAAGTTGTTATTATTAATATATAGTTGATCGGTGGCACTGATGTGCCCTGATTGATCCTCTAAAACATTTTAAAAAATGTAGCAAAACACGCCCCCCATTACTATCAATGGAGCATGTCCCCCACTGTACAAACTCTGAAGTTAAAAAACCCTGGAGTGTGGGGGTGGTTCGAGAACGGAGCAGAACTTCATCTGGACCAGGAAGAGGAAGGGATTAGCCAGCCAGCTCTTATTTATGATCCTTTCCCTTCAAGAAATAGAAGGTGTAAAACGTTAAAATTGATTCCACTGAACTCCAGTAAAGGTAAGTAACTGGTGAGTTGCCTTGTGAAATTTTTTGAAATGAGCATGATTGGTGCTCTTTAAAGGAACGTAATTAGCAAATGAGGTCCATGGGAATGTTTTAGTGGAAAAAGTACAGTTATGTAAGAACTTACCGTAACAGTAGTTACTCACATATAGGACTAAGCCACCAGGCGTTAGGATCACATGGAAGAATTCTAGCTAGCCGTGTCCGGCGGGGGACCGCCCTCCGATGTCATGTGATGGACGTCAGAATGACGCTATATAAGGAGTGGTCCCCACGCCCGCCTTCCAGTTCTCCCGCCAGAGACCAGAAAAGGAGAGGGCTCCTGGAGTCTAGTTTTGTCTAGTATGAAAAACCACAGAAGGAAACTCTGGGAGGTTGGATCAGGGAAAGCAGTACCTACTGCAAGAGCCTCTCTTGAAGATCTACTGTTACGGTAAGTTCTTACGTAACTGTACTATCTTACTTTGAGAGGACTCTTGCAGTAGGTACTCACATATAGGACTTGAGTCCTGAGCAGTAACCTGAGACATGGGAGGCAGGAATGAGTTTCCCTGTGACTCTAGGGTATTCACAAAAGGAGTCCCACTAGAACAGTAAGGCCGAAGCCCGCTCTGCGCCTAGACGCGATGTCCAGACTGTAATGCTTGATAAAGGTATGGACAGAACTCCCAAGTTGCAGTCGGGCAATTGTCTGCAGCTGAAACAATCCTGAAACAAGCAGTAGAAGCAGCCATGCCTCTGGTTGAATGTCCTTTGACCTGACCCAGAAGGATTTTGTTGTACTTCTGATAACAGAAAGTAATGCAGTTTGCCAACCATTTGGACAAACACCGTTTAGAAACGGGTGCACCCTCTCTTTTGGGCACAAAGAAAACAAACAACTGGTCAGTCTTATGGACAGACTTTGTCCTGTCCATATAGTACCGATGAATTCTGTGTATATCCAGAGTGTGCAGAAGTGCTTCACCCCTATTGGAATGCTCTGGATAGTACACTGGCAAGTCCAGTGACAGATTCAAGGCGGATTCTGATACCACCTTGGGTAAGAACTTAGGATTGGTCTGCAGAGCTACCTAGTCTCTGTGGAAAATCAAATAAGGAACCTTACACACAAGAGCCTGAAGCTCTGAGATCCTTCTAGTTGAAGGGATGGCTACTAGAAAAAGTGCTTTCCAAGAGAGAGAGAGAGTGCATGTCCGAACTTGTTGCCGGCTCGAAAGGTGGCAGAGTGAGTTTCTCTAGTATGAAATTCAGGTACCAGGGAGGAGCAGGGCTCCATATTGGTGGTTTCAGGTGGAGGATCCCTTTCAGGAAAGTTTTGGGTACCTCCAACTGAGCCAAGTGTTCTGTCCCACAGGAATGTGATAGGCAGAAATGGCTGACAAGTGTACATTTAGAGTCGAGTAACTGAGACCCAAGTCATAGAGCTGCAGCATGTAATCTAAGACCTTTGTGACTGAACAGGAGAAAGGTTCTATCCTATTTGAGTCTGCCCAGATGGAAAACAGTTTCCATTTCGTGGCATACGTGGCTCTGGTGGAGGGCTTTCTGGCCTCCACCAGAATGTGTGCTACCCTCAGGGAAATCCCAAAACAAGCAGCAGCTGTGTCAGTAGCTACCATGTGTGCAGATGAAGGGACTTGAGACGTGGATGTACCAGGGTCCCCTTTTCCTGTGTCAAGAGATCTTGAAAGACTGGCAGTGGAAAGGGAGGTTCCACTGACGGTTGTTGCAGTAGAGAGAACCATATTTGTCTTGGCCAGAAAGGATCAATGAGAATCATCTGTGTGCCTTCTGCCTGAAGCTTCATTAGCACTCTCTGAATCAATCGGAGCTGAGGGAAGGCATACACTAACCTCCCCCTCCAGCAAAGAGACAGTGCGTCTCACCAGAAAACACCATGCCCTGAAGTGAGCGAGCAGAAGGTTGGTAGTTTTGTGTTGAGTGGGGAGGCGAACAGATCAATTTGAGGTCTTCCCCACCTTGTGCAGATGTTGTTTACCATGACTGTCTGAGCTCCCACTCGTGTGCTCTGGCTTGCGTGTGGCTGAGTGCATCTGCCAGGATGTTTTGAACGCCTGGCACATGAACTGCCGTCAAATGTAAATTGTGGCTGGCTGCCCAGTACCACACTCTCATTGCTTCTTGGCAAAGAGGATAAGAGCGGGTTCCACCTTGCTTGTTTATGAACCAGACTACACACATTGTGTCTGAATCATAAGATGACCTAGGAGAATGAGATGTTGGAAGGCCTCAAAGGCATTCAGTACAGCTCTCATCTTGCGTATGTTTATATGAAGAGACCATTCGACATGAGACCAAAGACCTAGTGTTCTGTGTGGTCCCAGGTGTGCTCCCCATCCCAGGCCTGAAGCATTCGTTATCAGTATTTGGGAGGGGTTGACTAAGCGAAATAGAACCCCCTCTGAGAGGTTGTCCTGGTTTTGCCACCATGAAAGATCCTGTGCCATTGGATCTGAGACTAGGATCTCATGATCCAGATCATCTGATCTGTGGTCCCACTGCACTATGAGGGTCCATTGAGAGATCCTCATGTGTAATCTGGCTAAGGGGACTGAAGGGATTGCTGCCGCCATAAGCCCTAGCAGCCGAAGAATCGCTTTGGCTGAGATTTTTTTTCTGAGAGGCCTCCTGGCGTGCCTGGTGCTGCAATGTCACTATCCTGTCTTGTGGCAGGAAAGCCGTGCTCTGGATGGTATCCAAAGCTGCCCCAATAAATTGGAACTGCAGGGTAGGGACCAGGTGGGATTTGGCATAGTTGACCGTTATACCCACCCGTTGGAAAGTGCCCAGGGTAAGATGTGTAGCTGAGACTAGGGCCTCCCTGGATGGATCTGAGATCAGCCAATCATCCAGGTATGGGAAAACTTGCCACCACCGCTAGGCATTTCTTGAACACCCTGGGAGCCGAGGAAAGGCCAAAGGGTAGTGCTCTGAACTGGAAATGTTCCTCCTGAAAGCAAAAACTGAGGAATTTGCAGTGTGGTGGACAGATTGGGATGTGCAAGTATGCATCCTGCATATCCAGGGTGCAGAGCCACTGACCCTTCTGTAAGAGAGGAAGTAGGCTGGGAATGAGACAACATTCTGAATCTCTTGTATTACAAGAAGAGGTTCAGAGAGCTGAGATCTAGAATTGGTCTGAGGTCACCTGTCTTCTTGGGAACCAGGAAGAAGTGCGAGTAGTAACCTTTCCCTCTACATTTCACGGGAACTGGTTCTGTTGCTGCTTTTGCCAGCAGGGATGTTATTTCCAGTCTTACCAAGGGTAAGTGGTGGGGTGGGTAGAATGAGTGACCTGGAGGTTTTGTCTGAGGTCTGTCTATGAATTCTACTGTGTGGCCTTTCGCCACCAGTTGAAGCACCCATGAGTCTGTTGTGATTTTTTTCCCACTCTGGAAGATGAAGGGAGAACCTTCCCCCTACAGGCTTCTCTGGGGTGCTGATCAGTGGATTTGTGAGGGCTAAGGAGTCGTGATGCAGAGTGCAGGGCCTGGGCTGCGGTTCCCAAGACTTTCTGAGACTTAGCCGGGGGCCTGTAGCAGCCGAGGTTGCCCGATGTTTGTTTTGGACGTTGGTTCTGATTTTGTTTTGTTGGTGACGTTGTTGTCTCTGGAAATGGCTGTTTCGGCTTCTGTGGAGGTTTGTACATGAATTTTATGGACCATAGTGCCTTGCCTTTATTTTAGAGGTCAGTAATTATGTCCTTGACGTCTTGGCCAAAAAGGACCGACCCTCTAAAGGGAGCATCCTGTGTGGCTGTCTGGACTTCAGGTGCCAGGCCTGATATCTGAAGCCACGCGTGGTCTCAGACTAATGGCTGTTGTCGAGCCCCTACCTGCAGCTTCCACTGCATCGTAGGTGGCACGGAACGTGTCGGCATGCAGATCTAGCTGATCTAACCAGATCTGCCATCTTCTCTTTTACTGTGGAATCCTGAAGAGAGTCTATTTTGGACTCTTAACTGATCCAGGACAGATTTTTGATAGTCTCCCATGTGGGCAACATAATTAAGTGCCTGAATTCCCAGGGTAGAAGAATAATAAATCTTCCCATACTGGTTCAGAATTTTGGAATCTTTATTGGGGGCGGGGGCACTAAGGTGTTTCAGTTTTGTGGACCGGCCATAGGCCACACTGATGACTACAGAGTCCACCTTGGGGTGGAGACTCAGAAAATCCCTGTCATCTGGGGATTGATGAAGCCTGTCTGCTTTTCTGGCCACTGGGGCTGGTGAAGAAGACTGCTTCCAGATGGTGGTTACTAAGTTCTCATGCAACTGTATCAAGGGTGGAATGAGGTTTGCAGAAGAGTCTGCCAAATCAAGGTGGGCTGCCAGTCTCTGTCTTTGTGGATCCTGGGCAACGGTGTGCCAATCATAGGCTGCTTGAATCTTCCTGAGGATCTCCAAGAAGGAGGGATTCTCTGAAGGGGATTTTGGAGACTCTTTAGGCTTAGGGTCCTCCGGTGTAGGGATTTCCAAATCTGAGTTGGAGTGAGCTATGTCACTGTCAGAGTCCAAGGATTGCTGGTCACTAGGAGAACTGATGGCTGGAAATGGAAGGTCTGTTGGCCTTGAAAATTCTGCTGGCCTGAAATATTCCAGGGGCCAAGGATTAGATAAGGGTTCCAGTCGTCTACCCTGCGTCAGGCCCTTAGGACTGGACGGCAGGGAAGGATCTGGCGAAGGAAGCCTTTGAGTTGGCGTCGGGGCCGTCAGCGGCTGACACTTATCCAGCTCCTATGTGAGCTGTGACTTTGCTTCCACCCCCCAGGACTTAAGGACCGCTCGAAGGTCCACTTGCAGCAGTGGTGAAGGGTTATTAAACTCATAGCTAGGGTACCCATAGTAGGGGTAGCCCAGCACCTGAAAACCCGAGGTTGCATACTGTGGCATGGGGTATCCTGGCGTTGGGTATTATGGTGGATAGCCCAGTGTTGGCTGCCTGAAAGGGTTACTAGTTGGTCCTGAAGGAGGGGAGGAAGGGCCCAGCGTCTACCCTGATGGAGGGATCATCAGGTCCGTACCGCATCCCATGGGGGTGTAGAAGGCCCAGATGGAGTAGGCGGCAGGATGGGTCCTGCTGGTCCTGGCCAAATGGAGGACCTTGAGGGACCGTGACGCCTGAGGGAGTCGGAGGGATAATCCTCTGGTCTGACGATGACTCTGGCATTTGAGGCTCCGGGGGAGGGGGTGATGGAACCCCTGATGGCGGGCGATCTCCTGGCTTCTCATCCCCCTCGTGGGAAGCTGGAGGTACCGTCTCTATCTGTGGTAAGAGAGATGTTGGAGAAGTCTCCTTTGTCAGCTGCGAATTTGACATCAGCTGGTCCGGCTTACCTTTCGCCAGGCCTGTTATCGGGCCTGACGGAGTATCCAGGACAGGGGTCTGTTGGAGGAGCCAGCGGATGGCTTAGCAGCCGGAGTCAAGCGAGAACCGGTGGAGCCGAACTCACTTCACCGTCCCACTGCATCATATGCCTTGAAATCTTTGAGGTCGAGAGGAGGTGGGTGCCTCCCGATCCCGAGAGGCCCCCATCGACCCAGGCCAGAAGGGAGAACCAACGGTTGTTTGGTAGCCACCAAAGCGGTCGTCAAGGCTGATTCTAGGGGAGGGGATGTTATCTATGTCCGCGATTCTAGTGGGAGATGGCGGGACGCTAGATCTCTTCCCGGTCTCATGTCTCTCCTTGTCCTCCTTCCTTTGTGTGGTCCTCCGGGGAGGATGACGAATTGAGCTTCATAAGCTCCTTTTCCATACTGGCCATTTTTTCTTTTTAAAAGGTGGGCCTACAGGGACTACTGCCTACATTTACATGTGGCTGCATTAAACGTCTGGCAGTGCTCACACACCTTGGCATTATGGCCTGGGCCCAGGCAAAAAAGGCAAAGGGAATGTCCATCCTTGTGAGAGAGCTGAGTTCCACAGGAGTTGCACTTGTTCTTATGCAATTCTGAAGGTGTCTGAGACAACATGCACAACGTTTTTTTGTATACACAAAACGAGAAATATGAATAAAGTAACTTTTTTTGAATTATACTTATCCAAAGATGGCGTCGACAGTAGCAGCATTCTTCCACGAGGTCTGATGTGTGCAGGTCGATGGCAGGAAAGAACTGTAAGGTAGGTGTGGGGACCGCTCCTATATAGCGTCATGCTGACATCTGTCACGTGACTGGGGGGGGGGGCAGTGCCCCGCTGGACACTGCTAGCTAGAATTTGTTCGTGTGGTCCTAACTTCTCCTGGCTTAGTCCTATATGTGAGTACCTACTGCAAGAGTGAAGTAAGATCATTAATTCTGAATAAGTGCATTGAGTTTTTTGAATGACTGTATAACTCAGCATGAAACTGTAAAAGCTCTTGTATAGTGATCGAGTTACTGGTTCGGTGCCATCTGTTGATTCTGAATTATTTGGCACCCTTGTTCGAGACCCAATTAATTCTAGATTTCTTTAAAACAATAAAGTGTGGAGGAACTATCAGAACAAGATGAGACCGATAGATCTTACTTCGATTTGGAGCTCTTGCAGCAGGCTACACAACAAGGACTATGCCGCCAGGCAGTAGGACCCCACAGAAAAATTCTAACTAGCAGTATACAGCAGGGACTACCTCCTGACATTGGACCGCATACGACATCGGTCAGTGGTATAAAGGGGGCGGTCCCCAGACCCACCTCAGTTCTTTTCCCGCCTTCGGCTCCACGGATGCTACCTGTTGACCACCATTTCTTCCATGTTCTGTTATTTTACTGCCATTTCATGGGTTTCTTTTGTGCATGTCTTCTCCATCTTCCACAGAGCGGCATAAATCTAAGTATGCCTGCTGGAAACAGATTCCAGCCAAAGACAGCTATTCAGCCTGCCTGATTTGTTTAGGCCCGTCTCACGACTCAGGAGGCCTGCCTGCATTGCCGCAGTTTTAACCGCCACATGTGCATCTCTCAACTGAAGGCCTTGAAGACCCATCTCTTGAAGCAGCAACTAGCCACCATGCAGAGGGCCCCACTACAGCCACAGTTCCTCTTCATCCTCAGTCCCTGGGTCTTCGACTTCTTCCCAGAAAAAGACCAGTGGGAATCACTGTCATAAGCAAAAGACCAGGTCGGGACTCGTTCCAGATCTCCGCATTGGAAGGTGGCTTTCTCAAGTCCCCTCCCGCGGGAGAGCCGAACTCTGCCCCCGCGCAGCTCTCACTTCCTCTGGGCTGCTGTCAATCAAACCCCCTGCCCTAATCTAGATGTTGGGCGACGGGACTTCAGGACAAGGGCCTTTGGCCCCCTCCCTGATTCTTAGGCTGTTCCAGCATCAGTCAGCGTCTAAGCCCGGGGGTGCAGCCAGCTCCTCCTCAGTCAGCTGGCAAGGGCTTGTTGTCCGCCCGGCTGGAGCATCCTCCTTGTCTGGCTGCCCATCGGGGTCCGACGACAGGAAGAGATGCCCGGAGCAAGAACTCCATTCCAGAGTATGCTCCCCTAAACACAAGATGACAGATAACCGTAGTTGGATCACGGCATCCTCTACATCTGCCTCTCCGGGGTCAAACTGGGCGACACCACCTCCACTGGCTTCTCCCAAGCAGCCATCAGGGACTCAGCCACCCGCTAAACTGGTGCCTCCGACGCCAGATCAACTGACGTCAGATAGCCCAATGCCACCCGACCAGCCGGCTGACCTGGCGTCACCCACACTGCCGCCTGCGGGACCGTCGCCAGAAACGCCAGCGCCTACAGGTCCAACACCTGGTAGGCCTGACGTACCTCCCCGGCGTCAGACAGCCCAGGAGTTCCCCTAGTCTCACTGCCAGATGTAGGGACCCTGTTTACATCGTGGTGGAATACCATAAATGGGGACCTCCTTCCCAAGGAGTGCCCGACCCCTTTACCAGAGCCGTCTCCCTTGAATGTTCTCAGGGACTTCTGAGATCACCCACCCCACCACCCAGGAGACAGTCGCTCCCATCCTGCAAGGTCATGTTTCCTCCTGACCTTTCTGATGAAGGATTTCTAGGCCTCACCGGCGAAGACATCACTCCTCATCACAGTCCTCCTCCAGACAACGGCGCTGCTCTTGTCGCCGTTCCAGACGCACCTACACCAGCTCTCCCTTTTCAGACTCGTCCAGAAAGAGTTTTGCTTCATCCTCCAGGTCCTGTGAGGGATTTGCCTCCTCTCATCAGCCTGACATCCACGGTGATTCTCCCTGGATGCCCCTGGACGACCCTACTTTCATGGACGTGATGCGTCATATTCAGTTCTTGAATCAATGGGATACCGAGGATTTGGACCCAGAGAGGCTGCGGCTTGCCCACTTTCTGGGAAAGAGCAATTCTAAGCCACTGGTTGTACCACCCTTGGTGGCTCCCTTTCAAGATGTCACCAAGCTAGCTTGGAGACAACCTTCCTCAACATCAGCTGTCCCGAAGAAGGTGGACAGGCTGTACAGGACTCCTAAAAATTAGTCTTTTTGGGGAGAACACCCAACGCCTGACTCTTTGGTCGTTACGGCAGCCATAGCAGGAACCAACAGCCTCGGCACATGAGCTCACAGCACCAGATAAGGAATCCAAGGAGCTGGACCAATTTGGCCACAAGATTTACTCCTTGGCCACCTGCACCATATGTTTGCTGACTTTCCTGGCACATATAATGCAGTATCAAAAGTCCTTATGACAGAAAGTCCTGGAGTTGGCCCCAAAACAGCCCCCAGCAGTCAGAACTGTTAGATATCCTCCAGTCGGGCCTGGATGTAGGAAAACACGTTTTGCAGTCTTCCTATTATTCGGCGGACACCGCAGCTAGCCACTGGTGGCTGCCTGACAACATACTCCTGACTCAGGGTTTCTGGCTTCAGACAGGACCTCCAGGAAGCCATCCTGGATGCCCCCTTCCACGGGTCTGTGTTATTTGGAGAGGACTCCGAGAAAATTATCACAGGCCTTCAAGACTCAGGCAAAGCGGTCTAATACGTGTATCAGATGTACAAATCGGAACCACACCCAGCAAGATGGAATCCTTTCATCGCCCCGCGGGTCAAAGATCCAAGGGGCAAGAAGCAAGAGAGTCCTTCAAGCGTAACGCCCCTTCACATCCCTCAGGAACCACGGGACCTCGGAACGCTAAGCACCCAGGTTGCCCTGCCCACTCCCGGAGCCTCTGCCTGACTCCCTGTCCGAACCCCCTCCTCTGGAAGAGTCCCTGGGGGAAGCGGTAAGGGGCTGGTTCTCCCTCTATGTAGAGGGATGGACCAGAGTAACATCAGACGCCTGAGTCCTTCAAAAAGTGGAAAAAAAGGGGCATGCACTAGAGTTCCTGCAGATGCCTCCAGACAGCCCTCCTGTCCCTTCCACCTACTCCCCATCCCACGCCACCCTCATCTGCGAGGAAATTCAGACTCTCTTGGAAAAACGGGACGTAGAACCCGTTCCCCCTTCCCAACGGGGGAAGGGTTCTATTCCCACCTCTTCTTGGTCCCCAAGAAGATGGGGGATCTCCATCCCATCCTAGACCTAAGCCTCCAGAACAACTACATCGAGTACAAGAGGTTCAGGATGGTGATCCTGCAGAGCCTCCTCCCCATGCTTCATCAAGGAGATTAGCTTTGTTTCCGCAATATGCAGGACGCCTACCTCCATATCTTGGTACTCCCAGCCCACAGGAGGTTCCTATAGATCTTACTTCGAGAGGGCTCTTGCAGTAGGTGCTCACAAAGAGGACTGACCCGCCAGGTGTCAGGACCCACAGAAAATTTTTAGCTAGCAGTCTCTGTGGGTACCGTCCTACGCCAGATGACCGTGTCAAGCGACATCGCTTATAAAGGTGGGTCCCCCATGCCCGCCTACCAGTTCTTTTCCTGCCGTTGGCTTGTCAAAGTTCCTCGCGATAGAGTTCAACGCTCTTCAGTCATTCTTTGGTCTGGTTTTCAAACTTTTCGACCTTATTTTTGCTCGCTTTTTGACTAATTGTTCAATTCACCATGTATGTTGCCCCAACACCCTCTGAATCACATAAGCATAAATGCAGATCTTAACTGTCACACAAGGACGGCCATTTCTTGTGCCTCTTCTGTCTGGACCCAGACCACCTCTTGGAGAAGTGCCAACAATTCAACTCCGCTACCCGGAAAAGAAGGCAGCAGTCCCTGGAAGCCCATACTCTAAAGAAAAAGATGGCATCCATGGAGAAGGCGCTGAAGAAGTTAAGGCAGACGTCCACTTCCCCTGAAGGTCACAAGAAGAAACGGGACAGAGAGAAGCATCAGGAGCGGGAATCGCCTTCCATGGCTACAGTGGCTCCGACTGGAGTCACAGCATTGAAGGTAACGTCCCCTCTGGGGATTGCTCCATGACAACCATCTTGGTGATCACCAAGAAGGTGTCGAACCCTCCCATCTGGCTTGCGCTCAGGCCCTTCAGGAGCCTCCGGAGAATTGGAGGCCTCCACCCCCGGAGGGGGGCACTTCCACCATGTGGTCCTCAGGTTTGAACCGGTCCGTTAAGTCGGACGTCAGTGGAACCGACATCCGCCCAGACAAGGCTGCTAAGCTGCTCACTCCTTCGGGAGGGCGCCTAGCCAAACTTTTGCGCGACAAGGCCGCATCTCCAGCGCAACCTTCCTCTGGCAAGGGGTCCGATAAGTTGGACGTTGGCTCCTCTGACTCCCACCCAAATCCAGCCCCACCAACGCCCGCCTGGCTAAGGAGCCTGCACTAGACCCCCCCTTGATAGATCTGATGCTCCACGTTCTCCGCAGCGCGTTGCATTGCCCTCTGAGGTCCTTGTTTCTCCTCTGCTGACCCCCGCGGACTCTAATACTCTCTCCCTGGTCGTCGCAGAGGACCTTGACATGCTGCTGTCGGGGCCCCCTCCTTCGGAACCAGATGCACTGATGCTAGCCCCGATGCCGGCTGACGTCCCCTTACCAGACGGTATTCCTGTGCCAGGCCGATGCCCATGGGGCCAGCCTTCCCTGTGCCTGGCCCACCAGCTGGGCCTCTGCCAGGTCTCTCCGTCCCCCCAGAGCCCCTGGCTCCTGGGTATCCGGCACCTCAATACCTGGTGCCTCCATACCCACCTCCGCAGTATCCGGCGCCTCACTACCCGACACCGCAATGTCCGGCACTGCAGTACCCAGCGCCTCAGTACCCGATGCCGGGTTTCTCACCATCGGGTTATGGATACTCTTATTACGGATATCCTCAGTATCCATATCCCCCTCCTCCATCGCCCATGCCCCAGCCGCCGGCATACTTGAAGGAGACTCTGTCCTTGTTGTGGGCTGAGGCCAAGGCTGAACTCACCAGAGACGTAGAGCGTCGTCTACCGATGCCAGACCCTTTTCAGGATCCCCTACGTCGGAGACGAATGCTCCCTCCCTCTTACCCGACACCAGAGGAGAGCCCTCTGGTGGCCAGGGTGGGGAGGACACACGTCCAAGGGAACTCTCCAAAGGGCCATTCCTCCCCCGTGCAGGGAGGAGTCTTCCTCTTCTACGTCGGACACGTCTGGTTCTGACTCAGATGGATGCTCTGATCCTGATGACGAGCCCCGTACTCCAGACCGCCCCAGGCCAAAGTCTCTTCCGAAGGATCCCTCTTTTCTGGAGTTACTGAGGAAAATCCAGGAAGTTCATTAGTGGCAATCACTGGAGCCAGACCCACAGCGTAAAAAGCTCGCTGCTCATTTGGATCTGCCGGAGTCTGCTCCCACACTGATTCCATCTTGGACAGAGCCTCACGCAGACCTTGTTTCCACTATTTGGAAACAATCTTCCGCGTTCGCCCCCCTTCCGAGGAAGGCAGATTGGCTATATCGGGCTCCCGAGGGTATAGATTTTTTGAATCTACACCCAAAGGCGGATTTGGTCGTCATTAGTGCCGTTCACGGCCGTTCCGCTAATCCAAAACACCTCCGCTCGTCACCACCTGACAAGGAGTCATGGCTTTTGGACCAATACGGGAAGAAGATTTATTCCTCTTCTACCCTGGGTATTGGGGCCCTGAACTATGTGGCACATATGGGGGACTTTCAGAAAGCCATCCTCAGTCAGGTGGAAGGAATCAACACTGGACTCCCCTCCTGAGTCTCAGACTAAACAGGAAGTGGCAGACCTTGTCTGTTCTGCTCGTTTGGCCAGTAGGCACATGCTCCGTGCCACTTAAGATGCAGTGGACTTTGCTGGAAGGAGCTCCGCTTTCGCCGTAGGCTTATGGAGTCATGCTTGGCTCTGTGTGTCAGGTTTGGTCCCTGAAGTGCAATCCGCTATCCAGGATGCTCCCTTCAGGGATTCAGTGCTGTTCGGGAGTGATGTCAAGGATATCATTACCGACCTGCAAGAGAAGGGCACTGCACTCAAGTCTGTTGATTCCATGTACAGGGCCCCCTCAAGGGCAGCGGCATCCCTTTCGTAGACGCAGCCGTCCAAAACCACAAGGCAAATGGCCCAACAAGCTTCATTCTCCTCCAGCAACCAGGCCTCCCCCTAGCAAAAAGGCTACGGGAGCCTTGGCTGCGGCACTGCCCCACACCTTCTGATTCCCCTCCCACTGCCTCTGGAGTACCCAGAGGAACCGATAGGGGGGAGATTCTCCTTCCATCTACCGGGCTGGGAGAGGATAACGTCAGATGTTTGGATGCTCCAGTTGATATCTGCAAGACACTCAATCGAGTTTCTTCAGAAACCACCCCAAAGACCACCTCCACGGTTGTCTTACTCCCCACAACATCTTTCTCTGGTACTAGACTAAATAACCTCCCTTCTGTCGAAGGTGGCGATAGAACCAGTACCGACCATCTTTGGGGGACAGGCTACTACTTGCATTTCTTCCTGGTCCCAAAGAAGATGGAAGATGTGAGGCCTATTCTCTACCTCAGCTCCCTGAACATGTTCATGGAGTACAAACGTTTCAGAATGCTCTTTACAGAGCTCTTCTCCCCCTTCTTTGGCGGGGACAGTGGCTGTGCGCTTTGGGCATGCAGGATGCCTACCTGCATATCCCCATCTGCCCTTCCCACTGCAGATTCCTCCGTTTTTGCTTTCAAGGGGACCACTACCAGTTCAGGGCCCTCCTGTTTGGTCTTTCCTTGGCTCCCCGAGTTTTAACCAAATGCCTGTCGGTGGTAGCAGCCCACCTGCGTATCCAGGGAGTACAGGTATTCCTGTACCAGGATGATTGGCTCCTGGCAGCCCTGTCCACTGAGGAACTCCTACACTCCCTTTCCCTTACCCTGCAGGTTTTCATCAGCCTGGGTATCACCATCAACCAGGCAAAGTCCCATTTGGTCCCTCCCAAAGCCTCCAGTTTATAGGGGCGATTCTGGACACGACCATCGGCAAAGCCTTTTTGCTTCCGGACAGGGTGGACACCCTCCAGACTCAGGCTCGTCTTCTGTCCGGTCGCAGGAGGGTCGGTACCAGGTCAGTCCTTCGCCTTCTTGGGCTAATGGTGGCTGCCGTTCCCAGAGTTCCACTCTCTCAGCTCAATATGAGAATCTCTCAGTGGACACTTCAGTCTCAATGGGACCAAACCGTGGATGATCTAGACCAAGAGGTGCTAGTCTCTGACCCCATGATCAGGGACTTACAGTGGTGGATGGTACAGGAGAACCTATGCCTGGGAGTTCACTTCAGTATCGAACCTCCTTCCCAGACACTGACGACAGGTGCATCAGGGGAAGGCTGGGGAGCCTGTCTTGGGTCTCACAGGATTCAGGGCAGCTGGTCAAAGTCTGAAGAAAATCTGCACATAGATGTGCTCAAACTGAGGGCTCTTCACTCCCTTATCCTTCCCGGTCATCTCCTCATTCAAACAGACAACGTGTGTGTAGTCTGGTATCTCAACAAGCAGGGAGGAACACGTTCCTACCCTCTGTGTCGGGAAGCAATGAAGGTCTGGCTTTGGGCAACCCAGCATCTCCTTCACCTGACAGCAGTCCACGTTCCGGGAGTGGAAAACATGCTGGCGGACCAACTCAGTCGGTCCTCAGCCAGGGCCCACGAATGGGAACTGGATCAAGAAGTCAGAAATGACATTTTTCAGCAATGGGGAATGCCTCAGATAGACTCTTTTTCGCCTCCCCAAACGCAAGACTCTCCTGCCTTCTGCTCGCTCTCTTTCCATGGGGAGTTTTTTTTTTTTTTTTTTTTTTTTTTTTGGACGCTGTGTCTCTTTGCTTGAGGGACAGATTCTTTTATGCCTTCCTCCACTTCCTTAATTCCGAGGGTCCTGAACAAACTCAGATTGGAGGGAGCACGAATGATTCTCATCGCTCCCTTCTTGCCCAGGCAAGTTTGGTTCTCTCTTCTGTAACAGTTTTCAGAGGAACCTCCAGTTCCTCTTCCTCTGTCGTGGAAAACATTATTTTTAGTTGTTATTACCTCTGCTCAGAGGATTTCCAAGCTTCAGTCTCTTGTGTGTAAAGAGCCCTGCTTGGTTTTTCACAGGGACGTGTCTTTGAGAACGAATCCTGAGTTTCTTCCTAAAGTGGTGTCCAAGTTTACTTTCAGTCAGGACCTCCACTTACCTGTGTATTATCCAGAATATGCTAATCAGGGGGAAGCCCTTCTGCACACCCTTGACATATATAGGGTACTCCGTTATTATGTGGATCGCACCAGATCCATTCAGAAATCCTATTCGTCTCCTTTTCCCCGGGGGCCTTGGGCACACCAGTGGCTAAACGGGCACTATCAAAGTGGCTAGTGAGCTGCATCACCTTTTGTTACAACAAGTACGACAAACTCTTATCGGGCTCGGTTAAGGGCCACTCCACCAGAGGGGTTGCTGCCTTGTTTGCTTCCCTCAGGTATGTCTCGGTAGTGGACATTTGCGCTGCTGCTACCTGGAGCTCGGTGCATACTTTTGTAAGGCACTATAGCCTAGACATTGCCTCTTGTGGAGAGCGGACTTCGGCCGTGCCGTCCTTCAGGAACTCCTCTCATGAGGGCCCTCGCCGTCTTGGGCACCACCACCCTTCCGAACAGGGTGTCTTCTATACTGCTTGGTACTCGGTCTTTATTGTGTAGCCTGCTGCAAGAGCTCCAACTCAAAGTAAGATAGTACGGTTACGTAAGAACTTACCGTAACAATAGATCATCAAGAAGAGCTCTTGCAGCAGGTGCTTCTTCCCCCTGGTCTCTTTGCTTCCTTTATTTGGGAACAGTTGAACCCCCTTGGCTCTCAGATTCGTCCAGGGAGTACATGTTTAATTCCTTAAGCCTTTCCTCACATGGTTTTTGATGTAGGCCCTGCACCATTTTGGTTGCCCTCCTCTGGACCGCCTCCACCCTGTTTATTTCTTTTCGAAGATGGGGCCTCCAAAACTGGACACTGTACTCGATGTATGATCTCACTAATGATCTGTATAGTGGGATTATTATCTCCTTTCTTCTGCTGGTGATTCCCCTGCCTATGCATCCCAGCATCTTGCTAGCCTTCCCTGCTGCCTTGTCATACTGTTTTGTTACCTTCAGGTCATCAGATATGATTACTCTCCGGTTCCTTTCTTGTTATGAGCATACTGTTGCCTTGGGTTTCTGTGCCCCATGTGCATTTCTTTGCATTTTTTTAGCAGTGACATCCAGTTACCAATCCTTCAGCTGTTTTTAGATCTCCCCTCATACTATCCCCCCCCCCCCGGTGTCTCCACTTTGTTGCAGAGATTTGTGTCGTCTGCGAACAGGAATATTTTCTCTTCTAGATCCTCTGCAGTGTCACTGATAAAGACATGGAAGAGGACCAGGCCCAAAACTGATCCTTGTGGCACCCCGCTGGTCACTGCCTACTTCAGAGTGTATGCCATTTACCACCCCCTGTGAGTCCTATTGTCCAGCCAACTGTCCACCCATCTCACTACTTTGGTATCTACTCCTAGTTTGCCCAACTTGTTTTGCAACTTTCTATTTGGAACAGTGTCAGAGGTCTTACTAAAATCTAGGTAGGCCACATCCACCACCCCGCCCATCCCAGTCTACTTCCCCTGGTTACCCAGTCGAAGAACTCTTTGAAGTTTGATTGCCACAACCTTTCCCCTATGAACTCATGCTTCCTCAGGTCCTGCAGATCATTGGCAACTAGGTATTCCACAATCCTTTCCTTCAGTAGTGTTTCCATTACCTTGCCTGCCGCGGAGGTCAGGCCTGACTGGCCTGTAGTTTCCTGCCTTCTTGTTTCCACTTTTGTATAGAGTGACTAAATCTGCCATCCTCCAGTCCCCCGGTACCTCCCCTGTTTCCATGGACCAGGTTGTACAGGGCTGTCAGAGGCGCAGCCAGTACCTCTTTTAGTTCCCTCAGTATCCTGGGGGAGCACCCCATCTGGTCCCATTGCCTTATCCACTTTTAGCGCTGCTGGTTCCCTAAGGAGCCTTTCCTCTGAAAAAGGACTTGTGTCCACCTCTCTACCCTTAATGCCTTTATCCCTTATTGTTAGCCCGTTACCTGTCCCCTCCTCCTTGAATACTGAACAGAAGTATTTGTTCAGTAGGGTCTGCTTTTTGGTGGTCATCCTCCACAGAACCTTCCCCTTCCCCTTCCAATCCCACTCCTTGCCTTCCTCTTCTCACTTATGTACCTATAAAAAAGTTTTAGCTCCTTTTTTCACTGAATTTGCAGTATGTTCCTCTGTTCGTGCCTTAGTGCTCCTAGCTGTCTTCTCTGCCTCCCTTTGCTTTTCCTGGTATTCCTCCCTGTCTCCCTCTTCCTGTGTTTGCTTGTAGTTTCTTTCTTTTTTTTTTAATATAGGTTTTTGTGTCTCACTTCCCAGGGTCCCGGCACATAGCCATACGTGCATGTGGAGGCACGCACGCACACCGTGGCACCAGCTCAGCCCCTTCCCTTCCTTGCCTCCCCCCTCTGCCTACGCTATCCCACCGGACCTCCACCCTGTGGGAGTGGAACTACGGGAGGGTGACAACCCACCACCCCTCTGCTTGATCCTGCCCCCCCCCCCCCCGCCAGCACCCTGATGAGCCGAGGTTAACCTGGGTCACTAGCGTACTGTGAGGTAAGGCATCCAGCACCTCAACCCTCAGCGCCACCCAGGCCGACAGTTTGCTTGTATTTTCCAAATGCCTTCTTTTTAGCTCTCACTTTTCCTGCTACTCCCTTAGAGAACCATAGTGGTCTATTTTTCATCTTGCCCTTGCTGACCTGCTTGATACAGAGTTGTATCGCTATTTCAGTTCCCTCTTTTTGGTAGCTGTCCACTGTTCCTCTACTCCCCCCTTTTCCCTTATTCCTGCTAGGGCTTCTTTCAGGCATTCTCCCATTTTCTTGAAATCAGCCATCCTAAAGTCCAGGATCCGCGGCCTTGTGTGGCTTGACTCTGACCCATCTATTACATCAAACCACACAGTATGGTGATCACTGCTCCCCAGGTTCTTCCCTACTATAACCTCTTCCACACTGTCCCCGTTTGTAAGTGTTAGGTCCAGTAGTGCCCCCTAATGGGTGCGATCCATAATCAGTTATTTGAGGAATGCCCCCTGTAGGGAATCCAAGATATTCCTGCTCTTGGCTGTCGCTGCAGTGGGGAGGCTCCAATCCACATCCGGCATATTGAAGTCCCCCACTAGCAACACCTCCCCCGTGTGCTGTCCTCTGAATTGCTAGCATAATTTCCTTATCTACCTCCTCCCCCTGTGATGGAGGTCTGTAGACTACTCCTATGCGGATAGCTGCCCCCTTTCTCCTTTTCAGCTTGACCCACAGTATCTCCTCCCCGTTCCCCTTGAGTTTCTGTGGCCTCTATGCTGTCTCTTACATAAAGAGCCACATCACCCCTTTTCTGCCTACCCTGTCCCTCCTGAACAGTGTGTAACCCGGTACTGCAACTTCCTAGTCCCGGTTATCATTGCACCAGGTCTCCATGATGGCTGCTATATCCAGATCTGCATCCGCTATGGAAACTTAAGGTGACCTATCTTGTTGCTCAGACTTTGAGCATTTGTACACATGGCTCTCCAGGATGTTTTCCTACCCCTCCTCCTTTTTCCCATCCTTATGTCCACTGTCCTTTTTGATAATAATTGTTCTAGGGACATGGATATGTTGTTCATCCACACTTTCTGACAGGTATCCTTGCCGCTTTAAATCTCGCCGGAAGGTCTTCAGGCTGGCTCCTCCCACCCACCCTGGTGGTAAAACCTTGGCCCTACCGTGATGCCAGATCTTCCTCATCATTGGAAGCTCAGGTTCCTCCTTAATGCTCTGCGATAAGACTGGTTCCTATTTCTTCGGTTTACCTGAAATAACTTCTAAGGTTTTCAAGACTTGGTCATTTTATTTCCCTCATGGCTCACATTGGACCGTCGACTCAGTTTGGAGGTGCCCATGCGGGCAGAAGATGTCTGGATGGATCCGCGCTCATTGCGTCTACTGCTTAGGCCTTGAGCAAGACCTGCAGGCTGCGACCTGTGCTCTTCCTTCTTGGTCTTCTGGAAGACCGCCGCCTGCTCACGAACAGCTGGGCCGCCTCTAGAACCCAGCCCGGTAAAGTCGAAGGAGGTCCGCTTTGCGGTTTCTGCAGCAGCTGGCTCAGCCTGAACAGCTCGAGCAGATGATCGCCTCGAGGAGGAGGCAGCGAGGCCGCATCTTCGCCTTCCTCGGCCGCGGCCTTTATCCCGCTCTCCTTGGGATCCTCCTATTCAGCTTCTTTTAAGAAGCTCTGTCAGTCCCTTTCCACCAAGGGAGAGGGACCATCAGGACTTTCCTCTCGGCCCAAGAAGAAGGACTCCAAAGGTAAGTCCCTCCGTCGACGCTCTTGGGAGCAGGAGAGGTCCTCCTCCCCGAGTCGTCGACCATCAACTTCGGTCGATCCTTTGGCTTCGGCCACTGGCCTCACGGCATCCCCGTCAGGTCAGTTGACCGAGACACCAGTCGACGCAGTCAAGATTTTTCTCGACCCGTCGGACGGGTTGTCGACCGGTGAAGCCAAAAACTCTCACTCCCTGGTCCCCCCGGCGGAGATCGAGGTTACCGTGGGCTTGCCTGTGCCTCCGGTTCCGGAGTCCATGGTCGAAACTTCCGAGCCGAGGGGATAGCGGGTCTCCCCGGCCCTGCCCCAGAACCCTCCTCGGAAACGCCGAGGTTCTCGGTCTCAGTTTCGGACATCTTCTTGGTCCAGCCCGATTAGGCCGACATGGCGGTCTTGGTACCGTAATAAAGCGGCGTCACCACTTCGTCCTTGTCTTCCTCCTCAGACGAGGAGAGGCTTCGACGTAAGTTGCGTCGGCGCTACGAGGACCTCATGTGGCAACAGCTCCTTCTGTTCGGGGCAAGCCGACGTCGTCGCCTTCCCCGGCCATCAAGTGGCTATCACCGGTGCGGCCGAAGCAACCCCTAGCCGAGGCACCTGTCCCCGGGCCTGTTGCTCGACCAAAACAGGCTGCCCCACCGATTCTGGTGGAACCTCTGCCTCCACAGCCGAAATTTGGGGCCCCGACCAAGAATTCTTGGTTGGAGCTTTGGCAGCGTCCTGCTTCCTGCCCTGCACCTTCGGCCAGGATGGCGAGGAAGTATGCTGTCCCTACCGGTTCCCTGTCCGGGTTTTCGGAACACCCCTCAGCCGAGGGGTTGGTTACCGACAGCGTTTGCCGGCTTGTCGGGAGCACCAGGGACGTGGACAAGCCTCCCGACAAGGAGTCCAAGAAGTTGGACTACGCCGGGCGCAAAGTCTACGCTGCGTCCTCCCTTGGCCTTTGTCAGGCCAGCTCGGCCGTGCTGATGGCACACTTTTCTCACGCCCTGTTGGGCTCCCTGGACAAGGTAGTCCCTCATCTCCCGGCTGACCTGCAGACCACGGTCAAGCAGATGCGGGACCAGGGCAGGGCAGTGGCCAAGCAGCAACTTCAGACTGCTCTGGACATCGGCAACTCATGACTGCTCTGGACATCGGCGACTCATGTGCCAGGTCAGTCGCGGCCGCAGTGGCCATGCGCCCTCGGGCATGGCTGAGGATATCCACCTTCACAGCGGATACCCAGCACAAGTTGGCGGATGTCCCCTTCTTGGGGACCAACCTCTTCGGCCCTGGAGTGGAAGGTCACCTCCAGAGGATCGAAAAGTCCAATGCCACTCTGGACTCGGTCTTATCCACCCAGAAGGACAAGGGCCGCAGACCGTAACCCAAGCCCTTTCGTCCGTCTGCCCCCACGGCACATCTGGCCCAGCAGCATCAGGGGCAGCAGACTTGCACTTGGCATCCCAAACCCAAGCCTGCGGCGTCCTCTTCCAGGAAGCAGGGAGGTAAAGGCTCAGGAGGTCCCTCGGCCGGTCCCTCCTCCAAGCCTGCCCAGTGACGGGTTGAGGGGTGTCACCCCCAACCTCATCACTCCACCCCAGGTTCCCCCCATGGGGGGATGGCTCCGCCACTTCCTTTCCGCCTGGTCCGCTATCACCACAGACCGGTGGGTGCTGGAAGTGGTAGAAAGGGCCTGCCTCTGGAGTTCGAGCAGGTCCCACCCTTCTGAGCCGTCGCCCTGGCTCGGGTCCGCAGCCTCGCTGTCGGCTCGCTGAGCCGACATCGCCTGCTCCCGAGAAAGAGGTGATCAGAGAGGCATGGACCCTCCCTTAGACCCGGGTTTGTGTCCAGGTATTTCCTGGTCCCAAACGGACGGGGCTGGCACCCATTCTCGACCTGCACGACCTAAACAAGTTCCTAAGGTCTCGGACCTTCAGGATGGTCACTCTGGCTCAGATAATACCATCCCTGGAACAAGGCGTGTGGTTCTGCTCTCTGGACCTACAGGACGTGTTCTTTCACGTCCCTATCCATCCGTCTCACCAGAGATTCCTTCGCTTTCGAGCGGAGGGATCCCTTTACGAGTTCCGAGCCATGCCCTTCGGCCTTTCTCTTGCTCCCAGGGTCTTCACCAAATGCATGGCAGTGGTGACAGCATTCCTGCGGTGCCGAGGGGTCTGGGTGTACCTTTACCTGGTCGATTGGCTGATAGCAGCCCCCTCCAGACAGGAGGTGGAGCAGTCCAGAGATCTGGCCCTCCAGGTTTGCTCTCAGATCGGCCTTCTCATCAATGAGACCAAGTCGGAACTCGGACTGAAGCAGGTGATTCTTTTCATCGGGGCAGAGCTCAACTCTCTTCGAGCCAGAGCACGGCTCCCGACGGACAGGGCCGAGGTTCTTTCCTCCTTTGCCCAGTCATTTCTGGTTGGGCAATCGCGCCCTGCCAGGGACTTCCTGCGCCTCCTGGATCTCATGGCGGCCTGCACCAGCGTGGTCCATTGGGCCCGCTGGCACATGCGTCCCCTTCAGTGGGGATTGGCCAGCCAGTGGTCACAGCGCTGAGATCCATTGGACCAGCTAGTGACGGTGACCCAGGGGATGTGGAACACTCTCCAGTGGTGGACTGTTCCAGCCCATTTGCAGGAGGGCATCCCGTTTGTCCGCCCCGAGCTGACGGTCTCTCTATCGACCGATGCCTCTTTGATGGGTTGGGGTGCCCATCTGGGGGAGCACAGAGCGCACGGCCTCTGGTCCCCTCGTGAGTCCCGATGCCACATCAACCTGCTGGAGCTTCGGGTGGTTCGTCTAGCCCTCACCGCCTTTGCTCCGTTTCTACGGGGTCAGGTGGTTCAGGTCCAGATGGACAATGCCACTACCATGTACTGCCTAAACCGCCAGGGCGGGACGCGCTCCATGCCTCTGTGTAAGGAAGCTGTCCGCGTTTGGTCACTCATGCGCAGCCTGGAGGCGGATCTCCTAGCCATCCATGTGGCAGGAGCCTCCAACACCCTGGCCGATGCCCTAAGCTGGATAGGGGCTGTGTCCCATGAGTGGTCTTTCCTGCCGGAGGTAGTACAAGATCTGTTCTCCCACTGGGGAACACCTCAGGTGGACCTGTTTGCCTCCAGGGAGAATGCAAAGCTGAGGCTGTTTCATGCCTGCCCCCCTCAGCAGGGTTCGCTGCAGGGGGATGCCTTCTCGAGGCCGTGGACCCCAGGCCTCTTCTATGCCTTTCCCCCATTTCCCTTGATCCACAAGGTGCTTCTCAAGGTGAGGAGGGACAAGGCGCAGGTGATTCTGGTAGTCCCAGACTGGCCCCGCCAATGCTGGTATCCAGTTCTCCTCAGCCTCGGCTCCAGGCTCCCGAGGCAGCTTCCAGCTCGCCCGGACCTGTTATCAGTCAGTCAGGGGAAGGTGTTCCATCCGGACCTTCAGACCCTGCACCTGACGGCCTGGATCCTGAGCTGGAGAGTTCCAGGCCTTGGGTCCTTCCGACGAGGTCCTCAATGTAGTTGAGGCATCCCGTGAAGTCTGCCAGAAAATGCTGTGCCTTCAAATGGAAGAGATTCTCCATTTGGTGCATCAGGCAAGGGCCTGGACCTTCCTCCTGTTCCTTGGCAAGCATCTTTGGACTACCTATGGTCCCTTTCTCAGCAAGGGCTTAGGTCGACGACCCTAAAGGTGCACCTGGCAGCCATCTCTGCTTACCGGGCGCGGGCCGGGAAGCAGTCGGTGGCGCAGGAGAAGGTGGTCTGGCGCTTTTTCAAAGGCCTTGATCACATTTCCCCTCTGGTGTGAGAACCTCCACCTCTGTGGGATCTACTGGTGGTATTGGCAAAGCTCATGGGCAAACCATTCAAACCAGTACACAGGTGTGACATTTCTCACCTGTCGTGGAAGACCGCCTTCTTGGTGCCTATCACGTCAGCCAGAAGGATGGGAAAGCTCCAGGCGCTTTCCATCGAGTCTCCTTACCTGGTCTTCCACAGGGACAAGGTTGTCCTGCGCCCCCACCTGAAATTCCTTCCGAAGGTGGTGTCGGAGTTTCACCTTAACCAGGTGTTGACTCTCTGCCGTTGTTCTACCTAATCACACCTCGGAGGCCGAATATAGGCTCCATACTTTGGACCCTAGAAGAGCACTCGCTTATTATACGGAGCAGACGGCTGAAGTTCGGGGAGAGGTTCGCCAGCTGTTTGTCATCTACACTGAAGCCGCATCTGGCAGACCTGCAGCCAAGCGGATGATTGGCAGGTGGGTCACCTCCTGCATAGATCTCTGCTATAGGTTGGCGAGCTTCTACCCACCATACCGCTGCATCGGTAGCTGCTTCCAGGTTCGTCCCTATCCAGGATATCTGCAGGGCTGCTACCTGGAAGTCGGCACATACCTTCATAACCCACTACCACATCGACCTTGAGTCACGCCGGGATGCTGGTTTTGGGGCCTTGGTTCTCCAGTCTCTATTCCCTAAGTAGGGGGTGTGCGCCTTGCCTCCCTCCTCCCGGAGAACTGCTAGGAGTCTGCCAGAAAGTGTGGATGAACAACATCTCCATGTCCCTAGAAATACAGGTTACTCACCTGTAACAGGAGTTCTAGGAATGGTATATGTTGTTCATCCACATGACCCACCCGACCTCCCTGGCTTCGACGCACAATCTGAGCTTCCAATGGGCCATATCTGGCATCATGGGGCGGAGCCGAGAGTTTTACCACCCGGGTGGGTGGGAGGAGCCAGCTTGAAGACCTTCCGGCGAGATTTAAAGTGGCAAGGATACCTGCCAGAAATTATGGATGAACAACATATACCATTCCTAGAACTCCTGTTACAGGTGAGTAACCTGTATTTTCTTCCAGCCCCATGTCTTCATCTTTCTTTGTGTACTTTGTTGGTCTTCCTCCCTCAGGTCTCCCCTTGATGCTCTTGTGATCTTGGGGAGGGGGGGGCAGATTCTGTCTCCCTTTGGCTAGTTTAAATGCTTTCCAATGAAGCATTTAAACTGTTCACTAAGAACCGTGGTCCCCTCCCTGGATGGATGCAGGCTGTCGCCTTTATACAAGCCCCCATTGCCCCAGGTGGAGCCCCAGTCCCCCATGAAGCCAACTCCTTCGTCTCTGCACCATTCCTTCAACCATACGGTGAATTCTTTAGTACGGAGTGTCCTAGTCACCCCCTTGCTCTGGACAGGCAGTACCTCCGAGAAGGTCACAGAGCTTGCTGCCTGCTTAGGGCTCCTACCCAGTTCCCTGAACTCCTCCTATATTCTTCCTATCCCCTCATCGTGTCCTGCCAAGTCATTTGTCCCCAGGGGGACAGTGACATCTAGCTCCCCCCCTCCCATCTGTTGCCCTAGCTATCCTCTGTATCTGCTTCCCATCCCTCTGAGCCATGCCTCCAGTTAGGCATTTTACCTCCCTCCCACCTTGCTACCTGCTTCCAGCTGTATTCCCCTGACAATGGAGTCCCCAACCAGGATTTGCTTCCTCCTTCTCTGGGGACCTCTGTCTCCCACCCTCAGGGATCCTTTATGGATGACCCTCTCACCCCCTGGACACTACCTCGGGTGTTGCCATGGGACCATCCTGCTCCTCCAACACTACATAGGAGTTCTGTAGTGTCACTGGATGGGGGATGTGCCTCTCAGCCACGGCACTCACCCAGCCTGAGCCCACTATAGCCCATCCACTACCTCTTCTAGGCAACCTTTGAGTTAGTGGAGTCTGAACTGGTGGCTTGTGGGTGGGATCCACAACAGTGGAAATGCATTTTAAATATCTAAAATTAAAGCTCACTACAAAAAATATTTACAGATAAATGGAAACTGGAACTGTGGCTGCATGCTTCCAGCCAAAAAGCAGAATTTTGATAATCCCTTCCTGATTATGCAGTACTGCTGCTTCAAAGAGCTGCTAACACATATTTTTCCTTGGTGCAGGCAACTCGTGGCAAGAGAAATTGTGTAAAGAAAGCTGTAGTGCGTTCTGGAGGTACTGTAGGTAGGCAGTGCGAAATAAGGCAGCCATCCTACACACTGTGTATGGAATGGATTTTGCACTCATTACGTTTTGAAAAAAAGGTCTGCACAAGTTAATAGCTTTGAAGTATTTATTCGAGCACTGAGGAGGTCTCGGCTAACACCTTCTGCCCTGTTGCTTCCACCCACATAGGGTCACATGATGAAAGTATGGGACAAAAAGTGGGTTGCCTACAAAGCGGCCCCCTCCCCCACTCTCCGGAACAAATACAGGCGTATGAGAAACCTATGCAAGCAAACTGCCCAGGTCTAGAAACGGAACTTTCTTCCACAACCAGCAAAGGGATAACCTTGTAACCCCCACTGCTTCTGGGGCTCCATCGGTTCCTTGCTTAATCCTCATACCCGCAGCCCTGCTGTCCACCTAAGCTCCCCACCAGCACTCTGAACAATCCCTCAGAAGTCACCCAGGCTTTTTAACAAAATATTTACTGACCTCATTGTTGACCTCAGTAAACTATCTACCCAACTACCAGCTGGTCCCGGTCCTGGTGACTTGTCCCCTTCCCCCCCCCCCCCTTTTTTTTTTTATAAACTTCTGGGCCATCTCCCATAAGGATACCACCAAACTCTACAAGTGTCTCCCAACAGGAGACAACCCTGGCAGCAATGGACTCTTCCACTTGCTGCTCAAGCTCACTCCCCCCACCCCCAATCTCCAAACCCCTCACCTTTATTTTCAGTCTGGCACTGGCCACCTCAAGCATGCCAGACTCATGGAAGATTGCTAAGGTAGCTCTGATTTTCAAAGCGGGAACCCCCTTTCCTCAGATAACTACAGGTCAATCTCCATACTTCCTCACCTGAGCAAACTCATGGAGAAATTTGTTCACCACCAGCTTTCTGAACATGTCAGGAAATGCAACCTGCTTTGCAGTCAACAATATGGGTTCCGCAAACACCATAACATCACATCCGCTTTGGCCCATTTTACTAACCATGTCTACAGGAACATGGACCTGTGGACAGCTACGGGTGCTGTATTTGTGGATCTGGCTATGGCCTTTGACCTTGTCGACCACTCCCTTCTACATGCCAAACTCCACCAACTTGGTTGCTCTACCATGAAGACCCTTCTTGTGGTTCTAGAACTATCTCACGGGCCGATCCCAGTTGGTGAGCAGACTTGCCTGTCTCCACAGGCGTCCCCCTGGGACCCTACTGTTCTTCATATTTATAAATTCCCTTCCCACCGACAGTCTCGCCTGCGAAGCACTACTCTACGCAGACGATCTCATCCTCTTCCACAGTGACAAGTCCCTAACGAATATATCCTCAATTCTGACCCATAACCATGGTTCAGTCTACAGTTGGTCCGTATCAGATAGGCTTCTGGTAAATGAAAAAACAAAACAAAAACAAAGCAGTGCTCCTGGGGTCAAACTTTACCTGTCAAGCATCTTTAAATCCAACTCCTCCCTCTCTGTGCTAACACCAGATGGCCCCGCCCTGCAGAATGTTCCGAACTTTAAATACTTGGGTGTTTAACTCTCGACCCCACCCTCTCTTACACGGAGCACGTCAACATCATAGTGCATTGGGTAGATCAGAAAGTTGGGGACGCCTATCGGCTAAAGCATTTCCTGACCCCAGAGGCTTGCCTAGCTGTCACCAATGGCAACCTGCTCCCTGTCATTGACTACTGCTCCCCAATATACTCCCATGTGCCCTCTGCCCTACGTTCAAGACTTAACTTATAATAGCATCTGCTGGCTCGCACCCCTGGCACTCTACTTCACACATCACTGCGACCTTTACCAGTCGCTAGGGTGGCTCCTGCTCCCAGGTCGATATGACTATGCTCTCGGCTGTATTGTCGATAACACCCTAAGAGGCGGGAAGGTGTTGCCTTACCCATTCTTCCTTAAGGCCAGAGCTGTGCCCAGATGTGTCCGCATGTCCTCAGTTCCCCCTGGAGGTCCCTAGAGTCTCCACCATCATGGGTGGTAAAGCCTCCTCTGTCGCTGCACCTACACTGTGGAACAGAATCCCTGCATCCCACCGTTAGGCTAACACCTCACCATCAAATCCCGTCTCAAATCCTGCTTGTTGACAGAAGCCAAATGCTCATGCGCACCAGGGTACTCTCTCTTGACTTACTACTGCCCACCTACTATCTGTCCAACTCTGCTCTTCCCCCCAGATATGCCTCTGTATAGCACTTACATTGTGTCTGCCCTCTGAACTTATCTATTGTTACATTTGTAATTGTTTTGCAAGCATTTGTTCCAGCTTAACGTGTTCTGTATCCTTACTGTTGTAGACACCTTCCCTGTGATTGATTGTAAATGTATTGTTGCTATCTGATTCACTGAAAACTGTTTTGTATTTCTCATTATGCCATACTTTTTTGCCCAGTTCATGCCTGAAAACGGTCTCTTGGATCAGTCCACCTGCCCGGTAATTAAAGACTTTAATAAAATAAGTAAATAAAATCGTCAGGGGGCGGGTCTAGTGGGAACTAAAAATACACCCCTTTAAAGTGAAGTTCTTAAAACTGTACAGATCACGTAAATGTGCATACCAAAAGGTGACTGTAATAAAGTGAATATTATACAGCTGGTGTACAAAATGTATCCATAGAGGAACACTGGAGTACAAAACTGGACTGTAATGGAATGATTTATTAATTTCTCTTCACAATATTTTTTATATGTAAAGTCATTACGTATGATTTAAGCATTCCTAGCACAGTCTCAGATTTATATGAAACAAACAAATCATCCTAAAAAATGAATTAAATGGTAAGTCAGAGAAAGGATGAAAAAGCAAAAAGGGAAGCGGGGGAAGGAAATATACATTTATTGTAAAAAAAAAAATAAAAATCTATGAAGATTTTTAGTTGGAGAAACAGACAGAGCACTTAAATCTGAAAATACAGAAACCACGAGGTTGTGTCAGAGGAAACCAGGGTAAAGGCCATATACTTATTAAATAAATTTGGAGGACGTGAGTACTGCAAATTAAAAGGGAAAAGAGGGATAAGGAAAATTACTGGTGAGGGGAAAAAAGAAAAAAAAGAAACGGGGTAGCAAGTATGCATTTAATATTTACAATGAGAGACATAAAAACTATAGTAGGAAAATATAATCTTCGTATGTGCTCTTTCTAAAGTTTCCCTTTTAAGGAATCTGTCCTTCAGATCTGCTACTTGCTCTTAAAAGTAGTGTCATCTGAACAGTTTCGTTTTACCAAAAGGGATAGATGAAACCAGGCATTTGGGATGTGCACTCTGTGCATGTAATATGGAGTTGGTTGCAGTCTGCTTTCTATAACCCAGTGTGGAAATCTCACTTCCTGGAACTCCTGTTAATTTTAGATCCAGGAATTTTAATAGTTTCTCAATCTGCCTCATAGGTAAAGTTAAGGTTGTAGTTATTGTTAATGTAGTTTGTGAAACCTGGTATTACATTAACATCTCCTGACTATATTTTATTTATTCAAAAGTTTCAACAGGAAGGTATACTGAGCAAAAAATCCATCGATCTAGTACTAAAATTGGCTACTTTAAAATGAACCTTAGGGCTCACCGAGTGGCCAACAGCTCTAAGTGTGACTGCAGTTAGCTTTCACTCATCTCCTACTCCCAGTTCTCACCCTCCTCTTCCTCCCACCCCCCTTCCGACAAGGCTGCTTTGAGATCCCCGCTTCCTATACTTTCTTTCCTCCTTTCTCCCTCTCCATTCTGGATTATAATTTTTCTACTTTTTCTTTTATTTTATTACTGTACTTCTATAATGTTTTGTACTAAGTGTACCATGTAACCTCACTGCAACTGACTGTATCTTATGCCTCTTTGTTGTACTCAGTGCCTATTTGTATATCTTTTGTTTGTAAACCTTGACACGAAACCTTTGTAAATGTTCTTTTAGCTCAAAGGTGTTAATTCCTATTATCAATAAATAAATAATATAGCTTGTTTCCAGATGTGTCCTAAGGGAAGTGGAGTTGAACAGGTACTGTACATAGTACAGTACATGAATACATATCGACAGGGTAAACAAAGGTAGTATACATCACAAGCAGCTAACAGTGAGCAGTACAGGGAGTATAATAAGTTGAGTACATCCACAAAAGATTGTATAATATTCTAATTTGAGTATGCACAAATTATATACAGTGGATAGTACTAGGAAGTGCATTTAGACAAGAGAGCAGGGAAGCAAACAGAATTAATCGGAAATGGGAAAAGCAAGGTGCAATAGTGCTATGTTGGGCAGGCAATTGTACCATGATAAGATGAAACAAAATCATGGGGATGAAGAATAAGAGTGGGTAGGGGGGTCAGCGAAGGGAAGGAGTCGGTAAGTATTGACAAGAGCAGGAAGGGGCTGTGAAATTGCGTAGTAGTGAGGAGAATGATTGGTGTGAGGTGGCGTTGCAGATGTGGGATGGGAGGGCATTCCTAAGTTTGACAGCGGAAAGAAAAGGCGGACTGTCCAGCGGAGGTGGAATGGTGGGGAATTGTGAAGGATCAGAGATCGGTGTTACAGAGGGAGTAAGTGCTCTGGGAAAAAGCATGAATGGAGGTTGCCAGTCCAGAATTTGGTCATGAAGGTAGCAGTATGAGACAGGTGTCTGGACTCCAAGGATGGGAGGGACAGAGCCTCTGGTCACAGTGGTGAGTACGGGGGTGGGGACAGGAAAGGACAAAGCGACAGAAAGAGTTGAAGAAGGTGTCCAGTCTGGCCAGGGTAGTTTTGGGAGTGGCACTGTAGACAATGTCAGCATAGTAAAAGGGGGGGAGGGTCATTTTCTTCATTATTGCTCGATGGGCAGATTGAGGAATGCAATCCCTGTTTCTATATAATGCACCAAGCTTGGGGTGCAAGTTCTTTTGGATTATATCCATGTGTGCTGAAAAGTCTAAGTGGTGGTCTAACCAGAGCCCAAGGTATCTTAAGGTAGTGACATTTTTGTTAGGGGTGCCATCCAGTGTGTCTGTGTGGGGGGGGGGGGATTTAATTATCGATAGCCTCTGTCTAGTACAGAAGGACATGGAGACTTGTCTTCTTGGCATTCAGGAACAGCTGGTGGGACTGGAATCAATGATGGACCTTGTTGAAATCATGTTGCAGTCTAGCCTCCGCATCCGTGTGTGAGGTGCTAAATGTGTATAGGATGGTGTTGTCCGCATGCATGTGAATTTGGGAAGTGGAGCAGATAGAAGGAAGAGTACTGAGGAAAATGGAGAATAATATAGGACCAAGTACTGAACCCTGTGGGACGCCAGTGGGCAGGGGGGAGGGAGGAGGCAGTCTTGATCGATTGGAATCTGCCTGACAGGTAGGACTGAAACCATGCTATAGCTGAGGAGTTAAGCCCAGCATCGGTGAATATTTGGAGGAGGAGGAGGGAATGAGATACTGTGTCGAAGGCTTTTGCCAAGTCAGCAAATATGGCAGAGGTAACGTGTCCCTGATCTGTACTGGTGAATATGGAGTCAGTGAGCCATAAGAGGAAGGTAGTTGTGGAGAGGGCCTTGCAGAAACTAAACTGGAAAGGGGTGAAAAATGAGGTGGAGTCAAGGTAAGGGGTGAGCTGAGCAAGAACAATCCGTTCTTGGAGCTTAGCTGAAACCTCCTCCAAATACTCACTGATGCTGGGCTTAACTCCTCGGCTACAGCATGGTTTCAGTCCTACCTGTCAGGCAGATCCCAAGATAGAGAGGCATACCAAACTTCCCTAAGAGAAGCAGGGAAGGCAGTAAGGCAGGCAAAGGCCCAAACCAAGGAAACACTTGCACAAACAGTAAAAGAAGGTGACAAGACTTTCTATAGATACATTAGTGAAAGGAAAAAGTCCAGAGGGGGTATTGCTAAGATCAAAGTGGATAAGGGGAAGTGTGTGGAGGAGGACCAAGGAAAAGCATCTATCCTAAATAGATACTTCAGCTCAGTATTTACTGAGAAGAAGGCAGGGCAGGGCCCACAGCTCAGCACCATGGACACAGGGGGGAGGGAGGTGTGCACAAGTCCCTTCACAAAAGAAAGGGTCCTACAAGAGCTCGCTAAGCTCAGGGTGGACAAGGCACTAGGACCTTGTGGCATACATTCCAGGGTACTACAGGAGCTAAAGATGGAACTAACAGAGCCATTATCAGAACTGTTTAGTGAGTCTCTGAGCACAGGAGAGATCCCAGAAGACTGGAGAAGGGCTCATGTGATCCCGCCTCACAAGAGTGACAGTAGGGAGGAGGAGGGGAACTGCAGACCAGTCAGTCTTACCTCAGTAGTGGGCAAGATTATGGAGGCACTCCTTAAGGATAGTGTAACACCTGGAATCCATAGGCTCACAGGATCCAAGACAGCATGGGTTTACAACAGAAAGGTCCTGTCAAACTAATCTCATAGATTTCTTTGACTGGGTAACCAGAGTGGTGGACCAAGGGGGTGCAGTTGATGTCTCCTACCTTGACTTCAGCAAAGCTTTTGATACTGTTCCGCATAGAAGATTGATTAATAAGCTGGGTAGGCTCGGGGTGGGTCAGAGGTTAGTCAACTGGGTGGCAAATTGGTTGGCAGGCAGAAAACAGAGAGTGGTAGTAAACGGTATACAGTCAGAAAAGATGCAAGTCACAAGTGGAATAGGTTAGGGATCAGTCCTGGGGCCAGTCCTCTTTAATATCTTCATCAGTGATATTGCAGATGGACTAGAGGTTAAGGTTTGTCTGTTTGCAGATGACACCAAGATCTGCAACAGAGTAGATGATCCAGATGGAGTGGGCAGAATGAGATGAGATCTGGATAAACTGGAAAAATGGTCGGAAGAGTGGCAACTGGGGTTTAACACAAACAAGTGCAAGATCATGCACATAGGGAAGAGAAACCCTGAAGCTACCTATAGGTTGGGAGGGGAGTTGCTGGCAATCACAAGGGAAGAAAAAGACTTGGGCATCATCATCACAGGTTACCTAAAATCATCCAAGCGGACCACTAAAGCAGTAGGTAAGGCTAGAAGGATGTTGGGGTGCATTAGTAGGGGTATCACAAGTCGTAAGAGGGAGGTCGTAATCCCTATTTACAAGACACTGGTTATGCCTCATCTGGAGTTCTGCGTGCAGTACTGGAGGCCGCACCTGCACAAGGACATTAACAAAATGGAGGCAGTCCAGAGAAGGGCAACCAAAATGGTGCCAGAACTGCATCAGAAAACATATGAGGACCGATTAACGGAGATCAATATGTATACTCTAGAGCAAAGGAGGGAGAGAGGTGATATAATCGAAACATTCAAACATCTTAAGGTCATTAACAAGGTGAAAGGGTCTAACATGTTTCAGTATAAGAAAAATAGCAGGACAAGAGGAACACAGCATGAGATTAGAGGGAGGCTGATTAAGGGGTAATGTGTGGAAATTCTTTTTCACATAAAGGGTGGTGGATGCTTGAAACGGCCTACCTCAGGAAGTGGTGGCTGTGAATACAGTGAAGGACTTCAAACAGGCATGGGATAGGCATAAGGGAGCAATACAGATGAGTATGAATAGATAGTGCCATAGGCCTTTACTCTGTCAATGGCCTTTCATAAGATAGAAAAAATGGGCAGACTGGATGGGCCTTGCGGTCCTTGTCTGCCGCCAGCGTCTGTTTCTTTAAGAAGTGAGATGGGAATGGTAGTTTCCTGGGCTAGTGGGATCACCTCCTTTGGGGAGAGGAATAACAGAGTGTTTCCAGGTTGTGGGGACTGAGTATAGGATAAAAGATAGGTTGAGAATGGAGGCCAAGGGGGCCACTATAACGGGGCAGAGAGACAGAGCAGATTAGGGTCTAGCCATCTGGGCTTTTACCATGGAGGGGTTCAGGGCAAGGAGTGCTTTTAGAGCATCATTTGGTGAAATGAGGGAGAATGAGAAAGGTGGGGGTGGTGAAGAACTTTGGAGAGAGTGGAAGGTCTGGGGATGCAGTATGTGACAGATGGAGGGTTGGATAGTGTTAGATTCCCTTGGATGAGTATAGGAATGGGGGGGGGGGGGAGAAGAGAGAGAGTTGACAGCTCTCCAGAACTTGGAAGGATGGCTTAAATTGGTGTGAAAAGATGTAGTAAAATATTCTGACTTTGCCTATCTGGAGGCCTTAGTGCAAGCATTTCTAAGTTGCTTGTAGTGGAGGAGGAGGAGAGTGTGGAATTTGGATTTCATGTAGGCCTTCCAGGCCTGATTCCTGGCACGCATACAGGCCAATGATTCCGCATTAATCCAGGGAAGATGTGAACCTTTGACTGTGGTTAGCTTGGGGGGGGTCTCAAATTTCCGGGAATTTTGACTGAAAGTAACTAAGAGCAATGTCAAATGAGGATGCAGTAGAGATGGGGGATCAATCGGTGCTGTGTAAGCCGTTGAGTAGAAGAACTAAGTTTAGTAAGCGAAAAGAACGTGGATGGAGCAGTTTTTTGGGGTGAGGGGTTAGACGGGTGGACTTTGTGGATTCAGTAGATCATGTAGTGGTCGCTATGGGAATCTGGGAGAATATCAGACTCAGTTATGCGGTGGGGGTGAGAGTTGAGGGCCCAGTCAGTCAGGGTATGTTTGAGTGAGTAATTTTTGGTTTAATCGAGTTGGAGAGGTGATTAGTTGTGTCAGATGTAGGGAGTTTACTTTGGTACATATTGTAGTATTGGTAGGAGAGAGGCAGTCCACATTTATGTCACCTAGTAAGTATAGCTTGCCAGAGGTGGTATGTGAGGTGATAATCATGAGGAGTTCAGTTATGGTCAATGTAGGGAGACCAGGGTGACAGCATGTGCTGGCAGTGTGAAAGGGAGGGATAGCTTGATTAGGAGGAATTCACATTGGGATAGTGACAAGGCTGCCAGTACAGGGGAGTATTGGAGAGTGGAGAATAGATACATTGCAGTACCTCTGCCTTTACTCTGTCTATCTTTCCTAATAAGAGAGTAGCCTGGTGTAACAAGCATAGTATCAGGTATCTTATGCGACAGCCAGGTTTCTTAATGTACCAAGACATCTGGATGTAAATCCAGATTGATCAGCTGGAGTAATTTAGAAAATGAGTGGACGCAATTAGTAGCTTTTGACTGTACAGAGCGGGGGGGGGGGAGTTTGAAATAATTTAGGATAACTAGGAGAGATGTGGGGGGACGTATGAAAGCATGGAGAGGCCAGGGGCAATAGATTGGAGTAGAGTGATTCATGGAGTAGGTTGGGAGGAGTGGGGGTGGGGCAGGGGATAGATGGATCAGAGAGAGGAGGTAGAGAGGCCAGTGAAGGAAGTAGGGCGAAGCAGATACATTTAAGCAATAAGCCACAAGGGTGTGTGGGTTATCAGGGAATTTATCACGGCTGGAGTGGTTTATCCACGAGGTGCAGCTGAGTGGGTAAATCCTTGCCAGCGGTGGTAAATACCCTGATAGCCCACATCCCCCCGAGTGGCTTATTGCGATTATACCATGGTGTCTTTTTTAGATACAATAAAATAAAACATGCTCTTTTATGTTTTATTTTTGGTTTTTTTTGCATTTGTTAGTACGCTACAAAAAAATAGTCCTTGTGGTTTGAGACAGGTGGCCAAAGAGAGAGACAGAGGTGTGGTAGAAGAACAAGATACGGACTGTTACGAGTCTGAGAAGCCTTTTTTTTTTTTTTTTCATAAATACAGATAGGAGCAAGAGAGGGAAAGGAAGCGTGACAGCAGTGTTTTTTTTTTTTTTAAACTGTGCGTGGTTTAGTTTTTGTCACTGAGCAGTGGGCTGGGAATTTGAGCGAGAGACGCAAATAAATATAGGGGAAAAAAAACGTGTTGCCCGTTTCGTTTGTCAGCTTTTTATTCGCTGACAGTCAGTGACTTACTTGTGCTGTTCTTAGTTTTACCGCGAAGTGTCTCTTGCTCCAAGCATGAGGTTTCGTCTGTGGAAAAGGTATGGTGGCACAGATGGTCAGTTACCCGGGATACGGAGAGCGCGAACAGCGCAAATGGAAGGGAGGGGAGAGAGAGAGATACAGAAGTTAAACTGGGAAACAGGCTGAGTTTTTCGCGAAGTGTCTGGTGTTCTGGATAGGATTTCATTCTGTCACTTGTCTTTTCTTCCCTGCAAGCATTTTCAATCTGTTTGGCAGTTGTAGCGGGAGCTTTGGGAGACTGCCGATTACTAAAGAATTAAACATGGCAGTTGTACAATTTAAAATCTGGGGTTCGGATTGATTTTGTTGGTGATGTGAGTGAGTGAGTGACTGGTACCTTTACCGTGGGTATACTAAAGGATTTGCCACGGCAGAAAGGTGCCAGCCAGCCAATCACAATACAGGATTTTTGTTAAATTTTTATGTCCATGGTATAATAGTAGATAATGTTGTACATTGTATTGTATGTAGAAGGAGTGAATAGAGCACAGAAACATAGAAACATAGAATTTGACGGCAGATAAGGACCGCTTGGCCCACCCAGTCTGTCCATTTCCCTACCTAATGGATAAGCTGCAGATCCTAGTTAACTAGCAGCCTACTTCTTCCTACCCCAACCCCCTAGAATTGCCTTATGACTGTCCCATGCATGCTTGAATTCCACCACTGTTTTTGACTCCACAACCTCCTCCGGAAGGCCGTTCCATGCATCCACAACCCTCTCTGTGAAAAAATACTTCCTTAAATTACCTCTGAGCACCCCCCATCTTCAAATTGTGCCCCCTTGTTCTTGCACACCTCTTTTTTTGAAAGATGCTACCCTCTTGGACTTTGTTGATTCCCTTGAGGTACTTGAAAGTTTCTATCATGTCCCCCTCTCCCTCCTTTCCTCGAGGCTATACATATTAAGCTCCTTAAGTCTCTCTTCATATGTCTTCCAGTGCAGACCCTGCACCATTTTAGTTGCCCTCCTCTGGACAGCTTCCATCCTGTCTGTCTTTGTGGAGATTGGGTCTCCAGAACTGCACGCAGTTCTCCAGATGGGGTCTGACCAGCTGTCTGTATAGAGGGATAATAACTTCCTGTTTTCTACTGGTGATGCCTCTCCTTATGCATCCCAGTATCCCCCAAGCCCTCCTTGCTGCCCTCTGACATTGCTTGCCCACCTTTAGGTCATCTGAGATGACTACCCCCAGTCCCTTTCCATTTTTATTGTTGTTAGTATCTCACCCCCATTGTGTACTCTTCCCCTGGGTTTTTGTTTCCCAGGTGCATTATCTTGCACTTTTAGCATTGAATCTAAGCTGCCATACATTTGACCATTCCTCTAACCTTGCCAAGTCCTTCTAAGTCCTTTCCACCCCACCTTGTGCAACAACTCTGTTGCAGATCTTTATGTCATCTGCAAAGAGACATACTTTTCCTTCCAGTCCCTCTGCAATGTCGCTTATAAAGACATTGAAGGACCGGTCCTAATACTGAAATCCTCATGGTACTCACTAGTAACCCTCCTTTCTTTCAGAGTGGACTCCATTTTACTATTACTCTGTGTCCTATTCTCCAGCCAATTCTTTACCCAGGCTGTCATCTTGGGACCCACTCCCAGGCTGGCTAACTTGTATATTAATCTTTTGTGTGGGACTGTGTCAGATGCCTTGCTAAAGTCTAGGTAGGCCATGTCCACAGCCCCTCCCTGATCTATTACTTTGGTCACCCAGTCAAAGAAATCTATCAGATTCGTCTGGCATGACCTACCCACTGTGAATCCATGCTGCCAGTGGTAAGAAGCAGCTAGATAGAAATAAATTTAGCCAGGGGATGGTAGGTACAGTGAGGTGTAGTACCACTTGTGGCCACTTGGCGATGTAGGATAACCGCAGTAGTGGAAGTGTCATCCCTAACCAGCTATGTGGTCTACTCTAGTGGTTAGAGCAGGTGACTAGGATGGAACTCTGACTCAAGAGACATATGGTAGGTTTGATACCAGTTCCAGGAGTGAGGAGAGAGAGTAAGGAGGGTAATGGGGTAGAGGAGGCTAAGGCGAGAGGAGGGAAAGAAGAGTAATAGGGTAAAGGAGACTAGGCAAGAGGGGGGATAGTAACCCAGTTTAGCTTTTTTATTTTATTTATTGGAATCTCGGATAACACCTTTGAGCTAAAAGCTTGTTTACAAAGGTTCCACATCGTAAGGCAATAGACAAGGTACGTAGACATTATATACAGCGGGCAAGTACATTATGGTACATACAGATACAGATTCAAGCAAGTACAGTTAAAATACATCAGGTAGGAGAGGTCAACTTTATTGCAACAGTACTAAGAGCATACCTAAGGTGGACAAGCAATTTATAGTGGTAACTGAGCTTTAGAGGCAGGAGGAGTTATGGAGAGTCAAGTGGTGGTGACCAAAGGAAGGGAGGACAGAATAGATGAGAGCAGGGGAGGTGGGGCAGAGACAAAGGGGTGACAGAATAAGGGGTTGAGTAGTCAGAGGGGTGGGATTGATAGGAATCTCGCAAGTTACATATGTATGTGATAGGGTAGGGCTGGGTGATGTGGGGGAGAGAGGGATGAGGAAAGGGTTTTAAAGTGGGGGGGTGAGGTGAGGGGGAAACCGGGGGGGAGTGGTGAAAATTGGGGGGATTAATATTTGTGAAGAGAAAGCAGGAAGTGGGGGAGATAAAGAGGGGACGTGGGGGTAAGTGCTCAGTGGGGTCACACCAGGCAGGGGAGGAAGTGGGGAGGATATGGGTGCTATGCAGGACAGATATTCTATCAATAACAATAGGATTATGCACAGGTGACGCCTGCATATGATTAGGTGAGGGACAATAAAATGTTATATCCCTCAGAGGGATCGAATAGTGACCTCTAGTAGCCAAAGCAAATAATCGGCTAAGGGGGACACAGGGAGATGGAATGTGGCAGCGAAGATGCATGCCGTGCCATGACAGGGTCATGTGATGTGGGCTAGCTATAAGTCACGTGACTGCACAGGGTGGGTGGGGCAGCCGTCGCGATAGCAGTGGCAGGCTACTCCAACACTAATTCAGTCTTGCTGTGTCTGTGGAATGTTCATACCTGCTCACTGCTTGCTGGCTTCTGAGGTGTCCGTCCAGAGAATGAAGAGTGGGGGGTGAGGGAGAGCCTGTTAATTCGGCTCTCAGGACCAGCAGTGTACCTGAAATGAACAGAGAGGTGTAAGAGGTAAACCACAGAGCAAGGATGGGGTCAGGTTCAGAACAAAAGAACTGGAAGGTCAGGGCAGGAATTGAATGGAGGGTATCATCAATAAATCTGGACTACAGCTTGATATGGGTCAAAAAATTATTGGTAACATCATTGTAGATAAATTTTGACTCCCAGAAATGTATAAACAAAGTGGCATATAAGAGGGCATAGGCTGCCACCATAGCCATCTCGCATGTTTGTAAATAAAAATCTTATGGGTCAAACTAAATTCCAAAGCTTTAGATACTACTGCTTTATTACTATTACCACGACATTCCTACCATTCTGAAACAGCCGTCCATCTGACAGGCTGCGTGATGTCATAGGTAGTACGGCCATCTCAAAGCACAGCCACCCTAGTGGGAAGTGGTCAGCAGTGAAGAAAGCAGAATCCTATTAAAAAAAAAAAAAACAGAAGAGGCAGAATGGTTGGCATAATTCAAACAAGCAGAATGCTGAGGAGGAAGCAGTTAGTATAATTAATCTCAGTAAAGTGGAACTGACTGAACATCAGAAGAAAGTTATACATGAAGGCTTCTCCTTCATCCCAGCCCCACAGCCAGATATCTTTAAATTAAGAGTAGATATCTTCAGACTCATACAGAGGTTGAAGTTATGACATTTATTTGCAAAAAGAAGAATTCTGATCTTAACATTATGGGATTCCTGGAAGGAAACAAAGGCACAAGGTGGCTTCAGGTGAAATATTGGGATATCATAACATGTTAGAGAAGGACAAGTTTATTAGTGGTAACAGTGGGGACATGGCTACATCAGACAGAATGGAAGGAATTACATTATTTGGAACTGACTTTGACCTAGTCTTGATTGATCAATGTCATTTAATGGATTTGGTAAATAATGTGGATGACCTATTCATGGACTGACAACCAGGGGGCAGTATTACCTGAATAACTGTTTCAAACCCAAGTCTTCATTCTGCTCATAGCTATATAGTTCAGCAATTCCTTCCTTCGAAAAACTGTTGCTTCAAGAAGTAAAGATGCTGTTTTGCAAATACATCTGAACATTTTAAAAAAAGTGCAGAAGAAAACAAGGCACTTAAAGAACTTGAGGATTTGAAAGGGGTGTTATTTAAAATGTCAGACAAAAGGAGGATATTGCCTTAATGGAGGAGGACTTTTATCGTGCTAAATGAATGGAATTACTTTCTGTTAGGGATAATTATATGAAATTGCCCGGTGGTCCAACCACAAAATATCAAGCAGCGTTATTTGAATTTATTGATTTATCGATAGCGTGGTTGGATAAGTAGCTCAGAGGCAGAATGCATCGAGGTGAAATATCCCATAATTCCAACATTTTACATTTTCCCCAAGATGCATAAAAACTTAACTGACCCCACGATGTCCTGTCATTTTGGGAATAGGCTCGCTTGCGTACAACTTTGCTTCATTCATTAATAGTATCATGTAACCAGCAGTGCGTGGGCTACCTTCCTACATAAGGGGCAGTGTGAACTTTTTAAATAAACCTAAAGGTATTATGTGGGATGCAAATTACAGCTGGATCACGACTGATGTTTCAAGTTTGTACACGTCTGTTAGATGTAGGAAGGGTATGGAGGCAACAGAACACTTTTTATCTGACTGCAATGATATCCCATATATTTTTCTGACTAGAGCTTTGGAATTTAGTTTGACCCATAAGATTTTTATTTACAAATATGTGGGATGGCTATGGGGCAGTCTGTGCCTCTCAAATGCCAATTTGTTTATGGGATTTTGGGAGTCAAAATTTATACACAGCATTGTCACCGATTATTTTTTGAACCATATCAAGTTGTGGTTCAGATTTATTGATGCAATATTAGTAATATGGTCAGGGGATTTTAACGTAATAGCAGATTCTAGGGACGTGGATATGTTGTTCATCCACACTGGCAGGTTCCTTGCCGCTTTAAATCTTGCCGGAAGGTCTTCAAGCTGGCTCCTCCCACCCACCCGGGTGGTAAAACTCTCGGCTCCGCCCCATGACGCCAGATCTTCCTTACCGCTTGGAAGCTCAGGTTCCCCTTTTAACGCTCTGTGTATAAGACTGGTTCCTAATTCTTCGAATTTTCGAAATTAAAAGTTTTGCTAAAAAGACTTCGGTCTTCTCTCCCTCGCGGCTGCGATGGACAAATCGACTCCCGGTTTCCGGAGATGCCATTGCGGGCAGAAGATGTCTCAGACGGATCCGCACTCCACATGCGTCTACTGCTTGGGCCTTGAGCACGACCCGCAGGCCTGCGACCTGTGCTCTTCCTTTTCGCCCTACGTCCTCGAAGACCGTGCTGCCCGTTTACAACTGGGGCGTCCCGAGAAGCTTTCTCGTGTAAAGTCAAAGAGGCCCGTCGGGTGTGTCCGCGGGGCGGCGGGCTCCGGGCGGATCAGTCGAGCAGATGATCGCCTCGAAGAGGAGGCGGCGTGCGCTTCTACCTCGGCTGCAGCATTTGTCCCGCCTCTCGGTGCTCTTATTCAGCTTTTAATGAGCTTGGTCTCGACCTCTCGACTAAAGGTGAGGTCCAACTTCTTCTGGACCGCTCTCGGTCCAAAAGAGACAAGGGTAAGTCTCACTGTCTGACGCCTTGGGAGCGGAAAGATCCCTCTCCCGAGTTGTCAGCCACTTCCACTTCAGTCGACTTCTCGCTTCGCCACTGGTCTCACAGTGTCCCCGCCAGGCCAGTTGACCGGGACTTCCGCCGACGCGGGTCGAGATTTTTCTCGACCTGCTGAACAGGTTGTCGGCTGGAGAAGCCGAGAATCTCTCTCCTCGGTTCCCCCGGTGGGGAGTTGAGGATCCCGTCTGCTCGTCTGTGCCTCCGGTTCCGGAGCCTGGTTGAATCTTCCGAACCGAGGGAGTGCCAGTTCTCGCGACACCTCGCTACCGTCCTCGCCGGGCAAAGCCGAGGTTCTCGGTCTCGGACGGAGCTTCAGTCCAGCCGATCCCGCCGTCATAGGCGGTTCCTCGGCACCAGCGGCAAGCGGCGCCAGCCGGCCATCCTCTTCCTCCTCCTCGGACGGAGGTCCAGCGCAAGTTGCGCCGAAGATATGAGGAACTCGTGTGGCAACAGCTCCTTTTGACCGAAGAAATAAGCCGACGCGTGCCTTCCCCGCCATAAGTGGCTGTCACGGCGGCGCTTTAAACAGCCCTCGCTTTATCCGGGAGGAGCCTGTGCCCAGGCCGGTTGTTTGGCCAAAATCAGCTGCCCCACCGACCGTGGAACCTCCGCCCACAGCCGTTAGTTGGGCTCCACTCAAAATTTTCGGTTTGCTCAGGGACTGCCCCATAGGCTGTCTGTCACCTCACTCCCGATCGACCTCGCAGCGGAGGGTGGCTCAGGCCCGAGGCAGCTCTTCGAGGACTCTTCCGAGTCCGAACACAATTCCTCCCTTTTCTCCAAGCGAATTGACTTGGAGCCCTCAGGAGGACAGTCGGTGGACGATAGCCCTTCGTTCTTCCTGGGATTGCTTCAGCTCATCTCGGAGTCCACCAGGATGAAGCTCGAACCCGTTTCTAAACGGGCCAGGTATCCCCTCACGGAGATTCTGGACCGAGGGGATTCCCCTACGGAGGCCTTTCCGGTGGCGAGGCCATAGTGGGTCCGCCTTGGAGCTCTGGCAGCGCCTCTGCTCCTGTCCTGCCGCCGGCCAGGATGTGGCCAGAAATGTGCGTTTCCTACCGGTTCCTGTCCGGTTTTTGAACACGCCTCGGCCGAGGATTGGTTACTGACAGCGTTTTCCGGCGTGCGGAACGCTAGGGATGTGGACAAACCTCCCGACAAGGAGTCCAAGAAATTGGACTATGCCGGTCGAAAAGTCTATGCTGCGTCCTCCCTCGGCCTTCGCCAGGCCAGTTCGCCCGTCCTCATGGCACATTTTTCTCATGCCCTGTTGGGCTCCCTGGATGAGGTCGTCCCTCATCTTCCGCCGGATCTGCAGACCACGGTCAGGCAGGTGCGGGACTAGGGCAGGGCAGTGGCCAAACAGCAGCTCCAGACTGCTTTTAGACATTGGGGACTCATGTGCCAGGTCTGTGGCGGCCGCAGTAGCTGTCGAGGTCGTCGGCTTAGCTGAGGATATCCACCTTTACCGGATACCCAGCACAAGTTGGCGGATGTTTCCTTTTGGGGACTGACCTCTTCGGCCTGGGGTGGAAGGTCACCTGCAGAGGATCGAGAAGTCCAATGCTACCTTGGACTCTGTCTCTTCCGCTCAGAAGGACAAAGGCCGCAAACCACAGCCTAAGCCCTTTCGTCCTTCTGCACCCGCGGCGCGTCCGGCCCAGCAACGTCAGGGCCTGCAGGCTCGGGCTTGGCATCCCAAACCCAAGCCCGGGGCTTTCTCCAACAGGAAGCAGAGAGATAAAGGCCCAGGAGGTCCCTCGGCCGGTCCCTCCTCCAAGCCTGCCCAGTGACGGGCTGAGGGGTGTCGCACCCAACCCTGTCACTTCACCCCAGGTTCCCCCCGTGGGGGGACGGCTCCGGCACTTCCTTTCCGCCTGGTCCGTTATTACCACGGACAGGTGGGTACTGGAGGTGGTGGGAAAGGTCTGCCTCTAGAATTCGAGCAGGCCCCGCCCTTCAGAGCCGTCTCACCTCGGGGTCCGCAGCCTCACTGTCGGCTCGTCGGGCCGACATCGCTCTCCTCCTCCAAAAGGAGGTGATCAGGGAGGTGGCGGACCCTCCCTCAGACCCGGGGTTTGTGTCCAGGTACTTCCTGGTTCCGAAACGGACGAGCTCCATTCTCGACCTACACGACCTGAACAAGTTCCTAAGGTCTCGAACCTTCAGGATGGTCACTCTGGCTCAGATAATACCATCCCTGGAACACGGCGTATGGTTCTGCTCTCTGGACCTGCGGGGCCAGCGTTCTTTCCGTCCCTATCCATCCGTCACATGGAGATTCCCGCTTTCAAGCGGAGGGATCCCTTGAGTTCAAGCCATCCCCTTCGGCCTGTCTCCAGCTCCCAGGGTCTTCACCAAATGCATAGCAGTGGTGACAGCTTTTCTGCGGCGCCCGAGGGGTCGGGTGTACCACTTACCTGGGCGATTGGCTGATAACCAGCCCCCTCCAGACAGAGGTGGGCGGTCAGAGATCTGGCCCTCCAGGTTTGCTCTCAAATCGGCCTTCTCATCCACGAGGCCAAGTCGGAACTTGAGCCGAAGCAGGTGATTCTGTTTATCGGGGCAGAGCTCGACTCTCTTCGAGCCAGAGCACGGCTCCCGGCGGACAGGGCTGAGGTTCTTACCTCCTTTGCCCAGTCATTTCTCGTTGGGCAATCGCGCCCTGCCCGGGGCTTCCTCCGCCTCCTGGGTCTCATGGCGGCCTGTACCAGCGTGGTCCGTTGGGCACGCTGGCACATGCGCCCCCTTCAGTGGGGACTGGCCAGCCAGTGGTCATAACGTTGCGATCCATTGGACCAGCTAGTGATGGTGACCCAGGAGATGTGGAGCCGCTCTCCGGTGGTGGACGTTTCCTCTCATCTGCAGGAGGGCATCCGTTTGTCCGCTCCAGCCGCAGTCTCTCTATCGACCGATGCCTCTCTGATGGGTTGGGGTGCCCATCTGGGGAACACCCGGGCGCATGGCCTCTGGTCCCCTGCGGAGTCCCAATGCCACATCAACCTGCTGGAGCTCGGCGGTCCGCCTTTGCTCCGTTCTCTGGGGTCAAGTGGTCCGAGGTCAGGCGGACAATACCACGACCATGTCCTACCTAAACCGCCAGGGGCGGGGCCGTTCCATGCTTCTATGCAAGGAAGCTCTCCCGTTGGTCACTAGTGCGCAGCCTGGGGCGGATCTCCTAGCCATTGTGTGGCAGGAGCCTCCAACACCCTGGCCCGATGCCCTGAGCCGGATAGGGGCTGCATCTCACAGTGGTCTCTCCTGCTGGAGGTAGTACAAGATCTGTTCTCCCATTGGGGCACACCTCAGGTGGACCTGTTTGCCTCCAGGGAGAACGTGAAGCTGAGGCTGTTTCATGCCGGCCCCCCTCAGCAGGGCTCGCTGCAGGGGGATGCCTTCTCGAGGCTGTGGACCCCGGGCCTCTTCTACGCCTTTCCCCCATTTCCCTTGATTCATAAGGTGGTTCTCAAAGCAAGGGAGGGACAAGGCAGGTGATTCTGATAGCCCCAGACTGGCCCGCCAGTTCTGGTACCAGATCTCCTCAGCCTCAGCTCCAGGCTCGAGGCAGCTTCCAGCTCGCCGACCTGCTCTCAGTCAATCAGGGAAGGTGTTCCATCCGGACCTTCAATCCCTGCACCTGACGGCCTGGTTCCTGAGCGGCTAGAGTTCCAGGCCTTGGGTCTTTCCGACGAGGTCCTCAGTGTTGTTGAGGCGTCCCGTAAGGAGTCGACCATGAAATGCTATGCCTTCAAATGGAAGAGATTTTCCATTTGGTGTTAGAGCAAGGGCTTGGACCCTTCCTCCTGTCCTTTGGCAAGCATCTTGGACTATTTATGGTCCCTTTCTAGTCAAGGGCTTAGGTCGACGACCCTAAGGGTGCACCTGGCAGCCATCTCTGCTTACCGGGCGCGGGCCGGGGAGCAATCGGTGGTGCAGGAGAAGGTGGTGTCGCGCCTTTTCAAAGGCCTTGATCACATTTCCCTCCAGTGTGAGAACCTCCACCTCAGTGGGATTTACTGCTGGTACTGGCAAAGCTCATGGGCAAGCCATTCAAACCAATGCACAGTGTGAACTCTCTCACCTGTCGTGGAAGACCGCCTTCTTGGTGGCTATCCGTCAGCCAGAAGGATGGGAGAACTCCAGGCGCTCTGCATCGAGGTCTCCTTACCTGGTCTTCCACAGGGACAAGGTGATGTCCTGCGCCCCCACCGAAATTCCTTCCGAAGGTGGTGTCGGGGTTTCACCTTAACCAGGTGTTGACTCTGCTGGTGTTCTACTAATCACACCTCGGAGGCCGAATGCAGGCTCCATGCTTTGGACCCTAGAAGAGAGGCGCTCGCCCAATATAAAGCCTTACGGCTGAAATTGGGAGAGGTTCATCACCTGTTTGTCACCTATGGTGAAGCCGCACCTGGCAGACCTGCAGCCAAGCGGACGATAAGCAGGTGGGTCACCTCCTGCATAGATCTCTGCTACAAGTTGGCGGGCATGGAGCCTCCCAGAGGGATAAGAGCTCAATTCTACCCGCCATACTGCTGCATCGGTGGCTGCTTCCAGGGATGTCCCTATCCAGGAAATCTGCAGGGCTGCTACCTGGAAGTCAGCACACACCTTCATTACCCATTACCACATCGACCTTGAGTCACGCCGGGATGCTGGTTTTGGGGCCTCAGTTCTCCAGTCTTTATTTCTTAAGTAGGGGGTGTGCGCCTTGCCTCCCTCCTCCCGGAGAACTGCTAGGAGTCTGCCAGACAGTGTGGATGAACAACATATCCATGTCCCTAGAAATAGAGGTTACTCACCTGTAACAGGAGTTCTAGGAATGGTATATGTTGTTCATCCCACTACCAACCTCGGCCCGGCGCTTTAACCCCTGAGAGCTTCCAGCGGGCCAGATCTGGCGTCATGGGGGAGCCGAGTTTTACCACCGGTTGGGTGGGAGGAGCCAGCTTGAAGACCTTCCGGCAAGATTTAAAGCGGCAAGGAACCTGCCAGACAGTGTGGATGAACAACATATACCATTCCTAGAACTCCCGTTACAGGTGAGTAACCTGTATTTTCTTACACTACATTAACAATAACTACAACCTGAACTTTACCTAGGCGTCGGATCAAGAAACAGTTAAATTCTTGGATCTAAAATTAACAGGAGTTCCATAAAGTGAGATTTCCACATTGGGTTATAGAAAGGAGACTGCAGCCAATTTCATTTTACATGCTCAGAGTGCACATCCCAAATGCGTGGTTTCATCTATCCCCTTTGGCAAGATAATCAGATTGACAAAACTGTTCAGATGACACTACATTTGAGAGTCAAGTGGGGGATATAAAAGGGAAACTAGAAAAAGCACATACTAAGGTTATGTCCCTTAATACAGAGGATCTTCTCACATCAAAAAATAGGGATACCATTAGGAATGATGAAACTGTGCCTGAAACCAGTGCTTAAAAATTGTTAACATTTGTTGCAAAATTTAACCCGCTGGAGGGGAGGGTGGGAGGAATTGTCCACAACTGTGGCCAATACTCTTGACTAATGAAACCCTTAAAGGAGAAATTTCAGAGAAATCAAGGGTTACATTCAGTAAAAAGAAGAACCTCAGGGACAGGCTTAGTAACGGCCACTTCACTGCCACAGAGAAACCAAGAGAAAAATTGAACTGGCTCCCTCAGAAACCTAGTGGTTTGTGTAAAAGTGGCAGGTGTAACATCTGTGGCTACGAAAACATGTGAACATATGAAGAATTCATCAGAATAAGGCTATTTGGTCTATCTGGTCTGCTCAAATTGCAGGGTCCTCAGCTTACACTACTGATCCTCCTCCCATCCTTTCCATCTGCCCCCCATGACCCATACTTTCCCTTATTCCTATCCCAACCTCTCTTGAAGCTCCCCACCATTCTTCGAGACCACTTCCTCTGGCAGCACATTCCAGCTAACCTCCCTCCTAACCCCCCCACTTTAGAATGTGCCCTCTTGTGTTTTGACTGCCACTTAGCTTAAAGAGACCCTCCTTATCCATCTTATTTATCTCTTTCGAGTACTTGAAAGCCTCTGTCATGTCCTCTGTCTCCCTCAGCCTTTCTTCACATGTTTTACCCTGCTGACCAGCAGTCATCTTCGATGCCTGCCTCTGGACCATCTGTAGCAGGGTGATGTCTTTCTTAAGGTGTGGGCACCAGTATCTCACTCCATTCTACAGATCTGGCCTCACTAGCAACTTGTACAAGGGCAGTATAACCTCCTTCTGCCTACTGCCGAGTCCTCTGGCTATATAGCCCAGCATCGTGTTTGCCCTTGTTACTGCTTTTTTGCAGTACATGGAGTACTTCAGGTCATTAATGATCATCCCTTCCAGATCCTTCTCCTCCGCTGTTGCTGCTACCCGGACCCCTCCCAGGTAGTACTCCATCCTTGGATTCCTGGTTCCAATATGCATAACTGTATTTCTTGGCATTGAATCCAAGCTGCCAAATCCCAGACCACCTCTCACGTTTTCTCGGGTCTTCCTGCAGGTCCTGTATCCCTTCTATTGTGTTTACCCTCCCACAGAGTTTGGTGTCGTCCACGAATAGGCACATTTTTCCATTAATGCCATCCCCAGTGGCATTGATGAAGAGCTTGAACAACACCTAGCCCTGCAGGACCCCACTGGTGACTTTCCTGGTGCTAGATAACTCTTCCCCCCCCCCCCCAACTGGTGATTTCCCTGGTGCTAGATAACTCTTCCCCCACCACCACCCTCTGGGTCCTTTCCCTCAGCCAGCTTTCTATCCACCTGGTTATCTCCAACCCAGAGATCCCACCAACTTCCTGATCAGCCTCTTGTGGGGTAGAGTCAAAGACCTTGCTGAAGTCCAGATAAAGGATGTCCATCACCTGGCCCTTGGCCTACTGACTTAGTGACCTAGTCAAAGAAGTCATTCAGATTAGTTTGACACAGTCTCCCTCCCTCCCATAATCCCGTACTGCCTCTCATCCTGGAGACCATTCCCTCTAGATAAACAACCAAGCTTTCCTTAAGTATCATTTCCATAAGCTTGCACACGGTTGAGGTCAGACTTACCGGTCTGTAATTCCCTAGATCATCCTTGGTACCACTGTTATGAAGGGGCACCTCATGGTGCCATTCTCTAATCCTGCAGTACCATGCTTGACTCCAGGGAACTATTGAACAGGCCTGCCAGTGGCCCTGCAAGTTTCCAGCTTCCTCAGTTCCCATGGGTGTATGCCATCTGGGCCTGGTGATGTGTCCAACTTCAGTGCTAGCAGCCCCTCCCTCGATCTATCCTCCTCTATCATCGCATCCATGCTCCTCCCCACCCCCGCTCCCCTTCTCCCTCCTGTAGGCACCAATCCATCTTTTTCCCCGGTGAAGACGAAGTAGAAGTATTCGTACAGTACCTCAGCCTTTTCCCTTGTCTCCTCTACAAATTCTTCCCCTTTCTGAAGCCTTACAGTCCCGTCCTTTTTGTCCTTTTTCTCACTTGTGTAGCGAAAGAAGACCTTCTCCCCCCTTTTTGATTTCCTCAGCTATCTGCAGTTTGTTTTATGCCTTGGCCTGCTCAGCTGCCTTGCTTGCCACATTGGCCAACCATAGATAATCTTCCCTGTCCACCTTTCTCTTGGTCTTTCTGTATCTCCTATAGGCTTACCTGACCTCTTGTCCCTCATCCCTTGGGCGACCTCAGAGCTGAACCAACTGGGTGCTTTGGCCCTCGAGTTCTTGCCCTTGAGGCTAACACACTCCTCTCTGGCAGACATTATTCCATCCTTGATGATGGACCATTTTTGATCTACCCCCATATTCACTCAGATGCCCGCCAGGTGCCTCTTTAGCACCTCTTCCTGAAGTCTGCCCTCCTAAAACGCAGGCTTTCGATCTTACTGGGGATATCTCCCCCCCAACACAGGCATATAGTGCAGTAATGTAGATAACAGAGTTGAGCTTAAACAATTTATCAGCTGTTATTACGTTTTGTCTACATTTACTGGTCTACTTGTGAGAAACAATGGGTATAACAACACGGTCTGTTAAAGTACGTATACGACAACATGGAAAGACAACTATTAATTTAAATCAAAGTAATGCTCTGGGGGCCTGCTTTTTGTAACCCACAATTGGAAGCCACATTGCCTTAGATTTATGGCCTTAGAACAACATACTAAGACATTCCAGAGGGGGGAGACAGATTACAGATTCTCCTACAAAAGGAGACAAACCTTCCCTGCTTCTCATAATGATCAGGTGGATTTTACTCCATTCCTATGAGCTAACTTTTTACAATATAAGCAATTATTTTTATTTGGGGGGGGGGGTATGTCTAGAAGTACAGTTGGAATCTGTAGAATAATTTAATTGATGAATTTAAAATAATTTTGTCTGTATCTTAACATTTACAGATGGAAGACATCTAAAATATAGGATATGTCATCTCAGGAATACTATGGAGAAGTCTCTTGGACCCCCTTAAATCTGTTTAACATAGAAACATAGAAACATAGAATGTGACGGCAGATAAGGACCGCTTGGCCCACCCAGTCTGCCCATTTTCCTACCTACTGGATAAGCTGCAGATCCTAGTTAACCAGCAGCCTACTTCTTCCTACCCCCACCCCCCAGAATTGCCTTATGACTATCCCATGCATGCTTGAATTCCACCACTGATTTTGACTCCACAACCTCCTCCGGAAGGCCATTCCATGCATCCACAACCCTCTCTGTGAAAAATACTTCCTTAAATTACCTCTGGGCGCCCCCTCTATCTTCAAATTGTGCCCTCTTGTTCTTGCACACCTCTTTTTTTGAAAGATGCTACCCTCTTGGACTTTGTTGATTCCCTTGGGGTACTTGAAAGTTTCTATCATGTCCCCCCTCTCCCTCCTTTCCTCGAGGCTATACATATTAAGCTCCTTAAGTCTCTCTTCATATGTCTTCCGGTGCAGACCCTGCACCATTTTAGTTGCCCTCCTCTGGACAGCTTCCATCCTGTCTATGTCTTTGCGGAGATTGGGTCTCCAGAACTGCACACAGTACTCCAGATGGGGTCTCACCAGCTGTCTGTACAGAGGGATAATAACTTCCTGTTTTCTACTGGTGATGCCTCTCCCTATGCATCCCAGTATCTCCCCAGCCCTCCTTGCTGCCTTTCACATTGCTTGCCCACCTTTAGGTCATCTGATATGACTACCCCCAGGTCCCTTTCCATTTTTGTTGTTGTTAGTATCTCACCCCCCATTGTGTACTCTTCCCCTGGGTTTTTGTTTCCCAGGTGCATTACCTTGCACTTCTTAGCATTGAATCTAAGCTGCCATACATTTGACCATTCCTCTAACCTTGCCAAGTCCCTTCTCATCCTTTCCATCCCACCCTGTGCATCAACTCTGTTGCAGATCTTAGTGTCATCTGCAAAGAGACATACTTTTCCTTCCAGTCCTTCTGCAATGTCGCTTATAAAGACATTGAAGAGCACTGGTCCTAATACTGAACCCTGCGGTACCCCGCTAGTAACCCTCCTTTCTTCTGAGTGGGCTCCATTTACTATTACTCTCTGTGTCCTATTCTCCAGCCAATTCTTTACCCAGGCTGTCATCTTGGGACCCACTCCCAGGCTGGCTAACTTATATATTAATCTTTTGTGTGGGACTGTGTCAAATGCCTTGCTAAAGTCTAGGTAGGCCATGTCCACAGCCCCTCCTGATCTACTACTTTGGTCACCCAGTCAAAGAAATCTATCAGATTCGTCTGGCATGACCTTCCGCTGTGAATCCATGCTGCCTAGGGTCCTGTGCCCTTCTGGCCTCTAGATACGCCGTAATTCTTTCCTTTAGAGTGATTCCATCATTTTCCTATCACTGAGGTTAAACTAACAGGTCTATAGTTTCCTGCTTCTGCCTTGCTCCCACTTTTGTGAAGGGAATCACATCTGCCCTCCTCCAGTCCTCGGTACCACCCCATCCTCCCATGATTTGTTAAAGAGGGTAGTCAGTGGTGTCACTAGTTCTACCCTTAGTTCTTTTAGAATTTGGGATGAATCCCATCAGGCCCCATTGCTTTGTCCACCTTCAGTTTTAAGAGTTCTTTCAGAACCCTTTCTTCTGTAAATGGCTGGTATCAACTTCTGTATCCAGAGTGTTACTACTGTTTGTTTTATGTACCTCCCTCTTCCTTTGTAAATACTGAGCAAAAATATTTGTTTAGTATCTCTGCCTTTTCACATTCTCCTCTGCCCACCCTCCCTCCCCTTTATTAAGCCTCACTATCCCTCCTTGGTCTTCCTTTGCTCCTGATGTACCTATAAAAGGTTTTATCCCTTCTTAACTGAGTTGGCTATCTTTTCCTCAGTTTGGGCTTTGCTGTTCTGACTGCCTTCCCAGCCTCCTTTTGCTTTAACTGATACAATTCTCTGTCCTGCTCCTGCTAGATTCCTTGTACTTCCTGAATGCTTTCTTTTCTCTTGAACCTTCACTGCCACTTCCTTTGAGAACCATAGTGGTTTCTTACATCGTCTTGTTTTGTTTATTTGCTTCACACAAGGCTCGTTACCTCTGTGATGGCAGTTTTATTATTCCCATTGTTCTTCCACCCTCCTTCCGCCCATTTGCTAGTGCATTCCTTAGGCACTCACCCATTTTAGCAAAGTCAGCCCTCCTAAAGTCCAGTACTTTTGTCTTTGTATGGCTTGACTCTATTGCTGTGTTTATTGTGAACCATACTGTTCGATGGTCGCTAGTTCTCAGATGGCTACCCACTTCTACATCTGTGATCCCTCTCCATCTCCATGTGAGAGTATCAAGTCTAATATTGCTCCCTCTCGAGTGGGCTCCAGTACTAGTTGTCTAAGGCATGCCCCCTGTAGGGCATCTAGAATAACTGCACTCTTCGAAGTGGCAGCTGCAACTGCGCTCCAGTTAACATCTGGCATATTCAGATCACCCATCAGCAATATCTCCCCTTTTTCTGCCATTCTAAGTATACTTTCTATCATTTCCTTGTCCACTTCCTCCCCCTGGTTTAATTCCAAATGGAGAGCCACGGTGCATCCTGTTTGGTACTAGATGACAGTCCATCACTTTTTTTGACCATGGGAAGAGACTTCTTTATATGTTTTTCCTGTTATATTTTCCTATTGTGGCTTTTATGCCTCTCACTGTAAATATTAGACACATTTCCTTTCCTGTTTCTTTACTCTTTACTTTTTTCTTCCTTTTTTCCTTCCCCATTCATTTTCCTCATCCCTCTTTTCCGTTTTAATTTGCAGTACTCACCTCCTCCAAAATTATTTATTTTTATTAACCGGGTTAGGTGCACTAGCTAAAGTTGACTATTTTCAGGCATGACCCAGGAGAATACATACATAAAATGAGATGAGATTATACAATACATAGTATATAGTACAGGTACTTAGTATATAGTACAGGTAGGTTAGAATACAGATCAAGTCAGACAGTACTCGAGATAATACATATATCTATGCAGAGATGACAAAAGTGACATTAGTACATGCAAATAACAACTGAAACTGGGCTAAGTGGCAGCTATAAAGACATTTTATAGCAAAGCTTGTTTAGAAGTGCAGCAGTGGCTTGGGCGAAATAGGGTGGTCAGCTATGAGGCATTAAGTGGGATCAAAGCATGTGCAGGGTTCCCCGGATAGGTGGCGATATAGTTCTTTTTTGAAGATTGAGTGGGAGTTAGCCTGCCTCAGGGCAGGAGGGTGGGAGTTCCAGGTGGCTGGGGCAGTGCAGTGAAATGCTTCAGAGCCTTTTGAAGTAAGACACCTGGGTACGGTAAGTAGAAATTTGTTTGCCGAGTGTAGTCTGTGGACAGGTGTCTGTGGTACAAGTAGAGCTGCAAGGCAGGAGGGGTTTTGGTTACGGATTACAGAGTCTGTGAAGGTCCCTAGGGAGTATAGTCTGTAGGCAGTTGGGGAGAGCCGGCCTAGGTCGCTATATAGTATACAGTGGTGCTTGAGGCGATGGGAAGAGGAGGCATACCGACATATGTTATTATACGCGACATCCCATTTATGGAGAGCAGTCTTATGGGCATTGGCAAAAGTGGAGACACCATATGTCAGCGCTGGAAGCAGAATACCTTTGGCAATTGCCAATTTGGCGGATGGTATTAGTAGGTGACAAGTCTTACAGGCGATTCCAAGTTTGGCATTTGTTGCTTTACAGGTTGACTGGATATGCAGACTGAAATCAAGGGATTTATCAAGGAGGACTCCCAGGTATTTGAAGGATGTGACACAGTCGATGAGAGACCCCCCAGAGTCTTGGACTAGGAGGGGTTTCTTCAAGGCCCTGAGTTTGGGGGGAGTGCCAGATTGCATGGCTTGGGTCTTTTTTTGTGTTGAGGATGAGCGTATTAGCATTTAGCCATGTTTGCACATTCCTGAAATCCGAGGAGAGGTTTTTGTTAATGATGTTAACTTTATCAGCGCAGGAGTAGAGGGTGAGATTGTCAGTGCAAGTATATGGCCTTGGCCTTTACCCTGGTTTCCTCTGACACAACCTCATGGTTTCTGTATTTTCAGCTCCAAGTGCTTTGTTTCTCTGATTAAACCTCTTTATAAATTTTTTGCTAAATTTATGTTTCCTTTCACCCCTCCCCTTTTCTGCTCTTTCGTCTTTTCCCCTACTTGCCATTTAGTTAGTTTATTTGGATTAATTTTTTGTTTCTTTCTTTCTTACAAATCTGAGACTGCTTTAGGAATGCGTACATTATCATTCTTAATGAATTTATATATAAAAAAATATTGTGAAGAGATATTAATATATTATTCCATTACAGTCCAGTTTTGTACTCTAGTGTTCCTCTATGGATACATTCTGAACACCGGCTGTATAACAGTCACTTTATTATAGTCACCTTTTGGTATGCACATTTATGTGATTTGTACAGCTTTAAGAACTTGTCGAGTGCCTGCCGCAGTCCCTTGCAGAAAACCAAGTTTTGATGATGCGAAGTTGGGAAGGGGCTCCAGGGAGTGGCAGCCTTTACGTGTAACTATTGCTTATTACAGGCACTCATATACAAGTGCCTGAAATAAATAAAGTTGCATGTAAAGGCCACCACTGCTCCCAATAGCATTATAGTGCTATCTATAGCCTTGCAATCCCTTCCCCACGTCACATCATCAAAACGTGGCTTTCTGGGCAGGGCTGCAGGTGTCGCGTGGCAGCTGGCTTCCAGTGCGGAACTGAGATTGTGGTTCTTCTGAGATAAAATTAAAAATAGTGCCTAGATAGAAAAAAAATATTTGGGGCGGGGCTCAGTTAGGTCCTGGTGCAGGCAGCTCCTTGCCATGAGTTGCCTGTCCCTGAGGTGTCAGCTGCTCTTTAAAGGTATGGTTATTAATAATACTCATTCTTTTGTACTGTTTGATGTAATTTAATGTTACTGCTACAGGTTAGTAACACACTGAGTCTAATTTGTTTTAAATATGTTAAATCTAGGACCACTATCCTTGAGAAAGCTTTACAGCGAAACATTGGTACTGATAGTGGCCATTCATGAAATTATAAAAATTGTTTAAAATGATAACAGTTTGTATTGTTTTTTTCAGGGTGAGTTGATAGCTGAGCCTCTTTCTAGAATATATTGAGGCAAGTCAGTGCGTGTCTAGTTTCTACATCTTTTTCTCCCAATTATAGGCTTTTAAATTTGCTGTTTTTATGAAGATTTAACTGTTACTGTTTGATTTCACGGCTCTGTTGCTCTGTCAGGCACACCCTGCACTTCCACTCCCACAGCAGCCCAGTGGCCCACGGGGCTGGAGTGTGGTGGGGAGGAGAAGGGGTGGTAGGGCAATCACAAGGAAATCGTCCAAACTTACCAAATCTAGACTACAAATCCATTTGCACCACTGGAGGAGATGCAGATATCTGACTCCTATGGGAGTGGCTCTGAGCTGGTTGGGAAGGGTAAACAGAAAGTGACCCCCAGTGGACCAGTGAAGAGAACAGAAAAAAGACAGCAATGAATAATCTTTTTTTTTTTTTTTTTTCAGTTTTGTATTCTTTATTCTCTGGTCGGCCCACATCGGCCCAACCTCTGCCTGTAACCTCATCCCCCATCCCCCGGAACTTACCTTCCCCGGTGTTCCTCCCTGGCTTACCCCCTCCCCCAGGCAGAGCTTTTGGGAGAGCCTAACTTGCGACAGTGCGAGGCCTGTGGGGCATAGCAAGCAGCATACCGCACAGCCCCATTTTCTTGTTCGGGAGGTGTGGCATGCAGTGATGTGAATGGCACAACACCGATGTCTGCTCTGCCTCTTCCTTCCAGCAAGCTCCAGCATTCAGTTCCCTTAGCCTCTGCTAGGGGTCCGTCGAGCGCCGGCAGTTAACCCACCCTGCTCCCTGGAGGAGGAGAGTAGTCCCTAGGATGCTCAATCCTCCTCTCCCCGGCCAGCCTTCCGACTCCCAGGCATGAATACTCTAACAATAGGGGACTTTGTGATTAGAGGGATTGGGGGGGTGGTCAGATGCCTTCCAGGAGCATCATCTGTCCGGGATATCGATAAAATGGGGCGATGGTACAGGAGAGGGAGGGGGAGCTTGGGCTCCTGGTACACTTGGGTACCAGTGATCTTGCAAACCAGTTTACTGAGAAAGTGAAGCATAACTTTTGAAGACTAGGGGACAGACTGAAGGCACTCAGTTTTCTGGGCCTTTTCTGAAGTTATCCATGTGTGGGTTGGGGGGGATGGGATGGATTGAGTCAGGAAGGGGGAGACTGAGGAATTTAATAAGTGGTTGAAAGGGTGCTGTTGGGAGGAGGAGTACCATTTTATGAGAGATTGGGAGAAGGGGCATCTGATACAGGAGGTTCTTCGAGGGGGACGACCTTCAGCTAACAAGAGCGGGGACCAGTGCACTTGGGTAGAAGTTTGATATCTGCTTAGGTGGACATTTAAACTGGGCTGGGGGTGGGGGAGGCTGAGGGAACCACAGAGGACAGCAAGCAATAGGGAAACCTAGTGAGGACTCCCCGAGAAATGGGGGATAAAAGCAGTGGGGATGAAAGAAGCAAAGCTGGGGTCCATAATGAGTTAAGTGATGATGCCGGTGGGGGGGTGGGGGCTCACAATGCCAGCAGGGAGCAAGAAAACTAGGAAGTCCGGAGGGGGAGGACAAAGGTAGGGAAGCTCACAAGAGGAGAAAGGGTATAGGCACAAGCTGTAAGGCAGTCTGCTTAAATGCCAAATAGCCTAGGAAACCAAATGAATGAGCTCCAGGTGATGGTAGCAGATGTGGAGTTAGACCTTGTAGTCATTACAGAAACATGGACCACCGGGAATAATGGCTGGGACCTGGCAATACTGAGGTATACCATCCATAGGAGAGATCATAGGGCTGAGGGAAAAGGAAGGGATAGTGTTCTATTTCAAGGAAGGCATAGCAGCAGTAGAAGACAGGTCGATCGGGGAGGAAATGGGGGAGACAGAATCCTTGTATGTACAGTTCATGACAGGATTGGGAAAGAAATTGCACATAGGGTTGGTCTGTAGACCACTGTGACAGGAAGACTAGGGATAGGGATAGGGAACTAGGGGCAGAAATTGAGAAGGGGCCGCAAATTGGGAGGTAGTGGCTGTGGGGTGGTCTAAGTCTGATAGCCATAGATTAAGACATTCCAGCAGCTAAGAGCACCAGAAGTCCGACCCTGTTAGACATGTTGCAGGAGTGCCTGCTGGTGCAGCTGGTCAAGGAACCCACCAAATAGGCTGCCTTTCTCAATATGGTACTCACCAGCTAGAAATGATAAGTGAAGAGTGGGTTGGGGAACCACGGGGATCTAGTGACCATAACACCATGTGGTTTGAATTGGCCCTGGGTACCAGTACACAGTAGTATTGGCTCCCTCCTTGAAAATGTAACCAGCTTCAAATACCTTGGAATTACCCTTGACCCTTCTCTGGACTTTGCCCAACACATCTCTAATACTTGTAAAGCTATTAACTCCTACCTCGGCCTGGCCTTTATAACCAGATATGCCCTCACACCCTCTGCCAGAATTGCCGTTGCACAGGGCATCTTTCTTCCTCCCCTAACCAGCAGCTCTGCTACCTTCGTATGTGCTGCCAAAGCCAACCTCCACAAATGGGACACCACCTACAATAATATTTGGCATTTTGCTCTGGCATCAAATTGTCTTACCCGCCAGTGTTAGCTTTACAGATGTCTGAACTGGCTCTCTCCTGAGGCCAGCCACTCCTGTGCCCTTGGCACCATTACTGATAAAATTATTAGAACTGGGGTTCCTTCCTCCTTAGCCTGTATGCTGACTCCCCTGAGCCTCCCCTACCCCCTTCGATCTTGTGACCAGTCCCTACTATCTGCTCCTAGGTGTATGACCACTATGGGATCCCAGGCCTTCTTCCACTTTGCCCCATATTTTTGGAACTCCCTGCCTGTGTCCATCCGCCTCTTCTCCTCTCATGCCTGCTTCAGAAGGGAGCTACACCACTATCTCTTAGTCTCTGACCACTGCACCTGCTTCCTACGTCCTTAATCACCCAGCCTATGCTACCTGACTAGTGCTCGTCTTTGCTGCTTAGTCTGCTGCATTTATGCATGATGCATCTGTCTGTTTTAAACTGTTAGTCACACTGCTTTGTTGCATTTCTTGCTTTGCTGCTGTTGTACTGATTTTATCCCAGTTACAGTGTATTTATTCTTCAACTGCTTTTGTATCTGCAACTAGTTTACCCTTTACTTTGTGTATTTTTACTGTCTTTGTTTCATTATTATTTGTGCTGATTTTGCCTTATCACATTGTATTTGTTTTTTCCACTGCTTTTGTATCTGTAACTAGTTTACTCTTGCATTGTATATTTCTGTTTCTTTGTACCATGTTTCATGATTGTTTTTATGACTTGTGCTCTCCTGGGTTGTGCCTGAAAATAGGCATATTTAATGTCTAGTGCACCTACCTGGTTATCAAAAACCAAGTAAATAAATAAATAAAATACCCTCTTTAAAGTCTGTGGTTCTCAGTTTTAGATGAGCACGTTTTGATCAGATGAGGGAATTAGCCAAGGGTAAGTTGTATGTAGTATACAAATTGAGAGGAACGGGGGAGAGGTGGGGAGAAATTAAAGGGGCTATTTTCGAAGCAACCAAACCGTGCTTGAGAGTGGTTACCAAGGGTAATAGGCAACAAGATCCCAGTTAACTGCCTTCTTTATTAGTCCTTACCATTTACCCATTCATCCACACTGCAATAAGAGCTGCCTTTCTCCCTAGCTCCACCGGGAGCTGGTCACCAAAACAGTTCTCCCAGTTTTCAGCTATGCGGATGTGGTCTATGGCTCCACCCCCTCCACTTCCCTTGCCAGACTGGACACCCTCTGCAACACCTTCTGCCACTTTGCTACCAACCCACCCCCGTTCCTTATACTCTTTCTTATCCATCCTCCCACTCCCCACACATTGCCAGTCCCACTGTGCTTTCCTCATCTCTTAATACTGGTTTGGGTCCCTCCCCTCATACCTATCCTCACTCCTCTTCCCCCATCCCCTCCTCCTCCTTCTATTCCCTATGCCTTAGGGACCCTCACACCTTCTCCCTCAACCACCCTCACTCCTCATCTGGGAAATCTGCATTCTCCTATCTCCTCCCCTCCCTCTGGAACCAGCAACCTTACTCCATGCCTCTCTCCACCTCCCTTCCCTCTGTCAGTCGCCAGTTAAAACTTCTCCCTGATCCTCCCATCTCTGCCAACCCTCTACCTAAACCCTTCCTAGCACGTCCCCTTCAATTCTGCCTTCCCCTTACTTTTCCCTCCCCATAACCACATAGTTTTGAATAGTTTGTGTGTAGTTTAATCAGCCTGTTTCACTACTGCTCTCAAGACTAGGTCAGTCTCTGCTCATTCAGGCACTAAGCACTTTCTAATCGTGTCCAGTGGCACACATACCTCTCAACCTTTCTTCAATGAAATATGTGACAAAATGTGTGACAAATGACCAAAATGTGACATATCATCAGACATGGTACTGCAAGCTCAGAACACTATGGCTATCAGTGCACTAATGTTCTTAATGTTTGCTGATAACTGAACATAATAGGGTATTATGTATTTCTGCTTCAAAGTCTCAGTGGGAAATGTGGAATATCACCTTCCCCATGCGGGACAAAGAATTTCTGAGGGGAAAATGAGTGATGTACCTCGTAATGTGTGACAGTTGAGAGGTATGGTGGCACAGTTGATTTGTGTACTAATTTAGTTTTTATTGACCAGGTAAGCAGACTAGACAATTAAATACCTATTTTCTGGTACGCCCCGGGAGGTTACAGTAGGGTAGTACAGGCAAATAAATTATGGCACAAGGTAAAAAAAAAAAAAAAAGTCAACAAAAATGAAAGGAATGCACAGGAACAATACTGACTAATAGATATACACAAGAGCATAAAACAGGGTGCACGACTGAAAATAAAACCATATAGTTAGAATCAAACATATCCATGTGATTAGATTCAGGACACCACAGATTCACTCAGATTGAAGTAGGCCAATCACCCCAAGCAGTGCAAACTGATGAGTCCTCCAAGTATTTCCAAAGGTGTCTTCTAAAGAGGTAGAGCGAGGAGTTGCTTTCCTCTGTTATGTGCAATGATCTTTCATTCTTGTTTGTTCTGCACTCTGCTGTTGCACTTTATTGTCATTGTAGCCACATCATCGGACTTGCTGTAATCTTGTAGTTGTGTTTTCCCCTTCACCCACCCCTGGCTTGCACCTGGAAATGAGCCTTAGCTCAATGTGCTTCTCCCGGTAACCGGTTTTGCAATAAATAAATTGTTGTCAGTCTCTGCCAGTATGGGAATCCATGAAAAACGGCACCAGACAGCGGTGGCAAGGAGGCTCCACAGAACTTGGAACCCAGTAGTGGTGAGAAAGGTGGATCAGCTACTAATGACAATGTTCTCCAAGCAGTACGCACACTGTAACAGAGGGTCATATTGCTTGACCAAAGAGGGTTGGACTTCCAAGGCCGGCTACAAACTTGTGAGATACAGTCTGCAGCGGTGCTGTGTGAAACGAAGGAGGCAATGAAGCTGCACTGAGAGTCTCTCTGACACCTTGGGAGCAAATCAAGGAGAAAAAGGCCCTCAATTTCTGTTTGGAGGCCTTGGAAAACCATGCCTGCTCAGGTAACTTTTGTATTCTGGGGCTACTGGAGACAGTGGAGGGGGACTCTACTCAGGAATACATCCGGCACTGGCTGGGCCACAATTTGCAGCTGAACCCACCTCTAGTAGTACAGTGCTGCTACCACATAACCTCTCATAAAAGACAGGGCTCTAACAGAACCCCCTCACACTTTGCTGGTCATGTTGGGAGACATGCACAAGCAGGATTGAACCTTGGAAGCCGCTTGTTCAGCTGGCCTGTTAGAAAAGTATGAGGGCTACAAGCTGTCAGCCCATCTCAATCTTAGCTGTGCTGCGGGGAATAGACAGAAATAATTTGATGGTGTTCGTAGCGAACTCAGATCCCTTGAAAAAAATCACAGCTTACAAGACCCAGCCAGACTGAGAATGATCTGTGCGGGGAAACATGTTTGGGGACCCCCAGGAGGTCGGTAAGCTTCAGGCCAAGGAAAGAACAGATTTAGGAACAGAGACGACGACAGAAGATACAGAAGGTGATTGAACCTCCGGGACATATTTTCTACTTTGTTACTGTGGGTAAGGGTTGGAATTCGAAAGAGGATGTGGCGGCGCTTACCTGGGGTTATATGCCCTGAGCAAGAGCAGTATATCTCCTCAGGTTGGTTTGCTTTAAGTTCTTGGTAGCTACTGTTTCTTATTTCATGTGGGTAACTATGTGATGCAGTAGGCAAAATGGTGCTGCCCATGCAGTCATCTTGATTACCCCCAACTTTCAGGACTGTAGTATTCAGACTGGCTTAATGTACTGTGCTTTATTTCAAACTAAGTTGGCAGTTTCACTCTGTTTATAATTTTGGGGACTTTTTATGTTGGGCTCTGGGGTCCACCTATAGTCTGTAGACTGCAGATTAGTCCCTTTTCCTAATTTCTAATGTTGCAAGAGTATAACAGTAACTGCTCATAGATTTGTTCCTGGTGGGCTACTGAGTTACCCCCTATATCCCCAAAGGTATTCTGGAGAAACATCTGATGGTGTGTTATTCAGTTTTTTTCTTCCGGTAAAAATGTTTCTCTTAGTACTGTTATATTTACATTGACTTAAGGTTAAAATCTAGTGTTCACTTGCAAAGGTGTCAGTGTGGTGTACAAAAAAAAAAAGTACAGCAATTAATGTTGTTTTCAGTAAACCTTTATTTTTAAATGGGACCACATGGGCAGGGGTGTGCAAATTCCATTGCCCCCTGTCTGGGGCAAGCAAATTTCCTTAAAAGGCAAGTACAAAAAAAGAGCTAATTTCATTGCAGTGAATAGGGGCAAGTGAAAATTCAGCTACAGTCATAGCTGGACAAGTACTAAAAGTTTTGATTTGAACACCCCTGATGGGTTGTATACATGGCATATGGTGTGAGATGGACATATTAATGCTGATACAAGGTCCCTGCTTTGCTGTGGTCGGCAGCGACTTTGTAAAATGCCAGTATCAGTACTGCTGTATTTAACAGACTTTGTCCTGTGTTAGCTTCCTGACTGGGTACTAACCTGGACACTCAGACTGGCCACACTAATGTAAGAATTTCTATCTGGTAATCATTTACTGTACTCTGGTGTGGCTTAAAGGTTTGTAAGTTTTGCACTCATACAACTAATAAAATTAATTTACAAAACACAAAAAAAGATTGAGGGCAATAAGGCAGTCAGGGACCCAAAAATAGACAGAGCGCAGTATTGTAGAGAGGGTCAAGGGAGGGAAATAACAGTTCTTCAGGTACATAGGGAAAAAAGACAACGAGAAGGGGAATTGTTAGGCTGACGAAGGGGGCAGGGTCGTGGAGGAGGAGGAGGATGAGCAGATGACAGCCATCCTAAATGACTACTTATGCTCAGTATTCACAGTGGAGTATAGCAGGCCTCTGCCAGAAAGCGGCATAAAGGTGGCATCAAGGGGAATTCCATAAATGGGACAGGTGATAATTATAGAAAAGAGAAGGGTTTGCAGTACTGAAAATAGGTAAGGTTTCAGGGCCAGTTGGGATGCACCCGAGGGTGCTGAGGAAATTGGCATTGGAAATGGCAAAACCCCTGTTGGGGCTATTCCAGTAGCGCACTGCTGTCAGAGGTTGTTCCCAGAGACTGGATGATACCAGGCTGTGCAATGTGCAAGGGAGGGGACAGGGAGGAACTGAGAAATTATCGTCTCATCAGTCTTGTTTCCGTTGTGGCTAAACTGATGGATACACCAGTCAAAGAGGACCTGTTGGACTACCTGTAGTGAAATAGGTTCCAGGATAATAAGCAGCACAGGTTCGTGGCAAGGAGGATCTTGTCAGACCAACGTGATAGTATTCTTTGACTGGATAATATGGGTGGTGGGTGGATATACTAAGGTTCATACTAAGGTGTTTAGGAGCCAAGGGGGCAGGAAGCCCATATTTGAAGCTCCTGCCCTTATTTACCCATAATACTGTATAACGTTTGCCTCCAATAAATGCCTATCCAACCTCTGTTTGAACTGTTGCTTATTTGTGGTTACAATAACTTCCAGGGGCAGCCCATTCCAGGGTGACACCACTCTCTGTGTATAAAAAGCTTTTCACTTATTTGTATTAAATTTTTTAGGCTGCAGCTGGAGTGGGTGCCCTCTTATGTTGACCAATGTATTCTTAAATTCCAGTTGTACTTCATTTATTAAGTAGTCATCTTGCATTATGTTATAGCACAATAAAAGGTCACCCCATATTCTTCTTGTCTCCAAGGACATAAGATTCAAGTCAAGGAGTCTTTCTATGTATGATTTATCTCTTAGGTCATATATTATTTTTGTTGCACGTTTCTGCACCCTTTCCAGTCCATCCACACCACCCCTAGCCAAAGGACTCCACACGGGACTACCGTAGTCCAGCAGTGGCCTCACATATACTCTATAGAGTGGCATAATCACCCCCGGTCCCTGCTCCTGAAACCCCTTTTTATAGCCCATAATACGTTGTTTGCCTTGCTGATTTGGCTTGTACACTGAGCTTTGTAATTTAATTTATTATCTATGATTATACCCAAATCTTTTTCCTCAGTTGAGTGCCTTAGTGTCTCTCCATTTAGAGCATAGTTTGCGAGCTTATTTTGTCTACCCAGGTGAATGGCACAACATTTGTCCACATTAAAGCTCATGCCTTCTTTGACAGCCGATTGGTTTATTCTATCCAGATCTTTCTGTATTATAGCAACATCCTCTTCCTGAGCCGAGATTCCCGCTAGTTTTGTGTCATCTGTGTACTTACTTAATTGACTTGCTGCATCCTTCCCCATGGTGGATCACACAGCAGCAGGTCTAATCTTCTTTTGACTTCAGCAAGGCATTTGACTCTGTGCCACACAGAAGTTGTTGATGAAATTATAGGATTTGGGAGCAGCACAGGACCTGGTTAGGTGGGTGGGGATTTGGTTAGGGGGAGACAGCAGAGGGTGGTAGTAAACATGGTCAAATTTAGAGAAAGAGAGGTCAAGAGTGGAGTGCGGCAGGGGTCGGCCCTGGGACTGGTTCTTTTCAAAATGTTCATCAGCGATTTAGGAGAAGGAATATCAGGGCAAGATTTGTCTCTTTGCAGATGACACTAACCTCTGTAACAGGGAAGACAGTGAGGAGAGATAAGAGAGTTTGCAGAGGGACCTATAAAGGTTAGAGTAGTGGTCCAAGGTCTGGCTTTTAAAATTCAACATCAAAAAAGTGCAAGTTGATGCACATAAGAAACAAGAACCCCAGGAAGGAATACTCCTTGGGAGGGATTAATCTGGCCACTGTTTCAGAGAAAGGGACCTGGGGTCATCATGAAGGACTCCCTGAAACAAACTAAGCAATGTAACAAGGCCTACCACAAGATAACCATAATGTTGGGATGTATGGTGGGGAGGCAGTATGGCGTAGTGGGTAAGAGCACTGAGCTGCAAACCTTGAGAACTGGGCTTGAATTCCACAGCCACCATTTGCATATTGTGTGACCATGAGCACGTCTGTTAACTGCCTCGTGCTCCCAGGACGCACCTGGAAACAAACCTTGGCTTAGTGTGTCTTTTCTGGCAAACAATTATAAAATAAATAAATATGTACATGTAAAGTATAGAAAGGTGTTTTTATAGCATCCCCAGACCCTAACTGGTCTCTGGCAACCTTCACTTCTCCCTTACTATTTTTGCTATGATTCCTCTATGTCTGTCCCATGCATGTTTGAAGCCCCTGTCTTTTCCTCCACCACTTCCGCTGGCAGAATGTTCTAGTCGTCCACCGCTCTTTCAGTGAAGTAGTACTTCCTCACATCCCTCCTAAACTTCCCCCCTCTGGCTTCATTGCACGCCCCCAGTTCCTGGTGCTCTTTCTTATTTGAAAGACACTCCCCTCCTGCACCTTGTTCACCCCCATGAGATACTTGTAGGTCTCTATCATGTCCCCATCTCGTTTTCCTCTCTTTTAGGATGTGCATGTTGAGATCACTCAGCCTCACGTCATAGTGCTTATGGTGTAACCCCTGTACCATCTTTGTGCACTTCTTTGGACTGTCTCCACCCAGTGTATATCCTTTCTGAGGTGCAGCCCCCAGAACTGGACACAATACTCCAAGTGGGGTCTCACCAGAGAGCAATAAAGTGGTAATCCTACCTTCCCTTCTCCTGCTGATATCTTTCTCTGTGCATCCCAGCATCATACTGACCCGGCCCACTACCTTGTCACACTGTCTTGCAACTTTGAAGTCATCAGATATATCTCTAAGGTCTCTTTCCTGCTTAGTAACCTTTAGTACCTCTCTCCCATCCTGTACTCAGCTCCTGGGTTTCCATGCCCTATGTGCATGACTTGGCACTTCTTGGCATTGACCCCGGCTGCCGTGCCTTTGACCACTTCTCCAGTTTTACAGTGTCCCTATGCGGTCTCTCCACCTCCTCCTTAATATCTGACCTATTACAGATTTTAGTGTCATTTGTAAAAATACATAACTTTCACTTCAGTTTGCCTGCAATGTCACTTATGAAGATATTGAAGAGGACCGGTCCCAGCACTGAGCTCTGCTGCCCCCCACTAGTCACTCTTCCTGCATTTGAGTGAGTGCCATTTACCACCATCCTCTGTTGCACATCTGTTAACTAGTTTACCACTTTGGATCCCTTCCCAAGGCTGCTCAATTTCTTTAACAGTCTCCTGTGTGGTACTGTGTTAAAGGCCTTGCTAAAGTCCAAAAAGGGCAACATCCACTGCCTTCTCTTTATCTAGCAGGAGAAATTAGGTAATACAGCCTCTCTGTTGATTACTGGTGAGACCCCATCTGAAGTACTGTGCCCAGTTCTGGAGTCCTTCCCTGAGGAAAGACAGAGGCAGGTTTAAGACGGTGCAGCATGGAGGAACCAAAATGATTCAAGGCAGTCAGGGCAGATTCTATGAGGATTGGTTCAAAGCAGTGAATGTATACTGGCTGGAGGTCAGAATGGAGAGAGGCAACATGACAGAGACCTTCAAGTCCCTGAAAGAAATATAAAAGGTGGACTGTGAGGAGCTATTTCGCAGGAATGGGGGATTGAAAACAAGGGGATAATGCCTGTCCCCTTTCTGTTTTGATTTTCCTGTGTTTACTTGTTCCAATCTGTATTGTAATCTGCATACTACTGTAACATGTTTCATTATCATTTGTGTCGAAGCAATTGTCTCTCCATCCCCTTAGTATTGTTATTCCCTCTGAATTGTACTGCTTTCATGTGCTGCGTCACATGTATCTTGTGTGTATTTAAACTGTTTTCTCCCGGGTCGTTCCTGAAAATAGGCATTATCATGCCTAGTGCACTTACCCGGTTACCAAAAGCAAAATAAATAAATAAATAAATGTAAGCTGTGGGGGGAGGGATGGTTTTAACTGCACTATACAGCCTTTTGTGAAATAAATTAACTTTAGGTTGGAGTGGGAGAACCAGAAGTTGGTGGAGACTCGCCTCAGGTCCCACCGCCACTAAACAGGTGCCTCTGCAAGCTGAAGGGTCTACTGAGGAAGGCGAGTTAGGCGTCCTATTCTCCCTTTGATGTTTTTCTTTTTCACATAACAAAAAAAAAGGGTCTTAACTATCACTGTGGATACAACAAAAGAAATCCTGGAGCTCCTATCTAAGGAGGGGGAGATGATACGCTGCTCAACTAGCATTATGTTCTCTACAAAACCAGCCTACGAGGTAACCAGAGAACTTGTCTATGGTAAATACCTTGCCTGTTCCATGCTTAGTAAAGAACTCTATAGCATAAAGATAAAGAGATATCGTAGGGAAGCTTTAGAAGAAAAGGCCATGCAGAGAAAGAGAAGTGGAGAAAAGAAAAATAAGTTTCTCCTGACTGTTCCCATTCGCCATGTAGATTGGATAAGTCACTTGAAAAAGGCAGTGGGTCCTACCCTCAACCCCCCGTCTGTCTTACAGACCCCAAGGTCGGGGTCCAGTATTGGCTCATCCTCCCCAATCATGGACTTGCAGCCTTTTCCACCATCGAGCACTGTTCCATCAACATCTCAGCTGTCAGTGACCCCTTTGGGCTCCATCAACGTGCAGATATTGTACCAGTGTCTGAGCTGATTCAGCGCATAATGATGCTGCAGTCAGCACCTGCATCATGGATGCCTCCGGCTGGTCCGTCAATGATATTCCCATCAACGCTTCCATTTTCTGCCCCTGTTTCAGTGCCAGGCTCAAATGGGCCACCATTGACGGAATGCCCATCTCTGTGCCACCTCCTGTTCCTCCCTATACTGTTGCCCCTATGCCTATAATGTAGAACGTTAACAACGAGCTGGGGTATAATCCAGAATACATGGAAGAGGAGGAGGAGGAAGAAGAAGAAGAGGAAATTATGGATGTGGTTGGATCAAGATCCACTCAATCCTCCTGCTCTGGAGTGTGGTGAATACACCTAGCCTCCTACCCCAACTAAGGATGCCTCATTTCAGGCCTCCCCTTAAACAGGTACAGGCCAAGCAGGAGTTCCAAGTTGAGGAAGAGGATTCTTCCAAGAGAAATCTTTGAGTTCTTGGAAGTCTTGGCCTCTCCTACAGTTACCTCTCTAGTGCACGCAGCTCTAGAGGATGCTACGTTGGCTGTCTGGCATAGGCCTGCGCAACTGCCTGCTGTTTTGATGAAGGCGGATAAACAATATTCTGCCTCAACTGCTAAGCCGTATTATTCATCACATCCTGAAACAGACTCTGTGGTAATAATGGCAGCTCACGATAGAAGTAAAGTACCTACACACTTGAGCTTCCTGTCTTCTGATAAGGAGTCATGGAAGTTGGATGTTGTGAGTAAGCGGACTTTTGCCTCAGCTACCCTTGGCTTAAGGATTGCAAACTAGCAGGCATACATGAAATGACTATGTTTTCTCTTTGTATTGCTTTATTGTAACTTTATACCCATGTTCCCTTCATCCCATGTCCTCGGGTCACACCTGAAAAGGAGCCTCGGCTCAGTATGCTTTTCCTGGTTACCAGAATTTTAAATAAATAAAAATAAATATATGCTTAAATATCCAGAATGCCTTTGGAAGACTATGGCCACTCTGGCTGAAAAATTACCTGAGGGCCATTACAAGATATTGGCTTCGCAAACAATTGCTGATGGTCAAGAGGCCGGTAAGCATCTCATAAGATCAGCTTATGATTCTGCTACTAGGACTGCTGCCTTAGGCATATGCATTAGACTCCGCTCCTGGCTTAGAGTAGCCGTTTTTTTCCACTGATGTGCAACACTCCATAGTGAATGTGCGTTTCAAAGGAAAAAGCAGCTACTTAGAAATGACATTGAAAATACTTTACGTGATCTGCAGACTTCAAGAATGATTTTTAGGTCTCTGCACACTTTGAACCCCAAGCCCGGAGGAAGGGTCATTGTTCTTTTCATAGGCTCTATGCCCATTCTGGCAGAGGTTAACATCTTTCAGAAAAAGAGACTTGCAAGAACAAGGGGACACAATTTAAAGATAGAAGGAGGGCAGTTCAGGGGCAATGTGAGGAAGTATTATTTCACAGAGAGGGTAGTGGATGCATGGAACAGCCTTCCTGAGGAGGTTGTGGGGTCTAAAACTGTGGGAGAATTCAAGAATGCATGGGACAGACATAAGGCAATTCTTGTGGGGGGTAGGAAGAAATAGGCTGTTGGTTAACTAGGATCTGCGGCCTATCCTGTAGGTAGGAAAATGGGCAGACTAGATGGGCCTAGCGGTCCTTATCTGCTGTCAAAGTCTATGTTTCTTGTGGAGTCAAAAACAGTGGGGGAATTTAAGAGTCATGGAACAGATATAAGGCATTTCTAGTGGGGGGGTAGGAGGAAGTAGGCTGTTGGTTAACTAGGATCTGCAGCTTATCCATTAGGTAGGGATATGGGCAGACTAGGTGGGCCAAGCGGTCCTTATCTGCCATCAAATTCTATGTTTCTATGTTAGGCCACAGACATGGATCACAGAGGCCTCAGCCCTCTATCTCCCAGGCCACAAACCTTCCCCCTGCTGCCTATGCCTGCACTGCAAAAGGTCAGACAGTTACTGGAATACCCACTGCTCCTGGTACCCTCTAACTCCACTCCCTTGCCTCTGGCCTCCCTGCCTCAAGAGGTTTTGGTGAGAGGCCATTATCTCCCTCTTTCTAGAAAAATGGAGGGAAATCGCTGCAGATACTTGGGTTCTGGGGGTGGTTCAGCATAGGCATACCTTATAGCTCCTTACTGTTTCTACAGTTACCCCCCCATTGCCAAACTGGTACCCTCCGGGACATCTTGCCCTTCTACTGCAAGAGGTTCAAAATCCCTCCTCTGCAAAATGGTTGTGGAATCGGTCCCGGCATCAGAAATAAATCCGGTTCCAAAGTTGACAGGGTATTTATGTCCTTAGCCCTGCAGGACCTAAACGTATATGTAGAATACAAGAAGTTCAGAGTGGTGGCCCTACAGTCCCTGTTACCCCTCCTGTTAAATGGGGTCTGACTTGTCGCACTGGACATGAAGGATGCTAACCTTCACTTTCAAATCAGAAAATCTCACAGAATGTATCTTCATGCTTCAAGGCTCTCACTGCCAATTTTTTTTTTTTTTTGCCTTACGGCTTATGCTGTGCACCTCGTGTCTTTTCTAAAGTATTTGCAGCGGCCCTCTGCTTGGAGGGTCTGCATGTCTTCCTGTGTATAGACTACTGACTATTGAAAGCCCTATCCCGGATCACTGTAGTGTACATGATGTTTCGGACAAGGCAACTGTTTGAACAACTGGGAATATTGGTTGCTGAGCAAAGTCGGTCCTTGCCTCTTACAAGCGGATCCAATACATTGGAGCCATTCTGGACCCGGGATTTGGTCGGGCGTTTCTGCCCTCGGACCATGCCACAGCACTAGTGGCACAGGCACAGCTGCTGACCTCCAGCGATTATGTGTCAGCCTGTTCTCTCTTAAGTCTGATAGGTCTGGCAGCCCAGTGGCTTGGAGGGCTGAAGTGCTGACCTAGGTTTGGAAACTGGTTGGGTTCAGTCAGGGGCTGGCTGGGTGTGGGAGGATTGAGAATGGTAGGCTCCATGATTTCTAAACAAGACCTGTCCAAATGGCTGGCCAGTTGCATTACGTTTTGTTAGTAGAAGCACTGTAAGCAGCTTCCTGGTCCTGTCCATGCTCATTCCATCTGAGGGGTAGTTGCCACAGTGGCTTGTTTTCAGAATGTGTCTGCTGCTGCAGCTTGGGAGTATTGTTGACATTTGTGCTGCCACCACTTGGAGTACTGTTCATACAGTCACTACAGTCGTGTCCGGTTTGGGTTCTCTCTATCTGATCCCGCCACTGTCACTGTTGTCCCTCAAGGCTCCATACTTGAACCGCTCTTTTTCTCCCTACTTGTCAACTCTGTGTGCCATTGTTTCACCCGTAGTAGCCTTCTCCAGCATGCTGACAACCTGGTCTTTTTCACCAGTGCCCAGAAAATGGTTGACAGCAGCAAACTCCAGTCTGCCGATTTTGCAGGTCGCTCAATCCTGATTCCTTGAGAACAGGCTTTTAATGAACCCATCAGAGTCACAGGCAGTGTAACTTGGTAATGACCACTGATTGAAGAACATCCCAACTCCACTTTCAGTGACTTCTGACAGTGGCACCCCACCCTGGCCACTGTCCCCTCCTTTATTTATCTCAGGGTCATGCTTGATCCCTCCCTTGATTTTTCTCTCCACGTGTCATCCACCTGTAAGGCAGTCAACATTAGTTTTGGACTTGCCCACTGGGCCATCCAAAATATCTCTCCATAAGCCCGTATTGCTGTCGCTCATGGTATCCTGCTTCCCAAGTTATGCTATAGCCTGCTCATTTTTTCTCTCAAGCCTCAAATTCTGTCTTACGTAAATGGGACATGGGTTAAATAACATCTGTCATTTTGCTCATGCCTATAACAGACTCTCCCACCACTGAACCCTGTATTCAAAATAGGTTGACTACCTCCTGCTGCCGGCTGCTCAAAGTGATCTCTCCCTGGGTGGCATCCTTCACAGCATAATATGGAACCAGCCTTCCTTATCTCTTGCCTCCCTCCTGGTGCTCTATATTGACGCCAATCCCTCATATCCTTCGACCCTGACCTTGTCTCCACACCTAGGACCAGGACCAAATTCGGTGAGACAGCCTTCACTGACGCTGCCCTGAAACTGTGGAATAATATACCTCCTAATATCAGACACTACTCTGTTGCCTGTGCTTTCTGGAACCAGTGCTGCTCACACTTATTACAGTTGGCAGTGTGCACCTGTTCCTAGCCCCTGACTTCTGTAACATCTAGCCTCCATTCACGACAGTCCCTGCACTTGTAACTTTTAATACTTGCTAAGCCTGCATTTTTAACTTTTTGCCAGTTACCTTTCACCTATGCTTCCTCAGTTGATTGTCATACATAATATTGTTTGCTCTGCTGTTTAACTCATTGTAAGGCCAAGTATTGTTTTCTAAGATTGCTAAGTACACATTTTGAAGTCATTATCTTGTACTGTATTGTTTTAATGGTTTGTACTCTCTCTGGTCATGCCTGTAAATCGGCAGATGTTTGTCTAGCACACCTTACCTGGTAAACAGAAACTAAATAAACAAACACTACAGTCCAGTCATTGTCTCTCATAAATGGTTCCAGCTTTATTCTCAGTGTTCTACGGGGCCTGCTCACACAGGATCATTAGGTCTACCATCTTCCCTCAGTGCTTGGTAATTGTTCCATGATGTGGCTCAGTGGAGTGGAGATATCTTCAAAGATAGAATAGTTACCTACCGTAACCGTGGATCTTCAAGAGAATCTCCTCCATGAAGCCACAGGTCTTCCTGCTGCCTTCCCCATGTTTCAGGTGATGGGTGACTATACTGCCTGCTGCCACAAGCCATTTTCTCCTCTGATGACTTATGGCATCGCTACTTAGGTTTCCATATCCTCTTCTGTGTGCCTGGTGTGGTTGCTTCTGTCCCTACCGGTTCAGTGATCCTGCGAACTTGTCTCCAACAGGGAACTGAGGTGTACTATGGATACTGACGTTATATAGGCACCCATGAGGCACGTCAGTGTGGGTGGCCCCAGCCTGCAAAAAGTTTATGGGTGCTCATGATACCGACAGCTTACAGTTCTATGATGTAGCTCAGTGTCGAAGATCTACTGTTATGGTAGGTGGCTGTCATTTTTATATACTTCATGCTTCTGTGACTGAATCATTTTGGGGGAGTAAAGTACAGTTACGTAAGTACTTAACCATAACAGTAGATCTTCAAGAACTGCTCTTGCAGCAGGTTACACCATCAGGACTGAAGCCGGCAGGCGCTGGGACCCCATGGAAAAATTCTAGCTAGCAATATCCAGCGAGGGACTACCCCCTGATGTCAGCCCCGACATCCAGCATCATACAAAAGGGGCGGTCCACCGGCATCCCTCAGTTCTCCCGCCGGAGACTCCTGGCATAAAGGTAACTTCTGAAGGGGAGACTGAGGATCTGCTTCCAAAGGAAGACTCATGAAAACAGTAATCTGATTGCATCCAAGACGTCAAGTCTGAAGACCAAACCTCCTGAGGGGAAGGTGGGAGGGAAACTACCTGCTGCAAGAGCTGTTCTCGAAGATCTACTGTTACGGTAAGTGCTTACAAAACTGCACTATCTTACTTCGAGAAACAGCTCTTGCAGCAGGTTACACCATAAGGATTGATTCCCAAACAGTAAGGGAACAAAATACCCTGATCGGGAGGAGGAGGATAGGAGGGATCCAAGAGTTAACCATATCTAGGACAAAAGTCCTTGAAGGACTGCAAGGCCGAAACCATCTCTACGCCTAGAAGCGATGTCCAAACTGTAATGCCTGATAAAGGTATGTACAGTTCAAAGGGAGACACTTCAGTTGAAGAGTCTGTCACTGAAGTGGAGGATGTTAGCAAAAATAATGCTGGGACCTAGAAAACCACTCTAGGAGAAATATTCTAAGATTAGTCTGAGTTCCCAAAGACTTGGAGAGCAAGGACATGATTGGATTTCTTCAAGAATTTTTACTAGCTTTGCTTAATTTTCATTGGACTTGGCTTTTGGAAATTGAAAGTGTGCATAGGGCTTTGAGAGCTAAACCCCCAAATGGTCAGAGACCATGGCCCATTATCATTAAATTCTTGGGGTTTAACATCAAAGAAGAAATACTTTTCTGTGGTTAAGCAAAGGGAAATGTTATGGCAGCAAGACAGGATCCATATTTCTCAAGATGTCTCGTCTGATGTGACAAAAGAAAGGCATTCCTGAGATAAGGGGTATTCTACAGAAGCTTAATGTGCAGTATTTCATTAAATATACCACTGCTCTTACAGTGTCAAGGGGAGGACGGGCTACATGCTTTGCACTCCATACAAGAAACTGGGGATTTTGTTAAACGATTGTGTCCAGAAGCTGTTAACGTTTCTCAGAAGGATGCCTCAAAAAACATTCGTTGGGCTCCCAGGTGAGCGCGAGTTTGACAGCACGTGCTCGAGAAACTCCACCACCTTGAGACACCGCTCGTGATGTCCAGCTATAACAACAGAATGCTGACCTCTTCACTAATCACAAACAAAGTGCACTTCGAACATACAGTACATTTAGTGCCAAACTTCCTCCCTCATATGCCGAAAAAAAACTCCACTCTACCGGAGTCTGTGTCCTGGTCCTCCAAACCCAACAGGAAACTCTAACCATTCTTCAAAAACAGAAGCAGGTTATCAGAAGTCACTAACAGGCTTTACAGAGAGAATTCTGATCCCATATGTTATTTTAATGATTCTTTAGCTGCAGATAACATGAGAAACATATCTACCAAGTCCGCCCAACAGACAACTATGGAAAATCCTGTGGCAGATAATATTCTCTGCACCCTCCTGTCGTGCTGTACAAGACTGTGAAACTTACTGACTTGAGTGGTTGAACAGATGTGTGTTTTTTTTTTTCCCTCCCCGGAACTGTAGCCGCATAGTAAATAATTACCTCATGATTGCTGGGGTGTTGTGCAGACCTCCCTATAATTTCGTAATTGCTGATCTTATCTGGACCCAGAAACAGACAGACAGTGGGATCACTTCCGCGTTACACAATAAATGCTCATGTCTGTTCAACAGTGTTATAAGTTACTCACTTGTTTGTAAAATGAATAATTCCTTTTATGCTCTGTTAACATGTACTGATTAATACAGCTAACTCTGCAGTAAATACACAGTATTAATGGGGCGTCAGCCCATTTTCACAGGTTGTCCTCACCAACCTCTTAATAAGATTTGCAGTAGGGGGCAGCACATTTGTTCAGTCATTTAGTTTATTCTGCTTTGGATTTCATTTTGCTCTCATCAGTGCAAAGCAAGGAGTAAAACTTGGTTGATGAATATGCAGACGCTTCTCTCGTGAGATGTCTATACGGGTGGAGGTAATGGTATATTTGTGCAATCTCAGCAGACACGGTGCCTACTTGTTGAAATGGGTTGCCTAGCACTATAGATCTTGACTTCCTGCTTTGTGACCTTTGGGGAACTGTTGGGGGGGGGGGGGGCTCGGTGACCATTCTTGATATTGGACCCAGAAAATATAATTTTCCAACAGCAAGCACTGACTAAGAGAAGCATAGTGTAGCCACTGCAAAAATCTCAATCTGACTTAGCATTTACTTTCATTTAATGGCAGATATATAATAATGTGCAAGTTCACCTCGACATTTGTTGCTCCTTCCTTGTCTGCTCTTGTTTGGGGGAAGGGAGACAACCTTTGGTTATAATTTCCTTGCATGTGTATACTAAAAGGGGAGATGGTTGCATTTTGGTCATAAATTCTGTACCTCATATTCGGGTTACTACAGTTTGAGCTTCTATCTTTATAGGCTACGAAGTTTAATAATTCCATGTTATTATACCGTTTATAAAGTGTTATGCTTACAAAGGACCCAGACGACATGCATTAACTAAAGAATTCCTGTTTTCTAAATTAGTGTGATTTGACTCTTAACTGCATACCCTCCAAGTGTACTGTTTTGGCTGGTACAATACCGGATCTTTTACAGTGGTACTGGATCCAAGCTAGTTCTCAGTGTATACCAAATGTTGGCCACCTGAGAAATAACTTTAATTTATTATTGTAGTTCCCCGGCAATCTTGTCTGCTGCAGTGAGTGCAAGTAGTTCAAGCACGGTGGTCCGAGAGGGGAAAGGCTTAATTTATGAGTGTAGTTTTCCCCAATCTTGTCTGCTGCAGTGAGAGTGCAAGCATGGTGGTCCAAGAGGGAAAAGTGTCCATCCCGTCCCCATGGTAACCACCACTCCACTGACATGCGCCGGCACAACCGGCTTGCCTGTGACCCCCGGAAGCAGCTGAGCTGTGGCAGCCTGGATGTTCCCCTGACACTTGGCGGGAGTGTCTGTCAGTGACCTAGAGTCAACTGTCACTGAGCCGAGCAGCAACTGAATTTATTACCCGCATGTTGGATGTTTTATGTCCGGATGATTGCAGCATCTCTCCTCGATCCATCCCGCTGTGAAATGCGGCTCCGGCTTTGATTCTACAGCACTACTAAGCTAAATCAGACACTGAGAACTAGCTTGGATCCGGTACCACTGTAAAAGATCCAGTATTGTACCCGCCAGTCTATAATCTCCGGGACACCGGTCGGGTCAGGTCCATGATTGTGGAGAAACATCGATCCTCTCACAGCAGTGCTACACTCTGAGCCCGGCTAACAAACAGAGCGGCTACACAGAGATAAGGTACTATTGCAGAACTTCATGAAATAAATCAAACAGTCTTCACTGGGGTAACCGACCAACTGCAGCGCTGCCTGCATGTGATGATCTTGATGATGTAGCCAACATTTTTCTTCTTTGATCTGCATGTTTAGAGGCAATGAATGTCCCACATCTGAGTGAGTCTGAAAATAAAATAAAAATTATTTCTCGCTCTTGGGACCCTGGTAATTGAACTGGCCCTTGGAATACACATGGGCAATAGTGGGGTGCTGTCTGTGCCCGCCCCGCTCACTGCAGTACACATGCACCTATTTTTATCTGTCAGTTGTTGGAGGGTCTGTAACTGTTTAGAGGTGTGTTATACCACGCTGGGAGTTTTATCTCTGTGGGTTCTTCACATCTCTCCTCATGTAGTTTATTTTATTGCTAAGTGATTCTATCTACTTTTTGTTCTAGTTTCGTAACATACAGTAGTATAAGTAGTTTTCTTAGTAGTACTCTTAATTTGTATTAGTATTTATATTTATTGTCGTTACAGTTCAAAACTTTGCTTGCTATCTTAATAGTTTGTGTTTGACTAGTTAGAGCAGCAGCACTGTTAGCTGGCTTCTAAAATTTAGTAATATACATATAGGTACATGGAATGTACAGAATTGGTTCTCCAGTTAAAAGAAAGAGATCTTCATCATCTCAAAAAAAAAAACTGCCATAGCAATGTTACAAGAAACACATTTAGTCCCGTTAGAAGCAAAAAACATTAGCAAGGGATGGGTTGCAGATATTGAGCATAATTGCTACTCTACAAAAAAAAAAAAGAGGAGTAGCAGTTATGATTAAAAAGGGCATAAATTTCATCAAACATAACCATATATCGGATTCAGAGGGTAGGTTTCAGATTCTCACTGGAACCCTTTATGGTAAAACAATAGCTTTTTGTGGTGTATATACTTCAGTTCCTTTAGTAAATTATTGTTTGATAATTCGGCCCAGTGGCGCAGAGGGCTGAGGCGTAATGCCTTATGTCATGCTATGCCAGTGACCTGGGTTTGGAGGGACCTTCGTTCGTCGGGATGCCGGCATTGGGGGGGGGGCAGGATTGAGCAGCCTAACGACAGCTCTCCTCTTCTGGGGAGGTTGTGGCATGCCTCCCCACCCCCAAGTAGTTCCACTGCCACGGGGTGTAAGTCCAGTGGCCGCACAGGCAGGAGGGGGCAGCAAGTTGGGAGGGTGTCTCACACCGTGGCGTGTTCATGCCTCCACATGCGTGCCCTTGAGTAAGGGGGATGGGCGAAACCCGGGGGCACAAAATACCAAAAAAATGTAAATAAAAAAAATATATATATTGTTTGAAATTGGCTCACTAAAAGACCATGAAGTTATTCAGTTATTCTAGAGGGAGATTGCAAGTAAGGTTATGGACACACTGTTGGACAAATCTGTTACTGTAGAATTGTTAAATAAGGAGTTTTGTTAATTTCATGGTCCCGATCTCCGCAGTCAGTGGCATTCAGAGTTCGTGCATCCGCCCGATCAGCTGATCCCTGACAGCCTGTTTAAAGGTGCACTGACATGGCACTGTCAGCTGTCCATCAAAAAAAAAGGACAAATGGATTTACCGCAGCTACTGCAAGCTTCATCATGTCCCTCCATAAGTGGCTGTCCTGCAGCAGACTGCAAAAACATGAGGGATGTGGAGCATGCAGTGATCAGTAATATATCTGCCAAAGCTCTCAGCAAGACAGTCGATATCCCTCTTGTTGTGGCATGAGAACTTCTGGATATGTAGCCACCAGCCAAGAAACAGAGGACGCAATATATCCAGTACTCTCCAGAAGTCCAGTTTGATGTCGGCAAGCATGCTGCAGAATTTGGGGTGATGAGGGCTGTCCAGTTTTGCAGCCAAAAATATGGCAGCACAGTGAAAGTACAATAGGAAAATTAAAACTGGGCTATCTAGTTAAACTGCACTCTGACCTGACCTTATTGCCACCAGAGCTCCCAACCAAATCTAGAGGCCACCCCACTCTTCTCATAGATGACCTAGAAGCAGAGTTTAAAAAAATCATAAAAAGGTCTGCAAGGAGAAGTGACTGTAGTAAATGCCTGTGTTGTGCTTGATGTGGCGGCAGGCATTGTAAAGGCACACAGTCAACAACTGCTTGCTCAGTATGGTGGTAGCCTCTCACTGACCAGGCAGTGGTCCTGGCAGTTTCTGAACTGGATAGGTTACTGCAAGCGTAAGGGTACAGAGGCAGGTAGAAAAAGATCTAGGTGATAATACCGCATCAAAAAAATAAAAATGGCACAACCAAAATCATGAAATCAAATAAAAGGTTGGTAAAAACACTGACCGGCACAAATGCTGACACAACACACAAACTAACAGGAAAACATCAGGAGTTTTTTGTTTTGTGGGGGGCTCCCCCCACCCCCTGGAATTAATATAGTCAACTCCTAGGGGGTATGGACCATGGGAAGGGGGGGGGATTTCCTTATAAACAATAACAAAAAAAATGTCCAGTACAGGGAGATGGGGAACCAAACCCTAGTCCCCAGGTCTCCTCCGCTCCAGGTGCTAGTGGCTTAGCCACTCCATGACGGGAGCAGCTCAACCAGGCACCACACCTACAACTACTTCATCCCTTCCCCATCTGTACATATAGTGACGGGGTAGTGGCAATTGCATAATGTTGTTATACCACTGTCGCTGTAAATGCTTTCAAGATTTTTGTCGCAATATTATTCTGGTGATATTATTGCAGCAATATCTTAAGGGGATATGAGTAGAAAAACACCGGATGTCTTGCTGTTCTAAAAATGAACTTTCTCAACCGGATCGCTAAGGCCGTCAGAAGAACTCATCCCCACTGACCTTGTTTTTAACATAGACGAGGCTGGTCTGAAGTTAATCCCCTGTTCACAGTGGACTATGGGTGAGACAAGTGCAAGTAGGTTGAAGTCACTTAGGGAACAAGAGATAGGACTCCTCCTTCTTGGCTGCACATTATCTGGTCGGTCCCCAAAGTGACTTATCAGGGCAGAACACAGAACTGCCACCCTGCATACAAGTTCCCTGAGTCTTGGTGTATAACGTACTCTGAGAACCACTGGGCAAATTTTGGCACCATGCTCCTGTATATTGACAGCATTCGTTTGCCCTACATTGACAGTGTAAAAGAAAAACATGATTTGCCAGTAGAGCAGCGAGCACTCTTAATCATGGACCTGTTTGGGACACACACAACACAGCAAGTGGTTGATAAACTGGAGGAATCACAGATTGTCCCTGCTGCATCTACTGACCTGTTACAGCACCTGAACCTCAGTTAACAAGATTCTAGAAGACTGTATGAAGAACCACTTCGCAGACTGGTATGCTGACGTGATCAGTGAGCAGATCAGTCGGGCATACCGTCTGATAATGTCAGCATGGATCTCCGTATGTCCAGTCTGAAAACTAAGCATGTACAGTGGCTCAGTGCATCCATCACAGAGCCACAAACATGATCAGAGGATTGTATTGCTGGGTTTCGGCAAGCTGGCATCCTGGAGGCACACAGAGAGTGCCTCACTACAAAAGATCCCCAGGATCCCCGAGGAGAAAACTAATGGATTACTAGCAACTGAGTAACCGAGACTGACTGCAGCTACACAGCAGAGCTCTCACTTGCTGAAGTTCAAGTACTGTACTTTTTAGTAACTTTTTACTGGTAAAACAGTTGCTTTTAAATTGCCTCACCTTTTTTTTTTTTTTTTAAGGCATTTTCGTAGCCGAGGTAGGGAAGGTAATGGGCAGACTGGATGGGCCTTGCGGTCCTCATCTGCCGTCAACTTTTATGTTCAACAGCACTACTGTATGTTTAAAGCAGCAAAGGTTTGTGATGCGAATGAAATTGTGTGGGTGCGGAAATACTGTGGATTTTTTTTTTTTTTTTCGCATCCTTGTTTCATTCTTAATTCAATATTAATACTTTGAGTTGTTTATTTACAGCACTGATCGAATGGCTGTATTGTGGTGTGTTATGGTTGCTTGTGGGTGTTAGCAGCTAACTGCACGGCCATGCTGCTCCATAGCCAGTGTTTGTTTGCTTTATTTTTAACATTTATTTTTTAGCAGTTTAACGGTTAAACAGTTTACAGCACTAACAGAATGGCTGTATTTTATTGTGTTTTTGGTTGGTTGTGGGTGATTATGGCTAGGGTTACCAGATGTCCTCTTTTATGAGGACATGTCCTCTTTTCCAGCTGCCAAATATTCTTTATGTACCTTCTCTATCCTCTTGTATTATTATTATTTTTATAATTTTTTACTCTCTCCAACCCAGAATCTCCTTATAAATGAGCTGTGAAGGCGGTGGGGATTTTAAACCTATTTACTCAGGGTCTGTCACAAGGGCTCATTGAGGGAGGGACTGTGTGTTCTCTTTTTGGCATCCCAACATCTGGTACCCCTAATTGTGGCTAACCTCACTACCATGCTGCTCCATAACTTGCTGTTTTCAGGACCATGTGGCTTAGGTATGCCGCCATTCTAAGTTTGCAGAAGGTGTCCACCTAGTGAATTAAGTGAAATTATACAATAGGGTATGAAAATCCTGTAACCTCATTGGTCAAAACACATCACTTGACCATGGTATATCCTGTAATAACTCACAGCTGAGAAATGGCATTTATAAAAAACATACTTAAACACATTTAAAATTTATTTTACAAATGGGTTCATTGTATAATCACAATAAGGCACTCCAGGGTGTGGGTTATTGGGGGATTTACCCACTTCTTGTGTGGTTAAGTCACTCGGCTGCGACTTGTGGCACACCACACAAGGCGTGGTTAAATCCCCCAGTAACCCACACCCTGTCATGCCTTATTGCTTAAATAAAATGGCATTAAACATTACCCATTCTACAATATTAAAATAGCAGTAAGACTCTCAAATTCTAGTAAAGCTCTCCAAGATGGGACTAATGAACTAGGCCTCTTAGATGTTTGGGAAGTGGTACATCCCCAGGGCAAAGAGTAGTCTTTCTTTTCTGCAAGGCATGGTACATTCAGTAGGCAGGGTTATTTGTTCTGCTCCATAAATGTATGTAACTCTGTTTCCAGCACGGAATATGATAATTTTGTCAGATCAGAGCCTATTAAAAGCCTCCATTTATTTTGAAAATAATGCCCCAATGAGTTCCAGATGGAAGTGCTTCATCTCCCCCTTTACAGAAGTCTAAATTTAAGAAATGGATTATAAAGAAGACTTTGTTATACTTTGAAATTAAACAGCAACTAGGAGATCTCTTTACAATGCCTATGGGAGGCATACAAAGTTTATATTAGAGGCAGGATTACTGGATTTGCAGCCAACAAAAAAGAAAGAGGAATCATCAGACAAAGAACAACAGCTAAATAAATTACAAACATAATTTTAGCAAAATCCATCCCAAAACAAGATCTACTTTTTCAAATTACAGAATTAAAATATGAGATAAATAAATAAAAATTCATACTGTGAAAACTGAACATGCACTATTTAGAGTAAGGTGGAATTTTTGAGAATCTGATGAAAAGGCCGGGAAACTTTTGGCCTGCCTCCTTTAAAAAAAAAAAAAAAAAAACCAATAAAATCAGAATAACATTAATGGCATTCATCCCAATAAAGGGAATATATCATATGACCTTAAACTTGCTAACTCCTGCTTCAAATGTTTTTATAAAAAGACGTCGGCCGGCCGGCCAGCACAGTAGTAGCACTACTGCTTGCAACACCAACAATCTAGGTTCGGGAACAAATCTGGGGTGTCAGAGGGTAGGCTGGGGAGAAACTCGACAGTGTCCATAGGACTGTTCTCCTCTTGGGGGTCAGAGCCTGGCCCCTTGCGGATGCTGGGGGAAAGGCAGCCTGGGTCAAGAAAGTAGGGAGGTATGACAGACATTGTTGAATGTCACGTAGGAACGCATGGCATGCACCATGACATACTTGCACACCACACCTACCCGGGGGACGAAAATCAGAAAACTGACCGGGAGTAGGATGACTGCGAGTGCCCGCACCAAAACAGTAGGGTACACCAGCCCGAACTGGATGGGAACCTTGCCAGGGAGAGGGCAAGCTCTGGGGGAAGACAGCTGGCAGGTAAGTCCTGGTGGACGTCGGGGTGATGGGAATGGGGCGTTTGTAGGAACGAGGGACGACCAGGATAGGAGGGAAAAAATATATTTTTATAAAAAGCTGTGCACCTCTCAAGGCATGCCTGACCCTAACTTCCTGGAAGAATTTGTAAGAACAGCAAATCAATCCAAAATCAGAGACTTGCAAAGCAGTTTATAGATAGCCAGTTTCCACAGAAGACATTGCAGAAGTTATTAATAAATCCCATAATAAGAAAACACCTGGACTAGATGGCCTTCCCAGTGAGATCTATAAACACCTAAATACACGTTTTACTAAATACTTGGCAGCCATGTTTCAGGAATCCCTAGTTTTTGGGCAAATTACAAAACACTATGAATGAAGCCTTTATCTGTGAACTAGCAAAAAAGAGGAAGCATCATTTAGAGTGTACAGATTACTGGCTCATATTTTTGTTAAATTCTTGTGAGGATGTGAGATAAAGACAAACACCAACACCAGGATGAAGTGCAAATAAATATACAGATTTATTTTCTCCAAAACAATATTAGGTGTACTTTCGACAAAAATAAGAAAATAAATAGAAGGCAATCAAAGTATGTATATGTCATAAACGCATCACTAGAAGCAGGCTAGTGAATTCTCTGGGTCAGTACTCCATTGATCCCTACAACATTCTGTCTTAGACTGGGGAAAGGGAGTCTTATATACCTGCACAATACAGGTGACTAAGGAGACTCCACCCACTTTCTGAAAATACAGATAAATATGCTCCAAATGAAGTGTTTTCACATAAACAAGCATCCAAACATCAATTTATAATGTCACAATTCTGATTCTGCTATTGTATTTCAATAAACGTGTTTTAATCAGTAATGAAAGGAACATTCCCAGAGTGGAGGCTCCGCCCATCGGATGCTTGTCCTCTAAGTGGAGAACACAATGCACCGGTCAGCTCTATAGAGCTAGGCACTGGACAAGGCAGGATCTCCGTCGGGAGGCTTCGTCCAGGTAAAACTTTGAAATGCACTGTCTTGCGGGAGACAAGAAAATAACTAAAAACTACTGTTCATTACAATAAGCAGTCCCTCCCGACTCTGTAACATCTAATTTTCAGGCAAAGGTGATATCCGAGAGTGGGGGGCGGGAACCGCACTGTACCTAAGCTAACAGGAAGAAAAAAAAAAAAAGCTTCCTGTGCTAAGCGTTGCCACGACATAACAACATAGGCACACCAGCAGTGTAAAGGAATACATGCCAATACATGAAGTCCGCAGTATTCCACTCTGTTTTACCATATTTTAATTCTCGGAATACTTCTTACCGAAAAAGGAAGGGGTGGGGAAAATTCAAGAGTAGCTGCTTTTATTTCTTTACAATGTATTAGTATGCTCTGTACTACATTCTAGCTCGGAGCCTGGACCAAGTGTAGAATAGACAGGATGCTCCCAAAATGATTCACTAAAGCATGGGCAAAGGAGTTGTTAACAGTTCATAACCCTCTTGATTCTACCTTCTACAGCGACTCACTGTAACTCTGGTATTAATTTCCCGTTCTTTTCCCAATATATCGGGTCTTTGTTACAGGGGCTGCATCTGCAGCATAACGATACAGTACTCCTACAGTACAACAGTATAATCAGGGCCCCTGGTGTTCTGCGGCAGAATTTTCTGATTTCTGCGGCATGATTTATTCACTTCTCTGGCAGAACACAGTCCTGCATTGGCTAACTATGATGTGATGTCATCGATGACATCATATGCAGAGCATAGAGGAGGGGCTTCAGGATAAACGAGATGGGAAAGAAAGCCTGACACTATGGAAAAACAGTATATTTATAAGAAAATTCACCAAAAACAATGAATTCTGCGGCACTATATATATATTCTGCGGCATGATGCAGATTCCGCAACCGCAGAACCCCAGGGGCATTGAGTATAATATTTCTTTTTAAACAGAGGAGAGATTAACGCTACCAGGCCATGAAACGAGAAATCCAGTAAAGACAAAAAGGGATGAACAGAGACATTTAACAGGTGGCCTGCCTGTAAATGTACTAAAGAAAACAAAGTAGAGCAAGAGGAAGCCAGACAGACTGCTGTTGCGACAGGCTTTTTAAAGAGAGCTCTCTCGGATATGACACCTCCATAACAATTCTGATTACAACATATTAACAAAACTATTAGCAAACAGAATGATTCAGGTTATGCATACATTAATAGGCAGAGAACAAGTAGGCTTCATAAAGGGTAGGCAGGCAGCTGACAACCTACACAGGCTGTTTTTGGTGATGTCGTCAGCACAAAATTATCCATAGTCTCCTGTCCTGGCAGTCTCTTTGGACATAGGGGAACTATTTGAGCCCTACAGTGGGCCTACGTAGACAGTATCCTGGAATTTTTCAATATTAGTCATATTTTGAAAAAAATAGATTTCAATATTTATAGAGAAACAGTTAAGCTTCTATTGTTACTAATGATCCCATTTCTGAACATATCTCTTTCTATAGGGGCACACATCAGGGGTGTCCTCCTCCCCTTCACTGTTTATCCTGGCTATAGAACCCCTGATTAGAAAGATGAGTTCTACTAGGATTCATGGCATCCAGATGGGTAGCTCCTCCAAGAAAGTGTTTGCATTCACAGATGATATTCGGCGCACCCTGTCCCAACTGCACTTTTCAATTGGCAACTTAAAATAATTGTTACAAGAGTTTGCTATTTCTGGTTCATTTACTAACTAGTCTAAATCAAAGGTATCATTATTTCAGAATCTTAAATTAAAGACCCTAGATTATCTGTAGACCTTAACATTACTTGAGTGACTAAGAGAGTAACGTATTGGGGCACAAATATTTATGACTCAGTTATAAAAACTAATTTCCAACTTATCTTCTGTATTATCAGAGACAATCAGAGACTTAGAAAAATGGTCTAAACTGCACCTCTCTATGGGGGAACAAATTTGATAAAAATGATTATTGCCCCCAAGATTTTTTTTTATATATTAAGTAACTTGCCATCCCTAATTAAAGGTTCTTGGTTTTGAAAACTAGATAAACTCTTCACCACCTTTCTATGGGACAGTAAACCTCCATGGTTGAATATCGAAAACCTAAGGTCAGCTAGGCAATTTGGAGGCTTTGCTCTACCATTGTGTCAGGGCTATTTTGGGATTTTTAGACTGAAACAGGTGGCTGTTTGATTTATGACCCCCTCCAGTGTGGACTGCCCCGTATAGGGGAAGGTGGAGAATGTGTTGGTTAAACATTTGAGACTAACAGATCTTCTGTTTATACCGACTCCTAAAACGTTATCTGACCACCTCTATTTCTGTTCTAGCCTGTCAAAAATATGCTAAAGTAAGAGAAGCTTATCTCCTTCGCATTGCAGTTTATGCCCATGTGGAATATGCCAGTATTCACTTATAAGGGTTAAATATTTAAGGACATAGGTTGAATTAAAGAAGGTAGTAGAACACGTGCAGATTTACTTGATGATTAGAATCGACTACTTTTGACGGTATAATAAAATAAAATTCAGAGGCTTCACTTTTTGTTATATCTACAGAGTAGGGAGTCATTACTTGAAGATGTTTTATCTTCTGACTTCAGGCTTCCGTCTAATCTGAAATGGCAACATTTTCTTAAAATAACAAACCTTGCTATTGGAGGCCTTCAAACGGACCCCGGGAACCTCTAGAAATCTCTCGTCCTCTGGTGAGGGATTACTAGAGATTCCAGGATCCGCTTAAAGACCCTCAGAGCCATCATTCGGCCAGGCCCCGACCCCTGTGGAACTCTACTCGCTGTCAGAGATTGCCTGACCACTGAGGCCTTTAAATCTGCTCTTAAGACACATTTGTTTAAATTGGCATTTCCTGAAATGTGATATTTTGCTGCTCTTTTAACAATATTTTAACTTATTTGTTGATTAATTTGATTTTTATCTTGTTTGTACAAGCTCGTTCATATTCTTGAATTGCGCTTTTTAGAAATACATTTTTGACTGATTGATATGTATATGTTTTTTTATCCTCAGAAGGCAACAATTTGACAGAGTCTGCTAAAAACAAATGGGGGAAAAGAATTTCAAGTGCAGATATTAGGAAAAACTGGCCCAAATTATCGGAAAATGCCCACAGAAGTTGAAGAGAGATACAAGGGAGATTAATCCAATTTAACATTTACATTATTTTTTATGGTTCCACACTTCAGCTTAACAGAATTGGATAAAGCAAGTCAGACAAATGCTAGAAATGTGGTAGTTCGAAAGCAGATCTGAGTCATGTATTATGGTGTTGTCCAGAAATCCTAAAAATATGGAAACTTGTTCACTCTCATAGTCAGGTGATTCTGAAAGATGCCGTGCCCTTTTCTCCTGTTTTGTTTATCCTGGGGATACTACTTTAATACCCCATTTATAGAAATATAACCAAGACTGACTTCTATCTGCTTCTTTAGTCTTTAAGATACTAATCCTAAAATATTGTAAAGAAAAAAAGATGTCCTTCTCTAAGAGAATGGCTGGAAACAGAGGAAAGCAGTAAGGATAGCGAAGTCACAGACCAAAGAGAAAATAGCCGGAAGGGAACGAGACATTTTTTAGGTATGTAACTGAAAAGTGGAAGACTAGGGGAGGGATTGTAAGGTTAAAAAGGGATGAGTGGGGTAGTGCAGAGGGGGGCCATGGAAACACAGACATCCTGAACAGATACTTTTGTTCACTGTTCACAGTGTAGGAAGAAGGGGATGGACCACAAAAAGTAACAGGATCTCTGAAGGAAGGGAGGTGGACACTAGTCCTTTTTTTTAGAGGTGAAAGTCCATAAGGGACTTGCTAATCTGACAGTGAACAAAGCGGTGGGTCCTGATGGGGTACATCCTAGGGTATTGAGGGAGCTCAGCGAGGTACTGGCTGTACCTCTGACAGTACTGTTAAACAGCTCACTTGAAACAGGTGTGGTTCTGGAGGACTAGAGGAGGGCAGGCATAGTCCCACTTCATAAAAGTGATAGCAGGGAGGAAGCTGGCAATTATAGACCAGTCAGCCTCACATTGGTGGTGGGAAGGTTGATGGAATCACTGCTGAAGGAGAGGATAGTGGAATATCTGGAATGAAATTGGGTTCCAGGACCCAAGACAGCATGGATTCACGGGGTGGGAGGTCATGTCTTACAAATCTGACAGATTTCTTTGATTGGGTGACCAAGGAATTAGATCAGGGTGGAGCGGTGGATGTGACCTACCTAGACTTCAGTAAGGCATTCTACTTCGTTCCACACAGAAGACTAGTAAGCAAGCTGAGTGGCCTAGGAGTGGGTCAGAAGTTGGTAAACTGGGTAAGAAATTGGTTAGGGGATAGGCGGCAGAGGCTGGTGGTAGACAGAGTTCACTCTGAGGAGGGATGCCTCAAGGATCTGTGCTAGGATTGGTCCCCTTTAATGTCTTTATAAGTGACATTGCAGAGGATCTACAAGGGAAGGTTTGCCTATTTGTGGATAACACCAAAATCTGCATTGGGGTGGATTTTCTTGGGGGGGGTGGGGGGAGTGTGTAAAGGATGAGCAGAGACCTAAGAAAACTTGAGGAGTGGTCACGAGTATGGTAGCTGGGTTTTAACGTGAAAAAAAGGCAAAATAATGCACTTGGGGCACAGAGATCCAGGGGCAGAATAGAGAATTTGTGGAGTGTTATTGATGACTACCAAGCAAGAGAGAGACCTTGGGGTAATAATCTCTGATGACCTAAAGGTGACCAGGCAATGCGAAATAGCAGTTGGGAGGGCTAGTGGGATGCTGGAGTGCATAGGGAGAGGTATCGCCAGCAGAAAGCGGGAGGTGGTGGTGCCTCTGTATAGATCACTGGTAAGTCCTCACTTAAAATACTGTGCACAGTTCTGGAGGCCACATCTCTGGAAGAATATTGACAGAGTGGAGACGGTCCAGAGGAGAATAGCTAAAATGGTGAAGGGTCTGCATCATGAGCCCTATGAGGAGAGACTGAAGGAACTCTGTATGTACACCCTGGAAGGGAGGGGGGGATATGATAGAAACTTTTAAATATCTCACAGTGGTAATAAGACACAGGAAGGAAGCATTTTTCGGAAAAATAAATAGATGCATGAGAACAAGGGACATGCTGTAAAGCTGGAGGGGGGGTAGATTCAGGAGAGATATGGGGAAGTAATTCTCACAGAAAGGGTACTGGATTCATGGAATAGCCTAGCATCCGAGGTGGTGGGGGTGAAAACAGTGATAGGGTTCAAGAATGCATGGGATATGCATAAGGGTATCTTGGTGAAAAGAAATTGGGAAAGGATATAGGGTCTACGCTGATGCTGTAGGTAAGGAAAAATGGGCAGACTGGGTGGGCCAAGCAGTCCTTATCTGCTGACAAATTCTGTGTTTCTATGTATTTTACAACATATTTCATGTACTGTTACAATATAATATACTATATAGAAGTGGTTCTAAACTAACTTTTTGCATTTTAGTAAATTGTGACCTGTAGGTTCTGCTGCTGTTCATCTGGGGAGCTGAGACTTTCCTTTTAAGCTTGTTAACCTATGCTATTATTCTGTGTTTCCCCGAAGTAAATAGCCTCTACCCCTTGCTTTTCTGGGTGGGATGCTGGGCAGCATGTGGTCCTGTCTGGGTCCAAGGGATAAGAAAATGGGACAAATGATCAAAGATCCAGAATGAGGAGAGGTCTTGATGGTCCCTTTTAGACCTCAGTCTGTTGCCGGTTTATAAGTGTTTTGCTGAACAAATGACAAAAAGGGGCCGTTTCTTTTTTTAAAGATTGTTACATTGCATGTTCATTTAAAATGGCAGACCAAGCTGGTGTTACTTTTTGAATCTATTTTGACCGAGAGTTTGAATCCTTGTTAGAATATTGTTTTTGTCAGAAGTAACCCTAAGCATTTACCCTTGGTTACCTTTGGGGCTTCTCGGCTGTGACCCAGGCCTCTTCCTTGTTGGAGAGGTTATGGGGCCTGCCAAGGGTTGGACTGACAGACCGGTTGAGAAGTATGTTGGGATTCCCCTGTGGAGGTTTTTCCAGCTTTCTTTAAAATAGATGTACCTTTTGTTTGTTTATTCCTTGAGCATGTTTGTATGTCCCCCATTTAGGTGGGTATCCCACATTGCCTTTCACGCAGTGCTCTGGCTTGAGCTGGCATCAAAAGTGTTACTTCACTTTTTAAGTTAAATTTTAATGTCTTATTTTATCATGTAATTATACATTACAAATGATTATACAGCATTATGCTGCTGACAAGTTAAATGAAACCTCAGTGGGATTTCTCTCTCTCTCTAGGTGGATGAATTTGAGAATGAACCTATTATACTGATACTGGGGTGGGGTGGGGAGGGACCCGGGAGGACAGTAGTCTCTATGCTAAGGACAGACTACACTTGAGTGAGGAGGGAAAGAAAGTGTTGAAACAGAGGATGGAAGAGTACATAGAGGAAGTTGGGAATTTAAACTGGGAGCGGGGCCGGGGGTGGCAAGAGACATGCAGAGACCACAGGTTGGGAAATCATATGAGCTTACCCCCCATAACAGTGACAAAGGACAAATGGCAAGTACTGTTGGTGAGCTAGGAAAGATGGGAGGGGGGGAAGAAAGGGTGGAAGGTGGTTACCCTTAATGCTAGGAGCCTTGGGAGGAAAACTGCAGAGTTACAGGTGCTCATGGCAGAGGGGGAGGTGGACATTGCAGCCATCACAGAATCATGGGCCACCCAATACAATGACTGGGACCTGTCTGTACCAGGGTACAGGTTATTTCGTAGGGACAGGGTGATTGGGAAAGGGGGGGCACTATATGTGAAGGAAGGACTGAAGTGTGTAAGGGAGGAAGGGGAGGAGGGTAGTACAGAGTCACTTTGGATGCAAATCCAGGATTCCAAGAATAAGATTCTCAGAATGGGAGTGGTGTACAGGCCACCATCTCAGACGAAGGAATTAGACAGGGAACTAGTGGGACAGATCAGGAGGACCTGTGAGAAGGGTAGTGTGGTGATTGTGGGGGACTTCAGCATGCCAGGAGTGGACTGGAGTACCCCAACAACCAGGAACAGAAGGGAGCAGGTACTGCTGTATGCCTTCCAGGACAGCTTCCTGCTGCAAATGGTCAGTGAACCATCCAGGTTAGGGAATACCCTTGACCTTGTGCTGGCAAATGGGGACTTTGTGAGAGAAGTTACGGTGGAAGAACCGCTGTCAGGGAGTGACCATCACTTAGTATGGCTCACATTGGATATGGGCAAGGAAGGAGTGGAATCTGGTACAAGAGTGCTGGACTTCAGGAGGGCCGACTTTGGAAGAATGGGGGAAGTGGTAAAAGGGTACCTTGCCAAAATTCAACCTAGCATGGACACTAACCAGAGGTGGGAGCTCAAAGCTGGGGATAGTGGAGGCAACCAAAACCTGCTGCAAGGCCCAGAGCAAGAAGGCTAGGGCTAAGAAACCAAGCTGGCTGAGCAAGGAGGTCATAGAAAAGGTAAGGAGGAAAAGAGCTGCCTTTAGAAGGTACAAGAAAACAGGAAGGGGGAAGACAGGGAGGAGTACTTGATGGAATCAGGAGGTGACTCTGGCAGTGAGAGTAGTCAAGGCATCACTGAGACTCAGGCTGGCACAAGGCATAAGAAGGGAGAAGGACTTCTTGGGGTACTCAGGAGAAAAGGAGTCTAAGGACCACATAGTAAGGATTAGGAAGGAGGGTTGGGTGGAAGCAGGGTGCAGTGAGGCAGAAGCACTAGATGATTACTTCTATTCAGTATTTACTAAGGAGAAGAGGGGGGTGACACCCAAGGGGGGCGGAACGGCAGAAAGGGGGGGAGGGGTGACAGGGAAATCACGGAGGGCAGAGTTTGTGAGGGTTTAAAGGCACTGAGGGTGGACAAGGCACCAGGTCCAGATGGCATCCACCCCAGGGTACTAAAGGAGCTGACAGAGGTCCTTGCGGGACCTTTGGTAGAGCTATTTAATGCCTCACTACACTCGGGGTGTGTACCTCAGGGCTGGAGGATGGCTCATGTGGTGCCCTCCACAAGAGTGGGCCCAAGGATGAACTGGGGAACTACAGACTGGTGAGCCTTACATCCATTGTGGGTAAGCTAATGGAGACTATCCTGAAGGAGGGGCTGGTGGCCCTCCTAGAGGCCAGAGGACTACAGGACAGCAGACAGCATGGCTTCATATGTGGCAGATCCTGCCAAAACAACCAGGTGGAGTTCTGTGACTGGGTAACTAGGCAACTGGACAGGGCCATGCAGTGGATGTCCTGTATCTGGACTTCAGTAAGATATTCGACTGTACCGCATGGAAGGCTGGGAAGTAAGTTAGAAGGCACAGGGGCAGGTGCAAAGCTAGTGAGATGGGTAGGGAACTGGCGTCAGGGAAAGCAACAGAGGGTGGTGGTGGGTGGGGATCGCTTATACCCAAGGGTAGTGACGAGCATGTGTTCCACAGGGCTCAGTGTTGGGACCAGTGTTGTTTGGGATATTCATTGCAGACATATCATTGGGCATCAAGAGCAACATCAGTCTGTTTGCTGATGATACCAAGGTAGGAGCAGTGGTGGATGACCTAGGGGGGTGGCAGGGGTTGCAGGATGATCTGGCAAAGCTTGAAACCTGGTCAGACACCTGACAACTGGGGTTTAATGCCAAAAAGTGCAAGGTGCTGCATTTTGGAATGAAGAACCCAAGGAGGAGTTACCAGCTGGGGGGAGTGCAGCTAGCCCAGACAGAGGAGAAGGATCTGGGGGTGCTCATTACAGGGTCAATGAACAACTCGGCACAATGTAGGAAGGCAGCTGTAAAGGCCAACAAAATGCTGGGTTGCATTGCAAGGGGTATATCCTTGAGGAGGGAGGAGGTGATTCTGCCACTGTATAGATCATTGGTTCGACCACACCTGGAGTACTACGTGCTGTACTGGTTCCCATATCTGAAGAGGAACGTTAAGTTGCTGGAGGGGGTGCAGCGTAGGGCGACAAAGATGATCAAGGGGCTGAGGGACTCATCATACGAGAGGAGGCTGAGGGAATTGAACATGTACTCGCTGGAGGAGAGGAGGGACGGGGGGACATGATTGAAACCTTTAAGTACATGAAAGGAATAAACAAGATGGGTACAGAGGGGCTGCTCAAAGTAAGGGAGGGGAGGGACACCAGGGGGCCATAATATGAGACTGGACGGAGGAAGGTTCAGGAGGGAGATGAGGAGACACTTTTTTACAGAGAGGGTAGTAGCTGGGTGGAATGCATTACCTGCAGAAGTGGTATCCAGTAGAACAGTGGACTGCTTCAAAAGGGGATGGGACAGGACAAGGGGAAGGGTCAATGAAGGGGAAGGGTGGAAGGGAGGGGTAGCTGCAGAATAAGGGGTGCTAGCGGCACATTCGAGCATACTTGATAGACCTCTAGGCCTTTATCTGCTGGCAAATTTCGTATGTTCGTAACTAAGACTGAGCATTTTATTCTGAGACTCTTTAAGTGTTCATGCTTGTAATTGTAATATTGTTATTTTACTTGCATGTTCTGTTTGATAGTCTGCTTTTAGTATATTGTAAAGGCTTACAGCCAAACAATAAAAGCTTACTACTACTAAGGCAGATACAAATCAAATAAAATCTCTGCACCGTGGCTTTGGGCTTCGCTGGTGTATCTCGATATGTTCTTAATAAACTGATTTAAGCTACTAAGTATGCCTTTGTTGTTTTGTTGAAATCTCCCCGGGTGCAGAGACTTGCTTTGTTTTGTATCTGAGTAGCAGGCTGGTCACCTTACTCTGCAATGCCACTCATTCCAGAGCGCACCTTGTTTCACTGTTTATACTGCTGAGACAGAGGCTGGCGAGCATGAAAGTGAGCCAGAGCCAGGAGCTGAGGTGGATAAGGAGGTGCAGAGGTTGGAGCTGGAGCTTGCCCTGGTTAAAGCAAAGGCTGAGGCAGAGCTGCAGAAGATGAAGCTGCAAGCAGAGGAGCGAGAGAAGGAGGAGAAGCGAAGGGCTGATGCGGAGAAGCAGAAGACTGAGGCAGAGCTGCAGCGGATACAGCTAGACGCAGAGGAGCGAGAGAAAGCGCGCCAGTATGAGCTCCAGCTGAAAGAGCTTGAGCACGAGAGAGAAATGGAGATTCTGCGCCGGAGGACAACACCACAAACAGTGAGTAATTGCATGAGGGATTTCACCCAGGAAGCCAAAATTAATTAGAAAATGTTTCCCCAGATATCAGGATGCGATGATCTAGATATGTTTTTAAGATCTTTTGAGAGAATCTGTGGATAGTTTGAATTAGTCAGGGCGTCTTGGGCAATTTTCCTCTTGCCAGTTCTTACAGGCAACGCGTTAGAAGCTTTCACCAAAATGGACAATGACTGCATAGACAATGGTAAAGCGAAAAATGCCTTGGGAAACCATTTTGAATTAACTGCCGAGGCCCATAGGCAAAAATTTAGAAGGTTAAGAAAGGCGCCGGGAGATAGCTATGCTGAAATGTGTGTGCAGCTAAGTAATTGAGGAAAAAAGAACTGCTAACTCTCCTGGCCCAAAAGACCCTTTGTGATTGTAATTAGCAAACACCTATGACTAATCTCCATCATAACTAATGCACCCCCGCCCCCGGTCTACCTCCCCCTTCCTTCTTCCCACTTCTTCTCTCCACCCCCTCTCTGACAAAGCCCCTTGTCGGCTGCTCCCCACCCCTGCTCTTTTCCTCACCTCACTATCCTTATTCTGTGTCAAAGCCCCCTCAGGCTGCTTCCACCATGCCCTGTGTTTACATCTGTTTGACTTCTTTTCCTGTTTTCAACTACTACCAGCTCAGTATGTTTAATGCACCCAAACTTATTTTAGCACTCCTGACACTGTAACTGCCTATTTGCTTTCTACCTGTACAGCATATAACCTTTTGTGTACTTTGAATGTTCTGTAACCTGCTTATGTAAATATTGTCTCTGTGGACATGGCCTACCTAGACTTTAGCAAGGCATTTGACACAGTCCCGCACAAAAGATTAATAAACAAATTAGCCAGCCTGGGAGTGGGCTGCAGGGTGGTAGCCTGGGTAAAACACTGGCTGGACAACAGGACACAGCGCGTAATAGTAAATGGAGTCCACAGTGAAGAAAGGAGGGTTACTAGTTGGGTACCGCAGGGTTGAGTACTGGGACCAGTCCTTTTTATTGTCTTTATAAGTGACATTGCAGAGGGACTGGAGGGGAAGGTATGTCTCTTTGCAGATGACACAAAGATCTGCAACAGGGTTGATACGCAAGGTAGGGTGGATAGGATGAAAAGGGACTTGGCAAGGTTGGAGGAATGGTCAAATGTAAGGCAGCTTAGATTCAACGCAAAGAAGTGCAAAGTAATGCACCTGGGAAACAAAAACCCAGGGGAAGAGTACGCAATGGGGGGTGATATACTGACAACAACAAAAATGGAAAGGGACCTGGGGGTAGCCATACCAGATGACCTAAAGGTGGGCCAGCAATGTGAGAAGGCAGCAAGGAGGGCTGGGAGGATACTGGGATGCATAGGGAGAGGCATCACCAGTAGAATACAGGAAGTTGTTGGCCCTCTGTACAGACAGTTGGTAAGACCACATCTGGAGTACTGTGTACAGTTCTGGAGACCCCATCTCTACAAAGACATAGACAGGATGGAGGCTGTCCAGAGGAGGGCAACCAAAATGGTGCAGGGTCTGCACCAGAAGACATATGAAGAAAGACTAAAGAAACTAAGGATGTATAGCCTCGAGGAAAGGAGGGAGGGGGGGGACATGATAGAAACTTTCAAATACCTCAAGGGAATCATCAAAGTCCAAGAGGGTAGCATCTTTAAGAAAAAGAGATGTGCAAGAACAAGGGGGCACAATTTGAAGATAAAGGGGGGACGGCTCAGAGGTAATGTGAGGAAGTATTTCTTCACAGAAAGGGTTGTAGATGCATGGAACAGCCTTCCTGAGGAGGTCATAGAGTCAAAGACAATGGGGGAATTCAAGAATGCATGGGACAGACATAAGGCAATTCTAGTGGGGGGTAATAATAAGTTTATTTATAAAGTGCCTTTCAATTTTCAAGGCGCTATACAAAATAAACAACACAGATCAGGTAGTAAAATTCAGTATAAAACACAATAAAATCACAGTATAGTCAACAATCTCAAATACAGTCAGTACTCCAAAAAGGCTGTTTGATAAAAGTGGGTTTTTAAACCCCTCTTAAATTCCTCCACGGAGGTGCACTCCCATAACTGGCGTGGTAGAGAATTCCAAAGAGTGGGTGCGGCGTAAGAAAATGCTCTAAAACCTGAAGATTTAAGACTTACTCTTGGAATCTCTAGCAACCCCTCGTCGGCCGGGGCAGTAAGGGACCAGAAGTTCTTTCAGATAGGCCAGACCCTGATCATGTAGGGCTTTGAAAGTCAGTGAACTGACTTTAAAGGTGATCCACCACCGAATAGGTAGCCAGTGCAATTCGCGCAGCACCGGGGTAATATGACAGAATCTACTTGTCCCAGTCAAAACCCGGGCTGCTGCATTCTGCACTAGCTGTAGGCGTCGGATTTCAACCCCAGAAAGCCCAAAGTACAGGGAGTTGCAATAGTCCAAACGCGAGGACACAAAGGCGTGGACCAACGTTGGTAATGAGTCTGATGGAACACAGTGCTTAACTCTGGCGATATTCCTAAGATGGTAAAAGGAAGTCTTGATGACTGCTGACACTTGTGACTGCAGTGTCGGCCCGTCATCCAAGATAACCCCAGGTTACGCACCCGTTCAGAGGTCGGGAGTGAAACGCCGTCAAGAAAAATTTCTGAGGGCGCACCAACAAACAACCCCTCTATCTGACGACCAGGGTCCACGACCAAAACCTCTGTCTTTTCTGAGTTCAACTTCAGCCAACCCGGATTAGAATCCATCCAATCCTGGATTTCTTTCAGACAGTTGTTAAACACTGAGAGAGCTCCATCCTGGTTAGGGGCAAAAGACAGGTATAGCTGGGTATCATCTGCATAGCAGTGAAACCTCGGCTCATACTGTCTTATAATGTCTCCGAGGGGCAGCATATACACCACGAATAACATGGGAGACAGCACTGAACCCTGAGTCACCCCACAAAACAAAGGAGTTGGACTTGAGGAAAAAACCCAGATACAACTCTTTGTGATCTCCCGGTGAGGAATGAGTTGAACTATCGAAGGACGATTCCCAGTATTCCACAGATCTGCCTCAGACGTGCTATCAACACCAAGTGATCCATGGTGTCAGAGGCTGGCGAAAGATTAAGAACCACCAGAATAGAATTTCTCTTCTGATCTCTCGCCCTCAGAAGATCATTAAGCACCCGAACCAGTGCAGTCTCGGTGCTGTCTTTTATGAAACCCGGATTAGAAGGATTCGTAGATGTCATGGATGGTTAAATGGTCTTCCAATTGAGCCGCCACTACCTTCTCAATCACCTTCCCAATAAAGGGTAGGTTTGAGATAGGTCTGTAGTTTGTGAAAAGCCTGGATCCAAGGTAGCTTTCTTCAAGAGAAGTGTCACCACCGCCTCTTTCAGTGAGCTAGGAAACTCACCCATCTCCAAGGAGCACCAGACTGTTCGCACGAGAATTGGACCGATGATGTCACTGCAACCCAACATTAGGGAGGTCAGTCCAGGATCCAAACTACAGCTTGTAGGGCGTACACTATGGATAATCCTCATAACATCCATGAAGTCAGGTCGGCCGAAGGAACTCCAAGAAAATTGAGGTACTGTGAACTCACATTGTCCAATAGCATCCCCCTTAGAGTTTGCCGGATGCAGATCCGCCCTGATGTCGGCCACCTTATTTGCGAAGAAACGCACAAGCTCCTTGTACTCTAATTGCGAAAAAGCTTTCCGAACCTGCAGACAGGCTTGGTTGCACAGTCTGTCTACCGTTCGCAAAAGCTGAGCCGGTTGGTTCCTAGTGTAACCCCAGTCGGCGCTAAACTGAGAGGGCTACTACCCCTGCCTGTGTGGCTAGTGAACAGGTTGAGGGGCCTAGGTCCTATGACGCGGTGCCTCCATTTTTATAAGCTGAAAATTTAGGGAGAAAGGTGTCACTCGGCATGGTAATTAGGTTTGACTACGCTACACAGGGGCACTCAAAGTAATCCAGAGACTAGAAGCAATAACATAATGTTGAATACCAGGAGATGGGATTCTAAAGTGTGGCTTTATTCAACAACACTGAATGAAAAGCATAGACTGACCCCCACGGGGGCTACACTCCTTGTAATGCAGACAAGGATGATGACACAGACACAATCCATACTTGGATCCTAAACTTCCATGCATCATGGACTCTTTAACTAGTGGCACACTACCACCCTCTACTCCATCCCAACGTCTGGGCACCCTCTTCAGGCACTGGCCAATACCTGACAGAAAGGTGGCTGGTGTCTCGAAGCGAATCCGTAGAGGTGAGCCGTGTTACGCCAGGTGGGGGGGTCTCCCACCTTTTGTTCCATAAACCCATACCCAGCCATTCCTTTGTTTACACACACACACATCCTTGGCTACTGAAGTGCAGACTGTACATGGCTTTGTAATGCAGTAACTGTCTTTCTCCGAAGACCCCCCCACATACATCAGTCATTACATCTCACTGTTCCATAAGCCTCTTCCTTGACTGCTATATTGCAGACTGTACATGGCTTTGTAATGCAGTAACTGTCTTTCTCTGAAGACCCTCCACATACATCAGTCATTACATCGCACTGTTCCATAAGCCTCTTCCTTGGCTACTGTAGTGCAGACTGTACATGGCTTTGTAATGCAGAAACCTCTGAAGACCCCCCCACATACAACAGTCATTACATCTCACTGTTCTGTAAGCCCTGGACTTGGCATCCTGACTGACCCACAGCCCCAGAGACTTATTTACTCACTGTTTTGGTGAATGTCACTGGCCTTTTGTCAAAGCTTCATCACCCTCATTGTTGCAGATGTCCAAAAACTCTGAAGGAGTCTCATTCCTCAAAAACTGTAGTGCCCCAGCACTCTTTGTCAGGCAGCTTCTTCCTTTTCCCAGGCCAGGGGGTTGCCCCTGGAAAGTTTGTTCCTTGTGCCTCTCTTAGGGTGGAAGCACACACCCTAAGGCAGCTCTGTGTCAGAGCAGAGGGCAGGGGGGGCCTGCCCCTGCTGGACACCTCCTCCCTCCACTGCACTGCAGGATCTACATCCTTCCCTCTCTTGAGCCTACTCCAGCTTCAGCAGACTGACTCAGACTTCAGACTAGACTGTTGACTTCAAGGATCAACTCTAGACTGACTTTGAAATTCCCCAACGTTCTACCTAACTCCCAGCTGCAACATTCCATTGTGGCTTATGCAGCTGCAGCAGTTCTAAACAATGTCATCCCTCAGTCTCAGCTGAAACTGAGAACAGAGTGAGACAGTGTGAAATCCATTTAACCGGAATTTCACAAGCTGCCTTCCCTGCCTGCCTCTAGGTCTAACTGGGATTCTTGTAACCCGGGGTAACGGGGGTTACACTAGCAACTGCAATCTCCCTGGACAGGAGTTCTGCCTTTTTACGGGTGATTGCAGATTGATAGACAGAACAATGGTCCATCAATCTAAGGTGGTCGGCATCAAGGGCAGAATTACGCCAGCAATGCTCTAACCTTCACCCCTGTCTCCGCATCTCCTTCAATATCCCATCGAACCAAGGGGACTTGGGTCGAAGGGATAAGGGGCATACACAAACAGGAGCAATAGAATCCAGAGTCACCATGACAGCCATATTATAGGCTGCCACCAGGGTCTCTGGACTACTGCCCACCAACGCGGGGGGTGAGAGGTCAAGGACCGCCGCAAGGCCTTGAGGAGTAATATCCCGTAAAGGGCGGCACCTAACCATCTCCACAGGGGTCTGCCTTCTCAGGGGGATGCAAAAACTGAACCTCATAGTGTAGTGGTCTGACTAAGCGACTGGTTCCAACCCCAGATTGGAAATATCAATCCCTAGGAGAAAGACTAAGTCCAAGGAGTGTCCAGATTTATGGGTAGCAGTGGAAACCACCTGTGTAAGGCCCAAAGAAGTCATTAATTGGAGGAAGTGATTACCAAAGTACGAGAGTTCATCTTCGACCCAGGCGTTAAAGTCACCCAGAACCATCAATCTGGGTGACTCAAACAACATGTCGACGATGATGTCTGCCACTTCCTGTAAGAAACGTTTCCCATCACCGGGTGGACGGTAGATGAGTACAGTTCGAACACCTACACCCGCTACCACTTTACACTCAAAGGACTCAGTCTCCCCCACTACCACACTCATGAGGCCAAGTTCAGTCTTGAAACAGACTGCAACCCACACACACACACACACACACCCCACTGCGGTCCAGTCTCGGGCAGTGTATCACCAAGTACCCGGCCGGAGTCATGGCCTCCAACGTGGAGCCTGGATTTTCATCCAGCCGGGTCTCAGTGATGCAAGCCAAGTCCACCGAGCCAACAAGATCAGCAATAATGCCCGTCTTGTTTCTAATGGACCTGCATTGCATAACACCGCCCGAGCTGGACGAACCTCAGAGGCTGTCAAGCCCATCTGCCTACTAATTTCCGTAGTGCCCTTGGTATGGGCACCAGACATGGTAAACCACAATCTGGATTCCATTTCACCCCAGGGCACCTTCTGGATCTAACTACCCCAATATGATGGCCCCTCCACATTCATCCTCCCTTGTTCGCAACCCCTCGCCCTCTTCCCTCTCCTACGAGCAATTCCCAGCACTCTGCAGCTCTGATATATATCATATTGGAGAGGGAGAGAATAAAAAGGGCGGAGGGCATGGAGAGAGGAGGATGACTAGCGCACCACCCTGGGGACAGAGGGCCAACACATGCCACTACAGAACAATTAAAACCAAAGCAATATACATACCAAAACAGTTAAACTCAAAAAGAACCAACCCCACCCTAAAGAAAATCAAGTCTAAACCTAGCAAGAGGGCTCCTAAAAATAAATATAAAAATAAATGAAATACCAGGGTTCTCTCCCACCCCAACTTAAACAAAATAACAATTATCTTTTCTTTCTTAACCCCAAATCTTTCTCACAACTGGAGGAAGAAAGAATATTTTGGCACTGTCACTGCAAAAATATGTTTTTCCAAAATCATAAGAACATTTCAAACTTAAAATATTAAAAAAAAAAAAATGAGTAGGAGGAAGTAGGCTGTTGGTTAACTAGGATCTGTAACTTATCCATTAGGTAGGGAAATGGGCAGACTAGGTGGGCCAAGCGGTCCTTATCTGCCGTCAAATTCTACGTGTCTGTATTTCTCTCATCCACTTCACATGGAACCTTTGTAAAAGAGCCTTCTGGCTCAAAGGTATTCTGCAATTTAAATAAATAAATTTGTTAGAACGCTGGGTAGAGGGTGCAGTAGCTTGCTCTGTAGAGGAAGTAAAAGATTTATTTCTTCTAGAACAGTTCCTAAAAACCATACCTGAGGAACTGAGAATATGGTTGTTGGATAGAACTCCAGGCTTCATGAGGGAGGCAGCTAAGAGGGCTTATCAGTTCATATTCAGTCAACCATTCCATCATCACAAAGGTAATAGGAGAGGAACATCAGGTGGTTTTAAGGGAACCCCAGGGTAGGGCAGCCTGAAGAAAGCCAGCTTGTGCCTGACCAAAAAGGGAGGCCAAGTAGTTTCAGAGGTAAAGAGTCAGGGGATCACATGTGTTATATCTGTCAGAAACTGGGGCATTTGTTATACGATTGTCCGAAAACTTAAATAAAAGGGGCAGCTCAGGGAGCTCCCAGCAGATAGTGGCCTATACACAGAATACAGTCTCTCTAACTCCGCTTCACATATGCACCCAGTTGTGGTGAATGGACTGGTAACCCAAGGATTGGGGGACACGGGGGACACCATAGTCTGTGGTGCAGCAGAATTTGATTTATGAGGAACAGATCCTGCCTGACCAGTTTTCTTGAATTAGAGGGGTGATGGGTTTAGCAGTCTCAGTGCCAGTGGCCTGGATCTTCCTCAGCTGGGAATGTGGTCAGGGCATACTGTTGGGGAATGTTGTACCAGACCTACCTGTGGATGTGATTAAATGACTTTGAAAGCAAGGCCAATAGCGTGTGTCACTACCCATAGCAAGGCAAGGGAACAAGTTCTGAGGATGCGGAGAGAGGTAGTGCAAGAGGAAGCAACCTCTGCCTCAGTAGCAGAGAAAGTTGTAGCTGAAGGACGTGCTGGGAGCAGCAGTTCTGAGCTACAGACAGTAGAGAGTCCAGCCATGGGGGGGGGGCAGCATGCAGAGCTGGGGAGAGCTCAGTAAGCTGATCCATCCCTGTAGAGATTAAGGGAGTTGGCCACCAGTGTGGAAGGTGACTCTCCAAGTTCTAAGAAAAGGGAGGCGTACTGGGCAGAATGGCCTTCTGTACCATGAGTAGGTTCCTAAGGGAGGACTGGAGGAAGGAGTGCTCTGGAAGGTAGTGGTTCCTAGGGAATAGAAGAAGCAGTTTCTGGCCTTAGCCCACGACATACACTTTTCTGGACACTTAGTGGTCAGCTGTACAAAGAGGCAGCTAACAATTTTTACTGGCCTAGGATTTTTTAAAGACATGACAAACTGCTTCTGGACTTTTATGCAGTGCCAGAGGGTAAGAAATGGCGAGGACAAGGCTCAGGCAGCTTTGATTCCCCTGCTTATTATTGAAGAGCCATTGAAGCAGTTGCCACGGACATTGTGTGGCCACTTGGCACCCCAAGTCGCACCCGCAAGTCGTACATCTTGCTGGTTGTAGATATGCCATAAGGTACTTGGAGGCAGTGCCCTTGTCCTCCATTAAGACTAAGAAAGTGGTTGATGAACTCTGGGGATATTTAGCCTGGTGGGATTTCCCCAGGAGATTCTGTCGGACCAGTGCACCAACTTCATGTCGGATTCGATGACTAGTCTTTGGGAGAAGTGTGGAGTATGGCATGTCGAGGCTTTCATGTACCATACTCAGACTAACAGTCTGAGCGATTTAATGCATCTTTTAAGGCCGTGTTAAATGCATTTGCTAACCAGCATGGAAGAGAGTGGGACAAGTACTTACCTTCTCTATTATTTGCATACAGGGAAGTCCCCTAGGAGTCCACAGAGTTCTCGCCCTTTGAACTCCTATTTGGCCATGGGTGAGGGCTCCCTTGGTTTGGTAAGGGATGAATGGGAGGGTGGGCGTTGCTCTCCAAGGGGAATCTGTTGTGCATTATGTCCTGAATTTCAGGTCTAGGCTTAGGGAGCTCATGGGGTTCACCCAGGGGCACCTAACCTCTGTGCAATAGAGACAAAAGACATGGCATGATCCTGGAACCAGAGCCTGGGAGTACGGAGTTGTGCAGCAGGTAATGATGCTCACCCCATCTAGTAGAATAAATTGCAGGTGGCTTAGGAGGGTCCGTACTGTGTAGTCAAGAGGGTGAATGATGTTAGCTGTGTGGTAGAGCTGCCTGACAGGAGGTGCAAGCAGCAGATCTACCATGGGAACATGTTGAAGCCCTACCATGACGAGACAAGATGATCCTGGTTGTGTGCAGCTACCCAGATGAGAGACAAGGGTGGACCCACTGGTGGATCTCTTGGAGTGGTTAAAGGAGACTACTCAGTGGATGACGTCACCCTCGGAGGGACTGACACCAGACCAAGCCAGTGAAATGTGTGGGGTGCAGTGAACATTTGAGAGGATGTTCACAGGGAAGCCGGTGTGTATACCGTGCAGGCTGAGCACCATGCGGATAGAGGGTCCCAGGCTGCCTTGAGACAGACACTCTGCCCCGTCCCTCAGGGTGTAAAGCATGCCATGGGGTGGAGGGAGATTAAGGAGATGCTGTCCCTCTGGGTGATCCAGGAGTCCAGTAGTCCCTGGGCCTTCCCTTTGGTACTGATCGCCAAAAAGGAAGGGACCACAAGGTTCTGTGCTGACTACTGCAGACTTAATAGCTGTACGGAGTTGGATGCATACCCCTCGTCTAGGACAGATAAGGTTAGGGGGGCTGACATACCTGACCACCTTAAACCTGACAGTGCCCTTGATGCCAGGGAGAGATCTGCCTTCTTCACCCTGTTTTGGTTATTCGATTTCAGAGTAACCGCAAACAGGATGAAGAACACACCAAACACATTTTATCGAATCGTGGACTGCATTCTGAATAAGACAGGAGTTATTTTGCTGGCGTACATGGATGACATAGCTAATTATAACCAGACTTGGGAGGATCATGTCAGGCAGATGATACGGTTTTCTGCTGACTGCAGGCCGCTAGGCTGACAGTCAAAGTGGAGAAGTGCTAGATGGGAATAGTGGATGTGTCATACCTTGAGCACAGGTTGGGGAGGGTAAATCTGGCCTGAACCAGTGAAAATTAAGGCCATACAGGGATGGGCTACCCCCTTGACTAATAAAAGTACAGAGTTCCTAGGGACATCAGGGCACTACCGTAAGTTTATAATAAATTTCAGCAGCATGGCCAAACCCCTTTCCGATCTCGTCTTGAAGAAAATGCCGGACAGGGTTCAGTGGACAGAAACCTGTGATACCACGTTCCACCAGCTGAATGAGGCATTGTGTCGGGCACCTGTGCTTGCAGCCCAAAATGTTCTCTGAGGTTCATTGTGCACATAGGTGAACCTGGTCATGTGCTAGGTTCTGAAGAAGGTTACGCTTTTGGGAGAGGAACACCCAGTCATGTACCTAAGCAGGAAGCTGCTGCCTAGAGAGGAGGCCTATACCACAATTGAAAAGGGTTGTCTAGGTATTGCATGGGCTTTGCAGAAGCTGCAACCTTATGTGTATGGGAGGGAGTTCACCTTGGTCAGTGACCACAACCCCCTCACATGGCTACATAGGACCAGTGGGCAAAACCCCAGGTTATTAAGATGGAGCCTGGTGCTGCAGTGTTATAATTTGGAAATAAGTCACCGCAGCTTGGAAACTCTGATGGGTTGTCCAGACAATAACAAGGAACAAACAGGAGCAAAAACGGGGGATAGGTGCTATGAGGAACTAGTTGGGGGGGTTCACACAAGCATTGACTTTAGGGCATAACAAGTAGAGGCAGCCAGCTCACATAAAAACAAACATCCTTTAGGGGTGCTGAAGGAATGTGTTTTTCATTTCTCGGTGGGGGATGTAACAACTTGCTGTTTAATAAATATAGGATAAAGTATGGGAGAAGTGTGTTCGAGAATTTAACACACACCCGACTTGTTGGATGGCACCTCAGGGTTTAGGAATGCCATCCAGTAATAATGGTGTGTGTTAAATTCGAGGTTTATTCCTCTCTCCCATATTCTATTTCTATATAATTGAAGGGCTCCGTTTTTTCTATGGTGAGACTTATTAATTTAATTATTAAATTAATTATAACCTGTGTGCAGTAGGAGAGGCTTCAAGATAGAGCAGCACCATGAAGAGTGCTGTATATGGACCCGCTGACTGGCTGTAGCTGTTCCACCACCGTGCGAATGAGGAGAGAAAAGAACCAAAACCTTCAATTCACAATTACTTCATTTCTGTTTTCTCTTGAGTTTTCCACCCAAAATGAGCAGCACACCTGCCTGCACCAAGAGAGAGACCGATAGCAAGAGAGACACAAAAACATGTAATTCAGAATTCAGTCAGTTTACCCGTGAGCCTAGAAGCAGCAGGTGTGTTTGCGATGGAGAGTAGCGTACTAACGCGGTAAGTGTTTTTCGTCAGTACTGTTTGAGTACAAGGAGGACAGTTGGCTTCGCTCTGTTTACTTATTCTGTCTCGAGCGCTTTGATATGGAAAGGGAGCGCTTGAATGCCGTAACACGTATTTAACACACGGTTTTGTCTATGGGAAAAAAACGGAGACCGTTAATTATTATATTTTTTCTTATTATTATTGTTTAACTCTGTCTGCATTAATAACAGAGAGGGGCTAGGGCGATGAAATTAAAATTGTTGCCAGGGGCAGAGCAGCTGTCCCTGAAAGTTAATTACAGTCCTCTTGTCCTGTGACGATGGAACCAGCTGGTCAGTTAGTGAGGGAGCTTCAAAAAGCTCAGGGTCTTTCATGTCAGGAAACTGTCTGGCTCAGAACAAAAGGAGTACTCTGTGATTCCAAGGTTCTGGTTTAGGCCAGCTTTCCAGAGGGGTGGTACCCCCTCGAGACAAAGAAAGTGTCAAATCCGTGATGTCAGAGTGACATATTTGATAATGCAGCATGGGGGCTGGCAGCTGAAGGCTTTTGAGGTCTCTGCTAGGCCCTAGCAAGTTAGTCTGTGTTGGGACTTTAGACTTACTCAGTCTAACAGCTGGAGTCCAACACAGTACAAAGATATCCTGTGTCATAAAAATCTTTCTACTCTGTTAGATTTAAGAAACTATTTATTTGTGGATTCTTGGAATTACAACCTTTGAGCTGGGAGCTCATTTACAGAGGTTCCACGGCAGTTGTACAGAACAGACATAAGCATCAAGCAATAACATCACGTGAGAGTTGGGAAGTTTTGGGTGAAAAAACATTTCTAAGGCTAGACAAAATTACGATATACTTATGAGGAAGAGACAAACAAGGATACTATGAAGAAAACAAAAAAAAATGAGTTTAGTGAAGCAGGGATTGGACCCTTTGTCATTAAGGTGGGGGTAGTGGGTAGAGGAAGGAGGGCAGGATGGGTAGAGGGAGGTTTTGAATAGGGAGAAGAGGGTAGCGGTGGGGAAGGTAGAGGGGGATTGTGTAGGAGGGATGAAGGGAGGTAAGATGGGGCAGAGGAATGAAAGAGTTGTCAAGGGAATATAGAGGTAGGGGGGTAAGTGCTATCGGGCAGCAGTAACCTTATAGGGAATAAGTGCATGTGCTATTTGAGTGGGGCACAAGTCACTATACAAAGGTTTTTTTTATAATAAAAAAATGTTTATTAGACATGAGGATCACTTACATGCACAGAGAAACGTTAATACAGAGACTGGTTATTCAACAGACATGACTATACATTGAAATTAATGGTTACAATACTTTAAGCACATCTAATATCAGGGGGTTTCAAGAGGTAATGTACAAATTCTCACTTTCTATTATAATTGATCTCAGGGTACAAAATCAGGATATGTGGTCAACTGATACAGGACCCATTTTCTCCACTTAATGTCAAAGGTTTCCACTCCGTCCCTCAGTCTAGCTGCCATCCTCTCTAACCCATATATCTCTCTCACCAAAGCCAGCCAGGCCCGCTCGTCAGGTAATTTATCCACGCCCCAGAGTCTGGTTATCACTTTTTTTGTCGCCAATATCATTGGGGTGGTTTACAAATACGTGGGTTTACCCATTTTTACGCCAGATGGGGTTGTGGCAGTTGGTATATAACCAGGCGTAAAAAGGTCTGGGTTATCATAGATTGCAACTAATTCCTGGACAACCGCCCTCTAATAGGGGACTAGCAAGCTGCAGTCCCACAGTATGTGGGTCTGATCTGCCTGAATGGCTCCACAGTTTCTCCAACATCTACCCTCAGGGTCTCCTGTAAACCAAGCTACTACTGCAGGGGTGCGGAAGTATCTATATCTTAACTTCCATGCATACTCCCTCCAGTAGGGAGATCCTGAAGCCCTCAGCATTAACGCAGAATCTGTCCTCTCCAATTAATCTCCGGGACATCAGCCCCTAATTCCAGAGACCACTTAACCCGGATGGCCTCCGTGGAGTCCCCATGATCTTACTTCGAGAAACAGCTCTTGCAGCAGGTTACACCGTTAGGACTGAAGCCGGCAGGCGTCAGGACCCTACCGAATTCTTCTAGCTAGCTATCTTCGCGGGACCTTGTCGGTCCCTTGAATTCTCAATTCTTTCCTACGTCGACTTGTATGTCTCTACCCTTCGCTCGCTTTCTAGAACGTGGCCACGGTTAAGATTCTTCCTTCGGGAAAAAGTTTGTTTTTAGTCTCTTTGCTGTCTGATGTCCTCTCAACCTCCGTTGAAGGCCATCCTTGATCTGCGTCTGTAGGGAAGCAAATCCCGTTTAAGGATCCGCATTCGGCCTGCGTCGGTGCCTGGGCCCAGACCCGCGACACGGGTCCTGCTCTTTTTGCCAGGGGTTCAACAGCCGGACCTGGATCCGTCGCCAGAAGGCCCTTCAGGCGTTCCTGCTCGAAGAAAAAATCAGGGCCATGGACGCAGCCTCCAAAGGGGAATCCTCAGAGAAGACCCGGAGACACCCCGAGAAGCACAGGGAGAGAGTTAGATCCAAGTCCCGTCTAGGGCCTCCTGACTCCTGTAGCTCCGGCTCCCGGTCTGACCGCTCTCCTTCCGGGGCCCGTTCTCAGCCTCCCCCCACAGCGGTGAAGACCCCTTCAGGCTCCTCTTCTGTCTCACAGGCCAAGACCTCCAGACCTTCCTCATCTTCCTCTTCTAAGGCCCTGGTTAGGTCGGGGGACCGTCATCACCACCATAAGTCTGGTTCCGCCATTCTGAACCCGGCGTCAGGTCTGCCTCCTCCTCCCAGAGCAAGACCAAGAGCTTACCTCCTTGAAGAAGTCGTCTGACACGGCGGCCCTACACCATAGGTCCAGGAACGTCGACCACCAGATGCCCGTGCCCGGTCAGGCCCTCGTCTTCTTGGTCATCGGCGGGGGGACGGCGTCGTACCCGTACCCATTGAGAAGAGGACCCGGCGCCTCCCACCGGCGTCGGTCAGGAGGCGATGCAGGGAGGAGCTGCCCAGCCCGAGGACCAGGCGGCGAACCGGTCCTATCGCACCCCCCAGGAGCCCTCTCCGGAACCTATGAGGCCCCTGGGGAGCCGACCAGACAGACGACCCGCCGCCGACGTGGCGCCCAGTCCGACGTCCGAGCTCTCCATATCCGAGGTCAGGAGTTGTTCACTTACTGGTGGGACACCATAAAAGGATGTGGTTCCCACCTCCTCCTCCTCCTCCACCTGCGACCCCACGGCCCTTGCGCCCCACTCTGTCCTGGGCGGCAGGCGAGTACCTTCCCAGGGCGGCGGCGGATCCTCCTGGGAGACCAGACAAAAGGAGACCTCCGTCCAGATCTTCTTCAGGGTCACACAGCCCTAAGAGACCAGAAAGGCATACCGTTCGCCTTGACGGAGGACACGGGATCGGAATTCCGTAAGGATCCAGATCCCCTCTCCGATCCACATCCTTCTCCAGACCACGTGAACTTCCTAGATCTCCTCCGGATGACCCATCGTTCTCAGAGATCATGAGGCATATCCAAGAGAACATGGGCTGGGATGCGGAAGAATTAGACCCGAGACTCATAGCCTGCAGGTATCTTCGGCAGAAAGATCCTAAGCCTGTGGTGGTACCACCCTTGGTGGACACTTTCATGGGCGTCACCAAGGCAGCGTGGAGCGTCCACACTCGGCTCCAGCGCGATGCGGACTGACCGCCTGTACAAGGCCCTAGGGAGGACCAGTATCTGGCTTCACATCCTCTGGCCATCACAGCCTCTCATGACCGGTCCCAGAGACTGCAACATTTGAGCACCCTGCCACTGGACCCGGAGTCCAAACAGCTGGACGCTATGGGCAGGCGCACGTATGCTTCCACTACTTGCGCCATCAGATCCCTGAACTACTTAACCCACATGGTACAGTTCCAAACTGCCTTGTGGGAGCAGGGACTGGACCTGGCGGACAAATTGCCAGACAGTGAGCAGGAGGAGGAGATGTTGCAACTCCTCCGTACGGGTTTGGGCGTGGGAACCCAGGTGCTGCGAGCAGCGTGCGATTCCGTGGACTCCTTAGCCAGAGCGGCAGCTTCGAGGCGTATGCCCTGCAGAGGCGCTCATGGCTCCGTGTCTCCGATTCACCCCGGACGTCAGAAGAACATCCTGAGCGCCTCTTTTGATGGAGAGTTCTTTTCGGTGAACCCTCTGAAAGGTCCTCACCAAACTCAAGAGGCGGGGAGGCGGTGAGGTCGGTCAGGCAATGTCCGACCCAGGCTTAGTTCCTTCGTAGGAACCAAAAGCCGTTTTGGCGGGGCAGCAGAACCAGCAGTCCCTTGCGGACCACAACAGAGGAGCTCCGTTTCGCAGAGCCCAGGGAAAGTTGCCCATGGGCGAAGTCAGCGCCCAGCTAAGCCGGCTCAGCCCGCGGGCCCCTCCGCCGCCACAGCATGACTCCTTCCCGGCCCCCGCCCCTCAGGATCAATGGGACATCAAGGTCGGGAGTCGCATTATGACTACCTGCCAGGGTGACGGGTGGGTCCTTCGGTTGGTCGAAAGGCCACTTTATAGAATTCGCAGACAAGCCACCCTCGAGGCCTCCTCTGCTCTCCGTTACTCGGGTCAGCACAAGTGCTTATCAGGCAAGAAATACTCACGCTCCTGCAGAAGGGAGGCGGTGGAGTATGTTCAGAGAACCAGATAGGATCGGATACTATTCCCACTTCTTTCTGGTTCCAAGAAAACAGGACCTCCATCCAATCTTGGACCTCAGCGACCTAAATTATCGGTCACCTACAAATGATTTCTCATGGTGATCCTTTAGGGTCTCATTCCCATGCTAAGGCAGGACGCCTTCTTAACGTCCCTAGACATGCAGGACGCCTACCTGCATATCCCTGTGGCTCAAGTGCACAGGAGGTTCCGGTGCTTTGAGTTTCTCAGCCCACCATTTTCAGTTCGAGCTCTTCCGTTCGGGACTGTCTCATCGGCCCCAGGGTCTTTACCAAGTGCCATGGCAGTCGGTGGCAGCGTCTTTAAGAAGAGACAGGGCCACTCTGTGTTCCCGTACCCGGACGATTGACTTCTCATGGCCACCTCAGAGGCGTTGCTGCTGGCTATCCAGAGCACCCAGGCTCTGTTCTAAGTCTCTGGGCATCCTCATCAATTATGAGAAGTCTCTCCTAGTACCATCACAGAAGCTGCAGTTCATAGGCGCAGTTCTGGACGCCGTCAAGGAAAGCATTTCTTCCGGCGAAAGAGCGGAGCGCATCAGATCCTCATCAGGGACCTCTCGCGCGAAGACTGCTTCTGCCAGGCTGGTCGCCGATCACTTGGACACATGGCTGCGGCCATTTCCAACCGATCCTTGGCAGGCTCCCAGATGCGGGTAACTCAGTGGATGTTCAAGGTGCAGTGGGACCAAAGCCAAGACCATGCAGCAGCTGGTAGAATCATGAATGCCGTGATTCGAGACTGGCAGTGGTAGCTAGACCCAGGAACACTCTCTGCGGGTGTTCCGTTCACGAAGCCCGCCCGGAGGTGATTCTTTCCACAGGCAGCCTCAGGGCTGGGTGGGAACACACCTGAATGAGGTGAGGTCCCAGGGCAGTGGACCCCTCAAGAAGCTCATCTCCATATCAACATCGTGGAAATGAGGGCGGTCCTTTACGCCCTGCAGGCCTTTCAGTCAGAGATCCCGCCGAATACTCTCATGCTTCAAACAGACAATACGGCGGTGATGTATTACCTCAATAAACAAGGAGGTGCACACTCTTACCCCCTTTGCAGGGAAGCGATGAGAGTGTGGGATTAGGTAATCCGACACGGCACGAGCCTGATTACGGTTCCACGTTCCCGGAGTGGACAACACAATACATGAGCGGCTGGTCGATCCCAGGCCAAGTCACAGTGGGAACTTCTTCAGGAGGTAGCAGAGATCTGTTTCTTGATGGGCACTCCAGAATTGGACTTCTTGCCATCAGCATAAAACTGCCAATTTTCCTACGCTAGATCCAGGGCCTGGTGTTTTTGGCGAGGCGTCGTTGTCCCTCTCCTGGACAGATTCCTCTAAAGCTTTCCCTCCTTCCGTTGATCCAGAGAGTTCTTCTCAAACTGCGCAGGGAGCATGCAACAATGATCCTGGTAGCCCCATTCTGGCCCAGACAGATCTGGTTCCCCTTGCTAACGCAGCTGTCGGGAACCTCCAATCCCGTTGCCTTTCAGCTCCCATCTCTTGTCTCAGGAGGAAGGTTCTCTAGTCCACCCGGACTTACGCTCACTGAACCTGCATGCATGGCTCCTAGAGACATAGCGATTTTGAAACACGGGGTCACATAAAGGTGGCGGAAGTTCTTTCCGTGGCCAGAAAGCCAACAGCATGTCGGCGTCACGCCATGAAATGGCGCCAGCTTTTCTTGTGAGTCGCAAGCATCGGCCTCCCCTCTAGGATGCCGGTGAAAGTGGTGCTGGAATACCTGCTTTCCTATTCCATTCAGGTCTCGCTTACTCCTCTATTAAGATTGCACCTCTGCACGATTTCTTACTTCACTTCCGGTGGGACAGGCGCACAGTGGCACAACTTGACTGCCTCTTGAGATTTCCTGAGAGGGGTGTTACACCTTAGGCCACCCATTAAGGATCAAGTTCCTCCATGGGACTTACTCTTTGTCCTGGAACAACTCACGCTTCCCCCCTTTGAACCTGCCGCGGATTGCGAACTGCGTTTTCTGTCGTGGAAAACATTATTTCTAGGGACATGGATATGTTGTTCATCCACACTTATTGGCAGGTTCCTTGCCGCTTTAAATCTTGCCGGAAGGTCTTCAAGCTGGCTCCTCCCACCCACCCGGGTGGTAAAACTCTCGGCTCCGCCCCATGACGCCAGATCTTCCTTACCGCTTGGAGCTCAGGTTCCCCTCGCTTAGGCACTGCGTTTAAGGCTGGTTCTAATTCTTGAAAGTTCAAAATCAAAAGTTTTTGCTAAAAGACTTGGTCTTCTTCTCCTCGCGGCTGCGATGGACCGTCGACTCCCGGTTTTGGAGGTGCCCTTGCGGGCAGAAGCTGTCCTAGGATGGATCCGCACTCACGTGCGTCTACTGCCTGGGCCTTGAGCACGACCCGCCGGGGCTCGACTAATGCTCTTCCTTTCGGCCTCGTCCTTGCGAAGGCCGTGCTGCCCGATTACAACTGGGGCGCCCGAAAAGAATTCCACGGTGAAATCTAAAGAGGCCCGATTGGCGGTGTCACCAGTGGCCGGCTCGGCGGATCAGCTCGAGCAGATGATCGCCCTCGAGAGAGAGGCGGCGGGCGCTTCTACCTCGGCTCAGCATTTGTCCCGCTCTCTCGCGGTGCCTCGTACTCGGCTTCTTTTAAGGGCTTTGTCTCACCCTCGACCAAGGTGAGGTCCAACTTCGAGGACCTTTTCCAGGTCCAAAAGAGCAAAAGTAAGTCTCTCCATCGGCGCTCTTGGGGCGGAAAGATCCTCCCTTGTCGACAGTCGACTTCGGTCGACCCTCAGCTCCGACCACTGGCTTCACGGTGTCCCTGTCAGGCCAGTTGGCCGAGACTCCGTCGGCAGCGGTCGAGTTTTTCTCGACCAGTTAAGATGGGTTGTCGGCTGGAGAAGCTGAGAATTCCCTCTTCCAGTTCCCCGGTGGGAGTTGAGGATCCCGTCCGGCTCGTCTGTGCCTCCGGTTCCGGGCCTTGATTAGGATTGTCCGAGCCGAGGGGTGCCGATTTCAGACACTTCTCCCTCGCCTTCCTCAGCCTAGTCAGACTCTCGGTCTCGGACATCTCAGCAGTCCAACCGATCCGCCCGCCATAGGCGTCTGACCTTGACAGCGGCGCCCCCGCTCTTCCTCAGACGGGGAGGCTCCGGCGCAAGTTGAATCGGAGATGCGAGGAACTCATGTGGCAACAGCTCCTTTTGACCGGGAATAAGCCGACCCAGTCGTCTTCCGCGGCCATTAAGTGGCTGTCACTGGAGCAGCCGAAACAACCCCTCGTTGTAGCCGAGGAGCCTGTTCTCAGGCCAGTTGTTCGGCCAATTCCAGCTGCCCCACTGATTCTGGTGGAACCTCCGCCTCCACAGCCATTAGTTGGGGCTCCGACCAAAAATTCTCTGTCGGCCTTGGGTTTGCCCCATAGGCTGTCTGTCACCCTCACTCCCGATAAACCTCGGCAGGTGGAGGGTGGCTCGGGCCCGAGGCAGCTCTTTGAGGACTCTTCTGAGTCCGATGATGTTCCTCCTCTTCTCCAAGCACATGGACTTGGAGTCCTCGGGAGAGCAGTCAATGGACAATAGCCCCGCCCTTCTTAGGTTGCTTGACTCATCTGAGTCCACGGGATGGCTCGAACCCATTTCTCAGCAGACCCGAGTATCCCTCACGGAGATTCTGGACGAGGGATTCTCCTCACGGAGGCCTTTCCGGTGGCGAAGCCATAGTGGGTCGGCCTTGGAACTTTGCGCGTCCTGCCCTGCGCCTTCGGCCAGGTTGGCCAGGAAGTATGCAGTCCCTACGGTTCCCTGTCCGATTTTTGGAACACCCCTCGGCCGAGGATAGTTACCGACAGCATTTTCCGGCGTGCGAAGACGCCGGGATGTGGACAAACCTCCGACAAGGAATCGAAAGTTGGATTATGCGGGCGGAAAGTCTATGCTCGTCCTCTCTCTGCCTTAATCCAGGCCAGTTCGGCCGTCTCCTGCACATTTTCTCACGCCTATTGGGCTCCCTGGATGAGTTGTCCCTCATCTTCCCGAGATCTGCGACTACGGTCAGGCAGGTGCGGACCAGGGCAGGCGGTGGCCAAACAGCAGCTCCAGACTGCGTTGAACATCGAGGACTCATGTGTCAGGTCTGTAGGCGGCAGTGGCCATGTGTCGTCGGGCTTGGCTGAGGATATCCACCTTTACCTCGGATACCCAGCACAAGTTGGCGGATGTTCCCTTTTTGGGGACTGACCTCTTCGGCCCTGGGGTGGAAGGTCACCTACAGAGGATAGAGAAGTCTAATGCTACCTTGGTCTCGGTCTCTTCCGCTCAGAAGGACAAAGGCCTCAAGCCACAGCCTAAGCCCTTTCGTCCTTCTGCGCCCGCGGCGCGCCCAGCCCAGCAACGTCAGGGCCAGCAGGCTCGACCTTGGTATCCCAAACCCAAGCCGTCTGCTTCCTCCAACAGGAAGCAGGGAGGTAAAAGCCCGGGAGGTCCCTCGGCCGGTCCCTCCTCCAAGCCTGCCCAGTGACGGGCTGAGGGGTGTCGCCCTATCCCTGTCACCCTCACCCATAGTTCCCCAGTAGAAGGCAGCTCAAGACACTTCCTTTCCGCCTGGTCCGCTGTTACCACAGACAGGTGGGTACTGGAGAGTGGTGGGAAAAGGCCTACCTCTGGAATTCGAGGCAGGCCCGCCCTTCAGAGCCGTCGCACCTCGGGGGCCTCGGGAGTCCGCAGCCTCACTGGCGGCTCGCCCGAGCCGACAATCGCTCCTCCTCCAAAGGAGGTGATCACGAGGTGGAGGACCCCTCTTCAGACCCGAGGTTCGTGTCCAGGTATTTCCTGGTTCAAGCAGACGAGGGGCTGGTGCCCATTCTCGACCTACGACCTGAAGAAGTTCCTAAGGTCTGAACCTTCAGGATGGTCACTCTGGCAGATAATACCATCTCTGGAACACGGCGTGTGGTTCTGCTCTCTGGACCTACAGGACGCGTTCTTTCACGTCCCTATCCGTCCGTCACAGGAGATTCCTCCGCTTCGAGCAGAGGATCCCTCTTGATTCTGAGCCATGCCCTTGGCTTATCTCCAGCTCCCAGGGTCTTCACCAAATGCATGGCAGTGGTGACAGCATTGCTCGGCGCCTGAGGTCGGGTGTACCCTTACCTGGAGCGATTGGCTGATAGCAGCCTCCTCAGGCGGGAGGTGGAGCGGTCCGAGATCTGGCCCTCCAGGTTTGCTCTCAAGTTGGCCTTCTCATCAACGAGGCCAAGTCGAACTCGAGCGAAGCAGGTGATCCTGTTCATCGGGGCAGACTCGATCTCTTGAGCAAACACGGCTCCGGCGGACAGGGCGAGGTTCTTACCTCCTTTGCCCAATCATCTCTGGTTGGGCAATCGCGCCCCTGCCGGGACTTCCTGCGCCTTCTGGGTCTCATGGCGGCCTGTACAGCGTGGTCCATTGGGCGGCGCTGGCACTCGCCCCTTCAGTGGGACTGGCCAGCCAGTGGTCACAACACTGCGATCCTTTGGACCAGCTAGTGATAGTGACCCAGGAGATGTGGGCAGCTCTCCAATGGTGGACTGTTCCATTCCATCTGCGGAGAGGCATCCCATTTGTCCGCCCCGAGCCGACGGTCTCTCTATCGACCGATGCCTGTCTGATGGGTTGGGGTGCCCATCTGGGGGAACACCGAGTGCATGGCCTCTGGTCCCCGCGGGAGTCCCGATGCCACATCAACCTGCTGGAGCTCCGAGCGGTCCGCCTAGCTCTCACCGCCTTTGCTCCGTTTCTCCGGGGTCAAGTGGTCAGAGTCCAGACGGACAATACCACGACCATGTACTACCTGAACCGCCAGGGTGGGGCAGCGTTCCATGCTACTATGCAAGGAAGCTCTCCGCATTTGTCACTCTGTCAGCAGCCTGGAGCGGATCTCCTAGCGATTCATGTGGCAGGAACCTCCAGTGCCCTGGCCGATGCCCTGAGCCGGATAGGGGCTGCATCTCACGAGTGGTCTCTCCTGCGGAGGTAGTACAGATCTGTTCTCCCACTGGGGCACACCTCAGGTGGACCTGTTTGCCTCAGGGAGAGCAGCGAAGCTGAGCTGTTTGTACCCACCCCCTCCATAGGGCTCGCTGCAGGGGATGCCTTCTCGAGGCTGTGGACCCCGGGCCTCTTTTACGCCTTTCCCCCATTTCCCTTGATTCACAAGGTGCTTCTCAAGGCAAGGAGGGACAAGGTGCAGGTGATTCTGATAGCCCCAGACTGGCCCGCCAGTTCTGGTACCCAGATCTCCTCAGCCTCAGCTCCAGGCTCCCGAGGCAGCTTCCAGCTCGCCCGGACCTGCTCTCAGTCAATCAGGGGAAGGTGTTCCATCCGGACCTTCAATCCCTGCATCTGACGGCCTGGTTCCTGAGCGGCTAGAGTTCCAGGCCTTGGGTCTTTCCGGCGAGGTCCTCAATGTTGTTGAGGCGTCCGTAAGTCGACCAGAAAATGCTACGCCTTCAAATGGAAGAGATTCTCCATTTGGTGTCAGGAACAAGGCTTGGACCCTTCCTCCTGTTCTGTGGCAAGCATTTTGGACTATTTATGGTCCCTTTCTAGTCAAGGGCTTAGGTCGGCGACCCTAAGGTGCACCTGGCAGCCATCTCTGCTTACGGGCGTGGGCCGGGGAGCAGTCGGTGGCACTTAGGAAAGGTGGTCGGGCGCTTTTCAAAGGCCTTGATCACATTTCCCTCGAGTGAGAACCTCCACCTCCGTGGGATTTACTGCTGGTACTGGCAAAGCTCATGGGCAAGCCATTCAAACCAATGCACAGGTGTGATCTCTCTCACCTGTCATGGAAACCGCCTTCTTGACGGCTATCCACGTCAGCCAGAAGGATGGGAGAGCTCCAGGCGCTTTGCATCGAGTCTCCTTACCTGGTCTTCCACAGGGACAAGGTTGTCCTGTGCCCCCACCCGAAATTCCTTCCGAAGGTGGTGTCGGAGTTTCACCTTAACCAGGTGCTGACTCTGCCAGTGTTCTACCCCAATCACACCTCGGAGGCCGAATACAGGCTCCATACTTTGGACCCTAGAAGGGCACTCGCTTATTATAAGGAGCGCATGGCTGAAATTCAGGGAGAGGTTCGCCAGCTGTTTGTCACCTACGCTGAAGCCGCACCTGGCAGACCTGCAGCCAAGCGGACGATAGGCAGGTGGGTCACCTCCTGCATAGATCGCTGTTATAAGTTGGCGGGCATGGAGCCTCCCAGAGGGATAAGAGCTCATTCTACCCATCATACTGCTGCATCGGTGGCTGCTTCCAGGGACGTCCCTATCCAGGAAATCTGCAGGCTGCTACCTGGAAGTCAGCACACACCTTTATTACCCATTACCACATCGACCTTGAGTCACGCCGGGATGCTGGTTTTGGGGCCTCGGTTCTCCAGTCTTTATTCCCTAAGTAGGGGGTGTGCGCCTTGCCTCCCTCCTCCCGGAGAACTGCTAGGAGTCTGCCAATAAGTGTGGATGAACAACATATCCATGTCCCTAGAAATACAGGTTACTCACCTGTAACAGGAGTTCTAGGAATGGTATATGTTGTTCATCCACACGACCCACCCGACCTCCCCGGCTTCGACGCACAACCTGAGCTTCCAGCGGGCCAGATCTGGCGTCATGGGGCGGAGCCGAGAGTTTTACCACCCGGGTGGGTGGGAGGAGCCAGCTTGAAGACCTTCCGGCAAGATTTAAAGCGGCAAGGAACCTGCCAATAAGTGTGGATGAACAACATATACCATTCCTAGAACTCCTGTTACAGGTGAGTAACCTGTATTTTTGGTTGCTGTCACGTTAGCAAGGAGAGTTTCCGAGCTCCACGCTCTCATGTGTAAGGAACCTTATTTAATTTTCCACCAGGACAGAGTATCTCTGAGGATGAATCCTAAGTTTTTGCGTAAGGTGGTCTCTGCCCTCACTCTCAACCAGGACATCGATTTACCTGTATATTTTCCTAAATATTCCAATAGAGGAGAGGCATTGCTTCACACCCTGGATGTTCACCGCAGTCTAAGGTATTACCTGAACAGAACTAAACAGTCCGCAAGTTGGAGCAACTATTCGTTTCCTTTGCTGAGGATGCTGGGCCAACCAGTCTCAAAGCAGTCTCTTATTCGCTGGCTTGTCCAGTGTATCTCATTTTGCTATGACAGCAAACAGAAGCCCCTCCCGGGTACAGTCCGGGGCCATTCGACAAGGGGGGTGGCTACCTTGTTTGCAGCACTTCGTAACGTCTCCACCTCTGCCATTTGTGCCGCAGCTACTTGGAGCTCTGTGCACACATTCATTAGGCACTATAGCCTGGATATTGCATCACGGCGGAGGGCCGGTTTCGGCCTGGCCGTGCTACAGGGTCTCCTGCCCTAGAGTCAGGACTTGTCAAAGATCTTTCCTAGTTTCCTCCTCCCAGAATGCTTACAGGCGCTATTGCTTGGAAATCAGTCCTAATGGTGTAACCTGCTGCAAGAGCTGTTTTCTCGAAGTAAGATAGTACAGTTACGTAAGAACTTACCGTAACAGTAGATCTTCGAGAACAGCTCTTGCAGCAGGTTACACCATTGGGACTGAAGCTGGCAGGCGTCAGGACCCCACGTAATTCTTCTAGCTAGCTATCTTCAACGGGGACCGCCCCCGACGTCAGTCCCGCCCCCGACGTCAGGCGTAGTACATAAGGGGGCGGTCCCGCCAGATTCCCCAGTTCTCCCGCCGGAGACTCCCGGCCGCAGAATGACATCAGAATGGGAGACCGAGGATCCGTCATCAAAAGACAAAGGGCGTAAGCCCCTGCCCAAGGCTCGGTAGGCCATGCCTCCTCCAAGGGGGAATGGTGGGCGGGAAGGTACCTGCTGCAAGAGCTGTTCTCGAAGATCTACTGTTACGGTAAGTTCTTACGTAACTGTACTTTTCTCATCTAGAGATGCATATGCAGTACTAATGAGGTGTTCCATGCTAGCACCCTGCATTTGAGAGTGAAGTAATTTTATGATTAATGGAGGGTTCTCAGCTGTTACCACCAGGGCCTCCTCTGAGGGCTGCAAATATGATTTTAACTGGAGGTATTTGTGGAAAAAAGCCATGGGGCAACGTATATTGTGTTTGAAGTTGTGCAAACGAATGTATACATCCTGGCCCTATTAGATGAGAAACATATTTAATATTATATTTGTGCCATTGGAACATTGATTTATCTGTAGCATTCAGGGAAAATGAGCTGTTGACAGCCAAAGATCTAAGATACAGTGCCTCCATGGGGGTGAGTTTTTTATTCGCCACCTGCAGCCACTGCTTGAAGACCATGGCAGTGCCCTGGGGAACTCTTGAGAGGGGCAGATAGGCGGGTGGGTGACCAAGCAGATAGTCTGTTAGATCAAGAATATCACTCCAGATCATCTCAAATTGCTTCTAGGGCATATCATAGTGGGGATTTAGCCATAAAAGGAGTACTTTTATTTGAGATGCCCGGGCATATTACTGGAGGTTTGGTAGGTTTAAACCTCCTCGCTCTCTGGGAAGTTGTAGTAGTGTATATCAAATTCTGGGGGGTTTACCCTTCCAAATAAAGCGGGAGATAAGTCTGTTCCAAGACTGGAGCTAGACATGGGTGTGCATTATGGGCAGTGTCTGTAGAAAAATAAAATATGGGGAATATGTTTTGTTTAATAGTTTCGATTCGGGCCAAGAAACGTAATGGACGTGTGGCCATTTGGCAAGGTCCTCTGATAGGTTTTGAGTTAGGGGTTCAAAATTAGCCATGTCTGAATGAATCAGGTTTTGAGTCAGGCGAATCCCAGGTAATCGCTCAACTGTTTATGCCATTTAAAGGGGTAGGCTGTTTTTAGTGAGGTCGGGGGTGATATAGTCACAGAGCAAAACTTCTGTTTTTGGTTGAGTAATTTTATATCCTGATACTTCTCCAAAGCTTTCTATTTGTCCCCGTACCTTCGGGATCACTTTTTCTGGAGAGATCAGGGAAAGGAGTTTATCATCCGCAAATAATGACATTTTATCATTTTTACCTCCCATGGGTATGCCCTGAATCTCTGGGTGCCGCCGAATTGCCTGAGCCAAAGGCTCAAGGTACAACGCAAATAGCAGGGGAGACAGGGGAGCCCTGGCGTGTTCCCCTCTGAAGGGGAAAAGGGTCAGAAAAAGAGCCATGTAATTTTAGATATGCCTTGGGATTTTTATAGATGTTTTGTAATTGGTGTATTATTTCCTGTGGGAACTCTGAAATGGGACAGGGTTGCCCATAGAAAGGGCCAGGCAACCCTGTCAAACGCCTTTTTCGGCATCTAGCCCAAGTAATGTGAGGGGATTGATCTTTTAGCTGCATATTCTTTGAGAAGATGGGTTCGACGAACCGCATCGTGGGCTTGTCGATTTTTTAATGAAGCCGACCTGATCAGGGTCAATCAACAGGGTAAAATATTTTCAAGTCTAGGGGCTAAAATTGACATGTATATTTGCAATCAAAATTTAACATTGAAATCTGCCTATAGGATGAGGGGTATCTTGGGTCCTTGTCTGATTTAAGAATTGCAGATAGTACCACATATTGCCAGGAGTGGGGGGCATCTATTTGTATCTCATGCAGTGCTTTTAATAAGTGGTCAGCATTTCCTCTTGAAATTTTTTATAGAACTCCAGAAGGAAACCATTTGGTCCTGGGGCTTTCTGTAGCACTCCCTCCACCTCAGTCATAGCCATGGGAGCTTTTAACATTTCTATATGGGCAGCAGTCATTTTTGGAAGCTGTAATTTATTTAAATAGCTCTCTATCTGTAGACTCTGATTTGCTGACTCTGCCTTACATGTCTTGGTAATATGCCGCCATTACTTGTCTGATGGTGGAAGGATGGTTCTCTAGATTCCCTGTTCTGGGATCCTGCATAGCTGTGACGCAAGTTCTCACCCTATACATTCTAAGGTTACAAGTTAAATTCCTTGCTCCCTTGGGGCCCCCCTCATGAGCTGTGAGTCTCAAATAAAAATGTTGCTGCTCAATTTTCTGATCTATAAGCTTTTGTATTTTTTGTTTTTTGAGCAAAAGCTGTGTCTTTACTGTTTTGTGTCCTTGAGCATATGAAGATTGCAATTCTTTTAACTCCTCTTGGAGCCTAGTCATGTGAGCCTCCCTCTCTCTTTTTTTTAGAGGAATAGACAATGACCTCCCACCCGGTAGTACTGTCTTAAGGGTGTCCCACAGCATCACTGCAGAGACATCTGAGTTGGCATTTTCCCTGAGAATACGGGGTCCCCATCTTTGAGTAGCTGGCAGAACTCCGGGTCTCTGAGATGCATCAGGTTGAGGCGCCAGAATGTTTTTATATCCACTTCCCAAATAAAATTTTGTGTATATTGGAGCAAGGTCAGACAATAGGGTTACTCCATGCCGCACATCTTGTAGCATCTCTAGATGCTCTGCAGTCATAAATACGTAGTTTAATCTTGATGCCACCCCAGACCTCAGAGCTATATAAGTGTATTCTCTTTGAGAGGGAAAGCAGTGGCACCAGACATCCGCTAGTCCCATGGAGGAAATCGTTCCCTTCAGGTATTTTTGGAGAGGGTTAGTTCTGTGGGGGAGATAAACCGATGCATCCCTTGCAGTATTCAAAGTGATATTCAGATCTCCACCCATCAGAAGTTGTCCCTGAAGGACTCCCAAGAGATGTGAGAAAAATTTCTGGGCCAAACTTTTTGATGTCCCGGGAGGGAAATATACAGAGGCTAGGGTTATTGGGCACCTGTGTAATTTGCCCTTAGCAATGGCATATCGCCCTTCTGGATCTGTGACTACCTCTTGTGGGTCCAGTGGTACCCCCCTCCTGATCAGAATAGCTGCCCCCCTTCTCCATCCCAAGCTGTGCGACAAGGCTATTACTGTTGGGAACCCCCACTTTGTACATTTTTCATGCTCAAGAGCAGATAAGTGAGTTTCTCGCAAGAAAATCACTTCCGGATTATCTTTCTTTATAAATTGTAATAACCGGGATCATTTAACAGGGCTGTGGATCCCATTAATATTCAATGATAAGATTAAAGATCTACCCACTTTTTATATTGAGTGGCGTCTTTATGTTATTGTCGCCCTGACCTTCCTCTTTGCTCCTCCTTGTTCCCATCCATGTGTAACTTCTGCTCTTCTCCCCTAATACATTTTGCAAATTCACAGTGCTGTCCTGTATTGACATCATAACCTCTAGTTCTTGTTCTTCCAGATCCTCACTGCCTATTTTTCCCTGTGGATACTGAGTTTTAGTTAAAATATATACCCATAAGATAGGGTGTCAAGACATAACACATCTAATAACATCTCAAACACAATGGTATATAAGATAACAGTTGCTGCCCATCAATAGTAATACATTAGAGTCCTAGTGATATATTGTGGCAGCCTAGACATGCTAAATGGTTTGTGGAGAAGGTGTAGCCAGAAAACATATAAGTGGTAGCACTTTAACAGTGGGTTCAGTATAGGCCACCCAGTGCCAGGTTTCACACAGTCAAGTTGCAACAGCAAACTATTTACACAGCAATCTAAAAAACAGAATAATGGCTCCTGAGGTAGGGAGGGATCTCTACTCCTTTCTATGAGGGGAAGAATGTTATTTCCCTGTGGGGGTAACTCATGCATCCAGTGTGGGCTCCCTGCGCCATGAGAATGTAGGAGAATCATGACGCTCGCGATCAGCACATGCAGCCTTAGGCAGTTAAGATGGTGTGGCACAGAATACTGCTCGGTAGGCTTCTGCATGTTGCCGTCGCTGAAAGGCCACCCAGAATAAAGCATGTCACTGCCTCACCTCAAAAATATTGTTATACCCAATATAATTTCATCCCCAAGGGCCCAACAACAATGGTAGATGTCATGGATGTAAAGTGAATTTAATGCTAGGCGGAGAGGTGTACCCAGGGGGGAAAGAAAATAACAGTTGAGGGGTGGGGTTTCTGTTATTCGGATCATTGCTCCTCGGACTCAGTTGCTCCCTTTACTTCACATTTTGAGCTACGATGCTCCCGTTTGGAGTCTCATTACTTCTTTACCCCATCCCCACCCCTGCGTGTTCTATTAATCTGTCTAAAAGTAACAGAGAAATACAGATCTAAAATATGCATTCAAGAAACGAGTAAAAACCCATCTCCTCCCCCAGGCAAAGTCCACTTTCCAGCAGCGTTAAGGTCCCTGGGTTAAAATTAGGCCTCGACTCCCCTCGTGGGCAAAAATAGTTACCAATGCCCCCAATCTGGACAGTCACTCTGGGGTGGTTCACTGAAACTTGTGGAGTAACTTTTTTACATCTTGCAGCGAGGAGTACCCTTGTCTTTTTCTGGATTGTGCCATTTGTGCCTTGTCCCCATACATTTCCTTGGATTTGTAGCTCCTGGTCTCATAAGTCTGAGGCAGGCGTCTGAACCACTACAGTGTTCTTCTGGACTTTTATGCAGTGCCAGAGGGTAAGAAATGCGAGGACAAGGCTCAGGCAGCTTTGATTCCCCTGCTTATTATTGAAGAGCCATTGAAGCGGTTGCCAGGACATTGTGTGTACCTTGCTTCTAAATACGCACCGCAAATGCGTACATCTTGCTGGTTGTAGATATGCCATAAGGTACTTGGAGGCAGTGCCCTTGTCCTCCATTAAGACTAAGAAAGTGGTTGATGAACTCTGGGGATATTTAGCCTGGTGGGATTTCCCAGGAGATTCTAGTCGGACCAGTGCACCAACTTCATGTCGGATCCGATGACTAGTCTTTGGGAGAAGTGTGGTATGGCATGTCGAGGCTTATGTACCATACTCAGACTAACAGTCTGAGCGATTTAATGCATCTTTTAAGGCCGTGTTAAATGCATTTGCTAACCAGCATGGAAGAGAGTGGGACAAGTACTTACCTTCTCATTATTTGCATACAGGAAGTCCCTAGAGTCCACAGAGTTCTCGCCCTTTGAACTCCTATTTGGCCATGGGTGAGGCTCCCTTGGTTTGGTAAGGGATGAATGGGAGGGTGGGCTGCTCTCCAAGGGAATCTGTTTGCATTGTGCATTATGTCCTGAATTTCAGGTCTAGGCTTAGGGAGCTCATGGGGTTCACCCAGGGCACCTAACCTCTGTGCAATAGAGACAAAAGACATGGCATGATCCTGGAACCAGAGCCTGGGAGATGCGAGTTGTGCAGCAGGTAATGATGCTCACCCCATCTAGTAGAATAAATTGCAGGTGGCTTAGGAGGGTCCGTACTGTGTAGTCAAGAGGGTGAATGATGTTAGCTGTGTGGTAGAGCTGCCTGACAGGAGGTGCAAGCAGCAGATCTACCATGGGAACATGTTGAAGCCCTACCATGACCGAGACAAGATGATCCTGGTTGTGTGCAGCTACCCAGATGAGGAGACAAGGGTGGACCCACTGGTGGATCTCTTGGAGTGGTTAAAGGAGACTACTCAGTGGATGACGTCACCCTCTCGGAGGGACTGACACCAGACCAAGCCAGTGAAATGTGTGGGGTGCAGTGAACATTTGAGAGGATGTTCACAGGGAAGCCGGTGTGTATACCGTGCAGGCTGAGCACCATGCGGATAGAGGGTCCCAGGCTGCCTTGAGACAGACACTCTGCCCCGTCCCTCAGGGTGTAAAGCATGCCATGGGGTGGAGGGAGATTAAGGAGATGCTGTCCCTCTGGGTGATCCAGGAGTCCAGTAGTTCCTGGCCTTCCCTTGGTACTGATCGCCAAAAGGAAGGGACCACAAGGTTCTGTGCTGACTACTGCAGACTTAATAGCTTGCACGGAGTTGGATGCATACCCCTCGCCTAGGACAGATAAGGTTAGGGGGCTGACATACCGACCACCTTAAACCTGACAGTGCCCTTGATGCCAGGGAGAGATCTGCCTTCTTCACCCTGTTTTGGTTATTCGATTTCAGAGTAACCGCAAACAGGATGAAGAACACACCAAACACATTTTAACGGCTCGAGGACTGCATTCTGAATAAGACAGGAGTTATTTTGCTGGCGTACATGGATGACATAGCTAATTATAACCAGACTTGGGAGGATCATGTCAGGCAGATGATCGAGGTTTTCTGCTGACTGCAGGCCGCTAGGCTGACAGTCAAAGTGGAGAAGTGCTAGATGGGAATAGTGGATGTGTCATACCTTGAGCACAGGTTGGGGAGTGGGTAAATCTGGCCTGAACCAGTGAAAATTAAGGCCATACAGGGATGGGCTACCCCCTTGACTAATAAAAGTACAGAGTTCCTAGGGACATCAGGGCACTACCGTAAGTTTATAATAAATTTCAGCAGCATGGCCAAACCCCTTTCCGATCTCGTCTTGAAGAAAATGCCGGACAGGGTTCAGTGGACAGAAACCTGTGATACCACGTTCCACCAGCTGAATGAGGCATTGTGTCGGGCACCTGTGCTTGCAGCCCAAAATGTTCTCTGAGGGTTCATTGTGCATAGGTGAACCTGGTCATGTGCTAGGTTCTGAAGAAGGTTACGCTTTTGGGAGAGGAACACCCAGTCATGTACCTAAGCAGGAAGCTGCTGCCTAGAGAGGAGGCCTATACCACAATTGAAAAGGGTTGTCTAGGTATTGCATGGGCTTTGCAGAAGCTGCAACCTTATGTGTATGGGAGGGAGTTCACCTTGGTCAGTGACCACAACCCCCTCACATGGCTACATAGGACCAGTGGGCAAAACCCCAGGTTATTAAGATGGAGCCTGGTGCTGCAGTGTTATAATTTGGAAATAAGTCACCGCAGCTTGGAAACTCTGATGGGTTGTCCAGACAATAACAAGGAACAAACAGGAGCAAAAGGGGGATAGGTGCTATGAGGAACTAGTTGGGGGTTCACACAAGCATTGACTTTAGGGCATAACAAGTAAGGCAGCCAGCTCACATAAAACAAACATCCTTTAGGTGTGCTGAAGGAATGTGTTTTCATTTCTCGGTGGGGGATGTAACAACTTGCTGTTTAATAAATATAGGATAAAGTATGGGAGAAGTGTGTTCGAGAATTTACACACACCCGACTTGTTGGATGGCACCTCAGGGTTTAGATGCCATCCAGTAATGATGGTGTGTGTTAAATTCGAGTTTGACACACTTCTCCCCATATTTTATTTTTATATAATTGAAGGGCTCCGTTTTTTCTATGGTGAGACTTATTAATTTAATTATTAAATTAATTATAACCTGTGTGCAGTAGGAGAGGCTTCAAGATAGAGCAGCACCATGAAGAGTGCTGTATATGGACCCGCTGACTGGCTGTGAGCTGTTCCACCACCGTGCGAGACGGAGAGAGAGAAAGAACCAAAACCTTCAATTCACAATTACTTCATTTTCTGTTTTCTCTTGAGTTTTCCACCCAAAATGAGCAGCACACCTGCCTGCACCAAGAGAGAGAGACCGATAGCAAGAGAGACACCAAAACATGTAATTCAGAATTCAGTCAGTTTACCCGTGAGCCTAGAAGCAGCAGAGTGTGTTTGCGATGGAGGTAACGTACTAACGCCGAGAAGTAAGTGTTTTTCGTCAGTACTGTTTGAGTACAAGAGGACAGTTGGAAGCTCTCGCTCTGTTTACTTACTTGTCTCGAGCGCTTTGATATGGAAAGGGAGCGCTTGAATGCCGTAACACGTATTTAACACACGGTTTTGTCTATGGGAAAAAAACGGAGACCGTTAATTATTATATTTTTCTTATTATTATTGTTTAACTCTGTCTGCATTAATAACAGAGAGGGCTAGCGATGAAATTAAAATTGTTGCCAGGGGCAGAGCAGCTGTCCCTGAAAGTTAATACAGTCCTCTTGTCCTGTGACGATGGAACCAGCTGGTCAGTTAGTGAGGGCTTCAAAAGCTCAGGGTCTTTCATGTCAGGAAACTGTCTGGCTCAGAACAAAAGGGTACTCTGTGATTCCAAGGTTCTGGTTTAGGCCAGCTTTCCAGAGGGTGTACCCCTCGAGACAAAAGAAGTGTCAAATCCGTGATGTCAGAGTGACATATTTGATAATGCAGCATGGGGGCTGGCAGCTGAAGGCTTTTGAGGTCTCTGCTAGGCCCTAGCAAGTTAGTCTGTGTTGGGACTTTAGACTTACTCAGTCTAACAGCTGGAGTCCAACACAGTACAAAGATATCCTGTGTCATAAAAATCTTTCTACTCTGTTAGATTTAAGAAACTATTTATTTGTGTCGTTCTTGGAATTACAACCTTTGAGCTGGGAGCTCATTTACAGAGGTTCCACGGCAGTTGTACAGAACAGACATAAGCATCAGGCAATAACATCACGTGAGAGTTGGGAAGTTTTGGGTGAAAAAACATTTCTAAGGCTAGACAAAAATTACGATACTTATGAGGAAGAGACAAACAAGGATACTATGAAGAAAACAAAAAAAAAATGAGTTTAGTGAAGCAGGGATTGGACCCTTTGTCATTAAGGTGGGGGTAGTGGGTAGAGGAAGGAGGGCAGGATGGGTAGAGGGAGGTTTTGAATAGGGAGAAGAGGGTAGCGGTGGGGAAGGTAGAGGGGGATTGTGTAGGAGGGATGAAGGGAGGTAAGATGGGGCAGAGGAATGAAAGAGTTGTCAAGGGAATATAGAGGTAGGGGGGTAAGTGCTATCGGGCAGCAGTAACCTTATAGGGAATAAGTGCATGTGCTATTTGAGTGGGGCACAAGTCACTATACAAAGGTTTTTTTTATAATAAAAAAATGTTTATTAGACATGAGGATCACTTACATGCACAGAGAAACGTTAATACAGAGACTGGTTATTCAACAGACATGACTATACATTGAAATTAATGGTTACAATACTTTAAGCACATCTAATATCAGGGGGTTTCAAGAGGTAATGTACAAATTCTCACTTTCTATTATAATTATCTCAGGGTACAAAATCAGATATGTGGTCAACTGATACAGGACCCATTTTCTCCACTTAATGTCAAAGGTTTCCACTCCGTCCCTCAGTCTAGCTGCCATCCTCTCTAACCCATATATCTCTCTCACCAAAGCCAGCCAGGCCCGCTCGTCAGGTAATTTATCCACGCCCCAGAGTCTGGTTATCACTTTTTTTGTCGCCAATATCATTGGGGTGGTTTGCAAATACGTGGGTTTACCCATTTTTACGCCAGATGGGGTTGTGGCAGTTGGTATATAACCAGGCGTAAAAAGGTCTGGGTTATCATAGATTGCAACTAATTCCTGGACAACCGCCCTCTAATAGGGGACTAGCAAGCTGCAGTCCCACAGTATGTGGGTCTGATCTGCCTGAATGCTCCACAGTTTCTCCAACATCTACCCTCAGGGTCTCCTGTAAACAAGCTACTACTGCAGGGGTGCGGAAGTATCTATATCTTAACTTCCATGCATACTCCCTCCAGTAGGGAGATCCTAAACCCTCAGCATTAACCTAGAATCTGTCCTCAATTAATCTCGGGACATCAGCCCTAATTCCAGAGACCACTTAACCGGATGGCCTCCGTGGAGTCCCATGATCTTACTTGAGAAACAGCTCTTGCAGCAGGTTACACCGTTAGGACTGAAGCCGGCAGGCGTCAGGACCCAGAGAATTCTTCTAGCTAGCTATCTTCAGCGGGACCTCATCGTCGGTCCCTTGAGATTCTCAATTCTTTCCGCCCGTCGACTTGTATGTCTCTACCCTTCGCTCGCTTTCTGCACGTGGACCTCGGTTAAGATTCTTCCTGGGAAAAAGTTTGTTTTTAGTCTCTTTTGCTGTCTGATGTCCTCTCAACCTCCGTTGAAGGCCATCCTTGATCTGCGTCTGTAGGGAAGCAAATCCCGTTTAAGGATCCGCATTCGGCCTGCGTCCGGTGCCTGGGCCCAGACCACGACACCCGGTCCTGCTCTTTTTGCCAGGGGTTCAACAGCCGGACCTGGATCCGTCGCCAGAAGGCCCTTCAGGCGTTCCTGCTCGAAGAAAAAATCAGGGCCATGGACGCAGCCTCCAAGGGGGAATCCTCAGAGAAGACCCGGAGACACCCCGAGAAGCACAGGGAGAGAGTTAGATCCAAGTCCCCGTCTAGGGCCTCTGACTCCTGTAGCTCCGGCTCCCGGTCTGACCGCTCTCCTTCCCGGGCCCGTTCTCAGCCTCCCCCCACAGCGGTGAAGACCCCTTCAGGCTCCTCTTCTGTCTCACAGGCCAAGACCTCCAGACCTTCCTCATCTTCCTCTTCTAAGGCCCTGGTTAGGTCGGGGGACCGTCATCACCACCATAAGTCTGGTTCCCGCCATTCTGAACCCGACGTCAGGTCTGCCTCCTCCTCCCCAGAGCAAGACCAAAGAGCTTACCTCCTTGAAGAAGTCGTCTGACCCGGCGCCGGCCCTACACCATAGGTCCCAGGAACCGTCGACCACCAGATGCCCGTCGCCGGTCAGGCCTACGTCTTCTTGGTCATCGGCCGGGGGACCGACGTCCGTACCCGTACCCATTGAGAAGAGGACCCCGACGCCTCCCACCGACGTCGGTCAGGAGGCGATGCAGGGAGGAGCTGGCCAAGCCCGAGGACCAGGCGGCGAACCGGTCCTATCGCACCCCCCAGGAGCCCTCTCCGGAACCTATGAGGCCCCTGGGGAGCCGACAGACGGAACCCGACGACCGGCCGTCGGCGCCCAGTCCGTCGTCGGGCCTCTCCATATCCGAGGTCAAGGAGTTGTTCACTTACTGGTGGGACACCATAAAAAGGGATGTGGTTCCCACCTCCTCCTCCTCCTCCACCTGCGACCCCACCGGCCCTGCGCCCCCTACTCTGTCCGGGGCGGCAGGCCGAGTACCTTCCCCCCAGGAGCCGGCGGATCCTCCTGGGGGAGACCAGACAAAAGGAGACCTCCGTCCAGATCTTCTTCAGGGTCACACAGCCCTAAGAGACCCAGAAGACGCGACACCGTTCGCCTTCGACGGAGGACACGGGATCGGAATTCTCGTAAGGATCCAGATCCCCCTCTCCGATCCACATCCTTCTCCAGACCCCGTGAACTTCTAGATCTCCTCCGGATGACCCATCGTTCTCAGAGATCATGAGGCATATCCAAGAGAACATGGGCTGGGATGCGGAAGAATTAGACCCCGAGAGACTACGCCTCGCCAGGTATCTTCGGCAGAAAGATCCTAAGCCTGTGGTGGTACCACCCTTGGTGGACACTTTCATGGACGTCACCAAGGCAGCGTGGAAGCGTCCACACTCGCTCCCGGCGATGCCGAAGAAAGCTGACCGCCTGTACAAGGCCCCTAGGGAGGACCAGTATCTGGCTTCACATCCTCTGGCCATCACAGCCTCTCATGACCGGTCCCAGAGACTGCAACATTTGAGCACCCTGCCACTGGACCCGGAGTCCAAACAGCTGGACGCTATGGGCAGGCGCACGTATGCTTCCACTACGCCATCAGATCCTGAACTACTTAACCCACATGGTACAGTTCCAAACTGCCTTGTGGGAGCAGGGACTGACCTGGCGGACAAATTGCCAGACAGTGAGCAGGAGGAGGAGATGTTGCAACTCCTCCGTACGGGTTTGGACGTGGGAACCCAGGTGCTGCGAGCAGCGTGCGATTCCGTGGACTCCTTGGCCAGAAGGGCAGCTTGAGGCGTATGCCTCTGGAGGCGCTCATGGCTCCGTGTCTCGATTCACCCCGGACGTCAGAAGAACATCCTAGCGCCTCTTTTGATGGAGAGTTCTTTTGGTGAACCCTCTAGAAGGTCCTCACCAAACTCAAGAGGCCGGGGAGGCGGTGAGGTCGGTCAGGCAATGTCCGACCCAGGCTTAGTTCCTTCGTAGGAACCAAAAGCCGTTTTGGCGGGGCAGCAGAGACAGCAGTCCCTTGCGGACCACAACAGAGAGCTCCGTTTCGCAGAGCCAGGGAAAGTTGCCCTGGGCGAAGTCAGGCGCCCAGCTAAGCGGCTCAGCCCGCGGCCCCTCCGCCCACCACAGCATGACTCCTTCCCGGCCCCCGCCCCTCAGGATCAATGGGACATCAAGGTCGGGGGTCGCATTGCGGACTACCTGCCAGGGTGACAGGTGGGTCCTTCAGTTGGTCGAAAGAGGCCACTTTATAGAATTCGCAGACAAGCCACCCTCGAGGCCTCCTCTGCTCTCCCGTTACTCGGGTCAGCACAAGTTGCTTATCAGGCAAGAAATACTCACGCTCCTGCAGAAGGGAGCGGTGGAGTATGTTTCAGAGAACCAGATAGGATCCGGATACTATTCCCACTTCTTTCTGGTTCCAAAGAAAACAGGGACCTCCATCCAATCTTGGACCTCAGCGACCTAAATTTATCGGTCACCTACAAATGATTTCGCATGGTGATCCTTTAGGGTCTCATTCCCATGCTAAGGCAGGGCCTTCTTAGCGTCCCTAGACATGCAGGGCGCCTACCTGCATATCCCTGTGGCTCAAGTGCAAGGAGGTTCCGGTGCTTGAGTTTCTCAGCCCACCATTTTCAGTTCGAGCTCTTCCGTTCGGGACTGTCTCATCGGCCCCAGGGTCTTTACCAAGTGCCATGGCAGTCGTGGCAGCGTCTTCCCTAAGGAGACAGGGCCACTCTGTGTTCCCGTGCCCAGACGTTGACTTCTCATGGCCACCTCAGAGGCGTTGCTGCTGGCTATCCAGAGCACCCAGGCTCTGTTCTAAGTCTCTGGGCATCCTCATCATTATGAGAAGTCTCTCCTAGTACCATCACAGAAGCTGCAGTTCATGAGGCGCAGTTCTGGACGCCGTCAAGGAAGCATTTCTTCCGGCGAAAGAAGCGACGCATCAGATCCTCATCAGGGACCTCTCGGCGAAGACTGCTTCTGCCAGGCTGGTCGCCCGTCACTTGGACACATGGCTGCGGCCATTTCCAACAGATCCTTGGCAGGCTCCAGATGCGGGTAACTCAGTGGATGTTCAAGGTGCAGTGGGACCAAAGCCAAGACCATGCAGCAGCTGGTCAGAATCATGAATGCCGTGATTCGAGACTGGCAGTGGTAGCCCAGACCAGGAACACTCTCTGCGGGTGTTCCGTTCACAACGCGCCCGGAGGTGATTCTTTCCACAGGCAGCCTCAGGGCTGGGGTGGGAAACACACCTGAATGGGGTGAGGTCCCAGGGGCGTGGACCCCTCAAGAAGCTCATCTCCATATCAACATCCCGTGGAAATGAGGGGCGGTCCTTTCGCCCTGCAGGCCTTCAGTCAAGAGATCCCGCGGATACTCTCATGCTTCAAACAGACAATACGGCGGTGATGTATTACCTCAATAAACAAGGAGGTGCCTCTCTTACCCCTTTGCAGGGAAGCGATGAGAGTGTGGGATTAGGTAATCCGACACGGCACGAGCCTGATTACAGTTCCACGTTCCGGAGTGGACAACACAATCATGAGCGGCTGGTCGATCCCAGGCAAAGTCACAGTGGGAACTTCTTCAGGAGGTAGCAGAGGATCTGTTTCTTGATGGGCACTCCAGAATGGACTTATTAAGCTTCCCCATCAGCGCAAAACTGCCAATTTTGCTCGCTAGATCCAGGGCCTGGTGTTTTTGGCGAACGCGTTGTCCCTCTCCTGGGCGGACAGATTCCTCTAGCTTTCCCTCCTTCCCGTTGATCCAGAGAGTTCTTCTCAAACTGCGAGGGCATGCAACAATGATCCTAGTAGCCCCATTCTGGCCCAGAACAGATCTGGTTCCCCTTGCTAATGCAGCTGTCGAGAACCTCCAATCCCGTTGCCTTTCAGCTCCCATCTCTTGTCTCAGGAGGAAGGTTCTCTAGTCCACCGGACTTACGCTCACTGAACCTGCATGCATGGCTCCTAGAGACATAGCGATTTTCAAACACAGGGTCTACATAGAGAGTGGCGGAAGTTCTTTCCGTGGCCAGAAAGCTGGCAGCACTGTCGGCGTCGCCATGAAATGGCGCCAGCTTTTCTTGTAGTCGCAAGCATGCGGCCTTCCCCTCTAGGATGCCGGTGAAGTGGTGCTGGAATCCTGCTTTCCTATTCCATTCAGGTCTCGCTTACTCCTCTATTAAGGTTGCACCTCTGCACGATTTCTGCACCACTTCCCGGTGGGACAGGCGCACAGTGGCACAACTTGAGTGCCTCTTGATTTCCTGAGAGGGTGTTACACCTTAGGCCACCATTAAGGATCAAAGTTCCTCCATGGGACTTACTCTTTGTCCTGGAACAACTCACGCTTCCCCCTTTGAACCTGCAGCGGATTGAGAATCGTTTTCTGTCGTGGAAAGCATTATTTCTAGGGACATGGATATGTGTTCATCCACACTTATTGGCAGGTTCCTTGCAGCTTTAAATCTTGCGGAAGGTCTTAAGCTAGCTCCTCCCACCCACCGGGTGGTAAAACTCGGCTCCGCCCCATGGCGCCAGATCTTCCTTACGCTTGGAAGCTCAGGTTCCCCTCCCATGGCGCTGCGTTTAAGGCTGGTTCTAATTCTTGAAAGTTCGAAATCAAAAGTTTTTGCTAAAAGACTTGGTCTTCTTCTCCTCGCGGCTGCGATGGACCGTCGACTCCGGTTTTGGAGGTGCCCTTGCGGGCAGAAGCTGTCTAGGATGGATCCGCCTCACGTGCGTCTACTGCCTGGGCCTTGAGCACGACCCGCGAGGCTCGACTAATGCTCTTCCTTTTCGGCCTCGTCCTTCGAAGACCGTGCTGCCCGATTACAACTGGGGCGCCCCGAGGAAAGAATTCCACCGGTGAAATCTAAAGAGGCCCGATTGGCGGTGTCCGCAGCGGCGGGCTCGGCGGATCAGCTCGAGCAGATGATCGCCCTCGAAGAGGAGGGCGGGCGCTTCTACCTCGGCTGCGGCATTTGTCCCGCTCTCTCTCGGTGCCTCGTACTCGACTTCTTCAAGGGCTTTGTCTGACCCTCGACCAAGGTGAGGGTCCAACTTCTAGGACCTTTCCAGGTCCAAAAGAGCAAAAGTAAGTCTCTCATCGGCGCTCTTGGGGAGGGAAGATCCTCCCTTGTCGACAGTCGACTTGGGTCAGCCCTCAGCTTGACCACTGGCTTCAGGTGTCCCTGTCAGGCCAGTGAGGCCGAGACTCCCATCGGCAGCGGTCAGTTTTTCTCGACCAGTTAGATGGGTTGTCGGCTGGAGAAGCTGAGAATTCCCTCTTCCAGTTCCCCGGTGGGAGTTGAGGATCCCGTCCGGCTCGTCTGTGCCTCCGGTTCCGGGCCTTGATTAGGGATTGTCCGAGCCGAGGGGTCGAATTTCGACACTTCTCCTAGCCTTCCTCAACCCTAGTCAGACTCTCGGTCTCGGACATCTCGCAGTCCAGCCGATCCGCCCGCCATAGGCGGTCCGACCTTGACAGCCGGCGCCGCCGCTCTTCCTCAAGACGGGGAAGCCCCGGCACAAGTTAAGTCGGATAGCGAGAACTCATGTGGCAACAGCTCCTTTGACGGGGAATAAGCGACCCAGTCGTCTTCGCGGCCATTAAATGTGGCTGTCACTGGAGCAGCGAAACAACCCTCGTTTGTAGCGAGGCCTGTTCTCAGGCCAGTTGTTGACCAATTCCAGCTGCCCACTGATTCTGGTGGAACCTCCGCCTCCACAGCCATTAGTTGGGGCTCCGACCAAAATTCTCTGTCGGCCTTGGGTTTGCCCCATAGGCTGTCTGTCACCCTCACTCCCGATAAACCTCGGCAGGTGGAGGTGGCTCAGGCCAGAGCAGCTCTTTGAGGACTCTTCTGAGTCCGATGATGATTCCTCCTCTTCTCCAAGCACATGGACTTGGAGTCCTCGGAAGGCAGTCAATGGACAATAGCCCCGCCCTTCTTGGGGTTGCTTGACTCATCTGAGTCCACGGGATGAGCTCGAACCCATTTCTAGAGACGCGAGTATCCCTCACGGAGATTCTGGACGGGGGATTCTCCTCATGGAGGCCTTTCCGGTGGCGAAGCCATAGTGGGTCGGCCTTGGAACTTTGCAGCGTCCTGCCCTGCGCCTTGACCAGGTTGGCCAGGAAGTATACAGTCCTACGGTTCCCTGTCCGATTTTTGAACACCCTCGACGAGGGATAGTTACCGACAGCATTTTCCGGCGTGCGAAGGCGCCAGGATGTGGACAAACCTCCCGACAAGGAATCAAGAATTGGATTATGCGGGGAGAAAGTCTATGCTCGTCCTCTCTCTGCCTTCGTCAGGCCAGTTCGGCCGTCCTCATGGCACATTTTTCTCACGCCCTATTGGGCTCCCTGGATGAGTTGTCCCTCATCTTCCCGCGAATCTGGACTACGGTCGAGCAGAGTCGGGACCAGGGCAGGCGGTGGCCAAACAGCAGCTCCAGACTACGTTGAACATCGGGGACTCATGTGTCAGGTCTGTGGCGGCCGCAGTGGCCATGTGTCGTCGGGCTTGGCTGAGGATATCCACCTTTACCTCGGATACCCAGCACAAGTTGGCGGATGTTCCCTTTTTGGGGACTGACCTCTTCGGCCCTGGGGTGGAAGGTCACCTACAGAGGATAGAGAAGTCTAATGCTACCTTGGTCTCGGTCTCTTCCGCTCAGAAGGACAAAGGCCGCAAGCCACAGCCTAAGCCCTTTCGTCCTTCTGCGCCCGCGGCGAGCCCAGCCCAGCAACGTCAGGGCCAGCAGGCTCGACCTTGGTATCCCAAACCCAAGCCGTCTGCTTCCTCCAACAGGAAGCAGGGAGGTAAAGACCTGGGAGGTCCCTCGGCCGGTCCCTCCTCCAAGCCTGCCCAGTGACTGGCTGAGGGGTGTCGCCCCTATCCCTGTCACCTCACCCACCATAGTTCCCCAGTAGAAGGCAGCTCCAGACACTTCCTTTCCGCCTGGTCCGCTGTTACCACAGACAGGTGGGTACTGGAGAGTGGTGGGAAAAGGCCTACCTCTGGAATTCGAGCAGGCCCGCCCTTCAGAGCCGTCGCACCTCGGGGGCCTCGAGGAGTCCGCAGCCTCACTGGCGGCTCGCCCGAGCCGACGCCGCTCTCCTCCTCCAAAGGAGGTGATCACGAGGTGGAGGACCCCTCTTCAGACCCGAGTTCGTGTCCAGGTATTTCCTGGTTCAAGCAGACGAGGGGCTGGTGCCCATTCTCGACCTACCGACCTGAAGAAGTTCCTAAGGTCTGAACCTTCAGGATGGTCACTCTGGCGCGATAATACCATCTCTGGAACAGGCGTGTGGTTCTGCTCTCTGGACCTACAGGACGCGTTCTTTCACGTCCCTATCCGTCCGTCCATCGGAATTCCTCCGCTTTCGAGCAGAGGATCCCTCTTGATTCTGAGCCATGCCCTTCGACTTATCTCCAGCTCCCAGGGTCTTCACCAAATGCATGGCAGTGGTGACAGCATTGCTGCGCGCCCCGAGGTCCGGGTGTACCCTTACCTGGAGCGATTGGCTGATAGCAGCCTCCTCAGGCGGGAGGTGGAGCGGTCCGAGATCTGGCCCTCAGGTTTGCTCTCAAGTTGGCCTTCTCATCACGAGGCCAAGTCGAACTCGAGCGAAGCAGGTGATCCTGTTCATCGGGGCAGAGCTCGACTCTCTTGAGCAAAGCACGGCTCCGGCGGACAGGGCGAGGTTCTTACCTCCTTTGCCCAATCATCTCTGGTTGGGCAATCGCTCCCCTGCCGGGACTTCCTGCGCCTTCTGGGTCTCATGGCGGCCTGTACAGCGTGGTCCATTGGGCGGCGCTGGCACTGCCCCTTCAGTGGGGACTGGCCAGCCAGTGGTCACAACACTGCGATCCTTTGGACCAGCTAGTGATAGTGACCCAGGAGATGTGGAACGCTCTCCAATGGTGGACTGTTCCATTCCATCTGCAGGAGGGCATCCCATTTGTCCGCCCCGAGCCGACGGTCTCTCTATCGACCGATGCCTCTCTGATGGGTTGGGGTGCCCATCTGGGGGAACACCGAGTGCATGGCCTCTGGTCCCCGCGGGAGTCCCGATGCCACATCAACCTGCTGGAGCTCCGAGCGGTCCGCCTAGCTCTCACCGCCTTTGCTCCGTTTCTCCGGGGTCAAGTGGTCGAGTCCAGACGGACAATACCACGACCATGTACTACCTGAACCGCCAGGGTGGGACGCGTTCCATGCTACTATGCAAGGAAGCTCTCCGCATTTGGTCACTCGTGCGCAGCCTGGAGGCGGATCTCCTAGCGATTCATGTGGCAGGAACCTCCAGTGCCCTGGCCGATGCCCTGAGCCGGATAGGGGCTGCATCTCACGAGTGGTCTCTCCTGCCGGAGGTAGTACAAGATCTGTTCTCCCACTGGGGCACACCTCAGGTGGACCTGTTTGCCTCCAGGGAGAGCGAAGCTGAGCTGTTTGTACCCACCCCCTCCATAGGGCTCGCTGCAGGGGATGCCTTCTCGAGGCTGTGGACCCCGGGCCTCTTTACGCCTTTCCCCCATTTCCCTTGATTCACAAGGTGCTTCTCAAGGCAAGGAGGGACAAGGTGCAGGTGATTCTGATAGCCCCAGACTGGCCCCGCCAGTTCTGGTACCCAGATCTCCTCAGCCTCAGCTCCAGGCTCCCGAGGCAGCTTCCAGCTCGCCCGGACCTGCTCTCAGTCAATCAGGGGAAGGTGTTCCATCCGGACCTTCAATCCCTGCACCTGACGGCCTGGTTCCTGGCGGCTAGAGTTCCAGGCCTTGGGTCTTTCCGACGAGGTCCTCAATGTTGTTGAGGCGTCCCGTAAGGAGTCGACCAGAAAATGCTACGCCTTCAAATGGAAGAGATTCTCCATTTGGTGTCAGGACAAGGGCTTGGACCCTTCCTCCTGTTCTGTGGCAAGCATTTTGGACTATTTATGGTCCCTTTCTAGTCAAGGGCTTAGGTCGACGACCCTAAAGGTGCACCTGGCAGCCATCTCTGCTTACCGGGCGTGGGCCGGGGAGCAGTCGGTGGCACAGGAAAGGTGGTCGGGCGCTTTTTCAAAGGCCTTGATCACATTTCCCCTTCGGTGCGAGAACCTCCACCTCCGTGGGATTTACTGCTGGTACTGGCAAAGCTCATGGGCAAGCCATTCAAACCAATGCACAGGTGTGATCTCTCTCACCTGTCATGGAAGACCGCCTTCTTGGCGGCTATCACGTCAGCCAGAAGGATGGGAGAGCTCCAGGCGCTTTGCATCGAGTCTCCTTACCTGGTCTTCCACAGGGACAAGGTTGTCCTGTGCCCCCACCCGAAATTCCTTCCGAAGGTGGTGTCGGAGTTTCACCTTAACCAGGTGCTGACTCTGCCAGTGTTCTACCCCAATCACACCTCGGAGGCCGAATACAGGCTCCATACTTTGGACCCTAGAAGGGCACTCGCATATTATAAGGAGCGCATGGCTGAAATTCAGGAGAGGTTCGCCAGCTGTTTGTCACCTACGCTGAAGCGCACCTGGCAGACCTGCAGCCAAGCGTGACGATAGGCAGGTGGGTCACCTCCTGCATAGATCGCTGTTATAAGTTGGCGGGCATGGAGCCTCCCAGAGGGATAAGAGCTCATTCTACCCATCATACTGCTGCATCGGTGGCTGCTTCCAGGGGCGTCCCTATCCAGGAAATCTGCAGGCTGCTACCTGAAGTCAGCACACCTTTATTACCCATTACCACATCGACCTTGAGTCACGCTGGGATGCTGGTTTTGGGGCCTCGGTTCTCCAGTCTTTATTCCTAGTAGGGGTGTGCCTTGCCTCCCTCCTCCCGGAGAACTGCTAGGAGTCTGCCAATAAGTGTGGATGAACAACATATCCATGTCCCTAGAAATACAGGTTACTCACCTGTAACAGGAGTTCTAGGAATGGTATATGTTGTTCATCCTACCCACCGACCTCCCCGGCTTCGACGCACAACCTGAGCTTCCAGCGGGCCAGATCTGGCGTCATGGGGCGGAGCCGAGAGTTTTACCACCCGGGTGGGTGGGAGGAGCCAGCTTGAAGACCTTCCGGCAAGATTTAAAGCAGCAAGGAACCTGCCAATAAGTGTGGATGAACAACATATACCATTCCTAGAACTCCTGTTACAGGTGAGTAACCTGTATTTTTGGTTGCTGTCACGTTAGCAAGGAGAGTTTCCGAGCTCCACGCTCTCATGTGTAAGGAACCTTATTTAATTTTCCACCAGGACAGAGTATCTCTGAGGATGAATCCTAAGTTTTACGTAAGGTGGTCTCTGCCCTCACTCTCAACCAGGACATCGATTTACCTGTATATTTTCCTAAATATTCCAATAGAGGAGAGCATTGCTTCACACCCTGGATGTTCACCGCAATCTAAGGTATTACCTGAACAGAACTAAACAGCTTCGCAAGTTGGAGCAACTATTCGTTTCCTTTGCTGAGAGGATGCTGGGCCAACCAGTCTCAAAGCAGTCTCTTATTCGCTGGCTTGTCCAGTGTATCTCATTTTGCTATGACAGCAAACAGAAGCCCCTCCCGGGTACAGTCCGGGGCCATTCGACAAGGGGGGTGGCTACCTTGTTTGCAGCACTTCGTAACGTCTCCACCTCTGCCATTTGTGCCGTAGCTACTTGGAGCTCTGTGCACACATTCATTAGGCACTATAGCCTGGATATTGCATCACGCGGAGAGCCGCTTCGCCTGGCAGTAGCAAGGGTCTCCTGCCCTAGAGTCAGGACTTGTCAAAGATCTTTCCTAGTTTCCTCCTCCCAGAATGCTTACAGGCGTTATTGCTTGGAAATCAGTCCTAATGGTGTAACCTGCTGCAAGAGCTGTTTCTCGAAGTAAGATAGTACAGTTACGTAAGAACTTACCGTAACAGTAGATCTTCGAGAACAGCTCTTGCAGCAGGTACCTTCCCGCCCACCATTCCCCCTTGGAGGAGGCATGGCCTACCGAGCCTTGGGCAGGGGCTTACGCCCTTTGTCTTTTGATGACGGATCCTCGGTCTCCCATTCTGATGTCATTCTGCGGCCGGGAGTCTCCGGCGGGAGAACTGGGGAATCTGGCGGGACCGCCCCCTTATGTACTACGCCTGACGTCGGGGGCGGGACTGACGTCGGGGGCGGTCCCCGCTGAAGATAGCTAGCTAGAAGAATTCCGTGGGGTCCTGACGCCTGCCGGCTTCAGTCCTAATGGTGTAACCTGCTGCAAGAGCTGTTCTCGAAGATCTACTGTTACGGTAAGTTCTTACGTAACTGTACTTTTCTCATCTAGAGATGCATATGCAGTACTAATGAGGTGTTCCATGCTAGCACCCTGCATTTGAGAGTGAAGTAATTTTATGATTAATGGAGGGTTCTCAGCTGTTACCACCAGGGCCTCCTCTGAGGGCTGCAAATATGATTTTAACTGGAGGTATTTGTGGAAAAAGCCATGGGGCAACGTATATTGTGTTTGAAGTTGTGCAAACGAATGTATACATCCTGGCCCTATTAGATGAGAAACATATTTAATATTATATTTGTGCCATTGGAACATTGATTTATCTGTAGCATTCAGGGAAAATGAGCTGTTGACAGCCAAAGATCTAAGATACAGTGCCTCCATGGGGGTGAGTTTTTTATTCGCCACCTGCAGCCACTGCTTGAAGACCATGGCAGTGCCCTGGGGAACTCTTGAGAGGGGCAGATAGAGGGTGGGTGACCAAGCAGATAGTCTGTTAGATCAAGAATATCACTCCAGATCATCTCAAATTGCTTCTAGGGCATATCATAGTGGGAGGTTTAGCCATAAAAGGAGTACTTTTATTTGAGATGCCCAGCAGTATTACTGGAGGTTTGGTAGGTTTAAACCTCCTCGCTCTCTGGGAAGTTGTAGTAGTGTATATCAAATTCTGGGGGGTTTACCCTTCCAAATAAAGCGGGAGATAAGTCTGTTCCAAGACTGGAGCTAGACATGGGTGTGCATTATGGGCAGTGTCTGTAGAAAAAATAAAATATGGGGAATATGTTTTGTTTAATAGTTTCGATTCGGGCCAAGAAACGTAATGGGACGTGTGGCCATTTGGCAAGGTCCTCTGATAGGTTTTGAGTTAGGGGTTCAAAATTAGCCATGTCTGAATGAATCAGGTTTTGAGTCAGGCGAATCCCCAGGTAATGCGTCAACTGTTTATGCCATTTAAAGGGGTAGGCTGTTTTTAGTGAGGTGGGGGGTGATATAGTCACAGAGCAAAACTTCTGTTTTTGGTTGAGTAATTTTATATCCTGATACTTCTCCAAAGCTTTCTATTTGTCCCATACCTTCGGGATCACTTTTCTGGAGAGATCAGGGAAAGGAGAATGTCATCAGCAAATAATGACATTTTATCATTTTACCTCCCATGGGTATGCCCTGAATCTCTGGGTGCCTGAGTGCCTGAGCCAAAGGCTCAAGGTACAACGTAAATAGCAGGGGAGACAGGGGAGCCCTGGCGTGTTCCCCTCTGAAGGGGAAAAGGGTCAGAAAAAGAGCCATGTAATTTTAGATATGCCTTGGGATTTTTATAGATGTTTTGTAATTGGTGTATTATTTCCTGTGGGAACCCAAAATGGGACAGGGTTGCCCATAGAAAGGGCCAGGCAACCCTGTCAAACGCCTTTTCGGCATCTAGCCCAAGTAATGTGAGGGGGATTGATCTTTTAGCTGCATATTCTTTGAGAAGATGGGTTCGACGAACCGCATCGTGGGCTTGTCGATTTTTTTAATGAAGCCGACCTGATCAGGGTCAATCAACAGGGGTAAAATATTTTCAAGTCTAGGGGCTAAAATTGACATGTATATTTGCAATCAAAATTTAACATTGAAATCTGCCTATAGGATGAGGGGTATCTTGGGTCCTTGTCTGATTTAAGAATTGCAGATAGTACCACATATTGCCAGGAGTGGGGGGGGGCATCTATTTGTATCTCATGCAGTGCTTTTAATAAGGGTGGCAGCATTTCCTCTTGAAATTTTTTATAGAACTCCAGAAGGAAACCATTTGGTCCTGGGGCTTTCTGTAGCACTCCCTCCACCTCAGTCATAGCCATGGGAGCTTTTAACATTTCTATATGGGCAGCAGTCATTTTTGGAAGCTGTAATTTATTTAAATAGCTCTCTATCTGTAGACTCTGATTTGCTGACTCTGCCTTACATGTCTTGGTAATATGCCGCCATTACTTGTCTGATGGTGGAAGGATGGTTCTCTAGATTCCCTGTTCTGGGATCCTGCATAGCTGTGACGCAAGTTCTCACCCTATACATTCTAAGGTTACAAGTTAAATTCCTTGCTCCCTTGGGGCCCCCCTCATGAGCTGTGAGTCTCAAATAAAAATGTTGCTGCTCAATTTTCTGATCTATAAGCTATTGTATTTTTTGTTTTTTGAGCAAAAGCTGTGTCTTTACTGTTTTGTGTCCTTGAGCATATGAAGATTGCAATTCTTTTAACTCCTCTTGGAGCCTAGTCATGTGAGCCTCCCTCTCTCTTTTTTTTAGAGGAATAGACAATGACCCCCCAGTAGTACTGTCTTAAGGGTGTCCCACAGCATCACTGCAGAGACATCTGAGTTGGCATTTTCCCTGAGAATACGGGGTCCCCATCTTTGAGTAGCTGGCAGAACTCCGGGTCTCTGAGATGCATCAGGTTGAGGCGCCAGAATGTTTTTTTATATCCACTTCCCAAATAAAATTTTGTGTATATTGGAGCAAGGTCAGACAATAGGGTTACTCCATGCCGCACATCTTGTAGCATCTCTAGATGCTCTGCAGTCATAAATACGTAGTTTAATCTTGATGCCACCCCAGACCTCAGAGCTATATAAGTGTATTCTCTTTGAGAGGGAAAGCAGTGGCACCAGACATCCGCTAGTCCCATGGAGGAAATCGTTCCCTTCAGGTATTTTTGGAGAGGGTTAGTTCTGTGGGGGAGATAAACCGATGCATCCCTTGCAGTATTCAAAGTGATATTCAGATCTCCACCCATCAGAAGTTGTCCCTGAAGGACTCCCAAGAGATGTGAGAAAAATTTCTGGGCCAAACTTTTGATGTCCGGAGGAAATATACAGAGGCTAGGGTTATTGGGCACCTGTGTAATTGCCCTTAGCAATGGCATATAGCCCTTCTGGATCTGTGACTACCTCTTGTGGGTCCAGTGGTACCCCCTCCTGATCAGAATAGCTGCCCCTTCTCCATCCCAAGCTGTGCGACAAGGCTATACTGTTGGGAACCCCACTTTGTACATTTTCATGCTCAAGAGCAGATAAGTGAGTTTCTTCAAGAAAATCACTTCCGGATTATCTTTCTTTATAAATTGTAATAACGGGATCATTTAACAGGGCTGTGGATCCCATTAATATTCAATGATAAGATTAAAGATCTACCCACTTTTATATTGAGTGGCGTCTTTATGTTATTGTCGCCCTGACCTTCCTCTTTGCTCCTCCTTGTTCCCATCCATGTGTAACTTCTGCTCTTCTCCCCTAATACATTTTGCAAATTCACAGTGCTGTCCTGTATTGACATCATAACCTCTAGTTCTTGTTCTTCCAGATCCTCACTGCCTATTTTTCCCTGTGGATACTGAGTTTTAGTTAGAAATATATACCCATAAGATAGGGTGTCAAGACATAACACATCTAATAACATCTCAAACACAATGGGAGGTATAAGATAACAGTTGCTGCCCATCAATAGTAATACATTAGGAGTCCTAGTGATATATTGTGGCAGCCTAGACATGCTAAATGGTTTGTGGAGAAGGTGTAGCCAGAAAACATATAAGTGGTAGCACTTTAACAGTGGGTTCAGTATAGGCCACCCAGTGCCAGGTTTCACACAGTCAAGTTGCAACAGCAAACTATTTACACAGCAATCTAAAAAACAGAATAATGGCTCCTGAGGTAGGGAGGGATCTCTACTCTTTCTATGAGGGAAGAATGTTATTTCCCGTGGGGTAACTCATGCATCCAGTGTGGGCTCCCTGCGCCATGAGAATGTAGGAGAATCATGGCGCTTCACGATCACATGCAGCCTTAGGCAGTTAAGATGGTGTGGCACAGAATACTGCTCGGTGAGGCTTCTGCATGTTGCCGTCGCTGAAAGGCCACCCAGAATAAAGCATGTCACTGCCTCACCTCAAAAATATTGTTATACCCAATATAATTTCATCCCCAAGGGCCCAACAACAATGGTAGATGTCATGGATGTAAAGTGAATTTAATGCTAGGCGGAGAGGTGTACCCAGGGGGGAAAGAAAATAACAGTTGAGGGGTGGGGTTTCTGTTATTCGGATCATTGCTCCTCGGACTCAGTTGCTCCCTTTACTTCACATTTTGAGGTACGATGCTCCCGTTTGGAGTCTCATTACTTCTTTACCCCATCCCCACCCCTGCGTGTTCTATTAATCTGTCTAAAAGTAACAGAGAAATACAGATCTAAAATATGCATTCAAAAGCAGTAAAACCATCTCCTCCCCAGGCAAAGTCCACTTTCCAGCAGCGTTAAGGTCCCTGGGTTAAAATTAGACTCGACTCCCTCGTGGGCAAAAATAGTTACCAATGCCCCCAATCTGGACAGTCACTCTGGGGTGGTTCACTGAAACTTGTGGAGTAACTTTTTTACATCTTGCAGCGAGGAGTACCCTTGTCTTTTTCTGGATTGTGCCATTTGTGCCTTGTCCCCATACATTTCCTTGGATTTGTAGCTCCTGGTCTCATAAGTCTGAGGCAGGCGTCTGAACCACCACAGTGTTCTTAGTTTGCATGGCTTTTGCTGCTTCATCAGGGGTTTCAAATGTTTGTGGGCCGTCTGGAAACATAATGGTGAGTTTTGCTGGATACGGAGTGAAGAACTTTAATTGTTGCTGCTTAAGGATTCGGAGTATTGGCACATAGGCCCTGCGTTTGGCTGCTGTCCGTGGAGAGTAGTTGTTGAAACACAGACACCGACCTTTATACTGTACTTCCTTCTTTCTCCTTGCCCGTGCCAGTAACTGCTGTTTTACTGCATAGTTCAGCAGCCTGAGCGCTATAGAGCGTGGTCAGCCTGCTGTGGCTTTGGGGTAAGCGCCTGGTGGTCTCTTTCTATTTCTGTTTTAGTATTGGGGTCGAGTTGAAGAGCTTCTCAAAGTAGAGTGTCCAGAAATTTGATCATAGCTTTCCCTTCCTCATCCTCAGGCACCCCATGGATACGTAAATTGTTTCGCTTCGACCTATTTTCGAGGTCCTCACACTTTTCATTTAAGATTTTTTGCTTATTTAGTAAGCGCACCACCACTCTTTTCTATTCTGGCATCTATTTCCATACGTGCCACCTCCAAGTTCGTTACTTTATGATTTATTTTATTTAGTTCAGAGGTTAGCTCCATGCGAAAAGTTCTTACTTCATCCCAGAATCCTTTTAGCTCTGCTAAGATTGCGGCGTTGCTGGACTGCCCACTCGAGGTCGACTAGGATTCCGCCACATCTGCTAGGTCTGGTTTGCCAGTCAGGCAGTCGGTATGTTGCTTAGCTTATGCTGCTGCTGGGGGAGATTTTCTCTTTTTTCTGGCTCTCATTCAGTTTCGTGATGTCCTTGAGCCTTTTTTTTTTTAATTTTATTTAGTTTGCTCTGATTTAAGGAGTCTGCTTTACAGGCCCCGAGGGAGATGTCTCCTCAGTGCTGCATCCCTCTAGGCGGCTCAGCCGGAAGTCTGCAAACCATTTCTTTTTAATTTCTGTAGTAACCTTGTAATTTCGTAGTCGTGTGTATGTGTGATATCCTACAGAATGTGTAAATAGTGTGAAGTAACAAATATTATTTAGATATATATTTCATGCCTCTGACTGAATCTTTTGGGGGAGTAGATAACTTGGTACTGACAAATCAACAGTTTGTCTCAGAAGAAGAAAAAGAAGGATATGGTTACCATACTCTAAGAAGTAAAGTGTTCCTCAGGAGTGAGTGACGGGGAAGGCTGTTTGCCGCTAGCTAAAGGAGCACTGTACAGTGTGGGCAATAGCTTTGTTAGGATTCGGGCCAAGAAGGTCCTCCGGTAAAAGGATAATTTCTGAGTGGTGGCAGCTACGGAGGTACCCTTACAGGTGCTGAGGGTTGAGAAACTTAGTAACCTGTTGCAGACTGAGTCATGGGTGTGGATAGGTTGTGACAGACTGCCAGTCTCTTTTCCTCCTCCACTGTAGCAAGAGGAGCCCCACAGTGTGTAGAGACTCCCAACAGCTCAGCCTGTAGAGGTCCTCCTGATGTTATTCCCCACCTCTAGAGAGTCCATGACCCTGGCTGGTGTAGTGTCATGAGCATTCAACAACTTGCTCCAGACTGTTTTTTTCCAGATTGCTGAGGAAAATGTTGAACAGCAGTGGCCCCAGTACCAGTCCCTGGAAGACCTTACTTAGTAGCACTCTACACTCAAAGTAGTGTCCATCCACCACTACCTTGTGCTTCCTGTCCCCAAACTAGTTCAATGTCAGTCTTGTGTATGCTTCATGTGTACCCCACTTATTTACTGTTGCCGGAAGTGTGTCATAGGCTAGAGTATTGAAGGCCTCTGAAATCCACATAAATAATGTCAGCAACATTGTCCCTGGTCACTCTCTTGAAGAAGGGGTCAGGTTGGTTTGGTACAATTTGCTCCTCATAAAACCGTGTTGAGAGGGGCAAGAACCTTCGCCTCAGCCATGCTTCATCAGTCTGTCCTTGATAATGGCTTCCAGGACCTTGCCCATTGCTGATGTTAGGCTGATTGGCCTGTAGTTTCCTGGGTCTGAACTTGCCCTTTCTGGAACATGGGGACCACAGTGACCACCTTCCAGTCCCCCACCACTGTACTTTTCTAGACAGACTCCTGAAAGATTACTGTAAGTGGCCATCAGTTGTTCTCTTAGCTCTACTGCGATCCGGGGGGTGTATCCCATCTGACCATTGGGACTCACCTGGCTTGAATCTTCAAAAGGTAGTCCACTCCAGTGCGGGTGTGATTTCCACAGGCTACATCATGTCTGCCCCATTCGCCCTCCTAGTGTACACACTCGCTGTGCTGGGGACCCATTAATGAACACAAGTGAAATACAGGTACTCATTGAGCATCGTGGCCATCACCGCTGGCTTGATCAGATTCCTCAGCCATTTCCCTGGTTTTCAGGGTCCGAAATCCCTTCTTTCACCTTCCTCGTTCCATTTATTTATTGAAAAAACACTTTGGTGTTGAAGGGTCTGCTGGTGTTCTTGCTTCCTGCCCCTGCTTTGCTTCCTTAAAGAGCTAGTACACTGCCTGAAATTAATAATACATTTTAAAAGCAGTCAGCTGTTGCTTTTATATCTAAGGTATATACAGTACTTCCCCCTTTGGGTAATTAGAACATTTTCTGCTTGACAGTACTTTGTGTGGTGTGTAGAACAGCACTCTCACAGGCACGTGACTTGTCTGATTCAGTTCCCCTTCAGACCCCATCAGCACTGAGTCTGATTATTTTTAAAGTTTGCATTGCACCCTTTTTGGTGGTGGGGGGGATTGAGGTGTTAAGCCAGTTGGGGAAGGTGGTGTATATGCTTATTCTGCTTAGGCCTCAGCAGGAATGGAGTTTTGTTTTTGTTTTGTTTTACAATAAAAAGTGTTACGAGGTTGGGAGGAAAGTTTTTTAACTTTGCATTTCAAACTTTTCCAGTGAAGTGCTAGCATCTTGAATTTGGCCCTTTGTCAAGGGTGAACTTTCATGGGTTTTTCTCTATGGACTTGCGCTTTGTGAAGTATTTAAGCTTCACAACATAGAGGATAGTGGATGGGTGACAGTGAGCAACAACACTGTGCTAACTTCGAGAGGTTGTCATGACAACCAAGTAAACCTTGAGGGTGAAGCTCAGGAGGTTTATGGTTGTCATGCAACCTCGAGAAGTGAACTCAGTGTTGTTTACCGTTGCCCATCCACTTTCTCTTACAGTAGTGTATGGGCAATAGTGAGCACTTCTGTGACTGGGTATGTCAGATTAAAAAATCCCGATTTCATTCTTAGCCACTCTCTTGTAGAGCCACACTCGTACCTTGCTTCGAGACAATCAGACCTTTCTGGAGCGGTCGGGAAAGATTTTTATTACAGTTGTAAAACGAACCAACTGGAACTTAAACATTTATAGTTAATGTAATTATTGGCAACATAATTAATAATAAACAATGCAAAAGAAAAAAACGCTCGTTAGAGATGCATTTTGTGGCAGACATCATTATGCACCAGCATCGTTTGAGCCACCAGCAGGAATTATCACAAAGTCTCAGAATCAAAGTGCAGACTCCTAGAATGCAGGCATCTGTGAAAATGGATCTACAAGACAGTTACCTGCGAAAAGAAAAACCTGTCATTGCGATCTCTTGTTTTTAACTTTTAACTTTCAGAAAAACTACCTGAATGGTTAAACAAAAAAAAGAGCTGTGATGCTCCCAGAGTAACGGGAGCATGAGGACATTCTAACTTGATGTACCATCAATGTGACGTACTCAAGATGGTGCAACAACACTTTGACATCCTATCGATGGTGCAGCAAGGCTAGGAATTCATCGAATTCCATACATAATAGCCCTCTCCCATACACTATGATAACTACATGAAGAGTAGCAGATGGTCTTTGCTCAGTCTATGAAGTCATAGAAATGTTTGTAGCTATATTGGTCTTTGTATGAACTGACAGACTAAGTAGGGAGTTTGATACCATTTATGTGGCCAACAGAAATGTTTCCGTTCACAAGAATTCCAGCCTACACAGGGCCCTTGAGCATGTGTCATATTTTAAAAGGGCAGTATAGCGCAGTGGTTTAGGGCTCTGAGCTGCAAATCTGGAGAAGTGGGTTTGAATCCCACTGTCCCCACTTGCATACTGTGTGACTCTGATCAAGTCACTTATCTTCCCTGTGCTCCCAGGTCGCACCTGAAACAAGCTTTGGCTTAGTGTGTCTTTCCTTGTTAAACAATTTCCCCTTTCCTTTAAAAGAAGCGTATCTTATATACATTATGTTATGGGGAATCATTCAGACTGAGTGGGCACACAAACACTAGGAGTAACTCCATGGAGCTGGTGGGGGCAAATTTTAAGAGAGATACCAGGAAGTACTGTTTCATGGAGAGGGCGGTGGAGGGGTGAAATAAGCTGCTGAAAGAGGTGGTCTATGCAAAATCAGTGGGGAGGGGATTTAAACTCGAGTGGAACAGATACAAGGACTGGGTAAAGACAGTATCAGAAAAGGAAGGGGTGTAATGGGGACTGAAGAGCCCCTAGGGTTTTCACCATTTCACATTGATAGGTAGAAATGGGCAGACGCAATTGATCAAGGAGCTATTTTCTGCCAACAAATCTTAATGTTTCTGTTTCTAAATAAATAAACCTAGAAAACTAACACCCCCCACCCCCCGGGCGCACCTGTAAACGAGCCTCGGCTCAGTGTGCCTTTCCCGGTTACCAGTTTTAAAATATAGAGGAAAATGGATGGGTAACAGTGAACAACAGTGCTGTGTTCACTTCAAGAGGTTGTCATGACAACCAAGCAATGCTCAAGAAGATTATGGTTGTCATGCAGCCTTGAGAAGTGAACTCAGTGTTGCTGTTTACTGTTGTCCATCCATTTTCTTTATAGTAGTGTAGGGGAATAGTAAGCACCACATGAGCACTTCTGTGACTGGGTACGTCGGATTAAAAAATCCCAATTTCATTCTCACCCACTCTGTCGTAGAGCCACACTCTTACCTTGTTTCAGGACAATCAGACATTTCTGGAACTGTCAAAGATTTTTATTACAGTTGTAAAACAAACCAGCCAGAAGTTAAGCGTCTACAGTTAATGTTATTATTGGCAACAGAATTAAAAAATAAACATGGCAAAAAAAGGCTTATTAGAGATACATTGTTTGCAGCAGACATCACTATGCGCCAACGTCGTTTGAGCCACCAGCAGGAATTGTCACAAATTCTCAGAGTCAAAGTGCAGACTCCCAGGATGCAGGCATCTGGGAACATGGATCTGCAAGACAGGTACCTGCGAAAAGAAAAAAAGCCATTGTGATTGCTTGTTTTTTTACTTTTAACTTTTAAAAAACTATCTGAATGGTAAAAAAAGAAAGAATGAGCAGTGTTGCTGCCAGGGTAATGGGAGCACGAGGGCGTTCTAACTTGTACCATCAATGTGACATACTGAAGATGGTACAACACTTTGACGTCACATCGATGGTACAGCAAGGTTAGGAATTAATTAAATTCCATACATAATAGTGGTCTCCCATACACTATAAATAAATCAAAGTTATAAGAAATTGCAATAAGCTTAATTGTTTTAATTTCAAATTTTATTCAGATTAAGAAAAAAAAACAGCAGAACATACATGTAAGTTCATTGCATATATTCTTACAGTACATCTTCGCAGTGCAATAGAAAATATAATCAGTTTGTCTGTACTCCCACATTTTGCCGTTTAATCATCTGAAGCGTAATGGTTTTATTTTATTGTAGCAGATACCTTCTCTTTAGTGGTCATTAAATGATATTACCTGTTTCTAAATTATCCCTTTTATTGCTTTTTATCTCATTTATCACATTTTCTCCAGTGCCATTAGTGGAGGCAGGTGACCACATGACTGCAGCTAGCCAGTAGCATGGCTGCAGTCCACAAGTTAAAACAGGGCACCAGTGTCTCTTTTCCCACAGGACCAGCAATCTCTGCCAAGCTGAATAAAGATTCTTAAAAGGCTGCAGCATGCAGCAAGTATATTTGTATTTGCGCTGTGACTGTTGGTTTTCGACTAAGTTTCTCTGGGCAGTGTGTTGGTGAGGGGTTGTGTGGGCAACAGGAGGGGGATTGCGGGTGGGCTGAGTAAGAGTGGGGATGAGGAAAGGACAAAGTGCAGCCGGCTCCAGCACCATTAGTAAAGGCAGGTGACTGTGACTGCAGCCAGTAGTACAGCTGCAGTCCACTTTAGACTTTTCAGAGGGTCCGGCAACTCCCAGGTGTGAGCAACCCCGAATCGTGAGTGCCATGAAGCAGAAGTGTGCATCTGTTGAGGGACATATGTAGGGCATCCACAGGGTTGGCTGCAGGTCCTCAAGGAACCCTACTCATTGCAGATCATGAAGGTAAGTCAGTGGAGCCAAACAGGAACAGCAAATGTTCTGCATGGGGTAGGGTGTTGGAGCAATCTGGGAGAAGGATACTGTTCTGGTGGGATTATTGAAGAGGGAGGCAAGCACAAATTACAGTAGTATAGGACAAGATGGAGTGAAATTTATCATAGGAGGTTGATAGCTTTAGGGACTGTATGTTACTCATCCCCTGGGCCACAATCTGGAGGATGGTTTATTGCCCCATCTGTAGTGCATTTGCTGAGCTCCTGGCACATCTGGTAGCTGCAGGGGAAGAAATATTCTTGCTGCATCTCCGACTGAGCTGAGGGCCCGTATTCTCTGCACCCCACTCCCCAGAGGTCCACTGGCCTGTGGTGCTAGAGGGTGGTGGATATAAAGAGAGGTGGTAAGGAAGTGTGGTAGTACATGCATCAGATTCACTCAGTGGTTTTGCACCACCAGATGTGGTGCAGGTACCTGACCTCCTGGGGGGGGGGTGCTGGGGGCTGATCAAGAGGAGGGAGCTGACAGACTTAGGACACCTAGTGGGGTCAGTGTGTAAAGACAGCTAAGAGTATCCTAGTGGTAGTAGATTCTGTGCCTGGGTGAGTGAAGAGAATAGTGGGGGTCATTTCAGAGACGGTCAAGTAAGCTTTCTAGAACTGAGGAGAGAGATTTGGGGGGAGGGGAACATAACCTCCCTAGCCTTTTCAGAGATTCTTCCTTCATGGGGGGGAGACAGGGTGAGGAAAGAAGAAATTGAGCCATTTAATAGATGGTTAAAAGAGTGGTACCAGGGAGAAAGGTATTACTGTGTGGGAGACTGGGGGATTTTTTTTTTTTGAGGACAGATGGCTCTTCAAGGGGTGGCCTTCACCTGACAAGAGAGGGGAAAAGCACACTAGAGCAAAACTGGATGTCTTCATAGATGGGCATTTAAACTTGGGGGTGGAGCTGCTGTTGGGGACCCATCAAGAAGGGAGGGGAGAGGACGAAACTGGCCACGATTCCTCCAGAAGGCTACAAGGGAAGCGAAACTAGAAATTGTTCAGCAGTGGCCAGACCTAGTTCAAGAAATAGGGTCAGCAGGAGAGATAATAAACGATTAACAGGGAGCAGCAACATTAGGGTGGGGACGAGGTTGGGGAGGAGATGGGGCAAAGCACTGACAAAAAGGGGACGGGTAAGAGAAGAAGCTGGAAGGTGGTCTGCCTTAAAGCTGGGAGCCTAGGTAATAAAACCAACAAGCTCCAGGCAGTAGTGGCAGATGCAGAGTTGGACTTGGTGGCCATTACCAAAATGTGGGCCTATAGGAACAACACCTGGGACCTGGCAGAGCCAGGGTATACCCTGCATAGAAGTGATGGGGGTAAGGGCAAATGGGATAGGGACCGCATAGATGCGACAGAGGATGGGTCCTTCAAGGGTGAGTGGGAGGAGGTGGCATTGTTCTGCCTTTGGAAACTACCACAGGGGAAAAAGATATGAATGGGAGTTGTCTGAAGACTGCCAGACCGAGAAAATTGGGGAGGATAAAGAATTGGGAGAAGAAATTTGGAAGGGGGCCAAAAATGTGGAGGTAGTTGTAGTGGATCTCAATCTACCAGATGTAGACTGGGATACTCCAGCAGCAAGGAGTACCAGAAAAAAGTTAGGCCCTGCTTAGCATGCTGCAAGATTGCCTGCTGGTGCAACTGGTCAGGGAACCCACAAGGCAGTCTGCCATTGTCGATGTGGTGCTTTCCAGCTCGGAAATGGTTGCTGGAGTGGAGGTTAGGAACCCACTGAGGTCCAGTGAGCATGGTACTGTATGGTTTGAGCTGACCTTTGGTATTAATAAACACTCTCATCAAAGATTGTGGTTCTGGAGTTCAGAAGAGTTGACATTGACCAGAAGAAAGTAAAAGTCAGGGAATGACTGAAAGGAATGGGTAAGGTTACGGGGTTGAGACAAAAATGGGTAGAAATAAAAGGACCATATCCAGAGAACACTAGTGGGTACCCTCATGAAGTTTATAAATTCACTGCTTCCTTGTTGGAGGCTGGTCTAGGCAAATAACCAGTTTTGCACAGAAACACCCAGCCATTCCAAAGTTCTTCAGGCAAAATAGTTTTATTTTATCAAGCTGGATCAAGATGAAACAAAAGTACTTTGCCTGAAGAGTTGTGGAGTGGCCAAGAAATAAAAGGGGTCATTCTCGAAGCACCAAAAACTTGCTTGAAAACACTCACCAAGGGTTACAAACACAAGAGACCGACCTGGTTCTCTTAGGACGTAAGGAAGGCGGTGAGGGCCAAGAGAAAAAGCCTTCACCAACTACAAGAGGCACCAAAGGGATGAGGAGTGGAGAAGGTGGGGGAATACCATTGTAAGCTGAAGGAATCCAGAAAGGTGGTATGGGACATGCAAAGGCAGCAGCCATGCTGCGGATTGTAGAGGAAGTCAAGGGAAGGGAGAAATAGTTCTTCAGGTATATCAGGGTAAAATGGAAGATGGGCTTGTCAGGTTATCAGAAGGAAGGAGGGTAATTGAGGAGAATGAGTGGAAGGCAACTGTTCTAAATGACTACTGCTGTCCAGTATTCATGGCAGAAGACAGTGGGCCTGCACCGGAAAGTGGTATCAAGGCAGCAGCTTGGAATTAAGGAAATGAGGCCGATAGGAATAACAGTAGAATGAGAAAGGAATGTGCATGCTGCCCTGAATATAAAATGCCAGGACGATGGGATGCACTCAAGAGTCGGAACTGGCTGAGGAGCCCTTGACATCACTGTTCAGTAGCCCACAGCGGTCAGGGCTGATTCTGAAGGATTGGAAGACAGTGGACATGGTCCCACTCCACAGTGAGGGGAGCAGGGAGGATCCTTGTAACTACAGGCTTGTCAGTCTTGCTTCCATTGTAGCTGATGGAGGTATATTCGAGGAGAACATACTGGCCTACCTGGCCAACAGTGGGCTCCAGGATAGTAAGCAGGGTGGTTGTGTCAGACCAGCCTAGTGGTTTTCTTTGACTGGGTTACAAGGGCTGTGGATAAGGGATGGACAGGGGATGTACTCCAAACTCAGTATGGCACTTGAATTGGTTTCATACAGGAAACGGCAGAAGAAGCTAGAGGACCTGGGAGTAGGGAAAGAGCTAGTGAAGTGGGTGGGTAGGAAATTGGCTGGGGGGAGAGAGTACAGAGGGTGGTGGTCAGTGGGGTCAGATTAGGTGAGAGAGAAGTCACGGGTGTGGTGCCGCAAGAGTCGGTCCGGGGACCTGTCCGTTTCAGTACTTTTATCAGCGACATAGGAGAGGGTATACAGGGCAGTATGTGTCTCTCAGTAGATGAGAAAGCTCTGTGGAAGAGTGGACAGTGAAGAGGGGGTGAGGGAGATGCAAAGAGATCTAGAAAGATTTAAGAGGTGGTCTAAAATACGGCAGTTGAGGTTCAACGCCAGGAAGTGCAAAGTAGTGCACATAGGGAAGAAAACACCTAGAACAGAATACTGGATAGTGTTGGGTAGTGGTAGTAGTGGTGGTGGTGGTAGGGGGGCTCAGGTTTGCATCTACTACCAAAGAAGGGGACTAATGCAACAAGGCCTACAGTAAGGTGAACAGTGTTGAGGTACATTGGGTGGGGCTTTGATAACAGGAGTAGAGAGGTAATATTGCCCCTATACAGAGTACTGTGCCCAGTTCTAGATTCCGCACCCAAGGAAAGACAAGGATAGCCCTTGGGAGAAAGAGTAAGAGCCAGAGAAGGGGAGGACAGGGCTAGGGAGATGGACATGGTTGCAGGCGCAGCAAAGGGTTGTCATATACTCAGTGGAGGACAGCAGGGAGGAGGACAACATGACTGAGTCCTTTAAGTTACTAAGTGCAATAAACAGGACGGACAGCAGGGATATAGCCAGCAGAAACAGTGAGTCAGTAACCAGGGGTCACAAATGGATGCTGAATGGAGGTAGATTCAGGAGTGATGTGAGGAAGTTTTATTTCACAGACAGGGTGGTTGAGCTGTGGAACAGCCTACTGGCAGAGTTGGTAGGGGCAAAGACTGTTAAAAGATTCAAGTACGGATGGGACAGCACAAGGGGTTGATGGTTACAACAAGGTGATTTAGTCAGAGAGGAGGTGGGACTCTTGCCAGAAAAGTTGGTTAACGGAGAGATAGGGTTTTATGCAGGCTGACTAGATGGACCATTGTTCTTCTAATAATGAGTACATTTCTATGTTTCTACAGGAACCTGTACTCCTGCAGTCATGAGACTGCATTCTGTTCTGTCACCTGTAGATGGCAGCATATATCTGTCTTGTATTCTATCTGTTTCAGTCTGTCTGTTACTTGGTAAAATGTAGGCTACGACTGAATTTTTTTTGTTTTGTTATGGGGATGACTAGGGCATAGGGGACTGACTGGTCTAAGGGGGAGGAGGAAGAGTGAGCATCCCACAGAACACTCCATTGGGGAAGGAGGATTGTAGCTGGGTGACCACATGCGGTGGTGCGGTCAAAGTGGCTTGTAGGAAAGCAGATGCTGATTGATGTCTTAACACATTGCATGCATCACGTATGCACAGTTTTGTTAGTGCCCTAGTCATCTATTTCTAGGGGGTACTGAAAGGAAAAGCCCTAAAGGTGTAGTACTGTGAAGCTGGAGGTCTCAGGCCCTACTGACCTGGCTGGCTGCCCCTCTCCTACACTCTGACGTACTCACGGGTAACATTTGTCTATTCCTCAATAGAATCTACCATTGAGTAGGAGCTCTGTGGACTCTTTAGGGAAGGAGTAGGAGACAGGTAAGGGGAAGGCAGAGCTGGGAAATAAAATAAGCTGGGATCAACAGCTCCTCCAAAATTTAGAAAAAGTATTAACCAAAAAAAGAAAGTAATTTTTTTTAAATCATCATAATTTAGTGTACTGGTACAAAAAAATAGCTATAAATAGTATCGGTACATATAGAATGGTATTGACACATAGAAAAGTTTTCAGCCCAACGTGGTTTCAACGTTAGACCTTTCAAAAGATAGTTTCTTTAACGTGGGATTATTTAACTATTAGGGCTGGAAACTTTTTTTTTTAACGAAAGTTTGGAGTCCGCTAAGTTGATATAGCAAATATGATATTATTACAGCTTCCATATGTCAATATATAAAAACATAAAATGGTTCACAACATTGTTATTGTTAATGTCTTTTTAAATTGATATGTACAAACATGTAGCATCACATGTGAACTGTATCGTTGGGATCTATTCATGTTGATCTGATGCCAAGATTTAATTTAAAAAATACACTCGCTTCTTCACCTAACAGTTCAAACATTACAGCTTTTGAAATACAATTTCTAGTATTATAAAATATAAAAGATTATTTTTGGTACTGGTTGGAAGATATTACAGGCAGAATTCACAAAAAATACGCAAAATGCTACACAAAGGTTTGCATTGCACCCCACGGTTGCGCAGGTGGGCAGTTTTGCTATTCACAGTGGGATAGCATGCTGCACTCTCCCACTGTGAATAGGGGCAGCTGGGGGCAGGGCTAACCCAGGAAAAGCACCAGGAACCCCAGTAGCGCTGCCCCCACAGCCAGCCAGGAGAATGGCCCGGCAACAATAGCGTATATGCGCCAAGTCCCTTTTCACGAAACTGGTCATGCAAGTGAGCCCATTGGACATGCAAGGTGCAAGTGGCCATCAGAATGCCCATTTGCATGGCCTTTGTTTGGCCTAGCACACCCCCCCATGCCCCACACAGCTGCATTCCCGTGGTGTAGTGCCCCCATCCTCTGATCGCCTTCCCCATAGAGATTTTAGTATACCGTGGTAGTCTGGGGTCCCTCCTCCCTCCCCGATCGCTGACCCCATAAGACAACTGCCCTTGCTGTACTGTAGCAGTCCCTCCCTGGTCACCGATCGCTGACCCCATATGCTGTGTTAATTTTCCATAGTGTAGTGGCACCCTCCCCTGCCCCGATCGCTGACCCTACATGCTATATTAATTTTCCATAGTGTAGTGGTGCCTCCCCCCGATTGCTAACCCCATATGCTGTTAATTTTCCATAGTGTAGTGGTGCCTCCTTTTCCATAGTGTAGTGGTGCCTCCCCACCCCGGTCGCTGACTCCATATGCTGTTAATTTTTGTATTATAGTGGTGCCCTCCCGTCCCGACCACTGACCCTATATACTATATTAATTTTCCATAGTGTAGTGGTGCCCTCCCCCACCCCGATCGCTGACCCCATATGCTGTTAATTTTCCATAGTGTAGTGGGGCCGTCCCCCACCCTGATCGCTGTCCCTATATGCTGTGTTAATTTTTCGTAGTATAGTGGTGCCCTACCCCACCCCGATCGCTGACCTTATATGCTGTATTAATTTTCCATAGTGTTGTGGTGCTGTCCCCACCCCGATCGCTGATCCCATATGCTGTTAATTTTCCATAGTGTAGTGGTGCCCTCCCACCCCGATCGCTGACCCCATATGCTGTTAATTTTCCATAGTGTAGTAGTGCCCTCCCATGTCCTGATCACTGACCCTATATGCTATGTTCGGTTTCCATACTGTAGTGGTGCCCTTCCCCACCCTGATTGCTGACCCCATATGCTGTTAGTTTTCCATAGTGTAGTGGTGCCCTCCCCACCCTGATTGCTGACCCTATATGCTATGTTAATTTTCCATAGTGTAGTGGTGTTGCCCACCCCCTCCCTGATAGCTCACCCTATATCCCATAGCATTTTTCCGCAGTGTAGTGGTCCCTCTCCCCTCCCTGGTCACCGATCGCCATCCCCAAATGTGGAAAACCTCATTCCCTGGTATTCTAGGGCCGCTCCCCCCACCTCCCTGCCCCGTCCAGTGTGACCCACCACCCCGCGCTCCCATCCCGATCCATGATCGACAGCCAGCACAGCTGTTCTCACACCACCACGGCTGGCTACTAACTGAGCCCTCGTGGAGCACGTACTTGCACTTTAGAAATATGCAGTGGGATATAGGGGCGAGGGAGGGCACCACTACACTATGAAAAATTAACAGCATATAGGGTCAGTGTTCGGGGTGGGGGAGCGCATCACTACACTATGGCAAATTATTATAGCATATAGGGTCAGGCGATCAGGTTGGGGGAGGGCACCACGACACTGTGGGAAATTAACATAGCATATAGGGTCAGCGGTTGGGGGGGGAAGGCACCACTACACTATGGAAAATTAACATAGCATATAGGATCAACAATCAGGGCGGGGAGGGCAACACTACATTATGTAAAATTAACATAGTATAAAGGGTCAGCGATCGGGGTGGTGGGAGGGCACCACTACACTATGGAAATTAACATAGCGTATGGGGTTAGCGATCGGGGCTGGGGAGGGCACCACTAAACTATGGAAAATTAATATAACATACAGGGTCGGCAATCAGGGTGGAGGAGGGCACCACTACACTATGGAAAATTAACATAACATATGGGGACAGCGATCAGTAACGAGGGAAGGCCTGATACACTGTGGCAAGAGCAGTTGTCTTATGGGTCGGGGAAGGGGGAGGGACCCTAGACTACCGGGGTATATTTATTTCTTTGAGGACGTGATCTGAGGGAGGGGTCCACAGTATCTCCACCAACCACTAGGTTTGCGCGGATTACCACCAGGTTTTTATCGGCGATAATTTGTCCATGCAGGGGCCTTCGCAAACAGCCATTGCGTCGAGCACAAACTTTGAGAAGTGGACTACGTATGATATGCCAGGTCCGTCCCCTTCATTTGTGATGCAGAAGGAAGAACACAGTTTGCATGGGCAAACTGGGCTTTGTGAATACCAGCTCTGGGCAAAACTCTCGTTTGCCCCAGGCAAACTGAGTTTACACTCGGGCAAAATTGTGTAAATCTGGCCCCAGTTGTTCTTTCTAAGAATAAATGGAGGCTTTACCACTCATGAGTTATGGTCCTGTCCCTCACTCATGAGCATGAATGAAATATTCTGAATCAGACCATTGTGCATCCCCTATGTATGTACAGTATGTTTGTCTGTTTAGAACATACCGTTAGAGTTTAAACTTCCCTGATCCTGTGGGGCTGCTGATGCAGACTTTTTATACAGCCCCTCGGGTGTACCTTGGAGTGAATGGTTCCCTTTCAGACCTGATTCAGCTGGAGAGGGACACCCATCTGGGCCGTTCCTTCTCACGTTTTGTTTTTCTTATATGTAGCGTGCCTTGTGGCAGCTGTGCGGCTATGGAGTCAATGGAAGGAGTGTCCATTGTTGGTAGGGATTTTAAAATAGCCCTGTTTGGTTGCCCAGTGGTGCAGAGGGCTGAGGTCACCTGCTGCCATGCCGGCGATCCAGATTTGGGAAGAGGCCTAGGTCACTTGGGGGGGAAAAGAGTTGAGCATCCCACCAGATGCTGTCCTCCGGGAGTGGGAGGATAGCCTGCGCCAGTGTGCTGCCACCACCTAGGTGACCGTAGGTAGTGGGCCAGGCTAGGAGCAGCGGTCTGGGAGGGTGATGCTCCCAGTGGTAGACATCAGCACGTCATGCATACGTCACACTGCCACACCCTCGGAACATCCGAGGGATAGGGACCTGGAAGAGCGGAAAACAACCCAACCTACAGGATGAAGCTTCCTCTCCTTGCAGGCCCCACACCCGTCCACTAAGTGCACCAACCCGTAACCAACTCCTCCCAGGAGACTCTGCCACTGGGGGTAATATGTGGGACACTACATGATAAGTCCCAGGGATAGTGAGCTGATAAAGCTGGAGGAGAGGAGCCCAGTAGGGGCAGGTTGGGCAACCAGGGGATAAAAATTATTTAAAAAAAAAAAAAAAAAACTATTTGCAGAGGATGTGATACTCGCCATAACATCAACAGGTAAGTCCTTACTGGCAGCATGTGAGGTAGTGGACTGTTTTGGGAAATTGGCAGGCTTTAACTAACTCTCAAAAATGGAGGTGGTGGCTTTTTTAATCGACCCACCCCAGATATTAATAGTAGTTTCCCCTTCAGTTGGTCTAGAGGGATGATGAGCTATTTGAGAGTACATATTAAAAAGAATTTAGACCATCTCAAACTATTAAACTATGAACCACTGACCCAGAAAAATGTGACCAATCTTCATAATTGGGCCATACTACCATTGAGCTCTTTATCCAGAGTAGAAGCAGTGCAGCAGAATGCGTTACCACATATATTACACCTCTGCAAGCATTGCCAGTTGTCCTGGTTAGAATTTATTTTCAGTCCTGAGACAACCTAATATCGCAATTTATATTGGAAGGAGGTTGACCCAGAGTAAGGTATACTGTTTTTCAGCTACAAGGGAGAAAGGTGGGGGTTAATGTCCCGGATCTGAGAATACATTCATAGGTGGCCCAAATTCGGATAATATGCTGTTGGGTAGCCCAGGGGTATAAATCTCATTAGAAACATATTTAGTTCACCATCAGTGATCTCTGTGATTTGGACTGTTACTTCTTTGCTAACCCATTTGACTATCTCCCCCCCCCGGTCAGATTTTTCAACCTTTATGACTGTAACCCTGCAGCAGTGGTAAGTCCTTTGCAAGATAAACTTTAATGAGGGACACAATTATCTTGTGCAGAGCCCTAGCTTGTGATTCAGCCTTTCCTCCAGACAGAATTCAGAGAGCATTTGGACGCTGGAGTCATCTCGGACTGACTTTTATTTTCCTATTTCTCACTGAAAAAGGGATGCTATCATTTCAAGATGATTAACCAATACCACGTTCCCCAGACGGCCCAGTTCCATTACTTGCAGGCTCACTCGTACTTTTTGGGTCTGGGAGCAGGGATAGTTGAGTTGTCAGATAAAATGGAACTACGAGAATGTTACTGGGCCACTTGGGGGGGGGGGGATTACTATGGACCCAGCTTACTGTCAGTCTATAAGGAACTGCAGAGATGTGATATTTGTTTTATAGTTGGAACAAAGAAATAAGCTTTAGTATAGATTTTTCAGAACACCAGCTGCTCAGGCCAAATATATGGGGCTGCTCAGGGGGAGCTGTTGGAGAGGGTGCAGCTGCAGGGAGGCAGAACAGGCTCACATCTGCTGGAATTGCCTGGTCCTCAAGGTGTTTTGGAGGCTGACAACCCTGGAAATTGATGGAATGTTTTACAGAACAGGGTTGGTTGCCCCATCTGTGGTGAGTTCGTCCATTCCACCCTTGGGAGTAGCATTAGGGGATGTGCTGTGCAGTTTCTCTTGGTCCTCCTTTTAGCAACTAAAAAGGTTACAACGTGCCTCTGACTCGCTTCGAAAATCTTCAGTGATCCACTGGTGGGTTCCCTGTAAAACTGATAAACAAGCTGGAGAAACTCACCTGGGGGTTGAGGGATAAGCAGCATCACTGTGAGGGATACTGGCATCAATGGGTGTTTGCACCACTTAGAAACAGACCTGACTTTTATTCACTTGAGTTTATTGGCAGGACTCCAGATGTAGAACTTATTTGTCCAGGTGACTGTACTTTACGAGAAACATGTTCCCAGCTCACATGCAGTCCTTTAAACTGTGATGGCTCGAGTGACCACAATATATTGTACACTATTTTTTTTGTGTTTGTCATATTCCCAGGGATTGGATGCTTTCTCATCTACTGAAAAATAAAGCACCCTAACTTACTGTTTCTATCCTTTATGTGCTGCTGTCCCATGTATTTATTCACTGTATCCACTCTTTAATGTGTTATGTTCCTTGTTGCTGTTGTCCTGTGTTTTTAAAGGTAAAATAAAAAAAAAATCAAAGTTAAAAAAAGGAAAGAAAAGAAAGCATATCCAAGACTGAATTGCCATGTTTTTTTTTTTCCTTTTCAGGCCAATTATGACTCGTACGATTCTGAGAACAAGTAAGTATCAAATCAAATGAACCCTATAACTTGAAAGTGAAGCAGAGAAACCATTTATAGATTTAAAATAAACCAGTCACACCCACATGCCCTTTTTGTGCCCCTGATCCTCTCTCCCTGGCCCTTGCATGCAGCAGTTAGAATCATAGAAGAGTGACGACAGAAAGAGACCTGAAGAGTCCATCTAGTCTGTCTCCATCCCAGGGTTCAAACACAGAAAGAAAAGGCTGTACTGGTGTTCTAGTGCTCACTGACACCACCAAGCAGCACAGTGAAAAAAGGAAAAGTCCAGGGGTTCACCACCGCTGGGCAAATGATTGTAGATCAGAAGCCAGGAACACTGTCCTACAGTGTTCAGTGCAAACTTTGTACTGGAAACTGTTCCTGGGTTTTGAAGTGCAATCTTTTGACTGGCAGTAGTGAGTGCCCTGTCCTTTTTTTTTTTTTTTTTTTTCTGTCCCAAGATTCCCTGCTTGGAGATGCCCAGTCACCCTTTCCCCCTCCACTTCCCATCTAATAACCCCATTGTATGTGTCTCCCTTCCTCTTGAATCCTGCTGTTATCTTTGCCTCACCAACCTTGTCAGGAAGTTTATTCCACCCATCCATCCCCCTTTCCATGAAGTAATACTTCCTAATGTCTGTTTTGAACCTTCCCCCTCCAGCTTGAGCATGTGCCCCTTAGTGGTTATACTGATCTGACTTCTCTTGCAGCAGGCCACACACATGGAACTATAGATGCCAGGCACTAGAACCACATGGAAACTTTTCTAGCTAGCAGTCTACCAGGGGGCTGCCCACTCTGACGTCATACGCCGACGTCGACCTATCCTATAAGAGTGGGTGGCCCCGCGCCCTCCTCAGTTCTTTTCCCATCATCAACCATCCCACGTCAGACTTCACAGAGATCCGCCAGCTTCAGTCAACTGCCATTTCGAACTTTTACCTTTTTGTTTTTCTCTCCCTAGTGTGTATCACTTTAGCGATAAAGTGACTTTTCCCTCTTCGTTTATGCTGAAAACAACCTCCAGGAACCTCTTCAGGAAGTGTGCCTGTGGGCAGAAGATCCCAGAGAAGGATGACCACGAGTCCTGCATCTGCTGCCTAGGCCCAGGACATGACACCCTGGCTTACGTGATCTGCTGTGACTTCAGCCAGGCCACCAGGAAGCGCCAACAGCAGACCCTCGAAACTTTTCTGCTGAAGGTCACCCAGGTGGAGAAGGAGCTTCAGACTCGGAAGTTCCTCTACTTCCCCCTTGACATCAGTGGGCTCGCAGCCTTCCAAGGCCTAGGACAAATCTATGGGGAAACATAAACATCAAGACAAGGACTGTCCCAAGGATAGAACCCACTGTTCCTTGTCTTGATCTCAGTCACCGCTTTGTGCGCCGACCGTAGCAGGGTCATCCTGATTGGGGGCGGCCCCATCTGCCTCACATGCCCTTTCCCCTACAGGGCTACCATTGTCAGCTGACCCCACCAGTGTTCTAGTGGCAGGGGGTCAGTTTAGGGGGCTCTGGTGCCCCACTAACTTCACTGCCCCTGCTGTTCAGGCCTTTATTTTCCTTTGGCACTGAAGTGGCTCTGCTGGCTTGTCGGCGATGGGCTCAATGTCGGCGGTTGCCAGGTCACAGCCATTACTCCGGCCACTGACCACGACTGTTTCTTCGGTCGTCGTCGTGGGCCCAGAGCTTTTACCTTCTCTGGAGTTACCCTGGCCTGAGCCTTGGTAGCTGTCGCCGTCCCTGACACCAGCCCATGCCGAGGAGCTCCCTGCAGGCCCCCAGCCTGTGCGACCACTCTTCCCGGTGCAGACTCCAGCGCCAACCCCGGTGTTTCCTCAACTGACGCTGATGGGTCTGATGCCAGTAATGGTGGACTTTCACGCTGTACTTACCGCCTTATGGGATTTCATACAGGCTAAGCTTGCTGCTCCCCAAGGCCATCCCTGCAGCGCCCCCCCCCCCGCTTTTCCAGCAGACCATGGCCCATGCCCCAGACCCCTGGGCCCTTTCTTCCCCTATAGATATGGGGGACAAGGGTGGGTGCCGTCTAGACCTCATTCCAACCGATGAGGGCGACGAAGGCAATGGAGGAGCTACTCCTTACAACTCCTTGTCCACTGTCTCATCCAACAGCAAGGAGACCCTGAGATATATCCCATGACCCCTCTTTTGTCTTGGTTATGAGAAAATTACAGTCAGCCATGGGCTTCAACACCGACGAGCGAGATCCTGCTCGACATCGATTGGTCACTTATTTAAGGCTTCCGGATGCCCCTCCTATGGTCATCCATCCCCTAATTGAGCCTTTTGAAGATGCCACCATGGCTGCCTGGCATTGGCCTAGTTTGATACCTGCCATACCAAGGAAGGCGGACAAATTATACCAGACCCCAGCAGGAAGGCCTCTCTTTGCTGTTCAGGTGGATTCGGTGGTCATCAGTGCCGCCCATGACCACACCAAGAGGCCAGAACACCTCAGTTCTGTGCCCCTGGATAAGGAGTCACAGAGGCTGGATCATATTGGCAAGAGAACCTTTGCCTCTATCACACTGACCATCAGGGTCTTAAATTACATTGTCCATATGAGTCAGTACCAAAATCAGCTCTGGGACCAAGCTCTTGTATCTGCCTGGGCCCTCCCAGAGAACCCCTTGAAACTGCAGTTGCTGCAGTCTGTTAAAGCCAGGTTCAACATCGGCACTCACCTTCTCCCGTCTGCTGCGGTGAGCATTTGCCTTTGTCAACATTCTTGGTTGAAGGTGTCATGCTTTGCTCAGGATGTTCAATTGTCCATCCTGAATGTCCCTTTTAGAGGCTACAAATTGGCACAGATGTGCAGGACATATTGTCTCGGCTACAAGCCTTGGGCCACACCCTACGTTCAGTCCACTCCGTGTACCACACCAACCCAACAAAAAGTGGTCAGCGAGTGCCTTGTCATCGGTCTGTTCATAGACCCAAGCCCTCCAGCAAACCTCAGGATAAATGCCACGCAACCCTGCCATGCCTACTACCTCCTCCTCCTCCTCCACAGGAAAAACACCCAGAAGGAGGAGGAGGTGCTCCCTGCTGGTTCAGCCTGACTCAGTTCCCCCACATGTGGCAGGAGGTGCTGCTAGGGGGTCGCTTCTCCCACTTGGACAAGTGAACGGAAATCATGAGAGATGCCCGAGTCCTGCAGATCATAGAAGGTGGCCACACCCTGGAACTTCTGGAGTGGCCTTCAGAAAAAAAAAAAAGTTCTGTCCTCCTGCCTCCAGATCATATTCCAGTGCTCTGGTAGGAAATTTGCTTCTTGCTATGAAAAAGGGCCATAGAACCCATCCCAGAGACTCAATAGGGCAGAGGGTTCTATTCTCATTTCTTCCTGGTGCCCAAATGCACAGGAGACCTCAGGTCCGTTCCAGACCTCTGGGAGCAAAATCTGTTCTTCCAGTACAAAAAATTCTGAATGGTGATAGTCCAGGGTCTGCTGCTCCTTTTGCACCAGGGAGACTGGATTTGCTCCTTCAGCGTGAAGAATGCCTGCCTGCACATCCAGGTACATGCCTCCCACATACAGTACCTAAGGTTTCATTTCCAGGGGGTACACTTCCACTTCCTGGCCTTTCCCTTCAACTTATCTTCTGCCCCTCGGGTGTTTACCAAATGCCTAGAAGTGGTAGCAGCTGCCCTCAAGCGGGATGGACTCTGTGTCTTTTCCTACGTGGATGACTGGCTTCTCAAAGCTCGGGTCAGGGAGCAGCTATTACAGACTCTGGAACATAATACCCACCTATTCCAGGATCTGTGCATTACGGTCAACCTGCCCAAGTCAGTTCTGACCCTCTGTCAGCACCTGCAGTGCATAGGGGCAGTCCTGGATACTTCTTAAGGTATGGCCTTTCTGTCCCAGGACAGGGCAGATTGCCTTATAGCCCAAGCCCGCCTGCTGTACAGCAGCCGATATGTCTCAGCCAGAACCTTCCTCCGTCTTTTGGGTCTGATGGCTGCGGCCATAGTCACAGTACCCCTAACCAGATTGCACATGAGGATTCTTCAGTGGACACTGAGGGTCCAGAGATACCAGCGTATCAACAACCAGGAGCAGCCGGTCCTGGTCTCTTCTCCAGTGAAGAGAGTTCTGCTCTGGTAGATGGAACCCAACAACCTCTTAAGAGGGGTTCCTTTCCTTATTCCTTCCCCTCAGCAAATCCTCACAACTGTTGCTTTGGGGTTGGTATGGAGGGGCATCTAGGGCCCCACCAAACACAAGGGTCCTTGTCCCATCTGGAATTGTCTCTCCACATCAGTGTCGTGTATATGCAGGCCATTCTTTATGCCCTGCAGGCCTTCTAGACTCCACTATCTCTGGGTGTTCTTCTAGTGCAGACAAACAATGTCAGTGTAGTCTGTTACTTCAGCAGGCAGGGGGCAGTCACTCGTACCCCGTCTGCCAGGAAGCAGTGAGGGTCTGGTATTGGGCTGTGGATCGTGGTCTCGAACTGATGGCCATCCATGTTCCAGGCATCCAAAATGTCCTGGCGGACACCCTAAGTCAGTTGCAGTCAAAGGCATATGAGTGGGAGCTGCTGACCTTAATAGTAGAAGACCTGTTCGACAGGTGAGGTCATCCAGACTTGGACCTTTCTGCGTCCCCATTCAACGCAAAACTGCCACATTTTTTGCTCGCTCGATCCAGGGCATGGAGTTTTCTTGTGAGACGTGTTGTCGGAAAGGGAGGTTTCTGTACGCATTTCCTTTCTTTCCCCCTACTTCAGAGGGTTCTGATCAAGCTACAGATGGAAAGGACCACAATGATCCATATAGCCGCCTTCTGGCCTTGTCAGATCTGGTTCCCCTTGCTGCTACAGCTGACAGTGGAACCCCCCCAGTACCTCTTCCTCTTTGCTTGCTCTCCCAGAACCGGGGCACGCTGGTCCATCCGGACCTCAAATCCCTGCATCTTCACCTGGCTCCTGAGGATATTGCCATGGCTTGGTTTGGGGCGTCTCCCAGGGTGGCTGATGTCCTAGTGGCAACTAGGGATCCTTCCTCTAGGGCCACATATTCTATGAAATGGATATGTTTGATGCTGTGGGCTACTTCATATCAGCCGGATCCCTTCACTTGTCCAGTGGCTCAGATTCTGGAGTACCTGCTGTCTCTTTCAAACTCCGGTCTGAAGTACTCTTCTCTTAAGCTACACATATCTGCCATCTCTGCCTTCCATGTGCCTAATGATGAACGTGCAGTGGCACAACTGGAGGGGTCCCGTAAATTTTTGAGAGGCATTCTTCACCTGATGCCTCCTAGCCACAATCCAGTCCCACCTTGGGACTTGAATTTTGTATTGGAAAAACTTACTTTGGCTCTGTTTGAGCTGGCCGCGACATGCGAGCTATGCATTCTGTCATAGATAACGTTATTTCTAGGGACATGGATATGTTGTTCATCCACACTGTCTGGCAGGTTCCTTGCCGCTTTAAATCTTGCCGGAAGGTCTTCAAGCTGGCTCCTCCCACCCACCCAGGTGGTAAAACTCTCGGCTCCGCCCCATGACGCCAGATCTTCCTTACCGCTAGGAAGCTCAGGTTCCCTCCTTAACGCGCTGCGTGATAGACTGGATCCTAATTCTTCGGTTTGCCCGAAACTCATTCAGTCAAGTTTCTCCATCGCGGCTGCGATGGACAAATCGACTCCCAGATTTCGGCGGTGCCCTTGTGGGCAGAAGATGTCCAGGACGGACCCACACTCCTCGTGTGTCTACTGCCTCGGCCTAGAACACGACCCGCAGGCCTGCGAGTCATGCCGTTCATTTTCGGTCAATGTCCTGGAGGACCGCGCTGCCCGGTTACAGCTGGGGCGCCCCGAGGAGCGCTACCCACCAGTTAAGTTGAAGGAGGCCTGTTGGGCGGTTACCGCGGCGGCTGGCTCGGCTGAGCAGCTCAAGCAAATGATCGCCCTCAAGGAGGAGGCAGCCCAGGCCGCATCTTCCTCTTCTTCGGTCGCAGTATTTATCCCGCTCTCTCTGGGTACCTTGTATTCAGCTTCGTTCAAGGAGCTTTGCCAATCCATGAAGGGAGAGGGGCCGTCGGGACATTCCTCTCGGTCCAATAAGGACTCTACGGGTAAGTCCCATCGTCGGCGTTCGTGGCAGCGGGAGAGGTCTCCTTCCCTGGACAGCCGACTGTCGACTTCGGTTGAGGTTGCAGCTAAGGCCGCTGGCTTCACGGCGTCCCCATCAGGCCAGCCGGCCGAGACACCCGTCGACGCGGTCGAGATTTTTCTCGACCCGTCAGACGGGCTGTCGACTGGTGAGGCCGACAACCCTTCTTCACCGGTTCCCCCAGTGGAGATGGAGGATCTCCCTGCGCCCGGTGCAGCAGTCCCCGATTAAGGTGTCCGGGCCGAGGGAAGAGTGGGTGTCCCCTGCTCCTTCCCACACCCGTCCTCGGAAACACCAAGGGTCTCGGTCTCGGACTTCTTCTCGGTCTAGCCGATCCCACCAACATCGGCGGTCTCGGTCTCAGCACCGAGGTAAGCGGCACCGCTGCTCTTCCTCGTCTTCCTCCTCGGAAGAGGAGAGGCCTCGGTGCAAATTGCGTCGACGCTACGAGGACCTGATGTGGCAGCAGTTACTTCTGTCCGGGAGCAAGTCGACGCCGTCGCCTTCCCCGGCCATCAAGTGGCTGTCACCCGAGTGGCCGAAACGACCCCTCGCCGTAGTCGAGATGCCCAAGCCTGGGCCGGTTGTTCGGCGAAACCTGCTGCCCACTGGTGTGGTGGAACCTCCTCCTCCACAACCGAAATCGGGGCAACGACCAGGACTCTCGGTCGGGTCAAGGCCTGCCCACAGGTTGTCGGGTCACCCTCACTCCCGACCGTCCTTGGCAGGTGGAGGGTGGCTCAGGCCCAGGCAGCTCTTGCCAGACTCCTCCGAGTCCGACGACGACTCTTCCCTGTTCTCCAGGCGGTTGACCTGGAGTCCTCCGGGGCCAGTCGTTGGACGAAAGCCCATCGTCCTTCATGGGTTTGTTTCGGCTCATCTCGGAGTCCACTGGGATGCAGCTCGAGCCCGTATCCAAACGGGCCAAGTATCCCCTGACAGAGATACTGAACCGAGGGGATTCCCCCACGGAGGCCTTTCCGGTGGTTGAGGCCAGTGTTGGGCCAGCCTTGGAGCTTTGGCAGCAGCCTGCTTCCTGCCCTGCGCCTTCGGCCAGGAAGTATGCGGTCCCTACCGACTCTTTGCCCGGGTTTTCGGAACACCCCTTTGCCGAGGGGTTGGTCACCGACAGCGTTTTCCGGCATTCCAGGAACACTAGGGATGTGGACAAGCCCCCGACAAGGAGTCCAAAAAGTTGGACTACGCCAGGCGCAAGGTGTACGCTGCATCCTCCCTTGGCCTCCACCAGGCCAGCTCGGCCGTGCTGATGGCACACTTCTCCCACGCCCTCATGGGCTCCCTGGATGAGGTGATCCCTCATCTCCCGGCCGACCTGCAGACCACGGCCCGGCAGGTGCGGGACCAGGGTAGGGCAGTGGCTAAGCAGCAGCTCCAGACGACTCTGGACATAGGAGACTCCTGTGCCAAATCGGTTGTGGCCGCGGTGGCAATGCGCCGCAGAGCATGGCTGAGGATATCTACCTTCACAGCGGATACCCAGCACAAATTGGCGGACATCCTCTTCTTGGGGACCGACCTCTTCGGGCCTGGAGTGGAAGGTCACCTCCAGCGGATCGAGAAGTCCAGTGCCACTCTGGACTCAGTCACCTCCGCCCAGAAGGACAAAGGCCACCGACAGCAGCAGCACAAGTCCTTTCACCCTTCTGCGCCTGCAGCACGTCCGGCCCAACAGCACCAGCACCAGGGCCAGCAGGCTCGCGCTCCAGCATCCCAAACCCAAACCCAGCGGCTTCCTCAATAGGAAGCAGGGGTAAGGCAGGAGAGGTCCCTCGGCGGTTCCTTCTCCAAGCCTGCCCAGTGGCGGGTTGAGGGTGTCGCCCCAGCCTCGTCACTCCCCTGGGTTCCCCGTGAGAGGCGGCTCCGCCACTTCCTTTCCACCTGGTCCGCTATCACCACGGACTGCTGGGTGTTGGAGGTGGTAGGAAAGGGTCTGCCTCTGGAGTTCGAGCAGGCCCCACCCTTCCGAGCCGTCGCCCCTCGGGGGGCCACGGGGTTCGCAGCCTCTCTGTCAGCCCGCCAAGCCGATATTGTCCTGCTCCTCGAAAAAGAGGTGATCAGGAAGGTGGCGGATCCTCCTCCAGACCCGGGGTTTGTGTCCAGGTACTTCCTGGTCCCAAAACGGACGGGGAGCTGGTGCCCCAGTCTCGACCTGCACGACCTGAACAGGTTCCTAAGGTCTCGGACCTTCAGGATGGTCACTCAGGCTAAGATAATCCCATCCTTGGAACGAGGCATGTGGTTCTGTTCCCTGGACCTTCAGGACGCATTCTTTCACGTCCCAATCCGTCCGTCCCACCAGAGATTCCTCCACTTCAGAGCGGAGGGATACCTTTACGAGTTCCGGGCCATGCCCTTCAGCCTTTCTCTAGCTCCCAGGGTCTTCACCAAATGCATGGCAGTGGTGACAGCATTCCTGCGGCGCCGAAGGGTCCGGGTGTACCCCTACCTGGGCGACTGGCTGATTGCAGCCCCCTCCAGAGCGGAGGTGGAGCGGTCCAGAGATCTGGCCCTCCAGGTTTGCTCTCAGGTTGGCCTCTTCATCAATGAGGCCAAGTTGGAACTTGTGCCAAAGCAGGTGATACAATTCATCGGGGCCAGGGCTCGACTCTCTAAGAGCCAGAGCACGGCTCCCAGCGGACAGGGCTGAGGTTCTTTCCTCCTTTGCCCAATCATTTCAGGTTGGGCAATCGCGTCCTGCGCCTCCTGGGCCTCATGGCGGCCTGCACCAGTGTGGTCCGTTGGGCCCACTGGTACATGCGTCCCCTTCAATGGGGACTGGCCAGCCAGTGGTCACAGCACTTCAATCCATTGGATCAGCTAGTGACAGTGACCCAGGGGATGTGGAACGCTCTCCAGTGGTGGACCGTTCCAACACATTTGCAGGAGGGAATCCCGTTTGTCCGCCCCGAGCCAACGGTCTCTCTATCGACCGATGCTTCTCTGATGGGTTGGGGTGCCCATCTGGGGAAGCACAGAGCACACTGCCTCTGGTCCCCTCGGGAGTCCCGATGCCACATCAACCTGCTGGAGCTTCGAGCGGTTCGTCTAGCCCTCACCGCCTTCGCTCCGTTTCTATGGGGTCAAGTGGTTCAGGTCCAGATGGACAATACCAAGACCATGACTACCTAAACCGCCAGGGCGGGACGCGCTCCATGCCTCTGTGCAGGGAAGCTCTCTGCATTTGGTCACTCGTGCGCAGCCTGGAGACGGATCTTTTCACCATTCATGTGGCAGGAGCCTCCAACACCCTGGCCGATGCCCTAAGCCGGATAGGGTCTGCGTCCCACGAGTGGTCTCTCCTGCCGGAGGTAGTACAAGATCTGTTCTCCCTCTGGGGCACGCCTCAGGTGGACCTGTTTGCCTCCAGGGAGATTGCGAAGCTGAGACTGTTTCATGCCCACTCCCCTCAGCAGGGCTCGCTGCAGGAGGATGCCTTCTTGAGGCCATGGACCCCGGGCCCCTTCTACGCCTTTCCCCCATTTCCCTTGATCCACAAGGTGCTTCTCAAGGTGAGGAGGGACAAGGCACAGGTGATTCTGTTAGCACCAGACTGGCCCTGCCAGTTCTGGTATCCAGATCTCCTCAGTCTCAGCTCCAGGCTCCCGAGGCGGCTTCCCGCCTCCCGGACCTGATCTCAGTCAGTCAGGGGAAGGTATTCCATCCAGACCTTCAATCCCTGCACCCTGGCCGGCCTGGTTCCTGGCGGCTGGGTTCAGGCCTTAGGTCATTCCGGCGAGGTCCTCAACGTCGTTGAGGCGTCCGTAAGGAGTCAACCAGAAAATGCTACGCCTTCAAATGGAAGAGATTCTCTATTTGGTGTCAGGGCAAGGCCTGGACCCTTCCTCCTGTTCCTTGGCAAGCATTCTGGACTACCTGTGGTCCCTTTCTCAGCAAGGGCTTTGGTCGATGACCCTTAAGGTGTACCTGGCAGCCATCTCTGCTTACCAGGCGCGGGCCAGGAAGCAGTCAGTGGCGCAGGAGAAGGTGGTCGGGCGCTTTTTCAAAGGCCTTGATCACATATCCCCTCCGGTGCGAGAACCTCCACCTCTGTGGGATCTACTGCTGGTATTGGCTAAGCTCGTGGGCAGGCCATTCGAACCGATGCACAGGTGTGACATCTCTCACCTGTCATGGAAGACCACCTTCTTGGTGGCTATCACGTCAGCCAGAAGGATGGGAGAGCTCCAGGCGCTTTCCGCCAGTCTCCTTATTTGGTCTTCCACAGGGACAAAGGTTGTCCTCACGCCCCACCGAAATTCCCGGAAGGTGGTGTCGGAGTTCACCTTAACCAGGTGTTGACTCTGCCGGTGTTCTACCCCAGTCACCTCGGAGGCGGAATAGGCTCCATACTTTGGACCCTAGGCGCTCGCTTATTATAAGGAAGCGGCCGGCTGAAGTTGAGGAGAGGTTCGCCAGCCGCTTGTCACTCACGCTAGCCGCACCTGGCAGACCTGCAGCCAAGCGGACGATAGGGCAGGTGGGTCACCTCCTGCATGAGCTCTCTGCTATAGGTTGGCGGGCATGGAGCCTCCCAGAGGATAATAGCTCATTCTACCCGCCATACCGCTGCATCGGTGGCTGTTTCAGGGACGTCCCTATCCAGGAAATCTGCAGGGCTGCTACCTGGAAGTCGGCACACACCTTCATCACCCATTACCACATCGACCTTGAGTCACGCCGGGATGCTGGTTTTGGGGCCTCGGTTCTCCAGTCTTTATTCCCTAAGTAGGGGGTGTGCGCCTTGCCTCCCTCCTCCAGGAGAACTGATAGGAGTCTGCCAGACAGTGTGGATGAACAACAGATCCATGTCCTTAGAAATACAGGTTACTCACCTGTAACAGGAGTTCTAGGAATGGTATATGTTGTTCATCCACACGACCCATCCGACCTCCCCGGCTTTGACGCACAACCTGGCTTCCAGCGGGATAGATCTGGCGTCATGGGGCGGAGCCGAGAGTTTTAACACCCGGATGGGTGGGAGGAGCCAGCTTGAAGACCTTCCGGCAAGATTTAAAGCGGCAAGGTACCTGCCAGACAGTGTGGATGAACAACATATACCATTCCTAGAACTCCTGTTACAGGTGAGTAACCTGTATTTTTAGTTGCTGTTACTTCTGCTCAAAGAATTTAAGAGCTACAGGTGCTCATGTGCAAGCAGCCTTATATGATTTTCCACAAAGACAGCTACAGGTGCTCATGTGCAAGCAGCCTTATATGATTTTCCACAAAGACAGGGTGTCTTTGCGTACCAATCCTAAGTTTTTTCCTAAGGTGGAGTCTGAGTTTACTCCAGTCCATCCACCTTTCTGTGTATTACCTTGAGCATGGCAATCCAGGGGAAGAATTGCTTCACACTTTTGATATGCATAGAATTCTGCATTATTATACCCATCATACAAAGGACTTTAGGAAGTCCAAACAGCTGTTTGTTTCTTTCACCCCTGGGAAAGAGGGCGTCCCTGTTTCAAAACAGTGCTTGTCCAAATGGTTAGCCAACTGTATCACGTGTTGCTACAGGAAATATGGGAAGGACCTTCCTGGTGGTGTTTGTGTCCATATCACCAGAGGCATGGCCACTTTTAGTGCCTTTTTCAGAAATGTGTCAGCTGCAGAGATTTTGGAGTGCTGACTGCACCGCTACCAAGCACTATGTCTGAACAGTGCCCCTAGGCATAAGGCCAGTTTCAGCCTAGGCTTTCTTAGGCTCTTGGTTTCCTACCATCCAGCCTGCATTTCGCCATGTCAGAACTGCTTAGGACTCGTTCCATAGGTGTAGCCTGCTGCAAGAGATACCCCCGAAGTCAGATAGTGCAGTTACATAAGAACTTAACCGTAACAGTAGATCTGTGAGGGGGATCTCTTGAAGTAGGCAGTGGCTTCCCTTCCTTCTTCCCCTGGACCTGGTAGGTCTTTCTCTCTTTCTCTGTTCTTTTCTCTTGGTGGAAACCTTGAGTCACTCCTCGGTTCCCTTTGCTGTGGCTAAGTAACCTGTGTTCTCCAATTGGAGAACTAAGGAGGGTGTGAGGGCCGCCCACGCTTATAGGATAGGTCGACGTCAGCAGATGGCATTGGAGTGGTCAGCCCCCTGGTAGACTGCTAGCTAAAAGTGTCCATGTGGTCCTAATGCTTGGCAGCTATAGTTCAATAGGTGTGGCCTGCTGCAGGAGACCCCTTCCCCAACCCGGATCATACTGTTACGGTAAGTGCTTACATAACTGTACTTTTTCTTAACTTGAGCAGCTCTGTTGTGTCTATTTGGTTGAACCCTTTCATGAATTTGACAGTCTCTGTTATGTCCCCCCTCTGCCTTTTATCCTCCAGTGAATACTGGAAGTTGAAGGTGTTTGATGCTTTATAACAAAGAAGTTTGAAAAACAGTTCTAGAAAATTTAAAAAGGACACCCCTCTGTTTCTTTTGTACAATTTACTATTTATTTTCCCTTCCGCCCCTCCATCAGGATAGTCTATTTCCAGCTACCTATATCATGCTACTTACCCTGATCGGCACTGGTCCAGATCCCCACTGATGTCTGCTGATGCTCTGGCTTACCCCTACAGAGCAGGGCTTGGTCACCGAGCACTTAACAACCATTAAGTTGTCTTTTAAGATGGTACATATTTTATTTATTTATTTAAAGTTTGATGACCGGGTAGGCCCACTGAGACCGTAATGGTCCCTTTTTCAGGGGCGACCCGAGGTTAATTACAGTCAACAGTACATAAGAAGTAAGAATAATACAGGGATTACATATGGTGAGGAGGGCTGCAGGATATTCACAGCTGTTGGAGTGGGAGCGATAGTATATGCCTCCATTCTAGTCTGGGGTGACTGTTATACCCTTGCAGGCTCGCCCACCAAACCTGACTATCACCACTGGCCATCTGCTGTGCCTTCCTGTGCACTGGAGTTGGCCAGCATCACATGGTCACCAATAAAATTGGTGCCACTATTTTTCCTGCCTTAGGAAGCACTTGTGCTTCAGGGAATCCCACTCTCTTTCTCTCCCACCCCAGGGTCACTGTGCGATGCTTTAGCATCTTTCCCTAGACCCATCCTGCCCAGGGCAAGGGAGTCAGGACCAGGACTGGATCCCAGGTCTCCCATGTGGGAGTGCTGTGTGCCACCAGCTGGTGTCACTGGGCCATAGGGGGAATCACCTCCTTTACAAAAGTGGATTGTTGCATTTTTTTCCATACTCTGTACATGAGGAGCTCTTAGAGAACATAAACCTTGCTTTACTTTTTGTTGCTGTGGAAACATACTGTTGAAAACATAGAATCTGTCAGCAGAAAAAGGCCCCTTGCCCCATCATGGCAGCGCATTCCTACCACACTGATGTTGAATGAGAGAGGACTTCACCCTCCTGTTACCCCGCCTTTCCTATTTTGGTGGGGTCTTTACTAAGCCCTTGAATCTATCCCACACTCGTTTGAACCCCTGACCAGTTTCACAGAGACCCCCTCCTCCAGCAGCCTGTTCCACCATTCAGCCACCCTCTCGGTGAAAAGTACTTCCTGGTATCTTGCTTAAATTTACCCCCCACACACACACACACACACACACACAGACACACAGCTACTACCCCTGCTGTTTTGTATTCCCACTCAATCTGAGCAGTTCCCCGCTACCCACTTTATTTACCCCGTGTATGTTTGTATTTTTTCCAGTCATGGCCCCTCTCCCCCTTCTTGCCTCCAGTGCATGCATGTTCAGATCTGGCAGCATTCTGACTTTGCATGCTGGGTTTCATTTGTGGAGGTATTAGGAGGGTGCTAGCCCTCATACCTGATGGTAAAGAGCACTGCACCACACCAGAATGTATAATTTATTTATAGTGGACGTGAGCAGGGATGTTAAAAAATTTCAACCCCCATATCTCCATTCTGGAGTGAAATGCAATGGGGAAAAAATGATTATAGTGATGCTTTTGCAATTAAAATGAATATGTTCAGTTCTCCCATGGTTCCTTTTTCTATATTCCAGAATTAATTAGAAGGGGGGAGTTCATCACTAGGCCGGTCTGCCTCAATCTTACAAAGTGGTGTGGGTGTGACAGTCTCTACTCCAATGAGAAAAAACTATGATAAGGTTTCAGAACTACTTTTCCTTTAATTTTTTTTCAAAATCCAAAACACTTTGATGCTCCCATGTATTTAATTCATACTGCTTATTCGTTAACGTTTCAGGACTAAATGTCCGTTCACCAGAACATAAGGGCTGTAAAACATAATATAATGTTTTTATTTTATAACTATTTAAATACATCTTTTTATATATCTTTGTAAGATTTCACAGTTGTAAAGAAAGAAAGATTACTTTGTTTGCAGGTGGAACCTACCTGCTTTAACAGCAAATGGGTACCAGTGTCACACAAAATTAAACTTGTGTATCTTGCTTTGTCAAATAAAATTAAGGGATTTCTTTCACATCTTCATTGTTGCAGACCTTAAAATTTATACCTTTTTGCCTCAACATTATGCTCGATTTAGCACATCCTTTTGATAATTGGATTGAGCTTGAGAAAAGTGGAGGATAGGGTTCAAATTGTCGGGGACTCCATTGTTAGGGGCTGGGGAAGGACGGGAGGCAAGGTCTGGGTCAGTGGCTTGCCGGGCGTGACAGCAGCTGTAGTGATACGTCACATCCCCTCTAGGGGGAAGCTGCAAGATGAAAGAATGCACCTAGTGTTTCATTTGGGAACAAATGACCTCGCAGGGCATAGCTCGATGGAGGTACAGGCGAGGTTCAAAGCCTTAGCAAGGTTCTGTCCTAACCTAAACTTTAGATCAGTAGTGTTTTCTGAGGTACTGCCTATTCCAAGAGCTAGCTCAGAGAGGAAGCAGAGGATTGCTGAATTTAATAGTTGGCTAGCTGGTATGATAGGAAAGGCTTTGGGCTGGTGGGGGACTCGGGGACCACCTGGCAGGATGAAAGCCTTTTCTCCCCGGACAGGTTACACCTCAGCAGGAAGGGTAAAGAAGTGCTGAGTTGGAAACTGGAGGAGTTTGTTGAACAATGCTTAAATTTAAATTAAAATGGGGGGGGTTGCAGGTGAAACCCAAGAATAGAATAACTGACATGGGGGGCGCTTGCCCCACCCAACATATGAGACGCCAAGCAGGGGCCACAGGGGATAAGGTCAGGACAGTGAGGAAAGTTAGGACAGGGGAGGGCATAAGGGTGGCTGGAGATTGGAGGGCAATGTGCACAAATGCTAGGAGCCTGGGCAGTAAGGTCCCAGACCTGGCAGCAGTCATGGCAGAAGTGGAACTGCACCTGGTGGGAATCACAGAATCATGGTGTCATGAAGGGCAAGATTGGGACGTAGCCATACCAGGAGTTACGGGGCAGGTGTGGGGACACAGAGGCACTTTGAATCTCGTTGACCACAGAGAGGGGTGAGGTGGTCCTCACAGGGGGTGGGCTACAGGCCACCGAGGCAGGAAGAAGGGGTGGACAACCAGATGAAGGAGGAAATTCTGAGAATGTCAGCAAAGGGGGAGGTGTTGCTGATGGGGGATCTCAGTCTGCCGGACGTGGCATGGGACACATTTTCATCAGCATCACTTAGAAGCAGGGCAGTACTGGACTCCCTCCAAGTTGCCTTACTTAGGCAGATGGTCCGGGAACCGACTAAGGATGGGGCAGTGCTAGACATGGTATTCACAAGTGGGGACAGGGTGGAGGAATTATCGGTGGGAGATCACCTTGTTACCAGTGACCATAGCACTGTGTGGTTTATGGTACACATGTTGGCCGCTCTGCATCGGTCGAAGGTGAAGGTTCTTGACTTCAGACGAGCGGACTTTAGGAAAATGGGGGAATACATTAAGAAAACGTTAGAAGGAGTGGGACAGCATGGTGGGTGCATGACATGTGGGACTCAGTAAAGAGGGCAATAGTGGGAGCCACAGACCTCTGTGCAAGGAGGGTGTGGAAAAATAGGAGAAAGAGGAAGCCACTGGTTCAGATAAGAGGAGAGCCTTTCGTAAGTTTAAAACAACACCGGGGGGAGGAGGACTGGGAGGAATACCAGGTTAAGCAGAAGAAAGCAGGCAGAGTGATCAGGCGAGCAAAGGCTAGGACAGAAGAGAACATTGCTAAAGCAGTCAAGAAGGGGAACAAGACCTTTTTTCAGTATACAGGCGAAAGGAGGAAAATGGAAAAAGGGGTTCCCAGCCTGAAAAATGGGACGAGGAGAGGGTGGTGGGGGACTGGGAAAAGGCTGTGCTGCTAAATAGCAATTTCTGCTTGGCCTCCACGAAGGAAGCAGAATGGAAAAGAGGCAACTCTGGAGTAGCCAAAATCACAGGGGAGGAAGTGGATGCAAGCCAGTTTTGGGAACAGGACATACTGAGGGAGCTTAGGGACTTGAAAGTTGACAAAGCCATGGGGCCAGACGGGGTGCACCCAAGGCTTTTGAGGGAACTGTGGGTGGTACTGACTGCTCCCTGACTGCTCTTTTCAACAAATCCTTAAGCTCGGGGTAGTACCGAGAGACTGGAAGTGTGCGGATGTGATACCCATACAAAAGGGAGGGAGGGGAAGAAGATGTGGGTAACTACAGGCCAGTGAGCTTGACATCCGTGGCTGGAAAGCTCATGAAGAAATTGCTCAAGAACAAACTTAACAGCTACTTGGAGGAAAACTGACTTCGGGACCCGGGGCAGCATGGGTTCACGGAGGGCAGATCCTGTCAAACAAACTTAAGAGTTTTTTGACTGGGTCACCAGGGAGGTGAATCAAGGGGGCTCAGTGGATGTGGCCTACCTTGATTTCCGAAAAGCTTTTGACTCTGTGCCTCATAAGAGGCTCTTACACAAATTGGCCTGCTTGGGGCTAGGGGAAGGGGTCATAAAGTGGGTGAGTAACTGGTGGGAGGGAAGAACGCAGAGGGTGTTGGTTAACGGGGCACGCTCAAAGGAGTCCGAGGTCATTTGTGGGGTTCCCCAGGGGTCGATGCTGGGGCCTCTTCTGTTTAGTATCTTTATAGGGGATATAGCGGTGGGTCTTGAGGGGAGGATGAATCTCTTTGCAGACGACGCAAAGGTCTGCAATGGAGTGGGCACGCAGGAGGAGGTGGAGAGGATGAGGAGGGATTTGGTGAGGTTGGAGAAGTGATCCAAAGAGTGGCTATTGTCATTCAGTACGACTAAGTGTAAGATCATGTACTTAGGAAAAAATAATGGGAGGGCAGAGATTTCGCTGTGAGGTAGTACCCTGCAGGTAACTGAAGAAGAGAGACACTTAGATGTCATCATTTCACATGATCTGAAGGTAGGAAAGCAGTGGGGGGGGCAGTGGCGAGAGCAAGCAGAATGTTGGGTTGCATCGGGAGAGGTCATAGTACCCCTTTACACACACAGCTGGTCAGGCCTCACCTGGAATATGTGGTCCAGTTCTGGAAGCCCTACCTCGGGAAAGACATGAAGAGGATGGAGTGAGTTCAGTGGAGGGCGACAAGGATGATGAGGGAGCTAGAGCACTTACCATAAGAGGGGAGAATAAATGAACTGGGCATGTACTCTTTGGAGCAAAGAAGGGAGAGGGGGGACATGATTGAGATTTTTAAATACTTCAAAGGCATTAATAAGGTGCCAGTGCAGAGTCTTTTCCACTTGAAAGAGAGAGCTAGGCTAAGGGGGCATGAATATCAGATCAAGGGTGGAAAATTTAGGGGTAACTTCAGGAAGTATTTCTTCACTAAGAGGGCGGTGGACAACTGGAATGGGTTACCACGGGAGGTGGGGTGGGAGAAGACAGTGACAGGTTCAAGAGGGCCTGGGATAAACACAGGGGATTATTGAAACAGGGGGGAAGGACTACAGCAAAAAACTAGTGGACTCTAGGCACCCTGGGCAGACTGAGTGGGCCTGGCAGCCCTTTTCTGCTGTCAGATTCCTATGTTCCTATATTAATATGTAGGGTGAGGGGGTTGTATTTTCTTTCTGAAGTGTCTACAGTGAAGTTCAAATTTCCAAGGTTTAAGTCCCCACTTAGTTGTACGGCCCAGTGGCGCTGAGGGTTGAGGCATCTGCCTTACCTCGTGCCATGCCAAGGACCTGGGTTTGGGAACCGGCCCATGACGCCGGTGCTTGGCCGGAGAGGATACGGTGTCCGATGGACTTCTCTCCTCTCCTGTGAGGGAAGGGGGATCCATCCCATGCCGATAGCGACACCAAGTGGAGAGCGGGTGTACTACAGCCGTGGGGACAAATGTGGAGGGGAGCATCGGGCAGCTGTCTTATGGATGTGTGCGCTCACATAACATGCTGTACGGCATTGCACTTCCTGCGTTGTGGGGGGGACAGAAAACCAAGGAAAATGGCTCTGGCACCTGGTAGGCGAAGGAGGGTCCCGTGGCCAGCCCTCCCCAGTGCCGAGCCTTCCAGTCCATTCTGATACTCCCTTCCCGCCCTGCTCGCTCAATTAGGTTGTAGATAGAGTGCCAGGGAGTCGGCGGTCCTGCCCCGGGGGACTCGGAGCCGGGGGTCGGGTGGCCAGGTGCAGCAGAGCAGAGAGGGTCCATATCGGAGCAGATCTGGAGGCTTCTGGTGGGTAGAGGGCCAGGGCCGAGTGACCACTCTGGAGAGAGAGTCTAGGATGCCAGTGAGTAAGGAGGCATAAAGAAAGTTGGAGGTAAAAAAAAAAAGGCCCCACTTAGTAAATATGTTACATACCTATTAACTGTTTTTACTGTGGCTTTAGTCTCTTGTTTTTCTTTCTATTTGCCATTTAGTGCTTAAAAAACAAGAAACAAACAAATAGCAAATAAAACGCTTCTTTAACCTTTCAGTGATGTTTGTTGTTATTTTTAAAATGTGTTTTTTAACTTAGGGTGCACTCACCAGCTTTTGCTGAGCTCCAAAACCTGTGGCTGTCTGGTAACTCCAAAGTTAAATTTCAAGCGATTGTAATAGACTTTTAACTTGCGCTTCGGGACAATGGTGCTGAAGAAAAATAACAACAAACATCATTGAAAGGTTAAAGAAGCGTTTTATTTGCAATTTATTTATTTCTTGTTTTTTAAGTACTGAATGGCAAATAGAAAGAAAACAAGAAACTAAAGCCACAGTAAAAATAGTTAATAGGTATATAACATATTTACTAAGTGGGGACTTAAACGTTGGAAATTTGAACTTCGCTTTAGACACTTCTTTTTTTTATACTCCCCTCTCCTCGCAGCAATCCCTCTCTTCGGGAGACACCTACGGCCTTTTCAGCCCTCACTCACCTACCTGGTGACTGGTGCAGTCCGTCCCCCATAGAGCCGTGGCTGTACCCCCCCCCAGGCAGGTACGGGGTGGGGGCTTTAGTCCCCGAGACTTCTGTATTTCATCGGAATGCTGTCTCCAGGCCTGGTAGGGGCATTGAAGGTTGGGGCCTGGTGCTCGGTCAACTGGGAGGCTGCAAGGTTTTTCCCATTTTTCTCGGCGTGCCATGTCCCCTGACGTCAAGGCCCTGAAGCACTGACATCTGGCACGTCGCCCCCCCTTGTTAAGTGTCGGACTTGCTGTCGGGTCTCCCGGGGCCAGACAAGAGCCGACTCTGGCACCGGAGAGGAGGAGCCCCCAGAACGCCTCAAGTCCCTCCTCCTCAAGCCGGGTCCTCCAGCTCCCCGGGCTCGTTCCCGAACCCAGGTCACTGGCATCACAAGCGGAAATCCAACCCTAAAGCTTTAGACACTTATGAAAGAAAATATAGCCCCCCACGCCTTACCCTATATTAATATCAAAAGGATGTGCCAAATCAAGGATAATGTTGAGGCAAAAAGTTATAAATTTTAAGGTCTACAACAATGAAGAAGTGAAAAAAATCCTTTTATTTTACAGACCAAGATTAAGTTTCATTTTGTGACACACTGGTACCCATTTGCTGTTAAAGCAGGTATGTTCCACCTGCAAGCAAAGTAATCTTTCTTTCTTTACAACTGTGAAATCTTAAGAAGATATATAAAATATGTATTTAAATAGTTCTAAAATTAAAAATGTATATTGTTTTACAGCCCTCAAGTTCTGATGAAGGGACATTTAGTCCTGAAACGTTAACGAATAAGAAGTATGGATTAAATATATGGGAGCATCAAAGTGTTTTGGATTTTGAAGAAAAATTAAAGGAAAAGTGGTTTTGAAACCTTATCATTTTTTCTCATTGGGGTAGAGATTGTCACACCCACACCATTTTGTATTATAGTGATGCTTTTGCCAGAAATGCATTATTACTCAAAAGTTCTTTGAAGACATATTTTCAACAAATACGGCTGCATTAAACGACCTGTCAAATCCATATCAGTACAGAAATAAATGAAAAAACATGAAATGAGATTACAGACAGTGCACACATTCCCACATTTCCAGTTATAATAAAATGGGTAAAGCAAGGTTTGTGTTCCCTTTAAGGTTAAAAGATGTCCTTACATGTAGGCAACTCTGATGGGTTAAATCAGCACTCAGGATTTATAATACATACTCTGTGTCAGTCGCTCTATGTAGGTGACAAGATCATTCCTAGGGTCAGAACATATGATGGACATGGGTTCTGGTCCCACACCAGGATTTTGGGCTAATATCCAATACTGACCCTGTAATGCAGCACTAGAGGGGGTTGCACTGCTGTGGTGCCATCCTGCCGATAAGATGTTGAACCAAAGCCTGTCCGGTGGCACTGGAGGTTGAGGGGCTGGACGTCACACCTCGCATCACACTAGTGACCTGGATTTGGGAACGGACTCGGGTTGGCGTGGGTCGGCTGGGGTTAGGAAGGGATCGGCGTCGGTGGACTGATCTCTCCTCCGGGGGGGGCTGGTTTCCGTCCTGTGGACCCTCAGGGGAGACTTGGGGAACAGTATTGGGAACCGTAAAAGTTGGGTCGGGACACTGCGGATGTTCAGTTAGCGGTCACAGGAACGAGACTGCGCACGCCTGATGTCATTGCACGTCCACGTTCCTGGGGGAACCTTAAGGAGGAAAACCCTGGTCCCTGGGATAGGTGACGGCAGCCTCCAGTGCCCTGCAGCCAGACAGCCAAAACCAGGCTCATCCAGCCGGCTTTCCCGATCCCTCATCTTGCCCTGGATCTGGCACACTACATTGTAGATAGAGCAGCAGGGTTGGACGGTGGCCCCACGTTGGGGAAGGGTGGTTAAGAGCCGGGGGGGGGGTCTGTTGCACCGGAGTGGGTCGTTTCTGCCCCAGTTTCCCAGTGGGCGGGCACCAGGTGGGTGGTAGAGCAGTAAGGGAGAGAGGGGCCTGCCTGAGAGAGTTCCCAAGTCCAGTGCAGAAAGAAAGTTAAAAAAAAAAAAAAAAAAGATGTTGAACCATGGTTCCTTCTGCCCATCTCTGGTGGCTGTCCAGCTGGAAATGTCCTGCCCAGCATATACCTTATCAGTAAAACAGTTCCATGTAATCCAACCCAAAGACCCACCTGTAAACGAGCTGTCATCAGCGTGCCTTTCCTTGTCACAATCACAGAACGAAAAACATTAACCCCCACTCCCACAGTGGGTTGGAGCTGATAGCCAGCCTCCTTCTGTTTCTGGGGAGTGGAGGCAGCTTACGTAGCTTAACCCACAGAGTCTGGTGCGCTGTTCTTTTTATTTAGTGACTCTGTTTTGCTGAACACTTTTTATTCACAGTTTTATTAGGTTAACTCATTGGAGTGTCACTCTTTTCCTGGACAGCAGTTTTAAATAATCAAGTGCGTTTTGGGAAATGTGGTGCAAAATAGATTAATCACATTACAGAGTTCAAAGTTTGACTTTCCCTGTTGGGGGATATGCTACATGGGGGGGTTCAGTTAATTTTGGGGGGCCAGGAGGGTGGAAGTAAAAAACCTCCATACATCTAAACTTGGAAGTCATGCAGCATTTCGAAAGTCAAAATACTTCCTGTATCCCCACATTCTGAAAGTCAGTATTGTAAAAGAAACCAATTTTAGATTTAAATATGCACATTATGGGTAAAAACCCTCTTTCAGGAACATTGACTATTTTTGTCTTTAACGCCTGCAAAATTGGATGTCACCTAATTGTTTCTGTTTTGCTTTTGGGGGTCAAGTACTACCTCCCCATTTGTTTTGGAATTCTGTTGCTTTATTTTATGTCATTTACTTCAAAAAAGAAGTTACTTAAAGCCCTGATGCTGTGTTATCCCATGGCCATTTTATAAAGGAAATTACTCTCTCTGTACAGCTCTGTGGAATTACTTACAGAATGGGTAATATGCACCCCATAGGCGCATATAGGCCAGGGCTCACTGGTACAGCTGGACTTCGGGGTGTCTTCTGTCCTGAGGTTTGCTTAATAGAATAGCTTCCATCTGAGAAGAACAGAGTGATGCAATAATTGGAAAATACTAATTGCAAAGTATGTTTAAAAAAAAAAAAAAAACCTGGTCCTAAAAAGCATGAACGACACAACTGACATCACATATGCTGAATGATATGGTTACATATTGAAGAGCTAATGTACTTCCTAAAATTAATATTGATTTTTTTTAAATCTGTTTATGCCCCCTTCCATCCGACCCGTCCGCCACTCCTTCGGGCGGCCAAGTCCACACCTTCTGCCGTTCCCCCGATCTGCTGTCCATCTGCCCAGCTACCCGCCTGTCCCAGCATATCCCTTCTTCGAGGGGGCCCCCTTGCCCATGGAGAGGCATCCAGGAGGGGAGATCGAGGTGCCCCTTGGCACCCCCTCGTATCTTGGGAGGGCAGCATGGGCAGAATCGGGGGCTTCGTGGCCAGGGGAGAGAGGCTGTTGTCATCCGGAAGTATGGGTGGCCATTTTCCATCTTTCTAGTTTCCCCGCCCCCTGGGGAGGCACGCCGTGGTGTCCTTGAAACCTGCACATGTGGCGTGTGGTCACCCACGACGCACAGCACAAGGACATATCTGGCCACAAGGAGGTGCCAAAGGGCAATGCCTCCACAGCTGTCCCTCCTGGTAGGAGAGCGTCCAAAGGACGCTGTTGAACCCCCCCCCCGCCGGCCTCCACTCCTGACATCCTGGGCTCGGGCTTGAACCCAGGTCGCCAGTGTGCCAGGCACTCGCCTGGTGCCACGGAGCTGGCAGTATTACTTTTTAATGGCAGTCAGCTATTAGGTTTTATATCTGAGGTGCTTTTTTGATTTCCATGAGGGTAATTAGAGGATCTTACTTTGAGGAAGACTCTTGTAGCAGGCCACACCGGTAGGACTAAGCCGCTAGGCACCAGGACCACACGGAAACTTCTAGCTAACAGACTACTATGGGGGACTGCCTACCGCCAGCATCAGCCTATCCAATAAAAGTGGGTGGTCCCCCACACCTACCACAGTTATTTTCCCGCCATCGACCTGCACACATTGGACCTTCGTGGACACCGCAGCTACAGTCGATAACCATTACCCACGCTTACCATGATTTTTATTTTCATTCTTCTGTAGTGTTACACATTGACATTTTGGTGTTTTCGTCAACGAGTTTGTCTTCTCCACCAGCCTTGTCTTCCAACCGCTCCTCGAAGTGTGCCTGCGGCAAACAGATCCTTGAAAAGGACGGCCACTCTTCATGTCTCATCTGCCTAGGCCTCAGCCACGATACTGAAACCTGCCAGTTTTGCCAAAAAATTCAACCAGACCACTCTGAGACGTCGTCTTGAAACTCTGGAGAGCCATCTTGTAAAGTAGAAGTTGGTCGCGATGGAAAAGGAGCTGCAGGCCAAGAGCTTTTCGGTCTCACCGGCACAGTCCTCCGGGTCCTCTTCTTGTCAAAAAGAGAATTCCAGTGGGAAGCACAAGCACCAGTATAAACTCTGGGACCGGTCAGTTTCCTGTTCACAGTCGCCCAACAAACCGTCGACCATGATGAGGTTGTCCTCCCGTGGGGGAAGGGGGTCGCCATCTTCAGCCCTGCCAGCCCTCTCTTCCTCCGGGCTCCCAGTGGCTCTGTCGCCTGCCCTAATAGCAATTTCAGGCGACAGCTCTTCGGAGCAGGGGACTTGGTCTCCTGCTTCCCGGCCCCTGACGCTCAGGCCCTTATCTTCACAGGCTGTCAGTCAGGTTACTTGGCAAGTGTTGGTTCATCGAGCATCGACTCCTTCACAGTTGCTCACCCCCCTGGCATTGCCTTCGTCAACTCCTGCTACTTGGACCAGTGTCAGCCCTTCCAGGCAACGCCCACAGCAGGCTACTGCCACTTCTTCTCCGGTGTTGCCTCTGCCTTTGTCTCGGGGATCTCCTTCCACTCAGGCACCTGCTTCTCCGGCTAGGCCGGTGCCAGCAGATCTTTCCCCTGGGCACTCCAGGCTGACGCCTGCTGGGCCGCCGCCAGTATTGCCTCTGCCTCAGCCTGTGGGCCCAACTCCATCATCACCCCTGCCGCAGCCGATGCCAGATCCTCAGCCAGTGCCGGGCAGTCCTGCGCCTGGGTACCTGATGCTGGCCCTGCCATCGTTTTACCCTGCACCCTCTTATCCTTATCCACCAGTGTATAACATCCCTCCCCTGGTGGATTACAACACCATGTTCTTGGTGTGGTGTTTATTTATCCCCAGGCAGACCCCCACTGTTCAAGGGCTGCCTCTGGCATCTCCCCTCCATCCTCCCCGAGACCCACCACCCCAGGATCTGGGCCAGGCTGGACTTAGCAAACCCGGAATGATGGGGTCCTCTGGAGCTCTACCCGACATTGGCTCAGGCTCTCGGAGGGACGAGCGCCGACCCCGGCCCCAGATAGGGAGACTACTGAGGATGAATCAGATTCTTCAGAGTCTTCCTCATTACCAGGGGAGTCCCCAGATGGGGAGGGCCCTCCCAAGGAGGTTCCCAAGTCCCCCTCTGATGACCCAGTGTTTATGTATGTCATGCGCCACATCCAGTCCATTATGGGCTGGGAGACGGAGGAGCAAGACCCAGAGAGGCGCCGCCTGGCCATTTATTTAAGGCAGCGGGATGCCCGCCCCTTGGTGTTGCCTCCTTTGATCGACTCCTATGAGGACGTCCCACGGGCAGCATGGAATCACCCATCTACCACCCCTCCTTTGCCCAGGAAGGCAGACCATCTTTACCATGCCCTGGCTGGCAAACCCTTTTTAGGTGGCCATCCTAAGACCGATTCCGTGGTTATCAATTTGGCGCATAACCGTACCGAAAAGCCCAAGCACCTTAGTGCCCAGACCAGGAGTCCATGCAGCTGGACCACCTGGCAGCCTGAACACCATTCAGGGAAAGGTCTTTTTGCCCAAGGACAGGGCAGAGCAACTGATGGAGCGGGCCCGTCTGGTTTCCTCCAGTTGGCAAATCCCTGCCAGGGTTTTCCTGTGCCTTCTGGGCCATACGGCGGCAGCTGTTGCCACAGTTCCTCTGGCGTGCCTGCATATGTGGGCTCCTCAGTGGACCTTGAGGGTCCAGTGGGACCAGCGCACAGATGACCTTGGATCAGTTGGTCATGGTGGCCATACCCAGCCAACCTCTTTCTGTGAGTTTCTTTTCAGCTCTGGACCCCCCCCCCCGACCCCTGTCAGATTCTCACAACACACGTGTCTAGCCTGGCATGGGGTGCTCATCTGGACTCAACCAGAGCCAGGGTACTTGAACGGACGTAGAACAGGGTCTCCATAACAACATCCTGGAGATGTGAGCGGTCTTTTACACCCTGCAGGCCTTTCAGACTCATCTCCTCCCTGGTCCACTGCTGGTGCAGACGGACAACATGTGTGTGGTGTATTACATCAACAAGCGAGGGGGGACCCATTCTTACCCCCTGTGTCGGGAGGCGATGAGAGTTTGGTATTCGACCATCAAGCACGGTCTGGAGCTCCTAGCCGTACATGTTTCAGGCATCCAAAATGTCTTGCCCAACAGTCTGTCAATCAAGGTCGCAGGCTCATGAGTGGGAACTTCTTACCTCATTGGTCGAAGATCTCTTCAACAGGTGGGGTCACCCACAGTTGGACCTTTTTGCATCCCCACTCAGTGCAAAACTGCCACTTTTCTGCTCACTCGATACCGAGTCTGGAGTTTTCTGGTGAGATGCATTGTCCCTCTCTTGGAAGGGAAGGTTTCTGTATGCCTTTCTCCCTTCCCGCTTCTACAGAGGGTTCTGCTCAAGCTCTAGTTGGAGGGGATGGAGATGATTCTCATAGCTGTCTTCTGGCAGCATCTGATTTGGTTCCTCTTGCTGAAGCAGCTGGTGGTGGAACCTCCTGTGCACTGGCTTGCTCCCCAAGGACCAGGGCACCCTAATCCATCCAAACCTAAAGTCCCTGCATCTCCATGTGTGGCTCCTGTGGACCGAGCTGTTGCTCGCTTCATGTTGTCCTCTGTGGTAGCAGATGTCCTGGTGGTGGCTAGGAAATTCTCCACCAGAGCCACTTACGCTATGAAATGGAAGGGTTTCACCCTTTTGGCTGCTGCTTGCCATTGGGACCATTTCATTTGCCCGGTTAATCAGGTATTGGAGTACCTTCTTCCCTTTCAGACTCCGGCTTGGGGTACTCCTTCCTCCCTCAAGGTGCACCTTTCCGTGACCATGCACCTATCGAAGGCAAATCTGTTGCCAGCTTGAAGTGTCCCACACTTTCCTGCTGGGCATTTTCCATGTGAAACCTGCCATTTGGGACTCAGTCCCTCTGTAGGACCTCAACTTTATGTTGGAGAAACTCTTTCTAGGGATGTGGATATGTTGTTCTTATCCACACTTGTTGGCATGTCCCTTTCCCCTTTAAATCTCGCCAGAAGGTCTTCAGGCTGGCTCCTCCCACCCACCCGGGTGGTATAACCCTTGGCTGTTCCCCATGATGCCAGATCTTCCTTTCCGTTGGAAGATTCAGGTTGCTTCCTCTGTGCGATTGCTTTTTGTAGACCCTGGCTTCTAAACCTTCGGTTATTCCGAAAATTAGGCTAGTTCAAACTAGCGTCTGTGCTCTTTGTTATTCGGTCATGGAAGATGAATTTTCCCCCGGATTTCGCCGATGTCTGTGCGGCCAGAAAATGTCGTGCACCGATCCGCATACTGCGTGCGTCTAATGCCTGGGTGTCGGCCATGATACCCAAACTTGCAAGATGTGTCTCGCATTCCACCTGAACATCCTCGACGATCGCCTCGCATGCCTTAAGTTGGGCAGGCCCAAAAAATGGAATCCTCCAGTGAAATCCAAAGAGGCCTGGTGGGCAGTCTCCGTGGCTGCAGGGTCCACCAAGCAGCTGGAACACATGCAGACCTTCGAAGAAGAAGCGGCACGGGCCACGGAATCTTCTTCTCAGTCGTTTTTTGTTCCCCTCAACCTGGGCTTCACATTTTTGGGTTCCTTCCGAGAGCTGTGTCAATCCCTCCCCACTAAAGGCGAGGGACCTGCGGGCTCGCATTCCTCTCGGTCCCGTAAAAGGGAAAAGGATCCAAAATTTTCTTCGTCTTGGTGAAGATGCTTTTGGGATCATGAGCGATCTCGGTCCCAGGAGCCGACAGTGTCGATTTCAGTTGAAATTGCTTCCTCGGCCGCTGGCTTCTTGGCCTTGCTGTCCGGCCAGATGACTGAGGTCTCGATCGATGAGGTTGAGATCATTCTCGATCCCGTTAATCCGATGTTGCCTGACGACGCCGACGACTCTTTGGCAAGGACTCTGGTCCTGCCTCTTCCTGTTGAGGAGATCCAGCCAGCTGGGAATCCCATTGAGGAGCCAGTCCCTGATCCAGGTAAATCACCAGTTCCCCATGTGTCTCCCGAGCGATCTAGTTGGCCAGTCCAATCGAGGTCGAGATCTGGTACCCCCTCAACCATCAGGCCGAGGAAGGCGCACAAGTGCTCTAAAAAGAGGTGACGCCATCGGTCATCCTTGGATGAGGAAAGGCTTTGGCGGAAACTCCGTTGACGCTACGAGGACTTGATATGGTAGCAGCTGGTTCTGTCTGGACAGATTCCGACCACGGTTTCTACTCCTAGGCTGAAGCCGACTCCTTCTGAACCTGTCATATCAGTTCCCCAGCCCGCGGAGCTGGCCAAACCTACTCCAGTTCGGCCTAAATCGGTCTCTTCATCGATCGTGGTGGAGCTGCCGCCTAAACAGCCTTCGGGAGGGGCTCCTATGAAGGATTCTCGGACAGTTCCGGGACTCCCACATAGGTTGTCGGTCACCCTTACGCCTGATCGCCCCAGGTGTGTTGAAGGGGACCTTTGTGGCCTACCGATCTATCTGGATTCTTCAGATACAGAAGTCACCGACTTACACTTTCACGGGACGATGAGTCTATCAGTAGTCTGTCGACGGAGGAGGACCCTTCGTCCTTTCAAGGGATTAATCCCAGGGGATACTGCCACGGAAGCTTTTCCTGTGGCTGAAGCTATTGTTGGCTCAGCCTTGGAGCTCTGGCAGCATCCTGCCTCCTGCCCAGCGCCATCTGCCCGGATGGCCCGCAAGTATGTAGTGCCCATTGGGTCCCTCTCTGGGTTCACTGAACATGAACATTCCTCGGCTGAGGGGTTGGTGACCGCCTCAGTATTCAAATGCACAGGCAGCTCTGCCGACACTGATAGACCACCTGACAAGGAGTCAAAAAAACTGGACCACAATTCCAGGGAGGTCTATGCAGCCTCCTCTTTAGGCCTCCGTCAGGCGAGCTCAGCCGTCATCATGGCACACTTCTCTCATGCCCTGTTGGGCTCCTTAAATGAAGTTCTCCTGCACCTCCCCGTGGACCTTTGGACTATGATCAAGCAGATCCGGGACCATTGCCATGCCATTGCCAAGCAGCAGCTTCAGATGGCTTTGGGGACTCTTGCGCCCATGTGGTGGCAGCCACGGTTGCCTCACGCCGGAGGGTTTGTCTGAGGCTTACCACCTTCACAGCGGATACACAGCACAAACTCATTAATGTTCCTTTCTTGGATACCGGTCTCTTCGGTCCAGGTGTGGATGGTCACCTTCAACGAATCGAGCAGTCCAACACCACCTTGGACTCAGCCACTTCTGCACAAAGTGCCCCTGGCACCAAGAAGCAACAGAAAAAGAAAAAGCCTTTTCGGCACCCTACTCCTGCGACCCAGCAGCCCTCCTTTCATGATGGGCAGCAACAGCAGGCACAGGCTTTGCGCCCTCAGCCCAAGTCCGGGCCTCCTCTGGCCCACAGACAGCGAGGTCAGGGTTCAGGCCCTGGACCCTCTTCCTCCAAGCCTGCCCAGTGACGGGATAGGGGTTGCCATCCCTATCCCTGTCACGTCAACTCTGGGTCCTCCCATGGGGGCCGACTCCGCCACTTTCTTTCTGCCTGGTCCGCTGTTACCACGGACAGGTGGGTCTTAGAAGTGGTCGGCCAGGGTCTGCCTCTGGAATTCGAACAGCACCCTCCCAGCCGAGCCCGCGCCCCACAGGAGGAGAGAGTATCAGCCCACACTCGGTCGGCTCTTTGGGACAACATAGCCCAGCTGCCTCCTCAGGGAGACAGTGGTTCAAGTGGCAGATTCTCCAGCCAACCCAGGGTTCATGTCGTGGTACTTTTTGGTTCCGAAGTGGACGGGGGGGGCTGGCGCCCCATTCTAGATCTGCATGACCTGAATCAGTATCTCAGGCCACGCACCTTCCAAATGGTAACTGTGTCCCAGATCATGCCATCCCTGGAGCAAAACTTGGTTCTGGTCACGGGATCTCCAGGACGCGTTCTTTCACATCCCAATCCGTCCGTCACACCAACAGTTTCTCTGCTTCAGAGCAGTGGGAACCCTTTACACGTTCCGAGCCATGCCATTCGGCCTGTCATTGGCCCCAAGGGTCTTCACCAAATGCATTACAGTGGTGGCAGCCCATCTCAGGCGTTGAGGGGTCAGAGTGTACCCCTACTTCAACGATTGGCTCTTAGCAGGTTCCACCCAGCAAGAGGTGAAGAGGTCCAGGGACCTGGCCCTCCAGACCTGCTCTCAACTTGGCCTCCTGATCAACGAGGGCAAGTCTGAGCTCGTCCCTTCTCAAGTGATATGCTTCATCGGGGCAGAGCTCAACTCTTGCCGAGCCAGAGCTCGGCTCTCGGCAGACAGGGTGGAGGTTCTCTCCTCCTATGTCTAGTCAGTTCTGGTTGGGCAATCGCGCCCTGCCTGGACTTTCTGCGCCTTCTGGGCTACATGGAGGTCTGTACCACCGTGGTCCATTGGGCCAGGTGGCATATACACCCCCTTCAGTGGGAGCTGGTTGCCTAGAGGACTCAGCACCTAGGTCATTTCGACCAGCTGATCACTGTGACCCAGAAGATGTGGGATGCTCTCCAGTGGTGGACCATCTTAGACCGATTGCAGGAAGGGAACCCGTTTGTCTGCCCCAAGCCGAGAGTCGTCCTCATGACCGATGCCTCTCTCACGGGCTGGGGAGCCCACATGGAGAGCAACAGGGCCCATGGGTTCTGGACCCCCAAGGAATCCTGATACTGTATCAACCTGTTGGATCTCAGAGTGGTCAGACTGGCGTTGTCGGCATTCGCTCAGCAGCTTCAGGGTCAAGTGGTTCAAGTCCAGATGGACAATACCACAACCATGTACTACCTCAACAAGCAGAGCAGTACGCACTCCCGGCTGTTGGGCAGGGAAGCCCTCCACATCTGGACACTTGTGAGCCAAGTGGAGGCAGATCTCCTAGCCATCTATGTGGCAGGAGCCTCAAATCAACTGGCGGATGCTCTCAGCCACATAGGAGAGACATCCCATGAGTGGTCTCTACATCCAGAGGTAGCTTACAGCCTGCATAGCGTACGAACCATGCACAAGGCAAAACGTGGTGCTTACAGCTAATTAAAATCTAGTACACAAAAAGCTGAAGCACACACAAGCCCTCAATAATAATAAGATCCAGAGCATACAAAATAAAATTGCCTTTATTGCACCAGTAAAACCGCTTGAAGCGTTTCGGACACAAGCTTTTGATAAAGGACTTGTGTCGAGAAACAAATCAGCAGTTTTACTGGTGCCATAAGGCTTTATTGTATGCTCTGGATCTTCTTATTATTGGGGCTTGTCAGTGTGCTTCAGCTTTTGTGTACTAGTAGCTACAGCCTGTTCTCCCACTGGGGCAAACCAGTGGTGGACCTGTTTGCCTTCAGGGAAAACAACAAGCTGAGGCTGTTTCATGCCCGCCGCCCTCAACAAGGATCACTGCAGGGGAATGCCTTCTCAAGGCCATGGACCCCAGGCCTCTTCTACCGTTGTCTCCATTTCCCTTGCTCCACAGGGTGCTTCTCAAGGTGAGGAGGGACAAGGTGCAGGTGATCCTGGTAGCCCCAGACTGGCCCTGCCAGTTCTGGTATCCATATCTCCTCAGCCTCAGCAACAGGCTCCCGAGGCGTCTTCCAGCAAGCCTGGACCTGATACCTGTCAATCAGGGGAAGGTATTCCATCCAGACGTTCAATCCCTGCACCTGACAGGCTGGTACCTGTGTGGCTAGAGTTCTAGGCTTTGGGGGTCTCTGAGGATGTACTCACAGTAGTGGAAGCATGCAGAAAGGAGTCGACCAGAAAGTGCTACACCTTCAAATGGAAAAAGTTTTCCATTTGGTGCATGGGCCTGGACCCTCTGTCCTGTCCTGTGGCAATCATTTTGGACTATCTTTCGTCTCCATCCAAAGGGGGTCTTTGGTCTTCGACCCTTAAGGTGCACCTGACAGCCATCTCCGCTTACCGGGTGTGGGCTGGTCAGCAGACGATGGCACAGGAGAAGGTGGTCTGGTGCTTTTTCAAAGGCTTCAGTCACATATCCCCTTCGGTGCGTGAGCCTTCACCTCCATGGGATTTACTGCTGGTTTTGCCAAAGCTCATGGGCAAGCCATTCGAACCAATGCACACGTGTGTGTTGTCACACTTGTCAAAGATGACCTTCTTGGTGGCTATCACATCTGCCAGAAGGACTGGGGAGCTCCAGACGCTCTTGGTGGAGTCTCCTTATCTGGTCTTCCACAGGGACAAGGTTGTCCTGTGCCCCCACTCGAAATTCCTCCTGAAGGTGGTGTCAGAGTTTCACCTTAATCAAGTGCCTGTGTTCTACCCAAACTACACCTCGGATGCTGAGTACAGGCTCCATACTCTGGACCTGAGACTTGCTCTCTCCTACTATAAGGAGAGGACGGCAGATGTTCAGGGAGATGTTCGCCAGCTGTTTGTCACCTATGCTGAAGCTGCACCTGGCAGGCCTGCAGCAAAGCGGACGATTGGCAGATGGATTACATCATGCATTGATCTCTGCTATAGGTTGGCGGGTAGGGAGCCTCTCGTAGGGCTAAGGGCTCATTCCACCCGCCATGCCGCTACGTTTGTGGCTGCTTCCAAGGACATCCCTATCCAGGAAATCTGTCAGGTTGTTACCTGGAAGACAGCAAACACCTTCATCACTGATTACCACATTGACCTTGAGTCACGCCAAGATGCTGGTTTTGGGGCCTCAGTTCTCCAATCTCTGTTTCCCAAATAAGGGGGTGTGTGCCTTGCCTCCCTCCTCCCCGAGAACTGCTAGAAATCTGCCAACAAGTGTGGATAAGAAAAAACATATCCACATTCCTAGAAAAACAGGTTACTCACCTGCAGCAGTAGTTCTAGGAGTGGTATATGTTGTTCATCCACACTGACCCACCCAGTCTCCCCGGCTACGCTGCATACACCTGGCTTCCAGCGGGCTAAGATCTGGCGTCATGGGGCGCAGCCGAGGCTTATACCACCTGGGTGGGTGGGATGAGCCAGCTTGAAGACCTTCTGGCAAGATTTAAAGGGGAAAGGTACCTGCCAAGAAGTGTGGATGAACAACATATACCACTCCTAGAACTACTGTTACAGGTAAGTAACCTGTTTTTACCTCCCTCTGAACCGGATGCAAGTTGTGAGCTGCGCTTTCTGTCATGAAAAGTGCTCTTTTTAGTTGCTGTTACCATATATCTTCGATTAGAAGAGAAGCCGCCCTTGAATATAAGCCGTGGCCTCTAAACACATTACATAAAACACTTCAGATTGGACTTCTAGTGTACTGACAAAGGTTCTTCGCATCTGCTGTTAAGCTGTATCATCTCTCTGTGATTTTAATCTCTTTAAATATTATTAATGTATTTCATATGCTCTTAGTTAATGTTTACGTTTATTTCACTATGACGTAGATCTTATACAATATACTTGGTCAAATTTGGAAATGTTAAAAATTGGATGTTTCAATAAAAGCCACCCTCGAATACAAGCTGCCTTTCAATATAAACCACAGGCCAAAATACAGAATTTTAATAGCAGCCGTGACTTCTGTTCGAAGATATACAATACTTCTGCTAGAAGGATTTCTGAACTCTAGGCTGTCATGTGTAAGGAGCCTTATTTAGTTTTTCACAACGACAAGGTGTCTCTGCGTATTAATCCTAAGTTTTTAACTAAGGTGGTATCGGAGCTTACTTTGAATCAATCCATCCACTTTCTAGTTTATTTTCCTGAGTATTCCAAGAGGCCCTTGCTTTATATTTTGGATGTACATAGGATTTTGCGGTACTGTGTAAACCGCACCAAGCCATTCAGGAAATCTGACCAGTTTGTTTCGTTCACCCCCAAAAGAGAAGGCGCTCCTGTTTTCCAAACAGTTTGTCTAAGTAGTTACGAATTGCATTGTTTACTGCTACCACAAGTACAAGACTCTTCTAGGGGTGGTTAAGGGCCACTCCACTAGTGGTATGTCCACCTCTATGGCTTCTTTCAGAAATGTTTCTGCTGCAGACATCTGTGCAGCTGCCATGTGGAATTCTGTCCACACCTTTACCAAGTATTACAGCCTGGACATCACCTCCCGGCACAGGGCAAATTTTGGCCTAGCAGTACTTCAGAGCCTTCTATCCTGAGCATCTGTCCTCCTTCTGGTGGTGTTTTCCTGGTGATAGCTGGTACTGCTTGGAACTCTGTCCTACCAGTATGGCCTGCTGCAAGAGCCTTCCTTGAAGTAAGATAGTACAGTTTTATAAGAACTTACTGTCACAGTAGATCTTTGAGACAAGCACTTGCAGCAGGCCCTGCTTTCCCTCCCTCCGTCCCCCTGCTGCTGTTTGTTTCTCTCACAATACTTCTGTCTTTTGGCTCTCGGGAACCTTCTCGGTTCTCCTTACGCTGCCTGCTTGGGGCCTTCGGCGAGAGAACTAAGGTAGGTATGGGGGACCACCCACCTTTATAGGATAGGCTGACGTCAGCAGCTGACGTCGGCGGTGGGCGGTCCCCCATGGTAGAATGCTAGTTAGACGTCTTCCATGTGGTCCAGGCACCTGTCGGCTTAGTCCTACCGATGTGGCCTGCTGCAAGAGCTTCTGTCAAAGATCTCCTGTCATGGTAAGTTCTTACGTAACCTTTTTTTTTTTTTACCTGATGTTAGTAGGTGTGATCTGTGGAACAGCACTCTGCCTGGCAGCTGACTTATCTAGATCTGTTTCCCCCACAACATCAGCATTGTGACCTTACTGATTGACATCACAGCTACTCGGGAAGAGCCACTCAGTAGCCGTCAGGTCAATCATCTGTGATGTCACAGTGCTGATTATGTAGTCAGGGGAGTAAAACTAGGTATGTCAGCTGCCAGGTAGAGTGCTGTTCCACACATCCAGCATAATACTGTCACATAGAAAACTTTCTAATGAGCAAACAAAAAAATACTTCAGAAATGAAAAGTTATAACTGACTGCTACGTAAAATTTGTACCATATTCCTAATTTTTGTTCCACTTGCTCTTTAAGTTTGTTACAATTGGAAAAGATATCAGCAAATATGAAGAATATAGTTGGTCTAGTTCATGAAAGGATACAGCTATAGCTCTTTTTTCCATAATATACTTTATTAAATATTGAAAAACAGTTACAGGGAAATGCAATATATTATTTTAACAATTAGACAAAGGTACAGAACAGCTAGGTGCTATTCGATTATCGTATTCTGTTAAGTGAAAAAATACTACATACGATAATGCATTTATCCTGATAAGAAGCAAAATGTTGTAAAGAACTACAATCTCAAAATAAACTATATTAGGAAAAACTGTAAAGATGGTGGTCTACCCAGGTACAAGTAGATAGAGAAAATGGTACAGCTGTAACTTTAATAGAAGAACCTAGCAGCACAGAATGCTGGCTTTATGAGCTTTCTGATTGCTCCGCTTACATAGTTCTTGTGCCAGTGAGCCAGGGGCAGCAGCACTTCACAAGAGCTACTTACCCATCTACCTTGAATGAAGTTAACTGAAGTCCTAATGCTGTGTTATCCCTCCCCATGTGACCAGGTTTTATTCACTCAGGAAGGTGGATAGTATCATGCTGATATATTGTATCTGTGTACTTAGTACAGTGTCTTGCTCAGATTCACATCAAGAGGCAGGGGCAGTTCTGGAATTCAAACCTGGACCCTCCAGGTTCTCAGTTCAGTACTCATCACCAGCCCAGAGCTCCCTCACCTTGCACAGAGTCAGCACTAATACAGTGTCAACCATCTTTTCTGCATTGTAGGGATGACAGGTATTATCGCACTATGAGCAGTTACCAGAGCGTGTCACAGTCCCGACCAACCAGGGCAATGGCATCAACCTCGTCAGCGGTCTCAAAGTCCTATGCAAAGACGTCATCCCAGGAGAAGCGCTTCATTCCGCTGTGGCTGCAGTTCCTTGTCTTCCTCCTGGTGGCTGGCTTCCTGATCTACATCTACTTCGCCGTGGGGTCAGCGGACGACAACCCCTTTAAGGACTTTGTGGAATAACTCTCTCTTTTCCCCATCTGCGGAGCACATATTGGTCAGAAGAGGGGGCTTCCCTTTGGGTAGCATCAACTCCACATGCATTGATTTGGGTTGGGGTGGGGGAGGGGGGATTGAATCAAGCTGAAAACATGGGAGCCAGTGCAGTAAATTTAAGGAACTGCAAGGTGCGGGAGAGTATGGGGTAGTCTGCTAGAGCTTCACCCTTGACCAAACCCCTATCGTCATTGACCTGCGAGTATCCTGGGATTTCATTTCCTTCTGTAGGAAAAGCCCTACCGTTGTTTCAAAGCAGGGACTAAGGCAGGATCTTTCTGTGCCACAGTAGGCTTGCTGGAAACTACCCACAATTCTAACTGGTTTGTTGGTTGGAATATGGCAGAGAACGTTTTTCAGAAGACATAAAGCTCAATGGTGTGTTTGAATCCAGATTAAAAATTGTAAAGTCATTTGGTCAAAAGAGGTATATCTTTTGTAGCGGGATAAAGTTTGGAGATGCCCCCCAAACCTCCTGGCCTGTAGTTTTAGTTGCGGTAGTGGAAGGTAGTGCAGAATTTTGCAGCAGATGGTGGAATTCTGCCCACAAAATGTGGAATTTCACCTGCAAACAGTGGACTTTTGCCGTTCATGGGAGAAATTCTGCATTTCGCCAGCAGAATTCTGCCATTTGCATGGAAAATGTAATGTTTTTGTACAAAGTCAAAGTTGCTGAGGGTAGGGAAAACTTTGCAAAACTCAGCGGATATGAATTTCGGCAGCATCGCCAGTGATGTAAAACTTCACTTGAACTCTAGTACATTGGGAATACATACTGTGTCATTAATGCCACCAAACAAGCTGAAGCCCTTGGTTCCCCAGGGGCGTGGTTTTCTTTAAGTCTCTTTTGGTGGTGAGCCAAAGTGTATTGGTGGGCTATTACTATTCCTGTGTCCCACATGAACTGATCTGGCATACCAAGAGCCAGGATAGATAAAGATATCAGGATTGTAGTTATTGACATTTACCTCACTCCCAGTGTTTTTTTTGTTTTTTGGTTTTTTATGGCTGTGTATGGGGAATAAACAGGTAAAAATAAAATTACCCATGTTCCTGTCTTTAAACCCACTCTGTAATATTATGAATTCTGTACATTAATTTACACCCACCTAATTTGTGGAAATGCAGTCTTCCTTGGGAAAGCTGTGATTTCCTATAAGGGCTAACCCAATTTTATGTGGGCCATACGGCAACGCGTGAGTAATGGCCTTTGAAGGAGGGGGCTTCTTCGAGGGAAGGGGTGTTCCCCTTTTAAAAAGGGACTACAGTCACCATAAAGAAATAGTTCACAATTGGCATTGGCTGAACTCAGTTACACAGCAGTCCCCCAAAACTGAAATTTGAGATTATTTCTTTGGTCTTTTCTTTTTTGTGCGTGGAATCTCTGTTTTTGCTCCTTTGGTCGGCAGGGATAGACCCCTTACCTGGGGAACCCCTTCAGCCCTGTCACACCAGTTTCTCAGGGTACTTACCTACTAGCCTTCTGCAGGAGACCATTGCTTGCCACCACACTGGGGCTTTCCCTCTCCAGGGGCAAGAGAGAGGAGGATCGAGATGCAAATCCATTTCTGCCAGTCTGCCCTGAGTGGGCTGCAGAGGGCTGATAAAGGCCCAGGGCTGTGCTATGCAGGGCCGGGGGGGGGTTGCCTTGTGGTGTTCCCTATTGGAGTAGACATGCAATGATGTGTTCAGGCAACATCAGGCACGCTTCCGCGTCTGACATGCCAACACCCAACTGCTCGACCAATCACTGCAGCCGCAACGGTCCTAAATGCACCAACCCCCATCCATCGCTAGGGGTTGGACAGTTGTCGAGATCCATGTCCCTCCCTCCCCAGAGTAGGAAAGCTGTCCACTGACACTCCAGCCTCTTCCCCAAGATGGCACTCTGACATACCGGCTTGTTCCCAAACCCAGGTCGTCGGTGCCATAAGAGGTAGGGCTACTGTTGCGCTGGCAGGCCTACCCTCATTGGTCATTAATAAAGGTATCTACCTAAATGAAAATGGACAGAATGATCACCTTGTGACTTCAGAGTCATTGCCACACGATACATTGTGATGTCACATGCTGACATTATGACTGCTTCTGAACAAGCCCCAGCCATAGCTGAAATGTAGGGAAGGAAGGGGAAATTGTTTAACCAGGTGAGGCACACTAAGCTGAAGCTGGTTTCTAGGTGTGACCTGGAAGCACAAAGAAGTTAAGTGACTTGCTCAGGGTCACACAGTATGCAAGTGGGGGGCTATGGGATTCAAACCTAGGTCTCCAGGTTTGCAGCTCAGAGCCTTAAACCACTGCACTATACTGCCTCCCAGTAATATAAGGGACAAAGCTCCGGTATTCATGTAAACATCCTTCGTAATGACAAATGAAAAGACTTGTAGCTCTAGGGTGGGATAGTCAGACCGCGCCAGACAGGGGCGCAAGCCTGGGTGCAGTGCAACTGGGCTGCGCCAGGACATGGACCAGGCGATATTCAGCGGTGCTGCGCCATGGCTCAGCACCGTTGAATATGGCACTGAGGATGCATGCAATGCGCGCGGCACAGTGTACCGGTGGGCAGGAGGGGAGCTGGGGGATGTCCCAGCGTAAGTGCGGTTGCGCTAGGTGCATCAACCGCAATATTCAGCACTGGGATTGCAAATGAGGCCATTATGCATGCAAGGCGCAATCGGGGCTATTTGTATGTCACTATGGTCCCATTTGCATCGCGATCTTGTAATCCCAGCGACTGCGCGCGCCCTGAGGCTGCAGTCGTCGGGACCGACACACCCTGCAGCCCCTTGGTAGCCCACACCCGCATCGCCCGATCGCGAGCATGAGTTATGAATATAACTGGTGGTCCGGTGGACCGCTCTCCCTCGCCCTATCACGGGCATGAGTAATGAATATCCCTGGTGGTCCAGTGGACCGCTTTCCCTCGCCTGATCATGGGCATGAGTAATGAATATCCCTGGTGGTCCAGTGGACCGTTCTCCTTCTCCCAATCGCAGGCATACGTAATTTAAATCCCTGGTGGTCCAGTGGACACCCCCAGCGCCCGATCGCGGGTGGATATAGCGAACCCATTCCTGATGGTCCAGTGGTACCCCTCCCACCCACCACTGGGGTCCCGCCTCCCCAGCATCCCCCAGTCAGCGGCAGGCGGTGCCACCGCCTACATGCCGACTGACAGCGTATAGTACTGTTCGTACATTGGTCCAGCGTGCGAATCATGGGCATACAGACCATACTGTACTATACAGGCCCGATATGTCAATGAATGCGTTCATTCACGTATCAGGACTGTCTAGTACAGTATGGTCTGTATTCACTTCATGGCCCACATGGAGGACCAATAGTAGACAGTACTGTACACTGTCAGTCGGCATGTGGGAGGGTGGCGCCGCCCACTGCTGACTTGGGGGGTGCTGGGGTATGGGGACCTTAGTTGGCGGGTGGGAAGGGGGTACCACTGACCACCAGGAGTGGGTTCACTGTATCCGCCCCGCGATCGGGCGCTGGGGCGTGTCCACTGGATCACCAGGATTAAATTACGATGCCCGCGATCAGGAGAGTTCCACTGGACCACTAGGGATATTCATTACTCATGCCTGCATCAGGCGAGGGAGAGTGGTCCACTGGACCACCAGGGATATTCATATACTTATGCCCAAGATTGGGCATTGGGGAGCGGTCCACTGGACCACCAGGGATATTCATATACTTATGCCGCAGATCGCAAGAATGGGGAGTGGGTCCACTGGACCACCAGGGATTGTTATGGACATATGCCCGGGGTACAACGCCCCTGTGTAGGGAGCTTGTGGACAGTGTTCTGGGTGGGTGGCCATCCACTTCTGGCAGCTTCCGTGTTGTGTCCTGCAATACAGCAGCCCACCTGTGGGTGGCCAGGACTTGTTCCTGGATTTACCAGGCACATCTTTGCACCCTATGAGCGGCACAAGGTGGAGCTGTGCCAGCATCTGCGCCACACATACTGGGCTGAATATTGGGATGTGCCGCAGATGCATGGGCACGCCCCCGCACTTGCGCCGCATACATTACCTATGCGCCCTGGCACATTGGGGATTGCGCAGCATGCCCCTTTGAGTATCGCACCAGGGCGCATTGGTGGGTTGCGCATGGTGCAACCCTGTTGCGCCATGCACAACCCTTTTGAATATCCCACCCCTAGTCTTCTTGGAATGCACAACTATAATGTTCTGCTTGTGCTACTGGGATTTTAGCCCCCGGCAAACGCGGTTGTCCTCCTCTACCCCCCATACACATAAGTAAAGTGTTTTTCCAGTTTCCAACAGAAACATTACAGCTGGCCTCAGCAGGACTCAGATCTCATGGCATTCCAAAACAATCTGATTTTTAGGACATTCAGTTTGTTATTGTTAATTATACAATGGCAAGAAAATTTCCTGGACTCTTGATTGGTCAGTGTGAGCCTGAGACAGTGATGATATTACACAATAACATCACTGTGTTGATTTTACTAATCCTGAGCTTTTTTTTTTTTTTTTTTTTCCAGAAACAAAGATATACTGCCTCACTAAAAATCTACTAAAAACATTTTTATTTTTGTTTTGTATAACATTGAGCCATTGTATAATTGCAATAAGGCACTCCAAGGTGTGTGTTATCGTGTAATAATGTCACTCCTGGAGTGGTGTAAGCACTCGGCTTCACCTCATGCTTCAACCCACCCCAGGAGTGACGTTGTTACACGATAACACACACCTTGTCGTGCCTTATTGCTTAATGAAATTTGCATGTTGGCTACTCATGGGCTTGGACACTCTGCCATTCCTGCGATCTGGGTTCGGGAGCAAGTTTGAGTGGGAAGGGCTAGTGCTGTGTTGTGACACCACTGTGGCCCTAGCCGAGGCCAACACTAGGCTATGAAGGGCCAAAATTTGGGCAGAGGGAGAGATGTAGGGGAAAGAACTCTGTCATTTTCATTAAAGTTCCATACGTTCGGGGCCTGCACCATGGAGACTCACTGCCAGGCTGGATCCTATTGATATCTGGAGAGAAAGATGCCTCCCTCCCAATTGGGTGATGGGGCCAGACTATTGCCAGTGACATGAGAGATCTTACTGTACGTGGCAGAGTGGGATAAAAATGTTGATGGAAAAATTACGTGTGTGAAAACAGGTGTTCTAGGAGCGTGGATATGTTGTTCATCCACACTCTTTGGCATGTCCCTTTCCCCTTTAAGGATCACTGGAAGTCTTCAAGCTGGCTCCTCCCACCCACCCGGGTGGTATATACCTCAGCTCCGCCCCATGACGACAGATCTTCCTTTCTGCTGGAAGATACAGGTTGTCTCCCTTGTGCTCTCGCATTTTATAGGCCCTGGCTTCAAAAACTTAAGTTTTACCGAAATTGAAACTCGTTTGAGTTAGCGATCACACGTTTGTGTCTTCGATCATAGAAGAGAAATATTCTCCTTAATTTCGCCGGTGTTCTTGCCACCGGAAGATGTCACGTACCAGTCCCCACCTCACGATTGTCTACTGCCTAGGTGTCGGCCATGACACCTAGTCCTGCAGTTTTTGTTTGGCCTTCCATCCCAATGTTCTGGACGGCCACATGGCACAATTGAAGTTGAGGAGACCAGAGAAAAGGAATCCTCCAGTGAAGTCCAAGGAGGCTAGGTAGGCGGTTTCCGCAGCTGTGGGCTCCGCCGAGCAAGTGGAATAAATGAAGTCATTTGAAGAAGAAGCCTCCCGCGCGTCGGCGAGTCAAAGCTTTTTGTTCCACTCAACCTAGGCTCCACCTTCACGGGTTCTTTTAAGGAGTTGTGCCAGCCTCTTCCCCACCCAGGGTGAGGCACCTGCTGGCTCGCACTCCTCCTGCTCTCGAAAGAGGGACAAAGAACCTGGTTCATCTTCGTTTCGATGGAGACACTCTTGGGACCGAGAGAGGTCTCACTCCCAGGAGCATTTGGTCTCGACCTCGGTTGAGATCTTTTCTTCAGCCACAGGCTTCACGGACCTTCTGTCTGGCCAAACGACCGAGGGAGTTGCTGATGAGGTCGAGATAATTTTTGACCCGATCGACCCCCCTGTCGTCGGCCGTGGCCGATTCCTTGGAATGGACTCCGGTCCTAGTGTTTCCCGATGAGGAGACCTAGCCCGCTGGTGTCCCCATCGAGGACCCAGTTCTAGACCCCCGGGTTTCACCAATTCCTGCGGTGCTCCCAAGTGACTGAGTCTGCCTGTGTGATCTCGATCGAGGTCCAGGACCCCCTCAACTGAACAGCCGAGGAAGAGCCATAAGCGCTCCAAAATGAAGCATCGCCACAGATCGTCCTCGGATGAGGAGAGGCTCCGACGGAAACTCTGTTGGTGTTATGAGGACCTAATGTGGCAACAGCTGATTTTGACCGGGCAGAAGCCAGCTCCGCCATCTACCCCGGCCATTACTTGGCTGTCGCCTCACAGGCCAAAGCTGACCCCCTCAGAACCGAAGCCTTTGGTTCCCCCACCCACGGGGCTGGTCTGTCCTCCGGTTCGGCCTTTACTGGTCTCTCCACCGATTGTGGTGGAGTCACCGCCTACGCAGCTTGTGGGAGGGGCTCCTTCCAAAGAGGAATCGACAAGATAGCGGGCTTCCCCGATGTCTGTCGGTCACGGTCACCCTGGACTGCGCTCGGCGGGTCGAGGGTGATTTGGGCAGCAGGCCGCTGTACCCTGACTTCTCACAGGGCTCCACTCTTATCGTGGGGATGATGAGTCGTCCGTTGGCACAGGGATGGAGGAAGGTCCTTCCAAGGGATCCTCCGTCTCATCTCTGATTCCACAGGGATGTCCCTGGAACCCATCCAGAAAAAGGCAGAGTACCCTTTCACGGACATCCTCAAGAGATGGGATACCCCAACGGAGGCCTTTCTTGTTGGTCTGGCATTCGAACTATGGCAGTGCCCTGCCTCATGTCCAGCACTATCTGCCTGCATGGCCTGCAGGTACACGGTGCCCATAGGGTCCCTTGCGGGGTTCACAGAGCACCCTTTGGCCAAGAGCTTGGTGACCGCCTCTGTGTTCAGGCGTACTGGCAGTTCTGCCAACACTGACCCCCAATAAGGAGTCCAAGCTCTTGGATCATTCGGCTCAGAAAGTCTATGTGGCTTCCTCCTTGGGCCTTCATCAGGCCAGTTCAGCCATCATCATGGCACACTTCTCTCATGCCTGTCTCCAATCATTAGATAAAAGTCCTCCCACATCTCCCCGCGGACATGCAAACCACAGTTAAGCAGGTCCGGGACCAGGGCCGGGCTGTGGCCAAACAGCATCTCCAGATGGCCCTGGGCATTGGGGATTCTTGTGCCTGCTCGATGGCCGCCGCAGTGGCCTCTTGCCGCAGGGGGAGTGGCCGGTCACCTACAGTGCATTGAGCAGTCCAGTGCCACCTTGGACGTCACTTCTGCCAGGGTTTCTTTGGGCAAGAACCAGAAGAAGAAAAAGAAGAAGCCTTTTCCATACTCTTCCCCTGCGGCCCAGCAGTTCTCCTACCAAGGAGGGCAGCATCAGCAGCAGGCCCAAGCTTGGTGCCCTTGGCCCAAGCCGGGACCCCAACAGGCCCACAAAGGAGGCTGAGGCTCAGGTCTTGGAGCCTCCTCCTCCTCCTCCAAGCCTGCTCAGTGATGGGATGGGGGTGGCCACCCCTATTCCTGTCACGCCAGCTCTGAGTATTCCCATGGGGGGCTGGCTCTGTCACTTGCTTTCCACCTGGTCTGCTGTCACTACGAATAGGTGGGTTCTCTAAGTGGTCAGTCAGGGACGGCCTCTAGAATTCGAGCAGTACCCTCCCAGCCGAATCCGCGCCCCTCGTGAAGAATGGATTTCCACTTGCACCCAGTCAGCTCTTCGAGACAACATTGCTCAGCTCCTCCTCAAGGAGGCAGTAGCTCTCATGGCAGATCCATCTGCAGACCCAGGCTTTGTCTCCAGGTACTTCCTGGTGCCCAAGCTGATGGAGGGCTGGTGCCCTATTCTAGATCTCCATGACCTGAATCAATATCTCAGGTCATGCACCTTTCGGATGGTCACTCTGTCCCAGATCATACCATCCATGGAGAGAAGCATGTGGTTCTGTTCACTGGATCTGCAATATGCCTTCTTTCACGTGCCAATCCGTCCATCCCATCAGCGGTTCCTCCGTTTCAGGGTTGAAGGGACCGATTACGAGTTCCGAGCCATGCCGTTCGGCCTGTCATTGGCCCCACAGGTCTTCACCTAATGCATTGCAGTGGTGGCGGCCTATCTACGGCATCAGGGAGTCAGAATATACCCTTACCTCGACGATTGGTTCCTAGCAGGCTCCACCCAACAAGAGGTGGAGAGGTCCAGGGATCTGGCCCTCCAGACCTGCTCCTAGCTAGGCCTCCTGATCAATAAGGCCAAGTCGGAACTCATGCCTTCTCAGGTGATGGGCTTCATCGGGGCAGAGCTCAACTCTTGTCAAGCCAGCGCTCAGCTCCCAGCAGACAGGGCGGTGGTTCTCTCCTCTTTTGCCCAATTATTTCTGGTTGGGCTCTTGCGCCCTGCCCAGGACTTTCTGCGCCTTCTGGGTTACATGGCGGCATGCAACTCAGTGGTCCATTGGGCCCGGTTGCACATGCGCCTCCTCCAATGGGAGCTGGCCCCCCAGTGGACTCAGCGCCAAGGTAATTTTGACCAGCTGATCACTGTAATCCAGAGGATGTGGACCGCCCCAGACCGGTTGCAGGAAGGGATCTCGTTTCTCCACCCCGCGCCAACGGTCATGCTCAGTGCCTCTCTCATGGGCTGGGGAGCCCACATGGGGGACAACAAGGCCCATGGGTTCTGGACCCCGAGGAGTCCCGATGTCGCATCAACCTGTTGGAGCTCAGAGCAGTCAGACTGGCACTGTCAGCTTTCGCTCCTCAGCTCTGGGGTCAAGTGATTCAAGTCCAGATGGACAATACCACGACCATGTACTGCCTCAACAAACAGGACGGCACGCACTCCCGTCTGCTGTGCAAGGAGGCGCTCCGCATCTGGACCCTTGTAAGCCGGTTGGAGGTGGATCTCCTAGCCATTCATATGGCAGGAGCCTTGAACCAGCTGGCGGATGCTCTCAGCCGTGTAGGCCAGACATCCCACAAGTGGTCTCTCCATCCAGAGGTAGCTCACAGTCTGTTCTCCCATTGGGGTAAACCAATGGTGGACCCATTTGCCTCCAGGGAAAACACCAAGCTGAGACTGTTTCATGCCCGGCCCCCTCAGCAGGGCTCACTGCGGGGGGGGGGTGCCTTCTCGAGGCCGTGGACTCTAGGCCTCCTCTGTGCCTTCCTTCAATTTCCCTTGATCCACAAGGTGTTACTCAAGGTGAGGCGGGACAAGGCAAAGGTGATTCTGGTAGTCCCAGACTGGCCTCGCCAGCTCTGGTATCCAGATCTCCTCGGCCTCAGCTGCAGGCCCACGGAGCAGCTTTGTACATGCCCGGACCTGATATTTCTGAACCAGGGGAAGGTCTTCTATCCAGACCTTCAATCCCTGCACCTGACAGGCTGGTACCTGAGTGGCTAGAGTTCCAGGCTTTTGGTCTTTCCGAAGATGTCTACACCATGGTGGAGGCTTCTCGAAAGGAATCGACCAGGAAATTTTATGCCTTCAAATGGTTTTCCATTTGGTGTCAGGGTAAGGGTCTGGACCCCTTATTCTGTTCCGTGGCTAACATTCTTGACTACCTTTGGTCTCTCTCGAAAAGGGGTCTACGGTCATTGACCCTTAGGGCGCACCTGGCAGCCATTTCTGCTTACCGGGTGCGGGCCGGTCAGCCGACATTGGTGCAGGAGACAGTGGTTGGGTGCTTTTTTAAAGGCCTGGATCACATATAACCCTCCGGTGCATGGACCTCCACCTCCGTGGGATCTACTCCTTGTACTGGCAAAGCTCATGGGCAAGCCATTCGAACCAATGCACAAGTGTGAGCTGTCACACTTGTCATGGAAGACGGCCTTCCTGGTGGCTATCACATCTGCCAGAAGGACAGGGGAGCTCCAGCCGCTTTCAGTGGACTCCCCTTATCTGGTCTTCCACAGGGACAAGGTTGTCCTGCACCCCCATCCGAAATTCCTTCTGAAGGTGGTCTCAGAGTTTCACCTTAAGCGGGTGTTGACTCTGCCGGTATACTACCCTTACTACACCTCAGAGGCCGAGTACAGGCTACATACTCTGGACCTGAGACGTGCTCTCTTCTGCTGTAAGGAGAGGACAGCGGGAATTCGCGGAGAGGTTCGCCAGCTGTTTGTCACCTATGCTGAAGCCGCTTCTGGCAGACTTGCAGCCAGATGGACTATTGCAAGGTGGATCACATCACGCATTGGTCTGTGTTATGAGTTGGCAGGCAAGGAGCCTCCCAGAGGGATAAGAGCTCATTCTACCCGCCATCCTGCTGCATCGGTGGCTGCTTCCAGGGACATCCCTATCCAGGAAATCTGTCGGGCTGCTACTTGGAAGTCAGCAAACACCTTCATCACCCACTACCACATCGACCTTGATTCACGCCGGGATGCTGGTTTTGGGGCTTCAGTTCTCCAATCTCTTTTCTCTAAGTAGGGGGTGTGCACCTTGCCTCCTCCTCCCGGAGAACTGCTAGGAGTCTGCCAAAGAGTGTGGATGAACAACATATGTACGCCTCTAGAAGAACAGGTTACTCACCTGTAACAGTAGTCCCTAGGGTGGTATATATTGTTCATCCTATGAACAAACCTCCCAGCTGCAGGGCGCGCAACCTGGCTTCAGCGGGCTATATGTGGCGTCATAGTGCGGAGCCAAGGTATATACCACACGGGTGTGGATGGGAGAGCCGGCTTGAAGACTTCCGGCAATCCTTAAAGGGGAAAGGGACATACCAAAGAGTGTGAATGAACAACATATACCACTCCTAGAACTACTGTTACAGATGAGTAACCTGTTCCTTTACCCCTCAGACTTTATCTGTTCCTGCTGCTTTCAAAATCTTTTGCTTGAGACATCGAAATCAATTCAGTGACAAGTCATAATGTCATAAGCACAGGGTATGACCTCAGGGCAGGTGGAAGCAACATGAGTCGATAAAGTCTAAGGGGAAAAAAATCCTGTTTTAATAAAAATGTCTTCAGTGATAAAAAAATAGAAGGTCCTGAAATTCACATTATGTAGAAATTTGGGGTATCACGTTGCAGCAGTGACAGGAATACAGCGAAGACCATCACAGTGACATTTTTGGCAGTTCACTGTGATGGTCTGTTGGGTTCCCGACACTGTTCTCTGGGGTGTTTGCTCCCTCCATGAACCAACTCCGACTCTGAGTTGGTTAATTTAAGTGTGGGGGACGCGGGCAGAGCTTCCTGCATGGGGGATGTGGGTGGGGGCAAAGCCCCCCCCCCACAGAAAACACTAGTTCCCCCAGCAGCAGTACAACACCCGTTGGCAACGTTGTGCCATTGCTGTGCTGACGGTCGGCAAATTCCGTGTTTCCGCGGCATGGTGTGAACAAAATTTTGTGTAACTGAGTTCTGCTGTTTGCTGTAAACCAGAAAATCTCTTTTGGGGGAGAACAAATCACAGGAAATCTGTGCGGGGTCTCAGTTTTGCTTTGCCCCTGATGTTTTGGCATTAATATAACCAAGATGCACCACATGGTGTAATTGTTGCCGAGGGGGGGTAAATAACTGTTGTGAATAGTTACTGCACCGTACACTCCCATCCTGCACTGAGTAGATTGGTACTTAGCCGATTGATGTCCAGTCTGTGGACAACTCCTTATAGCTGACAGAAATAGTTTTTTATACATAAAATGCCACCAGTTTTTAAATATGAACACTAGAAGATGACTCACTTTTAAACTGAATGCTTTTTTTCCTACAAAGTTTTAGCTTCCAGGTGTTTTAAATTAGAAAAGCTTCTGTATGCTTCCAGTACGCTTTTTTCTGTTTGTCCATGTTTTGACATTTGAGGTGTTTCTGGTACAGTATCGCTTTAGTAGTGTGGGAGGCAGTAAGAACAGGAGAGGCAGGCACCCGCCCGGGCGCATGCCTCTGAGGGATGCATTGGCGCAGACAGTTTTCAAATCTGCTGTTGTTACTTTAAAAAACATTTTCTTTTTGCTAATGCAATAATTAATGCCTGCCAGTAGGGTGCATCATCATCATCATCACGCGGAAGGACCAGCAAGTCGGGGGGTCACATGGTCTGCTGTCCTCTGGTAAGGAAAAAATCATGTGATGGGTCAGAGGCAGCATAAAAGCTACGTACCAGGCGGGAGACTCAAGAGTTGTAGTGAGGCGGACATACTCAGGCGAACCACAGTGTATCACACCGTGAGTCAGTCAGGAGAGGAGATAATAATTTACTAAAAATAAAATGAAAAAGGAAGTAGCAGGAGTAGTTATTGAGGGCGGGGGAGGCCAAGCAGTGGAGGCGGTCAGCGTGCCCGTGTCTCTGTCTAAGTCTGAAGACTAAGAGAGTTCGGACTTGAGTAAGACTGAACATTGCACTGATTGAGGCTTCAGGTTTGGCGGGTGACTTGACCCACTGACTTTGGACTTGTAGTTGTAAGCACTGACTCAAGCAGCAGTCACAACACCAGCACAGTCACTCAGTCAGCTAATCTTATTCGATTGGGGGTGTTAGACTGTAGGCAAGTCAGTGGTAGTAATGACTATCAGCTGTCTGCTCTGCTGTACGGTTTTATTTTATTTTAGAATTGAGTGATGATCATGATCCCTCCGTTATGGTTCTGCTCGCGCTTGCTCCTCCGACCGCCAGTCCACACAAGTCATTCATTCCCTAGTTGTTTTTGGAGTAGCCCCACGACACCCGGCAGGAGTAGTGACTGACTGGGTCTGGCTGGAGCCCTCCACCCGTAGTCTCAGTACTCTCTTCTACCTAGCTCTTTGTTTATGGGGGGCAACCATGAGCAGGTGGTAGGCTGAGACTGCAGGAGACTCTCAGATGTCTATGAGGGCGATGAGGCGAAAAAGACAGAAGTGCCACTGCCAGTTACAACTCTAGACTCAAGTCCACACTGTCTCAAGTACCTCCTCCTGATTTTGACTTCGACGGTGTTCTTGAATCTTCTCTCTTAGATGTTATTTTAATCATTTCCTTAAAAATAACAAGGAATTTCCTTGTTACTTTTTATAACTGTGAACTTTCACTGTATTAGTGTATATAGTGCTTGCTTTTCAAAAGTGTCAGGTCTGTTATAACAATACTGTATTCCCTTGACACTTAAAAGCAAGCACTATAAATCATTTGTTATAAATTAAAGAAAGTCTAGTGTTAGTGTACAATGATGCACAATGAAAAATGACAGGTTAATGAATGTTCTCCTAAGGTACAGCTGCTGCACATACAGTAGCTAGCAAATTGTTCAAGTTAACATGGAAACATAGAATTTGACGGCAGATAAAGACTGCATGGCCCACCTAGTGTGCCCATTTCCCTACCTAATGGATAAGCTGCAGATTCTAGTTAACCAACAGCCTACTTCCTCCTACCCCCCACTAAAATTACCTTATGTCTGTTCCATGCATTCTTGAATTCCCCCACTGTTTTTGACTCTACGACCTCCTCAGGAAGGCTGTTCCCTGCATCTACAACCCTCTCTGTGAAGAAATACTTCCTCATATTACCTCTGAGCCGTCCCCCCTCTATGTTCAAATTGTGCCCCCTTGTTCTTGCACATCTCTTTTTCTGAAAGATGCTGCCCTCTTGGATTTTGTTGATTCCCTTGAGGTATTTGAAAGTTTTTATCATGTCTCCTTTCCTCAGGGCTACACATATTAAGCGCCTTTCTACATATGTCTTCTGGTGCAGACCCTGCACCATTTTGGTTGCCCTCCTCTGGACAGCCTCCACCCTGTCTATGTCTTTGTGGAGATGGGGTCTCCAGAACTGTACACAGTACTCCAGATGTGGTCTTACCAACTGTCTGTACAGAGGGCCAACAACTTCCAGTTTTCTACTAGTGACGCCTCTCCCTATGCATCCCAGTATCCCCCCAGCCCTCCTTACTGCCTTCTCACATTGCTGGCCCAGCTTTAGGTCATCTGATATGACTACCCCCAGGTCCCTTTCCATTTTGTTGTTAGTATCTCACCCCCTTGTGTACTGTTCCCCTGGGTTTTTGTTTCCCATGTACATTACTTTGCACTTCTTTGCATTGAATCTAAGCTGCCATACATTTGACCATTCCTCCAACCTTGCCAAGTCCCTTTTAATCCTTTCCACCCCACCTTGCATTTCAACCCTGTTGCAGATCTTAGTGTCCTGTGCAAAGAGACATACTTTCCCTTCTAGTTCTTCTGTAAGGTCACTTATAAAGACATTAAAAAGGACTGACCCCAGTACTGAACCCTACGGTACCCCACTAGTAACACTGCTTTCTTCACTGTGGACTCCATTTACTATTACCCGCTGTGTCCTGTTGTCCAGCCAGTGTTTTACCCAGGCTACCACCCTCGGACCCACTCCAGGCTGGCTAATTTATTAATCTTTTGTGTGGGACTGTGTCAAATGCCTTGCTAAAGCCTGGGTAGGCCATGTCCACAGCCCCTCCCTGGTCTACTACTTTGGTCACCCAGTCAAAGAAATCAATTAGATTTGTCTGCCATGACCTTCCTGCTGTGAATCCATGCTGCCTTGGGTCCCAGCCTCACTGGCATCTAGGTACTCAACAGTTCTTTCCTTCAGCAGTGATTCCATCATTTTCCCTACCACAGAGGTCAAACTGACAGGTCTGTAGTTTCCTGCCTCTGTCTTGCTCCCACTTTTGTGAAGGGGAATCACATCTGCCCTCCTCCAGTCTCAGGTACCACACCATCCTCCCATGATTTATTAAAAGGGTAGTCAGTGGAAAGCCAGGCCTGCATCCACCTCCCCGAGTCCCCTCCTGCAGACCTGCACAAATTAATCCAGGTTGCAGTGGTACAGCAGCCCCACACCAGGCAGAAGCAGTGACTGACTGGGAGCCCATCCCACCCATGCCCTGTCTCTCAACTATCTAGGTCTTTTTGAAATATGGGCCAACTTCCAAGCCACGGCTGATAGGCTGTGAGTGGACTAGAGGGAGTTCTGAGTCATCTGTGAGGGTGGGTGAGGCAAGTGCAGTGCCAGTGCCCCCTCATTTTAAGAGGGGGAATGATCACTATTAACTAGAGGCAGTCAAGTCCAGGAAAGGCTACGCTTAATAATAAAGTAATATACTTAATTGGCTTTGGCATGCAAGGCATTAGGGCTAGCCAGGCAGGAGGGCACTAGTCTAAAAATAATTGGCACAAGCACAGAAGCACTGTATGTAAGCACTGCACAAGCACAAAACTGACACACCACACACCCCACTGTGCACTCTGTAATTTCCTTGCTAATGTAATACAAATGCCCTTCCCTTTGAGAGTGAGTCTACATGATTTCAAATTCAACTACTTTAGTCTCAACTAGTCTTGAGTCCAAGTTGTTTAAATGTAAATACATTAAATGTATTAAAGGAAAACTGTATTTTTATTACCCCAACAACAAATTACAGTGGTCAACATGGGGATATTTAAACTGCGAATAACTTCCTTATGACAGGACTAGAAGGCTAAGTAGTAAGTTTAAGTTAGCCTTCTTCTACACTAGTCCTTTCATAAGGAAGGAAGTTATTCCTACCCCCCATAATTACCAAGATACCACTATGACTGGGGGTGGAGTCCCCCAATGACAAAAATTGTATTTGCAATAAGGGACTGCCTGTTTAACTTCCCCGTACAACCCGCTGCAATAACTACAACTGGTACAACATCCTCCACAAATACCACAGTTGCCCTTGTTACATACTGTACATTCACAGCAATCCAATGCCTTTAGTTTTTATGGTTTCTGGTCTTATGTTTTGTGATGTTGCATGATATTATTCTTTCTGTGGGGACACTCCGCCCCACACACAACATGGGTGCACTAATGAAGTTGTATTTTTACCTGGGGTGGGGGAGCTGGAGCGACCCACAGAAAGAATATCACAGAATATTATAAAACATAAAGCAACCTCACAACTAAATAGGCAGTTCAATTATTGTGGATCCTCATTCTCTGCTGCCTGTTTGGCAGCCTGGCACATTGTTGTGCTCCAGCCAATTGTCAGTCAGTTGTAATTATTGCATTGCGCTTATGGGAGGTTAAACAAGCAGTCGTGAGTGAAAATGTAAAATTCTTCTATTTTGGTGGGGGCTTCTTCCCAACACCCCTGTCAATAATTATGAGTCCCCTTGCTAGGGTTTCAGCAATTGTTGAGGCAGTTGTACTTTCAGCAGGAGCATGCCCAAAGCATAATCATGCCTCCACTGTAGTGTGTGGAGTTTCCAAAAAGTGCGCCATGGGTCCAACATCCTCCACAAATGCCCTGCAATTATACTGCATCCCAGCTGACTGGGGTCATGGGGAAAAATAGTATCATGTAAATTGTAATTATATTGTAAGTGGTGGGGGCTGGTGTATCATGTCAGGCAGACACTGCTGCTCACTCTTGCCCACTTTTTTTAACTTTAAGAAATAGCAGGCTTTGTACTCTGGGAGTTGGAGGACAGGACAGCAGAATAATACTGTATGTAGTTGTATCTAGCTCAGCTGTCACCAGAGGCAGTGGGCTATCTGCCCCAGTCACAGAGAACCAGTCAGTCCAGTAGTCACTTCAGTGTAGAGTGGTGTCACCTGACTCCAGTAATTAAAACAGGCAGACTAGATAGATGGGCCCTTGTGGTCATATCTGCCATCAACTCTATGTTTCTATGTCAGTTATCTGACTGTTATCATCAGCCTGGAGGGTAGCAGCACCAGCGGTAGTACTTGTGGTGGGTGGTTGATGTCATTCTTGTTCAGCCACTCATCCACAACAATTACGGCTGCACACTCTATACCACCCACTCAGAGTCTCCTACATCTCATACTCCATTGGGGCAAATATTCTCTCCTGAAATCAGGGGTAGGAACTGTAACAAAAGTATGTTTTTTCTTTGAAAAGACCCCAAAACTCACCACAGAGCATGCAAACCCCTCAGAACTTCTGGGGACCTTGTGGCCCCCAGACCCCGGGCTCTTTTCTTGGGGGGGGGGAGCAAACTTAGACTCTTGCCCAGGGCACCAAAATGCCTTCCTACGGCACTGGGGGGAGGGAACATTTTATAAAAGGGTTAAAGGGTAACAGCAGAACCCTGCTGAAAATGACATCTTGCATGGGGGTGGACAGTGTGGGTTAGAACCCTGTATGGACAGTAGGTCCCGGGTGTGTTAGGGTTTATGGGCAGACTGGATGGACCACTGGTCTTTTGCTGCCATCACTGTGTACATTTCTATCTCAGCCTCTGGGGTGTTCTGGGTAAAGAAATTGTAGAAAATAAAATGCTGAAGTCTTAGCAAACTCCATCTGAATGTCTTGCTTGGTTAGCTTCTGTAAAGGTGGATTGCAGCATTGAACCTGTGAACAATGTCTTCTGGTATGGGATGTTTCATATAGTTTCCACAGTTCTGTTTCAGTATTACCGGTCTTTTAAAAAACTCAGTGGAGGAGGGATTTTCAGAAGGGACAGACACGGACCCAAATGCATGCTGTGCTTGCATCTGTGTCCGTCAGCTTGTGTACAGGCAACCCTGCTGCTGGTTTTAGCAGTTGTGTCCATTTACGACAAAACGACAAACATTGCGGCAGAAAATGGAGGCGGTTGTGAGCTGTGTCCAGTTTGGATGTACTTGGGTCTGTTTTTGGAGGTGAGCTTCAGACACTGTTAGGTCACCTAACAGTTTACCAGATTTGGGGCATTTCTGCTTTGAAAATAGAGTTGGGCATATCTTTGGAAGATCTGTTTGAAAATCCTACCTCATGGGTGTTGAAGCAGTAAAGCATGCTAGTGTGTGTCGTGGTGTGATAACATCACACCTTGGGTAGGTTGAGAGTGGCATGGGGCCCTAGGCCAAAAGCCTTCAACCACATCAGTGATTTAGTGACTCACATCCTGATGTGCCTTATTACAGTTATAAAAAGGATTCATTTAAGCATTTACAGTCGTACATAGTTCTGTGGGCAGTACTTTTGCCTCTGAGGTTGTGCTGGGATAACATTACAGGTGAAACAGGCACTCCCATCAGTCAGCTTTTAGCCTTCTGTCTATCTGTTTTATAATTCAGATTTGCCTACTGGTGGTAAGTACCATTGTAGAAATGTGTGATGTAATTTATGTCCCATATGGTCACTGAGTTCTGTAGTAGATGAATTGTGATAACAATGCAAGTTTGAAAAATATGGCAAGTTTATTACATATTTATCCAGCCTAAAATCTCTAGGCAGTTTGTCCATTTGCAGGATTATCCTGTGTTACACTAAAATGTTACCAAATATATAGTTGCAAAGCTTTCATTTGATTGTTATATCTATTTGGGTCCCACCGAAAATGAGATGTTGCATCTCAGCTGGGTCATTTGGGATAAATAATTTGTAAAATCACTTTTTTCCCAAAAGTTCATTTGAAAGTGTTACAGTTTCTTAAAAATCCTGGAATCAGTTTATTTGTTTATCCACTGATAATTTCTGTGTGAGCCTCAGAATAAAAATAATAATGGTGGGGTTGGACTTTAAACAAAGACACATTCTCCTGGCCTTGGACTAAAGTATGGGAATTCTCAACCAGCCAAAACCATTTATGGTAGTGACTCGTAATTAACCAAGTTTATAAAATGGTTTTCATAATCCTAGCAATTTCACTGGTCTAAACACATCACCTGACCATTGATTAATATCTGGTATATGCATAGTTCATAACTAACCGACTCTAATCTACCTAGCAACAACCTAACAAAATTAAAAGAATATGTTCTTCCATTAAACAAAAAAAACCTTTTTTCATTTTATAAATGCAGTAACCGACTCCAGGGCATGGATATATCAGGCATTAATGCATCTCCCGGGTGGCTAAGAAGGCATTTGGCCTTTGGCCTCGTGCCTCACAACCACCTGTAGTGTGCAGTAATGCCTGATACACCCATGCCCTGTCGTGGGGTATAGCTTACTTAAAACCTAACACAATATTATGTCCCCTTATAATGTCAGAAGAATTATTTTTTTTGTTAGAAAATGGTTTGTGTCAAAAATGTGACGTTGAGCAAGGTTCGCTATTTCACTTTATGTGAAATTGACAAAAAAATGTTTCTTCTTTGTTGCAATAAATCATTTCTTGGTCAACACAGTCATCGGGTGTTTGTATACCATGTTGTAAAATGGATAAGACAAACTAAGACCTGTGATTGGTCAGATGTGATCACACAACCGTGAGTTATTCCAGCACAACAGCACAGGTCAGAAATAATGATCTGAATCTCACAACTCAGTTTTTAAAATACAGATTGTTGGAACCATTATTTATAATTGAAAAAGGCACTCCTGGATGCGTGTAATTGTGGGATAATGGCACCTCTCAGGCGCGTAAGGATCTCAGAATTGCCTCATGCCTCACTTCCCAGGTTGTGCCCTTATCCCACAGTATTGCACACCCTGTCATGCCTTATTGCTTAATTATATGCACATCCCCATATGTTAGTCTGTATGTTGTACCCACTGAATAGTTGGGGGGAGGGGGACGCCATCAATTATAGATGGTTATTTCCTGGTTTTGTGTGTCTGTAAAGAAATATTGTGACCTGACTGGAAGCTGAACCCGGGACCCTCGATCAGTTGTGGGCATTAGTGAAAAGATACATGCTGCAGATGTGCCATATTTTCTAGCTTGATTAAAGTATGGGTGAGGGCTGTAATGTTTCCTTTATTGAACGCGTGGCCTATTCTCTCTGGGCTTCACATGACTTTACAAGTCAGACAGCAATCTTCCTACAGCCAGGTCTTTTCTTTGAATAACTAGAATGGGTTTTGTACAACCCTGGTAAGCTGAAATGACAGTATTGTATGGATTTTCCATTTGTTAAATAAAAACAATTTGTACAAGGACCAAGGCTGGTGACTGAGTTGTGTTGATGGATCAAAATGTCTTCCAAGCTTTGTAACAAGTACATCACTATGCCATTTCCTGTCTGACATAAATCACTAGTGTCTTTTATTTATTTTTTTTATGCCGTAGGGCTGGAAATTATTTCAGAAGGCAATGCGGTGCAGTAGTTACAGCATATGACTATGTATCAGGAGATCCTGTGATCTTACTTCGAGAGGGCTCTTGCACTAGGTAATTACATATAGGACTGACGCCGGCTGGCGGCAGGACCTGAAAAAATTTCTAGCTAGCAGTACCTGGCGAGGGACCGCCCCCACGTCAGGTGACCAGCGTCGGGAGACGTTGGTATAAAGGGGCAGTCCCTGACACCCGCCTTCCAGTTCTTTTCCGCCGTTAGCTCGTGCACCACCTCGCGGAAAAGTTTGTGCTTTGTCAGTCCTATCTTTGTTGTTTTTTTACTGAAATAATTGCTTTTTTTCGACTAACATCAGTACCATCGTCGGTGTATGTCGTCCCCTACAACCTCCGAGCACAAAAATAAGTGCGATTCGTGCGGCGCCCAACTACCGCACAAGGACGGCCATTCCCTGTGCCTGTTCTGCCTAGGCCCAGATCACCCAGTCGAGAAGTGCCAGCACTGCCTCAGTTTCAGTGCGGCTACCCGGGAAAGACGGCAGCAATCCCTGGAAGCCCATATTCTTAAGAAGAAAATGAGTTAAATGGAAAAGGAGCTCAAAAAACTGAGGCAGGCGTCCACTTACCCCGAAGGCCATTGGAAGGAGAAGGAGAGGCACTGGGACAAGGGCTCCTCTATCGCGTCTCCCTCTGGAGTCGCTGGGACACAGGTAACGTCCCCTCCGGGGGACCATTCCTCAACGGCCGCCTCGGAGGTTTCCGAGGGGGCGTCGGCCCGCCCGTCTGGCTCGCGCCCGGGCCTTGCAGGTGCCTCCAGGCAATTGGAGGCCTCCGCCCCTGGTTCGGCCGCAGGTTTGCTGCCTACCACTGTGGGCAACTCTGGTAAGTCGGGCGTCAGCTCCTCCGACGTCTGCCCGGAGAGGGCCGGTAAGACGCCCGACCCTTCGGGGCGGCGCGCGGCCTCCACTCCACCGGACCAGGCAGATCCCTCTACTCGACCTGCCTCTGGTGATGGCTCTCATAAGTCGGATGCCAGCTCTTCCAGCGCCCGCGTGAGCTCGCCCTTAAGCCACACATCGGCCTGTCCAATGTCCGGCTGGCGAAGGAACCGACGACGGACCCTCCCACGTCCTTTGTACCCGGTTCCCCGCAGCTTTCGCTGCCATCTGGGGACCCAGAGTCTCCCCAACACGACCCCGGGAATTTCTCCCCTCCATCCCCGGGCGAAGCTGGGGATCTTCCTCCTCCGTCAGTCCTTCCGCCACCTGGTGCGCCGGATCTGACTGCTCCCCGGACGCCGGCCCCTCCAACGTTGGTACCTCCAATGCCAGGGCCTCCGACGTCAGCCCTGACGCCAGCCCTGCTGACTCCGGGAGACATTCCGCTCCTGTTGGGCCCTCCAATGTGGACCCGCCTGTGAGGCCACCGACCGGGCCGTCTGCTCCGGCAGCCCCGGCTTCTGGGTGCCCTCCGTCCTATCCGACGCCGGCATAGCCGGGACCGCAGTATCTGGCGCCACAGTACCCAACGCCGGGCTTCCTGACGCTGCAGTACCTGTTGCCACAATACCCGATGCTGGGCTACCCGCAGCCAGGTTTTGGATACGCTCCATACGGTTATAACCCGTATCCTTATCCCCCGCCTCCTCCTCCACCACCCTCGCGGCCGCTGGTGGACCTGCAGGAGACTCTGGCCTTCTGGTGGGCTGAGGCCAAGGCTCAGCTCACCAAAGAGGTCGAGAACCGCCTTCCGACGACGGTGCCGTCCCAGCTTCCCGTACGTCCGAGGCGGCACACTCCCTCACCACCTCCAGATTCCAGGGTTCTTCCGTCTGGATCCAGACAAGGGCAGGACACGCTTCACCGGGGACTTCCCAAGGAGTCCGTTCCTCCCCGCGTCGGGAAAGGGAGTCTTTTTCCTCTTCGTTCTCCGAGAGAGACGATGAGCCACACTCTCCGTCGAAGCCCAGGCCAAGGACTCCTCCGGAGGATCCTTCTTTTACGGAGTTGCTTAGGAAAATCCAGGAGGTTCATCAGTGGCACTCCCTGGAACCAGATCCTCAGCATCTGAAACTCGCTGAACATCTGGATCTGCCTGTTACAGCTCCTACCTTGGTGCCACCCTGGATAGAGCCTCACGCCGACCTTGTTACCACAATATGAAAACAGCCGTCGGCTTTAGCCCCACTTCCTAGGAAGTCGAACCGGCTGTATCAGGCTCCAAAGGGTGTTCATTTTCTGGATTCTCACCCTCGTGCCGACTAGGTCGTGATTAGCGCCGCTCACGGCCGGTCAGCAAACCCCAAACATCTTAGCTCGTCACCACCTGATAAGGAATCATGCCTTCTGGACCAGTATGGGAGAAAGATTTATGCTTCCACCACGCTGGGGATCAGGGCCCTGAACTATGTCGGCCATATGGGGGACTATCAGAAGGCCATTCTGACTCGGGTGGAAGCCAAACTGGAATCCTTGCCTGACTCCCAAGTCAAGCAGGAGTTGGCTGATCTTGTCCACTCTGCTCGTTCAGCCAGTCGACACATGCTTCATGCGACATACAATGCAGTGGACACTGCTGGGCGGAGCTCAGCTTTCGCTGTAGGCCTATGGCGTCATGCTTGGCTTCGTGTGTCAGGGTTGGTCCCGGAGGTGCAATCTGCTATCCAGGAATCACCCTTCCGGGGGTCAGTGCTTTTCGGGGGTGATGTCAAGGACATCATCACCAATTTGCAAGAGAAGGGGACGGCACTGAAGTCAGTTGATTCCATGTACCGTCCCCATCAGCAGCAGCACCATCCCTTTCACAGATGGAATTAGCCAAAGGTGAAACCCCAGGGAAGGCGGGCCACAAAACGCCGGGCCCCCACAGCTGCTAAGCCCCCCCGCCCAAAAAAGCAGTGGGTGCTTCAGCTGCGGCTCTGCCCCACACCACCTGACTCCTTTCCTCTCCCACTGCCTCCAGACTCCCTGGAGGAACCGGTAGGAGGGAGGTTTTCCCTCCACCTTCTGGGATGGGAGAGGATAGCCACAGATTCTTGGGTGCTCCAGCTCATAGCAGAAGGACACTCGATAGAGTTTCTTCAGAAACCACCCCCACCCCTCTGAGGTCGTCGTATTCACGGGAACGTCTTTTCTTGGTCCAGGAGGAAATTTCGGCTCTCCAGCTGAAACAAGCAATAGAGCCCGTTCCCCTTCATCTGCGAGGGACGGGTTACTATTCCCATTTCTTCCTGGTCCCAAAGAAGACAGGAGATCTCAGACCAATTTTGGATCTCAGTTCCCTGAATCTTTTCGTAGAATACAAAAGGTTCAGGATGCTCTCTTTGCAGAGCCTTCTGCCCCTCCTCCAGCCAGGTCAATGGCTTTGTGCTCTGGATATGCAGGATGCTTATCTGCACTTTCCCATTCGCCCATCTCCTCGCAGATACCTTCGTTTTGCGTTCCAAGGGGACCACTACCAGTTCAAGGCGCTCCCGTTTGGTCTGTCCTTCGCTCCCCGAGTGTTTACCAAATGCCTGGCAGTGGTGGCGGCCCACCTGCGTACCAGGGGAGTGCAGGTTTTCCCGTACCTGGACGATTGGCTCCTGGCAGCCTCGTCCAGGGAGGAACTTCTTCGTTTCCTCTCCCTTACCCAGCAGGTTTTTGCCTGCCTGGGTATTACCATCAACCATTCCAAGTCTCATCAGGACCCATCCCAGAGGCTACAGTTTATTGGGGTGATTCTTGATACGACCACGGGCAAGGCCTTCCTGCCTCCGGACAGGGCGTCCACCCTCCAGACCCAAATAAGTCTACTGTCTGACTGCAGGACGGTCTCTGCAAGGTCGGTCCTTCGCCTTCTCGGGCTCATGGCGGCTGTTATCCCGACGGTTCCTCGCGCTCAACTCCAGATGAGGATTTCTCAGTGGACTCTACGCTCTCAATGGGATCAGCTAGCGGACGACCTAGATCACCCAGTTCTAGTTTCCTCGCCAATGCTTCGAGACTTGCAATGGTGGATGGTTTGAGAGAACCTGTTTCGGGGAGTTCCTTTCTTTCATCCTCCCCCCTCCCAGACCCTAACCACAGACACCTCAGGCGAAGGTTGAGGAGCCCATCTAGGCCCTCATCGGACCAAGGACTCCTGGTCCAAGCTAGAACGAGCTCTCCATATCAATGTGCTCGAGCTTCGGGCAGTGTTGTACGCTCTCCAAGCCCTTCACCAGTACATCCTTCCTGGCCACCTAGCTGTCCAGACGGACAACATGTGCGTGGTGTGGTACATCAACAAACAGGGAGGGACTCGGTCCTACCCTCTTTGCAGGGAGGCAATGAGGGTTTGGGATTGGGCAACACAACACGACCTTCACCTCACGGCAATTCACGTTCCGGGAGTCGACAACACCCTGGCAGACAAGCTAAGTCGCTCTTCTGCTCTGACTCACAAGTGGGAACTGGACCAAGGGGTCCTAGACAATATCTTCCAACTTTGGGGAACACCATAGGTCGACCTGTTCGCATCCCCTCTAAACGCAAAACTTCCCATCTTCTGCTCATTCGTTCCAGAGCGAGGCGCTTTTTGGAGCGACGCTCTGTCTCTAGACTGGAAGGACAGATTCGTCTATGCCTTCCCCCAATTCCACTTATCCCTTGAGTCTTGCAGAAACTAGCTTCCGAAGGAGCGCGAATGATTCTGATCACTCCTTTCTGGCCCAGGCAAGTTTGGTTCTCTCTTCTGCAACAATACTCAGAGGATCCTCCTCTTCTTCTCTCTCGAGGCTTACTGACCCAGGATCAGGGGACCCTGGTCCATCCAGGCCTCAGATCCCTTCAGCTGCATGCATGGCTCCTGCAGACTTAGCCCAATCCCGTTTTGGAGTGTCTCCCAAAGTGGAGATTTTGGTGGAGGCCAGAAAACCCTCCACCAGATCCACTTATGCCATGAAGTGGAAAAGATTTACTATTTGGGCTGCTTCCAAGAACGTGGAACCCTTCTCCTGTTCATCAGGGCTTCTGCTGGAGTATCTACGTCATTTGTTTGACCTGGGTCTCAGTCATTCTTCTGTGAAGGTACACATGGTGGCCATCTCGGCCTACCATGTTCCCTTCACAGGCAAAGTTTTCGCTCAACTGGAGGTCTCTTAAGACCTTTCTCAGAGGGATTCTCCATCTGAGACCCCCCATCCGTACTCCTGCTCCCCCTTGGGACTTGAACTTTGTTCTCGAGAAACTTACTCTCCCTCCCTTCGAACCTGCAGCTTCTGCGGATTTGAAGTTCCTTTCGTGGAAGACTCTCTTCCTGGTGGCCATTACTTCTGATCGGAGAATTTCTGAGCTCCATGCCCTGATGTGTAAGATCCCATATATGATTTTTCACAAGGAACGTGTTGCTCTTTGCACGAATCCTAAGTTTCTTCCTAAAGTAGTAGCAGAGTCTACTTTAAATCAGTCCATAGAGTTACCTGCCTTTTTCACGCAGTACTCTAATCAAGGGGAGTATTTACTCCATACTATGGATGTTCACCGGATTCTGAGATACTACACCAGCAGGATGAAGGATCTCAGAAAGACTGATCAATTGTTTGTCTCTCTTGCTCATAAAAGGGAAGTCAATGCTGTTTCCAAGCAATGCCTATCCATGTGATTGGCTCATTGCATCACTTTCTGTTATGACAAATACAACAAGACCCTCCCGGGTCAAGTAAGAGGCCACTCCACAAGAGAAGTAGCTGCCTCAGCGGCTTGTTTCAAGAATGTGTCTGCGGCAGACATCTGTGCTGCCGCCACCTGGACTTCCGTCCATACCTTTACTAAACACTACAGTTTGGATGTTGCCTCTCGCTGTAGAGCAGGCTTTGGGCTGGCTGTTCTGCAAGGCCTATTATCTTGAGGCTTGCACAGCTAGAGCTGCTTTTAGGAGTAATTTTCCTCCTCCCGGTGCCTCTCTCTGTTCCAGACTGCTTGGGATTCAGTCTTATATGTAATTACCTACTGCAAGAGCCCTCTCAGTAAAGATAGTACAGTTACGTAAGAACTTACTGTAACAGTAGATCTTAGAGAGAGGCTCTTGCAGTAAATATCTATCCTGCCTCCATCTCGCTAGGCTTTTCAGCTCCTTTTCCAGTGGAAATATCGCTCTCTCGTCCGGCCTATCTGGCCTGTGGTGAGGAAAAGAACTGGAAGGCGGGTGTGGGGCCGCCCCTTTATAGAGCGTCTCTGGCTCGGTCACCCTGACATGGGGGCGGTCGCTCGCCAGGGACTGCTAGCTAGAAATTTTTTTGTGGGGTCCTGACGCCAGCCGGCGTCAGTCCTATATGTAATTACCTACTGCAAGAGCCTCTCTCGAAGATCTACTGTTACGGTAAGTTCTTACGTAACTCTACTTTTCAGTCTCACTGGAGTTTTGGCCCCACTGTGACCCTGAGCAAGTCTCTTTGACCTCATTGCTTAAAATGAGTTTGACACTTTTGAGAAAACTTTGGAAAAACACAATTCCTCTTACATTTATGTAGTGTCTACATCTCATTTCCCTTTGTACTTTACTACTAGGTTAACTTGCATGGAAGCTGAATTCTTGTCCATGGTTATCCATTAGTTCAGTCATAACCCTCTCTTTGTGACATCACAGTTTGTTGCTGTGGAAATGCTTATGATATCACAGAGGACTGTAATGTCAGCAACATATTAAACAGCAAGAGTAGATCAAATGTATGGGGCAGAGATCCTGTTTTCATTTAATTGTACCTGATAATGATTAATATAGAACATCATTTAAATATAAGCTAATTTTAAATTTGATCTAAATATTATGTTTTTCAAAGTGTTCCTCAAAATGACAAAATTAGTGTTAAGTACTCAAAAAAGTGCAGAACAGAGAAGCAGCTGAGCCCTGACTTTAAAAGCCATGTTGCATCACAGCTGGGCCATCTAGATAAATCAATTTGTGACAAAAAAGTGGTTTAAGGGACGCATCTTGTCACCTGTCAGTCAGCATTCTGCAAGTGATAGCAAAGTTGTGCTGCTTTTCAAACTCGTTGTCCCCCCATTATTCTAAATGTTTTGTACAATGTGGTGTAAGTATGTAATACCAAATTCTTGTGGATTGTGTTTTTCACTGTGCTCTTATTGTGATTAATTCCAGGCTACCCCTGATAAAGGGACTCTTAAGTCTCAGTGGGTTTACCTTTGTTAAAATTCAATGAATAAATAAAAGGATAACATGGGCTGCATTTTTAGAAGTCTTGACGCAGGAGCAATTTATTTAGTTTTTATTTACCGAGTAGGTGCACTAGACAAATCAGATGCCTATTTTCAGGCATGACCTTTTATTTATTTTTTATTTATTTAGGTCTTGGGGTAACACTTTTGAGCAGATGCTCGTTAAATAGGTTCCACTTCAGTAGTCCAAAAAAAAAAAAGTACAGCACAGATAAGTCATTATGCACAGCTGGTACAGATAATTACAGTGGCAGGTGAGAGGCTTGAGAAAACAAACAAGATATACTAAAGCAATAGGACAGAGGTAACTGAGGCATTGTACAATGTATGCCAGCACCAGTATAAAATCACACTATTAAACTGGACAAATAGGGAGCAACAGGTGGAAATGACAGAGAGGAGAGGTCAGGGAGAGGGGGAGGCACAGGGTGGAGGGGTGATGTAGTAGAGGTGCCAGAGAGGGGAGGCAGGGTGAGGCTCAGAGCAGTGCTGAGGTTGGCCTGCACCAACAGAGGACAGTTGGCGGAGTAGGCTAAGTGCTGGCGGGTGATTCCGGATATGGGAGAGGACATAGTGGAAGCAATCACAGGTGGCAGTAGTAACAAGGTGTTATCATAGTTTGCGATTAAAATAACCAAATGTCGCAGTAACAGTAATGTCAGATGGAAGAGAGTTGGTCCACAGAGGGGCACGGTGGGAGAACGCACGTTGGGCCAGGGTTGTTCAGCATCTGGGAACACTGAAGACTTGACTGGTAGAACTTCTGGTTTGATAGGTACTTATATGAGGGGTTATAAGGTTCTGGACCCTCAGTGGTAGCATATTTAGAAAGACTTTTTGGCGAGCAGGCAGATTTGGTATCTGATTCTGCCATTCATTTGGAGCCAGCCTGCCCGGGTATAAAGATCACATGTGTGCGCGAGTCTTGCAGCACCTGTGAGAAGACGGCAAGCTTTGTTTAAAGCAATAGAAATGCAGCTGAGGGCCATGTCAGTTGCTGACCCGTATATAGCCAGACCATAGTCTATAAGAGAGACAACTAAACTGTGGATGGCCAGGTTCAGTGCTTCGTAGGTAAGACTGTGTTTGTGATGATAAAGTATCGTGATTCTCATATTAATCACCTTTGCAATATTCTCTATATGCTGGGCATAGGACAGGGTGGAGTCAGTTGTGATGCCCAAGTACTTGAAGTGCTGAACGAGTTCAAGGGAGGCACCATTATCATTCTTGATTGTTAGAGGGAAGGCCTTGTGTTTGCCTAGGGAGCTGGAGTACAACATGGTCTTAGTTTTTTTATAGTTCCTAACGAGTCTGTGCTCCTTAAACCATTTTTCTGCAGATGCAAACCCTCGTTGCAGATCCTCTTCTAGAAGCTCATGGTGAGGGTTGCTAGTAAATAAAACTGCGTCATCGACATAAAGGAGGATCTGACCAGGACAGGAGACCGGGAGTTTATTAAGGAATAAACTGAACAGTAATGGCTCCAGAATTGACCCCTTGCGGGACACCAGAACAGACAGGTCTGCTTTCAGAGGACATCCCTGATCAGACCTTGCTGTGAGCAGTTGTATAGGTAGCTGTTAAACCATTTCATGGCTTCTGATGAGAGCCCAATGTCTGAGTTGTGTGAGGAGTGCATGATGCACCGTATCAAATGCCTTAGATTAGTCGATAAATGCTGCCCCTACCAGGTGGTCTTGATTTAGAATGTGGTGAATGTAGCCGGTGAATTTCTGTAAAGCTGTGATGGCACTATGTCCACTCTGGAACCCGTGCTGTTCAGGTCACTGGAGTTGGTGAAGGTCCAGATCCTCGACAAGTTGATCCACCACAATCCGCTTAAGAGCTTTAGAGAGTGGAGGGAGTATGGAGATCGGCCTGTAGTTATTATACAAACTCCAGTCCCCACTTTTGTGCACTGGGGTTACAGTCGCAGATTTCCACAGCTGAGGGAATTGAGAGTCGCAGAGGGACAGGTTGTTTATTTTAGTCGGGGCCAAGAATTCCCTCCAAGGCATGGCTAACAAATTTAAGGTCCAGGGTATCCCCACTATGTCTAGATTTCCCAAGTACCATTTCCAGATATTTTCTGACTTCAGCTTCACACTTCCTTGAAATAAAACAACTGGTGGTTAGGAGGTTGTGCTGGTGATAGGATGGAAGTAATCCACTGAGAGCACACTACTTAGGTCTGTGAATGCATTGTTGAGCGAGTTAGCTATGAGAAGAGGGTTCAATGATGGTATGCCTTCAGTATTGGGGAGGGGTGTTTGGGTTCCTTACCAGTGATGTCATTAATGTTGGTCCAGAAGGATTTGCTGTTGTTCCACGAGCTGGAGAGGGCTTCTATATAGTGTGTACTTTTAGCAAGCCAAATAGCTTTTGTGCACTCGTTTCTGGCTTTTTGTAGCATTGGATGGTAGAGGGAGTGCCACGCGCTCGCGCCTTATGCCATAGATGGTCTCTTGTATTGAGTTATTCTGTTAGTTCCGGTGTAATCCAGGGGTTGCAGGATCCTTTGATTTGTTCTTGTCTTCACTGGTGCATGCTTATCACAGACAGCGTTGAATTTAGATATGAAGTGGTCTAGTGCTATATCCATGTCGCTTGCTTCGTACAGGTCAGTCCAGTCCAAGTGTTGTAGGTCTGCTTTTAGCTGTGCTGGATGCCTCTTTAGGAGGACCCGATTGGTTATATTTCTGGTAGGGAATTTACAGTAATTGTTGGACCAAGAGCACTTAATGGGGGAGTGGTCACTCAGAGAGTCAAGGAGGACAGTAGTATTGGTGATATGTGCAGGGCAGTTAGAGAGCACCCAATCAAGCAAGCTACTAGTCTCAGTTTTATAGTTGACTCTGGTGTCTCAACCATTTGTGAGAAATGGATGGTTGATGAGGCATCCTTGACAGAGGATGCTGCAGAGGAGAGCCAGTTGATGTTAAAATCTCCTAACATCACAATTTCATTATTTAGGCTCAGGGTACTTATACAGTCCATCATGTCGCAAGTGCCAGCAGTGGTCAGTTTAGGCAGGATTTAAGACAAAGAGTAGCGTAAGTGCCCTGTTATGTGCACCTAGCAGCAATTTGATGGCCTATACTTGGAAGTTGTCACTACTGCTGGGGAGGGGTAGGATATGGCTCTGGAGAGAGTCCTTCATATAGATGACACATCCACCTCCTCTTTTCATTAGGTGGTCCTACCTGAACAGTGTGTAGCCAGGCAGTGAGATGGCCACATCTGGTATCTTGGGTGAGAGCCATGATTCCACTGTGGAAAGAACATCGGGGTTATGTTGAGTAACCCACACCTTCAGGTTGTCCATCTTGGGAATAGACTGCAGGTATTTATTGAGGGTAGTGTTAGTCTGGCTGGTTGTTGTGACTGTGTGTTCGAGTTATAGGGTGGACCAGGGTTAGGACGAATATTCCCCGACAGCAGGAGTAGTAGTATCAGCAGACGTACAAGATGGTCCAATAAAAGTTTATTAGTTCATGACCGCTTTGTTTTACTGAATGTGTGTATCTTCTTGGTTCCTTGGTGAGCTACATATCCAGGAAAGAGTGGTACCATGGAGAAACCATAAGGCAGGCAATATTGTGACTAGATCTTGGGAAGCCCATCCTGGGTGCTGCGAGTAAGCGGTATACAGTCGATAAGGGGAGGTGATGGTACCATACACATTAAGCACGACCCATAGGTAGTTAGGGTGAGCAGTTAGGGAGGGAGTATTACAATGAGGTCCCAAAAGGGAAACCAGTGTGAGCAGAATGATTCCCTGGAAGGTCACAAAGGTCATAGGGAACATTGTATTGCACACAGTTAAATGAAGTGACACACTTAGTTGATTGTCGTGGACAGTGAGTACAAATTGGTTCCGCCCTTGTAGGATTGGTTTCAGGTTCCTGATTCTAGTAAAGTTTGTTGAGCAAGTACAGTGATTTGGGAGAATACAACAGAGATGATCAACAGTAAGATAACAGGTAAGACAAATATTCAATAAAAACAGGGTTCAAAACAGAATAGACAAAAATAAAATGCTAGAAAGAAATAGTATAGGAAATAACACAAAATGATTCAAAGGGTCATTCAATACATCCCATTTCTATGTTCTTAACAATTGACATACAGAACAGAGTTCAGGGGGTATGTATCATCAGTTGGTAGGACTACAGTGCATAGATAGGAATGTGGATCCAGTCTGTAGCAGCCTAAGGACAAGAACACAAATCATTCTTCTAGGGTATCTCTTGCAGCAGGCCATCACCGGTAGGACTAAACTGTCAGGCGCCAGAACCACACAGAAACCTTCCTAGCTAGCAGTGTAACAGAGGGGGCTACCCACCTTCAATGTTAGCATCCAAAATCAGCCGATCCTATAAAAGGCAAGCGGCCCCCACACCCTCCTTAGTTCCTTCCCGCCATCAACCAGTGCATGTCGGACCTCTGGTACTGCCGTAGCTACAGTTGACCACCATTTTTCCATATTTAACCATGCTTTATTATTTTTAGTTTTTTCTTCAGTTTAAGATCAAATTTTTGGTGTTCTTATGGGACGGTTTATGTCTTCTCAACCTTTCTTATCTTCTGACCACGCCACGAAGTGTGCCTTCGGCAAATAGATCCCGGACAAGGCAGCCATTCTGCTTGCATCTTGTGCCTAGGCCCAGACCATGATGTACAGGCCTGCAAGGTCTACCAGACGTCCAGCCTGGCCACCTGCAGACATCGCCAGAAGATCCTGGAGAGCCACCTCCTTAAGCAGAAGGTCACCTGAATGGAACGGGAGCTGCAGGTCAGCAGCTCCTCCGCTTCCCCGGACCAGTCCTCGGGCTGTTCTTCATCGATGTCCTGGGGCAGATCTTCTGATAAGCATAGGGACAAGGACAGGACCGACCCAGTCTGCCTCATGCTGGGAGTCACTACATAAGCATTCTTCAAGGCTGCAGTTCTCCTCCCTCGGGGTAGACCTCTCAGTCCCTGCATGCCCTAATTTCCACAGGGCTACCGGTGGCCCTATCGCCTGTCCAGGTCTCCCTTGGTGTTTGAGACAGGGTACTCTGTATCCTGTCCTCCAGACCCTGCTGTTCCAGCCCTTATTCTCTGTGGGCTCTCAAGTGACTCTGTTGGAGTCCCTTAGGCACGCGTGGGTGCTGCTGGCACCAGTCTCCTGGCTGCCGCCCCCACCTGCGCCACTGATGCTGATCTCCTCTGCTGGGACCTCCATCAGATCTGCTCCTCCTTCACAAGGGCAGACAATGCAGGACATTAGCGCCTCCCAGAGCCTGGTCTCTCCTCATCTGTTACCCGGGGGTTTCCTTCTACCACTGCGCCTGTCTCCCCCACAGCCGGTTCCAGTGAACACCCCTCCGACATTGCCTTGACCAGCATCTGCAGGGCCTGTACCCATGCTTCCTCAGCCGGCGCCAGTGGCCCCATTGCCTGTTCTCCTGCCACCCATCCTGTTGCAACCCAAGCACACAGGACCTATGCCTGGGTACCCAACGTTGGCTCTTGCTGGTCCAGCGCCTGTGTACCCCTATCTAACACCGGCAGGACCTGCACTGGGCTACCCATACCTGGCCCCTATGTAACCGATGCCAGATTATCGTGGTCTGATTTCTGTCCTTTGGTCCTTAATCTCTGAGAGCTCTGGCCCTGCCACCTCTCAGGGGCTCCCTTGGGACCCACTTCTCCTGTCCCTGTTCAGCCAGGCCCTAGTGCTCTTCTCACTCCCCAGGATAGGCCTGATGCCACGTCAGCCGGGCGCTCGAATGATTGTCGGCCCGAGGAAAGTGAGGGTGACGATGCTGGACAGAGCTTCAGCAGTAGTCCTCCTTGGGGCCAGATTCCTCAGCCAGCGCCTGTGGCCCCACCACCCATCCTGCTGCAACCCAAGCCCACAGGATCTATGCCTGGGTACCCAACGTCGGCTCTTGCTGGTCCTGTGCCTGTGTACCCCTATCTAACACCGGCAGGACCTGCACTGGGCTTACCCATAACTAGCCCCTATGGGACCGACGCCAGATTATTGTGGTCTGATTTCTGTCCTTTGGTCCTTAATCCCCGAGGGCTCTGGCCCTGACTACCCCTCAAGGGCTCCCTTGGGACCCACCTCTTCTGTCCCTGTTCAGCCAGGCCCTAGTACTCCTCTCACTCCCCAGGATAGGCCCAATGCTGGGTCAGCGGGTCACTCGGATGCTTGTCGGCCCGAGGAAAGTAGGGATGACAATGCGGACAATGCTGGCCAGAGCTTCATTAGTAGTCATCCGCCTTAGGGCCAGATTCCTCAGATAGGGAAGAGGTACCCAGCAACATCCTTAAGCCTCCCCAGGCAATCAATGTGTGTTTATGGCCATCATGAGGGACATTCAGGCCACCCATGGGGTGGGAGACTGAGGAGCAGAACCTGGAGTGGCGTCGGCTTGTCATATACTTATGCCAGCCAGATGCCCCTCCTCTGGTGGTCCCTCCCAATGATCAGCTCCCACAAGGATGTTACACAGGCATCTTGGAACTGCCCCCATATGGTACTGGTGGTATTCAAAAAGGCTGACAGACTTTATCATGCCCTGGCTGGCAAGCTGTACTTTTGTGAACAGCCAAGGCTGATTTGGTCATTGTCAATGTGGCGCACAATTGCACCAAAAGACTGAAGCACCTAAGCTGCCTTCCCCCAGACAGCGAGTCCCACCAGCTGGACCAGATGGGCAAGCAGGCCTTCGCATCTGCCACTCTGGCCATCTGGGCCATCAGTTGTTTGGTCTATATGGTACAGTACCACAGGACCAGGCTAGGGAGGCTGTCCTAGCCATGCCAGATGACTCCTCCAACCAGCAGGCCCTCAAAATAGGCTTGGACATCAGTACCAACATCCTCAGGGCTGTCTGTGATGCAGTAGATGCCTCCGGCGGGGCAGCAGCCATTGGCATCTGTATGAGGCACCACTCGGCTTCAGTTTTCTGGCTTGGCACAGGATGTCCAAACTAACATGAACGTACCCTTCAGAGGGTTCAAACTTTTTTGGGGAGATGTCCAGGATATCGTCTCTGAACTCCAGACCTCAGGACGGGCTCTCAAATCTGTCCATTCTAGGTGCAATACCCAGTCAAAGTTGGGGCAGTGGGCTCCTTTTCATAGCTTCTCCCGCAGATAGGCCCAACCCCCTCACAAAGCACAGGGCAAGCGCACAGTGGGGGCAGCTTTCCCCACTCCCTCTGCCACCCATAGTGCCCAAGGTGCAGCAGCCCCAGCAGTGGCTGCTCCCACCTCCTGACTCCTTGCCAGACCCCCCACCCCAGTCGTTCCACAGGAGGCAGTCATCAAGGGTCACTTCTCCCTGCACCTGGACAGGTGGAGGGACATCACCACAGACACCGGGGTGCTGCAGCTCATTGAGCACGGCCACTCTATTGAGTTCATAGAGTGGCCTCCAGAAAACCATTCAGGCAATTCCATGTACCTTCCCAGCCATACCCCCTCATCTGGGAGGAACTCCAGGCCTTACTGTGAAAAAAGGCCATAGAACCAGTCCCTCAGTGTCCGTAGGGAAGGGAGTCCTACTCCCACTTATTCCTGGTCCCCAAGCGGATGGGAGACCTTCAGCCCATCCTGGACCTAAGCCAGCTGAACCTGTTTGTTGAGTACAGTTGGTTCACGTTGGTCACCATTCTGGGTTTGCTACCCCTGCTGCATAGGGAGACTGGCTTTGTTCCCTGGATATGCAGGATGCCTACCTGCATATCAAGGTTTTTGGCTCCCACCGGCGCTTCCACTTCCAGGGAGCACACTGTCAGTTCAGAGCTCTGCCCTTCGACTTGTCATCAGCCCCCAGGGTCTTCACCAAATGCCTGGTGATGGTGGCAGATGCCTTGGGATGGCAGGAGTTCCATGTTTTTCCCTACCTGGACAATTGACTGTTAGCAGCCCAGTCCAGGGGTCACCTCCTTCAAACTCTTTCCCACACCTGCAACCTGTTCCAAGCTTTGGGCATTATTGTCAATCTTCCAAAGTCCTTCTTGACCCCTTGCCAGTGCCTCCTGTACTTAGGGGCAGTGCTGGACACCACCCCGGGAAGGCCTTCTTACCCCCAGACAGAGCAGAGTGCCTGATGGACCAGGCCTTTCTCCTTTACTCCAGCTGTCACTTTCCAGTAAAGGTCTTTCTGAGACTTTTAGGCCTCATGCCCCCAGCCATTGCCATAGTTCCCCAGGTTAGGTTACATGTGTGAATCTCTCAATGGACACTGCAGGTCCAGTGGGACCAGCACATGGACACCTTGGATCAATCAGTGCTAGTGTCGGGTACAGTCAAGAAGGTACTGTTCTGGTGGCTGGAGCCCAGCAACCTGTTTCGGGGAGTCCCCTTTTCTATACCTCCCCCTCAGCAGATCCTTTTGACTCGGTTGGGGAACCCACATGGGGACCCACAAAACTCAATTGACATGGTCCGAGATAGATAGGGATCTCCACGTAAATGTCCTGGAGATGCAGGTAGTTCTGTACACCTTGCAGGCCTTCTCTTGGTTCAGACAAACAACATGTGCGTCATTTATTACAGAAACAAGTGCGGGGGGGGGAATTCCTATCCCTTGTGCAGGGAAGCGATGCAAGTCTGGTATTGGGCCATCGAGCACAGCGTGAAACTCTCGGCCATCCGTGTTCCTGGTGGCCAAAACGTCATTGCAGACAGATAAGTCACTCGCAGTCCAGAGCCCATGAGTGGAGACTTCTTACCTCAGTGGTAAAAAACACCTCTTCGACAGATGGGGTCGGCCCGAATTGGACCTTTTTGTGTCCCCTTACGACGAAAAACTGGTGCATTTCTGCTTGCTAGATCCAGGTCCTGGAGTTTTCTGGCGAGGCACATTGTCCCTCTCCTGGACAAGGAGGTTTCTATATGCCTTTCCTCCCTCCCTTCCCGCTTCTTCAACGAATTCTGATCAAACTCCAGATGGAGAGGGCTACAATGATCCTCATCGCCCCCTTCTGACCTAGTCAAATCTGGTTCCCCTTGCTGCAGCAACTGGCAGTGGAACCTCTGCTGTCCTTGCCCCTGTGCACAGGCTTTCTCGCTCAGGAACAGGGCATCTTGGTCCATACAGACCTTAGATCTCTCCATCTCCATGCATGGGTCCTGAGGACATAGCCATCGCCAGATTTTGGGTCTCTCCCAGAGTGGTGGATGTCTTGGTGGCGGCCAGGAAGCCCTCCACCGGGGCGACTTACTCTATGAAATGGAAGTGTTTCGCTCTTCATGCTGCACTGCACCATTTAGACCCCTTCATCTCTCCAGTGGATCAGGTTTTGGAATACCTTCCGACCCTCTCAGACACGGGTTTGCGGTACTCGTCTATTAAGGTACATCTCTCTACCAGCTGTGCATATCATGTACCTGTGGATGGGCACTCAGTGTCCCAGCTTGATGTCTCCTGCACATTCTTGCAGGGCATTTTGCATTTGAAGCCCCCAATCGGGGACCCTTTCCCACCTTGAGACCTTAATTTTGTGTTGGAAAAGCTTACATTGCCTCACTTTGAACTGGCCCCGTCTTGCAAGCTATGCTTTTTGTCATGGAAAGCGTTATTTGATTTCCGAGCTCGATTGATTTGATTGATGTAAGGAGCCTTATTTAGTTTTTCACAAATACAGGGTGTCTTTGCATACAAATCCCAAGTTTCTACCTAAGGTGATGTCGGAGTTTACTTTGAATCAATCCATTCACCTGCCTGTTTATTTTCCGGAGCATTCCAGTCAAGGGGAGGCATTGCTCCATCCATACCTTGGATGTGCATAGAATCCTGAGGTACTATACACACCAGACCAAGGACTCCCAGAAGTCAAATCAGTTTGTTTTGTTCGCCCCTGGGAAAGAGGGCGCCCCAGTGTCCAAACAGTGCTTGTCTAAATGGTAAGCCAATTGCATTGTCTTTTGTTACCAAAAGTACAGCAAGGAACTTTCTGGAGGGATTAAGGGCCATTCCACAAGAGGTATGGCTGCATTAGTGGCTTGCTTCTGTAATGTTTCAGCTGCTGACATTTGTGCTGCTGCCACGTGGAGTACTGTCCACACCGTTACCAAGCATTACAGTCTGGACATCGCCTCTTGGCATAGGGCCAACTTCGGCCTGGCTGTCCTCCAAGGCCTCCTTTCTTAGGCTGTTTATTTTGCCTACTGCTCGAACTGTCCAACTGAAGTGCCGGAACTGCTTGTGACTCAGTCTTACTGGTGATGGCCTGCTGCAAGAGATACCTTCGAAGTAAGATGGTGCAGATCTTACTTCGAGGAAGGCTCTTGCAACAGGCCACACCGGTAGGACTAAGCTGCCAGGCACTAATCCCACACAGAAAACTTTTAGCTAGCAGTCTACCACAGGGGACCCCCCCCCCCTTTTCACCGTCAGTCAACTGATGTCAGCATAGCCTATATAGGAGGGCAGTCCCCATACCACCTCAGTTCCTTTCCTATCATCAACCCAGACACGTAGTTAACTGCCATTTCCTGCACTTAACGTGCTTTCTAATTTTCATTTCTTCTAAGTGTAAAACATCAAATGTTCGGTGTTTTTTTGATGAGTTTATGTCTTCTAGGGACATGGATATGTTGTTCATCCACACTGTCTGGTAGGTATCCTTGCCGCTTTAAATCTTGCCGGAAGGTCTTCAAGCTCGCTCCTCCCACCCACCCAGGTGGTAAAACTCTCGGCTCCGCCCCATGACGCCAGATCTTCCTTACCGCTTGGAAGCTCAGGTTCCCTCCTTAACGCTCTGCGTATAAGACTGGTTCCTAATTCTTCGGTTTTCCGAATTTAAAAGTTTTTTGCATTATAGACTTCGGTCTTCTATCCCTCGCGGCTGCGATGGACACATCGACTCCCGGTTTTCGCTGTATGCCGGGCAGAAGATGTCTCGGACGGATCCACACTCCACGGTGTTCACTGTTTAGGCCTTGAGCACGCACCCGCAGGCTTGCGACCTGTGCTCTTCCTTCTCAGCCCACGCCCCGAAGACCATGCTGCCCGTTTACAACTGGGGCGCCGAACGCTTTCTCGTAAAGTCTAAAGAGGCCCGGTCGGCGGTTTCAGGGCAGCTGGCTCGGCAGATCAGCTAGAGCAGATGATCGCCTCGAAAGGAGGCGCATGGGCCGCATCTTCCTCGACCGTGCATTTATCCCGCTCTCCTTGGGTTCCTCTTACACAGCTTCCTTTAAGGAGCTTTGTCTGTCCCTCTCCACTAGAGGAGAGGGACTAACGTCTGCTGGACCTTCTTCTCCATCCAAAAAGAAAGACAAGGGTAAGTCCCTCCGTCGACGCTCTTGGGAGCGGGAAAGGTCCTTCTCCCCGAGTTGTCGGCCATCGACTTCGGTCGATCGTTCGGCTTCAGCCACTGGTCTCACGGTGTCTCCGTCAGGTCAGTTGACCGAGACTCCCGTCGACGCAGTCGAGATCTTTCTCAACCCATTGGACGGGTTGTCAACCGGCGAAGCCGAAAATTCCCTCTCCCCGGTTCCCCCGGTGGGAGTTGAGGATCCCACAGGCTTGCCAGTGCCTTCGGTTCCGGAGCCCTTGGGTGAACCCTCCGAGCCGAGGGAGGAGCCGGTTCCTCCCTGCACCGTCCTCGGAAAGGCCGAGGTTCTCAGTCTCGAACTTCTTCGCAGTCCAGCCGATCCCGCCATCATAGGCGGTCTCGTCTCGCACACGTATAGCGGCGCGCCGCCGTCTCGCCCCTCCTCCTCAGATGAGGGAGGCTCGACGAGTTACGCCGATGATACGAGACTCATGTAGCAACAGTCCTTCTGATCGGGAACAAGCCGCACGCCGCCGCCTTCCCCGCCATTATGGCTGTCACCGAGCGGCCAAACAGCCACTGCTTTACCCGAGGAGCCTGTTCCCAGGCCAGTTGTTCGGCCAAAACCAGCTGCTCCACCGATTCCGGTGGAACCTCCGCCTCCACAGCCGCTGTTTGGGGCTCCGACCAAGAACTCTCGGTCGGCTCAGGGTCTGCCCCATAGGCTGTCGGTCACCTCACTCCCGATCGCCCTCGGCAGGTGGAGGGTGGCTCAGGCCCGAGGCAGCTCTTTGCGGACTCTTCTGAGTCCGACGACGATTCCTCCCTTTTCTACAAGCGAGTGGACTTGGAGTCCTCTGGAGGTCAGTCGCTGGATGACAGCCCTTCGTCCTTCCTGGGTTTGCTCAGGCTCATCTCGGAGTCCACCAGGATGCAGCTCGAGCCCGTATCCAAGCGGGCCAAGTATCCCCTCATGGAGATATTGGACTGAGGGGATTCCCCTACGGAGGCCTTTCCTGTGGCCGAGGCCATTGTGGGCCCGGCCTTGGAGCTCTGGCAGCGTCCTGCTTCCTGCCCTGCGCCTTCGGCCAGGATGGCCAGGAAGTATCACGGTCCCCTACCGGTTCCCTGTCCGGTTTCGGAACATCCCTCAGCCAAGGGGTTAGTTACCAACAGCGTTTTCGGCGTGCCGAAGCGCTAGATGATGGACAAACCTCCGACAAGGAGTCCAGAAATTGGACTATGCCAGGCGAAAAGTCTGCGCTGCGTCCTCCCTTGACCTTCGCCAGGCAAGCTCGGCCGCTGCTTATGGCACATTTCTCCCATGCCCTGTTGGGCTCCCTGGACGAGGTAGTCCCTCATCTCCCGGCTGACCTGCAGACCATGGTTAGGCAGGTGCGGGACCAGGGCAGGGCAGTGGCCAAGCAGCAACTTCAGACTGCTCTGGACATTGGAGACTCATGCCAGGTCAGTCGCGGCGCAGTAGCTATGCACCTGCTGGGCATGGCTGAGGATATCCACCTTCACAGCAGATACCCAGCACAAATTGGCGGATGTCCCCTTCCTGGGGACCGACCTCTTCGGCCCTGGAGTGGAAGGCCACCTCCAGAGGATCGAAAAGTCCAATGCCACCTTGGACTCTGTCTCATCCGCTCAGAGGGACAAGGGCCGCAGACCGCAACCCAAGCCCTTTCGCCCGTCTGCGCCCCCGGCACGTCCGGCCCAGCAACACCATGGCCAGCAGGCTCGCGCTTGGCGTCCCAAACCCAAGCCCGCGGCTTCCTCCTCCAGGAAGCAGGGAGGTAAAGGGCCAGGTGGTCCCTCGGCCGGTCCCTCCTCCAAGCCTGCACAGTGACGGGTTGAGGGGTGTCACCCCCAACCTCGTCACCTCACCCCAGGTTCCCCCCGTGGGAGGGCGGCTCCGGTACTTCCTTTCCGCCTGGTCTGCTATTACCACAGACCGGTAGGTGTTGGAAGTGGTAAGAAAGGGCCTGCCTCTGGAGTTCGAGCAGGCCCCACCCTTCAGAGCCGTCGCACCTCGGGGGGCCTCAGGGTCCGAGGCCTCGCTGTCAGCTCGCCGAGCCGACATCGCTCTCCTCCTCGAGAAGGAGGTGATACGAGGTGGCGGACCCTCCCTCAAACCCGGGGTTCGTGTCCAGGTACTTCCTGGTTCCGAAACGGACGGGGGGCTGGCGCCCCATTCTTGACCTACACGACCTAAACAAGTTCCTAAGGTCTCGAACCTTCAGGATGGTCACTCTGGCTCAGATAATACCATCCTTGGAACACGGCATGTGGTTCTGCTCTCTGGACCTACAGGACACGTTTCTTCACGTCCCTATCCGTCCGTCCCATCGAAGGTTCCTTCGCTTTCGAGCGGAGGGATCCCTTTTTGAGTTCCAAGCCATGCCCTTCCGCTTATCTACAGCTCCCAGGGTCTTCACCAAATGCATGGCAGTGGTGACAGCATTCCTGCGGCGCCGAGGGGTCCGGGTTTACCCTTACCTGGATGATTGGCTGATAGCAGCCCCCTCCAGACAGGAGGTGGAGCGGTCCAGAGATCTGGCCCTCCAGGTTTGCTCTCAGGTCGGCCTCCTCATCAACGAGGCCAAGTCGGAACTCGAGCCGAAGCAGGTGATTCTTTTCATCGGGCAGGCTCGACTCTCTTAGCCAGAGCACAGCTCGGCGGACAGGGCCGAGGTTCTTTCCTCCTTTGCCCAGTCATTTCTGGTTGGGCAATTGCGCCCTGCCCGGGACTTCCTGCGCCTCCTGGGTCTCATGGCGGCCTGTACCAGCGTGGTCCGTTGGGCCCGCTGGAACATGCGCCCTCTTCAGTGGGGGCTGGCCAGCCAGTGGTCCCAACGCTGCGATCCATTGGACCAGCTAGTGACGGTGACCCGGGGGATGTGGAACGCTCTCCAGTGGTGGACCGTTCCAGTTCATCTGCAGGAGGGCATCCTGTTTGTCCGCCCGAGCCGACGGTCTCTCTATCGACCGATGCCTCTCTGATGGGTTGGGGTGCCCATCTGGGGAACACCGAGCGCACGGCCTCTGGTCCCCGCGGGAGTCCCGATCCCACATCAACCTGCTGGAGCTCCGAGCGGTCCGCCTAGCTCTCACCGCCTTTGCTCCATTTCTTCGGGGTCAAGTGGTCCGGGTCCAGACGGACAATACCACGACCATGTACTATCTAAACCGCCAGGGCGGGACGCGCTCCATGCTTCTATGCAAGGAAGCTCTCTGCATCTGGTCACTCGTGCGCAGCCTGGAGGCGGATCTCCTAGCCATTCATGTGGCAGGAGCCTCCAACACCCTGGCCGATGCCCTAAGCCGGATAGGGGCTGCGTCCCACGAGTGGTCTCTCCTGCTGGAGGTAGTACAGGATCTATTCTCCCATTGGGGCACACCTCAGGTGGACCTGTTTGCCTCCAGGGAGAATGCGAAGCTGAGGCTGTTCCATGCCCGCCCTCCTCAGCAGGGCTCACTGCAGGGGGATGCCTTCTTGAGGCCGTGGACCCCGGGCCTCTTCTACGCCTTTCCCCCGTTCCCCTTGATGCACAAGGTGCTTCTCAAAGCAAAGAGGGACAAGGCGCAGGTGATTCTGATAGCTCCAGGCTCCCGAGGCAGCTTCCAGCTCGCCCGGACCTGCTCTCAGTCAGTCAGGGGAAGGTATTCGATCCGGACCTTCAATCCCTGCACCTGATGGCCTGGTTCCTGAGTGGCTAGAGTTCCAGGCCTTGGGTCTTTCTGACGAGGTCCTCAACGTAGTTGAGGCGTCCCGTAAGGAGTCGACCAGAAAATGCTATGACTTCAAATGGAAGAGATTTTCCATTTGGTGCCAGGGCAAGGGCCTGGACCCTTCCTCCTGTTCCTTGGCGAGCATATTGGACTACCTTTGGTCCCTTTCTCAGCAAGGGCTTAGGGTCGGCGACCCTTAAGGTGCACCTGGCAGCCATCTCTGCTACCGGCGCTGGCCGAAGCAGTCGTGACGAGGAGAAGGGGTGGTCTGGCGCTTTTCAAAGGCTTTGATCACATTTCCTCCGCAAAGTAGAATCTCCACCCGTGGATCTACTGTTGGCATTGGCAAAGCTCATGGGCGCTATTCAACCAATGCAGAGGTGTGAACTCTCACCTGTCGTGGAAGACCGCCTTCTTGGTGGCTATCACGTCAGCCAGAAGGATGGAAGAGCTCCAGGCGCTCTGCATCGAGTCTCCTTACCTGGTCTTCCACAGGGACAAGGTTGTCCTGTGCCCCCACCCGAAATTCCTTCCGAAGGTGGTGTCGGAGTTTCACTTTAACCAGGTGTTGACTCTGCCGGTGTTATACCCCAATTACACCTCGGAGGCCGAATATAGGCTCCATACTCTGGACCTTAGAAGGGCGCTCGCTTACTATAAGGAGTGCACGGCTGAAATTTGGGAGAGGTTCGCCAGCTGTTTGTCACCTACGCTGAAGCCGCACCTAGCAGACCTGCAGCCAAGCAGACGATAGGCAGGTGGGTCACCTCCTGCATAGATCTCGCTATAAGTTGGGGGCATGGAGCCTCCCAGAGGGATAAGAGCTCATTCTACCCACCATACTGCTGCATCGGTGGCTGCTTCCAGGGACGTCCCTATCCAGGAAATCTGCAGGGCTGCTACCTGGAAGTCAGCACACACCTTCATCACCCATTACCACATCGACCTTGAGTCACGCCGGGATGCTGGTTTTGGGGCCTCGGTTCTCCAGTCTCTATTCCCTAAGTAGGGGGTGTGCGCCTTGTCTCCCTCCTCCCGGAGAACTGCTAGGAGTCTGCCAGACAGTGTGGATGAACAACATATCCATGTCCCTAGAAATACAGGTTACTCACCTGTAACAGGAGTTCTAGGAATGGTATATGTTGTTCATCCACACGACCCATCCGACCTCCCCGGCTTCGACGCACAACCTGAGCTTCCAGCGGGCCAGATCTGGCGTCATGGGGCGGAGCCGAGAGTTTTACCACCCGGGTTGGTGGGAGGAGCCAGCTTGAAGACCTTCGGGCAAGATTTAAAGCAGCAAGGATACCTGCCAGACAGTGTGGATGAACAACATATACCATTCCTAGAACTCTAAAGCAGTAGGTAAGGCTAGGGGGGTGTTAGGGTGTATTAGTAGGGGTATCACAAGTCGTAAGAGGGAGGTAATAATCCCTCTGTACAAGACACTGGTTAGGCCTCATCTGGAGTACTGCGTGCAGTATTGGAGGCCACACCTTCACAAGGACATTAACCAAATTGAGGCAGTCCAGAGAAGGGCAACCAAATGGTGCAGGGACTGCATCAGAAGACATATGAGGACAGATTAATGGAGCTCAATATGTATACCCTTGAGCAAAGGAGGGAGAGAGGTGATATGATTGAGGCATTCAAGCACCTTAAGGGCATAAACAAGGTAAAAGCGTCTAACATGTTTAAATATAAGAAAAATAGCAGGACAAGAGGACACAGCATGAGATTAGATGGAGGCCGATTAAGGGGGAATGTGAGGAAATTCTTTTTCACAGAAAGGGTGGTGGATGCATGGAATGGCTTACCACAAGAAGTGGTGGCTATGAATACAGTGCAGAGCTTCAAACAGGCATGGGATAGGCATAAGGGAGCAATACAAATGACTATGAGTAGATAGGCCACTGACAGAGCAAAGGCTGATGGCACATTTATAAGGTAGAAAAAGAAATGGGCAGACTGGATGGGCCTTGCGGTCCTTATCTGCCATCAACTTCTATGTTTCTATGTAACTCCTGTTACAGGTGAGTAACCTGTATTTCTCCACCAGCCTTGTCTTCCAACCGCTCCATGAAATGTGGCTGTGGCAAACAGATTCCTGAAAAGGACAGCCACTCTGTGTGTCTGATCTGCCTAGGCCCCAGCCACAAGACCGAAGTCTGCCAGTTCTGCCAGAAATTCAACCAGGCCACTTGGAGACATTGTTTAAAAACTCTAGAGATCCACCTTTTAATGTAGAAGTTAGCTGCCATGGAAAAGGAGCTGCAGGCCAGGAGCTCTTTGGCCTTGCCGGCCCAATCCTCTTGGGCCTCTTCTTCTAATAAAGAGAAGTCCGGGAAGCACAAACACTGGGAAAGGGGTCCAGTCAGCTTCTCGGTCGTGGTTTCCCTATAAATGGTCAACTGCGACAGGGCCATCCTCCCGCAGGGGGTCGGCTCCACTAGCCCTCCAGCCCTCGCTTCCTCTGGGCTCCCAGTGGCTCAGCCACCTGCCCTCATCTCAATCTCAGGCGGCGGTTCTTTGGGGCAGGAGACTTCATCTCCCACCCCCCAGACCCTGACGCTCAGGCCCTTATCTTCCACAGGCTCTGTCAGGTGGCTCAGCCGGTCAGAGTACTTTGAGTGGCGGCTCTACACCACTGGCCCCAGCATTGCCTTCATTGGCTACCATCTCGGGGGCCTCTGCCAGTCCAGCCAGGCAGTGCCTGCAGCAAGCCACTGCCATTTTCTCCTCACCAGCGTCGCTTCTTCCTCCCTCCCGGGGTTTCCTTCCCCCAAGCGCTGGCTTCTCCTCTAGGACCAGCACTGGCAGACTCTTCACTGGGCCACACTAGGCTGCCGCCAGGACTGCCACAGCCTATGCAGCAGTCAAAGCCCATTGGCCTATCACTGGATTGCTACCCAGCACCAGGTGGACCAGTGCTGAATACCCTTCGCTGGCTCCTCAGATGACGTTTCCCAACCCGCATATCTCTTTCATTCCTGATGGTGTATAACACAGCATCCCAGGTGGATTATAGAGCCCTTTTTTCAGCGTGGTGGTCTTTCGGGCAAAACCAGACCCTAGCTCCTCAGGGCCCACCTCAGGCATCCCCCCACTGCCCTCCGCAGGACCCTCCGCTCAGGAATTCTGACCCAGCTGGTACCAGTGAACCCCAGATGTCGGGGTCTTCAGGGGTGCGACCTGACATTGGTTCAGGCTCTAGAAGGGATGATTGCTGGCCTTTTGATGCCAGTCCTGGACAGCAATACTACAAAGGATGACTCAGAAACTTCGGTGTCTTTCTCCTCTCCGGGCGAGTTTTCGGAGTGGGTGGACCAGGCTAAGGAGGCGCTCAAGTCCCCCCAACCCCACCCCGATGACCCATCCTTCATGGATGTTATTTGTCACATGCAGTTTATTATGGGCTGGGAGACTGAAGAATAGGACCCGGAGAGAAGCCACGTAGCTGTCTACCTCATGCAATGGGATACCTTCCCTTTGGTGGTGCCCCCTGTGATTGACTCTTATGAGGATGTCACCAAGGCAACCTGGATCCACCCCTTCCAATGCCCTACCTCTACCTAAAAAGGCGGATCGCCTCTAACATGCCCCAGTGGTTAAGCCCTTTCTGGACAGCAAACCTAAGGCAGAGTCTATGGTGATTAATGCGGCGCACAATCATACTAAGAAGCCCAAGCACCACAGTACTCTCCCCCAGACCAGGAATCCAGGCAACTGGATCACACTGGCAAGTGTTGTTTTTGCCCCCACTACTTTGGCTATTAGGGTCATCGGCTATTTGGCCCATATGGTCCAATATCAGAATGTCCTCTGGGACAAAGCCAGGGATTTGGTCCAGATGTTGCCTGAAGACACAACTAAGACACAGCTCACCCAGCTTCTGAGGTCGGGCTCTGACGTCAGCAGTCATGTCCTCCAGGTGGCTTATGACGCTGTCGATGCCTTCGGTCGTGAGGTGGCTGCTGGGGTCTGTCTCTGGTGCCATTCTTTGCTCCAGGTGTCCAGTTTTGCTCCAGACGTGCAGGCTAGTATTTTGGACGCCCCCTTCCGCAGGGCTGTCATTTTGGGGGGTGATTCTCAGGACATCATTTCTACTTACAGAAATCGTAGTGGTCCCTCAAGCCGGTCCATTCGCTCTATCACACCCAGTCTACAGCAGGCCAATGTCAGTCTTTTTGTCAGCCCTCCCGTAAGTAAACTCGGGGCCAGCCTACCAAGGGTCAGTTAAGTGCAAGGCCACAGCCACTACTGTCGCCAGAGCTCCCACGGCCCCTCTGCCTGCGCCTGCTCCCACCTCCTGACTCCTTGCTTGAGGCCCCCCGACCGAGAATCCAAGGGAGGCATTCGGGGGTCAGTTCTCCCTCCACCTGGATGGGTGGAGGGTGCTCCAGATCATAGCTCATGGTCTCACACTGTAATTTCTAGAGTGGCCACCCGAAAATCCTCCTGTGCACTCTTTTTACCCTCCAGCACACCTGTCTGTGGTTTGCGAGGAAATTCAGGCTGTTCTTCAAAAAAGAACCATAGAACTCATCTCTCAGGCTCAGTGGGGAAGGGGGTTTACTCCCACTTCTTCCTCGTCCCCAGAAAGACCAGGGATCTTTGGCCTATCCTGGACCTGAGTCAACTGAATTTGTACATCAAGTACAAGCTCTTCAGGATGGTCACCCTTCAGGGACTGTTACCCCTGTTGCACCAGGGGTACTGGCTCTGTTCTCTGGATATGCAGGATGCTTATCTGCATATCTGGGTCTTTCCTGCCCACCGTTGCTTTCTTCACTTTCGCTTTCAGAGTGTCCATTATCAGTTTTGGGCCCTTCCTTTGGCCTTTCCCTGAGCCTCTGGGTATTTACCTAAGGCCTGGCAGTGGTGGCTGCCACATTGAGGAGACAGAGCTTCTTTGTGTTTCCCTATGTGGACGACTGGCTGCTTGCAGCCACTCCAGAGAACCGTTGGTTCAGACCCTGGAATCTATCTTCAGTCTGTTCCAGGCCTTGGGGATCACCATAAACCTGCCAGCGTCCTGCCTCTCTGTCCTTGCCAGCTCCTGTAGTACATTGGGGCAGTCCTGGACACCAGTCAGGGCAAGGCCTTCCTGCCCGAGGACAGAGCGGAACGACTGATGGCCCAGGTCCATCTGGTTTCCTTCAGTCGGCAGGTCCCAGCCAGAGTCTTCCTTTGCCTTCTGGGCCACAAGGCAGTGGCAGTTGCCATGGTCCCCTTGGCTCGGTTGCACATGCAGGTCCCTCAGTGGACCTTGAGGGTCCAGTGTGATCAGCGTACCGATGACCTAGATCAATTGGTCATGGTCTCCAACCCAGTCCAGAGGACTCTGTTGTGGTGGATGGACCCAGCCAACCTCCTTTGGGACATCTCAGTTTCCACCCCCGCAGCAGGTTTTCACAACAGATTTGTCCAGCTTGGGATGGGGCGCTCATCTGGCTGAACATCAGACCCAGGGTACCTGCTCACCAGTGGAGCAGGATCTCCACATCAACGTCCTGGAGACGCGGGTGGTCCTTTACGCTCTGCAACCATTTCAAACTAATCTGCTTCCTGATGCGCTGCTGGTGCAGATGGACAACGTCTGTGGTGTACCACATCAACAAGTGTGGGGGACTCATTCTTACCCCCTGTGTTGGGAGGCGATGAGAGTCTGGTTTTGGGCCATCGAGTACAATCTGGAGCTCTCGGCTGTTCGTGTTCCAGGCGTCCAAAACGTATTGGCTGACAGTCTCAGCTGCTCCAGGTCACAGACTCATGAGTGGAAACTTCTAACCTTAGTGGTCGAAGACCTCTTCAAAAGGTAGTGCCATACAGAGTTGCACCTCTTTGCATCCCCATTCAATGAAAAACAGCCGCTTTTTTGCTCGCTCGATCCTGGGCCTGGAGTTTTCTGGTGAGATGTATTGTCCCTCTATTGGAAGAGGAGGTTTCTGTACGCATTCCTTCCCTTCCCGCTTCTGCCGAGGGTTCTGCTCAAGCTCCAGTTGGAAGGAGCAGAGATGATTCTCATAGCTCCCTTCTCACCACGCCAGATTTGGTTTCCCCTGCTGCAACAGCTAGCTGTGGAACCTCCAGTACCTTTGGCCCTGTGCACAGGCTTGCTTTCCCAGGACCAGGGCACCCTGGTCCATCCGGACCTCAAGTTCCTGCATCTCCATGCGTGGCTCCTGCAGACCTAGCTGTTGCCCGCTTTGGGGTGTCCTCTAGGGTTGTTGACGTCCTAGTGGCAGCCAGGAAGCCCTCCACCAGTCCACTTATGCTGTGAAATGGAAGCACTTCTCTATTTGGGCTGCTGCTCACAGTTTGGATCCATTCACCTGCCCAGTGAATCAGGTATTGGAGTACCTCCTTTCCCTTTCAGATTCAGGCCTTGTATATTCCTCCCTTAAGGTGCACCTTTCCACCATCTCTGTGTACCACGCAGCAATTGATGCCAAAGTTGTCGCGCAACTTGACATGTCCCACATGTTCTTGTGGTGCATTTTGCATCTGAAACCTCACATTCAGGACCCGGTCCCTCTACGGGACCTCAATCTTATTTTGGAGAAACTCATTTTACCTCCCTTTGAACCAGCTGTGAGTTGCGAGCTGCGCTTTGTCATGGAAAGCATTTTTTAGTTGCTGTTACTTAGTGCAAAGCATTTCTGAGCTACAGGCTGTGATGTGTAAAGAGCCTTATTTGTTTTTTCACAAAGGATGTCTGCGTACAAATCCTAAATTTTTAACTAAGGTGGTGTCTGAGTTTACTCTACCTTCCAGTTTATTTTGTTGAGTGTTCTAATCAGGAGATCACCTTAATCCATACTTTGGATGTTCACAGAATGTTACGGTATTACACGAACCGCACCAAGTCTTTGATGAAAACTGATCAGTTGTTTGTTTCATTTAATAATAATAATTTTATTTAGTATAGCGCCTTTCGGAGCATCAAGGCGCTTCACAGATACAAACATGCACAATCAGACAATAAATAAAAATAAAATAATTGAAAATCAGGAAATGCCTTACCCCCAAAGGAATGTCTTCAGTGCCTGCTTAAAGCTTCCCACAGTCCTACAGTCCCGTAACTGACAAGGTAGAGAATTCCAGAGGGATGGGGCAGTGAACATAAAAACCCGAGCCCCAGATGACTTCGGTCTAACCCTCGGAATCTCTAGCAACCCCTCATCAGCTGAGCGGAGTTCTCGCACAGAGGTGTAAGAAATCAGAAGTTCTTTCAAGTAGTCAGGACCCAAGCCATGTAGGGTCTTGTAAGTTAACAAACCTACTTTAAAGGTGATCTGCCACTGAACTGGCAGCCAGTGCAGATCACGCGGCACAGGGGTTATGTGAGATCTTCTTGATGCCCCAGTCAATGGATGTGCAGCCGCGTTCTGCACTAGCTGCAAGTGGCGAATATCAACCCCAGGAAGCCCTAAGTACAGGGAGTTACAGTAGTCAAGGAACGAGGTCACAAAGGTGTGGACTAAAACTGGCAGGTCACTGGACAGAACAAGGTGCTTGATCCTGGCAATGTTCCTAAGATGGTAAAAGGCTAACCTGATGACAGCAGACACCTGATGAAGAAGGGTCAAACCATCATCAAGTATCACTCCACTGTCACGCACCCGTTCAGAGGTAGGGATCTGCTCGACCCCCAGAAATAAACCAGAGGGCAAATCCATCCCCAAACCCTCTATACTGCGACCAGGGTCCACCACCAAAACCTCAGTCATTCAATTTTAACCCACTGGAACTCATCCAGTCTTGGATTTCAACGAGGCAGCTATTAAATACTGAGAGGGCACACATCTGGTCGGGTGCAAAAGACAGATAGAGCTGGGTGTCTTCGGCATAGCAATGAAACCTCAGCCCATACTGTCTTACAATGTCTCCGAGGGGCAGCATATACACTGCAAACAACATGGGGAACAGCACCGAGCCCTGAGGTACCCCACAAGGCAGAGAGAAGGACTCGGAACTAAATATTCCCGAGACAACTCTCTGAGTTTAACCGGTGAGGAAAGATGAAACCCATCTGAGGGCTGTACCCGTCAGCCTACAGATGCAGTTCAGGCGCTCGAGCAGAACCCCATGGTCAACAGTGTCAAAAGCTGAGAAGAGATCAAGGAGTACCAAGATAGAACAGTTCCTCTGATCTCTCGCCATCAAGTGATCATTGAGCACCCGAACCAGGGTCGTCTCAGTACTATGCCTCTTACGAAAACCCGACTGGAGAGGTTCATATAAAGTATGGATGGTTGAATGGTCCTCCAGTTGAATTGACACCATTTTCTCTATAACCTTTCCCACGAAAGGAAAGTTCAAGATAGATCTGTAGTTTGCCAGATAATCCGGGTCCAAAGAAGCTTTCTTCAGAAGGGGTGTCACCACCACCTCCTTCAGGGCGCCAGGAAACTCACCCGATTCCAAGGAGCACCGGACAATCTGAGCTAAGACAGAGCCAATAATATCACTACCACCCAAGATTAGGGAAGTAGGGCCCAGGTCTAAACTACAGCATGTGGGGCGCATCCCCTTGACAATCTTCATAATATCAACGAAATCCGGTAGGTCAAAGGTACTCCAGGAAACACCGGCCATAGTGACCGAACACCGACCAACCATATCTCCTGTAGAATGAGAAAGGCGGATCTCCTGCCTGATATCGGCCACCGTATTCGCAAAGAATCGAGCGATCTCATCACACTTAATTTGTGAAAAAGCATGACGGAGCTGCAGACAGGTTGGGTTGCACAGCGTGTCCACAGTTCGGAAGAGTTGAGCCGGTCGATTCCTGGCAGCAGTGATTTCCCTGGACAGGAATTCTGCCTTCTTACAGGAAATCACTGATTGATAGAGCTGATAATGCTGTAACAAAATAAGATGGTTGGTATCCAAGCTGGATTTACGCCAGTGATGTTCTAACCTACGTCCTAACTTCCGCATCTCCCTCAGCGACCCATCAAACCATGGGGCCCGAGGGCTAAGCAGAAGGGGACGAACATGGATCAGAGCAATCCGATCCAGAGCTAAAGTAATAGCCTTATTATAGGCCACCACTAAGTGCTCTGGATCGGTGCTGGTCTCACCGAGCACTGAGAGGTCAATCACCGCTGCCAGGTCTTCAGGGACCACATCCCGCAAAGGGCGGTAACTGACCATCTCCACAGGGCAGACCTACTGAGAGGAGTAGAAAAATTGAACCTCATGGTGTAATGATCAGACCAACCGACAGGTTCCACCCCCATGTCGGAGGCCTCGATCCCCAGGAGGAAGGCCAGATCAAGAGAGTGGCCATCATTATGGGTAGCTGAGGAAACAACCTGTGTGAAGTCCGGTGATGTCATCAACTGGAGGAAGTGTTGACCAAAAAGCGAGGATTTGTCATTGATCCAGGCACTGAAATCGCCCAGATCCATCAGTCTGGGTGACTCCAATGCCGTGTCGGCGACGAAGTCGGCTACTTCCTGCAGGAACAGCTTTTCGTCCCCTGGTGGACGGTAAATGAGAGCTATCCTGCACCCCACACCAGTTGCCACAGTACACTCAAATTGTTCCATCTCCTCAACTGGTACACCAGTGAGGCCCAATTTGGTCTTAAAAAAGACCGCTACCCGCCACCCGCCCCTGCAATCTAACCGCGGGCGATGTATCACCGAGTACCCGGGAGGAATAGCTGCCTTCAGAATTGGGGCAGCATTACCATCCAACCAGGTCTCGATGATGCAAGTCAGATCAGCTGTTCCAACAAAATCTGTGATCAATGCAGTTTTGTTCTTAATGGATCTGGCATTGCATAGCAAAGCCTGGGTTGGACGGTGCTCGTAGGCCATCCCGGCTACTTGCCCACCTAAGAAGGAGGTGCCCTTGGGTATGGGGACTAGACATGGATTACCACATTCCAGGCTCCATTTCGCCCCAGGGTGTCTTCTGGACTTAACCACCCCATGGAGAAACCTCTCATTTGAGCTCCAGTGTCCACACCCCAGCCCCCGCCCTGTGGACAATTCCCAGCGCCCGACAGCACCGGTAAACAAAAGCAGGAAGCGGAGGGGGGAGAAAGGGCCGCGGGCACAGAGAGAGGAGGTTGAATAGTGCAGGACTGGAGGTGCAAGCAGGCACATTCTACAAAATCCCACCAAAATTATGGTAAAACACCACACACAGTCCTAATTTTTCAAGTAAAACAGAAAATGCAGTTGAAGTCTGTTAAAAAATATAAATCACAACACCCCCAATAAATCCCAAAACTGTAAACAAACTTAAATCAACCTATTAAAAAACAATAACAACAACACTAAAAAGAAAACCCCCAAACAACCAATAGCTCTCGGTAACTGGGGCCACTGATTTAAACAGAATAATAAACCAAAGTAAATAATAAAAGAAAACAAAAACAAACAACCCCCCCCCCCCGAGCTACACAATACTCTCACTATGGTAGCTGGGTGAGACAAGTGGTACTCTCACTACCACATTTAAATAAATAAAGTAAAATAATACAACAAATAAAATATAAATATTATGTTAAAATCATTTAAGAAACACGTCATGAGGTCCCAGTTCCAAGCACTCTCACTGCCAGATCTTTCAGAGGTACAAGGATTCTCAAGACGCCGAATATAAATAATAAAAAACCAAAATTGAACAGAATTTAGTACATGCCCAAAGGCCAATGCCCCAGAAAAACACTCTCACTGATTCAGGGGTATACTTATCAGCCAGGCAGTCTATCCACAAAAACACTTGAAACTTTGGGACTGAATGTATTCCCCTAACTAAAACCCAACAGGTTAACCCCAGCTGTCCACCCGGCCATAGCAGATTGCTATGGGACCCCGAAAGAGCCCACCCAGATGGTCACCCCAGGGTCCCTAGAGGAAGGGACCGACACCCAGTGAGGGAGACACCCCCACACCACTATAGTCGGAGGGCCTGGGACCCACCAAGAAGGGCAATAGAAGCAGGGAAAAGAGCCTTGAAGTCCCAGTCTAAGCAAGGCCCACAAAGTGAACAGGTTCCAATCTCAGAACCTCAGTTCAGGAAAATTCTATCTTCATCCAGAGGTAAACCCTCACAGAAAATTTGTCCAGTGCAAAAAAGAGAGCCAATTAGACTCTAGCCTCAGTACTCACAGACCAACCGGGTGTAGGAGAAAGTCTGACGGGGTTATAGATGTTGAAAAACCACTCTCCATATAGCCCACAGACTGCAGTCAGTCAAGACAATAAACCCTCAAGGTCCAGTAAAGAGGGCGCTCCTATTTCCAAAAAGTGTCTGTTTAAGTGGTTAGTGAACTGTATTGTTTACTGCTACCGCAAGTACAACAAGCTCCTTCTGGGGATAGTCAAGGGCCATTCCACCAGCAGTATGGCTGTTTCCATGGCATGCTTCAGGAATGTGCTGTGGACATCTGTGCAACTGCCACCTGGCGTTCTGTCCACACCTTTACCAAGCATTACAGTCTGGACATCGCCTCTAGGTGTAAACGCCAATTTTGGACAGGCAGTTCTTTAGGGCCTTCTTTCATGAGCTCCTAACTGCTGATTTGTCCTCCTCCCAATGTTGTTATCCTGGTGATAACCGGTACTGCTTGGGATTCAGTCCTACTGGTGTGGCCTGCTGCAAGAGCCTTGCTCGAAGTAAGATAGTACAGTTATGTAAGAACTTACTGTAACAGAAGATCTTCGAGAAAAGCCTTGCAGCAGGCCCTGCTTTCCCTCCCTCCTTCCCCCTGCTGTTCCTTCTCTGTTGATGATCTTCTGCTTCTGCCTGTATTTTGGCCCTCAGGAAACCTCCTTGGTTCTCCTTCCGCTGCCCTTATGGGGTCTCTGGCGGGAGAACTGAGATGGTGTGGGCGACCACCCTCCTATACAGGCTGTGCTGATGTCGGTTGACTGACATCGGCAGGGGGCAGTCCCCCATGGTAGACTGCTAGCTAGAAGTTTTCTGTGTGGTCCTAGCGCCTGGCGGCTTACTCCTACCTGTGTGGCCTGCTGCAAGAGCTTCTGTCAAAGATCTACCGATCTTACTTCGAGAGGGTTCCTGCAGTAGGTCTTCACATATAGGACTGCGCCCCCTGACGTCAGATCCGCATGGCAAACTTGTAGATAGCAATCATCAGCGAGGACCGCCCCGGCGTCAGGCATCGTGATATGAGCCCGACTATAAAAGGGGCGGTCCCGCGCCCACTCTCCAGTTCTTTCCTGCCGTCGCCTCAGTAACATTCTGCTCGTGTTTGAACAGCAATCCAACATCCACGTTGTATTTTGTCGAAGTTTTCTTCACCTCTTACTAATATTTCTCTCAGAGTTTCTCTTCAAATTGATATCTTCTAGACAAAAGAAAAAGTGCTTTAAATGCGGCACTCAAATCCCACACGGGGACGACCATTCCTGCTGCCTCCTTTGCATGGGTTCTAAACACGACGTCCAGAAGTGTTCCATCTGCCAGGCCTTCAACCAGGCGACCAGAACTAGGTACAAACGGTCCCTCGAGGCCCATCTTCTGACCCGACGCTTGGCGTCTATGGAAAAGGAGCTCCAAAAACTGAGGGAAAGGTTGTCATTGCCGGCCCCAAAAAAGAAGAAAAGCAAAGAGAAGCGCCGGGACCGGAGTCTGTCGCCACATGAGAGGCCTGCAACTGTGAGTACTTCTTTAGGCTCCCCGTCCGCCTCCTTGGGCTCGCCCCTTCTCCCCATTCTGCCGAGGTAAGCGGGCAGCCAGGGTTACCTCCTTGGAGGTTGTAATTTCCTTGCCTTGTCCTGCCGGTAAGACACCGCTTGTCTCCAGTGAAGGGCGCGCGGCCTCCGCCAATCAGTCTAGTGGCGGCCTTCCAGCCGTCTTTAGCTCGGCAGGATCTGTTGCATCGGACGCCGGCTTCTCTGACGTCCGTTTGAATCCATCCACTCTCCCGTCGGGCTCCAGTTTGGCCCCCAACACTGGACAGAGTGAGGGACGAGTTGACCTGTCGTCCTCTAGGGTTCTTCACCCCAGGAACTCGCCACCTGATCCTTTGCTTTTTACATTAGCCAGATTGCACTCAGACCTGCTGTCGGGGGCCACTCGAGCTTTCCCCCTCACCAGGCCTTCTGCCGTCTCCGGACAGGAGTCCATTGCTGGCTGGTGATCCTGTCATGGACCCTCCACCCTCTGGTACTTCAGGCGCACTCCTGGATCCGCCGCCATCTGCTGGCACTATGGCACTGCCCCCCGCAGGTCCTTCAGCTGGGTTCCCAGACTCTGAACCCTCCCTCCCGCCCCTGGGCAGCCCTCTGTTGGTCACTCAGTACCCAACACCGGGCCATGTGCCTCTGTTGCCAGGCCTCCCAACACTGGGCTACCTGAAGCCATCCTATCCGACGCCGGGGTTTTCTACCTCAGGACACCCCACGCCGGGTTATCCTGGGTACTCTTACTATTATCCTTCTTGGCAGTATCCTCAGTATCCAGGGTATCCGAGCTTCCAGCCCCCTCCTCCTCCTCCTCCATCTCCGGTACCGGAATGCGAGTCCATTCCCTTTTGGTGGAAGGATGCCAAAATGCAACTTCTGTCAGAGTTAAAACAGTCACTGGGAGAGGAACCCACCCCCAGGGTAACCTCACCGCTTCCTCGGACCATAGCTTCAGGCTCTTTAACTGTTGGCACCACAGAACCAGACCCTTCTGTTCCTAGTGGTTCCGAGCCCTCTGACACCGAGTCCGACATGGATCTGTCAGACCCTAGGTCTCCTGTAGAGGTCCCCCAAAAGAATCTCCCAAGTCTCCACCGGAGGACCCCTCTTTTGGAAATTTGCTGCGTTCCAGTCAGGCGGCTGGCAGATGGCTGACCAAAGAGGTAGACCCGCAAAGAAAATGCCTTGCAGAGCACCTGGATCTGGCCACCTCTGACCTATCCCAATTCCCCCGTGGATGGGGCCCCATGAGGACCTTGTGACCACAATTTCGCAGCAACTGTGTTCCACACCAGTGGTTTCTCGTGAAGCAGACCGCACCTATTATCCCCCGGATGGGATCCCTCACCTTAACTCCCACCCTAAGGCTGACTCCACAGTCATCACTGCCGCTCACGACTGTTCAGCCCAGCCCAAACACTTGAGCTCTTCGCCTTCTGATAAGGACTCATGTCAGCTTGATCAGTTTGGGCGAAAAATCTACTCTTCTACCTCTTGTGCGATACATTCCCTTAATTACTTCTCGCATATGATCGCCTTTCAAAAAGCTTCTCGTTTGGATCTTGAAAGAGACCTCCAAGAGATTCAGGATGAAACCCTGAGGAAGAAGTTATTGGATGAAGTTAGGATGGGGAAATCATCATGTCGTTGCGCCCTACGGGTGACTTACGACTCAGTGGATTCTGTGGCTAGATCGGCGGCCTCAGGGATCTGTCTCCGCCACCTCTCCTGGCTTCGTATAGCAGGCCTGGTGCAGGATGTACAATCCTCTCTTCTGGACGCCCCTTTTAGGGGTTATATCCTCTCTGGTGGCAATGCTAAGGATATCATTACTGGGCTGCTGGAGAGTGGGCGCTCTTTGCAAGACGTCCGTCACCTTTTCGTCACCAAAGAAGGTGGAACAAATCCTAGGCTAAGCGCCAAGCAAAGAAATGCGCCCCTGGATCTGGAGCTCAAACCCCCCAGGCCAGATTTCCCAAACAGGCCTCTGGGGCAAAAGCTTCCCTCCCCTTGGCATCCTAAATCCTTTCGCCTCCTTCCGCTCCCTCCAGTAACACAGGAGGAACTGGTCAGAGGGAGGTTCAGCCTCCACGTGGTTGGTTGGAGGTTCGTCACCGCAGAAGCTTGGGTGCTTCAGCTCTTCCAGCGAGGTCACTTGATAGAATTCAGCGAGATTCCAGCCCCTCAACCACCGGGATGGTCCTTCTATCCTTGGGATCAGGTCCCCATTGTCTCTCAGGAGATTCAGGCTCTTCTTTTAAAGAGGGCCATAGAACCTGTCCCAACAAACCAGATAGGAAGGGGATTCTTCTCCCATTTCTTCCTGGTACTGAAGAAGACGGGCAACCCGAGACCGATCCTGGACCTCAGCACACTAAACATCTTCGTTGGCTACAAGAAGTTTCATATGTTGACCCTTCAGGGGCTCCTTCCCCTGCTCCACCCAAATTCGTGGCTGTGCTCCCTGGACATGCAGGATGCTTACCTGCATATTCCTATCCTCCCGGCCCACCGCCGCTTTCTCCGTTTTGTCTTTATGGAGAAGCATTTCCAATTCAGAGCACTCTCTTTTGACCTCTCTTTGGCCCCAAGAGTGTTCACCAAATACCTAGCGGTGGTGGTGGCGTTTTTACGCCGTCAGGGCATTTATGTCTTCCCATACCTGGATGACTGGCTCCTCGCAGCACCCTCACCTACCAGCCTAAAAGAGTCTCTCTCTTTCACTCTAAACTTGTTTGCTCTTCTGGGCATAACAGTCAATTTTTCCAAGTCCCAGCTAGTACCATCCCAGAAGCTCGAGTTTATTGGAGCTGTACTAGACACAGTTCAGGGCAAGGCTTTTCTGCCTTCGGATCGGGCTGAGACCTTAGCTTCTCAGGCCACTCTAGTGGCTCAGGCCCGATGGATCCCAGCACACTCCGTGCTCCGTCTCCTAGGTCTGATGGCAACTGCCATTTCAACAGTTCCCATGGCCAGGCTCACTATGAGAGTCACCCAATGGTCTCTGAGTCCAATGGGACCAGAGGACGGACGACATGAACCAAAAGGTCATGATCTCCAACAGTCTTCAGAGAGATCTTCGCTGCTGACAGGATCTCTCAAAACCTATCGAAGGGAATTTCTTTCCATCCTTCAGTCCCATCCCAGACTCTTACCACGGATGCCTCAGACCTGAGCTGGGGAGCCCACCTGGGGACTCACAAGACACAAGGGTCTTGGTCTGACCAGGAGCTGATGCTCCACATCAATGTTCTGGAGACCAGGGCGGTTCTTTACACGCTCCAGGCATTCCAGTCGCTTCAGGTTCCGGGATCTCTACTAGTCCAGATGGACAACATGTCCACAGTCTGATACCTGAACAAACAGGGAAGAACCTGTTCCTATCCTCTTTGCAGAGAAGCAATGAGGGTGTGGTACTGGGCGATTCAGCACAGCCTTTACTTGACAGCAGTCCACGCCCGGGCATAAGCAGTGTTCTGGTGGACAGCCTCAGTCGATCAGTGGCCATAGCCCACGAGTGGGAGTTAAAGTCAGAGGTGGTCGATGATCTCTTTCTTTGCTGGGGTTGGCCAGAGATAAATCTGTTCGCCTCCCCATACAACACAAAACTATCCATCTTCTGCTGGCTCGTTCCCGGGCATGGTGCTTTTTGGCGAGATGCGCTGTCTCTTTTATGGACAGGGAGGTTTCTGTACTTCTTCCCCTCCCGTTCCTCTCATTCAGAAGGTCTTGGTGAAACTACAACAGGAGGGAGCTTACGCCATCCTCATTGCCCCACTTTGGCCGCACAAAATTTGGTATCCTCTGCTGCAACATTTGGCACTGGAACCTCTGGTTCTATCCGGAATCCTTGTCCACCCTGGGACCTGAATTTCATGCTCTAGAAGCTGACCTTACCTCCGTTCGAATCAGCTTCTTCCTGCGACTTACCCTTCCCCTCCTGGAAGACCTTATTTTTAGTCGCAGTTACTTCAGCCAGAAGGGTTTCCGAATTACAGTTTTTTGTCTGTAAAGAACTTTATTTGATTTTTCATAAGGACCAAGTAGCCCTTCGGACTAATCCTTCTTTTTTACCCAAAGTGGTTTCGGAAACCACTTTGAACCGGAGTGTGGAATTACCAGTGTACTATCCACAATATTCCGACGGGGGAACACCTTCTGCACACCTTTGATGTGCACCGGATTCTGAGGTACTACACGAACAGGACTAAAGAGGTTTGGAAATCGAGCCAACTGTTCATAGCCTTTGCTCCACAGCGCCAGGGCAAGGCTATATCCAAGCAAACCATCTCTTGATGGCTAGCTAACTGCATCCATTTTTCCCATATATGGAATATGGGAAGTCCCTTCTGGGGGCTGTAAAAAGCCATTCCATCCATAGCGTGGTGACCTCTACTGCCTTTTTTAAGAATGTGTCCACGGCAGAGATCTATGCAGCGTCCACATGGTCGTCTGTTCACACTTTTCACTAAGCATTACAGTCTGGACATTGCCTCTTGGCGCAGAACTGGCGTTGGTCTTGCAGTCTTGCATGGCCTCCTGTCGTGATTTCTCATGGCGACTTGTCCTCCTCCTGGATGCACCTATGTTTTTGTTTTTCTCTGGGGCTGCTTGGTATTCAGTCCTATATGTGAAGACCTACTGCAGGAACCCTCTCAAAGTAAGATACTGCAGTTATGTAAGAACTTACCGTAACAGTAGATCTTCGATAGAGGTTCCTGTAGTAGGTCTAGTTTTCCTTCCTCCTTCCCCCACTTTTTGGATGTTTTATCCTTATTTCCATCCTTTCTAGCCCTCTGGGACTAGAGTGGAAGCAGGGTCTGAGGAGTTTTTTCTCCGGTCTCATCTTTACTTTTCTATAGGTCTCCGTTGGAAAAGAACTGGAGAGCGGGCGTGGGACCGCCCCTTTTATAGTCGGGCTGACGCCGCGAAGCCTGACGCCGGGGCAGTCCCTGCCGATGATTGCTATCTATGTTTGCTGGACTGACTCAGGAAGTAGTCCTATATGTGAAGACCTACTGCAGGAACCTTTCTCGAAGATCTACTGTTACAGTAAGTTCTTGCTTAACTGCAATTTATAGTAAGTTGTTACGTAACTACTTTATGTAAGAACTTACTGTAACAGTAGTTCTTTGAGAGGATCTATTGCAGCAGGCCCAGATTTCCCTCCCTCCTTCCACCTTTTCCTGTGTCTCTCTCCTTCTATAGGGGCGAGCCTTCTGTCTTTACTTTCTCTTGGTTATTGGGTTACCTTGGAATCCTCCTCGGTTCTCCCCTTCCAGCATCCTGTTTATGGTCTCCAGTGAGAGAACTGAGGAGGGTGTGGGGTCCACCTACCTTTTATAGGATTAGCTGACGTTGGAAGTGGGCGGCCCCCTCTGGTAGACTGCTAGCTGGAAAGGTTTCCATGTGATCCTGGCGCCTGACAGCTTAGTCCTACCGGTGATGGCCTGCTACAAGAGATCCTCTCGAAGATTTATGTTACATGTCAGCATAAGAGCAGCAAAATCCTGGAACTCCCTGCCTCTCACTATTGTAGAGGCAGATAACTTCAATTCCTTTAAAACTAGGCTTGATTCATGGCTACTCACTCAATAATTTGTTTAATATCCCACTATTGTGGGAGGACAATCCAGATGGGCCTTGTGCCTTCTTTTGTCCTATTTTTATCCAGTAAATCCAGTACCCGGCTGGAGTCATAGCCTCCAAAATGGGTCCAGAATTTTCATCCAGCCAGGTTTCAGTATTGCATGCCAGGTCCACCATTTCAACAAGATCTGCAATAATTGCAGTCTTGTTCTTGATGGACCTGGCATTGCACAACACTGCCCGAGTTGGACGAGACTCCCAGACTACCCGGGCCATCTGCCTACCACAATCTGTAGTGCCCTTGGGTATGGGCACCAGACATGGCAAACCACGATCTGGGGTCCACTGCCAAGGCTTTGGAGTGGTGATTTGGTCAGACTTGTATAATCCCATTTTAGGATACACTAGGAAGCCACATGCTATTTTTGTGAAGCTATTGTGACTAGTGGGGAGAAAAAAATCAGTGTGACTTAAACTTCTGCATTTACTCAAGTACACCATTACAAAGAAGTCAAGATACCTGACTGCATAAATCCTTGCAGTTTCTCTCTATGACCAAACAGTGCTTGTTATCTCCTCTCAACTGTTCCAAATTATGAGGAATAGACAACCCCCATTTTCTAATCAGAATTGCTCTGTTGCTCATCTGTCCCTCATAGAAAATGTGATTCCCACACAGAAAAGGTGCTGTAAACTCAAACATTAAAGCATGCATTCATAACACTGTACGATGTTGAAGGAAATGTAAACTTTGCAAAAAATGAAAGTGCTAGTTTCCAGTGTTCTGAGCTTGTATTTCCATGTATGATGATGTGTCCTGTGTTTTCTGCCAGTGTCCCACATTTTAGTGACAAATGGTTGAGAAGTATGCTGGTTGTGTGTGTGTGTGGGGGGGGTCTACTGTTTTATGGCATGAAAAGGGAGTATTGCAGAAAAATATAGTAAGGCAACATAGTTTTGTTTCAATACAGCATTTTGATTTGTTGTAAAAGTGTACCTTACAATGACACAACTTAAAGTACTCAAATGTCAGCCATAAAACACACCCAATGGGTGCCATTTGGTTTTTGTTTTACTAATTGGTGCTGTAACAAAGTTGAATATATTTGTTTTTAAATTGATTTCTAAAGCAGTGGTATCTGTTAGCAAAACAAATATCACCATATTTTGTTAGTAGTAATGTATTTTAGCAAAAGCGTTAATATATCTGTCATTTCATTGTGTTTCACTCCTGAACTAAGATATGGGGATCTGAAGTTTGTAAAAATCTGTGCTGTCTGGCTACACCCACTTTGAGTAAATTTAACATTTTGGTGTGGTGCTGTTTACCATTAGAAATGTGTGCCGGGACCCTCCTAATACATACTCAGTAAGAATCCAGTATTTAAAGTCAAAGGTAACCTCAGGGGAAAGGATTTAAAAAAAACAACTGATAGTGGCAGCCATCATTAATAACATAACATTGGTAATAAGAATTGTTTAAAAAATGTCATGGAAATAAAAATTCACTGATGATCACTCTAATCATGCCTGAAATATATTAATGCTAAAAACCAATATGATGACATTTATTTCTGACTAAAAATACAGCTGCTTTAATGTCACTGTTATAAGATTAAATAAGATCTCCCTGTTGCCCCTGAAAAAGGAACCTCTGGTTCCAGTGGGCCCATCCGGTTGCCAAATTTCAATAACTAAATAAATACATAACGTTAAAGATACCACAAATACCAACTAGTGACCTTTAAGGATTTGATATTACTTCCTGTCTTCTAGCTCCATCCAGTTGCAGTGTGTTAATGTTCTGGAAACAATGGCCTTTGACGTGTTATTCACAAAGCACTTTGTATTATAACTGTACTGTAACTGGGCAGATGTACTTATGTTTGTCTAGCTGTCAGTTGTCATTGTACACAGGTATGTGAATAACTTCCTTTTATAGTCAGTTGTGATGTCATATTCATGTATCATCATTGTTCTGGTTCATGGTCATGGAACAACATTCAAAGATCCCTGCAGATAAACAAATTAGTTGCTCTCCCTAGGATCAATAGTTTGTTGTATTTTAACTTAAAATATACTTGTAACTCTTTTTGAGGTTAACATTTTGTACTGTATCTTTTTATATGTTTAATACTTATGATCTTGTTATAGCATCCATTATACCTTGCATATTTTTTTTTCAAGCCAGGACTCTCTTGCAAATCAGCTTTTGCTCAATGGAACCTTCCTGGTAGAATTATAAACTAAACTAGTAGGATTTTTGGACTGTTTAAGAAAAGTCTCTGCTGCCATTTTCGGAAGCATTTTAGAGTGCCACTTTTGATTTATGTGGTTTTGTTTTACCCTGGGTATTTCAGGGTTTTATTTAACCCTAAAAATTGATTAGCGTTTTGCTCATAAAAGTGTTAAAACATTGTGAAAATGCATAGCACTTGCCGCAATGTGTTTAACAAACATAACACTTCTAGAAAACCTATATAAATGCTTTCTGTATAGTTAGTATTGTCCCAAGAAAAAACTGCTAATCAATTATTTAAAACCCTGTATTTTACTCCAGATGTACTGTAAAGGACAGTATTGTGTCAGTAGTTAAATAACAACCACAATAAAAGTACAAATAAACCAAATAAAAAAGGTAAAAACATAAAAAAAAGTTCCATGTATAGTGGGATAAAATACAACTCAAAAGGCCATGGAAATATTTTTTTTATTAATTAAAGAACTGTAGATTCAATGGACACTTTCTTGAATCCACCACATTTTTGAGAATTGAATTATATTGCTGTTTCTTTTTAAATAAATGACAGACCAGGCTAGCTTATCTTTAAGAACCATCATGTGTTGGTGCTGAAACTGTGGCAAAGACCAGTATGAGCACCTTTACCGAAGGAATAAGGCAGGGCAAAGCAGTAACTGTTATAGATGAGTGCACTAATGCACATGCATAGTATATAACACTGCAGCTTTTGTAGTATGGTGTTTCCATTGTGATGTGTTGAGAAAACCATTTTTTGTTTCTGCTTGCCCTAGTCACTCATGAAAATGGTATCATCTCCTAACGAACCTACTCAGTTAAACAAATACGTAAATTAAGAAATAAGATGCTAAGAGAATGTACAGTATGTAAACACATCCCTCTGTGGATCAATGACATGCAAGCCCAACAAAGGTTTTGTTAATGTGGCTTATAAAATGGGCATTAAGAATCAATTCAATTCAAGTTTATTCATTTGACTAAAAGTCATTATGAAACCAACAAATATACAGCATATAAAATGTACAGTGTAAGATCTCACAATCAGCCATTCTATAAAAAACCGTAGGTGCATCATAGTAAATACACACATCCCTCCAGTTATGCCATCTTACAAATAGCTCTTTGGGTAAATGTAGTTATTTTTATCCAATAGATCAAGATAAAATTAGCTCAGTATGTCTCATGCCAGTTTGAGGATATAGCATGCACCAAGCAGGAAAGGGATCTTGGGGTTATCATCTCTGATGACCTCAAGGTAGGGAAACAGTGTAACAAGGCAGCAGGTAAAGCAAATAGGATGCTTGGATGCATAGGCAGGGGCATCACCAGCAGGAAAAGGGAGGTCATAATTCCACTATACAAGACACTAGTGAGGCCCCACCTGGAGTACAGTGTACAGTTCTGGAGACCTTACCTATGTAAGGACATAGACAGGGTAGAGAAGGTTCAGAGGAGAGCAACAAAGATGGTGCATGGATTGCATCACAAGTCATAGGAGGACAGGTTGAAGGAACTGAACATGTACTCCCTGGAGGAGAGGAGGGAGAGAAGGGATATGATAGAGACATACAAGTATCTTACAGGGTGGAACAGGGTGCAGGAATACACTATTTTTAAGTGAAAAAGATGTTCCAGGGCTAGAGGGCAAGGGATGAAGTTGGAGGGAGGACGATTCAGAGGAAATGTGAGGAAGAATTTCTTCACAGAACGGGTGGTGGACAAGTGGAACACCCTGCCAGAGGAAGTGGTGGGGGCTGAAACAATCACGGGATTTAAGAATGCATGGGATAGACATAAAGGAATTCTGGAGGTCAGGGGTAAGGGGCAAAAGACTTCTAGGAAAACATAAACTGAACTTACAAGCTCAAATGGGCAGACTGAGTGGGCCATAGGCCCTTATCTGCCGACACTGTCTATGTATCTATGTAAATAACCTAATCTGCAATTGAGATTTCAAGGCGGAATATCCTTATCATAGAAAAGGATCCATGGATCCCACCGTTCATTACCAAAAAAAAAAATTAAAATCATTTCAGGTGCTTTGGGCGAATCCCTTCATGGTTTCTACATGACTAGATAGGACTTCACCAACTTTACATTCCACAGAGGCCATGGAGTATTTATATTTTGATTCATGTATCCGTGTGCCATGCCTTTTCAAAATTTCATGACACCTTTATACATAGAAACCTCACAAAACTCACTTATAGGCACAGTTAGAAATAGTTGATCGTGCCCCTTCCTGTACAAGTTAACCTTAAAGAGTATTCATTCCCTGTATATACACCTTTCTTGAAAAATGCCCTGGAACTCACTGTTTTACCATGAGATTCTTCCTCTAGACTACAGGTGGATTGTCCTGAGCCCTAAGAGCAGTATTATTGACTCATGCTCAGTTATTACTCAAGCATTTGTAGCTAAGGAATCAATCAATCAAGGCTTGAGCCCCAAAGTGCAATATTAATGACTCTTGGTCAGTTATTAATTCAGCATTTACAGCACACATTTCTTTTTATGGTCCCTGGAAGAAAGCCTTCCTACTTAAATCATGACAAGTCATTAGCCTTTGGGTTATGTAAAACATAAAATAAAATAGAACAAGTATAAAAATATAACAATAAATAGCTCCTACACATGCAGGAGTCCATATCAAGAGGATGTAACATGCATCAATTTTCTGCATTCTTAAATCAAATTGCTGACACTCTGATTGAGCATTTTAGGAGTGTTCAGAATGCAATTAATGTTTTTAACTGTCCATGGCCCTCATCTGGCCAGGTACATTTCTTATTTGACTTCATAAATGTGAGGAAAATAATGGAGCAGTATTCTTTAAGCAGCAGGGTCACATTCCAAGGTCAAGTTCACACATTGGCTTCTAAAACAGGGGTCCCATTTCCACTGTGTATTTCAGTATTAACCCGCTCAAAGGGGTTCTGTTAAAAACATGGATAACACAGCTATAGATTTAACACCATGCTAAATGCTCTCAAGGAGTCTGTAAATTCTGGTGGGGTTTTAAGTAAAAATTTAAGAAAGCATCTAACCCATTTTAAGCTGCAATCTTAACCCTATTTTAGTTGCTCACAAACAGAAGCCTGTGGATTCGATATGGGTTAAAGGATTATCCTGAAAAACAACCAAACCTTGTAAGCCATTTCAAATCAGAGGAGTAAGCATTACTTCCCGAAGTTTTGACCTCCTCTATTAGTTTCCATCTATCATCACTAATTGCAACCAGACTTACAGAGGTTTTTTTCTAGCAGCATGAGTGGGCCCAATGATTTTTCATTTTATTTTCTTTCAGACAAGTTTGGCCTTGGAGGAAATTTTTCCTCCCTTCTCCTAGGGCCCTTGCATAAGTACATAGCTTTTCATCTTCCATTATATCAAACACCTGTTATTCCTCTCGCATTCCCATCGTCTTCATTTATCTCCTAATAATATGAGCACCTTTTCATAAGGCCATTCAAGCCTCTCATCAGTCAGGCTTCTGAGGTCTCCTTTAATTCCAGGAGTGTATATTCTGCCTTTTTTGAAGGCTTTATAAACCTGTCAGCGCACACTGTACTACCACAGTTGCAAGCGCTTTTCTGTGTAGGCTTTTTCTCCTGTCTTGTCGCACTCTCGGCATTCAACATCACAAATGAGCAGAAAAAAACTAAGCGCACTGAACAATCCATCTTAAGAGACAGCCAGCTCACATTCGAACTCAGTGCCAACACCAGCCGACACTCCTTCTCAGCGCTCAGTACAGGGTTTGTTTCAAGCTTCCATATTTAAAAAATGCCATGTACTAAAATAACCTGAATTTCAAAAAGCGGGTACTAAGAACAAAAGTTTTTAGAGTACTAAGCTGCAAGGGGCTGTAATGAGCAAAACAGCACCTAAGAAAGTCCAAAAAGTGGAGCGACAGCCTTCACCAGCCCAGCCCCGCTCTGCAGAGTCAACCAGCCGGGAGCAGTATTATAAAATTCAAAAGTTTAATTAAAAATACAAGCAAAACAGAAAATGAAGCATATATTTAACTCCTTTAGTTCATAAAAACATGCTGCAGCTACGATTTAATGAAACGCTGCCAATAAAGAGCCGAGCAGCCAACCACAAAAAGCATTTCGATTGTGATTATTCAGCTATCAGCATCAGTATCCAGCTTATTTTTTGTAAAGTCTTAGACAAAATAATTTTTCATTTATGAGGTCTTCAAAAGAGAATCCTCAATTTGGCATCCTGAGCACAGAGAGCGAGTTGTGGGGAGCGGAGCAGCATTGCAGACATCATGCTGCCTCACCCCCCCAAACAGTCGCATTAAGAATCAAGAAATTTGATTGGCTAACAGCCCCTCAGAGCCATGTCCTTATCAGAGCATATCATAGCCAACCGGCACTAATCTGCCCACTGCAACCTCACAACACCATATCATTGACCTCTAACCACTGAAAACAAAACCAGACCGCAATCTCAAAAGTATACAGCGCTATCCCAACCCGACCACAAAAACAGAAGTCGATCCTCAGCACTCAGTCGGGTACAAATGTCAAAATCCAAGCAACAAAAGTGTTTCAGAAACATAGTAAAAAGCTAATGTGCCCCTACTTTTGTTTTTCTTTTCCACAGCTGCCATTTCTCCGCTCCTCCGTTTTACCCCTGCCAGTTTCCTTCTCTACATACTCGATTCCTGTAATCACACCCCTTTCAAAATGACAGTGACAGAGTTTTTAAACTGTACAATCTCTGTCTCTTTCTGACCCTCTCCTGTGTTTTTTAACAGAACCTGCTGACACTAGAAAGAGGATTATCAACTTACCAAGTCACACCTTCAGAAAACTACTGGCAAATGTCAGCGTGTGTTGCCACGGCAACGCTCGCTCAAACTTGCATCCACTTCTCAACTTAGGACTCTCTCTTCCTGGCAGATTTTGACTCTCAGCACCTTGTTTTAAACAAAAGAAACTAAAGGTAACCCAAAATACAACATTTTAAATGAATACCAACCTAGCGAGTCGCACCGACAGAAAACTGCCAAACGTCAGTGTGTGTGTTGCGTGACATCGCCCTCTCAGGCTTGCACCTATTTCTCAGCTGTACACTCTCTTCCTGTTGGAATTCAGCTGTCAGCACCTTCTTTAAAAAAAAAACACTAAACCTAACCCAAAATAAAACTTCTTAAACACACACCACATTAGTTTAAATATGAGACAGGACATCATGTTACAGTACTGACAGCACTCTGTTACACGCTGGCTGTCAGTAAGACCTGCAGTCCCTCTCAAGCAAGCAGAGGCTCTGAGCACTTACACATAAGACACTAAAAAAAAAAGAATGTGTGCGTATGGGGGGGGGGCGGGGCTAATGGTAGTAAAACCAACAGAAATATATAGGAAAAAATACATAGCCAGCCCTCTACTACTGATGAAACAGTTTCCAAATGGGACTATTTTTTACTATTTGACCTATTTAAACTGCCTTCTTTCACATTTTTGTTCTTTTTTTTATTTTAAGCAGTTAGTTGAAGACCCATTAAATAATTACAGGGGGGTCCCATTTTATAAGCACAATAACACACTCCGAGGTGTGGGTTATCTTTTGATAAGAGCACACCTAGGTGCATAAGGCACTTAGCGCAAGTGCCTCATGCCTTATAACACACCTGGGCATGCTCTTATCAGGAGATAACCCACACCTCATTGTGTGTTATTGCTTGCTCATCCTTATTTCACTTATAAAATGGTTTTAGGTTTCATGAACATTACATTTCAGTGTTGTTTTGAAGGGATGTGCTATATTCTCCAACCCCATGCAACCATGCTTTGACTTCTGAAGAAGCAGGATTGTATAACAGCCATTTTATACATTTTTATTTGAATTGTGTTGACCGTGAGAGGAGCCAAAAACTTTAGATGTTTATTTGGGGAGGGGGCAGAGATATGTAAATAATTGCAGCAATATAGAAAAAATATGCAATAGATCAGAGTAAATTAAATAAATTGGCAGCACTGTATATAATCAATTTCTTTGCTGTTGAGCTTGTGACAGGGAGATCCTGCCACTCTTGAGGACTGACCTTTTCTTAAATCTGTTGCAACAGTTCTTCTATTTCTTAGCTTAATCTAGCCTTTACAATTTCTAGTCCATAAGGTTGGCCACCTATGGGCACCCCTTCCCTTTCTTGACCATGCTATAGTGTCCTCTTTAATTTTCTTTTTCCCTCTCAGGTCCTCATACAAGGAGGTTATTGTGGTGATCTCTGAGCTGATGTAAAACAACAGGCTGTGTTCCTCATTATTGGATTTAGTATGCAATAGCACTCTGTCATAAAATACCTTGATGTACATGCCTTATGTGTATGAAACCTGTAAATGTTGAAAATACCACGGCACTAGGTGTTTTTGATAAAGGTAAAAGTTACTAAGGGACTGTATCATAAAAACTTATTTGTTTTATTTAAAATGCATGTAAGTTACAGATTGTTTGCAAGGCCCTTTGGCACCATACATTCCTGCTTTAAGCTGAACAAACTTAACATTTCATGGTGATTTGCATATAGATCTCATTGCATTATGGGGGTATGTGTGATGATGTGTTTCTTTGAAACTTGGTTTTATTGCCAATGCCCTTTGGGGTAATCCTTGCTTCAGTGCTTTTACACCGAGGTTATTTGTCTTTAGGTTTTTCTGTCTTTGAGCTCCCCATCACCTAAACACACAAGACAAATAGAGGGATTGAAAGTTTTTCACAAAGAGATAGATCAGTAGATCAGTGGGTGCTAAGTGCAGAGGAAGGACATGCATAGTCTGTTGCTGCAGACTGATGTATTGAAGAAGGGATATGCCATTGCTTAAGGTTATCCTCCCCCATGTTTTAAATAAACACCACACAGAAACTGTGAGTTGAACCAAAAATTTTGTGTCTGGTCCATCTGTTGTCCCACAACCCCTCCACAGAGCTGATGAGCAGGTAGTAAGTTAACTTCAGCAATATTTGGTCAGGAAGGCACACTAAATTAAGAACAATTTTCTTCCAGGTGCATACAGTGAAAAGGAAACTAGGACAGGATAAATATTAAGGACTTCTGTTTTAAACAAGTGCTGTTCTCTCTCTGCCTCTGTCATTGAAGTTTCCATATTTAAACCCACTGCATTCTGCCTTTCCCCATACCCCTTTCCCTATACCTGAAGAAGAGCTCCCCTTTCAGTACAAATGTTGTACTAATTTCTGTTGTATTGTTTGTCTTTTGTCATGTTTTGATACCTTAAAAAATAAAACGTACCATACAGGGATAGAATAGTCATTTTTCTTTTGAAACACATGTAACCCAGCTCATTAAGGTCATTCACAAAGGCTTGGTTAACTTTACTGTATCAATATTTTTCTTATACCAGAATTTCGGGTTTACTTTACTATATCAGTAAGTTTCTTATACCAGAATCTCACAAATTGCTTGCTACCAGTCTGTTGTTATTCAAACTTTGATTATGGAAGTCGTTTTTTTAAAAGTCAGCAGATGATTGTGTAGTCTGGCTTGGTGGTATAGCAGGGTGGTGCTGACACCAAAAGCAGTGTGTCCTTCTTTTTATCATTTTTTCCTTTGGACCCACCATCATTACTGTGTGTCTCTAAGCTCTTTATAATAGAACCCACAAATGCTAACTTAACTGAGAGATGCTTATAGTTTCAGTTGCTGCATGGAGCAATGCAGAGCTACTGCCACTACATTGGAGTTCAAATAGGAAGTCTGACGTACTACTGTTTATTACATAGTAATCTCTGATGGTTAACCCTCAAGCAGCAATGGAAATATGCAGGATTAACTACTGTCTGGAAAATAGTAAGGTGGACAAGGCTTAGTTCCCTGTGAAATTTATTTTCTGTTTTATGGCCAGTGCAGTGTGCTTGAAGTTATGAGTGTTTATCCCTGATTGTACCTTTCAGAAAAATCAAGCAGAGTTAGAGATCCCTCCCCTGTAATATGGCAAAAAAATGGAATCCCATTTCACCTTACGTTTTCCGTGTTAAACGTATCAGTATATTTCAATCTCACTACAAAAATTCATTTACTATCCTACTCCAACTGTAAATGTTTTTCATGGCTGTATTTGTAATTATGTTTTCTGTTGTTTTATTTATGTTGCTCTCGGTCCTCCTTGCACATTGGTAATGTTTGTCCTTTGGGTCTTATCCAGTTACCAGCATTTTAAATAAATAAATAAATACTTTTTATCACATACTTTATTTTTTTTATACAACTTGATGTCTTTTAGCTCAGTTTTATATCAAGTGTATGCAAGGAAGTCTGTGATCAATGACACTGGAAGACTCAGGCTCACATGTTGGAGTGGTAGCTATCAGCCCTATCAATGTTGCAACTTCAATAGCAGGAACACTGTCCTGGTGGTCATGAGGGTTCTGTGCGCCCCCCCCCAAACATTAGAGAGTGGCATTCAGCTCACATCAGGGCTGCAAACTCAGCAACAGATTCTGCATTTAGGAGGTTGAGAGGATTCCATGCTTGCCACCCCACCAACCTCCAGCAGCAGCTCAAACCTTTGTTTTTGAACGTTTGCATCTGCCATCCTTCAGCTAACCAGGACCATGGAAGCATGTGTCTCTGAACTGCTTTACTCCTTTGTTTCTATTGTGATCTGTAGTTAGTTGGGCTAGCAGGTGAGAACAGTGGCTATCAACCAAATCAAGCCTACAACTTTCAGTGTGGGAGCAGAAGCCTTAGGGTCATGAAGGTTCCATGTTTGCCCCTTCTTCTTTGGTGCATCACCTTTCAGCCCACATTGGGGTTGCAAACTCAGTAGCAGGAGCAGTACTTAGGGAGTTGGGAGGGTTTTTTTTGCCTGTCCTAACCACCCTCCAGCAGCAGCCCAGTAACTTTGTTTTTGAACTTTTATGCTTCCAACCCTTCAGACACTTGGGGCTGCAGGAGTTCATCTCTGTGAATTTTTCCTTTTGTTCCCACTGAGACCTGCAACCTGTGTATGTATCAATAACAACTAGTTGGACATAATGGGCTGGATATTCAAAGGGGTTGCGCAAGGCGCAACAGTGTTGCACTATGCGCAACCCATTGATGCACCCCGGTGTGATATTCAAAGGGGGATGTTGCGCTGCGCAAATCCCAATGCATCATGGCGCACCAGTAATGTATGTGGCGCAAGTGCGGGGGCCGTGCCCATACATATGCGACACATCCCAATATTCAGCCCGGGATGTACGGCACATATGCTGGCCCATACCCACCTTGCGCCACCCAGGGGGTGCAAGGTTGTGCCCGGTGAAACCAGGAGCAGGTCTTGGCCACCCACAGGTGAGCTGCCATATTGCAAGGTGCAACACAGCAGCCACCTGCTGTGGGTGGCCACCCGACTTCTCGAGACACAGGCCAGGTGCTATGCCCCCCCATGCCTGATCGCGGGTATAAAATGTATGAAAATACCCTGGTGGTCCAGTGGACCCTACCCCATCACCCAATCGCGGGCTGTTGTAAAAAATAAATTCCCTGGTGATCCAGTGGACCCAATCCCCAGCCTGATCATGGGCAAATGGGTAAATTAAATTCCCTAGTGGTCCAGTGGACCCAATCGTGGGCTTCAGTTCTAAAGAAATGCCAGGTGGGCCAGTGGTACCCCCTCCCCACCACCACTCAGACCCGCCACCCGTTCCCCGGTCAGCGGCAGCTCACCCATAAGCCGCCCAGCCACCCGACTGACAGCGTACGGTATGGCTGTCGCCCATTGCCAATGGGCATGCAGCTATACTGTACACTGTCAGTCAGCGGATGGCCGGGTGGCTTGTGGTGGGAGCTGCCACCTGCCACTGACTGGGGGAGTGGGTGCGGATCTGAGGGCGGTGGGAGGTTACTGCTGCCCACTGGGCATTTCTGTATGAATGAAGCTGGGGATCGGGTCCACTGGACCACCAGGGAATTTAATTTATTCATTTGCCTATGATCGGACCCAGGATCAGGTCCACTGGACCACCAAGGAATTAATTTCTTTCTTTGTCCTTGATAGGACAGGGGTGCAGATCCACTGGACCACCAGGGAGATGATTTAATTATACCCATGATCGGGCGATGGGGTAGGGTTCACTGGACCACCAGGGATATAGATTTATTAAGCTCGCGATTGGACGATGGGGCACGTTGCCCGCCGAGGGGCAGGGGGCCGTCAGTCCCCGACAGCTGCAGCCTAACAGGGCGCCAGGCACAAGTCGCTGGGGATCGGCGCACCTGCTTGCAAATGGAGCCATAACGGCATGCAAATTACCCCATTTGTGCTTTACATGCATAATGGCCTCATTTGCGTGCCCAGCACTGAATATCACGGTTGCTGCACCTAGCACACCTGCACTTGTGCTGGCGCATCCCCTGCTCCTTACTTGCCACTTGTGCTGGCACAGTGGGGGCAACCCCATTGCCATATTCAGTGGTGCTGAGCCATGGTGCAGCACTGTTGAATCTCGCCTGGGCCATGCCCTGGCACATCACAGTTGCGCTGCGCCCAGGCTTGTGCCCCTGCCTGGCGCAGTCTGAATATCCCACCCACTGTATACTGGTCACCTTCTTGTGACTGTTAACCCAGCCATAGGAGAGACATCTTTATATCTGACCCATTGGGTATAGTCCCAGAATCCTTTACCCCCACTTCCATTGGGCTCAACTCCAGTATCCTCATCAGGCATACCATCTAGATCTTTTTTTAACTTTATTTTTATTAAGTTATAAGACTGAACCAGCCAGTAAACATTACAGTTGTTGAGATCATTTATCTACATCACTATTAAAAAAGGAATAGTGTATCACTTATTTTAGCATCAGGATTCTGTAAGTCAATAATGCTTGGTACATCATATGTGGTACCTCCCAGAAAAGTCCAACAGTTTCTAAAGAAACTAACCGGATGGTTAAAGAAGCTTAACCATGCCATGACTGTGGGATGTCCTATAATGGAAAAGAAAAGAAAAGGTATAACACGTGTATACATGACTGAACCTAGTCATTATTCCCACAGATTACTAAATATAGAAACAGGAAGAGTAGTGTGTAATGAACACTCCACCTAAGTAACTCTTAACTATATAATCTGAAATAATTAACTCTAATTTGGCCTCTTATACACCCTCACTGAACACTTTCTAGGCAATTTCATTAAATTCCTATTCTAACACTCCCTGAATAGAACATTAATAGTAGAAAGAATAAGCCAAACAGTACATTATTGGCATCTATTGTCCAAATAACAGAATCTTTCATGCTACTGCCTTCTTCACTCACCATGCGATTAGTGCCATTTTAAAACATGCAGTGCCCAGAACAAATTAAGCAGCAACACTCAAGCATGTAATCAGTTCAACTTAGGGTGTCAACAGGGAAAAAAGTCAAAAATCCAAACTGTGATATGCAATTTGTCATTCTCCTTCTTCCAATCCCTCTCTGCCCTCTGTGTTCACAGTTTCCTCTCTTTGAAACTCCTGCACTATTCGATCCACCTTTTTTTTGGCTTCTGTTGGGTCATTAAATTGGAAGATTTTGTTACCATATGTTATACGGAGTCAGGCCAGCAAGCAACATATGCACAACCCCAAGACTCCTCAATTGTTGATGGATGAGATCAAATTGTTTATGGTGGATCCGGGTTGCAAAAGACCAATATGGAAACAGGCTGATGTTATGATCCTCCAGATTCACTGGAAAGTGCACCTAGGCCCAAGCCAAAATCATGTCTAGAACCTCCAATCCTATAGTCACCATCAGAAATGTCCTAGGGGTGATTCTGGTTCCTTGGGCTTGATGAAAGTTGATCCGAAAAGCCTTCCAAATGTAATCCAGGTCAAAGGAGGACTCTTCAGGTAGGACAGTTGTTAGCCAATTGCAGATGTATGTTAGGGGGTCATCCCCTTCAACACCTTCAGGAAAACCCACTAGGCAAATGTTCATAGCTCACTGTGCATTCCCCATAGTTTCTAAGCAAGCACGAAGATGCATCATCTCGGAAGTCATTTATTAAAGGTGGCTTGAGTGCAGAGAGATCGCTCATCAGCCTCCTTTGAAATTACCATAGCCTCCCCGACCTTAGTGTTTTGTGCACCCATGCATTCACGGATCTTTTCAACTTTTAAATCCATTGGCCTCTCTGCCTGTAGAGCTGAACCCCAAGGGGGGGACTCATCCGCCCTGCTCAAGCTTGATGTGCCAGGTAGTTCCATTGTAGTTTTCAGAGCCTGGTGTGGTGGTTGCACCTGCTTTTGCCCTGGCCACCTGTCACTCCTTTTACCCTCCCCATAGTCGATTTTGATATCCAGCTGCTCAGGAAGATGTGAGCATTCAGTTGGTGCTGATGAGGTTTTGTATGATACCCTTAGAAGTTACCTAATTTAGAGTTTTGTGGAGTGATTCAAAAACCACATCCTGTTGCAGGCTTGGCGCTGTAGTGCACCCCCCATACCATCTAGATCTACTGACTGAACCTTGATCCATGCACCTCACCTATTTGCACTACTAAGATGGGAGAAGAGGCTTTTTCCTTTTTTGATCCCAAGTTTTGGAATATTCTTTCTGTGTCTATTCAAAGCATTTCTCCTTTTGGTTTTTTTTACCTTTCTTTATCACCTGGACATTGAGCGAGGGATGTACCCCTCATCAGTGCCTGGACATGATCTCCCTGCATCCCCCCAGGCTGCCCAGACTGGGTGGCTCATAGTTTGCCCTCTGTACCAGGGCTCCTCAAGGGGAGAGACTGAAATCAACCAGAGGCCCTGGCCAAGGCTTATGCCTGGGGTGTCATTTGAGAGGTAGTCCAGGGGCTTCACGGTGCTCATGTCCAGGGGGTTTCTCCTTGGTTTTCCCCAGGTGCAATTACATTAGCACAGGTCAGGCACGCTCCAGCACCCACAGACATCTGCTGATTCCTCTGCTCACTGCTTTGTGGTCCCGGCTCTTGCACACCCAGTGTCCATTAGGTGTCACTGGCATGCCAGAAAACCACAACCTTCCCCCCAGAGGAGGACAGCAGTCCATAAGACTCATCCAACTTCCCTCTGATGCACTGTGCTTACTTCCAAACACAGCTTGTCAGTGCCACATGCTTCAGCGCTATCGGTACCCCGAATTCCTCACCTGCAGCCATGTCAGCTCTGACCAGAATTTGTTATAGTTGTAGTTTCATTACTTGTGCAAATACATAATTAATTGCAGTTAAAATGTTGGGGAGACTGGATTAAGGATTAACTGTGTAGGAAGCTGTGGAATAAGTAATGATAAACAGCTTTTCATTTTCCATTGCTGGTCACCTTTAGTAAGATGTTCAGAAAATATGTTGGTCTAGGGATGGGCCTAAAACTCAACCTAGAACCTGGACTGATTCTAACATTCTGAACCAAAAAGAACCTCCCATGAACAAAAAAAAAATTAAAACAGTTTCTGAGTTTCAAAATGCACATGTATATAATTAGCATATGATCAGTATTCAAGTCACTTGATTTAAAAGGGGGGTTAATAAGATTTTTTTTCTCTTTATGCCCCCTTTTTGCTGTAGTACTTCCTTTCTTCAGGAGACTCCTGAATTGGCCTTGTACGTCCCTGCTCCTCATGCCAGGCTTCGGTGCAGTCCACTCCCCCATGGAGCCTTGAACTGCAGTGGGTTGTCCTTTTCCTTAATGGGCCACCAATGTAATGATGTGTTGTGAAATCTCAACATAATTGGAGTCCTATGTACCTATCAGTCATGAAGAATTTGGTGTTTTATGAACAAATACTTCTTAGAAAGGACATAGGGTGGAGGAGGGCAATTAAAATGGCGCAGGGAGGGGAGAGTTTTATGCTGTCTAAGGAAATGATCCATAAGATATGATGTGATAATGTACTATGTAACTGATGTAAGATATGCTCTCAATAAAATTTCAGTTAAAAAAATGGTGCAGGAGTTGTATGAGAAACCATATGAGGAGGGACTGTGGGATCTTAACATGTATACCCTGGAGGAGAAGAGGGAGAGAGGGAACATGATGGAGACCTACAAGTATGTCATGGGGGAAAATGGTACTGATGGGGAGCCTGTTTCAAAAGAAGAAGTACAACAGGACAAGAGGGCATGCAATGAAGCAGGAAGGAGCAAGTTTAGGAGGAACATGATGAAATACTACTTCACTAAAAGAGTGGTGGATGACTGTAACAGCTTGTCAGCAGATGTAGTGGGGGCCAAAACAATGGGGGGTTTTAAGCATGCATGGGATATAGCACAGGGGAACATGTACTGGTAAATAAGCAGGAGGGAGATCGACAGAGACTAGTTAGGGTCTGCACAGTCAGAATAGGTGGGGAACATCTGAGCAGACTGGGTGGGCCAAGCAGTCCTTTTCTGCTGACAAAAAGCAAATTTCATTCAAAGTAAGGAAACAGGAGTGCAACTGAGCCTCCCTGTATTCCTTAATCATCTGCAGTAAGATATATGCAAGAAATAGCACATGATGGTGTGGATTATGTGGGCAGTACCACACAACAATGTACATTTTGCAGGCAATAATACATGACAGTGTACATTAATTGGGAAATACAGATCTTCCTCTTGTATGCATTGAGGCTTGAGGCCACAGGCTAGGTGCTCATAATTATAATAAATGAATACCTATATCTCTTAATGAATGCAGCACCACAGAGTGTATTGTTGCACTTATAAAATGGCCTGTTACAGAACATGTGTTCCACTTTGAAAATGCAACATTATGTATATATGTGTAAGTATGGGTACAGTAAGTTACCTGGTTTCATCAAAGAAGAGTATTTGTGGCAGCCATCTTGACTTATTTAATAAATGGGATTAAACATATGTTCTCTGCGTGTGAGACGGGACACAATTGAAGGCATCCATACCTTGGGAAAGTGTATTATCCCAGCATGATGCCTAAACATGGAGCAAGTTATTTTGCCTAAAAATGGGTAAAAATTTGAAAAAAAAAATATATTTTTACTGTCCTGTGCACTTATACTGTATTATCTACAAGGTGACATGTCGGATTCTTCAGTAACAGAGTAAGAGTTCTCTCTCCCATTTTATAAACAGTACTGAGAAAGAAGTAGAGAACTTAGAGGATTGTGTATGAGCAGTCATACACAACAAGGATATTCTTGTATTGAAAGGTTTTCTTGGCAACAGATGGCCTCGAGAGCAGAGCTCGAGAGGTGCTCTGTTACCAAGGGAATCTCGAGATACAAGAATATCCTTGTTTGTGTATGCCTGCTCATACACAGTCTTTTATAGTGTATGGGCAGTCACAGCATAGAAAATCACACAAAACTAGCTAGTGAAGACAGCAGAGAATAGAAAGTTTAACATCTTTTTTTAGCTAACACAGTATGCTGCAGAGGTTTCTGCAAGTTCAAGTGAAAAAAAAACTATTTTCAGCTTAATTGGATGGAGGAAAGCATAGATTCGATCTGATGGCAGCATTCAGTACAGATGTCCCACTCTGAGCTCCATAACAGCCTTCCTCCTTTGAATTTATACCAAGTTTTTTTTAAGTAATTTTACAGTCTTTGTATCAGAAAAGTTGCCAACTACCTGAACATCAGTTATACCATCCAGCTGAGATTCGGGTGGTTTTTCCCAGCTAAAAGGTGTGTTATTTTTCAGCTTAAATTATTCCCAGTGCCACTGCAGTCAATAGTTTTGACACACGCAGAGAAGTGCATTTGACAGCCGCACAGTGCCCACCCCAAGCATCAGTTTAGTTACAGCAAACAACACACTGTCAACTGTTTTCCAATATAAATCTGCATCTAAACTGGATGATAATCTGTGATTCAATCTGAGGTATTTGTCCAGCAAATTTATTTTTTTATTCAGAACATCAAATGTGTTCAAAACTTAAGAGCACCACACAGAAAATGGAATCAGGCAACAACTTGGTAATTACGAGGGAGGAAGTCACTGCAATGAAACACCCTCTACCTGATTCTGATAGTAGTTCTGATGACTTAAATGAACATGCCCCAAAGAAATCTGCCTCTGCGGCTGCCTTAACTAATGATCATTTTGATCTTATAATAACAGAGATCACTAGGCTGAGTCTAAAAATTTCAGAAATGCATACTGACCTAAGAGATGTTAAACAGGAGCTAGTCTCTCATACCTTATGAATAACTGATGCAGAAACAAGAATCAGTAGCCTGGAAGATTCAGTAAATAAAGATCATACAGACAGGGTCATGGATATCCATAAGATAAGCAAGTTAGAATCTAAAATTGAAGACCTTGGGAACAAAAACAAGAGGAATAATCTTAGAATCTTTGGACTTAAAGAGGGCATAGGAGGGGCAGATCCACTTTCCTTTGCTAACAACCTACTCACTAAAATAGCTGGTCCCCTGCTGACACTAAGATTTATATACTAAAGAGAGCTAATAAATCACTGAAGCCAAAGCCTAACATAGGAGAGGGGCCAAGATCTTTTGTTCTGAGTATCTTAAACTTTCAACAGAAAATTCATGTACAGAGAGCTTTTAGAGATAAAAGCAACATCACGTACAGTGGTTCCTGTACTAAAGTTGCTCGGTACACCGATCGTTGTTTAAGCAGTACCTCAGTGTGCCACTCAGCACTGAAGTGATTCTGACGTGGGTGGTGACCTTGAGATACAAAGTTAAATGCGGCATTAGGGAAGTTTGTTAATGCACTTCCACAGTCTGTCACAAGATGGCAATCACAATGCATTCCAAAGTGATTGCTGTCTTGGAGGCTGATTGCACTTTAATTTGGACTTTACAGAGTTAGCCACCAGCAGGTGGCATACTTAATCACCCCAGGATTACTTGGTGTGTGAGGTGATTATATTCATCTGAACGCAATGTTTAAAATTAATCATCACGTCAGCAAACATGTCAACACCTTTCTGCAGCCTCATATGTGCCCTGTATCTTAAATTAGTGAGCAGAATTTTAAAAAAACTCAAGGTGAAGTGGGGGAGCCAGTGCCAAGTCGGTGTCAGGTAGCAGCTTTCCGAGGTAAAGACAGTGAGAGCAAAAAAGAGAGATTAAAAGCTTGATGTTAAAAATAACTACTGTAATTAAACAAAGATGCATTAAATAATGCTCGGTGCCTATTTGATGTGACGAATTCGATAAAATAGGTACGAGCATACTGACTGAAGCTGATGTCTTATTTCTGTGACTGCATGTCCTTGACTTTCTGTGCTACAGATTGTGGTTCAGGTGCAAATGTGTCCGTCAGAAAGCAATGTTTAAAATGAATCATCACGACAGCAAATATATAACATATGTGCCCTGTAACTTAAATAAATTAACATAACTATAAAAAAACTTAAGGTGAAGTGTGGGAGCCAGGGCCAAGTCAGTGTCAGGCAGCAGCTTTCTGAAATAGAGACAGAGAGAACAAAAAAGAGAGATTAAAAGCTTGGTGTCTTAAAAATAACTAAATACTGTAACTAAATGTAACCCCCTTGTTACCCGGGGTTACTAGAATCCCAGTAAGACCTAGTGGTAGGCAGGGAAGGCTGCTTGTGAAACTCCAGTTTAATGGATTTCACACTGTCTCACTCTGTTCTCAGTCTCAGCTGAGACTGAGGGATGACATCACCATAGAACTGTCGCAGCTGCATGAGCCACAGTGGAATCTGCAGCAGGGAGTTGGAATAGAATGTTGGGAGGTTTGAACAGTAGTCTGTAGGTCAGTTGGAGTTTGGCGCTTGCTGAGAGAGCAGCACAGTAGCTCTGTGTAGGCTCGTGGAGCCTCAGCCCTGATATAGGGCTACCATTTAGGAAAAAAGGGGTGTGTTTCCACCAAAAGAGAGACACAGAAGATAGTTTTGAAGTGGTGGCGACCGCTGATTCGGGTCTCAGTGCCCCATCCCTTAGGGGATGGGGCAGGAAAAGGTTGTCCTGCATATTCCAGGGGCAACCCCCTGGTTTTTCTACTAGTAGAGAAGCTGCCTTATTTGTTCAAGAGTTTTTGGGAAACAAGAAGATTTGTGGATCGCCTGTGGGGCACCTGCAACCGGAGGGTGAATTTCTGCTCTTTCTAAAGGGCCTATGTTTTTCGCCCTGGGACTTGTGTGATAGCGGGGATTGGACTACTGAAGTAGTGGGAGGCCTAGAGTAATAGGCTTAGCCAAAAGTAAAAGTATGTTCAAGTCCAGCACTTAGTGGAAGTCAAGACATGTAGAGGAGATGTGACATACGTCTACCCAGTAATCTACATTGCCAAGCTTTCAGAAAAGAGTTGTTTAGTATCCAGAGAAATGGCTGGGTATGGACTGTGGGAGCTGGAGGTGGGAGACCCCCCATCTTTAGTGACCAGGTCCACCTCTACAGATTTGCTCTGTGGATTTCTACTTTGCCTCATGCACTTGGCCAGTGATGAGGGAAGTACCCAGACGTGAGATTGGAAGGAAAATTCCCTCTAGGAGTCGAAGGCTCTAAGGTGGTTTGGGGAGCCGAAACAGGAAAACTGGTTCATTTCCCAAAATGGACCGCGGATCAAGTGGCCGGTGGGGGAGCCAGGCCAGTGAGGAAAACCCAAGTAGTGTACAAAGCTGTGTGCAAGTCCGGGCTGTGTGCCTGGTGGGTTCAGAGCCTGATAGCTGGAAATAGTAAAGAAGTGTTCTGTTGTCTCTAATCTGCATTACCAGGAATGTAGCCCCGTGGGGATCTGGCTATGCTTTGTTTGTTCAGCTTGGATATGAATAAAAGCCACACTGTAGAATCCCATTACTGGTTCTGGACATTACAGTTATTGCTTCCTGTGTTCGGATTTACTTGGGTGTCCCTGTGCAGAGTAGCCAAACCTAGGTCTCCTGTGCCGAGTAACCTCATCCTCCCCGAACTCAGTCCCCACCAGGTACTGCTGTCAGCTTCAAAAGCATGCCACCTGTTATTTTTGCTAAAGGGCAGGGGTGAGGGATTACATAAATAAATAAACAGTCAAATACTGCTAATAAAAGTGAAAGTGGAGCTCATATCACAACAACGGGCACCGAGAAGCAGGTTGCATCATTTATCCATCTGTGAGTCACCAGTGGGGCGGTCTTGCACCCTTCACTGTGACTCTAAACCCCTTTACCTGTAAACTTTTTTTTTTTAAAGATGTGCTAAATTATGCTTGATACCTGTTTGATGTGATGAATTCAATAAAACAGGTATGAGCATATTGACTATCTTAAATAAACTAACAGAAATAAAAAAAAAACTCAAGGTGAAGTGGGGGAGCTGGGGCCAAGTCCGTGTCAGGCAGCAGCTTTCCAGTGTACAGACAAAGAGAGAGCACCCTTCACCATGACTCTAAGCTCCTTTACATGTAAACCTTTATTTTTCAAAGATGTATTAAATTATGCTTGGTGCTTGTTGATGAATTCTCAGTTCTTGATAAAACAGGTACGAGCATACTGACTAGGGCCTTGGTTTCATTTCTGTGACTGCTTGTCCTTGACTTACTCTGTTCTCTTTTACCTGTAAACTTTTTTTTATAATGAGAAATGTATAGCATTAAATTAAATTATGCTTGGTGCCTGTTTGATGTGATGAATTCTCAGTTCTGGCTAAAAAAGGTACAAGCATACTGACTGGAGCCGTTATCTCATTTCTGTGACTTACTTTGCTACGGATTGGGGTTCAGGTGCAAATGTGAAAGAAAATAAATAAATATACCTATTAATACCTTTAATAAAAAGTGTTTACTGTGGGCATTTTAATAGTCTACAAGTGTTATGTACACTTTCACTTCATCTGCTCTTTTGGAAGCCATTATATTATCTATTATATTTATAATTTATTATGTATTTATTTATTGAGATCCCCCTCATCTTTTGAGAAGGAAGGATGTTATCTTGAACACGTAATTGGCTTCATGATCCTGGGGTGGGCAGCATCGAGGAAGTTGGTAACTGGGTAAAAAAAAAAATGAAGAACCATTTTACATGAAGGCAAAAGTGGACCTGCCTGTTAGAGATCTGTTAGCTACTGTAAGTGCCTCGTTGTTGTTCTCCATGTTAGTCCTGAGTGGTTTCTTTGGATTTTCAATGGAATTAGATTTTGTTTCAGAAATAAAAAAGGTTCTGTCCATATAAATTTTTATGGACGTCCCAGGTTCCAAGTGACAGTTGCCAGTTACTGTAAAAGACTCTGGGAAACCGCAAAAAGAAATTGACAGGAAGAGTAAAAAGCAATTGCTGCACATAGAGTATGAAGGCTGTAAGATTAAGGTGTTCAATGATCTTGCCCCTGAGACTATACAGAAGCGTAAAGCCTTCTTTCCTATCAAGAAATGCCTTCGAAAAGCAGGACTGAAATACAATTTATTCTTCCCAACTCTATTGAAAGCCTGGTCTTCTGATGGTACTAAGGAATACAACTGATTTGCAGCTGCTAAAACTGGATAAGAGAACTACTAAAAACTTGACGATTTAGGATTTTTTTTACTTTAACTCTCAAAAAGATGTATTACTTTGTCTGACTTGGAAAGCCTGCCTCTGATCATTTTTAGTCTTTTTTTACTAAATGAACAAGATAACTGGGTGGCGGTGGGGGTGAGCCCACGTCTTACTGTATAGGACTGAAGGGTGCAACACTCCACTTCCCAGTTTTTTCTTGCTCTTAGACACTCATTGTAATTTCTTTCATACATTCCCACCTATGGTGCTGATTGGAAACAAGCCTTGGTGCAGCTTGATTTCATACTACAGACCTCCATGAGGTTCTGGATCACAGGGTAAGCTGGCTCTTATAACAAATGTTGATGTCTGTTTAAGAAGAGGGGGGGGGCATTTGGTGTATCACTGTACATTCAGAGTAACACCTTTTTCTTTCATTTCTTTCTCGTAATATCTCTTAAATTTATAATGGAGGCGATTTAGCACAACAATGCATTAACTAAAGGTTTATCTGTATATTTATAACTTTGATTGGTATATGCACAAATGGACTGAATACTCACTTATTGCATTTATTATTGCCTATTCATCTATCCATATGCATTTTCATCTGAAAATGGGGAAGTGTGGAAAATCAGATGGGGTGATTAATTTAGATGTTTTTTTCTTCTTTTCAGGGGAGGACTACATTTGCTGCAGGGGTAACTTGTGTATGCAGACTAGAATATCTGTTTAAGGTGTTATGGGCAAGTAGGGCAGTGTCTTATTTTTTGGAGGGATAATAACAATATTCTATAAAGTCTGTGGAGGTGTTTGAAGGAGGAAGGGGGGTTGGTACCTGAACAACCCCATCTAGGAATGTGTTGGTTGGGTGTTCTAGCGCACTTGGTTTTAATGTCATCTATCCTAATGGTCATTAAACAGGTGCATAATAGTAAGCATTTAAAGAATATTTGTGAATGTTTTTACAGTTTTCAAAGTTTGTTATATGTTTCAGTTTTTCTCTCTTGGCTTACATTATCTCTTCTAACTCATTTATACTCACTCACTATCCTTTTCTATTCTAACTTTTCTACCTCTAAAAGAATGAAAACTTGGGTTTGGTCTCAACATATATACATATATACCCGACTGTGAAATTATTCCATTTTGTACACATATTCATAGTTTGCTGTTGTGGAAATCAGCATGGCCGTAATTGATAAAGTAAAATTGGTCACGTGGAACGTCAGAGGTCTAAACCACAAAATTAAAAGACATTCAGTGCTGAGACACTTAAAGTGGCTAGATACATCTGTGGCTTTCTTACAGAAAACACATCTCAAGAAAGAATACTATTCCTTAATGCAAAGGGAGTGGGTAGCTCAAATATTAGGGGTGGGGGATAACTTGAAAAAAGCAGGTGTGTTAAAAGTGTTTAAGAGGGGTTTAAACAAACTTTCTGCCTAGTACAATCATCGAAGATTCCTTGGATCACTACATTATAGTTAATGGTAGATTGGGAGAAAAATACTTCACATTTATAATTATCTATGGTCCTAACTCCCAATCACACAAAGTCTTCAATCTCATATTTACAAAAATAGGTAATCTGTTAGATAGCACCATCATAATTACTGGTGACATGAATAGCACACTAAATCCTGTTCTAGACAGATCTAACTTTTGACCACATAGATCCAGAGTTGATAAAGATCTAAAAGACCTGGTAGATAATATAAGCCTAGTGGATGCCTGGCAGATCCTTCACCCAGATGGGAAAGAGTACAACTTCTGGTCCCAATGTAACAACTCAGGTTCCAGATTAGATCAAATTTATACCCCTAGAGCTTTTATCCCTAGAATACTTGGTGTCACTATTGAAGCACAGGTAATATCTGACCATTCCCCTTTGTCCCTACTATTCTACACCTCTGATAATCCCCACATAACACAGAGATGGAAACTCAACAATTTCCTACTAGAAAACAACTGAAGTTTTCAACAAAATTAACATCAATATTGAAGAAATCCTCTCTTTCAATAACCCGAATGATACTTCCTGGAATAATACCTGGGACTGTCTCAAGTATTGTTTGAGGGGCATATTTATAAGGGAAGTTTCTATCATCAAGAAAAAAATCTTCAAAAACAGCAAGAAGCCCTAGCAAAGATTATTGAACTAGAAAAAGCATTAGTGAATTCCAATTCTCCTGAGCTGTGGAGATCATGGTCTAAAACTAAATTAGAGTATAATGAATGTATCAGCAGTGAGGCTATTTACACCATCATGAAGGCTAAACTAAATTATGTGGACTCCAGACCTAGGGCTTCCAAAATCCTAGCCATAAGAATTTTCCAAAAATAGTAACACCACTAATATCACATCTATTAGAAACAAGAATACTGGGGACATAATGGCAGGCCATCTCCAAATAAATAAAGAATTCCACAATTTTTACCAAACACTCTATTCTAAAGAGGCGGGTACCACTTCTATTGATTTAGAAGAATTTTGCAACGGTATTAATATTCCCTCCATGCCAGACTCATTGGCCCTAATCACAAAAGAAGAAATCTTAACTGCCATCAAACAACTCAAGAAAAATAAAGCACCAGGTCCAGACAGCTTCTCAGCTAACCTCTATGGTACCTTTCACAAAAAAAAAAAATAGTCCCTGTTTTGGTAGAAATCTTTAATCAAGCACTGGAAGATGGCAAGCTTTCCCAAGAAATGACCAAGGGTTTAATAACTTTAATACAGAAACAAGGTAAAGACCCATTGGACTGTGGAAGCTATAGGCCTATCTCTTTGATCAACTCGGATGTTAAACTTCTGGCCAAAGTGCTCGCTAATAGACTGGAGACAGTAGCTCATCTTTTAATATCCAAACATCAGATGTGATTCATGAAAGGGGAGATATGCAGTGGACAACACAAGGAAACTATTCCACATGATGCAAGCAGCTAATACCTAGTTGTTGCCCTATGGCCTTATCTCGCTTGACGCTGAGAAGGCTTTTGACAGGGTAGCTTGGTCCCATATATTTAGTTCCCTTAAAATATATGGTTTTCCTGATGCTTTCTTAAGTTGGATTCACATTTTATATCAAAATTACTCATCAGCAGTAGTGACTAATGGTGTGATTTCTCCCTTTTTTGAGATGGGACGAGGCACCAGACAGGGGTTGCCCTCTTTTGCCTCTTTTATTTAATATCACCTTGGACCCCTTAATAAGGCATTTGTCACATGAAAAATAAATCAAAGGCATTAAAGTAGGTCAAAAGGAACATTTTTTTTATTTAGTTGTTTAACCAGGTATAGCACACTAAGCTGGAAGCTTTTTTACAGGAGCGACCTGGGAGCACAATGAGGTTAAGTGACTTGCTCAGGGTCACACAGTATGCAAGTGGAAGCTGTGGGATTCAAACCCAGGTCTGGTCTGCTGGATGTCACCAGATTTGCAGCTCAGAGCTTTAGACCACTGCACTATACTGCCTCCTATTAATAGCTGCTTATGCAGATGATATACTTCTCATGATTTCTGACCCAGTCTCTTCCCTTCCCTATGTTTTTAAAATAATACAAAACTTTGGTGAGATCTCTGGTTATAAGCTTAATAAGGGAAAGACCAACTTTTTACCCCTCAACAAGCATTGCATTAAGGAAGATATTGACAATATTGGGATCTCATGGTCAAAAGATTTTATAGAATATTTAGGTATTCATATTTACAAAAATATTAACAAAACAATTACAAAAAATGCAGCAAGAGTCAGACAAAAAGCATCACATGATTTAATTAGATGGAAAAAATTACCCTTGGTCTCTGGATAAGAATAGAAACCAGCAAAATGAATCTTCTGCCAAGACTACTCTATATATTCATGATGATACCATGTAGCTTGACAAAGAAATGGATTCAGGGAATATCTCAAGCAGCCCATTTAATTTGGGGGTATAAAAGGCACAGGTTAGCATACACGAAGAACAAGATAACAAGAGGAGATAAGGTAGGAGCCTACACATATGTAGGTATCAGGGGAACCTCTATTATTGATCTTTGTTGGATCTCTTTAGAAATAATCCCATCTTTGGAAGATCTTAGAATTGGGACAAGAACAGAAAGTGAACATTGCCCTTTAGAAATTAAAAGGAATTTGTGGTTGAATTAAAAAAAAACAACAGATTGACAGGAAACAGGATCTGGTGAGAGTTAGAAAAGGTATTAGATGGGATCTTTTAACAAACTTTAATTCCATCAAACTACTAACTGATAATGGAATCAGAGAAAACTTGCTTTATATGGAACAATTTAAAACTGCTGTTGACTTCATAAATAAGTATAGTGAGATAATGAAGTCTTTGTCATTCATCATATTAAAAGATATAGATATTAAGATAAAAAAGGGAGTAAGTGGTTTGATGATGATTGCTGGATAAGTAAAAGAGAATTAAACAGATGTGCCAGAGAAAAATACAAATTTCCATCTAGAATTAACAGATTCAATTTAAATAAAAAAAGAATAGAGTATAAAAAGATGTTGAAAATCAAAAGAAAAAATTATAGAATCAAAATGTGGAATCAGTTTGAGAAAATAACCAAAGAGAAAAACAATAAAACATTTTGGAGAACAATCTTAAAGGGATGGGATGAGATCCCTAAACAGTATGAGAATTATATAGATCCCTTGACTTGGGAAGAATACTATAAAGCCATGTTCCATAGGCAGGATATGGAATATAATGATAAAGATGACTGGCCCCCAATATTATTTGAAATATCCATAGAGGAAATATTTTATGTTATCCAAAATGCTAAAAGACACAAGGCCCCTGGACCAGATTGGATACCGATGGATATTATTGTGGATGATCCTTCTTTGTGGGCTCCAGTACTTTTCAACTCATTCAAAATGATTATACAAGCAGAGATTTTACTGCATACTCGGAGGGAAAATATAATAATTCCCATTCTTAAGAAGGGAGATTGGAGAGACCCTATTAATTATAGGCCAATCAGCTTGTTGGATAACTCTCAAAAAATATTTACAAAGATTTTATTTCACAGAATAATGGAATGAGTAAAAAGTGAGAAGATTTTGGATGAGGCACAGGCAGGTTTTATGCCTGGCCACTCCACTATAGATCAGTGTTTTGTTTTGTCCCATCTGATACACAAATACCCTAAATTAAAAAACCAAAACTATTCTGTGTTTTTGTTGATTTGAGAGCAGCTTTCAACAGGGTGGTTAGGGGAAAGTTATGGAAAATACTACAAGGTTATGGATTAGACCAAGCTATTTTGCAATTAATAAAAAAATTATACCAGGATAATTACACCTCAGTACGCTATAATACTAAAGGGGACTGTACTAACAAATTTCCAACTAACTTAGGTCTGCGACAGGGTTGTGTATTATCTTCCATCCTATTTAATTTGTTCCTTAACAAGCATTGATAGATCTGAGGGATCCGGAGCTGCACATGCCCAGGCTGGGATCCTCGGCTTGGCCATATTTGGCATATGCTGATGACGTGGTTTTAGTATCCACAAGTTATTTGGGGATCAAAAGGAATATGTCCCAATTTCTTAGGGAGTGTCTTAAACTTGATCTTGAAATTAACTTCACCAAAACAAAGTACATGATATTTAACAATAAACCTATTAGAAAAGGTAGAATGTGTAGATTAACATGTGGTAAAGACGACATTGAGTATGTGACTAAGTTTTGTTATCTTAGCATAACTTACACATACAATCTCAAATGGAGAGAACACGTCAATACAATTATTGAAAGGATCAATAAAATAATATCACTTTTCAAAAGGTTTAATTATAAATACAGGGGCCAATCAGTAGTAGGTTTGCTCAGGATAATAAATGCTAAAATACATACCCAGATATTATAAGGAGCAGAGGTATGGGGATTGGAAAAAAACAGAACAGTTGGAAATAATTTTAAATAAATTTTACAAATACTTGTTGGCTGTACCTAAGGGGGCTGCATCTAGCTTAGTAAGATTAGAGTTAGGACAATTTCAAATCAAATGTTTTGCAGAAATAAGGTTGGTAAACTATTGGTTCAAAAAATTTAATATGCAAGATAACACTTTTCCTAGAATGTGTTTAGAGGAAATGCTGTTGTACTACTCAGATGGATTCATTTTCCCAAGCACTATTGTTTTGAATACAATTATTAAGCAGTGTGGATTATTGGACTTGATTATACTTAATCATAAAATTTCGTAAAAAGAAATAAAAGAAATTATCAAGACTAGAATTAAGTACATTCATTTTCAGAGAGAAATAGCCATGGCCAAAAATCTAAAATTGAGCAATTGGCTGGCCAACAATGTGAGAAATCAACCTGGACTTAATCAATATTTATATTTAATTAAAAATCCTAACAACAGAAAAGCTTACACGAAGTTCAGGTTTGAACTTATAGAAAGTAATATTTTGAACAAAAAATATGGTACAGGTAATTTCAAAACATGTGCCTGTGGGAAAGATGAGGAGTTTCCTAAGCACCTCCTTTTATTTTGCACTTTATATTCACCTCAAAGGAATATATATCTGGGTGATATACTCTCAAAGCTTGACATGGGATCTATATATCAGTTTAATTACATGTTAAAAACAGAAGTTAAAATACATTTAGAAAAATATCAAGGTTTTTTAGGTTAATTGAATATAAAAAGTCACATATTTATTTTAAAAAACAAAACTCACCCCAGTTAAGGACTTTGGTGATTTAAACAAATAACATATTTTATAATAATGTATTGTAGTTATAAGAATGTGGGTTATGTATTTGTAAGCTGCCACATGTTGAATTGTATATGAGGACAAGATGATGTGTTAATTATGTAATAAATGTATATTTATTGATGTTGTAACAACAATTTTAATTTGTTAACAATAAAAGTTTACTACTACTACTACACGAAGATGTGTCACACTAAAAATAAGGGGGATCTAAAGACACCTGATTTCTATCTTTACTTTTTAGTGGATAGAACAACTCAATTAGCTTTCTGGTTTAAAATAGGGACAACACAGACATATGTACCTAATTGGGTATATATTGAACAGGATATTATGAACTTACAAGGGACAGATATAAGATCTCCATTTTTTCCAAAACCCTTGGGAAGTTACAAAAATAAAATACTTGCTGATTCTATTAGACAAATCAAACAACTATCCCTACTACCGAATCTTAATTTGGATCAGGCCAGGCTACAACTGATTTGGAGCAGCCCAAACTTTCTAAAAGAGGCATCCTTGGAATGGCAGAAAAGGGGGAATATTGTTAATGGGGGACCTGAATATGCCAGATGTTAACTAGAGCACCTTTGCTGCAGCCACATCCAAGAGCAGGGTTATTCTTGATGCCCTACAGGGGGCATGCCTCAGACAGCTAGTGGTGGAACCCACTCAGGAAGGAGCAATCTTAGATCTGGTACTGTCAAATGGGGATGGAGAAAGGGTCTCAGATTTAGAAGTGGGTAGCAATCTGGGGACAAGCGACCACCAAACAAATGTGGTTCACGATAAACACAGCCATAGAGTCCAGCCATACAAAAGCAAGAGTACTGGACTTTAGGAGGGCTGACTTTTGGAAAATGGGAGAGTGCATCAGAAAAGCACTAGCAAATGGGCAAGAAGGAGGGGTGGAGGAACAATGGGGGAAATCAAAACAGCCATCACAGAGGCAACAAGCCTTTGTGTGAAGCAAATCAACAAAACAAAATGAAGGAGAAAACCACTATGGTTCTCAAAAGAGGTGGCAGGGAAGGTTAAGGAGAAAAATGTAGCATTCAGGAAGTATAAGTAAGGAGCAGGACAGAGAGCTGTACCAGTTAAAGCAGAAGGAAGTAGGGAAGGCAGTCCGAATGGCAAAGGTCCAAACTGAGGAAAAGATAGCCTATTCAGTTAAGAAGGGGAATAAAATCTTTTATAGGTACATTAGGAAGTGAAGAAAGACAAAGAGAGGGATAGTGAGGCTTAATAAAGGGAAAGGAGGGTAGGCAGAGGGTGACAGTGAAAAAGCAGGGATACTGAACGAATACTTCTGCTCAGTATTCACAAAAGAAGAGATGGGGAGGTACCTAAATCAAAAAATAGAAGCATTCTGGATAGGGAGGTTGATACCAGTCCATTCACAGAAGAAAGGGTTTTGAAAGAACTGAAGGTGGACAAAGCAATGGGGCCTGATGGAATTCACCCAAGAATTCTAAAATAACCTAGGGGAGAACTAGTGACACCACTGACTACCCTCTTTAACAAATCATGGGAGGATGGTGTGGTACCTGAGGACTGGAGGAGGGCAGATGTGATTCCCCTTCACAAAAGTGGGAGCAAGACAGAGGCAGGAAACTACAGGCCTGTTAGTTTGACCTCAGTGGTAGGGAAAATGATGGAATCACTTCTGAAGGAAAGAACTGTTGAGTTCCTAGAGGCCCGTGGAGCACAGGAGCCACAGCAGCATGGATTCACAGCAGGAAGGTCATGTCAGATGAATCTAAAAGATTTCTTTGACTGGGTGATCAAAGTAGTAGACCAAGGAGGGGCTGTGAACATGGCCTACCTAGACTTTAGCAAGGCATTTGACACAGTTCCACACAAAAGATTAATATACAAGTTAGCCAGCCCTGGAGTGGGCCCCAAGATGGTAGCCTGGGTAAAAAATTGGCTGGACAACAGGACGCAGTGGGTAATAATAAATGGAGTCCACTCTGAAGAAAGGGGGGTTACTAGTGGGGTACCACAGGGTTCAGTATTGGGACTGGTCCTCTTTAATGTCTTTATAAGTGACATTGCAGACGGACTGGAAGGAAAAGTATGTCTCTCTGCAGATGACACAAAGATCTGCAACAGGGTCGATACAGGAGGCGGGGTGGAAAGGACGCAAAGGGACTTGGCAAGGTTGGAGGAATGGTCAATGGAATGGCAACTTATATTCAATGCAAACAAGTGCAAAGTAATGCACCTGGGAAACAAAAACCCAAGGGAAAAGTACACAATGGGGGGTGAGATACTAATAACAACAAATATAGAAAGGAACCTGGGGTAATCATATCAAATGACCTTAAGGTGGGCAAACAATGTGAGAAGGCAGTAAGGAGGGCTGGCAGGATACTGTGATGCATAGGGAGAGGCATCACCAGTAGAAAACAGGAAGTTGTCATCCCTCTGTACAGACAGTTGGTGAGACCCCATCTGGAGTACTGCATGCAGTTCTGGAGACCCCATCTCTGTAAGGACATAGACAGGTTGGAGGCTGTCCAGAGGAGGGCAACTAAAATGGTGCAGGGTCTACACCAGATGACATATGAAGAGAGATTAAAGCACCTTAACATGTATACCCTCGAAGAGAGGAGGGACGTGATAGAAATTTTCAAGTACTTCAAGGGAATCAACAAAGTCCAAGAGAGTAGCATCTTTCAGAAAAAGAGATGTGCAAGAACAAAGGGGCACAATTTGAAGATAGAGGGGGGATGGCTCAGAAGTAATGTGAGGAAGTATTTTTTCATGGAGAGGATTGTGGATACATGGAACAGCCTTCCTGAGGAGGTAGTAGAGTCAAAAACAGTGGGGGAATTCAAGAATGCATGGACAGACATATGGCAATTCTAGTGGGGGAAGGGTAGGAGGAACTAGGCTGTTGGTTAACAAGGATCTGCAGCTTATCCATTAGGTAGGGAAATGGACAGACTAGGTAGGCCAAGCGGTCCTATCTGCCATCAAATTCTATGTTTCAATAAAACCAATTGATAACAGAATTTGGAGACATAAAAGTATCCACTTAATTCGGGATACTAACAAAAATGGATCATTTTTTTGCTGATTTTGGTAGACAAGTTTGGTATTTCCTATGGAGATGGTGCGCTTTACACATCTATTCAACAAATAATTCAGGATAAACTTGACCTAACCATACCACCCAATGAAAACACTCTCTCTTTTCTCAGCAGCATGAGACTATCGCCTTCCATCTCTTATTTCTATGCATTATTTGTGGAACTGGTCAGGGGGTCGGCAACAGAATCAGTTAGATGATGGTCACACGCTCTTGGGTGTCCCACTGATGATTGGGGCTGGGAAAGTATATGGTCATTGGCTTTTAAAACATTCAGTATGGTAGATCTTAGACTAATTCATTTTAAGACCATACACAACCTATACTACACTCCTGTTCAGAGATTTAAGATGGGTTTGTTCTCTTCTCCGATATGCCAGAAATGTAAACTTAGTGCTGGTACATTGTTGCACATGTTCTGGTCCTGTCCTCTTGTACAATCATTATGGACAGAAGTGGAGCTTTTGTTTCAATCTGACCCTATGATTTCAAATAATATTTAGCTAAACATATGTATCTTGGGTCACTTCGAAACTCACACACACTGTACGAAAGGTCAGAAACAATCTTTTCTTTTGATAGATACATCCATCCATTAGACATGTTATTTTAAAATATTGGTTGGAGGACAACATACCTACCATACAAGAATGGAGAAACAACATATTAGAGAGTCTCAGGCTAGAAAGATTGGTGTTATCCATGCTAGTCAGACCCCATCTGGAGTACTGCGTGCAGTTCTGGAGACCCAATCTCCGCAAAGACATAGACAGGATGGAAGCTGTCCAGAGGAGGGCAACTAAAATGGTGCAGGGTCTGCACCGGAAGACATATGAAGAGAGACTTAAGGAGCTTAATATGTATAGCCTCGAGGAAAGGAAGGAGGGGGGACATGATAGAAACTTTCAAGTACCTCAAGGGAATCAACAAAGTCCAAGAGGGTAGCATCTTTCAAAAAAAGAGGTGTGCAAGAACAAGGGGCACAATTTGAAGATAGAGGGGTGGCTCAGAGGTAATTTAAGGAAGTATTTTTTCATAGAGAGGGTTGTGGATGCATGGAACGGCCTTCCGGAGGAGGTTGTGGAGTCAAAAACAGTGGTGGAGTTTAAGAATGCATGGGACAGTCGTAAGGCAATTCTAGGGGGTGGGGGTAGGAAGAAGTAGGCTGCTGGTTAACTAGGATCTGCAGCTTATCCATTAGGTAGGGAAATGGGCAGACTGGGTGGGCCAAGCGGTCCTAATCTGCCATCAAATTCTATGTTTCTATGTTATCCTTAAGAGACAATCCACCTAAAATAATAAAAAAAGTGGGACATTATATACAAGTTGCCATGTACTACGTATCAGACCTAGGTCTTGCCACAATTCTACAATTCATTATGGTACTCTTTGTACACCCATGTACTTAGGGATGATGTGTCCGACTTGGAGTGACCTCTCATAGACCTCTCACTATCCCGATACTGTCTCATCTATCATATCTTCTTCTTTGCTTCATTCTGTCACTCTGCTTATATCCTTTTGGTTATTTTTGCCATGGACTATTTCTCTTTACTCTGCCTCTCTTTCTCTTTGAAGTATATTACATTATCAACTTTGTCTCTTACAGTCAAATGATTATTCTGTTATTGTGAAACGTATTATGTATTGCTACACTGACATTATTCACACTACTTCAATCTACATTACCTAGTTGGATGAGTTTTTAGGTAATCTAGGAGACGAAGAATATAAAGGTATTGTTCTATTTGGATATAATACTTATTTGTATCCTATGTATGCTTAGGTATCTGTTACATATTTATATTTCACTCTAAGATAGACTCTTATTTAATGATTGTATTTATTTATTCGTCCTGTATTCTTATTATTAAACAATAAAAATGTTATTGACAAAAAAAAGCAACCTATGTGGCAGCATTCCAAGTTGTTCTGCTTCAGTAGTGACATCACTACTGCAGCAGAGCAACATAATGATGTCACTACTGCAGCAGAACAAGCATATTCCAGGCATGGAATTCATGCATAACAGCATTCCACCATACACTATACTCCAATATAATTACTGCTGACCATAAATATCAACCGGATTACTGTTTTGTTAGAAATGCATATCAACCTGATTTGGGGTTATTATGCTCCAAAGGCAATAATAACCCAAAATCCTGTTGATATGACACTTCATAATAACCCAAAATCCAGTTGATATGACATTCCCCAAAGAAAAAACTTTAAAACTGAAGCATTCCATTGTTTCACAAAAAGTATTTCAACTGCAGTATTTTCAACTGTTTTATTCATGTACAGTTCAATGTCTTCAAAAATAAAACTGCACTCTAGCTAAAAAATGTTTTTTTTTTTTTTCTTTCAAGTTGCTAGAAATATAGTCTAAACATCCACACCAGCAATTATGAAAAATAAAGGATAGGTAAGTTTGATGTTATGGATTTTTTCACACACCCTCAGTGTGTGATGACCACATAAACCTCTTGAGCTTTGCTCTCGAGGTTTACAGGTCATCACACACCTTGGGTGTGTGAAAAAAATTCATAACACACACTTTTACCTATCCATTGTTCTCTATTCTCTCTCTCTCTCTCTCTCTCTCCAGCCAGTTCCAAACAAATACAAACAGAACACTGCAGTTGGCTAGCTTCTGAATTCTACTCCCCATCTCCAAATCCTGCAGCAACTGTAGAAAGAAGCAGAAAGATAGTCACACATTGCAGTCATAAGCACTTTTACCCATTCCCAATCGTATTTATCCCAAAACATATGACTGCACAAACAGAACATAACGTGGCATAATCATTTATTTCCCTTATACATACACACTTAAATGCCAATTAACCAATTAGGTACTGTATTCCTGCCCAATTAAGTGCCATATGGCTACCCAGTTAACTGCTACCACTTAATTAACCTATGAACACTGTAATTACACAGTAATTACTGGTGACCCCCCATCACACTGATTATCATTGTGATCAAATGCCGTAATAACCAGGTATGACATCATACCCAGTTATTACAATGTTTGGAACACTCGTGCATCACTTTCACTTACAGTACAACCATGGTAAACATGCCACTCTGTAAGTCCCTGCTTGAGCTATTATAAAAAATGAAACAGAAGTCACTCTGTGGCTATGAAGTTTTTTATACACACCGTCAATGTATGATGACCACATAAAGCCGTCGAACTTTGCTCTCGAGGTTTGTGGGTCATCACACACCTCGGTGTATATTTATTTATTTCAAAGTTTCACCAAGAAAAGATACCGAGCTGAGTAGCAGCTAATTTCCAGATGCATCTGGGGGGGCAATAGTAATTTAACAAATCAAACCATTTACAGTACAATATTCACAATATAAATTGCAATATTTACAAACAGGAGCAGAACCATGTATGCAACATATGCAATAAGAGGCACTCAACAAAAGGCAACTTTGAGTTAAGGGTGGCATACAGCAGAGGATACTAGTTAAATGATCCAGAAACTATACAGGAGGAGACAGTGGAAATCAGACAGAGGTTCAGTTGTAGGTAGTAGGGGGACTAGGGTGTTATAGGAGGAAGGAAAAGACAAAGGGAAAGAATGGTGGGGGGAAGAGGATGAGTGGAAGTGCAGGGGTGGAGAATCAGGAGCATCTGCAGGATGGAGAAAGGAAGTCTCAGAGAAGAGAGGAGAGGGAGCGAAAAGAAGTGGCAGAGAGGATGGATGGGTGAGGGAATTCCTCAGTTCATGGAGGTGGAAGGAGAAAGCAGCCTGGCCAGCTGAAGATGACCTAGGTGAGAGTGCTAGGGAGCGAAAGCCAAAGATGCAGATGGAGTTGGAGGAGGGAGGGTGTGTGAAAAAAAACAACAACTTCATAACACATAGACTCATATGCATTATTCTATAATAAGAATAACTGGCTCTCGTGTTTTCCCATAGGGAAACTGGGTTGTAATTTTGTCATTATAACTGGCTGGTTATAATGACAAACATGCGCCCAGTTTCCCTAGCTCAGTGCATGTACCAGTCGCGCTTTTCCTCTTCTCTGCACTGTCCCCTGCTATCCTGCTTCTCAATGCTCCACAGTTTACTGACAGTAGGAGTCAGCAGTAAGTTCTTTTTTATTTCAAACAAAAATATAACTGGGCACAGGAATTTTTTTTTCGGTCAGAAACAAAAAAAGCTAAACACTGCTTTACTTTGGGAGCTCCCACGGGCCGTGCTGAAACCCCAACTGTCTACAGCTCGACTCAATCCCCAGCAGTTATTCAAAGTAAAGGATGGGTAGGTGGGCAAAACTCGAGCTTTGCTCTGGGGGGTTTATGTGGCATCCCGCACCTCGGGGGTCTGTAAACTCCTCGACATAACCACCTACCCATCCATTATTCTCTATTTTAACATCTAACAAACACACTCCAAAGCACCTTATTACAACCTTATTAGCACATGTACCAGTAACCCTAAACATCTCACAAGAACTAGACACATGGTGGATTCCCTGCAGGGAGAGGGCCTCAAACAACTGGTACAACAACCCACAAGAGACAGGGCTTTCCTAGATCTAGTACTGACCAACAGGGAAGGGATCACAGATCTCCAGGTAGAAGGTCACCTGGGGGCCAGTGACCATCACATGGTATGGTTCAATTTGGCCACTACATCTAAATCATCCCATTCCAAGGCAAAATATGGGACTTCAGAGGAGCTGACTTTGATAAGATGGCCAACAGAGTTAAGCTATCCCTGGCAAAAGAAACACAGGTGAGGTACAGGCAAAGTGGGCAAGCATTAAGGATGCAATACTTGAAGCAACATTCCATTGTGTTAGACAGAAAAGGAAGTGCAAAGAAGGGAAACCACTTGGTTCTCAAATACAGTAGCAGAAAAGGTCAGAGCCAAAAGGCTGGCCTTCAGGAAATATAAGGGAACACAGCGGGATGAAGATAGGGAGGCATACCAAACTGCCCTAAGGGAAGCAGGGAAGGCAGTAAGGCAGGCAAAGTCCCAAACTGAGAAAACACTAGCACGTAATAAAAAAGGGGACAAGACTTTCTATAGATACATTAGTGAAAGGAGAAAGTCCAGAGGGGGTAGTGCTAAACTCAAAGGAGAAAAGGGGGCATGTGAGGAGGAGGAGGAGGACCTGTAAAAGCATCTATCTGAATAGATACTTTTGCTCAGTATTTACTGAAGCGAAGGTAGGGCAGGGCCCACAGCTCAGCACCATGGACACAGTGGGGAGGGAGGTGAGCACTACTCCCTTCACAAAAGAAAGGGTCCTACAAGAGCTTGCTAAGCTTAGGGTGGACAAGGCAATGGGACCTGATGGCGTACATCCCAGGGTACTAAAGGAGCTAAGGGTGGAACTAGCAGAGCCATTATCAGAACTGTTTAGTGAGTCTCTGAGCACAGGAGAGGTCCCAGAAGACTGGAGAAGGGCTCATGTGATCCCGCTCTACAAGAGTGGTAGCAGGGAGGAGGCAGGAAACTACAGACCAGTCAGTCTTACCTCAGTACCGGGCAAGATTATGGAGGCACTCCTTAAGGAAAGAATAGTGCAACACCTGGAATCCATAGGGGCACAGGATCCAAGACAGCATGGGTTTACAAAAGGAAGGTCCTGTCAAACTAATCTCATAGATTTCTTTGACTGGGTAACCAGAGTGGTGGACCAAGAGGGAGCAGCTGATGTCGCCTACCTTGACTTCAGCAAAGCTTTCAACACTGTTCCACATGGAAGATTGATAAATAAGCTGGGTTGGCTCAGGGTGGGTCAGAAGTTGGTCAACTGGGTGGCAAACTGGTTAATAGGCAGAAAACAGAGAGTGGTGGTAAATGGTATACAGTCAGAAGAGATGCAAGTCACAAGTGGGGTACCTCAGGGATCAGTCCTGGGGCCAGTCCTCTTCAATATCTTCATTAATGACATTGCAGATGGACTAGAGGGTAAGGCTTGTCTGTTTGTAGATGACACCAAGATCTGCAACAGAGTAGATGATCCAGATGGGGTGGGCAGAATGAGAAGAGATCTGGATAAACTAGCAAAATGGTCAGAAGAGTGGCAACTGGGATTTAATGCAAAGAAGTGCAAGATCATGCACATAGGGAAGAGAAAGCCTGAAGCCACCTATAGGCTGGGAGGGGAGTTGCTGGCAGTCACAAAGGAAGAGAGAGACTTGGGCATCATCATCATCACCGATGACCTGAAATCTTCCAAGCAGACCTCTAAAGCAGTAGGTAAGTCTAGGGGGATGTTAGGGTGCATTAGTAGGGGTATCACAAGTCATAAGAGGGAGGTAAAAATCCCTCTTTACAAGACACTGGTTAGGCCCCATCTGGAGTACTGCATGCAGTACTGGAGGCCACACCTTCACAAGGACATTAACCAAATTGAGGCAGTCCAGAGGAGGGCAACCAAAATGGTGGAGGGACTGCATCAGAAGACATATAAGGACAGATTAACGGAGCTCAATATGTATACCCTTGAACAAAGGAGGGAGAGAGGTGATATGATCGAAACATTCAAACACCTTAAGGGCATTAACAAGGTGAAAGAGTCTAACATGTTTAAATATAAGAAAAATAGCAGGACAAGAGGACACAGCATGAGATTAGAGGGAGGCCAATTAAGGGGGAATGTGAGGAAATTCTTTTCACAGAAAGAGTGGTGGATGCATGTAACGGCCTACCTCAGGAAGTGGTGGCTATGAATACAGTGCAGGGCTTCAAACAGGCATGGGATAGGCATAAGGGAGCAATACAGATGAGTATGAATAGATAGGCCACTGACAGAGCAAAGGCCGATGGCACATTTATAAGGTAGAAAAAGATATGGGCAGACTGGATGGGTCTTGTGGTCCTTATCTGCCATCAACCTCTATGTTTCTATGTTTCTAAACTCTCACATAAGAAGTCCCCAAAAAACAGCACAAATGCAAAGTCTACAAAATAAAAATTGCCCCAGCCTAAAAGCCCTATCACCACCCAACACATCTCTCCATCCTCACTCACCAAACAGCAATGTCCCTTGACACTCCAGCTCCCTCACAGGTAAGTCTTCTATGCTGCTGCTGCCTCCTTCATACTACTGCTACCTTCGTGCTGATGCCACTGGCATCACAATGCTGCTAACTAGTGCTCCAGACCACACACACACACAGTGTTGCTTCTAAGTGCCATCCTCACCCAAAAATAAAGGCTAAACCACTGCCAGATGCAGGTGCCACCCCATCCCCAAGTGCCATCCTGAATGCAAGCCTTAAGCACACTGCCACAGACACACCTCCTGTTATAGGAGAGCCCTACACTACGGGAAAAAGAAAACTACGGACATACATCCTCTCACACCAAAAATGCCACTACACTATAGATACAAATGTAGTACAGAAAACAAAAAAAAAACAAAACCTGGAAATAATCACAAATGCAATCTTTTTTTTCTCAACTCTATTTATCACCGGCTGGCCAGGGAACTCTCTCAGGCATACCCCCGCACCACTGCTGTTCTACCACCCTGCCTGAAGTCCGGTCTCTGGGAAATCAGGGACAGATACCCCCAAGACCAGTCTGACCTGACAGACCCCCCCCTGGCTCTGAGCCCCCTGAGGTAGGGCTGCTGTCCACCCTGGCACTCTATCTACTGGGTGAGGGGGGGTTGGAGAGAGGGTTGGATGAATACAAAATAACTTGTTGTTTGCATTTCATATATATATATATATATATATATATATATATATATACACACACACACACATATCATATATATATATATATATATATATATATATATATATATATATAGTTATATCTATATATATTATAGTGGTACGGTAGTGCCACTATAGTTAGGGTTGAGTACCCCATTTAAGGTTAAATCTGAAATTTGGCAGCTTAATAACTGTGCCACCATGTGACAGAGTTGCCTGAAATTTAACATGCGTATTCTGGTACCATAGATCTCTGGGTCTGCCAAGTTTTGTAACGGTCGGATATACGGTTGTGGAGCTACAGAGTGCCGAATCACGCACAAATTATGCATTTTTGCGCATTCTTTGCTCACGCCTACAGGTCGCACGGTCTGTGCGACTGGTCCAAAACCTTCAGAGAGCATGCAGCCACGGTCCCCGATGTGTCTTTTGAAGATTCCGTGAAAAAATATTAAACAGTTCAAACGTTATTCAAAAAACAATTTTCCCATTATAGTCAATGGGAAAAGTTAACAAAAAGTTTGAAAGTGTCGCAAATGCAGTTTTTAGTGTCACAATTGACCCCATAGTGTCGCAAATCCACCATCTTGTTTTCAGTTGGTGTCACAGAAATGCTTGGTATTTAAATTTGGGACCCTCTAGGGACACAGTTCTTGCTGCGTTCACCTAGTCGAATCTTGAGGATGCTAGCCATGTCTTTTTTTTTGGGGGGGTTAAACACCCCAAAAATAGGTTTTTCAAATTTGTGTAAACAGTAGTGTCGCACATTTAAAACTTTCGTTATTTTTTTTGGGGAAATTGTCGCAAATCACAACACTACTTTGCGACACTATGCCCAAAACAATAGGAAATCTTTGCCACACTGCTGCAAAAGAACGTTTTGGTCTTTTGCGCTGAAATTTGGAGGGAGGAAGGCCAAGATTCCACAGATATGCCTTTTCATAGTTTGGTGACAATATATTGGAGGGCTGCAAAGTTATGGCACTCTGAAGTTGACGATTTTTCCCATAGGCTAACGTTACGGCATTCGCTGCGCCTTTTGGGGCCCGTATCTTGAAAACGCTTCGAGATACAGACTTTTTGTCGGAAAAATGCTTAGCCCCTCACTAGTGGGCTAAGTACAAAACTAGCCTGGAAAGTCATAAATAATATGAGATTTTAATTTTTTTTCTACATCGTACGGTTCCTGAGATATAAGCAATTTAGTATTCCAAGTGTTAATTTTCTGCTCCGAGGCCCATTATTATGCATACATTCTTTGTATTCACTGTGCTTCTGAATGCACCTTTTGGGGGGAAAAAAAGGGTGTGCATTTCCATTACTGTTACAGTTAGCATTTCCACTTGCGTTTCCGTAACCGTTTGCGTTAGCGTTCCTGTTTATGTCACCGTGTGCATTACTGTTTGCATTTGCATTTGCATCACTGTTAACATTTGCATTTCCATTACTGTTTTTGTTTGCATTTTCTTTTGTGTCACCGTGTGCATTACCACTTGCTTTTGCATACGTGCTTCCATTTGCGTTTGTGTTTGTGTAACCTTTGGCATCATCTTTGGTGTTACCGTAAGCGTTTGCATTTCCAATTGCGTTATCGTGACTGTGTGCGTTATGATTTGCATTTGTGTACGCGCTTGCATTTGCGTTTCTGTTACTGTTCCCTTTGGCGTCATCGTTGGTGTTACCGTAAACGTTTCAGTTTCCAATTGCGTTACCGTTACTGTTTGCATGTTCATCACCGTTTGCATTTCTGTTGGCCATAGCATTTGCGTTTTCAGTAGCATTTCCGTTGTTGATTTCGTTACTGTTTCCTTTTGGATCGCCGTTTGCATTTTTGTTACCGTTTGCATTTCCGTTAGCATTTGCGTTAGTGTTTTCATTAATGTTTGCATTTCTGTTGCCGTGAGCATTTACGCTGTCATTTGCATTACCATTTCTGTCTTCATTAACGTTTGCATTTCTCTTACCGTTTGCATTATCGTTTACATTTGCGTCGCCATGTGCGTTACCATTTGCGCTTGCGTTTGCATTACAGTTAGCGTTACTATTTTATTTTACCTCACTGTTTCCATCACCGTTTGCATTACCATTACCGTTTGTGTTTTGCATATGCATACTGTAGTGCAAAATATTATGTTTTAGCTATTTTTCTGTACTGACTTCTGCGACACATAGCACTTCCACTGTGTGCTTATTTTATTTAGCTTTTGTTTACCGGGTAAGTACACTAGACAAGTATTATGCCTATTTTCAGGAACGATTGGTCTGAAAGTTGGAAGGTAGAAAGATATTTGTTCAAGGAACATGGCAGGTTTTGTTTGGTGAAAAAATGTTGTTCCATTCCACAGTTATGGCCATTTGAAGTTGGCCCACTTTGCAGTCCACCATTTTAGTGCATTTTCGGCCGTTACCAATTTTCATTTCAGTTGGTCATACAGTTTTTGCACAGCAAAGTGACATAAAAAATCACATGGTGGGCCCCACGCTCCCACCACCACATTCCATTCATTTTTTATAGTACACATTCTCAAAAAGAAGGGAAATTCATGGCAAAAAACTCCATTTAATACATCACTTAGGGTTGTTCCACAGCGACAAAAGCGAGGAAATTCTATATTAGGGTTGAAAACCCTAACTGCGCATTCCCCCCCCACCACCACACACACACACACACACACACACACACACACACACACACACATGCAAGTAGGGGAAGGACCAAGCTAATACAACCAATCACACACAACCAGCAGCAGGTAACAGGAATAACATGCAATTATCTAAAGCACGAAACCACACACCCATGCTCCCATTGGGCTGTGGCATGGGGCCATCACTGATAACTCTCATCCCGGACATTCCACGCACTGCTAAACATGTATCACTACAGACAACTGGACATCTTGGCCCACACGCTACCACCAACACATAACACAGACTACACATATGGTATTTTGGGGTTCGCATGATCCAAAACAGGAGTTTGCACATTCCCTGAAATACTTTCAAAAATCACTTTCGCAAATGCGAAAGTGTCATGCTATGACACTTTCGCGTTTGCAAAAGTATTTTGTGAAAGTGTGCTCCTAATGGCTGCACATCTTTCCCATCATCCTGCAAGCAAATGGTTTGGTCCTTTGGGCTGAAATTTGCCGGGTGGCAAGACCTGGTCCCACAGATGTGCTTTTTCCTGCTATTGTGCTAAAATACTTAAGGATTACAAAGTTACACTGTTCCAAAATTGAGCAATTTTCCATAGACTAACATTGTGACGCCCATGATGCCTTTCACCACCCATATGTTGAAAACAAAGCGAGGTACACCATTTTCGCTACTGCCAGCTTGGTTCACCTTTATGTGAACTAACCTCGAAGAACAACTTTGTAAATAATGTATGATGTCTGAAGTCGGATTTCTCCACTTCCTACAGTAACACAGGTATACACCTCCTGCTGGATGTGTGTGATTGGGTGTGTTGCCTTGGTCCTTCCCCTACTTTCATGTGTGTGTGCATGTGGTGGGGATGGGGGGAATGCGCAGTTAGGGTTTTCAGCCCTAACACCGAATTTCCTCGCTTTTGTCACTTTGGAACAACCCTAACCGATGCATTAAATTGAGTTTTTTTGCCATGAATATATATTATAGTGGCACGGTGGTGCCACTATAGTGAGGGTTGAGTACCCCATTTAAGATTAAATCTGAAATTTTGCAGCTTAATAACTTTGCCACTGTACAACAGATTTGCCTGAAATTTGGAAGACACGGTCTGGTACCATAGGTCCCTGGACCTGCCAAGTTTCAGTGTGGTCGGAATTATGGTTGCGGAGCTACAGAGCACTGAAAAACGCACAAATTACGCAGTTTTGCGCATTCTTTGCTCACACCTACAGCTCGCACAGTTTGCATGACTGGTCCGAAACCATCAGGGAACATGTGGCCAGGATCCCTGATGTGTGTTTCAAAGATTTCGTGAAGACATATTAAACGGTTCAAAAGTTATTCAAAAAACAAATTTTCCATTATAGCCAATGAGAAAAGTTAAACTATGTGAAAGTGTCGCAAATGCACTTTTTACTTTCGCAAATGACCCCTGTAGTGTCGCAAATCAGATATCTTGTTTTCAGTTGGTGGTCACAGAAATGCTTGGCATTTAAATTTGGGACCCTCTAGGGACACAAATCTTGTTGTGTTCACCTAGTCGAGTCCTGAGGATGCTAGCCATGTCTTTTTTGGGGGGTAAAACACCCCAGAAATATGTTTTTTAAATTTTTGTAAAAAGTAGTGTTGCAAAGTACTTTCGCATATGCGACACTTTCGTGATTTCATTTGCGAAAGTGTCATGATTTGTGACACTACTTTGCAACACTATGCCCAAAACAATAGGAAATCTTTGCCACCCTGTTGCAAAAGAACGGTTTGGTCTTTTGGGCTGAAATTTGGAGAGAAGAAAGCCACGATCCCACTGATGTGCCTTGTGGTGGTTTGGTAAAAAAATATTAGAGGGCTGCAAAGTTACGGCACTCTGAAGTTGACCATTTTTCCCATAGGATAACATTAAGGCGTCCGCCGCGCCTTTCGAGGCCCGTATCTCGAAAATGGTTCACGATACAGACTTTATATTGGAAGAATGCCTAGTCCCCAACTAGGGGACTAAGTGCAAAACTAGCCTGGAAAGTCATAAATAATACGAGATTTAAATTTTTTTTCTACATTATACGGTTCCTGAGATATAAGGAATTTAGTATTCCAAGTGCTCATTTTCTGCTCCGAGGGGCATTATCATGCATACATTCTTTGTATTCACTGTGCTTCTGAAGGCACCTTTTTGGGAAAAAAGGATGTGCGTTTGTGTTACTGTTACCGCTAGGAGTTTCCATTACCGTTTGCATTAGCGTTCCGTCACGATGTGCATTACCGTTTGTCTTTTCCATTTCATTGTTACTATTTTTGTTTGTGTTTACTTTTACAGCACCATGTGCATTACCATTTGTGTTTGTGCATGTTGCATTTCTGTTTGTGTTTCCTTTGGCATCGTCGTTGGTGTTACCGTAAGCGTTTACAATTGTGGCACTGTGACCGTGTGCATTACCATTTGTGTTTGCGTTTCCATTTGCAATAGTGTTTCCTTTGATGTCATCGTTGGTGTTACCATAGCCGTTTGCATTTCCAATTGCATTACCATTACCGTTTGCATGTTCATTACCATTTGCGTTTGCATTGGCCTTAGCGTTTGCATTTTTGGTAGTGTTTTTGTTGTCGAGTGTGTTACTGTTTCCTTCTGTGTCACCATTCCCGTTTGTGTTTCTGTTTGCATTTCTGTTACTATTTGCATTTTCGTTAACCATTTGCGTTTCTGTTGCCGTTACTGTTTTTGTTACCATTTCTGTTTTCATTTACATTTGTGCTTGTGTTTCTTTTACCATTTGTGTTATCATTTTTGTTTGCATCACCGTGTGCGATACCATTTGCGCTTGCATTACCGTTAGCATTACTGTTTTCTTTTACCTTACTGTTTCCATCACGGTTTCCGTTAACGTTACCGTTTGTGTTTTTGCGTTTGCGTAGTGCAGTGCAAAACATTGTTTTTGCTATTTTTCTGCACTGTCTTCCATGACACATAGTGCAGTCAGTGTGTGGGTGATTGGTCTGAAACATGGCACATTGAAAGACCATTGTTCAAGGAACATGCCAGTTTTTGTTTGGTGAAAAAATGTTGTTCCGTTCCAGAGTTATTGCCATTCGACGTTAGCCCGCTTCACAGTTACAGATGTTTTGGTGCCAGGTCTGCCATTTTAGTGCATTTTTGGCCGCAATTTCCGCCATTTTGTGGTGCAAGACTTCTTAAAGGTGCAGAAATGTAAAAATTGAATATCTCTGGAACGATTTGGTCTTTTCACATGAAATTTGGAGGGTGTTGAGTGGACGTCCAGGATATATGAATTATGCTGTTTACATGTTTGAAAAATAATTCACTATGGAGATACTGCGTGACATAGTTAACGTTTTGTGCATAGTATTATGCATGGTGCTACTGTCTTGAAATTTATAGCATAGGTAGCCCTAGTGGTATGGAGGTACCTTGCAGTGCTTTGGTGTGTAAAACATTAACAGGTGCAGAATTATGCCATACCAACAAATGCAAAATTGGTTCCTTCTGCTTCAATAACTTATGAACTGTGTGTCCAATTTGCCTGGCATTTGGAATGCACAAACATTTATGATAGATCTTTGATTGTGACAATTTTCAGGTTGCTGCCGCTTACAGTTGCTGAATTGTGCATGTTACGTTATTTGCTCGTGACACTGTGCGACTGTTGAACAGATGTACACACAATTCTGGACACACGGTGTGCTGTGGTACATGTCTTCATTTACCAATTTTCATCTCAGTTGGTCATACAGGTTTTGCACAGCGAAGTGACAAAAATCACATGGTGGGAGCGCGGGGCCCTTCCCACCACCATATTCCATTCACTATTTATAGTACACATTCTCAAAATGAAGGGAAATTCATGGCAAAGAAGTTCATTTAATGCATCAGTTTGGGTTGTTCCACAGCGACAAAACTGAGGAAATTCGGTGTTAGGGTTGCCACCCCTTGCACTCCACGCCCACCCTGCCCCCACCAACAGGCATCAGGGTATGTGTTGAGGTAATTGATCCTAACTCTCACCCCATTCTCCTATATTGCACCACTTCAGCTTCTTTACACATGGAATGAGGTGAGAGTTGGATTGATGATCAACGCACCCGATGCCTGTTAGTGGGGTGGGTGGCATGGGGTAAGGGGTGGCAACTCTAACACCCAATTCCTCACTCTTTGTCGCCAGGAACAATCCTAACTGATGTATTAAACTGAGTTTTTGCCATAAATAAAAAATTTGTATATATGTATATATATTTATGTATATATGTGTGTATGTATATATATATATATATATATGTGTGTGGATACGACATGGCCTGACTGAAGATATCATATTTATCTTTATGAGAGGCCAATGATATCTCATGAGTGGTGAAGCCATGAGTGAGATATCATGATTTCATTGGCCTCGAGTGAAGATAAATATGATATCTTCAGTCAGGCCATGTCATGTTCTGTTTATACTATGTGTGTTTTGGGATTATTTGTAATTTACAAAGGTAAGCATTATAATTATAGTTGTGAGTATAATGTAAAGAAAAATAGAATGCCATAGGTTTTGGTTTGTAAAAAAGGTTTTTTTATTTTAGAATGTTAATAGACATAAAAGTATCTGAGATGTGTTAACTGTCTTACAATAGAGAGCAACGGCTTTTTTTTTGTATTTTCAGTAGTAAACGTGAAATTTATTGCAGAGAAGCTGTTTAAAATAGGAAGCGCTGTTGGGGTTGTGGTGTGCAGATAGGAGGGAATGAGTGCTTTTTAATTTTCACATTACAGTAGTATTTTTTAGGGGTGGGGGAGAAAGTTGTTGTGTGTTGTGGAGAAAAAGTATTTTGGTTCATTTATTTACTATTTGGGGAAGTGTGAGAGTACATTGCTTGAGTAATGGGGAATTGCGAAAGTGAGAAAGAGGTGCTTGTTGCCTTAGCAATTGTTTCTGGGTCGGGATTTGTGAGTGACCGTGTGGTGAAAGGATTGCGGATACGAGCAGCAGTACATGTTTTTCTGGTGCTGGATTTTTTTTTTTTAGTTGTGGAAAAACTAGTTTTTTGCTGAAGTTTTTGTGGACTAACTCTGGGAGGGATAAATTGAAGAATGGACATGGTTCTTTAATATGTGGTGAGTGTCACAGTGGGGGAAGGTCATTATGAGTACAAGGAAGTATTTAGGTACAATACAAAAATTGTGTGTAGATTTTTATCAGGAAACCTCACAGAAAAATCAGTAGGGTACACTTTTTAAAGAATGTAGTCAGATGTCACACAAACTGATTTTGCTGTGATTTAAATGATGCATGTTTTTTTTTTCGGGCCATTTGGTGTACGCATTTTCAATTAAAATGGATTAGAATGTGTTCGGACAAACTATGGAGGTACTACATGAGATAGTAATTGCTTTTAAGTTTTGGAGTGTGCAAACGTGTTTGCTGATGGAGTTTTTAATTTAGTGCGACAAGATTTATGAGGATTCAAGTGTTGCTAGAGCATGAGTGAGATATTAAAGTGAAACTGATGAAGCAATGTGTTCAGACAAGGAGCAAGGTGCTGTTGCTATAGTGATTGTCTTAGGGATGATGTATAGGAGTATCAAGATAAATGTATGACATATAGGAAGATTGGGATATCAATGATATCTTCACTGGCTAGCTAAGATATCATTTTTTATAGAGGTATTTATCCCAAAACACACATTGTAACATTGTATATTTTAACATTTTAATATTATAACATTGTACACTAACTTGTTTTTTTTCCTCTTTTAGATATTTCCTGAAGAAGACCTAAGGTCAAAACGTAGATTTTTAACTCTATTTTCTATTTTCAGTGTGCATTTAATATAACCATGAATGTATATATATATATATATATATATATATATTCTTTGGAAAAAACTAAGTTGATGTAGAGATTAGGGTTGTAAAACGCAAAGGAAAAACATTAGGTTGGGTCTCCAGAGTATTGGCAAATCAGTGGTGGGGTCTTACTTGGGGTTGTCAACACTAATGCCCACCTCCTCCCCCCAGCCATAGCCTTCTGTCTGAAGCACAAGGTACAGCTCCAGCCTAGTGCCTCATAGCGATACAGTATGGCCAACATAATTTGTTGGTGCTTTCTTCACACAGGGCCTGAAGACATCACATTTAACCTCATCTGATTGGGGAGGGGTGAGCATTAGGGTTGACAATCCCAATTAAGACCCCACTACTGATTAGCCAATACTCCAGAGACCCAAATCCCTAATGTTTTTCATTTGCTGTTTTTGTGCGCTTTGTGTTTTACAACCCTAATGTTTGCATTAATGTAGTTTTTTTGCAAAGAATTTGCCTTCTTTTTGTGATAGTGGAATTGTATCTTCATTTATGCAGGTCCACAATACTGGAGACAATCTTGAACCAGTGCATGGGCCCAGCAGGCCCTGGCACATATGTTGATACCTTGTGGGTGAGATTCCCTGACCCACCACAGGGTGCGGAGTCTGTGCCAACACACTGCTCCATCCCTATCCAGGCTGGGGCTCATGATGCATGCTGCAGCACCTTCACCACCAGCCTAGTCCCATTAAACTGGCTTACTGAGTTCACACTCGAACGCAGCAAAGTGGCACGGTTAGGCAGCGTGTTCCCCAGTAGTGCAATGGACATCCCTACAAACAATGATACTTAATAAATTCTTTGTTTTTTAATATTTTGAACCCAAACTTTCAACATAATCTTCTTATGACCCCACCTCATAAACCCCGTAGATGAAAATGTTCAAATCCATGCTGAAATGCCATTCCATGCCACAGTTGCAAAAATACATTTTGGACAGGATGTGAAAAATGACAGCTGTACTAGTCATGAGGTGGTATGAAAAATGGCTATGTTGAAAATTTGGAGTCAGAATACTGAAAATTACCCAAATCATGCTTGTGTGTAGAAAAATTTCAATGACTGTGCATAATTCAGCCATTTTTAGGAATTTATTCACCAGATTTTCAGTATAGCCTTTTTGGAACACCACTTCATGAACACTGGCGGTGAAACTTTGTTACTTGGTCCTGAAAGGTGATTTCACACAGCAACTGCAAAATCACCATCCAGTTCCGATTAATGAAGTGACAGTGTTCATGAGGTGGGGTCCCAAAAAGGCTATGTTGAAAATTTGGTGAAAAAAATCCCCAAAATGGCAAAGATATCAACATAAGCTCAAAATGCCATTGAAATACATTATACGACACTTACCTGTGGTATTATTTGGTTCACGGTTCAGCTTTGAAGAGTGCAGATGTGTCTCGGTCCACAGAAGATCACATCGTACGACATCCAGTGGTAAGTATAGGATAAGGGGGTGTGTGGGGTGGTGGGTGCTCAGTTGGAGGGGAGGGGTGGGGTGGGGATGGCAGCGATGACGAGGACCATTTTCTTTTGCTGGTAAAAAAGTAATGGTGGAACAGTTTTTCTTTTCAGGGATGGATTCCATACATAAAACTATTTGAACACTGCTTGGGGGTTGTACACGCTGACATGGGATTGGGCCCCGATGTCAGCACTTTACTAAAACAATGGGCTGGGGGTGGGGGCATCTGACACGGGGGGGGGGCATCCTGGTGTCATATCATATAAAAAAGGGATGCACAAATAAACAATAATACAGAATGATGAAAAAATAAATAAATGAGTAAATACACTGCCACCAGGGATTGGGGCCCCTGGTGTGCAGATACAGTTCAAGGGACAGTCAGGATGATGGGGCTACGCTGACAGTAGCCCCATTGCTGACAAAGAAGTCAATGCACAGCAGGGGTTGCACTATAAGACACTGCTGTCATTTGTTAAATGACAACTGTGTTGTATAGTGCAACCAGCTGAAGATAAAATGTAATAAAAATCCTTTAAAACATTTCTTGTGTGAAGTGCCTTTTTTTGCTACTTGTTAATGTGTCAAACACATAGTCCAAACATTGTAAGACTCTGCCTAATCTCACCTATTGTTATTGAAACAAAATTAGTATTAAATTCAGCCAGCCATAAACACTGATCATTTGGAAGCCTGTAGAGAATCAGTGTCTCGAGACTGCATTATGTCAGTAACCTTGCTTGCCGCAGGCGTGACTCACAAAAGCTGTCAAATCTGCTCTACTGTTCTAGCTGTCAGATCTTTCTGTTAGTGTGTAAGGAAACACAGTGTAGTAAGGAGTTTGACAGGCAGCACTATCAAGGGTAAACGGTTTCTATTAAGTATACTGATGTCACTCATTTTTAACCGAGAGTGAACAGCTCATTGGGGATATAAAGTTTAAATTAGACTAGGATCCAGATCTAAATGAACCCCCAGTCAACTATAACTCCCTGTCTAACTCTACCCTTGTCACCTGTTTCTTTCTACAGTGTTATCCCTATGTAAGGTCAAGGTAAAGTATCAGGTATCATAATGAGAGCAGTATTTTCAGCAGACAGAGGTTTAGTGAAGCCACACCGGGAAAAAGCAGTGCCACACTATTCAAAGAGTTCAAACAGTGCAGTAGCCGACACCTGCACAATTTTCTGACACTTAATCACACTGCTTCAAACAGGTAAAAAACAAGCATTTGTCAACGACAAACGTTCACTGTTGGTATTGCTGTTGTACATGCCTCCCATATTTTTCTGTGTATATTCCTCTGCCTTGTATTTTAAGACATCACTCTGAACACAAATGTCTTATGTTCTTCCACCACTGGTTCACGGCATTAGAAAAACAAGCATTTGTCAATGCCGAATGTTTGCTTGCTGGTCTTGGCATTGGTAGTACAGGAGTTAGAGAGATGCATAATAGGAATGGTAGTGAAGTATTGAACTAATGCCAACCCCCACCCCCACACTGCAGAAACTGACAAGCATTGGGGGTGTGCCTTTGGGTCATCGGCCATAACACTTATGCCATCCTCCCTCACCTGGCCCTGCAGACACCGACAGCTGTTGCAGTGTGCCCTGAGGTCTTCGGCCCTTACGCTCACCCCATTCCATAAGGAAATAAGCTGAGATGGGTGAAGTATAGGAGAAGGGGGTGAACGTTAGGGCCGAAGATCCCAAGGCACACCTCAACGCCTGTCAGTGGCTGCAGGGTGGGGGTGGGGGTGGAATGGGGTGAACATTATGGCTGATGACCCCAAGTCACACCTCCAATGCCTGTCAGTCTGTACAGGGTGGGCATTACGGTTGGAAACCCTAATGTTCCTGGCGTTTGTTGGTATTTGTGCTCCAAATTTTCAGCATGGGCTTTTTTGGGACCCCCACCTCATGAACAGTGGCAGTATAATTTCATTACACAATCCCAAAAGGTGATTTTGGGGGGGTGTGGCCTAGCTGAGGAGCTGAATGGAGGTGTTTTAGGAGAGCTCCATCCAAATCTACCTAAAATCAGCTGCATCCTGAGGCATAACCTACTAAAAGCTGCTCAATTCAACAAACCTTAAAGCTCCAGTGTCTACTTTATCTAAATCTACGAAGAAACAGGCTAAACTGAGATTTTCACAAACCTCTAGGTCAACTACCTCCTTGCAGCCTGCGGGCTCTCCTAGTAGCTCTCCAGCCCAGGGTCAAGAGTTACAGAAGGATCCCTGAACTGGGACTGAGAAAATAAACATGGATTCAAACTACCAGAACCTAGAGAGATTAATTTGAGACCTAAAGTATGATCTGGGCACACAGATGTAATCCAGATTTGACAACATGACTGTACAGATTCAGCATCTGCAGCAATTAGTCAACACAACTTCCAGAACTGTGGAAGCCCACGAAACACGCATCACGGAGGCCAAAACCCGAATCAGTAACCAGGAGGATGCCATGATCAGAATGTCTACAGATTTACAACAAGTGCTAAAAGATATTGAAATACTAAAACAAGTAGTGGATGACCATGAAAATAGAGAAAAGCATTGTAACAGAAAGATAGTGGGCCTTCCGGAAGGATTGGAGGGGAGAGACTGTCTATCCTTTATCAAATCCTGGCTAAAAACACACCTGCAAGTAGCCCCAGCCCTTACCCTGGAAATCTAGAGGGCCCACCGATCTCCTGGCCAACGACCATCTCCAGATCAGAGACCGAGACATCTTCTGGTTAAATTCTTGCATTTCAAGGACAATCAGGCAATCCTAACAGTGGCCCAAAAATCTGATCCTATCTTAATCCAAGGCTTCAGGGTCAGTATCTTCCCGGATGTCTCCTGTCCTCTGCAAGCTAGAAGACAAGCTTTTGTCGATGTTAAAAAAAGACTCCACGAGCTGAACTGCCCCTATATGATGGCCTACTCGGTGAAAAACTTATCATGCGCTACCCAGAAAGCCAGCAGAGAGCGTTTACGAACCCGGGGCTGCCATGGAATATGTGAGTGGGCTACAGAGGTGCAGCGATGAGGAACATGTGGAGGGCAATAGAGATTGACTCCGGTGACTACATGTTAATTTAACCCTGTCCTGCTTTTATTGTTTCCTGGCAAGGGTTTTTTTGGGAGGGGATCACCGTGGCACATAACTCTGGGGTCGGAGGCCGATCAGGGCATGCTCGAGTGATTCCCAGAGATAACCCACCCCCTCTTCGGGAAGCTCGAGACTTCACCTGTTAAAGGTGTCTGGACTCTTTATGGAACTGGCTCCTTTCTTGGGCTTAATCAACCAGGACTTAGAATTCTACTTGGCCTGTTGCACTTTTTTCTTATCTTTATTATTCAGCTGTTACTTCTGTTTACTGGTATGTTTTTTTTTCCCTCGACCAGGCTGTCATTGACCTGGGGGTGTGTGCCCAACTGCTGGGAGGGGGAGGACAGGCTATACAGTGCCCCGCTGGGGAGGGAAGTAGCGCATTGAATTTCACTCCCAATGGGGAAAAAAAGCTATCGCCTTCATGTGTGCGTGGCTTGCCTAAGGGGGGGGGGCAGGGGCTGGACAACTTACGCTTCCAGCGGCGTGAACACACCACGCCAGCTTTTTGGTTTCCACCGCAGCCTGCGGGAGGCCATGCTAATTAAGCTAAGGCATGGAGAATTCATTTGGATGAGATATATGGAGTAGCAAACAATGGGGGGGGAGAGAACTGGCAGGAGATCCTTTTTTATTTGGAGCAGATGGAGCCTCTCTAGAGGTGAACTATAGCTCCCTGGGCATGAGTGGGGCTATGATTTTTTAATTAGGTAGAGCTATTATGACAATCTGCAAAAAGCATTTAGTGCAGAGGGGGGACCTGTACCACACCAATCTGGAACACGAGGCTCTTTTGTTCATTTTTGCTGGTGTGCCAGACTGTGGCTGGTGTAGTGCACCGGCCACGGATCTTCCCCCACACGCACATCCTTAGATTTTGTTAAAAGGATGTACCACATCATATTTCATGGTTTCATTTTTTATTTGTGGATTTGAAAGCTCACTCCATGAGGTGTAGAGGAAGTTGGTTTCTTTGAGACTGCAAGGGGGGAGTGGAGGGGAGGCATATAGGGTTTTCAAAGTTCTGAGTGTGGGAGATGGGGCACAACGAGGGAAGTAATGTTTTTTGGGGGGAGGCAGGGGGTGTCCTGCTTTAAAGGGATCTGTTCTAGATGAGGGGGAACTCAGGATCTGTTCAGGGGTTCACTGTTTAAGGAAGTTCAAGTTTGTTCAGGGACAGGGAGGGAGGGGGAGGGCGACTTTACGAATGGGGGATTGTTAAAAATCAAAAGTTGTGGACTGTTTGAACAATGCTTTGATACTGTTAGTTATACTAAGTACAGGTACAATTATATAGATGAAGCTCCTCATATTTTAAGCCGAAACAATGGCTGATCTAACAATTTTATCATGGAATGTCAATGGATTGAAAACTATGGCAGAAAGCAGCGTACCTACTTCAATAAAGTCCTCTCCGAGCCCCTACCGGTGACCTCTGGAGTGCCTCAAGGCTCGGTACTGGGTCTCCTCCTCTTCTCCCTCTTCATCAATCAACTACCCATGGTTACTACCAGCTGTAGCACCACCATGTATGCAGATGATCTGGTAATCCTGGCTCACTCCCAGAATGCCACTACCCTAAACCAGAACCTGACCGATGACTTTAACAGGGTATTGTCATGGGTTACTAGTCACAAGCTGGTCCTGAACCTGAACAAGACACCGGCTATGCTCTTTGGCTCAATGGCTAAAATCAAAGCCTCATCGGCCTGCTTACATGTCACCAGCGCAGATGGATCCTCACTACCCATAGTGAGCTCCATCAAATATCTGGCGGTAACACTTGACCCCCAACTTCACATGGGTACTCATATCCTTAACATCTGCAGGGCAGCAAACTGCAAACTGGGTTTGGCCTATCGGGCCAAGTAAAACCTTACACCAGCAGCCAGGCTTGCCCTATCGAAGGGTGTGCTCCTTCCCTCCCTCCCTCAGCTATGGGCTGCACCTATTTGCTCGCTCTCCAAAGACACATCTCACCCGGTGGTACACTGCTTACAATAACATTTGTCATTTTGCTTTGGCTGCCCCCCCCCCCCGACTCACCCACCGTTGTGAGCTATATGAGAAACTCTGCTGGCTCTCACCAGCTAGATACCTTGATTTTGGTTTGGGATGCCTCTCTGGGAAAGTGATCAGAACTAGCACCCCCCAGGGGCTGGCCCGGCCTCTGCCTAAACTGAATCCCACCCCCTAACAACTTAGGTCTCTCACATCAGGGATGCTCAAAGTCCCTCCTACCCGGACCCTCATGGGGGATCGGGGCTTTGCCATAAGTGCACCCAGACTCTGGAATTCGCTGCCTGTGGATATCCGAGCTGCCCCCATCTATCTGAGTTTTCAAAATTCCCTGTGGGGTTTCCTAAAACTAGCATCAGAGTGTGACTGTCCCAAACCTCCCTAGAGTAAAGTGTCAAATTATTTTGTCTGAACCTCTCCAGGGTGTCTCCATTGAATTCCTGGAGATATTTTCCCCACTGTATCAATGACTTCTGACTACTCCTGCCTAAAAAGCCTTGGGCATTTTTACACCCATTATTGCTCCATGGTCATAGGCTAACCATGACATATTGCACCTTGGTCACTTGGTAGAAACTTGTACTACCAAGTGTTTCTGTTTCTGTCTAACATGGTCATATTTAGAAAAATGTGATGAGCTGTATATACCTGTCCACGATCCAACTAGCCTAGGGGGTGTATACGACAATGTTATAAGTTATATTATGACCAATCCAGTCCTTGAGCTATGCTCCACTCCTATGTATGATGACCTGTATATATCTGTCAGTTGAACTAGCTAGAGTGTATAATCTGAAATGTGCTTACTACTATATGTTTCCCCTAGCGTCAAATGATGTATTTCCCACGTTTGTTAACTGTGACAAAAAATTGTACTCTCTTTGCCATGTCTCCTTGACTGTTGTTCCTCATGTTGTATTCTCCCAGGTCGTTTCTGAAAATAGGCATAATATTTGTCTAGTGTACTTACCCGGTAAACAAAAGCTAAATAAATAAATATATTAAGAAAATAAGAGGGAATGTGGTACTACTGCAGGAATTACATCTCACCAGGGAGGCAGCAGACAAGTTAGCCCAGTCATGGGTTGGGGGAGTCCTCTTGGTGGCACCCTTCACATCTAGGGATGGGGGGGTGGCCATTTGGCTTCCGCCTTGCTTACCACATAAGGTGAACAGCTTTGTGGTGGATCCACAAGGCAGATTTGTTATTGCTGAGGTGGTTTTGGGGGGCAGGGTGTATACTTTTGCCTCAATATACAGCCCTAATTTTGACTCCCCAGACTTTTTCACACACCTGGGGGTGACCATAGCCCCCTACCAGGATAACTTAGTGTTGGGAGATTGTAACACTTACCTCAAACTTGGGTTGGACCACTCGGGGACTAAAACTAAACCATACCATAAAAGTGTAGTGGCACTGCAGGAATTCACAGCCAAGACAGCACTAGAGGAAGTCTGGAGACACTCACACCCTGGCGACAGGGAATACTCATTTCACTCCCACTCACACCAAGTCTACACTAGGCTAGACTACATTTTTGTCTCCCCTCAGCTGGTCACAGATACCATGCAGACCACGTATGGACCCATACTGATTTCTGACCATGTTCCATTCCAACTGCATTTATCAGCAGGACCACAGCCTTCTGTGGGACCTCAGTGGAGGTCTGATCCCATCCTACCCATAGATGATCATTACATTAAACATATAAAAGGGAAAATTACAGAATTTATTGACCATAACAAGGGGAAAGGGACACACATAAATTTTGTGTGGGATGCTTTAAAGGCCTTTATCTGGGGGAGACAACTTCCTATGCAACATTTAAAAAAAAAACAATCCCTTAAGGAGGAAGAACAACTCACAGCTGAAGTCCAGGAATTAGAGAGCAGGGCCATGGTTCACTCTCAGCCCCAACTTATGCAAAAATTAAAATCATTTACGTGGAAACTGCACCAGATGGTCTTCCAGAAACTGGAGCGGGATCTAGTGGTCACAAAATCATACACGCATTCTGAAGGGGACAGATCAGGCAAATAGTTGGCCAGCCTTGTGCAGCACAAGAAAGCGGAATGGGCAATATTATCAATGGCTGAACCGGATGGCTCTCCTACCTTTGATCAGAAAGAGATCAATGAGGTCTTTAGGGCCTTCTATTCCCAGTTATATACTACTCAAGTTCCACCTGAGAGTGACCCAGAGGACTTCCTCCAGGGAGTGGAAATGCCATGCCTGAGTGAAGACCTAAGAGATGAATTAAACTCCCCCCTATCTCTTGAAGAGATCAGACAAGCAGTTTGGCACATAAATAATGGTAAGTCACCGGGCCCTGACAGTATGCCTACTGAATTCTATAGGTACACCTGGGATGCCCTTGGTCCCCTCATGGGAGAAGTCCTGGAAAATGCTCTAGCACAGGGAGAATTGCCAAACTCTCAGAAGATGGCCACCACAGTAGTGCTCCCCAGGCCAGGAAAGAATCCTATCAAATGTGGATCTTACCATCCTATTTCGCTCTTAAATGCGGATTATAAAATCCTAGCAAAAATTCTAGCAAGCAGGTTGGAGAGGGTCCTACCAGGTCTGATCCACGTAGACCAAGGGGGCTTTGTTAAAGGACGACAAGCTAAGCACAATCTCTGTAGGTCCATCAATGTCATTTATAGATGGAATGGGGGGGTCCCATAGAGGTCTTCTAGCACTCGATGCCAAAAAGGTGTTTGATCGGGTCGAATGGCCCTTTATGTTTGCTGTGTTATGCAGGTGGTGGATTGGAGGATACCATACTTAAATGGATAGAGGCCTTACGTACCGATCCACACGCCCAGATCATGACCAACATTACTATCTCAGCCCCTTTTTGCACTGTCTAGAGGTACAAGACAGGGCTGCCCCCCTGTCACCCCTGTTATATGTGCTTATTATGGAAGCACTGGCTAATGCCATTTGAGGAAATGGAGAGATCAGGGGATGCAGGGTGGGAAAGGATACATAGGTGATATCTTTGTTTGCTGACAACATTTTGTTATTTTTGGATAACCCTGGCGAGGCCCTCCCAGCACTAAGATCTTTGAGAAATACGGCCCCCTCTCGGGACACAAAATCAACTGGGACAAAAGTGAGTGGCTCCCCTTGGGAGAAAGGAAGACCTCAATAGAGATAGCCAGGACCATAATGCACCCCACTAGACAGATAACATTTTTGGGGGTCTTACTACCAAGCAAACTTTCTCAAATGATTCCAATCACCTATGGGCCTTTGATCCAGAAGCTTAAGACAGATTGTACCAACTGGAGGGCTCTGTCTCTCACTTTATTAGGCCTGTTAACCTTATCAAGATGTATATTCTTCCAAGGGCACTTTACGTTTTTCAGTCCATCCTAATTTCTCTCCCACAGAAGTATTTCAAGGCTGTGGAGGGAGGTTGTATGCAACTCCTCTGGCAAAGGAAAAAAAAAACTAGAATTAAGAAAGAGCTACTGTGGCTGCCAGAGAGTATGGGGGACTTGAATCTACCCAACATGCGTTTATATTACATAGCCGCTCAGCTAGCTCATGTCCAATATTTGTTAAGAGTTGAAGGGGAAGCCCCAACCTGGAGGAAGATGGAGAGTGGAGGAGACCCCCACCTATACTATACCCTGTTTGTTAACTCCCTTGGGGAGGAGATCCCCCCTAACACCCCCAACCCCTGCAGCAGCCTACTCATTATTGGGACATAACCCATGTCTATCCCCCGATGTGACTCTGGAAGCACTTTAAAGGGGGGAGAAGGACTAACTAACAATGATAGGATAGGTCTCAAAATGTGGGTCAAATAGGGCCTTTACTGGCTTAGCCAAATCCTTGAGGGAGGAGAGGTACGCTAGTTTGGTGCATTGAAAAAAAATTCAAGCTACACCCTTCTCAATATTTTCTTTTCCTTAGACTCAGAAATAGACTGCAGGGGGTGTCCCTGGGGATCCAAGGCTCCCAACCAATACAGCGCTCCCCACTTGAAGAACTGTTTACACAATTCTCCAGTATCAAGAGTTTTAGGCCACTAAACAGGTGCTATAGAATACTACTGGGGAGTCTACCGGACCCTATGGAAAGAATTAAAAGGGCCTGGGAGGAAGACATCTATCCTGAGGGATTCATCGGAGAGGACTGGAGATTGCTCCTAAAAAACATCTTAAAATGTTCAGTTAATAATCGCCTAAGAGCCAGTCAATATAACTTTCTACTAAGAACATATTACACCCCTAAATTGGCACATAAAATAGACCCTGAATCCTTCCTATATTGCCCTAAATGTCTTGCCCAGGTGGGTGACTTCTTCCATATGGTCTGGACATGTCCTAAAGTGTCTAGGTTCTGGATGGGGATAATTGATCTTTTATCTAAAACTCTAAATATCACACCTAGATCAGACCCAATGAAAATTCTGTTGGGGCTTCCTACATTGGAAAGTTGGAAACCTAGAGGAGGCCAGTTACTATGGAGAATTTGTCTAGTAGTAGGAATGCGGGAGCGGGCCTTGTATTGGAGGCTTAGTCAAGTCCCCACTACAGCCTCCTGGATTACGACCCTCATGCAAGTAATGAAACTGGAAAGGACACAATATTTGGTTCGAGGACAACCCAGTAAATATAAGGATACTTGGCTCCCACTGGAACAGGCCCTCCACAGAGACTGGTTCTCATGCCTTTGAGGAAGCCGAGCAATCTGTTGGCAATCCACTATTCCATGGTTATATTATTATGTAATCACTATCACACTACCTCATTATTAACTGTAATATGCTCAGGGAAGCAAGATCTTGAGTTTGACAATGTATTCCTGTTTTTTCCTTTTTTAAGTAATTTTCATTAATAATTAATTTCATTAATGATAGAGCCTCTGCCGAAATGTAAGACAAGAAATGTACCTCTTTTTATGTATCTGTGTCTTATGATATCTTCCCTTGGTTGGGAGGTAAGGTATGTCTGAACGTGTCCTATCTTAAATAAAGTTTACAAAAAAAAAAAAAGGTGATTTTGCACAGCAAGTGTGCCATTTGGCACCACAGATGTGAAAACACATTTTAGGCAGGATGAGAAAAATGACAGCTGTACTGTTTGTGAGGAGGTGTGAAGAAATGTTGAAAATCTGGAGTGAAAATATGAAAAAGTGGTGAAGTTACAAGTGTGCATAGAAACTGTGCAACACACGTAACGCAGTCATCTTTTGGAATATTTTCACCAACTTTTTAACATGGCCTTTTTGGGACCTCCCCTCATGAACAATGGCACTGGGATTTTGTTAATCTGTCCTAAAAAGTTAATTTCGCACAGCGACTGTGCCACTCTGCACCGCAGGTGCAAAAATGGATTTCCGGAAGGTTGCAAAAAATGGCAGTTGTACTGTTCATAAGGGGGTGTGAAAAAATGGCAATGTTGGAAATTTGGAGTGAAAATATAAAAAATTGATGAAGTTATGAGCTTGAGCAGAAACTGCGCAACAGACGCTTATACAGCAGTAATTTATTTTGGAATTTTTTAACCAAACTTGCAACAAGGGCTTTTGGGGATTCCCATCTCATGAACAGTGGCACTGTCATTTCATTAATTGGTCCTGAAAGGCAATTCCACGCAGCAACTGCAAAATCACCTTTTGGGACCGAGAAATGAAATGATAGTGACAGTGTTCACGAGGTGGGATAGCAAGGCAGGGCAAGGCAAGGCAAAGTTTATTTAAAAAGATGCCCAATCCCGGAGGGTCTGGGCACCGTACAAATAAAATTATACATTTAAAACAAGATCAATAAAAACACGAAAGAAAATTATTTAAACCTAAAAATAATTAACCCATGTAAGAACATTCCCCATAAATAAAAACTTAATAACAAATTACCAGTAGCTGTAATTGCAACTCTAAATGGACAACTTAATCCAAAAAGGCCTGGGCAAATAGGAGGGCTTTCAGGCGGACTTTGAATACCTCCAGTGTAGGGGCCCCGTTGACCCCGAGGGGCATTGAATTCCACAGGACTGGGTCGGCGACACTAAACGCCCTGTCGCCAGCTGACTTCAGCCTCGTCCTGGAAATCACCAGAGGGCCCCCACAGGAGGAACGGAGGGAGCAAACCAAGAGAGCCGGTACAAGAAAGTCTAACAGATAACCAGGGCCCTGATCATGTAGGGCCTTATAGGTGAGAAGACCCACCTTAAAGAGGATCCTCCACAAACCCCATGTTGAAAATTTGGGACCAAAACTCCAAAGATTGGCTGAGATATCAACTGAAGTTGACCCCCCCAATTAACTGGCATTATAGGGTTTACCGTCATTTCTTCAGTTCCCGGATGGTCTTTTGAAGAGTGCAGGCATGTTCCCAGTCCACAGAAGACTGATGTTCCTGACCTCTGGTGGTAAGTATGGGTGGAGTGGGGTGTGGGGAAATGGGGTGTGCAGAGGGAGGGTGTGAGTTGGGGAGGGGGCCGGCGGGAACGATGAGGGACCGTTTTCTTTTTTTTTAGGTTTAAAAAAAAAAAAGACCTCGTGGGACTGTTTTCTTCTCTACAGGTGAAATATTAATAAAACAGATTTCAGCACACTGGGGTGGCTCCCAGTATGCCAGAGTACTGTGTGTGTGTGTGGGGGGGATTCAGTGTTGACCCAGGGATTGGGCACTCTGAGGTTGGCTGAGAACATAGGGGCATGGGGGGGTGCATCTGACACCAGGAGTGGACATCCTGGTGTTGGAAACATCAAAGAGTTAGTTTTCTGGCACACTGGGGTCAATCAATCAATCAATCAAGATCTTTATTTTGCCAGGTGGAACATCATTGAGACAAGCTCATTTACAAGATGGACCTGGGGCAAAAGAGTTGCCAACAGGGTTAAGACATCACAGGTTGACTGAATGTGCATAATAATTACATAGTAATAATATATAGGATAAAGTATGGATCTTGGTGTGTAAAGAGAATTTACACACACCGAGGGGTTTGATGCTACATAAACCCCGAGAGCGAATCGAGGGGTTTATGTATATAGCATCAACCTCGAGGTGTGAAATTCAAGTTACACCGACCTATATTTTATTTTATATAATTGTTGGACTTCTCTTTTGCCTCAGCAATTATATAAAATAAAAAAAGACTGCTGTGTTGGTGCAGTCAGATTACGTCAGCGCGTGAGGTCCGCTTTCATTTTATTTTAAATATTGTTATGGGGGTCCATCCAGTAATCGTGTGGAACATCTGAAGTAATTTAAAAAAATTACTTACTGCCAAGTGTCTGTGGCAGTCTCTCTCCATGGTGTGTTTGCGGTAGGGTTTCCTGTTTGGGAGGGACACAGCGAGCGAGGAGTTCGAGCATGCGCAGTGTGGGGAAAACCATGCCTGTGTTTGCTGTTATAAACGCTCCTTTATAATGGCAAATTATGCCATGGTTTCCTAATGGGAAAAAGGGAAGCCCATTAATTATAACAACATAATAACATATAACTATCACATGTGACAAGATACTTGCACCAGAACATTGCAATAGGTTCAACGGGAGGTAGTGCCATTTAAATACAATTGCATGGATACAGATATATGGATGTAAGGTAATGAGCTAAAGTTTATACAGTAAACATCATTGGAGGAGTCATAGTGAACAGGAGTGGCAGTTCCTCTAGTGTCAAAGTGCGAAGAAGATTGAAATGTAAGAGTCCTTTGATAAGTACTGTAGGCATGGCCTGTCAAGTGGGGTGGGAAGGGAAGGGGGGTATAGGGAGTAGGGAGGGAAGGTCAGCCGAGACAGGAGAGGGTTGGACATGATGGCCTAGGTAGGAAGGACTGTTCAATGGGAGAACACGAAAGATGCCACAGGCAATGGTTGGGGTTTAAGTCCAATATTTGAAGCAAAGACAGATCATGATGTTGGGACCTTGATTTGGACAATGACAGATGGGAGGACTCAAATGATGCCTCGGGCAATGGTTGAGGTTTAAGTCCAGAATTTAAAGCAGTAAAAAATCATGATGTTAAGACCTTGACTTGAAACAATAACAGACCTCGGAGAAGGTCCTCAGGAACAAGGATTTGAAGAGGGAGAATGTGACAGGGGTAGCGAGCCTTAAGGTTGTCTGGACGTTATTCCAGAGCGTAGGAAGAGTAAAGCTCATTGAGGCTCTACCAAAGCACGTTTTAACTTTAGGGATAGCCAGAGATATGATGGTAAGACTTCTGAGAGAATAGGCACTAGGGATGCAAGGAGTTAGGCAACTTGTGAGTTACTGAGGTAATTTATGAGTGATTACCTTATATGTCCATAGAATAGTATTCTTTTGCCTCCTGAAACTAAGGGAGGTCCAGTCTACGGAAGAATAAAGAATGCAGTGGTGCGTTTCATAAGGGACATTCAAAATGAACCTAAGGGCTCTGTGGTATAGGGTATCAAGCTTGGAGAGAGCTGTGCTAGTACTATGGCCGTATAGGAAGTCTGCACAGTCTAGGAGAGGCAGGAAGGTAGCTTGGATTAGAAGTTTTCTAGCCTCCTGGGTTAGTGAGTGCTTGATCCTGAAGAAAATACCAAGCCTTTGATGCAGTTCCTTAGTGAGTTCATCAGTGTGATCAATACAGGACAATTTGTAGTCAGTCCAGACCCCCAGGTATTTGAATTTTTCCATGAACTCCAGGGCTTCTCCCAAAGAGGTGCTTATGTGAGGAACCTTATCTGTTTTTTTTTTTTGAGATGGGCCAGTGGAGAGAAAATCATGGTCTTAGTTTTTTTAGCATTGAGCAGGAGTTTCAAGTTAAGTAGATTTTTTGGAGGATGTCGAAATCATTCTGGAGGTCCAAAATGGCTTGATCCAGAGTTGATCTGTCAATGTATAGCACTGTATCGTCAGCGAAGAGATGGATACTAGATAACTTTAGGCCACTGTCAATTTGATTAATATTAAATGGCAAAGAGAAGTGGACCAAGTATGGATCCTTGGGGGACACCTCTAAGGAGTATTGCTTCTGGCGATAGGTCTCCTTCAGCCTTGACCTGCTGCTCTCTGTCCACAAGATAGTTAGCAAACCAACTTAGGGCCACATTGTCCACCCCAACTTTCTTCAGGGTCACAAGGAGTAAATCGTGGTCCACCATGTCGAAAGCCTTGCTACGGTCCAGAAACTAGGCGCATATGTATTGTTTGTTATCAAGTGCGGACTGCCAGTCATTTATAACCTTAGCAAGGGCAGTGGAGGTACTATGCATGGGACGGAAACAGGATTGAATTGGGTTTAGTAGATTAAAACTTTCCAGATGAGATCTGAGCTGTTCATTTACTACCTTCTCCAATAGTTTTGACAAGGCTGGGAGCAAGGAGATTGGGCGGTAATTATTTAGGTCATGGGGTCCCCTGATTTGAATAGAGGGATGACATGGGCCATCTTCCAGACCTTGGGGACTGAGCCCTGATTGAGAGACAAATTGAAAAGGTGGGTAATAGGGGGAGCCAAAATATAGTAGGCCAACTTTAGGAAGAAAGACTCAATCATATCTGCACCCGCACTTTTCTTAGTATCAGGTTGAAGGAGAGTCTCAACCTGTTTGACGGTGACCGGACAGAAGGAGAAAGAGTGGTAAGTGTCAGTAGATTCCGGATCATGGCAATCAGATGACTAACTAAGGAACTGTGCCCATGATGGAATTTGCTGGGGAGGTATCAAAAGCCATCCCTGCTGTGGCAAAGTGATTGTTAGGGAGGTCAAGGATCTCATTTTTATCTGTAGTGTGGGTACCAACAGTCGAAATTTTGTGGGGAAGTGTGCTAGCGCTGTTATGGCCTTTTATCTCCCTTAAAGTTTTCCAAAACTTAGTAGTAGAGTTAGTGGGTGCATTAAGCTCAGAGCGGAAATAACTAGACTTCGCAACTCTGATAGTTTTCAGAAATTCCTTGCGGTTTGGAAAGCAGACGAGTCTGTGGCCAATTTAGGCTTTCTGGCTCTTTTCCAAAGAGCATCCCTATGCCATAAGGCAGTCTTTAGGTTATTCATGAACCAGGGACAGGATTTTGTTTTGGCTCTGCTTTTGGTAACTGGGGGATGGAGGTCTAGGGTTGTGGTATTTCATGAAGTACCTCATGTGCCTCTTCCACAGGAGATGCGAGGTACAATTTCTGACAGTTAGCATACTGGAGGTCATAGAGAAAAGTATCTGGGCAGAAGTTCCATTTATGTCTCTTGTGGATGTATTTAGAGGAAGAGGAGGTTTGGAGTTACACTGACCTTACACATGCAGTGTCACAGTGGTCGCTGATGTTGTTAAAGAATACACCTGAGTGGGAGAAAAGGTGAGGCTTGCTTACAAGGATTAGGTCAAGAAGGGAGCTACGCTCTGGGTTTTTGGTTTTTGGGTGGGTAGCTTCATTAATGATCTGGGTAAGTCCATGGGCATCACAGAATCCTTTCAACGGTAAGGAGACTGGAGAGAGCCAGTCAAGGCTGAGGTCACCAATGATGGATACTTCTGATGAGGTGGTAGCTAGTATGTCACTTGGGTGTTTGAGCAGAGAGAGGCTAGCTGAGGGGGGGGCCTATAGCACCCAATAATGCAGATAGAGGTTGATTTGGCTGGTTGAATTCTTAGCGTGAGGCACTCAAACTCCTTAGAGACTGTAGTCATGTCCACCATAGTTGCGGTAATGTTGTCCCGGACATAGATGGCTACTCCCCCTTCAAGTTGTATGAAGGAATGTTAACCTCATAATCCAGGGTGGTTGGTCTTAGCCAAGTTTCGGAGATTACAAGAACATCAGGAGAGCAGTGGAGGGTCCAAATTTTGATAGCATCAAGCTTTTTTAGAAGGCTGCAGGCATTCAAATGCAAAAATGATAACCCTTTTAGTAACGGTAGGTCAGCTGGGGCAGGAATGGAGAGGAGGGCCCAGGGTTTAATTTGATGTTACCAGCACAGATGAGTAGCAACAGGAGCATCTTTTTTATAGCACTAAGAAGTAGTGGCCGAATTTTGCCCCTGAGGCGTGGGCAGGTTCTCAAACTCTTCTGCAAGGCCAAACAGCGAGGCGAGTGGTGATAGTAAGCATACAGAATGGCTTTACTTGAAAGAGCAAACCTATGAGAGAGGGGCAATTGGTACCCGAAGTGAGTACTGCAATGTATGGTAGTATAGAGGCCAGGTCGGGTAAGTGGCAGTGGGAGGGAAACATTTAGAAATTTGTGTATAAGATTTAGGTAGCCTGCAAATATGCTTGGGTGTTGAAAATTTTGTGAGTTTAGAGACCCACGGTATGTGACGGTTACAGTAATAAGCAGAAATCCTATGCTGAATCAATGAAGCAGCATTTTTGCAGTTAAATTTGAGCATGAGAGAGGATCACCCCTTTAAGAAGTTGCAGGAAAGGAGAGCCCCTTTAAGAAGTTGTTGTAATTGACTAGTGTGAGGCCTCAGGGGGAAGGAATCACTGGGGTAGTGTATTTAATAAAGGGGGGCGGGCGAAAGTGGGCGAAAAAAACTGTCCAGAGAGTAGTACAGCAAGGCAGTGGCTAATCTGTGATTTGAAAAAGGTGCCTTGGGTATTTGCTTTCTTAATGGGGATCTGCAGTATCCAATCGGGGTGGGCTCCCAGTGTGCCACATTAATGGGGGAGAGGGCATACATGCTGACATGGGGATTGAGCGCCCCAATGTTGGCAGGGAGGGATCCGCTAGCGCGATCGCGCTTAAGTGGAAGTGCCTTTGGGCACTGTAAACTCCCAGCCCATGTGGAGCTTAGGCTGTGGCCTACTCTGCATGAGTGGGAGAAAAGGAGCAAAAGGAGTCAGTGGGAAGTGGAGGAGGCAGGGGAGGAAAGCGACTCCTCCCACCTTCCAGAATCAGCACTCCGGTGGCACTATTGTAAATTTATTTATGCCCTACAAGGCTTAAGTTGTCAGCCAGGGGTACAAGGGGCTGGAGAGGGAAGGGACTGGTGGGGTGGTGAGGTGGGGGGGGGTGGAGACATCAGCCAGGCTGATTGGGATGCAAACAGCTGTTTGCTGGGTGGTGACCTGCAGATCAAGGGAAAAAGCCGCCACATGATTGGTGTGGCTTTTTCTTTTCAAGTGCAGACCACTTCAGGCAAAACAGCATCACGATGAGCCTGGCTGATGATTGGTGTGTTACTGTCAAGCCCCCTGCAGAGCACTCTGCATTGGACAGACAGTGTCACACCCCTCAAATGTCACTCATCCCAAGAAGTTTGACGTGCATGTGCGAACTTAAAAATGAAGAAACGGGCATACCTTATAACATTAACCAATTGTGCGTTTTCCTTATTACATATGAACATATGAAGAAGCCAGCAGAAGAAGGCCATGTGGTCTATCAAGTCTGCTCGTATTGCAGGGTCCACAGCTTGAGCTAATGTTCCTGCCCCCCCTTCCCACTCCTCCCATCCTCCCTACCCATGATCCTTACCTTCCCCCTATGCTTATCCCAGCCTCTCTTAAAGCTGCCCACTATCTTCAATGAGATGACCTCTTCTGGCAGTGCATTCCAAGTGTCCACCACTCTCTCTGTGAAGAAATGCTTCCTGACTTCCCTCCTAAACCTCCCACCCTCCAGCTTAAGACTGTTCCCGCTCATGTTATGGTTGCCACTCAGCTTAAAGAGACTCTTCTTATCAACCTTATTTATCCGTTTCAAGTACTTGAAGGTCCCAATCATGTCCGCCCTCTCTCTCCTGTCTTCCAAGGAGTACATGTTCAGAGCCCTCAACCTCTCCTTGTATGCCTTGCCATGCTGACCGGCTATCATCTTTGTAGCCCTCCTATGGACCTTGTCCAAGCAGGTTAATGTCCTTTTTAAGCTGTGGGCACCAGTACTGAACTCCGTACTCTAGATGCGGCCTTACCAGTGATCTGTACAAGGGCAGTATAACCTCCTCTGTCCTACTACTGATCCCCCAAGCTATGCATCCCAGCATCTTGTTTGCCTTTGCTGCTGCTTTCTTGCACTGCATGGAGTGCTTCAGGTCACTAGTGATCATCACTCCCAGGTCCTTCTCCTCCTCCTCTGATGCAGATACTTGGACTCCACACAGGTAGTACTCTGTCCTGGGATTTTTTTTTTTTTCAATTCTTTTTCCCTCCTGGTCACGGTCCTAGGAGCCTCTCTCGGGCATCCAACCGAGTACTACCCGGCCTGAAGTTCCCCTGACCCGAACCCTTCCTCCTCCCCCACCCATGGCTGGCACCCCGGCTTGACCCCTCCGGGGTGGGACCACCCCTCCTACATTGGTCGCACTTGCATACATAGACTCCAGTTGCGAGCATGGGCCCCTGGCGGAGGAACCCCAAAGGTCGGCCAGGTCGGACCCGGCAATGGGCATAGGGGTTGGTGCTGTCGCTTAACCCCAGGACTGGGATTTTCCATGTTTTGCGGTTACCCCCCTGTGCATGGGCACGCCCTGACGTTCTGGCGCATGGCAACCCTGCCAGCGTCGGCCACGCTAGTACGTGCTGCCTGGCTTACTGCAGTGCCCCCTGGTCTCCACCGGGGGTCCCTGGCTCACCAGGCCAACCCATCCCCTTAGTCCAGGGAGGAGAGCACCATATGGGCGCTCAGTCCTCAACCCTCCCCTGCCAACCCCCGGCACCCGAGTCCATTCCCGAACCTGGGTCACCGGCGCAGCGAGAAGTGTGGCCTCCAGAGCCTCAACCATCAGCACCACTGGGCTGGCCCTATCCTGGGATTCTTGACTGCAATATGCATAACTTTGCATTTCTTGGCATTGAAGCCAAGCTGCCATATCCTGGACCACCTTCCCAGCTTTTCCAGATCTTCCTGTAGGTCCTGTATCCCTTCAGGTGTGTCCACTCTCCCACAGAGCTTGGAATCAACCATGAATAGGCACATTTTGCCCTTAATGCCATCCCCAATGTCATTGATGACATTGAACAACACCGGCCCCAGCACGGAGCCCTGTGGGATCCCACTGGTTACTTCTCTGGTACCAGATAACTTTCCCCCCACAACCACCCTCTGGGTTCTGTCCCTCAGCCAGTTTTCCACCCATCTAGCCATCTTTTCCCCAACTCCAGGATACACCAACTTCCTGATCAACCTTTTGTGGGGACACGGAGTCAAAGGCCTTGCTGAGATCAAGATAGGAGATGTCTACTGCTTGGCCCCTGTCTACTATCTTAGTGACACAGTCAAAGAAGTCAATCAGATTTGATTGACACGATCTCCCCCTCCATGAACTCATGCTGCCTGTCATCCTGGAGACCATGCTCCTCTAGATATTCCACCAACCTTTCCTTTAGTATGGTCTCCATGAGCTTGTCCACAATGGATGTCAGACTGACTGGTCTGTAATCCCCTGGATCTTCCTTGGGACCGCTTTTGTGGAGGGGCACCACATGTGCTGTTCTCCAGTCCTGTGGTACCACGCCTGACTCTAGTGAACTATTAAATAGGTCTGCCAGTGGCCCTGCCAGCTCCTCAGTCAGTTCCTTTAGTACCCTTGGATGTACTCTGTCTGGGCCTGGTGATTTGTCCACCTTCAATGCCAGCAGCCCCTCCCTTACTCTATCCTCCTTTATCATTACATCTGTGTTCCCCCCCGCTCCTCTTTTCCCTCCTGAAGGCACTAGTCCGTCCTTCTCCCTGGTGAAGACAGAACAGAAGTATTCATTTAGTATCTCTGCTTTTCCCCAGTTATCCTCTATCACAACCTTACTCAGCAGGTCAGGCCCTCTGCTCCCACATTGCCAACCTCCAAGCGCAGTATTGTGAACAGGATAACAGAACAGGGTAACCCTCCCGTCTGTTTTGTGGGTCCGAATCACCTTTGGTCTCAAGTTCTGGAGGGATTCAAACTGTCAGCCGCTTCCTAGTGTACCGAACTGTACAGGCTCAGATAATTCTGCTCTTCAGGGATTGCCAGATATCTCTTGCCTACGGGCACCTAACCAGGTATACAAAATGGACCCTTAAAAACTCTATGAAAGACCTTAGATAAATTCTTACCTTTTCCCAGTTTGGTATACCATTAAACTTATGAACAGTGTTGTCAAAATCTTAACCATCCATACATCACCGGCAAAAAGGAAGGACTTGGAAGACACAAGCAGTCTCTTTTAAAATAAGAGGTTTTACTTAAAATGAATAAAATATGTACAATGTAACCACAGAACAATATATCACTTAAAAGAACAAGGTAAAATACAAACATAAACTCCTACCACAATAGACTTTGACTCGTGCTTTAGTTGGCTGATGTTTCAAGAGAGTCCAAACAGGAATGTGTCAGTTGAAAAACACAGAGTACAATTTAAAATGCTGTGTTTCAACCCCTTCAATGAGGTCATCTTGCTCCTCCTTCCAGAATATAAAAATTATACAAAACAGGATGTCCAATTAAGAGGTTGGATGCTTTCCCTGCCCATATCCAACTGGAACCACACTGTGCAATGGTCACTTCCACCCAGTGGCTCCCTAACTATTATTTCCTGTACATGCTCCCCATTTGTGAGCACCAGATCAAGAATTGCCTCAGCTCTTGTTGGTTCAGTGATGCCCTGAGTCGGGAACCCACTCTGCAGTCCTTCCAGAATCACCTGACTCTTAGCACATGTTGTGGATGGTATGCTTCAGTCCAACTTGGGCAGGTTGAAGTCCCCCACAATTACCACCTCTCTTTTCCCTGCAGCTTCCAATATTTGTGAGATCAGTTCCATGTCCCTCTCCTCATCTTAACTGGGTGGTCTGTAAACCACCCCCAACCTCACCTTTCTCCCTCTATTGGAACTTAAATGAACCCATAATTCCTCCACCTCCCCTTCCTCCGACTCCTCCCTCATGCAACTTATTCCCTCCCTGATATAAACTGCCACTCCTCCCCCTTTCCTGACTACCCTGTCCCTCCTGTATAGTTTATATCCAGGGACTGCGAGGTCCCTGTCATGGTGTGATGTTGCCCAAGTCTCAGTTGCTGCAAGAATGTGCAGAGTGGTGTCAGTCCCCAGTCTGAGGGTTACTGACTTTTTTTTAATTAAGTAATTGTTGCTAGATCATGAATGGGGTATGAATGCCGAGTCCAGCCTGGATGTACTGAGTGGTAGTGGTCCTCGGTCCGAGGGATAGTGACTGTTTTTTTTAAGGAATTGTTGCCAGACTGTGAGTGGGGGGCAATTGCCGAGGCCAGCTGAGTAGTGCGGAATGGTTGTGGTCCGAGTTCATAAGTTGTAGTGTCCGTTTTTTTTTTTTTTAGCTACCTGGTAATCATCATCACTTCTGCTTCTGAGGAGACTATCAAGATCAGTGTTTACCAACATGGTTAAAAAGCACCTGGCAGGTACTGGACTTTTCTGTATATTTTTCTACTGTAGTGGCTCAGAAATAAAATGCCATTTTAGTTTAAACTGTGTTTTAAAACTGCTTTCTTAGCTGGACAGAATGGTCAGTGTGGTTTGCTGTCAGGCTCATGCATTGATTATAGAGGGTACCCCCCCCACACAAAACCACTCCATAATATAGAGATGGCACTCGGAGGGTGGGGGGTGCCACTAGACACCAAGGAAATGTTATTGCATTAGGGAGACTACGATCAGAAGGGGGAGTGCCACTAGACATCAGGGCAACAGTATACATTTGCAGGAACAGTGATCGGGGGGGGGGGTGCCACTAGACACCAGGAGCATATTATTTCATCAAGGGGACAGCAATTAGCAGGTGGGAAATATTATTTTATGACAGGGACGGCAGTCAATGGGTGGGGGGGTGCCACTAGACACCAGGGAGCTGTTACAGTTTGAACTGTCACGGATCTTCACTGCTTGCAGTTTTTTCCCTTCAAACAGTAATGTTCAAACTGTAAAGAAGTGCGAATGGTTATTTTCCAATCGAATGAACCTTACCTAAGCAAGTGATGGGTGATATGATTATCGCCACAAAAACACATATTTGCCCTGTGTATTTTTAAATTACAAGATAAAAATCAAACACAGTATGTGACAGAGACCTAAATACAGGTCTTGTCAATTCATTACCAAGCAGTACTTCTTTAGAAAACCATTTTTAAAATGGAAAAAGAAAGATGGTTGACATAATGAACGTCATTTTCTCTAAGCACAAACCGTAAATCCTTAACTGTTAACAGTTTGGTTTTTTTATGTCTGTCTAGTGGCTGTCACAAAAATCATTATATTTCAAAACTTGTATGATATCTTTTCAAACCGGCACACCCTAGGCACAGACTCTATCATTCCAGAAAATGTCAGGAAAAAATTTCATACCGTCTGGGCTGCAGATGAGGGCAAAAACTCCCATGTTAAGTATAGGAAAATAAGTTGTTTTTCTGTTTATTACCACTCCATATCTCAAAAACCATACAAGATGCAATCACAAAACTTTCCATGTTTTGATACTCTGGCAGCCTGACTGCACTTGCCAAATGTTGGGCTATTTTGTCAAAGTATGTCAAAGTTATTAAGGTGCAGAAAGTGGGGTTTAACATAGAAGTGCCAGTATAACCCTAAGAAATGGGGCATGGTAGCTCTCCTATAAAATATAAAATATACATACATATTAGATAGATAGATAGATAGATATGTATACAGTAACAGAACAGGGCATGAGTTTCCAGAGAATGATTGCATGCCTCAGGTGAACTGGAAGGCGTAAGGCCAATAGTCAAGTAGCTTTCAACACACTTGGAAAGTGTATTAATTCACAAGAAACCCATGCCCTGAAGTGGGTTATTGTGCTTATAAAATGGAAAAAGTTTTTTTTTTTTAGTAAAAATAAAGATTTATTTTCCTTTAGGTAGGTTGTAGCAATGTATAGTATGCGAGTATGGTAACAGGCCAAATGCCTTTGAATGAACCAGGGAAGTGCACTTATGTTAAAGACTATGCCTTATTGTGGGGTTTTGTGTTTAAAAAGTAAAAACGTTTCTATCTTAATGGATAACGGTTTATTTTATTTATTTATTTTATTTAGTTTTTTTTGACTAGGTAGTGTGCATGAGCCATGGCAATGACTATTTTCAGGCACGACCCGGGAGGCTACAGAAACAATACATAAGAGAAACAAGAGTAGCAGTGTGGACAATAAAACAATACATACGTGTACAAAAGGAATACAGCGCAGTGTAGACAATAAAACAATCAAAACTTGTACAATAGGAATACTGTGCAGGCAGGGAAAAAACAACAGGTAATAATTGAGTATAGTAGCAATGTCTTATAGAAAATACAAAAAGGAATACAATAAACAGGGCAGAAAGGCAACACAGAAGGACAAATCTTGTAGGATAATACAATGAAGACTAAAATACTTTTATTTTCATTTAGTTAGGCTGTTGCTAGGTAAAATAGGGAAGGTTAGTTCTGAACTGTTAGTTTACCAAAGATTAATAAATAGTCAGATGACAGATTAAAAAAAGCACAAAGTGCCACTGCACTCGGACCACAAGAATTATAAGTGCCAACAGCAATTCGAAAAGTAGATGAATTTATTAGACATACTCGGCACAAGAGGTCATGGCAAGATAAACACAAATGTACTCCCCAGCACTTCGACTCACAAATGAGTCTTCCTCAGGGGATGGAGCTGCTTGTTACAGGGAGGCTTAAATACACACAATACAGGTGCAAACAATAACATTTAAATGTAAAGTGACAAATTAGAATTTTAGTTGCTATCTTTTCTATAGCCACTTGGTGGTGCTAATACATAATCTTAGCACTTATAAAAGCTTCAACTGTGCGGATTTCTACAGTTCAATATCCCATAATACAAAAACAATTATATGTTTAACCATACTTAATAAAAGTATTTTCTGAACCTAAAACACTGTACAGATAAATCACATTCAGTGTTCTAATGAATAAGTTCAATTGTAACCATTATTTAAAAATAATGTGCTTATAATCATTACTACTAAGCTATAAAAGAGAGAAAAATTTAGAAAAAATTTCCAAACCACTCTAAGTAGCCATGGCAACAGTGGCATATTCACAAGGCAACTCTAATTGTAATGAAGGACTTTTTAGTTCTAGGATCTCCCGGAAATTACGTTCAAAACATGATGAAAAAATCCAGTGGGTTTAGGCATTGAGATAAGTGTTGAAAACCTGAGAAGAGAGAGAGAGAGAGAGAGAGAGAAACTTCAAAAAACAAATACTTTCATTACAATTTTATCATTTTTTGACCAAAAATGGTTTGAGATCCTATCTATCATTCATTCCTATGGGTTTAACACTTTCAAATTTATAAATCCACTGACTCTCACGTTGGAACAGCAGATTTGATCTGTTTCCACTATTCTTTGGTGATTACACCATTTCAGTCCCCACAAACTTCAAACATTTAGGCTCAGAATTGTGTGTGCTGGCAAAATGTACACCTACTGGTGTGTCCTTCCTACCATGTAAAATGAAGCAAACATGCTCTTGTATCCTTTGTTTCAAAGGTCTAACAGTTTTGTCTACATATACAAGTTTACAGCTACACCACAGAACATAAACTACATAAGCAGTGTCACAAGTGATAAGTTCATGTATATCAATCTGAATATTCTCTAAAATAGGATGTTGGAAAGTTACTGTGTTGTTACTGTACTTGCGCTTAGAAAATGGGCTTGTAAAATCCTGGCTTCTGATTGGCCAGTTCCTTACCCAAAGCCCTGGTCTATCTGACAACAGAGCCCAGTAGATAAAAAGTACTAGCCCCTTCACATAGTCCTGTATCATTGTGCCCAGCCTAATTTTCTATTGGCATAAAGTACCCGATAAAATTTCAAACCTCCACCATTTTCTTCTCTCGCTTAGAGAGAGCTACTGGTCCCCAGAACCCCGTAGTGTTTAGTGGAAGCTGCTGCTCTTCATATTTCTTTTTATTTCTGTTTCCTTTTTTATGTAGAGTCCTCCCCCCCCCAAACACTCCTTAGTGAGAAAGAAAGCGGATGGAGTGAAGGAAAGGAAAAGGAACCCGTTAGTCCTATCAGCTTTATCTAATCGGTGCTGTACAGCACGCGCCTACCGTCCGAACGGCTCCCCTGACTGTTGTACTCGAACAAAAGCCAAAAGGACCATAACTGCCCCTACAAACACAAGAATGGAGAGAGTGTAGATGATCAAAAAGAAACGATCATGAGCAGTAAGGTCTTTTTTTTTTTTTTTAAGGGCAGCGCGAGCGTTTCTATAGCAGCCTAACACAGTACTGCTGCTTGCCATTCACATGCTCAGCGACAGGGCACTCCTGAGATAGCAAGGAGTACACTGACACACACAGCTACCAGAACGCGAGGCTCTCCATAGCAGCCCAACACAGTACTGCTGCTTGCCATACACCAGTGCTTCCTCTGTTTGTTTAATATAAATCATATTTCCCAACAAATGAAGCAACTCGTGTGTGTGTCTGTGTGTTGGGGGTTAACCAAGATGACCAGTTAAATCCATGTATGAGAACTATTTTATTACAAAAGTCATATTAAACTAATTATTTAGTTAACAATTTTTTTATAAAAATTAATATTGTTCTACTGTGCGCATTTTCTAAGCGCAATAATACCCTCCAGGGTGGGCGGTATTGTGCTATACCGGACCTTCCAGGGGCTATAAGGCTCTCCGCCTGCGGCATCGGGCCTCATTACGCCCCTGGGTGGTCCGATATAGCACGATACTGCCCACTCTGTTGGGTATTATTGCTTACACATTGCACCTCATACACTTGTAACAGCAGTGTCAGTGGCTCAGTAGGTAGCACACTCACCTCTGAGGCCGGGAGATCAAAGGGCTGTGGGATCAGTTCCCACATCTGGCACTTGGGTTAATATCCCAGTATTGACACTGTAGTGCAGCATGAGAGGGGTGCTGCACTTCTGAGGTGCCGTCTTTCGGATGAGACGTTAAACCGAGGTCCCATCTGCCTGGATTGGTGGTAGTTCAAGTGGATATTAAAGATCCCATGGCACTTATTGAAAAGAGTAGGGGAATTTTTTATTGATACAAATAAAACAAAAAGGTATTACAGCATACATCACAAAACACAAAAGAAAAGAATCAACAAAAAAATCAAAAGAAAGTATTACATCAATACAATCACCTCAAACATCACCGAACCCCCTCACTAAAAGAGTAGGGAATTTTTATTTTCACAACAACAAATCAAAAAGGAATACAAACAGTGATAAGTCACACAAAATAATAAACAAATCATAAAGGAAACAAACTCAAAGAAGTATAACAATCATACATCATCCTAGAAATGGGAAAGGAAACAGGAATAAACATCCCCCCACTAAAAGAGTTGGGAATTTTTCATTCACAACACCACATTTCAACAAGAAAAATGGCATTACCACACAAAAAGCAAAGTACAAATCATAATAAAAGGCAAAAAGCAATCAAGCTAACAGAAAAAAATAAAAAATCCAAGACTGTCTATTTAGAGATATCATAGGACATATATTTATACAGAAAAACAGCGAAGGCATACCAGGTTCTGCAGAAGGGCTTCCTCACAGCACAAGGGAAACCATCATAACCCAATACAGGGCTTGGGCAGACACAAGGTCCTCACCCTGTATCTAACCAGGTCATCTTTCTCCACCATAATTTGAACAATTCAGGATGCACCTTTCCCTGCTCCTGCCCTCTCCAAGTAAACACAGCTGTGAGTATGTTGTGAACTATCTGAGATTCAGAAAGTAACTTCTGTCGAAGAGTAAGAGAGCATCTAGCTTGCCATAACTGAAAACTGATATGGCCCATCACAAGACGCAATGTAATTGCATCATACATAATCCAGGAGCTCGGTAGAACCCCGTCCACCCACACGCCAGGTGAGAGAACCCGAAAGGGATTCAAAGGCCATGTATCGTGAAAAGAAGACCAAAATGAAACAGTAAAAGGACACTCTACAAAAAAATGCTCCATCGTTTCAACAACTCCCAAACAGGTCTCCTCCCTAGGGGAATATCGTTCAGTCAATTCTTTATGTTTCCTGTTTCCTTTCACTCCTAATTTCCTATGTAAACAGAGCCATAAAAATCCCACATATTGCTGAAGCACCCTCTTACTCACTAAGAACTGTAATTTGTACGTTGTTCAGCAGGAGGCCTAACATGAAACCAGGGGTCAGAGAAAAGAAATCATGTAATTCTGGAAAAATAAAATTGTTGACATGTCTGAGAAAAGAAGCAAGTGAACAACACGCCCGTCTTCAATTCTGAAACATCACGCAAAAATGACTGGACAAGGCACCCACCCTAACCTGGCGAGCAAGAAGAGTCCATTCCCCACTGTGACAAGATAAAGTCAACACCATCTGCCACCCATGGAGACCAAATCATAGTCTGTCCTTTAAGGAAGGGCACTAAGTTGTGAAAAGAAAAATACTCTGAAAAACACTACGGGATTAACCATCCCTAACCCTCCTTCACTAAGAGGTAATCGTAATACCCCTTTTTAGGGATTTAGCCTACTACCCATAAACACAGAAAAAACTCCATAAAGAGAAGCCTCCATAGAGATGGGAGGGAAAAACCACGGCAATAAATAAAGAGTATGGCAACAAAAAAGACTTAATCAAATAAATACGCTTAGCTTTGGACATACAGCCCTTATTCCATAGCTGAACCCTACTACGAGCTGCTAACAATTGTTGATCCCAATTATACCTGTGGTCATCTAGACCTCCAAAGTAAATACCCAGAATTTTCCTATAGCCAGATACAATAGGCAAACCCCAAACCAAGGACACATCAGCCGCATCATACCCCAAGGGTAGAATTCCGCTTTTCAGCCAATGAATTGAGGACCCAGTCAAATCAGAAAAGACACTCAACAACTCCTTGCCGCCATAGCAGAAGCCTTATCCACTAAAACTAAAATCAGATCATCAGCATACGCTAAAGTAACTATCTGAGGATCACTACAGCCTATCGATAATCCAACAATGTCATCGGTACTGTGTAAGGCATGTAAGAGGGGATCTAAAGAAAGCAGATAAAGCAAGGGACTCAATGGACACCCCTGCTGAACCCCCCTATGGACCTCAATTTCCCTACCCACCCTGCATTCACACAGGGGATCAAAGTAATGCCCCTATAGCACGTTTGTAGCCATCCTATGAATTGGGTAGGGAATCCGTACCTTGACAGACATTCCCAGAGATAAATATATTCTACCTGATCAAAAGCTTTGGACTGATCCAGGCAAACCAAATGTCCAAATAATTCTCCAGCCTTACCTTTAGAGACCAATTCTCTAAGTAAGATCAGTGCATCCTGAACCCTTCTGAGAGGAGCCCCACTAAACTGCGTCGGATGCAAAAGGGTACCCATAACCTTCCTTAACCTCAGACATAAAATCTTCATCAGAATCTTATAATCTGAGTTCAGTAATGACAAAGGTCTCCAATTACCCAAATCCCCATGATCACCCGCCAAAGTTCACCTCTTTCTTTATACAGAAGGTAGCACACCTTGCATCATACTATGAGGGAGTACCCCAGACTGCAGCCCAGTATTCAGGACCGAACAGAAATCAACTCCCAAAACCTCCTATAAGAGTTTATAAACCTCATGAGGCAACCCATCATACCCAGGTGTAACTCCCAATCGTAAAGAATAAATTGCTGACCTCAGTTCCTCCGCTGTGATAGGTTGCACCAATTCAAGCTGGTCAGCTAAGGACAAGGCCGGAACCGATCTACCAGCGAACCAATCACAGATAGCGGCTTTGGAAAGCATCCTGCTCTGAAATGACGTAGAAACATAGGCATGAATTTCCTTCAAAATATCATCATTGGTAGAAACTTCGCCCACCCCTGGGGTGTTCAGATACATCATACTTCTTAAATGTCTGAGTGATGTCAAGTACTCAAAGAGCAAAATATCTTTTTCCTGCCACAAAGTCTAAATTTGTGTTTCATTTCCATATCACGTAAAACCTGAGACTGAGCCTAGCCAATTCCAGTTTCAAACTTGCAATCTGTTGCTGACAGTTGAGGCCAAGAATCCATCTATTAGTGGATAAAAATGAAGCCGTTCCCTAAGATACCGTAACTCAGTATGTGATAATTGTCCATTTAAGCGACCCACAGCCTTAAAATAAACCGAACTTCCCATTTAGTGTCCTCCACCAAACATTTAAATCATCATACAAAAGAAACCGACTTCCTGGCCAGCAAAGAGAGCTTAACCCACCCATTACACAAGGGATATGCAACAATTCAGAATTCAATTTCCAGATACCCGGCCCTCTCCGAGATGCAGGAACATCAGCCAAGGTCAGTCTCAGTAATCTGTGATCAGAGGAAGCAACATCCTGCAAAGATCTAGATTGAACAGTAACCACAGAAGTGAGAAAAAAGAAATCAATCCTGGAAGCCCTTGGTCCACAGAAATAAGTGTCCCCAGACCCTCCAGTAGAGGATCCAAAAGCATCTACCAAACCAGCGTCTGAGATGAGTTTCAACAAACTAGTTTCATCACAATACACTTTTTCATTGTCCCTGAAGCCACTTTTAAAGACAAGGAACAGTTAAAATCCCCCCCCCCCAAAATAATGTAATAAGAGAGCATAAAAGGGGATAAAGTGAATTAAACAAAAGCAACCGGTCAAACTTAGATTGTGGAGCATACAGAAATTAACCTCAGGTATAAGGAACCCCATTTAATATCGAGAACCAAGGCCCTGCCAGCCAGAACTTCTATCTGATGTAGCACAGTGACATGATAATGAAAAACATATTCAACTCCACTACATAAGTCAGCACCCAAAGACCAAAAACAGTCCCCCCAAATCCAACCTGCAGAGGCAGCCTCCACCTCTTCAAGGGAATGCAAGCGAACACCCTGCAGAAAAACGCAATCTAGATTTTCAGACAGAAAATGTGAATAAGTTCTGCGTCATGTTTCTGGAGTCTTAATACTGTTCACATTTAAGGATGCCACCCGAAGGTGAAAGGGAACAAGGAGCCCAGCAAGGGAACATTCACTTCACCTTACTAGATGCCCTTGTGATCCTACCAATCTCACCGTCAGGTGGTCTAGGGCCCACCTGGTCAACCACAGGTTCAGTAGATTCTAACCTAGGTAAAGGTAGAGGAGGCCCAGACCCGCTAGGATCATCCACTGGACACTCTTCCAAAACAGAAAACATATTCGGGTCAGCCATAAAAACAACAGGAGCAGGTGCAGCTAGTTTCTTCCCTAGTTTCCCCCTCCCTTTGGCAGTTTTCCCCTTTTTCTTGCTAACCACCACAAACCCAGCATCCGGAGTCTCTAAATCTGGCAACACAGGGACGATGCTCCCACCTTCCCCCTGATCCACCCTAGAGCCCACTACAGCTCCCACATCAGGCGGAACCATGGTAGTCAACTGGGAATCAGCTGATTCTAACAAACCAGAGTCAGCCAAGGGGAGAACAACCCCGTCAATATCAGGGCCCCTCCCTCCCTTAGTAGGAATACCAGGTCTAACTGCCTCCCGGATGTAATAATCTTGTACCCCATAGTCAGCATCAGCAGTGTTTTTGGCAGCTAAGGGCAGGTTTCAAATGTGACCCACCTCATCATAAAGATTGCATTTTGAGGTTTGAAACAATGGGCACTTGGATGACCCATCTCCCACAGTAAGAACATTTAAGGACGGTGCAGGAGGTACTAATGTGGGTTTGAGACCCACACTTAAAAGCAAACCCTAGGCTGCCCAGGATAAAAAGAAACCCCTTATCTCTCCCCAGAAAGAAGCAATTAGGCAGATGAATTAAGCCAGAATCTGTGGAATGAAGTTTTACCCATAATGTCCAACCCCCATTCCAAAACCCCTCTTCATCCAGAATAGGGACTGGATTCCCCTGAATATCACAAGATTTAGACAGCCATTTAACAATATCAACAATATTCACTCCTTCATTCCGAAACATGATTGTGATGATCCTATAGGCCTGTTGAGACAAAGGTAATACAATAAAATCAGACCATAGTGGCTTAGTCTTCAAATTCAGATATCGACTTCAAAACAACTCCATCAAGGCAGGGGTGCGAAAGCTGACGTCAAAGGTGAATTCCCCCGGAACATGTATTAATGCATATACCTCTGAGGAAAAAAACCATGCTGCGTTTCAATAATGTCTTCCCAACAAAAACCTATCTGGGGAGTATCCTAGGACCCACATAACGTAATCTAACAGCATTCAGTCAGCTTTGCCAATTTCAGCGTGTCTGAAATGGCTAGCATAAGAAGGTTTAGAGATAGGATGAACAACTGACTCAGGAAGGCTGGGGAAGCATTCACATCTTCAGCCCCCTCTCCCGAGATCCCTAGTTAAATCAGCAGCAATATCTGTAGACAGGGGTAGGGAAACAATAGCCTCAGTACTCAAGACAGCCCCTATAGAGTCAGATATAGCACAAGGACTTATCTGTTCATCCACTGCATGAGCAGGAACAGCTTGCTCCGGTCTCCATGTGCCTCCAGAAATTGGAATCCATCCAGCCCCTTGCAACGCTCGCTCCGGCGACCAGGACTCCTCCACCAAAATTCCCCAATCCCTGGAAGGCTTGTCCAATTCCCCGATAGGTCTCTCCACCAGTGGAAGAAACTTGCTTGGCCCCTCAGACTCAGCAGCACTCGGCGAAGTAGCCGATCGTTTCCGGTCCTCCTCTGAAATCGCGGTCCGGCGTTCCCTCTGCAACAAGTCACTAACGCGCAAAAGTTTCTCCGCGAGGCAACGTTGTTTCTCCACAAGACTCAAACAGGACATTTCCGAAAAATGCAAAGGCCCACTTGAATCTGCGTTTTGCTGGCCACCCCGTGGGTGCACCCCAGCCACCGACACCACTGGTTCTTCAAAAGCAGGTACAGTAACTATTGACATACTCTGGGCTACCTCAGCCCAAACCAGACCTCCTTCCTCCTCCATTGCAAAGACAGCGGCAGCCATCTTGGTCCCACCAGAAAATGGGTCCCCCCTACTCACAGGAAGCAGGAAGTAGGGGAATTTCCGCAGTGTCCTGGCCAAATTCCCCTCATTCACTAAAAATACCACCAACAGCTGGTTCAAGGTCCGTTGGCATTCATCTGTATCCCCCTCCCCCGGGTCGTGCCTGAAAATAGGCAAGATTTGTCTAGTGCACTTACCCAGTCAACAAAAACTAACTAAATAAATAAATAAAAGCCCATTGGGTGCTTAGGTAACCAAGTGGCCTGATCTGGTGCTTTTTCTTTCTCAGTTCTGCTGCGTACCAGTCTATCTTTTAGATTTCTGGCCCTGGTAAAAGTTCCACGAGATTTGTTTCCAACAGCTTCACTGACTTCAGAGTCACTTTGTAAGATGGGCCAGTTCTGATGTATTACATTGCCAATGCGTCCTGCTACATGATTACATAGAAACATAGAAACATAGAATTTGACGGCAGATAAGGACTGCTTGGCCCACCTAGTCTGCCCATTTTCCTACCTACTGGATAAGCTGCAGATCCTAGTTAACCAGCAGCCTACTTCTTCCTACCCCCACCCCCTAGAATTGCCTTATGACTGTCCCATGCATGCTTGAATTCCACCACTGATTTTGACTCCACAACCTCCTCCGGAAGGCCGTTCCATGCATCCACAACCCTCTCTGTGAAAAAATACTTCCTTAAATTACCTCTGAGCTGCCCCCCTCTATCTTCAAATTGTGCCCTCTTGTTCTTGCACACCTCTTTTTTTGAAAGAGTCTACCCTCTTGGACTTTGTTGATTCCCTTGAGGTACTTGAGCATTTCTATCATGTCCCCCCTCTCCCTCCTTTCCTCGAGGCTATACATATTAAGCTCCTTTCGTCTCTCTTCATATGTCTTCCGGTGCAGACCCTGCACCATTTTAGATGCCCTCCTCTGGACAGCTTCCATCCTGTCTATGTCTTTGGGAGATTGGGTCTCCCAGAACTGCACACAGTAGTCAGATGGGGTCTCACCAGCTGTCTGTACAGAGGGATAATAACTTCCTGTTTTCTACTGGTGATGCCTCTCCCTATGCATCCCAGTATCCCCCAACCCTCCTTGCTGCCCTCTCACATTGCTTGCCCACCTTTAGGTCATCTGATATGACTACCCCAGGTCCCTTTCCATTTTGTTGTTGTTAGTATCTCACCCCCATTGTGTACTCTTCCCTGGGTTTTTGTTTCCCAGGTGCATTACCTTGCACTTCTTAGCATTGAATCTTAGCTGCCATACATTTGACCATTCCTCTAACCTTGCCAAGTCCCTTCTCATCCTTTCCACCCCACCCTGTGCATCAACTCTGTTGCAGATCTTTGTGTCATCTGCAAAGAGACATACTTTTCCTTCCAGTCCTTCTGCAATGTCACTTATAAAGACATTGAAGAGGACCGGTCCTAATACTGAACCCTGCGGTACCCCACTAGTAACCCTCCTTTCTTCTGAGTGGACTCCATTTACTATTACTCTCTGTGTCCTATTCTCCAGCCAATTCTTTACCCAGGCTGTCATCTTGGGACCCACTCCAGGCTAGCTAACTTGTATATTAATCTTTTGTGTGGGACTGTGTCAAATGCCTTGCTAAAGTCTAGGTAGGCATGTCTACAGCCTCCCTGATCTACTACTTTGGTCACCCAGTCAAAGAAATCTATCAGATTCGTCTGGCATGACCTTCCACTGTGAATCCATGCTGCCTAGGGTCCTGTGCCCTCTGGCCTCTAGATACTCGACAATTCTTTCCTTCAGAGTGATTCCATCATTTTCCCTATCACTGAGGTTAAACTAACAGGTCTGTAGTTTTCTGCTTCTGCCTTGCTCCCACTTTTGTGAAGAGGAATCACATCTGCTCTCCTCCAGTCTTTGGGTACCACCCCATCCTCCCATGATTTGTTAAAAAGGGTAGTCAGTGGTGTCACTAGTTCTACCCTTAGTTCTTTTAGAATTCTGGGATGAATCCCATCAGGCCCCATTGCTTTGTCCACCTTCAGTTTTAAGAGTCTTTCAGAACCCTTTCTTCTGTAAATGGGCTGGTATCAACTTCTGTATCAGAGTGTTTCTACTGTTTGTTTTATGTACCTCCCCTCTTCATTTGTAAATACTGAGCAAAATATTTGTTTAGTATCTCTGCCTTTCACAGTCTCCCTCTGCCCACCCTCCTCCCTTTATTAAGCCTCACTATCCCTCCCTTGGTCTTACTTGGCTCCTGATGTACCTATAAAGGTTTTATCCCTTTCTTAACTGAGTTGGCTATCTTTTCCTCGGTTTGGGCCTTTGCTGTTCTGACTGCCTTCCAGCCTCCTTTTGCTTTAGCTGATACAGTTATCTGTCCTGCTCCTTCTGTGATTCCTTGTACTTCCTGAATGCTTTCTTTTTCTCTTGAACCTTCACTGCCACTTCCTTTGAGAACCATAGTGGTTTCTTACATCGTTTTGTTTTGTTTATTTGCTTCACACAAAGGCTCGTTACCTCTGTGATGGCAGTTTTTATTATTCCCCATTGTTCTTCCACCCCTCCTTCTTGCCCATTTGCTAGTGCATTCCTTAGGCACTCACCCATTTTAGCAAAGTCAGCCCTCCTAAAGTCCATTACTTTTGTCTTTGTATGGCTTGACTCTATTGCTGTGTTTATTGTGAACCATACTGTTCGATGGTCGCTAGTTCCCAGATGGCTACCCAGTAGCCGCAGTAATAAAAGTAGTACGCAGTAATAAAGGTGCATGGTATTTGTTCTGACATGGTCTCATCCTTTTCCTGCAATAAAGATTCTCTGTAAACCCTGTCAACTCTACCCCTTGTTTCTTTCAAAAGTGTTTTTTTACTATAAACCCTTGCTTCAAATCTTTCCATCAGTTCATCTGCTTGAATTCTGTAATAATCACCTCTACTACAATTTCTATGAGTGCGTAACAATTGACCATAGGGTATAGAGTTTTTTAACCGGGGGGTTGGGGGGTGTTGTGCACTGGTTGCCTGTAACAAGGAGTTAGTAGCTGTTGATTTTCTATAACTTTTAGAAGTCACAATGTGATTAGAAGTGTTGCCAGAGATAGCCAAATCTAAAAAATCAAGTGTCTCAATGCTTGTGGTGCATGTAAATCTCAAGTTAAAGTTGTTATTGTTCAGCCACTGTATTAATTCTGGTATGAGGTCCCTGACACCGCCCCAAATACACAATATATCATCTATAAAGCAATGCCATCCCCTTATGTGCATGTGAAAAGGATTTTTAACTCTATCATAAATAATGTCGTCCTCCCAGTAATCCCAAAAAAAACTGGCATAACTTGGTGCCATTGCTGCACCCATGGCAGTGCCACACCTTTGTTTAAAAAACTGACCCTTAAATTCAAAATAATTATATGTGAGAGTATAATCTATCAGTTGTAAGATCAATTCCTTTGGTATGTACCCAGTATCTGGTGTATATGTATATATATATATACATATATTTTTTTTTTTAGTCTTTGGTAATTGGGTAAGACCCGCTAGGCACAAGTGCCTGTTTTCATGGGCAACCTGGGAGCACATTTTAACCAATACTTAATGGATTGTATGCCTTTATCATGACATATTGAATTATACAGGGATTCTGCATCTATACCTAACCAGATAAATTTGGATTCCCATGTAAGGTCCTTCAGTTTTTGTAAAAAGTCTTTGCTGTCTTTAACATAAGATTCCAAATCCTGAACCAACAACTAAAGAAAAAAAATCAACAAATGTCCCAGCATTTTGTGATACTGAATTACATCCTGACACGATTGGTCTGCCTGGGGGTTTGTTAAGGTCTCTGTGAATTTTGGGTAAGGCGTAGAAACAGGGGACAACAAGATTTTCTGGCCACAAATAATCATATTTCTTGTCTGAAATGTCATCTTTACTCAAAGCATTTTTTTAAATCAAAAACAAATCCTTTTTATAAGCCAGTGTGGGGTCCATCAGTAAGCTTTCATAATTGTCTACATTATTCAGTAAAGCATAGTTTCATATTTGTTTTGTCCATTACAACAATATTGCCCCCTTTATCTGCTGACTTAATCTCAATATGGTCCCTAGTGGTTAAGCTTCTAAAGTGGACCTCTCTATCTAAGGCCCTATCCACATTACCCCTCTGTAATGTTACAGAGTGCCCAAACCGTTACCGCAATAGTTTGCGTTTACACCTGTAACATTACAGTAAGCGTTTTCATAACCGTTGTTGAAACCACATATGAGGTGGTTTCAACAACAGTTATGAAACCGGTTACGCCTCGGTAACGTTATCGGGCGTAGTGTGGACGCATGGCACCGGTCCCCTAGTGCAGCATGAGTTGCATTGTGGGATTGGGTGCCGCGGTAATGGTCGCCCAGTTCCTGAGGTGTGAACTGGTGGTACCAGTTTCATACTGGTCACTGCTGCAGTGTGGACACACTGTACCACTCCCCAGCTGTAACGGTTTCTGTCCATTACGGGGTCTGAGCGGTGTAGTGTGAATGGGGCCTTACTGAGATTAAAAAACCTGGGGGAGGGATGACTATTCAAAATTAGCTCCACCTGTCTGTCATCAGTTTTTTTCAAAATATTGTATAGCAGGATTATTGCTGTAAGGACAAAAAGTGGAACCAACAAAAAGTTATAGAAAGCCAACAGCTACTAACTCCTTGTTACAAGCAACCAGTGCACACCCCCCCAGGTTAAAAAACTCTATACCCTATGGTCAATTGTTATGCACTCGTAGAAATTGTAGTAGAGATGATGATTACAGAATTCAAGCAGATGAACTGATGTAAAGATTTGAAGCAAGGGTTTATAGTAAAAAAAAAAAACTTGAAAGAAACAAGGGGTAGAGTTGACAGGGTTTGCAGAGAATCTTTATTGCAGGAAAGGGATGAGGCCATGTCAGAACAAATACCATGCACCTTTATTACTGCGTATAATCATGTAGCAGGACGCATTGGCAATGTAATATATTAGAACTGGCCCATCTTACAAAGTGACTCTGAAGTGAGCGAAGCTGTTGGAAACAGACCTCGTGTAACTTTTACCAGGGCCAGAAATCTAAAAGATAGACATGTACACAGCAGAACTGAGAAAGAAAAAGCACCCAGGGGTATAGCCAGGCATTTGGGATTTGTACACCAACCTGCCAGTGCCATACTGCTACCCCCTTCCTCACTGTTGTTCATGCCTGTCCCCCTATGACTCAAGTCCAAGGTTCCTGGCTTCAGTCAGATGATTTCCACGTTAGACCTGCTGTCTGTGCTGCTAGTGTGGTGCTCAGCTCCTGCTGCCCACTGGTAAATGCCACTGACTGCACCAGGGTCCAAGACCATGGCAGAAATGTCTTCTCTCTTCCTCCACAGGTAGGTGGATTCACTCCACTTGCCACTCCACATGAAGTCTTCATTCTTTTAGCTGGACATTTAAACTCACTACCCCAGACTTGCCACACCCCTACCAGATGCCACAGCCAATCACTATGCAGGCAGACCATACAGACCTAACTGAGACCTTCAGCTTCAGCATCCGTGATCCACTCTGCCACCCCCCCAAAACAAAACTGAAAAAAAAGAAAAAGCCTGCAAAGCCAAACAAAGGAATTTAAGCGTGATGGACTAGAGAGGGCAGAGCAATGCTGCCCAGCTTGTTTGCTACCCCCTGCTACTAAACTTGGTATGCCATGGCTTACTTGGAGTATCAGTAGTTATGCCCTTGAAAACACCAGATTAGTCCACTTGGTTACCTAAGCACCCAGTGGATTTTTACAAGTGTATCCTATTTTTGAGAATATTCAGATTGATATACGTGAACTTATCACTTGTGACACTGCTTACGTAGTTCATGTTCAGTGGTATAGCTGTAAACTTGTATATGTAGGCAAAACTGTTAGACCTTTGAAACAAAGGATACAAGAGCATGTTCGCTCCATTTTACATGGTAGGAAGGACACACCAGTAGGAGCACATTTTGCCAGCACACACAATTCTGACCCTAAATGTTTGTAGTTCGTGGGGTCTGAAATGGTGAAATCACCAAAGAATGGTGGAAACAGATCAAATCTGCTGCTCCAACATGAGAGTCAGTGGATTTATAAACTTGAGTGCTAAACCCACAGGAATGAATGACAGATGGGATCTCAAACCATTTTTGGTCAAAAAATGATAAAATTGTAATGAAAGTATTTGTTATTTGAAGTAACTCTTTCTCTCTCTCTCTCTCTCTCTCTCTCTCTCTCTCTCTCGCTCTCTCTCTCTCTCTCTCTTCTTTTCTTTTTTCAGGTTTGCAACACTTATCTTAATGTCTAAAGCCACCAGATTTTTTCATCATGTTTTGGACTTAATTTCCAGGAGGTCCCAGAACGAAAAAATCCCTCATTACAATGAGAGTTGCCTTGTGAATGTACCACTGTTGCCATGGCTACTTTGAGTGGTTTGGACATTTGTTCTAGGTTTTTCTATCTTTTATAGCTTAGTAGTAATAATCATACGCACATTCTTTTTAAATGATGGTTACAATTGAACTTATTCATTAGAACACTGAATGTGACTTATCCGTACAGTGTTATAGATTCAGAAAATACTTTTATTAGTATGGTTAAACATATAATTGTTTTTGTATTATGGGATAATAAACTGTAGAAATCTGCACAGTTGAAGTTTTTGTAAGTGCTAAGATTATGTATTAGCACCATCAAGTGGCTATAGAAAAGATGGCAGCTAAAATTCTAATTCGTCACTTTACATTTAAATTTTATTGTTTGCACCTGCATTGTGTGTATTTAAGCCTCCCTGTAACAATCAGCTCCACCCCCTGAGGAAGACTCATTTGTGAGTCGAAACGCTGGGGAGTACATTTGTGTTTATCTTGCCGTGACCTCTTGTGCCGAGTATGTCTAATAAATTCATCTACTTTCTGAATTGCTCTTGGCACTTGTAATTCTTGTGGTCCAAGTGCAGTGGCTCTTTGTGCTTTTTTGATATTGTGTTTGGGGCTGTGCACCCCGGTCCACTGCACCAGTCACTGATAAAGGGGGTTGATCTGATCACAGCAGCACTTTCTGGTTTCAGATGACAGATTACATCGCTAGGATTCTCAAGCCCATTTTATGAGTGGAGAAGCCACAAGTAATATCAAAAGGTCAAACTGCATAACACAAAATATTGGTAATATTTTCATTAGGGCCATGGCATATTTGATTTATGCAACCCCTTTTATTACCCAATGGGAAGAAAAAATCCTGCATCCCAATGGTTTGGTGGCCACTTTCAATAGTGATGTTAGCCTAGCACAACATCGCTAAAAGAAGGGGAACATCAGTTCAGAAATCAATGGCAATCTGTATCTTTAGTGCCACTATGGACCTACTGTGTGGATAAATGCATCTAGAGTGAGAATAACACTGATATTGTCACTCTAAGTCCCCATAGTGGTTCAGCAGGTGTTATTCTATACACACACACACTAACTTCAGAAGCTTTCTGCACTGGTTCCAATCCAACCAACTTAGAGTCAACACTAAAAAACAGTGTCTATGATCTTTGGTACCAAGCAGAAACTGTCCAAACTCACTCCCCCATTTTCACCACTCTGGATGGCACACACCCCTTGAAGCAGTTCAGTCCTTCTCCTTCAAGTACCTTGGAGTGTGGCTTGACAGTAAGCTTTTTTTTTTAAGTTCATGTTTATTAAAATCAATTGGGTACAGAAATAGGAAACAAAAGCACATACACAGTTAATTATAATTGTCAGTTGTTCTCAAAGACAAAAAGTACAATCCATTTCAATGAGCCCTGAACTTGTGAAAGCAACACCATCAATTACAGATTTCCTTTAGTTAATCTGGTAGTGTTAATACATGAAACACCATACCTGTGTTGGTTAGATTATCCTTTGAGTATAAATTACCTCCTGTCCTTAGGTTTCACATGAGTTGCTTGGGAGATCCCCTCTGGGCAGGTGCAAGGGAACCCAAGTCTGGGTGTGCATCTAGCCAAATCAACCATCTCATCCATCTGTGGGTGTAGATGTATATTTTTTGATTAATTTTAAAGGTCAGCTCCTCAGGCTCTGAGATCTCTTGAACTACCTGAATCCACGATTTAATGTCAGGTGGATCAACTTTCAACCAGGAGTGGGTTATGGCTTTGTGGGCTGCAGTTAACAAGATGGCCCAGAGATAGGGCGAATCCACCCCCTTCAGCCTGTGAGGTGGGTCACCTAGTATGACATTTGGCCAGCTCAGAGGGGAGTCCAGTGAGAAAAGATCTGTAAGAGCAGCATTCACCCCATTCCAAAAGGGTCTAATCCCAGGGCAGCCCCAAAAGATATGTATGTGATTTGCCACTCCCTCTCCACATAGTCTCCAGCATACTGATGGATAGGAACGATCTGTTTTGTTAAAAACCACTGGAGTAAGTGTAACCTCCCCCCACCGGCCCCCCTTTTGTCTCTGTCAGCAGAGCTGCTCCTCTCACATCCACGCACTGCCGAGAGGGGTGGAGGTAGTCACTATTAAAATGATCTTTCACAGAAACTGTGTGGACCCATTGTTTCTACTACTGAGCCTGCCATTCTTAGACAGGCAACCTAAGTGTGGCAACTACCTGGCACACACCTGGGGGGACCATTTAGCATGGCCAACAACCTGGGTCCCTGGGAGAAAATGGTTGCTCAGCATTATGCTAGGTTTGTACTTCTGGCCAGTGGTCCCAAGTAAATCCGGACACTGGAAGCAATAAATAAAATGTCCAAACCAGGAATGGGATTCTAGAGTGTAGCTTTTATTCATATAACACAGAGAATAACAAAGCGAAGTTGGACCCCCACAGGGCTACACTCGCTGGTAATGCAGATTACAGAGGTACAGAGCAATCACTTCTTCACTATGAACTCTCAGGTTCTGAACGGATCTGGGCACACATGGCCTGAACTGGTACACCTCTCTTCTATTCCTTGAAATGGCACCCCGGCCAGTACTAGGACACTTTTCCATATAGCATGGAGGTTGATGGTGGCTCCCTAAACCACTCACAAGCACTTTCTAGCTCTATACAGTGTGCTCAGGGAGGGTGAGGGTGGTGGAACAGAGGCGCATCCCTCCAGTTGTGCCTCTCCACAGTTCATTCACCACTCTGGCGAAGCATGGTTCTTCTATGGAGGCACCTGCAGTGGAGACTAAGGAGGGTGCTGGGAACCTCCACAGTGGAGACCCACAGGAGGGTGGCCCAGGACCCCACAGGGGAAGGAAACCACTCCTGGTGGGGACTCAGTTGTTGGGGGGTAGAACTGGGGGAGGGAGGGAAAAGGGAGGTAAGGTACCTGCCCGGTGCCAAGGCTTGGAGGGACAGGAAATGAATCCTCAGGATTGTGGGAGCAGCGGCAAAGGGGAAGGAGCTGGATGTCATTATCCACCTAGGGATGAATGACCTGGCTGAGAATGGGATCAAAGCAGTGCAACAGGAGTTTGTGGAGTTGGGGAGGGGCCTTAGACACGTAGCACACACAGTAACTTTCTCGGAAGTGCTACCTGTCTACTGCGTGGATGAAGCTAGGGTACTCCGCACCATGGGATTCAATGACTGGTTGAAAAGCTGGTGCAGAACTCAGGGATTTGGCTTCATTGGGGGCTGAGGCTCCACCTGGAGGGATGCAGGCCTATACAGGTGTGATGGTCTGCATCTATCCTGGAGGGGAACCAGGATCCTAGGTGATAGGTCTAAATGCTTCACTGGCAAGCATTTAAACTAGCCAAGGGGGGGAGGCACTGAAGAGGAGAAGGGAAACCATAGCCTCCTAAAAAATCAGGGTAATTAGTGAGGTAAACACCAAACTAGAGCAGTCGATAGGGAGAAGGGCAGGGGTAAATGGAGAAAAAGACAAAGGCAGTAGGGACAGGGATGGGGCAAAAAGAAATAAAGCCATAAAAAATGGAGGGTAAGGAGTACCAATGCCAGTAGTCTAAGTAAAAAGCTCCCTGAAATGGTGGCCTAGATGGAAGAGGGATGCCTGGATATTGTGGCAGTCACAGAAACATGGTACCCAGAGAACCATGACTGGGATGTCAACATACCAGGGTACACAATCTACAGGAGGGACAGGGAGGGAAGAAGAGGAGGAGGAGTAGCTCTCTATGTAAGGGAAGGGATAAAAGCAACAGAACTAAAGGGTAAACAGGGAGGTGAGGAGGCACTGTGGGGCACCCTGGAGACTGGAAATGACTCCACAATCTGTACAGGGGTTGTATACAGATCCCCGTCTCAGGGGGAAGAAATGGACAAGGAAATGACAGAAGGCATCCTTCGGATGGCAGAGAAAGGGGAGATAGTGCTGATGGGGGACCTAAATATGCCAGATGTTGACTGGAGCTCCTTTGCTGCAGCCACATTCAAGAGCAGAGCCATTCTCGATGCCCTACAGGAGGCATGCCTCAGACGGCTAGTTTTGGAACCCACTCAGGAGAGAGAAATCTTAGACCTGGTACTCTCAAATGGGGATGGAGAGAGGATCTCTGATCTTGAAGTGGGTAGCCATCTGGGAACAAGTGACCACCAAACAGTGTGATTCACAATAAACTTAGCTGTAAAGTCAAGCCACACAAAAGTGAAGGTACTGGACTTCAGGAGGGCTGATTTTGTCAAAATGAGAGAGTGCCTCAGAAAAGCACTAGAAAACAAGCAAGATGGTGGGGGTGGAGCAACAATGGGGAAACATCAAAACCACCATCACAGAGGCAACAAGCCTTTGTGTAAAGCAAATAAACAAATCAAAATGAAAGAAAAAAACACTATGGTTCTCAAAAGAAGTGGTGAGGAAGATAAGGGAGAAAAATATAGCTTTCAGGAAGTATAAGGAAACACAGAAGGAGCAGGACAGAGAACTGTTCCAGTTAAAGCAGAAGGAAGTGGGTAAGGCAGTCAGAATAGCAAAGATCCAAACTGAAGAAAAGAAAACCAACTTGGTTAAGAAGGGGGATAAAACCTTTTATAGGTACATTAGGGAGCAAGGAAAGACTAAGACAGGGATACTGAGGCTGAACAAAGAGGAAGGTGGTTGGGCAGAGAGTGACAGTGAAAAAGCAGGGCCACTGAACGAATACTTCTGCTCAGTATTCACAATGGAAAAGCAGGGGGAAATACCTAATCCAGTCAGTAGAAGCACTCTGGATAGTGGGGTTGATATTAGTCCTTTCACAGAAGAAAGGGTTCCGAAAGAACTCTTAAAACTGAAGGTGGTTAAAGCTATGGGGCCTGATGGGATTCACCCCAGAATTCTAAAAGAACTAAGGGAAGAACTAGTAACACCACTGACTACCCTTTTTAATAAATCATGGGAGGATGGAGTGGTACCTGAGGATTGGAGGAGGGCAGATGTGATTTCCCTTCACAGAAATGGGAGCAAGACAGAGGCAGGAAACTACAGACCTGTCAGTTTGACTTCAGTGGTAGGGAAAATGATGGAATCACTTCCGAAGGAAAGAATTGTTGAGTAGCTAGAGGCCAGTGGGGCACAGGACCCAAGGCAGCATGGATTCACAGCGGGAAGGTCATGTTAGACAAATCTAATTGATTTCTTTGACTGGGTGATCAAAGCAGTAGACCAGGGAGGGGCTGTGGACATGGCCTACCTAGACTATAGCAAGGCATTTGACGCAGTCCCGCACAAAAGATTAATACACAAATTAGTCAGCCTGGGAGTGAGTCCCAGGGTGGTAGCCTGGGTAAAACACTGGTTGGACAACAGGACACAACGGGTAATAGTAAATGGAGTCCACAGTGAAGAAAGGAGGGTTACTAGTGGGGTACCACAGGGTTCAGTACTGGGGCCAGTCCTTTTTAATGTCTTTATAAGTGACATTGCAGAGGGACTGGAAGGGAAAGTATGTCTCTTTGCAGATGACACAAAGATTTACAACAGGGTTGATACACATGGTGGGGTGGAAAGGATGAAAAGGGACTTGGCAAGGTTGGAGGAATGGTCAAATGTATGGCAGCTTAGATTCAATGCAAAGAAGTGCAAAGTAATGCACCTGGGAAACAAAAACCCAAGGAAGAGTACACAATGGGGGGTGAGATACTGACAACAACAAAAATGGAAAGGGACCTGGGGGTAGTCATATCAGATGACCTAAAGGTGGACCAGCAATGTGAGAAGGCAGTAAGGAGGGCTGGGAGGATACTGGGATGCCTAGGGAGAGGCATCACCAGTAGAAAACAGGAAGTTGTTGGCCCTCTGTACAGATAGTCGGTAAGACCAGATCTGGAGTACTGTGTACAGTTCTGGAGACCCCACCTCTGCCAAGACATAGACAGGGTGGAGGCTGTCCAGAGGAGGGCATCCAAAATGATGCAGGGTCTGCATCAGAAGACATATGAAGAAAGACTAAAGGAACTAAAGATATATATAGCCTCGAGGAAAGAAGGGAGAGGGGGAACATGATAGAAACTTTTAAATACTTCAAGGGAATCAACAAAGTCCAAGAGGGTAGCATCTTTCAGAAAAAGAGATGTGCAAAAACAAGGGGGCTCAATTTGAAGATAGAGGGAGGATGGCTCAGAGGTAATGTGAGGAAGTATTTCTTCACAGAGAGGGTTGTGGATACATGGAACAGCCTTTCTGAGAAGGTTGTAGAGTCAAAAACAGTGGGGGAATTCAAGAATGCATGGGACAGACATAAGGCACTTCTAGTGGGGGAAAGGAGGAAGTAGGCTGTTGGTTAACTAGGATCTGCAGCTTATCTGTTAGGTAGGGAAATGGGCAGACTAGGTGGTCCAATCGGTCCTTACCTGCCATCAAATTCTATGTTTCTAAGGGAAAAATCCAAAATCCCACATCTGGGTGCTTTCTTCAGACACTGGTCAAATGCCTGAGAGAAAGCCATAGGTGCCCAAACTGAACCCGGAGAGGTAAACCTGGTTACTGCAGATGGGGGCTCCCACCTCTTGTTCCCAAATCTATACTTGGCAATTCATTTGGTTACAACACCTTTTTTCGAAACTCTGGTTGTAGATGCTCTCTAGAAATGTTTAGCACATTTAACATTCTACATTTTACTCAGGAGGTGTCCTGACTTTAAAAATTCTGTAAGTGGCTATGTCCATATCCTAGACCCCCACTGTTCCAGATGCTTCCAAGCCATAGACAAATTAAAAGTTCTGTACTTGGCTAGTCTTCTCTTGACCCTACAGTAGGCAGATACTTTTACACTAATCTGTATCTTGGTGAACATAGTCTCTATCAGAGCAGAACTCACCATGGTATGCAGGTACCCCAGGGCTTCTTTCCCACAAACACAAATTCTCTGGTACTCACAGTACAAACTTCACTCTCAGGCTTCTTCTTCCTTTCCAGGCTGGACCAGGGGATTGCCCCTGAATTGTTGGAATTCCTCCCCATCCCTCCGGGGATGGGGCACTGGAACAACTCTAGAAACGGTCTCTACCACTTCTTTCTGGTCTCTTCTGCGTTCCTTTCTAGGGTGAGAACACACAACCCACACTTTCTAAGGTAGCTCTAAATCAGAGCTAGGCTCTGAGGAGCTGCACCAGCAGCACTCCTCACTCTCTTGAGTCTCCACTCAGGCTGACCTCTGAAGACTGACTTGAATTCCCCAACGTTCTACAGCTAACCTCTGCAGCTAGCATTCCATTGTGGCTTATGCTGCTGCGAGAATTCTATGGTGACGTCATCACTCCAGCTCAGCTGAAACTGAGAACAGAGTAAAACAGTGTGAAACCCATTTAACTGGTATCCCACAAGCTGCCTTTTCCTGCCTGCCACTGGTTCTAAGTGGGATTCTAGTAACCCCTGGGAACAGGGGGGTTACACCCACCCTCAACCAGGAAAATGACTGTCCGCAGTCATTACTCACCCGGCTCCAGGTCATCCTACCCTATGTGCTACCTTCAGAGAGGGGTGATCAGGCCCTTTCCTACCATGTGCCAAGCACAGGCAGGCAACACTAAGGGCCCAGAGGCCATCGGCTGATACATCAGCCTCTACACTATGATCTTACTATGGTAACCAGTGGCTCTGGAAGAACTGTCCAGAGCATAGCCCTAACAGACTAGTACTGTGGCCCCTCCAGCCGGTCAGGACCACAGCCTTGTCTATCCCCCTAGCCCTCTACGGAAAACCTATCTGACCAGTAACCAAAACTACCCAAACAGGGGAACTTCTCCCCTTCCCTGGACACCCACAACCAAACATGGAGTTAACACTACACCTCAGCATTATACTCCCACACTCCCCCACAGCCACACCTGTGGAAGGAAATGTTAACACATGTTAACAACAGCAAAGTACTCTAAACACAACACTTTAAAGCACATGAGCAACTCCAATGAGTCCCTTCACTCCTTTTCTTGTCTTCTCTTCTGTCTTCATCAGGAACCATCTGAAAGAGAAAAGATACAAACACACTCCTAATCTGCAAACACAATACATTATCTAACCCTTCCCATCAAAACACTGGAGAATCCCCCCCCAAAAAAATATTTTTAGAAAGGTAGAAAAACACTAGTAAAAACACTAGAAAAACATTAACATTATTTACAATACACATTTTGGGGGATGGAATGCCCTAAATGTCCAAACTAGTGACAACAGTGTCCGAAGGCAAGTCCAAGAAAGTCTTTCCTTGGCCGGAGCCCGGCAAAGCACAGTTCTTGTAGGACTGTAGTCCCGAAGGGGAGAGTCTTTGAGGACAGTTCAAACAGTCTGTAGTCTGCCAGGTGTAGGATGTGTATTGCAATGTCAATAAGGTAAGAAAAGTCTGGACTTACCAGTCCCTTGAAGAACGAAAATGGTACGGCACCTGGATCTCCAGCCGAAGACTCTCCCTGGCAGCATTTTTCGAATACAGCTGGGCAGAAATCTTCTGGAAATGACAGGATGGCATGTCTGGAAACTGCTGGATTGATGTCATCTCTGGCTGACATCTTCTGGAGATGGAACCTTGGAACAGGAAAGAAACAGCTGGTCTGAAGTCATCCGAAATCCCAGGTGATAAATCAGGGAACAGTTAGGCTGGTGTCCTCTCTGGATGTGATGTCATCTGGAAGGCCAGGCAATGGAACTGGAAGGCACATTGCAAGGCTGATGAATCTGGAAGCACCTGGATCCTGGAATGCCAGACTGGCGGAACAACATAGGTACAGCAACGGCTGGATGGCAGCACTGGCTACCACTGCTCTGCTTTCCACTTGGTAGGCGTGGGCACATTCGCTGGAAGTTGGTTGTATTGAGTGTAGTACCACAATGGGTCAGGTGCGAGAATTATTACCCTGTCTAGGTGCTCATAATTCACATTGTAGAAAGTCTTATGGTCCTTTACATCCATGATCTGTACAGTGTCTATGAACAGTGTCCTGCCCACTTTCCAATACTTGAATTTGTCTCTAACAGCTTTGTCTCTGACAAATCGAGTGGCACCTGGATACAGGTCTCTTGTTGCTTCTTCCACTATCCAGGCTCTTCTGTTTCTCTCAATCTCCTCCCAGACTCTCCAAGGAAAGGTAGGAAAGGATATCCCATAGATCTCACTTGCCTTCCTATGAACCAGTCTTTCCTCTTTACTACACTTGGTCAGTTTAAGACCACTGGCCTGGCTTGGGGGTGGCCAATCCTGGTTCTGCCAGAGACACATGCTCAACACTACGTCAAATGGATCTCTGAATCTTCGTTGTGGGGACAGGGCTGTGGAGTCACTAATCTCTTCTTCTTGCTCCTCCGAGGCAAGAGCCCGAGGCTGTGGACTAGCACCTTTATCATAAGGATACATAGTTTCCCCCCTCCTCATTGAGAACCTGAGCCCAGGATTGAGCAGTTGTCCTCACTCCTGAGATTGTCCACTCTTCACTGGGTGCGGAGATTGACACCTCCTATTCTAAAGTCTCTCTCATTTCATCTTCTCCTATGAGACTAGGGCTTGGTCCCTCTCTCCACGGATCTGCTGATGCTCACTCTGCACTGTCCATCTGTGACCCGGAGCTGGAGACATCAGCACTAGTCTGCTCTGCCTGTACTTCCACACCCTCTTCCTTTGTGCCACACTCTGCTGGGCTTCCCTCAACAGGCTCCACCTGGTGCTGTGTGCTGCGATTTGCAGATTCTTGCAGCTTTGTCCATGTGGGAGCCAAATGAATCTTGGGTGCATTAGTTAGGCCTTGCTTCTCAAGGCACCCAGAACAGTGAGGAATCATGAAGACGTCCCTTCCTGCCTTTAAGCACATTATGCACACTCTAACTGGATATCCAGGAATTGCCACATGAGGAGGCAAATGTACCCTGTAGTAACATCTCTCTATGTCTTTCAACTTGTTCACTTCTTGCATTACCATAGGCCAGGCATGATTCTGGTAGCAAGATGATCCCAAAGCCATGACTGCAGAAAAAAACAAAAGCTCACTATTATCTCTGATCTCACTTTAGTGGGAAAATTCTCACAATATGGCTCCCCTGCTGCTGTGTTTACTTTACTACCCCGCCCTGTAATGGTGGCAGCACAACCCCCGGCGCATCAACATTCTGTTTCTGACTCAAGCCACTGTGCATCCGATTTACATGCTTACTGAAAAAGTTCCTTCAGACTGCACAGACTGCACTGTTTTGCTCCCTCAGCACATCTGTATGATTTTTACAGGACTTTCCATTCACTTTAAATCACTGGTTCTTGCTTAAAGTCCCTAAAGCCACAGTATTCCATGCACAGGATTGCTTGTATTTTGTTGCATCTTTCATACAACCCACAGTCTCTCACTTTGCTTGGAAAATCACACTGTTGCTGAACCCATAATTATGCTCACAGTCTGATGCTCAGAATTCTTGTTTAGTTTAACTTGGCACAGTCCTTCTTTACAAAACAATCACACTGTTACACACAGATTCAGTGGGCTTTAGTTAAAATCGTACACAGTTTGAGCGGTTTCTCTGGATGATACTCACTGAATCAGCAGCTTGCTTTACAATGGAATATTCGGCCTACAGCCGATCCTAGAGGCCTCTGGATTGAAGTGCCCTGGCAGTTCTGCCGATTGTCCTTGTGAACACCACGTTCTCTCCCCAGTCGATCGGAATGAGGATTGAGCCCAATTTTAAACAGAAAAGTCTAATATTTTCAGTTTTGCAATGTTTGCAGTCACTGTGATGCTCTTCCTGGCAAGCCAGTTCGCACACCACTTGCTCTCTCCCTCTCGAACACTGTGCAGTCACTCTGAAGCTGGCTTGGGGGCGGAACCGATTGCAGTCTCACCAATCACCAGACACCATGCTAATGAGCCTCTCTCTTCTCGTGCTCTTCTCTTCAGCTGCGATCGTTGAGCAGGTAAATTTAAACTGCAAAGCAACTTTTTTTTCTTTTCAACTGTGACTCCTCTGCAGGAGCACCATTTCAACCATGTTTCATGGCAGTTTTCTTAGCGACTCCCTCAATCTACACAACAAGCATTTTAAACTTCTAGGGCACAAATGTCTCTGTTTCCCACAGTTCTCCATACTTTTTCTTGTCACAACTTGAAATTAAAAGCTGGCAAATGTTATTTTTTGACACAGGACAAGGGGCACACACAATCTAGCTTTACAGCTCCTTGGTAAATGGTGGCACAATTACAGCAGCACATGAACAGCAGCACACAGCGGCACATATGGATGGCACTTCTCTGGCAAATCCCTTATGCGTAATGCTTCTGATTTTTTGACTACCAACTGCCAGACAGATAAAACGCTAGCCATAATCTGAGCAAACCTTTCTTGCTTTCTCCCAAAATCTAAAACGAATCCTCAGCGGTGCCTCCATTTTGTAACCTCCCCCCAACGGACCCCCTTTTGTCTCTATCAGCAGGGCTGCTCCTCTCACCTCTAGACACCGCTGAGAGAGTCACTATTAAATATTCTTCTACAGAAACTGCGTGGACCCTTTGCTTCTACTACTGAGCCTGTCATTCTTAGACAGGCAACCTAAGTGTGGACCATTTAGCATGGCCAACAACCTGGGTCCCTGGGAGAAAACATTTGCTCAGCATTATGCTAGATTTGTACTTCTGGTCAGGGACACCCAAGTAAATCCAGACACTGGAAGCAATAACTAAAATGTCCAAACCAGGAATGGGATTCTAGAGTGTGGCTTTTATTCACATAACACAGAGAATAACAAAGCAGGGTGGGGGTGCTGTGGAGCCCCAGCAAGATGGATGTCTCCTTCTAGAGCTCTACCACTAGATTGGTATTTGATATAAGAATTGCTGGTTTTGGTGGGACTAAGCTGCAAATTCACAGTTATTAACTTTTGCTTAATATCCATCGACCTTCATGGGGAATCCTCATAAAGACAAGACTCCTGGGGACTAAGCCAAAACTAAAACTCCAGCTGGCCCGCCGGCCACGCGATCCCGATAGGGTCTACCTCCGTACTATGGAGAGGCCTCACCAGGAGAAACTCTTCAGACGATCGGGCTGAAACTGAATAAAATTACATCATCAGTTTCTGGCTTATCTACAAAAATTGATGCTCTGACCAATAGAGTGGCTGGAGTGGAAGCCACGATGGATTCGGTGTAAACAACATCAACCGTAGCTTCCAAACGGGCCGATGCGGCAATGGGAGCCGTGACCTCAATTATTGAAGAGAACACCCACCTGAAATCCCACCTGGAAACTCTTGAGAACCAGGCAAGGGCAGCAAATCTTCGAGTTTTGGGTTTTCCTGAGGGCTGTGAAGGGGATCACCTTCTTTTTTTTATCCAGGACTGGATGGTACAGCAGCTTGAAGAGGAAGCTTCAGAGTAAGCACATCGCATCCAGAAAGCAAATAGGATAACCCCACGTGGCAGACAGGATAATCCAGAGGTACCACGAGCTGTGGTGGCAATCATGGATGGTATCGGATCCTGAGACTTCTTTCTTGCCTTGGCCAAACATAAACAGGTTCTGTTGCAGGACGGGGAACCAATTCGGATGTATCCGAACATAGGATACACGATCCAACAGAAAAGGAAGAGGTTTGACGGGATGCGGGTGGTTCTAAGGGAGGCGGGGGTCTCTCATGGCCTTATCTTTCCAGCCCGGCTGCAGATTGCCCATCACGGAAAGATCTATCTTTTCACCGAGGCCACGGATGCCCTGAAATGGGCACAGAAGAATTCAATTTCGAGACCCAGAGTCAGAGACCGTGAAGCCTCGTTATCGGAGGAGGAAGAGGACCCATGAACATATCTTTGTACAGGCTGGTGAACTCTTTATTTTTTCAAATTATCATGGGTGCAGTGATTTGGTTCAGGGCATTTTGGGACTAGCGACTTTTTGATACACCGTATTTCTTCATGCTCTGACTGGGAATGATGCCCTGTAAGAACTAAATCGTAATAATAAGGAGGGATTAAATAATGATGGATGTCCTAAAGTTGGGGGCCTTTAAAGTAATTAGTAAATACTGTTCTCTTTTTGCAACCTAAAAAAGTAGGGTAATTAATGCAGCTTGTGTTCTAAATGAAAACAATGTTCTATGGGATTTTATCCCTTTTTTGTCTTTATATAAATATCGAGTTCTGATGGAGACATCTTTATGTTTATGTTATAGTACGCTGTGCCTTGATTTTTAAGATTAAGCATGGCAGACACTTCACCCTTTAGGGGTGAAAAAGAACGTGGGGGGGGGAGTTACTCTTACTTCAAAAAAGACTAGACACCTTGCAGCTCATGGGCTCATTAAATACAGCATACTATGTTTATTTTAACTTTTAATAGATTAAAGATTCCCCCACATGATGTATCTTAAAGTACTGACGGTTTATAGCGAGTGAACTGAGAGGTGTGGTGCCCTCATGGGGTATTAATTGTAATGCAGTGCTTGTGACTTAACTGTGTGTTTGTTTATGGAAATAATAAACATAAAGTTAAAAAAAAAAGAATAACAAAGCAAAGATGAACCCCCACAGGGCTACACTCGCTGGTAATGCAGATTACAGAGGTACAGAGCAATCACTTCCTCAGTATGAACCCTCAGGTTCTGAATAGATCTGGGCACACGTGGCCCGAACTGGTGCACTTCTCTTCTATTCCTTGACATGGCACCCCGGCCAGTACTAGGACACTTTTCCATATGGCATGGAGGTTGATGGTGGCTCCCTAAACCACCCATCAGCACTTTCTAGCTGTAAGGGAAACATCTCAAATCCCACATCTGGGTGCTTTCTTCAGATACTGGCCAAGTGCCTGAGAGAAAGCCATAGGTGCCCAAACTGAACCCGGAGAAGTAAACCGGGTTACTCCAGATGGGGGGTCTCCCACCTCTTGTTCCTGAATCTACACTTGGCCATTCATTTGGTTACAACACATTTCTTTGAAACTCTGGTGTAGATGCTCTCTAGAAATGTTTAGCACATTTAACATTCTACATTTTACTCAGGAGGTGTCCTGACTTTAAAAGTTCTGTAAGTGGCTATGTCCACACCCTAGACCCCACTGTTCCAGATGCTTCCAAGCCATAGACAAATTAAAAGTTCTGTACTTGGCTAGTCTTCTCTTGACCCCACAGTAGGCAGATACTTTTACACTAATCTCTGTCTCGGTGAACATAGTCTCTTTATCAGAGCAGAACTCACCATGGTATGCAGGTACCCCAGGGCTTCTTTCCCTCAAACACAGATCCTCTGGTAGTCACAGTACAAACTTCACTCCTGGGCAGCTTCTCCCTCTCCAGGCTGAACCAGGGGATTGACCTTGGATTGTTGGAATCCCCCCCATCCCTCCGGGGATGGGGCACTGGAACAACTCTAGAAACGGTCTCTACCACTTCCTTCTGGTCTCTTCTGTGTTCCTCTCTAGGGTGAGAACACACAACTCACACTTTCTAAGGTAGCTCTATATCAGAGCTAGGCTCTGAGGAGCTGCACCAGCAGCACTCCACACTCTATTGAGTCTCCACTCAGACTGTCCTCTGAAGACTGACTCGAATTCCCCAACGTTCTATAGCTAACCCTTGCAGCTAGCATTCCATTGTGGCTTATGCTGCTGCGAGAATTCTATAGTGACATCATCCCTCCAGCTCAGCTGAAACTGAGAACAGAGTAAAACAGTGTGAAACCCATTTAACTGGTATCCCACAAGCTGCCTTTCCCTGCCTGCCATTAGTTCTAAGTGGGATTCTAGTAACCCCTGGGAACAGGGGGGTTATATAAGGAAAAAAACACCTTTACTCACCATTCAAACTCTTGCCAGTGTGGAGACCTAGTACTTTTTGAAGTGATGTGGAAGGAATTGTCCCAGTTGATTTCCAATGGAGCCGGCCCTCCCTCTCCCTGCCACTTAGATTTAATTTCTCCCAGAGGGTCATCTTTTAACTCAACAAGTGATTTATAGATTACCGATATCTGACCTTTCAGTATTTGAGTGGACAATATTGCTTGCAGGCATTCCAGAAAGGGAGAAACCCTGAGGAGGTCATAATCTGCCCCTTGACAGTTGGAGAAGATATAGGCTTGGACCTGCAGGAATCTGAAATGGTCAGAATTTTGTAGCCCATAGATGTTTTTAAGGGTCTCAAAATCTATCACTGTACCCCCCCCGGATAAATTGCCTAAAGTTTGTTAAACCCAGTCTATCCCAGGACCTAAGACTGTGATCCAGATGGGCTGAAGAGAAGCAGGGGTCCCAGGCCAACCTATAAAGTGGCCAGAGTGAGGCCAGCCTGTATTTCTGCCAGATTCTGTGAACTGCTGTTAAGGTGTCCCTGACTGTAGTAAATAAAAGGGAAGGGGTATTGTAGGTATTAGCAGGGGATACAACTCTGGATCCCAGGGGAGGGCCCCATTCCTCTTCCACTTCCTCGCCCATTTCCATCAGCTTCCAGTTTGAGGAATATGATGGGATAGGCCAGTGCAGGGCCACTTTCAATTGTGCAGCCAGGTAGTAGTCTTCAAGGTTAGGGAGAGATTTCCTGCCTTTGCTTCTACGTGCCTGAAGGATATGAAGGTTTATCCTGGGCCTTTTGTTGTTCCATACAAATTTCAAAATTAACCTATGCCAGGTCTGGAAATGTGATTTCTGTATAAAAGACAGGAGACACTGAAACAGGTAAAGATATCTAGGGAGTATATTCATAGTGATTGCTTGGATTCTAGAATACATGGGGAGGTTTATTAGGGACCAGCTTTCAAAATCTTTTTTCATTTGGTTTACTAAAGGAATATAATTGGCCTTAAAGAGTTGTGAAGTGTGCTTAGTAATATAGGTACCTAGATACTTCATCTTTGCTGCTGACCAGTTTAAAGGGAAAAGATCTATTATTGCCTGGGAGGGCGTATAATAAAAATTGAGGACTTCCATCTTAGACCTATTGAGTGAGTATCCCACATGTTTCCCAAATTCCTCCAGTACTAACCAGACCTGCGGAATGGACTGCTCCAGGTGAGATGAACAAATCAAAACATTGTCTGCATGTAATTAAATTTTCCATTGTAGACCCCCCACCTTAATCCCCTTAATGTCTTCTGACTTATGGATAGCTTTTGCCAGGGGCTCAATGTATAGAGCGAATAAAAGGGGGGACAGGGGGCATCCCTGCCGGATGCCCCTGCCCAACAAACCTGTCTGAGATTCCTCCATTTACCCTGACATATGCCTGTGGTGCAGTATGTAGAGTCTTTATACAATCTATGAATGCCTGTGGAAAGGCCATAGTCTTCAGTACTAAGAATAGAAAACTCCACGAGACTCTGTCAAAGGCCTTTTCCGCGTCCAGACTCATCAGGCATAAGGGAGATGGTGGCATGATGGGGGTACAGGGTCCCCATCCCTCCAGATGCCTGTAAATACTTCTGTCAGTAGGGAACAGTGTCTTCCTTAAATACTTTACAGAATTCTGCACTGAAACCATCAGGTCCCGGGCATTTACCAGTTTTTAGATTTTTTATGGTGTTTAGAATTTCAGTCTGTGTAATTGGCTGGGCAAGAAGCTGTCCTTTTTCCAATGAAAGGGTAGGGAGGGATAGGGAATTAAGAAATTTAAGCTTTTCCTCTGGGTTTTTTTCTGCCTTGGGGTTCATATAAGTTGGAGTGGTAGGATACAAAGGCTCATGTGATTTGGTTTGATTTATTAGTCGGGAGACCAGTGGTTGGAAAGATTATTTTGGTGATGGTAGCCCTAGTTGGATACTGCCTTAGTCAAAATACTAACAGTCCGGTACCTCTAGGGCCCTCCTCATAATATTTCTGCTTCAAGTAAAAAAGTGCCTTCTCAATTTCCTCTTTTTGTAACTTCTGTAAGTCATTTTGATAACCCTTTAGCTCTAGGTCCCTATGTCTATCCCATTTAGCTTTTTGGGCATCCTCTAGGTTTTTGATTTGAGCAATAAGCTCCTGTTGTTTTTGTTTTACTAATTTTTTCTTGTGAGAAGCTATAGAAATAAGTTTCCCCCTTACAGCAGCTTTTAGAGTGTCCCAGAGGATCTGTGGCGCGATTCCTTTTATATTGTTCTCTTCCATTGTTCTCCTAATATGCTGTTTAAGATCCTCAGTCACTGTCGGGTCCTGAAGGAGGGAGGTGGTAAACCTTCAATGGGTATTCCTTTGAGGTAAACTAAGGTAAATTTCTAGGAAGATGTGGTTGTGGTCAGATGGATGTGGTTCCCCCCCACATGGAGGGGAAGTTAGAGAGGTCTTTAGAGAATGTGACAAGGGTGTCTAATCTAGAAACGATTTTAAATCTAGGGGAATAATAGGTATGGTCTCTGGCCCTGAGATATTTCTTCCACCAAATGTCCACCAAACCTACCTGTTCAAAAATTTTCTTAAGGGAACATGCCTTGCAAAACTCAGGATTAGGAATTTGTGAAGTGGTGTCTAAGTTTCTATCAAAAATTAAGTTCCAGTCCCCACCCATTATCAAGATTCCCTTTGTTTTTCCAGCTATCAACTGGGAGAGGGATGAATAAAAAGAGAGAGGAGACCCTGGGGGAGCATGTACAGTACATTAAGCAGGGTTACCTGCATGTCCTAGACCCTGCCTATTACAATTATGTACCTTGCACTCGGGTCCTCCACCACCTCCTCCTGTTCAAAGGGGAAGGAGGCTGCAAGGAGGATAGCAACTCCTCTCTTCTGCCTGTGGGTAATGAGGAATTGAACAAGTTGGGGAAACTCTTAGACTTTAGCTTTAAGGCCTCAGAAAGGGACAGCTGTGCCTCCTGCAAGAAACTCACATTACATTTATGAGTTGTCAAGTACCTCAGGATTTGTTTTCTCTTAACTGGATTGGTGCTCCCATTTATATTATATGAAAGTACCTTAGTATACTGACTAAACATTTGTATAAATTAAAATTAAGCAATCTGATCCCTGGTGGAAAGAACTACAAGTGTGCAATGGCCTAAAACCTAGACCCGTATCTCCAACTGTGTACCCAGATAAAACACAGACAAATAACATCAACTTTAAAACACTATGTAAGCAATAACACCCGACAGGGTGGGCGGTATTGGAAAATATTGGACTGCCCAGGGGCGTAATGAGGCCCAGCGCCGCAGGCGGAGGGCCTTATAGCCCTTGGAAGGTCTGGTACTTTCCAATACCGCCCACCCTGTCGGGTATTATTGCACTTAGAAAATGGGCACTGCTTATGTATGTTTGAATAAAAATATTTTTTTATGTTTACATGTTAAAGTGTTAGGTGTTTCATTGTGTTTTGTAATAAAATAGTTCATCTGCCTTCATTTCACTGTTGTATTTGTTTTTTGAGCTAGGGAGTTTTGGGTTAGTTGAGCTTCCTTAGTTCTAACCTCGGAAGCAGTTGTCATGGTTCCCACCCTGCACCCACAGCTTAAGAATTAAATGATTTTGTCTTGCCGTTTATTTACTCATGTAATGCTTTCGTTTTTAGTGTGAGATTTTCTTCCCGAGTGTCAGCTTAGAGCTGAAAGGCATGTTTGTGAGACTGGCTGTGCTTTGACGTATGCTACAATGCATGACGGAGCAGCAGGAGCTAGGTAGTGTATATATTTTTTTTTTGAACAAATAAGGAGGTATCAGCTTAGTTTTAACTGTAGCTTTGCTGAGAATTGGAAAAGGAACTGACAGAGAGCTCGAGAGACCTTTGCACCGCTAGTGCGAGTGCCAGGAAATAATGTATTTTTATTTTATTTGCAGAACAAATAAGGAGGCACTGGCTTAGTTTAAACTGTAGCTTGGCTGAGAATTAGAAACTGACAGAGAGAGAGAGAGAGAGAGAGGAGCGAGAGAGAGCACAATGTCATGGTAGCTTCATTGCCACTGTGTATGACAGGAACTGTACTTATTAAGTGAGATAAAAAAAGATGGTGGGTGTTTCAAATTTTCTTCGGTGCAGTCAGCCAATTAAAAAGCAGGCCGGGCACCACTACAGAATGCTATGCAGTGAAGTGCCACTCGGATTGGCACTTATTTTTTACTGGGCATCTATTGAAAAATAGATGCCCAGGTTGGAGGTACTTTCAGCCAATCAGGATACAGAATGTATTCTGCCCATTTCCTAAATAACAATAACACAACTGGCAGTGCCACAAGTGTGGCATAAACTCTTCACTCCAGCCAACTCTGCATGAAGGCTGGAAGTGCATATAGCGTGGGTGGCTCCATGACACAAGAGCCATGGGGCCATCCCACCCATAAGGGTCTGACTTGACTTCCAGGGTTAAGCTGTGGTGTGGAAATCAGCTTAGAGGTCATCGCATGTGCAGTGAAAATAAAGCAGCTCAAGAAAATTATGAGCTTTCTTAAGGGCCCAAGGGAAAATTCCCCAGCAAACACTGAGTCGGAGAGCCTAGCTCTCATGTGGCCTTCCCCTTTCAGAATGATCCCAGAGTGTTAGACAAGGATGGAAATGAGAAAGGAAAAGTGTGGCCCACTGGGATTTGAACCTCAGATCTCTGGTATGCCATTCCAGCACTCTAACCATTAAGCTACAGGCTCACTGGTTAAAGTGGCTGAGGGACTTCCATTTTCCCACAGTGTTATAAATTTAAACCATTGCCCAAACCCGCTAAAGTATACTGAAGTTCAATCAGTTTTCCCCAAAGGTATGTTTTTTATGCCCCTTCTCAAGGTCACCATTTGAATAGTAAAATAACTCTGGGGGGGGGTCATATGTTCAAGTCCCCTCTGAACTCTGAGCCAGGTGATTCCAGGGTGGACAAAGGGAGCAGACTGAACAGAGTACTCTGGTCGGGCTCAGAGTTTCAAAACCCCTTCTCACCGTAGTGGGCCTCCAGCCATTAATGTTGGAAGGGGAAGCCCGTCTCCGAGCTCCCTAAAATCAAACCAGGCAGAGGATGTCCCTACCTGAATCTGAGCATACTAATCAGTCCCCCAAGGGGGGACTCAGTTATTACAAATACTCATATAAGGCCCATCAAGGAGGGGAGTTAGGGGGTTTAAACATGGTCAACAGGCAGCGATATACAGTGAGTCCCTGAGTTTCCAAGTGACTGTCGTTGTTGCAGAATCTTGTTGATATAATAAAAAATGTCAAAGTTTAAAGACATTAACCTCAGAGAAATCCTGTCATTGGTGGAAAAACCTCTCCAGTTCGCCCAAGGTCTTCTGTGTTGTAATCTGCTTTTAGTGCGGCGACTCGTGCCAAACTGTCGGTCGCTTCCCCCCTTCCCCCAAACCTGAAAGAGAGCAAGAGCGGAGTGGGAGAGTTTAACAAAAAAGAGAGCCTAGATTGGAGGGAGGGATACATTAGTAGGTACTCACATTTTATCTTAATGGATCTGTCCACCTCCTTCCCTGGTCAAGCTCGCACATCATCAGAAGCAAACCCCCGTTCCACACCTCACTCGGCGAACCAGAGTAATCAACCTCACCAGAATGAAGTTAGGCACAGGGGAAATCAGTCAACATGCCCAAATCACCAGCAAGAAAAATATGTGCCTCACAATTGGGTTGTCCTTCAGGTCACTGAATCAGACTGCAGTTCGGTGTCAGATCTGAATATTTCCTCAGGCTCCTCTCTCAGATATGTTGCCTTCTTGTTTACTGTGGCTGGATCTCCATATTTACAGAGCAGTGCCAAGACATCAGAGTGCAGGTTAGGCAGGGGCAGTTTGTGTGTGGATCCTGGCCAGGAGATGCCTTTCTGGGCCACCGACCATGCTGATGCGAGGAGGTTCCTCTCTAGTTTTTCTTTGTTTAGTGGAGATGTGGGGATCCCAATGCTTTCCAGGTACTGGGATGCAGCTAGGAGGTCTGCAAAGGTTTAAGTGCCCAGATCTGTAGCGATCTTGAGTCTTGCTGGGTACAGTACTTGTGCCTTCATGTTCTTAGCCTGAAGTTGCTTGATGACTGGCTATAGGGTTCTTCTGGCCTTCTGCACAGAAGTAGTGTGATCACTGTCGATTGAAATCCATTGGCCTAAGTATTGAAGGGTCCCCTGCTGCCAGGCCTGGCATAACATTTCTTCTTTAGCCCGGTATGAGGTAAGATGGGCAATCAGGGACCATGGCCTTGCGTCTGGGTTATGGGGTTTCAGCCCCAGGGACCTGTGTGCGTGGTCCATTGAAATATCTAAGTCCTCTGGAAGGGAAAGCATATTCCACAACATCTCCTGCAGTAATGAAGGGGTATCTGTGTATTTATCTTTGGACCCTTCAGGAACCCCATAGATCCGGATATTCTGGTGCCTACTCCTTCCCTCCAGATCATCGAGGTGATAGGTGAGTTCCCTGTCCCTGGCAAGGAAATACAACAGCAGTCGGTCATGTCTGTCTGTTTGCTCTGAAACCTGAGAAAGACAGAGCTCAAGTTGTTCAGTTTTGTGGTCAATTTTATTCATGTCGGAGCAAAGCTCCGAAAGAGTTTGATTGATTTTGGTGACCGTGCGGGCCATCTGCATTGTTGTAGAGATTAGGTCTGCCTGAGGCCCCTCGCCATGCTGTGCCGTCATCAATAGGCCCTCCATTACCTTGCAGTCCTCTGCGGAGTTTGCAGAAGTTCCTTTAATTTTTGCACCGGAGTGTTCCGAGGCTTCCCAGACTTCAATCTTTTACTTTTGGCTGGGGAAGACATCGTTTTGCGGGCAATGGAAACAGATTTTGGTCATTGAGGGGTAAGATCTTCGGAGCTAAGTGACCATCGGGTTGCTGATATCACCGGAAGTCCTGATTGCTTGACAGTAAGTTTGACTTCTCAGTCCAAATCGACGCCATCCATGCAAAACTGTGTCCCAAGCTTCATGCCCTGTACTGCAGTAAAGACTGCTTATCTCTGCATGTCTGCAGGAAGCTTGTTACCAAAGTGGTGCACCCTGTCTTTGACAACAGGGGCATGGTCTATGGCACTGCTCCCTCCACTTCCCTAGCCAGTTTGGACACCCTCAGCAACTCCTTGTGCCATTTTGCTACAACCCCCCCTTGCACCCACCATTGCTGACAGTGCTTATCCATATCCATCCTCCCTCTGCCCTCTCATCGCCAGGCTCACTGCACCTCCTTCATAGTCAACTACTGGTTTGGTTCCATTCCCTCTTACCTCTCCTTTCTCCTGTCCCAACTCCCCCCTGCTTCTTGTTCCATCTGTTCCAGGGACCCTCGTACTTTTGCTACTCCACACCCCTGATCCACTGCTGGGCAGTCTGCCTTCTCCTGTCAACTTCCTTCACTCTGGAGCCAACTCCCTTCCTCCCTCCCCCATTTCCTCATCCTCTGGCTCACTCAGGCACCAGCTGAAACTCCAACCCCTCCCCACCTGTTCCTGTTACCACTTATCATGACACAACCATGGTTGAGCCATTACAATCAGAGTAAACAACCAGCTGGGTCACCACTCTTGGCTTGATTAAACCTCAACAGCACTACAGTTCTCTCCCTCCATTATGAGGATGGGAAATTATTTTGGCAACCACCATGACAATTGTTGGTTGTCCTATATTGTTCTCTCACCAAGTACTACTCCCACGTCTGAAGATGCCCTTGCTAGGTGCTTCTTAATGTGCTGCTTCGCACTTTATTCTTTGCACATACAACTGTTTAATATTTAGTCTATTTTGTACAAATTTGTACTGTTCAAACATTTTGCTTAAATGTATTCTTCTGTTCTTTTTTGTGCTTCCCTCCCCAGCGTCACGCCTGGAAACTACCATTGGCTCAGTGTGCCTGTCCCAGTTACCTATTTTCAAATAAATAAATAAATACACACATGTATATATTCGTTGCAAAAAAACTCCATCAATGCATCAGTTAGGGTTGATAGTATAGTGACAAAAGTTTGGAAATTCGATGTTAGGGTTCACACCCTTACCACCACCCCCCCACCTTCCACATACCAACAGGCATCGGGGGTGTGCCATGGGGTCATCAGGCCTAACTCTCACCCCATTCCATGTATAAACAAGCTGACATGGTACAGTATGGGAGAATAGGGTGAGAGTTAGGCCTGATGATTTTCACCCGTTGCCTGTTGATGTGTGGAGGTGAGGGTGTGAGGTGGAACCCTAATACTCCTTCAAACTTTTGTCACTGTGCTATCAACCCTAACTGATGCATTAACAAAGTTTTTTTTGCAATGAATTTTCCTTCTTTTTGAGAAAGTGTAATGTAACTGGTATGTGGGAGCGCAGGGCCCTCTGGACCCTGCGCTCTCTTCACACTGCCCATTTTTGCATAATGGTATGCATAAATGGGAGTGCAGACCCTCTGGGCCCTGCACTCCCACTTACACATAAGTGTGGAGACATACCACAGCCCTATAGTCATGAAGTGCAACCCTTGTAACACTAATTTGGCAATATCTCAGTAACCATAGCAACTATGACAAAAATGTCACTGCAGTTGTAATCATGACTTGGAAACCTCCTCGTGTACTTAATTGCCCAGAGGTATAAATCCGTAGTGTGAATCGTTTTGAGATATGGGTGCCGCAGTGTTATCCTATGGGAAATTTCTCAACTTCGGAGTGCCGTAACTGTGGAACCATTGTACATTTTTTTACCAAACCACCAAAAGGCACATCTGTGGAGCCAGGGCTTGCCACCCTGCAAATTGGAGCCCAAAAGCCTCAGCTGTTTACTTGCAGTGAGGTGACAAAGAAATGCTGGTTTTGGGAGCAGTAGTGTCACAAATTGTGACACTTTCGCAAATATTTGCAAAGGAACAGGAACGACAGTGTTGCAATTTGTGAAAGTGTTGCATCAGTTCTGTCACACGTTGCGAAACTACCGGGGGCCCAATCATCAAAAAGGCATTTCTGGGGGGTTTTACTTCAAAAGAATGGCTGCATTGTGTTCCTCATGCCCCGATTAGGTAAGCACAACTGTCAGTGTTTACCTAGGGGGAGTAAAATTTAAACTACAGCTGTTTTTCTCCACTACTAACTGAAAACAAGATGGCAGCGGCATGACAATACAGAGGGCACTTGCAAAAGTAAAATGTACTGGCGGCAGCTTTTGAGAGGCACAGCTATTTTTTCCCATTGACTATAATGGGAAAATTTAAATTTGAATAACTTTTGAATGGATAAATATTTTTTTCACCAAATCTTCTAAAGTCACATCAATGATTCAGACTGCATATTCCCTGAGAATTTCAGACCAGACAGACAAACCATTTGGGCTGTAGCTCTGAGCAAAGAAATGGCCAAAAAGTCAGTTTTTTTGCAGTTTTGGGTGCTCTGCAGCTCCGCAACTGCACTTCTGACTGTAACGCAACTTGCCAGCTCTACAGATCTATGGTACCAGACTGCACATGCAAAATTTCAGGCAAATCCATCGTATGGTAGCAAAGTTATTAAAGTGCAAAATTTGGGGTTTAACATAGAAGTGGCCAGCAACCCTAACTATAGCTACACTACCGTGTTGCTATAATATATAGTCTCCATGTATCTATGTTATACTGGTTTGGTAGTGCCAATATATTAGGGTTGAGAAGACAGTTTAAAATTAAACCCTGATGTTTCCTACTAATAACTTGGCCGCCCTTGCACCAGTCTGCTTGAATTGCCTGAACTGCGACATGCATGGAGTCAAGTGCCTGGGTCTTGGGATCCTATAAACTAGAAACATAGAAAAATAGACTTTGACAGCAGATAAGGACCACTTGGCCCACCCAGTCTGCCCATTTGCCTACCTGCTGGATAAGCTGCAGATTCTAGTTAACCAACAGCCTACTTCCTGCCACCCCCCCACTACAGTTGCCTTATGTCTGTCCCATGCATGTTTGAATTCCCCCACTGTTTTAGACCCAACAACCCCCTCAGGAAGGCGGTTCCATGCATCCACCACTCTCTCCGTGAAAAACAATTTCCTCACATTACCCCTGAGCTGTGCCCCCTCTATCTTTAAATTGTGCCCCCTTGTTCTTACACATCTCTTTTTCTGAAAGATGCTACCCTCCTGGACTTTGTTGATTCCCTTCAGGTACTTGAACATTTCTATCATGTCCCCCCTGTCCCTCCTTTCATCAAGGGTATACATATTAAGCTCTCTCAGTCTCTCTTCATATGGTTTCTGCTGCAGACCCTGCGCCATTTTAGTTGTCCTCCTCTGGACTGCTTCCATCCTGTCTATGTCCTTGCGTAGATGAGGTCTCCAAAACTGCACACAGTACTCTAGATGGGGTCTCACCAACTGTCTGTACAGAGGGATAACCACTTCCCTTTTTCTACTTGTGATGCCCCTTCCTATGCATCCCAGTATCCCCCTGGCTCTCCTTACTGACTTCTCACATTGCTTACCAACCTTTAGATCATCTGATATGACTACCCCCAGGTCCCTTTCCATTTTTGTTGTTGTTAGTACCTCCCCTGCTATTGTGTACTCTTCTTCTGGGTTTGTTTCCCAGGTGCATTACTTTGCACTTCTTTGCATTGAATCTAAGTTGCCATATGTCTGACCATTCCTCCAACCTTGCCAAGTCCTTCTCACCCTTTCTACTCCCCTTGTGTATCAACTCTGTTACAGATCTTTGTGTCATCTGCAAGAGGCATACCTTTCCCTTCAGACCCTCTGCAATGTCACCTATAAAGATGTTAAAGAGGACTGGACCCAGTAGTGAGCCCTGAGGTACTCCACTAGTGACCCCCCTTTCTTCAGAATGTGTTCCATTCACTATTACCTTCTGTGTCCTGTTTTGCAGCCAGTTTGCTACCCAGGCTACCACCCTGGGACCCACTCCCAGGCTGGCTAACTTGATTATTAATCTTTTGTGTGAAACTGTGTCAAATGCCTTGCTAAAGTCTAAGTAGGCCATATCCACAGCCCCTCCCTGGTCTATTACTTTGGTTACCCAGTCAAATAAATCTATTAGATTCGTCTGACATGATCTTCCTGCTGTAAATCCATGCTGCTTTGGGTCCTGTGCCCCACTGGTCTCTAGGTACTCAACAATTCTTTCTTTCAGAAGTGATTCCATAATTTTCCCTACCACTGAGGTCAAACTTACAGGTCTGTAGTTTCCTGCTTCTGCCTTGCTTCCACTTTTGTGAAGGGGAATCACATCTGTCCTCCTCCATTCCTCAGGTACCACCCCATCCTCCCATGATTTGTTAAAGAGGGTAGTCAGTGGTGTCACTAGGTCCTCCCATAGTTCTTTTAGGATTTTGGGGTGAATCCCGTCAGGCCCCACTGCTTTGTCCACCTTGAGTTTTAGGAGTTATTTCAGGACTCTTTCTTCTGCAAATGGACTGGTGTCAATCCCCCTACCCAGAGTGCTTCTATTGTCTGGTTTAGGTAACTCCTCCTTATCTTCTTTTGTGAATACTGAGCAAAAGTATTCATTCAGTATCTCTGCCTTTTCACTGTCTCCCTCTGCCCACCTCTCCTCTCCCTTTTTAATCTTCACTATTCCTCCCTTAACCTTTCTATGCTCTCTAATGTACCTATAAAAGGTTTTATCCCCTTCTTAACTGAATTGGCTATTTTTTCTTCGGTTGGGCTTTTGCTATTCTGACTGCCTTCCCCACTTCTTTCTGCTTTAATTGATACAGTTCTCTGTTGTGCTCCTTCTGTGATTCCTTATACTTTATGAATGCAACCTTTTTCTTCTTAACCTTCCCTGCCACCTCTTTTGAGAACCATAGTGGTTTTTTACTCGGCTTTGTTTTCTTTATCTGTTTCACACAAAGGCTTGTTGCCTCTATGTTGGCAGTTTTGATTTTTCTCCATTGTTCTTCCACCCCTCCTTTTTGGCTATTTGCTAGTGTATTCCTCAGGTATTCACTCATTTTCCCAAAGTCAGCCCTTCTAAAGTCCAGTATGCTTGTTTTTGTATGGCTCGTCTCCATGTTGGTGCTTATTGTGAAGCACACTGTGCAGTGGTCACTTGTTCCCAGATGTCTACTGACTTCTAAATTTGTGATCCCCTCTCCATTTGAGAGTACCAGGTCTAGTATTGCTCCCTCCCAAGTGGGTTCCAACACTATCTGTCTAAGGTCTGCCCCCTGCAGGGCATCGAGAATGACCCTGCTCTTGGATGTGGCTGCAGTACACATCATCCAGTTAACATCTGGCATATTGAGGTCCCCCATCAACAGTATTTCCCCTTTTTCAGCCATTTTGAGAATGTCCTCTATCATTTTCTTGTCCACTTCCTCCCTTTGAGACGGGGGTTCGTATACAACCCCTGTGCAGATTGTGATGCCATTCCCTGTCTCCAAGGTGACCCAGAGTGCCTCTTGTCCTCCCCCTTTATTTTTTAGTTCTGTAGCTTTGATCCCTTCCCTTATGTATAGAGCTACTCCACCTCCTCTTTTCCCCTCCCTGTCCCTTCTGTAGACTGTGTACCCTAGTATGTTGACATCCCAGTCATGGTTCTCCATGTACCATGTTTCTGTGACTGCCACAATATCCAATTGTTCATCTTCCATCAAGGCTACTAGCTCAGGAAGCTTGTTTTTCAGGCTACGGGCATTGGTACTCATTGCCCTCCATTTAATGTTGGCTTTATTCTTTTTTCCCCCCCATGCCTGCTCGTTTTGCCTTTGTCTATTTTTCCATTTACCCCTGTCCTGCCCTCTGCTGAGCACTGTACCTCAGTGTTTACCTTACTACCTGGCATGCTTTGTGGGGCGAGGCTTGAAATTTTCTGCCTCTTATTAGCACCTCCCCCCATGGCTAGTTTAAAAGCTTGCCAAGGAAACATTTAAACCTGTCACTTAGGATCTTGGTTCCCTTCATGGACAGATGCAGACCATCGTGCCAGTATAGACCTTCATCTCTCCAGGTGTACCCCCAGTCCCCAATGAAGCCAAAGCCTTGTGCTCTGCACCAGTTTTGCAACCATTCATTAAATTGCATGGTGTGTAGTACCCTAGTCTCACCCCTGCCATGGACTGGCAGCACCTCTGAGAAGGTAACCGTGCTTGCTACCTGTCTGAGGCCCCTCCCCAACTCCACAATTTTATCCTGCACTGCACTGATCCCATGCCTAGCTAGGTCATTTGTCCCAAGGTGGACAATGATATCTAGTTCCCTCTCCTGTGATGCTGCTTCTGCAATCCTGAGGATTCGCTTCTTGTCCCTCCAAGCCATGGCACCAGGCAGGCACCTTACTTTCCTCCCCTCTCCTTTCCCCAGGTCTACCCCTCTAACAATTGAGTCCCCTATCAGAAGTTGTTTCCTTCCCCTGTGGTGTCCCTTGCCACCCTTCTATGGGTCTCCCTTGTGGATGTCCTCAGCATTCTTCTTGGTCTCCACTGAGGGTGCCATCATAGAGGAACCTTGCTCTGCCAGACTGGCATATGGTTTGTGTAGAGGTACAACTAGGGGGCTTTGCCTCTGTTCCACCACCCGCACCCTCCCAGAACCCACTGTGGTCCGACTGCTCTTCATACTTGGCAGCCTCTGAGACAGTAGTTGTGGCAGTGGTGCTCTTTGGGTGGGGGAGGCCTCCTTAGTCCTTGCCAGTTCAGCCTGGAGGTGGGCATCCTCCTCCCTCAGAGCTGACAGTTGCCTGCAAATAGGACAGCAATGCAGTTTCCAGACTGTCTCCCAGAAAACTGCTGCCCCACAGCCAGTGCATTGCACCACTCCCCACATGTCCCTCTCCCTTATAATATACAATACGTAATTATATATATATTTTTTTGTTTTTGTTTTTTTTGTAGTGTGTACTTACCCTTTATGCACTGTATTGGGTTATTAAGAATATGACAGTTCTGCCCCAAGACCTGTTGAGGAAGTGATGTCAGAACTTTGGCTATAAAGGAAACGTCATGCCTGGGGGTGTGGGATGTGGGGAAGGGTGGGTGGGTAGTCCACAACCACTGGTGACTGTTAGAAACAATCAAATACACCACTGCTCCACCACCGTGGTGAGTACTGCTCTTTATAGTAATTCAACTAACCTCCAGTAACTGCTTTGTAAACTATTTAAAAAATCTAGAAGGAGGACAATATTGCAGGAGTATTTGTTAGCCACCATGGAGATGTTTTCAGCAAAAATGTTCCTTTGGCAAAATCATCAATATATACCCATTTTTCTTTTTGCTTTCTTTCATTCCTGAACTAAGATACAGGATTATAAAAATGTTTACATTTCCGTTCCTGTACCATGCCCGCCATGAAAATTGAACTATTTGGGTACTGTGCTGTGCTGTTTCACATCAGAAACATGTGGTAACACCATTCTGATACATCCTCAGTGTGGATCTAGTATGTACATTCAACAGTTAATCTCAAAAGACGAGATTGTTTTTTAAATTGCGAGTGGAGGCCATCTTTAATTATGTGAGTCATTACTTACAAGAATAGCTGCAAAAGCTGTTTTAAAAACATCTAAGAACACAAAAAAATACACCACAACTGAATCTAAGGATGCCAGAAATACATTTTGGCAAAAACAAAACTATATGATGATATTGTTTGCCAACTAACAAATACTGCTGCTTTAAGAGCTTTTTATGCTCAATGTTAACTCAAACATGGTTGGGATTTGACAGCTGAAACTTACAAGTATATTAGGATCTGGTCCAAGAATGATACTCTTGTGGCGGTTTTTGCTCCAAAAAATTTTAATATTTAAATTAGCAACAAAAATCTGTCCCATTTTTACACATGTGCAGTCAAAAACTGAACCTTCTAAAGATAAGCACATTTTTATGCAACTGACACTGTGTCAGTTGTGTCACATGAAAATAGGTGATGGGACATAATTTTACTGGTTATGTGACCATTAGGGGTCACATAAGCAATAAAAAATAAAACAAAAACAAAAAGTTGTAGCCACTTTTACAAACTTCTGTGGTCGACTGTGTTGGGTGTCAGGATGATTTTTTTCAGATTCTCCTCTTCCACCTCCCACACCCAAGGGATTTCTTTTCCTTTTTCTTCTTACCTCTCTCTCTTCTGCTTCCCCTTTTTGTGGCTTCCCTCTCCCCATTTAAAACAGTACAGTACTCGCTCCCTCCCCCCGACCTCCTTGCTCTTATCCTTGTTCTCCTCTTTTGCTTAAAGGGGAACAGTCAGCACAAAGGACCCTGCACTCACGTGTGCGGCTGGTCACAATGTGCACTTTGCATGCAAAACATTTTGGTTTACTTATTGCTTACTGTAGTATAATAGATTGTATCAGACTAGCTCTGCTTAGTTGTAGGCTGAAATCTTCTTTTACTACAAATCCCAGAATCCCCTGCTGTTGACCTCAGAGCACTGGGCAGTAGTGGGGGGAGATTCAGTAGCCTGCAGTGCATGTTAGGGCTTTTATAATCTCCAAGCAGATGTTTTTGGGACTGCTTTTCTTCAGGGGCTCAGTACAGTCCTCTGTGATGTTACAGAGCCCATGGAGGACAGCGGGACCAGCAGAAAAGGATCAGAGCTTATATAAGCTCTAATATGCACTGCAGGCTCTAGAATATTCTCACTGCAGCCTACTGCTCTGATTTTATCTGCAGGGAATTCTCGGATTTGTAGTCAAAGAAGGCGTTAGCCTACAACTAAGCAAAATTAGTCTGATACGATCTGCTATACTACAGTAAACAGTAAATAAACCAAAATGTTTTTGCACACAAAGGGTACATTGGGACCAGCCCCACAGATGAGTGTGGGAGCTCTTTGGGCTGACTGTTCCCCTTTAATTGTCTTTCTTCTTTGTCATCTGGCCTTTTGTCTAAACAATGTATTACATTTTGTGCTCCATTGTATTTGCACTATGTATTCCTTGTGCACCACTGACACTTTGGACTATGACTTTTATTTTTAATTATTTTATTTCCTTTTTTTTAGCACTGTATCTTGTATTCTGTACTTCTGCACTTTGCCTCCCATGTACCCCATCCTCTGGGTTGCACCCAAATGCAAGCCTTAGCTCAGTGTCCCTTTCCCAGTCACTAACTTATAAAGTACCTAGTGACAAAACCTGTGTGTGGTTTCATCACTCGCTTTTCTGTACTACACTGCTCATGCTTGGTCCCGTGCCTAGTTACATGACTGCTGTGTCACATAACCAGAAATAAATTATAAGTTTACTTGTGGTAGGTTCCATCCCCCCATCTGACCCAGTAGTTTGAAGCATAATCAGCGGCGGGTGCCTAATCCCACCACTGGTATCCCCTGACACAACTATTTGAAACAAGATTGCCAGTGGCAGGTGTCAAGTCCTGCCACTGGCATCCCCCAGCCTCCCACCCAGCTGTTTAAAAAGTACTAGTGATGGGTGCCCAGTCCTGCCAGCTGTGCCCAAACCCACCTAGCTGTGGATTTACCAGCAGTGGGTGCTCAGTCCCATTACTGGTATCCCCGTCCAACTGATCCATTGAGAAAAAAGCCCTCACTCTCACATTTCTAGTAACATCCATACTACCCCCACCTGCATCCATGTTTCAATCCCTTGACGTGAATCCTCAGGGCCCCCCAGTATGATTCCTCAAGGTTCCTCTATGGAACTGGCAGGTGGAGATTTAAAAGGGACATAAGAAGACATTTTCATAGAATGGGTGGTGGAGTGGTAAAATAGGCTGCCATGGGAGGTAGTCTAAGTGAAGTTGGTGGAGGGGGGGGGTCAAGATGAAAACAGTGGCAAAAGGGGAGGCAGGAATGGGGGAGTGATGGGCAGGGCCACTGGAAAATAGTGCCCGCAATTTTTTTGCGGAATCCGCAATTTTCATCATTCTCCACAAAAACTGACATGGCAATTTCTTGCAATTTTTGAGTTTTTATATTGGACTGTGTAAAAAGTATTAACATTTTTAATAAAATACTCTCAAATATATTGACAATTTTGCATGCAGACTTGGGTTTGGCCGAAACAATGAAGTGCAAGGTAGGGCAAGGGGTTTGTGTGACACTGATTTCTTTTAAATCTTTGTCTTGTTTGGTTTCAAAATCCACTGGCCAAGCATAAGTACACTTTAACACTTAACATTTGTTCTGTGTTGAAAAAGTCTATCGGAAAACTTTTTGTTGACACACAGACTGAAACAAAAGATGGGATGAAAGGTACAAATTATCCCATTCACTTAAATGGGGTGCTAACTATGAAGCCTTTTTGTAAGTGACAGGGCAAGTATTTCCTTGTGAGCATACTTTCATTCAGACGAGTTTTGATTCAAACAGCTGAGGATTTATGGATGGCCCTGACGATTTAAAACTTGAATAAGCTAGTTGCTAACAGTGATCTCACTCTTAACAACTACCCACTAGATGCTCACATGCAAAGACTACAATAAAAACCTAACCAAAGTCTAAAAACAAGCTTATAAAACACAAAATGTATCTGAACATTTATCTTTAACTAAACAAAATCATTGCAGCCAGAGTAAAACAAAGGTAAATCACAGGGTACCCTGACTACTGTATGATGTAGTAAAAATATATTGGTATTTTTTTTTTTACATTTTTTGGTAGCCGTGTAAGGCCCACTAGGCACAAGTGCCTGTTTTCAGGTACAACCCAGGAGCACTGAGGAGGTTAAGTGACTTGCTCAGACTCGCACCATATACAAGTGGAGGCTGTGGGAATCAAACCCAGGTCTACTAGATGTCGTCAGTTCATTCACAGTTTGTTAGGCTATCCTCTAGATTATCCTGCCAGCCCCAATAACCCCAGATTTAATATTCAAATATGTGATTTCAAAAATAGTATACAGTACAAATTATGACCATTAAACACTTTAAGAGCATTTTACTAAAACTCAATTATTCACCACTCTATCTGCTTATTTTTTCTCGTACCAAAGTGGGTGAATAGCTGGCAGAGCACTGTAAACAGCTGTTGATTAGGCTGCATTATTCTACAGCTAGAAACAAAACAAATATTTCTTGTGCCTTTATTTAATATTGATTTGCTGTGGCTCACTTTATAGAATCTATTTAGCACTGTATGAGGCAGATGCTTTTAATTCTTTGAAGCTAGGCAATGCTTACGATAGCTTATCAGTTTAGAATTCTTTTTAGGAACATAAACTTTTGTTTATGTTTTAAACATATTCAGGAGTCAATATATTCATTTAGCAATTTATACTGACTAATATACGCTACAGAAAACATTAGAAGATTTATTGTGAAGCACTCAGGGTCTATAGTAGAATCCCCGCAATTTTTGCAAAATGCTCTGCAATTTTGGGTAGATTTTTCCGCAATTTTCCAGTGGCCCTGGTGATGGGCCACTAGGGCCCTCACAAAATCAACATTAGCTAGGTAGTTCTGGGCAGACTTGCTAGGACACATGGCCATTTTCTGCCAACAATGTCTATATTTCTATACGGTTTCAAAGTCTCTGGATTTCTTCGTAGCTTCAATATTTAATTCTGGTGATATTTAATTTCTTTTTTTGCAAATTGAGAGATCACCAACTAAGACTAAAACTCTTTTTTTCAAGGCCATGGATATAGTTCACTCTCCACTGTCTGGCAGTTTCCTGGAACAGGCTGATCCATCGGAGGTCTTCAAGCTAAGTTCCTCCCATTACTGGGGTGGTATATCCTCCAGCTCTGCCCATTGACATCAACTGTTTCTTTATGCTGGAAGAGAGAGGTACACTCCTTCACAGTGCTACAGTGATAGAAGAGAAATCTAGTTTGTACACATTTTTGTCAGTGAAATCTTTGACTTAACAAGTCAAGAGTTTACTTCTTTTGTATCTGACTCTGCTTTCGTGACACGATCAACAATGGAGGAACGGAAACCAGGTTTCAAATTTTGCGCTTGATGCTGACAGAAGATGTTGGTTGCCAACCCGCATGACATGTGCTTGCACTGCCTTCATGCACAGTATGATGTGGCAAGTTGCAGCATTTGCCAAACAATGCTTCCAACTTCCATTGAGGACCGTAAGGCTAGGCTCACCATCAGTCACCCATTGGAGCATGATTGACCAAAATAACGCAAGAAGGCATCATCAGATGCTGGATCAGCTTCCCAGCTTCAGGCTGTGGAAAAGGAGGTAGCTGCAGCAGCAGTGAGTTTTTCATCGGTCTAGGCACTGCTTCTGGCTGGGACCAGCGTTGGAGGGTCCTTCTCAATGGATTTTTATAAGATGTGCTTGGCCCTCCAGACTTTTGGGGAAAACTCATCTCATTGTGGTTGAAAGCATTGGTGGTGCAGGTCACAGGACTGGGAGAGAATGCATTCCTCCTGTTCTCTTGACTCCCTCGACCGCTCAACTTTGGTCAAGCTCCCTTCGGTCGAGGAAAAGATCGAGAGCTCCTCGGCACCCCTGTTGGGCTTGTCAACTTTGACTCCAGTAGAGCAGGACATCGAGATTCTCTCTAGCCTGTTGACTGGTTGTCAGAGGAGCTTAATGAGAGCTTAGTCTCCCAGATTCTGCTGCTCCTGGTCCTCAATGAGGAGGATATGGCTCAGTCAGTATCCCTGGCTGGGTACCTTGGGAGAGGCCTCAGCCGGTGGTTCTGCCTCTGAAGCCTCTGCTTCTAAATGTAATGAGGCATGTGGTCTACTATGACCTGCCAGAGGACCCATCTTGACATCGACCCTGTCTCAAGGTTGAGGCACTCACACTCTCGATCCCGCTCAACCAGAAGGTGCTGCTGTTGATGCTCTTTGATCTTCTCTTCTCTTCTTCAGGCAAGCAGAGGCACTGATTCAAGATGCATCAGTGCTATAAGGAGTTCCTCTGGCAGCAGTGGACAGTTGCTGGGTGGGGTAAGGCTCTCCCCTCTGGACCTTCAGTTCCTTGGCACTTGCCAGTGGTGCCCACACTTGCCCACCCTACGTAGATGTCCCCAGCATCTTAATCTCCACTTCTGAGGGTGGAACCGCCACCATGGCAGCCTTTGGAGGGTGCTCCTACTAAGGACTCCCATTCTGCTGCTGGCTTGGCAGATCAGCTGTCGGTGGAAAGCATCCAGTCTGAGGACACTAGAGTGGTCTACAGTAGGAAATGGTTGTGGGCTATTTTTAGAGTGTTCTGATGACTTCAGGGGTTGTCCAAAGTTTCCTTGTGGACTCCCACATTCGACTGTGGTTCAGTCGAAGTGCTGACTACTGACCATTGGCTGGTGTAATTTAGGGCTTTACTCTGACTCATGTCAGAGTTCGTGAATGTGCCCTTGGATCCAGTTCAGAAGAGGGCTAAATACCCCTTCACTGACATCCTAGACAGGGACAAATCCCTGGGTGGGGGGTTGGGTTGCCTGTCCTGTGGTTGAAGTCATTCTGGGACTGGCGCTGGAGCTTTGGCAGCATCCAGAATCCTGCTGGGCACACTACAACCATCTGGTCTGCAAAAATGCAGTCCCTTCTGGGTTTTTCTCAGGGTTTTCTGACCATCCTTCAGCCAAAGGGCTGGTATCAGATTCAGCCTTCTGGAAATCCACTGGAAAAGAGGACATGGGCAAGCCTCCAGACAAAGAGTCCAAGAAAATTGACCATGCAGCTAAAAAGATATACATTGCTGCTTCCTTAGATTTCCATTAAGGCAGCTATGCTGTGATGATGGCCAACTCTGGTCGCTCTCTGTCGGGGGTGCTAGATGAGATCCTCCCTAACTCCCTGCTGATAAGCAGCTGCCAGTGAAGTTGGTCAGGGAACAAGGTTAATTGCTGGCTGAACACCAGCTACAGATGGCTGGACATGGGTGACTTCTGTGCCTATGCCATGACAACAGCTTTCTCAATGCATCGCAGGGCCTGGCTGTGGCTTTCCACTTTTACGGTGGATACCCAGCACACATTAGTTGATGTTCCCTTCTTGTGCACTGACCTCTTTAGTCTTGGGGTGGAAGGACATCTCAAGTAGATTGAGAAGTCCAATGCCATACTAGACTCTGTAGCATTATCCCAGAAGGCCCAGAAGCCTAAAAAGAATGCCTTCCAATATAGGTCCTTTCTGTCACAGTACCCTTGGCAGCAGCCGCAGGAGGGGTGCCCAAACCCCAAGTATGGAGACCAGTCAGTCTTACCTCAGTAGTGGGCAAGATTATGGAGGCACTCCTTAAGGAAAGGATAGTGCAACACCTGGAATCCATAGGGGCACAGGATCCAAAACAGCATGGGTTTACAAAAGGAAGGTCCTGTCAAACTAATCTCATAGATTTCTTTGACTGGGTAACCAGAGTGGTGGACCAAGGGGGAGCAGTTGATGTCGCCTACCTTGACTTCAGCAAAGCTTTTGACACTGTTCCACATAGAAGATTGATAAATAAGCTGGTAGGCTCGGGTGGTCAGAAGTTGGTCAACTGGGTGGCAAACTGGTTGACGGGCAGAAAACAGAGAGTGGTGGTAAATGGTATACAGTCAGAAGAGATGCAAGTCACAAGTGGGGTACCTCAGGGATCAGTCCTGGGACCAGTCCTCTTCAACATCTTCATTAGTGACCTTGCAGATGGACTAGAGGGAAAGGCTTGTCTGTTTGCAGATGACACCAAGATCTGCAACAGAGTAGATGATCCAGATGGGGTGGGCAAAATGAGAAGAAATCTGGATAAACTAGCAAAATGGTCAGAAGAGTGGCAACTGGGATTTAATGCAAAGAAGTGCAAGATCATGCACATAGGGAAGAGACACCCTGAAGCCACCTATAGGCTGGGAGGGGAGTTGCTAGCAGTCACAAAGGAAGAAAGAGACTTGGGCATCATCATCACTGATGACCTGAAATCACCAAACAGACCTCTAAAGCAGTAAGAGTAAGGCTAGGGGTGTTAGGGTGTATTAGTAGGGGTATCTGAAATAAGTAAGAAGGAAGGTAATAATCCCTCTTTACAAGACACTGAGTTAGGCCCCATCTGAGTACTGCATGCAGTATTGGAGGCCACACCTTCACAAGGACATTAACCAAATTGAGGCAGTCCAGAGAAGGGCAACAAAATGGTGCAGGGACTGCATCAGAAGACATATGAGGACAGATTAACAGAGCTCAATATGTATACCCTTGAGCAAAGAAGGGGGAGAGAGGTGATATGATCGAGGCATTCAAACACCTTAAGGGCATTAACAAGGTAAAAGAGTCTAACATGTTTAAATATAAGAAAAATAGCAGGACAAGAGGACACAGCATGAGATTAGAGGGGGCCGATTAAGGGGGAATGTGAGGAAATTCTTTTTCACAGATAGGGTGGTGGATGCATGGAATGGCTTACCACAAGAAGTGGTGGCTATGAATACAGTGCAGGACTTCAAACGGGCATGGGATAGGCATAAGAGAGCAATACAAATGACTATGAATAGATAGGCCACTGGCAGAGCAAAGGCCGATGGCACATTTATAAGGTAGAAAAAGAAATGGGCAGACTGGATGGGCCTTGCGGTCCTCATCTGCCGTTAACTTCTATGTTTCTATGTCTATGAGCTGAAAAGAGGCAGGAGCAGAGGTGGAGGTGCTCCACTGGCCCCTGTAGCCGGTGACCCATCACAGCTAAACAGTGATGGGCTGGGGTTGTCATCCTCCAATTGTCCTGACTCAGCTCCCAGTCGGGGGTCGGTTGTGCCATTTCTGGCCACAATGGTCTACCATTACTACAAACAAGTGGGTGTTAGAAGTGATAGGCTCATGCTGGTGACCCGGGTTTGGAAAAGAGCCAGGGTTGTCAGGGAGCCGGCCGGGGGAGGTAGTTAGCAGGATCGAGCAGCCATAATGGCAGCTCTCCTCTCCTGGGGAGGGTCTCTGTCACTCGCCCACCCCGTAGTTCCACTGCTATCGGGTGGAGGTTCGATGGTCAGTGTGGGTGGACAGGATGGCAAGTTGCGGGAGGGCACCTTGGAGACGTGGCGTGCGCGTGACCGAGGCATGGGGGGCGAAAATGGGGAAAAAAATCAGGGCATAAAAATCTATATACAAGGTGATAGGCAGAGAGTTGCCTCTGGAATTTGAGGCTCTCCCACTTTACCGACTCCACAGAAGTCCAGGGTGTCACAAGACACACTGTCCACCTTCAGGGAGGATGTTGCTCAGCTCATTGCAAAAGACACCTTAGCCCACATCTTAGACATCCTGATAAGTCAGGGATATGTATCCAGATACTTCTTGGTCCCAAAATGGATGGGGGGATAGTGCCCCCATACTGGATTTGCACAATCTGAATCAGTTCATGCAGATGTACAAGTCTCAGATGGTCACTCTAAACCAGATCATTCCATCCCTGGAGCAGGGCTTGTGGTTTTGCTCGTTGGACCACCAGGACTCATTTTTTCACATCCTGGTCCATCTGTCCCATTGGTGGTACATTCAGTTCTGCACAGAGTGGGTACTGTACCACTTCCAGGTCATGCCCTTCAGTCTCTCATCCACACCCAAGGTCTTTAGCTGCATGGCAGTGGTGCAAGCCTTCCTGAGGTGCAAGAGCATCAGGGTGTATCCTTATGTGGATGACTGGCTGATAGCTGGGTCATCCAAGAAGACTGTCGAGCGGTCCAGAAGTCTGGTCTTCCAGGCCTTCTGTGGGTTGGGCTTGTTGGTCAATCTGGATAAGTCCAAACTGGTCCCCCTCAGGTGATGAAGTTAATCAGGGCAGAAATAGACTCCCTGTGGGCCAAGGCCTGTCTCCCTGCAGACCAGGCTCAGGAGCTTTACCTCCTTTTCTTGATCATTTCAGGTTTGTCTCTCTCACTCTGCCCAGGATTTCCTGTGGCTGGTAGGGTATGTGGCATCCTCCACTAGGGTGGTCCATTGGGCCTACTGGCAGATGCAACACCTGCAGTGGGAGTTAGGCTGTCAGTGGTCTTAGCACCCAGGCCACTTAGACCAGCCCAATGTAGTGACCCAGCTCATGTGGGATGCCATCCAGTGGTGGCTGGCCCCAGAACCTCTGGTGGAGGTAATCCAATTTGTCAGCCCAGAGCCATCCATCATGCTCACAATGGATGTACCTGTGGTGGGGTGGGGACCATACCTGAGAGAGACCACAGAGACCACGGGTTCTAGTCACCATGGGGAGTCCCGTCACCATGACAACCTGCTAGAACTCTGTGTAGTGCATCTGGCTCTGATAGAATTAACTCTTCTGATCAGGGGTCAGGTTGTACAGGTCCAGATGGACAACACCATGGCTATGTTCTACCTGACCCTAATGCGCAGCCTGGGTGCAGATCTCTTGGTGACTCATGTTGCAGGAGTGAACAGTCAGCTGGCAAATGGTCTCAGCCAGCTCAGAGAAATGCCACACAAGTAGTCACTGCATCAAGAGGAGGTAAGCCACACGTTCTCTTAGTGGGGCACACCCCTTGTGGACCGCTTTGCCTCCTGGGAGAACAGAAAGCTGGGTCTGATTTGTGCCTGCCCCCCACAATCCAGGACACTGTTGGGAGATGCCTTCTCGAGGCCCTGGACCCCAGTCTTCATGTACACGTTTCCTCCCTTCTCCTTGATCCACAAGGTGGTTGTCAAGGCCCATAAGGACAAGACACAGATCCTAATAGCTTCATACTGGCCAAGACAGTTCTAGTACCTGGATCTCCTCAGCCTTAGCAACATGCCTCCGTGGTGGTTGCCTCTTCACCCTGACCTGCTGGCCAGACAGGGTAAGGTCCTGCACCTGGACCTTCAATCCCTGCACCTCTCAGCCTGGCTTCTGAGTGGCTAGAGTTCCAGGCTTTGGGTCTTTTGGTCAACGTCCTCTACACTGTGGAGGTATTCCGTAAGGAGTCAACTCACAAATGGTATGCATTTAATGTAAAAGGTTCTTGATATGGTGCCAAGGCAAGGAGCTTGATCCCTTTGCCTGCCTCACAATGAGTATCCTCGATTGCCTGTAGTCCCTCTCACAGTCAGGCCTGCAAGCAACGACCTTTAAGGCGCATCTGGCAGCCATCGCTATTTATGGGGCATGGGCTGCTACTCAGACAGTGGTCCAGCAGAAGGTGGTTGGGCACTTTTTCAAAGGCCTGGACCACATGTCCCTTCTGGTGTGAGCCTCCACCACCTTGGGACATACTGTTGGTGCTGGCTATGCTCATGGGTAAGTCATTTGAGCCTCTGCACAAGTGTGAGATGTCTCACCTGTCGTGGAAGACTGCCTTCTTGGTGGCCATAACATCAGCCAGAAGGATCAGTGAGCTTCAGGCACTTTCAGTAGAATCTCCTTTCCTGGTCTTCCACAAGGACAAGGTCATCCTTTGCTCCCTCCCAAAGTTCCTCCTGAAGTTAGTATTGGAGTTTCACCTTAACCAGGTGATCAACCTTTTGGTATATTTTACCAACCTTTCTTTGGAGGTTGACCATAGGCTTCATACCCTGGACCTAAGGAAAGTGCTCTCGTACTATAAAGAGTGCACAGCTGGAGTTCAGGGTGAGGTTTATCAGCTGTTTGTTATGAATGCTGAAGCCGCGCCTGACAGACTGGCAGCTAAGCAGACGATTGCCAAGTGGATTACATCCTGCATCAACTTTGCTCTGGGCTGGCTGGTAGGGAGACACCCAAGGGGCTTAGACTTATTCCACCAGACATACCGCTGCCTCATTAGCTGCTTCCAGGGACATCCCTATCCACGAGATCTGTAAGGCTGCCCCCTGAAGTAGAGCACACACCTTCATTTCCTAATACAGCATTGACATCATGTCCTGCCAGGTTGCTGCTTTTGGGTCCTTGATTTTCCAATCTCTATTCACCAAATAGGGGTGTGTGCCTTTCCTTCTCCTCCCAGAGAGCTGCTTGGAGTCTACCAGAGTGTGGATAGTGAACTGTGTTCACGCCTTGAAGAAGGCGTGGTCTGAAATGTCAGCTGCACGCCTACACATGACGTCATTCATTGAATGCAGGCAGGTTCCCCTTTGAACAAGGTTTGTTAACCTGTTCCTTAACTCACTAGGATGTTTTAAAAAAAGTTTATTTTTTTAGAGTTTTTTTGTAAGTGTGGATAGCAGGCATACTGAAGAGCCAGTTAGAAGCTTTGAAGACTCCTGAGACGGTACTGTAAAATGGCAAGTCCTTCTGATGATTTTGCAGCTTAAACATAAGGAGTGCTCTTATATTTTCCACTTTGTGGTTCATGTTTCTGAATCTATAAATCTAAACATGTCTGCCCTTCATACATGGAATTCCCTTTGCAGGGACTGGAAGTCTTTGAACACTGTTGCATTCCATAGTTGAGCTACCAAATGTAATCCCACCACTCCAGGTTTTATGTGTCCCATCAAGAGTAGCTGGAATAAAACCTGGGAGATATGCTACTGGGATGTCAGTGCTGGGTCTTTTACTATGGATGGCCCAGGTTCCAGTTGCCTTGGTGGCGCAGCTGGTAGAGCAACTGGAATGATATTCCAGACGGACTGGGTTCAAGTCCCAGCTGAAGCACTTAGAAAATGTCTTTCTCTCTTCTGTTTGTATGCGTTCCATAAATTTGCAGACCGCACTCTTGTGAATGAAAATGTAATTATCTGTGTAGTGCCAGGTTGTGTACTGGAGAAAGAGTAAGGTGCTCCTGGATGGCTCAGGTTCCAGTTGCCTTGGTGGCGCAGCTGGTAGCGCAACCGGAACAGTATTCTGGGCTGCTGGGTTCAAGTCCCAGCTGAGGCACTTATTTCTTTCTCTCGTCTGTTTGTAAGGCTTTCACTATGGATTTAATTAGAGTCCATACCCATATTGTCTTTCTGAGCCAAGGGCTGCTTACTGTGTTAAGGCAGCTGGTTAATGTCATCCATGGAATATACTGGATGGGGTGTGGCCAGTAATAAGATTCCCCATCCCAGCCTACCCTGTCTCCTAATTTTGTCTCAGAACCTCAGTTAGAGGGGGTGTTTGGGCTGTGTAATAATAATGTTTGAAGTCTGGCACCCCCATTCTCCCCATCCCCTCCTTTTATCTGGTAAGAAGTTCCCACTTGATTCTAGGTTTTTTGTAGTAGTAGCAGTAGTAATAAAAATTATTTATACAGTATAGCACTGTTAGGACTATTTATGCCCTATTTACAAGGTGTACCTGTACAGTAACATATAGGATTCATGTACATCACATAACAAACCAAACTAGGTTTACATACAGTAGGATATATATCCCCACTCAGATACATCACAAATATTTAACTAATACATAGTTTATGAATTGTTAACAAATACATACACCAGTCTGTTCCATTAATTGCACTAAACATTTACAAAATATAAGTTCAGCAACATATTTAAGTACCTATTGCACTTTATCTGTTGCACTCACACCTAAAATTAAGAAACTGACTAACCTTTGTTTTAAAACTGTATTCTGAAATATCCAGATTTCTCAGATCTGGAGGTAGTGCATTCCAACTACTAGCAACACTAAGCTCAAATGTCATTTTGCTGAAGTTGTTTGTAATCCTAGGCTGCATCAGATCCCTGGCCCCATTTTCCCTTAAATTTAAGCTATGACTAGGTTTTTGTAATTTCCCTATTAGATGTTGAGGTGTTTTACTTCTAAGCATGCCCCAAACTAAGTTAATCCAAATGCTTTTTCGTCTTAGATCAAGTGATCTTCATCCCAGCTTATTGTGCAATGATGAGTACTATAACTACACTTCAGGACAAATCTTGTCAGTCTGTTGTATAGATGGTCTAGTTTTTCTAATTGTTGTTTACTAGTGTATCTGTAAATATGACTCCCATAGTTAGTAATCGGCAGAATCAATTGATTTGCTATTATTAAATGTACAGATTTAGTTGTGCAAACTGTAAACCTCCTTGCCGCTCCAATACGTCTATTTACTTTCTTTACAAGATCTAAAATATGATGATCAAAATTAAGATACTGGTCAAAATGGACCCCCAGATATTTGCAGGTTGCTGTTTGACTTAAACTTTTTCCCTCTATTGTCATTATATGCAGGTGTTAACTTTTTGATCTAGATTGTTTTGATCCAAATAACATTATTTGTGTTTTTTTTTTACTGTTTATGATCAAGCCCAGAGAAGTGAAGCACTCCTGCATTGCCAAGAAGTCTAACTGCAATTTAGTTTCAACTTCACTAGGGCAGCCCCTCTCAGCCACCAGCACCATATTGTCCACATATAATCAGATGCAGGAGTGTTCCACACACTCTGGGAGACCATTAATGTAAATAATAAACAGTAGTGACCCCAGGATTGATCCCATAGGCACACCACGAGTCATTGGTAGAATGTTTGATTCAAACCTATTTATAGTTACTACCTGTGTTCTGCCACTTAAATATGAGCTAAACCATTGGCAGGATTCATCGTCACTCCTATGTTTCTTAGGTTACCCATCAAAATTTTGTGATCCCCCAAATCAAATGCTATTGACAGGTCCACGTACACCACACCCACGGACCTCGCATTCCCCAAAGGGGTGGCAACAATATCTAAGAAGTCTATGAATGCGGGAGCCATGGACCTGCCCCTCCTAAAACCAGACTGATATCTTGTCAACTTCTCATATTTTTCCAGATAGTCATTTAAATGTCCATGGACAATTCTTTTGAGGATCTTTGAAACTGTTGACAACAAGGCTATAGGGTGCTAGTTTGTTGGGTCTGTAGGATCTCCCCCTTTAGCAATTGGTATGACTTCAGCTAACTTCCAGCTCTGGGGAAAGGTACCCAGTTTATAATGTCTCTAATTATTGGGGAGATTTCTGATGCTGATTCCCTTAATAGTCCATTTTCAATGCCATCTATACTGCTGGCCTTTTTTATCTGTAAACCTTTTACAATCTTAAAAACTTCAGCAGTGGTTACTTTTCGGAATCTAAACTTGGGTGGATTTTTATTTCACATGTCTTCTTTTATTGTTACATTTATTTTGTTCTTTGTTTCATTCACTTTCATGATTTTAAGATCAGGCAAGTTAATGAAATAATTATTTAATAGGTCTGCAGAAATGTCTGTTTGTTGCAACACCCCATTTTCTTTGATCTTAACTTCCGGATGGTGTTTAGTTGGGTTGGTAAGATTTTTTATCAAGGACCTGTAGTTTTTAGGATCTAATGTTTCCTTGTTTTTTTGTTTATAGTAATAGGCTTTTGAGTTTCTAATTTCTATACTAACTCTATTCCTTATTTTTTTTAAGCTTGTTCATAGTTCTGGGTCCAAGGATCTATTAACTTTTTTCCAAAGCTGCTTTTTTCTTTGATTAGTTTGCTAATTTTGTACTTACCATGGTAAATTTCTGTTTTTATGCTTTATCTTTTTTTTTTTTTTTGGGGGGCAAGCTTATCACAGACTTCCAGGAACATTGTGGTAAATTCCTCTACAACCACGCTCAGGTCTGGGATTAAAAAAAACCTATACCATGGCATTGTTGTTAGGTAATTTCTAAATTGAAGTTTATTGAATTTAGCATAGTTTCTCCTTTAGATATTTGGTTGTTTGGGTGGAGCCTTGTTCACTAATGCTACTTATATGCTACACTGGACCACCCAACATGCACTATGCATGATGATCTCCCAGATTAGGGCAGCAGACACTTGCTTCATTTACTAACATATTTGAAGAAACAAAAATTAAGTCCAAAATGTTACCATAGCAGGGGTGACAATAGGCACCCTTGACGTGTTCATCTGTGGATGGAAATGGAGTATGATAGTGTGCCATTGACTCCAATCCTGTCTGTCTGGCTGGAAGGTAACAGTGTGAGCCAATGCATAAAGGTATCCCCGAATCCTGTACTTTTTAAAACTTCCAGTAAACGGGGCCAATTCAGGTGATCAGACACCTTCTCCACGTCAATAAAGAAGGCTACCTGGGTTTCTGGATGATTCTTGGCCCCTGACAGGACATTAAGGAGTCTCCTGATGCTGTTGATAAGGAATCTCTGGGGTATAAACCCAGTTTGGTCCAGGTGGATAAGCTTTGAGATGATTTTCTGGAACCTAGAGGCAATGATTTTCACATAAATTTTTACATTCTGGTTGAGGAGTGATATTGGCCTGTATGAGGTGTATTGCTCTTTTGGTTTACAAGGCTTGGGTATGATGATTATCACTGTCTCTTTCCAGGTGTCAGGGGGTTGTCCTTCCATTTGGCAGCTGTGGCACACCCTAAGGAGGATGGGGACTAAAAGGTCTTTAAAGGTTTTATAAAAATCTGTATTGTAACCATCAGACCCCAATGATTTATGACTGGTTACTGCCTCAGTGGTAGCTATGACCTTCTCCTCCTGAATCATCCATTCCACCCAAGTCCTATCCTCTTCTGGAAGAGGAGGGATGTCAATGCTCTGGCATTTTGTGTGACCTGGTCTGGATCTTCAGATTTCTCATACAGAGTGTTATAAAACTTTTTAAAACAGCAGTACTAGTTAACAATAATTTAAATAACTTGGTGGGCAGTTAGGAAAAACCAAAACATCAGTATATCTGATTTTGTTTTTTTGGCTTATGCCATTCCCGAGGCAAGAAAAAGGATTTTGAAATTCTTAAAAGTTGTTGGTCTTTTGCCACGTCAACAATCATGGATGTAAGCAAATCAGGGTGGTGGTGTGCTGCTAGCCATCAGAAACCTGTGCTGGCAACAGCCTGACATATTTGCATTATAAATACAGTGAGTGCTGATAGTGTGTGCTTTCTGGAGAGGAGATTTCTGAAAGTTACTGGTGACTGCCATCTTTATTGTAGAGCCACAGAAATTACAGAAGTTGTAATTAAACACGGTCTTAAAAAATAGCAGATTGAATTTAAAATTCATTACTGGTGTTCCCATCGTCTCACCCACACCTGCGACCTCTACTCCAAAACAGGCTGGCTGCAACTGAACAACCGAATCAAATACCAAACCTGCATCACTGCTAAGAAAATCATGATGGGAAAGGCACCACCAGGAGTCAGCACCCTCCTCAAACCCCAAATCACCAACCGCAACACCGGGAGCTCTAAGCCCCAAATCCTTCAAATGCCCCGCTGCCGCATGTCCCAAGGCCAAAGGTTGTTTGCATACAGGGCTTCGAGTTGGCTGAATGAGCTCTCTAGTGACATCTCATCCACAGCAATGCTTGGAGCATTCAAAAAAAAGCTCCGCCACTCCATAACTGGCACCTCCACTTGTGCTTGCACCCCATAACATCTTCATCCCCAGTGCTGCTTCTGACCTTCTGACCTTATAGGTGTCAGTTTCTGCCCTCTCTTCTTGCACTTACCTGTCCAATGCAACTTCTAATGCACTTGCCCTGTGTCTGTCCTGACAAGGCCCCTCGGCTGCCTCACTCTGACCTTCTACGCCTATGCCTTCCCCTACCCTCAGCCCTCTCCCCTTCTTGCCCTCTTCCTCCTATTGTTTCTTGAGTTACTCATCACTCAGTCTGATTTTGTCAATAAAAATACCCCAGAGAAGAATCTAAGATTATCAGGAATACATTACTGCTAAAAAAGGTAGGATGACATTTTGTGCTGGGTAAGTAGTGCTGCTGCTTTATATGCTGCCACTGTGTTTTCAGGAGTAATCATTCTCATCGCCCATACAGACGGGTCTTCAATGGCTTGAATCGTGCAGTCTGTGGCCTCATTACATAGAAGAAATGTCAGTAGTCTGGCCACTTGACACCCTCCCCAACTTCGTAGTATCATTGTCAGGTGTAGCACAGGGCTCCTTCTGTTCGCTTATTGAGGGAGTTGCTAAGGTCATGCCTGGCTTCTTGTAGTCCCATAAGGGTATTTCTATTGCCCTGTGTTTTTGTGAAGTTATTCTAGGGCTTTTACTTTATGTTCTTTTGCCTTTTTGATGGACACATTATGTTTCTTATGGCAGGAAGCGAGGCTCCTAATCTTGCCTCAGACCATCACTTTTACAGTGTCCCACACTATAGAAGTGGGGGTGTCTGTATTATTGTTCAGGGGCAAGCCTTCACAATTTCATGCGCAATGGCTTCCCTAATGTGCGATACATTATGGAAGGATGTATTCATCCTCCCCAACATCTCGTGTTCATTTGCAGCTATTGTCATGGTAAGTTGAGCTGGAGCGTGATCCGACTTGGTGATGGGGTAGATCACACAGTCAGACACCTAGCAACCCATCACTTTAGGTGCTAGAAATAAATCTATATGGGAGTATGAAAGGTTTGGATGTGAGAAAAAAGTGCAGTCTTTTTACATCTATGCAGGTGCCACCAGGCATCAACCCAATTTCTTCTACCAGGGACTTTGAAACCTTGGTAGTTTGCAGGTTAGTGTTGGAGGAGGGGTTAGAGCAGTCAAAGTGGGGTGCTAAAACACAGCTAAAGTCACCACCCATCACAGAAAGGTACCTGGAGAGCAGAGTGACCTTACTGAACACCTCTTTGAAGACTTTGTCTGCATGATCATTAGGGGCAGAGATGTTAATCAATATAATTGGTTGCCCTTGGATTTCACCCTGCACAATTACCAACTGCCCATTCAGCCATGTTTCTGATTGCAGGATTGTGAATGGAGTTCATTTATTAATTAGAATGTCTGTACCCATGCCAGCCCATCAGTGCAGTGGTTGGATTTCTGTTTGCAACGCCAGCGACCTGGGTTCAGGAATGAGCCTGGGAACTGGAGAGCAGGCTGGGGTGAGGACGCTTGAGCATCCCAGGGACAGCTTGTCTTCTCCAGGGAGGGAGGGGGGTAGCGACTTGGCTCTTGACTGGCCCCAGTCAGAGGTCTGGGGCATAACAAGCACTGAGGTAGACATAGGGGGAGGACGTCACAGATGTTGGCGCTAAGTGCCTTGATGTTAGGGCACACATGACACCCATAGGAAAGGAGGAAAAACACCCTCCACCTCCAAGGAGACGAAGCGCCGAGTATGGCCCCGATGTGCTCCCACCTGCCTGACTGCCCTGAGCCTGACGAGACATGAAATTGTTCGAGGTGTATGGGTCCCATCTTGTCCCCACCCGGAGGGAAAACCACAGCCAGATGGGGAACAGGACAGTGCAGGTAAGGCAGGTAGCAGGGGTGGACTCAGTTGGTGCTCCTGAGGAAACAGAGCTGGTAGGTATGAGAGATGAGATAAATAGAAATTTCAAAAAAAAAAGAATGTCTGTACCCACTTTTTTGCTGTTGGGGTGAGAAGCTGCCACAACCTTACCCACCCAACCTCTTTTAAGTTTTTCATGTTTTTTCTCTAAGAGGTGAGATTCCTGAATGTAAGCTATGTCCATGTCTAACTACTTTAGATCTGCCAAGATTCTGCTTCCCTTAATCGGGGAGTTGATGCCCTTAACTTTATTAGTAACAACTCAGAATGTACACCATGGATGCTCAAAGCCTGATCAAGTCAGTGTAAGGTCACTGCAGGTTTGCCTGTGCCACCAAGAGTTCAGATTGAAAACTTTCTGAGACTGACTCCATGTGATGTTGGGTTGTTTAGAACAAAGAGACAAAAAACACTAATTATAAACATACACCGAGAGAGGTGTCCTGGGACTAAACCGCTTTTCTAGGCACCTACAGAAATTCAAGAACAGACACACACACACACGCACACACACACACATGATAGAATTGTACTTCCTAGATGAACGTACCAGATCTTGAGACCAAGAAAAACTGGACTTATAGGAGAGTACTCTGTGGGTATCTACACATGCCTGCCCATGGTGGTGATATGGGCCTGATCCTCCTCACCTGTGTAAGGCTGGATCAAAATTCCGGTCACAGTTGGCGAGGAGATTAGCTGGTAAGAGGGTTGAAAAGGAACCCTAATGTCCCCCTGCCTGTCACTGTTGAATTAAAAAAAAAAGGGTAAAGGGGATGGGCCATGTGTTGAAGGCTCTTTTCCAGGGTTGCAGTAGGACACGGAACCTGAGCCAAGGAAGGGGGTGGTTATCCAGGTGTTCTTCCGAGGGTTCCAAATCTACTCGGGGGGGGGGGTAGCATTCCCCATGTGTAGTTTAATTTGTGTATAGTTCCCAGGGAGATGAGTGGCAGTGCTCCCAACCCAGCAGAGCACCTCCATGGACACAGCATGTTTGTGTTTCAGACATTACCTCCAGCGAAAGAAACAGATGAAAGGACCTGGGAGAGAGCTCAAGGTTCCACACTATTAGACAGAGTCAATGCTCCTGTTCTGCCTCCCAGCCTTGTGCTGTCCAGCAGTCTGACCGATTCTGGTTCAGAATTCATTGTGCTTGGGGAGGAGAAAGCACTGGTTGCAACCCCCAACCCCTGCTCCTGGAGGGTCAGGCAGCACGCAGCTTCCCCTATGCTAGCACTTTATGTCATATTGTTCAATACTCCCACTTCTAATATAAAGCCATGGAGAATTGAGGCGTTTTCTGGAGGACACAGATATTCTGCTGCTGGAGGCAAAACTGCTGGATCATGTAGAATTACTCTTTGAATCAAGTGTCATGCACCAGGTTTCTCTTGGTTCTCCCCCTGCTCTAAGTTGTTTGCTTGTTCAGTTCCAACCAAGAACTTTAGTCATGTGCTGGGTCTCCGTGCGCACCTCGCCAGGCCTAGAGCCAGCCCTGTCCAGATCTCTTGCTTCAGCTTTCAAGAAGCTCCCCCTGCCCCCAAGCCATGTACATGGGTAACTACTGAGCTACCTGCAAGGCTCATTAAAATGGATAGCAAAGAAGCACTCAGCCCACAGGAAAATGGATTTGTCACTCAACTGTTCCTTGGCTCGCTTCCATTAACTTGGATTGGCATGGATGTGCACTCCAAGATTAAGTTACTGTGCCCCCCCCCGCCGACAGTAGTGAGAGAAAGAAATCCAGTTGTTATTATAAACTTAACTCAGCATTGTATAGAAATCAACAGCTAGTTCCAATGTTTCAGTGCAAAACTACCCAAGTCTCGATGCAATTTGCTATCCTATTAAGTGGGCTGGCAGATTGAGTGAAATTATAAAAAGGATAGTGATAAAATCACATGTATTCACCCGGTCTGGGAGGTAGTCTGCTTGGCCAATTGAAGTTCTTCATCTGTCTTTTTCTGCATCAGTTCAAGTAGTTTAGTGAGGTCTCCAGCTAGGCGAGGAGGAATGCTGCTGTCCATTCTTGATCTTTTTCAACAAGCTACTACAGTCCAGGCAATGCATCATAGTGTGTCTTCTATTGCTGCCAGCTCCTGATCAGGACACTCTGCCTTCATTTTCAAGCCTTTAGGAATGAGGGAAACACCTTTAAGCTAGAGTCAAGGTGGATTGTAATCTCTGCTGGGTATGACTGCTGTACTTTGATATCATGATTGTCTTTTAACATTTTAATAACCTGTCTGACATCTTGCCATCTCAATTGTAAAGCAACTGAAAAGACTTGGTCAAAAGAGACCTGCTTGTTTTAAAAATGTACAACTTTTACAGTCCATGCTGCTGACAGTATTGCTTCTTTTTTTTTTAAATTTACAATTTTTAGTGTATTTTTTCCCCCATTTTCTCCCTGAATCCTGAGACTCCGGCAGACATGTGCATGCATGTGCATGGAGGCACACACCCACACTGGGTACTGGCTTGGCCCCTTCCACCCCACCCCTGGCAATTGCCTGCCTCCCCCTCTGCTTGTGCTTCCCACTGAACCTCCACCCAATGGAAGCAGAACTGTGGAGGGGGTGAGCAACCTCCCCGGGAGAGGAGAGCTGCCTTTTAGTGTCTCGATCCTGCTCCCTCCTCCCCCCGTGCTGGCTCCCCGACGACCTGAGGTTGTTCCCGAACCCAGGTTACTGGCGTGACACGAGGTAAGGTGTCCAGTGCCTCAGCCCTCAGCACCACCTGGCTGGCCAATATTGATTCTTTTGAAGGGTAATGTAGCATTTTAACCATCCAGGACTGTGGTCTGCCATTTGGTTCTGAGGTTCTGGGGCCCAGGGATCTATGAGCATGCTTGATGGTGAGCGGGATGTCTAGAGGAACAGTAAAGCAACTTTAACAAATGCAGGACAAAATCATTCAGTGATGCAAAACCCTCCTCAGCTCCCCTCCTCTTAGTCCATGGATATGAAAATTGTTTCTCCTGGATCAGTTTTCTGTGTCCTCGATATGCTTTTGGATTTCTCAGACCCTGTCCAGCAGGTACTATAACAACAGTCTACTGTGCCCCTTCACCTGCTCAGATTGTTCCTTAACTTTTTTCCATTTGGACTTATTTACTATTGATTGTCTTATGTTCAGCTTTAATGTCAGCGAATGCTGATTCAATCCTGTTGTCTGGTTGAAGGATTTTCCATATTGTCTGCTCTGACGGGATCAAGAGCTCCTCTGTCTGTTTATTTATTTATCCATTGTACGTATATGTAATTAATGTTTTCAAGATTATATATACAAAAGAAACAGTGATTATCCAGATATGTCCCAAGAAACGAAAATGAAACATTCAACATTCACAATTCACCATTAGTGAATATATAACATAGATTGTCCAAAACATTACTGGAGGAAATTGCAATCATCTACTATCTAGCAGGTATATACCTGCCAGATAAATTTAGGTAGTGAAAAATTCATGTTAATATATCAAAAATTCATTTTTCTTACCGCAGTTTACCCCCATTTCAAACTGTTTCCCAGCCAAGGTAAAATTTTTAATGAGGCTGCCTCCTAGATCATCATTATATTAAACTAAAATAAAATACTGCCTTCTTAGAAACTGTATACCAGTTTCAGTGCAACATCTTATCTCACGTCATTGTTAATACTGTCTTAACGTTTTTATTTTTTGTTTTACTTTAATAATAATTCATTGAGCATCCAGATTATCTGCCACCTGTCCTTTTTCATTATTCCTCATAATTGCAGTATCAACTAATTATGTTTAAAAAATATTAAATAGAACAAAATTAGGTAATACCTCCTGTTGTCGAGGCACAGGTCAGAAAGCATAGGAAGCTCAGGAGCAGGTATAAAATTCACAAGTAGCATTTTATTATTGCTAATAACAGTAAAATAAAAAATAAACTTTTTCAGTGTAACTATTTGCAAAGGCAGTATAAACACAGAAAACAAAGTCCTTCATCTGAGGATATTTCTAATTCCAAGTTTCAGTCTTACTCTCTCTCTCTCTCTCTCTCTCCCTCTATAACAAAATTATTGCTGCTCTTTTTAGAAGTCTTTGCCTGGGAACTCATTTAAACGACAGCCTGTTTTTCGGAAAATGTCCTTGTCAGTGTCCTTCCTTGAAGGTGCAACGAAACAGTATGTGGTGTCCCAGAACTGATCTCCTGTTTACAGTTCTGCAAAAGAGCTAGTGTTGCATTCCAAGTTAACCCCTTAAGTTCCAAGTAGCTTTTTGCAATCATTTCAACAATATAACTATATACATTTTCAAACCAAGTGATCCCACTTGCACATAAAGATTCTCACACATTTTATAACTTCAGATATGCAAGGGGGAAGAAAAGATAGAAACAGCAAGTGAAGGCAGAGAGATAGCAGGAGTGGGGGGGGGCATAGTGAGACCGTCGGAGTAGCCAGTTCCTAAGTTTCAAGAAAATTTGACCGTGCAGTCGAACAGACGAGACAGAATAGAAGAGGATAAAACAGATCCTTGCATTTAACTCTTTCTACATAACAAATGGGACAGAGTCTTATTCAACCCTGTCACACCTCCCAATCTAACAAAAGAGCGAAAGAGAAAAAAAGTCAAAGTCCATATTTTATACTAGCATAATAATTTCTTATTCGGATGCTGTAAGGAATTCACTTTCTTCCTCTTGATGTGAGTCCTGATCATACTGCACTCTAATGAATGCTATAAGTTGGTCTAGTAAAAAAAATATGTGCTCCATATTTTAGATTTAATGCAGAGTTTTGCAGGGGCAAGACGGAACGAAAATTGTCTTTAGTCTTGAGGCTGACTGATGACAGTGAAGTGAGGGACTGACTGGGTTTTTTAAGTTATGTTGCTGGAGTCATGCTTTTTGGTTTTGTGCACCGGCTAACCATAGTAAATGTTAAATCTGGTGCCGGTAGATCAAAAAAGAACCAGATTATTTAGGATTTCAGACAGGAGGGATGAGAACTCTGAAGTCCAAGCTCCCACCATTACCGTGATGTCACTGGAATTCTTTATTTATGTTTTTCAAAGAGTACATAATGCATAGGTTACAGTACATATCACAATAAGCTCCCCAGCAGTTAGGAGGCACACATGTGAGGGCAATACAGTACATAAGTATAGCATATGCATGGGATATCGTATATGTAGCTGAATCTGGAAAATAAGAAAAGTAAGTAAACATCTATAACTATACTCCCCCTCCCGGCATCGTGTTATGTTTATGGGCCAAACTGCTTATGGTAACAAAAGGAGGAGTATTAACAAAAGGACCAGTGTCAGTGGCCCAGTGCATAATAAGGATAAGGGAAGAGATTCTCCCATCGTGTGAAAGGGGGCCCAGTTAAGTACTATCCCAATGAGTACTGACAGAAATTTATAAAAACAACAGAGTTATAAATAGAAGGTATTCTCCCACAGGAACACTGCTTCTCTAATATAAACTTAATTGAGGACTAAGGCCAGCTCTGTCTCTACACTCAGTAGATTTATAATTTAAATGGAGTGGTGAAGTGGCATGTTTACATAGTAGGCTGCCCCCTAGCCAGGGGAGGGACATTACTGGGTAGCAGGAGAGGTGTAGCCAAGTTTATAGGCATGAAAGGATTCAGAGGTATAGATGAGAACCAACGTAGGTCCTCCACAGTTTCAGAAGTCAGGTGGGGGGGGCAGCAGAGGGATCACACTGGTCTGATATGGTCCTTACACTTTACAATAGAGAGCCTCCTTGCCCACTGTGGAATAGGTTATCTTCTCATATATGTTTACCTTGCATAGTAAGGCAGCCTGTTCTGTTGGTACATGGAGGGGATGGATCCCTCCAGTGTCTCGGAGTCACTCTGGTGACCACTGCTAAAGCAGCAACTGACCAGAGTTTCTGAGAGAAAGTAGACTCAGGGATGTCAGAGTAAATGCCCAAGAGGTTTATCATAGGATCTGGTACTGGCAGAAGCTGGATCAAAGTAATACATGCTACCCAGACCTTCGTCCAATACAGTGTCAGATAGGGACATGGGTCAAAGATACCTTGGGGAAGAAGCCTCTCCAGCAGTCACTGTGGGGGAGAAGGCCCATTCTGTACTAGGTCAATGCTGGTCCAGTATGCTCTATAAAACACCTTAAATTGTAAGGTTCGAGCTTGCATCTCCCTGTTGGCATGGCATACTTTTGGCCAGACATGTTCCCACTCCACTGGGGTAATGTCCACTCCTAACTCTTAGCTCCATTTTTCTCTGGGGTTAACAGATAGGGAAGGAAGGGATTTCAGTTCAGTTTATAAATGGCCCCAGTTATACCTCTTCTGTTGGTTCTAGTCAGGGTCCATTTTTTCGAGGTCCCATCTATGGACCAGCATATTTTCTAAGTAGTCACCCTTTTATTGCACTTTAGAATTGTAGGTATTGCCACTGGCAACATACTGAAAAGCAGAAGTCTGCAACTAATTGGGAGAAGGATTTCAGTGTTTGAAGGGATTCACCAAGAATATCTCCCAAGGTTTGTATGCTGGATTTTCTTAGGCTGGCCAACAGATAGGGGTCCATCAATAAGCAGGTTTAGGTTCTTCCACATAGGACGAGCTATGGAAAATTGAGGAGACCAACCCAGTAATGGAGCCTCACTCAAGCAAAGTACCCACTGTTCCTTTGTATAGGACATGACTAGGGAGGGAACTTCCAGTCAGCATGCAGCCCTGGTTTCTGGTAGGGATGCATGAGCATTCTCCACGGAAGCCCAAGAGGGGGTGCTGTGTCATGAAGGTGCAATAACAGTGCATTGCCTGGTAGAGAACATACATCTGGTGGTACTTGTTTCATATCTGGCAGTCCAAAGTCCCCAAGGTGCCAAGGCTGTTTAAGTTATTTCAGAGATATCTTGAGTTGTTTTCAGGACCAGATGAACTGGGAGCAGATTGTATCTATGGCTTTAAACAAAGCAGAAGGAATCTGCAAGGACAGATTGGCCAAAAGATAGTGAATCTTGGGGAGGGTAATACGTTTTAGACTATTAACTTTCTCACCAAAGGATAGCCACAGGGATCCCCATTTCTGAACATCTGTTTCAAAGAGCACCTTTCTCGGTGCTCCTAACAAAGAACAGGGAGCTGTCTTACCTGAATAAGAGCTCCTCTGTGTTGTATAATATTTTTTTCTGCAGCTCCTAAAGGAAAGGAAGGGAAGGGATCATAATTTGTCCCTGAGGGGCTGGCAGCATAATCCCTTTCCACGTCCAACTAGCCCACTCTGCTCCGTGCTCTGATGTTTTATGACATCTGTATAAGGAAAGTGTGGGGCGCACTCCATTCACTTCTGTCAAGCATCATTTCTAAAGTGGATTTACCAGTTTTAAATTGGGTTTTGGAAAAGATCAGTTCTTGGGTTCAACTAACAAGAGCCTTATTAGTTGAACCCTGGCAACCATCTTTCCCAAAACCCAATTAAAAATTGGTAAATCCACTTTAGAAATGATGCTCCATAGCAATGAATGGAGCACAGCCCCACACTCTCCTTATGCAGATATCATAAAACATCAGAGCGCAGGGGCAGAGCAGGTCAGTAGGAAGGGGAAACGGATCATGCTGCCAGCCCCTCGGGGGCAAATTATGACCCCTTTAGGGGTTTCAGAAAAAATGTTTTACAATACAGAGGAACTCCTATTCAGGTAAGGGAACTCCCTGTTCTTTGTTAAAAGCACTGAGAAATATCAAGAAAGGTGCTCTTTTTTTTTTTAAACTCAAAGATTATTTCCAGAATCAAATGTACAGCTCATACACATATTGTATCACAGAAAATGCATCAGATTCCATTAGTTATATGCACAGTCATTTTTTTCTGTCCAGTATCTCCCTTATTATCCTTCTTAGAGGGAAAGATATACCACTTTATGTTTCTATAATCACTCTAACCCTCCTGAAGATCAGACTCAAACACGATATACTCTTTTTAGTAAATTTCAGGTAGCCATGAGCTGTACGCTTCTCTCAGGTATCTGTGTATCTTCTAAAAAGAGATGAGGCAACATGTCCCTATTATCAGGCAGTTACTTAATGTTACGTTGGTGTATCAAGCTAAACAGAAGATCATTTTACACAGAAAAATTCTCATGTTTTTCTTTTTATTTTTTTATAAAGAAGAAAATAAACTCTGGGGTAAATCCCCTTCAAACATAGGCTCAACAGGAGTCTTTTAACTTTACAGGGAGACTCACTAGGCATTTATGGTTACTAACCCTTGTAGCAATCTGAGGGGGAGGAAAGGAATGGATCAGTCCTCTTCTCACCACCCTATCCCCTCCAGGAGTCTAAGATATAGTTTATGACCAATTCTCATTACTTTGACTTGGCTCCAATGATACCCCTACTTAGAAAAACCCGAGAGTAAAACCCCCCAGAAGCCCCAGGATCTAATACAAAGATCCATGGAGTTCTGGTTTCTCAATGTTCTCCCCCATTGTCCCTCTCTCCCATGTTCCCCACTGCTCTCTGCATTTCTCTTCTGTCAGTCGCAGTGTAGCTGTGAGGCCTTCTATGTGCTTTAATTCCTCTACTCTGTGTCTCCAGGAACCCAGATATGGCGGGGTAGCAGTGGGCCATCTAGCTGTGATTTCTTTAAGTGCAGCCAGGCAGAGCAGCCTAAACAATGACTGTTGCCCATTCCTCCTAATGCCCTCAAGATCTAATCCCAGGACAAGGGAATCAGAGGAACACGGGACAGCCACTCCCCATAGCATACCAAGGGTATGGGATATCCCTTGCCAAAAATTCTTCACCCCGGGACACGTCCAAAAGATATGGGCAAGTGTACCCACCTGACCACACCCTCTCCAGCATAGATCTGTATTCCCCACCTGGAAATACCTCATGACCGAGGGTGTGTGGAAGAACCTGGAGAGACACTTCCAACGAAATTCCCTCCATGTTGGGGATGCCGTCGTGCGCCATCCTTTTTTCCAGGCCTCCTGTCAGCAAATATCTGGAATTTGGTGCCCTATTTCTTTTTCCCATCTATCTCTAAGGGCCCAGAAACAGTCCTTGATCTCCCCTTGTAGTGCCCTATATCCCATTGATACTGTTTTCCTCTGACCAGTTAATCTAGCTGACCAATATATGAATTCCTCCAGTCCTGTCAGGTCCCTTGTAATTTTAGGAATCAATCTATGTGTGTTTAAATAATGCCTTACTTGAAGGTATCTATACAAATTAGATTTGTGGAGATGTTATTTCTGTTGTACTTGTGCAAAGTACAACATAACATATCCCTGTAGTAAATTACGGAACCTGACCAGGGCTTTGTTGTTCCATATCTTAAATTCCAGGTCCACCTGTGCCAGAATAAAATTCACGTCACCCAAGATACAAGTTAATGGGCCTATCCCCTCTGGTGTTTGAGTGACTTTTCTGGCCCTAATCAGAATCCTAAGAGTATGTTTGGTCCAGGGACTTTTAATTGACTGCCACACAAGATTGGTAATCAGTGCATGGGGCAGGGAGGTCAAAGAGAGCCAGTTGGAATGAAATCTTTCTATACCCTGACACCCCTCTTCCCCCTCTTGCTTCAACCATGAAATGACTGGAGCTATCTGGGCTGCTAAGTAATACAGTTTAAAATCCAGATAAGCGATGCCTCCCCTCTCCTTAGGCTGGGAGAGAAGCTCCATACTTATTTGGCATCGACCACCCTGCCAAACAAATCGAGATAGATCTCCTAAGACCCCAGTCCAAAATCTCCTCAGGACCCCTAGTGGTAGTGCCTGGAATAGAAACATAAGCTGATGTAACACATTCATTTTTATTATTTCCACTCTGCCTCTCAAGGAGAGTGGAAGAAGCCCTCATCTCATAATATCCGCAGAGATTTCTCTCCAAAACTTCCCATAATTCAACTCAAACAGGGCTGACAGGCGTGGGGTAATTTTGATTCCTAAATATCTGACAGTATTGGCCCTGGCCCATCTATAAGGAAAACCATCCCTCACCCTCCTAGGGACTGTCCCTCCAAACCGTATGGCCTCAGATTTATCATAATTTATTTTATATTCCGATACCCATCCATAGGTCTCTAATGCCCGCTTTAATGCCAAGAGAGGTGTTTCTGGGGAGGTGATATAAAAAAGGGACTCATCGGCATAGAGAGAGAGATTTTGTGTTCTCTATCCCCCACCCTAATACCCCTGATGTCTTGTGCTGATCTAATTCTCACTTGCAGTTGTTCTATGCACAGGGCAAATAATAAAAGTGAGAAGGGGCATCCCTGCCTCATCCCTCTCGTAAAGTGAAACCTCTCTGTTGTGAACCCATTTACCTGGACCGTGGCCTGTGGGGCAGCATAGATGGCCCCCACACTCTCTCTGAATTTCGGCCCAAATCCCATCTCCAACAGGGTACGATGGAGAAAACCCCAATTGACCCTGTCAAAGGCCTTTTCTGCATCCATAAAGATGGCCAAGGTGCATTCATTGACTGATTTGGTGATAGGTAATCAGGTTCAAAAGGCGTCTAATATTACCATGCAAGAGTCTCCCATTGATGAACCCCATTTGATCCGGGTGAACCAGACGTCCCACCACCTTTTGCAGCCTCTTGGCTAAAATCAATGTATAAATCTTCTGATCAACATTTAACATGGAGATAGGTCTGTAGGACCCACATTCCCCCGGATCTTTGCCCTCCTTGTGTATTACTATGAGCTGTGCATATTGCCAGCTCAGTGGTGTTATACCATTCTGCTGAACCTCTCTGCACACACCGCCCAGCAGCGGGCCCAGTAGGTCCTTAAATGTTTTATAGAGCTCTGCTGGCATGCAATCTGGGCCAGGGGCCTTACCCACCCGCAATGCCTGCAGGCTTGCTAGAACCTCCTCATTCCCTAGCGGAGAATCCAGGAAATCTGTCTGCTCTTGGGATAGCCTTTGAAGTCTGGTCCCCTCGAAGAAGCTGTCTAAATGATGGTTAAAATCTTCTACCGGTTCCTGAGAATATAAAAATTTATAAAACTTTTTAAACTGGTTGGCTGTATCTTCTGGATTGGAGGCCCACCCCCCCTGTGTGGTTTTTACCTTAAGAATATTCCTTGAAGCGGCTTCCTTCCGGTTCTGCCAGGCGAGTAATTTGCCTGCCCTCCTCCCTGATTCTAAAACCTCTGACGGGAATATCTGAGCTGTCCCTCTATTTTCCCATCTAATATGTTGTTTAACTTTTGTCTAGTGACATCTAGTTCTTGTTTGATCTCTGGATTTAAAGCTATTTTACGTTCTACTTCTAGAGCCCATAGTTTGACTTCCAGCTCTGTGATCTCTTCTTTTTGTCTTTTTTTCAATTGAGAGGCATATTGTATAATTTTCCCAGTCAAATAGGCCTTAAGCCCATCCCACCATATAGCTGCTGTAGTTTCATGTGTCGGGTTATGGTGAGTATATTCCTTAACTGCCCTCTGCACCCACTCTTTAAATTCAGCTCTATTTAGTAAAGAGACATGTAGTCTCCATGTAAAATATTTCACTTCCCGGGTCATGTGGAGCCTTATCTGGACCACAACATGGTTGGAGAGTGTCCGAGCATGGGTTTTGGCTTCCTCTACTCTGTGTGCCCATTCTTTAGGCATAAGTACCAGATCAATCCTAGAATAGGTGCCATGAGGGGGCGACCAACAGGAATAATCCCTAACTCTTGGGTGTAAATAATGCCAGATGTCTAAAAGACCCAAGTCTCTCATGAGCCTAGCCAGGGTTCTTGCTGCTCTAGAGGGTGGTCCTTAGCTAAGGTCAGACCGATCAAGCAAGGGGTTCAACACTAAATTAAAATCTCTGCCTACTATTGATAACTCTCCCGGGGGAGGCACCGCCTTGAGCAGTACTTTTTTCAGAAAGGCATGATTTTCTGTCTCCGAGTCAGGGGCATAAACATTTAATATTGTACAGGGTTGATCCCTGTATCTGCCTCTTACTATAATGAATCTACCATCTTCATCAGCATCACAACTCTCCACTTGAAAGGGACATTTCTTATGCATTAGGATAACTACTCGTCTTCTATGAGGGTGGGGTAAGTAAGGGGCTGCAAAAACCTGGCCCACCCATGCTCTCTTCAACTTGGCACTCTCTTTGAGGTCCAGATGGGTCTCTTGTAGGAGGGCTATCTCTACCCCTACCTGCTTGAGTTCATTTAAAACTCTTTTCCTCTTAATTGGACTGCCCATCCCTCGAACATTATAAGTTATGACTACTCCTTCCATCATTTTAACCAAACCTCCCTTTCCGTCTCCTACATTCGTGCCACTGAGTCACCCCATTTTGCCTTAAATAACAGTAACTTAAACAGAAATTAACTTTATGTAACATATATACAATGCTTTCAACATATTCTTTGCACCCTGCTCACTTCGTTGATGTTAGTAAGCCAGCTGGGTGTGGCCCTACCAATGTGGGCCATGCGCACATCCTGCACTTTGAGGGAATTGGCTTTTACTGCCTGCCAAACTCGTGTTAATTAACTACCTCCCTCATGTTGATACCCCACCACCAATCATTTCTGTTTACGTCTTTTCTGTTGCTATATAAGCCGTTGTGGTCATTTCTGTTGCCCCCTCCCAGAAAGAGAAATGTATCAGGGAAGATAGGAGACACCCCTCCCATTATTACTGAAAAAATAAAAAGGGTTATTCTGTGCATCCACGCCACCTTTTTGCCCTTCCTCCTGTCCTCAGGGCCAGGGTTGACATACCACTATCCACGGGAGCCAAGGACGGTACCCAGATGCAGGGTCATATTGTAATCCCGTTTGTTAAGACCTATCAAAAATAAAAAAATTAATTTGTTCTACGGGCCCAAAGGCAACCATCTGGCTTAGCTCAGGCCACCACCCAATGGAGCATAGGACCAAGCCCCCCAAATTACCCTCAACCCATCCCTTCTGATATCAGGATCAGACATTGGTCAAAAAAAAAAAAAGAAGTGCGGTCCCCGTCCAAGAGCCCCCCATTTGTCTCCCATTGGCATGGATGCACCACCACAAAAAAAAAACCCTCACACAATGAATTTTTCCCCCACAATGTGTCAGCTGTCTGACACCCAGCAACCCCCCCAAGCCCTCACAGATACGCCAGTCAGTAAGCAAGCCCTTCTCTAATTGAGAAGAGAGCGATAAAGCCAAGTAGAAAAGGATATCAAAATGTCCGCTCAGGTCACTGCAATATCATTGCTTTCCCCAGAGAGTCCCACTGGTGGATCTGCCTCCTTGTTCAGGTTCGATTCCTTTCTGTTCAGTCGCCATGGGTCATCGATAGCTTCCCCCTCATCTAGAATTTTTCCTCCTCTTCCACAGCTCTCTCTCCTTCCATCTGGCCTCCAGTGAAAGGGAATCTAGCCTGCCTAGAAGATCACCAGGAACCTTCAACTCCAACAGGGTAGGGCGAGCTTCTGCAAGTGATCGAAAAAAACACTGGTCCCTTAGGCAGAAAGATTTTTGGTTCAGCTGGAGCAATAAGGTGCATTTTAATTGTCTTTGCTGCCAAATATTTTTTAATTTCCAGGAGAACTCTACACTTCTGCTGTGTGTAAGGCGTGAAGTCGTGGTCGAAACACAGGCTCGTATCACCAAAGAGCACTGTCTTTTTGGCCCAGGCTGCCTGTAGCACCAATGTCCTGGTGCGGTATTCGAGGAACTTTAATACGATGAATCGGGGAGTAGCCTTCAGGTCCACTGTTTTTTGCCAATGCTCTGTGGGTGTGAACTATATTGAGAGGCTGATCCATAGGTAGATCGAGTAGCTCCTTCAGAAAACTCTTTATGAATGCTTCCATCCCCCCCCCCCCCGTTCAGTGTCCTCGGGGACTCCGTAGATCCGAATATTGTCCCTGCGAGATCTTAGTTTCAGGTCGTCCAGTTTTTCCATCCATTCTCTGTCCCTCTTTAAAAGGTATCAAAGTACTTCTTCATGCTTTTGTACCTCGGTATTTGTCTCCGATAGGCTCACTTCAAGCTCCCCTGTTTGTTGGGCCACCGCTGCTACCTCTGCTTTGGTTTCCAATATTGTTTTCTCCATCTTTTGCATAGTCCCATTTATTTTTTGAAGCTCCCGACATAGCCTCCGAGATGTGATAGTGAATTCCTCCTCTGTTTCATCCTCCAAATAATTAGCTGGTGAGGTGGGCGGGTCTTGGGCCTTGTTCTTTCCCATCTGCCTAATGCCTCGCGAGTCCAGTGCCGGAGTCGGCTTTAAATATTCATAGAGATTTTCCTTCGAGTGGCCTTTTAGTGGCATTTTTAAAGCCTGTTTAGTGGATTCTTTTAATCTGCTACATGGGGAGGGATCAATGGGCACCAGAATCAGCCAAATTAAGCAATTTAGTAACCCGGGGGGTTGGAGCTCCGATATCTAGGTGTGCATTAGGAGGAAGGCGGAACCTGAAGTCGAAAGGTGCTCTTTAAGTTTACCAGTGCCCATGATAAATTGGTCTTCAGGGTATCCTGTATGGTAAGTTGAACTGCAACTCCCAGACTGGTTTGGGTATCCCAGAAACACAGCTGGGGTGCAAGAATCTGTAATGGAGAGGATCTTTGACTTTGCCCTATTGAGTTTTTATCTAGAAATGACTGCATAGGCTCAAAAAATGTCAGATAGACACTTCAAAGGATTTGGGATGTCCATTAAGAACAGATAAATGTCATCTGCAAAAAGAAGAATTTTGTTAACTGTCTCTTTCACTCTCAGGCCAGGAAAGGCTGTAGCTGCTCAGATCTTCTGAGCAAGAGGCTCAATGGCCAAAAGAAACTGGTAGGGTGACAGGGTCACCCTCGGCAGGTACTCTGACCTGACTCGGGAAAGTGTGGGGATACTACAGGTAAACACTGCTGCATTAAGGCTGTGGTATTACAGTCAAACCAATGATGTAAAAGCCTCTGGGAAACCAAAATGATAGAGTACTTCAAAAAGGAAATGCCACTCCACCCTGTAGAAGACCTTCTCTGTGTCCAATGACAGGGTGGCAACTGGCACCCCCAGACCTCCCATATCAGGTCCAGCATCCGATGATTGTTATTAGGTCCCAAGCAGCTAGGTACAACTGCTACCTGGTCTTGATCAATTAGCCACAGAATAACCACTCCCGGTCTCCCTGCAATAACCTTTGCAAACACTTTAGTGTCCATGTTAATGAGGGAGATAGGATAGAAATGGGACTATTGATGAACACTGTGTGGGACCTTCTTCGGTAGCAGGGTAATTAAGGCTTGCAAAAAAAGTAGGGGGGAGGACTCCAGTCTCCCAGGCCTCATTAAATACAGTACTCAAGTCAGGTGAGGGACCAAAAGGGGGACAAAGTAATGCAAAATTTACAGGGCTATCCATCAAGATCAGGTAACTTGCCATATGACATTTATGTTATTGCTTCCTGAACTTCTTTAACAGTTGTAGGTTGTATCAGCATCTGGCATACTACTTTGGGTACCTGGGGCAATGTCGGAGAAAAAAAAGTCATATTGAGCTAGGTCTGGGACTGGACCAACCTGGTAGAGCTCTTTCTGAAAGAACACACATTCTGCATTGATTGCAACAGGAGATTTATTATTTTGGCGCCCCAGTGATAATTAAGAAGGGGATATATTTTTCAGTCTCTCTAACATGAAGCCAGTGAGTTAACAATCTACCAGACTGTTCACCAACCACCCAGTATTTTTGGTGGGGACAGAAACGGGCATGGTAACTTGGTATTTTAGTGTTGTTTCAGTATCTGTGCAGAGTTCAAGGGCCCTATATTCAAAGGTCCCAGGCTGCATTGCGCAAGTGCCTGCGCCATGGAACTGAGATGCGCTGGACCAAAATAATGATATATTCAGAACTTGTTCCGTAAGATGCGAACATGCATGTCTGGCTGAATATCTTGGACATGCATGATCATGTAGTGGGAGATGTGTGGCACAGCAAGTGACCTGGGACCTGTGCAGAGCACAAGGAAATGCGTGATGCAAAGCCACTTGCACATTGCACATTGCGCAAAATTGCAATATTCAGCTGGGATATGCAAATAACCTCATTGCACATTCCAAGCCCATTTCCCACATGCGCAACTGATTACTGGAATGTATTCAGGCTATTTTCATACCCAAGGCATGTGCAGTTCCTGCTTTACAGGGCTGCCTAACCACTCCACAAAGGTGAACAGGAAGTACTGCAGTTTTGCAGGCAAGTGTGATGGAATGTTTGTGTGTGGGCAGGTGGACTGCATTAGCCTGGGTACAGTGCTATTACCCATAGCCATGTACAGGGTCAGACTGAGGTACAGGGGGCCCACCTGGACAGTGGCCACAGGGGCCCACCTGGACAAGCAACAAGGGAGGGCACAGGGTGACACAATCAGATCAGTATACCACATGTATGTGATACACCAGCTTCAAATGCAGCATAAAGTCACCTGCAGTGCCCCCCATATGACAGGAACATAGTAATAACTGCACAGAATGGCAGTGTGCAGAAGCTGGCCAGGTACCTGAGTGGGTGGGTCCCACCTGTGTGCACTATGGTGTACTACCATGAGTGCGTGCCACTGGTCAGTCCCTGGCTCATGACAGCTACCACTAGCACCTCCAGGCTACCTGGGCACCATTGCCCCTGACATCACCCTGGGTGCATGCCACCACCAGGTGGTGCCCTGCAGGCCACGTGGGTGCAGACCATGGTCCCTGGTATATGTGCTGCTGTGTGGCCGTCTGCTCTGCTGGTATGCCTGGGGGGCACCTGACAGCACTGGCATGTGGCAGCTTGATGTTCACATACTGGGAGTGGTGTGGGGGATGGCTCCCAAGGTGGTGCCCATGGTGTACTGGCACCTGTGGCTTTGGGTATGTCCATCCTGGCATGACCACTGTGTGTGGGTGCCTGGAGCACATCCATTGAGATGCACAGCAGATGCACCACACATTTTGTCTGAATATACAGATGCATGGCATATTCATGCATGTCCCTTTTTTTTGTGCTGCATACATTATATCTGCATGATTGCACATTCAGAAATGTGCGATGCATCTCTCCCTTTCGAATATTGCGGTTCCGCACAGTTTCTGGGATGCACTGCACATCTCCCTTGAAAATGTGGACCTAAGTATCTGCGGAGCAGTGGAGCTTTTGCTCCAGGTGGCAAAGTCTCACCTCCTTGTCTCTAAGGTCCTTATTTCATTGCCTGTGGACTCTGAATGTATAGGCTATCATAGTACCCTGGATAACTGCTTTCATGGGTTCCAATAAGGTCACCTCATAAACCTCAGAACCCTGATTATGCAAATAATAGGACTCTAGTTTTCCCCATAACCAGGTGCAAAATGTTATGGAGAGAAAAAAGGTGTTCATCCACCATTTATTCTGAGGCACTGGTTGAGTATTCCAGCAGACATAACGAATGACAAGAGTGTAATGTCAGATAAGTCAGTTACCTAGCTCAGCCTCATCCATGCTGTTGACCAGCTCACGGGAGATAAATATTACATCAGTGTTACTATAAGAGTCATAAGCAGAAGAGTAAAAAGTAAAATCTTGTTTGCCAGGGTGGACGGATCACCAGGAATCAATACGACCCAAACCGTGAAAAGAAGTCAGCATATGGGAAGTTATCTTTTTCTCCGAAGTTGTACCTGGCCCTGTGTGGTCTACAGGAGGTCTGCTCTCCACTTAAGGCTAGATTGATATCCCTCCGCCTCCCATTATGACTCATATAAATCCCCTTGGCTATGGGAATGCAGATCATCAAAGAATCCCATATCTGGATTAGATGGGGCATATATACTCCCCAGTGTGATGGGATCTTCTTGGTAAGTTCCCTTCAGAATAACTATTCATCCCTTTGTTATCCAGATAATCACACTGTATACCCATGGCACACAAAACCATCACTCCTTGTGAACCATTGTAGTATGCACGGTGATATACTGTCTCCACCAACATGCATTTGAGGCGCTCCTCTGTACTACTGTGGTAGACAGATGAGTATCTTGCAGCAAGGCTACCTTACAACCTATACCTCTGAGTTTTGTTAGGACTTTCCTCTACTTTAGTGGACAAATAATGACTTTCAGGGTTGCCATAAGAAGTGGAGTGGCAGGCCCCATTAGAAATGAATATAAAGGCCTAGCTTTCAATATAACGGTATCCCCCCACCCAAATTTTCCACAACAAGAAGGACAAAAAGAACATGCAGGCCCCACCCAAGCCCCTCGCCCTTGCAGTAATGTACAGTTATCTGGAAATGTAAGACTCCATGAACAGTCAAAAGAGAAACACAATACTACTACTACTAGTAGTAATAATAATAAACACTTCAAGAGTGTGCCCTCAAGGTTGTCTGGCCTATAAAAGAAAGGCAAGGTGAGTGATCACTTCACTCCACACAGAAGCAAGATTAACAGAACAGACACCAAAACCCATTACATTTGCCCTGTCCTGCACCCACAATATTACAGAAAAAGGGTAGTCTCCGATACTGGGTATAAAACATTTTAACTGATTGCTGGTTACTATCCATCAACCCAGAAGGGAGGGACAGGCCATACCTTGTAAGCAGGAAAGCAATAAGCAGTATTATGATAATGAGTGAGGGAACACACAAGGGGAACAGCAGAGGAAGTACAAACGGGAATTTCAACATACGCAGAAAACATATGCAATGCAGTTACTTGTAGTGGCCATCAGATGGCAGTAAGAAACCAGTAATAAACAAGGTAAATATAAAAATGTTCCATGGCACAAAAACTGTCTGCAAGTGTCCTGTGTCTATATGCAATAGCTACTCTGAGTCTGTGCTCCACTGAATCCTGATGCTGTCAGAACTGTAAAGAGGTGGCCTGGCTGAGGCCGACCATTGTGTTGTGTAATCCCAGCTGTACTGGGAAATCCTCCATCACTGCTACTGGAGGAAATGTGGGCATAGCAACATAAGTATTTATAAAATGGAGCAAAAGATGGTAACCCACAACACAGAAAAAGTTCAAGGAGCAACTGAGCTGCTGGTACATCAGAGTAATAGTGGAGACCAGGCAGCCAACAAAGAAAGCCTGTGATCTTGCTCTTCATAGCAGTCGAAAGGTACTGCATAGGCTCTGTCAGATAAGTACCGACACCCAAGGAACCAAAGTTACTTGCAGACCCAGTCAGGGAACAGAGACTTCCATCATGACTGGTCCCTGTGGCATAGGCGATGCCTCTCTAGCTCCACCCTGGGCTGGTGAAGAGCTTGATCCAGAAGCCATCTGACGTTGGCCGGGCCCAGCATTAGATCATAGTGCAGCCTAGAAGAAGGCATCCACTGCTTCTGGTGTTGAGAAGGACTGCAGTTTTCTTTGGTACTGAAAACTGCCAGGGTAGCCGGTTACAAGCAAGAGTATTGTAGGCCCTGGTTGTGGAGGCCTGCTTTCACCCTATCGTAGCTCTGTGAGTATGAGTGGGAGTAATCAGGGAAGAAGGAGATTTTTTTCTACCTTCAACCAGACATCCTTGAGGTCTTATGAGCAGCCCAGAAAATAATCTCTTTGCCCATGAATCTTAGCAGCTTAAAGATCAGGGGCTGTGGTGCTGCCGACTTTCCCTGCTGCTGCCCTCCCACTCGTATGTGATGTGCATGCTCTATTTCAAAGACATGACCTGCTGTAAGATTGGGTCATAACGAGAGCTAGCATCTAAGGAAGTTCACTGGATCTTTTCCTTCCATCCCTTCTGCCAGGCTAATGATGTGCCTTGCTCTCCCCTTGAGGTCTTTTATTTTGTTTGTAAGCTACCGTATATATGATCCTCAGCAGCCTGCAGCCTCCAGCCTCATATTGTGATACCCGCTGCACGTTCAACAGTCGCTGCTTATGTTTAAAGCTGGCCCACCAACTGACTCGTGAAAGACTCAGTTGCAGACTGAGTCTCTGTTATGGTTTTCAGGCTCATTTTCATGGTAGCGACAATTACTCTAGAAGTGCCACTTGTCTGTCAGCGCCGCTGGAAGACGGGCTGGGAGAGTTCCTGTGGTTGGCCATCAGTGGGGTGGCAATCCTTTGCAACCTGTAGGCAATACCATTGGTGCATTTATGTATATAAATTTGTATTACAACAATGTCCTGTTTATTTAACAACTTCGCTGCAATTTAAACAGTCAAACAGATATGCACTAAGGTCCAATTGTTTTCCACAGTTTTCTATATCCAACTTCAGGATCAAATATGGTAATAACTTATTAGCTGTTTCAGTACCTTGCACATGGATTTCTATCCAAAAGAAATTAAAGATGACAGCTCTAATATCAATCTCAAGTTTTAAGAACTATATTAGTAAAATTACATATTATAAGTGTAACTTTTAAATGAATGTTAAACTATTTGTTTGCTTTTGTGTGTTATTGTAATCTGTCTATAAAACTTTTTGTTGTCTTAATTGTTCAATTTCTGGATGCAGTTCTAAAAGAGAGTTTACTCTCGATTTGCTTTCCAAAAAATTGATTGATTGATAGATCTTTTTTGTTGGCACAGTTGGGAAGAGCAGAGAGTCTAAGAGAGATTTCTTTGTTTTGCATTCTGTCTGCTGCCTCATGGGGGGGGGGTTAGAAAGTTTGGCAAAGTGTTCTGACAGTGACATCAGCCTGTGCAGAAAGAATCAGAACACTTGTGCAGGTACCGGATCATGGCAGCAAAAGGAGGTAGAAGTGAGATGGAACAGCTTGCATAGCTAGCCATCTTAATCCCCGACACCACGTGACCTCCCACCTCCCTTACTTGTTTTGTTGGGATTTCATCGCATTGCTCCACCACTGTAGGTAAATTTTTTACAGCTTTTGAAGCATTTAAAGATTTACCTGCCCTGATGTTTGATGACAATTACCAGGTTAGTTCCAGATCATAATTGGAAAGCTGGTGGTGGGGGAGGGGGGCAGTACTTTAGAGTACTGCATATATCTTTTTGAAACAACTGATCTTCAAGGCAGTCTCTTGCAACAGGTCACAACACATGGGACTACAGCTGAAGGCATCACTTCCTCTGGATGACTTCTCAGCAGTTGACCCTGGGACCTCACCCTGCACTACCACGTGGTGTCTACCTGACAGGTATAAAAGGGGGAGGTCCCAGCTACTCCTCAGTTCTTTTCAACCGTGATCTGCATGCAACAGGTCCTCCTTCAGAGATCTGCTTTCCTGTCGTCGATGAAGAGTTCTACCGAGAAAACATTACTACAAGAAGTTCATATACTAATGTCTTCTGATCCTTTATTTTGAAACTGTTGCTGTGGCCACAGAATCGCTAAGGAAGACCTCCATGAAGTCTGTGTTCGTTGCCTTGGACCTGAATGTGACTCGAGGGAGTGTCTTCTGCAACAGGTTCAACTAGGCCACAAAACACTGAAGTCTTCAGCAGCTCCATGAGTTTCCCATGGAGCAAAAGGTTGCCCTCCTGGAGCAACAATGCTCCACAGCCAGAGAATCCTTGATGTCCTCATCAGGGTCACACCGCTCCACGGGTGACCCCACCATGTAGACGGCACAGGGTCCTGGTAAGAAACATGCATCAAAGACAAAGCATGTTTCTACTGCTCCCTTGTCATTAACAAAGGCTTCACATAAGGTGAGTATGGAGAAGGCTGCCCCTGTCACATTGTCCTCTACACTGTTGACGATTGTGGGTTTCTTTCTTCCTTCGTCGATGGCTCCTCCATCGATGGTGGGTTCTGGGATTATTCTGCAGCTTCCCAAGCTGCCTCCCTCCCTCTTTAGTGCTGTCTGGCCATCATCTGTCAATGATGGCTTCAGGCCTGTCAATGATACTATCGTCGTCAACGTTGCCTTATAGCCTGTCGATGATCCTATTGTCATCGACGATCCCCTGCAGTTTGTCAATGTTTCTATTGTCAACAGCCACAATCTATCCTGAATGCTCCTTTTAAAGGGGTTCAGCTGTTTGGTCCACAGACCCAAGAGATACTGAAAGACTTACAAGACTCTGGTCATACCCTTCAATCAGTATGAACCCTGTACCGTCCAAAAGCCAAAAAGGCCTTCAGGGGCTTTCCCTTACAGGGGTCATCCCATGGCTCAAAGGCAACCTGCCAATCAGAGAAAACCTCAATTACAATTGCCAGGTCCTAGAAATGCTCAGAAACCCCTTTACATCCCTGCTACCCCCCGGCAGGGCCAGCCTTCAGCCTGAAGGTTTTCCTCCAGTCATGGGACTTGAGACTCTACCCGGGGCTATCGGGGGCAGGTTTTTCCTGCACCTGCCAGGGTGGCAAGCTATCTCCTCTGACCAGTGGCTCCTGCAATTGATCATGACAAGGCACACACTGGAGTTCATGGAGTTACCTCTTCCTTTGCCACTCGGGGTCTCTTACTACCCCTCAGACCAAGCATTGGTCTCATGGACTGTGATAGATGCTTTGCTTTCCAAAAAGGCCATCGAACCAGTTACTGTTCCTCCTAAGGGTGTGGGATTTTACTCCCACTTTTTCCTAGTCCCTAAGTACCATGTCCTTCTCTACCTGGATGACTGGATCCTGAAAGTGTCCTCTAGCATGCAGCTATTAGTCACGCTGTCTCGAACCCTACATTTCCAATGGGACCTGAAGGAGGACGATTTTGATGCCCCGGTCCTGATGTCTTCTCCTGATCTTTGAGCTCTACAATGGTGGAAGTCCAGACACAACTTAACGCGAGGCAAGCAATTCCATTCTCCTGTCCCAAGTTTCATTCTGACTACAGACACCTCCTTGACGGGGTGCGGTGCTCATCTCTTGCACATCAGGTCCCAAGAATCTTGGACACCAGTGGAAGCCTGCCTCTAAATCAGTGTCTTGTAGTTGAGGGTAGTTCTCTACGCCTTACAGGCATTCGAAACTCACCTCCCTCCTGGTTGCATTCAAGTGCGATCAGACAATTCTGCCGTGGTTTACTACCTTAACAAACAAGGAGACTACCTATTCCCACCCTGTCTGCAGAGAATCATTGGGGGTGTGGTATTGGGAGATCCAGAGAAATATCCATCTTCTGGCAGTGCACATCCCTGGAGTATCCCACACCCTGGCAGATGCCCTGAGCAGATCCACTGCCCAGGCCCCCAAATGGGACATCTTATCCAATGTTCTAAATTACATCTTCCACCTGTGGGGCCGACCGGAGTTGGACATATTTGCCTCTCCTCAAAATGCAAAACTGCCACTTTACTGCTCTCTTCATGTGAGATCCTGGAACTGTGTGGCAGGATGCATTATCTCTTTCCTGGACAGGAAGATTTCTGTACACCTTCCCGCCTTATCCACTCGTTCAGAGAGTACTACTCAAACTGGACCAGGACGGGGCATCTATGATTCTCATAGCACCATTCTGGCCAAGACAGATTTGGTTCCCTCTACTTATATAGGTCTCAGACCCAGATCCCATACCTCTGCCAATTTGCCAGGCTTTACTGTCCCAGGCACAAGGCTCCCTGCTACACCTGGACCTTCGCTCCCTACACCTGCACACCTGGCTCCTGAGGATGTAGTCCTCTCACACGTCTGGGTGTCCCCACAGGTGGCAGAAGTTCTCTGAGCTGCTAGGAAACCATCTACTTGGTCTTCCTATTCCATGAAGTGGAAATACTTCTCTATTTGGGCATCTATACTGGACTTAGACCCTTATGAGTGTTCCCCTCCGCTCATCTTAAATTATTTGCTCTCCTTGTCAGAGGGTGGACTGAAATATTTCTCTATGAATTCCCACCTTTTGGCCATTGCCACATTTCATTTACCTGTGGACAACATCCATTTGTCCCAGTTACCTTTGATTCAAACCTTTTTAAAGGGTATTCTGTACCTGCATCCCCCTCTCTGGGATCCAGTCCCTGTATGGGATTTGAATTTTGTGCTTGAAAAATTGACTACAAGTCCATTTGAGCCCTTTGAATCCAGCGCCCTCTGTTATCTTTCTCGGAAAACTATGTTTTCAGTTGCCATTATGTCAGGCAGACATGTCTCAGAGTTACACGCCCTAATGTGCAAACCTTCATACCTGCAATTTCCTAATGACCGGGTGTTTTTACTCACTAACCCATTGTTTCTGCTAAAGATTGTTTCTGACTTTACTTTAAATCAGACCATTCAATTACCAGTGTACTTTGTGGAGCCTCAGAATCCAGGGGAAGCCCTGCTTTATACCTCTATGTGCATAGAACATTGAACATTTACCTTCTCTGTACTTCACAGTTGTGGAAAACTGAGCAACCTTTTGTTTCTTTCGCTCATGGAAACCAGGGCGTTAATGTTCCAAAGCAGTGCTTGTCCACATGGTTGGCCAACTGCATTATGTTTATCTATGCAAAATACTATAAACCTTTCACAGGGATTGTACAACCCCTTTCTACCAGCGGCATGGCTACCTCTACGGCGTGTTTCAGGGGCGTTTCTGGTTTGGATATTTGCGAAACCGCCATGTGGTCTACTGTACATACCTTCACCAAGCATTACAGTCTAGACATCACTTCTGAGAGGTGAACCATTTTTGGACGTGCTGTCCTACACAACCTCCTGTCCTAAGTCCTAATGATTCGCTTCCTCCTCCCGCTGGGTATAATAACTGCTTGGGAATCTTCCCGTGTGTTATAACCTGCTGCAAGAGATTGCCTTGAAGAAGATAGTATGGTTGCATAAGAACTTACTGTAACAGTAGAACTTTGAGAGTATCTCTTGAAGCAGGGCATGCAGCACCGCCCTCTTTCCCTCTTGATGTTATTTCAGAAGGGTGCCTTGCTCCTGTCTTTTATGACTCCAAGAGCTGCTGCCTTGAGTTCCCTCCTCGGCTCCCATCGGAGGCCTAGGATATGTTTTCACATACGATCACCAGGATAGAAAAGAACTGAGGAGTAGCTGGTACCACCCCCTTTTATACCTGCCAGGTAGACACCATGTGGTAGTACAGGGGGAGGTCCCAGAGTTGACTGATGAGAAGTCATCTGGAGGAAATGAAGCCTGCAGCTGTAATCCCATGTGTTATGACCTGCTGCAAGAGATACTCTCGAAGATCTACCATTACAGTAACTTCTTATGCAACCATACTTCCTTTGAGTTTCTAAGTTTGGGTAGAAGACACAATTACTTTGCAAAGCTCACAATGGAAATTGGACTTGTTAATGGCTGGGACATAATTACAAGTAGAGCAAACAAGTCCAGTTTGACTTCTGGTAAAACGGGGCTAGCGGCAGTCACTTTTGGAGGAAAGTATAAGCACTCCACTTTCCTAGTTTTGATTCTCTCCTCTTTCAACTCAGTAATGTATTTAAGTTCCGAAAATTACCTTTTACATTGGGCATGTTTCTTAAAATTTGTTTTGATGACATGAAACCACAGTTTAACTTGCAGAGGAGGAAATTATCAACCACCATGGCTGGGAGTATAACAACATGATCTAGTGCAACAAGTCACTGAATCTTGTGCAAATTTATGTAGACAATAAACTGAGCATTGCTCCGACTTTTATTTTGTAGTTAGTGCTATTTATGCCACGCCAGAGTGGCCCCATCATCAGAGAGTGACCCCCGCAGCCCCCTCACCCAGCCCTGTATGGACTTACTGTCCAACTCCCTTCTTCCTTACAGCTTCCCCCATGGCAGAGGAAGCCCCTCCCCCTTGGCTGTAAAATCGATCATTGAACAGGAGGTGCACCATAGAACCTGGTGCAGAGTCTGCAAGGGGTCAGTCCTGTCAAGTGGGCCAGCCATGTTTTCTCCTCCGGTTATGTTCCCCAGGAAGGGCAGATGTGCAGTGCCACCTCGGTGTGCCCATGCATGTCCCCACACACAGAATGTCAGAAACCGCTGCTCCTCCCACACCTTCAGATTGTTGTCACTGACTGCCTGACCTGCAGCTACCACTAGGGGTCAGTTATACATTGTTTGCAGCAGCCCTACCTCCCTGGAGAAGTATAGCAGTCCTATGGACACTCAATCCTCCTCCACCTGGCTGACCCTCGGACAACTTGAGTTTGCTTCCGAACCCAGGTCGTTGGCATGGCACTGAAAATGATAACTCTATTACTGTACTGGCAGGCCAGTGCTCTGATGTAAAAAACACAAGGAAGTAACAGGTATTAATAGGTTATTTACATAGACGCTGCTACTGGATTTGAAACACTAGAGGCAGAACATGTGCAGGAAGCTGTTATACTAAAGGGATCGTATTCAAAAGTAAGGCATTTCATTTCTGTGCATACTGATGTTTTATGGAGTTGGAGGGCTCCCTGTTGTAACCTCCACACCATTTAGCCACCATTTTACTCAGCCTGGTGATTGCCCAGCTATACACCTACTCTTTTTTGACAGTTAAGTGTTATAAGTGTAAACCCCGCCCCCATCATGGGGCTTATCTGTTGGGGCTATGGCTCCTGTTTCCTCTGGTGCTATTTGCCTTTACCCTTGGGTCCCTTGGACTAAGTGAAGCAGGACCGGAGGGGTCCAAGTTTGTCCGAGGAGCCCTGGTGGGATCCAGACCAGGGCCCCCAACTTGATTCTTCTCCCAGGGTGCTCCACAGAGTCAGAGGGGATGCCAGGGCTGATTCGGCTGGTAAATATGGTGGCCGCGCATGCAGAAGCACTATTGTGTATGCGCAGCGAAACTTAAAGGAGCGCGGCTCCATAATATGTTTTGGCCAGAACAGCCATGAATTAAGGGCATTCCAGGTTCCAGGGCAAATATATAACCTGGCAACAGATTCAGCATCAGTCCCTGGGATACTCCAATCATCAGTGTAACCCTCCCCCACTACATGGTGACCATCGATCCACAACCACCGTCTCCATCTTACTAGTGCTGGGTGCAGTTTACAAATTCCAACTCAATGGAATTCCACAGAATTCCTGAAAATTTCATCAAACTGAAATTTTGAAAGTGAAACATTTTTTTATGGATTAGTAGTCCCCAGTTTACATAAACAGTGAATTCCTCTTCTGCAATCTATGGGAAATTATTTGGCGGGTTTATGTAATTGGCAAAAAGTTATTCACTGGTTTGCACTAAAATGCTTTTTGAAATTCTGCAGAATTCAATAAGAAATTCTGAAAAGCATTTCTGGAGTGGAATTGCTATTCTACACAGATTCTGCTGCAGAATATCACATTCCGCATAGCTCTGCTTCCTACCTGTCAGCTAGTTTGCTGTTCACCTCCTGTGCCAATCTCAAAGCAAATTACTATTGAACCAGGACAGGAAACAAGAAGGAACGCTGCCCTGAAACAGCACAAGTTATAAAACCTGTCCTTACATATGCACACAAACTCCGTCTGAACACCATAGGACAAAGTAATGCAAACACCTCTAGAGTGCCAAATATACCCAGGTGGATGTTATCCAGGAGAAACCAAACAACCAAAAGCAAACAAATAAATAAACACACAAATAAATAAACGTTTTCAAACCTGGATGAAGCTGGAGAAGTCTCAAATAGTGATTGTAACAAAATAACGCCTGTGGATTGTAAAACACTTTGGGATATAGTGTGTTTGAAAATCATTATTTAAAACCTATTTCTAATACATTCTGCAGTTCCTGCACTACCAGAATCTACCTGTCATATTTGGGGGAAGGGGACAAATGTTTTATTTTTCTCTTACAGGCTAGTTCAGTCACCAGACCATTCAGGTAGTTGGGAAAGGGGGCCAGATCTTTTTTTATTCCATCAGGCCAGGATAGGTACTAGAAATTCTATTCTATTTGTGTTCCCTGTGCTACCAGTATAGAACTTCTTGCCTTGTAACACACTTTGGAATACAGTGTCCAAAGGTCATTTTATAAAACAAAATTATATCATATTTTACAGTCCCTGCACTACCAGAGTCTAACTCCTGTGTTTTGTAATTAGTAGTTGGGTGAAAAGGACAGATTTTATTTTTTCCTGACAGAATGAGCTGGGCACTGCATCCATCAGGTAGTTGAGGGGAGACGGGACTTTTTTATTTTTTTTTATTTTTATTCCCTAAAGAGAAGTATGTTAACTGATGATGCCCACCTCTGCCATTTTTTTTTTCAAGACTTTGCTTCTGATGGGCACTGTCAGCCAATGGTGGTGGCCAAGGGACAGGTACTTTACGGCTTAGCATGCTGAGTAGGAGCAACCATGGCAATGTGAACCCTGTGTATATGTCAGGGAGAGGGCAGAGCTGAGACTGAGAACCCAAGAAGGAAAGACAGTGAGAGAGGGAGTGCAGAACAGTAGAGGCGGGATCACATGCACTTGGTATTACAGTCTTGGAAGTGCATACTGTCAGTCTCCCTCAGTCTGGTCTCCCACACTAGTGCGCTGCAGGCTGGAAGTGACAAAGAGATCCAAACTCATTGGTAGCAGCAGCAACATGTCAGCAGAGGAGTGAGTACATACATACATATATATATATATATATATATGTATTATTTAATTTCCTTACAGGTTAGATATTGGTCCCGTCAGGTTTTTGAGGGGAGGGAGCAGATTTTTGTATTCCCTGATGGGCTGGGTTGGTCCCTGGACATGTTAGGTAGTTAGGGTAAAGGTGGGGGCAGACTTTTTTTGTTCCCTGACAGGCTGCGTTGAGAACCAGATCCATCAGATAGTTGGTGGAGGAGGCCAGATGTTCTTTTATTCACCGTTGAGCCAGGTTGGGCATCAGAAATTGTATTCAATTCTACATTCCTTGTGCTGCTAGAATGTAACCCCTGTACCTTGTACAGCAATTTAGGATATAGTGAATATGAAAATCATGATTTTAAACTAAATTCTTATAGTCTATGGTCCATGTAGAGTTTGGGGGTGGGACAGAAAATAACAAGGTGGGTGGAGAGCTGGCTGATGGGTAGAAGCCAGAGGGTGGTGGTCAATGGGGTGCATTCTGGAGATGAGGGAGATGATGGGGTGATGAATGGGATCCCCTAGGGGTTGGTGCTGGGGCCCATTCTGTTTAACATCTACATCAATGACATAGCAGAGGGTCTGCAGGGGAAGGTCTGCCTTTGTAGCAGATGACACAAAAATCTGCAACAGAGTAGACACCCCAGAGGGAGTGGAAGCTATGAAGAAAGATCTAAGGTTGCTGGAGGGGTGGTCAGAAACATGGCAGCTGAAATTCAATGCCAAAAATGCACAGTGATGCACTTAGAGTGGAAGAATCCAAAACCACATACACACAGTGAGAGGCAGGGATGGCTGCCAGGTGCACCTTAAGGGTCATTGCTCGTAGTCCCAATTGGCAAAGGGACCAGAGGTAGTCAAGCAGTAGTAGTAAATTGCTTTAGTTTTAGACAGGATAAAACTATTAGGACCACAAAACCCTATTTATAAAGTTGTTCTGTTTACAAAACATCAGCTATAGTGCAGAGGCATTAGTTGAAACACACGACAAATAATACCAGGTACTAAAATTAACAAAATATCAAAGATAGAAGCCAGTTTGGGATACAGTGTATATGAAAGTCACAACAGATACCTGCCACCGGACATGTAAGGGGGACCCAGCTCCTTGCCTTAACATCAAATAGAGCATAGCATCAACGAGTCGATTCTTTCCTGGAGGCCTCTACAACATGGAGAACATCCTCAGAGAGACCAAGACCTGGAACTCTAGCCATTCAAGAAGCAGGCTGTGTGGTGCAGGGAACAAAGGTCTGACTGCAGGACCATCCCCTGAAGGCTTGTCAGCAAGTCTGGCCAGAGAGACAGTCATTGTGGAGATCTGCTGCTGAGGCTGAGGAGTTCCAGATACCAGAACCGCTGAGACCAGTCTGGAGCTTTCAGGATCATCCGTGCCTTGCCCTTCCTGGCCTTGACCAGCACACTGTGGCAGTGGCGTAACCATGCTTACTTATTGTGTGCACGTGTGTACAGAACAAAGCCAGCCATCTACCTAAAAACAAACGACTACCTCAGACTTGGCCTTGGGTGAGATAAACCCTTTATTTTTTTATTTTAGCAGGTTGCAGTGACTGTTAACTGTGCCTGTGGAACTTGATTTACTGTATTTGATGAACTGTACCATGGCGCAAATGGGGGGGGGGGTGCTGACTTTTAATATGAAATTAATGGCACCATTGTGTTTTGGGATTCTGGCTATTTAGACCATTACTGCTGCTCAAAACCATGTTGTTAAATTACAGTTTTCCCATTATTAGTCTAGTGTAAAGATATGTGATCCCCCCCCCATTATAGGGACTATGGGGGGGGTCACATAGCTTCACACTAAACTAACAATGGCATAATAGTAATTTAACAGCATGGTTTTGAACAGCATTATTTGAACTGTTTCCTCCTTGGAGGAGCGAGTCTTACAGGAACTGTGGATTTATGGACTCCCTCTCATGTTATCGGGTGAAATCAACCATTTTGCTATCTTTTGTTTAGCAGGTTAAAGTGACTTTGAACTTTACCTAAAGGAAGCTTGCACTAATTGTCCTGCATGGTGGTGCAGACTTTGGGGGGGGGTCCTCTGTATACAATTTTTGCACAGTGTTACAATATCCACTGTTAGAATCCATGCTAGTTTTCAGTGTTGCAATATCAACTGTAAAAGTTTGCATTAACCTATGCTTTTTGTTACAGGCAAATTTAGAGTAGTACCTACTGCTGAAAGGTTGCCAGCCACTGTTGGAGATAATGGTTTAAAGTAGTCTGGCCATTGATGATTTATTGCTTTGGCTAATGCCGCTGTAAATTTCTTGTAATCTGTGATCATGTTTCTGGGCATTTAAGCAGCTGGGTAGAGTTCAGAAAGTATCAGGAAGTATGGGGACTGGCCTGGGATTCCACCTCTGTTAGTGAGGCAATCTGTGTGGGGCAGTGCAGGTGGTTAGGTGGCCAGGAAAAAGGTTTTGGAGATTAGCCAATTTAGGTTTAATTGTATAGAAGAGGGGAGTTTTCCACCACTGTGGGGGTGGCCCAGTGCAGCATGCCCTGCTGAGCACAGAGCGAGCGTGCATACCTCCCCGTGTAGCTTGGCAGGTAGCTGTGTGGTAAATGCTCACTGGGGTCAGTGAGCATTTAAGTGGTGGTAGGAATGTAACCCCCTTATTAGGGAGATTCCAGATTCTAGCCTGGTTTCCCTTTTCTTTATGTGGCCACGTCAGTCAAGGCAAAATAAGGGTTAATTCCACGGTGCTCTCGGGGGGGTGGGGAGCTCCTGTGGGTCGGGGGGGGGCCCTGTAGAATGTGGGGTGATTTAACCATGTGTTTGGAGGGTATGTAGGGTCCAGCCAGGGAGTGTTGGTGGTGGTAGGAGTGTTCTGGGGCCAGTCAGAGGTGATTGCTTGTTCAGGTCAAATCAGCTTTGTACCTCAATTTGTATGGGGACCTCTCAGGTTTTGCATCCTGTTTACCAGGACAAAATGCAGCTGCGTCAGGAAGGAGTTGGGTGGCCCGAGCTTTGAACCTGGGTTGGTTGGCCAGAGCATGTCCGCTTAGAGCCAGGACAGTGTCTGGAAAGGAATTTGCAGATTTCACCAAGATCTGCAAAGGGTAGACACTCGGGGGTTGAAAAATGAAGAAGGACCTAGGAAAGCTGGAAAATTGGTCCAATGTATGGCAATTAAAATTGAATGCAAAAAATGCAAAATCGTGCACCGCGAGAAACCCTGTGGAGAGTTACAGGAATGGGGGTTTGCTGACAGCTATCAGGGAAGAAATGGATTTAGGGATAATCATCTCAGATGACCTAGAGGTGTCCAAACAGTGTACCAGGGCTGTGGAGAGGGTCAGTAACATGCTGGGGTGCATAGGAAGAACATAGGCACCCGACTATAGAGGGGGCTGGGGGGGCTAGAAGCCCCCAAAGAAACTGAAGAGGGGCTCTGCACCCCAGAGCAAAGTCTGACCAAATTGTGTTTTTTTTATGTGTTTTTCCTTTATTTTGAAATCTTTCATACATTTTATGTTTGCTTGCACGCATGTACAAGAAACATAGTGCCACCATATCAGAATTTGTAAGTGTGCCTCCCCCACTTCCAGTGCCCTGCTGCCTTTTGCAGGTGTGGCTGCACCCCACTAATGAATGTCAGAGCTGTCTATGACAGCCCTTCAGATGCAGTGGCGTACAGTTGAAGGCAAAAAAATGCTGCGATCAGTGGTGGTAACGTGTAGGCAATTTGCATACTGCTGCATTGGCAGTATGCAAAGTAATTATATGTTGGCACTGCACTGAATCAGCTGTTATAGACAGCTCCATCTCCCGTAACAAGTAGCATGCTGGGAGCCCACCCCAGCGTGCTCATGTGCTCTCCCCCACACACTGTATGGCTGACAGGGGTGCCCAATCCCTCGTCGGCTTCGCTGCGCTCCCCCCCAACAGAGTTCCAGGTGCCACGCTGGGAGCCCACCCCAGCGTGGCAACAGTTCCGTAAGGCCAACGGGGTGTCCAATCCCCCATCAGCTCCACTGCCCCCCAAACAGCCTTTCAGCTGCCATGCTGGGAGCCCACTCCAGCATGGCAAAAGTCCCATGTCGCCTTTAAAAAAAACATGCCCTGTAAGGAAAAAGGATCCTCGCTGACTGTCTTGACCACCCACCGCGCCCACCCTCTGTGCATCCTGCCTCCCCACACCCCCACCTCACCCCATACTTACCTCAAGGCTGGCGCGACAGTCTTCGGTGGACTGGGAACACGCTCTGCACTCTTCAAAGCAGACCGCGAACTGAGGAAATGCCGGTAAGCTGTATAATTGAATAGTTTTTTTTTTACTTTGATGCATATCTCAGCCATTTTTTGGAATTTCTTCACCAAATTTTCAACATGGGGTTCTTGGGACCCCACCTCATGAATTCTGGCACTGTCATTTTGTTATTCGGTCCCAAAAGGTGATTTCGCGGCCACTGCGTGGAACCACCTTTTGAGACCGATTTATGAAATGACAGTGTCACAGTTCATGAGGTAGGTCCCCAAAAACCCAATGTTTAAAATATGGTGAAATAATTCCCAAAAATGACTTTTACGAGCATGTGTTGCGCAGTTCCTACGCACGCTTGTAAGTTTGCAAATTTTTAATGTTTTCACTCCAGATTTTCTACATTGCCATTTTACCACACCTCCTTATGAGCAGTACAGCTGTCATTTTTCACATCTCACCCAAAATGTGTTTCCGTGCATGTAGCGCACAATGGCACAGTCGGTGTGCGAAATCAGTGTTTGGGACAGATTAAGAAAATCACAGTGACACTGTTCATGAGTAGAGGTCTTAAAATGGCTATGTTAAAAATTTGGTGACAAAAGTCCATAAAATGACTGTGTTATGAGCGAGCACTGCGCAGTTTCCTCGCACCCTCGTAAGTTCATGAATTTGTAATATTTTCAGTCAGATTTTCACCACTGGCATTTTTCCACACTTCCTTATGAAAAGTACAGCTGTCATTTTTCACACCATGGCTGAAATGTGTTTTCGCACTTCCAGTGCAGAAATGCGTGGTCGCTGTGGGAAATCACTGTTTGGGACAGATTAAGAAAATCACAGTGACACTGTTCATGAGCGGAGGTCCCAAAATGCCTTTGTTGACAATCTGCTGTAAAAGCCCCAAACTAATTACATTATGGGTGTGCGTTGCGCAGTTTCTACGCATGGTCGTGACTTCACCAGTTTTTTTAATATTTTCACTGCAGATTTTCAACATTGCCATTTTTTACACCTCCCCATGAACAGTACAGCGGTCATTTTTCACATCCTGTTCGAAATGTGTTTTCGCACCTGTGGTGCCAAATGGTGTAGTCACTGTGCAAAATCAGCTTTCGGCTAACAAACTGATATAGCCACTGTTCATAAGATGGGGATCACAAAAAACCCATGTTGAAAATTTGGAGTGAAAATACCAGCGAACACCTGTGACGTTAGGGTTTCTGACCATAACGCCCCACCCTGTAGAGACTGACAGGCATCAGGGGTGTGACTTGGGATTGTCGCCTGTAATGCTCATACCATTTCACCCCCACCCACACCCTACAGCCAGAGAGAGGCATCGAGGTGTGCCTTGGACACTTCAGCCCCAAAGTTCACCCCACTCTCCTATACTGCACCCATCTCACCGTATTTCTTGATGGAATGGGGTGAACATAAGGGCCAAAGACCCCAAGGCACACCATGACACTTGTCGGTGTCTGCAGGGTAGGGTGTGGTGAAATGGCATGGCTGTTATGCCTGACGACCCAAAGGCAACACCTCAATGCCAGTCAGTATCTGCAGGGTGGTGGTGGGGTTGGCTTCAGTTCAATACTTCACTACCATTCCTGTTATGCAGCTCTGTAACTCCTACATTACCAATGCCAATGCCAGCAAGCAAACATTCGGCATTGACAAATGCTTGTTTTTCTTGTCTCAGTGAGCAGGGGGCGCTGGGCAAAAGGGGGGAGTCCATTTGACATCACTGTCTACGGAGCATGATGTTTTAATTAATTATTCAGTGCAAAAAAAGCACTATGCCTCTGTCCATTGGTCAATAAGGTGGAGCGTGGGTGGTCCAGTTCAGTCAAGCAGTCCAGCGTAAAGCAGGCATGAGCGGTGCCTTCCGCCTCAGTCTGGTTGTTGATTGTGTGTGTTGTTTGGCACCAGATCTGCGTTTTGAGCAGTTTCAGGTCAAGTCTCAAGTGTGCGGTTGGCTGGTGTGGTTGTGTGGAATCTAGACTGTGTGGCTGCATCATCCCGTTGACGAAGAGGCCAGGGTCTGGGCAATGGGTGGTGAGGAACAGTCTTTGTCATGGGGAGCAGAAGGCCCAGGCAAGACCACAGAAAAAACTGTTTGAGTTGGCGACTCAGTGTGGGGCCTGGTCCATGGGGTGTCAGTCAGTCTTCTCGCTTGGTCTCTGCTGACTGGCAGACAGAACAAGGAAAGAACCAGGGTCGACTGTCCATCCAAGAAGAAGTCAAGAGGAGAGAAGAGAGACCCTGCTGTCTTGGCTATCTGAGCCTGTCCCTGAATGCATCCGATCTGTGAGAGTGATGAGCATCTAGTGGTGAGCACTGCAGTGGTTTTGTTTTTGTGAAATGAGAGAGACTGAGAGTGTAGTGTAGTTTGTGCTGTGCTGGCCCAAATTGTTTTTTTAAAAAAATGAAGAAAAACATGTTTAAGTTCATGATGTGCCGCAGGAGCCTCTGGCTGCACACATCATGAAGTTGAATATGTTTTTCTCCGTTTTTTTAAAAATAATTATGGGCTTGCACAGTACAAACTACACTAGAGCAGCTAGCAGCAAGATCTAATTTTTTAAGGGCAAAAGATTTGATAGATTTGCAATTGCAAATGTACTACTAGTCTCACACCTTGGACATGGCTGGCTGGGTGGGTTCTGAAATTGGGTTTGGGGGGGTTAGACAGGCCAGGGGTGATTGACATTGTGGCATTTGTGCCTGGCTCACTGGCTGGACCAGGGAAGGGGGTTGGGGAAGACTTGGAGGAACAGGAGGAGAGGGCCAGGGCCCAGTGAGAATACTGTGATGAGGACTTGACTGTGTCAGAACTGAAGGTGAGTGCAGATGGCTGATTGACCAGCTAAATAGGGAGAGCCTCTGAAATTTAAGAAACAACTAATACTGACTAACAAATAATCTGACAACAAAAGAGTGGTACGTTAGATAGGGAGTTCCAGTCTAGTGAGGTTTGTTAGATCAGGATGGGCACTGCATATTCGATCAGTCCCACATTGTCACATAAGCTCATTCATCAGTTAGCCTTCACCGAGAGTCACACACTGCTTGTGAATGTGACACTATCTTTATCAGTGCTTATCGTGCTTGGATTGTGGTGACAGTGGTGAAGCCTGTCAAACGATGTCCAGGAGGGTTGATGGCAGTTCTTTTATGGCTCCCTCTGCTGACTCAGATTTGTGTATATCTGTGTTAGTTACACAATTAATTTGTCAGAATACGTCATTCAGAACTTGATTTTAGCTGAGTGTGATGTTTTCTTAAGTTCTTCTTGGGCCATCTGTTTTTCTCAAACCTGAGAGGTGGCATGACTAAACATGGTACCTGTGCTTTCCCTAGCTAATGCTTGGTTTTCCTTTGCTTTCTACTGTATGGGACCCTATGCTGATAAATTGAGGCAGTGCAGTATTTTATTTATTTATTATGCTATCTTTTGGGGCTCTGATCCTGTCCTAAGCTCCCCGCAGCCCAGCATTTGTTGCCCTGGGACTTCCCCAAGCTGGTGTTCCTCCCTGGTTTGCCCCCAGGGCAGGGCCATGGAGTAGACACATCCCTAACAGAGTTAAAGTCCAGTTTCCAGCAAACACTTCTTGCCCCCCCCCAGGATAGGGCTCTGGAGAGGGGGTCATTCTCAACAGCATTTAAACTTGGTTCTCAGCTGAGTGGCACAGTCATAGATACATAGACAGTGTCGGCAGATAAGGGCCTATGGCCCACCCAGTCTGCCCATTTGAGCTTGTAAGTTCAGTTTGTTTTCCTAGAAGTCTGTTGCCCCTTACCCCTGACCTCCAGAATTCCTTTATGTCTATCCCATGCATTCTTAAATCCCGTGATTGTTTCATCCCCCACCACTTCCTCTGGCAGGGTGTTCCACTTGTCCACCACCCGTTCTGTGAAGAAATTCTTTCTCATGTTTCCTCTGAATCGTCCTCCCTCCAACTTCATCCCATGCCCTCTAGTTCTGGAACATCTTTTTTGCTTAAAAGTAGTGTTTTCCTGCACCCTGTTCCTCCCTGTAAGATACTTGTATGTCTCTATCATATCCCCTCTCTCCCTCCTCTCCTTCAGGGAGTACATGTTCAGTTCCTTCAACCTGTCTTCATAGGACTTGTGATGCAATCCATGCACCATCTTTGTTGCCCTCCTCTGAACCTTCTCTACCCTGTCTACGTCCTTATGTAGATATGGTCTCCAGAACTGTACACTGTACTCCAGGTGGGGCCTCACTAGTGTCTTGTATAGCGGAATTATGACCTCCCTTTTCCTGCTGGTGATGCCCCTGCCTATACATCCCAGCATCCTATTTGCTTTACCTGTTGCCTTGTCACACTGTTTCCCTACCTTGAGGTCATCAGAGATGATAACCCCAAGATCCCTTTCCTGCTTGGTGCATGCTATATCCTCACTCCCCAACTGATATATTGTGCCAGGGTTTTTGTGCCCCATATGCATTATCTTGCACTTCTTTGCATTGAATTTCAACTGCCAAACCCCTGACCATTCTTCAAGTTTCTGCAGGTCGCTTCTCATTCTGTCTACACCCTCTGGTGTGTCTACTCTGTTACAGAGCTTTGTATCATCAGTGAACAATGAAATTCTGCCTTCTAGATCCTGCACAATGTCACTGATGAAGATGTTGAATAGGACCGGTCCCAGCACTGATACCTGTGTTACCCCACTGGTCACTCTTCCCTCTGTGGAGTGACAGCCATTTACCACCACCCTCTGTGTCCTGCCACCCAGCCAGTTACCTACCCACCACACTACTGTCCTGCCCACACCCATATTCCCCAGTTTGTGTAATAGTCTTCTATGTGGCACAGTGTCAAAGGCCTAGCTGAAGCCCAGATGGCCATGTCCTGCCCTCCCATCCACCTCCCTAGTCACCCAGTCAAAAATTCAACGAGGTTGGTCTGACATGACCTCCCCTGGTGAAACTATGCTGCCTTGGGTCCTGTAGTCCATTGACAACCAGATGTTCCACCAATCTCTCCTTCAGTAGTGCTTCATGATCTTCCCCACTACCGAGGTGAGGCTGACTGGTCTGTAGTTCCCTGCTTCCTCTTTGTTCCCACTTTTGTATAAGGGGACTACATCTGCTGTCCTCCAGTCTTTGGGTACCTCCCCTGTTTCCAGTGATCGGCTAAACAGGATAGCCAGAGGTTCAGCCACCACCTCTCTTAGTTCTTTAAGGACCCTGGAGTGCACCCCATCTGGCCCCATTGCTTAACAAGTCAATGAGGTTTAGACCCTTCTGTGGCAGGGGATCTGTGAGTCCATTCAATGACATATGTTGGGCTATGGGGAGTGGTAGTGTCTATCAGCAACCTTTGCAGAAATCTGAGCAGATTGATCTTTTCCATTGTTTTTTAGAATGCTGACAATTATCAAGTTGTTTCTTCGACTCCCTGCGCTCTTGATCTTATATTCTCTCCTCCACTCTTGTCGCATTTTGTTTGAGTGCTGTCACTGTGTGAGCTCTGCTCAGCCTCCGCCTGTGTGTGAGTGGCCACTGACCATGGTCTTGGCCAGGGTCCAGCGAGCCCGCTGGACAGCAGGGTGGGAATCGGGTGATGACTTTCACAGCAAGACCACTTAGGCTAGGGTATAACGCTGCACCCGACCTGACTGATAAAAGAACGAGCCTTGATACGAACTTCTCTGAAGATGGTCCTTTTTCACTGGGACTAGGAGGACTGGTAATGGCTGGCTTAAAGTGAAGCTGTGTATGTATGGCCAGACAGACAGACAGTTTGTGACTGGCTTACATATGGGCCTAAATATAAATTAGTGTACCACTCCTGTACCTGACTGTGATAAATTACCAGAGGAGGTTGCTATTTGTAAGGATCTGATCAAATGGTGGGGCAAAAGCCAGAGTAGTTTGAGTTACCATGTTGTGTGTCATCTACAGAAGTCTGACTGCAAGACACATACATATCTCATCGTGGACATGCTGAGATACGTATCTGTCTTGCAGTCAGATGTCTGGAGAGGACACACAAAAAAGCCCTAAGCATAAATGAAATTGGAATGTTTTAGTCTCTCTCCCACCCACCCACTCTTTTACAATATCTTTGGTATAATTGTTAGCTGGCTAGCTACATATGTTACAATATAAAACCTGATAAACAGCATTCTGTTTCATAATGGTATGGATTCAGCTAGTCTATTTTATGTAGCTTAATGTAGTTAATGTTTGTGATATATTTGCTGAATCATACGTTTAGCTTTTGAACATTATAAACGTGTGACATACTTGGTGCTACATCCGATTCCTGCTCGTATTTTAATGTCTAGTTATCGCTGATTCTGTTTTTATTGACAAAGTTTAATGACATTCTGTCATACAATAAATCTGAATTTGATATGACTGAAAATAAACCAGCATAGCAGCACTGGAATAAGGTCCATTGTCTCAGTATATTTCATTAGGCAGGCACAGCTGCATGCCAGTCTTCTGCCTTGGACTTGGCTTGCTGGCTTGGTGGGTTTGGGAATAGGATTTGTGTGTGTGTGTGTGGGAGGGGGGGATGACGTGGTGCTGGTGTGTGTGTGTGTGTGTGTGTGTGTGCTGCTTGACATTTTCCTTTTAAGGGACACTGTTAACTTTTTTTCCATAATATTTTTGAGGAAAAACATACAGGCCCAGATATTCAAACTGCGCCATTCTGAGGCGCAAGCCCCAGCGCTGCTCAAAATAGTTGCGCAGGGGTGTGGCCGGGGTGATATTCAAAGGAGTTGCGCTATTGAGCAACTCCTTTGAATATCACCCCCCAGCCACAGCCACTGTGAATGGCGCAGTGGAACTTCTTGGCGCCCACCGCGCTGCCAGAGTTGAGCATTAAACTTGCGGTGGTGCAGTACCATTGCGCCATGCGCAAATTTCCGATATTCAAAGGTGACATGCAAATGGGGCCATAATTCATGCAAGGCGCAGGGGGCCATTTGCATCTGTTCCTCAGCCCCATTCGTGCCATTAGCATGTGGGTCGCGCGATCCCGAGGACTTTAGCCTGGCGCCCTGCCAGGCAGCAGCCGTCGGGGACGACGCACCCTGCAACCCGATCAGGGCAGTATGTCTGAATACATTCTCCCCCACACAGCTCCCAATGCCCGATCGCGGGCAGAAAGTAACATGAAACACCCCCACATCTCCGATGCCCGATCGCGGGCAAGTAACATAAACACCCCCACATCCCGATGCCCGATCGCGGGCAAAGTAACATGAAACCCCCACACATCTCCCGATGCCCGATCGCGGGCAGAAAGTAACATGAAACCCCCACATCTCCGATGCCGATCGCGGGCAGAGCGTGAAACAAACCCCCAGTGCCCGATCGTGGGCAGAATGTATAAAGCCCCCTCAACCTGAATATCTCCCTGGTGGTCCAGTGGACCGTAATGCCCGATCAGTGGGCAGAATGTCAATTACAACCCCAAACATCTCCCTGGTGTCTAGCGTCCCCCACCCACCACCACGAAGCCCCCACTCTGCACCAATGGGCGGCAGCCCTACCGATAGTCAGTCGGGCGGGCGCGGGTGGCAGGCGGGTGATGCTGCCGCCTGCCGCTGCCGGGGCGGGTGGAGGGGCTTCGTGGGTGGGTGGGTGGGGACGCTAGGACACCAGGGAGATGTTTGGGGGTTGTAATTGACATTCTGCCCGCGATCGGGCATTACGGTCCACTGAACCACCAGGGAGATATTCGGTTGGGGGCTTTATATACTTCTGCCCGCGATCGGGCACTGGGGTTTGTTTCATCGCTCTGCCCGCGATCGGGCATCGGAGATGTGGTTGGGGGTGTTTATGTTACTTTCGCCCGCGATCGGGCATCGGGAGATGTGTGTGTGGGTGTTTCATGTTACTTTCTGCCCGCGATCGGGCATCGGGAGATGTGTGGGGGTGTTTCTGGCGTTACTTTCTGCCTGCGATCGGGCATCGGGAGATGTGGGGGTTGTTTTTACGCTCTGCCCGCGATCGGGCTGGTGGGGGGGCACAGGGACTGAGTTGGGGGCCAGCCACGGGTGGCAGCTGCTGTGTTGCGCCCTGCAATACAGCAGCTCACCTGTGGGTGGCCCTCAACTTGATCCTTTTTTTTTTTTTTGGCTCAAGGTTGTGCAGGCGCAGGTTGGGGGTTGTGCATGCACAACTCTGCACAACCCGACTGAATATCGGGTTGCGCAGTTTATGCATGGTTCCTCCCCCTCCTGTTGAGCATGCATTCATTTGCATTGCGCTGTTGCGCAACCTGTTGTCAGTGGCGTAACTGCCTCCTGCTGAATATCGCAGAATGGCGCATTTTTGGACTTGCGCATGCGCAACCCTGTTGCGCATGGCGCAACCCTTTTGAATATCTGGGCCACAGAATTCATTTTCTGATTGCTTACTCTAAAAGTTATTGATGTTTTGGTTTTGCTTATTAGAACCAAAATGCATGAAGAATAGTTATGTCCACCTTTGTTTTGCTGAAAATCATTGACCTACTCTTACTGTACACTTCCTGAATATTAGAAACACAGAGCAGGGTTTTACTAAGTAGTGTCCCCCCCCCCCATATCACCACCAACATATGGGGTAGGTTACCCTCTCTGTTTAAGTGATGCAGCCATAAACCAAATTTTTTTCTTTGCTGTATTTTTAGAAATTTCCTCTGTAAAATAGCTCTGTGAATCAGGTATTTAAAACAACCAGCCGTGCCCCCATGCTCGCAAGTTTTGTGATGTTAGGACCAGAACAGCGCAGTGGTGCGCTCCATAAGCTACAATGAGGGCACTTTTTTACAAATTTGTTTTTATACTTTTAAGTGCCTATTTTAAGAAAGGAAGGCTGCCTGCCACTTAACTAACAAAGTTTCTAAAGATACAGGGAGGTAAAAAGTTAACTTTATAGCTGCATTACTGAAACAAAGAGTAAGCTGCCCTATATGTTGGGGGGGGGGAGCACTACTTAGCAAAAACCTACTCTTTAAACAGTGCAGCCATTTATGACACAATAGTGTCCTCAACTGCCTTGCTGCATAATGAGTGACTAGATGGTGTTGGGGTGTTCTTCCTGAGTCCAGGAAACATGCAGTGGGAGAGGGAGGCTGGTCAAGAACTGGTGTGGTAAACACCACTATGGTGGTCTGGACAGTCAGGTTTTCACCTTTGTAAAAAAAAAAATGGCTATGAATCAAACTGGTGTTTACATCGTGCGATCTGTTAAGTATGACCCTCAAAATGGACCACAAAACACCAAAAAAAAACCCAGAACTTCTGGAGGCCTTGGCGGCCCCCAGACCCCAATGTGGTTGAGCCCCAGGAAAACAAAAATTGGCTTCTATGGGAAGGGGTATCACTAGCAGCAGAAGGGAGGTGGCGATGCTACTGTACAAAATGCTGGTGAGGCCTCATCTGAAGTATGGTGTATAGTTCTGGAGGACACACCTTTGTAAGGACATAGACAGCATGGAGTTGGTTCAGAGAAGGGCAACAAAGATGGTGCAGGGCTTTCACCAGGAGATGTACAAGTAGATTATATAGGGCATAAGAAACACAGTTTTATATATTACAATTTAGCTGTACCATTCTTAAACAATCTAAACAGCCTTGATTACTTGGTTACCAAGCACTCATCATTGATAGCTGCATACTAACTAAGTGCATTACTGCCAGCCCTGCTGCTTCACTACCAATAGGCACCCAAATCTTCATGTTCAGTCACCAGTAGCTAACAAAGTGGATCTGTAGTGGTATGTCAGGCTGTGGTAGCAGGGCATTGTAAAACTCTCACAATTGGCCCCAAAATGCACCAGAATGCAACAAAAATGCAAAAATTTCACGGCTTTTTCCAGTATTATTATAGATTTCTTAAACAGTTTAGACTGTCTTCAGTGCTTACTTACTAAGCACTCATCATTTTTATAAGTCTTAATACTCATCATTCTCATAAGTGCTTAGTACCTAACTGTATGCCTGCACTGCAAGGATGACATCAACAATGAGTGCCAAGATGAACCTATGCAGCCACCAGGGGCCAGAACAATGGGACTGATATGTAAAAAGGCTATGGTAGAAGGGTACTGTATACTCCCACAATTAGCCCCCAAATGCACCATAAATCATCAAAAATGTGACCCCCAGCCAATTGGGTGGAGTCGTTGACTTGTGAGTACACTTTTTAAAAGGCTGGTTACTCCACTGCATTGTGGATCAGGAGGGAGGAGGGAGGAAGGAAGGAAGGAAGGAAGGAAGGAAGGAAGGAAGGAAGGAAGGAAGGAATCCCTATCAGTATCCTAGATTGTTGGAGGCAGGCAAAAAACAGCCTCAGTTTAGTGTTCTCCCAGGAGATAAACAGGTCCACTGAGGGTGAGGCCCACAGGCAGAACAGGTGATTCACCACCTCCTAATTCAGAGACCATTTGTGCAACATCTCTCCTACCTGACTGAGAGTATCTGCTAGCTGATTATCCTCTCCAGTGACAAGAATTGCCAAGGGATTGGTGCCCAGGCTAAGTACAAGGGTCTAGATGCAGAGTGCCTACCAATTCAGGTAAATGGAATGGGCGCCACCCTGTCTGTTTAGGTAAAACATGGTTGTGGGGTTGTCCATCTGGACCTGAATGACCTGACTCCTGACTAGTGAAGTAAATTCCATCAGAGCCAAGTGCGCTGCACAGAGCTCCTGCAGGTTGATATAGTGACAGGACTCCCTGGATGACTAGTACCCATGAGCCATGTGGTCTCCCAGGTGTGCTCACCACCCTACCAGAAACACATCCATCATTTGTGTGATGTCGGCTCTGGGTGGAAAAATCTGATTCCATCCTCCAGGTGTTCTGGGACAAGCTACCACTGGATGGCATCCCACATTGGCTGGGTCACTATGGCTGGCTGGTCCAAGTGGCCTTGGCACTGAGACCAATGATGGCCCAGCTCCTACTGAAGGTGACGCATCTTCCAATGGGCCCAGTGGACCACGGGGGTGCAGGACGCCATGTGCTCCAGCAGCCACTGGAAATCCCAGGCAGAGTGCAAGAGCCCAACCTGAAATGGTGGACAAAGGAGGTAAGATCCTGTGCCTGATTCACTGGGAGGGAGGCTTTTGACTTCAGGGAGTCTAGTTCTGCTCTTATGAATGTGATCACCTGCTTTAGTACCAGCTTGGACATGTCCAGCTTGACCAACAGGACTAGGTCTTGGCAGGTCTGGAGAGTCAGATCTGTGGATCTCTCCATGGCCTCTCTGGATGGACTAGCTATCAGCCAGTTATCCAGGTAGGGGTACACTCTGACCCCTAGATGCAGTAGATCAACCACCACCACTGCCATGCAGAGGAGAGGCCAAATGGCATGAACTGGTACTGGCACTGGACCCCTTCTTCTAAGAAATGGAGGTACCAGTGGTGGGACTCACAGACAGGAATGTGGAAGAACAGATCCTGGAGGTACAGGGAGCAAAACCATATGTTTGCTCCAGGAATGATATAATCTGGTTCAGGGTGACCATCCAGAACTTGTGTTTCTGCATGAAGTGGTTGAGATCATGCAAATCCAGAGTGGGGCTCTAGCTCCCTGTCTGTTTTGGGACAATGAAGTAGCTGGCCTCATAACCCTGACTGGCCAGGGCATCTGGGACATAGACTGTTGCCCCTTTCACAAGGAGCTAAGCAATGTTCTAAGAGTGGACAACATGTCCTGAGATGCCCTGGTATCTTGAGGCACATTGAGGCATTAGGGCGGGTAAGCCTCGAAGTCTAGAGATGGTCCTGTGCCCACTACGTCCCAACATCCACTTGTCCATTGTGATAGCAGATCAACATGGCAGGAAGAGATGTAGCTGGCCTCCATCTAGTAGAGCAGTCAGGATCAGGAGAGGAGGAGGGATGACACCCCTGACCTGTCACCGGGCAGCTTTTGCGGTAGCACCGGTGGCTGCTGCCAGAGGGACCCCACTACCCCTGCCCCCACTTTTTTGGGCCTTGAGTCATGACTTTAACTTGGGGTGCCAGGCCAGGAACAGTCCCTGCTGGGTCTGCTGCCAGGTAGGCTGTGATTGAAAGGACTGGTACTGAAAAGCCTGATTTTTAGGCTTCTTCTTTGGGTCCTTCTGAGATTAAATCACAGAGTCAAGGTGGCAATGAACTTCTCAGTTTGCATGAGATGTCCTTCCACCCCCAGGCTGATGAGATTGGTGCCCAGGAAAGGGACATTGGCCAATTTTATGTTGGTTTCCACTGTGAAGGTGGACAAATGCAGGCAGGCCCCGTGATAGATGAAGACAGCCGCTGCCACAGCACACGTACAAGAATTGTCCATGTGCAAGGCTGTCTGGAGCTGGTGTTTAGCCAGTGATTGACCCTGGTTGCTGATGAGCTCCACTGCCATCTGTTGCTCAGGATGGAGGTGGGGGAGGACTGCATCAAAGACTCCCATCAGGGAGTGACCATAGTTAGCCATCATTACAGCATAGTTAGCCTGCCGGAGACCTAGAGTGGCTGCAGCATACAATTCTCTAGCAGTGTGTTCAGTCTTACAGGACTCCTTCTCAGGAGGCTTGTCCACATCTACTTGGTGTCCAGATTTATGGAACACTAAATCCATGGCTAGACCTTCTGCCAAAGGATGGTCTGAAAAACCTGAAATGGAGCCCGTGGTGACTACATACTTGTGAACCATATGGGCTGAGGGTGTCAGGCAGGATGCTGGATGCTGTCAAAACTCCAGGGCAGGTAACAAAATAGCCTCAGCCACAGGGCAGGCAACCTCTTGGGACTCATCGTGGTCCAAAATGTCTGTTAGAGGGTGGTTTACTGTCTTCTAGACTTGCTCAAGCAGGAAAGATGTGGATTCTGAGATAAGTTGGAGCAGACAACTGAAGGACACTGGGTCATGCTTGGTGGAAGGTTCTTCAACCAAGCTACGGTCGAACAGCTGAGTTCCTGAGGAGGCCATTCACTCTTGATCTGAGTCATCCGATGTCTCCTTGAAAACAGCCATTGGCCATTGCTTGTCTGGGACCTCCTGGGTATCTTCACTTGGGGTGATCCTCAGCGACAACCTGCCTGGCAAGTCAGTGGCTGAATGGGCAGCCTTCTTGGTTGGAATGTCAACTGGCGGCTGTCATGGTGGCAGCTCCACCATAATCATTGGAGGAGCAGGTGTAGGGAGCACCTGCAGAACATGAACTGGTGGGGTTAACCACTAGTGGCTGCCAGAGGATTGGAGGTCCTTGGAGTAGAGCCCAACCCTGCCCCCGATGGCCCACTGCTGCCAGAGAAATTTCTTGTAGCACCAGAATATCTTGCGTTGGTGCCTCTCTTCACCTGATGAGGTGGAGGTTGAAGAATGCTGATGGCGATGCTTCCCAGCACCTCGACTGCAACCTTGACTGTTGAACAGCCAGCTAAATGCGAGTTGAGTCTTGCTGGAGTTGGCCATAAATTATGTACTTACCATCACTGAGCAGCATAGGTGTCAAAGACCCAACCCCAGGCAGAGGCTGGTCCCACAGTGGATTGATCAGGGCCGCATCCTCCTGAGTGAGGACCAGGAGCACTGAGGCCTGTGAGACTGACTCCTTGGCCTTATCCAGCAACTGAATGACAGGTTCAAGAAAGATTTTGGCAGCCTGCTCAACTGGAGTTGAAGTTGACTGGCTTGATGGCAGAGCCAAAGAGCCCTCGACCTGCCTGACATGCCCCTCAGCCGAGGGGCACTTGATAACTGTCATGTGGTCAGGGGAGTTAAGGGACCAGGAGGACCTCGATCACTCCCGATCCTATGACTGGTGCAGGTGGCACTTGGATTTTGAACCATGAAGGGCAGAGCTCTCCCCTAAGGTCTGTAGAGACAGACATATATCACGGAACTAGCCCATGAAAGATCCTCCGATGCTGCCCCCAGGGAACAGCACTGGGACTGAGGAGGTGCCCACCATGGCAGCTGCTGCTTTCACCTCAAGGGCTTCAAGTTGCTTAGCCAACTCTGGCTGCAGCCGAGGCCTTCTTACGGCCCTTAGGGTGGTCCTTTGGATTCCTTTCTGAAGGTCAACCCAGCAATAGTCAGAGCTTCCTGTCCTCGAGGGACTCAGGAAGTATGGATAAGTACGGGCCGCGGATTGATGACTGATATACTCTGCCACCACTTAATGCTTAATTTGAATCCTGGTTTCTTGTGTTCCATCATTGGTCTGGTGATGAAGCTGAAAGAACTTTGAAACTGAGTCAAGAGTTAGAAAAGTTTTCAAAAAGAAGAGGTTCACCTATGGCGCAGAAAATCCTAAGCAGGAGCACAAAGAAGGTGACCTGTTCTTCCAGTGGAAAGAAAGATCTGATGTCAGGGGGTGCAGTCAGGGATATATTGCCTGGGTGGTGGAAGGAGCTTAGCTTAAAGATGTTCTAGCCAATAGCATTGTTCCAGTGGAACTGCCAGAATGTGGATCATAGGATCATAGGAATATACAAGTCTGTAAGCTATAGGCCGATGTGACTTGCCCAACATTTTCTCCAGATACTCCAATTTACTAGTACCCATGTACCAATCCAATGCAGTTTTAAATGTATGTAAACAATTACTATGAACAATCTCCTTAGGTAGCCTGTTCCAAACAGATACCATGCTCTGATTCAACCACGCACCCCTTTTTGAGGTCCTAAAAATTCCACTTTGAGTTAAAAACGATGGTACCTGCTCTCCCTCTCAATTACCCTGGTCTCCAAACCTGTGCACTTGAACAGATCACGATCATGAAAGATCTTATAGACTAAACATAAATATCCCCTTATTCTCCTATATGAGAGGGAATAGAGGTTCAGGTCACGTGGATGTGAACCATATCCATGCCCTAGAAATGGTCTTCTATTCTACATTCCCTGCATTACTATTATGGAACTCCTGTGCCTTGTAAAACAATTTGGAATACAGTCTGTATGAAAATAATTATGTAAAACTAAAAATTATGTGATCGTCTACAGTCTCTGTGCTACCAGCATCTAATTCCTGTGCTTTGCAAAGCACTAGGCAAGTCATAGTTGGGGGGAAGGAACAGATGTTTTCCCTGATACTCTGGGTTGGGCACCACATCCATCAGGTAGTTGTGGGGAGGGGACAGATTTTTTTTATTCCCCGATGAGCCAGGTTGGACATCAGAAATTCCACTTTATACTACATTTCCTGTGCTGCCAGTATATAACTCCTGTACCTTGTAAAACACTAGGATACAGTGAGTATCAAAGTTGTGATTTCAAGCTAAACTCGAGTATTCTACAGTCCGTGTACTACCAGAATCCAACTCCTGAACTTTTGAAAATGCCAACCATGTCAGGTAGTTGAGAGGAGAAGGACAGATTTTACTTATTCCCCGATGAGCTGCAGTATAGCCTAGAGGTTAGAGTAATGAGCTGTGAATGTGCTTGGTATATCCAGAAGACCTGGATTTGATTCCCACAACATCTACTTGCATACTGTGTGACTGAACGAGTCACTTAACCACACCAATGCTCCCAGGTCACCCTGAAAACAGGCACCTGTGCCTAGTGGGCCTTACCTGGTTACCAAAGAATTGACGAAAAAAAAAAAAATCTTGCCTTGACAGTATTCTTTGTAATAGTAGTGTGAGCATGCATGGGATTGATAGGCCGGAACTGCAGTATCTCTCTGTAAGTAAGCATGGTGAAAATATTTCAACTGTTTTATGTCGTCTAAGTGTTAATTGCCTCTTCCTGGCCCCCTCTTACTCCAGCAACTGATCTCCCCTCCAGCTTTGTTTTCCCAGTCCCTGGCCAGGCTACTTAGTGATTGGAAACTCAGCTGCTTTTTCACTGTACTGAGAGGCTGGGAGAGATAATTTCTAGTTCCTGCAAGCAACAAATGGCACACAGCTCTTTTTTTGTTCTTTTGCATTGTAATAATTGAGTAGCAGGAAAACTCTCAGTTTTAGTTAGGTGATTTTATTCTCTTTTTTTCATCAACTAAAACGTAGCTTTCCATCTATCAGATTGTATAGACTGAGTTTATATGAGTTCATTCATTATCATTTTTGTCATCACGGGGCGCTAAACAACTCAAGGACTCCTTCAGTGTTATCACCTAGGTCAGCTGCGGGTGCACAAGACAATGGCCACTTGTTCAACAGGTTCTTATGCACTCTCCTCCTCTGCAGCCAATAGAAAGTTAGCAAAGAGTTACAGACAGCTGCAAGGAGCAATAGTAAGGCACAGCTCACCCAGAGCCATACAAAGGCATATCCCATTCCCCCAGTGTATTTCAATGGGACAAATGCAAAACACTTTCTTACCTTGATTTCAAAAGGAACTGGTCTGCTAATGCAGGCCAACCCTAAAAACTGAGTAATGAGGTTCTGAATGTTTAGTATTTCTGACCTGGCTGTGCTGTTGTGTAGGAATAATGCAGCCATGTGATCACAGCTGATCAATCACAGGACTTGATTTCTCTTACCTAGTTTAAAAATTGCTTATAGTAGACACTCAGGATGTTGCTGATGCACTGTACACATGAGTGGTAATGAGCATTTTAGAATTGTATGATGTTATTTATGTTCCTTCAACAACAGAGTTCTAAAACAGAGCATCATCCAGGTCTAACACGGCTCTTAACCACCAGTGCATAAATCAGAAATACTCACTGAATTCACTAAAAGGCCAGTGAAGATGGAACAAAAACAGAATCTGAACCAATATTTCAAAAACAGTTTCTACAGAACATACTGGCTTGCTGGTTGAATACAGTTCTCCCTTGAGGCAGGCTGGCATTTCCACCAACTAACATTCTGAGTTTGGGGGGGCTTGGTGGCTCCTCAGTAAAGTGGTGTGCCACAAATTTCTGCAATGCCCTCTTTAAGTTTTGTGAGCCGTGCCCAGGGAGTCGAAAACATACATTATAAAATGGATAGAAAAAAATCCTGAAAGCTGTTTGAGCTAGAGGCCATTACAGCTGTGATATTCTCCCAGTACAACATCACAGTATCAAACTAATTTAAAGGAAAAGCTACCTAAAAAGCTTTTTTTCAAATTCTGCAGGATCTACAGAATCCATTTTATAATTGCAATAAGGTACTTCAGGGCATGATTATGCTAGTTAGTGTCACATCTTGGGTGGTTGCAAGCACTTGGCTGTGCCTGATGCCTTACAATACACCTAGCGTGTAAGGTTATCCCAGCATAACACACACAACCTGTTGTACCTTATTACTTAATTGAAACAGATTAGAAAAGGAAATAAGATGGGGGGCCAGCCTGAGAGCACAGTGGTGGTGATTTGGATTCATGCTCTGAGCCCTGGATATTGCGGAGGGACGGCAGGAGGAGGACATATCATCATAGAGGAAGCTCCCGTGCCATCAGTGTGGATGAACTCTTCTCTCTACTGCATTAGGTCAGTGCTCTTACATGGAAAGCAGTATTGCAATCTTATTTGGAATACAAAGTATGCTGAATAAGTATTCCAGCCATGTAAATACCAGTATTCTGAATATTAGTATTCCCGATAACATGGCTGGAATATTCCAGCAGAAATACGAGTAGAATACTGGGCCATGTTAACACAAGTTCTGTACTATATTTGGAATAAGCACTGTAGAAGGGCCCCCAGTAATTAACAAACGGTGTACCGAACGTGCTCTGTGGCTTATTCAGAACATGCAGTCACAAGTAAAATCAGAATACAAACTAATGTATCTATCTGCCTGTCTGCCTGCCTGCCTATCTATCTATCTGTCTGTCTGTCTGTCTGTCTATTTATTTATCTATACAATAAGTGTGGACTCAAAGCCCATTGCATAAATGTTATTTGAGCAACTATGTATATAAATTTCATTTATGTACACAGCAGACTTGTCGTTAGCATTTATACACGCAGTGGCTATGTCATCTAACATTTATATACATAACAGCTACATCACTCACCCCCCCCCCCCGTGTGGCACTGCTTCCTGAATAACAGTGCCACTAACCACTAAAGCTCCCACTTAGATATACACAGAGACAGTTTCGATTCAAGCAGGGTCCACTTAAAGGGACACTGTCAATCTGTTTTGCATCACATTATTTCTATTACTTACCTTCTCTAAAATCCATTGATGTTGCTGGTTGCTTTATCCTCCTCCTTCCTTAGTAGAACTGAAATGCACAGTAATATAGAGGATAATGTATGGGCTTTGATTAATAACCACGCTGTAATCACTTCAAGAGGTTACCATGACAACACTGTAAACCTCGAGAGTGAAGCTCCCATCTATCTGTACATGTAGAGACAATGTAATTAACCTTCATCTCCCTGTTGGGCCCTGTACACCCAATGTTCCATGATTTTCCTGATTTTATTATGGAAGCACAGGGTCCCTTGGACCCTGCGCACCTACCCCTCTGTAGACGCATGAGCAAGTTATCACCATAGCCATCTGATTACCCCAGGACATGTACCTGGTACAGAAAGTTTTCAAATTTCCATCAAAACATAATTCTGTGCAACTGCGACGCCATTCCATGCCACAGGTGCGAAAACACATTTTGGGCTGGATTTGAAAAATGGCAGCTGTGACATACACGAGGTAGGGGTAATAAGAAAGCTATGTTGTAAATTTGGGGTCAAAATATTGAAAATTTCTGCAGTTGAAGTTGCAATGAGTGGTCATAACTTTGTTATTTTTCTATATTTTGACCTCAAATTTTCAACATAGTCTTCTTATCAAGCCACCTCATAAACCCCACAGGTGAAAATGTAGTAATTTGTGGCAAAATGCCATTCCACGCCACAGATGTGGAAACACGTTTTGGGCAGGATGTGAGAAATGACAGCTGTACTGTTCATGAGGTGGTATGAAAAAATGGCTATGTTGAAAATTTGGATTTAAAATATTAAAAACTGCCAACGTTATGCAGGTACGCAGAAAAATTTCAATGACCACGAGTAACTCGGGCGTTTTTTTGTAATTTTGCACCAGATTTTCAGCATGGGCTTTTTCAGACCCCACCTCCTGAACACTGGCACATTCATTTCATTACTCAATCCCAAAAGGGGATTTTGTGTAGTGACCATGAAATCGCCGCATGGGTCTGATTAACGAAAGACAGTGACAGTGTTCATGAGGTGGGGTCCCAAAAAGCCTATGTTGAAAATTTGATGGAAAAATACCCAAAACTGGCTAAAATATCAACATAAGTTCAAATGCCAATGACAGCCATTATACAGCACTTACCTTGATTCTTCAGTTCGCTGTTGGGCTTTGAAGAGTGCAGACATGTCCTGGTCCACAGAAGATGACAGCCAATGATCTCCAGTGGTAAGTATAGGGCAAGGTGTGTGTGGGGGGGTGGTGGGTTGCTCAGTGGCAGGGTGGGATGGGGAAGGAGGATGGGGGAGACAACAAGGGACCATTTTCTTTTTCACAGGTTTTTTAAAAAAAAGATATCAGGGGGACTGTTTTCTTTTTCTTACAGGAACACTGGCAACCAAATTTTGGGACACTGGGGGTGGGCTTCCCAGTATCTGTCCCACACTACTAGAGGAGTAGGACATAATTGGGGACATTGGGAGTGGGCTTCCCAGTGTCCCACATTGGTGGGGGGGGGGTTTAGTGCTGACACGGGGATTGGGCACCCCGCTGTCGGCAAAACTGTCAAATAAATATTTTTGGGATACTGAGAGTGGGCTACCCAGTGTCCCACACTAGCGGGTTGGGGGGAGGCATTTTGGGACACTGGGAGTGGCCTCCCCAGTGTCCCACAGTGGCGGTGGGGCTTCAACTGCTGACATGGGGACTGGCCACCCCACTGTCAGCAAAAAGCATTTTTTGTATTAAAACATGCCTCTGCCCCCTTGGAGGCATTAAAAGAATAAAAGATTCTTTAATTAGGTAACCGCCAACAGGTGTTTACCTACACAGGGTCGAGGAATCTGATTTTGCTGATATTTTGGACAGGAAAAGATTAGAATATTTACAGGGGCCAATGGATTTTTTAATTAAAGTAGTGTCTTAAATTGTGGCAGTTTTCAAGAAACAGCACCGCAGTTTGTGGCTGTTTTCATGCAACAGTCCTGTTAGTTGCACAAAAACTGCTGCAATTTACAGTAATTTTGCAAAAATAGTTGCTTCACATTTGCAGTACTATCAACGGCTGATGTAAAAAAAGATATTTCCTTGCTGGCCTTTTGGTGCGTAGGGTTGAGGCAGTGGACATCACACCTCATGCCACGCCACCGACTCGGGTTCAGGAACAGACTTGGGTCACTCGGTGGTTGGCCAGGGTGAGGAAGGATTGAGCATCCACTGACAGCTGTCCTTCCATGGGGAAGGGGGACAGTGCAGCACACTGTAGACTGACACCCAGCGGTGGCTGGGTGTTGGCACTGGTGTGCTGCCCAGAATTGGGAGGGCCCACATCCAGGGCATTAGACTGCCTCCATGGAGGTGCAGACAGTCACCTCACTCATTGTACATTCATGGGCCCTGGGATGTAAAAATGGAGGAAAAAGACAGAGTTGGCAGGCTCCAGCTGCACCCGCGCTGACCCGCAGCAAGTTGGATGTTGGCTCCCGGGGGTGTGGGGAGGCCTGTGCCCCTCACCACTGGCCCTGTCACTAGCATAACCCATGGGGCATGGTCGGATGGGATGGGTGTGGGGAATCCTGGCCGGAGAGACAAGTCCCCTCCAAGGGAGGGGCCAGAGCCACCTGCCCACTCCGAGGAAGAGCAGAAAAAGTTTACATGGAAAAAAACCCACATATTTCTGGCCACTATTTTTTAAAACTAAGGGCAGAATTGTGTTCCTCAGACCCCGATTAGGTAAACACAACTGTTGGTGTTTACCAAGGGGCAGTATTTTTTGAATTACAGCATTTTTTCCCACCGCTAACAGAGAACAAGATGGCAGCAGCATGACACTACTGATCAATTTGTGAGAGCAAAAAGTGTTATCATGAAAGCAGAAACTACTTTTGCACAGTATATATATAGTTTTTCCCGTAGGCTATAGTGGATAGCTTAAAAGTTTAATAACTTTTGAACAGATTAATATTTTTTTATCAAACCTTCAAAAGGCACATCTGCGACCCAGACCCCATGTACCCTAACAATTTAAGACTCGACCCCGAAGCCATTTTGGAGATATGGTGTGGCAAATGATTTGCACCTAAATGGTCATTTTTACATTTATTGACACTCAGCATGTCCGCAACTGCACATCTGACTGTAATGAAACTTGACACATCAAGAGATCTGATACCTGACAGCGCATGAAAAATGCTATGCGTATCAGTCATATGGTTGCAAAATTATTAAAGTGCAAAATTTTAGGTTTAACATAGAAGTGACCGTTGAACCCTAGCTATATATATTATACATGCGCGGTCACGCCTGTATATTAGGGTTGCATAAGCACTTCTAAGTTAAACCCAAATATTTGCATCTTTATAACTTTGCCCCCAGTCAACTGATTTACATGCAATTTGGAAAGCATAGCCTCTGTGCCAGGTCCTCTTGATCCTGTAAATTTCATGTAGATCGGTTCAGGGGAGGCAAAGTTATGGAGGTTCAAAAACACACAAAAGTCTCATTTTTTGAAAATTATAGGTTTTTGCCACCCGATAAATTAAAAGCTAGGAGCCTTTGAAACCTCAAACTTTCAGGTTTGAAAGAGGTTGGTACATGGTGTGTGCTTTTGTGTTTTTTAAGTTACTCAGTTAAATATTTTTTGAAATGTTTAATAACAATATCCAGTTTCTGAGCATGCGCAGTTCAAAAAGTTAACATTTTATTCATAACTGAATTTTTGCGAAAGCAGCAGTTTGCACTATACGACATAGCTGTCTTTAATAAACGACAGCTGTGTTGTGTAGTGCAACCCGTGCTGCTGTTGCCACTTGTAAGTCAGGGATGGGGCTCTCATTGTAGCCCCACCATCCCGACTGTGCTGTGCCTTCAACTTTATCTGCACACCGGGGTCCCAGTACCCGGTGGCAGTGTATTTAATTTATTCATTTATTTATGTATTTGTACAATTGACACTGGGATTCACCATTCCCAGTGTTGGATGCCCACCTCCCTCTTTTCAGCAGCCTGTTATTTTAATGATGTTTGCCGACATTAGGGGTGCCCAATCCCCATGTTGGCAGTCAGAATTAATACCTCCCCCAGCAAAGTGGGACATTGGGGAGCCCACCCCCAGTGTCCTGAAATACATTTATTTTATATGTCTACCTGAAAAAAAGAAAACCACCCCGATGTCTTTTTTTTTTAAATTTAAACCTGAAATAAAGAAAACGGTCTCTCATTGTTGCCGCTGTTCCCTTCCCCCATCCAGACCCTCCCACTGAGTGGCCATCCCTCCACCCTATACTTACCTCCAATTGTGTGCTGTCATAGTCTGTGGACCAGAACACGTCTGTACTCTTCAAAGTCGAACCACAAACTAAGGAATACAACTTTGTGCTGTATAATGTTTTTGGTGGATAGGAGCTGGTTGCATTATATGACACAGCTGTCATTTAATAAAGGACAGCTGTGTTGTATAGTTTGCACTATATGAATGACACTGCTGTCCTTTACAGAATGACAGTTTTGTTATATAATGCAGCCAGCTCTTGTCTGCCAAATACATTATATGGCACTAAGTTTCATTCTTCAGTTTGCGGGTTGGCTTTGAAGAGTGCAGATGTGTCCCGGTCCATCGAAGATAACAACATATACTTCTCGATCCTGAGTCTTCAGCAGACTGGCAAAACAGACCCCATTTCACTGACTGAGGCTGTTTTCTGACCTGTGCAGGATTCAGTGATACGGAGTAAGAGGAAGGACAGTCCCACTACTGTGTCATATAGTACAAGTTTCACTGTGCGACACTGTAGTGAGACTGTCCTTCCCCCACTCCTTTTCTTCACCGACTCCTGCACAGGTTAGAAGGCTGCAGCTGAAGTCCAGTCAGTAAATGGGGGTCCAACTTTGCCAGTCCACTGGGAGTCTCAGGATCAGGATGGGAAAGGGACCACAGTGTACTGTAAATAAATAAAAAAATTAGATCAGACTGACATTACAACATCCACCCGCAACTCTTCTCCCCCCCCCCCCAGCAGTACTGAGGTACATTTTGTGCACTGGCTATAGGGCATATATCCCGACCACAGATTGGACCATCCTTTCGGCAATTTGGTACTGACATTACTGTCCTTTATCAACTGTTTATTTCCATTTATTTTAAAAAATCATCTGCCGTTAAATGCTGCTTCCTTTAGCACCCTCCGTTTGCCTTTTTAAATTTGCCCTTAAATCCCTTGGGTTTTCTATGCTGCCCTTTGTGATGCAATTTTGAAGAAGAAAAATCAGAATTTAAATAGCGCTTTTCATACACAATGTCTCCCAAAGTGCCTTACAAGCAATGCTAGACTGGTGTTGAAGTGACTGAATGTGTAGTGATGGCCATATGGCACATCAACAACCACACACAGCTTGGGCAATTGCATAAACCACTTTTTATGGGAAGGGGAATATTGGCCAAGACATTGGGAATGTCCCCTGCTCTTTGGGAAGAATGCCTTGGGTTATTTTACTTCCACCTATACACCCACCAGGACAACACCAGGATGGGTAGAAGGGACCTTGGTTTAATGTCTCATCCGAAGGATGGCACACCCCAACAGTTGTCATTTATTAAAGACAGCTGTGTCGTACAGTACTTAGTACTTGCACTACACTACGCAGCTGTCTTTAATAAACGACAGCTGTGTCGTACAGTACTTAGTACTTGCACTACACTACACAGCTGTCTTTAATAAATAACAGCTGTGTCATACAGTACTTAGTACTTGCACTATATGACACAACTGTCATTTATTAGACAGCTGTGTCACATAGTACTTAGTACTTGCACTATACAAGGAACCTGTGCAAATGAGGATACAATTAAGAGACTGTCTCCAATATTGTATTTATCTCATTTTACACAGGTCTCAAAGGGACCTGCACAAATTAGGATACAGTTCAACTATCACAAAAAGAAAGCAAATTCTTTGCAAAAAGTACGTTAATGCAGACATTAGGGTTGTAAAAATGTAACATGTACAAAGATGGAAAAAGTAAAAAAACATTAGGGATTTGGGTCTCTGGAGTATTGGCAAATCAGTAGTGGGATCTTGCTTGGAGTTGTCAACCCTAATGCCCAGCCCCCAGCCCATAGCCTCCTGTCCGAAGCTATGAAATCAAGGATTCCTTTTCATCCAACTGGAGGGCAAGTTCACCTGTGAATAAATTACATTGAATATATTTACAATGTCAGCATTTTAGGTTTTTTATGCTATAATATTATTCTACTACTGGTATTATTATAACCATTATTCTTTGTTGTATTTGTGTTTTCTATATTCATTGCTAAAAACTACATTAATACAGACATTAGGGTTGTAGAATGCAAAGTATACAAAGGAGGGAAATGAAAACATTAGGGATTTGGGTCTCTGGAGTATTAGTGAATCAGTGGTGGGGTCTTACTTCGGGTTGTCAACCCTAATGCCCACCCCTCCCCCCAGCCTGTAGCCTTCTGTCTGAAGCACAAGTTACAGCTGGAACCTAATGCCTCATAGAGATACAGTATGGCCAGCATAATCTGTCAGAGCTTTCTTCACACAGGGCCCTACATCACATTTGACCTTGTCTGATCCAGGGTAGGGGTGGGCATTAGGGTTGACAACCCCAAGTAAGACCCCACCACTGAGTTGCCAATACTCCAGAGACCCACATCCCTAATGTTTTTTCATTTCCTGTCTTTGTACATTTTGCATTTTTACAACCCTAATGTCTGCATTAGCGTAGTTTTTGCAAAGAATATACAGTATATCTATCTCTCTCTCTCTCTCTCTCTCTCTCTCTCTCTCTATATATATATATATATATATATATATATATCAGCACCCCCTTTTGGGGATGCTTACTAAGGTAATCCTCTCCTCCTAGTTTTCCATTTTTGGGTTTGGGTGCTGGCCTGCCCGCTGGTCAGATGGAACCAGTGTCCTATAGATATTTAAGGGGGTGGCTTTGGCTGATTGAGAAGGCCAGCAGGAAAAAGAGAACAGGATATCCAGTGTTACCGGGTAGCAGCCCCAGCCTGGTTCAGGCTCAGTGGCTTGGCATCTTGTGAGTCCATTTAGGAGGAATAAAGGTGGTTTTGGAGACTGCGGCATGTCTGGGACGGTGCCCAGTTATTGGGAGCTGCGGCTTGGAGAGTTTGTTGGTGCCCACCTTTATACTCCACAGCACTGGGATGGGATTCGGGCTCAGTTCCAGGAGTCACAGCCTAGTTGGAGTTTCAGATGGAGTGGCAGGGTAGTGGTATCAGCCTGCATCGTGGGGAGTGCGGTGGTGGCAGCCCACCTCCCCTTACCTATGTGGCACTCCAACCGAGTGAAGATGGCCTGCAGGGAGTGAGTCAGGGCATCCGGTGTGTCCCTCTGATCACCTGCGCATGGGATGTAATTTATTTTTATTTATTTAGAATTCGGAAATTACCTTTGAGCCATGGCTCTTTTACGAAGGTTCCACATCATGAGACAAAACACAGACACACAAACAATAATGGTACAGTGTACTGGACATGGGTATACAATAGACATTGTTACAATCTTGATTCATTATAAGTTCTTTTAGATATTGGAATGGTTGTAGAAGCTCAACAGATGGCCGGTTAGGCTGAGTTTTGCGGGTTGCTGGAGGAGCTCCCTGGGAGATGTGGACACAGAGGCAATAGAAGTAATCAGGTAATGTCTCCATCTCAGAAGGGGAAGGAGGGGGCAGGGGGACAGAAAGCAGCCTCTGGCCTCTGTCCAGGGGCATTGTCATGGCACTCGGAGGGAGGGAAAGGGGTTAGGAGGACAGGTAGTGCAGCAGTGAGCAGGTAGTAGGTGGTATCAACTCCCAGGGGTGGGGGATGAGGGGGAGGAGCAGTAAGCAGCCTCTGACCAGAGGCATTGTCATAGCACTGAGAGGCAGAAGAGGGATGGGGTTAGGAGGGCAGGTAGAGCATACTGGGGGTGGGTGGTCTGCAGGTGCGAGAGGTGGAGGAAAGGGGCAGGGATGCTAGGGGGGAGGTGAGGGAGAGCAGTGGAGGGAAGAGGTTATGCTGGGGAGGAAGTCTAAGCTGAGTAAGGGGGACTAAAGGTACAGCCCTATGCCATTTCATGGGAGCAGAAAGCAGCACTTGGCCAGGGGCAACCAGCGACTGGCATGTCAGGCTTTAGGGAAACAGGCACAAACAGTGCTGGACGTAAGGTAGTGCTTGAGCTCATATTTGAAGCTGAAGAGGCTGGTGGTATTACGAATGACCTGGGGAACCTCATTGAGCCATTGTGGGGCTCTGTAGGAAAATGCTCGCTGACTGAGTATTGTTCAATCAGTCAACTTTATTTAACCAGACATTAACACCATTGAGCAAAACTCATTTTCAAAGTGGTCCTGGACATTACTACAATACAGTACATTTAATACAATACAGTAAAATTCATAAATTACAGTTACGATGGACAGCGATGTAAAAATAAAATAATCTTGAGCAAGTGACAATCAGTATAGCACTATACATGCCGGTCAGCATAACTGACATGCAATGGTACATCATAGTAAACTTATAGGAGTGAGGATAGAGGACAATCCCAGATAGTCTCCGATAGGTAAGAGCTCACACTTAAATGATAATAAGTAAGGCGGTATTAATGGAGTAAGGTAGTAATGGGGGTGAAAGAGTAGGCAGCCAAAAGGGAGGCCAGAAAGAGCTAGTGGTAGGGAATAGACTGGGATAATCAGGATTAAGGGAGTTAGTCTAGTGGATGCATGGTTTCCACTGCTTGGAACGTGTGTGGATGAGATACTTAGGCGTGGGATTAGGAAGCGGCGCCAGTGGTTTAGGGATCATAGATGTCTAAAACAGCTGCATGATTCCTTCAGATAATCTGTTATTAGAGTTTTGAATGTGGACATGCTTGGTAGTGAGGATAGTTTTAATGAGTTTTGCATAGTGTTCCAAAGTGAAGGGAGTGAGGAGTTGATTGCTGCAGAGCCATAGTTTGTTTTCACTCTAGGAATTTGGAAGCAAATTATGGAGAAGTATCTCAGGCCATAGGAACCCTTGGCCTGTTTGAAGAGGTATGAGATGTAAGCAGGGAGGCTATCAGATAATGCTCTAAGGAACCGGAGGAGAGCATTCCTTTTTCTCCTAGTTGAGAGCGAGGTCCATCCTGACACCTGGTATAGAAGACAGTGATGTGTATCACGGGGTAGATTATGGATAAATCTTAAGGCCTGGTGGTAAAGAGTGTTAAGTTTGTTAAGCATCGTTGAGGGGCAGTGACTGTAGAGAAAGTCAGCGTAGTCCAGTACGTGGAGGAATGTGGATTGTACTAGTCTCCTTCTAGCTTCTAACATAAGTAGATGTTTAATGCAATAGAATAAACCTAATCGCTGTCTTAGTTTCTTTGAGATTTCATTTAAGTGGCACTGAAAGTTAAGTTTATTGTCCAGCCAGAACCCTAGGTATTTAAAGGTATCTACTACTTCAAGGGGTTCGTCTAAAAGTGTTCGGATCTGTGGGATATGTGTACATCCGGAAGTGGACTTTGGGGAGAGAATCATTGCTTTAGTCTTTTTAGCATTGAGGAGGAGTTTATGAGTGATGAGGTTGTATTGGAGGATGATGAAGTCTTGCTGTAAGTACTCATGGGCCAATTTCAAAGATGAATTTGTGGTGTATAGTACAGTATCATCTGCAAATAAGTGCACATCGGTTGTGCCCAGCTGCGAGTCCAGATTATTGATGTATATTGCAAAGAGGATAGGGCCCAGGATGGAGCCTTGGGGGACTCCTCATAAGAGAGATTTTTGTGGGGACAAGTCGCCTATAGCTTTGACTTGTTGTAGCCTATTGGCTAGGTAGCTGGTAAACCATTTGATGGCAGAACTATCAAGTCCGATATTATTCAGTGCAGAAAGCATGATGGTATGATCCATAGTGTCGAAGGTCTTACTTCGATCAAGGAAGAGGGCAAATACATGCTTCTTAGAATCCAAGGCCATTTGCCAGTCTGTAGTTACTTTTGCAAGAGCCGATACTGTGCTGTGTTTGGCTCTGAAGCCGGACTGAGCCGGGTGTAGCAACTTTTTTGAATCCAGATGTTCTCTAAGTTGGACGTTGACAATTTTTTCAAGTAATTTAGAGAGGACGGATAGTATAGAAATAAGCCGGTAATTATTCAGATCACTGGGATCCCCAGACTTGCATAAGGGTAGGATGTGGGCAGTTTTCCATGACACAGGAAGCTCACCCTGAGTCAGAGAAGTGTTGACCAAGCTTTAGGAAGTAAGATTCAATATTATCAGCACCGGCACTCTTTTTAGTATCCAGAGAAAGGAGGAGGTCCTCAACTTGCTTGAATGTAATTGTGAGGAAGCTGAAAGGGGAGGGATGCGGTTGGTTATGGTTGTGGTTATCAATAGGGTCAACAGTGAAGTCTCCTCCCGGGTCAAGTTTGCTGATAGGTGAGGTGTCAAAGGCAAGTCCTGCAGTGGCAAAGTGATCATTAAACTTCTCTAGTATATCAGCTTTGTCTGTGTAGGTGGTTCCAGCAGACACAATTTTGTTTGGGAGGGGTGTGACAGTAGACTGACCTTCGACCTCTTTGAGGATGTTCCAAAATTTGGCCGAATTGTTTTTATTGTCTTCCAATTCTTTTTGGAAGTATCTAGCTTTTTCTGATCTAATTAACTTGGTACAAGCACTCCTAGAGATGTGGAATGCTAGCCAATCGGCCTCCAGGTGGGATTTCCTCACTTTTTTCCACCAGTAGTCCCTGTCCCTAAGTGCTTTCTTCAGGGTGGGAGAGAACCAGCCGGGAGTTTTATTTTTTGATTTGATCAATCTTAGTGGGGCATGTTTGTTTGTAGCCCCAGTAAGAGATTGTGAAAGATGTTAAGTGCCTCATTAAAGGTGGGTGCCAGATAGAATTCCTGCCATCGAATGCTGCTTAGATCTTTCAGGAACGTGATCTGGCAGAACTTTTTCAGGCATCTTTTCAGTTTAAATTTAGAGGCCGGATTTGTTTGAGGAGAATGTCTGATACAGGCAGTAGCACAGTGGTCACTTATATCGTTGAAGAATACTCCAGTATGCGAGATGTTATGGGGTTTGTTTACTAGCATAAGGTCCAGAAGGGTATTGCGCTCTGGATTTTTTCTGTTGGGTCTGGTGATTGCAGTCGTCAATTGCAACAGGCCATTGGCGTCACAAAGCTCCTTTAGTTTCTTAGAGCTGTCATCATTCCAATTCCAGTTTTGATTGTTCACTGAAATGGCACCAGTAGTGCCCCCTGCGTCCTTCCTCTGGTGCTTTAATCGGCGCCTTATAGGGTGAAGATGTCAGATACGCTCTGGGGAGTCTTTCCTAACAGAGCATTTTTGCCTAGGAGGCAGGTCTGGAATTTGATCCTGCACCCTAAAGACAGGTAGTTGGTCAGTTCATAGAGTGAGCAAGTATGGGTTAGTCAATTGGCATCCAAGATGAGCCCGCAGGCCTTGCTGAGTGCTGTATGTGCCCTTTTGAGCATGGTATCCATGGCTGCACCATAGATTGCCAGGCCATAATCAATGGTTGATAGGATGGAGCTACAGACTGAGAGGCGGAGGGCTGCTGGAGTAAAATACTTTCTATGCCTATATAGCATGCCCAGCTTGGAATTTGCTGCCTTGACTACCAGATTAATGTGTTGAGCAAAGGATAGGGTGTTACATCCAGGGTGACCCCCAGGTGCTTGAGGGAGTGTACTTGTTCCAGAGGAGATGGAACTTTGCTGGAGATGGTAATGGAGGGGAATATTTTCTTGAGCTGGGGGCTGGGTAGGAGCATGGTCTTGGTCTTTTTATATTTGAGCAGAAACTTGTTCTTGCAGAACCAGTCCTCTACTCTGCTGAAGGAGTACTGAAGTGATGATTGGAGAGATTCAATTCACGTGTTGCTATTGAGGATGACCACATCATCAGCATAAAGGATAATTTTGGAGTCACAGGCTTTGGAAAGGTTATTTAAAAATTGGCTGAAGAAAAGAGGTCCAAGATAGACCCCTGAGGGACACCCAGCCAGACTTCCCTGGATTCCAACACAGTTTGTCCTGTTTTGCTACACTGGGATCTGAGAGACAGGTAATCCTGAAACCAATGCGTTGCATTGGCAGCCACCCCCAGACTCCACAGCTGGGCCAGTAGGAAGGTGTGGTTGACAGTGTTGAAAGCTTTTGTTAAGTTTATGAACACCGACCCGACCAACTTGCCTTCATCCATAGCTCGATGCACGTAGTCAGTGTATTCCACCAGTGCAGTGGTAGTTTTACCTAGCACTTTCTTTACATAGAATGTAGCCTCTTTGACAGTTACTCTCTTGAGGTAAAAGACCGGGTGAGAGCTACTGGTTGATTTGCTGCAGGAGGGATCCTTGGCAGGGTGTAGGTAGTCAAGGGGGGCAGACTGTACTTAGATCAGTGAAGGCAGAGTTGAAGGACTCTGCATTAAAGAGTGAATCTGAGGTTGTAGAGACGTTGATGTTGAGTAGTTGAGGGTGTTTCTTTTCATCCTTCCCCAGCAGATTTTTTATGTTCTCCCAAAACCTTTTACTGCTATCCCAGCTTCTATCTGGCAGTTCCTTGTGGTAGTCAGCTTTGGCTCTCCGTATTAGATGCATACAGTGGTTTCTGGCAGCCCTGCAGCACTGATAGCTGTGTTCATTTCTGGTGGACCTGGCCTTCAACCAAAGGTTGTCCCTTTCCTTCATCTTGGCAAAAAGCTCACCGGTAATTAAGATGTTATTGATCCCGCGCAATGTCCTTCTTCTTACCAATGCGTAGAGGTCGCAAATATTGTTGACACCATCTACAAAGTACTTTAGCGCTAGGTCAAGGTCAGATATCAAATTGATGGGTGACCAGTCATGGAGAAAGAGGGCAGATTTGAACACTCCTAGCTGACCTTTCTTCAGGACCCTGCTCTCAGTTATGATGGGGGTTTGTTTTTGTACTTGGACCATCTGAGAATGATAGGGAGTGACACTCAGGGTGCCAGGCCAAACCGTGACCTCAGAGATACTGGAGGGGGAGTTTGTGAGGATCCAATCGAGTAGCGTGTTTTTGCCTGTTCTGTGGTTCCTTCTGGTGGGTTCGGTGACTAATTGTGTTAGGTATGTGCTTGCCATGATATCCTTTTGTGGGGTAGAATTAGCACTGTCCCAATTTATGTTGAAATCCCCTGTTATTATCAGTTCACTATCCTTAGGGAGGGTGGCCATGGCATCCAGGATCTTTGGGAGACCATCCCTGGCATTTTTGGGGGGCAGGTATGCTGAGGCTATGGTCAGAGACTTACCATGCTGCCCAACCTGTAATTTCACCACTAGGCGCTCGTGGTCAGTGGCCATCCTGGAAATTGGGAGGACAGAGCAGTGGAGGGAGTCCCTGGTGGTGATGAGACAGCCCCTCCTGAATGCTTGATAACCTGCTAGTGCTATTTCATTGTTTTTTGTCTTGTCTGTCAGCCATGCCTCTGTAAGGCAGACAATGTCTGGACTGTGCAGGTCTTGCATCACCTCATATTGCCAGGGAATGGCTGATTTATTTTCAGTGGGGTAGTTAATGGAGGTAGAAGCTTGTAGGTGCCATGGGGGACACTAGAGGCATACTCCCCTGGTGTAGTCAGATGAGTGGCATGCTCCTGGCTGGCCCCCTCTGAGGAGGTTGCCCTTGGCTCCTTTAACCTGCTGCCTGTTCCAAAGCAAAGCTCAAGGTATGCTATTGGGAGGAATGTACCTAGCCCCTTTGGCCAGCTGCCTGTTCCAAGGCAATCATTTGGGTAATCTGGTGAGGGGGTGGTACCTCGGTGGTCACTAGGGCCAGCTGCACTAATTGTGAAGGTAAGAAGTAGTAGGAGTGTGCAGCCCATTATAGGGCCTCAGCAGACAGGGAAAGGTGTGGGTTGCACTTGAAGGAGGGGAGTTCTATGTTAATTGGCATTGCAGAGGCAGGGTATCAGTGTATCTTTAAGGCTTTTGCCCTGGAAGGACCAGGGGATGGCGCTGAGTACAGTGGGCAGAGTTACCACAGATTTAATAGAGGTTGGGGCCGGGAAGGGTGGGCCAGACAAATTACTTCTCTAGAGATAGGAGCAGTGCCAAGGAACCAGCAGAGAGGGAGAGCTTCAGTCCAGAGAGGGCTGCATGAGCCAGTCAATTGGAAGCCTTTCGCTTTCTGTGTGGGCCAATCAGGAGGTCCGGTGGTATTTTCAGTCCAGTGGTGCATGGAGCAGTAGAAGGCCAATTTAGGGCGCTGGTCTGGCAGCTGTGTGATGTCGGGGACTGCGGCAGGAGGAAATGCCACTTTCAAGGTGCTGTGCTGGCTGCTGGAATGCTTGGTCAGGGGCCACTGCTTCTATAGAGATAGGAGCGGTGCCGAGGAGCCGGTGGAGAGGGAGAGCTTCAGTCCAGAGAGGGCTGCATGAGCCAGCCAATTGGAAGCCTTGTGCTTTCTATGTGGGCCAATCAGGAGGCCTGACAGTATTTTCAGACCAGCAGAGCATGGAGCAGTAGAAGGCCAATTCAGGGCGCTGGTCTGGTGGCTGTGGGATGTTGGGGACTGCGGCAGGAGGAAGTACCACTTCCAAGGTGCTGTGCTAGCTGCTGGAATGCCTGGTCGGGGCTGCTGCTTCTTTAGAGATAGAAGCAGTGCTGAGGAGCTGGCAGAGAGAGAGAGAGATCTTCAGTCCAGAGAGGGCTGCATGAGCCAGCCAATTGGAAGCCTTGTGCTTTCTTTGTGGGCCAATCAGAAGGCCTGGTGGTATTTTCAGGCCAGCGGAGAGTGGAGCGGTAGAAGGCTGAGTCAGGGTGCTGGTCTTTTTTTTTTTAAACTTTACATTTTTATTAAGTTTTTAAACATAACTTTGTCGTTACATACATACATTTAAAGAAAACTGAGTGCCAGTTTAATAAACAAATTAAATACATGTTTCCTATCCAGCAATAAGGTTTGCAGGTAATGTTTCTGTACTTATATACTAACAAATTGTTATCCGTCTAATCAGGAGTACAGATCAAGCTGACAGTTGGAAATCCGATTCATCTTGTTTTTATATTTCAGTTGATTACTAAATTCTGGTATAATTTCTCAAACTCAGATCAATTCCTTTATCAACTTATAAGAACATCAAGCAATCCAGTTTATTCTCTTCCTCTCTCATTCAAGGTACAAAATCCGGTCTCTGTCTCATAATATATGTGACCCACCTTCTCCAAAGCAATTCGAATTGGGGTAGTCTTTTATTAATGGAGGCTGTGAGCCATTCCATTCTATGTACTGAGATCATTATTTCTTGCCACTGTGTGATGGCAATTTCTTTGTTCGTAAGCCAATTCCTGGTGATTGTTTTTTGAGCTACTAATACATAGATACATAGATACATAGACAGTGTCGGCAGATAAGGGCCTATGGCCCACCCAGTCTGCCCATTTGAGCTTGTAAGTTCAGTTTGTTTTCCTAGAAGTCTGTTGCCCCATACCCCTGACCTCCAGAATTCCTTTATGTCTATCCCATGCATTCTTAAATCCTGTGATTGTTTCAGCCCCCACCACTTCCTCTGACAGGGTGTTCCACTTGTCCACCACCCGTTCTGTGAAGAAATTCTTTCTCATGTTTCCTCTGAATCGTCCTCCCTCCAGCTTCATCCCATGCCCTCTAGTCCTGGAACATCTTTTTCGCTTAAAAATAGTGTTTTCCTGCACCCTGTTCCTCCCTGTAAGATACTTGTATGTCTCTATCATATCCCCTCTCTCCCTCCTCTCCTCCAGGGAGTACATGTTCAGTTCCTTCAACCTGTCTTCATACGACTTGTGATGCAATCCATGCACCATCTTTGTTGCCCTCCTCTGAACCTTCTCTACCCTGTCTTTGTCCTTACGTAGGTATGGTCTCCAGAACTGTACACTGTACTCCAGGTGGAGCCTCACTAGTGTCTTGTACAGTGGAATTATGACCTCACTTTTCCTGCTGGTGATGCCCCTGCCTATACATCCCAGCATCCTATTTGCTTTACCTGCTGCCTTGTCACACTGTTTCCCTACCTTGAGGTCATCAGAGATGATAACCCCAAGATCCCTTTCCTGCTTGGTGCATGCTATATCCTCACCCCGACTGATATATTGTGCCAGGGTTTTTGTGCCCCATATGCATTATCTTGCACTTCTTTGCATTGAATTTCAACTGCCAAACCCCTGACCATTCTTCAAGTTTCTGCAGGTCGCTTCTCATTCTGTCTACACCCTCTGGTGTGTCTACCCTGTTACAGAGCTTTGTGTCATCAGCGAACAGTGAAATTCTGCCTTCTAGGTCCTGCGCAATGTCACTGATGAAGATGTTGAATAGGACCGGTCCCAGCACTGATCCCTGTGGTACCCCACTGGTCACTCTTCCCTCTGTGGAGTGACAGCCATTTACCACCACCCTCTGTGTCCTGCCACCCAGCCAGTTACCTACCCACCACACTACTGTCCTGCCCACACCCATATTCCCCAGTTTGTGTAATAGTCTTCTATGTGGACAGTGTCAAAGGCCTTGCTGAAAGTCCAGATAGGCCATGTCCACTGCCCTCCCTGATCCACCTCCCTAGTCACCCAGTCAAAATTCAACGAGGTTGGTCTGACATGACCTCCCCCTGGTGAAACCATGCTGCCTTGGGTCCTGTAGTCCATTGACAACCAGATGTTCCACCAATCTCTCCTTCAGTAGTGCTTCCATGATCTTCCCCACTACCGAGGTGAGGCTGACTGGTCTGTAGTTCCCTGCTTCCTCTTTGTTCCCACTTTTGTATAAGGGGACTACATCTGCTGTCCTCCAGTCTTTGGGTACCTCCCCTGTTTCCAGTGATCGGCTAAACAGGATAGCCAGAGGTACAGCCACCACCTCTCTTAGTTCTTTAAGGACCCTGGGGTGCACCCCATCTGGCCCCATTGTTTTATCAACTCTTATTACTTCCAGTTCCTTCAGGACCCTTTCTCGTGTAAAGGGACTTGTGTCCATTCTTGCACCATTCTCACCCCTTTACTCCCTTCAGACCCATTACCCCTCTTCCTTAGTAAAGACTGAGCAGAAATACCTGTTCAATATGTCAGCTTTACTTTTGTCATCCTCCACGCTGCCCCATCCTCTCCCTTCAGTCTCACTATCCCTCCTTTGTCTTTCTTTTTCACTTATGTACCTGTAAAAGGTTTTGTCCCTCTACCCACTGATTTTGCAATGTGTTCTTCTGTCTGAGCTTTGGCTTCCCTTACTGACCTCCCTGCCTCCCTTTGCTTCTCCTGGTACTTCTCCCTATCCCCTTCTGCCTGTGTCTTTTTGTATTGCCTGAATGCAATCTTTTTGGCTTTCACTTTCTTTGCTACCTCTTTGGAAAACCATAATGGTCTCCTCTTCCTTTTCCTCTTGCTAACCTGCTTAATGCAATAGAATAGAATTATTCTTAATAATTTGGCAGTACCCTCATCCCTGTACCCAGGTGGTAAGTCTAGAAAGAAATACAAAGTGGGGGAAATGATCAGGTTCTGATCAAAAATATGGTATATAGCTTGTTGTAGGTCCTGGAGAAAGGGGGCAAGCAAGGGGCAACCCCAGAGAATGTTGACTAAAGCTGCAGAGGTGTGACCACAGCCTCTCCAGCAGGATGAAGACTCTCCCTTTTTATATTTTGCTGTTATTGTTGGGGTACAGAAATCAATCAATCAACATCTTTATTTAACCAGGCGAACACCATTGAGCAGAGCTCATTTTAAGGTGGACCTGGGTGAACACAAATACAAGATAACAGGGTAATACACAGAAATAATGATACACAGACATGATCAAAAAGAAAAAAAAACATGCATAATACATCGTAAGGAAAATGCAGGATAAGTGCTATAAATGTTTTCAGATAAGCAGTTAGGCTAACAACAGTAACAGAGATAAGTCAGTAACAGTGAAAGGATGGGGTAACAGTAGCCAAAGGGAAGGGACTGGGGACCCTGAAGCACCATGGAGAACAAATGGGACCTAGAGCATAGGTCGGGAGATAGAGTAGGGCAGTAAGGCAGGGAAGGGGAGAAAGAAGAATAGATCTGAGGCAAATAGAGGGGAGTATGAACTGGGGATGCAAAGGTAACTGAGGAATCTGACAAATGGACAGGGGATGCAGGGGAAGGGGAGAGTGGGTATACTAATGGGACAAGAGCAGTGGATTGCCAAAAGTAGGAGAGAAGAGAGGATGAAGGAGAGAAGCGAGGATGAAGTGGAAGGGAGAGGGCCAGAGAGAGGCTGGGATCAGCGAAGGACCGGGGTATAGAAAGGAGAAGAGAGGCAACAGAAGAGGGAATGGGGGGGGGGGAGAGGGCCGTGCACCGGCTCAGATCAGAATCTAGGATGAGCCAAAACAAGAATGGAAAGGGGCTGGTTTAGTCAGGGTTAGCAAACACAGGATTCCTTATTGTGCTGAAGGTAGAGGGCTTTGAAGGCTGAAATGCTGAGTTTAGATTTTAATTTCAGGGTTTTTTGCAGGTTATTCCATAACTGGGGAAGCGCATGGCTAATGGATGCCCAGCCAAAGTGAGATCGGACCTTTTGTACCTCTAAGGTAATAAAGGAGGCACTTCTCAGTGCATATCTGCTTAGGGTGCAAGGTGACAGGCAGACCGAGATGTAGTCAGGCAGTTTATTGGTAATAGCTTTGTATGTCCAGATGGCGGCATTTCTTTGCCATCTCAGGGTAAGAGAAGACCAACCTACAGCGGTATACAACAAACAGTGGTGGGTGGAGTGAGGAAGATCTGTCATGAACCTTAGAGCTCTATGATAGAGCGTGTCAAGTTTTGAAGGAGCGATGATTGGTCCATGGCTATATAGGAAGTCTGCGTAGTCTAGTAGGGGTAGGAGGGTAGTTTGGACTAGTCTCGTCCTTGCATCTGATGGGAGGAGATTTTTTTATCCTATAGAATAGGCCAAGCCTTAGACAAAGCTTCTTTGTCAATTGTTCTATATGCTCTATGAAGGAGAGTCTGTTGTCAAGCCATACACCCAGGTATCTGAAGTGAGTTACGTACCCTAACTGTTCGCCCAGGGCAGTGGATATTGAGGAGAGAGAGACCCAGCTGAGGCTGGGTTGGATAAGTTGGGAAAGGGTGAGAAGAGCATAGCTTTTGTTTTCTTGGTGTTCAAAAGCAACTTTTGATTCAGGAGCTGGTATTGCAACAAGTTAAAGTCATTCTGGAGGGCTGTACATGCCACCTCTGGAAATACCTGGAGGGTCTCTTCCAGGAGAACTCTCTCCATGCCAATGCTGCCATTCCCCTGTGAATTCTTTCCAGCATTTTAATCCAGACTGTGTCAGGGATTGGGGTGCCTAGGTCATGTGACCGTGCATGTCTGATTGATTGGGACGTATCCCCCTTCCAAAGCAACAGTGCTTTATACAGATATGAAATAATTTTATCTTGAGATGCTCGGTTTTCCACTGCTGCCCTGAATAGATGGATGATTTGTAGGGGAGAGATACCCTCTCCATCGGGAAGGGGAAGGGATTGGACATAGTCCCGTGCCTGGAAGTATCTAAATCTCTCTTGCCATTGAAGTCCATATTGAGTTACTAATTCTTGAAAGGGCAAAACCCTTCCTGAGGTCTGCCCCTGGGTTAGTATCCTTAGAAGGGGGTGGGGGCATGGAGGCGCAGCCCCCAGCAAAAAGAGAGGATGGCAACTTTCCCACTTGGTCAGTACGACCAGTGCACTGCCACCAACCAGTGCTCTGAAGTGGTGTAACCTTTTATCCCAACCAAAGAAGCACTTAAGTGCTACTGGCATTTCTTTCCCATACCAAGACCCTTGGCACATACTGCACATTGCACTCACCATTAAAAGAATACAAGATGTGATAAACGCATAGCCCTCTTAAACACATACCTTTTGCTGGTCCCAAGGGTATACATTTAAGAGGGCTGCACTGTACTAATCCTCGAGGGTAGCACATCAGTGGTACAGTGCAAGCTGTTTTACACGGACACCTCTGTGCTGTTATATTTTGTCCACCTAAGCCGATGTCTGAGATTGCCGATAGGCGGCTTATCATTTTTTTTTTTTATTTGCTTGTTTGCTGTGCTTGTGCTTGTGTTGATTGACGATTTGTGCTTTGTGCTTTACTGTGGCAATGGAAGGGGGAGGTGTAGGGTAAAAACATAAACATAAACACTCCCTAATCAAGTGGTTGAATAATGGATGTTGTGTTTGGGGGAAAAAAATGTACTTTATGTTGCAAAGATTTTGAATGTCAGGGTGCCCGGAGAAGTTTACAAGGAGTAAAGCGATCTTCCTCCCCCGCAGCCTCCGATCCCATGCCCGTACCCATTCGCTGAATATGTCGCCCGTCATTCAGGCACTATGGTTGCTGCGATATGCCACTGGCAGATGAGCTACTCCTCTAAAACATCTAGGCATAGCCGATTTCCCCACAACAACTAACTCCAGCTTTTCTGTGCCTGCCATGTTGCAGCATGCTAACACAGATAGCCTTTGTTTAGCCTTATTGTGTCCCTGGGGAAGCTCTGTCTTAAACGTTAGTGTTCCCTGACCAACACACCTGTAAAACAGGCCTGTCTCATCAGCATTAAAAATGTTATGTGCTGGATAGCCACTTATAATGTCAGGAAGCACGTCACATACCCAGTCAGTAGCATCGGAGCTATTAGCATTCTGTTTCTCTCCATGCGCCAGTTTAAAGCATATGTTGTGGTGCACCTTCCATCACTGTAGCCAGCCATCACTTGGATTAAATTCTTCTTTGCCCATTGCAGTGGCGATTTGTTTTGCCTTGGTAGCAAGCAGTGGCCCACTCACCATAGCCTCCCGCTCCCTGACAGAGGTGAACCACAAAAGTAAAGCTTCCTCCACCTCTGAGTCCTTGCCCTCCCTCTTTTGCTTTCTAAGTGGGTTTTGGTTTGAATGCCATTCAGCCCACAACTGCTCCTTGCTATGCAGCAGGTCAGATAATGTTGACTTTGGTAGGGCAAGTCGGGCAGCAAGGTCTCTGATGCTCATCTTTGGTAAAGCGTCAATCTGCTTAAGAAGCTCAATTTTGCGAGACAAAGGTATTCCAGGGCGTTTAGACATCTCACACCAAGCACCAAGCACACAGACTGCAGGAGAATCTATTGAATGGTAAGCTGCAACACTACTTAAGTGGTCGGTAATTAACAAATCAGCATGTAACCAGCAGTGGAACGAGGCATTAATTACCTAAATGTCCATGTTAAACATTCAAAACAATTAATGAAGTCCAGGAAATGAATTGGGTTTTGAAATTTTGTCCGCCTTTGCTGGTTGTCCGAGTAATCTGTGTTCATGTAAACTGGAGCACACTGTACTGCATTTGTGTCATCTGGAAACAGTGGTATGTTGTTTGTCTTACCTGATGATGGCTGTCTGTGGTTGCTTGTGTGGTCTTGTCCTTTTGCTACTTGGGGGTTGGAGATGGGGAGTTAGGGTTGGAAACCCTAACACCACATTTCCCTACTTTTGTGGCCATAAGTTGAACCCTAACTGGTGCATTAATGCAGATAGACAGAGAGAGAGAGAGAGAGAGAGAGAAAGGATAAATGCTAGGTAAGTGTGGTGTATGGGGAAATATATATCATCGAGGGGGACTAATTAGCTCTATAACCCAAGAGTCTGAAGAGTGAATGGGATTATGAGCTAATTAAATCCTCAAGATGGTGTACTTCCTCTTACACACATACATACTGTAGCATTTATTTTATATAATGCATTAGGATTGTTATTATCCTTTCTTTAGATTTGCGATCATTTCTGTGTTTGCTTTGCTATATTTTGTGCCTACTGCTTTTCCATAGTGAAGGGTCCTCCTGTATAAGGAGGTGTGGCTAGGGCAATTGGTCTCTTATTGTTTTCTGCTGAGGATGGGAATGGCATGCAGTTCGGGTCAGCATGGTGGTCAGGAGCATAGTCTGGGTCGGTTTGTGGTCAGGAGTACGGTCTGGGTCAGTGTGGCTGTTGGGAGTGCCATGTGGTTGGAGTTGAGCTGGGCACTGGTGGCAGTTGCATGGAGGACTTGGGTGAATACACTCCTCAACATGTTGCTGTTAGCTGGATGTTTCCTGACTCCCCATTCCTGACACTTTGTTTTTTTAAAAGGGCTGTTAGTTGGAAGTCTCTCAAGCTCCCCCCCATTCCTGATGTTTTGTTTAAAGGGCAGTTTAAAGACTTCTCACTCTTTTTATACAACTGCCACATTTTTTTCAACCTAACTGTAGGAGGAACAGTGGACCTGCTGCCGCAGAGTCCTGTACCAAGGCTATGGTATATGACTTTAACTGGTGTAATATATGGAGAAATGGCTGATGGCTTTTCAATGGGACACGTCATATATATGCACGGGGATAAGTTGTCGCATACAAAAACAGTGCAGCACTATACTGCACTGTCAAAACAGTGACTAAACCCCCCCAGTAAAATATTTGTTTTCTAGCCCCTGCGCCTTCCATTATGGGGCGGGCTGCACCCCTAAACCCAAACTATTAAAATAACCTCCTCAGGGGGCAACTCGAAAACAGGGTGAAACTCGGGTGGGGGGCATCACGAACTGCACAAAAGACAAGATCAAAAAAAAAATTTATTAACCTAATCCAGGATCAGGAATAGAACCCTGGCCCACAGCCACACCATTGCCCTCCAGCACCAATGGCTCTACTCCCTGAGCCATGGCAGCTACTCGGTGGACCTCCTTCCAGCAGAGCTCTTATCCTTTCCAGGAAAGAGCTACAGGGTCACCGCTACCACTTCACACTATTTTTTTTTTTTTAATACTTTCTTTTTATTCAAGGATGTGACATATACATGAAATACATTTGTTATCTTTAAATCAGTATTCAGTGGTTGTTCAAATTAATACAGTGTCTCCAGGATAATAAAATAACTGTGATTTAACCTGTGTCTTTGTGTTTCATGCTATAAGGACTGAAGCTATTAAACTTCACACTATTTGTGTCATATGGCATTGTGTACCCTGTAGCTGTTCTGTTCTGTTCAGGTAGTATGGCTCAGTTGGTAGCACATCCGCCTCTGGACCAGAAGGTCGTGGGTTCTCGTCCCACACTGGGATTGGACTTGCACCTAATCATTGCTGGCATCTGAGTGCAGTATTGGGGGTGCTGTACTGCTGGGGTGTGCCATCCTTTGGATGAGATGTTAAACTGAGGTCCCTTCTACCCGTCCAGGTGGAAGTAAAAGAACCCAGGGCACTCTTTGCAAAGAGTAGGGAACACTCCCGGTGTCCTGGCCAACATTCCCCTTCCCATTAACCGGTTCATGCAATTATCCAGGCTGTGTGTGGGTGATGATGTGCGATATGGCCGCCACCACACATTCAGTCACTTCACTACCAGTCTAGCATTGCTTGTAAAGTGCTTTGGATGTATGAAAAGCACTATATAAATGCTGATTCATCTTCTTCTTCTTCCCCACACTGTTACTGTTGCACGGTTTTGCCCTGCGGCATTGCACATACAACATATTGACCCAATACGATATATAGATATAGAGCGACTCATAAATGAGTGCATCATTTTGGTTGCTTTCAGGTTCAATGACTGTGGAGGGATAGCAAAGGAGGGATAACGAGGGAGGGGAAAAAACAGCGTGGGGAGGGAATAGCGATGGACAGAAGGAAGGGATGGAAGGAAGTGGGAGGAAGAGGGATAAGCTAACTAGGGGTGTGGAGTGTGATCCTGCTGAGCTACCCGTGTAGTGTAGCAGGTAGGGACATCGACGGAAGTGGTGGTGGCCCTAGGTTCAGGACTACAGACAGGTATTTTATTTAGTTTTCAGCAGGTGGTGTTTTTTTTTAAGTTATTGCTGTCCTCAGTCCCTCATGTTTCCTCCAGTGTCTGCCCCCTTGGAGATGTTTATAATAGTTTGGGGGGGGGTGCAGCTCCCCGCATTAAACATACCATGCAGTTGTGGCTACAGGGTGGGGGGATGCCCCGGGATCCCCACAGCACACGTCATGCTGTGCAGGGCACCAGGCACAAGTCACCAGCCTGCCCTGTGCATAGCATGCAAATGGGGCCATAATGACAGGCAAATGGCCCGATTTGCACCTTGCATATTTTATGACCTCATTTGCATACCCCCTGCTGAATATTGCATGTGATGCGCCTAGCGCAACTGCACATTCGCTGAGGCATCCCCGTGCTCCCTGTGGCTTGCACTGGCACAGTGCCACTGCACCAGGTGCAGTATGTGTGCTGACCTTTCCATATTCAATGGTGATGCGTCGAATATCGCCTGGTCCTGGCCCCAGCACATCCCAGTTGCACTGAGCCCAGGCTTGCGCCCCTGCCAGGTGCAATCTGAATATCTGGGTCTGAGAGTATGTGGCCAATTATTCTTGGGAAAACTTAATATTGTATCGAGCACTGGGTTCCTGAGCATAGGAAATATAATTACAACAAAAAAGAGTTCCCTTGTGGCTGAATACAAACATAAAGAGACAAATAAAAAACAAAAAAAGGGCATTTAATAAATATAAGAAAAAAAATTGCCATCAGATAAATGGTATAAGTTTACATTGAAGGCACATATGACAAAAAAACTATAAGAACAGCTAAAACAAGCCTTAAACTTAATTTGGCAACTTTAACAAAAAATAATAAAAAAAAATTATTTAATTACATCAGATCCTTAAAAGGAAAAGCCCCCCAAATAGGCCTCCTTTTGAAGGATCAAGCACTCATTACTGATGAGCAGAAAATGACTGAAGAACTTGACTCCTATTTCATTAGTGTATATAAACCAAAAGAAAATGTAGGACTAGATAAGTTAACAAATTCTGGAAACGTTCTGCTGTTTACCAAAAGGGAGGTTATGACTGCTATTAATTCTATAAAACACAAACTCATCTGCAGGTCCTGACAATATTCCTCCCAAGTTTCTTAAAGAATTATCTAATGAACTGTCAGGGATACTCACCCTATTATTTCATACTTTCATTAATGAAGGAGTTGCAATAAAAGGTTGGAAAAAAGACTCGGTCATACCAATTCACAAACAGGGTACAAAGCAAAATGTAACAAATTATAGGCCCATTAGCCACATTTCTTGCATCGGGAAATTGATGGAAAGACTACTTCTGCAGAAAATTACTGAACATACCCAAGACATGGGTATCATTGATATAACACAGTATGGCTTTACACAAGGCAGATCTTGTCAGGATAATTTAATAAATTTCTTTGAGCCTGTAAGTAGTGCATTGGATAATGGATTACCAGTTGATGTCATCTTTCTTGACTATGAAAAGGCCTTTGATACTGTCTTCCATAGAATATTGATAAAGTAACTAATTAGAATCAAGCTACATCCAAACATCATTAAATGGATTGACTCATGGTTAAAAGATAGGGAGCAATGTGTAACCATCAAAGAACAAGAGTCAAAATGGGCCAGCGTTACCAATGGGGTCCCTCAAGGCTCTGTACTGGGGCCCGTATTATTTGATATTTTGATATCCAGTATGCAAACTACCAATGGGGTATGGATAAACAAGTATGCAGACGACAGCAAAATTTGCTGTATTACGAATGACATGCATTCCATACAGTCATTACAAAATAACTTAGACCAACTGGCATTGTAGGCTACACAAAACAAAGAGACATTTAATACTGCCAAATGCAAGGTAATGCACCTAGGCAATAACAATAGGTTAGCTAATTATACATTGAATAATATTCAATTACAAGTTGTTACCTCAGAAAAAGACTTAGGTGTTACCATTACAAATGATATTAAATTCAACACCCACATTAACAAAACAAAAAGTGTCATGGAACAATAGCATGGATTCTCAAACATATTAAAAGTCATACTGCTGAAGTCTTAGTTCCTTTATATATCAGCCTGGTGAGGTCACACATTGAATTTTGTGCCCCATCAACATCAGGAGGCAAAATTATAGTTGAGAGAGTACAGAGGAGAATTACAAGAAATATTAAAAACTTAAAAAAATACTGAATATGAAGAAAGGTGAAGGACACTGGGGCTCTACTCTTTTGATTATAGATCTCTGAGAGGTGACCTGTGTCTTGCTTATAGGGCCCTTAATGATCCAGCTTTGTTTGAAACACTATGCCTTGAAAGGAAAGAAACTAATAAAACACAAAATCCCATATTTAAAATTGAAAGTCAAAACTAATAAAACTGTCAAGAGGAATAATTTTGTAACTCAAAGAATTCCTCCTATATGGAACTCACTATCTATGTATGTAGTAGCGAGTGACAATACAGAACAATTTAAAATCAGACTCGATCAATATATGAGTAATATGAAATTCCTTTTCCGCCATTAGGTCAAATGGTGGCAAGTTCCCCATGGGTTCACCTTCGAACTCGTAGTTGCCTATGAACCTAGAGGACATATGGGCATGCTTTGATATACACATGCCTTGGGTAGTTGAACGCACTTAGCCTGTGGCCTTGTGCCTCACAATGCACCCAAGGTGCGTGTATATCAGAGCATGGCCGCATGCCCTGTACTGGATTATCTATTACATATGTAATGCTGGCGGAGTAGAGCCAATATAGTCAGGGTTGACCTAGAGTTTCTATGTTAAACCTCTAACTTTTCACCTTAATAGCTTTGGCAGCGTTCATCGACATCACCCCAAATTTGGAATGTGTTGTCTAGGAGGCAAGGTCTCCATATGTGGACAGTTTCATGACAGCAGCTTGTGCAGTTTTTGAGATCTGTATATGTCATTTTCACATTAATGTCTAAATTACTTTCGCTGTACTTAATGCATGTTTTTTTGCTCTCACCTACAACCTAGATGGAATGGAAGATCTTCCTGGACTTAAAGCCTTCACCATTTATTCATACTTCTGTGTTCTAACTGGAGATGCTAAGACCCTGTGAGAGCCAAAAATCTTCAAGAGGGTTGGCGCCGTGTTAGGACTGTGCATGTGCGGCACCACGAGATCAGCTCGTGTCTGTGTAGGCTACCTCGGAGTTCACCCTCCCACCACCTCAGTTCCTTTTTTCTCACCATCGAGTGCTGTTCAGTGACATCGCTCACCCACCAGGAGTCAAATCTTCACGTTTATACGACAGGAGCTCATAGTCGTTCAGTTTGTTTAGTATAATTATTCTTTATTTAAAAAAAAAGGGAAGAAGTTTTTCCTCTCAGCCCTGACATAGATGGAGTCAAGCATGGATGGTCTCGGTGATGGTAGGGAGACTTCACTGGGAAGCTGTTCTGGTGGTGATTCTGTGTCCTGTCCACTGCTCTTTTCGGAGGGGAGGTCTGACCATGGGCAGTCTGGTGTTCAGGGAAAGGACAATCCTCCCCTAAGCACAAAAAGAAGCAGGCCCATTCCTGGTCTTGATCAGGGACCCGGCGCCACTCAACCTTGAGCTCTTCTTCTTCTTCCCAGCAGAAGTAGAAGAAATGGTACTGCTCAAGGTCTCCTCATTGTACGTCTGTGAGGGAGTCTTTGGTAGTGGAGAGCAGTAGGCCTACCCCAACCCCTCCAGTGTTCCTAGTGGCCTCTGTTCTTAACAGCTGGGACTCTTGACAACAGAACCCCTCTCTGTCCTCTTGCAGGGTTTCCGGTGAGCAGTTTCACCACTGGGACACTCTTATGGAGCAGTGGGTACAGTGCCTGTCTTGTTTGCTTCTTCCAGTGGACCCAATTCTGGAGTCCCTCGGGTCTGGGAGCCACTGGACTGTGGTTGGGGCTTTTGGGACAGGATGGTTGTGTTCGGTGTCAGCGCTGGAGTTTCTGCCCTCGCCAGTGTCAACACTGTTGAAGCCTGTTCCATGTGCCTTTCCCCCTCACTCTGATTCCTCACAGGGCCAGCACAGGTATCACTTCCTTCCCCCTCTTTTCCAGGTCTAGCAGTGGTTCTAGAAAGTCAGTGCCCACTTCTTTGGTGCCAAGTCTGGCGCCAGGTCCTTCAGTGCCACGTTTGGTGCCTAGCCCTTCAGTGGCGTTGTTTGGTGCCGTGTCCTTTGGCGCTGCATTCTGCATTGGTCCCTTTGGTGCCGCATTCAGTGCCAGGTCCTTTGCTGCTGCGTTCAATGCTGGGCCCTTCAGTGCTGCGTGCTGCGCCAGACTCTTCAGTGCCATGCGTGACACTGAGGTCTTTGACACCATTGGCAGTTCCAGTTCTGCCTGTCTTCCCCTTGCCTAGGCCAGGCTTCAGACTGCTCCTGATTTCTCTGGGGTGGAGGTCCAGCATGATGAGTCTGACCCGGACCTTATTTTATCTGATAAAGGTGAGGATGATTCTTTCTTTGGCTTGGACAAGAAGCCCTCTGTCCCAGGTGAACCCCCTAGTTGAAGACCTTTCCTTCCAGTCTCTTCTCAAGAATATGGGGACTACCCTGGCTCTGCAGACCTCCTTTGTGGATCTGGGTAGGCTTTTGAGCCTTGAGTTCCTTCATATTCCTTACACTCCTGTGAGCCTTACACCTCCTGTCCTACCCTCCGAGACTTTATCAGGCAGTGTGGGAGAGGCCAGCTCTGATTCCTTCTGTGGCAAAGTCCATAGACAGGAAATATACCTGTCCCAAGGCCAGACCATTCTTAGCATTGCAGTCTGTTGCAGATGCTTTGGTTGTCCTTGTGGAGAACGACAAGGCTGTTCTCCCTCAGGAGTCATCAGGATGTTCTAGCAGTAAGGAATCTCATAAAGACTGACACCTCAGGAAAGCAAGCTTTCATGGCCACAACCCTGGGTATGTGAAGAGAGACTAAAGGAGCTTAATATGTATTCCCTCGAGGAAAGGAGGGAGAGGGGGAATATGATAGAAACTTTCAAGTACCTCAAGGGAATCAACAAAGTCCAAGAGGGTAGCATCTTTCAGAAAAAGAGATGTGCAAGAACAAGGGGGCACAATTTGAAGATAATGGGTAGGTAATGTTAGGAAGTATTTTTTCATGGAGAGAGTTGTGGATGCATGGAACAGCCTTCCTGAGGAGGTTGTGAAGTCAAGAACAGTGGGGGATTTCAAGAATGCATGGGACAGACATAAGGCAATTCTAGTGGTGGGGGTAGGAGGAAGTAAGCTGTTGGTTAACTAGGATCTGCAGTTTATCCATCAGGTAGGGAAATGGGCAGACTAGGTGGGCCAAGCGGTCCTTATCTGCTGTCAGATTCTGTTTCTATGTTTATGCATTTTGCCATTTGCCAGTTATCAGGGACACTTCTCTCAATATGAATATATGTTTTGGAACTCTCTTAAATTAATGGTTGAGAATCTCCCAGAGTCTGACTCTATCTTGGAGCTTCTGCAAACCGTTACCAGCTTCTATGGATGCCTATGACACTGCGGCTAGAGCTACTGCTGCTGGGATTTGTATCAGGTGGCACTCCTGGCTCAGAACACCAGGATTTTCTTCTGATGTTCAACAACAGGTCATGAATGTCCCTTTTGATGGTGCTTATCTGTTTGGCTCTCAAGTTGAACAAGCACTAGAGGCCACTCAGAAGAACAGGACTGCCATTAAACAGCCAGGTCGGCTCCTTCTGCTCCACAAAGGAGTGGGAACCATTGAAAATTTCGTAACAGGCAGTCCTTTCCCAGTAGAGGATGAGGAGCCTTTAACAGAAACCAGACTCCTCAGCTGCAAAAGAGAATGCAGCAAAAGGCACAGGGCCCAAAAGTGCCTAGTGTAACCCTCTGAAAATCTGACTCTGGCCTCACCTCAACTGCCTGAGGTGGACTTTTCTGGGGCAATGGGAGGTTGTCTGACTCAGTTTTACAACCAATGGAAGTCCATCACCTCAGACAAATGGGTCCTCAGGATTGTTTGACAGGGTTACTCTCTAAGTTTGCAGAGATCCTTCCAGATCTTCCACCCAAGCGTCAGCGCAGTCTGTCTGCCACTTAGTCAGACCTTCTCACTTTCGAGATATAGGGCCTTCTCAGAAACAGGGCAGTAGAAGTTGTTCCCTGGGCAGAAAGGAGCATGGGTTTCTACTCCCACTACTTTCTGGTTCTAAAAAAGACAGGCAGCATACGCCCAATTCTCAACCTCAGAAAGTTAAACAAGTTCTTATTCAGGGAGAAGTTCAAAATGGTCTCCCTGGAAAGACTGCTTCTATTATATTCATCAGCATGACTGACTGGCATTCCAGGATATGCAAGATGCCTACCAACACATTCCAGTGCACCCAAGTCACTGGAGGTACCTCCACTTTGTGGTCTTGAGTCAACACTATCAGTTCAGAGTTCTGTCCCTTGGGCTATCCTCAGTGCCTCAAGTCTTTACAAAGTGTTTTGTAGTTCTCGCTGCACATCTTTGAAAGCTCAGCATTCAAGTCTTTCCCTACCTAGACAATTTGCTCCTAGCAAGTCCGTCCAGGCAAGAAACACGGGAGGCTGTCTCCACGTTGTCTTGGTGCCTCACCTCCATGGGGGTTCTGCTGAACCTGGAAAAGTTGCAGCTTCAAGCCTCTCAGCAGCTCCTCTTCATAGGGGCACTCCACAATACCTTTAAGGCAAGGGTATTTCTCCCAGAGGACAGGAGGAATGACATTCTCCAGGTGGCTCACTTCATCAGAGAGAGCAGCCTTGTGCAAGCTCACTCCATGCAGTGGATGTTGGGTCTCATGGCCTCATATGTTTTCACAGTGCCTCTGTCTTGATTGCACATGAGAACCACTCAATGGATGCGCAGCACACAGTGGTCCCCAATGTCACACCCGTAATCTTACCCCATCAAAGTGAGAGATCCTCTGAGGAGGTAACTTGCATGGTGGATTCAGGAGGACAACCTTGACAAGGTTTGCCCTTTGCCCTTCCAGAGTCTCAGATTACCATCACCATGGATGCATCTCTGATTGGCTGAAGGGCTCACTGCCAAGAGTATCACACTCAAGGAGTGTGGACCCAGGAGGACTCTCATTTACACATCATCATTCTGGAGATGAGAGCAGTCCAGTACACTGTTTGAGCCCTGAAAGATTTCCTCTGTCACAAAGTAATCCTTCATCAGACGGATGACAAGACAGTGATGTATTACATCAACAAACAGGGGGGAGCCACTCCTACCCCTTGTGCAGAGAAGCCAAGAGGGTATAGGAATGGAACCTCAAATGCTGCACTCTGATTCAGGCAGTCTATCTGTCAGGAATTCAGAACAATCAGTCAGATCACCTCAGCAGAACAGAGGTGGATCCTCATGAGTGGTCACTTGCACCAGATGTTGTGCAATCGCTCATCAATGAGTTGGGCAGTCCGGATGTGGACCTTTTTGCATCCCCACTCAAGGCAAAACTGCTACTATTCTGCTCCAGAAATCCAGAATCAGGTGTTTTCTGTCATGATGCATTCAGACTGCAGTGGACAAGACACTTTCTGTACGCATTTCTTTTGTTACCCCTAGTTCAGAGGGTGCTGCTCAGACTAGAGGTGCAGGGGGAAAAATTATTCTAATTGCACCATACTGGCCTTGACAGATCTGGTTTCCATTAATCAACAAATTGTCAGAGGGCCCTCTGAGAAAACTGCCACTACGAACTGACCTCCTGACACAGAGATCTCTGGTTCATCCCAATCTGCACTCCCTTCATCTCCATGCCTGGCTCCTGAGGAGATAGAAGTGGGCAGGTTCAAAGTTTCACAGAGAATCTCACAGATTCTTTTGGCAGCGCATAAGCTTTCCACCAGGAAGACTTACGTCACTAAATGTAAGCATTTTTCGCTATAGTGTACGAAGATCCCTCTTGATCTATTTTGATGCCCGCTAAATAAAGTGTTAAAATACCTCTTAGATCTTTCAGATGCTGTATTGCAGTATTCAACAGTCAAGGTATACCTCTGCACGCTTTCTGCCTCTCACGAGCCAGTCCAGAGTATGTCCCTAACTTAGCTGCCTTTGTTCAAGAGATTCCTCAAAGGCATTCTACACACAAGGCCTCGGGTTAGGAAGCTGGTTGCCGCATGGGATATCAATCTCATGCTGGATCTGCTCACTCATAAACCTTTTGAGCCTCTAGCCACATATGAATTGAACTTTCTGACCTGAAGACCACCTTTCTGGTGCCATCACTTCTGCTCTAAAAGTCTCTGAGATATATGCTCTAGTTACAGACCCTCCATACACTGTCTTTCACAAAGACAAGGTGGTTCTCCATACTCACCCAAAGTTCCTACCCAAGGTGGTTTCGGAGTTCCACCTCAACCAGTCCTTGGTTCTGCCTACTTACTTCACTAACTTCAAAAATGAAGGGGGAATGCACCCTTCATTCCTTGGATGTCAAGAGAGCCCTATGTTTCTGCATAGATAGTACTGGGGACATCCGTCAAGTGAAGCAACTCTTTGTGTCTTTCAATATGGACTGGCTGGGTCAGCCGGTATCCATCAGATGCATTTCTGCTTGGGTAGTGGCATACTTTCGCCAGTGTTATTCTATGGCACAGGAAGGCCAGGTGTGCGCCCACTCAACTAGAGCAGTTGCTGAATCCCTGGTGGAGATATGCTCAGTTCCCCTTACTGAAATTTGCAAAGTGGCTACTTGGAGCTCAGTGCACACCGTTGTGAAGTACTGCGCTCTGGATGTCCATGCCAGACAGCATGATTCCTTTGGCAGGACAATCCTTCATGGGATTCTGTCCTGAGTGAGCTCTATTTCCTGCTGCCATGCTTGGGGGATTGGTTTAGCTTGGTACTCTAATCCAGAAGTATAAATAAACGTTGAAGACTTTAAAACCAGAAAGATATGGAAATTATTTACCTATCATAATTCTTGATCTTCTTGGACAAGTCTTGACTGTTTATTCATATGCCCATGCACCATCATTCATTTTGTACCTGGTCTTCTCTACCTCATTGGTTTGGACTGTGAAGACTTTGTGAAATTGACCCTTCTTACATGGGTCAAACAGGGCTATTTTATGCTCTGGTTAGGTTAGGTGTTTATCTAGTTTTGTTTACGCTGCATGTCCTCTGTAAACAAGGTACTGTTCTGAGGCAGTTGGAGGGTTGACACTGAGGTAACCTACACAGGTGTGATCTGATCTTGCAGTGCTGCACATGCATGGTCCTATCATGGTGCCAACCCTCCTGAAGATGTTTGGCTCCCATAGTGTCCTAGTGCCTCTGGCTAGAACCTAGAAGAAGAAGATCAAGAATTATGGTAGGTACGGAATTTCAATTTTTTCCCCAAACTTTCAGGGTAGAAGCAGCCTCTGCCAAGGTAGTGCCTCGTAAAGGTTTTGTGAAAAAATATCAAATGGTTCCAGAGTTATAAAGATTTAAATGTTTTTTTTTCTGAGCACGCTCAGCAGGATTTTTGGATAATACTGTGATAATGACATGAAACATTTGGGGCTTTGAGAGCTTTTTCCTTTCTTACCTCTTACATCTCACAACCTCAAAAAATTATTTGGGGTCATGACAGCCACCATCTTGTTTTTTCCCCTGAACTAAAAAACATGGAAAATACATGAACATTTTTTTTGTTTATCATGACTTTCTTCTTTTCTCACCCCTACTGTGGAGTGGGTGGTGAGTTGTCTGGCTGGTGGCACCTGCACCCCCGGACCTCGTCTGGCCAGTGACATGCTCTCCTCCACACAGGCAGGCATGCAGAGTTCCCCCACTCAGGGAACCTGGATCTTGATACCTGGGGGGGCACACCTCTCATGTCTGGAGGGCACGGCCATCAGCCACCACGATCACCCCGCAATTTTCTGCCATTTTTTTTCTTCCTTGGAGCCAGTTGTGCAGTGGTATCAGTGCACTTACGTGCCAATGTCCGCTGCACTCCAGCCCTCAACTGTGCACACCCCTCGCAGTGCCCCTGGCCTCCACCAGTTGCTGCTGCAGAGCAGTGCAATCCCTCCTGCCCACCCCAGGGGAAGGAGAGCAGTAGTGGGATGCTCGATCCTTCCTCTCCCCTGCCAACCCCCAATGGGTTGCTGGCATGGCGTGAGGTGTGGCATCCTGTGCCTCAGCCCTCAGCACCACCAGGCCAGTCAAAAATGATTTAGTTAAAAAAAAAAACACCTGAAACTAGCTAAATGAGACCCAATTAGCTAGATAATGTTTTTTTTTTAAAACATCCTGAAATACTTTTTCTGGGTATCCCAAAATCCAGGCTGCTCAGCTTAGGGAGAGGAGCTGTTCACCTGCGTTCTCTATATAAGTACAGTGGTAGTTTCTTAACATCTGTACCCAGATGGAGATGCACTGCCTGCTTGTGTGCCAGCAGTGAGATGGCTATCTATCTATCCTTTCATTTTTAAATTCTCCTTCCCTTCCAGCTCAGCCATCCCTCCCACAGTCTGTCTGTCTGTCTTTTTGTCTGTCTACTATCTATCTATCTATCTATCTATCTAATCTATCTATCTATCCCTTCATTTTAAATTGCCTCACCCTCCCAGCTCAGCCATCCCTCCCTCCCTCATTTTTTCCCCAATAGTGTTTCTTACAAAAGTGGACCAGGGTGCCCACCCTTGGTACCACATGCCCAAACCCCTTTCCCTCCAGGTTGTCCCTCCCACAAAAATCCTTAGGTGATGACACCGGGGTATCCACCCCCAATGCTGTCCTAGAGTTAAGTCAACACTGGGGTGCCCAGTCCCCAGTCCCCAGTGTTGAATCAAATAGCTACTAAATCTGCAAAAAACAACACAATCCCTCAATGTCTTTCTTTTAAAAATGACACTGTAAACAAAAAAGGTCCCTCGCTGATCTAAACCCCCCCCACACACACCCTGACCCTCCCACTCAGCACCCACCACTGCACACACTCCCACAAACACCCTCCCTCACCTGAACATTTCCCATAACGTACACCCACTCTCCAATCAAGGACACATCTTGCTACTGGAACCAACAACTGTGGTATGAGAGAATAAGGTAAGTCCAGTTTCATGTATTTCAATAACTTTTAAACTTCTACTCATAACTTTGTAACTTTTTTATATTTTTACACAAAATTTTCAACATGGCCTCTTTTGAACTTCACCTCATTAACAAGGTAGGTGAAATGTTTCAAATCCATCCTGAAAGATGATTTTGCAGTCACTGCATGAAATCACCTTTTGGGTGGGATTTATCGCACCCAAAGAGAGCGCTGCAGATCATCGCTGTTTATGGTTCCACTGTAATACACACCATCGTTGTTGTTTTCAACTATGTACACTCATGCATGTTGTTGCTATTGCTATTATTGCGATCGAATATATCACATGGTACCAGCTGACTGAGTCTTCTCTTGGTGAAGAGACCTGCATGAATGAGCATACAATTCTATTTCAAAAAGAAAGGAAATTCTTTGCAAAAAAATCATCAGTTAGGATTAACAACAGAAAAGTAGGGAAATGTGATGCTAGGGTTTCTAACCCTAACTTTCCACCACCATTCCCCCAAGTAGCACCCACTCCCCCGAGCAGCAAAAGGAAAACACATTACTGTTTTGGGTCTCTGGAGTCTTGTTGAATCAGTAATGGGGTCTTTCTTGGGGTTATCAGCCCTAAAGCTCGCCTACCCCAGCCCATAGCCTCCTGTCTGAAGCACAAAGTACAGTTCCAAGCCAGTGCCTCATAGTGATACACTCTTCAAAGGTAGAGAAGTATGCCTTGCCACATATTGCCAACAGAATCTGTTGTAGTTTCTTTCACACAAGGCCCTGCATGAAGAAATAAGATAATGTCTGACCTTGTTTGCTCACGGGAGGGGGTGGACATTAAAGTTGACAACTCCAAGGAAGACCCACCACTAATTCGCCAATACTCCAGAGACCCAAAGCTGTAATGTTTTTTCCTTTTGCTGCTTGGGGTTGGGGCTTGGATGTTAGGGTTGGAAACCCTAACACCACATTTCCCCATATTTGTGGCCTTTAGTTGAATCCTAACTGGTGCATTGATGCCATTCTTTTGCAGAGAATATATTATATATTACAATTCATGTAAACATGGCAGTGGGGAGATTTTCAAAGAGGCATGTCTGTTTGTGGACATGGCTGCCAAAATCAATCCCTGGAGTTAGACCATGAAAAGTTGGTTTAACTCCTGGGACCAAATTCCACAGTTGCATCTGAAAAATGGACGTGATTCTCGCAGTTGTGGCAGACAGTGCTGTAAACTGTCGGACTCATCGCAAATGCATCCAAATGTCTGTGAATAAGGCGCACACATTTGGACACATCTGCGATGATGCAGCATGCATCCCAAATATGGATGCAAGTTCTGTGTCCTCTTCTTTGAAAAATCCTGCCCAGTGTTTGGATCACTTCTTCAGAATATTCAGCACTCAGCATACTGCAGTATTCAGAATTCTAATGCCATGTAGCAGCCCTGACTGTCATCTCGGGGACCACAGGTGGCAATTCAGTTCAGAAGAGTCCAGAAATAGCAGCCAAAGCTGAGGACAAACTTTAAAAAACACTCCAAGAATTCCATGTTTTCACTGGCATCAAAGTTTAATTGAAACAATTTGAACCTCCCAGTACTAAGGCAGAGACAGGTTAACCAAGGTACTTTGGAGGACAGAAAATTTCAGCTACTAGCAGAGGACCAGTGTTCTGCGAGCCCCTTCCCTTGGTGAGAATTTTGCTTGTAATTGTTTATATCCCACACCAGTCTCTAAACTCTCTGGAATCACTGTGCCTGTGTTGTGTTTCCCAGCCTTGCTCCTAAAATTAAATCCCTGACATTGGAGCCCTTCCTTCTGGGGCAGCAGGTTGAGTAAGGAAGGTTCACTTAGTACTTAAGAGAGTTTGAGACCATTTGCAGTGGTGGGGGGTGGAAAATAGCATGAGGGCACTATTACTTGGAACCCACAGACTGTACCATGCTAGAGTATGTGATACTTACATATAAGTATGCTATACTTACACACGAAGGCAAGGGGTCCCTTGGGGTAGGAGAGTGGAAAACAACATGAGAATGCAACTGTATCATAAGGAACCCACAGAGTACACCATGCTAGAATATGTGTGAGACTTGCTTATAAGAATGCTGTACTTACACAAACTGTAAGGGATCCATGTGTTGTGAAGATAAGAACTTCAAAACAGCCCAAGCACCTAACGAAACTAATCTTAGCTGACCTATATCAGGTATGGGGTGATGTTGGTTTGTAATAATATTTTGCCCAGAGAATGCAGTTAGGAGTTGACAAAGGCATTTTGTCCTCAGCACAAAATTATCAGTTTGAAAAAAGCATTTTGTCCACATAATGACGTTAGGAAATTAACCAAACACATCGGGCCCCATATTTAGCTAGCAGTGCCTGCGCTGTGCTTGCAATCTGCTAGCACCAGTAAACTGCCGTAGGGATATTCAGAGGAACTATCCTGGCGCTCACACATTTGAATATAGGGCTGTACACGCACTGCACAAATGCACTGTGGAAATGCAGCATGTATAGCAACAGCACAGTGCAACACACTTGTGCAGCACTTAACATTGCACTGAGTATAGCTCTGAACACGGGGCAGCAGTGGGTGTGAGTAGGGCACCAATGAAAGACACGGAACACAACATCATAGGTATAAAAACTAAACTTTACTGTACAAAAATGGCAACAGTCATACAAAAAAATGAGAACAAGTGGGGGGGCAAAACGAAAGAGAAAGGGCAACCACCCATATTGGGGTGGGGGTGGGGGAGAAACAAAAGAAAAAGGGTAAGGGTAGCCACCCATTTCAAACAGCAAACAAAAAGGGCACCCACCCATTTCAAACAAAAACAAGCATTTGTCAATGTTGAACATTCACTGCCTGCATTGCTGTTGTACTGGGTCCTGCTTAATTAATATTTTTACTATATATTTACTCAAGATAGAACAGAGGAGATGTACTCTGTCATTTGCAATGGGGTTCTGATTTTACAGTTATATACTGCATTTGCCCAGTATATTAGCAGTGAGATGCGATACCTCGGTCCTGCTTTAAAAATGTATTCTTCCAGAGCAGATCATCTCAGATATAACATGTTTTTTTTCAGTGGGGATCTGCTGTAGGGTCCTGTTTTTACACAGTTTTGCAATATATTTACCCAGGATAGCCCAGGTGAGATGCAATACCTCATTTTCAATGGAGTCCTGCTTTGACACTTTTTTTACTATATTTATCCAGGATAGCACAGCTGAGATGCTATCTTGTTTACAGTGGGGTCCTGCCTTTTACCAGTTTTTACATTGTATTTATTATCCAGGACAGCACAGCTGAGATGCAATATCTAATTTTCGATGGGGCCCTGATGTTATCCAATTTTATAATGTATTTATCCAGGATAGCCCAGTTGAAAGGCAAGTTACATTTTTAGTGTGGTCCAGCCTTTACAAAGTATTTTTTCCAGGATAGATCAGCATAGATGCACAGTTCAGTGGGGGCTCTGCTGTACTGGTGTCCTGCTTTTACATATTTTTATATTGTATTTCCCCAGGATAAGCCAGTTGACAGACAGTATCTAATTTTCAGTGGGTTCCCACATTTTGGCCACCGATTTTCAACGTAGTCTTTTTATGACCTAATATTATGATAAAGTCAGGTGGAATTTTTAAAAATCCCATCAGAAAGGTGATTTTGCAGTGCGACTGCAAAAACTTGTTTCAGAGGAGATTTGAAAACTGACATCTGTCGTGTTCATGAGGTGGCATAATACAAGGGATACGTTGAAGATTAAGGGCCAAAATCTGCAAAAATAAAGTTATGGGTAAACACTGGAACAATTCAACATTTCTTTATAACTTAGTTTTTTTTCCATATTTTGACACCAAATTTTCAACATAGTCTTTTTATGACTCATTCTGAACATGACAGGTTTCCTTTGTAAAATACTGGCCAAAATTTTATTTTGTGCCATAAGTATAAAACCACATTTTGGCTAGGGATTGAAAAAGTAACACCCATCACATTCATTAGGTGGTGTGAAAAGATGGCTATGTTGAAAATTTGGGGTCAAAATACTGAAATTTACCAAAGTTATGAGCGAGTGTTGAAAAGTTGGGATGTACCTTCATAACTTTGCTGTTTTTGAATATTTTGACCCTAAATCTTCAGCATAATCTTCTTATGAGCCCACCTCATGAACCTGATAGGTGAAAATGTTCAAATCCCGTCTGAAAGGTGATTTCGCAGAGCAACTGCAAAATCACCTTTAGGGACAGAGTTGAAATATTTCACTTACTATGTTCATGAGCTGGGGTACCAAAAAGGCTATGTTGAAAATTTTGGGGAAAAATATTATAAATATGACCAAGTTATAAGTACAAGTTCAAAAGGCACTTACCGGATTTCCATAGTTCCCAGGCCATCACTGAAGAGTGAAGATGTCTCTCTGCTTCAAGGAGGATTATGGCACTGGACCCCAAGTAGATAAGTATGGGGTGGTGATGGTGGGTGCTGAGAGTGTGTGTGGGGGTGTCAGGTGGGGGTTGGGTAGTGGCAGTGGGGGTGTGGCGGCAACAGACATCAATGAACTCTTTTCTGTTTTTACAGGTTTTAAAAACATAAGCTCCAGTTCTATTTACATATAGAATTTCTTGAAGTACGTTTACTAAGAATGGATGTGTTGGAAATACTCGGGCAATGTAAAAAAACTGTTTTTTCTGTGAAGAGGATGGGATTCCTTCAAGAGGGGTTAGGATAATTGACAGCCAAGTGATTTCTGTGTTCAAAATGAGGCCCTCCTTTTAAACCTCTGACAGTTGCACATTGTGGGGGGAAGGACAAGGCATAGGCTGATCATGACGCTGATCAGCTGTGCTTGCTGGGTGGCATCATGCAGATCAAAGGAATGAGCCACCCTGTGATTCAAGTGGCTCTTTTCTTTGAACTTCACAAAGTTTCCACCCAGCAAGCCCAAAAGAGTGTCATGATCAGCCTGGTCTCACACTGTCTAGCCCACTGCAGACTGCCCTGTATTGCACAGACAATGACACACCTCCTAATCCACTATCACAGCAACATGTTTGCTTTGCACAAGTGTGAACATTAAAAAGGCACCCACCCATTTCAAACTACAAAATAAAGGGCACTCACCCTTTTTAAACAAAAAAAGTGCACCCGTCTATTAACTAAACATAAATTGTAGTCCAAAGTAACAGTCGCGTCAAGGGGGGTAACATGAGGTGGTGGTGTTGGCTGCTGCCAAAGCTCCCTGGCTGTCACCACTAACAGCTCACCCACCAGCTGGACCAGCAGCCATAGCAAGCAGACCTGTTGGTGAAGAAGATCATCTCTCCTATCCCAAAGGCTGGCGTCCTGCAACACCTCCGGCACCTATGGAAAAAGTACACTGAACTCAGCCAGCTGTGCACACAGGACAAAGGGTACAGCAGTGGCATAAGGTACACAACAGACTTACAACCAACTGACACATGGACCACCATGCTGCTCATAGACGGAGGGAGCCAGACAGCCACAACAGAATGTGTGTGGCATACCAGAGACAGTTTTATAGACCTGAACAGTAAAGGACTGTACAACGAGTGTGCCGCGCTGCAATGGATCATGACCGAGCAGGACTGCACATACAATGAGTGTGCCATGCAAGTGACACACAACACTGGCAGGCATGCCAGATGTGGAAACAGCACAAGGAACAGCAGCACCAATCCAGAGCATGATAGACCATGTAATGGCCTGAGGTACCTGGAGACACACACACACACACACACACACACACACACACACACGCCACCCCTGCTGGCTGCAGGGGCTGGCCCAGGCATACGCATGTTACTTACAACACAGCTATAAGTGAATGACACCATCATGCAGCACTATGTGCAGCAACGGAGGTAACACACGAATGCAGTGGTGTTGTAAGTGGGTGGGTGCTTCCACACTGCTTCATCAGCACAACACCAGTGTGCGAGTTGGAGCTGCCTGGAGGCACCCTGGCCCAGTAGATGCTGGTCCCACCCTAGGTACAGGGTTGCCACTCATACAGAGCTAGTGCAGGACAGTGGTCCTATGAAGACACAGTAGTGTCCGAATATGTGCAGGGCCCTGGCTGTGTACAGTGGAATAATCATACTCTGGACATCACTGTTGGTTATACATTACTGACTATGCATCACAGTGTCGATCACATATGGTAAGGTACATGCAATGCCCACCCATGTCCCCCACCACTGACCCCATGTTACATAAGCCTGGCTGTGTTGTGATACAATGGTGTGGCACCCAGTTCATATGACAGTGGAGATGGCAGTGAGGCAGGAAGACTGCAATGGGTGTTGTATAACACATACAGCATGACACAGTGGTGTACTGGTACAGCATTGGTCCATGCCCACCTCTGCCAGATATGCATACATAGTCCTGGCCTTGTGGCACAACAGACCCAACTGACATTGATGAGTGTGCCGACTGGGGCTGTGAGCATTACTGCCAACTTCCTGGTGCACCAGGTTAGTGGCACGGGGGACACGCCTCTGCTGGGCATAATACAAGCCAAGGCACAGCGCACACACACACACTTAGGGCAGCATGCTTGCTGCAAGGGGATGCACAACAGTAGATTACAAACTCTGATACACCACAGTGTCAGTGGTGGGACAATGCCCCAAGGGCTGGTGAGTGTCCTCAGCAACAACTACATTGGTGCTGCCCCCACAGGTAGGCTTGCAGCCTGGTGAGGCATGCTTGGACAAATGTCTCCAACAACAGAAGTATGCAGCATAATGTAGACGTGCAACCCAGAGGGCAAAACACACAATGCAGGGTACTTATGTGAACGTGTGTCCATGGACTGTCCCACCACAGCCTGGCCATGTTGGGCCCCATCACAGCCTGGCATCTCCTCCTGTTGCCGCTGGCCCTGGTGATGCTGCTCCTGCTCCCTGGTGCTGGCTTGGCCCAGGTATCTGTGGAGGAGGACAAAGGAGATGTGATCAATAGCATGCAGTGGAACATATGGCACAGTACCATAAACCCTAAACAGTACACATGCCCATATACTGATACTGAGCACTAGTAGTCACATATGCATGGTGGGGATGGACAAAATATCATGCGGGGCCATGTCTTACCATTGTGCACAGCTGTGGCATCCCACAAAAACAGGTGTGCCATGGTCCAGGTAAAACTAGAATGCTACATCCCACTGTTATTGCTATGGCCTAGCACTGTGTATGCCAGCCTGTGTAGTACCTGTATCCAGCTGTCCTCACCACCCCTGTCCAACATACCTATAAATGTCAGCTACAGACCATGTACACTTCATAGTAAACAGTAGAATGCATGTAGTCCCAGGTCTCATACAACAGGGGCACAGGGAGCATACCAGTGCAACTGTAGGGGAGGACATTGTACCGTAGGTGTAGCCCAACACAGTGGATGGGCCAGGAGTGGCATACAACATGTGGTATAATAGTATGTAATCCCCCCTCCCTCTTGCTGTCTAGATTGAGGTATGCTAGATGTTAACTTTGGGGGGAGGAAGGCACTTGCAGCCAGAAACACGGTCTCAGAAAATAATGCAACTCATTACCTGGGTTCGGATGAGATGTCTTCAGGGGTGTGACAGCCTTACTTAGCAGTGGAGGTGTACTTCAGCTGTGAGGCAAACTTAATTAATCCAAGAACACAATGAGTCAAATGCTTAAGTCCATTGTCCACTCCAGATTAAAGAAGGAAAAAAAATAGATTTAATTTATCGTATTTGGTTAAACTCACTCCATGGAGCGGTAGGTGCAGATCGCACAGTGGCAAACCATTAGGATGAATTGCCCAATACAGTTCTGTAGGAGACTTTTAATTGTTAGAAGCTTTTACACTGCAGAGTTCCCTCAGGGCTGAACAGGCTCCACAATCCTGGCAGCAGCAAAACAAGAGTGGTCCGAAAGCAGGCCTCAAACAGGATCTTTTCCTCCCCAAACTTCTCTTTTGCACAAAGCTTACTTTTCCAAACTTACTTCACTGAGTCACGTGAACCACTCACTGCTTGGATGGCTACAGATAAATAGAGTAGCCAAAAGTGCGGTCAACACTCCTAACACCAGTGGTTTGAATCTGGATATCTCAAGCTGGATGGTCTTTGATCAGCAAAACAACATTCCAACAGGAAGATACCTAGTCCCCTCCATCCTAAGCCTTGTGTAGCTCTGAGCATCGCAGGGCATCGTTGATAGTCCTGGTAGACTCGGAGACCCATGCACTCTCTGCTTTCAGGCTGAATAGGCTCCCATGCACCTCCTACTCAGCTTAAGTGCCATCGGAAAGGGAGACAGGCTGCCACCACTGCATTCCCTACAACATGGGCTGCTGCCATGGCCAGCATACCCCAAGGGCCTGGTAAGGAGATTTTTTTGCTCTCATACAAGAATGAGAAAACTAAGGGGGAGGGCCTCCCCTGTGCTAACCCCACCAAGGTGCAAGAGAGTCATGAGATGAGACACTTTGTTTCTTCCTGTGCTCTGGCTCCCCACAGGCACAGGTGGTCCCTTACAGCTCATAGACTTCTGACTGCTCCCATTACCCACCGATCTTTGAGGGTAGTGGGCTGGGGTGGCAAACAACCCACCCTGGCCCCAAACCTCAGTCCTCCCAGCAAAACTCTACACGGGCCACCTCCCTCTCTTTTTCTTTGCCTCCCAAAACACAACTCTCTTGGCGCCAAAACCTCTCTACTTATACCCTTGGAATGAGGCCTCCCCTGCCGGCAGGCAGAGTCCCAGCTCCAGACACGGTGGCTACAAAATAAATTAACTAGTAAGCTCCTAAAGGGGGCTTATAAGTACACCATGCATTGCACAACATATGGCTATCAACACCCATGCTGTATAAAATGGACATTGTAGATGGAACAGATGGCAGCCTCTGCAAAGTGCTGTTGTGTATACCTGCCACCACAGCTGCATGTAGACCACATTACTTGACATAGACATCCACCATGACACCACAGCCATGTCAGTGTATTAGTAAACACCCTTGCTGCCATGGCAGGTGCAGCATGCCTGAGAGATCCACAGTGGGTCTTGTTATGTGCAGGGCACCGGGGACATCTATTGGGACAGTGGTCCCATACACCTGCATTGGTAAGACCAGGCTATACATTGGAGCAGGTCCCATAAGACAGAGGGGACACAACAGGGACACATAGGTACAGTACCCAGGAGGTATATTACTTTGGAAACAGTACTGCAGATGGTATGCTATCCAAACCATACATATAGCCTTCTGTACTCACCTGGACTCGACACAGTGACACTCTCTACCATCACCTTCAGCTATTGCAGGCAGCATGGCTCTCTCCATGTAAGGTCATTATAGCGGTGGTGACACTGGTCACTGGTGCGGTTGACCCCTGTGCAGCATGTAAGACACCTCCCCACAGATGCCCACACCTTGCACCTGGACCTGCCAGCCTTGGCCCCCTCACCCAGTAGCTGGTCCTCCCTAGCCAACATCAGGTCAGCCAGGTTGACCAGCTCTGCTGCACACCTGATATTCCACTGGATTACAGCCCTGCTCCTTCTTCCACACATTATTTTGGTGCGCCTAGTCCCAGTCCTCACACCAAGCTAGTAACAGGTTCTTGGTGCTATGGGTGTGGCCTTTCCATCTGCGCAACACACTTCAGCATTAATGCTGTGTTAATATTAATTCTAACCCCAGTAATGCTCAGACCATTCATAACTTTGTGCAGTCATCCTGATGGGTTGGACTGCCCGGAGAGATGGAACACATGCAAATGATGGACTGCTTTGCATGTGAGCATCTTTCAAATACTGCCTCTACCAACTGTAGTGTTCTAAGCCCTTAAAATTTTTCTCTCCGCCTGAAAGTCTGGTTGCTCGGAGTCTCTGTCGCCCTCTTTCGCGTGAAGAAGAAAAAAAAAGTTTCAAAACCATAAGTATTTTTAGTTTCTTTTACTGCTTCTACTAATTTGTTAGTTTTATATAGTTTATTATTGTTTAAATTGTTGTTTTCTCAGTTCCTCGCGGGTCGGTATAACTGTGAGGGATCCGAGCTAATTGTAACTTTGTTTCGGTTCTCTAACTAAAGAACCTATTCATTTTCATTTAAATTTGGTCCTTAAAGTTTTTATTTGTAACTGCTTTTCATCGGTTACAGAACCGCTGAACCGGTTCATATTTCATCTCCTTTCTTGGTTCCATCGGTTCCCTATTGGTTCCGGAACTGAGCGCAAAAAAAAAAAGTAAAAGCCTTTTAAGCTGTTTAAATAACCGCATTAGCTTTTGGTATTAGCGGTTGAGGTTTTTCATTTTATATTTCACCATGACTGAGAAACCTAAAAAGAGAACCAGTGAACCTGGTTTTAAAAACTGTTTGAAGTGTGGAGATGTGTTTGCCAAGGCAGACAAGCACACCTTATGTGTAGCTTGTCTGGGTTTTGAATATTTGGACCAGGGATGTGAAATATGCAAAACATTCCCAAAAAAAACTGCTGAAAAATGCCTTGAAAGGCTTCACAAAAAGTTTCTAAGGGGTCCCTCAGGCTCTGACCAGCTGACACCCCAGTCTGTTGTGGTTGAATTGACAAGTGCTTCTACCCCTGCCCCTGATACGGGCAAAAAAGGGGCAAAAAGAGGGAAAGAACTGGCTGACTCCCCGGTTCCCTCAAAGAAATTAAAGAAGCTCAAACATGCAGAACCCTCTCCTGCTAAACCAGGGGCTTCTGCGCAGCAGCCTGTCATGCCTTCAGCTCAAGACATAGCCCAGGCGTTCAAAATTATTCAGGCTCTGCAAAGCATCATCCCTTAGCCTCCTGCCCCTCCCAAGGGTCCCCAGGTTGCTGCTTCTGTGTTGCCTCCTGCTCCAGAGCAACAATATTTCAAAGAGGATGATGACATTTATGAAGAAGACGAACCTATTCCCCCAGAGGTTTCCCCTGAGCAGGAATTTGACTCTCCTCCCAGAGTGTCTGAGGATTTTTCCTCCCATTTTTCTTTTCTAAGAAGAATGGCAGATGCTCTGGACATCAACACAACAGAGCAAGTGGAAAATGAGGAGGAGATTGAGTACCTCAGTATGATGGGTTTAACACCCACAAAAGCCCTCCTCCTTCCAGTATATAAATTCTTTAAGAAGGATGCTATGAAGTTCCTCCAGACCCCAAACTCTATTTCTCCTATTGACAAGAGAATTGATAAAAAATATCAGCTGAACAGGGAGGGAGCTGAATTCCTTTTCTCCCACCCTGATCATCAGGGGGTTATACAGCAAGCTGCCTGTGATAAGGCTAAGGTCCCTCTGTCCTCACACCCTCCAGAAAACTGCACAGTATGGTCAAAAAGGGCTATCTGTCAGCCTCATTGGCCATGAGACAGGCCACTTTTCAATCTTATGCTACCCAGTATCAGAAATCCCTGTGGCGGTCGGTACTGGCAATGTCCATGAAGGCCACCCCACTCTTGTCAGATGACCTGGCAGAAACTGCCAGGTTTGGGCTAGAGGCGGCCAAGTACCAGTTCCAAATGGCTGCTGATTTGAATTACACTGCAGCCAGATGGATGGCTAATACAGTGGCTCAGAGGAGGTTTGCTTGGCTTAGGGCCACAAACCTCACTCAGGATACCAGTCAAAGGCCTGGATTTCCCACTGGAAGGAAATCTGCTGTTTGGGAGTCCACAGTGGCCTATATGAAAAAGTGGATGAATATAAGGCTACTTATAGAAGTAACTCTGCTAGAGACAGAGCTTCCTCATCTACTAAGCCCTATGGAAGGGGGGCTAGGGGTCGTCCCTTTTTATCACGACCTTTCTTCCAGCCAGTAGCCATGCCCCAATACCAGCAGTACCCCGCTCCGGGCTACTCAAGGGGTAGGGGTAGAAGGGGCTCCAGGTGAGGGACTCAGCCACAACCTCAGCCCCAGTCTAAGCAGAACCCCTGAGATGCAAGTCACCTCCTCCCTACCTGTTGGAGGCAGACTGTCCCATTTCTTCCCCCTCTGGTCAACCATTACCACAGACAAGCAGGTGCTGGGGGTAGTGGGCAAAGGTCTGTCTCTGCAGTTCAAATTTCTTCCTCTAAAAAAACCCAGGGTTTCTACCTCCCCACCTGTAGCACAAATCTCATTGCTAGAGGCAGAGGTCCAGAAGCTGCTTCAGCTCAAAGCAGTGGGATTAGTCCCTGCAACCCTGAGAGGAAGAGGTTTTTTACTCCAGATACTTCCTAACAACAAAGAAAAATGGTGAGTGGCAGCCAATTTTGGATCTCAGAGCTTTAAACAAACACCTGAAAAAGCCAAAGTTCAAAATGGTCACTTTGGCTCGGATTCTACCAATAATCCAGAAAGGGGACTGGCTGGCATCTCTGGATTTACAGGACGCTTATTTCCACATCCTCATAAAGGAATCTTACAGAAAATATCTCAGATTCAGACTCCCATCAGGTCATTATCAGTTTGCAACCCTACCCTTCGGCCTTCCCTCAGCACCAAGGGTGTTTACAAAATGCCTAGCAGTTGTGGCATTTCTTCGAAGACAGGGAGTGACTGTCTTTCCATACCTGGATGACTGGCTGATAGTAGGCAAATCACCAGAGCAGGTCACAACCTCTCTAAGGCTTACACAGAATCTTCTGGAATCTCTAGGTTTCATAGTAAACCAGAAAAAATCTGTCTTCGCCCCTACACAGACTTTACAGTTCATAGGGGCAGAGATCAGCACCCTGCAGGCCAGGGCCTTTTTACCACTAGACAGGGTGCAAAGTCTTCAGGCCATAGCAAATTCCTTCAAATTGAATGGCCAAAAAACAGCCAGGCAATTTCTGCAGCTCTTGGGTCCTATGGCTGCATCCACAGGTACAGTGCAGGGTTCCAGGTTTCACATGAGACACATCCAGTTTCACCTCAGGACTCATTGGAGTCAGAAAAAAGACCATTTCTTAAAGCTCATTCTGGTGACAAGGCCCCTGTTACAAGCCCTCTTGTGGTGGAAAAAGTAATCCAACCTAAGACAAGGAGTCCCCTTCCAGAAGGAGGATCCTTTACTAATCCTCACAACAGATGCACCCCTGCTGGGCTGGGGTGCCCATCTAGGGGAGTACACAACTCAGGGTACCTGGTCAAAAGCAGAGTCCCTCCAGCATATAAATCTGCTGGAAACTCAGAGCAGTGCAGCTGGCACTAAAGGTTTTCTCTACACTAGTAATGGGCAAGGTGGTACAGGTCAGAACAGACAATACCACCACTATGTATTACATAAACAAGCAGGGTGACACCCGATCAGGTCCCCTATGCACAGAAGCCATGAGAATTTGGGCTTTGGCATATTCTTTAAAGGTGTCCCTGCAAGCCGTCCATCAGCCAGGAAAGGACAATATCTTGGCAGACACACTGAGTCAAATCAATCAGTCCCATCACGAATGGGCATTGAACAAGCAGGTGGTACAGGTAATTTTCAACAGGTGGGGCATTCCAGAGATAGACTTATTCGCATCCCACCAGAACCACCAGTTGCCTCAGTACTGTTGCAGGCCACCAGCCCAGGGCACAATCCCTCTGGATGCCTTGGTGCTGGATTGGTCGGGCAAGTTTTTCTATGCATTCCCCCTTTCACTCTGGTTTTCAGGGTGCTGCTGAAACTCAGATCCCTCTCAGCTTCTCTGATATTGATAGCTCCAGATTGGCCCAGGCAGCCATGGTACTCTCTTCTGCTCTCCATGGCAGTGAGCAGGCCAATAAGCTTGCCTCTCAGGCACAATCTTCTAACCTCCAATCAGGGAACATTGCTATTCCCAAATCTCAAGTCTCTTCACCTCAAGGCATGGCTCTTGAGAAGTTAGAGTATGCAGGCTTGAACCTTTCTGACGCTGTATTAAACATTTTGAAAGGTTACAGGAAGCCTTCAACTAAGAAAGCTTATTCTGCTAAGTGGAAAAGATTCTCTTTCTGGTGCTCTACTAGAAACTTCACCCCAAATGATGCAGGGGTCTCAGTGGTGTTGGATTATCTAACTCACTTGCATTCACAAGGTCTGCAACCCAGTTCCTTGAGGGTCCACCTTGCAGCAGTATCTACATACCTGTCTGCTAGGACAAAGGTATCTGTAGCATCAAATCCCATTTTCGAAAGATTTTTCAAAGGCCTAATGCATTTGCACCTCCCTCACAGGGCACCAGTGCTCGCTTGGGATCTTAATGTATGTATAGCAAGGTTGATGCAGGCTCCCTTTTAGCCCATGGCTACAGCCCATTTAAAGTTTGTTACCTGGAAAACAGTTTTCCTGGTAGCAATTACTTCAGCAAGAAGAATCAGTGAGCTTCAGGCTCTCTGTGTCGACCAGGACTATATTTCCTTCCACGGGGATAAAGTAGTCCTCAGAACAAATAGACAATTCCTTCCCAAGGTGGTTTCAGATTTCCATCTGAACCAATCAATCACTCTGCCTGTCTTCTTCACAGACCATGCAAGCTCTGGTGAAAGAAGGCTTCACAGTCTGGATGTGAAAAGAGCTCTTAGCTACTACATGACAGCTACTAAAGGCCATAGGCAAGATAAAAAAACAACTTTTCCTTACATATGGGGATGTTGGAATGGGCAAACCAGCCTCAAAAAGATCAATTTCTCAGTGGATTGTTCAGTGCATTCAATTCTGCTACAATAAAGCAGGTAAAGAGTCCCCAGCTGGGCTGAGGGCTCATTCAACAGGAGGAACAGCTGCCACTATTGCATTTGCTAGGGAGGTGCCATTGTTGGACATTTGTAAAGCAGCTACTTGGAAATCAGTACACACCTTTGCAAAGCATTATAATTTGGATATTTTGTCCAGAAGTGACGCCAAGTTTGGCTCAGCAGTCCTGCAAAGTCTCTTTCCAAAATAAGTTCTGTGCCCACCACCTGGGGGTACTGCTTGGTAGTCTGCACAAAGTTATGAATGGTCTGAGCATTACTGGGGTTAGAAGAAAAAATTACTTACAGAAACATGGTACACCGAGAACCACGAATGGGATGTCAACATACCAGGGTACACAATCTACAGAAGGGACAGGGAAGGCAAAAGAGGAGGTGGAGTAGCTCTATACACAAGGGAAGGGATCAAAGCTACAGAACTAAAAAGTAAAGAGGGAGGACAAGAGGCACTCTGGGTTACCTTGGAGATGGGGAATGGCATCACAATCCGCATGGGGATTGTATACAGACCCCCGTCTCAAGGGGAGGAAATGGACAAGAAAATGATAGAGGACATTCTCAAAATGGCTGAAAAAGGGAGATACTGTTGATGGGGACCTGAATATGCAGATGTTAACTGGAGGACATGTACTGCAGCCACATCCAAGAGCAGGGTCATTCGATGCCCTGCAAGGCAGACCTTAGACAGCTAGTGATGGAACCCACTCGGGAGGGAGCAATACTAGACCTGGTACTCTCAAATGGAGAGAGGATCACAAATTTAGAAGTCAGTAGACATCTGGGAACAAGCGACCACTGCACAGTGTGCTTCACAATGAGCACAACCATGGAGATAAGCCATACAAAAACAAGGATACTGGACTTTAGAAGGGCTGACTTTGGCAAAATGGGTGAACACCTGAAGAATGCACTAGCAAATGGCCAAATAGGAGGGGTGGAAGAACAATGGAGAAAAATCAGAACTGCCATCATAGAGGCAACAAGTCTTTGTGTAAAACAAAGAAAACAAAGCAGAGTAAAAAACCACTATGGTTCTCAAAAGAGGTGGCAGGGAAGGTTAAGGAGAAAAAAGGCTGCATTCAAAAAGTATAAGGAATCACAGAGGAGCACGACAGGAACTGTATCAACTAAAGCAGAAAGAAGTAGGAAAGGCAGTCAGAATAGCAAAGGCACAAACCGAGGAAAAAATAGCCAACTCGGTCAAAAAGGGGGATAAAACCTTTTATAGGTACATTAGGGAGCATAGAAAGGTTAAGGGAGGGATAGTGAAGATTAATAAAGGAGAGGGGAGGTGGGCAGAGGGAGACAGTGAAAAAGCAGAGATACTGAATGAATATTTTTGCTCAGTATTCACAAAAGAAGATGAGGAGCAGTTACCTAAACCAGACAATAGAAGCACTCTGGGTAGGGGGGTTGATACCAGTCCATTAACAGAAGAAAGAGTCCTGAAAGAACTCCTAAAACTTAAGGTGGACAAAGCAATGGGGCCTGACAGGTTCACCCAGAATCCTGAAAGAACTGCTAAGGGGGGACCTAGTGACACCACTGACCACACTTTTTAACAAATCATGGCAGGATGGGGTGGTACCTGAGGACTGGAGGAGGGCAGATGTGATTCCCTTTACAAAAGTGGGAGCAAGGCAGAAGCAGGAAACTACAGACCTGTAAGTTTGACCTCAGTGGTAGGGAAAATGATGGAATCACTTCTGAAAGAAAGAATTATTGAGCACCTAGAGGCCAGTGGGGCACAGGACCCAAAGCAACATGGATTTACAGCAGGAAGATCATGTCAGACTAATCTAATTGATTTCTTTGACTGGGTGACCAAAGTAATAGACCAAGGAGGGCTGTGGATATAGCCTACCTAGACTTTAGCAAGGCATTTGACACAGTCCGCACAAAGATTAATAATCAAGTTAAGCCAGCCTGGGAGTGGGTCCCAGGGTGGTAGCCTGGAGTAGCGAACTGGCTGCACAACAGGACACAGAAGGTAATAGTGAATGGAACATTCCGAAGAAGGGGGTTACTAGTGGAGTACCTCAGGGCTCAGTACTGGGTCCAATCCTCTTTAACATCTTTATAAGTGACATTGCAGAGGGTCTGGAGGAAAGTTATGCCTCTTTGCAGATGACACAAAGATCTGTAACAGAGTTGATACACAAGAGGGGGTAGAAAAGATGAGAAGGGACTTGGCAAGGTTGGAGGAATGGTCAGACATATGGCAACTTAGATTCAATGCAAAGAAGTGCAAAGTAATGCACCTGGGAAACAAAACCCAGGAGAAGAGTACACAATAGCAGGGGAGGTACTAACAACAACAAAAATGGAAAGGGACCTGGGAGTAGTCATATCAGATGACCTAAAGGTGGGTAAGCAATGTGAAAAGTCAGTAAGGAGAGCCAGGGGGATACTGGGATGCATAGGAAGGGGCATCACAAGTAGAAAAAGGGAAGTGATTATCCCTCTATACAGACAGTTGGTGAGACCCCATCTGGAGTACTGTGTGCAGTTTTGGAGACCTCATCTATGCAAGGACATAGACAGGATGGAAGCAGTCCACAGGAGGGCAACTAAAATGGTGCAGGGTCTACATCAGAAACCATATCAAGATAGACTGAGAGAGCTTAATATGTATACCCTTGATGAAAGGAGGGACAGGGGGGCATGCTAGAAACGTTCAAGTACCTCAAAGGAATCAACAAAGTCCAGGAGGGTAGCATCTTTCAGAAAAAGAGATGTGTAAGAACAAGGGGGCACAGTTTAAAGATAGAGGGACGGCTCAGGGGGTAATGTGAGAAATTCTTTTCACGGAGAGAGTGGTGGATACATGGAACAGCCTTCCTGAGGAGGTCATTGGGTCTAAAACAGTGGGGAAATTCAAACATGCATGGGACAGACACAAAGCAATTATAGTGGGCGGTTGCAGGAAGCAGGCTGTTGGTTAACTAGAATCTGCAGCTTATCTAGTAGGTAGGGAAATGTGCAGACTGGGTGGGCCAAGAGGTCCTTTTCTGCCGTCAAAGTCTATGTTTCTATGTTTCTATAGTAATCTTCTTTCTTCCCAGTGATGCTCATTCATAACTCCTTCCAATCCTCCCCTTCCAGAACTTAAGCCTCTGCATTCCGCATGCTAGTGCCACATAGCCATATCCTTCTGGGTACATTTCTCTATGCTAGACAGAGTTTTACCAGAGTTTTTCTGTCTCTCAAAATAGTTTTTCTCATTCTATGGTGAACACCATTATTATATTTAGATATAGCTCCTCCTTTGGAATTTTTTCAAGTAAGTTGTTTATTAGACTAATCCTAAAAATGTTTTATTAATTAGTAATCATTTATGGTAAAATTTTTCCATGTTGCCTGATTTCCAGGTTTCTTACAAATCTGAAGGGCTTAGAACACTACAGTTGGTAGGGGCAGTATTTGAAAGATGCTCACGTGCAAAGAATTCCATCATTTGCATGTGTTCCATCTCTCCGGGCAGTCCAACCCATCAGGATCACTGCACAAAGTTATGAATGTCTGAGCATCACTGGGAAGAAGGAAGATTACTATGGTAAGTAATTTTTTCTTAGTGCTGTGCTAATCATGCTTCTGGGGGCGCCATTTGCGCACTGCAGGCAAGGGTGGCACGTGTAGATTGTGGGTATGTGCAGATAAATACTGTACATGCTCAATGCCTTTGCATGACATCATAGCATGCATGCTGTCACTGTACAATGATGTTGTTCATGACATGTGGTGTCATGTCTGTGCTGCATATGGATGTAGTGCAAGGGCAAATACGATAGTGATTAGGGCTAACCAGCAATATTCAAATATAGTATGCAAATGCACTAATTTAACATTCTGATGGCAAAATTCACATTAGCATGTCATTACTGGACTGTATTCATTTATTTGCATGCCTAATTGCATATAAAAGGAGCAAAGTGCACCACCAGATTCTACAGAGGATCTGCAGGCAGCTAGAGATAAGTGATTTGTGGAATGACGTAGCTACAATAGGGACATGAGTGATCAAAGCACTCTGTTTATGCTGTAGTAGGACTAGACTATTGCTGTATCTACACATGGCCAAGTGCAGTGATAGGCAGGCAGCTAGCTGTGTGTTGGACCTGGACATGCAGGAACACATACTTGTCCTGGCAAGGGGGCACCAGGGCCTGCATGACACTTTACCTTTGCTCAGCACTAAGGTGTGTGTATACAATGCTCAATGCTGTCTGCCCTCCCTATTTCAAACAGGAAGCAAAATGGATGATTCCTGGTGCCAGAGGATGTGAGTGTTTGCTCAGACCTATATGGAGCATGACGTTTTTGTCAGCCAATGGAGGGAGACCAGGTCAGAAATCAGCCAGGCCTGAGATACCATCACCAAGGCTATAAATGCTGTGGGAGGAACAGACCAGACTAAGAAGGAAGTGAACAAGAGGGCCCGGGACCTCAAACAAAAGGCAAAGGAGGTGATGGTCAAGGCAAGGGCAAACTGCTAGGCCACAGGCGGTGGGCTCAGCACTGTGGTGCCCCTAGCTCCTGCAGAGGAGTTGATGACTGCAGCTGTGCACCATACTCAGGTGACTGGCATCCCGGGAGGTGGATATGAGATCCAAATTGGACCAACACAGCCATGTGAATGATCATGTTGACCCCATCATGTAGTGCTTCTCTGTGCACATGCAACAGTGGTGTTGTTCAAGTTCAAGTTTATTGCAGGAAAACTCCATTGAGCAAGCTCATTCACAAGGAGGTCCTGTGACATAAACACTTAAAGTACAAACACAGATAGGTAATAACAGTATATACATGAAATACACGTTACATGATGCAGGCTGGATATACATACAAGGATACCACATAGGGTGACCGCAGGTGGTAAACATTGATATGAGACAGGGAAGCGACTTATAGGTCGCATACTGATAAATGAAACATGATGACTGGTGTGATTTGATTTAATCAAATCAAATCAAATCAAATATACAGTATTTTGGCAGCTAGGACAAACAACAGTCTACAACTGATATGGGAGGGAGGAGAGATTTGATAGAGTAGCAGTGGAGCGTAAGCAAAGATAAAGCCAGGAGTAGAAGGGGAAGGGAAAGCAGTTAATATGACAAATCAATTATACCTTACCAGTGGATAAATATGGCACACATGGGGAAGGAAGAGACTTAATGACAGTTACAGGTGTCTTTTATTTTGGCTGAACTTAGCGATTTGTAGAAGTTTATTGAAACTGTGCTAGTTAGTTTCAGTACGGTTTGTAATTGGTTCCAAATGGATGGAAGGTCATATGCAATAGCACGTTTACCAAAGGAAGCCCGTGTCCTTGGTATGTCAAGCATAATAAAGTCAGATTTTCTTAGCAGTATACACTATGTGAGATACTAATAAGGAAGAGATAGCTTGGCAATTTCTGCAGGAGCAGTTTAAGAGTCCATAGCCCAACATGGAGCAGGCGTCTAGTAGTAAGGATGTCCAACCAACAGCTGCATATAAGTCACAGTGGTGACGGTAAGGGAGTTGGTAATGAACACATGTATGCGGTGATAAGGATGTCCAGTTTACTTAGATTTGCAAGAGTGGTGGAGGAATAGATTACATCACCATAGTTGAGTAGGGGAGAAAAGTGGCCTGTACAAGCTTGTTTCGAGTTTCAAGGGGAAAAGGGCCTATTTCTGTAGAAGAAACCTAACCTTGCTTTTAACCTTCTAGAGACATCTTCGATGTGGTCACTGAAAGATAATTTATTGTCGATCCAGATACCTAGATATTTAAATTTGGTTACAACTTCCAGAGGCTCGTTTAGCGTGGTGACAATGAAGTCTTGGGCAAGAGTATTGGGGGGGCCTGAGACAGCACTGCGGGAGAATATCATCGCTTTAGTCTTCTTGGCATTGAGCAGAAGCTTTGCCTTTATTAAATTATGCTCAAGTTGTGCGAAGTGTTGTTCCTAGTAGGTTCTCTGACTAATTGCCCAAGACCTAGCTCGTCACAAAGGGATTTGAGGCCATGTGATTTAGGTGACAGCCAGTCCATATTTAGATCTCCTAGAAATATTGTTTCAGTTTTTGCATCTGCGAACATGGATTTCAAAAGATTAAGGACTTCATCACCACCAGACGGGGGTCTGTAGCCACCTAGGATAGTGATACATTCCGAGGAGGGGAGATGAAGGCTCAGCGAAACTAACTCAAATTCCTTGGCTAGAGATTTGCAACAATATTGGTGACCAAGTACTTAGATTTGGCATAGATAACCACACCCCCGCCTCTAGACTCTCTATCTGCTCTAAATAAATTGTAGCCCTGCAGTGATATTTGTTGATCAGTGTTCATCTTTTTTAACCACGACTCAGTAATTATGATAAGGTCTGGGTTAACGTGTGCAGCCCAGTCTTGCAGCTGTACAAGTTTTTTAGGCAGGCTTAAAATGTTGACCATCATCATTTTGAGACCTGTGGCCTCTGCAAAATCGATAGGCGAGGTAAGTTGTAGGGGGGGGCCAGGGTTGAGCTCCATATTTCCTGAGCAGAGAAGAAGCAGAAGTATAACTTTCTTTAAGGAGCTTATAAGAAAGGAGACTGCTTTTTTATTTCTTTAAAGCAACCATATCGTGCTGAAGAGGCGGCCACTGTAATGACAGTTGATTGTGATCAATGTAAGTGCTTGGGTAGACATAGGTGAGGACAGTAGCAAAGGGTGTAGGCTAACCCGGGGAATAGGCTAAAGGGAGAGGAGAATGACAGAGTGTCTGCAGTGAGACTGTTATAACATTAGGTATTGATAAGGTACATTGGAGAACTGAATTGCATTGAGGTACTTGAATTGCACTGTATTGTTGAAAACTCTGCACCTTAGGAGCAATAAAACACAATAAGGAGCCATGGTCCCAGATTGAGTGGTCTCGTGATTTGTATTAGTGCAATATTTTCTAGGCAAGAAATTTGCCCACCAAGGTACCCATTTAAAACATAGATGAGAAAATACAGCAGAAAGGGGAACAAGGAGATCAGGAGCAGCTTAGTTAGTGGCCATCCACCCTTCAGACTCAAGTCCCCTTGTAGCAGAACCGGGAAAGAAGTAGAATGATAATGCAGGCCATGTTGCCCACGAAAGAATACGGTGATTTTTGTAGAAGACCAAGAATCCCTCTAGTGGCAGGTCTGTATAACCTGCTAATGGAAAGGTAGTTAGACTTATCGGAGCCAAGGCAGAGTGCTTGGATGGGGTGGGGGGCGCTGCAGGAATAGCAGTCAGACAGAAGAGGTGTAAGCAATTTAAAACAGTAGTAGAAATTACAATCCAGCTAATACAGTAGAAAAACTCCTAATAACACAGTAGAAATGTGCTTAGTTCTATGGAAAGTCTAACAAAGTGCCAGGTGTCTATAGCAGGGGAAAACTCCTGCCAGTCAGAGTGGGTTTGCTGGAAGCACCCGTGTTCTGATTGGCTGCGCTGTCCATACCTTCCAAGGAGCTGCAGGCGGGTGTCCTGGTCTTGGTCGGTGGCTGGCTGGGTGCCGGCCGACCGTGGTGAGCTGGAACTGCCCTGTTCAGGGACAAGCAGCTTCCAAGGAGCTGCAGGCGGGTGTCCTGGTCTTGGTCGGTGGCTGGCTGGGTGCCGGCCGACCGGGTGAGCTGGAACTGCCCTGTTCAGGGACAAGCAGCTTCAAGGAGCTGCAGGCGGGTGTCCTGGTCTTGGTCGGTGGCTGGCTGGGTGCCGGCCGACCGTGGGTGAGCTGGAACTGCCCTGTTCAGGGACAAGCAGCTTCAAGGAGCTGCAGGTGGGTGTCCTGGTCTTGGTCGGTGGCTGGCTGGGTGCCGGCCGACTGTGGGTGAGCTGGAACCGCCCTGTTCAGGGACAAGCAGCTTCCAAGGAGCTGCAGGCGGGTGTCCTGGTCTTGGTCGGTGGCTGGCTGGGTGCCGGCTGACCGTGGGTGAGCTGGAACTGCCCTGTTCAGGGACAAGCAGCTTCCAAGGAGCTGCAGGCGGGTGTCCTGGTCTTGATCGGTGGCTGGCTGGGTGCCGGCCGACCGTGGGTGAGCTGGAACTGCCCTGTTCAGGGACAAGCAGCTTCCAAGGAGCTGCAGGTGGGTGTCCTGGTCTTGGTCGGTGGCTGGCTGGGTGCCGGCCGACCGTGGGTGAACTGGAACTGCCCTGTTCAGGGACAAGCAGCTTCCAAGGAGCTGCAGGCGGGTGTCCTGGTCTTGGTCGGTGGCTGGCTGGGTGCCGGCCGACCGTGGGTGAGCTGGAACTGCCCTGTTCAGGGACAAGCAGCTTCCAAGGAGCTGCAGGCAGGTGTCCTGGTCTTGGTCGGTGGCTGGTTGTGCTTTGCATATCTGTGAGGGGAGGGGGCGTGGTGACGTGGGCCAAGACTGGACAAGCGAAGTGTACAGGCTCAGGTTATACGGCACTAATCTGTGTTCTGAGTACATATCCTAACATAGCCCTATACATGCATCCTTTATGGGCTGCAGTACACCGTGCATGTGTCCCATCACTGTTGAATGATTTATTACAGATTTATTACAGACCTTCCCTCCAGCACCCATCATTGCTCTCTTTACATGGCAGTCAATTGGACATCCCTACAGCACAGAAGAAAAAGGAATGCTGCAATCTGGATCTTTAAAGCTTTATCAGGCAAACTCCCTCCTATATCTCAGACTGTTTCACCCGAATCACATCTAGGCCACACCTTAAGGATCAATAAGCTCATTATGCTAAAGATTCCCATTACCTGCACCGGTTTGGGAGGGCTGCTATCAGCTATTCCCTAGCATTTGTCTGGAACTCACTCCAAAAATCTATGAATCTGAATACCCTCTTACCCTTATCATCCTTCAAAAGATTATACACCGCCCTATTTCCAGAGTTGTGCAACTGCTTCCATAAGGCCTAGTCTCCCATCCAACCTACACCCCTCCCTTCTGCAATCCACTATGTTTATGTAACCCCCCTGCAAATGGGGGTTCCCAAAAGACTTCCAGGAGCTTGCTTGAATGCTCCAAGCCTGAATGGTGTTTGGCGTTTAAGCCATTTATCAGTGAGTGTTTTTAGAACCTCTGGTACTGTCTCTTTAAGAGCTGTCTGCTTGCAGACATAATTAGTTTGTATGGGGGACTGTGTGTTTCTTTGATTGAGTACCACTCAAGCTGCTGCAATTCACCCCATTTTTGCAGTCACTAGAGTGCAAAGGAACCTGTCTGAAAGATGTAACTGATTGCCAGAAATCATTTACAGTAATAATAAAATTACAGTTTGTCTAACCTGCTTTTGCAGTCAGAACTGTCTGCCTAGTTCCCATTCTGGTTTTGAACTGCTGAACTGGACCAATCAGTGTGGGTAAACTAGCTCTAAAATGATGCCTTGACGAATCAGAACTTGGGACTCATAATCTGAGCCAGCCACAAGAGGATTGTATGGGCAGTGACTCTGGGAGATGTAGTTTAGACTTGTGCCTTTTTGGACCAACAGCAGCAGTCTATTGTGAGTGACAGCCAATCCAGTCAAGAACTGGGAGGAACTCAAAGGAAGTGCCGTTTTTGTCTGTTGGGAGTTTCAGTTTGAGATCTGAAAGTGAAGGGGAAAGAAACCCTGTGCTCCTTCAGTGCACAGTTTCAGTCAAAAAGTGTGCAAGGCCCAGAGTTCCGGTCTACAACTTGTGTAACTGCTTGTTAGGACTGAACCGTCCTGTGAAAAGAATCAAAGGATCTCTGAAGAGTAGAAACCAGGCTCACCCTGTAGAAGACTGAAGAAATTGTTGAATTACACTCGGTCTGTCAGGAACTGAATCTGCTGTGTGTTCTCCTGGTTGTGTGCAGTAATTGCGATTGGGATACAGATGCAGCCTGCCTGGTATAGTGCTTTCTTTTTACCATATAAATGTGTGAGAGTCTCTTGGAGATCAAAGTAGCCCTGCTGACATTGAAGGACCATATCTTCTTTGGAGGTCGTGAGTACTAATTCGGGGTTGCTCCTGTTGAATTGCCACATTAAATCCAAATGGAATTACTGTACTGCTGACTGTTTAATTTTTCCTTTTCTCTGTGTGAAAGGGCCCTACCAGCTGCCACGGTTTGGACTAGCCACTAGGGCTTGGGTACCCAGGGACAGTAACTGATAGGATAGGCCTGTGCACAGAGCCATAGGTAGATTATTAGAGTGATAAGCTAATTAACCTGATTTCCCTGTCCTTGTTATATCCCCTAAATAAATCAGAGCTGCTTGTTTCAGCAAAGTTGTACTGCCTGAGGTATTTGTCTATGTTAAGTACTGTGACTGTGATTGTTGCACTGTATCTCATTCTGAGGAGGTCCCAGTGCCGGAACCAGACCTGGGGTAAGTGTATACTGTGAAGGTAATTCTGATATATTGTGTGGGCCACTAGTGAGAAGAAAGGGGTTGCAGTGTCCCAGAGGGCTGTGACCAAGTTAGTTTAACTATTGCAAACCCTGACCTCTGGGTGGAGGCACCGCCATTGGATCCAGGCCCCTCAACCTGTTAGTGGCAAATCAGGCAGGGGTAGTAGCCCTGGGATAGCGCCATCTGGGGTTACATCTTGGAGGCTCACCGCTGGGATTGTGTGTCCTCTAGTGGCCATATTCTGAACCACTGTTAAGAAAAAATGGGTACCCGACAGAAGTGGCTGTGCACCGGCTGGTGGAGTGGTGTACTGGGGAGGAGATCGACCCCCAAAATGCTATGCTTATCCTGGACATCCCCTGGGTATCAATACGGACACTGTGCAGGGAGTACTTTCCAAGGTGGAAGGTTTACAAAACCCTGTGGTGGTGGGTCGGCATGCTAATCTGCTCACCCACACTTTCCTGGCCCTAGTAGAGTTTAAGGATCCCATAGATAGCTCCAAAGTGCCACAGACCATTACCCCAGAGGAGCCCTCACTGCTTGGAGAGTGATAACTAAGGACAGTAAAGACCGAGGGAATCAGCCCCACCACTATCTGAAACTTTTGAGGAGAAATTTGCTGAATGGTTGCTGGGAGGGAAAACTGTGGAGGACTTGAAGAAACTATTCTTGCCACCTGGGGTGTTCCTCCCCAACACCCTCTCCTGCTCCAGTGCCGTGAATGGTGACTGAACCAATGCAGACTCCTATTTCTGCACCTGCCATTAGTCACGACTCTTACGAAGGTTGAGGATCTTCTCTGGCACCCTCCCACCCCCAAGGGGAGGATGACTGGGAGACCTGGATAGACTATGTTGCCCCCAAGTGCTAGAATGGCAATGCTCGGGAGGCAAGCGAAAGAGGGTTAGTGAGAGCCTCCGAGGTCCTGCCCTGGCTACCATCCGTGCTAAACGGGCCAGTAACCCTGAAGCGACTGCACAGGCCTATCTTGAGGCCTTGGAGAAATGTATGGGAGCCCAGATTCTGATGAGGACCTATGGTGGAGAGTAAGAAATGCACAACAGTACCAAGGGAGTTGTTGTCGTGTATGTCTCTCGGCTGGAAAATTAGTTGCAAGAATGCCTCAGAAAGGGTAGTTTGCCAGCGATTGAACTAGACGAACCAGACTGGACAGAATCCTTAAGTCTGCCCCTTCTCAGAACTGCTGTTGCTTCAGTTACGCCTGGCAAATCGACTGGAATCCCCACCCTCCTATGATGAGTTAATGAGAGAAATTCGAGGAGTTGAGAAAAGGCGACCTCGGAGGTACCTGCACCAACAGCTGTGGCTCGACCCAGTGACTGAGGGTGACCCATCAAGTGAAGTTCAGGGCAGAGGTTGACAGTCAATGAGTGCTCTGACAAGGAAAAGATATGCCACAATGGGGTGAACTGTTGAGAGAGATCCGAATTCAAAAACAGTCCCTTTATGAAGGCCACGCCTGCAATGCAGGGCCCTGACCTATATCCGACTGCATCTGCTATGGGGTGGGGGTACCCACCCATGTATCTCCTGCTGATAACAGCTCCAAACTCAATTCCTTGACCATGGAAGTGCAGAAACTGACGAGATGTCTCCAAATGCTTATCACGCCGCAGACAGAGATGGCACCCAGGTTTCCAGTTAGTAATACCCCGCCCTGGCTCCCGTGTGGCGCCTCGCCAGCTCAAACTCCAGAAAGTATGTTTTGCTATAATTGTGGGAAAGATGGGCACATGAAAGGGAATGCCAGTCCCCAAAAGACACTGACAAAGTTGCATATAGGCTACAAGGAGCTTCGGAGAAGAAATCAGTGGTTAAGAGGTGCGACATGATCCCAGTGAGGGCACCAAAATGCTAATTCACGTCCTTTTGTGGCAAGGTCAGTTGCCCAGGCCCCACTACCGCCTCTCAGACTGGTCCAGAATAGTGGGTCCCTCCATGGAGACCACTGTAAAGGTGAATGGAGTGTCTACAAGAGCTGTATTAGACAGTGGCTCCCAAGTGACAATTATGTTCCAGGATTGGTATCAGAAGCATTTGTCAAAGTACCCTTACAACCATTAGAAGGACTGCATGTATGGGGGTTAAGTGAGAAGGCCTACCCTATTCGGGTATATCCAATTTGGCTGTCTTTCCCCACCTCCGTGGCTGGAGTGGCAACAAGTAGAGACCCTAGCCTTAGTGTGTCCCCCACTGGACTGTAGGATGGTGTCCCTTTGTTGATTGGAACAAATGCTCATATGTTCGGAAGGCTGGCACAGTTGTGTTATGAAAAACAGGGTCAAAGACTAGTAGAGCTTTAAGAGTTCCGGCTTTAATTAAGAAGGCCTATGAGGCACAGAGAGATGCTGAAAAACAGAACCAGAGGAACGGTCGGAATTGTATGGAAGAAGGATCCTGAGTCTCTGATCCGGCGCCAAATGCCCAGTGTACCTTACAGGGAGAGGTCCGTATCAGAAAGGATGTTAAGAATAAAATATTAATGTTGGATGCACCAGGCGATGGAAAATTGCCAGAGGGACTGCTGGTCAGCCTAGTATTTTGCCCGCTAGAGCCCATGCTTATGCCAGAAGGGTAATGGTCCAAGTTCATAATGTGTCTGAAAGAGACATTCGAGTAAACAGAGGTTGCATCCTGGCTAATGTGCATTGTGCAGACACTGCAGTGCTACCCAGCAGCAAGAGTTCAAGGAAGAATGACAGAGTAACGCCTGACTTGTTTGATTTAGCGACTCCCGCTGCCAGCTGAATGGAAAGTGAGGATCAGTGAGAAGCTTGCCCAGAGAGACCAGGTGTTTTCTTTAAAGGAATGGGATGTAGGATCGTGCAAGGAGCTGAGCACAATATCCGGCTGCATGACGAAAGACCATTTGTGAGAGGTCTCGACGCCTGGCACCTGCTGACATAGATGATGTGAGACGGCATCTGCAAGAGATGTTAGCTGCTGGTGTAATACAAGAATCCAGAAGCCCTTATGCTTCCCCATTGTGGTAGTGAGGAAAAAGAATGGAACAGTAAGGATGTGTGTGGATTATACGCACCTTAAACGTGGACTATCCTGATCAGTACACAATGCCCGCATTCAGGATGCTTTGACTGCCTAAACGAGAACAAGTGGTTCTCTGTGCTGGATCTCCTGATGGGTACTACCAGATCCCGATGGCCCCAGAGGACCGTGAGAGACGGCCTTTATCTGTCCGCTTGGCTTCTATGAATTCATGAGGATGCCTCAAGGATTTCAGGTGCCCCAGCCACTTTTCAACGATTGATGGAGCGTGCAGTGGGGACATGAACTTACTAGAGTGCCTGGTATACCTAGATGATGTTATTGTGTTTGGCAGCTCACTGGAGGAACATGAGAGCAGATTATTTAAGGTATTGGATCGACTGGAGGACTTTGGCCTTAAACTGTCCATTGATAAGTGTCAATTCTTTCAAACATCAGTAAAGTATGTGGGACACATAGTATCCACCGAGGAATAGAGACCGACCCAAGTAAAGTTGAGGCCTTGACCACCTGGCTCACGCCAAAAATCTAAAAGAACTGCAAAGATTCCTGGGATTCTGTGGTTATTATCATGTTTCATCAAGGACTATTCAAGAGTGATCAGCCCTTTACTTAACCTTACTCAAGGGTATCCCCAACCCACAAAAATACCAAAAGTCAGCGCCCTCAAGACTGAAAGAGTGTATTTTCATCCAAGTGAAGTATTTGGGGCCCGCTGGACTCCTGATTGTGAGACTGCTTTTCATGAGATCATATATCAACTACCCATGCTCCAGTGCTGGCCTATGCCGATCCAAGAAAACCTTACGTCCTGCACACTGATGCTAGCTTGCAAGGGTTGGGGCTGTGTTGTACCAAGAGCACGAGAATGGCCTGAGACCAGTGGCCTTTGCCAGTAGAAGCCTGACCCCATCCGAAAAGAACTATCCTGTACATAAGTTAGAGTTCCTAGCTTTGAAGTGGGCTATTGTTGACCAATTCCATGAGTACTTGTATGGGGCTAAAATACTAGTAAAACTGACAATAATCCTTTGACCTATGTGCAGACCTCAGCTAAGTTGGATGCCACTGGCCATAGGTGGCTTTCTGCATTATCTACATATGACTATGCTCTCGAATACCGAGCAGGTCTGAACCACATAGATGCTGATGCTCTCTCCGGAGGCCTGTTCCCCAGAATGATTGGGTCCGATTGGCAGAACCTGACATTGGGCACTCTGCGGAAGTTTGACAGGGAGGAACAATGTCCACGGACGCAGTGGACTGCATGGTGGATTGCTTGGGAGCCTCTGAGAATTGCATACCTGCTGCTTATTGCCACTTTTCTGCAATAGACATTGGTGCACTGCCTCAGCTGGACAATGACAGTATTGACAGCGGGCTCAATCCGCGATCCCATGATCAAAGCACTTTAGAAGCCCTCTATGCAGGAAAAGATGTGTCCAAATTACGCTCCACTGATTTGAGAACTGCACTGTTATACAAAGAAGGTCCTAAGTTGAAACTGATCAATAAACTGTTATACAGAGAAACAGTAGACAGAGGGGGACAAGTAGACAAACAACAACTAGTGCTGCCCACTGCCTTTCGAGACTCAGTACTGAGGTCCTTGCACAACCATGGGGCACCTTGGTATAGACAGAACACTTGACTTGGTGAGATCCAGATTCTATTGGCCTAAGATGGGGGCTGATGTGGAGCAACACATACGAACTTGTAGTCGCTAGCCAAGAGGAAAGCTTGCCCCAGAGGGCTGCCCCCTTGTTAACATAACCACCAGTGCACCCATGGAGCTGGTCTGTATTGATTTTCTGAGTTTGGAGTCAGATCAAAGAAATATCAGTAATGTGCTGGTGGTCACTGACCATTTCACGAGATATGCCCAAGCTTTCCCACCAAAGACCAGAAAGCATCCACTGTAGCCAAAGTACTGTGGAAAACTTTTTGTTCACTATGGGGCTCCACAAAGAATCCATTCTGATCAAGGAGAGACTTTGAGAGTCGTCTGATCAAAAAGATGCTTTCTCTGTGGGAGTGAGAAGGTCCAGAACCACTCCTTACCACCCCAGGGACCCACAGCCTGAACGTTTCAACACTTTGCTAGATATGCTAGGCACCCTGCACCCAAAGGACAAGCCTAGATGGAGCCAACAAATTAGCACCCTGGTACATGCTTATAACTGCACCAAAGTGATGCCACTGGGTTCTCCCCTATCCCTGATGTTTGGAAGAAGCCGACTACCGGTAGATGTGTGTTTTGGGGTCTCTCTGATGGGGTTCAAGCTGACAACTATTTACAGTATGTAAAAGTTAAAGGCCCAGCTAACTCATGCGTACCAACTGGCTCAAACCATGGCTGCCAAAGAAATCTGGCCAACAAAGAAAGGTATGATAAAAGGTGAAAGCACAGGAACTCCAGGAGGGAGATCGGGTATTGCTAAGAAATCTGGGACTGCATGGCAAACACAAGATTGCTGACAGATGGCACCATCTCCCTCACATTGTAGTGGGCAAACTAGATGATCTGCCAGTGTACAAAGTAAGGCCTGAGAACAATTCAAAGATGTAAAAACAATGCATAGAAATCATTTACTACCCATTGGACAAATCCTGATTGAGTCTGAGCCCCAGAAGATGCCCCTCTGGACCAGTGACTAGAGCTGCTGCTAAGAAAAGATCAAGGAAGTCTGCACCTACAGAAGCAGAGTTAAAGTGTTCCCCTGCACAAGTCCCAGTTGAGCATGACTGTCAGTCCATATCAGAAGGAAGTGAGAGTGACTTTGAATACTATCCTTCTTACGAACTGAGTCAATTGTTTCGGGGCAATCCCCTAGTCAATACTGGAGACAAAGCTGGGCCTTCTGGACTGTCTATGCCCCCAGCTTCATCCCTGGAGCCAATGCTCCCAGAAAGTGAAGTGCAAAGCATCAGATCAGATGAAATGGAATCATTGTGCATGGTTGAACTGTTTGAGCTTTCAGGGGAGGAAAATGATAGATTGGGGCAGACTGGTGATACACCCGAACAAGAAGAGTATTTTGAGTGCCCTGACAGTCCACTGCCAGTGTCTGAAAGCTCTCCATGCGAGCCAAATGTTGTGGACTCAGAAACTGTAACTCCTGGAGCTGAAAGTGCCCAAAGTTCTAGCCTCTCTACCCCCATGGAGACTCCCCTGACAAGTGAGAACAATGCTGAAAATGAGGCTCAGAGTGCAGAGACTGTAACAGCTCCCCCTAGAAAGACTGGTCGAGCTGTAAAGCCTGTGGTGCACCTCAGTTATGATTCCCTGGGCGGCCAGTGGACCTGCCTCTCAATGTTGTCCATAAAGGTGTATGTGTCCCGAGCTCATTGCCCAAACTGGCGTTAGTGCTAACTCAAGTTACTTGTGTTGCCCTCTAAGTATGGTGCCTTGCCCCGTCCAGCCCAAAGGTAACTGATAGGGAAGGGTTCCCTCTCTTCAGGTTTCATGTACAAGAGGTAATAACTTGAGTTATGGTACAATGTGTGTGTTATACTGTGTAAAGAGTGACGTACTGCAATGTTTCAGAAATGGTTCTTGGTAAAATGATGTATTGACTGATGATTACATGTGTGAGCCTAATGCAAATGTATATGGTTGCAGTTGAAACTTATGGGGTACTTGCTTGCGCGGACGTCAAGCTTTTTCCCAAGCCAGGAAGGGTGTAACCCCCTGCAAATGGGGGTTCCCAAAGACTTCCAGGAGCTTGCTTGAATGCTCCAAGCCTGAATGGTGTTTGGCGTTTAAGCCATTTATCAGTGAGTGTTTTAGAACCTCTGGTACTGTCTTTAAGAGCTGTCTGCTTGCAGACATAATTAGTTGTATGGGGACTGTGTGTTTCTTTGATTGAGTACCACTCAAGCTGCTGCCAATTCACCCCATTTTTGCAGTCACTAGGAGTGCAAAGGAACCTGTCTGAAAGATGTAACTGATTGCCAGAAATCATTTACAGTAATAATAAAATTACAGTTTGTCTAACCTGCTTTCTTTTGCAGTCAGAACTGTCTGCCTAGTTCCCCATTCTGGTTTTGAACTGCTGAACTGGACCAATCAGTGTGGGGTAAACTAGCTCTAAATGATGCCTTGGACGAATCAGAACTTGGGACTCATAATCTGAGCCAGCCACAAGAGGATTGTATGGGCAGTGACTCTGGGAGATGTAGTTTAGACTTGTTGCCTTTTTGGACCAACAGCAGCAGTCTATTGTGAGTGACAGCCAATCCAGTCAAGAACTGGGAGGAACTCAAAGGAAGTGCCAGTTTTTGTCTGTTGGGAGTTTCAGTTTGAGATCTGAAAGTGAAGGGAAGAAACCCTGTGCTCCTTCAGTGCACAGTTTCAGTCAAAAACGTGTGCAAGGCCCAGAGTTCCGGTCTACAACTTGTGTAACTGCTTGTTAGGACTGAATCCGTCCTGTGAAAAGAATCAAAGGATCTCTGAAGAGTAGAAACCAGGCTCACCCTGTAGAAGACTGAAGAAATTGTTGAATTACACTCGGTCTGTCAGGAACTGAATCTGCTGTGTGTTCTCCTGGTTGTTGTGCAGTAATTGCGATTGGGATACAGATGCAGCCTGCCTGGTATAGTGCTTTCTTTTTTACCATATAAATGTGTGAGGAGTCTCTTGGAGATCAAAAGTAGCCCTGCTGACATTGAAGGACCATATCTTCTTTGGAGTCGTGAGTACTAATTAGGGTTGCTCCTGTTGAATTGCCACATTAAATCCAAATGGAATTACTGTACTGCTGACTGTTTAATTTTCCTTTTCTCTGTGTGAAAGGGCCCTACCAGCTGCCACGGTTTGGACTAGCCACTAGGGCTTGGGTACCCAGGGACAGTAACTGATAGGGATAGGCCTGTGCACAGAGCCATAGGTAGATTATTAGAGTGATAAGCTAATTAACCTGATTTCCCTGTCCTTGTTATATCCCCTAAATAAATCAGAGCTGCTTGTTTCAGCAAAGTTGTACTGCCTGAGGTATTTGTCTATGTTAAAGTACTGTACTGTGATTGTTGCACTGTATCTCATTTCACAGGAGGTCCCAGTGCGGAACCAGACCTGGGGGTAAGTGTATACTGTGAAGGTAATTCTGATATATTGTGTGGGCCACTAGTGAGAAGAAGGGGGTTGCAGTGTCCCAGAGGGCTGTGACCAAGTTAGTTTAACTATTGCAAACCCTGACCTCTGGGTGGAGGCACCCGCCATTGGATCCAGGCCCCTCAACCTGTTAGTGGCAAATCAGGCAGGGTAGTAGCCCCTGGGATAGCGCCATCTAGGGGTTACATCTAGTTTCCCTTCTTCTACCCAGTCAGTTATCACATTTCATATAAAAGCCTACAAAAGCCCTATTATTTGATTATTATCCCTGCTATATCTATTATCCTCTTCATTTTTACAGGTTTAGTTATTTTACTGTGCCTTGTATATCTGTAAATTTTGTATATATCTCTTATTTATTTGATTGTACTAATGTTATGCTATTCTCGTGTCTTTGTAAAAAAACTTGTACCCTTATTTGTATGACCACTCAGGTCCATCTTGTAAATGAGCTACGCTCAATGATATTCGCCTGAATAAATAAAGATTTTGATTGATTGATTGATTGAATGCCCTGTCTGTAATAATGTACCTGTGTGCAGTGTTTGACCAGCACACCAGCATGCCTCAATACTGACATGCCTACACCCCCTTTCTTGGGTTCCTGGTCTCCTTCTACACACTACAGCTCCTTGCATTTGTCATCATTTGTCTAGTGAAAGAGTATTTGTGGCAAAACAGGTATATTTAGGGGGCATGGACAGAGCTACTGTAGCATAATTACAGGGCATATTCACATGCATGTGTCACCATGTACCCTCCCCTATTGCTTTCCCATGTTGGTTGCCTTATCAACATTGTAGTAGGGCCACCAGAACCCTAGCTAGACCCTGAGTTTTGGATGTGTTGCACTGTGGGTGTAGTCTGCATGCTGCGATCCATTTATCCTGGTGGTGTGGCGGTCTATTGTGTACTCACCTAACATGCCACATGTGTGTTATCTCCTGTATGATCACTGGTAATGGGGTGTGTGTTGTGTGTACAGCACTAGGGGTGTATGGTCACTGCACAGCATAGGCGGCATGGATGGCGAGACACAGTGCACTGGGTATGCATGCTGCCATGGTCAGAACACAGGTTCAGTATATACATTAATATGCGTTATAACAAGGGTCTGAGAAATTAAGCTTTTTGATTGGCTGTAAACATTCTAACAGCCTTATGTTAATCTTTTATTAACATACTTGTACAGTTTAACCATATATTGAACAAGGTTTAACACTGTTTAAAAAACATTTTTATTATAATAGCAATAAGGCACTCCTAGGGGTTATGTTAATGATCAGTTAATCACCCTCTAGGGGCATGTAGCACTTGGCAATGCCTCGTGCCACATTATGCCCCTAGAGGGTGATTAACAGATCATTAACATAACCCCTGGTCATGCCTTATTGCTTAAATATCACTCTCTTTTCTCATCAGCTGAGTCTATGGTGGAGGATGCTGTGACTGAGAACGGCTCAGGCCCATCTTGCCATCTGCTGCCCCTGAGGGCTACTCAGGCTGGGGCAGGGAGAAAACAGGACAGTGAGGAAGAGAGGGAGGATGATGATGACAACATATACTGTATGCTGTGAAGAGAACAGAGAGGCTCAGCTTGGACTGCAAGCAACTGCTTGATTCTGCTGGCCCATCCCACACTTCCCAGCGCAGCCATTGCTGTGCCACCCCAATCCACTGCCCTTGGCACAGCCACAGTTGTGCCACCCAAGGCCCCTACCACTGGCACACCAATGCCTTGCCTCCACATGCCCCTGCCGCTGGCCTGTCCACACCCTGTCCCCCCACAGGCCAGTCCCAATGGCACAGCCACTGCTGTGCCACCCAGCCAACAGAACAGTGCACAGCACTGCCCATGATGAACACCTGGGCAACACAATGATCCAGCGTGCATCCTGAACCTGTACCCAATGACACACGATGTAGGCAGCAGGATGTGGCCCAAACGCAGCTGCTGCAGTCAGCCACGGGGGCACAGGGGGGTGTACATGCTGAACTTGCCTGCATATAATACATACAATGCATGCTACAGGTCAATGAGCACTGTGCAGAAACTCACTATGCAGAGCAGTTGGCAGCCTTTGGTGAAGTGTAGCATCCACTGTCTGCCAACATGGATGCCAGTTTTAGGGCACTGGGCCAATTCTTTGCAGATGGCTTGAGTGGGCTGTCTGCCACAGTGCTGGAGACTGCAGCCATAGTCTCTGGCACAGATGGTATCAACCACAGCACTGACTGTTCTAATGGGGGGGTGTCACCCCATGGCAGATGAACTGGAATGCCGCTGCTGCCACACCATAGTGCAGGGATCAGTACACCCAGGACTCCCAGAATTTCCCTGACCATGGTTTATTCTTTGGCATGGTCAATACCACCCAAGGACATGACCATGGGTGGATCACACTGTCTCCAAGTTTATCCCTAGTGTGTGGACAGTGACCCCCTACTACCCTCCTGGATACAGCGTTCACGCAGCATGAATATCCATGGAGGTAGTACGGGACACACCTTGTATGCACATTGGACCACCAGTCCTATACCCTATTAACACCTCATGCCCTCATCTTACAGTTCCCATTTTCACCATACACCCCACTAGGATGGAATGATTTGCTTTCTCCCATTTATCCCCCCCTCTCCAGAATGGCTTGATTTCTTTTCTCCTGCTCTTTCTTCACCATTAACCCCCTGCCAGGATGGCTTGAATTCTTTTTCTCCCCCTTTAACCCCCTGCTGGGATGGCTTGATTTTTTTTCTCCCCCTTTAACCCCATGCCAGAATGGCTTGATTTCTTTTCTCCCCCTTTTACCCCATGCCAGGATGGCTTGATTTCTTTTCTCTCCCTTTAACCCCATGCCAGGACGTCTTGATTTCTTTCCTCCCCCTTTAACCACCCCCAACCAGGATGGCATTATTTATTTTCTCCTCTTTTAACCCCCCCCCACTAGGATGGCATGATTTCTTCTCCTTTTAACCCTACCCCCTGCAGGCATGGCATGTTTTCTTTTATCTCCTTTACCCCCCCCATGGCTTTTAATTTTTTTCATGCCCATAATTAGTACTGTTTGATTAATAGAGTTGTTTTGTTTCTCTTGTGGTGCTTGTACACCACTTTTTATCCTCCTGCACTACCCTCCCGGTCCACTCCTTCGGACCACTGATCAACCCCCTGGTACACCGACTCAGAGTCTGCCCCTAGAGTGCTCTTGTTCTCCCCTGTACTACCTTGATTCCCAGCACCCCCCCCCGGGTGGGGTGAGGATGGACCTTCCTCAATCTTACTGGAGGAGAACTGGCACAGCAAGGTCTGCCCGTAAGTCAGTGGATCCTGGGAGGCACTGATTGGTCTTCATCTAGGACCAAGAGGGCTTTTTTTTCCAGATTTCCTGTTTCCCCTCCACCCAACCCCCAGAGGCGCTGGCACGAGGACTAATGTCCAGAGAGTGACATGCTGACGCACATCTACCTCCCCAGCGCCTAACAGTGTCTCCCTTCCCTGACTCCACTGTATGGAGCCGCCAGAGCCCTTTGAGAGCCCGTGCTTCCACTGGCTCTCTCGGAACAGCGGGTACCCTCTGGTATCCCTCCCCGAGGAAGGAAAGCATACACTGGGACACTCAATCCTCCCTCTCCTCGCTGACCCGAGTCTGTTCCCGAACCCAGGTCTCTGGCACAGCGCGAGGTGTGTGGCATCCAGTGTCTCAACCCTCAGCGCCACTGGGCTGGCTCATTAATATAGTTTTTGGCATGATTACAGTATAGTGTGTAGTCTCTACTCACTGTCTGGGTCCGAAGAGGTCTGTGATGAGCTGGTAGGACGAAACACGTGTCTATGTCTTCTGTTAGCACCCTTTGCAAACTGTGTGAGAGGCCTTTCGGCACCATGCAATTCTGCTTAAAGTTGGACCAGCATAACATTCTGTGGTGATTTGCATATGCAGCCCATGATGCTTTGCATTGTGGGGGCATGTGTGATTTTGTATTTTCTTGTGATGAGGTGGGCTGTCTACCCTCATGCCCCTTGTGTGGTCACACCTGTTGAGTCACTCCTGCATTCCCTGGTCCTCTGGTTTGGCATTCGTTGCAGGGTGTTCCTCTGTGTCTAGGAGGCATATCTCATGGCTGAGTGCCATGTTGTGTAGTATGTAATAGGCAAGGAATAAGGCAAAGCTTTACGAAGGTCATATTTTAGGACACCACCAGAATGGTCAAGGCACCTGAACTGCATTGTGAGCATGCCAAAGACCAGCTCAGATATGTTGTGTGTAGCAATATGTACTATATTGTACCAGTCGTTTGCAACAGATGCAGGTCATAGGACAGGTGTGAGGAGTCAGGGACCCAGAGCATATATTGTAAGGGTGATTAACAGAGACAACTCATTTGGGTACCCATGTGAAATGATTTAAACAAACACCTGCCTCACACTGGATGCCATCAAAAGGGATAACACTTTTGGGCACTGCAGTGTCCTTGGATCCTTCGCCTCTTCCCCTGCCCACACCCTTCCAGCTCAGTACAACCTGAATACCTGTAGCTTACCTCCCCAACTGGTGTAATTGAGGGTTGCCAAGAGAGAGAGGTGCTGCACCGGACTGACCTGGAGACCTTCAGGAATGTGAGACACTTGCACTACAAATAGGGACACTAACACTTGGATCAAGGAAAAAATAAGGTAAGCTTTACTGAAGGAATTGTAAAGTGCTGTGCAGACACAAATGGCAAATAACATGCCTTGTCCTGGTCTCAGGTTTACCAACCAAAAGATCCCTCCATGGTGACACTCTTCCCTGGGTTTGTTGCACACTTTAGCACTATAAAAGTACGGACACCAGAAAATGGACACAAAATAATAAACTCTTACTGGGCCATCTTACTCATCTGCTGCTTCTCCTACTATCAGGCAATGTGCACCTGAACCCTGGCCCACCACTCTTCCAGAACAATCTACCAGCTAGGCCAACAGGGCTTACTCTTGCCTCAATAAATATCTGCAGCTTACTTCCAAAGATGGACAACCTGAAAGTGTGGATCACCCGTCATAACCCTGATGTTCTTTCCATTGTAGAATCATAACTCTCACCCAAGATACCTGATTCTGCCATCATACTGGCTGGATACACTTTGTTCAGGCAGAACCACCTCTCAAAAAGAGGTGGTGGATGTGTCGTGTACATCAGGGATTCTCTTCAGGGGCATGTCCTACCCATCCCCAGTTGTAGTAACAACCTGCAAGTCCTGGCCATCAAACCGCTACTGGGAGCACACAACAGGGCTGTTATGTTACTCTCTGTTTATATCCCACCTCAACTAACCATGGCTGGCACCTGCGACCTGTTGGACTATATTAGTACCCTGAGCGTAAATTCTGAAATTGTGTTTCTTGGAAATTTTAATGTCAACTGGCTCTCCCCTGCTGCTGTCTCAGTCAAGGATGCCTTATCAGCCATCCACTTCTCCCAAATGGTTAAGACACCAACCAGAGTCAATTACAAAACTGGGACCAGCACTTTCCTTGACTGGGTACTCTCTAACCGGCCTGCTCATATCATCAATACTATGGGTCTCCCTGATTTGTTGAGAGACCACTCCCACATTAAATATACTTGGACCAATAATTTCTGCAAACCACCTCCCAGAACTATAACTAACCATGTTCTATTAAAAGGGCACCTTGCACTGCTAAAAGCAGACCTGTAGTGCATAGACTGGACAGGCCTTTATGAAGCCAAGGATGTTGCTACAGCCCTTCACCTCTTCATAACAAAATTCAATGCCATCTGTGATAAGCATGTCTCTGTAAAGACAAGAAAAATAAAAGGACACTGCAACCCCTGGATTATCCCAGACCTTCTGGATCAGCTCAATGCTAGAGACCATCTATGGCAAAAAGCGTGAGTGCATGGCACCCCCACTAACATCCAACGGTATAAAAAAGCCAGAAATGAGTGCATGAAAGTCATCCGACTCGACAAAAGCATATTCTATAAAGAAGCCCTCTCTAGCTCCTGGAATAATAGCAAATCATTCTGGGCCAACCTCAACAATATAACTGGTAAGGACCCCAAAACTGCCCCTTCAATGCTCATGGTTAATGGCGTACCATCCTTTGACCATCTTCACTTAGCCAACTCGCTGAACAACGAATTCATGGACCTAAGGGGTGTGCTACCAGGGGACTATTTCTCTCCCCCCACCCTGACTGATCCCACTGGGATGCAGGAACTATTTTCTAACCATCCGCTATTCTACTTTGAAGAAGTCTCTGAAGCTGAAGCCAGAAAATATCTGGAAAATGCACTGGGAAAATTAAGACACAACAGGGACACCCTGGACCTTAAAATTTGTTAACCTGACCCTGGAGGAAGTCCTTGGCCCACTCACTAAAATAATCAACCTGTCCCTCTGCCTCTCACAGTTCCCCCAACGATGGAAATCTGTGACAGTAACCCCTGTGCGCAAAGGTGGGGACTGGACTCTACACAATAATTACAGACCAATCTCCATACTTCCTCCCATCTCCAAAACTCTTGAGCGGATTGTGGCAGATCAGCTTGTTGAGTATCTGAACCAATACTGACTCCTCTGTCCTGAACAGCACGGGTTCTGATCAGGACACAGCATCATCATGGCCTTACTGGAATTCACTGGCTTCATCCACCACTCATTAGACCAGGCCTTCTGGTAGGGGCAGCATTCATTGGCCTATCAAATGCATTTGATATGGTACACCATGTGCTCCTCCTAGATCAGCTGTCTGTCACTGGGCTTACTCCAGAAACCATGAACTGGTTCAACAGCTACCTACAGAACCACTCCCAGCAGGTCAGGATTGGGGACGTTATTTCAGACAGAAGACCAGTCTGTTCTGGGGTCCCACAGGGGTCAATCCTGGGACCTCTATACTGTTCAACTTATTCCTAAACAAACTGCCGGCCTCCTGCCCATGCTGAATACTCCTCTATGCTGATGATGCGGTCATACTTACCAGCAATTGTCACCCTCAACTTCTAGCAGAGAATCTCCAACGGGGGTTTTCATCCATGGAAAAATGGTTTAGGGAGCACAGATTAGTCATGAATTACACAAAAACAAAGAGCATGGTGTGCTCCAGCTCCCAAAGCAAACACAAGGCCTCCCCTCTAGCAATCATGAAAGATAGCGGTGACACTCTGGAACTCGTCTAGCACTTCAGATACCTGGGCATCACAACTGACTCCACACTGTCCTATGCCAAACACATAGACAATACTGCAAGGGCAATCAGTACAAGAATAAGGATACTCTACTGTCACAAGCACAGTTTAACACATGAAGCACTGAACCTGGCCAGCAACAATTCAGTTGTCGCCCTCATTGACTATGGACTATTTACAGATCAGCAACTGACATGGCCCTCCACCGCATCTGTCTTGCACTAAACAAGGCCTGCTGTCTTCTCACAGGTGCTGCAAGACTAATGCACACCTGTGATCTCTATACTCGGACAGGCTGACTCCAACTGAAGGACAGAATCAGATACCAAACTTGCCTCCTCGCCAAGAAAGGCTCTCTAAATCTACTACCAACAGGGGTCCAGAACCTCCTAACCCTGCACCCGAGCACTCGACGCCCAAATCTTCAATATATCTAGATGCCGCACTCTCTTGGCCTAACATGCATTCTGCTACTGTGCTCCCCTCTGGACCAATGCTCTACCTCCTGACATTACCGGTGCTGCAACTATTGGCTCGTTCAAATGCAAACTTCGTTAACACCTTACTACAACCGGTAATTGTGTCTTCTATCATTATTTCATAGATACATACATAGATACACAGACAGTGTCGGCAGATAAGGGCCTATGGCCCACCCAGTCTGCCCATTTGAGCTTGTAAGTTCAGTTTGTTTTCCTAGAAGTCTGTTGCACCTTACCCCTGACCTCCAGAATTCCTTTATGTCTATCCCATGCATTCTTAAATCCCGTGATTGTTTCAGCCCCCACCACTTCCTCTGGCAGGGTGTTCCACTTGTCCACCACCCGTTCTGTGAAGAAATTCTTTCTCATGTTTCCTCTGAATCATCCTCCCTCCAACTTCATCCCATGCCCTCTAGTCCTGGAACATCTTTTTCGCTTAAAAATAGTGTTTTCCTGCACCCTGTTCCTCCCTGTAAGATACTTGTATGTCTCTATCACATCCCCTCTCTCCCTCCTCTCCTCTTAGCTGTACTCACCTACTAGCACTTTGCCTTAACACCAACACTCCCCATTGGTGTAACCAAACCCCAGCACTTCTGATCACCACCCTACCTCCCACCTTGGGCACCTCCACCACTCCTCCCAAAACAGGGCTGCCTCTCCCACTGTCCTCACCTATGCCTACTCAGTCTGCTATCCACTATGTCTCTGCTATTTAGTAGGGTGTTCCTACATTTCCAGACACTGGCAAACTTTGTATACTGCCTCAGCTGTTTTAATTTGTGTGTACTTAATTGTCTGTACCAAATGTAAACTCCACACCTGCTGCACCTTATTGTTTTTTGTAAACTGATGTGGAACCTATAAACAAGCATCTGCTCACTGGTACAATCCAAGATCTTAATAATAAAAACAACAAAATGTACACGTTGCAGTTAAAATATCAGAAAAAAAGACCCAGTTTAAAAATACAATTCAGAATAACACATTTTTCTTTGTTTTCTCTTGCAGGGTAATCCACCCCACCACAATTTCCCCCTGGAGACTGCAGGCAAACACCACCCACCAGCCCTCCAGATAACACAATGGTCCCAGGATAAAGCCCTTCCCTGGTCTTAGTCACATACCTAAACCATCTTTTTTTTTTTACAATTTTTTTTTTAATTACTTCATAGGCTTGTAAAGGAGAGGCTGTTGTTTACATTTATACTGAAACTGCATTTATTTAAGCATGATAAATGCAGTTCCATAGCATTTGAAAATTGTAAACACAGCCTCTTCTGATTAAAAGATCCTGCTCTCTGTATCCTAACATGGTTTCCTTGATGATGTCATATGTGAGAGAGAGACGCCAACTGTGCAGATGTATTCTAGCTCTACTAACCCTATTCAAATGCAAATAACTTTAAAATGAAAAATTATAGCATGTTACTGTGAGCATGAAAGTTGTTCAGCACAAAAATATCTACAAAATGAGTGGTGTTTCATTTATATACCTTTTAGTTTTTTTTATAATTAGCACAAAAACAGCAGAAAATTCAATTGTGTTTTCACCTTTTGAAACAAACAAATAGCTTTAAAACAAGCAAACAAAATAAACAAAAAATGATAGCATGGTACTTTGAGCACAAAAGGTGTCCAGTACAAAAATATCTACCAAATGAGTGGTGTTTCATTTATAGATAGCTTTTAGATTTTTTATAATCAACAAAAAATGGTAGGAAATTAATTTTTTTTTTCCATTTTTTTGGAAGTTTGGCATAACTGGAGTATGCTACTTCCCTACTGGAAATATTGTTGCTTTTTGTTCTCATGCTGATTGACCTAATGGCATCACTTGTGGCTTTGCCATTTATGGTGTCAGGTCAATCGACACTCAAACAAAAAATATCAACAATATTTTCAGTAGGGGGAGCATATCCCTTGTACATTCTTCGCAAAAAACTCCAGTAATGCATCAGTTTGAGTTGCTATTAAAGTGGCAATAGTACAGAAATGTGAAGTTAGGGGTTTCAACACTAATCTACCTTCCCCCCAAGCAACCAAAGGGGAAAATGCAACAACACAAGCAACTCCAGACATCCATCAGGTAAGACAAACAACATACAACTCTTTCCAAATGACATAAGAGACATCCATCTTCATGGTTAAGCACTTCTGTAGCCATGGATACACATGCACACTTGCAGACCATCTGGAAAATGTGGTAAAAAATTCCCTTAGGATCACACTGTAAATTGTAAGCAAGGAATAACACATGACAGGGTGTGTGGCAATGCTAAATTACCACATGTCCATAGTGTGTTGTGAGGCATGAGGCACAGTCGAATGCCTTCAACCACCTGGGAAGTGCAGTATATGATTTCCATGGGATCACATTGTAAATTGTAAATAAACAATAATACAGAGCAGGGTGTGCAACAATACTAAACTGCTGATGCCCCAGGTGGGTTGAGAGGCAGGAGATGCAGCTGAGTGCTTTCAGTCACCTGGGCAGTGCGATATAAAATTCCCATAGGTTCACATTGTAAATTGGAAGTAAGCAATAACACACAGCAGAGTTTGTGGCAATGCTAAATTGCTGCATACCCCAGGTGGATTGTAAGGCACAAGGTGCAGCTGGGTGCCTTCATCCACTTGGGAAGTGTGGTATATAATTCAAATAAGATTATATTATAATTTTTTTCAACTATTTCCCTCCTAGTCACTGACTACTGGGGCATCTTTCGGGCAGGGACCCACTCATCTGGCCTCTACTGCCTGCCTGAACCCCTATCCCAACCAAGGAATTGGGTGCTGGGTCCTCCCTCTCCCTCCAGCCCCTTACGGGAGGAGGTGGGGACCATGGAGAGTCAAGTTGGATCGGGGCCAGCATTGGGCATGTGGGCTGGGCACTCAAGCCCCCCACCGATGCCTCTCCAGCACCTAGGGTTTTCCACTGTAGTTACTCCCCCAAGGTATGGCCGTGCAATGACGTCTATGAGTGGTGGATGCGATTGGTCTCACCCTGCTGACATCCAGTGTCACCTCACCCTGTCTGCAGCCCCTGCTCCTTGTAGTGCCCCTGGTCTCCACTGGGAGCTGCTGCAGAGTGGGGGAACCCCCAACAACCCACCCCAGGAGAGGAGAGCAGTCCTCTGGACACTCAATCCTCTCCTCATCCTGCTGACCCCTGGTGTCCCTAGTCTGCTCCTGAACCCAGGTCGCTGGTGTGGTGTGAGGAGTGGTGTCCAGTGCCTCAACTCTCAGTGTCACTGGGCTTGCTATAGTATACATTTTAAGTGATCAATACCACATGGCAGGGTATGCAGCAAGACTAAATTGCTGCATGCCCCAGGTGGGTTGTGAGACACGAGGCACATCTGAGAGCCTTCAGCCACCTGGGAGGTGCAATATAAAATTCCCATAGGATCACATTGTAAATTGTAAGTAAGCAATAACACATGACAAGGTGTGTGGTAATGTTAAATTACCACACATCCCAGGTGGATTGTGAGGTATGCAGTGCAGCTGAGTGCCATCAACCACATGGGAAGTGCAGATGTTTTCACTCAGGTGTTGAAGGCACATGTGCTGCCATAAAAGAGTATGCCAAGGACATGGGAGTGTCAGCAGGTGGCTGCTCTAAGGAGCCCCAGGCACCTGCCAGCTTTGCCTGGAAACAGAGGCAACATACTAACTTAAATGGCACATAGCTGAATGACACAAAATGAAGCAAAAAAAAGGGGGAAACAGCAGCAGAGTGAGATGTAGGTTTGGGTAGTATATTGAAGGCAGTTTTCATGTGCACTGACTAAACAGCTTAATCTGGTTCAAAGTCAATTGGCATTCATCTGTATCCCCCTCCCCCGGATCATGCCTGAAAATAGGCAGGATTTGTCTAGTGCACTTACCCGGTCAACAAAAACGAAATAAATAATAGATAAATAAATGCAAGGAAGAAGAGGTAATGTCAGTGTGTGGCTGCATGAGAAATGCAGCGTGCCCTAAATCACTTTGCCTGATAACATAAAATGGGAATATGAGAATCTGTGGTACACACTTGCAGCGAGGCAGCATTGACAGGGCAGGAGAAAATAGAAATGTAAACAGTAAGTGTACAACAGGTTTGTACCCCTCCCTCCATTCGGAAGGTGGGAGGTGGGAGCTATTTGAAAAGCAAATTGCAGTTTGGTTAATTGGAGGGCACAAGAACAAAAAATATCAACTATATTTCCAGTAGGGAGGCAGCATATTCCATTTATGCCATACCTCCAAAAAGGGGAAAAAAACTGAAGTTCCTGCTGATTATAAAAAAAATCTAAAAGGTATATAAATGAAACTCCACCCATTTGGTAGAAATTTTTGTGCTGAACAACTTTTGTGCTCTAAGTACTATGCTATTGTTTTTTATTGTAAAGCTATTTGCATTTGTTTATTGTAAAAAGTGAAAAAAAATTGAAATGTCTGCTGTTTTTTGCTAATTATAAAAAAATCTAAAGAATATATATAAATGAAACACCACTCATTTTGTAGATACTTGTATGCTGAACAAATGTGCTCACATTACCATGCTATCATTTTTTTAAAGTTATTTGTATGTTTGTTGAAAAAGTGACAAACAGTTGAATTTGCTGCTGCTTTTTTGCTAATTTCTTTTTTAAATTAAAAGGTCTCTGTAAATGAAACACTACTCATTTTGTAGATGTTTACGCTTAACAACTTTCATGCTCACATTACCATGCTATCATTTTTTCATTTTAAAGTTATTTGCATTTGAATATGGTTAGTAGAGCTAGAATACATCTGCACAGTTGGCATCTCTCTCATATATGGCATCATCAAGGAAGCCATTTTAAGATACTGAGAGCAGGATTTTTTGAATCAGGAGAGGCTGTGTTTACAATTTTCAAATGCTATGAAACTACATTTATCCTGTGATAATAAATGCATTTTCAGTATAAATGTAAACAACCACATCTCCTTTACAAACCTATGGAGTGATTTTTTTAACAAACAAAATGTGTAAAAAGATGGTTTAAGTGTCCTTTAAGTGCATGCAGTGGCTTCTAGGCCTTATCTCATCTTAGAAAGCCCACTCACCCCTTTTGCCCAACACACTTTACCTTTCCAGCACTGGTTTCTACCTCAGGCCTCAATGCTGCACATACATAAATTGCCTTACTACCGTGCAGTGGCTACCAAGCCTTATCCCATCTTAGTCAGCCCACTGATCCCTGTACCACAGACACCCTCTCTGGTATTTCACAATGCAGTTTTACCTTAAAATTATACTCTAAGGCTAAAACATTTCAATTTCTTTGCATTTACCTTTAGCAGATAAACAAAACACATTTCTAAACAGTTTCAAAACAGTTGCATGTGACATACAGTTCATAGCATTTGCACATAAACTTAAAAGGACATAATCCCCCCAGTCTTTCAAAAGTTCAGTTCTTCACTTAGACAGTAGTCCCTTTTGAAGAAGGATTGAGGTACATTAAATTCAGTTCAATGTCTCTTTCCTTTTATAATAAATTCCAAGTTGAAGAAATTGTTTTTGTTACTATGCCACATTCCTTTGGTTTTTAAGATTTTCTGAGGGCTCTCTGGAGCAAGCAGTTATGGAGCTGAAATTCTGGAGAAGCGATGAATTCTTCTTGTGGCAACCTTTTTCATGTGAAGACAACTTGACAACTACTGGAGTACAGACATATGAAATTGCCAGCAGAAACAGGCCTCATGATCTATCGAGCCTGCTCAAGTGTGCAGCTAGCACCTCCTCTCGCAGCTGCCCCTCCGGCCCCCCTCTTCCCAGTATCCCTTACCCTTACCTTGTACCAACCTGTCTTGAAACTGCCCACCATCTTACAGGACGCTATCTCGTCTGGTAAGGTGTTCCAGTTGTCCACCACTCTTTCAGTGAAAAAATGTCTCCTCATCTTCCTCCTGAATCTTCCCCCCCCCTCCAATCTCGGTCCATGCCCTCTCGTGTCCTTCCCCTTTCTCATCTGGAAAATCCCTTTTGTGTTGATCTTGCTTATCCTCTTTAGATACTTTGATCACATCCCCCTATCCCTCCTCTCCTCCAGTGAATATATATTCAACTCTCCCAGCCTGTCCTCGTAGGGCTTGCTCTCTAATCCCTGATCATCTTTGTGGCTCTTCGCTGCAACCCCTCCAATAATCTGATGTTCTTCTTCAGGAACGGGCACCAGTACTGCATGCAGTACTCTAGGTGGGGCCTGACCAATGACCTATACAGGGCCAAGATAGCCTCCCTCCTTCTGGAGATGATCCCTTTTGCAATACACCCCAGCATTTTGTTGGCTTTTGCTGCCACCTTCCTGCATTGAGCAGAGTTGTTCATGCTCTCTGTAATGATCATTCCTAGGTATTTCTCCTCTGTGGAGCTCCCCAACTGTACCCAATTCAAGTGATAATCCCTCCCGATTCCTGGCTCCAAAGTGCAAAACTTTGCACTTCTTGGCGTTAAACCCCAACTGTCACGTTTCCTCACACTTCTGCAGCTTAGTCAGGTCCTTCTGCAACCTCTTCCACCCCTCCATGTCATCAACCACAGCTCCCATCTTGGTATCATCTGTGAACAGACGGATCTTGCTCCAGATCCTGTGTGAGATATCTGCAATAAAAATCCCAAACAGCACTGGTCCCAGTACCGATCTCTGTGGTACCCCGCTCATTACCACTCTTGGTGATGAGAGGTTCCCCCCTACCACTCTTTGCTGCCTTCCCTTTAGCCAGTTTATGATCCATTTCACCAGTTTTGGTTCTGCCCCAATGTGTTTCAGTTCCCCCCAACCTGCCATGCAGCATTGAATCAAAGGCCATGCTGAAGTCTAAATACAGGACTTCCACTGCACGGCCCTTGTCCAGTTCCCCCATCACCCAGTCGTAGTACTCTACAAGGTTTGTCTGGAAGGATGTGCCCACTATAAACCCGTGCTGTTGACCATCCTGGAGACCGTTTTCCTCCAAGAAGCTCACTAGCCTCTCTTTTAGGATGGTTGCCATGAGCTTTCCCATGATCGATGTAATGCTCACTGGCCTATAGTTTCCTGTTTCAGCCTTTGGGTCACTTTTGTGGATGGGAATCACAAGAGCCATTCTCCAGTCCTGTGGTATACATCCTGTGTCCAGGGAGGTATTGAACAGGTCAGCCAGTGGCCCAGCCAGGATCTCTGCCAACTCCCTTAGTACCCAAGGGTGAGTGCTATCAGGTCCAGGTGCTTTGTCCACCCTTAATGCCCTCAACCCATCTAGTACCCTGCTCTCTGTAATCCCTATATCTGTCATCTTCTCCCCTTCTACCTCCTCGCCTGGGGAATCTGCCCATCTCTTGTGTGAATACAGAGCAGAAGTATTCATTCAGTAACTCTGCCAGCTCTGCCCTTTTCTCCACCCACCCTCTGTCCTCCTTAATCCTCTCCAGCTGATCCTTGCTCCTTCTCTCTCTCTCCAATGTAGTGAAGGAAGTCTTCTTCTCCACTTTTGATTCCCTGCATCAGTCTCAGCTTCCTGGATGCCTGGGCCGCCTTGACCAGTCTGCTAAACTCCCTGGACTTCTCCATGTACATATCCTTATCTTCGCCCTTCCCCGATTTCCTGTACTTTTGAAATGTTGCCCTCTTGGCCCTCACCCCTTTCATAACCTCCTGTGTCTGCCAACTGGGTTTCTTTGCCCTCCCCTTTTTGCTTTTCTTCCTAGTGCAAGACTCCATGGCCTCCAAGAATGCCACCAACCGCCCCACCTACTCACACTGACTACCCATTTCCTTGAACCTCCCCCTTTACCACCTCTACCGGTTCCCCTGCCAAGTCATTTGTACCCACATGTAATGTATCACTATGTGAGGTTTCTTTCTCCCCTTCCATGTGCACTTGAGAAGTGCCTGCCCCGCCCTTCCTGTGGTCAACCCCGGAATAGCCTTGACCCACTTTCAGTATAGAATCCCCCCACACTAGTACCCCCTTCTTCTTGTCCTGTACCCCCTCCTCCTGTTGTCCCTGTCCACATTTCTAGAGTCCACACTGCCATGCTCCTTATTACCTCTATCTGTACCATTTGTGGCTACTACATCTTCCCTCCCTATTTCCACCTCTCCCTCTACCTCTACCCTGTTCTTACCCTCCCCACTTCTTTCCTAGCCTGACTCCTGGGCCTTCACTCCCCTTCTCCCCCCCCATGATCTCTGACACCTCCACTACCACCTCCGATGCCAATGCTGAAAACCTATTACTTGCTACCCCTGCAGTGGTGCCCATGTCCTCCTTCCCCTTGTCCTGAGTCTTCTCTCCACTTACTGCCCCTCTGCTGTCCTTACCCCATCCCCCCTCTCTACATCCTCATGGGATTTAGCCCTGCTGTTCCTCCTCTGCTTCTCCCAGCTACTCCTCTCCGGGGTCCCTCCTGACCCAGCCCCCTTCCTTCACTCTCTCCAGCTCCCTCCAGAGCCCCTGTACCTCCACTTCCAGTCTGCTCAGCCTGTAACAAATTGGACAACCCCCCAGTTTCCACAGTATATTCATCCAAAGAGCTGCCCCACAACCATTGCACCCCACTATCCTTCCTGTGCCTGCCACCCTCACTCCATGGTGCCCCCATTCCATTCACTATTTCGATGTCTCCAGCCACCCTTATTCAAGCTCCTCCACCCACAGTGTGATCCCCCCCATAATGCCCCATTTTCCTTCCCTCCATTGTTCACACTTAACTTAAATGTAACCTCAGTTTCTTATCACACAGTCTCTACAGCAATAGCTGGATACCATATGTGACCCTACTAGCTTGCTTCTGGGCCTTTCTTTACCCTGCTGGTCCCCAGCTTGCTAGCTCAGTAAAGTACAGTAACGTAAGAACTTACCGTAACAGTAGATCTTCGAGAGAGGCTCTTGCAGTAGGTAATAACAAATAGAACTGAAGCCGGCAGGCATCAGAACCCCCTGGAAAAATTTCTAGCTGGCAGTCTCTGGTGGGGGACCGCCCCCACATCAGGTGACCGGCATCAGGCAATGTCAGTATAAAGGGGCGGTCCCCCACGCCTGCCTTCCAGTTCTTTCCCACCAAGGGCCAAAAAAGGCAAGATGAGAGAGAAGTGGATATTTCCCTTCCTGGAAAAGGAGCTGAAAAAGCTAAGGGGGATGGAGGGTGGGAAAGCATTACCTACTGCAAGAGCCTCTCTCGAAGATCTACTGTTATGGTAAGTTCTTACATAACTGTACTACCTTACTTCGCGAGGGCTCTTGCAGTAGGTAATAACAAATAGGACTAAGTCCCAAGCAGTCTGGAACAAGGAGAAGCACACGGGAGGAGGAAAACTACACATCCATAGAATCTCCGGCTGTAATGGTCTCAAGAAAGGAGATCTTGCAGAACAGCCAACTCGAAGCCTGCTCTATGGTGAGAGGCAATGTCCAAACTGTAGTGTTTCGTAAAGGTATGGACAGAAGTCCGAGCGGCGGCTGCTCAAATGTCAGCTGCTGACACATTCTTGAAACAAGCCACAGAGGCAGCAACTCCTCTGGTGGAGTGACCTCTGACTTGACCCGACAGGGTCTTATGGTACTTGTCATAACAGAAAGTGATACAATGAGCCCACCATTTATATACAGGCATTGCTTGGTAACAGCATTGCCTTCTCTTTAATGAGCAAAAGAGACAAAATGCTGATCAGATTTCCTGAGATCCCTAGTCCTAGTGGTGTAGTATCTCAGTATTCTATGAACATCCAAAGTATGCAAGAGGTACTCCCCTTAATTGGAGTGTTGCGTAAAGAAAGCGGGTAGCTCAATGGATTGATTCAGTGTAGATTCTGCTACCACCTTCGGGAGAAACTTAGGGTTCGTACACAGAGCCACACATTCCTTGTGGAAAATCAAATACGGGATTTTACACATCAAGGCCTGAAGCTCGGAAATACATTGAGCTGAAGTAATAGCCACTAGGAAGAGAGTCTTTCAAGACAGGAACTTCAAGTCTGCTGAGGCTGCTGGTTCAAAAGGAGGCAGGGTAAGCTTTTCAAGAACAAAGTTCAAATCCCAAGGAGGGGCAGGAATGCGAACAGAGAGTCTCAAATGGAGAACCCCTCTAAGGAAAGCCTTAGAGACTTCCAGCTGCACGAAAGTTCTGTCCCCAAAAGGAACATGGTAAGTGGAAATAGTTGCCATGTGAACTTTCAAAGAGGAATGGCTGAGACCCAGGTCAAAGAGATGAGGCATATAGTCCAGAATTTTACCGGCAGGGCACGAGAATGGCTCGAAATCCTTGGAAGAGGCCCAAATCGAGAACCGTTTCCATTTCATGTCATAAGTTGATCTAGTGGAAGGCATTCTGGCCTCCACCAGAATCTCAGCCACAAGCGGGGAGACCCCAAATCGGGCTTGAGCTACTTCTGCAGGAGCCATGCATGCAACTGAAGGGACTTTAGATCTGGATGAATCAGGGTCCCCTGATCCTGGGTCAGCAAAAGTTGTGGCAGAGGAAGAGGAAGTAGAGGTTCCTCTGAAAACTGTTGCAGAAGAGAGAACTAAACTTGCCTGGGCCAGAAAGGAGTGATGAGAATCATGCGAGCTCCCTCTGAGCTGAGTTTGTGTAAGACCCTTGGAATCAAGGGAATCGGGGGGAATACATAGACAAATCTGTCCTTCCAGTTTAGAGGCACAGTGTCCCTCCAAAAAATGCCTTGCCTGGGAGCGAGCGAGCAGAAGGCAGAAAGTTCTGTGTTGTGAGGAGATGCGAATAGGTCTACCTAAGGTGTTCCCCAACATAGGAAGATATCATCTATTACCCCCGATCCAGTTCCCATTCGTGAGCCTTTGCTGACGACCAACTGAGGTGATCTGCCATCATGTTCTTGACTCCTGGAATATGAACTGCCGTCAGGTGAAGGTTGTGTTGCACTGCCCAACTCCAAACTCTCATTGCCTCCCTGCATAGAGGGTAGGAACATGTTCCTCCCTGCTTGTTGATGTACCAGACTATGCATATATTGTCCGTCTGGACAGCCAGATGGCCGGGAAGCACATACGAATTCAGTGCTTGGACAGCATAAAGAACGGCCCTGAGCTCGAGCACGTTTATATGAAGAGCCTGCTCGAGTCTGGACCAGGAGCCCTGAGTCCTGTGAGACCCTAGATGGGCTCCCCAACCCTCTCCTGAGGCATCTGTTGTCAATGTTTGGGAGAGTGGTTTGAGGCAGAAGTGAACTCCCTGGCAAAGGTTCTCTTGTACCATCCACCACTGCAAGTCCTGAACCGTGGGGTCAGAAACCATGATTTCTTGGTCTACATTGTCCAACGTCTGGTCCCACTGAGACCGAAGCATCCACTGAGAGATCCTCATATGGAGCCAAGCGCAAAGGACTGTCAGAATAGCAGCTGTCATGAGCCCGAGGAGGTGAAGGACTGACCTGGCGCTGACCCACCTGTGACTGGACAGCAGCTTGCCTGAGCCTGAAGGGTATCCACCCTATCCAATGGCAGAAAGGCCATGCCGCTGGTTGTGTCTAGGATCGCCCGATGAACTGGAGCCTATGAGAGGGGACCAGATGGCACTTGGCCTAGTTGTTGGTGATACTCAGGCTGGTAAACACCCACAGGGTAAGGGAAAGAGAATGCAGAAGATCCTCCCTGGATGGGGCCGCCAGGAGCCAGTCATCCAGGTACGGAAAAACCTGCACTCCCTGGGTTCGCAGGTGAGCCACTGCCACGGAAAAGCATTTGGTGAACACTTGGGGCGCCGAAGAAAGAACAAATGGGAAGGCCTTGAACTGGTAGTGGTCCCCCTGGAATGAAAACTGAAGGAATTTGCGGTGGGAAGGGTGGATAGGTATATGCAGGTAGGCATCCTGCATGTCCAGAGTGCACAGCCACTGTCCCTGCCAAAGTAAGAGCAGAAGGCTCTGCAGGGAGAGCATTCTGAACCTTTTGTACTCCACAAACATGTTCAGGGAGCTGAGGTCTAAAATAGGCCTCACATCTCCCAATTTCTTTGGAACTAGGAAGAAATGGGAATAGTAGCCTGTCCCCCAAAGGTGGGTTGGGACAAGCTCTATCGCCACCTCCAAGAGAAGGAAGGATATTTGTTCCCAAACCAGAGGAAGACGTTTCTGGGAGTAAGATGACTTGGGGGTGGTTTTCTGGTGAAACTCGATTGAGTGTCCTGCTGCTATCAGTTGGAGCACCCAAACATCTGATGTGATCCTCTCCCAACCCAGTAGGTGGAAGGCGAACCTCCCTCCTACTGGTTCCTCTGGAATATCCAGAGGATGTGGGAGAGGAGAGGAGTCAGGAGGTGCGGGGCAATGTCGCGGCTGAAGCTCCTGATGCTTTTTTGGGCATGGGGGGCTTGGAAGCCAGAGGGGCCCAATGTTTGTTGGCCCGCTTGCCCTGAGGTTTCGCTTTGGGCCGAGAACGCCTGCAAAAAGGTGACACTGTCCTTGAGGGGCCCGTACATGGAGTCAACAGACTTAAGCGCAGTGCCCTTCTCTTGCAGGTCGGTGATAATGTCCTTGACATCCCTGCCGAAGAGCACCGAACCCCTGAAGTGCACATTCTGGATAGCGGACTGCACTTCAGGGACCAAACCTGACACCCAGAGCCAGGCATGATGCCGAAGACCTATGGTGAAAGCCGAGCTCTGATCTGCAGCGTCCACTGCATCGTAAGTGGAACGGAGCATGTGCTGACTGGCCGAACAAGCAGAACGGACTATGTCAGCCGCTTGTTTTGTCTGAGATTCAGGAAGGGTGTCCAACTTGGCTTTCACCTCACTCAGGATAGCCTTCTGGTAGTCTCCCATATGCGCGACATAATTCAGGACCCTGATCCACAGAGTGCAAGAGGCATACACCTTCCTCCTGTGCTGTTCCAGAAGGCGGGATCCCTTGTCAGGTGGAGACAAGCTGAGATGTTCAGGATTTGCTGACTGGCTGTGAGCAGCACTAATCATGACCGAGTCAGCCTTCGGGTGTGTATTCAAGGAATCCACACAGTCAGAAGCTTGGTATAGCCTATCTACCTTCCTCGGAATGGAGGCTAACGCCAACAGCTATTTCCAAATGGTGGAAACAAGGTCCGCGTGAGGCTCGATCCAGAGTGGAATCAATGTTGTAGCAGTTTTGGGCAGATTCAAATGAACAGCAAATTTTTTCTGCTGTGGATCTGGCTCCAAAGATTGCCACTGGTGAACCACCTGGATCTTTCTCAGCAGCTCCAGAAAAGAAGGATCTTCCGGAGGAAACTTCAGAGGAGTTCTTGGCCTGGGATGTTCTGGAGTGCATGGCTCGTTGTCAGGTTCGGAGCACCTCTCAAAGTTGGATTCTGAGGTCTCCGAAGAGGAAGAAGAAGACCCCCTCTTGGTGTGAGGGAGGAATGGACCCCTTGGACAACCCTCAGGGAAGCGTATCCTCCCTATCCCTGGTACCTGAGGGCTCACCACTGGTGTCGGGTAAGGGGGAGGGAGTTTCTCGTCTCTGGCGACGGGTGTCTGGAACTGGGTCGGGTGTCGGCAGATGGCTCTCCCCCTCCTTGGTAAGCTGAGCCTTGGCCTCAGCCCACCAGGAAGCCAGAGTCTCTTTCAGATCCACCAGTGGCTGTGGGGGTAGTGGGGAGGAGAGGGATATGGATATTGAGGGTATCCATAGTGCGAGTATCCATAGCCCAATGACAGGAAGCCCAGCATCAGGTACTGGGACATTGGGTAATGCGGCGTCGGGTAGACCAGCATCAGGTGTTGCGGCACAGGATACTGTGGTCCCAGGTAGGACGGCATCAGATACCCAGGAACCAGGGGCTCTGATGGCGCAGAAGGTCCTGAGAGAGGCCCAGCAGGTGGGCCAGGTACAGCTGGCCCAGTGGACGTCGGGTCCAGCTCTGGGATGGTGTCTGGCAAAGGGATGTCGCCTGGCATTGGGTAGACCAACGGAAGGGAGACCTGATTGGAGCGTACCAGTGTCCTCTGTGTTGTCCAGGGAAGGAGGACTAAAATCCCCGAGGTCCAACAGGGGAGATGCTGGAGCCTCGGTCAGTAGCAGCAAGTGCTGAGGCAAGCTGGGGACAGCAGACTGGTCAACTGGGTCCAGCATCAACTCTAACGCCCTGCGTCCATCAGAGGGGCCGACGTCCGCCTTACCGGCGGGATCCGGGGGGGCGTTGGAGGAGCCAGCATCTGCCTTATCGGACCCAATGCCCACCGAAGGCCATGAGGGAGGAGTGGCCTTGGTGGGCGTTTTTGAGGCAGCGTGCTACCCCGGAGGGTCAGATGTCTTAGTGGCCTTTTCTGGGTGGATGTCGGTAGCACCGGTGTCTGACTTACTGGAACCGCTCAACCCGGAAGGCTGCATGGTGGTGGACGTCCTGGGAGTGGTCGCCTCCTTTGTCCCAGAGGCTCCCGATGGGCCCGAGTGTGAGCCCGATGGGAGGACACCACCGCATTGGAACCCTGCATGACAGCTGTTGAGGATCGGTCCCCTGGGGGGACATTACCTTTAACACGGTGACTCCGTACGGAGTCATGGTGGCCGTGGAAGTGGAGTCCCAGTGCTGCTCCTTCTTCTTGTGGTGTCCCTCAGGGGAAGTTGAGGCCTGCTGAAGCTTCTTCTGCTCCTTCTCCATGGAGGATATCTTTTTCTTTAAAATATGGGCCTCCAAGGACTGCTGCCTCCGTTTATGGGTGGCGGCATTGAATTGTTGGCAGTGCTGGCACTTCTCCACGGGGTGATCCGGACCTAGACAGAAGAGGCACAGGGAATGACTGTCCTTATGCGGGAGCTGGGCGCCGCATGAATTGCACTTGTTTTTATGCAAACTGGATGGAGTAGGGGACGACATACACGGCAGATAAAGAGAATCATTTTGAGAAAAATTAGACAAAATTTGGTAATAAACCTATGACAGACTGATGAAGCAGTAGGAGCTTAACAGCAATACGCCTTCATGAGTGAGAGCGGCAGGAAAGAGCTGGAAGGTGGGCTGGGGACCTCCCTTTATACTGACGTTGCTCGATTTCGTCACCTGACGGGGTGGCCTCAGAGACTACTAGTTAGAAATTTTTCCATGGGGTCCTGATGCCTGCCGACTTCACTCCTATTTGTTATTACCTACTGCAAGAGCCCTCTCGAAGTAAGATCTTTAGTTAACACATTTATACATGTCCTTTGTCAGTTTGAACTTTAAAGTCATCAGGTACTTGACGCAGCAGGCTAACTATACTTTCCCTGCTCTCACACACTCCCCTAATTGACCCTGTACTTGGATACAGGTGATCCCCTAATCACACTACATGTTAATTAAATAAGGGCTGTCCCCTTCAGGCTCTATCAATAAAGCAGACCTCTTCTGACTGGACACCCACTTCACACGGGTCCCTCCTTCCTGGTAACTCTCCCTGCTTGAACTCTTCACACACTGGCTGTGCAGCTCCTTTTAACCCCTCTGAACAGTCCAAGGAATCCTGCAGCACCATAAGCCAGAATGGAATCCAACATTTAAAATATAACTGCTTCTCCTGAACATTCCAAGGCTGTTTTTCCTGTCAGCCTGGATTCCCATTTTGCTACATGTTCTTTTGTGATAATAAAATAACTACTTTCTCAATGTTTAAGTGCTTCCACACTTTTCTTATTAGAAAGCCCACATTTTCAGCTTTCCCCAGAACATTTTTTATGAAAATTCTTCCACAGGCACACCAAGTTAATCTAACAGTGAAACTTTTCTTTCAATAAAATATTAAACACCATTTTTCCCAAGTCACTTTCTCTTCAGTTTTTCACATAAATAGTCATTTCTCCTTTAAGTAAGCTTCCATCTGCAGTTTTTTCAGTTAAAAATTAAAATATTCATTTTTCCCATGTTTAGCTCTTCCTTCTGAGTAACTAACTGCATGGATTATACCTCTCCAGGACCCACTTTCCCTATTAAGGTTAGCGATTCCCTTGTTTTACACCTTATTCATAAAAAACTTTTTTCCCCATATGGTACATATTTTGAATTACAAGTTTGCCATGTTTGTCAAAAATCTACTGAAAACTGGCTTGGCAGCACACTTTTTGAAAATGAACATGCTTTCTGACTGAACTTCTTTAAACTGCTCTATTTATAAATGTTCACATTTCTGAGAATTAATTCAACTTCTCCTGTATTTCCAGGACTTCCCTTTAGCCCCCTATGGCTTTATTTTATAAAAAAAAAAATGTGTGTTTTTAGTGTGATTTACTGCTTGTGTAAATACCATGGGTCCCCATGCATTGAGTGTGTTTTCTCCCCTCTACAAACAAGCATTTGTCAATGCCAAATGTTGCTTGCTTCTATGTGCTGTTTAGGTATTTGGAAGTCATTGGAGTGCAAATATTGAAAATTTGCGAACTTACGAGCATGTGGAGGAACTGCGCAATGCACTCTCGTAAAACAGTCATTTGTAGGAATTTTTTCACCAAATTTTCAACATAGCCATTTTAAGATCTCTGCTCATGAACAGTGTCACTGTGATTTTGTTAATGTGTCCCATACATTGAGTTTGCACACCGACTGTGCCATTGTGCTCTACATTGGCGGAAACACGTTTTGGGCAGGATGTGAAAAATGACAGCTGTACTGCTCATGAGGAAGTGTGGTAAAATGGCAATGTTGAAAATCAGGAGTGAAAATATTGAAAATTTGCAAACTTACGAGCCTGCGTAGGAACTGCGCAACGTACGCTTGTAAAACAGTCATTTTTAGGAATTTTTTCACCAAATTTTCAACATAGGCATTATAAGACCTCTGCTCATGAACAGTGTCACTGTGATTTTCTTAATTTGTCCCGTACATTGATTTCGCACACCGACTGCGCCATTCTGCGCTACCTGGGCGGAAACACATTTTGGGTGAGATATGAAAAATGACAGCTGTACTACTCAAAAGAAGGTGTGGTAAAATGGCAATGTTGAAAATCTGGAGTGAAAATATTGAAATTTCGCGATCTTACGAGCCTGCGTAGGAACTGAGCAATGCATGCTTGTAAAACAGTCATTTTTTGGAATTTTTGCACCAAATTTTCAACATGGGGTTTTTGGGACCCCTTCTCATGAATGATGTCACTGTCATGGTGGTATTCGGGCCCAAAGAGTGATTTCGCAGTCACTGCGAAATCACCCTTTGAGCCTGAATACCGCCATGACAATGTCATCATTCAGAAAGATCCCAAAACCCATTAGAAAATTTGGTGCAAATCTCAAAAATGCCTGAGATATGCAACAAAGTTGAAATCCCCTATCTAGGCCATTATACAGCTTACGGCATTTCCTCAGTTCGCGGTCGGCTTTGAAGAGTGCAGGCGTGTTCCAGTCCACGAAGATCATCGCGAGTCCGGAGGAAGTATAGGGGTGGGCGTGGGGAGGCTGGGTGCGTGGGTGGGTGCGGGTTGTGGGAGGGGGGTCGGGAGACTCTCCCGGGACCGTTTTCGTTTTCAGGTTTAAAATTAAAATGATGTCATGGGACCGTTTGCCACGCTGGGGTGGGCTCCCAGCGTGGCAATGACATGGGGGCGTTCAGCTGATGGGGGATTGGGCACCCCGCCGGCCTATGGACTGATTGCCATGCTGGGGTGGGCTCCCAGCGTGGCACCACAACTGGGGGAAGAGAGGAGACGCAGCTCAGCTGATGGGGATTGGGCACCCCCTCGGCTACACTGTCGTCTTGAAGTCATCCGCGCCTGCGTGTCGGGGAGGCTGAGGGGTGGGGGGAGCTAGCTGCTTATCTCTGCTCACTGAAGCGTAGCTCCCCCTTTTAACTGTATGCCACTGCATTTTGGAGCGTGTCATAGACAGCTCCAAAATGCATTGGCTTACAGGGGCCGCGCCTGCCAGCTCACTGACTGAATTGGAGGAGGAGGTGACACACCTCCGAAATCTCCGATGATGGCACTATGTTTCTTGCACATGCGTGCAAGCAACATAAAAATGGCTACTGAGCTTTAATAAACATGTTGCATTTCTTGTTGAGGAACTCCTCAGAGCCTCCGAAATCCAGACTGTACCCAGTACTTTATTTTTTATACATGTGAGCCAGTCCCTGAGCAATTTCCCTGGCACTTGTCATCTGCTCAACTCAGGAAGATATAGCTGGTTGTCCTGAATGCGAGAGCAGCGCCGACCCAGCATCTCCTTCTTGCACCTTCACAAAGTCCTTTGCAGACCAAAGCCTGTTTCACGACCGAGGTCACGGTGGAAGAGTGGCCGCCCTGGAGCAGCGCTGGGGATTCCTTAACAAGCACGAAAGTGCTCAGCTGTGGAATCAACAATTGGTTACTCACACTCCCCGCTCCTCACAGTGGCATATTTGGCACTTGCAGCTGCCGCTCCACAAACCACATTAAATCAGCAACACTGCATTTCCATTCCTTTTCCTTACTTGCTTACAGACAGGATCTTCAATTTTAAAACATCAAACTATTTAGTAAGAGAACCAGGCAGCCCAAATTTAACCACTGGACCACCAGGCCTGTGTTACAGTAGCCAAGGCATGCAAACTACTAGCCTACTGGCCACCAATGATAAAATTACTGTTTTTTACATCAACATTACATTCACTTTATATAAAAATTATGCCAGACATTAAAAAAGTGCACCAAAAATGCTTATGGGTAAGGTAGCCAAGACAAGGCAGTCCTTTCCTTCCTCTTCCCTTTGCTACCACCCTCTCACAACAACACTACTAATATGCTCGTACCAAACCTTAATCTATTTGTCAACATTTTACTTTTTATTTAATTACTAATTACTGTTTTTTTTTTATTTACAGGGGCCACCCTCTCTCTGACTGGCACCACCCTCCTACCCCAGGACTTGAACCCAGGTCCCCATGTCTAACATCTAAAGTTACCCAAATCTATTTTTTATCTTCTTGGTCTAACAGGCATTACATGACTGTTACAATATGCACTGTCTCTTGTGTAGGTAAAGGATATGGGTTTATGACATCATCTGCAACACGTGGGGGAGAGGCCTTTGGGATATACTCGCTGACAAGGTGCCCACTAGGGAAGTCACTACCTTCAAGCCTCTGGCACAGGATGGAGTTGTGCCATATGAAGATGTTGTGGGCACTGGTGGGGTACCATGCCAGAATACTGATGGTGCGCCATACAGCATCACACACCACCTGGCAGTTGATAGAGTGGTACCCACTCCTAATCATACAGGCCTGCACTTCATCACTGGTGGGTGCCCAGATGGTAGCATGGGTGCAGTCAGTGACATCAAGTATGACTGGCAGGTGTGCAACTGGATAGAATTACTGCATGGTTGCTGTTCGCTCTGCTGGTGCGGTAAGGAATACAATTAACTCCCCAGCATGGGCCAACAGAGCATCCAGGAACTGGCCCGATACGTGTGAGGTGGCAGACTGTGAGATAATGGTGGTGTCACCCATTGGTGTTTGGAGGGGCCTGGTGGCCAGGAACCACAGTGCTGCTGTCACCCTGAGGTCTACAGATGTTGCATGACTGTGCTGGGTGTCTTTGCACAGCTGGTCATGCAGCAGCTCATGCAGTTGCATGATCATGGGCTTGTTGAGCCTGTACCAGCCCATAATTTGTGCATCACTGAGGACTTTGAATGTGACTCATGAACAGTACTGTCTGTTTGCAACATAGTACCTCTTGGGTCTGTGTGGGGGCCCAGGTGGGAATTGGCCCTCTCCGCATCCTACATGACCTGCTTCATCAGGTATATGAAGTGAGCCATTTTGTTGTTGCCTGTGTGTGTGTGTGTGTGTGTGCATGGGCACATGCACACATGCGTGTAACTCTCTCTCTGCCTCTGTGGTTTGCCCCTGGTTTAGACCTGCTTTTAGTAGTCATTATTTGGCTGAGCTATACTGCTACACTATGCCATTAGCAAAAGTGCTAAAGCTTTGAATATCGCACTGCACATGATATGCACATCACCATCTCCTGTTTGGGTGCTGCATACATTAACCTTGCGCTCGCCTGATGGTGCTAATGACATGCGTAGCGCTATTCACTGAATATGGGAAACAGGCACTAAATGGGGCAGTGCTAGTGTTGATGATAAGTGCCGGGCACAAACCATTTGAATATTTCTCCCATTCTGTCTACCAAATGAATAAAGAAGTTGGCAAAATACATTTTGTCCCCAGAATAAAGTTAGCAGGCTGACAAAAAATGTGTACAGAATGAATTATAGGGGTGACAAAATGCATTTCATCATGCTACCCAATGTTTCAGTGGGTAGTGCCATGGGCTCCCATGCTGGTGACCTGAGTTTGGGAGTGCACTCAGGAGCTAGAGGGATGGCCTGGGGGTCTGGGGAAGTGCTGCCTTGCAATAGCACTCCTGGCCAAGAGGGATGGGTGCCCAGGTTCACCACACCAATAACCCCTACAGTGGGCCGAGGACCTTGCTTCTTCATAGGAGTATGCTGTCTGCATCCAAGGTCTGAAGGGATGTTGCCTGGCACTCCGGGTATAGCTAAGAGGGGACAGTAAAAAACAGAAAAAAAATCAACAAGTACTGGACACCATTAATGATGGTGCCAGCACTCTTGGAGCCTGACTCATGTGGATGTCCGCTGGCTTCACAGCAGGGGAAGGGGTGGTTGGGGTTAGGGTAGCTGGAGGATCACCTGAAACAGGCACATGGCAGTGGCTGGGGGACAAACAGCTATATGGAAGAAAAGATACGCCTGTCTACAGAATGAAGTGACAGAATGCATTTTATCCAGAATAACTGTCCCACAACCACCCCACACCCCAATATCTGCCTCATAATTACAGCATACTCCACAATCTTCCCCCACAGCCACTCACATCCTAGTGTCTGCTCCATAGCTACCCAACTCCAGTAACAGTCCCACAGCTATTCAATATTCTACCCAACCCTCAAGTATCTGCTTTGCAGGTACCCTACCACTGTATCTGCTCCCAAGTACCCACACTCTGGTATCAGCCCAGCCAACTACCTCTTTCCCTTGTGTCTATCACCCAGCTGCTCTACACCCAAGGATCTACCCCACAATTGTCCTTTACACCACTTTTGGCTCACAACCATCACCCCACTTAAATATCTGTCCCACAGTTACCCCATGCCTTGGTAGCTACCCTTCAACTACACCAAATCCCAATAACACAATGTATTGTACAGACGAAAGTAGATCTTGGTCCTTATTATTCCTTGCTGTGACGTGGACTGATGTATCAGTCAAGAATTCCTATACATTCTAATTCTGTTAGCAGCCAAAGGGTTAATTGCCTTCGTGTTCTCACTAGGATTGATGCAGTATGCTTTTGTCTGTAAATTTACCTCGATTTTTTTTGAAGTCAGCTAATGTGTTAGTTTCAGCTACTGCATCCAGTAACATATTTCAAATATTGACAACTCTCTGTGTGTACCAATGTTTCCTTTTGTCAGATTTAAAGAGTTCTCCCTGTAATTTATAGTGATGGGCTCTAACCCTTGACTTATTTTCATTCTGTCTTAGGCAAAGTGCTTTACTGAATTCCATATCCCTATTTGCTTTGTAGACCAAATCATGTACCCTCTATGCCTCCTCCTCCTCTCCAAGGTATACATGTTCAACTCACTCATTCACTCTTCATAGGTTTTACCCTCCAGTCCCATTATCCTCTTTGTATACCTTCTCCGTTTTCTCAATTTCCTTATGTGGATTGCATACCTGGACAGCATACTCAAGGTGAGGTCTTACCAGAGATCTATACAGTGGCAGCAGCACCTTTCTATCCTTGCTTGTTATGTTTAATATAGCCAGCTACCCAATTTGCTTTACTAACTGCTGCCTTTACATTCTTTCCCAATTGTAGGTCGCTACCTACTATTACTCTTAAGTCACTTTCAGCAGCACCCTTCCTAAATTCAAGTCCTTGAAAGGTGTATCTATATTGAGGGGTTTTGTTGCCAAAATGCATGTTCGTACACTTGTCTGGATTAAAGCACATTTTGGATTCTTTAGATCATATACTTAGTTTATTCAGACTGTCTTGCATTTGCTTACAATCTTCCTCAGTTTCAGCTATGATTCTGATTTTTGCATCATCTCCACATTTCACAACACAACCAGTTAAGTCTTTGTTCATATGCCTTATATCAGTGTTAAAGGGGCTGGGTCCCAGGACTGAACCCAATGGAACGCCATGTGTAATGTTCACCCAATCTGATGTTACCCCCTTAATTTAACTCTTTGTTTCCTGTTTGTGAGCCAACTTGTAATCAATTTAATGAACACTGATGGAATATTTAGATTGTCCATTTTTATGTTTGCTTGCACACATGTGCAAGGAACATAGTGCCACCATACAAATATTCGTAGGTGTGCCACCCCCGCTTCCAATGCCCTGCTCCTTTTTGTAGGCATGGCATCACTACACCAATAAACGTTCGAGCTGTCTATGACAGCAGTTCAGATGCAGTGACATACAGTTGAAAGCAAAAGACCACTTCAATCAGTGGTGGTAACATGTAGGCAATTTGCATACTGCTGTCGGTAGTATGCAAAGTGCCTACACGTCGGCACTGCATCTAAACAGCTGTCATAGACAGCTTTGTTTTTTTCTTGGTCCCCCCAACAGACACCCAAGTAGCACACTGGGAGCCCACCTCAGCATGCTCATGCATTCCCCTCAGCCCCGCACACTGTATGGCGGACGGGGGTGCCCAATCCCCCATCGGCTCCACTACCCCTCAAAAGACTTCCAGTTGCCACACTGGGAGCCCATCCCAGCATGACAAAAGTTCATATGGCCAACGGGGTGCCCAATCCCCTGTCGGCTCCACTGTACCCCCCAAAAACAGACTTCCAGGTGCCATGCTGTGAACCCACCCCAGGGTGGTGAAAGTCCATATGGCCAACAGAGGTGCCCAATCCCCCATCGACTCCACTGCCTCCCAAACTTCCAGCTGCCAAGCTGGGAGCCCACCCCAGCATGGCAAAAGTCCTGTGTTGTCCTTGTAAAAAAACACCCGTAAGAAAAAAACGGTCCCTTGTTGACTCTCTTGCCCCTTCCCCCAACCGACGCCCACCCTCTGTTCACACCACCTCCCTACACCCCTGCCTAACCCCATACTTACCTCTGGAGCCCAGTGCGACAATCTTCAGTGGACCAGGAACACGTCTGCACTCTTCAAAGTCAACAGCGAACTGAAGAAATGCAGATAAGCTGTATAATGGTATAAATGGTTTATTTTCAACTTTGGTGCATATCTCGCCCATTTTGAGGAATTTTTTCACCAAATTTTCAACATGGGGTTCATGGGACCCCACCTCATGAACTCAATCACTGTCATTTTGTTATTGAGTCCCGAAATGTGATTTCATGGTCACTGCGCGGAACCACCTTTCAGGACTGATTAACGAAATTACAGTGTCACAGTTCATGAGGTAGGCCCCCAAAAACCCTATGTTAAAAATTTGGTGAAACAATTCCCAAAAATGACTTTTACGAGCGTGCGTTGTGCAGTTCCTACGCACACTCGTAACTTTGAGAATTTTTAATATTTTCACTCCAGATTTTCAACATTGCCATTTTACCACACCTCCCTTATGAACAGTACAGCTGTCATTTTTTCACATCTCACCCTAAATGTGGTTTTGCACATATAGCACACATTGGCGTAGTCGGTGTGTGAAATCAATGTTTGGAACACATTAAGAAAATCACAGTGACACTGTTCATGAGCAGAGGTGTTAAAATGGCTGTGTTGAAAATTTGATGACAAACATCCATAAAATGACTGTGTTACAAGCATGCATTGCGTAATTTCCACTCACCTGCATAAATTCATGAATTTATAATATTTTGAGTCCTGATTTTGAACATTGATATTTTTCCACACCTCCTTATGAACAGTACAGCTGTCATTTTTCAAACCCTGGACGAAATGTGTTTTCGCACTTCCAGTGCAGAACAGCATGGTCACGGTGGGAAATTAGTGTTCGAGACAGATTAAGAAAATCACAGTGACACTGTTCATGAGTGGAGGTCCCAAAATGCCCATGTTGAAAATCTGCAGTAAAAAATCCCCAAACTAATTACATTACGGCTGCACATTGTTCAGTTTCTACACACGCTCGTGACTTCACCAGTTTTATATTTTCAGTCCAGATTTTTAACAATGCCATTTGTTACAATTCCTCATGAACAGTGCACCTGTCACTTTTCACATCCTGTTCAAAATGTGTTTTCGCAACTGTGCCGCCAAATGGCGCAGTCGCTGTGTAAAATCACCTTTCGTTTAACGAACTTATAGTGTCACTGTTCATGCAGTGGGGTCACAAAAAACCCATGTGGAAAACTTGGAGTAAAAATACCAAGAAACGTCCAGGGTGTTAGGAGTGTTACTTGGGATTGTCAACAGTAATGCTCATGCCATTCCACCCCCACCCTGCAGCCAGTGACAGGCATCGAGGTGCTCCTTGGACACTTTGCCCCCAGAGTTTACCCCATTCTCCTATACTGTGCCCATTTCAGCATATTACCTTATGGAATGAGGTGAATGTAAAGCTCAAACACCCCAAGGCACACCTCAACACTTGTCAGTGTCTGAAGGATAGGATGAGGTGAAATGTCATGACAGTCATGGGCAATGACCCAAAGGCACACCCCAATGCCTGTCCATCTCTGCAGGGTGAGGGTGGAGCTGTGTCAGTTCAATACTTCAATACCATTCCTATATTGCATCTAACTTCTGTACTTCCACTGCTAATGCCAGGAAGTAAACACTCGGCATTGACAAATGCTTGTTTGATTAATAGATCATGTGGGACTGTATCAAAGGTCTTGCTTAGGTCCATATATGTCACATATGCTGATTTACCCTGATCCAAAGCTTTGTTTTTTGGATCTAAAAAGTTCCAGATTTGTTTGACAACACCTATTTCTAATGAATCCATGTTGACTTATATAATTACCTAGTGTGTCTAATATACAGTTTTCTGGATGTTCTTTTAATATGCTTTTTGTCATTTTTGCAAATGATGCTAGTCAGGCTTATAGGCCGATAATTCTCTACTTTATATTTTGGGCATTTTTTATGTAGTGATGTAACATCATCCTGTCTCCAATCCTTGAGCATCTCACCTTTCATTGTAAAATGATTTATTATATATGTTAAAAAGCAACTTTACAGGCTTTCTTCCAAGAACAAGAAAGAACCCTTAGCTGGCCCCTATTTGTATGCTGCTAATATTTTTATTTTCCAGTGCACCCTTTTTGGAAGGGAATGGAAAGGATCATATTTTGGCTTTGTGGAGCCAAGCCACACTGATCCCTTCCACTTCCTGGTACTTATTCAGACTGTGATCTGCCCTGATCCACCCCGTGCCAACACATTTTCTAATGTCACTATATGGATAGCATGGGGGTGCACTCCATAGACATAAATGGGACTTTTTAAACAAAGTTTTTGGTATTTTAGATGGCCATCACAAACAAATCAAGGGCACTGCTAAACTAACAAGGTTCCTTTACAGCAAGTGAGGGGTGGCTGGACATATTTAAGAGAAGGCATGGTATTTGGCAGCTTTGGTTGTGCGGTGAAAGGCTCAGTGCAGCCGATGATGACACAGAGCCTTTCTTTAAGCAGCTGCTGGACACTATTGAGCAGGATGGACTTGTACCAGAACAACTGTTTAATGCAGATGAAACTGGGCTCTGTAGAATTTTGGGTTCAAGCAACAACAGCATCATTTACCTCAAGGTCCTGGCAGCTACGTACGCATGCATGTGCGTACAGACAAACACCTAGATGCATACATCAGATTGCAAAATGGCAACAACTTATATTTACTTTCAATTGCCTGATGACCTTTGCCTACTGAATTTTATCGATATAGCATTACAGATAAATATTTAATTACTGTGCTTTCACAGTTTAATCAGTAATTTTAGGGGCAATACTTTATTTGAAAGCAGTTAAGAGCCTGTCAGTTTTTGGGGCGGGGCGAAGGAGGATACTGAGTCGAAGTGTTGGTGATCAACTTAGGGAAATTTCCAGCTGTTTACTCATGGTGTTTTACTAGAATAATCTGATTAAATGTCACCATCAGAAAACTGGAAGGTAAGACTGATTTGTGAATGTCATAATATGATGTACGCTGTATGTACTGAGCTGCCAGGACTTTGAGGAAAATGATGCCAATGTTGCTTGAATGGCATCATCACTCAACCGAGATGCTGTCAGCTGGTCTGAAAATGTCTGAGGGATTGTCTGTGAAACCTTCAAAAAAGATGGGCAATAAAATAGCATCTGGACATGAGAAATGACTGTTCCTGCACATTACTTGCAATATACTATATATGGACTGGTTGTTCTCATGGTGAGCAAATAAAATGTATTAAAAGCATGTTAAAAACACTGCAATTGATCGTTAAAGTTGTGAGGGTTACTTCCATGGTAGATAATGGAGTATGGGACAGTTGTGAGGCAGCTACTTGCGTTTGGAATATTTGAGTGACAGGCACTAAAATGAGGGGTAGTTGTGGGAGCAGAGATGACTATGGGGTACTTGTGGACAGATACTAGTAAGGGGTGTTATGGTGTACAAATTGGGGTATTGGGTGGTTCAAAGCAACTACTGGTGTATGGGGTAGTTGAGAAGTTGTGCAACAACTGTTAGGGTGTGGGTTGTTATAGGAGAGATACAGCGGTATAGTGATGGTTGTAGGGCAGATATGAATGCAATGGGTTTGGTGGTTGGACAGATACTGGGTGTGAGTGACTTGAGGGGTAGGTATTGGAGTACAGAGCAGTTGTGAGCAGATGCAGGGGTGAGGGGTAAATGGAGGAAAGATACTGGAGTATTTTGTAGCTGTGGAGCAGATACTATGGTGTGGGTGATTGTTGGAGAAGATACTGGGGGTGGTTAGTTGTAGACACAAACACACACAGTGTGCTATTCACATCTGTCTCAAATTACACAATCAGACACACAGCTGCTATACACAACCTTCCCAAAATATATACACACACAGGCTGCTACATTTGACCCTCCCTAAAAATATATGAACACACACACACATTCTGTAACACCCTCACAACAGCCTTCTCTAAATATAGACATACACTGCAAGGCTAGGCTCCAGAGTTGGCAGACACTTCGATCCAGGGACCCAGGCCATCATAGTAGCGGAGTCTGGGTTTTCTCCATATTTTCTCCCTGCCCTCGCTCCACCTCTTGGTGTATGCTAGCTTCTTGTGCCTTGGCTACATGCAGCAGCATCCTTCAGAGGGATTAATCTCCCTTGGACCAGCACAGGAACTGCTGCAGCACCAATAGTGCAGTGCCAGCCCTCCCTGACTGCAATACATTACCAAGTGGCATCTGTTGCGGTAAGGCCCATCCCCTGACTCAGCGTTCCAAACTTACTCCTGAACTGGGCTCACCTGCACAGTAGCATGCTGCGGTGCCACTGTGCCATCAGTACTGCCCCTCTAGACAGGATCTTGATGCCTCTTGTGTAGCAGTCATCACTGCACAAATATTTTAGAGTGACATTTTCTCTGCCCTGTATGAACTCACACTGACTGTCTCTAACCAGTGAGGAGATTCCTTTCAAAATGTTCCCTGACTAAATTCTATAAAACTGTCGCAAATAATTAATCTCTAGCTGATGTTAAACTAACTGGTCTATAGCTACTTGGTACACCTTCTGCTTCTTTGTTGAAAACTGGTCTTTATTCATCACTTTCCCATCCTCAACAACCTAACATGAAGGCTTTGGCTTGTTTTTATCTTTCTCTCATATCTGTGCCTGTATCTCTAAATGTTTTACAAGCCTTCTGCTTGTTCTGATGGGGAACAGAAACCTTGCTTTACCCTGTTTTAGCATAACTGGACATTTCCACATGTGTGTATCCTTCTAGATCTCTCTGTGGTAATATTCTGTGGGCTTTGAATTAATCTGTTTTTCTTTTAGAGGATTCCTTGTAGATGCTGCTTTTTGCCTGCAAGTTGTTCATATTTTATAACTGATGTGTTACAGAACCCAGTGACATCAGTAATCAAGGCAAGATTAAAATTTCTGGTGACCTTAGACCCAAAGACAAATCCAGGCCCCCCACTAGACCCCTCCTTAGGACATACATCTTATACCAGGTCATAACATCATAAGAGTTTTGCCACATTACAGTCCTACCCCTGTCCCGGAGTACCAATCGGGTCTGAGTTAATGCACACAGAAATGACTGAGGCACACACTTGTGTGTCACCAGCTTCACCCCACCTGGAAGTATGTACCTGACCCCATGTGCCTACTTCGGAGTAGAGGAAACAAAAGTCAACTGGCATCTGTACCTAGTACAAGTAACACAAAATATGCCACACCAGGAACATATAATCATCTGTTCAGGGGTGCTAAATAATGACAAGCCAGGATCCAGGGGGTAGTCACTCAGGGCTGGGGTGCCATTGTAGCTGGGGCCCTAGACCAGATCCCTGCTATCCTATGTTCCAGGGTTCCACAGGGCTCGGTGCTGGGACCAGTGTTATTTGGGATATTTATTGCAGACATTTCCATGGGCATCAAGAGCAAGATCAGCCTGTTTGCTGATGACACCAAGATGGGGGCGGTGGTGGATGACATAGAGGGGTGGCAGGGGTTGCAAGAGGATCTGACAAAGCTGGAGACCTGGTCTGACACCTGGGATTTAATGCCAAAAAGTATAAAGTGCTGTATTTCAGGGCAAAGAACAATAGGAGAAACTACCAACTTGGGGGTACAGCTAGCCGAGACTAAGGAGGAGAAGGATCTAGGGGTGATCATTACAAGATCAGTGAACAACTCAGCACAATGTAGAAAAGCAGCAGGAAAGGCCAATAAAATGCTGGGCTGTATCACAAGGGGATAACATCAGGGAGGAGTAGGTGATTCTGCCGCTTTATAGATACTTAGTTAGACCTCATCTTGAATACCATGTGCAGTTCTGGCGCCCGTACCTGAAGAAGGACATTACATTACTGGAAGGGGTGCAGCACAGAGCAGCAAAGATGATCCAGGGGCTGGGGGATTTACTATATGAGAGTAGGCTAATGGAGTTGAACATGTACTCATTGGAGGAGAGATGGGGTGGGGGGATATGATTGAGACATTCAAGTACATAAGAGGAATAAACAAGACTGACATGGAGGGTTTAGTCAAAGTAAGGGTAGGGAGGGACACTTGAGGCCATGACATGAGACTGGAGGAAGGAAGAAATACAAAATCACACATGCTTCCATAATGCAAAGCATCATGGACTGCATATGCACATCATCACAGAATATTATGCTGGTTCAACTTTAAGCAAAATGCATGGTGCCAAAAGGCCTCTCACACAGTCTTCAAAGAGTGCCAACAGAAGACATAGACACATCTTTCATTCTACCAGGACTCATCAGTATGCATCTGTTTGACACCCCAGTGGAATGAACCAGCTACCCTAAGATGGTCTATCTGGGTCATGTTGTGGTGAACCCAATTAAAACAAAAAAACAAGTTAAAAGACAAAGAATCTCTGTGCGCAAACACTGAGGCAATGGTTACCCCAAAGGACACTGGCCGGGAAGCCAAGATTCAAAGAAATACAAAATCGCACATGCCTCCATAATACAAAGCATCATGGACTGCATATGCAAATCACCACAGAATATTACGCTGGTTCAACTTTAAGCAAAAATGCATGGTGCTGAAAGGCCCTCTCACACAGTCTGCAAAGGGTGCCAACAGAAGACAACGACACTTGTTTCATCCTACCAGGACTCATCAGTATGCCTCGTCTGTTTGACACTCCAGAGGAAGGAAAGTTCAGGAAGGAAATGAGAAGACACTTTTTAATGGAGAGGGTGGTGGTTGGGTGGAATGCGTTACCATCAGAGGTTGTAGCCTGCGAAACAGTGGGCTGGTTCAAAAAGTGCTGGGGCAGGGCAAGAGGGAGGATCAAGGGAGAGAAGGGCAGCTGCAGAATACAGCTGCTAGCTACAAAATCGAGCAGACTCAATAGACCAAAGGGCCTTTTTCTGCTGGCAATTTTCATGTGTTTGATTGTCGTAATCTGGACCAGCTTCAGTTAAGTCAAGGCCCTGCATGTACTGTTAGCATCCAGTCAATTGATGTCATGGGGCTCTGGCACTGATCTATAATTATAAAAGTAAATATCGGGCAGGGAAAGGGGCAACATTACCAAGGGACATTAAAAAAGAAAACAAAACTATTTCAATAAGAACATATGAAAAAGCAGTCCAGAGATTAAACATGCTGCAGCACACATGCCCATATTATCATTTCTACTACTAAAGGTAAAACAAGGCATAGGTTCCCATTAACACTACTCTTGGCATCCCAACTCAATTATCTTTGCTTCAGTTTCTCCTTTACACCATTAGACTATATCAGGATGAATCTCAGTTGTATCTCCCCGACTGGTTTTTAAATACTTTCCACCTTTTCTTTCATAGATTTTATCCTGCATTACAAAGTCCCAGTCTTCAGTGCAATGTGTGTACCCTCACAGTCAGCTTTCTTGAAGTGTAATACCTTTGTGTCCCTTCTCAAACTGCATATGTACACAACCAGGCCAAGTCAACAGGCTTTCTCTGTTGTGGAAAATTCCACTAAATCAAGTGATGACTGATGAGCCCTGGACCCTAGAAGTTCTCTCTCTCTCTCTCCAAGTTATATAGTACTAAGCTTTGATAATTTCCTAGGACTCAGTAATTCCTAGCCTTTCAGTGTTGGCTGTTGAAGAAATGGTATTAGAAAACAATTCTGTATTACTTCTTGGATCATGCTTTGGGAAATACAATGTATATTCTTTTTAATGCTGTAGCACTTTTGTGTAAACTAAAGGCTTTCCTCAGACAACTTTTTAATAAGAAATTTTAAATAAATAATTGAAAGGAGTAAGTCCACTATTCCGGGAGATTCTAAGAAGCAAAAAAAATGTATCTTGGCAAAGCAAAGTAAGCATAACATAGCCCTGTTCACTCCTAGGCAAGGACACCTACTCAGGGTTTCAACATCCATCAAACATTTTCTCATTACTCCAGGGCAATGTATTTTCCCGTGTTTTCCAAATGATTACATTATTTCCTATGGAAGCACACTTGCTGTCTTCCTAATATAATCAATGCAAGTTTATGTGAACAATTTCCCTGTAGACTGCTCCACTCCATGTAAAATACACGAATACCAGTAGATCTGGGAGTGTTGCCAATTAAACACTCCTCTTGGAATGTAATAAATAATTGTAAAGCTTACTGAAGTGCCAGCCTCATCCATCAATTCATAGCTCAGATGTTTTCTTTAATCAATAGCTGTTGTCTAATCAGTAGCTTTTGCTCCAGAAGTCCTACGGTAGAGGCTCTGTATAAAATAAATACTAATAAACACAATGAATTTTATTTGGAATATAAGCTCAGCACACACACAATGGGACATGCTGTGAAAATTTCCCAGGTTTCAAAATCACCCCCCCCCCCGAGCCCTGTCACCCATGCTGAGACACAGAATGTGCTGTCCTGTTTGACATATGAAGCCACTAGATGAATTAGGGTTATAATTAGTGCTAATACAATTTGGTTCAGATTTCTGCAAACACATCATCTGGCATTTTGCTTGCCTTACTTGGAGCAGTAGGGTGCTTGCCTAAGCAAAAGTGCTTTTATAAAAAGGGGTTAGGCTGGACCCAGGGCTGCTGGATGATTGCCTGTGTAAGTTTAGTAGGCTGCTTACTAGAGGTGTGCTGTCCTAAAACTGTGCTTAGTATTATTAGAGAAATTAATTTTAATTAATCTGGAAACAACAACAATTACAGATAATGAGTATAAACAGTCATAGACATTCAGAACAGAAGGGTGGCTGCACTTGCAGAAAGAAAGACTTTCTAATCACACACCTAAAAACCGTAGTGGGAGGTGATCTTTTTCTGTACGTTTGGAACAAAATAGATTTTGCCTTTTCAGTTGTCAGAATGAGTGCTTTTAATAGTATGGGTGTCATTTGTTTAGAAATGATTATGTGGACCTGCATATTAGTATTTGGTCTGCCACAGGTTCAGTTAACTTTGTTTTTCTAGGATGTCCAAAAACTTTCATGGGTTCAGATTTGCTAGACGATCCTGTTTTTTTCTATGTGAAGTCACAATAGCTCCAGGTCTTAAACTGTTGAAGTCAGGTTCCTAACACAGACCTATTTTAGAAATTAATTTGCTTTATTAACCAGAAAGATGCCCCTTCTTTTAGAAAAATCAACCTTTTTGCAAAACAGGAGGTTAGCTAATTTTCATTGTTTCCCTTTTGGGAGTTATATACTTCCTCTGTCCTTTTGTTTTGGAAATTTTTTTCCTTGTTTCAGGCAGTCAAATACTTCTGAAATGGAGTTAACTGAAGCCCTTCTGGCTGCAAAAACACAAACCCAGCCCCGTGGTTATCATCAGCACAACTGGGAGTAGCTGCGAAGCTCTGCACCATGGGGTACAGTGGTTTTTCATTTTTCTTATGCTTGCATGCATGTAATGCCATTTGGTTTGCTCTACTGCATGCATAGCATTTTCTCAATGGTAATTATTTTATTGCTGCATAATTCATATTCTGTAAGGTTTCCATCTTGCAGTGTATGGATATCAATTCTAATGCACAAAAGATACATCTTTGTTAGATATTTTTCGGAGGTAGACTACAACATTTTTGCTTTGAGGTGGTGTTTGCTTCAGAACTGCTGGACAGCTGAGAGCACCTGTCCCATAGACTTCTAGGCTGCTAAACTGGGAAGGTTAGAAGAAGGCAGGTTGGGCTTGGTCTCCTCAGCCAAAGCAGAAGAGAAAGACCCAGTAGCCCCAGAGAGAGACAAGTATTCTTTGTGTAAATGCTATTAGCATTGGTATTGGCGCACATTCCTGTCAGTATTGAGTTCTTCCACCAAGCGCACTGTTGCAGCTGCACTCCGAGTCTCTTATGCATGCTCTCGTTTTCTCTCTCTCTCTCTCTCTCTCTCTCTGTCTTAGCCCATGCCAGTCATAGTTGGCTTCACCCAGCTCCTGGTAAATTAGTTCACAAACATGGAGCAATTTTTAAACTCATTCCCATCGAATACTATATGTTATCAAAAGTTATGGTAACATGGCTTTAGTTAATTCCAGTTTAGAATTTTAATTAATCTAAAAAAAGCCTCCAAAATACTGGGGAAGTACGAGTCCCACGTAAGGAGGGAGAGAACGTTTGGTGACATCAAATTTTACAGGTATGGCAGTAAAAAATGGTTTATATTTGTGAACAATGCTTTTCTTTCTTAATTCGGTATAATAATTTTCTAAAACAAGTCTTTCTTTAAAGTGTTGACTTCTAAAATTCCAAACCTGGGAAGTTACTCTCCAACTTGCAAAACACTGGAATAATTTTCAAAATAAGCCCCATGGATGTTTTTGACTTCCAAAATAATCAAACAAAAATAAAATACAACCAACCTGAACGCTTGTTTGGTGGTCAATCAATCAATGCTTTATTTATAAAAAGCATTATTCACAAAAAGGTCAGAGCGCTTTTACAATTGATCATAAACTCTAAAATCAAAATATCCATAAATAACTAAAATACATATCAACATCAGCAATTCATCCAAACTCGGAAAAAGTGAGGTTAAAGAGATAAGTCTTCAGTGCAGTTTAAAACTCTCCATGGTCAGGCACTCCCTTATCCGATGAGGTAGAGAATTCCATGGGGTGAGGGCCACAAATGCAAATGCCCAGGCCCCAGAAGTCTTCAAACGAACCCTGGGAATCTCTAACAATCCCTCATCAGTACACCAGAGTGGGTGGAGGAGGTGGTAGGGGCAAAGAAGCTCTTGCCCCCAGACTAGGCAAAAGCTTTTATCTACCACTTTACAGTGCTTCAACATAGAGATCATGTCAAAAGAGTATTCTAGTCTGGAATTCCTGTTAGAGGTGACCAACTCAGAAAAATATAGAGCTATGTTGCATTACCTATTCCAAAAATACCTTTTTATTATTAAATCATGTTTATTTAACCTTTCAACTTCTGTAACTGATGTATTATCATGTATTTGTCACATATACAGCTATAAAAAGACATAACAAGGCATTCTATTCTGTGACCAGCAGGGAACTACATATGTCATTACTGTCACTGCCCTTACAGTTCTCTATTAGTGGTGGTAGTGACATCATTAGCAGCCCCCTACAGGTAACAGATCAGAATGCGACTTAATGAATTTCTGTACCTTCACCTTCATTATGCACGTAAAACACATGTGTGATTTTTGTTTTGTCTTACATTTAGAAACCAGTAACAAAATGGCAATAAAAGTATTGGTTAATTTTGAAATAAACATTGCAAAAAGGAATCCATGTTTAATTTCCATTGCTGGTCACCTTTAAGGTCTCTGAGTGAGGTTGCTGTCATTTCCAGACACGAATCCCCTAGCTTGCATATGTGAAGGGGCAACAGAATGCTGCTCAAGCACAAGTCAAAGTCAGCAACGCTGTGCTGCTCTACAGATTTTTCAGACTGTCCACAACATGCACACAAAAGATCCTTCATAAAATAACTTTTGCAAAGATGTATCACTTTTGAGTGTTTTTTTTTTTTACATTTCTGTTGCTCATTGATGGATCTACTTTGGTGTTTAGGCAAATATTTCGGGAACGCAATAGCTATAAAAGTGATCTTCTTAGAGACTGACAAAGCATTCCTCACATCAAAGATGAAGGCCCACTGGTATGTGTAGAATGTTTTGTGCATGACTCTAAGTTTCCTTCAAAAGCCCATCCTGTTGTAGATGACAAAAAGGCAGTCTGTGCAATGTAGTGCAGTTTAGTATTGAACAGTGTCAATGACAGTCTGAAGCAATATAACCATCTAGTGGTGACTGGAGGGATAGCAACACACCAGTCAAAGGCGCTGTCCAACCTTCCAGCTAAAAATGGTTCGGCTGCTGTTACCTTCATGACTCAGGGTCGTAAGTTTGATACCAAGCAAGTGCTGGAGGAGTGTCCGCCCAAGAAGAGGAGACAGATACAACAGCGGTGAGGGGGCGTGGATGATTTTCCTAGGTTGTGTTATAAATGAGAAAAATGCAATCTGTACTAAGCTGTGCCATCTAGTAGGGAAAACAACAGTAAATAGACTGGTGTCTAAAGTAAGAGTGCCATCTATTGGTGGTCTATGGGCCAACAAAGATTACAGTCAAAGCTGTTATTTGACTTTCTTGCTAAGAGAAATATTCTTTACCTGAATGGTTATAGCTCCAACCTTCGGGACTTACAGTTCCAGGTTTGATTCTCAGCAGTGCTGGAGGAACATCTGATCACATTGAGGGAACATAAATAAAAGTTGAAAAATATACTTTTGACACTTTTCACTGTAAATTTTATACATTTAGCTTCCAATTTTTTATAGCTATGTACAGTAAAGGGACAATATACCTTGTTTCTGCATTTTTAAGCCTGTGAATGTATATAATCATTTAATAGTCCCAGTGCACTGTTTCATTAGTTTGTTTTGAAACAGTCTTTTTTCCCCCCTTATCTGGGCAACTGAGTTCTGGAATCCAGTTATATCAGTTGAGTAAAAATTTTCTCTGCAGGGTTAAAGTCAACTGATATTACTGTACCAGGTTCCAAAACTGATAAGTGATTAAAAATGAATTTCATGTAGAGAAAAACAGCAACATTAATATAGGACTCCAAATAAGGATATAATAGGACTATTTAAAACAAACACAGGAAACAGGGCACTGGTTCTGGAAACAGAAAAACTTAGAATCTTGGCAGAAAAAGGCCATGTTGGCCCATCGTGTTCAGTTTTACACAGACTACAATACATACATGACCGTATTTCCAATCATATTACAAAAATGGAACAGTTTATTTTTCCTTTAACATTAAACATGAGATCACTGTCCCCTAGAATTCATCTGCCCTTGCTGCTTCTCTACATGTCATCATAATCCTCTGTTTATGACATCACAATCATTTTCCCAGTAACAGACTGTCATGTGACAAGCAGAGGATTGTGATGTGAGGTGTAGCCAAGCAACCAGAGCAAACAAAGTGCAAGGGACATGGATCCTGTTGTCATGTTAATATGCAGAGTTATAAAACAGGGGAAGTGAAATACATAGAATATGTGACATAAGAACAGAGATGTGTCTAAAACTGTGTTTCTCTAAAGTTTTTCTTAGGATGTCAGGGACTTTTTAAACAGCCCGATACCAGAGGTAAAGCTTATCTAAGCATCATTTCTACATAAATCATTGCTGATATTCCATCTACTGTATGTTCTGTATTTTGCTTTCTTTTCTTGTTTACAAATATGTGCCTTAACATGAAAATTGGATTCCTTTCCCCTGGACTTACTCTTCTCTGACTGCTTGTCGACACCTGACATCCCAGTGTCCTACCTGTGACATCATAACCGGTTGTTGTGGAAATGACTGTGATGTCATAAACTGAGAATTGTGATGTCAAATGTAGACAGGCAGCAGAGCAAATATCTAGGGGCAGTGATCCTATTTTCATGTTAATGTGTATTATAAATTACTAATGTGACTTCAACCAATCAGCACATAGAGCCACTGTACTGCTTATGCTGTGTACATCGTGCTCTTGTGTCGGAAGGTTAGCAGAGAATGTTCCACTACAGCACCAGAAGAAGGAGAGCATAATAAAATAAAAACTCTAAACTTATTATAAATCATTCTTGCTAAACTAGAGTTGTCTGGTGCCTCTTGTGGTATAAGAGGCTCCTCTCATGAAATATGGACAGGCAGAACTGCTCATCTTTGTGTTGTGGTCCTCCCCAAATCTCAGGCTCAGAGTCTGTTGTACCATAGGAGGCAACTCTTGGAGGTCCTGTTAACATATATTAAAGTTATGATAAAAAGGGGGAGACAAATACAGACAATTAATTAAATTTAAATAAGTGCCTAAAACTCATGCTTTTGTCAAGTGTCCTTGGTGATTTTTAGGGGTACTAGTAAAGTGATAGGAAGTTGAAAGAAACTGCATGGTTGAGCGGCTTGAACCCAGGCTCAGGAGTTAGGAGAACTAGGTTCAAATTTCACTACCATCACTTAGTGTGTGACCTTAAATATACTATGTGACTTTCCAGTGCTCCAGTCTCCCCAGTCTACCAGCCTGTGTGTCACTGGGTTATGGGTTATGCTGCAGCCACGCCTAGTGTAACAAAAATGCTAACAGGATGAGGATTTCATGTTTCTGGGGGCCTTTTTTTTTTTTGGCAAGCAATTTTAGAATAAATTATGAAAAATAAGGAACACTTGTTGTAGCAGCTGGAGTGCAAGCCAAGCAGCTGGGAATGCAGTATGATTTCTAAAATGTTAACTTTCATAAAAATTTAACGAAATGTGTGCGTGCGTGGGGGCAGGTCCTCCAGTTGCAAGCAATCATAACCTTATTTCTAGGATTGTCAGACAGCTGACAAAAATAATATATAAAATAAAAAAAACAGGAGTTGCTGGTTTTGTTAGATTATCTTTTCCATGAAATGTACAAAAAGTCTAAGGAGTTGTTCTATACTTGTAAGGAATTCACATGTAAATTTCTTTTCACAGTGCCATGGTAAAGAGAGTCGTTCAGCATTGCTGTATGTGCCACACTAGGAGGTAAGGTTACTTCTGTAGATTAATTTGCATGCATCACTTTGACATGGGATAGTTTCAACTGAACCAGTATCAGTTGCCTGATCATGTCAAGTTGTTGGGAGTGCTGAGTGCATGTCTGCCTGTCCAGATGTATTCTCCATGAAAGTAACATAAGTCGGGGGTGGGGGGTTGGAGGGGGATCATAAAACATGCAGGCAGATTAATATCAGCTGATTCAGTGTTTTCAGCACATTTATTTTTTGAACTCAGCCTACACTAAACCTTCAGATGGGTTATTGATGCAATAATGTCTATGTGACTGGGCAGTTTCTGGCACTTGAGGTAATTAATGGGAAAGTGGCAGGGTGACTTAGTGGTTAAAGCACTGACTTCATTACGGAGAGTTGCAGGTTCAGCTCTAGTTATAACCAAATAATCACTGTGTGACTCTGGACAAGTCACTCAACCTTCCACTGCTTCATTCCATCCAGCTTCGGAAATGGATCAAAACAGGACTCCACTGGTAAAGAGTTGTTGCATTTCAATGGGGCTAGCCTGGGTAACTAAATTGTTAAAAAAAAATATCATACTTACAGGAATGACTCACCCTGCCTTTCACCTGGGAGGCGGTGTTTTGCTCACAGCCCCCATTAGTTGGTGGAGGATGGGCTGCCCAGGTCCAGCAGACCATGGGAGGCAGCCATGGCATGAAGTGCCAGTTAATGAAGTGGACTGACCCAGGCCTCTAGGAGGCATGGCCTGGGTGGAGAATAAAAGAGCTGTCTCTGAGGGGGTGCACTGTCTTGGGAACAGCCCTCAAGGTTCTAACTTATGATGGGGTGACAGCCAGCCAGAGGCATGAGCCTGGGCGGGTATGTTTCATGGAAATGGGGGGTCAGTCACTCAATTAGTGATGGGCACCGGAGCACGGGGGGACATGAACTGAAGCTGGGGAGTGCGGCCATGGGCAGGCATGCTCTTCAGAAAAAGCCATGTCCCTGAATGTGTTATTTTTTTATATTCTTTATTTTTCCAGTTCATTACAGTAGGAGTATATATGCACAGTTAATACATTAAATATTATACCAGTAATTGGTTTAAATACATACAGAGATGTAAAGTTTCATTGTGTCAGCACATACAAATAATTATTCAGAAACATCCACATTCTATACTCTGTGCATTATTCCCTAAAATCTAAATCAGGGGATAAAGGAGTCATCCAAGGGTGTAATAGCAATGGAACGTATCAGGTAGTAGATCTTGGACATAATAGTATGCCAGTGAGACAAAGTAGGCACTGTGGTAGTCTGCCATAGGCGGGCTATCACTTTAGCTGCTGCCAAGTAAAGATGTAGCCTACTCTTGTTCTGAGGGACCATGCCGTCCTCACCTATATATAGAAGAATCATTTGGTTTGTTAAAATGAGGTCCAAATCAATTAAAAGTTGTAGGCTTCTTGTGATATCCTTCCAATATTGAGATATTTTTGGGCAGATGCAAAATATGTGGGAGATATTCGTCCGTGTGTATCCACATCCAGCACACATCATAACTCACAGACAGTAATTTAGCAAGTTTGTCTGGGGTAATAAAACAAGCATTTGTCAATGCCAAATGTTTGCTTGCTGGCATTGGTAGTGTAGGAGTTAGAGAGCCGCATAATAGGAATGGCAGTGAAGTACTGAACTGAAGCCAACCCCACCACCACCCTGCAGAGACTGACAGGCATTGGGGTGTGCCTCAGGGTTGTCAGGCATAACGGCCACGCCATTTCACCACACCCTACCCTGCAAACACCGACAAGTGTCACGGTATGCCTTGGGGTCTTTGACCCTTATGCTCACCCCATTCTATCAGGAACTACGGTGAGATGGGTGCTGTATAGGAGAATGGGGTGAACTTTAGGGCCGAAGAGTCCAAGGCGCACTTCGATGCCTCTCAATGGCTGCAAGGTGTAGAATGGTATGAGCATTACACGCGAGAATCCCAAGTCACACCCCAATACCTGTCAATCTCTACAGGGTGGTGCGTTATGATTGGAAACCCTAAGGCGTTCGTTGGCATTTTCACTCCATATTTTCAACATGGGATTTTTGTGACCCCCACCTTATGAACAGTGGCAATATCAGTTCATTAGCAAAAGCTGATTTTGCACAGCACTACGCCATTTGGCACCACAGGTGCGAAAACATATTTCGAATAGGATGTGAAAAATGACAGCTGTACTGTTCATGGGGAGGTGCAAAAAATGGCAATGTTGAAAATCTGCAGTGAAAATATAAAAAAAACTGGTGAAGTCACGAGTGTGCATAGAAACTGTGCAATGCATACCCATAATGCAGTTAGTTTGGGGATTTTTTATAGCAGATTGTCAACACAGGCATTTTGGAACCTTTGCTCATGAACAGTGTCACTGTGATTTTCTTAATCTGTTCCGAACAGTGATTTCCCACAGTGACCACGCATTTCTGCACTGGAAGTGCGAAAACACATTTCAGCCATGGTGTGAAAAATGACAGCTGTACTGTTGATAAGGAAGTGTGGAAAAATGCCAGTGGTGAAAATCTGGACTGAAAATATTAGAAATGCATGAACTTACGGGGGTATGTGGAAACTACGCAATGGTCACTCGTAACACAGTCATTTTATGGACTTTTTTCACCAGATTTTTAACATAGCCATTTTAACACCTCTTCTCATGAACAGTGTCACTGTGATTTTCTTAATCTGTCCCAAACATTGATTTTGCACACCAACTGTGCCATCGAGTGCTACATGTGCGGAAACACATTTTAGGCGAGATGTGAAAATGACAGCTGTACTGCTCATAAGGAGGTGTGGTAAAATGGCAATGTTGAAAATCTGGAGTAAAAATTTTGAAAATTTGCAAACTTACAAGCGTGCATAGGAACAACGCAATGCATGCTCGTAAAACAGTCATTTTTGGGAATTTTTCCACCAAATTTTCAACATAGGGTTTTTGGGGGCCTACCGCATGAACTGTGACACTGTAATTTCATAAATCTGTCCCGAAAAGTGATTCCATGCAGTGACTGTGAAATCACCTTTTGGGGCTGATTAACAAAATGACAGTGACAGAATTCATGAGGTGGGGTCCCAAAACCCATGTTGAAAATTTGGTGAAAAAATTCCAAAATGCCTGAGATATGCATCAAGTTGAAAAAAAACCTATTTATTCCATTATACAGCTTACCAGCATTCCTCAGTTCATGGTCAGCTTTGAAGAGTGCAGATGTGTTCCTGGTCCACTGAAGATCATCGCACCGGACTCTGTAGGTAAGTATGGGGTGAGGTGGGGGTGTGGGGAGGCAGGGTGCTCAGATGGAGGGTGCGGGTGGGGAGAGGGGGGTCAGGACAGTCAGCGAGGGAATGTTTTTTCTTGAAGGTTACTTTTCTTTGCGTAGACGATACGGGACTTGTGCTATGCTGGGGTGAGCTCCCATCGTGGCACCCAGTAGTCTGTTGGTGGGGACAGTGGAGCCGATGGGGACTGTGCACTGTCGGCCTTATGGACGCATCTGGAACTGTTGGGGGTGCAGCAGAGCCGACAGGGGATTGGGCACCCCCGCCGGCCATAGTGTGTGTGTGGGGGGAGCACATGAGCACGCAATATGCGTGTTCGGGGAGTGCATGAGCAAATATGCTAATCAGCACTATCTTATCACTGCTGACTGAAGCAGAGCTCTCATCCCTATTCAACTGTACAGCACTGTATTTTCAACTGCTGTCATAGACAGCTGCAGTATTCATTGGTGAACTGTGGCCATGCCTGCAAACACAGTGACTGAATTGGAAGACGGTGCCACACCTACCAAAAACTCAGATGATGGCACTGTTTCTTGCACGTGTGCAAGCAAACATAAAAATGCATGCGGCAATTCCAAATATATTAAAGCCAATATGGGGCCTGTGAGGCTTTCATTGAATATAAAATTGGCTCTAGCCATTTTTCTTAGGTTATTTGAGTATTTAATTCTTTATTTCATCTAGCTAAAATGTCTTTAGTCGATTCCCACCACTATTCCCTAAGGGATCTATACATCAAGCTAATCAAGTGAGTGTGCTGCCATCCATCAATTGCTTCCATAATCAAACTCATTAATGAAGATATCAGGTTAGGAAAAGCTCTTTGAGTGGGGCCAGCATCTAGTAAAAGAGTCCTAACTTGCAAATATTGGAAGTAATGTGTATGAGGGAGGCCAAACTTAAGACTGCAATATAGCAAAAGGTATCACCCCATGTGTGTCCAAAAATTGGTATATCATTGATAATCCTTTTCTGTGCTACTCCCTATAAACATGATCCTGTCAGGCTGCTGAGAAGTCTCTCTCTCTTTCACCAAGCGTCTGAAATAATAAAAGACTTCTGCAAGCTCCTGCATTGCTCTTACCTCATACCATACTTTTAGTATATTGTGGGTCCCAAATGTGAAGCCCCTAAGGCTTGGCATGGAATCTAATGGGGAAAACATGATTGGGAGAATGTCAAAGAGGTCATTTAATATAAACTCTATGGGTGGGATATTCAGAATGCGCCAGGCAGGGGCGCAAGCCTGGGTGCAGCGCAACTGGGATGCGCCAGGGCATGGGATAGAAAATGGCACTGGAGCCACCTGTACTGTGCATGGCAAGTGAGGAGCAGGTGGATGTGCCAGCGTAAGTGTGCTAAGCGCATGACCCAAGATATTCAACGCTGGACATGCAAATTAGGTCATTATGCATGCAAAGCTCAAACGGGGACATTTGCATGTCATTATGTCCCCATCTGCGTGCAGGTGCGCCGATCCCTGGTGACTTGCACCTGGCACCCTGCTAGGCTGCAGCTGTTGGGGACCAACGCCCGGTCGCGGACTTAAGGAAATTTAAATAATCCCCGGTGGTCCAGTGGACCTACTCCCCTGCCTGATTGTGGGCTGTGTAAATCAAGATAAATCCCTGGTGGTCCAGTGGACCTGAACCCCAGCCTGAGCATGGGCTTTAGCAAACGTAACATCCCTGGTGGTCCAGAAGTACCCCTCCCCACCCGCCCAATCAGACCCACACCACCCTGCTCCCCCAGGCAGTGGCAGGCAGCAACTCCCCACCTCAAGCTGCTCAGTGACCTGACAGCGTACCGCTGGACCACCAGGGATGTATTTTATTTACACAGCCCACAATCGGGCAGGGGAGCAGGTCCACTGGACCACCAGGGATGGATTTTATTTACAAAGCCCACGATGGGACAGAGGAGCAGGTCCACTGGACCACCAGGGTTTATATTTACATATAAAGCCTGTGATAGGTTGAGGGGGGCAATGATGCCCGGACATTATCTCTGGAGGTCGGGTGGCCACCCACAGCTGGCGGCTGCCATGTTGCACCCTGCAATATGGCAGCTTACCTGTGGGTGACCAGACCTTGCTCCTTCCTTTTATGGGTGGATCTTTGTACCCCCCTGTGTGGCACAAGGCAGGTGTGTGCATGCATACGCACCACACATCCCAGGCTGAATATCGGGATGTGCCGAATATGCATGGGCACGCTCCCTGAACATGCGCCACTTACATTACTGGTGTGCCCGGCATCGGGATTTGTGCAGCAGCTTCCACTGCTGAATATTGCACCATGGTGCAGCAGTGAGTTGCGCGTAATTTTAACACTGTTGCGCCATGCACAACCTTTGAATATCACCCTATATATTTCCATGGCGTCATTATTTGCCTATAAGCCAGATCAAAACTATCTTACAATTTACTGCCCTAAGATACTCCTTTAAGTTTGGAAGACTTAGGCCCCCTTTAGCTATAGGTAATTGCAGCAAGGACCACCTTATTTTCGGGTGTTTCCCAGCCCAAATGAATCTAGAAAATATTATATCCCATGAACAGAAATAAAATCTGGATGGAATAAAAGGTAACTCTGAATCTAGTTTTAAAAGAGGGGGAACTGTCCAAAGAGGAGACACAGCCATGAGCGGGTCTGCTTGACTGATGGGCCAGAGTTCCCTCGACAGGCAAGTTGCAGAAGGTGGAGGGCCAAGGCAAGAGCTGCATGAATTTGCCACCTCAGGGGTCTTAATGTTTAATAGAATGCAGATATATATATATAGGTTGTAAAAAATGTTTGAGTTGAATGTTATGCATTGTTGAACTTTTACAATGTTAGTAAAAGCTGCGGCCCTTTTTCATCCAAAACCTGAGTGGTGTGGGTTTATTAATGGGGGTCTGCTTGGACAAAACTTAGTAACATTATATTCAGACACAATTTCCCTTTTTTTTATTTGCAGTTTTTGGCCAGGAAAGGCACACTAAGTCGCAGCTCGTTTCCAGTTGCATTTTGGGAGTATTGCACATGTCTTGTGCATAATTCCCTTCATTCCATATTACTGAGGCCATTTACCTGAAGTCAGGATCTTTGCTTTTAGACATCCTCTTGTCCTCCTGCTTTTCCCTAGTGGTGGAATTATAGTGAACTTGCCAGGGCTTGGCCCCCCCAGAGCTCTGATGTGAGCCCCTGTAGCTCTCACATGACTGCAATTGGCTCCTAATAGGAATTATTTGAAAATTGGCAACTGGGGAAAGCACACTGAGCTGAGGCTTGCTTCCAGGTGCAACTAAGGGGAAGGAGACAGGGGATACAAAATACGTAGCACATCACAAACACAATTTACAGTTACAATAAAGTGCAACCAGAATAACATGATCAGTACAAGTGCAGTATGAATAAGCCATGAAAAAAAAAAAACAATTAGGTACCTCAGCTACACCTACACTGGGGTAGAGTAACCACTGCAGGTGAAATGTCAGGGAGAGGGAGGAAGGAGGGGCACTTATCAGGACACAGACTCTAGGGACCTCATAGCTCTGACATGATCCCCTGTAGCAATCTTTCATCGCTGCCATCAGCTTCTAATAGGAAGGAGGTACACTTTAAAGACAGGGGGCTGTATTTTCAAAATTTGTGATGCAGTGCAAGTCCCTATTTCAGACGTAGCCTGCACCAAAACACCAGTGTTCTTTTTTCAAATGTTTGATGCATTTGCAAGGTTACTCTCATTTTACAGCACAGCATTCATCATTAGGATGCACGCATTGTTTTTGGAACAAAACTTAGAACTTGCATCACAGAGTTATACCACATTTTCTGTTAACAGTCGTGTTGTAAATAGTACAACTGTTCCACAGCTCTTTTGAAAATCCTGCATATGAACCCCATAACTGAGCTTCTAAAGCTCCTAAAGTGCAAATCCAGTGCTGCTGCCCCCCCCCCCCCGGCTGTAGCTGTAATTCTCTGTTTGTAGCATCATCATCTGTCACCATACAAATAACTGTAAGCGCACAAAGGGTTATTACTTACACACAGGAGAACACGGGGAGGATGAGATGAACTCTGAGTCACAGAGGTCTTGTTTTCAATTGCATACATCTTTGGTAATAAGGAATAATGGGAAACACATGCAAAAATGAATGAAATGTAGTAAATTATGCTGCGTTATTACATTTTAGAAAGTTTGCTTAAATGTTGCACAAATCATTTTTAATGACCAGCGGGAACAATTGAGAGTCTGAGGACAAGCTGTGAGTCCTTAACATCACCCCTCATTAATCTATTTATAAATGCCCAGGCTGGAGGTGATTACTGCTATTGTTAAACCTGAAACTGAAATCAAAAAGATCTCTCCTCTGTAATTTTTACCACCCATCAGCATTTTGTTAACCCTAGTGGTCATTTGACTGATGCATAACCAAGGCTTATGTAGAAATCTGATCTTGGAATTTGACACTAGACTTTCAGTCGGGTTGACAGAAAACTTCATTTGACCTTGGGTTGACTGGATTGGCTGGCTTTTTTTAGGTGGGGGATTGAAACTCCTCTCTGAGGTGTTGCGTATGTCTGTGTTGCCTGTCTGTCTTAGGAAGTGCTGAAAATCAATATAGACCAAATGTCAGTGGTACAATCTTGGGGACTGGGATCCACAAATCCCACACTGGACATGACCATGGGGCCTGGTTCCTGAGGTAACGAAGGCATTGGTGTGTCTTGGGGAGTTAGGATGCCATGCTCACTGAGGTAACACAGTGCTGGTGAGGTATGTATGTATGTATATATCAGTTAACAGGTAAAGTGGTAGTAAAGTTTATTGTTCGGTCATAGACCTTTAACACAGATTCAATACAAAATTCAAAGTCATAATACAATGGAATAGAACAGATATAAAAAGCAGCTCATGCGGTAATGAGTATAAAGTCTCTTTTGATTGAAATCAGAACATCTAAATAGTACCTATAAAAATGATTTGCATCAAACAATCAATCAATTTGATCTGCGAAGTTTCTGATTATTCTTAAGATCTTTCAGTTTGTTGTTATCTGAAATTTTTGTAGTGACAAACTTCTGGTATTTAAGGCTGACAGACATTTCTTTTGATATATACTTTTCCAAAAACGACAAGTGGTTATCTTTTAAAACAGTTTATTTTTCAGCCACCCTGACTGCAGGAGGTTTTGAGTGGACCAAAAATACTTCTCCCTAAGACACATAAATGGTATTTGATTTTGGTTCATGTGTGTTACTTTTATCCAGTAATTTACCTTTCTGGCCTGAATAAGAGCCGATAAGGGTGTAATACCCAGTTCAGCTCTAATGAGAGAAGCTGAAGTGGCAGGGCTTAAACCTAGAGTTGTTCTTAACAGTTTCAAAAGGGGGACTGCAAGGAAATTAGATCTACTAGTATCCCACACTTCTGTGTTATACAAAAATTGTGAGTTACATTTTGATTTAACTGTTTGTAATAAAGATCTAATTGATTTGCCACCACACTTTTTATTGAAAAAATTTAGGGAGTTAGCTGTTTGTTTCAGTTTAATCAATAACTGACTAACATGTTTGGTACATAGGCCATCTGAAGCAAAATTCAAGCCAAGATATCTTTAACAGTAGTAAGTTTTTTATTACCTATTTGCTAGCTTTTGGTACAATGTCCAGATCCAAAGATCATAACTTGACTCTTGGCTTCATTGATTTTCAATTTACATTTGGTAGCAAAATCATTTAATATTTCTAACTTTTTGGATAAACCTGATTGGGATAGAGAAATTGAGATTAAATCATCTGCAAAAGCCAGAACTGGGCATTCCCTTGTTAAAATTTTAGGGGAGTAGGTAGATAAATTCTCTAACAATACCAGCAGTGCTTGTGAGGTATGTAGGAGAACAGCACTAGATATATCAGTAAACAGGTAAAGTGCTGTTCTGCACATCACGCCTAGTATCTCGTCTCTCAATGAGTGATGATGTCACAGTCAGTGAGGCATCATAGTGTTGGTGAGGAACATAGGAGAACAGCACTAGATATGCCAGCTAACAGGTAAAGTGCTGTTCTACACATCACACCTAGTATCTAGTCTCTTGATGAGTTATGATGTCGCAGTCAGTGAGGTCACGCAGTGCTGGTGAGGTATATACAAGAACAGCATTAGATATATCAGTTAACAGGTAAAGTGCTATTCTACACATCACACCTTGTATCCAGTCTCTTGGTGAGTGATGACATCACAGTCAGGTAACACAGTGCTAATGAGGTATGTAGGAGAACAGCACTAGATATATCAGTTAACAGGTAAAGTGCAGTTCTACACATCACACCTAGTATGTAGTCTCTTGGTGAGTGATGATGTCACAGTCAGTGGGGTAACACAGTGCAGGTGAGGTATGTAGGAGAACAGCACTAGATATATCAGTTAACAGGTAAAGTGCTGTTCTACACATCACACTTAGTATCTAGTCTCTTGGTGAGGGATGATGTCAGTTAATGAGATGACACAGGGTTGGTGAGGTATGTAGGAGAACAGCACTAGATATATCAGTTAACAGGTAAAGTACTGTCCTATACATCACACCTTGTATCTAGTCTCTTGGGGAGTGATGATGTCATACTCAGTGATGGAACACAGTGCTGGTGAGGTATGTAGGAGAACAGCACTAGACATATCAGATTACAGGTAAAGTGCTGTTCTACACATCACACCCAGTATCTAGTCTCTTGGTGAGTGATAATGTCACAGTCAGTGAGGTAACACAGTGCTAGTGAGGTATGTAGGAGAACAGCACTAGATATATCAGTTAACAGGTAAGGTGCTGTTCTACACATCACACCTAGTATCTAGGCTCTTGGTGAGTGATGATGTCAGTCAGTGAGGTAACAGTGCTGGTGATGTATGTAGGAGAACAGCACTAGATATTTCAGTTAACAGGTAAAGTGCTGTTCTACACAACACACCTTGTATCTAGTCTATTGGGAAGTGATGATGTCACAGTCAGTGAGGTAACACAGTGCTGGTGAGGTGTGTAGGAGGACAGCACTACATATATCAGTTAACAGGTAAAGTACTGTTCTACACATCACACCTAGTATCTAGTCTCTTGGTAAATGTGATGATGTCACAGTCAGTGAGGTAACACAGTGCTGTTGAGGGATATACAAGAACAGCACTAGACATGTATCAGTTAACAGGTAAGGTGCTGTTCTACACATCACACCTAGTATCTAGTCTCTTGGTGAGTGATGATGTCAGTCAGTGGGGTAACACAGTGCTGGTGAGGTATGTAGGAGAACAGCACTAGATATATCAGTTAAGAGGTAAAGTGCTGTTCTACACATCACACCTTGTATCTAGTCTCTTGGTGAGTGAAGATGTCACAGTCAGGTAACACAGTGTTGGTGAGGTATGTAGGAGAACAGCACTAGATATATCAGTGAACAGGTAAAGTGCTGTTCTACACATCACGCCTAGTATCTAGCCTTCTGGTGATTGATGATGTCACAATCAGTGAGGTAACACAGTGCTGGTGAGGTATGTAGGAGAACAGTACTAGATATAGAGGATAATGTATGGTCCTCTATCGTTAACCGGTCAGTTAACAGTCGAGAGGTTGCCAGGGCGACCATGTAAACCTCGAGCCAAGCTCAGAGGTTTACGCCGCCATGGCAACCTCTAGACGGTTAAAATTGACCGTTGCCGATAAGAGGGACTATACATTATTTTTATAGTGCATGGTCCCACTATCAAAATTAAATGGCTTATGTTTTTAAAAGTCACCGCTATGGCCCTTCAGTCCTTCCCCGTGGGTTTCCCTTCAGTCGGTTCCCCGTTGGAAAAAAGCGCGCACATGCGCAGACAACTCGCTGTTGTTAACCTATTGATGTGACGTAGAATCGATAGGTTAACAACATATCTACGTCACATCGATAGGTTAACAACCTTAGGAAATGATGATTTCCTAAGGTTAACAGCGTTCTAACATACATTATATATCAGTTAACAGGTAAAGTGCTGTACTACACATCATACCTTGTATCTAGTCTCTTGGGGAGTGATGATGCCACAGTCAGTGAGGCAACAGTGCTGGTGAGGTATGTAGGAGAATAGCACTAGAATCTAGATGTATCAGTTAACAGGTAAAGTGCTGTTCTACACATCACACCTAGTATCTAATCTCTTGGTGAGTGATGATATCAGAGTCAGTGAGGTAACACAATGCTGGTGAGGTATGTAGAATAGCACTAGATATATCAGTTACCAGGTAAAGTGCTATTGTACACATCACATCTAGTATCTAGTAAACACAGATTTTGATGGCAGATAAGGACCACTTGGCCCACCCAGTCTGCCCATTTTCCTACCTACTGGATAAGCTGCAGATTTTAGTTAACCAACAGCCTACTTCCTGCCACCCCCCACTATAATTGCCTTATGTCTGTCCCATGCATGTTTGAATTCCTCCACTGTTTTAGACCCCACACCCTCTCCAGGAAGGCAGTTCCATGTGTCCACCACTCTCTCAGTGAAAAAAAATGTCCTCACATTACCCCTGAACCATCCCCCCTCTATCTTTAAATTGTGCCCCCTTGTTCTTACATATCTCTTTTTCTGAAAGATGCTACCCTCCTGGACTTTGTTGATTCCCTTGAGGTACATGAATGTTTCTATCATGTCCCCCCATCCCTCCTTTCATCAAGGGTATACATATTAAGCTCTCTCAGTCTCTCTTCATATGGTTTCTGATGCAGACCCTGCACCATATTAGTTGCCCTCCTCTGGACTGCTTCCATCCTATCTCCTTGCTTAGATGAGATCTCCAAAACTGCACACAGTACTCCAGGTGGGGTCTCACCTACTGTCTGTACAGAGGGATAACCACTTCCATTTTTCTACTTGTGATGCCCCTTCCTATGCATCCCAGTATCCCCCTGGCTCTCCTTACTGACTTCTCACATTGCTTACCCACCTTTAGATCATCTGAATACCCCCAGGTCCCTTTCCATTTTTGTTGTTGTTAGTACCTCCCCTGCTATTGTGTACTCTTCTCCTGGGTTTTTGTTTCCCAGGTGCATTACTTTACACTTCTTTGTGCTGAATCTAAGTTGCCATATGTCTGACCATTCCTCCAACCTTGCCAAGTCCCTTCTCATCCTTTCTATCCCCCTCCCCTTGTGTATCAACTTCGTTACAGATCTTTGTGTCATCTGCTAAGAGGCATACCTTTCCCTCCAGACCCTCTGCAATGTCACCTATAAAGATGTTAAAGAGGACTGAACCTAGTACTAAGCCCTGAGGTACTCCACTAGTGACCCCCCTTTCTTCGGAATGTGTTCCATTCACTATTACCTTCTGTGTTCTGTCGTACAGCCAGCTTGCTACTCAGGCTACCCTCCTGGGACTCACTCCCAGGCTGGCTAACATGATTATTAATCTTTTGTGCGGGACTGTGTGAAATGCCTTGCTAAAGTCTAGATAGGCCATATCCACAGCCCTTCCCTGGTCTATTACTTTGGTCACCCAGTCAAAGAAATCTATTAGATTCATCTGACATGACCTTCCTGCTGTGAATCCATGCTGCTTTTGGTCCTGTGCCCCGCTGACCTCTAGGTACTCAACAATTCTTCCTTTCAGAAGTGATTCCATCATTTTCCCTACTACTGAGGTCAAACTTACAGGTATATAGTTTCCTGCGTCTGCCTTGCTCCCATTTTTGTGAAGGAGAATCACATCTGCCCTCCTCCAGTCCTCGGGTACCATCCCATCCTCCCATTTGTTAAAAAATGTGGTCAGTGGTGTCACTGGGTCCTCCCTTAGTTTTCTTAGGATTCTGGGGTGAATCCTGTCAGGCCCCATTGCTTTGTCCACCTTGAGTTTTAAGAGTTCTTTCAGGACTCTTTCTTCTGCAAATGGATTGGTGTCAATCCCCCTACCCAGAGTGCTTCTATTGTCTGGTTTATGTAACTCCTCCTCATCTTCTTTTGCGAATACTGAGCAAAAGTATTCATTCAGTAACTCTGCCTTTTCACGGTCTCCTTCTACCCACCTCCCCTCTCCCTTATTAATCTTCACTATTGCTCCCTTAACCTTTCTATGCTCCCTAATGTACCTATAAAAGGTTTTATCCCCCCTTCTTAACTGAATTGACTATTTTTTCCTCAGTTTGGGCTTTTGCTATTCTGACTGCCTTCCCCACTTCTTTCTGCTTTAATTGACACAGTTCCCTGTCATGCTCCTTCTGTGATTCTTTATACTTTTTGAATGCAACCTTTTTCTCCTTAACCTTCCCTGCCACCTCTTTTGAGAACCATAAAGATTTTTCACTCCGCTTTGTTTTACTAACATACTAAAATGCCAGCAGAATAGGCCTAACGGTCTTTTGTGTCTGCTCATTTGGTCAGCCCCCACCCTGGGTGCTGACTTGCTGTCCCCCTCGCCTTCTCTGGCTTCTCCCTTCCCAGTTCCGGATATTCTTGTTGCATTGGATTTTGCTTCCAGAACCCTTTCCCTGTACCTGTCCCACCCCCTCTTGAACCCCTCCACTGTCTCTGCCTCCACCAGCCCCCTAGGCAGTGCATTCCATGGCTCCACCACCCTCTCAGTGAAGTAGCACCTCCTCCTTTCTCCCCTGAATCTTCCCCCCTCCAGCTTCCACCCATGCCCTCTAGTGGCCCCCTCCTCCTTCCTTCGAAGCACCCGGACTGTTCCTCCTCTATTTACCCTCTTCATGTACTTGAAGACCTCTATCATGTCCCCCCAGTCCCTTCTCTCTTCCAATGTGTACATATTTAGCTCTTCAAGCCTCTCCTCATAGGTCCTGTCCCCCAAGCCCCAAATCATTTTGGCTGCCCTCCTCTGGACCCTCTCCAGGAGGTTAATGTCCCTCTTTAAGTGTGGCCTCCAAAACTGCACGCAGTACTCAAGGTGACCTCACCAAGCAGTTATACAGCGGAGTATCACTTCCTCCTTCTGGAGGTGATCCCCTAGCAATGCATCCCAGCATCCTGTTGGCCTTGGCTGCTGCCCTCCTACAAGTCTCAGAGTTGTTCATCTTGACATCCACCACCACCCCCCAGGTCCCTCTCAGCCATCAAGACTTGTAGCATTTCCCCCAGGGTGTACATTGGCCTGGGTTTCTGCCCCAGGTGGAGTACCTTGCATTTCCTGCATTGAACCTCAGCTTCCACTTTCTAGACCATCTTTCCAGAGCCTGCAGGTCCCCCTGTAGGGCCACCCGCCCCTCCTCCCCATCCACCACCACCCCCAGTTTTGAGTCATCCACAAAGAGACTCATCTCACTCCTGATTCCTGTCCTTATGTCAGATACATAGGCGTTGAACAGAAGGGGCCCAAGGACTGATCCCTGTGGGACCCCACTAATGACCCTCCTTGGGGATGAGACTACCCCACCAACTACGACCTGGAGCCAATTGCTATCCATATGATCATCTGGTTCCCACACCATTTCTCCCAGCTTATCCAACAGGCCCATGGGAACAGAGTCAAATGCCTTGCTGAAGTCTAGAAAGAGGACGTCCACTGGGTCTACCCAGGTCCAAGGCACTTGTCACCCAGTCATAGAACTCCACCAGGTTTGTCTGACATTATTTCCCCGGGATGAATCCATGCTATCATCCAGGCACCCTGACTTATCCAGGTCCCCCCCAGCCTCTCCTTGACAATGCCCTCCATCACCTTGCCCACCACGATGTCAGGCTGACAGACCTGTAGTTCCCTGCCACCTCCCTTGATCCCCCCTCGTGGACAGGCACTATATGCGCCACCTTCCAGTCTTGGGGCACCCACCCTGTCCTCAGAGAGATGGTGAAAAGCTCCGCCAGGGGTTTCGCCAGGACATCCGCAAGTTCCTTCAGCACTCTGGGATGTAATTTATCCAGCTCCAGTGCTTTCTCCGTCTTAAGGAGCTGAGGCTTCCTCACTCTCTCTGCTGTGATTTCCACTTCCGTACCTCTTCTTCCTGCTTAGCCTCCCCACCTGCCAGTGATGCCTCCCCTCTCCCCAGACCTGCCGATCGGTAAGGGCCCCCCCCTCCTCAATATATCTGTCTCCTCCCATGTATGATGCAGCACCATTTTCCTTGGTGAAAACTGAGGTGAAGTACTCATTTAGTACCTCAGCCTGCTCCCCCGGGTCTTGTGCCCATCTCTCCCCTGATTTAATCCTGCTAATCTGCCCCTTCACCCTTCGTTTTTCCCCAATGTATCTAAAGAACCCCTTGTTCCCTCTCCTAATTTCCCTGGCCAGGTTCTGCTCCTTCCTTTCCTTGCTGCCCTCACCACTCTAGTGGCCCTTCTAGCCATCAGCTCGTACTCCCTCGTCCCTTTCACTCCTTGAGCACTTGAATTGCTTATAGGCTGCTTTCTTTCCCCACACCACCTCCTGGACCTCCCTGGTCCACCAGCAGGTTTTGAGCCCTACGCATTTCATCTTACTCTTGCACAGGTGCTGGTAGCATCCTGCACCCATCTCCTGATGATTTCCCACCTACTATCCAGCGTCCATGTCTGACCCAATCCCATCCAAATGCTCCTTAAGAATCCTTCCCATTTCCTTAAAATCCGCCCCCTGAAGTCAGTTACTTCCGCTTTGTGCAGCCTTCTACCCTCCTAGGTCCAGGCAGAACCAGACCGTGGCATGGTCACTCCCGCCAATGGGTCCCTACCTCCAGGCCCCCAATCTGGTCACTGTCTGCCAGGACCACATCCAGTACCCGCGCCTCCCTGGTTGGTTCCCTCACCTGCTAAGTTAGGAACGCATCTTGAAAGACATCCAACAACTTCTGTTCCCTGGTCACAGAGGATGTCATAGTCTCCCAGTCTGTTCCTGGCATGTTTAAGTCCCCCAACACCACTACCGTTCCTCTGCCCAGTCTGCAGTGTCTCCCAACATCTGCGACCAGACTGTCCTCCAGCTCCTCCGCCAGGGCAGGGGGTCTATACACCACTCCTATTTTTACTCTCTTGCCCCCCCTTATCTGGGGCTTTCTTTATCTGTTTCACACAAAGGCTTGTTGCCTCTATGATGGAGTTTTGATTTTTCTCCATTATTCTTCCACCCCTCCTTTTTGGCCATTTGCTAGTGTATTCCTCAGGTATTCACTCATTTTGCCAAAGTCAGCCCTTCTAAAGTCCAGTATGCTTGTTTTTGTATGGCTTGTCTCCATGGTTGTGCTTATTGTCAAGCACACTGTGCAGTGGTCACTTATTCCCAGATGTCTACTGACTTCTAAATTTGTGATCCTCTCTCCATTTGAGAATACTAGGTCTAGTATTGCTCCCTCCCGAGTGGGTTTCAACACTAGCTGTCTAAGGCCTGCCCCCTGCAGGGCATCAAGAATGACCCTGCTTTTGGATGTGGCTGCAGTACATGTCATTCAGTTAACATCTGGCATAGTCAGGTTCCCCAACAACAGTATCTCCCCTTTTTCAGCCATTTTGAGAATGTCCTCTATCACTTTCTTGTCCATTTCCTCCCCTTGAGATGGGGGTCTGTATACAACCCCTGTGCGGACTGTGATGCCATTCCCTGTCTCCAAGGTGACCCAGAGTGCTTCTTGTCCTTCCCCTTTACTTTTTAGTTCTGCAGCTTTGATCCCTTCCCTTATGTATAGAGCTACTCCACCTCCTCTTTTCCCCTCCCTGTCCCCTCTGTAGACTGTGTACCCCAGTATGTTGACCTCCCAGTCATGGTTCTCTGTGTACCATGTTTCCGTGACTGCCACAATATCCAATTGTTCATCTTCCATCAAAGCTACTAGCTTAGGAAGCTTGTTTCCCAGACTACGGGGATTGGTACTCATTGCCCTCCATTTAATGTTGGCTTTATCCTTTTCTCCCCATTCCTCCTTTTGCCCTTGTCTATTTTCCATTTACCCCTGTCCTGCCCTCTGTTGAGCACTGTACCTCAGTGTTTACCTTACTACCTGTCATGTTTTGTGGGGAGGCTTGAAATTTCCTGCCTTTATTAGCACCTCCCCCCATGGCTAGTTTAAAAGCTTGCCAAGGAAGCATTTAAACCTGTCACTTAGAATCTTGGTTCCCTTTGTGGACAGATACAGACCATCATGCCAGTATAGACCTTCATCTCTCCAGGTGTACCCCCAGTCCCCAATGAAGCCAAAGCCCTGTGCTCTGCACCAGTTTTGAAACCATTCATTAAACTGCATGGTGTGTAGTACCCTAGCCTCACCACTGCCATGGACTGGCAGCACCTCTGAGAAGGTAACTGTACTTGCTACCTGTCTGAGGCCCCTCCCCAACTCCACAATTTCATCCTGCACTGCACTGATCCCATGCCTAGCTAGGTCATTTGTCCCAGAGTGGACAATGATATCTAGTTCCCTCTCCTGTGATGCTGCTTCTGCAATCCTGAGGATTCGCTTCTTGTCCCTCCAAGTCATGGCACCAGGCAGGCACCTTACTTCCCTCTCCTCTCCTCTCCCTTACCCAGGTCTACCCCTCTAACAATGGAGTCCCTTATCAGAAACCGTTTCCTTCCCCTGTGGTGTCCCTTGCCACCCTTCTGTGGGTCTCCCTTCTGGATGTCCTCAGCATTCTTATTGGTCTCCACTGAAGGTGCCATCATAGAGGAACCTTGATCTGCCAGACCGGCGTATGGTTTGTGTAGAGGTACAACTAGGGGGCTTTGCCTCTGTTCCACCACCCCCACCCTCCCAGAACCCACTGTGGTCCAACGGCTCTTCTTACTTGGCAGCCTCTGAGGCAGTGGTTGTGGCAGTGGTGCTCTTTGGGTGGGGGAGGCCTCCTTAGTCCTTGCCAGTTCAGCCTGGGTGGGCAACCTCCTCCCTCAGAGCTGACAGTTGCCTGCACATAGGACAGCAACGCAGTTTCCAGAATGTCTCCCGGAAAACTGCTGCCCCACAGCCAGTGCATTGCACCACTCCCCACATGTCCCTCTCCCTTATAATATACAATATGTAATATAGATATTGTTTTTTTTTTCTTCTTTTTTGTGGTGTGTACTTACCCTTTATGCACTGTCCTGGGTTATTAAGAATATGACAGTTCTGCCCCAAGATCTGTTGAAGAAGTGATGTCAGAACACTGGCTATAAAGGAAACGTCACGCCTGGGGGGGGTGGTGTGTGTGAAAGGGTGGGTGGATAGTCCACAACCACTGGTGACTGTTAGAGACAATCAAATACACCACTGCTCCACCACCTTGGTGAATACTGCCCTTTATAGTAATTCAACTAACGTCCAGTAACTGATTTGCAAACTGTTTGAAAGTAATTTGATGCAAACTGTCACAGAATACTAGTAGATAGTCCAGTTAGCCACAAAGAAAAATCAGATATGCAGTTATTTCAACCCTTCTGAAGATGCTCACAAGATAAGCAGTTTTGAAAACCCCCTTCCTGAATTAAAAACTAAAATAATTAAACACAAAGCAATACCAATGTAAGACTATAAAGTAAGGAAAATTTCCCTCAGATGTAAGCAAGAGAGAGATTTGTTGCAGCTATCTAGTAGAATATAGTATATCCCATGCAGCTTCTCAGTTGTTTCAAAGGATGTCATACTCAGTGAGGTAATACAGTGGTGGTGAAGTATGTGGGAAACAGCACTAGGTATGTCAGTTAACAGGTAACGTACTGTTCCGCACATCACACCTAGTATCTGGTCTCTTGAGTGATGATGTCATACTCAGTGAGGTAACACAGTGCTAATGAGGTATGTAGGAGAACAGCACTAGAGATATCAGTTAACAGGTAAAGTGCTGTTCTACACATCACACCTAGTAGCTAGTCTCTTGGTGAGAGATGATGTCACAGTTAGTCAGGTTTACAAACCTAACCTTTGAGTCATAGATTCATTTACAAAGGCACCTTCTCAAGAGAGCAATACATCACAACAATCGAAACAGTACAGTACATAACACTTAATATTAAAAAAGCAACCAGTGTTACAGGCATTCACTGGTGGTGCATGCTTGGTAATAGATAGATCACAGTAGTCATACTATAGGTACATGGGTACCACGTCAGGTAGCAACGAGAGATATTTTATTGCAATTGTCAGCAGATGTTGGCTGAGACCCCAGGTATATACAGCAAAAGTAGACAGGGCAGACCCAGCCTTCGGGTGAAGGTAAAGGGCAGGTGGGGGATTATGTGCAGTTGCAGCAGTGAGTGCTTGTCAGATGGTTTCTGAGTGAGACCTTGAAAGGACCAAGCTTAGTGGAGTCAGCTATGTGGGCTGGGAGGGAACTGAACCAGGAGGGAGCCCGAAAGCAAAAGGATCTCTGGGCTATAGAGGTCCTTACCCTGTGGACAACAAGGGAGGTTTTGACAGTGCTGCGGGCAGAGACTGAGGGGGAGGAATGCTGCAGGGATGTGGCGACCCCGGTGGGGGGGAGAGCCCTAGCAGGGTCTTTTTTACAAGAAGGCAGGTTTGGAAGCGGAGTCTTTCTTCAAGGTTGAGCAAGTTGGTGGTGGAGTACAGCAGGCACGTATGGGTGTGCCTAGGGGCTGCCAGCATTAGCCTGCAGGCCTTGTTTATAGAGAGCTAGATTCATGCAAGCGCAGTGTTGTTGGCAGCAGCATAGATGGGCAGCCCATAGTCAATTAGCGACAGGACAGAGAAGGTGACTGTCAGTCTAAAGGCCTCTTGTGGTAGGCAGTCCCTATGGCGGTATAGTAGTCCAATCCTGACATTGGTGGCAGCAGAAAGGGTATTGATATGAGAATGGAAGGAGAGTGCTGAATCAAAGGTGATGCCCAGGTACTTGTAGGTGGAAACCTGCTCAATGGGGTTTAGCATGCTAGGCAGTATCAAGAAAGGAGCACCACTGGCTTTGCTTTGGCAATGTGAGAAGAGCATAACTTTGGTCTTTTTTTGGTTCGGGACTAGCCTTCGTGATGTGAACAAATGCTCAGCTCTATCAAAAGCTTGTTGGATGGTGGCCTGGAGTGCGTTGGGGTTGGGGTCAGCAGCGACGAGCACAGCGTCATCCATGTAGAGGAGGATCTTACTTGGGCAGGCCAAGGGGAGGGAGTAGAGGTAGAGACTGAAGAGGAGAGGGCCTAAAATGGAGCCCTGGGGAACCCAAGAGCGGACAGGTCATGTGTCAGACAGGGTGCTATTGATTTTTACACACTGAGTTATGGCAGAGAGGTAGCTAGTGAACCACTCAAGGGGGCCGGGGGAGACCAAGGCATCTGAGGGAGTCAAGCAGAAGAGGATGGCAAACCGTGTCAAAGGCCTTGGAGAAGTCAATGAACACAGCACCGGCATGACTTCCAGCATCAAGAGAAGCGTGCAGGAAGTTGGAGAATTCAAGTAACGCAGTTGTGGTGCTGTGACCTGCACGAAAGCCATGCTGTTCAGGGCACAGGATATTGTGCATGGCCAGGTATTCGGCAAGCTGGTTTGCAACTACTTTTTCAAGGGTCTTAGACAGTGGGGGGGAGGATGGAGATAGGTCGATAGTTATCTGGGGATGCTCGATCACCACTCTTTAAGATGGGAGTGATGATGGCAGTTTTTCATATGCTGGGGAACTGTCCCAGGCACACAGAGTGGTTCAGCAGCTCAGTAAGTGGGACCAGAATATCATTAAACATCAGACAAAGTAGCTTAGTGTCCAGTAGGTCGGTGCCGGGGTTGTTACTACTAACGGTTTTTGCAGAAGGGGTCTAGCCTCCAATGGGGAGATGGTACGTAGGTAGAAAGGAGGTCTCTGGAGAGTGGGCAGGGGTGCTACTGGGATGGGGTCAAAGAAGTTACTGGGCAGGACTAAACTCAGGTCTGAGAAAGTGTGGTTTAGGCAGTCTGCAATGCCAAGGGGCTCAGAGCAGACAGTGCCATTAAAGGAGAGTTGAGAGGGAGGTGGGGAGCGGGATTTCCCATTCAGCTCCTTTACATTATCCCAAAAAGTTTCTAGCTAACCCCTAGGAAGAGACTAGAGCGGATTGGTAGTACTGGGCTTTGGCCTGTCGAATGGCCCAAGTACACTTACAGTATTGCGCTCAGTGTCGTACGCTTGCCTATCAGCTGGTTTGCCAGATTCCACGGCAATGTGCCATAGGTTGTCTCTCATTTTAAGTTTGTGAAGGAGGAAGGGGGTAACTCAGTGCATGTTTTGCTTTTTGGTGCGATTTCTAGTGAAGGGCAAATAGAGGTCACAGGCAGTGTTAAAAGTGTGAGTGAAAAAATCCAGTTACTCGTCTATGGATGGTGCAAGCCTGATTGGAGACCAATCCAGTTGTGAGTGGTACAATTTCAGGCAACACAGGCTGCCTGGGAGTAGGCAACATCACTGGGTGGTTTGTGGTGCAGGTTTGCTGTTGGCAGCGGACCAAGAGAATATGACCGGGGAGTGGTCACTAAGTGAGTTGGGAAGTACACTGAAATTGAGCACCCTCTGGGGGTGGTTGGTAATGGTGATATCCAGGACAGCACTAGAGCCAGTAGAGGAGTTGAATCTAGCTGGGGTGGTGACAAGCTGAGACATGTCAAGGGTGGCAAAGATATCTCTGGTTTGGGAAGCCTTGGCAGAGAGCCAGTTGATATTCAGGTCACCAAGAATTATCTGGGCCATTTTGGGCGGTAGGCCAGAGAGGTAGTCAGCAAGCGCCTGAATGGCGAGGTCTTGCTTTCTGGGGAGAATATAGACAACAATGAGAAAGAGTGGACCCTTGCCAGGGTTGGGGGGGAGTTTTAGAGTGAGGGCTTGGGCCCCATTATCAAGTTTGGGTGCTAAAAGTGCATGTCCAAGGAGGGAGTCACGCATGTAGACAGCACAACCACCTCCACGCTTACCCACCCAATCTTCCCTGAAAAAGGTGTAACCAGGGAGGGAGATGAAGGAGTCAGGGACGCATTTGGATAACCAGGTTTCGATGAGTGTGACAATGTCTGGCTGGTGCTGAGTAACCCAGCACTGGAATGCAGCAGACTTCTTAAGAGGCTGCAAATATTCATAGAAGCTATGCGGAGTCCTTGAGCCTGCGCAGGCTAGTTCATAAGGTTGGGCACGGGGCCAGGGTTTGGATGAATGTCTCCTGATAGAAGCAACAGGAGGGTGATTAGGCGCATCACAACCTGGTAGTGATTGTGGCATCTCCTCTTGTGACTGGACACAGGGCCAGCTGCTGGGGTGCAAGGGGTGGGTAGAGTACAAAGGGTGGAAAAGGCATTGAGGAGAAGAGACCAAGATATGAGTGGGAAGTAAGAGGTAGGAGGAGTGGAAGTGGGGTGGTACCGAGGGGGTGAGGTGATTGAGCATTGGGGAGGGTCTGGTAGAGGTGTTGCAGATAAGAGGGAGGGTACTATGTGTGAAGGGTGATGGTCCTAAATGAGATGGGGGTGGTGTAGGAAGTAGGAGGAGGACCATAGCCAGTGTCAATGCACTTGATACTGGATGCACTGAGGACGACAAGTTATTTGAGCTCAAGAGAGGATCATCCCTTTAAGAAGTTACAGAAAGGAGAGCCCCTTTAAGCAGTTGCTGTAATTGACTAGTCTTAGGCCTCAGGGGGTGTGGATCACTGGGGAAGTGTACTTAATAAAGGAGGGAGGAGGGGTGGGTGAACAAAATTGTCCAGAGAGCAGTACAGCAAGGCAGTGGCCGACCTGTGTTTTGAAAAAGGCGCCTTGTGTGCTTCCTTTCTCAGTGGGGATCTGCAGCATCCAATCGGGAAGCAGCCACAGTTCCCAGGAGCCAGTCCAATTATGGGGATCAAAACCTGACAGCTCCAAGCTAGGAGCTGACCAAACGTACCTTCGAACAGCACTAGATATATCAGATAGCAGGTAAAGTGCTGTTCTACACATCACACCTAGTATCTAGTCTCCTGGTGAGTGATGATGTCACAGTCAGTGAGGTAACACAGTGTTGGTGAGGTATGTAGGAGAACAGCACTAGATATATCAGTTAACAGGTAAAGTGCTGTTCTGCACATCACACCTAGTATCTAGTCTCCTGGTGAGTGATGATGTCATACTCAGTGAGGTGATGCAGTGGTGGTGAGGTATGAGGGGAACAGCACTAGATATGTCAGTTAACAGGTGAAGTACTGTTCCACACATCACACCTAGTATCTAGTCTCTTGATGAGTGATGATGTCACACTCAGTGAGGTAACACAGTGCTGCTGAGGTATGTAGCAGAACAGTACTACAGATATCAGTTAACAGGTAAAGTGCTGTTCTACACATTACGCCTAGTATCTAGTCTCCTGGTTAGTGATGATGTTATAGTCAGTGAGGTAATACAGTGCTGGTGAGGTATGTGGGAACAGCACTAGATATATCAGTTAACAGGTAAAGTGTTTTACTACACATCACACCTTGTATCTAGTCTTTTGATGATGTCACAGTCACTGAGGTAACAGTGCTGGTGCGGTATGTAGGACAACAGCACTAGATATATCAGTTAACAGGTAAAGTGCTGTTCTACACATCACACCTAGTATCTAGTCTCTTGATGATGTCACAGTCAGTGAGGTCACGCAGTGCTGTGGGGTATATACAAGAACAGCACTAGATATGTCAGTTAACAGGTAAGAAAAAATTACTCACCTTAGTAATGTTGTTTCTTCTATTGGAGTCTTGCTGTATTCTGACATATGCAGTTAGGTCCTGCCTTTCAACTGCCCTGGAGAACAAAGAGTTAAACTTTCCATGGCCAGCATGGAATGTTCACCATGAGCTCGGTTGAAGCCCCTGTCTGCTGTTGTTTAAACTGCAACTATCAGATCTTTTCGAGCAAAGACTCACTAGATGTTCTGTGTGGAAATTGTAAAATTCTTACTAGCCAACTGGCAAATATATCTATATAAAAAGTTTTTGGTTTCAAAAGGAAGACTCAAGTCAGGAAACCCAAAAACAAAACACATCCAAAACATAACCCCTCCCCCAAACCAAAAGAGGGTGAAATAAGGGACACCCCTAGGGTGCCAACACTGCTCCTGCCAACCCACATCCCAAAATCTAGGTTCTGAGAGGGTGGCGGTGGGAGGTCAGAATACAGCAAGACTCCATTAGAAGAAACAACATTACTAAGGTGAGTAATTTTTTCTTCAAACAACATGAAGTCTTGCTGTATTCTGACATATGCAGACTACCAAGCAGTACCTCCATGGAAGAGGGACAGAACCTACTTTGGAAACAGGCTCTGAAGTACTGCTGTGCCAAACCGAGCATCACTCCTAGCCTGGATATCCAGAGAGTAATGCTTGGTGGAAGTATGGACTGTTTTCCAGGTGGCTGCTTGACAAATTTCTGAGAGAGGAATATCCCTGGCAGCAGCCAGGGAAGCAGCTGTACCTCTAGTGGAATGAGCCCTCAGGCCTGAGGGTGGAATTCTACCCAGTTTTTCATAGCAGAATTGTATACAAGAAACAATCCATCTGGCAATAGATCTCTTAATGGCAGGTTTGCCCATACCAACTTCTCCATACGTAAGGAACAACTGGAGGGATTCAAACCTGTGACCCTTGGCATGCTCTATGTAGTAGCTAAGGGCTCTTTTAACATCCAAGCTATGTAGCCTCCTCTCTCCTGAGGAGGAATGGTCAGTGAAGAAAACGGAGAGAGATATAGACTGGTTGAGGTGGAAATCTGAAACCACTTTAGGTAAGAACTTTCTGTTAGTTCTAAGAACCACTTTATCTCTATGGAAAGAGATGAAATCAGATTCCACTGACAAGGCTTGCAATTCACTGATACGCCTGGCAGAAGTAATGGCTACCCAAAAACACAGTTTTACAAGTCAAATACTTAAGCTCTGCTGAGGACAAAGGCTCAAAGGGATACGCTGAGCAATGCAAACATTAAGGTCCCAAGCAGAAACAGCATCCCTAAAAGGGGGATTGGTGTGAAGCAATCTCTTGAAAAACTTACAGAATACAGGATGGGATGATAGAGAGGAAGGCTTGCCTACTGACAAGAAAGCAGAAACAGCTGCCAAGTGTACTTTAAGGGTAGCTGATCTGAGGCCTAGGACATTAAGATGAACCATATAGTCCAGAACAGTAGGCAATTCAGCAGAGTCTGGAGAAATATTCTTCTTAGAACATCAAAGGCTGAATCTTTTTCATTTAGAGTTGTAAGTCTTCCTGGTGGAAGGCTTTCGAGAAGCCTTAAGCGTATCCAGAACCCCTTGGGAACTCTAACTCTTCAAGAGCCATGCCTCGAGATTGAGAGACTGAAGATTCAGGTACCAAATCCTCCCCTGAGAGAATGTCAACAGGTTGTAATTCCTTGGAAGACACAGGGGAAGGTGGACTGCTAGGGACAGCAACAGGGGGCATCATGGCTGTCTGGCCCAGTCTGGAGCAATCAGAATCACTTTGCATGGTTGTGACCTTATCTTGACTAACACTTTGAACAGGAGAGGGAAGGGGGGAAGCATACAGAAATGTCCCTTCCCAGTTCAGAATCAGAGCATCCAGGGGGACTGAGCCCAAGACTGGGGGTTTTCAACAAAACAGAGGAAGTTGGTGACTGTCTGGGGCTGCAAAAAGATCTATCTCTGGTGTGCCCCATCTCGAGAAAATCACTTTCAAAACTAGAGGATCTAGGGCCCATTCATGATGGTCCTGGGATATTCTGCTCAACGCATCTGCTAGGACATTGTCCTTCCCTGGGAGGTGAACTGCTATCAGAGAGGTTTGCAGGGAATAGGCCAGGGATCACAACTTCATTGCTTCTGTACACAAGGCCATAGACCGAGTGCCTCCTTGCTTGTTGATGTACCACATGGTGGTGGTGGTGTCTGTTTTGACCTGAACCACCTTGTTCTGTACAGATTTGGAAAAAGCTTGCAGTGCCAGAAACACTGCTCTGAGTTCCAAGAGACTGATGTGCAGCAGAGATTCCTGAGGTGACCACAGTCCTTGGGTGGTAAGATCCCCCAAATGGGCTCCCCAGCCCAGCAGGGAAGCATCTGTGGTGAGTATCACTGAATGAGACTGAGTGACAAATGGTACCCCTTGTCTCAAATTGTCCTGATCCTGCCACCATTGCAAGGCTTGGGTTAGGGCTCGAGTCACTGGGACTAGTTTGGTAAGGGAATCCTTTCTTTGGGACCAGAAGGCTCTTAAGTGGAACTGAATGTCCCTCATCTGGAACCTTGCCCCTTGGACCACTGCTGTGGAAGCTGCCATGTGGCTCAGAAGTTGAAGGAAATGCCTTGCTGGTCGAGACACCTGAAGGGTGAATGAAGAGGCCAGTTCCATAAGGTTCCTTGCCCTTTCCAGGGGAAGGAAGGCCCTTGCCTTTACTGTATCCAGTTCTGCACCTATGTAGCTGAGGAGCTGTACTGGTTCGAGAACTGACTTCGGAAGGTTGAGAAGGAATCCTAAGGAACTGAGCACTTGCTGGGTCACTTGCAGATGTGACTTGACTTGGCCTGGAGACTGACCTACTATGAGCCCGTCATCCAAGTATGGGAAGATGGAGATCTTTTTCCTTCTTGGGAAAGCAACAACTACTGCCAGGCACTTTGTGAAAACCCTTGGGGCTGATGTTATGCCAAAGCGCATTGCTCTGAACTGATAGTGGCCTGAGGGCAACTCGAACCTGAGGTACCTTCTACGGGAGCACCTGATGGGAATGTGAAAGTAGGTATCTTTGAGGTCCAGGAAGACTAGCCAGTCCCCTGGCCTTAGAGAGGGAAGGATAATTCCCAGAGTTACCATTTTGAACTTTGGCTTCAAAAGGTGTTTGTTCATATATCTTAGGTCCAGGATGGGCCTCCATTCTCCTGTCTTTTTGGGGGTTAGGAAGTACCTGGAGTACAATCCTTTGTCCTTGTGTTGGGTGGGAACCCTCTATATAGCTCTGAGAGCTAGGAGAGAAGAAACCTGTGCCTCTAGGGCAAGGGTCTCTGAGAAAGTGGCAGGTGGAAAGGATCTGGTTCTCATCTTGGGAAATTTTTTGAAGCTGAGAACCAGTCCCTGGCTTACTACTTTCAGGACCCACTTGTCTGATGTAAGAGACTTCCAGTCCTGGACAAAGTAAGCCAGCCTGCCCCTACTGGTATGGGAGAATCGACCTGGGCAGACCCATCAGGGTGTCTGCTTGGCAGGGGCTTCAGGCTGAGGGGTGGATACAGGCCTGCTCATCCTCCTTCTGCCTCTCCCTCTAAAGAATCCCCTCTGTGAAAAGGAAGAAGAGGAGGCCTGAGCTTGGTAAAAAGGCCTTTGGAAAGGCCTGCCCCTGCTGCCTTTGAGGAGTTGCTTGCCTTTCTTTGGCCTGAGCACTCCTGTAAGTGGCCCTGTACTCATCCATCTTTTTCATGTAGTTCTCTGTCTGCTCCCCAAACAGAGAATTACCAATTACAGGAAATTCATGGCCTTAGCCTGGGTATCCTGTGAGAGGCTAGTACATCTGAGCCAAGCCATCCTCCGAAGAGCCACAGATGTAGCCATGACTCTTGATGAAACATCACTGGAGTCCACAGCAGCAAGAAACTGTACTTTCGATGCCTCAATCCCCTCTGCAGCCACCTGCTCCAGCTCCTTGGCAAGCTGGTCAGGGGCCTGTTTAGCCAGAGCCAGCACAGTGTCCCACCTGGACTTCTGGTATCTAGCTGTATAGGCCATATAGTTAGCCTGCCTGAGTCCCAAAGATGCTGCCATGTATTGCTTCTTTGCCATGGCATCAATCTTCCTAGAGTCCTTGTCTGGGGTGTGTGAAGCCAAGGGAATATTTGCCTTATCACAGGCAGCAGATTGCACTACCCCAACATGGCAGCATTGCTGGAAAAGGAACTCCATGTCTGAGCCTGAGAGAGTGTACCTCTTGTCCATTCGTCTGTCCACAGGAGGTATAGAATTGGGAGACTTAAGAATTTTATGTGTCTGTTTCCCAAAGGATTTGTGGAGGGGAAAAGACAGTCTCCTGGACTCTGGGATGTCAATAATCTCAACATAATTAGGCTCTTCCTGATCCTCTACTGCTTCTTCCACAGGAAGCTGGAGGGTCTCAGCCACTTTTTTGTAAAACATATAGTGAGAAGGGGACTCATAAAGCCTAGGAGGAGAAATGCCTGAAGGTCTGTCTGGGGAGATGTCTGGGTCAATAGGCACATCCAGACTTTCATAATCACCATAATCATCCTCATACTCTCCCTCCTCCTCCTCCTCCGGTTCATAAAATTCTTCCAATGTATAAACCGGAACTGGGGGAACTGACCGAACCGAGACCCTGCCAGATGGTGCCGGTTCGGGCGGAACTGAACTAAGCGATTGCACTATCCTTATTGCCTTGGCTATCTCATCGGCGGTTGGAGTATGAATTTCTGGGTCCGAACTGGATGATTTATCTTTCTCTTTCTTTTCACGGAACCGACTCCTCAGAATCGGCTCTCCTTTGGCCCGAAGTATCGCCCTAGTCAGAGGCACTCCCTTCTAGTTCGGTCAGAACCGAACCGGGCTGGCCATCCGAGTCAGCAGACTTCTCGGCCTCCCTTTCCCTTAGTCTACCTAATTTCTTTTCCAGGGTAGATTTGGGAAAATTCTTGCAAATTTGGCAGTCTGAATCGAGGTGGTCAAACCCCAGACAATAAACACAGGTGGTGTGGGGATCAGCCTTGGCAAAGACTTCCCCACACACACTGCAGTGTTGAAACCCAGTGGGCCTGTTTTTTTTCTTGGGTTTCTCAGAAATGGCCAATCCAATCCTATCCAAAACTTACCCTTTTTTCGGCAATCCACCAGGCAAGACTCACCTATCGGTTCCTGACCGTGTCACGGGTCTTGGAAAAAAACGTAATTAAATTGGTGTTTTTTAGAACTGATACAGACCGGTTACCACACTCTACGCTTTTTTTCCTCAAACTGATCGGTTCAGCCGAACCGATCCACAATTTACAAGTTCCACACAGAAACAAAACAAAAACCCTATCTAGTACTCATGGTACCACAGACAGAGACTTGAACCGACTAAGCGATAACAGCAATTCAGTAGAAACCGATCGAAAACCAACACTTCAACCGACTTTTTGAACCGAGCAGCAGGAGAAATCTCCGGAGCGACTGTTCAGTGAGCCGGAGTAAAGAATCTGATGGTTGTACTTTAAACAGCAGCAGACTAGGGCTTCAACCGGAATCGTGGTGAACATTCCATGCTGGCCATGGAAAGTTTAACTCTTTGCTCTCTGGGGCAGTTGAAAGGCAGGACCTAACTGCATATGTCAGAATACAGCAAGACTTCATGTTGTTTGAAAGTGCTGTTCTACACATCACACCTAGTATCTAGTCTCCTGGTGAATGATGATGTCATCCTTAAGGAGGTAATACAGTGCTGGTGAGGTATGTGGGAACAGCACTAGATATATCAGTTAACAGGGAAAAGTGCTGTACTACACATCACACCTTGTATCTAGTCTCTTGGGGAGTGATGATGTCACAGTCAGTGAGGTAACACAGTGCTGGTGAGATATGTAGGAGAACAGCACTAGATATATCATTTAACAGGTAAACTGCTGTTCTACACATCACACCTAGTATCTAGTCTCCTGGTGAGTGAGGATGTCACAGTGAGGTCACACAGTGCTGGTGAGGTATATATGGGAACAGCACTAGATATATCAGTTGACAGATAAAGTGCTGTTCTACACATCATACCTAGTATCTAGTCTCTTAGTGAATGATATTGTCACAGTCAGTGAGGTAACACTGCTGGTGAGGTACATAGGAGAACAGCACAAGATATATCAGTTAACAGGTAAAGTGCTATTCTTCACCTCACACCTTGTATCTAGTCTCCTGGTTAGTGATGATGTCATAGTCAGTGAGGTAATACAGTACTGGTGAGGTATGTGGGAACAACAATAGATATATCAGTTAACAGGTAAAGTACTGTTCTACACATCACACCTAGTATCTAGTCTCCTGGTGAGTGATGATGTCACAGTCAGTGAGGTCATGCAGTGCTGTGAGGTATATATGAGAACAGCACTAGATATATCGGTTAACAGGTAAAGTGGTGTGCTACACATCACACCTAGTGTCTAGTCTCCTGGTAAGTGATGATGTCATACTCAGTGAAGTAATATAGTGGTGGTGAGGTATGTGGGGAACAGCACCAGATATGTCATTTAACAGGTAAGGTACTGTTCTACACATCACACCTAGTATCTAGTCTCTTGATGAGTGATGATGTCACACTCAGTGAGGTAACACAGTGCTGATGAAGTATGTAGGAGAACAGTACTAGAGATATCAGTTAACAGGTGAAGTGCTGTTCTACGCATCACACGTAGTATCTAATCTCCTGGTTAGTGATGATATAGTCAGTGAGGTAATACAGTGCTGGTGAGGTATGTGGGAACAGCACTAGATATATCAGTTAACAGGTAAAGTGTTTTACTACACATCACACCTTGTATCTAGTCTCTTGGGGGAGTGATGATGTCACAGTCAGTGAGGTAACAGTGCTGGTGAAGTATGTAGAACAGTACTAAAGATACCAGTTAACAGGCAAAGTGCTGTTCTACACATCACGCCTAGTATCTAGTACCTTGGTGAGTGATGTCACAGTCAGTTAGGTAACACAGTGCTAGTGAGGTATGTAGGAGAACAGTACTAGATATATCAGTTAACAAGTAAAGTGCTGTTCTATGCATTGCATCTAGTACTGTCAGGTGGAACATCTAACTGGTGAAAAACAACTTTGTTTATAAAAAGTAGAGGCTCGGTAGTTTTAAAAATTATTTGTATTTTTAGATAGTGTGCAACCTGTTACAAAGATTAAATGTTAACAGAATTCACCTAGTGCAGATAGCTAACAAGTGGCTTCAGAATCCCTTCATACGAACATATGAAATTTGCCAGAAGATAAAGGCCTAGAGGTCTATCAAGTCTGCTCAAATGTGCAGCTAGCACCCCTTATTCTGCAGCTGCCCCTCCCTTCTACCCTTCTCCTTCATTAACCTTCCCCCTTGTCCTGTCCCATCCTCGTTTGAAGCAGTCCACTGTTCTACTGCATAACACTTCTGCAGGTAATGCATTCCACACAGCCACCACCCTCTCTGTAAAAAAGTGTCTCATCTCCCTCCTGAACCTTCCTCGCTCCAGTCTCATATCATGGCCCCTGGTGGCCCTCCACTCCCTTACTTTGAACAGCCCCTCTGTACCTGTCTTGTTTATTCCTTTCATGTATTTAAAGGTTTCAATCATGTCACCCCTGTCTCTCCTCTCCTCCAGTGAGTACATGTTCAACTCCTCTCGTATGATAAGTCCCCCAGACCCTTGATCATCTTTGTCACCCTGCGCTGCACCCCCTCCAGTAACTTAATGTCCCTCTTCAGATACGGATGCCAGTACTGCACGCAGTACTCCAGGTGTGGTCTAACTAATGACCTACACAGTGGCAGAATCACCTCCTCCCTATTCGAGGATATACCCCTTGCAATACAACCCAGCATTTTGTTGGCCTTTGCAGCTGCCTTCCTACACTGTGCCGAGTTGTTCATTGACCCTGTAATGAGCACACCCAGACCCTTATCCTCCTCTGTCTGGGCTAGCTGCACTCCCCCTAGCTGGTAACTCCTCCTTGGGTTCTTCATCCCAAAATGCAGCACCTTGCACTGTTTGGCATTAAAGCCCAGTTGCCAGGTGTCTGACCAGGTTTCAAGCTTTGCCATATCATCCTGCAACCCCTGCCATCCCCCTAGGTTATCCACCACCATGCCAACCTTGGTATCATCAGCAAACAGACTGATCTTGCTCTTGATGTCCCATGATATGTCTGCAATGAATATCCCAAACAACACTGGTCCCAACACCGAGCCCTGTGGGACACCGCTCATCACTGCCCTCGGGTGTGAGAGCTCCCCATCCACCACCACCCTCTGTTGCCTTCCCTGCAGCCAGTTTCCTACCCATCTCACCAGCTTTGCACCCGCCCCTGTGCCTACTAACTTCCTTCCCAGCCTTCCATGTGGCACTGAGTCGAATGCCTTACTGAAGTCCAGATACAGAACATCCACTGCATGGCCCCTGTCCAGTTGCCTAGATACCCAGTCATAGAACTCAACCAGGTTGATTTGGCAGGATCTGTCATGTATGAAGCCATGCTGTCTGCTGTTCTATAGTCCTTTGGCCTCTAGGAGGGCCACCAGCCTCTCCTTCAGGATAGTCTCCATTAGCTTACCCACGATGGATGTGAGACTCACTGGTCTGTAGTTTCCCGGTTCATCCTTGGGGCCACTCTTGTGGAGGGGCACCACATGAGCCATCCTCCAGTCCTGAGATACACACCCTGAATGTAGTGAGACATTAAATAGGTCTGCCAAAGGTCCTGCAAGGACCTCTGCCAGCTCCTTCAGTACCCTGGGGTGGATGCCATCTGGGCTTGGTGCCTTGTCCACCCTCAGTGCCTTCAAACCCTCTCGAACTCTGCCTTCCATGATTTCCCCATCTGTCACCACTTCCCCAGCGTCTGCCGTTTCTCCCCACCTTGGTGTCATCCCCTCTCTCTTTAGTAAATACTGAGCAGAAGTACTCATTTAGTGCTTCCGCCTCATCTTACCCTGCTTCCACCCAACTCCCCTCCTTCCTAATCCTTACTATGTGGTCCTTACAGCTCCTTTTCTCCCTGATGTACTTAAAGAAGTCCTTCTCCCCCTTTCTTAATGCCTTGTGCCAGCCTGAGTTCCGTAGATACATTGGCTCTCCTTACTGCCCTTGTCACCTCCTTCGATTCTGTCAAGTACTCCTCTCTGTCCTCCCCCCTCCCTTCCTATTCCTCTTTACCTTTTCCATGACCTCCTTGCTCAACCAGCTCGGTTTCTTAGCTCTAGCCTTCTTGCTCTGGGCTTTGCAGTAGGTTTTGGTTGCCTCCACTATCCCCAGCTTTATGAGCTCCCATCTCTGGTTAGTATCCATACTAGATTGAATTCTGGCCAGGTACCCTTTTACCACTTCCCCCATCCTCCCAAAGTCGGCCCTCCTGAAGTCCAGCACTCTTGTGCCAGATTCCACTCCTTCCTTGCCCATATCCAATGTGAGCCATACTGAGTGGTGGTCACTCCCTGACAGCGGTTCCTCCACTGTAAGTTCTCTCACAAAGTCCCCATTTGCCAGCACAAGGTCAAAGGTATTCCCTAACCTGGTTGGTTCACTGACCATTTGCAGCAGGAAGCTGTCCTGGTAGGCATCCAGCAGTACCTGCTACCTTCTGTTACTGGTTGTTGGGGTGCTCCAGTCCACTCCTGGCATGTTGAAGTCCCCCACAATCACCACACTACCCTTCTCGCAGGTCCTCCTGATCTGTCCCGCTAGTTCCCTGTCTAACTCCTCCATCTGAGATGGTGGCCTGTACACCACTCCCATTCTCAGAATCCTATTCTTGGAATCCTGGATTTGCACCCAAAGTGACTCTGTACTACCCTCCTCCCCTTCCTCCCTTACACACTTCAGTCCTTCCTTCACATATAGTGCCACCCCCCTCCTTTCCCAGTCACCCTGTCCCTATGCAATAACCTGTATCCTGGTACAGAGAGGTCCCAGTCATTATATTGGGTGGCCCATGTTTCTGTGATGGCTGCAATGTCCACCTCTCCGTCTGCCATGAGAACCTGTAACTCTGCAGTTTTCCTCCCAAGGCTCCTAGCATTAAGGGTAACCACCTTCCAACCTTCCCCCCCCCCCACATCCTGCCCTCCTTTCCTAGCATCACCAGCAGTACTTGCCATTTGTCCTTTGTCACTGTTATGGGGGGTAAGCTCATATGATTTCCCAACCTGTGGTCTCTGCATATCTCTTCCCCAACTGCCACCCCCCACTCCTAGTTTAAATTCCCAACTTCCTCTATATATTCTTCCATCCTCTGTTTCAACACTTTCTTTCCCTCCTCACTCCAAGTGTAGTCTGTCCTTGGCATAGAGACTACTATCCTCCCAGGTCCCTCCCCACCCCCAACAGCCCATACCCTTTAGCACAACACCAGTTCCTTAGCCATCCATTAAATTCCTTATTCTCAGCTTTCTTGTTGTGCTTCCTTTAGCACGAAGTATCTGGAAAAAGTTACTGATCTTCCTGCCCCTCACATATTGTGCTAGTTCCTCAAACCTCCTCTGGACTATATCTACTGTCTTGTCAGCCAGGTCGTTTGTCCCAAGATGTATAATTAAATTAGGCTTGTCCCTACCCCTTCTAGCATATTTCAGAACAGACTGTCCCACCCGTTCCGCTGTCATTTCTGGCATGGCCTCCACCCAAATGTGACTATGCCTCTCCCCCTTGCTACCCCAACTAACTCCTCTTAGTACTGAGTCCCCCAGCACTAAGATTCCACCCCTGTTACTCCCTGCTTGCTTCCATTCATCTCCCTCCCTCATTTCCAGCTCCTCTTCTTCCTCCTGCACATTATTTCCCCCTTTTACCCCTGTTGCAGTTCTCCCAGTAGAACTTCCCCCCGCTCCAGTTTGGTCCAGACATTTATCAATTACTCCTCTGATTTCATAATTTCCCTCCTCCATTTTCTTCCTCTCTAGCAATGCAGAGCTGTTTTCTTGAGACCCTTCACAAATGCCCACTCCCTCTCTCTTCATAGTAACCTGTTCTCTCCTTTCCACTCCACTTTTGCCACTTCTTCGCCTCCCCTCATAAATCCCTATCACCTCCTTCCATTTGACTTTTGTCTCCTGACCTGGTTTCCCGGCAATCGCTCTTCCTGGCCTGGGCCCTTTGTCTCTGCTTCCTTCTTCTGACCTCTCCTCACCACTGTTGGCTTAATCGCCTCCTCATCTCCCCTTCTTCCTCCCCTCCAGTATTGGCTAAACCCACCCCAATCTGCCTTGCCTGTCTTAGTTCCTCCTGCAGACCCTCAATCTCCTTTCTAAGTTTTTCCATGTGGTTGCACACTAAACATCCTCCCACACTCCAGGCAATGTTTAGAAAGATTGGTGCACCGCAGTTGTTGCAGCCTACCACCTACCCATTGCTGTCGTTGCCCACCAGCGCGCCCCACCCTTCAGATGCAGGATGCCAAACACTCCCCAAGTCTCCCCTCTCTCATCAGTCAAAACATTTTATTTCCTTACTCTTTGTTGCACATGTTTAGATCTATTGAGCAACTGCTTTTTATATCCCTATCCTTCCTATCCACACTCAAAAAGAGACTTTAAGTAGCCATTGCACAACCTTCTTCAAACGCCTATTCCTCCTTTTCCCAATGCAATATCAATGTGAAGAAGTAATAATGAAAGCTCCTAGATTTGCATTTACTTCCCTTCCACTGAGAGAGCAGTCACCTCTTCACTTGCTGCTGTTCCTTTCCTCGATGTCTGCTTCTGCTATGACAGGTGCATATCCTTTGCTTGTTTGAGGAAGTGATGTGAGAACCCCTAGTATAAAGGAAATAACGGACCAGGGGTGGGTGGGACCAGCTCAAGTCTTCCAGAAACAATCAGGTAGCTGAGGCCTCTAGTCTGACCATTAGCACCCTTCCCCCACTGTGCACTCAAACTTTGCAGCTAGTGAAGCCAGCAACAATGAATCAATTCTACTCAAGCCCCCAAAATAGGTTTGTTACCCAAAGAAACAGGACACCAATTCAAACAGCTTCACCAACAATACATCAAAATAGGCTTGGAATTAGAAGATATAGGTCTCCAATTCAAAGAAACAGACCCAGTTAAATTACACCAATTATGTTTAAAACAGAAGAAGTAGGCCTCTACAAATGCAGCCTGCCACACAGTGAACCAAACAATGGGTCAGTGGGTTGAACTTGACATCTGTTCCTTAATTTAAAGAGGATCTCCCTCAAGCCACCAGCAAAAACCAAAAAAACAAAACACTCTCAGCTGATGCCAGAGAAACGCACTTATATAACATCAAAATAATTAATTTCTTGCCAGTTTGCTAATTTTTATTTATAATTACATTTTTATTGACTATTTAGAGCATAATGTTATCACAGTACATATAATGCCATCATAAGGAAGTATTTAAAGAACATATTAATAATATAAAATTACACATACCCCCATGATGCAAAGCATCATGGGCTATATATGCAAATCACCCAAAATATTACACTGATAATTATACATTACTGATATTAATATTATATTAATAATATGTGACATAAACATCATGAGGTTCTAGTACAACAATTAACCAGAGGATACAGAGAATAGTACATGGGGAGGTTTATATAATAAGAATTGTATACACAACTGTATGCCTCCACCAACTGGCCTAACTTCAACAGGAGGCTCAAATATCAGACATGCCTCTTTGCTAAAAAAATAACTGCAGGTCTACTCCCACCTACCCTTACCCTCCTACTCCAGAAACCAACACTCGGAATCATGCAAGTGCCGGGCATCAGCCTATTCCCTCCCTGGAGAAGGCGAGCTGTCGTGGGACACTCAAGCCTATCTCTCCCGACCAACCCACCAGTGACCTGAGTCTTCTCCCGAACCCAGGTGCCCGGCGTGGTGTGAGGTGTGGTGTCCAGTGCCTCAACCCTCAGTGCCACTGGGCCGGCCTAAAAAAGTGTAAAATTTTGAGTTTAACATTTGAAGTGCCTACTCAACCCTAACTATAGGGGTGCGACTGCAGCCTTATAATATATATTCTTGGTAAGACACATTGTTAATGCATCAGTTAGGGTTCCAGTGACAAAAATTTGGAAATGTGGAGTTAGTATTTCTAACCCTAATACTCCATCCCCACCCTCCATGCACCAAAGGCCATCCGGGGGGGGGGTGCCTTCTGGTTGACAGTCCTTATGCTCACCCCATTCCATGTATAAGGAATCTCAGATGGAACAGCATAGGAGACTGGGGTGAGCATTATGGCTGACAACCTCAAGGCACACCCCCGACGGATGTTTGGTGCACGGAGAGAGTGGGGTGATGGGGTTGGAAACTCTAAGACCACATTTCCAAACTTTTTTCACTGGAACCCTAACTGATGGATTAACAATGTTTTTTTGCCATGAGTTTCCTTACTTTTTGATAGAGAATAATCATAGATTTATTTGCTTGTGGGAGCACAGAGCCCTCTGGGCTCTGTCTCTACATTAGTAGTGCAAGACTGACAAAATTGTCAGCATAGCCATGATATTATACCAACTGATGTACCCTGTGCAGAAAATGTTCGAATCCCAGCTGAAATGTAATTCCACACAACAGCAACGCCATTCCATGCCACAGGTGTGAAAAAAACATTTTGGCCAGGATTTGAAAAATGACAACTGTGACATACAGTACATTTATTGGGGTAATAACAAGTCTATGTTGAAAATGTGGTGTGAAAATTTTTTACATTTACAACGTTATGAGCATCGGTAGTGAAATTGTAAAGAATTGTCATACCTGTATTTTTTAATTTTGATCTCAATAAGCCATCATCATGGCCTTTGGGATTCCACCTCATGAACAATAGAACTGCTATTATGCAAATCCCACCTGAAAGGGGAATTCGCTAAGCGAGTGCAAAATCACCATTCAGGCAGGAGTAAAGTAATGACAGTCATATTGTTCATGAGATGAGTTCCCCAAAAGGCCATGTTGAAAATTTGAGGTGAAAATGTAAAACAATGGCTCAGTTGTGCATAAAGGTTGAAATCCCCACTGAAATACATTGAACTGCATTTACCTTAGTTTCTCATACTGCAGTCAGCGGTACTAGTAGCAAGACGTGTCTTCGATCAGGGGAGCGGATCTTGAACCTGGGACCTCTTCAGGTGAGTGAGGGTGTGTGGAGGTGTCAAGGGAGATGTGGAGAGAGTTGGTGCACAGTGGTAGGTTGGGTGGTGGATGCAGATGTGATTGGCGCTGGATGTTTTTATTTTTGCAGGTAGAAAATTAAAAAATAAAAAGACATTGACAGTTTTCTTATTTGCAGCACACAACCAACATGGGAGGGTAGGGGTATACCACTAGCCATCAACAAAATGTATAAATGGGCATCACGAATTGGGGAGGGAGTGCCAACAGACCACCTGGAAATTGTAAACTTTCACAAGAATACTAATATCAAGGATCGGGGAGGGAGGGCCCTAGACCACCAGGAAATGGCAAGCCTTAAGAATAATACTAATATCGAGGAATGGGGAGGGAGAACCACTAGACCACCAGGAAAGTGTATATGAAAGGGGTGTGCGGGGGAGTTGGGTACACAGTGAGAGGTTGGGTGGTGTGTCTGGGTGTGATCGGTGCTGGACTTTTTTTTAACAGGTAAAAAAAAAGACATTTGAGGGATGATTGTCTCATTTGTAGCCGAAAACTAACATGGGAAGGTGGGGGGGGGATGCCACTAGCCACCAACAAAATGTATGTAACCCCACTCCCTTTTACTGGCAAGGCAATTACCATCAACAACTAAAGACATTACCCCTGACATTAGTGCAACAACTGGCACGGGCATCTAGGCAGTTGGGGGGGGGTTACAAAATAGCATTTCTAATTAACCGAGCCCAAGGGGAAAGTACCAGGACTAGGGTGTGTCACAATATGTCTGAGGGGAACCCAAAACGTACACAGGTCACACATAGATGGAATGTCAACAACAGGAATGGAATTGTACTGTATGACTTTATTCCCGACAAGGTGTCAGTCAGAAAATGTGGTGCCCCAGGCTTTTTGCAGGTACAGAACACACAACGCACAGAACACTCTTCTGCAGGTACAGTCCACAGAGGACACAACTCCTTTTGCAGGTACAGAACTTGTCACATAACACACATTCTCTTATGAACTTCCATCCCTTTATTTAGGGACCTACAGGAAAATGAGGCATCACTCAATCCTCAGAACTGCACAAGTGCATATTATATTGGAGGTGCCATAACACTTACTTTGAGCACAGACCAACTGGGTGAACTTGGTTGCCACCTAGGGTGAACTATGTTACCACCCCAAAACTTGTAAGCAGATAGGTCCCTCTGCAACCTGAATTCAGTGGTCAGCTCAATTTCAGCCAACGCCAGACTTTCTCTGAAATTACAAACAGTTGCGGAGTCTTCGGGCACTGGTGGCCTCTGAAAACAATCCAAATGTACATTTTGTACTAGGTACTAGTGAACCTACTTCAAACAGTGTTGTGGTGCTTGATAGGTGCCAGTAAAACCACATGTAAAACAGCAAATGAACTTTGAACCAGGCAGAGTTATACCCTCAAAGGATTTATACCTTCCCACAGAAATTCACATTTCACTCAAAACTGCAGTGGTCCTCTTCCATGGAACCCACCCACAGTAACACTTGAAAGGTCACAGCAGTAGTTACACTCCTGCCCCAGGGCTATAAGGATTTCTGAAATACTGAACTAAATTGACAGGAATTCAAAGTAATTTACATTTCAAACAGACTAGATCTTTGACGTAAAAATGCACACAGTCTAATCTGGACTGCACTTAGGAAGTAACATGGTGGTGGTGGTGGTGGGGTTGCCCTAAACAGTTTCTCACTGACACTGACTCCAGAAGATCACAACCTTGTGAAGAAATTCACCCCCTTGGGGCCTTTGAACAGATGGTCTCCACCACTTTCCTGCTCACAGGCTGATCGCTGAAAAACTAAGGCAAAGAAAAGGCTAGAGGGGCTCTCCCTCTGAAAGTTGTGCTGCAGCTAGGAGGGCACCAACCTATCCACACTCGAAACTCTGAATAACTACACTGACAGATAAGTCAGAACCACAGCTCTTAGAAGCCAGGGGTTATGCTGCTGTGTTAGTTTCATATGCAGATTAGCTTCCCTCTACTCAGCAGAGACCAGGCAAAGAGGGCTCAAATGAACCTACAAGGATTTTCACCTTTTTCGTGTGCTGCCCACATCTACCTAAACTATACTGAAGGGGTTCTAGTAACCCCAAGGGAACCCATGTGTTACCTGTGGAAATGGGCATCGGGGATAGAAACATAGACTTTGACAGCAGATAAGGACCGCTTGGCCCATCTAGTCTGCCCATTTCCCTACCTACAGGATAGGCCGCAGATCCTAGTTAACCAACAGCCTATTTCTTCCTACCCCTCACAAGAATTGCCTTAAGTTTGTCCCATGCATACTTGAATTCTCCCACAGTTTAGACTCCACAACCTCCTCAGGAAGGCTATTCCATGCATCCACTACCCTCTCTATGAAATAATACTTCCTCACATTGCCCCTGAACCGCCCCCCCCATCTTTAAATTGTGTCCCCTTGTTCTTGCACGTCTCTTTTTCTGAAAGATGCTACCCTCTTGGACTTTGTTGATTCCACTGAGGTACTTAAAAGTTTCTATCATGTCCCCTCTTTTCCTTCTTTCCTCAAGGGTATACATATTAAAGCCCTTTAGTCTCTCCTCACAACGCTACTCTTGCAGACCCTGCACCATTTTAGTTGCCCTCCCTGGACTGCCTCTATCCTGTCTATGTCCTGCGGAGATGGGGTCTCAGAACTGGATGCAGTACTCAGATGGGGTCTCACCAACTGTCTGTATAGAGGGATAACAACTTCTCATTTTCTGCTGCTGATGCCGCTCCCTATGCATCCCAGTATACCCTCAGCCCTCCCTACTGCCTTCTCACATTGCTTGCTAATCTTAAGGTCATCTGATATGATTACCCCCAGGTCCCTTTCCTTTTTGTTGTTGTTACTACCTCCCCATTGTGTATTCTTCCCTGGGTTCTTGTTTCCCAGGTGCATTATTTTGCACTTCTTGCATTGAATCCTAGCTGCCATACTTCTGACCATTCCTCCAACCTTGCCAGCATTCTTCTCATCCTTTCCACGCCTCGTGTGTATCAACTCTGTTGCAGATCTTGTGTCATCTGCAAGAGGCATACTTTCCTTCAGTCCCTCTGCAATGTCACTGATGAAGACATTGAAAAGGACTGGACCCAATACTGAACCCTGTGGTACCCACTAGTAACCCCTCTTTTTCAGAGTGGACTCCATTTACAATTACCTTCTGTGTCCTGTTGTCCAACCAATGTTTTACCCTGGCTACCACCCTGGGACCCACTCCCAGGCTGGTTAATTTGACTATTAATCTTTTGTGTGGGACTGTGTCAAATGCCTTGCTAAAGTCTAGGTTGGCCATGTCCACAGCCCCTCCCTGGTCTACTACGTTGGTCACCCAGTCAAAGAAATCTATTAGATTCGTCTGACATGACCTTCCCGCTGTGAACCCATGCTGCCTTGGGTCCTGTGCCCCACTGGCCTCTAGGTACTCAACTATTCTTTCCTTCAGAAGTGACTCCATCACTTTCCCTACCACAGAGGTCAGACTGACAGGTCTGTAGTTTCCTGCCTCTGTCTTGGTCCCACTTTTGTGAAGGGGAATCACATCCACCTTCCTCCAGTCCTTGGGTACCACACCATTCTCCCATGATTTACTAAAAAGAGTAGCCAGTGGTTTCACTAGTTCCCCCCTTAATTCTTTTAGAATTCTAGAGTGAATTCCATCAGGCCCCATTGCTTTGTCCACCTTCAGTTTTAGGAGTTCTTGCAGAACCCTTTCTTCTGTGAAAGGACTGGGATCGACCCCCCTATTAAAAGTGCTTCTGTTAATTGGATTAGGCACTTTCCCCTCCTCTTTTGTGAATACTGAGCAGAAATATTCATTCAGTATCCCTGCTTTTTCACTGTCCTCCTTTGCCCACCCACCATTCATTCTATTCAGCCTCACTATCCCTCCCTTTGTCTTTCTACGCTTGCTGATGTACCTATAAAAGGTTTTATCCCCCTTCTTAACCGAGTTGGCTATCTTTTCCTCAGTTTAGGCCTTTGCTATTCTGACTTCCCTCCCTGCTTCCTTCTGCTGTAACTGGTACAGCTCTCTGTTCTGCTCCTTCTGTGTTTCCTTATACTTCCGGAATGCTTTCTTTTTCTTCCTGACTTTCACAGCCACCTCTTTTGAGAACCATAGTGGCTTTTTCTTTCATTTTGATTTGTTTAATTGCTTCACACAAAGGCTTGTTGCCTCTGTGATGGCAGTTTTGATGATTCCCCATTGTTGCTCCACACCTCCTCCTAGACTGTTTGCTACTGCTTTTCTGAGGCACTCTCCCATCTTGCCAAAGTCAGCCCTCCCAAAGTCCAGTACCCTCACTTTTGTATGGCTTGACTCTGTAGCTGAGTTTAACATGAACCACACTGTTTGATGGTCACTTGTTCCCAAATGGCAACCCACTTCTAGATCTGAGATCCTCTCGCTGCCCCTGTTTGAGAGTACGAGATCTAAGATTGCTCCCTCATGAGTGGGTTCCGAAACTAGCTGTCTGAGACCTGCCACCTGTAGAGCATCAAGAATGGCCCTGCTCTTGGATGTGGCTGCAGCAAATGTGCTCCAGTTAACATCTGGCATATTCAGGTCTCCCATCAACAGTATCTCCCCTTTCTCTGCCATTCTAAGAATGCCTTGTATCATATCCTTGTCCATTCCCTCCCCCTGACATGGGGGTCTGTACACAACCCCTGTGCAGATTGTGGTGCCCTTTCCAGTCTCCAGGGTGACCCACAGTGCCTCCTCTCCTCCCTGTTTACTCTTTTGTTCAGTTGCTTTTATCCCTTCCTTTACATAGAGAGCTACTCCTCACCCTCTTCTCCCCTGCCTGTCTCTCCTGTAGGTTATGTACCCTGGTATGTTAACATCCCAGTCATGGTTCTCTGTGTACCATGTTTCTGTGACTGCTACGATATCCAGGCACCCCTCTTCCATCAAGGCCACCAGCTCAGGGAGCTTGTTGCCCAGACTATGGGCATTGGTACTCATTACCCTCCATTTCCTGATGGCCTTACTCCTTTTTGCCCCATCCCTGTCCTTCTTGCCTTTGTCACTTTCTCCATGTACCCCTGCCCTTCTCCCTATCGACACCTCTATGTTGGTGTTTACCACACTTACTACTGTGATTTTTTTTGGGGGGGCTAGGATTTCCCTGCTCCTTTCCAGTGCCTCCCCCCTTGGCTAGTTTAAAGGAGGCAGTATAGCGCAGTGGTCTAAGGCTCTGAGCTGAAAATTTGGTGACATCCAGCAGACCAGACCTGGGTTTGAATCCCACAGCTTCCACTTGCACACTGTGTGACCCTGAGCAAGTCACTTAACCTCCTTGGGCTCCCAGGTCGCTCCTGTAAAAAAGCTTTCAGCTTAGTGTGCTATACCTGGTTAAACAACTAAAAAAAAAAAAAAAAAGCTTGCCAATGAAGCATATAAACCTATCACCTGTAGTTCTGGTTCCCCTCCTGGACAGATGCAGCCCATCATGCCAGTATAGGCTTGCATCACTCCAGGTGGATCCCCCAGTCCCCAGTGAAGCCAAATCCCTGAGCTCCACAGCAGTTTTTCAACCGCTGATTGAATCCCATGGTGTGGAACACTCTAGCCTCTCCTACGCCATAGATGGGCAGCACCTCCGAGAAGGTTACCGTGCGTGCTACTTGTCTAAGGCCCCTCCCCAATTCCACAAACTCTTCCTGCACTTCTGTAATCCCTTTCTTAGCCGGGTCATTTGTCCCTAGGTGGACAATGACATCCAGTTCCCTCCCCTGTGCAGCTGCTCTGGAAATCCTAAGGATTCGCTCCCTGTCCCTCCAAGCCATGGCACCAGGCAGGCACCTTACTTCCCTCTCCCCTTCCTCCCCCAGTTCTACCTTCCTAACAATGGAGACCCCACCAGGAGTTGTTTCCTTCCCCTGCAGGGTCCCCTGCCACCCTCCTGTGGGTCTCCTTTGTGGAGGTTCCCAGCATCCTCCTTGGTCTCCACTGCGGGTGCCTCCACAGAGGAACCACACTCTGCCAGAACAGCATAGGAATTGTGGAGAGGTACAACTGGAGGGATGCGCCTCTATTCCACCACCCTCACGCTCCCTGAGCCCACTGTGGTCCAACCACTCCTCTTTCTTGGCAACCTCTGAGGCAACGGCAGTGGCACTGGTGGTCCCTGGATGGAAGAGGAGGTCCCACAAATCCTGGCCAACTCAGCCTGGAGATGAGCAACCTTCTCCCTCAGCCCAGAGAGGTGCCTGCAGATGGGACAACATCGCATCCTCCAGAACGTCTCCCGGAAGACTGCTGCTCCACAGCCACTGCACTGCACCACTCCCATCATGTCTTATTTCTGGCCCCTTAACTGTTTGCAATCCTTACTCTTTCCTCTTTTTTCTCTCTCTCTCCTTACTTTCTGCCTGTGTGCCCTTTAAGATCCTGATTGTCCTGTTCTGGAGACAAGAATATCCTAGATTTCTCAGTAGACCCCTTACTTGCTCAGAGGCAGACCTCCAGCAGCTAGAGGGGCCGGAGAGCTACTCCTGCCCTTCTAGGATGGTGGGTCTTTGGTGGCTCTGTGATCACACACTTCCTGCTCCCAAACAGGAAGTTCCTGTTGTCAGTCAAATCCTGTGCCTATAAAAGTAGAACTAGCTTTGGGTGGTAGGGTGGAGGGGGAGGGAAGGAGGGCAATATAGTCCCAGTAGAGAAGTCCAGTCACACAGCAGTCCTTTCTCCTGGTGTCTTCTGACAAGCTATTAGCACAATCTTTCTAAGGCAGTCTTTAACTGTAGCTTCCTTCTAACTAAGCCACTCCCCTTACTTACTAGATCTTTCTACAAGTAATTTAATCCTCACAGCTATCATGTCCTTTCAATCACCTGAGATTTACACCTAGATAACTGTTCAGATAACCATTCAGTTCAGTTAACTCAGACAAACACACTTTTTTTTTTGTTTTGTTTTGTTTGTTAGTTTTTTTTTTACCCTAAATTAAAGGTCCAAGTACAAGAGTTATACTTCTTTAGTTCCAATAGAGAAGTCCAGTCACACAACAGTCCTTTCTCCTGGGATCGGGGAGGGAGAGCCACTAGACCACCAGGAAATGGTAAGCTTTAACAATAATACTAATATCTGGGATTGGGGAGGGGAGGGACACTAGACCAACAGGAACTAGTAAGCTTTAACAATAATACTAATATTGGGGATCAGGAGAGGGAGGGCCACTAGACTACCGGGAAAATGTATATGAAAAAATAAACAGCATCAGGGATGGGGGGGTTACATATAGCAATGGGGGATTGGGGGATGCTGAAGCAGGGACTTGCACCACCGCAACTTGCATTCGGGTCAACTGTCCCATACTTTGCTGCAACCTGCGTCTTCCGCAGGCGGCACTGTAAGCAACACAATGTAAACCCGGAGAACTGTAGAGCAAAATAATATATTTTAAGTGTAACCCCTAGGTGGTGCTACCCCAAGGGCTACTACCCCTGCCTGCTTGGCTAGCTGGAGGTTAAGGGGCCTGGGTACTGAAACGTATGCCTCCACCCAGAAATCAGGGTTGTTAGTGGTCAAGCTAACTTGGGTATAGCCCTCCGGGACACTGTAACCCCTTCTGTCCCTGCTAGTTGCCCAAACAATATACAATAATCACTTTCACAATACCCCTTGTACACCATGTAATTATCCACACTGTTTGCACTTACCACCAGGGCTGGTTCCTCTGGCTCGACCCTGGAGACCCCCTGTAAAACAAGGTTATGCACAGCAAATAGCAACAATACAGTACTTTCGGCACAAACTGGAACCACAGTCCGGTTAAATGCAAAAAGAGTTAGATCTGATTTATTCAGGGGACTTGAACAAGGGAGGAGTGTAATCAGGTTGGTTTGCATAAAGGCTATATCAATCAAACAGTCATGCATGCACTTCAGAGTCCCTACACAGTCACACACTCTGGGTACCCAGGTAGGGAAGAGGTGGGCTAGCCAGAAGCATCACAGCTAGTTGGGGCCCTGTGATGGAAGAAAGCAACATGCACAACACACACTATTTGTAATCCGGAACTGGAGGGATCAGTTCATGAAGGAAAAGACAACAAGGCAATCAGATGACAACACTTTAGATTTAGCTGTTGTTGCGGCTAGCTACCCTGATGTTTACTCACTATACCCAATGCAGGACACAGGCAGGACGAAATTGAGACTGCAGGTTGTTGAGCTGGAGTGCCAGGAGAAGCAGAGCCCACAAGAATCACTGAGGCATTATTCCCATTCAAGGTGTTGAGCAGGGGGCTGATCCCCAGGCATGTCTCTCATTCATGGCTTTCTCTGTGTAGCGGGTAATCTGGCTGGGCCAGAGTGGCAAGACCCAGGCCAAATGGAGATGAATACGGATTCAGTCCATGGGGGCTGGATGCAACTTCCAGCAAGCAGAACACAGTTCAAAACACAGTGGGGAACCAAATCGTGACCCACTAGCAGCACACAGCACATTTACATGTAAGGAAATTCCACTGTACCAGGCAGATTGCTATCCGGTCGCAATTACAGAGTCTCTGCATGAACTGGGAGGTCAGAGGTGGCTGGAGGTCCTGACAGGCTGACTGCATTCAGCAAATCTTCTGTCTTCTTCAGGTTTCAATCCTAGTCACAGTTCAGTGGCATTAAATCATTCTCATAACTCAGATTCAGTTCAAATAAACTCTCTTTTCCCTCTCGGGGCAGCAGGCAAGCAAGCAGGCCAAAACTCGGCCCTTCCACGGTTCTCCCGCACAAAACTACGCAGAACGGCTGCTCAACTATCTCGAGCTGTTACTTCTTCTCTTCCCAACTCAGAACTGACTCTAGCTGCAAGCAGCCTGGGACTTTCCCCAGGATCCAAAGGTTCGGTTGGCTGATCTGTCAGTCACAACAAGGAATCCCCCTCCAGGTTCATTTAGGTGCCAAAGTCCAAAACTACAATTCCTACAAAGTTTTGCTCCCACAAAGCCCCTGGGGACAGGCTCCATTTTAGAGTCCCCAAAGGTACTGATTGGCCCATTCTGGCAGTCCAGAACCAAGATGGTGGTGATAAACAAAACTGTCCATGCTGCAAAGAAGGCAGGTTAGACAAACTACAATATCATTACTACTCTAATAGATATTCCGCAAATAAGTACATCTTACAACAGAGCTCCCTCTGCACAAATAGCGATGGCAGAATGGAGCGATTATCTGGCAGCCTGGGCAGAACTCGAGCACAGAAACACTCAGCCCTCCTCCCATATTAATTATAACTGCGATCTAGGCAGTTCTTAAAGGGAGAATACACAGAGGCTGTACAGGCACTCTCTGGCAATAACGTTTAAACGGCTAAAATGCAGGACACCAGCCTGGCAGTGAGCATTTAGGCAAGCTCAAAAAAGACTTCTTGGGAACCCCCATTTCTGGGGGGGGGGGGTGTTACATAAGCAAACCAGCAAAAGGCACATCTGTTAAGGGAGGCCTTTGTACCCTGCAAAGTTTAACCTAAAATACCAAACCCTTTTGTAGGTGACAAAAATAAGCAGCTATGTAAAAAACTGTTTTGATGAAAACTGCTGTACAACATTGATGTTTTGCTCTACAACCGAATCCTTTTCTTCAATTTGTGGGAAAAGATGGTTGTTTCGCAAAGCAGCGTGCCGCAAGTTGCGGCAAAAGAATGTGTCAGATGAAATAAGCACATTTCTAGGCATTCTTTAAACAAACTGACCCCAGAATCCACACATCACTGCTCTTTATATGCAGCCGTAGGATGGCCCTCCCTTCAATACAGGAGTTATAGAAATGCAGCCCTATGGACGCTCTGAGCCCTTACCAACAAACTCCCACAATACATTGTTGACTGTCTTCCCCTTAGTCCTATTAGGAACTATGCCTTAAGAAGTCAATCGCAGATTTCTTTCAATGTCCTAAGGGCCAACACTCGCTTTGGAAGGGCCGCCATAAGCTATGCCCTGCCTAATCTCTGGAATAGGATAGAAAAATCGTTGAGACTTATCTTACCTGTCAGTCCTGCCTTCTTTAAGACCCTCTATGACTAAACGTTTGCTGAAATCTGTAATTGCTTCTATCGCTCCTAGCAGCTTGACTATTGTTCCTCTCTTCTTCAACACTAGTCCCAGCTGCTTATCCAAATCAGCCCTTGCCACTACTCCCATCTCTGTCCCACTTGTCCTTAGCACCCTCTGCATCCCTCTTATTCACCACCCCCCTTCTGCCGCATTTACCTAAGGCTTACACACTGTTATGCGCACCTCCATAGCTTAGAAATGTTCATCCAGGCCTGTAATGTGTTTCTGCTGGACAGGAATATAAATAATCTTTCTTTTTTCTTCTATGGGTTGCATATGACATCCATATACATCCTTCTCCTGTGGGAACTATATATATATATATATATATATATATTACATTCGGGTTGTGTTATGTATATCTTTCTTGTACATGTGACTTGGAATGTAAATACTCTGCTCCTATCAGTATTGTAAACATGTTGATCCTTTTGTATTATGTATATTTACCTGAAAAAGGGACCTTTGGGGCTCAGTGGGCCTACCTGGTCACCAAAATTAAATAAATAAATAAACAAATTTATATGTAACTGTACAATTTTTCCTGCCAACAGCAGGTCCACCTTGTAAATGAGCTTGCTCAATGGTGATTGCCTAGATAAATAAAGATTTGATTGATTGAGAATCTGATTCCTTGGGCCCCAAATAGGTAAACAGAACTGTTGGTGTTTACCAAGTGCAAGTATTTTTTCTCATATTTAAGTTTGTTTGCCTCGCTAACTGAAAACAAACTGGTGGGAGCAAGGAAAAAGATTCCTCATTTGCGGCAAAAAATACCACATTCGTGGTTAAAGAAAAAGTTTTTTCGATCGGGACATTTAACTTTCCCCATAGGAAATTATAGGAAACTTGAAAATGTAATAACTTTTGAATGGATTAATATTTTCTCACCAAACCTTCAAAAGGCACATCTGTGACCTCAGACCTGTACACCCTGCAAACTGCAAAGCACAACTCCACACAGTTTCTGAGAAATGGTGTGACAAAGAATTTACACAAAAATGGTAATTTCCACGTTTTTGACACTCCATATCTCTGCACCCGAAAATCAGACTGAAGCAAGGCTTGCCACATCCAGAGATCTTTGGTCTCTGATGGTGCTTGCAAATTTTCATGTGAATCGGTGGAACAGTTGCAAGCTTATTAAAGTGCAACGCTTTGAATTTAACATAGTAGTGACCACTGAACCCTAACTATAGGGGCACAACTGTGCCCCTATAACTTATGCAACACCTGTGAGGATATCGAAGGGCAGATTATCAGTAGTATTTATTTATTTAAAAGTTGATACCTGGGAAAAGCACCAATCGGAATATCCTCGCTCTAGGTCCCCAGAAGGAAAAATACTCTCCCTGTGGGTCCCAACTGGCTGGAACCCACAGCGTGAGTAACAAAATTAGAATGCACCTGCTCACTTGCATGTCGGCTCCCGCTGTCAGTTTCACTTCCTCTTCAGAATGAAAAAAACTACTTTCACTTTCTCCTCTGGCTTTTTATTTACTCAGTTTAAACAAGCATGTAACAAAAAATCAACTCGGCCACAAGCAAAGTCTTCAAATGTATAAAACATTAAGTATTCCCCTCACTCGCAGTGCTCCTGCTTCCCTCCCTGGCAGCCAGTAGAAACCCTCTTTGTCCCAACTGCCACTCCATTAATGACACCGCCCCATCCCAGCTTATTAAGGCAGTCACAAGCCACATCAGCCCCTCACAGGGTCACATCTAGCAACACGAACTCTCCAGTACACCATCTCTCCTCAGTTCTGTTTACATGTGCCAATGCAATGTGCATCCCCACAATAAAAAGTAACTCACTCTGCCATCATGAAAACAGCACCCAGTCATCTGAAAAATAAACACTAACAAAATTAAACTAAATAAAAGACTTTGGGATGTTGCTTAAATGGACTATGCAATCACCCCACCAAAAATACCTCTGGTATTTTCCCCTCATGCAGTTTTACCTATGACATCACTCATGGTTTTGCCACTCGTGATGTCAAAGGTCAAACTGCAGTCTGGGAAAATATCAGAGATATTTTCAGTGGGGGCATTGCATATCACATACATATATATATATATATTACTAACACAGCTGTGCTCCTAATGCATTCCCAGTTCTAAACAAATAATCCCCCCTCCCATCTGTTAGGGCACTCAATTGTGAGTATCCCATCATACACTGTGCCACTCGCAGTGCTTTGCACTGGTCCTGCAATCACGCCTGGCAACTTGCTTGGCAAGCATCGTTGTCGTAGAAAGCACGATGTGGATGCTCCAACAAACGTGCTATGGACAGGCTTATAAAATTTTATTTTTAAAGTTTTAAAATCATTCCCTAGTGTGGATGAGACCTTAATGGACTGTTATCATGGTTGCAGATTATGAAGGAGTTTCAGTTAGTCATGTGGTATGGAAGTGATGTCACTGGAAAAAAAAGATAGCTTCTTTGTAGTTTCATGTATCTTGAGCTTGCTCAGTAGGTTGGCAGTATAGCCTAGAGGTTAGAGTAATGAACTGTGAATGAACTTGATACATCCAGCAGACCAAACCTGGGTTTTATTCTCACAACCTCCACTTGCATACTGTATGACTCTGAACAAGTCACTTAACTGCCCAGTGCTCCCAGGTCACCCCTGACAACAGGCACTTACCCGGTTACCAAAGACAAATAAATACATTTTTAACTGTGCTCTAAAAGTTAATTGCTTCGTCCTGTTAAATTGTGTTTTGTGGTGAAGTAAATTACTGCTGCTAAATGTAAATATATGTTTTATTTCTGTTTGTGATAACCAGACAGCTTTTGCTGCTAGTCTGAAATATTTTGTCAAATGCTAGTACATTCTGTAGCAGTGGGTGGCCAAGAGGCTAAGTTCAAGGGTGAAAAAACTACCATACCTGGGAAATTTTTGGTCTTTCATTGTAGCGGCTTCTTGGAAAGGGGATAGGTTCATTGGTACCCAAAGGAATCACAGAAGGTTTGTGTCAAAGGCATCTGACTACATGCATTCAGATACTAAATAATCTGCAAAAGGAAGTATCCCGCAGATAAACCAAGGACATGTAATATTGCAAGGTAGGTGTTACCCAAAATGCCAGGCCTGAAACAGTTTCAGACAACTGTGTGAACCTGGGTACAGGGACGTGACATCAGCCTTACTTGCCCAAGGCACCAGAGAGAGGGAGAAAGAGAGAGGAGAGGGCATAAATGCTTCAGCCAAGATAGTCTTCCTCTCTCTTTGTGCTGGGTTTCTGTGTGTTTAAGAAGGGAGCCAGACTATGTGTCTGCAGAGAGAGGTTGAGCTAACAAGGCTAGTGAATGGTAAGGTAAGAAGACTCTGTAACTTGTGAAAAAAAAAACAAAAAAACAAGCATTTACCCACACAAGTGTGCAAGCTTTTTTCATAATCCTGTATGTGCACTGTTGTTTTACTATGTGTAAATAGTGCTAGACCTGATTATTACTGTTATGATTACACAATCAGTGTTTAGTAATAAATTATTTATCTAAAGACTGGATTAACTCATTGTTTGTGACTGCATCTCTGAGGGAAGGGCACCTGGATAAAAAGGGTGAATAGTAAAAGATCTCTGAGAAAGCAGAGTCTGGCATACCCAGAGCAGATATCCTCACTACGGGAAGTCTAAAGGGTAGAAGGTGATGGAATAGGGCCATCAGTGCATCATGGTATGAGTTCTTGCCAAGGAGGAGACCTTGATAGCAGTGACATTGGGCCAGATGTGTACTGTAAGCTTCCATTCACAACTTTCTGAATGACAGTTCATTAACAAAGTTGTGAATGAAAGCTTACAGTACACACTGCAAGTCCACTGGTTGACAGGGTCTACCAATGGGCTTCCAGGTGTACAGCAGCTGTCATTCACAGAGCATGGTCAGCAGGCAGCCATGGTGGCATGTGGGTTGGATGTGCTGCCCACCAGCTTTCTGCACTTGCTGGGATGGGGAGCAGGGTAGGAAGGGGTGCCTGAGTGGGTGGGGGTCCACCGGGTTAATCCTTATTTACGACATTGGTGCGATAGGATCAGGGCAAGGTGGGGGTTTCACTAGATTACCAAGGACATCTGGTGTAATATATACGGCATTATGGGGATATGGGAAGGGTGGGGGCACACTCAGCAACTAGGAATGTCTGGGCCACTTTATGGCATTACGGGGATATGGACAGGGTGGGGATACGCACTCAGCAGCCAGGGATGTCTGGGCCACTTTATGGCATCAGGGGATACGGGCGGGGGGCACACTCAGCAACTAGGGATGTCTGGGCCATTTTATGGCATTATGGGGATATGGGCAGAGGGGGGCCACTGGACTGCCAGGGTAGGCAGGCTGCCATGCTGCTGTCTGTAGTACAGCAGCCTGCCTGCGGGCTGACACCCACTTAAGTCTACTTCTTATAGACTTATCTTTTGGAGGTGCATCTCCGGACTTGCTCTGGAGATGTGCCTGCAAGACAGGTTGTGAATAGTGCTGTGCTCAGTATGCATGGGCGTGCCCCCTGCAGAACCCATCCAGATGCACTGCATAACATTATAGTTGGGGTGTGGCACATCTACGATGTGCCGTCACATCAGTGTGATTGCAGAATCGCTATTGTGTGCAAATCAGGGCTATACCAGTGTATCTCGGATGCGCTGGGCGCATCCCTTTTGTGAATCCTACCCCAAGTATTTTAGCCAAGATTTTATACTCAGTATTTAGAAGCAATGTTGGCCTGTAGCTAGAGCAACTGTTTAAGTATTTTCCTTTTTTAGGAAGGACCACTATTAATGGTTCATGCATCGTTCTGGGAATATTTCATACTAGTTTAGATTCATCAGAGACTTCTAACTTCTTTACTACTGCTTGTGAAAAGGTAGCATAGAACACCGCCGGAATGCCATCTGGGCCAGGTGTTTTGCCTTCAGGTAGTTTGCTAATTACTGTTCTGACTTCTTTTATAGCTGTATTAGACACTTTCAGTAGCGAAGAGTCAGATATGAATTTATTTCTTCTCTACAGAGTTTTAGATTGCTTGAATATAGGTTTGAGAAGAAATTTCAAAATTCTTCATTGATTTCACTACTCTTTGTTGTAATGGAATTATTTGCCTTTTTGCAACTAACAATAAAGGTTCTAGTTTTTTTTTTTCTTTTTAAGGCTATTAGCCAGTAGACTTGTGGGCTTTTCTACTGAGTCCTCAGATCTCTGTTTTAGTTTTTGAAGGTCTGCTTCCACTCACTTGAACTGAATTCCATTCATTTCATATTTCAGCTTTAATATTTCTGGTAATATTCCCTCATGTGCTTCTGGGTTCTCCTTATGTTTAATAATTAGAGGGTTAAGTTTTTTTGTCAAGTTCTTTTATATACTTTAGGCTTGATTTCTTTTCATACTCAATATCCAGTGATGGTTCCTCATATAAAGCATTTATATGTGTCCCATATAGTATCTTCAGTGTCTTTAATAGTGTTGGTATAAAAAAAAACTTCAGATCTTTTTATTTTCCCTCCTCAGGCAACTGCAAGCAGGACTCTCGGCCCCTGCCTTCCACCTGTGACTGTCCACCGCTCCCCCCGGTATCACCGAGCTCCCAGTATCCCCCCATATTTTTCCTGTGGTGGGGTCTGGAAGGGGAAGGTCATCCTCTACTCACCCAGTACAACAAATCCAGACAGAGGCTGATCAGGTGTTCCAGTGGTGCAGTGGGATACTGATTGGCTTGGCAGGGCTTCACTAAGCCTGCAGTCTCCCTCTTTTCTGTTCCTCCCTCCTCCCATGTGGCATGAGCGTATGTATGTGGAGGTATGTGCATACCACATACCCACGCTCCTGTACCTCCCTTACTCCACCTGGCCTTCACCAAGGGCAGCCACGGAGTGGGATGAAAAACTCTTCCTTTCCGGGAGAGGAGAGCAGTTCATTGGACACTAGAGCCTCTCTTTCCCATGCCAACCCCCAGGGAACCTGAAGTTGCTCCTGACCCCCGGCATGGCATGAGGTGTGGCGTCCAGCGCCTCAACCCTCAGCACCACTGGGCTGGCCTTTTCTTTTTTTAAACAGAATTATGGGTCTTTAAGTACAGTATATGGTATTGAGGTTCCACCTATGGAGTACTATTTGAGTTCTCCTGGGGCTGGAGTTTTAAAACCTCCAAAATTCAGTGCAGGTGTGGGAAAAACTGGTGCAAGTGGGTCTTTACTCATGGAGTCCAATTTTTCCTGTGTGTGTGCTAGATTGTCAGAGATGGAGCCATTTTACCACTAGCTCCACAATTTACAGCAGCTTGCTACCATTTTGTATTGTAACTGCATCAAAATATGACACATAGTTGGACCAGGCATAATATCCCCTGCAGCTGTGCTTACCACCCGCACAGAGCACAGGCCAAAGATAGGAATGTTCACAGGTGCGGAGATTTTTTTAGCCACATTGGAGGCTGAGCAGCGGGACTTAGTCACAGAATGGCTGAAAATCCAGCCTCTTGTGTTTAACGTACAGACTACATAAGAGTGTGCAGCTATCACATTCTCAATCAGTTCAGTGTAGCTTAGGCTTTGAGATAAGTATTTAGAGCTAAAATATAGTTTATTCTACTGCAATTGTCATGAGGGGTTGAATAAAAAGGGTAGTCCCTATTATTTGGTTTAGAGTTTTCCATCTAGATGTGTCTGTTAAGCCACTGTCTTTAATCATTTACAGCAATGTTTCCCTTTCTGTTTAGTTACAGTACCTTGTTAAGATTTTTACTTTCATCCAGTATGGATATATTGTCAGACTGAAATCCCCTCCCAGTATTAAATTTGAGTTTTTGAAGATTTTGAAATTGTTTTCCTGTGCTATTCCATTACGGATTCCTACCCTCCCTCCCCCATCTGAGGGTCACTGAATGTTTATTCTATGCCATTCTTAATCTATGCCATTGTTAGAAAATATCAGAGTTGCAGGATATTTAATTCAGTGTCTAATTCCTAGCTGTTGTAGTACTTGTCTTACTGGGGGGAATTCCTTTCTTTTATTTGCAATCCCTGTGGAGTAATTTTGGAAAATGATTTTTTTTGCTTTTGCCACATTAACGATTTTGCTTCCGTTGCTGCCTTTAAGATTAGCACTTCCTGTTTCTATCTCAGCAGGTTCAATATCACTGGTCTTGGCTTTTCATTTCTTTTTTGGGGGGGGGCAGTGAGCGAGCAGTGAGCTCTTTCAATTAAGATATTAATGTCAGATTTTAGGTTTAGAAGTCTAAGGAGGAAATATTAGAGAAAAAACCCTCATGTCTTGTTTCTCGGCTCCTTCAGGTAGTCTAGTTAGCCTAATATTATTTCATTAGACCACCAGGCATGAGGGATATTTATTACGTACAATGACGGGTGGCTTCCAGGATTGGTGTGTGTGTGTGTGTGTGTGGAGGGCACTAGACCACCAGGGAATGAGGATTTAAATATATATTTAAAAAAGGTGAGATTAGGGATCAGGGAGGGGGGCCACAAACCCACTAGGGTTTGGGGATTTATATCTAATAATGGGCAAGATCGGGGAGGGCACTGGGCCACCAGGGACTAGAGTGGTGCACGGCTACCTTGCAGCTTGCGGCTAACCCTTCTGGTGCACCCTCTGTTTGGTGCACTGCCACGGTTGCCACAAGCTGCAGTACCTTGCTTCTGGGACTCAGGTGGTTACAGAATGGAGTGCAGGATCCCTGGCGCACCGGGCTTCAGTGCAAGCTGCTGTTTGTTGCAGCTTGTGCCGCTTGAAGGCCACTTTGAAAATCAAGCCCAGGCTGTTGGCAGCCAACAGCAACAGTGATTCTGCAAGAGAGGCGCAGCAGAAAAAATTGTGGTTGAGATATTTTATATAGAGATTGGATTTCTAAGAATGCACCTGAGGAGTGGAATGTGTGCAAGCAGATTGTGGTTCCTCGAGAATTTAGCACACAGAATTCCTCTGTCTGAACACTAAGGTTAAATGGATGAGACGTTTGCTTCAGAACTTTCACTGGCCAACACTACAAAGATGTGGCTGTGTACTATTGCTCATTTCCAGAGTTTCAGAGTGTGTGGAAAAAAAGGGGATCTAGCAAAGGCTCCCCTTATTCTACTCCCTATTATTGAGGAACCTATTTATTGGGTTGCTGTGGACATTGTGGGCCTGCTGACTACGCCTAGCTTGAGGGGAAAGAAGTATATTCTGGTCATAGCGGATTATGTCACTTGATATCCAGAAGCTCCAGCCATGTCTTCCATAGAGGCAGAGAAGATAGCTGATAAGCTGCTAGGGATTTTTAGTAGAGTTGTATTTCCCAAGGTTTTGTCAGATCACAGAAAAACTTTGTCTGACCCGATGACTGAGTTATGGAAGCGGTGTGGGGTAGAGCCACTGCATAAACCCCATACCACTCACAAATGAATGGCTTAGTTTTGAGATTTATTGCAAGTTCAAAAAATATGCTTTGCACATACACAGAACAGCACAAAAGAGACTGGGACAAATTCCTATCCCACTTGCTGTTTGTATATTGGGAAGTCCAACAGGAGTATTTAGGCTTTTCACCTTTTCAGCTTCTGTATGCTAGATGGCTCAGAGGATCCCTAGATTTAGTTTGAGAGGAGTGGGAAAGCTCTAATGCCACCCAGAGGCAGTCTGTTGTGAACTATGTCCTAAGTTTCCAGGACCAGCTTAAGGAGTTCATGGGTCTTGCTCAGGACCACAGCTGCAGCACAACAGAAATAAAAGACCTGGTATAATAAACGACAGGGTAGAAGGTAATGGTACACATCTCATTGAGGCATAACATGCTGCAGGCAGCATGGGAGAGGCTATACAAGGTCATACACAAGGTGAATGATGTGGACTGTGTCAGAGAGTTGCCCAGCAGAAGGTGCACTCAGTGGGTTTTCCATGTAAATTTAATAAAACCCTATCACGACTATGCTGACATTGCCCTTATGGTTTGCAGTGCAGCACATGGAGATCAGGAGGAACCTGCTGCAGACATGCTACAGGGAAGTAATACAAAAGCCTCCTGATGTGCTCCGATGATGTCTGAATGGCTCACGCTGACAAAAGCAGACCAAGTGAGGAAAGTGTTTAATGACTTTGCTCCACTTAGTACTGCTACCCCTGGGTGAACTGATCTCACTGTGCATGAGGTGACAACCATCACAGAGAAGCCAATAGGACAGAGGCAATATCAGGTACCAGAGGCAGTAAAAAGAACAATGTGGGAAGAGCTACAGGAAATTCTGGGCTTAGGAGTGATCCAGCCATCCAATAGCTCCTGGGTAGTCCCAGTGGTTCTGATTCCAAAGAAAGATGGAATGATTAGGTTCTGTGTCAACTACATGATGTTAAACAAGGTCACAACACCTGGTACTGGACAGGTTAGGAGGGGCTAGGCACCTGGCCACAACTGACGAAGGGATACTGTCAACTGTGGCTATTCATGGATGCTCGGGAGACATCAGCATTTGCCACCCCATTTGGTTTGTCTGAATTCAGTGTTATGCCTCTTCGCCTGAGGAAGTCGCCCACCACATTCCAGAGGATAGTTGACAGGGTCCTGAATAGGATTGGGCACTTTGCTGTAGCCTACATGGATTTTTATTTGGGGGGAGGAAGGGGAAATGTTGAACCAGGAAAGGCACACTAAACCAGAGTTTGTTTAAAGGTGTGACCTGGGAGCACAAGGAAGATAAATGAGTTGTTCAGTCATACGGTATGTGAGTGGGGGCTGATGGGATTAAAACCCAGGTCTCCAGGTTTGCAGCTCAGGGCCCTTAACCACTATGCTATACTACCTCCTAACAACATTTATTTAGTTTTTAACAGGTAAGGTACACTAGACAAGTACATACCTATTTTCAGATACAACCTGGAAGACCCAGCTGATATAGGCTAGTTGGCTGGACAAGGGACGAGCTTCTCTCCCATGTGAGGGAATTCTTGACCAGACTACAGATGCAGGACTATTAAGATAGAGAAGTGTCACATTGGGATGGTAGAGGTGCCATGCTTGGGACATCATGTGGGAGGGGGGGCATACCAGGCCTGAGCCAGCTGAAGCAATTTGGGATGGGCCCACCCACCCCAAAGAAGCAACTGAGTACATTTTTGGGAAGTGTGGGGTACTATCACAAATGTATTAAAAAGTATAGTGCCGCTGCAGCCCCTTTAACATACAGCACAGCTAAGAAGCTACCAGAAAAGATTCAATGGACAGAGAGCTGTGAAATGGCCATCCAGCAACTGAAACTAGCATTATGCCCAGCACCACTGATGGTGAGCCCATATTACAATTTGGAGTTTATTGTTCAGACAGATGCAAGTGACGGGTCTGGGGGCAGTGCCGTCACGTATCTGGGGATGTGGTAGAAAGGCCCATTGTTTTCCTCAGTCAGAAGCTGCCACTGAGAGAAATTAACTACTGTACCATTGAGAAGGAGTCTCTAGCCACTGTTTGGGCAATCAAGAAATTGCACCCCTATCTGTTTGGAAGGTCATTCACAGTGGTCACAGAATGAGTGGGTAAAATGCCAAACTATTGCACTGGAGTATGAACTGGCAACACTACAATTTCACCATACATCATCACAATGGAGTGCAATATACTAATGCAGATGGACTCTCTCACCAGAGGGAGTAAATATTGGCTAGCTATTCCACATGAAGTAGCTATTTGTGGACCTCACAAATATGCAACTTCATAAAAATGAAGGAGGAGGAGGAATGTGACAACCAGACAACTTCTGGTACTTTGAAATATTTTGCCAAATGCTAGTACCATCTGTAGCAGTGGGGGGCCAGGAGGCAGAGTTCAGAGGTAAGAAAACTGGCTTATTTGGGAGCTTTTTAATAGCCCAGCAGGATTTCTTAACTATGTATGAACTTTCATTGTACTGGTTTCCTGGAAGGGGGATAAGTTTGTTAGTACACAAAGGAATTGGAGACAGTCTGTCTCAATGGCATCTGACTAGATACATTCAGATGCTAAATAATCCGCAAAAGGAAGTTGGGTCCCAGAGACACCAAAGACAGATATCACAAGGCAGATGTCACCTAAAATTCCAGGTCAGAGGCAGTCTTAGCCAATCAAATGAGCCTGGTTACAGGGAAGTGAAAGCTTTGCTTGACCAAGGCACCAGGGAAAGCGAGAGAGAGAGAGAGACAGAGAAAAAGAATAGTTTCTCTTTTTTTTGCTGGGGTTTCTGTGTGTCCAAGAAGGGAGCCAGACCATGTGTCCACAGAGAGAGGTTGCGGTAACAAGGCTAGCAGAAAGGTAAGAAGACTCTTTAACTTGTAGGAAACATAGAAGCAGTTACCTGCACAGGTGTGCAAGTTTTCTCTTGTAGTCCTGTATGTGTACTATTGTTTTACTATGTATAAATTGTGATATACCTGATTATTACTGTTCTATTTACACAACCAGTGTGTTTATTAATACATTTTTATGAAGACTGGAGTAAATGGTTGTTTGTGACTGCATCTCTAAGGGAAGGGTAGCTAGATAAAAAGGGGTACATAGTTAAAGATCTCCGAGAGAAGGTGGCAGAAAAGGGTCACTAGAGCACCAGGTTCCCAGCTCTTGCTAAAGAGTGAACCTTGACAGTAGCGACACTGGCCTAGAGTGGACCTTGACAACAATGACACTGGTCTAGATGGTCTCAGTGGCAAAAGCCTGAGAGAGATATAGAGAGAGAGGCTCACTGGGTTCTCTGAAGGGGTTAGACCATCACACTGTTTAAACTCTGTTTTATACTGCGCTTGAATGTTTATCTGAAGCTGCAAGTCCCCAGTGTCTGCACAATAGAGGCCCCTTTATATTAAAAACTAGAGGGAAGATCATGTGGTGTTTCTGGGTCACTTGGTCATCATATGCAAGTTATTCCTTATCTTTAACATTATATATAAATATAGAAACAGAGAATTTGGCAGCAGATAAGGACTGCTTGGCCCACCCAGTCTGCCCAATTGTTCTTACCTACAGTATCACTGCAGACACTTCTTGATCTCTGGCTCTTTCTTCCTCACCCCCTTCCTTTCTGCTAAGATGCAATTATTCCTGTCCCCTGCATTCTTGAACCCCTAAACCATTTTTGTCCCCACCACCTCCTCTGGAAGGCTGTTCCAGGAATGCACCTCTCTTTCTGTCAAGAAGTACTTCCTCACATCTCCCCTGAATCTACCCCTTCCAACTTCATAGCATGTCCCCTTGTTCTTCAGCTCTTGTTCTGAAAAATATTTCCCTACTGAACTTTATTTACCCCATGAGATATTTAAAGGAAAACACTCATTATCCTTAACCCACCCACCCTAAGCTGGCTCGATTCAGCTTTGCATAGTAAACATTTTTTTTCGTTGCAGTTGATTTACTTTATTTTGCCTAACCCACGATCACTAAACATGGTGGATGCTAGCAGTTCCATGTCATGTAATGGTGTGGCACCACACTGCTTGCCCCAATACTGTACTGGAGCTATGGTGGTGTGGCTGCTGCAGTTACAAGACATGGAATCGCACAGCATCCACCGTGTTTAGTGATCACGGAGTTCACAAAATTAAAATAAAGTAATGAACTGCAACAAAACAATACTTTACTATGCAAGAAAGCTGGAATCGGCCAGCTGGGTGGAAGGTTACGATAATGAGTGTTTTCCTTTAAAGTCAAAATTTGCAAAAATATATGTTGTGCAGGGTGTTTTGATTTGTGCGGTTTGTTCTGTGTGCCTTCCCTTTGTTTTCTATTAGGCATTTTTTCTAAATATGCCTACTAGTTTTATGGCCCTTGGGGATCTCCTTGTTGACATGGTTTATTGCTCTTCTTTGTCCCACAATACTTCCTGTCTCATGTGACAGTGATGCGTCTTGGACCACTGATTCAGTGAAGGAAAGTACTGCAGCAGTAATCTAAAGATAGGAGCCTGTTGTTCTGGCCTCAACTAAATAACTCTAATTCAATATTTGTGCTTTCCATATGTTTGTCTAGGTCTAGCCAGCAGGAGTAAATGTTTTGCTTTTAAAGCTTTTAATTTCATCATACTAGGCCCAGCCATAAACAGCACACAAATCACTTTAGGTCATCAATGCTATAATAAGTAAAGACTCTGTTTTCCTATGGAATACCCACTCAATTAGACCTCAAGTGATTGCTAAGCTGTAAATGTAGCCTTCAGTGCCCACTGAAGAAGGAAAGTGACTTAAACATCACAGCTGTACTGCTGTAAAATTGACTCTAAACCAGTACTTGCTGAATCTATGGTCGCGGATGCATCTTTGTCACATGGGAATGGAGGCATTTTAGGAAAAATGAGAGCAATACACCATGGGAACATGGGAGACCCCCAGAGGCCATAAAACTAGTAGGAAAGACCATAAAACTAGTAGGGAAATTAAGATAAAACTCCTAATAGCAAATGGAGAGAAGGGCACACTAGAGCTAAACACACAAGTCAAAACACTCTGCACAACATATTTTGTCAAATTTTGATGTAGTACTCCTTCAAAAGTCTCTACCATACCCCCATCCCTCTTCCAGGGTGTACATATTGAGGTCTTTTACTCTCTCCTCATAGGGTTTTTGGTGCAGACACTGCACCATTTTAGTTGTCCTCCTCTGGACCAGCTCCATTTAGAGAAGTGAAAGACAGGAAACAACAGTCATGTGATGACTTCCCTAGTTATATATATTTGATCTCTGTGGTCTCTACTGTTTGAAGCTACAGGGCATAGCTGTATTCAGTGTTGATGTTTGCACTTTCATGAGTGTGATTTTTTTTTATCTTTGGATATTGTTTCCACCCGAGGAAACCATTTAAATATCTAGAAGTGATATGTTATGATTTGCTTTTTGTTTCTGTTTTGAAATAATTGTTTGAAAACTGAACTGAAATGAAAAAGTTGCCATTATTAAAAAGTTGCTGATGTTAATTAATACTTGGAGTGTGAATCACTGAAACTGTTGAGAAACAATCCATGGAACTGCATTCTGCTCTATTACCAGTTTGCGGGGGGTTATGACAGTACTACCACTACAAAGGGAGCGTTCCATGGTGGTAGCGATGTTGTATGATACCACCCTCTGGTGACAGAGCAGAATGCAGTTTCATGCTTCGCTCTAATTTTATTACTTGTTAAAAAAAAAAGTTTTACACCATTTAAAATGTTGAACATATGATCGCAGATAACTACAGAGTAAATAAAGGATTATTTCTGGAACAAATAAATGAAATAATATAAATGAATACAGTGTTTTCAGTTGTCACTGCTGATCTGAATTTGACTGTTTGCGCAGCATACTTGGCCCCTGGTTATGAAGCGGGAGAGGAAGGTGGACATGAAGACCTACAGTACCTTCTGACCTTAAATGAATATGTTTCTATGTTCATCTATATATTATTGCTTTATGAACTCCTCTGCACTCTGATGTTGACTCCTGCTGTTCATTATTGCTTCTGAATCCATTTTATATGGTGCCAAATTTCATTTCATGTTTACGATGACAGATAGTGCTTAGGTTTTGTGACATGACAATAGTTAGCTAGCCACGATGCCGCTTACAAGACAGGAGAAAAACGGTGATCTAAAATGAAATTAAATGGTATAGGTACAACATTTGCACATCAAAACATGAAGTTTTCTTTAAAGAGACTGACTATATGCACTCAGCTAATGACAGAGGATATTCCAACTTCTGTTTAACCTTCAGACTAGGTAGGCCTGGGAAAATTTCTGCTTCCCAAGGGAATCACTTGACACCTTGAGCAGCAGAGTGGGTAGGGAACCTCTTTAATTGAGTACATGTCTGCAAAGCATACTTCCTCATACTTGCTTATAAAGTGGAGGGGGGCAGATTTGATGGACAGAGGCAAGTCCAACCTGTTACTGTGATACTAATATTGCACTTTATGAAATTAGTTCACAGATGTTGCTTCCCAGCACATCAAAGCAGCAGTAGGGCTACCACCCAGGATACCGGTGACCTGGGTTCACACACAAGCCTGGGTCACTGGGGAACAGCTGGGAGGAGAAGGTTTGAGTGTCTCAGAGGATGTTCTCTTCTGATGAGGAAGGGCAGCCAGCTCCAGTGTGATACTGCCACCTGGGAGACCACAGGTGGCAGTGCAGTCTGGATTGGCTTCATGGGAGAGGGGACATCAGCTGGTCCTGCCCTACACATGCTTGCATGTGTGCACATGTACACCCTCACCACCGGCATCCTGTGTATCTGGGGAAGAAAAGTAAAAATACCCCAACCAGGCAGGATGATGAATCCAGCCTCTTGCAGGCCCCAAACCAGTGTCCTTGGATACTGTTAACGGCAGGAGTTGGGGAGCCCCATCAACCCCACCTGGAGATAAGCCCTAGTGGAATGAAGTTGCAGGGTAAGTCTGGGAGAAGTGGGGTTTTGTAGCTGGGGAGGTCAGCATGATCGGGACCTAGGTCAGAGCTGAAGAATGATAAAGAGGATAATTAAAGCAAAAATATGTTACTTACTGACTGGCTATACTGTGCTTGTTCTGAGACCCAAATGTTAATCCCACAGAGCTGTACATGGATTCAATTTTGGAATTTATTTCACCAGCTTGTGTTGACTAGAGTACAGTATTAAGAAAACATATATAACTCTCTACAGTCCTATAGTCTGATCTATTATTTGATTTTCTTATTGGGGTGTCAAACATTACCTCTTACAATAAAACAGATGTAGCTATTATTTTTTTTAAGAAACATTTTTATAGTCTCTGTTAATAACCATTTCATAAGGCACAGTAACATACGTAAGGGTTTCTGTGTTATATAAAAAACAAAACATGATAGAATAGGTACTACAGTAACATGTCACATAGGGAGTTTACCACTAGAGGCAAAGCCTAGGGCTGTAAACCTCCAGAAGTCGTGTTACAAAATAAAGTGCCTATTCTGGAATGTCTTATTCCACTTATCAGTGTGTGTGTGCGTGTGTGTGTGTGTGTGTGTGTTATAAAAATATTAAAGGAATAATTTCTGACAGGGTGGGTGTTATGCTGGCGTAACATCCCGCCTTGGGTGGTTGGGTCTGAGCCGCAGGCGGAGGGCATCCAACACCTGAGAAGGAATGTTATCCCAGCATAACACCTACCCTGGAGGGCATTATTTCTATTATACAATGGCTTGTTATATACAGAAAAAAAAAATTAAAGAATGTTTTTGTTAGTCTGGAAAAATATTTTTGTTTCTCAAGAGAAGATGCTAACAATGCAAATGCAAACAATCAGCTGGGATGTTATGCCAGGATAACATCCTTGCTCTGGTGGCCAACTGACCAATCTGAAGCCAGAATTCTTTCTTGCCATAGTAAAATGAGTTGTAGTGTTTAAAGGCTGCTTCTATGAATACAAAGATCTTGCTTGTAAGGTACAGAGATTTTAAAAGCTTTTAAGAGTCTTTAGGCAGGATTTTCCAAAGGCTGTAAATGCCACAAGCCCCGGGTGTGCCATATATATGGCGCATGGAGCTTGCGGCATTCACCCACTGTCAGTCGGGATTTTCTATCTCATGTGGCAATTGCCACAAGCTAGACCAACTTTTTATGGTCTAGCCTGAGGCAATCCTGAGGACCTTCTTCATAGAGCTTGCCCCAGATATATGGCACAAGCTACTGTAAATCCTAGAAACTGTTACATCTGTGGTCGAGATTGCAAAACTGAGTGCAGTTGCGGCAAAGGGGTTTGGCACACTACCAAAACTAAGTGTGATGGTGCAGGGCTTGACGCAAGCCCTATGCCACCTTCTGAAATCCAGCCTTTTGCCTTTAAGGAGAGATTACTAAAGGCAGGAATGACATCAACACACTTGCTCTTTGAAATAGGTTTTAACCATAAGATAGTCAGAATGTTCTGTAAATTTTGTTTATAAAAATGAAAAGGCTATGCCTGTGATTCAGTAGGTGAACAAGCAACCAGCCATGCCCCCTTTCTGAGATCTTCAGAGGAGCTGACTTTGATAAGATGGCCAGCAGAGTTAAGCTAGCCCAGGCAAGAAGAAATATAGGTGTGGGGTACAGGCAAAGTGGGCAAACATTAAGGATGCAATACTTGAAGCAACATTTCCATTGTGTTAGAGAGAAAAGTAAGAGCAAAAGAAGAAGGAAACCACTTTGGTTCTCAAAAATAGTAGCAGAAAAGGTCAGAGCCAAAAGGCGGATCATCAGGAAATATAAGGCACTGCAGCAGGACAAAGACAGAGAGGCATACCAAACTTCCCTAAGGGAAGCTGGGAAGGCAGGCGAAGGCCCAAACTGAGGAAACACTAGCACAAACCGTAAAAGTAGGTGACAAGACTTTCTATAAATACATTAGTGAAAGGAGGAAGTCCAGCGGGGGTATTGCTAAGATCAAAGGGGATAAGGGGGAGTGTGAGGAGGAGGACTAAGGAAAAGCATCTATCCAAATAGATAGTTATGCTTGGTATTTACTGAGAAGAAGGTAGGGCAGGGCCCACAGCTCAGCACCATGGACACAGGGGTGGAGGTGTGCACTAGTCCCTTCACAAAAGGTCCTACAAGAGCTCACTAAGCTCAGGGTGGACAAGGCAATGGGACCTGATGGCATACATCCCAGGGTACTAAACAAGCTAAGGGTGGAACTAGCAGAGCCATTATCAGAACTGTTTAGTGAGTCTCTGAGCACAGGCGAGGTCCCAGAAGACTGGAGAAGGGCTTATGTGATCCCGCTTCACAAGAGTGGTAGCAGGGAGGAGGCAGGGAACTACAGACCAGTCAGTCTTACCTCAGTAGTGGGCAAGATTATGGAGGCACTCCTTAAGGAAAGGATAGTGCAACACCTGGAGTCCATAGGAGCACAGGATCCAAGACAGCAGGGGTTTACAACAGGAAGGTCCTGTCAAACTCATCTCACAGATTTCTTTGACTAGGTAACCAGAGTGGTGGACCAAGGGGGAGCAGTTGATGTCGCCTACCTTGACTTCAGCAAAGCATTCGATACTGTTTCACATAGAAAATTGATTAATAAGCTGGGTAGGCTGGGGGAGTCAGAAGTTGGTCAACTGGGTGGCAAACTGGTTGACAATCAGAAAACAGAGAGTGGTGGTAAATGGTATACAGTCAGAAGAGATGCAAGTCACAAGTGGGGTACTTCAGGGATCAGTCCTGGGGCAAGTCCTCTTCAATATCTTCATCAGTGACATTGCCAATGGACTAGAAGGTAAGGTCTGTCTGTTTGCAGATGACACCAAGATCTGCAACAGCGTAGATGATCCAGATGGGGTGGGCAGAATGTGGAGAGATCTGGATAAACTGGCAAAATGGTCTGAAGAGTGGCACATGGGGTTTAATGCAAAGAAGTGCAATATTATGCACATAGGAAAGAGAAACCCTGAAGCCACCTATAGGTTGGGAGGGGAGTTGCTGGCAATCACAAGGGAAGAAAGAGACTTGGGCATCATCATCACAGGTGATCTGAAATCATCCAAGCAGACCATTAAAGCAGTAGGTAAGGCTAGAGAGATGTTGGGGTGTATTAGTAAGGGTACTGCAAATCGTAAGAGGGAGGTAATAATCCTATTACAAGACACTGGTTAGGCCCCATCTGGAGTACTGTGTGGAATACTGGAGGCTGCACCTGCACAAAGACATTAACAAAATGGAGGCAGTCCAGAGAAGGGCAACCAAAATGGTACAGGGACTGCATCAGAAAACATGAGGACAGATTGATGGAGCTCAATATGTATACCCTGCAGCAAAGGAGGGAGAGAGGTGATATGATCGAAACATTGAAACATCTTAAGGGCATTAACAAGGTGAAAGAGTCTAACCTTTTTTAATATAAGAAAACAGCAGGACAAGAGGACACAGCATGAAATCAGAGGGAGACTGATTGGGGGGAATGTGCGGAAGTTCTTTTTCACAGAAAGGGTGGTGGATGCATGGAACGGCCTACCTCGGGAAGTGGTGGATATGAATACTGTGTAGCGCTTCAAACAGGCATGGGATAGGCATTAGGAAGCAATAAAGATGAGTATGAATAGATAGGCCATTGACAGAGTACAGGCCTATGGCACATTCGTAAGGCAGAAAAAATGGTCAGACTGGATGGGCTTTGCAGTCCTTAACTGCCATCAACTTCAATGTTTCTCTATAAGCAGTTTCTCCCAGCCTCCCTCTGAAGCATTTTTGTTTGCTTGCACGTATGCGCAAGAAACATAGTGCCATCATCCGAGTTTTCGGAGGTGTGGCAGCCCTCTTCCAATTCAGGCAGTGTGTTTGCAGGCGCGGCCCTAGTTCTCCAATGCCTGCTGAGCTGTCTATGACAGCAGACAAAATGCAGTGGCATACAGCTGAAAGGGGGAGCTATGCTTCAGTGAGCAGCGATAAGATATACCGCCTGCTCATAGCACTCCCCACACACACCCATGCGCATACTGCGTGCTTTCGCCCCCCACACTGTGCAGCCCGACGGGGGTGCCCAATCCCCTATCGCTGTGCTGCACCCCCTAAAAAAAACAGAGTTCTATATGCCACGCTGGGTGCTCACCCCAGCATGGCTACACATCAGTATAGCCGACGGGGGTGCCCAATCCCTTGTCAGCTCCATGCCCCCCCACCAGCCATCCTTGTGCCACACCGGGAGCCCACCCCAGCATGGCAAACGTCCCGCCTGCTCATGTGCACTCCCCCTACACACACACGCATGCATACTGCATGCCTGCCCTCCCACACACTGCGTAGCCGACAAGGGGGTGCCTAGTCCCCCGTCGCTGTGCTGCACCCCCCCAAAAGACAGAGTTCTATATGCCACACTGGATGCCCACCCCAGCATGGCTACACATCAGTATAGCCAATGGGGGTGCCCAATCCCCCTGTTGGCTCCACTGGTCCCCCCCAGAGTACAGGGTGCCACGCTGGGAACCCACCCCAGCATGGCAACACATGCTATCGCTGACGGGGGTGCCCAATCCCATCGGCTCCACACTCCCCCCACCAGCCGTCCTTGTGCCATGCTGGGAGCCCACCCCAACGTGGGAAACGTCCTGCATCATCATTTAAAAAAACACCTGAAACTCAAAAACGGTCCCTCAGTGTCTCTGCCCCCACCTGTGCCCACCCACTGCGCACCCTGCCTCCCCACCCCATACTTACCTCCGGACTCCAGCATGATGATCTTCGGTGGACCGAGAACACATCTGCACTCTTCAAAGCCTACCGCGAACTGAGGAAACGCCGGGAAGCTGTATAATGGGATAGATAGGGGTTTTTCAACTTTGCTGCATATCTCAGGCATTTTTTGGAATTTTTGCATCAAATTTTCAACATAGGGTTTTTGGGACCCCTTCTCATGAATGATCCCACTGTCATGGCATTAATCGGCTCCGAAGGGCGATTTCACAGTCACTGTATGAAATCACCTTTCGGGACCAAGTAACGGAACGACACTGCCACTGTTCATAAGGTGGGCTCTCAAAAAGCCTATGTTGAAAATTTGGTGGAAAATTCCTAAAAATGACTGTTTTATGAGCATGCGGTGCGCAGTTCCTATGCACGCTCGTAAGTTTGAGAATTTTCAATATTTTCACTCCAGATTTTCAACACTGCCATTTTACCACACCTCCTTATGAGCAGTACAGCTGTCATTTTTCACATCTTGCCCAAAACGTGTTTCCATCCAAGTAGCGAACAACGGTGCAGTCAGTGTGCAAAATCAATGTATGGGACACATTAAAAAAATCACAGTGACACTGTACATGAGCAGAGGTCTTAAAATGGCTATGTTGAAAATTTGAACAAGTTCCTAAAAATGCCTGTTTTACGAGTGCACGTTGCGCAGGTCCTACGCACGCTCATAAGTTTGCGAATTTTCAATATTTTCACCCCAGATTTTCAACATTGCCATTTTATTACACTTCCTTATGAGCAGTGCAGTTGTGATTTTTTACATCTTGCCCAAAATGTGTGTCCGCCCCTGTAGCGCACAATGGCGCAGTCGGTGTGCGAAATCAATGTATAGGACACATTAAGAAAATGACAGTGACACTGTTCATGAGCAGAGGTCTTAAAATGGCTATGTTGAAAATTTGGTAAAAATTCCTAGAAAGACTTTTTCACGAGTGCGTTGCTATGCAGTTCCTTGCACGTCAGAAGTTTGCGAATTTTCTATATTTTCACTCCAGATTTTCCACATTGCCATTTTATTACACTTCCTTATGAACAGTACAGCTGCCATTTTCACCTCGCCAAAATGTGTTTCCGCACATGTAGTGCACAATGGTGCAGTCGGTGTGCGAAAGCAATGTTTGGGACAGATTAAGAAAATCACAGTTACACTGTTCATGAGCAGAGGTCTTAAAATGGCTATGTTGAAAATTTGGTGACAAAAATCCATAAAATGACTGTGTTACGAGTCAGCATTGCACAGTTTCCACGCACCATCGTAAGTTCATGACTTTGTAATATTTTCAGTCCAGATTTTTATCAGTGGCATTTTTCCACACTTCCTTATGAACAGTACAGCTGTCATTTTTCACAACATGGCCGAAATGTGTTTTCACACTTTCAGCGCAGTCGCTGTGGGAAATCATTGTTCAGGACAGATAAAGAAAATCACAGTGACACTGTTCATGATAGGAGGTCCCAAAATTCCTGTGTTGACAATCTGCTGTAAAAATTCCCCAAACTAATTACATTACTGGTGTGCGTTGCACAGTTTCTATGCACATTCGTGACTTCACTAGTTTTTTTTTATATTTTTACTGCAGATTTGCAACATTGCCATTTTTTACACCTCCCCATGAACAGTATAGCTGTCATTTTTCACATCCTGTTCGCAATGTGTTTTTGCACCTGTGGTGCTAAATGCTGTAGCCGCTGTGCATAAGCAGCTTTCGGCTAACTGATATTGCCACTGTTCATGAGGTGGGGGTCACAAAAAAAACATGTTCAAAATTTGGAGTGAAAATACCAACGAATGCCTGAGGTGTTAGGGTTTCCAACCATAACACCCCACCCTGTAGAGAATGACAGGCATCAGGGTGTGACTTGGGATTCTTGCCTGTAATGCTCACACCATTCCACATCCTGCAGCCAGTGGGAGGATCGAGGTATGCCTTGGACTCTTCGGACCCAAAGTTCACCCCATTCTCCTATACGCACCCATCTCACTGTATTTCTGATGGAATGGGGTGCTATGAGGCCAAAGACCCCAAGGCACACCGTGACACTTGTCAGTGTCTGCAGGGTAGGGTGTGGTGAAATGGCATGGCCGTTATGCCCGATGACCCAAAGGCACACCCCATTGCCTGTCACTCTCTGCAGGGTGGTGGTGGGGTTGGCTTCAGTTCAATACTTCACTGCCATTCCTGTTATGCAGCTCTGTAACTTCTTCACTACCAATGCAATGCCAGCAAGCAAACATTCGGCATTGACAAATGCTTGTTTCCTTTGCCAGCTGGATGCTCTGTTGATCTGTCTTCTCCCTTGGGACCTGCTGGGGGCCTTGCTCCACTACCCCCCCCCCCGGTGTTGCTTGTGCTCTGCTTGGTTCCTGCCAGTTTGTTTGTGTATTTTACCTGCCTTGGTTAGTTTTTGTTTTGCTGGCAGCTGTTGTGTAGTTCTTTGTGTGCTAGTTTTTCTATTTTCCTGTGTTTGTGTTTTTTGGGGTTTTTCTTTTTGGGGCTTTCTCCACTTCCTCAGCATTTTGTTGCCCTTTGTTTTCACTGTGTTTCTCATGTGCATGTGCTTCAGGCTCCTATCTCTAGTTTTCCTGCACTTATAATTGCATGTTTCAGCTTCCACTGCAGTTGGTGCTTCCCTTAAATGATTGTACCTGGTTCTGGCCCTGCTACTCAGCTAGCAGCTACTCTCAGTTTTACCCTACCATGGTCCATATTGTGAAAGGCCTATTTTACCATAGCAGCCTTGCATTCCAATAATGTTTCTTTCCTGCTTCCTTACCTCAGTATTTTTTTTTTTTACTATGCTCTTCCTTCCATAAGACCTTGGCTGTCATACAGCCCTTTTGGGGATTTACATCTGCTCAAACATGTTTATTTGCACTCAGTGGGAAACAAACCTGAGTCTACTGCGATTCTATATTATTTTCTCCATGGGATTCAAACATGCTTACATTCAACTGTACCAAGCAATTATTAATGTTGTTTTTCAGTGCAGTATTGCCTATGCCTACAAATCCTAAGCTTGTTTAACTGTTCAGCTCAGCTACTGATGGAAGCTGTTAAGTACAGTACTTTTATATAGATGCTTCATTATACTCTGGAGGTCAGCTTAGCTACAGCTGTCACTGTAAACTGGTTTTAAAATCCACATGTGGGTCACAGCACTTTACCATGGCTTCTTTGTCTTTTCCTACAGCAGAGGATGGGGGGGGGTTTATAGTGGAGAGTCATGGCCCAGTATGGTTCACATACCTCATGTCTGAATACCGTCTTCACCGCTAAAATCCTCCGAGTAGTTATGCTGCCTTTAAATTGGCATTCTTTGATGAACTGGTTAGCTTATATTCCTTCCTCTTTACTTGCATTGATTGTCCTATAGCCTTTGCCTGGCAAGCGCCTTGCACTGGATAAGGGACCAGGTCCACCTGACCTGCTTGTTCATTTCTCACTGCTTATCATGCTTCAGCATATTATGTTTAACATGTAGCACATTGCTATACTATGTTGTACAAATGATTGACAGAGTTGGTGTACTGGCCCTTGCAACACTATGTTGTGAAAAAGGTTGACAGTGTTGGCATACCGGCCACTGTAACACTATGTTGTACAAACAGTTGCTGGCGTACTGGCCCTTGTAACACTATGTTGTAAAAACGGTTGACAGTGTTGCCGTACTGGCCATTGTAACACTATGTTGTATAAACAGTTGTTGGCATACTGGCCCTTGCAACATTATTTTGCAAAAACGGTTGACAGTGTTGGTGTACCAGCCATTGCAACATTGGGTGGGATATTCAAAAGGGTTGCGCCATGCGCAACAGGGTTGCGCATGCTCAAGTCCTACATTGCGCCATTCTGTGATATTCAGCAGGAGGCAGTTGCGCAACTGAAAACAGGCTGAGCAACAGCGCAATGCAAATGAATGCATGCTCAACAGGAGGGGAGGAACCATGCATAAACTGCACAGCCCGATATTCAGCCGGCTGTGCAGAGTTGTGCAGGCACAACCCCAACCTGAGCCTGCAGGACCTTGAGCCAAAAAAAAAGGCTTAAGTAGAAGGCCACCCACAGGTGAGCTGCTGTATTGCAGGGTGCAACACAGCTGCTGCCACCTGTGGCTGGCCCCCAACTCAGTCCCTGTGCCCCCCCAGCCCAATCGCGGGCATAGTGTACTCCCCTCACCATGCCGATTGCAGGCATCAATGTGGCCCCTCCTGTTCACATCATCCCTGTGGTCCGATAGTGCCGATCATGGGCAGAACGGGGACAAGGGCAGAATGTAATTTCTGTCAGCGCGATCGCTGGGGCAACCCCCTCGAACATCTCCCTGGTGGTCCAGTGATCAATAGCTGATCAAGGGCACAATGTAGCCGACACCCCCCGCCCAAACATCTCCCTGGTGTGCAGGTTCTCACCCCACCTATCTATCGAAGCCCCACGGTTTCATCACCTCCCTTTGCGGCATCCTACTCGCCTGTCGCTTTGCTAGGTCTGCCGGATCTGATTGCTCGGTAGGCTGCACGCCCTATTGGTTCTTGCTCTGCACCACTGGTGTGCAGTTCACTGGCAGTCAGCCTGGCGGCGGCGGCGCGGCAGGCGGTGGATGCTGCCGCCTCGCCGCCGGGGAGCGGGGTGGTGGGGCTTCGGGTGGTGGGTGGGGGACATTTAGCCACCAGGAGATGTTTGGGTGGGGGTGTTATTTTACACTCTGCCCATGATCGGCACCAGGAAAGTGTTCGGGGGTTCTTTTACATTCTTCCCATGATCGGGCACTAGAAAGTGTTCGGGGGTTCTTTACATTCTGCCCGCGATCGGGCACTAGGAAAGTGTTGGGGGTTCTTTTACATTCTGCCCAGCGATCGGGCACCAGGAAAGTGTTCGGGGGGGTTCTTTTTACATTCTGCCCACGATCGGGCTTCAGGGTGCGTCGGTCCCCGATGGCTGCTGCCTGGCAGGGCGGCCAGGCACAAGTCCTCGGGGATCGGCGCATCTACATACTAATGGCATGCAAATGGGACCATAATCAGATGCAAATGGCCCCCCCCTGCGCCTTGCATGAATTATGGCCCCATTTGCATGTCACCTTTTGAATATCATGATTTTGCGCATGGCGCAATGGTACTTGGCCACCGCAAGTTGAATGCTCCACTCTGACAACTTGCGGTGGCGCAAGTTTCACTGCGCCATGCACAGTGGCTGTGGCTGGGGGGTGATATTCAAAGAAGTTGCTCAATAGCGCAACTCCTTTGAATATCGCCTTGGCCACACCCCTGCGCAACTATTTTGCGCAGCGCAAGGGCTTGCACCTCAGAATGGCGCAGTTTGAATATCCAGCCCATTATGTTGTAAAAATGGTTGACAGTGTTGGTGTTCCAGCCCTTGAAACACTATGTTGCAAAAATGGCTGTGTATGTTGGCATACCGGTCATCACAACACTATGGTTGACAGTGTGAGGAGGCATTCCCTTCTTCTGCAGTGTGAGCACATTCAAAAAGTTAAAGTCTGTCTCCTGCAGTGTGAGGAGGCATTCCTTTCTCCTGCAGTGTGAGGAGGCATCCTGTACGTTAAAGGTTAACAGTGTTAGTGGCTCAGCAGGTTGCACACATGCCTCTGAAGCTGTAAGATCAGAAGGCTGTGGGTTCTATCCTCACACCAGGCACTTGGGTTAAATCCCAATACTGACACAGTAGTGCAGCATGAGGGGGGGTGCTACACTCCTGAGGTGCCGTCTTTCGGATAAGATGTTAAACTGCAGTCCCATCCGCCAGTTCGGGTGGATGTTAAAGATCCCATGGCACGTCTCAAAAAAAGAGTAGGGGAATTTTTATTGAAAAGTTGGACATCATTACAAAACAAACACACAGAAACAAAAAATTACAAGAATAAGGAAAATCGAGTAACAACAAAACTTAACACCATGTCTTACAATTGATCCATAAGTGCAAAATTTTAGACATGGAGTATTTAGATATATCATTTTTCAATAGCTGTTTCAATGCAACAATATTCTGGTGGTGTAATCATTTTTGTTGTAAAACTCCTAAACACCTTGTCTCAAATAATATCTAACTATAGCCAGAATTACATAAATCATATCTGCACGATATTTACCCATTAACCTTGGATTATTCCCATACATAAGCTCTGCATACTCTAATTTTAGAAACTGAGTTTCATTCCATTCCTCTGCTAATATTTCCTATACTGTGTTAGCAAACTGACAGTCTGAAAAGAGATGCTGTTGAGATTCTATTATTTGTACACAAGATTCTTGAGGACAATGTCTTTCTGTAAGCTGCTTGTGCTTATTATTGCCTTTGACACCAAGCTTCCCATAGTTTCTTAATCAAAGACAATCCCACATGTATGGAGGGATGCGTGGATTACTTAAAGGGGAAGTCTCCTATAGTTTCACACCCATATTTTCCCAACTCCTTATGTGTAACTGTTGTGTTCCTCCTCTAGTTGCCAGCAGTACTACTGCTGTCCAAATCTACATTATAAATAAAAATATACAGCCCCCAGAAGTTATCAATGTGTTTGTCCTCCATTTTACTATCAATGCTGCTGGATGATGATGTCATCAGAGCAACAGATAATGGTGCTGCACTAAATGCTGTTCCACTAGTAAACAGAACCCACAATGTTTGTTCCCCCACTTGAGTAATGGGGGAACTCTTTAAGTGTTGTGCACATCCCGAAGTACAGGTCTAATAATAGGGACTGTGACCATATGAGTGTGATTCAGCACTGATTTGACATGTGTATACAGTATGCCTATAAGGAAGGGCCTTTATGTGTTGTGTTAATGTTTCTGTTAGCAAAAACAGTTTAGCCAATAAATGACTCTGGGTACAACAAGAGTCTTAAGTGGTATTATATAGTTGTTGTATTATGTTCTGTGTGTGTTAGCATTCTCTGTTTTAATTGACACCAGCAGTGAGACACAATCTTGCACAAATGCCCCTTTCCCTTTGTAACTAGGCAGTCAGTGATGGGATGGCTGATGTAATGCAATAAAGAGTTCAGCTATAATAAGGAATAGGTTACCAGGAGGACAACATCAGCTGCAGCATATGGAAGAATAGTAATCTAGTGGTTTAAGCACAGGCACAAGAGTTGAGAAACTCTGGTTCAAATCCTACTAAAGTCCTTTACTCTCTAACCCTTAACAAGTTCCCCTAACCTCTTGGGAACTGTGATGGCCCCTCAGGTCCATGACTTTAACAGTGCCCCCATTCCCATTATAAATCATTAGCAGTGATGTGAGAGCTAGAGCACTTCACTTTGAAGGTACTGAAAAAAGCTGTGGCACCCCCCCCCTTTGTAATGCCAGCATTTGAATTAGGATGTCCCTCACAAATCAGATGCTACACTTCAGCTGTTGTAGGTAAAGAAACTAATCAGTCTCAGTGTTTGTAGTACTCTGTATTTGCTTAGCTCATTCCTCCCATGTCATATGCATTCTGTGTCTTGGTATTTCTAGTCAGAACCCAGATGTAAGGAGCATGTGAAATGTAAAACAATACACTTTATAAAGTAAGTGATCTAGCTCTCCACTTTCAGGCTGATGAAAGGGGAGTGTATAATTTGTGCAAAGGAGGAATTCAGTCTTGTGTGATCCTTTGGGAAACTGCTCAAGCCTACATTGTAAATTAATCCTCTCAAGGGTGTTCACCTGGTTCACTACAGAGTGACTGACTGCTCGATCGATTGATTGGCTGGTTGATCAACTGATTCAGTCTACTGCTTTCCACAACACGTTACAACTGTCTCACAGAGAGAAATGAGCAGTACACAGGAACAGCTTTTGTTTCCTGGGAATGAAATACTATTAAATGTATTATTTGCTCTACACATGCAGTAGTAAGGCTACAAGTACCACTCCCTGTGTGAGTTGCATGACAGAACTGTCTTAAGCCACTGCAAACTTAAACTAAAACCAGGATAGACAGCATTGATACCCTTAAGTTTTGTTCTGCACTGTTGCTGCAGTGACATCAAGGAATGGGAGGGGCTGTATTACAAGCGACTCATTTGCATGTACATGGAGGATTGCTTGACATTCTACTACCTTATGTCAGAGCCTCAAACTCTAGATATGTGTTGCAACAGAAGACATGGCATATCTCTTGTTGACATATGTACAGTACTTGATGTAATGTATAATAAATACATCAGATATATCCTAATCATAAATATACAGGAGTCTTCTCCTTTAACTCTTTTAATACTACCAGCTTCTGTTGTTCAGTACATAATGGAAAGTCCACTTCTTTCTTACCATCTACTTAAAGTATGTGTTGATATAATTTCTTTCTATTCCATACCATTATGTTTTCTGGAAAGAAATTCAATTTTAATGCATGTTGCATGCCTTCTAAACCATAAATAGGCATTACTCTATTTTCCCTAGTAATCTAGGTTTTTTAAGGACCCATGCCTCAACATTAGGATCTATCCACTCTTTTAATGAAGGTTTCCAAATAGCTTCCCCAGGTTTAAGAAATCTCCCAAAATTATAGAATAAAAAATACACCGGAAAAAGAGTATAGGGTTAACCATTCCAACCCCCTTCTACTTTGGATTTGTAAGTAAAATTTATTTTAACTTGGTTCAACCTGGAACCCCATAATCCCTGAAAGAAGAGACTAAACAATCTAGTGTATACCTCTTTTGGAGGGGGAGACACATAGCAGATACAAAAAAATTGGTATAAGTAATGTTTTTATTAACAAAACCCTTTTTTTAGTTTTCCAATAACCTTATTCTTCCATCGAAATATTCTTTCTGCATGTGAGATACCTATTTCCCAATTCTGTATATTTGAATTCTGAGGTCCAAAAACTACACCCAATATTTTCATTGAATCAGATGTAATCTTTATACCTCTCACTGTCCCATTCATTGGAATAGGGGCATTACCAAGTGGGTGTCCTCTACTCTTTAAATTTTAGATCCTGAAATTGAAGAACAGGCATGTGTAACTCTCAATAATAAGCCACCATCAGCTGTAATATCCAAAGTTAAAACTACATCATCTGCATATGCTATGACTTTGACCGTCTGTGCACTGTCTCTGATAATTAATCCAACTATCCCTTGTTCCTTTATGCATAGTCTAATAAAAATATGTATACAAAATACAAACAGTAGGCTTAGCGGACATCCCTCTAAGGACTTTAATTTTATTCCCATACCACCCATTTATGTTAGTTACGATCGAAATATCTGTATATAACAGTTGCACCCATTCTATCAACTTCTTCGGGATCCCAAAGACCATTAAAACAGAAAATAAAAACTGGTGTGATAAGTCTGTCAAATGCCTTCTCTAGATCTATCCCTAACACCCACCCAGTCAGTTGACCTATTTCCCCCTTAAAAAAACATTTCTCTTGCCACTATCAGACTATCATATTGTTTTTTAGCCTGTATTGCACAGGCTTGAACTTCACTTATTAAACAAGAAGCAACTTTTGACAATCTTTTAAGAAGGATTTTAGCCAAAATTTTAATATCTGTATTCAGGAGGCTCTAATTATTTACATCGTTAGCTGGACCTTTTTTATAAATTAATACTAATATAGCTTCAGACATAGCAGGGGCTACATTTTTCTCCTTCAACATATAATTATATAAAATAGCCAAAGCTGGTGCTAGGGAATCTTTAAATTTTTTATAGAATCCTGCACCAATCCCATCGTAACCAGTAGCTGAGTCTGATTTTAAGTTATCAACAGCTAAACATTTTTCCACTTCGGTAATATCTATAGTTAAGGATTCTATATCCAGTAATGATACGTGTGGCAGCTGTAAAATGTTTTGTGCAGGTGTAATCTGCGGGGAAACTTCAAACAATTTATCTATCTGTGTTTTCACTATCTCCAACAACCCCTGAAGTGTTGTAACCGAATGTCCAGCAGGAGTCAGTAATTCAGTAATGATTCTTGTCTCCACTCTTTCTCTACAATCCTTATAAGGGTCTATACAATGTTTATTATTAATAATCCCACGTTTTGCTTCTTGACCCAGAGACTGAGCTCTGTTATACTGAAGTTTTTGCAACTGCGTTTTAATGAGCTGTATTTGTGGTCCATAGTCCTGTGATGTTGATTATGTTAGAGAAAATAAATGCTCTAACTGCTGTCTGAGTTTAAGGTAATCCAAATAAGCTGTATTATGTTCCTGGTTAGATTTACTCTTGAATAATTCTCGCCAAGCCTTTATCATAACAATCAACTACAGACAGTCATGCAGTCCAGTTTTTCTGCCATACTTTTTGGTATTTAATATCTTCCAGTAGGGATTCATTTAGCCACCATTTATTTTTGTTACACACTGGACTGGTGTTCCAGGTGATACGAGTGCATAGTGCTACGTGATCCGAAAATTCATAGGCATGTGTCATACTGGAGGACACACCCAAAATTTTGGAGACAAAAATACAATCAATCCTGGTTTTGAGGCTCCCCTTAAAAAAGGTAAAACCTCCAGAAGGATGCAAGCTCTAGCAGGAATCCTTCAGACCAGCATCAGAAATAATCTGGTGCAATGCTATTGAGTCACAAAATAGTTTTTCCGAACGACATCCTCTATCTTGATGCTGCAGGCTACAATTAAAATCCCCAGCCCATAAGATTAACCTAGAAGTATGTAAAAAAGGTTTGACTTCTCTGAAAAGGGCTGATCTGAGGGCCTTGGTCTGTGGAGCATATGTCATTATTAATCTTATTCTGATGGAATAATATGAAATATCCAGCAATAAGGCTCTTCCTGAGCAAATATCTACTAGCCTAGAAACTATAAGGTTTTGATTTGCTAGAATACCTACTCCATCACAAAGCTCAGTACCAGTGGACCAAAAGGAAGGCCCAAGGGACCAGGCCTGGGAGGCCTATAACAGTTCTGCATTAGTTTTTAGCCTAGTATCTGCAACACAGATTATATCAGTAGCTTGCTCATGAAAAGTGAGCATTGTCCCAGCCAGTTTGTTATTGCTTTTTATGCTATTTACATTTAATGTGGTGACTGATAATTGTTCAGAGTTATTTATGGAGTGTCTCATTATAATATTTAGGGATTTTGTCTGTGCCTCGTTCTTTTAGCAATAGGATCTGAACCCCATCCTTCTTCAGTGTCTGTAGAAGTTATCACTGATAAAGAATCCGCACCTTCCCCCTCTGAATCACCATCCTCTGAGACCTAAGTTGCAAACTTATTTCCAGTTTTCCATGATTTAGAGGCGCTATCCTTCCCTGGCCCACCTATCTTCCTAGAAACCACCTTACCACATCTTGACCTTTTGGTCTGTAGAATAGTTTTAAACCCATCATTAACTGGGGGGGGGGCAGGGTCATCTCTGCATGTACATCTTCTGGCAAGGCCTCATGTTCTGAAGTCTGAAAAGGGGCCATGTCCTGATTCTCTGTAGCGGTGGGGGCAGCCACCACAGGGGCCCCTGATTCCTGTTCTTCTGGCTCTCTATTTTGCATACATACCCCAGCTCTAGCTTTTTACTGCTGTTCTGCAACCTTTTTTGCTTGCTGCTGCTGCGCTAGGTTAATCAGTCCTTCATGAGCAGGACAATCCTCATGATTGTGATGCCCAAGGACATCGACCATAGGAATAGCCGGTTTGCTCACACAAATTACAGCGAAAGAGAGTTAAACAAGTTCCAGAAAAATGCCCAAATTCTAAACAATGGCTATACTTGATTGTACTGCATACAGAACCAAATGGGTCCGGGCCCCACATTTAAAACAAGAGCATGGCTGCCCCACACAGAATATAAAGCCCCATGTCTTTACCAAGATAGAATGCACTAGGTAAGTGGTCGGGCCTAGAGTTAGTTGTAATAAGTTTAACTTGAACCCTCCACCCTCCATCCCAAATCTGTTCACTGTCCTTTGCCTAAGCCAGTACAAAATATCTTCGATGTTCACACCTTCATTTTTAAACATGATGGTAATGTGTTTGACTACTGCCTTACATAAAGAGACAGCATAACACGGTACCCATAATGAAATATTTTTAAGCTTCTCATACTGGGCCCAAAATCTATCAAGGTCTGAAACATTTTTGAAGCTAACATCATAATTATCATTACCTAAATGTGTTAAGGTGAAAATCTCAGAGGAAAATAATTTAAGTGACCCTTTCAAAAGCTGTTTAATGATAAAAATCCTATCTGGGGGATCTATTAAACCACCCCCGTATAACAACCTGACAGCATTACGGCATGGTGCTGGCTCTCACCTGGTTTGGATAAGATCAATTTAGCAACAGGATCTATATCCCCTCTATCCCCACCATCAGAGGCCTGTTCTGGCAAGCCCAGCCTAATTAGGCCTTCAGTATGGACATTTAAATTTTTTGCTAAATCTGTTTGATCAGTTACTATACTGTTTTGTATATTTACAGCACTAACAGTTAGCCCAGTCTCAGTTAAGGTCTTACCCTGGGGTATGTTGGAGCTCATATCTACTTCGATGTTGGTAGCCACGTTGATTTCTGAGGAATCCAGCATCACTATATATGTAGGGTCAGTTTTATCAGGGATCCATTGTCCCTTCTTAGTTTGTTCCCAATCAGCATTTTCTAAAGCATGAATCAGAGACCAACCTGGAACACCAATGTCACCCGCTTCATGTTCCAAACTTTGTGTAGAGAAATCAGGTCCTACTTGTAGAGCAAACAGACTTCTTGCTCCATCCAGGTTTTGATTTATTTTCTGCAAACATAAAATCTTGCTCCTTCTGCACATTCTCTGTTTGGGGCCCTTGTATTAAGTCTTTGCTTGCACTGCAACCAGCACCCAGTCTTTTTTGAGCATTTTTCCAATGATATTTATTTCCGGTAACAGGCTTGTGGCACACAGACTTTGCTCTGTAAGAACTGCCAGCCCGAGACTCATTTATTTGACAATTATCTCCAGTTGCAGAAACAGTGGCAATATCGGGTACTGTATTGCCAGAATCATGAGTAGGAACCTTTCCACAGGCATTTAAAACAGCAGCTGTTTCCATTACATTGTGCTGAGGGGAGGAATCTGCCACGTCAGCGCACTGCTGACTTGCACCTTTGCAGGCAGTTGAAACACTCTTTTTGACAGGACTTTTGGTAACAAAGCAAGAAACCAGCGCCTTAACCAGGCTACATACCACTTTCAAATAGCTTTCCTTCATCAGTAGGAGTACTAAATATTGCTCCGAGGTTACAGTCTGTAACTTTCTTTCGGCGATGTTACTGTCATCATCAACTGCTTCTGTACTTTCCAGAACATTTGCAGTAACAAAACTAGGTAGCAGAGCTGCCGTCAGTGCAGCATCTATGGACTCTTGAGTGTCAACACACGGAGAGGAGGCCTGCTCTCCTGCACTCTCCACGTCCATTCCATCTTGAGGCTCCTCCATACTGACTGTCCTAGCACAGATGGCCAAGGGTTCCCCCTACAGCAGAATAGGGGAATTTCCTCAGTGTCCTGGCCACATTTTCCCCATTCACTTAAAAAAAAAAAATACCACTGACAGCGTAACCTAGTTCAGTGTCAGTTGGCATCCATCTATATCTCTCTTCCCCGGGACAAGTCTAAAAATAGGAAACATTGTCTAGTCCTCCTTTCCCAGTCAACAAAAACTAACTAAATAAAGTATCTTCTTCTGCAGTGTGAGGAGGCATTCCCTTCTCCTGCAATGTGAGGAGTTGTCCCATTCTCCTGCAGTGTGAGCATTCCAAAAGTAAAGTCCTTCCCCTGCGGTGCAAGGAGGCATTCCCTTCTCCTGCAGTATGAGGAGGTGTTCCCTTCTCCTGCAGTGTGAGGAGTTGTCCCCTTCTCCTGCAGTGTGAGCATTCCAAAAGTAAAGTCCTTCCCCTGCGGTGTGAGGAGGTATTTCCTTCTCCTGCAGTGTGAGGAGGCATTCTCTTTTCCTGCTGTCTGAGGAGGTATTCCAGTCTAAAACCATCACTAAACAAAAATACCCCAGTCCTGGATGGAAGGAGACCTAGTCCTTGGATCCCCAGAAGTTTACTCCTCAAATGTTTTTTTCCTTTGTGTCAAAAGTCATAGTACTTAGTTGGGTTTAGTAGTTTTCCCTAGTTCTGCCATTGGATGGAGGTGGATGGTGACTCTGACCATTCCCTCTATCCTTAGCATCCCCCTGCTATAATCAGTGTAATCCATTTTATCCATGCTATCTTGTTAACTTGTACTTCTCATTGATTTTTATCATGCACCCTCTTGCTTCAATCTTCTTCTCTACCTCATACTCAACAATCACTGCTAACATACTTTTGGGGGTTCCTTCCTAAAGGTATCTTTAGCCAAGGGAACCTTCCTACGGCACCTCTAGGGGCAAACCGTCTTTGAGGGTTCCTTGCCTTGTGTACCCCTATAGGGTGCTAATTCCTCATGGAATAGAGAGTGCAAACAGCCACAACAGAGTAACACAGTTGCACAAGCATAACACTATACTGTTTGCATAGACCACTGAATTGAAAGGCTATGCCTGTGATTCAATGGGTGAACAACCAGCTTCACCCCCATTTCTGACCTATATAAGCAGTTCCTCTCAGCCTCCCTCCGAAGCATTTTTTCTTTGCCCCACCATCCTCCCCTCCTCCTCCAGCAAGCTCGCCTCTCTTCTCAGGAGGGCTCCTTCCTAAAGTACCTTTAGCCAAGGGAACCTACCCGCAGCACCTCTAGGGGTCAGACCTACTTTGAGGGCCCCTTGCCTTTTGCACCCCTACAGGGTGGTAATTCCTCAAGTAACAGCGAGTGCGGACAGCCACAACAGAGTAACACAGCACAAGCATAACACTACACTGGTTGTGGAGACCATTTAACTTACTTTATGAAGTATTTAATCATTTCCAAATCATTTATGTGCTTGTTTCATAGCCTGTGTGCTTAGGCACTGTTTAAGAGAAGTGTCTGCAGAAGCAACAAACAGTTTTTGAAAAAAGTTGTTTTAGTACTTGTTTGTATGCTTCATGCAGTATTTAATCTTAGCAGTTTTTTTACTCATGTTTTTGCATTTTACATCAAGGGTTTTTATTTTCTTTATTACTCCTCAGTACATGCAACTGCATTTTGTTTTTGTGTTTGATTTTTGTCCTTTGGGGATGGGGTGGGCTGGTTACTTGGATGTGTGACATAAGGGTTGTGATGTGATTGAATTTTGTGTCTGTGCAATTTGCATAATGATCTTTGAGCTCAGTGTTGCTGTTGCTCTGATATTCTAACCATCATGCCTTTCAGCGCTGTGTTATTGGTCATATTATAAAACATATGTTCATAGCATTTTACATATAAAAAAATGCATGGGGAGTGTATAGTAAGATATATTGACACACCAGAGTTGTGGGATGGCATATTAACCCCAAGAGTGAAGCACAAATGATTTATGAATCATCCTACACCAAAAGTGTATAAAAAGTCATGTTATCACTACCCACGATTTAATTTTTGTAATTGCTGGTGCTAGGATTTGATGCAAGACAGACTAACTGCAGCAGCTGTAAAATGAGTTGGAACTACCCTTTTATGGATCCCATATAGTACTCTTTCTGTCATAGACACTGTAACATGGCATCCATCTGAGGGGTCCTGAAAAGCAGCGAAGGCACAGATGTTATGACAGCATCACATACTGAAAAAACAGCCAGTAAAACAGTAGAATTTTTAGTAAGCATTTGTCAATGCCGAATGCTTACTTGCTGGCATTAGCAGTGGAAGAGCAGGAGTTAGACAGATACAGTACTGAAATGGCAGTGATGTACTGAACTGATGCCGAATCCACCCCACCCTGCAGAGATGGACAGGCATTGGGGTGTGCCTTTGGGTCACTGCCCATAACGATCATGACATTTCACCTCACCCTACCCTGCAGACACTGACAAGTGTCGAGGCGTGCCTTGGGGTGTTTGGGCTTTATACTCACCTCATTCCATAAAGAAATGCACTGAAATGGGTGCAGTATAGGAGAATGATGTGAACTCTGGGGTCAAAGAGTCCAAGGTGTACCTTGATGCCTATCACTGTCTGCAGGGTGGAGGTGGAATGGTGTATTACTGTCGACAACCCCAAGTCACACTCCTAATGCCCGTCAGTCCTTACAGGGTAGGGTGTTATGGTTGGAAACCCTAACACCCTGGGTGTTTCTTGGTATTTTTACTCCAAGTTTTCAACATGGGATTTTTGTGACCCCACCACATGAACAGTGACACGATCAGTTTGTTATCAAAAGGTGATTTTGCACAGTGACTGCGCCATTTGGCGCCACAGATGCAAAAACACATTTTGAACACAATGTGAAAAATGACAGCTGTACTGTTCATGAGGAGGTGCAAAAAAAATGGTAATGTTGAAAATCTGGAGTGAAAATATATAAAAAAAAATGGTGAAGTCACGAGCGTGCATAAAAACTGGGCAACGCACACACGTAATGCAATTATTGTGGGGATTTTTTGCACCTGATTTTCAATATAGGCATTTCGGGACCTTCACTCATGAACAGTGTTACTGTGGTTTTCTTAATCTGAGCTGAACACTGATTTCCCACAGTGACACTGCTGTTCTGTGCCAGAAGTGTGAAAACACATTTTGGCCAGGATGTGAAAAATGACAGCTGTACTGTTTATAAGGATGTGTGGAAAAATGCCAATACTGAAAATCTGGAGTGAAAATATTACAAATTTGTGAAGTTACGAGGGTGCGTAGAAACACGCAATGCACACTCGTAATACAGTCATTTTACAGACTTTTATCATCTAATTTTCAACACAGGCATATTAGGACTTCTGCTCATGAACAGTGTCACTGTGACTTTCTTAATCTGTCCCGAACACTGATTTCCCACAGCGAGCGCACTATTCTGCGCTGGAAGTGCAAAAACACATTTCAGCCATGGTGTGAAAAATGACAGCTGTACTGTTCATAAGGAGGCGTGAAAAAATGCCTATGTTGAAAATCTGGAGTGAAAATATTACAAATTCGCAAACTTGCAGGTGTGCGTGGAAACTGCACAACACACGCTCATAAAACAGTCGTTTTTGGGAATTTTGCACCAAAATTGCAACACAGGCTTTTTGAGAGTCTACCTCATGCACAGTAACACTGTTATTTTGTTAATCAGTCCTGAAAGGTGATTCTGAGCTGTGACCATGAAATCACCTTTCGAGACCGAATAACCAGATGACAGTGATTGAATTCATGAGATAGGGTCCCAAGAACCCCATGTTGAAAATTTGCTGCAAAAATTTGAAAAAATGACGAGATATGAACCAAAGCTGAAAAAACTCTATTTATGCCATTATATAGGTTACCTGTATTTCTTCAATTCGTGGTTGGCTTTGAAGAGTGCAGACGTGTTCCCAGTCCACTGAAGAACGTTGCTCTGGCCTCCAGAGGTAGGTATGGAGCGAGGGGGTGTGGGGATGTGGGGTGCTCAGAGGGTGGGCACAGGTTGGGCGAGGGGGAAGGAGAGTCAACTAGGGACCGTTTCCTTTTGTTACAATTGTTTTTTTTTAAAAGACAATGCGGGACTTTTGCCACGCTGGGGAGGACTCCTAGCATAGCACCTGGAAGTTTGTTTGGGGGGGCAGTGGAGTCAATGGGGGATTGGGCACCCCCTGTTGGCTGTACAGTGTGTGTGGGGGGAGCACATGACAACACAGGACTTTTGCCATGCTGGGGTGGGCTCCCAGCATGGCACTTTGAAGTTTGTTTTTTGGGAGGCACTGGAGCCAATGAGTTGGGCACCCTCGGGCATAGTGTGCTCGGGGGATGCATGTGCCGGGGACTGAGCACCCCTCAGCACACAATAAATTGGGAAGGGGGGACACGTCATGCCGATGGGAGGTGCAGTGGTGTACAGTTTAAAGACGACGGCTAAGGTGGTGACATGTAGGCAATTTTCATACTGCTGATGGCAGGGCAGTATGCAAATTGGCTACACATTAATACTGCTGATTGTAGCGGTGTTCTCTTTCAACTGTATGCCACTGCATCTGAACTGCTGTCATAGACAGTTCAGACATTCATTGGTGTGGTGCAGCCCTGCCTGCAAAAACGCTCAGGGCATTGGAAGCAGGGGTGGCACACCTACAAAAACTCGTATGGTGGCACTATGTTTCTTGCACATGCGTCCAAGCGAACATAATAAATGACTCATCTTTTCCCTGGCTTCCTAAAGTTTCTTTAGCACGGAGCACTTTTGTCATTTGTGTTGGCTGCACTAGTAAAATACCTTACAGTGGTGATTTTATTTGGCTGGGGGTTTGTGCAAGACAGTTAAAAAAACAATATCTGTGTGGTATTGTATTTAACGCAGCTCCTGTGACTGACACATCTTTGCCAATATACTGTACAGTACATGGAAAATGGTACATAACAGAACAGTTACACATTATTTTTTTTCTGTGTATAAAACAGGTCACCAGTAATAAAATATAGGATAGCATACTACCCTATGACCAGGTCTTGACCAATGAAGAGGGCATACTGGTCAGGCCCCATTCGATAAGCCAAATTAATATAAATCCCTGGTGGTTGAAGGCACTCTGCTATAATGTAAGCCTCACAGTTGACAAGGAGAAAAGTACTGCACATTGAAATCATTTTTCTGGACAAGACATCTGTTTATTTGTGCTTGAAAATCTCACCTTTACCCCTTCATATTGATTTCCAGTACAATAAGCAAATGCTCAGGTATCAGGAATCTAGAATAATCATCTTTAAAATGGAATCTAAATTTAGAATTCTGATAGTGGTTTTTGATTTATACAAAAATGGTAAATTTTACAGTTATACAGTATTCCTGCAACATATGCCCTGCTTAACTACTCAAGAAACAGGATTATGTTACATCTATTTTCTATCCTTTTCTGCACCTTTTTTTTTATTAAAAAATGTTTTCAGGTTTTTTGGGGGGTTGAATGACAGTAGTACTTCTTGTGGGGGGGATCAGTATTATAAAATGGGGAAAGAAAATCCTTGTTTCTCATTAGCTGTGACCTGTGCATCAAACACGTTTGATGCACAGGTAAGAACAAGATCTAAAAGGCAGAACTGCACTACAGGAAAAATTGCTCTGCCATTGGACTGCTCAGTTTGGAAATGTCACCACTGTTTTCATCCATTAACGAGAAAAATGTTTTACTAATAAGTATGTTGGTCTGCTTCAGTAAGCATTTTGTTATATAAACTGGTTACTTATCTTTTTTAACTTAGATTCCTATCCTGAACTCTGGCATCAGGCGCATCTAAATTCAGCTGCTGATCAAACTACAGCTCTACTGCTTTCCCACACTTTCACTTACTGTGAGTCGAGATCCAGATCTCTTGCATTTCCTACTGTAATTACCTCTTACTCTGAATAGAAACTGCCTTTCTCTATCTCCCAAAGTCCTGTCTGCTCCTGCTGTGACCGTTCTACTGCTAGTCCCATGATGTAAAGGTAGTCTTTTCCCCAGTCTCCCTGCTCATTTTACAATAGCCTGTTTGAGGGTGGGGGGAGTACATGGACCTCCACTAGGGCTGACAGCTGGTCGGTGTGGTCATAATGTAAACAATTTTAAAAGGTAGTCTTTTCCCCAGCTTTCCTACTCATTTTACAGTAGCCCATTTTTTTTGGAGGGGGGATGGGGAGTACATGTTCCTCTGCTATGGCTGACAACTGCTTGGTGTGTCTGTATGTCAGAACTCTGCTATCGCTGACAACTGCTCAGTGTGTGTCGTGTGTGTGTCTGCAGGTCCTGCCCGCTCCTCAGTCATGGATTTAAAAACAAAATAAAATCATTTCTCTCTCTTTTTCTTGTCTCAGTTGGACCACCGTCCTACTTAAAAGAAACTAAATACACACAACAGTATACAGTTTTGGGGAGACATGGGTACTGCTCCTGCATGATGCTAGCAACACAATTAAAGTTCAACTGATGCCAGCAATGGAAAAACTTTCTCCTGCACATACAGTACTCAATGATGTCATTTTACAGTAGGCGGAAGGACTATTTAATTATAAAGTTACTTAAGCAAATCTTTTTTTCTAGTTCTGTTTTTGCCCAGTTGGCGCTGAGTCAGTGGTGACTCACGTATGTATATATGCTATATAACATGGTCCTCTGCTGACAACTGTTATAGCACTTGCTTTAATTACTATGTCTGCCTATTGCTTTGTATTACCATTTGTTTTTTAAATCCTGCTGCACAATTTTTGTGATGTCCATTTTTGTCTGTGACCAAATGTAATTGTTAATTTGTATACCTCACCTTGCTATACCATTGTATGTACTGTATTGATGCTCATAATCTGAAATGGTATTACTTTGATATAACACTGTTTGTAACCTTGTGACCTCCCGGGTCGTGTCTGAAAATAGTCACAGCTTGTGTCTAGCACACCCACCTGGTTATCAAACACTAAATAAATAAATATAAACATGATTTTTTTTGAACTGTAAAACGTTAGAAAAAACATTTTATAAGCACATTAAGACACTCTGGGGTGTGCACTGAACAAATATTACACTTCCAAGGGTTGAAGGCATTCAGCCTGTGGCCTTGTGCCTCACTACGTCCCTGGGTGTGCGTTAATGTCTGTTCAGTGCACACCCCACTGTGTCTTATTGCTTACATAATTGTGTGTGGGAATACATAAACACCTTGGGATGCAATCTTGGTATTTATGATCTCTCAGATATCTTCTTACATAAACACCACCACTGTACTATTATCGCTATAATTAATCACACACCATGGGTGGATTGCGCCTCAGACCCTCAACCAGTCAGGAGTGCAATAAATATGACCAGTCATTTCAATCATTCCAAGCATTTTACCACTCATCCCAATTATGTTGCCTAAGCATTCCTACATAATCTGTCTGAAGTACCTGTCATTTATTAAAGAGACTATGGGGCCAGGGGTATATAAAACTACCCCCAGTACATCATTACTGTTGCTTCACTGTTGCAGCTCTATTTAATGACTCTATACCACATGCAGAACCTTGCAAACAGAGCACAGGATTACTGCTGTGTTGTCCTGTGCTAAAATGTACAGCTGTGCTGGCCGAGTGAATACAAAGAGCATGTCTTTTGTCAGTCTTTGGACGGGTAGTTTATGACCATGGCATGTTGCCCTACATAACATTCAGCCATTACTACTATAGCTTTTAGTAAATGAGTACACTGAAGACTGTGTAATAGAAGCACCTGCTATTGAATCCTAGTGGGGCAGACGTCAAAGGGTCAACTACAGAGATCAGTGCTCTCCACATGGTTTTATTTAAAATGATTCACTGTTTCCTGCAAAAAAAAAAAAAAAGGATAACTGCTGGCATCAGCAAGATGCAAGTCCCATCACATTCCAAAACAATCTGAATCTCAGGATAGTGCATTACTGATTTCTTAAGATATCTGAATGAAAACAGACTCTTTGGAAGCATTTCCACACATGCTGGATTTTGGCGCTGTTACAGCACCAGTGTGTGTGAAGTTCCTTGCTATAGCCATTTCCAGTCCATCAGCACACACGCGCTGTAAAACAGTGCAGAAGCTGTGGAAGTGTTGCTGGCAGCCAGACTGCCCCTACCCACTGTGTTTTAATTACAGAATGCCACTCTTCTGGCTTCCAGCACTGTAAGTGCATCATTTTAGGTGGTGTAGAATGTCCACAAGGGGACTTAGTCTCTGACACCACTAGAAAAACAAACAAAATGGGAAAATTAGAATTCAGTTTATATTTCATTTACTGTATGTTCGTTATAACGCCTTCCCTTTTTTCTTACTGAGGACACTTGCATGAAAAAGGATTACTGTCCCTTAGACTTTGGCAGTTCTTTCTGCTTGAATACACATGACATCATAATCCCATGTTTATGGTATTGTAATTATCTCCACAGCAACAGACTGTGATGGCATGAACAGAACTGTGATGTCAGGTGTAGGCAAGCAGCCACAACAGATAGGGCAGCAATCCTGTTTATATGCAAATATCCTTAGTAATAAAGAAAGAAAGGTTACAGAAAAAAAATATAAACTGAATTGTGTCTAGATATTAAATTGTTTTCAAAGCTGTCACAACAGCATCAGGGGCTCTTTAAAGGCCTATTTACACTGCTGCATTTGCATCGTAGCAACCCAAGTGCTCAGGCTACCATGGTGCAAGTGTAGCAATGTGGACACTTACCTGATCACAATAGGTCAGTTGCTTCTCCTCTCTCCAAGATGCTGCAGAGCAGGGGATGCATTCTGGAGCAAGTGGTATAAGCAGCCATGTGGACTGGCTGCATTGCTTGCTCAGACATGTGAGAGTAGTCCCTCTGCAGAATCGAAAGGTGGGTATCCAGAGGCGTGTTCAGTGCAGTTTTTCTTACTTTAATCCACTGCTCTCCCCCACCCTAGTTTATCCAGGAAAGTCACTATTATGTGCATGTTTTTGTGTCTGGATAGCAGTTATGCAGAGGGACTGGGTTCAGGGGGTGGTTAGTAGGACAGCACGCAATGTGAACACCTGCTGCCCTTACCTGGCCTTTCTCCATCCACTTTGCACTGACACTGCGAAGGGCCATTTGGGTGTAATTTGATGCAGTGCAGGAGGTTGAAGGAGGACCAAGAGCGAACTGCAGTTAACAGTGCAGCAGTCGTGTAAATGTGGCTCTTGACTCCTGCACCGTTTAAACTCCCCATCACTGCAGAGTTTCAGGGTAGTTGAAACGTGCCACATTACAACACACCCAAATGTGTCTACACTTTTTCTCTGGCAGTGGATTAGTTACTCTGCGCCACTTGCACCAGTGCATAATACTCAGTGTAAACAGCACTTGAGATTACATCTAGTCCTGCCCCAAAATCATAATCCTCTGCTTGTGACAATTCAGAACCTTTCTTACGACAACAGGTTGTGATCTTTTAAGCAGAAGGTTATGATTGCTGGCAGGTAACAGCAATGGGAACAGATGAAGTCCAGGGAGAACTATCCTATTTTAATGAAAATGTTTTCAATGATAAAAATTCAAGGTTTTGAGACATAGAAACATAGAAACATAGAAGTTGACGGCAGATAAGGACCTCAAGGCCCATCCAGTCTGCCCATTTCTTTTTCTACCTTATAAATGTGCCATCGGCCTTTGCTCTGTCAGTGACCTATCTATTCATAGTCATTTGTATTGCTCCCTTATGCCTATCCCATGCCTGAGACGCACATTTTGAAGGAATTTAGTGCAACTGGTATCTGCTAAGAGCAGCTGTGAGTTGTGTGCAGCAAACTGGAAGATCTCTTAGCACCAAGCCATCAGTTAATCTAACTCTAGGGGGATCACGAGTTATGAGGCCGGGGGGTAGAACGACATTGACACAGCATCCACAAAAGTATCAGAAAAGCATATGTAGCATGAAGTTAAGATTTATTAGGCTCAGTAAGATACTGACAGCAGGCACAGACTACCCCAAAGCTTCACTTGTTACACATGAAGCTTCATCAGGGGGAAGCTATGAGGCAAACCTGGGAGCTTTATGCTCCACTGGTTAAGTTAATGAAGGCAACCCGATCTCTGGAGAGCTTTAATGCTATTAATAATTTTTTTTTTAAAAATAAAACTTAGCTTTACTGTAAGCAGAATTATCATTACAAATAATAAAAACTTGACATTATACATAGCAATGTGCCCGCTTAGGGAGTAAAGGACTAAGAGATCCTTCGCAGTTACATCTGGTGAGGGTCTTTCCCCTAGGGTGTCTTAATTTGTAATGAAGTGTATAACATAGTTCTGCTCTAATCGGTAGTTTATCAAACAATCCTAACATTGTTAATCTCAACTAGACAAAACATTCTTAAGCCAATTGTGGCAGTAATCTCCACAGAAACTGATACATTACTGTACTAATTCTTGTAGGCACAGAATCTGAAGCTAGCTGCAGGGAGGAAGGGTGTGCCAGAGTTTACTGTCTGCTCCCCTCTGCCCTCCAGTTGGGTCCTGCTGGTCCAGGCACCCACCTTCACCTCTTATGTCTGCAGAGATCAGAGCATGTGGTGTATCCCACCTGCCCCACAAATCCACGTTTTTCTCAGCCTAGCCATCAGCTTCCCCATTCTTTTGATATTCTACACCGTAGTGACCTAGGACTCAAAGGAAGGAGGGGTCGGCTGTAGCCAGTTGGCTGTAATCTTCTTCTGCACTGCAAGCCACAGGATCCGTGATAGCCCTTGCTGCCTATAGTTCCCAGTGTCTGTGACCCTGAACCCCAGAATCATGCTTTTAAATTCAAAGAGAACTTGGATCTGTTAGCTCTTGCTGAGTTCCTCCTGAATCCTGGACCAGAAGTCAAAAATCATTAAGCATGCCCAAAAGATGTGGAAGTGTGACCGTCTGTCCACACCCCCGCCAACACAAGTTGGAGTTGCCTGTTGTGAAGTGTTTAGTGATCATAGGGGTATGGAAGAACCGAGCCAAATACTTCCATTTTAATTCTCTCCAGCACGAGGCTGTGACTCTCCTGCCATTCTCCCAGGCCTAATTCTACTTTTCCTCCGGGATGTGAGATCTTGCCTCTGCTTCCCATTTTGCCCTAAGGTATTTGAGGTCTGGAGGCCCCGCCCCCACCCAGCAAGACTTCATAGGCGCCCGATAGCAGCCTGCCCATGCCAGCCAACCTGATAGCCCAGTACAAAAATGTTTACAACGGTGTCAGGTTTCTGTCAATCTTGGATATAAGACTGTTAGTTAGGAGGTAGTGCCATACACGCAGGTATTTGTGAAAGTCCACTTGTGGCAGACCATATTTTTCTTGAAGGTCCGTGAAGGGCAACACAGTTTTATTTTGGATCACGACTGGTATGAAGTGAGGGAAAGCCTGTTCCACCTGGAAAAGTCCAAGTCAGAGCGTGGTGGATGGAAGTTGGGGTCTCCAGTAATGAATTTAAGGGGACCCACCTCATTCAAGGTCTGTGTAAGTTGTCTTATTTTAACCAAGATGTTTAAAGTATGGCAAGTCCATGGGTTTACTACCCCAACATTTTTTTTAACTCATTGTACCCTGAGAAGCCATTTTATATCTGGTAGAGCAATGGATGTTTCTGATAAATAACAAAGTTATTGAGTTCAGTGACTTAATTGGTGTTTCTGTGGTAAAAATTCTAGTCATTTTTTTTTTTTAAGTCTTTAGCAACCGGGTAAGGTCCCCACTAGGCACAAGTGCCTGTTTTCAGGGGCGACCTGGGAGCACTGGGCGGTTAGTTGACTTGCTCAGAGTCACACGGTATGCAAGTCAAGCTTGTAAGAATCAAACCCAGTTCTGGTCTGCTGGATGTACCAATCTCTTTCACAGCTCATTACTCTAACCTCTAGGCTATACTGCCAGCAATGCATGTGAGGATTTCCAACTGTTAGCGTCATCTTTTTTGGAATGCAGTCAAACAATCGGGGTGCTCTTTTTCCAGTCTTTTTTATAGTCTTTATTGATGGTCGTAGATACACTGCAAGTTGGAGAAGCTACAAGCATACATTCTAAGTGGAAAACTGATTGATGTTCTTGAAACATGCAATGTCATGCATTTACAATGCCAATGTATTCATATCTGTGCAGCGGAAATCACTAGCAGGGGGACCAGCGTTTGTGCAAATGTCTGCCATAATAGATAAAGAGGAGTACAAATCACCTGAAGATATTTAAAAAAATATTCTAAATTGTATCTATACAGTTGTGATTTTTTTTAAAGCTTTCTCTGCAGCATCAGCAGGTGTTTAGGCAGCCTGCAGTGTAGGAAATCCCTGTACTGTGGCATACTGAAGCAGAAAAACTCTTAGACAGAGGGTCAAACACTTTGTTGGCACAATTTCCACACCACTAATTCCGAATTCTAGGACTATTTTAGATGAAATACTGAAACGTTTATAAACTCCTCTTTAGTTTACTACTCCATCCGATCCCCATGAGAATGCAGCCTGGAAGTCTCTGCCAACGATAGCCCCAGGTAGGGAGACAGTGTTGCCTTGTGGTCAGAAACAGAATGCAAAACTGTGACCCAGTAAATTCCTAGTTCAAATCTCACCAAAATAACTTACTGTGTGACCGACCACTCACCCGTACCCCAGACAGCACCCCTCCCTCCCTCACCTGGCTTCTGTAGCACTCCACTCTAGTTAGCCCCTATAGCATCCAGTATCAACACTCGACTCCATGCAAAGGTGGCATGCCATGAACACCTGGACCCTTTGAGCCCAGCTTCCCTGTACGACAAACTATCAGCACTGGCATTCTCCATTCACTTGCTGTGCTGGACGTGCTTATTGTACCCCTGCAGTACTTAACTCCGTCACAGTAACCTGGCGTTCTCGCCACTCATACTCTGAAGCCATGTCAAACAACACCTAAACATGCCTTCTCAATACTGTCGTAAGCCACTTCCCTTGACAGGAGTTTTTGGCTCAAGTAAACTATTGGCAAAGTTTCCCCTTTGGAACTGACCTGGCTGAGTACTGCCCCCCAACCTATAATTCAATGAATCCATCTGCACTATAAACTGTAGACCATAATCAGTGCTTACTAACACTGGAGTATGGCATATGGCTTACTTCCACTGACAGATATCTTTCTCACAACTTTCGGTCCACTGTGCCTCCTCTGGCATTTTTATTCTTGTTAGATTGCTAAGGGGAACGGCACTGGTACTAAAACTAGAATGAAATCTCCTGTCATAGCTAGCAGTCCCCTAAAATTCTCACATCTGTTTCTTGTTTTTGGGTATAAGCCATCCCAGTATAGATTTCTCCTCTGTGGGTTCAGACTGGATGTGTCCCCCCACTTGGTGACCGGTTCTACGATGCCAGTTCGACAACTTTCTTGTTGACTGACATCATAGTGATGGACTTATGTCGACCAAAATCTGACAGGAGACCTGGGTCCTTTTTCCAGTGGGGGGCTTTGCCCCCTACTCCCCCTGAACTTAAAGATCATCAACTCCAAGTCGGAGTTGATTCGGGGAGAGGGTACAGGACCAGTGGAAAGAGTGCCGGGGTCTTGGGCAGGCTATTACAGTGAATTGTCGATGTTGTTGGCATCGACATGTTCGATGTAATAGTGTCACTGAACAGAGGGCATACCTTAGTGACCTAGGTCTGGAACCTCAGCCACGTCCACCTGAAACTTCTCAGCTTTGACCGTAAGTTTTCAGCCTGCCATCTCCCAAGCATCTCCCTCACATGTATCAGATGCTCCTCCTAGATTTGACTCAATATAGCAACTTTATCCATGTAAGTGTTGTTGGAGACACCTAACCCTGACAACACTCAGTCAACCACACTTTGAAAGGCAGCTGGCATATTTTTCATTCTGAATGGCATGACTAGAAATTCACACAGACCAAATGGAGCGATAAATGTTGATTTCTGCCTCCCTTCAATAGTAATAACCCTTTGTCAGGTGAATAGTCATTAGGTACTCTGCTGTTCCTAATGTCTTAATTGTTTCATCTGTCCAAGGCATTGGGTACACACAAAATCTTGTTCAATCCCTTTTGTGTTAAGCATGACAAGGGAGGCCCAAGGACTGCTGGATTTTGGATGACCCAGCTGTCTATATTTCATTAAGTTCCTCATTTGTGTGTCATTTCACTGTCAGGGACTCTATAGGCAGGCTGTTTCAGTCGTGCTTGAGACCCTGTATCCACCTGGCGTTCTACAAGTGGGTGTACCCTGGATTTGCAGAGAACAAGGTGCTGATGGAATGTGACATCTTACTTATTTGTATCAACTGTGTAAGTGTTAGTGTTAGCTGCTCTGAGAGTGTGACCTAGTCCACCGATAAGTCCCCCTACTTCCCTCTAAAAGTTCTATTAGTGGCTTTCCCCCAACCCTCATCCTCTTGCCCTGCAGACCATCATGACTGCCCTGCTTCTGTCATGACAAGGTTTCATCATGTTGATTTTGAAAAATCCTGCATTTGTACCTCCTGTTCTACAGTTTTACAACATAAATCACCTCATCCATGTGTTGCACCACTACAAATGAAAATGCCTGTAGCTTGTAATGTTGCACCACTACAAAGGAACCATTTGATGCTGCCTGTAGTTTGTACTGTTGCACCACTACAAATGAACCCTTCGATACTGCCTGTAGCTTGTACTGTTGCACCACTACAAACGAAACCTTCAATGCTGCCTATAGTTTGTACTGTTGCATGGGGATGAGCACCATCACCTTCTGACCAGTGCCACGTCCTACCCCTGGCCATACAGTCATACCAGTCTTTCTACCTCTGTTGTGCAGCTGCAAAGATATCATGTGCAAAGCCCATGAACTCCTTCAACCTCTCTTTGAAATTCAGGACGCACTCTATGATAGGTTTCCCTACAGTGGCGAAGTTGCCCTCCCATTTATACCAAACTAAATCTAGGGGTCCTCGCACCTGACGGTTATGCAGGAGTTCAAAGGGTGATAACTTTGAGTCTCCTGTGGGACTTCCCTATAGACAGGGGTGCAGCCAGAAATTTCCGTTTTGTACACAGTCTCCAACAGTTACACCCCCCCATTAAAAAATGTACACATGCTTTCCAAACGGCACCCCCTTCCAAAAAAGTCAGATTGTTGTCAGATGATTCCTCTCATCTCTAAAGAGGTTATACATGTATCTGTTTCCTAAACAACAGAAGGTTAAACAGAGACACTCCTCAACGGCCTACACTAACCCAAATACTACAGATTAGAATGAAAATGTTAACAGAAGGGCATATGGTTTGTGACAGGCACTCAATAAAACTGTACACAAATGTGTGCAGTAAGTATGCCTGTCTACACCCTTGCCTATAGACAGACAGGAGATGGGCAAATACTTGTCCCAGCTCCTCCCTTGCTGAACTACAACAGCTGTAAAACATGGTCCTGAGAACAGAGCGCTTAACTGATGATACTACAATCCTCTGAAGTTCTTTATTTCTAGATAGCGCTACCAAAATACAAGACATCAACGTTTCATGGATTATACTGTTTTGTCAAGGTTGAGGTAGTCATTCATCTTGTTAGGTTTAAAAACTCACTTTGCAAACTGAAACATACAAGAAAATGCTGCTTACTCACTCCTTCCTGAGAAATTGTATCTTTCTGGTCAGCGTGGCTTTCATTTGTGTGGGAAAGCTGATGCCTGTCTCTGAGACAGCTGCATATTCAGGCCATTTGCTCTATATTTTGAGGGCTAGTGCTATGCATTTCAATACTGAGAACTTGAGAGACATGTGCCTAGTAGCATAACCACATGAAATGGCCACCATTACTATACTTTTGAATGAAAGTTTGTAGTCGAGACAGCTGCCAAACTTGGAGGTAATTTTTAACATTCTGGTAGTGACATTATTATGTTATATGAAGTTTATTTATTAGATCATCGGTTTACAGACCATAGAGTCAAAGACTCATTTACAAAGGCACCTCGTCAAGAGAGCAATACATCACAGCAAACAAAACAGTACAGTACATAATGCTTACATTAAAAAAACAAGCTTGGTAATAGGAAGTAACACACTCTTGTTCAGATTTCTAAGGTAGGTTTGAAGCAGGCACTTACAACTTAAAAGGCGATGGGTGGAAGTTTAATAGCGACCTCTAGCATAAGGGGCTTAAAGTGCACGTTCTATGTGAATAGGGTTCTCTCCCTCATCACCTCAAACCCCACCCCGAACTTTGTTGGTTCTAGTATCTAGACTTACTGTTACAATGCCTTCCAAAATATCAACAATCTCTTCATAGGTGTATAAATATTTCAGATAAATGTAGGCTGTGGCCCCTCAAGTTTGTCAGTCACTATCCAATGATTTACTTTTATCCCTGCATATCTTTGTCAGAGGTTTGTAGGTATTTCAGGCTAAAATAGGGCATGGATCATCAAGTCTGTCAATCAGTTTCACTTGTCAGTTTGTCTCCATAATCTCCTCCTTGCAACTCAGTGGCTGTTCTGCACTGACCCGCCTGCCTCTCGGCCTACAACCAGGCATCCTGCCTGGTACAGATGACTGCCTCCTCCTGCAAGCTGCAGGAGCTGCTCTGAACCCAGCGGTTGTTCTGCGCTGACCCGCCTGCCTCTCGGCCTGCAACCAGGTACACATTTTGAAGAGCATCCCACAGCTACCAACGGGATTGAACTTGGCGCTGTTTGCCTTTCAGGCCATTTGGCTGCACTACTACTGCTCCTGAGCTCTGATTATGCAAAACGCTATTCCCCTTTCTCTTACTGGCTCTTGACTCTACCCTTCCTGAGTTGTCTCTTTTTATGTTTGCTTGCACGCATGTGCAAGAAACATAGTGCCATCATCTGAGTTTTTCAGAGGTGTGTCAGCATCTTCCAAATCAGTCAGTGTGTTTGCAGGCATGGTCACAGTTCTCCAATCACTGCTGAAGCTGTCTATGACAGCAGTTGAAAATGCAGTGGCATACAGTTGAAAGAGAGAGCTATGCTTCAGTGAGCAGCTCCCCCCCCACACACACAGATCAACTGTGTTGGTTGCCTAGGGTTACCACCTTTTAAGAAGCCCAAAGTGGGACATTTCTTACTGAAACTGGATTTTTTGCAGGACAATATGTTATCTCAACCAATGCAACAGACATGTTTTCTCTAAATAATCAGAATTAAGACTATGTGTTGTAGTTCTTCAGTTGTTTCTTGTGCTTTTTATTATTTTAAGGTATTTTAGTTAAGGTATTATAGATTTTTGCAATATTTAGAGGAAAATCAGAAAATATTTTTCTTTACAATAATGTCAGGACATTTAGCATTTTTCATGTTTTTCTGCAGGACACAGCTGCCCAAATCAGGACTGTCCTGTGAAAATAGGGACAGGTGGTAACCCTACGGCTGCCTGATAGGATGGTGTAGTCTTGTCTAGCTTAGAGAGACAAGCCACATCATTACTTTAATAAACTGTTCCTGCCAAAGCAGGACCACCAAAATGTGTGGGTGCCTAACAGTCCTTACATACGCCAGCTCTCCAAAGCACACCTTCATGGACTCCGTGGGTTCTAATCCTCCAGAAAAAAAATACCTCAGCATTTGATGTGAAAACTCAGACTTCGTTGTATGTGTAATTCCAAGCATTTTCTCTTACTAGACTGTGTCAATGTGAACTCCCCGCTGCTAAAACCTATGCAAACGAACTTGAGCGTACTGTACTACCTGCAGCTGAAGCAAAGAACAGCCAGAATGCACAAAGGAGAACATACTGCTATGCATTTCAGCAGCAGCCAATGGGGGAGGTTTTCATGACTGAAGCACTTTAATGCACCTTTTACTGCTGTCATATACATACCCCTGTGTGGTAATTCACTAAACTGCACACTTAGTCTGGTAATGCAGCTTCAAAATATTTTTTTTTCTCTGAATTGCCGTGAGCTGGCATTTAGATAGAATCACACAGTTCTTTCTCAAATCAGATGCTCAATGAAGTCACATCACCTTGTGACCCTAAACATCTTAGGGTTGGACATGTGCCCAACAAAATAGCGAAAACTAGGTATAGAAAAAAACAAAATTCAACCGTAGCTCACAATCAAATCCACCTTTTCTCCGGTGAATCTGAAGCCGCCTAACAGCCCACTCCTGGGTGCTCATGCACTCCCTCCACCCAACATATGGCTGACTTGGTGTGCTGTTGCATTTATTTCATAATTTCCTGATCCCGTTGCTGCCACCATACTGATACAATAATACTTTTTATGGCTCGAAAACTGCTTGACATTAGCTGAATTATAAATGGCATCCCTGTTTGACGCTGTGGTATGGAATATGGTGGTGCTCAAATTTTAAGCCAAGTATTACATGCAGATATGTTGTTATTGACTCATGTCACTTACCATTTTATATATCTATTGATTTTTTCAATTCACTTTTGATGACAAATGTTGATCGCAGGGATTCTGGTGTCACAATTCAGTTCTGCGATGTGTAACATCTTAGTGCAGATGCTAAGTAACTGTTTTAAAATGCTGAAAAAGTTAACAGCGATGAAAGTGCATGAACTTCTTTCTTCCATGTCTGGAGCTGTAGTGGTGTCATTGGCAAGTGCATGTCCCTTTGCTCCAGATCTATCAGTGAGATGTCTATTCTGTGCAATGGACAGTGGCTGAATGTTATCAGCTGACAGTTTTCATTTCATTATCAACAGATAAATATTCAGGGCTTTGCAAATGCAACTTTGCTGGTAGCACAGTTTCATGTCCCCAAGTGTCTCATCAGTTAGTGGTTATATCTTAACTGATGATCACAAAAAAGTATGAAAAAAACTTGCCGCTGAGTAATGTAAATGCCAATCCACCTAAGCACCTTTAGGCTGCAAACATAATTTGAATGTATAGGGATTCTGGACCGGTGTATCACTCTGTGGCACAGCAACGGTTAATAAGTTTAAGCACATTCTCAGGACATTGTTTCACTTGCCCCCTCTCTCCACTACGATCCTGGTCACCTGAAATAAATCTGACATTTTAGTATCTGTTTTACATCTTGGCTCAATTAGGCAATCGCGCTGTAAGGACATAAATGGACATATAAATGGGGACTATAAGAACATGCCGTGGGTGCTTGTGCCTTAGTCCAGCTGTGCAACATCAGCCTGAAGCTCAGGCAGGGCTTACTGTCTACCACTTTGTTCACCCCCCCACGTACCTGTATCATTTCACATCCTCCCTTGCCTTAGTCCAGCTGTGCTACATCAGCCTGAAGCTCTAGGCCTACTGTCTACCACTTTGTTCACCCCCCCATTGTATCGCTGTGCTACATCAGCCTGAAGCTCTGGTAGGGCTTACTGTCTACCACTTTGTTCACCACCCCCCCATGTACCTGCAGCATTTTACATCCTCTCTTGATCTACAGTGAGTGGATCCCTCATTCATACGTCACATATGCACGCACAAAAAAAAAAATGGTCTTCAAAAATTGAGATACATTTATTATGTTTGTTATGCTTGCTTGCACGCAAGTGCAAGAAACATAGTGCCATCCTCCGAGATTTCGGAGGTGTGTCACCCGCTCTTCCAATTCAATCAGTGTGTTGGCAGGCGCAGCCCCTGTAAACCAATGCATGATGGAGCTGTCTATGACAAGCTCCAAAATGCAGTGGCATACAGTTCAAAGGGGGAGCTACGCTTCAGTGAGCAGCGATAAGATATCGGCTGCTCATGCGAAGCTCCCCCCCCCACACACATGCACATGCAGGCATGCACACCCCATCCCGCACGCACGCACACACTGTATAGCCGACGGGGGTGCCCAATCCCTCGTCGGATGTGCTGCGCTCCCCCCACCCCCCCAAAGCCTTCCAAATGCCACACTGGGTGCCAACCCCAGCATGACGACTCATGATATAGCCGGGGGGTGCCCAGTCCCCCATCGGCTCCACTGTCCTCACTCCCCTGAGTACTGGGTGCCATGCTGGGAGCCCACCCCAGCGTGGCAATCGATGCTTTGGGCGACGGGGGTGCCCAATCCCCCATCGGCTGAATGCCCCTCCAACCATCCTTGTGCCATGTTGGGAGCCCACCCCAACGTGGCAAATGTCCCGCGTCATCATTGGAAACAAAAAGAACACCTGTGAAGAAAAAACAGTCCCACGTAGTCTCCCTGGCCCCCCTCCCACAACCTGCACCCTGTGCACAATCTGCGCACCCTTCCTCTCCACACCCCATACTTACCTCCGGACCTCGGCACGACGATCTTCAGTGGATCGGGAACACGTCTGCACTCTTCAAAGCCGACGTGAACTGAGGAAATGCCAGTAAGCTGTATAATGGGATAGATGGGGGGTTCAACTTTGTTGCATATCTCAGGCATTTTTTGGAATTTTTACACCAAATTTTCAACATGGGGTTTTTGGTACCCCTTCTCATGAATGATGTCACCGCCATGGCATTATTCGGGCCCGAGGGTGATTTCGCAGTCACTGCGCGAAATCACCTTTCGGGACTGATTAACAAAATGACACTGCCAGTGTTCATAAGGTGGGCTCTCAAGAAGCCTATTTTGAAAATTTGGTAGAAAATTTTCAAACAACGACTGTTTTACGAGCATGTGTTGCGTAGTTTCTACGCACACTCGTAAGTTCACAAATTTTCAATATTTTCACTCCAGATTCTCAACATTGCCATTTTACCACACCTTCTTATAAGTAGTACAGCTGTCATTTTTCACATCTCACCCAAAATGTGTTTCCGCCCATGTAGTGAACAATGGCGCAGTCGGTGTGCTAAATCAATGTACAGGACACATTAAGAAAATCACAGTGACACTGTTCATGAGCAGAGGTCTTAAAATGGCTATGTTGAAAATTTGGTGAAAACATTCCTAAAAGTGACTGTTTTACGAGCGTGCGTTGCGCAGTTCCTGTGCATGCTCATAAGTTTGCAAATTTAATATTTTCACTCCAGATTTTCAACATTGCCATTTTATTGCACTTTCTTATGAACAGTACAGCTGCCATTTTTCATATGCCGCCCAAAATGTGTTTTCGCACATGTAGTGCACAATGGTGCTGTTGGTGTGTGAAAGCAATGTTTGGGACAGATTAAGAAAATCACAGTTACACTGCTCATGAGCAGAGGTCTTAAAATGGCTATGTTGAAAATTTGGTGACAAAGTCCATAAAATGACTGTGTTCAGTGAGCATTGCGCAGTTTCCACGCACCCTCATAAGTTCATGACTTTGTAATACTTTCAGTCCAGATTTTCACCAGTGGCATTTTTCCACACTGCCTTATTTACAGTACAGCTGTCATTTTTCACAACATGGCCAAAGTGCATTTTTACACTTTCAGCGCAGAGATACGTGGTCGCTGTGAGAAATCATTGTTCGGGACAGATAAAGAAAACCACAGTGGCACTGTTCATGATCGGAGGCACCAAAATGCCTGCGTTGACAATCTGCTGTAAAAAATCCCCAACCAAAATATATTACAGGTGTGTGTTGCACAGTTTCTATGTACGCTCATGACTTCACCATTTTTTTAAATATTTTTACTGCAGATTTACAACATTGCCATTTTTTACACACACCCCCCCCCCCCATGAACAGTACAGCTGTCATTTTTACATCCTGTTCGGAATGTTTTTGCACTTGTGGTGCAAATGTGAGTCGCTGTGCATACAGCTTTCAAGAAACCGATGATTCCCCTGTTCCATGAGGTGGGTCACAAAAACATGTTGAACATTTGGAGTGAAAACAACGAATGCCTGAGGTATTAGAGTTTCCAACCATAACGCCCAACCCTGTAGAGAATGACAGGCATCGGGGTGTGACTTGGGATTCTTGCCTGTAATGCTCATACCATTCCACACCCTGCAGCCAGTGAGAAGCATTGAGGTATGCCTTGGACTCTTTGGCCCCAAAGTTCACCCCATTCTCCTATATCACACCCATCCCACTGTATTTCCTAATGGAATGGGGTGTGCATAAGGACCAAAGACCCCAAGGAACACTGTGACACTTGCCAGTGTCTGCAGGGTGGGGTGTACTGAAATGGCATGGCCGTTATGCCTGATGACCCAAGGGCACACCCCAATGCCTGTCACTCTCTGCAGGGTGGTGGTGGGGTTGGCTTCAGTTCAATACTTCACTGCCATTACTGTTACCCAGCTCTGTAACTTCTACACTACCACTGCCAATGCCAGCAAGCAAACATTCGGCACTGACAAATGCTTGTATAATACAAGAACTGCTAATGCTGAGTTTATTAGTACCAGCTGTTTAGAGGAACAGGATTGTTAATTTTTCTAGCTAGTTGATTTTTACTGCTTAGAATAGTTAACAACTATAGTTTGTAGATGTTACTTGCATAGAGTATTTAGATTGTTTGCATTCTTCTTCCACTAACCAACTATAGACACCTGTATTCCCCCCTCCCGTCCTACTCTACAAATCCTGTCTGTGTCTAAAGTGGGCTGTAAGGCACCCTAAGGACTCAACTGCTTGAACTAATAGCTTAATCTTTATTGCTCTAGTCCATGTCCAATACTATTTTTCTTCTGAACTGTCAGACCATAGTTCTTGTGTGCATCCTCTCTCCCCTCCATGTCCTGTGTTTTTTTTTTTCCTGACTTTGCACCAAGCTACAGTAAGCACCCCCTTCCCCCAAGTGTAACAGCTCTTTTGTGAAGGTGTTGTTCAGCTGCATTAATAATCAGTCTGCCCTGTCCTGAATGCCATTATCTCCTTGTCTGCTTGGGGCTAAGGCTTCTAGTGCCCATTGTCCCTGTTGGCCTTAAATTAACATACCCTTCTCCATTCCACAGGCCTCCTGCCTGGTACGGGTGACTGCCTCCTCTTGCAAGCTGCAGGAGCTGCTCTGAACCCAGCAGCTGTTCTGTGCGGACCCACCTGCCTCTCGACCTACAACCAGGTACACATTTTGAAGAGCAGCCCACAGCTACCAACGGGATTGAACTTGGCGCTGTTTGCCTTTCAGGCCATTTGGCTGCACTACTACTGCTCCTGAGCTCTGATTAGGCAAAACACTATTCTTCCTTCTTTTATTGGCTCTTGACTCTACCCTTCCTCAGCTGTCTCTTTTTTAAAAACAAGAACTGCTAATGCTGAGTTTACCAGTACCAACTGTTTAGCGGAACAGGATTGTTAATTTTTCTAGCTTTTTTTTTTTTGTCTACTTTTCCATTTGCAAATTATACTGCAAAGTCACTAGAGGGCAGCAACTCTTGGAGGTTGCATTCTTCTTCCCACTGCTCTCCCGTAACACTTCTTGTCCTGGGTCCTTCTTACCTAAAGCAAACTACTACACCCTAACAAACCACAGTCCATCACCCTATCGCTGTGCCATAGAGACCACCACAATTCTGGGTATCAGAGTGCCCCCCCATACCGACACTGGGCCACTGCCTCTTATCACCACTTGCTGAGCACCCATTGTCACATGGACCACCCAGGCTACCACTGATTGCTCTTACTATCCTACTTCTTGGACCCCTCAGCCCTTCCCTCAAGAGCCTTCTTCCCACACCTCCCACCCCCATGAATGATCACTGACTGCCACCCACACTTCCACTGCCTGTCATGCATCCCCCCACCACATATCTCCCTGCAGTCATGCACCACCATCAACCTCCATGCTGGATCACATTCCAATCCTTTCAAACCCTTATCACCCTGGCCATCCCATGTACTACTGGCACTATATCTAGGTGGCAGCTAACCTGGACAATAAGGCAATGATGTTTTGCTCTCCTCAGAGTCTTTGCCATACTCCTACTAATTTCAGGAAATGTTCATCCTAACCCGGGCCTCATCTCACCCAGCCCTAGCCTCTTGCACCACAGGCTTAAAATAGCTGCAATGAACATTTGCAGCTTACCCAAAAAGACGGCAGGTCTCCATTGCTGGATACTGCAACATCAGCCAGATGTGCTAGCCCTCACTGAAACCTGGCTCTCCAAAAAAACACCTGACTCCTTGGTCGCCCAAACCTGGCTTCACCCTTCACAGAGCTGACAAAGTGGGCAAACGTGGTGGGGGTGTGCTGTGTATGTCCATAACTCCATGATATGCTATGCCCTTCCAACACCTCCACTAGATCATGATGCCCAAGCCTCGTCATTAAAACTTACTCCAGATCCCTCCAGAGCCCCTGTAACTCTTACTATCCCATATGCCCCCCCCCAAGAAACTAAACTCCTGCAATATAATCCCTTGCTAACTACATCTATAGCTTCCCCAAAATGGAACACATCATAGTTGGAGACTTTAATGTGAACTGTCTTGCTAGTTCGGCTTCCCACGCCAAGGACACCTTCGCTGCACTGGACCTGACACAGCTGGTCAGCCAACCTACCAGGGTGAACCCCACCAATGGCTCTAGCACCCTGACTGACCTCCTCCTCACCAGCCGTCCCCACTGAATCTCTGACATGGTGGTCCTTCCGGACTCCCTAAGAGATCACTCACCCATCCTCTTTTCCTGGTCATGTCTTCAGCAGAAACCCAAACCAAACTATATTGCTCGGCATCATCTCCAACCCAGAGGCCTCACGGAACTAAGAAAATGCTTAACGCAATGGGATTGGCCCCCCATCTCCTGGACCCTTACTATAGATGCAGCCCTTGATTATTTCACCTGTTCTTTCAATAAAGCATGTGACATTTATGCCCCACTAGCAAAAGTGCAATCCAAGAAACGTAATGCCCCCTGGGTCATGTCTGCACTGCTCCAACAGCTAAAACACAGAGATGATCTCTGGCATAAAGCAGTTGCATCCAGCATGCAGGCGGACAGGAAAACCTTTAAAGTGGCTCGTAACAGATGCACTTGAGCCATAAAACAGGCCAAATCGGGCTACTACAAAATGACCCTTGCCTCCTCTTCCTGGGGGAATGCTGGGTTGTTCTGGGACAATATCAAGGAACTCAATGGCAAATGCTGGCCCCCCTTCCCTACTGTCAAAAATCTACCATGACCCTTTAATGCATCCTGCCAACTGCCTCAGCTCATCATTCTCTGACCTTAGTGCAGCACTCCCAAATAACTTATTCGACCCCACCCTGCAACCCTCCCCTAACACCCAGCATCCCCCCTTCCATCTCAGGGTGATCTCTACGAATGAGGCAAGGCCATCTCTCATTAAAGCACTCAGTGGCTCTCGCTATTGCAAAGATTCTTTTGATATGAGAATCCTACATCTTGCACTAGATACAGTCCTCTCCCCACTGACTGACCACCTTAACCGCTCCCTAAGTCTGGGGCAGTTCCCGGCAGCCTGGAAGACTGTCACAGTCACCCCAATACTGAAGAATGGCGACAGCACCTCTCCCAATAACTACCATCCCATATCCATTCTCCCACCACTCTCAAAAGCCCTAGAAAAAAGTACAACCGCCCAACTCACTGAGTACCTGTTTGCTCACAACCTACTTTGCAGGGAGCAGCATGACTTCAGATCTGGACACAGTACAACTACGTCTCTCACTGAGTTCTCTAATTTTATTCACTCTGCCCTGGATATAAAACACCTAGCTGGAGCTGTCTTTATCGACCTGTCAAAGGCCTTTGATACAGTCTCCTACCCCTTACTGTTAAGCACACTCCACCACATAGGTCTGTCCCAAGCACCCATCTCCTGGTTTACCAGTTACTTCACAGCTAGATCACAATGTGTTAAAACAAACAACACCCTGTCAACCACCCTGCCAGTCCACTCTCAGGTTCCCCAGGGCTCCATCCACAGTCCTCTGTTATTCAGCATCTACCTAAGCACCTTGCCTAATTTCTGCTCCGGCAACCTACTACTCTATGCAGATGATGCGGTTCTTCTTACCTCGCACCCAGACCCCACAGTATTGCAGTCCTACCTCCAACACGCATTTAACCAGACTGAAAACTGATTCACAGACCAAAGACTTGTGGTCAGTGTAAAAAAGACAAAGACCACGCTCTTTGCCCACCTACAGAATAAGGCCAAGAATGCGCAGCTAACAATCCTCTCCCACTCTCCTTCCTCCAGAACAGGTCCATACATATAAATACTTGGGCCTTACATTTGATTCCAGGCTTTCCTTCCATTCACACGTTGACACTCTATCATCTGCCATAAATGTTCATATAGGCCTATTGTATCAGCACAAGGATTGCCTACCTCTGGAAGCCCTTAATCTGGCTGTCACCTCCTCAGTTCTCTCCCTAATCGATTACAGGTTCACTATCTACTTGGCTGCTGACCGCAGAGCCCTTAACAGAATCCACCTGGCCATAAACAAAGTGAGCAGACTCCTCTCCGGGGCAGACAAGCGTACCAATACTTGTACCCTATATGCCCTGACAAATCTCCTCACCCTGGATGAAAGGCAATTTTATCAAACATATCTCCTCATAAAGAAAATACACCTGGGGCTTACCCTCTTGAGGGTTTCTGCCTCTCTTCTATCCTCCCACACCTCAGTGAACACCCTGCACTGCCAATTGACAGGTGTGGTCCATCCTGAGGGGTTAGAACCTCCTTAGCCTAAAGGTCATTCCCACACATGGCCCCAGTCTGGTACAACAAACTCCCCTCTGATGTCTCCACCAGCTCCAAATTGGGACCTTTCAAGTCAGCCCTCAAAGAGCACATTATCGCTTCATGGCACTGCCAATGTACCAGCTAGTGCCGGGTCATCTATCTATCGTCTTACGGGACCTACCGATAGGGCAACCAAACATTACCTATTAACAATGCCTCCTTTGGCTGCACTCACAAGATATCTGTCTAATTCTTTACTTCGCTGTAAATATCAAACCTGTTACTCCCTCCCTTTGTTAGCAAACTTATTGTTCTCTTGAAAACTGTAAAATACAGTTCTTGGTAACATGTTCAATGCAATATATAGCTGATCTTGATTCTGCAATATTGTATAACTTAAAAAACTGTAATCTTTAGGTACCATTTTATGTCTATATGTATTAAGTGTTTGTATTTGTTTTTTCTGATGCAGAGCATTTGTAAACGAGTCCCTGACTCAAAGGTTTTAATCCTAACGTCTTTTAAATAAATAAAATAACTAATACACATATTGCATATTGTTCTTATACCTGTCTGCATCTAACCCACTGTATTGTTAGCTACTCCCCGAGTACTCTTCTACTTTTCACCCACACTGTGTTGCTGTCCTTGCTACCTGCTGCTGCTGCCCAGCACACGGTGTACCTACTGCGCTGCTGCTGTTATAGCTCAACCTTGCAAGCTGCCCCTTTCTTTGTACCACTTCACTGTACCATGTGTTTATTGCATATACTACTAGTTATTACTTGTTGCTATCTCATAATGTACGTACTGCACTGCCACTGCTATTGCACTGCTTGTTTTATTAACTATGCAACTGTCCATTCTGTTGTGCACCAGAAGTATTTAATGTTATATCTATTTTGTTGCACTCTCTAACCCCTTCCCCTCAGGACACATCTGGAATCGAGCTTCTGCTCAGCATGCCTTCCTGGTGAATCTTTTAAATAAATAAAGTCACTATTCCAAGAGTTAATTACATCCCTGCACATCTCTTCAAAGGTTTATAGGTATTTTAGACAAAAGCAGGCCATGACCCATCAAGTCTACCAGTCACTATCCAAAGCATTACTTACATCACTGCATGCCTCTGTCTGTCTTAGAGTCATAGGTATTTTTAGACAAAAGTAAGGCACTGAGGGCTGGCCCAGTGGCATGGAGGGCTGAGGCTTCCTGCCTTACTTCCTGTCACAGTGGCAACCCGTGGTCACGGTGTGAACGGATTGCCAGGGGTTGGCCAGAGAGGAGAAGGATTGAGCATTCCAGGGACAGCTCTCCTTCTCTGGGGAGGGTGGTGATCAGTTGTCTGTGCTTGCCTGGCCCCTAGTGGAGGCTGGGGGTTGGCACACTGATGCTGTCCAGGGTGGGCAAAGGCAGTGCAAATGCCGGATGTGACATGCACGGGAGCATGCTCGGCACCATCATTGGCACCACTGCATGCACCACCGCAAGGAGAAAAATGGAAAAAGATCTCCAGTGGCTGGATGATGGAGGGGCTTGCAGGTCATGCTCCCTGATCAGCCACGGCGCTGACCAGAACTGGATCCAGTCTTTGGTGGTGGCCTGGGGACACCTTGCCGATTCCTACTGGGGTATGACCTGGGGAACATGGTAAGCGTCAGCTGGCAGACATCAGGGAGACGGGGCTGGGGCTTCCTCCTGAATGTGGGCCACTGGAGAGGAGGGTAAAAGAGTAACTAAAAAAACTTAAGGCATGGAGCATCAAGTTTGTCAGTCACTATACCAAGAGTTACATATATACTTGCATACCTCTGCATAGGGTTTTTTCAGACAAAAGTAGGCCATGACCCATCAAGTTTGTCAGTCCCTATCCAAAGCATTACTTATATTCCTGCATACTTCTTCATACAGTAGGTATTTCAGACAAAAGTAGGACATGGCCCATCAAGGGTGCTAGTCACTATCCCAAGGGAGTTACTTATATCCCTGCATATCTCTTTATTGGTTCATAGGTATTTTAATCAAAAGAAGGTGGTGGCTCTGCTGGTGATTTATAAAAGACAAGTGAATAACAATTCGTTTGATCAAATGCACCTTTTTTTATTTCTACAAAGGACTGCACAATGGTTACTAGAATTTTAAACAAATTATTCAGGAAAATGAAAAAATCCACATTTTGCTTCTTTCTTCACTTCTTGATTATAGCTGGTGCTCATTCCTCCCCTTCTCCCTTCTGAAAAGTGAAATATAATATAATTTAATACAGGTGAATGTTTTCAAGTTTATACATTTGCTTATCTAAATAATTTTTCTAAGCCCGTGAGGAACATTTATCCCACATGTAATGCATGAGAAAACTAATAGAACGAGTATGGAAGTAGTATTTATCTGCACTCTTTTTAAAACATTGTTATAAAGAGTAACAAGACTTCTTAGGCAGGGGAAAGCACCATTGGTGACTACAAAAGAAACATGGAAAATGTATTAATATCTGCATTATTTATTTCTAAATTGCCCATCCAATTGGTATTAATTTTTTATATGTTTCTAAATGAAAAATGTTCTTGTTTATATATGTTATATAAATAAAAAGTAAAATAAAGTGTGAGTAAAATAAAAATCCATGAAACTGCATTTTGGTTAGTTACCAGTTAGATGGCAACTGATGACCTCACTATCACCACAAATAGGTGTAATACACAACTGCCTGAAACATGAGACACAGTATACTGTACAGTATGTGAGAATGGAAAATGTGGTAGGTTCTGATTAATTTTTTTTAACTATTTATCCTCCTGGTTACCAGCTCACATCCCCATCTGTCATTCCTGGGGAACCACCCAGCCTTGTTCCCCCCACGTACATTTTCCCCATGTAGCCTCAGCTATACCCCCCGAACAGAGACAGAGACTGGATGGATGCCACCAAACTTCAGAAAGCCATCATGAGAATGACAGGAGACTGTGTGGGAACCAAGTGTACTAATGGGGCTATCATATTGATCATGTGCTGGGATTACGTCTGCTTGCTTTGTACTCGCAACCCCAGTATTTCACCAACAAGGATTTCAAGATGTGAACATGCATGGTATGCATGCCATCCTTCTGATATCAGCTGACATCCTCCCTCCTACGAGTGCCTGTAACTGCAGTTCCCTTGTGGTCACCCAGATGGCAGTGTTGCAGTGGAACATGCATACTTCCCTTTCCAAAGGAGGAGCGGATCCTTTGGGATTCCCAGTCCTTCCCTCCCACTGGCACCAGTGCCATAGGTTCCTTCCTGAGCATGTGTCGCCAGCATTGTGAGTAGTAACCCTACTGCTTGCACCACTGGGACAGTCTAGTAGGTTCTATTTCTAGCAGGTGGTGTGATAAAGTTAATAATGGCCCTCTGATCTAACATTCATTAAGGGGAGCAAAATGCCCTTGATAAACTGTGTGTCATAAAGCTTTGTCTTGTTTTCACTATATGTTGAATTCCAACTCCATAGCAGTTATTTAAACGGGCCCCATTTAAGACTGATCCATCGGAGAGTGGCAGTGTCATAATAACTGTGTTTTGTGATAACTGCGCAAATATCAACTGGTGATACTGCTCTTATCGTATCCATTTCCTATATTAGGATAACTGTTTTCACAGTATAGCATGATGAATCACAATACATCTTGAAAAAACTGAGTTTTTTGGTCTGCTGCCCCAAAAAATACAGGGTGCTATGAGTCATTCCACAAAAGCTCAAACCATACATCATATTACTGTGATATTTCGATAATGGTGCTCATTTGTCAAGGTTATCATACCAAGGAAAATTATTATATTGTGTTAGTCCTCTCTGAAGGTATGTACAATACCGTATGTCTTTCCAGACTGGGTCAGTGCTCCCTTGCTATGCATCAAGCCTGTATTATGTAAACAATCACAAAAGCCCAAGAGTGAGGTTAATAATTTAAAAATTATAGCCATGATCTGCTTGATAGTCTAATAGCAAGTGTGTTCACTTGCAATGAGGAAGGCCCAAATTCATGTCCTGAGTGCCAGCATCCTATTCAAGCTGGTGAAAACTAAGCGCACCAGGTGATATGCAATGCCTCCAGGGAGAGGGTGAGGCTGCCACTTTGTAGCCTGAAGGGCAGGACATAACATGCAGTGGACCACCTATCTCTGATTTCCTCCTAGGACACCTGAATGTGGACACATAGGTGGGGCAGACATTGTCCCTGAAGTTGCATGAAGGACATGGTGGCCAACTTCCCTAAACCTCCACCTGGATATTAGTCTCTTTCTGTATTTGACTACTGCCTGAGGGCCTTCCAGAGCGGGTAAGCCATGAGGGATACTAGAAGCAAGTGGAGGCAGTCAGTGTGGGAATAACTCCTGCAGTACAAATGGACAAATATTCTTTATAATCTGGTGGTCGAACCTCCAATGTATGCAGACAGACACAGTCACAACTGGTGTATACTGGCCCCAAGCCTCTTAAGGAGTCACTGGTGACCAGCAAATTCTACCGTATCCTGTTGTTCTAAACAATGTAAGCAGTTTTCCTCTGAAGTGAACTAATTTTGCAAATAGAGATCCCATTACAGTAAAAGTGCAACATGCTTTCCAATACTTATATTTGCTGTCTTTCTTTCTCTCTCTCTCTTTCTTTTTGTCTTTCTTCTCCCTCTTCCCATATTTTTCCCCTTTGAGAAATATTCCAAAGTACTGTAAATAATTCTTAAAGGACTTTTAGTTTCAGAGATCTTACCTTGCTACTAATGTCACGACTCTTGGCTCTGAGCTTGTTCACCTGGGACTCGGCGATATCAGCACGTTCCTCAGCTTCTTCAAGCTCATGCTGCACTTTTCTGTACTTGGAAAGTTGGGTGTTGACCTGTTCCTCCTAGAAGGCACAGAAGAAGACATCACATCAGTCAGTTACTCACCTTACGTAACAGGCAGTGTTGGGTAAGTTACTTTTTCTATTACTTTCTATTACTTTTGGAAACTTGTTCCAGAAAGCTCTGTGCAGTCAGTAGCAAGGATGGGGAAGTACTGGAAAAAGTAATACACATTACAGTTACAATTACTTATGTCTTTTTATACAAAAGTAATATGTAACCATGAATGATTCACTTATTTGAAAGTAACTAGTAACTAACGTATTACTTTCAAATAAATGTCATCTGTTGTAGTTTTTTATTATTTTTGTATTGTTTTTGTATAAAAAGAAATAAGTAACTGTAACTGTCATGTGTATTACTTTTTCTAGTATGTCTCCATCCTTGCTAGTGACTGCATGGAGCTTCCTGGATCAAGTTTCTAAAAGAAATAGAAAGTAATAGAAAAAGTAACTTACCCAACACTGGTAACAGGCAACAGAAATGGAATTCATACTAAACACCAACTTTTGGACAAAGCACAAAATAATTCTCCAAGTACTAATTATAACTTACAGATTCTTCAGCTTGTCTCTTGTAAGCTTTCACTTTCAGTTGCAATTTATCAACCAGATCCTGAAGTCTCAGTAGATTCTTCTTATCCTCCTCAGACTAAAAAAGAAAAGTAAATATTTAGATATCAGGTTGACCCTCGTGCAGGTTCAAAAGCACTGATTAAAAGATCCTGGGCTCAAGGCTCAACATACCTGATAAGTGAGTTCCTTAACTCTCCTTTCATATTTGCGAGCACCTTTAATAGCCTCTGCACCTCGTTTCTGCTCTGCTTCCAGCTCATTTTCAAGTTCACGAACCTAAAATATATTGAGAGAATAGTTTTAATGTAAATTTCTGATCACCAAAAACTACAAGAACACCACAAGTTTTTGGTAAACATACTCTGGACTCCAATTTCTGAAGCTGTTTCTTTCCACCCTTCAGTGCCAGCTGCTCAGCTTCATCCAGGCGGTTCTGCAGGTCCTTTACGGTCTGGTCAAGGTTTTTCTTCATCCTCTCAAGGTGAGCACTAGTATCCTGTTCTTTCTTTAGTTCCTCAGCCATCATGGCAGCCTATTGGTTAGGTAGTAAAGACAGCAATGATAATCACCACCAAAATACTGGATGGTGCTTTAAGTAAGGAATGAACCATAACTGGGTGCATAGTGGTTCTGTAATGACCCCATACCTGGCATGGGCTCCAAGGGACAAGGTACACGTTTGAAGTACAATGCATGTGTGTGTGTGTGTGTGTGTGTGTGTGTGTGTGTGTGTATATCTATATCTATATCTATATATATACACGTCTGTGTGTGTGTGTGTGTGTGTGTGTATGTATATCTAGCTAGTTAGCTATCTATCTATAACACTAGCTCCATAATGCAAAGCATCATGCGATGCATATGCAGATCACCATGAAAAGATTTTCTTTGAACACCAGTGCCCTTTTTGGGCAACCATTGCTTAAGTGCTGAGGTTCTTTCTGTCTGTCTCTCTCTTTATACATTACATAGATATAAATGTAATAGGTTGACTCAGAATATGCAGTTTACAATGTGATGGGGGCAGGACGATAACTCATGAGTGGCAGAGCCACACCTTTTACCTTGCTGTGTATTAGTATACCCATGTTGTATAAATAAAAAGAAAGAAAGAAGCTAGATAGACAGATATGCATAGATGAGATATGTGATGGGTTGCACCAAGACAGTAGATTCCTACAAAAATGTAGTGATAATGATCTTAGTTCATCATAACGTAGCTCTTCATCTTACAAATGCTGCTGTTTAGATAGCCTGCATGAATATGGTAGCCCACATCTTGGAGGCAGCCAAAGTGAAATACTTATTTTTCTGTCCTAAGGTGGCTTGTGGCAGCTATTCAGCCCTGTCCCATTTATCCAGATCAGTGTCCACCTCCCTGGCAGATAACGTGGTCAGGCAAATCCCCCCACATATTCCCCCCATGGTGGGGCCAGAGAAGAGACAGCCATCCTCCTCTGCTCCAGTGACACTATTCGGAACACACCAGGGATCCTGCATGGTAGCACAAATCCTGGTACAAACAGGCTGGCCTTCACAAAGCCCAGTTACCATTTTCCACTTTTCTCCCTTCCTCTGCCACCGTATATGAATGTGTGCATGTGGAGGCATGTACACATCGTGCAGCTGTGGCCCTCCCTTTGTGCTGTCTGCACCAACATTACCACCTGGCTTCCACCTGATGGCAGTCAGAGATCATGCACATAAGCCTCCCTTTCCCTCAGCAGGAGAGGAGAGTAGACCCTCTGATGCTCAGTCTTCTCCTTCCCCAGCTGACCCCCAGAAATCTGAGTTTACTTCCAAACCTAGGTCGCTAGTGTAGCAGCAGGTAAGGCACCCAGTGCCTTATCTCTCCACTCCACTAGGCCGAGACAACTGAACATTTTTTTATGATATGCTATTGCTTAAATACTAGTTTCCATTTATTCAATTGCATTCTCATCCAGTGATGTTAAAAAGAGTAATATAATGTGGTTCTCAGCCTAAGAACAGTTGGCAACACAGTACAGTATTTCTATAATTAATACACTTCTTTCTATATCTGAATTGACTGAACCAATAATTTCATTTTCGGTTTTCTGTAGGTATGACATATAAAAGCCCTAATGGAAGATTTGTACTCTACTGTGTGGTATTCTACTCTCTAGTAATGACAGTAGTACTTACATCAGTGATGGCCTTCTTAGCTTTTTCTTCAGCATTTCTTGCCTCCTGAACAGATTCATCCACTTCAGACTGAAGCTGGGAGATGTCATTCTCAAGCTTCTTCTTGGTATTAATAAGGTTCGTGTTCTACAAGAGAGTTAAACCAAAACACTTAGCCATGATCCATTGGTAAGGAACTGAAATTGTGATACAGCAATGCGTGACTGTATTGTTTTACCTGGGAGTGCAGAAGCTGTACGCGCTCACTGGCATCGAGCAGTTCCTGCTCAGCAACCTTACGAGCTCTCTCAGTCTGTTCAAGGGCAGCTCTCATTTCTTCAATTTCTGCTTGCATCAGGGAACTCCTGCGTTCAACCATAGCTAACTGCTCTTTCAGCTCCTCCTGTCCTCTGACAGCATCATCAAGATGCAGTAGAGCATCCTTAAGTTGTCCTTGTGTGTTCCTGAGATGTTTCTGTGCTTCAGCAGCTTGACGGTTAGCATGGCTCAGCTGAATCTCCATTTCATTCAGATCTCCTTCCATTTTCTTCTTCAGTCGAAGGGCATCATTTCTGCTCCTGATCTCAGAATCCAATGCGCTCTGCAAGGACTCAACAATCCTCAAGTTGTTTCTTTTCAGCTGCTCAAGCTCTTCATCTTTCTCAGCAATCTTCCTGTCAACTTCAGACTTGACTTGGTTTAGCTCAAGCTGGATTCGGAGTAGTTTGGCCTCTTCATGTTCCAGTGATCCCTATGTCATAAAAATAATAACAGTATTTCAAGTGATGCCACATAAATGCTACTGAGAGTAAAGTACAATGATGTATATCCTTATGAGGATAAAGTACAGTAGATATATTTCATATTGATAAGAAAACTGTACCTCTGCTTCCTCAAGTGCAGCCTGCAGGTCACTCTTCTCTTGCTCAACCTGCTTCTTGGCTTTCTCCAATTCATGGATGATCTTTCCATTCTCCCCAATCTGCTCAGTTAGGTCCGAGATCTCCTCTGCAATAAAGGCATGGCAACACATATATTTAATCTTACAATTTGAAAATGTGAGTTTGTTTTCTAACAGGAAGGACTTAAGAGTTCATCTTGACTGTCAGTCTTCCCACATGGTAGATACAAGTCTGGTTTAAGTACTGACACACATCCAAGTTTAACCACCAGAATAGTATACCCGCTAATGCTTATTTTAATGCAATATATGGATTGTTAAAATAATACCCCCAAAAAGCATATAAAAAAATTCCTGTAATATCCTAGTTAGTCCCGTAATAGCATACTTCTGGTCCTTGTAATACTATACTTTCGATCCTCATAATAGTATCGTTGGGATCACCGACGCTACTGTCTAAACTGTGTGTTTTTTTTGTTTTTTTTTATTATTTCTGAAAGAAATAAGTGTGGACAGGAATGGGGGGGGTGCGAGTGAGGAGTAAGGAACAAGATTCAGAGTCTAATTCTGCAGACTGCAGTGCCGTACAGCCGAAAGAAGTAAGAAGTTGAAAATTCCTTGCATCCATATATTACAAAAAATAAATAGTTTCTGGTGTTTCAAGGCAGAAATTCCATCTCGAGGTTCTAGAGACACAAGAAACCTCTCAAGCTTTGCTCTCGAGGTTTCTTGTGTCCCCAGAACCTCTTGATGGAATTACTGCCTTGTAATACACCAGAACCTATCTATTATTCTATTTGTAATACATTTAAACGTACGTTGTAGATTCTTGTTTTCACGTTTCAGAGTTTCAAGTTGGTCCAGAGTTTCTTCATAAGCATTTTTTAGCTTGAAGATTTCTGTATTTAAGCTACGACATTCCTTTTGAGCCGCTTCCAGCTCAGCCTGGCCCTCCTCATACTTTTGCTTCCATTCTGCCAGAACCTGTAGAAAACATATAAAGGAGGACATGTTCAACAGACGAAGTACATCATACTTATTGAATGTACTGAAATACCTTCAACTTGTAATATAATTTACCTTGTCAAAGTTTCTCTGTTTCTTATCTAGAGCTGCAGCTGCAGAGTTAGCCCTCTCAACATCAATCATCAGATCTTCAACTTCAGCCTGAAGCCTCTGTTTGGTCTTTTCCAGTGAGGCACATTTGGAGTTCACAGCCTCAATTTGCTCCTCAGCTTCCTGCAGACGCTGAGCAAGCTTTCTAATAATCATATCACATACATGTTATTAAATAATTCATTACGTTTACACAATCTAGGATTTACATTGATCAGCAAAACGTACTACGCCTCCTCCAGTTCCTCTGTGCGCTGAACTGCATCAGTTTCATATTTGGTTCGCCACTGAGCAACTTCACTGTTGGCTTTGGACAAGGAGCGCTGAAGTTCAGCTTTGGCTTCCTGTTCCTCTTCGTATTGCTCACGGAGCAAGTCGCAATCATGGCGGGCAGATTGCAGTGAATGTGCCAGTGCATTCTTGGCCTTGAATTGAAAGATATATAAATCTTTATTCATGTATTCTTAATTACAACTATGTATGGAATGAAAGGTGGTTTATTAAGTATTATTTTTAATAATGTTTGTCCAGGATTTTCCCACTGGGATTCAACATTTTATCTTCACTTTTCTGCTGCCCTGTTTAACTCTTGGGAGGATTAAAGCACAGTGAAGTCAAATGATATGCTTAGAGAAACAAAGTCAATCTGGGACAAGAGAGCAGTTTGAATCTGAGACTGCCTGTTTATATTCCTGTGGTCTGGACACTGAATGATAATGCCATAATATAGTCCATGCAGTCATATACACTATCTGTATGATAAATAACATGCCATAATGTCAAATATCTAACCTTAACTTCTTCTTCCAGATGCCTCTTCAGCTCCTCAGTCTGTTGAATAAAGGCTTGCTTACCCCTTGTCAGCTGTGAAATCAAGGATTCCTTTTCATCCAACTGGCGTGCAAATTCACCTGTGAATAAATCACATTGAATATATTTATAATGTCAGCATTTTAGGTTTTTTATACTATAATATTATTCTACTACTGGTATTATTATAACCATTATTCTTTGTTGTATTTGTGTTTTCCATATTCATTGCTAAAAACTACATTAATGTAGACGTTAGGGTTGTATAATGCAAAGCATCCAAAGAAGGAAAATTAAAACATTAGGGATTTGGGTCTCTAGGAGTATTAGTGAATCAGTGGTGGTATCTTACTTCGGGTTGTCAACCCTAATGTCCACCCTTCCCCCCAGCACGTAGCCTTCTGTCTGAAGCACAAGTTACAGCTCAAACCTAGTGCCTCATAGAGATACAGTATGGCCAGCATAATCTGTCAGAGCTTTCTTCATGCAGGGCCCATAGACATCACATTTGACCTTGTCTGATCCAGAGTAGGTGTGGGCATTAGGGTTGACAACCCCAAGGAAGACCCCACCACTGATTCACCAGTACTCCAGAGACCCAAATCCTTAATGTTTTCATTTCACTTCTTTGTGCACTTTGCATTCTACAACCCTGTCTATATTAACAAAGTTTTTTGCAATAAATGTCCCTTCTTTTCTGATAGTACGAACCTTTCAGGACCTGCACAAAACGAGATAAATACAATATTGGAGACAGTCCTGGCTCAATGTATGGGCCCAGCAGGCCTCAGCACGAATGTCAGTACTTTGTGGTTAAGGTTCCTTGACCCACCACAGGGTGTGGCGTTTGCATCAAAACACTGTTCTGTCCCTATCCAGGCAGGGGCTGGTGCTGCATGCTGCAGCACCTTCCCCATCAGCTTTGTCCCATTAAACCGGTTGAGCTCACACCTGAACCCAGATCACTGGCACAGTCAGGCAGTGTGTTTCCCAGTGGTGCAACGGATATCCCTGCAAACAATGTCACTAAATAATTTGTTTTTTAATATTTTGACCCCAAACTTTCAACATAGTCATATGTCCCCACCTCATAAACCTGGTAGGTAAAAATGTTCAAATCCATGCCTAAACACCATTGCATGCCACAAGTGAGAAAACATGTTTAAGCCAGGATGTGAAAATGACAGCTGTTATGTTCATGAGGTGGTGTGAAAGAAATGGCTATGATGAAAATTTGGGATCAGAATATTAAAAATTACTAAAGTTATGCACGTGCATAAAAAAATTCCATGTGGCCGGCCCGGTGGCGCAGAGGGCTGAGGCGTTGAGCATCACACCTCGCTCCACGCCCGGCGACCTGGAGACCGAGGCCGGACTCGGGTGGAGCGGTGGGTGGACGGGGAAGATGAGCGGCGTCCGGCGACAGCTCGCCTACTCTGGGGTGGGGATTTGGCCATATTCCAGCTCTTATGCGACCCGGCCGGAGGCTCGAGGAAGCACATGCCACGCCTGAGGATTGGTCGGATGGCGCCAAGCAGATCAGGCGTCGGCGTGCTGGCGTCATGATGTCAGGGAGTATCTGCTAAGGGGAGGAAAAACAGGGAAAATGGAAGCCTGCCTCGTCTGGGAGGCGGGGCCCTGGGGCGTGCCAGCGGTTGACAGCGCCACTCGACAGTCCACGGGGCCGGCGAAACTGGGGTGGGGCGGTGCCCCTACCTCGTCCCCACCGGAGTAAACGCGGCTCCATGGGGGCCTGTGGACTGTGTGAGCTGGGTCGCGGGTAGCGGGATGTCCGCGGGACAACGCCGAAGGGTCGGAGGAGGCAGGCTAGAGGAGAATAAAATACAATTTCAAAAAAAAAAAATTCCATGTACGCTTGTACCTTAGGTAGTTTTAGGAATTGTTTCCCCAAATTTTCAGCATAACCTTTTTGGGACCCACCTCAAGAACACTGTCAGTGAAATTTGATAATAAGGCCCAAAAGGTGATTTCGTACAGTGACCAAGAAATCACCTTCTGGGCCTGATTAACAAAATGACACTGCCACGTGTTCATAAGTGGTATCTAAAGGAGTATGAAAAAATTCAGTGAAATAACTCCTAAAAATGGCAAAGTTATGAACACAAGTTCAAAATGCCATTTAAATACATTTTATGGCACTTACCTTTATTCCTCAGTTCGGCTTTGAAAAGTGCAGACATGTCTCGGTCAACAAGAAGATGACAGTGTATGATCTCAGCAGGTAAGTAAAGGGTAAGGGGGGATGTGGAGTGGTGGTTGCTCAGTGGGAGGGTTGGGATGGGGGATGGGGATGGTGATGATGAAGGACCATTTTGTTTATTTCAGGTTTTAACAAAAAGACGTCGGGGCTGTTTTTTTTTTCAGGATCCAAGGAAATTACATAAATTATTTTGGAAAAATGGGTATGGGCTCCCCAGTGTCCCACACTGCTGGGGGGGACTTGTAAATGCAGACACAGGTATTGCGGCCCCCCCAAAGTCAGCAAGTATTCATATAACAACGGGCTGTGGGGGGGGGCTCCAACGCCAGGGTTGGGCATCTTGGTGTCGATTTATACAATAAAATAACTAAACAAATATACTACTACTAGGGACTGGAGCCCCTGGTGTGCAGAAACAGTTCAAAGCAAAGTACGGTCAGGACTGCGGGAGCTATGACAACAGTAGCCCCATCCCTGACATATGAGTCATGACACAGCAGGAGTTGCTCTATGACACACCTGTTGTTTAATATAAATGCAATATGAAGAAACTCAGTATAATGTAGTATTCTAGTACCATTTTCTGTTGTTAGACGAGCCTTCTGAGTAGTTAGATCATTGATAAGGCGTATGTGCTCATCTTCCTTTGTCTTAACTTCACTGAACTGGTCCTCCATGGAACGGCAGAGCTTTTCAAGGTTAACCTACAATTTGCATTAGAACATAATATTACATTAAATAATTAGTTTTGAAATTCATCCCTTACAAACTTTTCATATCACACTGTAGAACAGACCTTTGATTTTGCAACAGATTCCATGTTGCTGGAGAGGTCATCAATTTCCATCTTCATCTCACTCTTTTCCTTCTCCAGTTTTTGCTTCACACGCTGCAGGTTATCAATTTGTTCTCCAAGATCTGCCACAGTGTCAGCTTGCTTCTTACGGAGAGCTGCAGCTGTGGCTTCATGTTGTAAAGTGGCCTCTTCCAAGTCACGGCGCATTTTCTGAAACTCTGCTTCACGTTTCTTGTTCATCTCAATCTGGGCTACAGTTGCACCACCTGCCTCTTCAAGTCTTTCACTGATTTCCTCAAGTTCCCTGGCAAGATCTGCCCTTTGTTTTTCTACTTTTGCACGTGATGCACGTTCAGCTTCAATTTCTTCCTCAAGTTCTTCAATGCGAGCCTGAAGTGGAAAAACAACATGAATATTACCTTTATAATAATTGTGTAAAAACAAACCTGATCTTCATTCACAGATGGGAAATGCATACTTGAAGCTCCTTGATCTTTTTCTGCAGTTGAATTCCCAGAGCTTGCTCATCTTCTATTTTGCCCTGCAGCTGACTAAGTTCAAAGTCTTTTCTATTAAAAGAAATAAAAGTGAAATAAAGAACTTATAGAACCATGTTTCACTTCTATATTGAGTTTTTTTACTAACTTCTTTAGCTTCTCTTCAATTTGCTGCTTGTCATTTTCAAGATCCATTGTAGTTTCTTGAGACAACTTCAGATCACCTTCAAGCTTCCTCCTAACTCTTTCAAGATCCATACGCAATTTCTTCTCTTGTTCAAGAGAACCTTCAAGCTAGAAGTTGAAATGTACAGTTATTTAAAGAAATTCTTAACAAAAAATGTATTCAAATACTCCTCTTTCATAAATCTAAACACATACATCATCAACTTGTTGTTCAAGCTTAGACTTGGCTTTTGTCAGAGTATTGACTTTGTCTTCCTCTGCTTGAAGGTCATCGAGGGTCTGTTGGTGAGCCTCTTGAAGTGCTTTTTTCTCCTTGGTTAATTTAGCAATATTTTCATCAAGGCCTGCCATCTCCTCTGTAAGGTTTTTGACCTAATTCAAATTGAAAGAAATAATGTTTTATTTCATGTCATAATGCAGAATCACAAGAAAAATTACTCATCAAAGGGCAAAGTACTATATTTACTAATGATTTACCTTATTCTCTGTAGCATGCTTTTCTTTCTCAACCTTAGCTAGCGTCAGTTCTAAGTCATCAATATCTTTCTTAAGCTCTGAGCACTCATCTTCAAGTTTTCTCTTCTTGCCTGTCAATTCAGCGTTTGATTCCTCCTCATCTTCAAGTCTTTCATTCAGCTCTTTGACTTTGCTCTCAAGCTGAATTTTGCTCTTGATGAGACCTTCGCATCTCTCTTCTGCATCTGCCAGAGCTTCACTCTCCTGTAGCAAATAGTTCATGGAATGTTATTAGTTGATTTTCCTCCGAGTACATATAGGTTTTATTACGTATCAGACAATTTTCTGATTTGCTTACCGACTGAACTGACAGTTGAAGATCATTCTTCTCCTGAGAAAGGGTAACCATTTTCTCTTCCAGCTCTTTTCTTCTTGCCTCTGACTTGGCAAGCTCTGCTTTGGTCTTTTCAAATTCTTCCTTCATGTTAGCCATTTCTTTCTCATTCTCTGCACTCTTCAACAGAGGCTTGATCTTAAAGTATAGCTGCATCCATGGCCAGGTTTTGACATTCATGAATGATCTGATATTGTACTGAATACAGAATATTGATTCCCTGTTCAATGAAAATGATACAATGATTCTCAAATTCTTAAAAAAAGAAACCCTACATGTGTTAGTATTATAAAATATTTAAATAGTCATCAGATACCGTCTTTCCATCATCTTCTGGAATTCAACTCTCATCAAATAACCTCGACAAACAGCTTGTAAGCGGGTAATAAGTTCAGCCAGTTTCTCATCTCGCATTTCTTCAAGAGTACCCAGGAGACCAGCTTTGAAGAACACCTGTAGAACATGAAAGACTCTAAGAATGCCAAGTCAAAAATATAGGAGTCATAATTTATTAGAACTATAAAGGTACTACAAACCTTGGTGTGCCCAAATTTGTACTGGGTATGATCAACATCGATGGATGATAGAAGTTTCTCTGAAGCCTTCTTGCTGTCAATGAACTGTCCCTCAGGGATGGCACTTGCATTAAGAACCTTGTATCTATCGTTTTAAATATTAAGATCCAGAATTAATGTATTGTCCCTTGTGAAATTAATGAATTGTATGCTAGACAGTAATGTTAATGGCATAGTTCAGAGCCAGATCGATGGTTTGATAGATACAATTATTTTTCCCTTATAATTATTATTTAAAAAGTCTTCACATTTGTCTCAACTTGATGATGATGGCAACATTAATTGAAATGCTATTATATACATTATAAAGTATGATATTTAAACCTTTCATAATTAGTTGTATTACTTTATTTTAACATACAAACTCAACTAGTTTTAGTGGGTTTTAAAATGGACAAGTATCGCAAACCTCTGTTTAAAATCGCTATAAAGAATCCTGCTTGGGAATCCCTTTCTGCAAATTCTGATGCCTTCTAGGACACCGTTACATCTTAGCTGGTGCAAAATTAGCTCATTGTCCATCTCACCTAAAACAAGAAAGTAAACTGTGAGTCAACAGCACATTTACTGTTGTTGCCTTTCCAACTTGTGTATACAATTTGTATATTAACATTAACCTGGTGTTTTTGTTTCATTGGGAATCAGACAACGCACAAAGTGTGGGTGAGTGCTTCTCAGGTTACTCATTAGTTTGTTCAAGTTTTCCTGCAATATAACAAATGAGAAAGGCAAAGCTACAGTATTATGAAAGTACATTTTTGATATTATAGGTCTGTTCAGCAAATAAGTCAAGCAATGTTATATAGAGTTCACTTGATTCTATACATTTTAACATTCTATCATTCATATGTCAGACAGTGGACTGTTCAATTTATCAAAACTATCTACAAGTATTTAAATACAAAATTACTAAATACTTTACTACAAACTACATTAATGCTTCATTTATACATACCCTGAAGACAGCAGATACTGTCTGGAAGGATGAACCCTTCTTATGCTTAGCCTTCTTTCCGTCAACGTCTATAAGAAAAAGGTTAATAGGGTTAACTCTGAATTTGCATTTGTATAAAGGATACACAATATCTTGATTCCGAATGTGCCATTTATATTCATAAGTAAAGGGAGAGGACCACTCAGTTGCTCTGCTCCACCTATCCTTCCCATCTATTCCTCTTGCCCACTCATCACTCCCCCATCACTTGCCTTATGACTACCAATTCTCCAACCTGCTCCTCTTATCCCCTCTCCTTTGCGACACTACTCCTCTTTTAAGGAACAGACCCTGGGCCTATATTGTTATCCACATGCTAAAATTCTTCCCCTTCAACTTACGTGCCTTTCGCCCCTTTGTGCGTCGTAAACTTTGGTATCTCATCCCAATTGCCCTTCTACTCGCTGGTGACATACATTCAAACCTGGGACCTACCTGCATTGAAAGTTGCCACCTCTCACATGCTAAGGGTCTTACAGTAGTCCATCATAACATCAGAAGTCTGTTGCACAATTTTGCCGCATTTGAATCCTGGATTACCCTATACAAACCAGATATCGTATGCCTTACTGAAACGTGGCTTAAGCCTTCCATTCAAGACTCCCAGTGCTCTCTAACTTCCTATAACCTCCTGAGAGTTGACAGGCCTGCCCCCGAGAGAGGTGGTGGTACCGCTGTCTATTTCAAAGACCTGCTCAATATCACTGAGATCTGCACCTCTCCTCTAGTTCATTGTGAAGTGCTACATGTTCTTCTCACCCTGTGATCCAAAAAAAAACTTCATATTGTCTGTTCTTACAACCCTCCCTCCAGTGGCTTAAAAGGTCTTGATGAGCTGCTTGGACAAACCACTTTTCTCTCAGGTAGGAATGAGGTTCTTTTACTTGGGGATCTCAATATAAACTGGCTGGGTAACTCCCAACCTCTTCTACTTTCTAAAATCCAAAGTTTCAATCTACACCAGGTTATTACTGATCCCACAAGAACAGCTCATCACTCTAACTCCTCTACTCTGCTCGACTGGGTTATGACCAACCATCCAGAAAATATTATCTCCTCTGGCATTCTAGCTGATTCCATTACAGATCATTCCCCTACCTTTTGCATTTGGGGTAAGACCAAGCCCTTCCCATCAAAGCCTCAGTTTATCACTTTCTGTAACTATGCACACCTCGACCACCAGTCCTTCCTACAGGATATTGCTTCCATCAACTGGTCTCCCCTGTTTAACTTGGATGACCCTCAAACTGCGTTAAACCTATTCCTGACTCGTTTTTTGGAAATTCAGAACAAACACTGCCCCCTCATTACCTGTCGAGTAAAAAACAAGAATACCCAGTGGCTTAAGTCTGACCTTCTCTCCAAACTACGCCTGCGTGATAAAAACTGGCACCGCTATAAAAAGACATGTCTGCCTGCTGACTACAATTCCTATAGGGTACTCAGAAATTCCTGCAAAAGGATATTAAAAGTGCAAAGAGTACATGTTGTAAAGATCTCCTAACTAAATCTTATGGTGACCCCAAAAAATTCTGGTCCCACATAAAGAGCTTCCTAGGTTCAAATCCGGCTCCCACCCCAACTGATATGATGCTTAATTGTGACCACTGCAACAATCCTTCCATTATTGCCAACTTTTTCAATGCACACTTCTCTGATCTTACAAACTATACTTCATCCTTCCCAGTTTCATGTAATCCCCATGCTCAACCTATTAACTCGGGACCCAAATTTCATTTCAAGTCTGTCACCCGTCAGGAAGTACTAAGGCTGCTCTATAACATTTCCGACCATTCTGCAGCAGGCACTGACAGTACTGAACCCAAACTGCTAAAACGCTGCCCCTTATAGTGCCGCACCTCTAGCAAAGATTTTTACCCTCTCCCTGTGTCATAGCTATTTTTCCGCTCTCTGGAAAACGGCCAGGATTACTCCCATCTTCAAAAAGGGTAACTGCAAAAACCCTCCAACTACAGACCTATTGCTATATTGTCTGTCCTCAGCAAAATCCTTGAGAAGCTCGTAGCCACCCAAACTGTAGACTTTCTTCAGAAATATGACCTCCTTACCATAGAAACATAGAATTTAAGGGCAGCTAAGGACCGCTTGGCCCACCCAGTCTGCCCATTTCCCTACCTACTGGATAAGCTGCAGATCCTAGTTAACCAGCAGCCTACTTCTTCCTACCCCAACCCCCCAGAATTGCCTTATGACTATCCCATGCATGCTTGAATTCCACCACTGATTTTTGACTCCACAACCTCCTCTGGAGGAGCCGTTCCATGCATCCACCAACCCTCTCTGTGAAAAATGGGTCATAAATTACCTCTGAATAGCCCCACTCTATCTTTAGTTGTGCCCTCTTGTTCTTGCACACCTCTTTTTTTGAAGATGCTACCCTCTTGGACTTTGTTGATTCCTTGAGGTACTTGAAAGTTTCTATCATGTCCCCTCTCCCTCCTTTCCTCGAGGCTATACATATTAAGCTCCTTAAGTCTCTCTTCATATGTCTTCCGGTGCAGACCCTGCACCATTTTAGTCTCCCTCCTCTGGACAGCTTCCATCCTGTCTGTCTTTGCGGAGATTGGGTCTCCAGAACTGCACACAGTACTCCAGATGGGGTCTCACCAGCTGTGTCTGTACAGAGGATAATAACTTCCTGTTTTCTACTGGTGATGCCTCTCCCTATGCATCCCAGTATCCCCAGCCTCCTTGCTGCCCTCTCACATTGCTTGCTTAGGTCATCTGATATTACCCCCAGGTCCCTTTCCATTTTGTTGTTGTTAGTATCTCACCCCCCATTGTGTACTCTTCCCCTGGGTTTTTGTTTCCCAGGTGCATTACCTCGTACTTCTTAGCATTGAATCTAAGCTGCCATACATTTGACCATTCTTCTAACCTTGCCAAGTCCCTTCTCATCCTTTCCACCCCCCCCTGTGCATCAACTCTGTTGCAGATCTTAGTGTCATCTGCAAAGAGACATACTTTTCCTTCCAGTCTTTCTGCAATGTTGCTTATAAAGATATTGAAGAGGACCGGTCCTAATACTGAACCTACTTTTCCCCACTAGTAACCCTCCTTTCTTCTGAGTGGACTCCATTTACTATTGCTCTCTGTGTCCTATTCTCCAGCCAATTCTTTACCCAGGCTGTCATCTTGGGACCCACTCCCAGGCTGGCTAACTGTATATTAATCTTTTGTGTGGGACTGTGTCAAATGCCTTGCTAAAGTCTAGGTAGGCCATGTCCACAGCCCCTCCCTGATCTACTACTATGGTCACCCAGTCAAAGAAATCTATCAGATTCGTCTGGCATGACCTACCCGCTGTGAATCCATGCTGCCTAGGGTCCTGTGCCCCTCTGGCCTCTAGATACTCGACAATTCTTTCCTTTAGAAGTGATTCCATCATTTTCCCTATCACTGAGGTTAAACTAACAGGTCTATAGTTTCCTGCTTCTGCCTTGCTCCCACCAATGCACAACATGGTTTCCGGAAGGGTCATAGCACCACCACTGCATTACTCAAATTCTCATCTGATACCCTATCTGTCATGGACTCCGGTCTCCTAACAGGAGCTATTTTTATAGATATGACAAAAGCGTTCGACCTAATCGACCATCATATCCTCCTGGCCACTCACAGTTCTCTAGGTTTCTCCCAAAATGCCACAGCATGGTTTGGCAGCTACCTATCCAATTGCACCCAACAAGTTAAATTCTACTCCACCCTATCTGATTCTGCAACCATTAACATAGGTGTGCCACAAAGTTCTATTCTTGGGCCTCTGCTTTTCACCATTTTCATAAACGATATTACCACCAACCTTCTCCAGAGTTCATCCATACTATATGCATATGACATTGTCCTTTATGCCAGTGCTAAAAACATTACAGAAGTAAATAAAAATCTTTCACTTGACTTTCAAAGGATTCAGCATTGGCTACTTAGCCACAAACTGCTGCTGAATGTATCCAAGACTCATGCCATGCTATTTGGTACTAATGCCAAGCTCAAACTCTCTCAACCTACTTTCAAAGTTACTATCTTTAACGGCTCTTCTGTTAATGTTGTACCTTCATTTAAATACCTTGGTCTCACACTCGACCCAACCCTATCTTTTGATCTCCACATCCAACAATCCTGCAAGCTTGCTAACATAAAACTTGGTATGGCCTATCGTTCCAGTTATATGCTCACACCTTCAGCGAGGCTTGCCATAGCCCGAGACATACTCCTTCCATCTCTCACCTATGGAGTTGTAGTGTATGCCTCCATGAGTAAAACTAGTCTCAGGAAATGGGATGTCACCTACAATAATATCTGCAGGTATGCGTCCTCAGCACATCGTTTGAAACATTGTTGCCTATTATACTCTGAACTTGGGTGGCTTTCTCCGACGGCATCTAGAGACTTTGCGTTGGGCTCAGTCATAGATAAAGTAATCCGTAACCAAATGCCTAAACCTTTGGCAGATCTATTCCTCATCCAGCCATCTAAATATGGTCTTCGCTTGACTGCTGATGCCCCTGTGCTTATTCCTCGGCATCACTCCACTAAAGGGGCTAGCACTTTCTTTTGTTATGCCCCCTGTCACTGGAATTCCCTCCCATTAAATATAAGTGTAACCCTCCTGTTACCCGGGGTTACTAGAATCCCAGTAAGACCTAGTGGAAGGCAGGGAAGGCAGCTTGTGAAACTCCAGTTAAATGGATTTCACACTGTCTCACTTTGGTCTCAGTCTCAGCTGAGACTGAGGGATGACATCATAATAGAACTTTTGCAGCTGCATAAGCCACACTGGAATGTTGCGGTTGGAGTAGAATGCTGGGAAATTTGAAGGAGTCTGTGTGCAGTCAGAGTGAGAGACTGTAGTGCAGCAGAGTGTGTGCAGGCTCTCAGAGCTTTAAGCTCTGTTTTAGAGCTACTTTTGGGTAAGGTGTGTGTTTCCACCTGAAGAGGAACACAGGAACTGGTAATTGAAGTGGTGGAGACCGCTTTCAATGGTTCAGTAGCCCCATCCCTGAGGGGATGGGGGAAGATGTTTGCCTGTTTTCCAAGGGCAATCCCCCTGGGTCTGGCTAAGGGAAGAAGCTGCCTGTTCAAGTTGTGCTGAGGCACCAGAAGCTCTGAGAAGAAGTTTCCTTGTGGAGAAAATGCCTGTGGGGTACCTGCAACCAAAGGGTGAGTTCACTCTGAAAAAGGGCCAAGTGTTTTCACCTGAACAGAAGGAAACTAAAGGGACTGTTACTGTGGGGTCAGAAAAAGACAGCCAAGTACAGTTGGAAAGTGGGGATTGGACTGCTTAATCTGTGGGAGGTCTACAGTAAGGGACAATGCCACTTAATTCAAGTATGTTCAAGTCCAGCACAAAGAATGAAGGAAATTGGGGATTGGATTGCTTAACTCAGTGGGGTGCTAGAGTAATGGACAATGCCACTTAAAAGTATGTTCAAGTCCAGCACAAATGGGAAGCAAGACAAGTAGATGGAATGTGAAATACATTTTGCAAGAATCTACATTGCAAAGCTTTACAGGATGAGATGTTTACAGTCCAGAGAAATGACCAGGTATGAATTTTGGGAGCGAGAGGTAGAAGATCCCCCATCAGTAGTAACCAAATTCACCTCTACGGATTTGCACTGAGACACCTTTTACTTTCTCTCAGGTACTTGGCCAGTGCCTGAGGAAAGTACCCAGACGTGGGATTGAAAGGAAGATTCCCTGATGGAGCCGAGGTGCTCTTATGTGGTTTAGGAAGCCACCAGAAAATGTTTCCATGAAGTATGGAAGGTATCCCAAGTGGCTGGCAAGGGAGCCGAGCCAGGGAAAACCCAGGACAGTGTACAAGTTCGGGCTGTGTAACCCAAAGCAGCATGCAAGTCCAGGCTGTGTGCCCAGTGGGTTCAGAACCTGAGGGCTAAAGTGTTGAGGAAGTGTTCTAGTCTCTTTTAATCTGCATTACCAGGAGTGTAGCCCCGTGGGAGTCCATCCATGCTTTGTTTATTCTGTTTGGATGTGAATAAAAAGCCACACTTTAGAATCCCACTTCTGGTATTGGACATTACAGTTATTGCTTCCTGTGTTCGGAATTACTTGGGTGCCCCTGTGCAGAGTAGCCAAACCTAGCCTTTGTGCCGAGTGACCTATCCCTCCCCGAACCCAACCCACCTGGTTTTGCTGTCAGATGCAAATGGCATACTGGGTAGGGGTTACATAAGGTTAGCACCTTCTCATGCCTCTTTCAAGAAACTGCTTCATGATCATCTTACTGACTCTGGGTCATGTTCCTGTTTCAAACCACCATAGCCTTTGATCACTTCCTCGATCCGTTCACCCTCTCACCTCTGGTAAGCACTTTTTTTTGCCTCCATACGTCTACTTGCACCCTTACTTTTTAACTAATTCCTATCCCCCTCTTTTTCTGCCTTCCATCCTTCCCCTTTTACTGCACCTCTCCCTAGCCATATCCTGGCTTTACTCTATTCCTCCATGTATAATTTTACTTTTGGGGGCATCTTTGATTTGTGTATTATACCATTTTCTCCACCTGGATAACTGCTTAATTGGTTTATTTATTGCACTTTTTTCACTCCATGTTATTGTCTATGTAATCTATATCATGTTGTTTTATGACTTCTCTGTATTTGCTACTGTCTATGCTTTTACCCTATTGTATTTAATGTTCTGTATTTTTCTCTATACCCCTGTCGATTCAAATGTTAATTTCAACTGTACTGTATCTGTAAAACTCCTGGGTTGTGCTGAAAATAGTCATTGCCATGGCTAGTGCATCCTACCCGGTAAACAAAAACTAAATAAATAAATAACTTGTGTGTGGTGAAGCCATAGACATTTAGCAACCACATTGACCATCATGGGCAAGAATGGGCAGAAGATTCATTACTCTAATCTCTCATCTGAAGGACCAGTCATGCAACAGAGCAGAGCCCCACTAATACTGCACTACTAGCACTGGATAGGAACCCATGTCCCTGTTATGGGACTTGGACCCATAAGCATGCGGCCAAGAGAAGCACCTTATTGACAGATTATATCAACAGATGTTTTGTATTCCTAGTCTTTGTGTTTTTTTTAATTACCTGCATCGGCAACTGCAGCACTTGCATAGAGGAAGGCAAGCAGTTTAAGTGAAGCCTTCTGGTAGAGCTGCACAACAGTTTCATTCAATGGGTCCTTATTCTTCTCCAACCAGCCATTGATGTTGTAATCCACAATACCAGCGTAATGCACTAAGGAGAAGTGAGCCTCAGCCTTTCCTTTGCTAGGCCTGGGCTTCTGGAAGTTGTTGCTCTTGCCAAGATGCTGCTCATACAGCTTGTTCTTGAAGGAAGTATCTGTAGCCTTAGGGAACATGCACTCCTCTTCAAGGATGGAGAAAATTCCCATTGGCTAGAAAGGAAAGCATTTTTTGGATTAGAAGATAATAAGTTAGAAATTTATAAAATGTTTTGAAATGTGAGCGATTCTACTTGCCTTTTCAATGAGCTCAATGCAAGCAGCCAGATCCATACCAAAGTCAATGAATGTCCATTCAATGCCTTCCTTCTTGTACTCTTCTTGTTCCAAGACGAACATGTGGTGGTTGAAAAACTGTTGCAGTTTCTCATTGGTAAAGTTGATGCACAGCTGCTCCAAAGTGTTGAACTGTATATGTGAAAATGTGAAACTGTGTAAGTAATGTATACATCTCATATTTTCTAGCAGTACTCTTCATATTATGACATGAAGCTCACATCAAAAATCTCAAAGCCAGCGATATCCAGGACACCAATGTAGAATTGTCTTGCGTTTTTAGTATCCAGCTGCTGGTTGATACGGAGCACCATCCACAAGAACATTTTCTCATAGACTGACCTAGTCAGGGCACCAACAGCATTGTACACCTAAAGAAAATGAGAATAATTTATCTGTTGAAGAATTTTTAAATAGAACAGACAGATAAAACAGTACATTTATTCATTCCGGTACATTCCGGAAGAGGCATAGTACTGAGACTGTGCTGGTTTGGGTGCTCAGTGATCTACTGATGGCGAGAGACCAGGGAAAATGGTCCATTTTGGCACTTTTAGATCTGTCATCAGCTTCTGACACCATTGACCATGGGGTGCTGCTTGAGCGCCTGAGATCTATCTGTGGACTTTCTGGGTTGGTCTACAGATGGCTTACATCGTACCTCACTGAAAGAACTCAGAGGGTTACGTCGAGTTTTTTTTCCTCTGATATGATCCTGCTGTCATGTGGGGTTCCTCAGGGCTCAGTGTTGTCCCCTATGTTGTTTACGGTGTATATGCTTCCCCTCGGAGACATTGTAAGACAGTATGGGCTGAGGTTTCATTTCTACGCCAATGATACCCAGCTCTACCTGTCTTTTGCTCCCGACCAGGAAGGAGCAGTCTTGGTATTTAATAACTGCCTCGATGAAATCCAAGATTGGATGAAGTCCAGTTGGTTGAAGTTGAACCCTGACAGAGGTGATGGTTTTGGATCCAGGGCACCAGATAGGGGGGCTGGGGGCAGGCTGTTCCCTAGGGCTGTTCCTAGGAGAAGCTGAGCTCCAGGCCTCTGAACAGGTGTGAGACCTGGGGGTGTTGTTAGACGTGGGACTGACACTTCGAGCACAGGTGTCGGCCATTGTAAAGTCATCTTTTTACCACCTAAGAAACATCTCCAGGATCAAGCACCTTGTTCCTTCCATAGATCTGCCTGTACTGATCCATGCCTTTGTGACCTCATGCTTAGATTATTGCAACTCGCTTTACTTTGGGCTACCGGGGGTTGATATTCATCGCTTGCAGCTGGTGCAGAACTCAGCAGTCCAGTTGTTGATGGGAATTTCAAGATCTGCCCATATTACACCGGTGCTGCGGGAACTGCATTGGCTGCCGGTCCAGTGGCGGAACTCCTTCAAAGTCGGGTTACTGACATACAAAGCCCTACACGGACTGGGCCCTGCCTACCTGAAAGAGCTCCTGGTCCCTTATCACCCTGAATGACCACTCCACTCGGCCGACGAGGAGTTGCTAGAGATTCCGAGGGTGACTTTAAAATCAGCAGGAACCGGGCATTTATGTTGGTGGCCCTGACCCTCTGGAATTCTCTACCCCATCGGATCAGGGAGTGCGCAACTGTGGGGGGATTCAAACAGGCTTTAAAAACTTTTCTGTGGAATAAGGCTTATAGTGAAGATGTTGGCTGACGTTTGTATTTATTGAACGTGATGCTGATTTATTTGTTTTAACTGTTATGACTGTTACGCGCCTTTGTTTGGAAAGGCACACTGTAAATAAAGAATTATTATTTATTTAAAATTAAAAAATAATATGTGATAACTTACCTGTGGGACAGTTTGACCCTTGGTGACATATTCATTTCCAACCTTTACTCTTGGGAAGCACAGTGCTTTCAGCAAGTCAGCAGAGTTCAGGCCCATCAAGTAAGCAACCTTGTCAGCCACTGCTCAAAGAAAGCAAAAGAACAATTACACCCAGATTGATCCCATATAATTAGAATATTAAGATAACACAAACATAATGTACAGTGCCTGGGATCCAGGTTCTTTGTGACAAAATGTTGTACACTCATTATTCAACTATTTAATTGACAGTGAGTGACTTTGGAGGAACAATAATCATTTTTAACTCATTCTGTAATGGCTACATATACCAGCTGAGTTTTCTCTAAAAGCTTATTAGGAAACCATATGGACCATCTAACATAAAGACTATTAGTTTATGATAATACTTTGTCACTAGTGTTTTGCACAAATCGACATCAAGTACTGCTATTAATCTCTTTGCCTTTTATATAACTAATGATGCTTCTCTGGGATAAAGCTGTTTTTTTTATAATATTTACAGTCTGTTGTGTTCAAGAAAGAGACCAGACTTCCAGAACTGGAGAGTGAACTTGTCTATCAACATGACTATGTAGCAAAGATAGTTTTAGTACCCCTGTTTTGACCTACAAATGTACCTCACCCCAATCATGGAGAGACCACTCCAGTGATAGGGTAATTGACACACTGAGCTTGATTTTCAAAGGACCCTTAGATTGCTACAATTTGTGGTGATCTAGGGCTGCAGTCAGAGGGTGCAACCACGACTAAAATGTTTTTTGGGGGACATGGCTGTACCGAGCCATTTGTTCCAACACCAATGCCGCTGGCTATAAAGCACAGCTATAGAAGACTGCATTATTTTTATAATTTATTGCAAGACAAAAGATAGGAGAAAAGCCTTGTCAGTCACAAATTTATTATTTTCCATTTTACTAGAAAAAAAATGTTGCCAGCAGTAGTAGTAGTATTATGGTGGCCCCAGTGTGTGTGTGTGTGTGTGTGTGTGTGTGTGTGTGTGTGTGTGTGTGGTGGGGGACAGACTCCGCTGGACGAAACGCAGAGGCAGAAAATTGAAGAAGGGCTAAAGTGGCACATCTTCAGGTGAGTTTAGACAGGAAGTGGGCACTAAGTTTTAATTCTTATGACATGTTGAAGCAGCCAAGGATAGCACTGTAGCATTTATGTGAGGTAAAAATTAAGGCTGGTAACCTGCTAGTTTTGCTTAGTGCCTTGTGAGGTCCCAGTCTGTAGTCAGTTCAGAAGATGCGCCAGCCTTTAAGGTAAAGGGACACTGTCAACTCCTTTTGCATCATAGTAGTTCTAGCTAAAAACCCACATTTTATTATGTCTTACCTCCTTTAAAATGAATTGATGTTGCTGTTTGTTTTTTCTGCTGCCATTCTTAGTAGAACTGAAATTCATCGTAATGGTTTAATATAAACATTGTTTTGTTTCAAATCCTTGATCAACTCCAATTGCATACTTTATGAGCATTATGAACACCCCCAAACAATGCAGTCACTCTTGATGCAATAGCCTCCTCTCTTCTCACTGCATTATGAGTGGCTAAACTGAGTTGAGTGTATTCCCAAGTCCAGGAAAGATGCAGTGAAGTTCATCAAGGAGTGTAAACATACATGTGTTGGTGTGGTAATACCAGTATAGTGGGTAGTCTGTTTTCCAGTTTTAAAAAAGAAAAATAGAATCACAGTCAAAGTACCAGCTACATCAGCAATCTTCACAGACTGTGAGCAATCATAAAATATGTTTTTTTTTTTAAACTAGGGGCACTTTGAGGCCTGAGGGGGTTGACAGTGTCCCTTTAATGTTTTTAAAACTGGAATCTTCAACAACAATTTATATTATCTTTATACGTGCAATTTGAATGCCTCTTATTGTTATGGCACCTTCGTCTAAAGTCCTTTGTGCCAGAACGGCTCAGCTTCACCTCACCGTTTTCTCACCCAAAGAACAGAGAACTCAAGACCACAAGAGACACATAACTGTACACACATTTAAACGTAAGTTACTGGTTTGAGCAACTAGAGATGGTATGGCAAGGCGGGAGAGCAGCTTGTGGGGCTGAGCAATTATTAAAAAAGAGAACAACAAAAGTTGGCGGTGCTGTAAAACCAGATGTCTTTCCTTTGTAAATAAACTGGAGATAGGAATGGAGAGACCCAAAAAGATCAACAATTGTCACTGCTCATACGTGCGACAGAAGCTTACTAACATGTTAAACTACTTTCTTTTAAGGACTGAAACCATACATTTCTGATTAACATATGCTGTTGGATCGTTTTTTCTAAACTATAGCCATCCTCACTGATACCAGCATCTGGAGGGGACTTTTTGTATTTTTTGATCTGACAAACAGCTGCAGCCTGCAGAATTGTTTGGTGCTTTCACCTATAGATATGACTGTAGTCTAAACTGAAGGCTTCCATGCAAAAAAGGTCAGATAAAGCATCTGGACTAAAAAATGCCTACTTGATGATAATCAAGTACACTGGGCATATTGTAGGAGCCTAAATATGAAAACTATACAGAGTTAACATCTGCTGAGCTATATCATGTACAGCTAGTGTCTCCCACATAACCTCATTTACGTGAAAGAAATTAAAAAAAAAAAGCACATAAAGAATTATTTCACACTGAGGCAAAACAGACAGCAGCTACAGTGTCTGAGAAATATGGTATAGCCACAGACAGACCCAGTTGTAAATACGACACACTCTGTCTTTCTCTCTCGCTCTTTCTCAAATGAAACAGCCAGTGTTTATGCTACTGTAAAAAGAGCAGGCTATGTGCAACCTAAAATGAAAAGTCAAATTTCATCTGCTCCCAATAAGATGTAACTAAGCATGTGGTAATATTCATGTTTCTCTATGAGCAATATATTTTTTTTCTTTTCTGAAGTCTGGGAAGGGGGAAGTGGTGTGAATAAAGAAGCTCTAATATATGTACTGTATCACAATGGGTGATGATCTAAGGTATATGTCTAACCTGACTTCACCGAGTGCAACTGCAAACGCTGAAGTTCCAATTGGGAGCTCTGGGCATAGGCATTCCTGTCTGTCCTAGCAAAAAGAAACCAAGCTGACTTTTTTCAACAAGCAAAGCTCACTGATTTCCACTTTTACTCTTGGTCTCTGTCAAACTGCTAGTGTTTTTTTTTTTTTTAGAAAAAAAAAATCTGAAAGAACCCCATGTAATAGATTAACTTGCAATGCCAACGTAGAATAGCTTCATTCACTGCAGATTGTGGCCTTGGCTTGTTTGTGGGCAAATATGTGCATGAAAATAGGAGGACCTGAACCTTACAGTCATAAATGACAATCAAGAAAGACTCAGACTGACTTGGAAACATAATAACCAAACAAAATCACTAAGCTGCAAGACATATTTTAAAGAAATAAAATGAGTAAGAGACACATCACAGTGACGTTATTATATCTGAACTTAGTAAAGGTATGACTGAGTCACTTAATAAAAAAATAGTGTTTACATTTTTTATTAATTTAGCAGTCCAGTATCCCTAGACTGCAGACTTATTTCGAAGCTTGTTAAAAATAATGTGTTGCTTACACTAACTACTATACAAACCATGTATTTTTGGAAGTGATAGGGAGTACTGGTATCTGATGGGCTGCTAAATTAAGAATTTAAACAGGATTTTTTAGTATTCAGTGGCTCAGTCCTAACTTTACTGAGTGCAGACAAAATACATTCACTGTGGTGTAGCTCTTACTCATGTTATGTATCTCCCTATTTTCTGCACCAGTATATTTCTTGCTCAGTTAGAGTGTATTAGAGATTTGGACACACCACCATGTTTTTTGTCTATCTTAATTTAAAGAAATGCCTTTACCTTAGGCTTAGGGTTGTCAGTCACGGTGCAGCAATGGTTAAGGCAGCGCTGCAGAGATAAGACAGTCAGGTCCAGGGTAGCTACCAGCAGGCATCATGAATGGGGGCTGATGTTTAACACACAGTAATATTTTATACCCCTTTACTGAATGCTGAAAGTGAGGTGTGGGTGTACCAGACACATGTGCTTTTACTGCTCTGTTAAGGCGTCACCAGACTGCACTTCAAAATCCACATGCCAGCACAAAAAGTTGATTCTGCAGCATTCCCTGACCTTATGGGGCAAACATTATTCTGCTCAACTGTTTGTTTTCATGGCTGTTTTACTGCTTCGAGTTGGAGACATAAAAGCTAAATTTCTCAAGCTCGTCTCCTGATTCCACGTTACAGTTGCACTTTAATTAACAGGATCTTGTCTGAGTGTGTTGTGAATTATGCTGTTCATGCAGCTTAAAAACAAAGCCCAAAGTGTTGGGTGGGACATGATGAATGGCTGAAATAATAGAGGGGGACAGGTTCCCCCATTCCCCCAGTGCATGCACCCATGGCTGCAGTGAACTCTGGGTGCATCAGAGACTCTGCGCCCAGTTTTGTAAAAAGAGGGTCCCTGGCCCAAAAACCCAGGAGCTGCTGCACCAGCAGGCTAGTGCCAAACAATTGTTGCACCTGTGGGAATTGCTACAGGGATCTGGCTTCCTCCACCTAGCACAACAATAGAGGGGCCAGGATGGTTGGGCGGTGTATGTGAAACGTGCTTTCCTGCTTTCCAGCAGGGGTCCGGGGCAGAAGGGGTGCCACAGAAGAAGTTGGGGAGATGGTGGGCATGTAAAGGAATGATGTGGCAACTGACAGGGTGCCATTTATATAGCTATAAAGCCAATGGGATGATGCCACTTGGGGCCATGGCAGTGTTTATCCCTTAAATCCCCCCCCAGTGGTAACATTCTATTGGATTTATAGCTCTACAAACAGCACCCCACTGGGTGCCACATCATCCCCTCACATGCTCACCATCTCCCCAACTCCCCCATGGCACCCCTGTGCCCCTTCTGCCCATAAACCCCACTTTCAGAGCCCCCCCAATTTGTCACATTGTGTGGCATTGGCACAAGGCACTTAGACCACCTCATGACTGATCTAAGTTAAGCCCCTTGCTGCACCCATGGCAAGGCTTCCAAACTACGAAAAGGGGATGGTACAGCCCCAAAATGGTGCAAGTCCCCTTGTCACCTGGTGCTCCCTGCTGTATGTCACAAGGGTGGTGCAGTTCCACTGTGGTGCAGCACCTCCCCCTTTTCGAACAGACCACGTTTGAAAATTATGAATGATGCATCTTTTGTTGCAAGGTGCCACTTATGTAATTTATGCTTGACACAGGAACCTTGCATCATTCCTCAGGCTTTGAAAATAGAGTCCACTGTGTATCTATTCTTAGCTTCTCATGTGACACTGCTTACAACAGTATCTATTGGTGTTAATTCTGATGAGGGATTTGTGATGTGAACAGTTGGAACTGGCTGGGGATGGGGTACCACAACTTTTTTAAACTGACAATAAAGTCAGCCAGGTGGCATGGAGGGCTGAGGCATCCATGCCTTACCTCCTGCCATGCTGGCAACCCATGTTCATGGTGTCAGTGGGTCATCGGGGGTCAGCCAGGGAGGGATAGGATCGAGTGTCTGAAGGACTGCTGTCCTCTCCCTGGGAGGGTGGTTTGGCAGTCCCACCACATGACTACCTCCAGGTGAAGGCCTGAGGGTAGGATGGGCTAGGGACGCCAAAAGAAGGGAAGGTGCTGCATGATATCTGCAGTGTGTGTGCACCTCCATGCATGCATGCTGATGTGTGTGTGCCCCAGCAATGGGGAGGAGAGGAGAAATTGGCAGAACCCCTCCCCACAATGGCTAGATTATGACCAACCCCCCAAGGGTTCTGCACCCAGTGGCCTGGCACAACTACAGCCCTGTGGCAGCAGGGCACACAGTAAAGGTAAGTGCCAGAGGAACCAGGGTGATGGGGCTGGGGGCTCAGTCAGAAAGGGGCCATCAAGGAAGGAGGAGATAAACTGACTAATAAAGTTTAAGAAATGCAAACCTTCAGTGCCGTCTGGCTCAGCCTGCTCCTCACGCTGCTTCTGCTTGAACTTCAAGTTGCCGTGATGCATGAGTGCACCGGTTAGTTTGTAGATTCCAGCCTTTTCTTCATTAGTGAAGCCCAGGATGTCAATGGCTTCCTGTAAGGTAAACAGAGATGGTAAGAGCTTTGTAATATGTTTATTTTTTTTGTTTTGTTTTTTTACTTGAAAGCTCTGTTCCTTGTTGTCCTGCTTACATCAGTTGCCATTAATTCCTCTTCATCATTGATACTTTTCACAGTGATCTCACCCTTACTGCAGAAAGGGAAGTCATACGGGTTGGTAGTAATCAGCAGCATCTCTGCAAAAGAAGTATACATATACTGATATAGCCATTTCAAACACAGTATATTTCAGTGTAGATTACAAACCAATGAGTATGGTGCTAGTACACAGGTACATGTGTCATCTATTAAGGATTGAACTGCAGCACATAAACATAGAAAACTATCAGAATCCATTATAGTGAGAAATGTGGTGCTGGGTGTAGATAACATTGGTGATAGCTCTAGCTTTCAGATATTTTAACTTCTGCCTGTAGAACTAGCAGAGTGTGCTGGATGCCATTTTATTTTAATATTTCATTCAACAAATGACAGACTCAGAAAGGCTGCATCATCATAATATTGAACTGTTATGTCAGCACTGAATATGAGTCCATGTGCTAATATATAACTTGAACCCACATCCATCTGGCTAAGGTGCAAAGATACTTCTACATGCCACTTCATTTCATGCTTTAACCACTAAGAAGCATGGTTATGCTTCTACATTCTACTGGAATGTCCCTGACATGAGTCTATAAGAAAAACCTGATTAGGAGCATTTCCTAGTAACAAACAAATAGAAAACTGGGAACTTGTGATAATACTAATGACAAGAGAAGACTCAAGAGTATTTAGAGAGAGTTGTAAATTATCTATGTGCTGTAATGAAAATTAGAAAACAAATTGCCATTCTTGTTTAGTTAGGTATTTGATTTTTAAAACATACCATCATAATGAATAAAGATGTTACTTACTGTCAGTTTACAAACTGTATCACGATATTTCTACAATGTCACTTAGATACCAACTATGATTATATTATCATAATTTTGAACTTTATGGAAAATTGCAGTTAAGAAGACTAGATGGTTACTGTACTTCTAATGCTCAGAAATGAGCAACCTGTCTGTCTATATTTGGATTTACTGTATTTAGTCTGTTGTTACACTGAACGTTACATCCCGTTCCCAGGCTCAGCTAAATGCAATACACTGCTAAGCACCTTATTTGTCCTAGACTTTTATTCTGATTTAACAGATGTAAATATATGCTGAAATGCACAGCTTGTAAAGTGTTCCTGAAATAAGATTTGCTGATGCATATTTATAGGTGTATGTTGGTGTTTTATAATATTTTAATATGACAGCATTGTACTGACACTTTGTTAGTCAAACAATTTGAACTGAACTGGTCATGCTTTTCACATGCATAATTAAAAGTGTAAAACTTTAGATAATCTAGACAGTGAAGCTCTTACAAAAAGGAACAGAGCATTACCAATAAGTTCTGGTTTCCTGTTGCTCGGAATTTGGTAAAAGATGTGGTAGCATCTTTCAGTTGGAAGCTGGCCTGTTACTCTAGACTTCTCCAGCAGGTCTGTGGAAAAGAAAATATTTAAACATAATCTGTAAAATACGAATGCAGATAATATTCTAAGATGTGTTGAAGAAAACCTATTATCTTACAGGTTTCAATATCAGCAGAAGCCAGTTTTCCTGTGGTCCCAAAATGGATTCTGATAAATTTACCCTATGGATTACAGATTACAAGCATTTAGGATAGGTATATTTCCATTTTAGTTTACATTTATCTTACTGGCAATGGTTTAACCTGTGTAGCATAATTAAAGTGAGACAACTTACAAAACGAGAGGAGTTGTCATTTCGCACTGTCTTGGCATTCCCGAAGGCCTCCAGCAGTGGGTTTGCCTGGATAATTTGATCTTCCAGGGTTCCCTAAAAAAAGTTTTGCATATTAGTAATGAATTTTGTCAAATGCAGTTAAGTAACTTGAATTGCACAATCATTTTTTACCTACCTTTATTTTTCCTGAAGCCTGTGGCTCCTGCTTCTTTTTGTCTCCAACAGCTGCAATTGTTGCAAAGTACTGGATGACACGTTTCGTGTTCACAGTCTTTCCAGCACCAGATTCTCCACTTTGGGTAAAAGAGAAAATAGAAACAAATGATATAAATACTGTATCTGCACAAATAACATCTATCGATTACAGATACCGTTTGCCTTTCATTCATTATACTTACGTGATCAGGATAGACTGGTTTTCGCGATCTGTGAAAGTATAAAATCCTCATGCTTAATATATAATTGTGATATGTGGCACTGAAAGTGAACAGAAACACTAATACAAAATTAAATTTACCAGTTAACATGGCCTGATAAGCATTGTCAGAGATGGAGAAGATGTGTGGTGGAGCCTCCTGACGTTTCTTGCCTCTGTAGGCATTAACCACCTCTGGGTTGTACACTGGTAACCACTTGTAGGGGTTTACAGTGGCACAGAACAGGCCAGAGTAAGTCTGGAATGAAAAGATAAGATATATTTTTTATTCCCACTTGATGGCAGTACAGTGTTAGAACTGTGGACTGACTTATGCATATCTTGGGATACTGAGCCATCTCAAATTCAGGTTGTAATTATTAAAGATCAACTGTCTGGTAAGATAAAAAGCTTAAAAACTCTTAATTTACACCAGTAATGTTTTAACTTTATCATTTCCTAGTTAAGTGTTATATTTGTTCGCTTTCCCATGCTGTTGATCTACTTAATACTGCAGAAAATGTAGTACTTATTTCACTGAGTGGTTCAAAATGTATCTGACTCTCCTCTGCTAACCACACAATTGCTGTTTGTGACATCACGGTCTGCCGTCATGGTGAGCATTATGATGTCATAAACAAAGGCACTGTGAGGTTAACAGGGGAGAGGCTAATGTTTTCAAATGTTTTCTATACAGATTTTTTAGATGGTCTACCAAGATCTTGGGAAGGAACATTGACAATGGAAAAATGTATTCTCTAGTGAATTGTAACAGCTGAAACATCTTACTTATGAAAGCACATACTTAAGTGCAGAGTTGCTCTTTAAAGATTAACTATCACATCCACTCCTCCAAACCAAAGTTTCAATATGGATAAAAAAAGATTTATCCTTGCTGGCCTGGTGGCACTGAGGGTTGAGGTGCTGGATGCCACACCTTGCACCACACTGGCGACCAGAGTTCGGGAATGAGCTCGGGTTGTCGGGGGTCGGCAGGGGAGGACTGGGATCAAGCATCCGTAGGAGTGCCCTCCCAGTCCTGGGGAGGGTTTGGGATTCCTCCAATGCACTGGTGACCCCTGGTGGAGGCTGGGGCTTTTGCAGTGCATGGCAGCAACTTGGGGATTGAAGTGCGGCGGACGTCTTCTGGGTGCATGCAGGAACGCTCACAAGCTGGGCGGGATGTCACTGCATGTCCGCGCTCAGGGAGAAAAAATCAAGAATCTCCCTCTGCCTTCGAGTGAGATGACTGTGAACATAAGCATGCCAACCCACCACATGCCCAATGTCGGCTGACTCTCCGCAACTCCCTGGGGTCTGGGGGCCTATCTGTGGAGCTGGAGAGCCCCAGATCTGGCTTACTCGATGTAGCCTCAGAGTCGTTGGTTCAGGCGGGAGGTTAGTGAGGCGACTGCAGATGGGACCCTGAGAGATGCCCCGAAGGTAGGGTGCATAAATAAAGCATACCAAAAAAAAAAAAAAAGATTTCTTCTAGGAAGAAACCCTGGCACTGAGAGATTCCAACTCTGAAATGCAGCTCCCATGTCCATGAGCTAAGCTTTGGACCTCACATTAGAAGTAAAAGGTCCTAACCCGGGAATTTAAGACTCAAGATGTGAAGCCAAACTGTGCCCCTTAATAAAACTTGTAGTTTCAACTAATAACTGATTTAGTATCTAGCAGGGACAGATGAGCAATCTCAAAGAATAATACAACACAACACTCAAACTGATGAGATGGGGTTTGTTTTAGACATGGATCCCCTGATCAAGCACTCACTAATTTTCTGATTCTAGTCAACTCCTTATTTTAAACGATCAGCTATCATCACAGTACTAGCCTTGAATTCTAAATAAAGTGCAATATTTGGCAACTTTCCAAAGAGCATGAACTACATGTGTACATCTCCACTACGCTATATGTTAGGACTATACTACTGATTCAAGACCAGTGAGTTTCTCCTCTGGTGAGAAAAAGCAGGAAGTAAAATATTAGTACAGTATGTACAAGAGACAGACAGAATATTTACTTACATAGATCATCCAGGCAGAATAACGCTCTTTGAGGTTGTACAGCACAGATGGTTCATTTAGATGGGTCATCATGGCCATGTCTTCAATTTTGTCGAATTTGGGGGGGTTCTGGGGGAAGACTTGATCATCTTTAACAGTCACAGTCTGGAACAAAATGATAAAACTAAGGTTATGGAAAGTTTCCATGTAATGGGCTCAGTGAAAACATGTCATCCATCCTTTCTCTGTAGACTTACCGCCCCAGCATCAGTTTTCACGGTGATTTTGCCACCTTCCCTGGCTGTGACTATTCCCTTTACATACGCCTCTTTGGGATCTGCCACAAAGCACGTGTTCTTGGCATCAAAGGGCCTGCTCTGCGCCGCAATTCTCTCCTTCTCAGACTTACGCAAGAACTGCGCAGCCTCGCCAAAAACCGCCATTTCTGAATCTGAACTCATGACTGTAGTTTACTATTAAAAAAATGTAAAACAAGTTAGAGACATCTGGGGGAGGTGTTTCTCATTATGACCAGAAACATATTTTTGTCTTACTATAGTAGGAATCTCCCTGAAGGGGTTGAAAGTAAGACTCTTAGGGACAGTAAAGTAAGGGAATAACCAACAGTGTGGGAGATTACTAAGTAATGACTGAATGCCTTGGGAGGACTGTGAGTCACGAGGAGCAGATTTTGGTCAGCAAGGGAATGAATGGGGTTTCGGGGAGCTGGCACTATGAAGTGAATACAGCCTGTCATTATATTGCACCTATTTAAGCTGAGAGCTACTGTTTATTGACAAATATCAGTCTAACATGAAATGATAACATTTATTTTGTTTTAGTTGACCCAGAAAGGTGGGTTAGACAATTCTGCCTATTTTCAACCTCATCCTGAGGCAGGGGGTGGAGATATAGAGTCAAACTGACATACTGAATCAGGTTAAGCTGTTGGTGGTATTTTTGGTAAATGAAAGAAATTTGGCCAGGATACCACGGAAGTTTCCCTACAGTTTTGAGAAGTGCCACTGGATTTTTAAAAACCACCAGAAAAGACCTCAGTTTAGTGTCTCATGAGAAAGACGGTACCTTAGGAATGCAGCACCACCCTCAAGCTGCACTGCAGTGACAGTATTAGGATTTACTACAAGTTCCTGGGGTGGGACTAGAACCCACAACCTTCCACTTATCCTACCACAGAGGTGAGCATATAACCTGCTGAGCCACTGACACTGACATTCATGGAGGTGCCAAAGTCTAGTGGCTTAAGGACAGACTTGGGGGGAACTAGGAGGCCCAGTTTCATATCCCACCAGAATTATTTACACAATGTGTGACCTTGAGCTAGTGACTTCAGCTCTCAGTGCTTCAGTCCACCCCACTGTAAAACTGGGTAAAAGCAGGACACCACTGAATATAAGATACTGTACTGCATCCAGCTGCACTAACCTGAGTCAATAACTTGTATATAAAATACGGAGATAGTCAAGTAACTTGTTAGAGAGCCAGCTGTATGCCTCGCACTACCAGCTATGACAAAGGTAATACTGAAATTAAGTTATGCTCACTCATTCTGCCCCCTCCCATAGTTAGTTCTCAGACCTTATACGGGAAAGGAGATCTAATTCAGACTGAGCTCATCGCAGGCCTGCACAGCTATTTTATTTTGTTTTTAAGATAGGCTGAACATTCTGAGAGAAAGCAAATCAAAGCTTTGAACATGAAGGCAGATGTGGATTTAATAACTCATTCAAGAGCGCAGCCAGGATTCCTATTTTTAAATGTGTTGAAAACACTGAATCGGTTTCATTCTTTTGTGATTTGTTTCCGTTTCCCCAGGGTTGTATGACATGTCTAGAGAAGAAATCTGGACTTAGTGGTTCATTTTGTAACTACTCTCCTTGCTCATACAGTCACCATCCCCATATCCAGTGACTTGACATGCTTAAACAACTGATACAGCTTGGGTTACAAGTGTCCATGCCAACATGAAATGATGAATGCAAAAACATGAATTAGAAGGAGCCTTACCTCCTAGTGCAGCAACCCAGAGTGAAAAAGCTACCGTTACTCTGTAAAAGAAATTGAAAGCGTGAACTCCATTGCAAGTGCATAACAGTTCCTCATAGCTTTTATTTCTTTCAAAAACAATGATAGACCACGTGGAGGATTCACAGTTACTAGGATGTGTAGGGAATCCCTGTGGGTGATTTTTCCTGTCACACAAAATTTTCACTGAGGTGCCACATAATTTGCTAACACAGCACAAATACACTTAAAGTTAGCAACAAACAGTTGCATCAGGGTAGTAGCTTTATCAATGCTGATTTAAGAGTTTTCAGTGCAATACTACTTCTGTAATGCCTATTAAATTTTACTGTGCCTTCCTCATCCTTTGTAGTTAATTTTCTATTGTACTGTAGTTTTATCTTATTCATCCTCCCACAGATTTATACTGCAGCTGTAAGCAGCTGGAAAACCAGGTGGCAGTGTGGTCTAGTGGTTAGAGCACCATCTTGTGAATCAGATTGCAGGTTCAATCCCTGCTAGAGCCAAATATTTGCTTTGTGACCTTGGGCAAGTCACTTAACCTTCCAGTGCTCCAGCACATCCAGTTGCAGAATAACAGCAACATGCCACTGGAAATGAGAGGTTGAATCTCAGTTGGGCTATATTGAGTAAATGATTGATTAATAAAAAGGTTATTTTTATACAGGTACAAACATTAGAGATTGAAAACCTCTGTTTTCAAAGTAAATCCTCTACAGACAGTAAAAACTGTCACATATAACAAATACTCAGAACCACATAATAAAATTACTACATATAGATCAGTAGGGCTCATACAGCTTGCACACAAATCACCAATTCAATAACCAATATCAATTTAGCATTCATGCTTTTTCTGCAAAGATTTCCTCAACACTGTCTGAAATTCAGTTTTTTGTACTACTATTTCTTATTTCCATAGGGAATTTATTTATTTATTTAGATTCTGATAACTGGGTAAGCTCACTGAGACCAGAGGTCCCTTTTTCAGGAGCGACATGGATTAGTTACAGACAATAATTACATATATTGCAGGGGGGCACACAGTAGTACATACATTGGTAGGAGTACACACTAGCTGGAGCATAAATTGGATAGGGTATAGAGTACATTACAGAGCATGTCAGTTACATACACATAATAACATAGCAAATTAAATCAGACATATGACAACTTTATTCCATGTCTTAGCCAAACTAGCCTGTAATGTGGCTTCACCTAACTTGTTGCAGATTTTCAGGAGAACCAAATCTAGTTCACAAACCCTCAAACTATACTAGTTCTTGCCTGTATTGCAAGAAAAGGTTATCAACAGTAGCAATGGGTGATTAACTTTAGCTTTCAATAACCCAAAACTCCAAGATAGCCAGTTGTACATTCTCTTTTCTTCTGGTTCAAGCCATCCTAAATCAGAATATGTTTAAAAAAGCAACAGTTTATAAGTTCTAGTCTACCTTCCTGGGTGACCAGTATAATCAGTATACATCTTGACTTAAATCGCAATGTATGAGATAAACAAAACTAAATGGACAAACTACACTATTTTAAAGGCCCAAAAGAAATGTTCATTATTTGTAAACTGTGTAGTAAAATTATACTTTTGAAGTAGGTTTTGGCTAAAAATGTCTCGTTCTTGTGGAAAAATTAAAAAATCTATCATGACCCATGACCCTTACACAGACACATAGACATTTTCTGTTGTTATCCTGATTTTGTTTTCTACCAGCAGCTGTCTCTTGCACCCTCAGGGCTGTGCTATCGGAGAAATATATGGAAAAATATTTTCAAGTATGGCTATTTAAAGGAGTTCCAGAACCAGGAGCAGGCTGTGATGCTAGCCAGCTCTATGCATTTCGCAGTTAAATGTCTGCTCCTAGTCAGCAGGAAACCCTCAGAATTTTCTAATTTATCAGTTCTGTTGTTGTTTCCCCTTATAGCAAACTCTACAATATGGTGCTTGCCTGAGACTGATTCCTTCAGTATCACTGTCAGAATTCTGGGCAGTCCATTGTTGAACAGTAATTAAAATTGGCCACCACAGATGGAATGAGTAGCTGCCGTTTTATTTATTTATTTATTTATTAAGTTTCGTTGTCTGGGTAGGCCCTCTGCCTCTTTGTCAGGGACGACCCTGAACAAATTACATTTATGGCAACATAACATGGTAAAAAATAAGTGGTCGGGTTCTGGCAGCAAAGTGCCTCAGCTTGTGGCAACTGTGGCTATGCAACAGTCAGATGGCACATATGGATGGTGACCTGCAAGCTGCGGGGCAGCCATGTGCCACTCTAAGAGGTCCCTGGTGGCTAGCAAGCACCCCCAGACCCAGTACCCTTTATATCATAATCACTTCCCCGATGGTCTAGCAGACCCCCTAGCCCCAATCCCAAATGCATACTTATTAATCACGACCCTGGTGGTTTAGTGGATCCCCCATCACGGATCTGCCTGCTTCGTAATATAAATAAATCATTCCCTGGTGGTCAAATGAACCCCCACCCAGCAGGCACTGCCTACCACCCCACTCCCCATTCCCATCCCAGAGTGGTCAACCAGCACAGCCTTCTCTCCACCTTGGCTGACTGCCCTCTGAGCTATCAATGAGCACATTCTGTATACAGAAAGCACTCATTGATTGACAGCTCACTCACTGAGATGTTAATCAATGAGTGTGCTACTGTCAGTATGAACTCATTGATAGCACAGTCGCTAGCCAGCCATGGTGGATAGAAGGAGTTGTGCTGGTCATCAGTTTCGAGGGATGGGATGAAGGCAGTGGTGGGGCACTTACTGCTGGGGTCCTGGGCACCAGGGAATGATTTATTTATATTATGTGGGCAGATCCTGGATAGGAAGGGGTCTACTACATCACCAGGGCAGTGATTACTATGTATACATTGGGATCAGGGACTGACATAAAAGGGGATTGGGGGGGATGGGGAGGCCCTGGCACATGTTCCCTCCCACCCTGGGAAGGCTCCAAGAGTGGCTCAAATGCTCTGACCCTCTCAGGGGGTAAAATTCTAAGTACTCTTAATATGGGAACTTAAGAATTTTGCCCTCTGGGATGGTTTAGAGAATCTGAATTAGGGGATGTGGCAACTTGCATCTGCCAAATGCCCCACAGCAACATGGCACAGCTCATCTTGTGCCACAAGAATGGCACAAGCCCCCTTTGGTGCACACAGCCTGTGGTTGATGCAGGCTGCATTTGAGAATCACTTCTGGAGCATCTTTTGGTGCAAGGGGCACTCTGCCCCATCCAGAAGCTTTGAGAATCATGCCCAAGAAGTCAATAAGCAATACAAGCTATAGCAACACTAAGATACTGTATAAACATAGGCCATATGGTTAGAAAACTCTGGATCTATACAACTTGGAATGCAGCTAGGAACTAACATATAGACAGGTCTTAGGATAGTAGCTTATAGTACAGCAGATTCATAAGGAACTGCAGTAACAAGTCAGAAAAGGAAAAATACTGACCAAGTAGGAACAATTCAATGAATGCAAGTGCACAGACTATGCTTAAGGAGAACTGTCTTGAGCCTGACTTGTCGGAGAAGACTCTCATCTCTTCATACAATTCAGCTTGTATCTCATATTTTACCTGTATTTATTGTTCACTTTTTGTTTGTTTGTTCATTTCTTGGGACTTTTGTAGGAAAATAGGAAGTTTGAGCCTTAGGGCTAGATTTTCAAAGGGCCCTTAGATCACCACAATTTGTAGCGATCTAGGGCTACGGCAAACTCTGGGTGCATCAGGGACCCTGTGCCCAATTTTGTAAAATCAGGGGACCGCACACTGAAGACCCAGGAGCTGCCTCAGCTGCGCCAAATATTGGGCACACCTGTGGAGTTTGGCGAAGGGATCCGTCAACACTACATGACACGCAGTGTGTGTGTGTGTGTGTGTGTGTGTGTGGAGACCCTGGATGAAAAGTGGGTAACAGGGGCTGCAGGAGTATTGAGTGTGCAACATTTGTAAATATGTATCAGAGTTTTGTAGAACCAAGAACAGGGCTGAAGAAAATCAAAAATGCTATATTCACTGCAGAACACCTTTTGTTGTTTATGCTGCAAGGTGCAGCTGCATAATGCTGCATAAATTGTAAACTGTTACTCACTGAAATGCAGAGTCCAGGAGCATGTAGAGTCCAGGACCCTACCTGGTCCCCTCAGCTGTCCTATACACTCTATGGCACCTCTGCCAAGTGCCTCCTCCACTCCATATACCTGCTGCTGTGCTCCTCTTGTGCCAATTCCCTAAACAGAAGTGATTCAGCATCATTAAAATGCAGACCTGGTGTATTTTCAAATTTTTTGTTCCAAGATCACTTTTACATGCTCCTGGACTCTGCATTTCAGTGAGCAACAGCTTACAATTTATACAGCATTATGCAGTTACACCATGCAGCATAAACAACAAAAGGAGTTCTGCAGTGAATATAGCATTTTCGATTTTATTCAGCTCCGTTCTTGGTTCCACAAAACTCTGATATATATTTACAAATGTTGCACCTGTTGCACCCTTGATGCCCTTGCATCTCCCGTTCCCCACCTTTCCAGCCCCAAAGCTTACTTGCCGCCCTGCCAAGCAGTGGCGCAGGGCACTTAGATACCTCCTGGTTGGCCTTAGTGGAGCCCCCTGTTGCAGCCATGGCTGGCTTGCAAAATTGCAGAAAAGGGGATGTTGCAGTCCCACCGTGGCGGAAGCCCCCCTTGTGACCTGGCACACCCTGCTTTATGGTGCAAGGCTTGCGCAGTGCCTGTTTGGTGCAGTGCCTCCCCTTTTTGATGCAGCCCACATTAGAAAACTGGGAGTGCCACATCTTTTGAAGCCAGGTACCACTTTCATCACTTACTATATGTTTGAGGCAGGCACCTTGTGTCACACTCAGGGCTTTGAGAATTGAGCTCTTAGACTTTATCTGCTCCTGCTGCTTCTCTACAGCAGGAGCCATTATCCGTCCATTCCCCAACATATGCATTTCCTCGGTGATCCTGCATGATGTCACAGGCAGAGGATTGTAACTTAAAGGAGAATTGTGCTGAACCTGTAAGTAATGTTTCCCAGGAGAAACCATTTTTTTAAGCACTGGCTCAAATTCTGTTACTGCTCTAGCTATCCAGGCTTTTTAGTTATCTTGTCGGGTGTTCATAAGTTACATGCTGCTGGTAAGAACCATTTTAGAACTGTATGATGTAGTTTCTGTCCCTTTTCTACTTTTCTTTAACTGCCACAATGCATCCATTTTCTACAATAGAACTCTGTGGGTGAAAGGGACATGAACTGCATCATTCAGTTCTAAAATGGTACTTCTCACCAGATTGTAAAGCAAAAGCACCTAGTGAGGTTACTAAAAGTATTGTACAGACAGAACAATAACAGTATTATAATAATTGAGAAGCATTTTCTCCCATTAGGAGACCCTGTTATAATTCACCATTATAACCAGTTAGTTGTAACAGTGAACATGTGCTGGGTTTCCCCTCGCTCCACGCGTGCCCACACTGCCTCCCTCGTGCACCCCGTGCTTCAGCCTGACCATGCTATTGAACTAGTACTACTGGCACCACTGGCCATACTGTGTTCTATAATTGCTGGGTTGTGTTTCAAGGTGAGAAAACACTACCCAGCAATTATAAAGAACAAAACATAGGGAAGTGTGTAAAGCTTTCATAAACCCTTCAAGTTTCACTCTTGGGATTTATGTAGCATTCCACACCTCGGTGTGTGTAAAATTCTTGTTATACACACCTCCAATGAACTATTCTATACCTTACCAGTCAGGGCTCCAGATAAGGCGAGTACCAACCTGTTTTACTCACCTCATTTTACGAAATACTCTTCAAAAATGTTTTTTTAATGAGTACCAATACTCACCCAACATTTGTAAATGCTCTGCATTCCATATAAAACTGCTTCATAACATAACTGATAATTCAAAAGAAAGTGTTTTCCAGATTTACAGCACTCATACATATCCCAATTTTGTTTTACTCGCTATATTTTAAAAGTGGTGAATTACTCCTACCTGCCAGCATTATCTGGAGCACTGGCACCTGATCAATTCTTATCTAGACAAAAACCTACATTGTTTTAAAGAATGTTCTTCTTAGTCCATTCCGTTCAGACATTTGTACACATTTGAATGTGGTTTTACTCCCCACTTTCAACTGAGGAGTACAGTACTCATCCCAAAAACTCTTATCTGGAGCCCTGTTACCAGTACTTAAAAATCAGCTTCTATTGGGAAAACTGTTTACAGGCTCAGCACAGTTCTGCTTTAAAGAGAAACTCTTTATTACTGTAAAAAGCTTAATTGCTTTCTAGTTATTTGTTATTTTCTTTTCCCTGCTGCTGGTCTACAAACTAATGGAGCAATTCTTTCACAGAGTCTTTCAAAATGTATCTGACTCTCCCCTGCTAACCACACAACTGAGGTTTGTGACCCCACAGTCTGTTGTCGTGGTGAGCAGTATGATGTCATAAAACCAAGGAACTGCAAGGTTAACAATGGAGAGTCAAATGTTTTCAAATTTAATCTATACAGACTTTTTAGCTGGACTACCAAGATATGCTATAAATCTTGGAAAGAGAAAATTGAAAACGAAAAATTGTATTATCTGATAAATTATAATCTTATTTATGAAAGCACATGTGAAGTGTACAGTTGTTCGTTAACATGTGAGCAAGCAGCAGATGCATGTCAAATCCAATAGGCAAAGATACCACTTTTTAAACATGTCTACTTAGTAACGACAAATCAAAATACATGGATTATTGGCTAAATTATTTTTATCTAACTAGCTATACCTTCCAAAGTTCTTCCAAGTGAAGAGTCAACAGCTATTTAAATACACAGCTAAAGGAAAAATAGCAGTAGATCCACAGACTCCGAGCCAAAGCATCAGTCTCACTTCTATGGAATGTGCAGTTTGAAAGGCAGATTTCTGCATCATTATCAACCGACACCGAAGAGAAAACGTTTCAAGGTGTGCAGTACAAATATTCTGATGAATTTGTACTGTCCCTTCCAAATCAATAACTGCTGATATGACATCTGCTGTCAGGCTCTTAGCATTAGCACCCTAGACTTACAATTCATATTGACATATTCAGTAAACAAAGCATAGGAATGTGCATCTCTAGAAAAGCAGGTTACTTACCTCCAAGAATCACTTGTCCAACTCTGGTCCTGCCTTTCTTTTTATACCCTATCTTTTGCTGAGGCAAGCAGCAGCATCCTCTTACTGTACTCTAAGTAAGGAAAACAAGACATCCCCCTTACATTCTTTGTTACTGACAGCCTGCCACCTCTTTGTTACTGTATTATCACTATTAATAACCCAATCAAACTACTGACTTTATATGTCCAACTCCTAAGGGGACAATAGCAGCATATTCTGCAGCTCTCTGCATCGTGTGCAAAGCTTCAGTCAGCTCTGGTTTAGAAGTCATTGACTGCCAAATAAATAAGACACACCAGAAAAAGGACATTAACCTGCTGGAGTAGGTCCAGAGGAGGGCTACAAAGATGACAGTGGGTCAGCAGGGTAAGGCATAAGAGGAGAGGTTGAGGGCACTGAACATGTTCTCCCTGGAGGACAGGTGGGGAGGGGACATGATTGAAACCTTCAAGTACTTAAAAGGGATAAATAAGGTGGATTAGGAGGGTCTCTTTAAAGCTAAGTGGGAAGCATAACATGGGGTACAGTTTTAAGTTGGGGGCATGTTTAAGAGGGAGGTCAGGAAGCACTTCTTTGTGGAGAGGGTGGTGGACACTTGGAATGTGCTGCCGGAAGAGGTGGTCTTGTTGAAGATGGTGGTCAGCTTCAAGAGAGGCTGGGATTGGCGTAGGAGGAAAATAAGGATCATGAGGGCACGGGGTCATAATGCTGCATGTCAAAACAGCGCGGCACTGTGCCGTGCTGTCTAAACAGCAATCACAACTAAAAACACATTAATCCTGCCTTATGGAGGGGCTGTGCCTCACGAACCCCCTCCTACTAAAATAACCTCCTCTGGGGGGGGACAACTTGGGGTGAGGGTGAAACTCGGTTGGGGGACATTGCAAGATAATAGAAAAACACAATTATTTACCTGATAAGTAAAGTGAGATGCTTAGGGCTGGATCCGGTAGTAGTAAGGTGGGTGGGGAACTGGCTCAGGGACAGAAGGCAAAGAGTAGTTGTAAATGGGGTGCCCTCAACGGAGGGATTGGTCACTAGTGGGGTACCTCAGGGGTCGGTACTAGGGCCACTCCTGTTTAACATATTTATGGGAGATATAGTGGATGCGCTAGAGGGGAAGGTATGTTTATTTGCACACGATACAAGAGGAAGGGGTGGAAAAAATGCACTTGGACTTGTATAAACTAGAGCAGTGGTCAAGAGAGTGGCAATTGTCATTCAATGCAAAAAAGTACAAGATCATGCACATAGGGAGAAATAAAACAAGGGGCAGAATCCGGGAAGGGGGGGGCAGGTCCTGGAGGCAACTGAGGTAGAAAGGGATCTGGGCATAATCATTGCACGAAACCTTAAGATGGCAAAGCAGTGTGAGAGGGCAGTAGCAATGTCCAGTAGAATGCTGGGATGTACTGACAGGGGTTCACTAGTAGGAAAAGGGAGGTCATAATGCCTCTGTACAAGCAATTGGTGAGAAGACACATGGAATATGGGAGCCAACTTCTGAAGGCCACACCTTAGGAAGGATGTGGCTATGTTAGAGAGGGTCCAGAGAAGGGCAACTAAAATGGTGGTGGTGGGGGTCTTAGTTAATTGTCTTATGAGGACAGACTGAGGGGGTCTTAACATGTGCTCCCTGGAGCAAAGAAGGGAGAGAGGGGACATGATTGAAACCTTCAAATGCCTCAGGGGCATAAACAGGGTACCAGTGAGTAATATTTTCTAGCTGGAGAGACACTTGAAAACTAGAGGTCATGTGTTACAGTTTGGGGGGGGGGTCTGAGGTAACATTAGGAAATATTACTTAATGCAAAGGGTGGTGGACAGCTGGAACAGACTCCAAGTGGAGGTGGTGGTGGCAAAGACAGTGGGGGGCTTTAAAATGGCATGGGATATACACAAGAAAATTATCAGAAGAATTAGTCAAGAAGGCTAGCTTCCTAAAGCTAGCTTTTAGGTAGACAGTTTGGGCAGATGGGGTGGGCCTGGCGGACTTCTTCTGCTGACACATTCTGTGTTTCTATGTTATGTTTCTGATCTGTGACCAGGAATGGAACCCCCGTCCACAGCCGCACCATTGTCCTGCAGCACTGATGGCTCTACTTCCTGTGCCACAGCAGTTGCTTGCTAGACCCCCCCTTTCTGGCTGAGCTCTTACCTTCTGTCCCAGAAACAGTCACAGGGTCACATGCTATGTCCATTGTATGGCATTGTGTACCATGTAGCTCTTTCAACTCGCGCTGTTCCCGTTGTGTGGTTTTGCCCTGTAACATTCTCCTTGCGAGATTGTCACCCGGTACCATCATGGGTTGGGAGAATGGGAAGGTTAGGAAAAATGGGGAGGGTGTAGGGACAGTAGCTCAAACTGTGGACCCTGCAATATGAGCAGACTAGATAGACCAAATGGCCTTCTTCTGTTGGCTTCTTTGTATGTTCGTGTAAATCCACACTAAAGGGGGAGTTTTTTTTTTTTTACCTCTATAAGGGACCGGGGAAAGAGTAGGTGACAGATGATTTTGCAAGCATGCAAGTAAAAAAACAGTAGCTTTAACTTTAAAACAGTAAATTTTACTAGTAATATTTTACATTAGCTTTCCTCCAAAATATTGGTATCTCCTAAGCACTGACTTTAAAAATGTGGGACTCTGGGAAGTACTTTTTTTGTAAACTTTATTTAAAGGTCAGCATATTACAGTTTACATCAATTTAGCATAGTAAATCTTACCAGAAGAGGCACAGAAATGTTTCTAACTGTGGAATCTTACTTTATAACCTGGATAATCCACAATGAAAGACACATTCCCCTTACTATTGTATATGATAATTCTTGGAATCTCAATAGGTCATTTGCTTAGACCCCTTTGTCTTTTTACTTAGAAGGTGGGGAGCCACAGTGAGCGTAAGTCAGCCTCCAGAGGATCCCATAATTGGCTATATTTGTCATGTCTGTTTCTACCTGAATACTGAGTGTGTTCTAACTTCATACAGTGTAGAAAAGATTTCATCCATTGCGCTACTGTAGGAGTGGAGTCGAGCCACCAATGCTGGGCCAACGCTTGTTTCCCCACAGTTCCTTCCAGGCGCCAAAGGGATGTTCTGATGGGTTTCCCCATAGCCACCCCTAGGCAACCCCAGGAGTATCTGGGAAGTACTTTACTGCATTAAAATTGAAATAATTTCCAAAACAAACATTATATAGCAAGAGTCCTCAACTGTGTACTTATACAGTGATGAAGGGTTGCTTTTAAATCAGGTTTCTCCCTTTTTTTTTTCTTATATTTGGCAGAACCAGGACTTCTACATGACTTGGTAGTAAATGCTGCTGATTAACTGAAAAAAGAAACAAGTGAATAATCAAAAGGATTAATGTAGTGTATCTTTTTAACTTGCCAGCACTTGGATTTTTATTCCATTTCTTTATCACTTTATCCACTTTTGTCGGAGGAACTCCTCATTTTTTGTGTCTGTTTTTTTTAGTTTATAAAAAGCATGAAAGCTTATAAAACGGCTTGAAGTAAACAAGCAATCTGATTGATCAAAACTGGTCTTATGACACTGCATTACTTTCAATTACCGCAGCACTCAAGTTTTACTGTATTTTTTCTTGCTTTTTAACTCTTAAAATAATTTTATAAGCCGGCCCGGTGGTGCTGAGGGTTGAGGTGCTGGACGTCACACCTGCGCCATGTCGGTGACCAGGATCGGAAATGACCTCAGGTCGCCGGGTGCTGGCTTTGGGGAGGGCTGGCAGGACTTTCCATGGATGGAAGCCTACCCTCTGTAGTCCCGCATCGATCAGGTGGAGGTCCGATGGGTGCGCAGCTGGCAGTAGTGGTGACATAAAGTCTGGGGTGGAGTGAAAGGGGGTCACCGGATCCTGGCATGTGCATGCACCTCCATGCGCACGTACGCATGTGTACACTGTGACTCCGGGAAGGAGTGAAATGGGGAAAAAAGAAAAACTGTACAGTAATTTCATAAGCACAGTAACACACTCCATAAATTACCACACGTCCCAGCTGGCTGAAGGCACTCGGCTGTAGCTCATGCCTCACAACCCACCTGGGACGTGCGGTAATTTAGCATTACCGCACACCCTGTTATGTGTTATTGCTTACTTGTTTTCTAGTACAGAAACTTTCCTCAGCTATGTTTAATATGTACGACTGTAAGGAATAAAACTGGGCATCATTAAAAAAAAAATGAGTGGCACCCATTGGCCTACTGGAAACACAATGGACTTGTGTGTTGGCAATCCAGATGCAGAAGCAGGCTTGGGACACAAAGTGCAGGTGGCTGGGCTGGAAAATAATGCCGTAGCTGGAAGGGCTTCCCAACCCATGGAGAGGATGGCACTGCGGTGTTACAGCAGCCTCAGTGGAGGGCCAGGGAGCTAGCTACCCCTTCACAGGATTAGCTGTGATGTCCAAGGCCAATCTAGAAGGCTAGTGGCACTATCATATGGGTGGACACTGGTGGGATGGAAAATGACAAAAATGGGTGAAAGCCCCTGATGCCATCATACTAACAGTCAGGGTACACTCGGGCCCAACACAATGGATCCAGCTGCCCACAGAACTGTGCTGGCAGTGGGTTAATGGTGCAGGATGGTCGCCCAAGGCCCCAAGAGGGTAGCTGACAGTTGGCTGGGGGAAACATCTCTATGGAAAAACACATAAGAGTATGGTAGGGGGTTCCTACACAGTTCAATATAGTTTTGCTTTATGTTGGTTTTACAGAAGCTTTGAATATTTCCTGTTCTTTATCTTCATCAGTAATGTGCTATTATGTCGATTCTCTGGTACCAAGAAGTGGGGGATCATGCTGGCATGCTGGTAACTTGGATCTGCACCCTGAACCCGAGACATCAGTAACAGAGGTAAGCATGGAGGATACAGAGCATCTGCTTAGCGGCTCTCATACTGGAGTAAGGAGGCTCTGGAATTCTGCTCTATCAGCAACACTTAGGAGAGGTCTGGTGGCAGCCATTGACACCACTTATGGCCATGCAATGCCAGGCACCCTCATATGGCAGTTTCAAACTGGCACCATTTCTATGGAGAGGCCAGAGAAACATATTGGGGAAGAAAACCCCCATCGGCGCATTGTAAAGCTGGCACCGGTGGCTGTCTACACATACTGGATGCACAGCATGCTATCCCTTACCCCACAACCATGCAGCAACTTTGTCATCCATGCCTCCCCTGACTACGTGGTGGTGGGCATTCACAGAAGGGAAATTCTTGCATTGGGTGTTAAGTCAAGGTAGTTTGGGCAGTGTGGATGATGGTGCCTGGCGTTAGAGGCACGTCAACAATTCAACACTAGTGGTGACAGATGTGGAGTGCAAAGCAGGCTAGTGATGAGGGACCGGAAGATTCCACCGATGGATGGGACCAAAACAGATCAAGATAAAAATGTACTATAAAACTACTGGATGATTATGACACTTGTATGAAACTTTTCATTTGTATTACAGTGTCTTAAAATTACTGGAAAAAAAACTTCCATTTTTCTGCTAGTTGTATTCTATTCTTTATGCTCCTCGCCAGCCTGCCCCCATCAACTCTACTGGTAATTCCCTTCCCCCAGTCTCAATGTCTCCTACCCAAGGTTCTTTCTCCCCATGGCCCCTCCCTCTCCCACAAGGCCTGAGAGTGTAAGGCATGTCATTTCTGCTGGCTGGGGTCCATTTTTCACTTACCTCCCCCACCGTCACCAATGGCATAGGCTCCAGGTGCATGCATGCAAGCATGGTGTCACAGAGCCAGTTGCTGGCCTCCAGCCACACCACCACCCATAATCACACAGATGGCAGTAGCCTTTCCTCCACAGATGAGAAGAACATCCTCTGAGATGCTCAGCTCCTTTGTGGCCCCCACCAACCCCTCTGCCACTCAGAGCTCAAGCCAAGAAACTGAGTCACCAGTATCACAAGGCACAACTCTGCCACCGCGCCAACGGTCCAGCTTTCTTGCTGTTTTCTGGTTGAATTTTTACCATGAACACACAAGAGATAATATGGTCCATGTTTTCCCTGAAAACATTTATGCAGAAGTGTACTCCATGTATTTGTTTCAAACCCCACAATTTTGTAACACTCCCTTCCCTCTCTCATATATCCAGCAGTGTCCTGGTCTCCAATATTCTCACAGAGAATGCATTTGGGAAGAGAGAAACAATAAGAGACACTGAAAAAGACATAAAAGTGCAGTGAGAAAAATAAAGGCTTTGGACCTAAAGGGAGGAAGGGGAGTTGAATCTATATGGCTCAGTAAATGCCCTCATCCTTTCAACTTTTCAATGGGGAAATGCTCATAAAATCCAGGTACGAATGAACCTTGGGAGGGAAGGGATGCAGACTTATTCCCAGCAAATACACTGTATGGGGCTTTTTTTTTGGCCTCCGAACCCCATTTGAATGGACTCACCCTGGCCCTGGTGACCCAACCCTCACCCCAGGACCCCTCCCCAGAGTGGGGCTCAAGCGGAACTGTCATGGCTGGAGGGTCGGTCACCAGGCCTGGTTTACGCAATGCCATTTTTTTGAAATTACATCCCCTTGGAGCTAGGACGTGCAATGATGCTAGGGTTCGAGTGTCTATCCTAGCTCCACCCCATGTTGTGGAGTGGCGCCATGTCTGGGCTGGACCCCCGCCAGAGGGCAATCAACGTCACCGCACAGGAATCTCCCCTCCCCAGAGAAGGACAGCAGTCCTCCGGATGCTCGATCCTTTTCCACCCCCGCCGACCCCCGATGACCCGTGCCCACTCCCAAACATGGGTTGCTGGCGTGGTGTGAGGTGTGGCGTCCAGCGCCTCAACCTTCAGCGCCACCAGGCCAGCTCGTATGTGGGTTTCTAAAAATTTGCCAGCTCCTGAGACTCTAAAGTAGTTTAATTAATGGCATCAATTTCCTGAGGTGTTAACATCTTAAAGCGATTTTCCAGGTCTCTGAAAATAAATTACTGTCTGCATCTGCAGGGTTTGAATCTCATAAGATTTAAAAAAAAACAACAGAATCAGGGCTTGAAATAGTGTCCAAAAGGGTACATTTCCACCGGAAATGAGGATGGTTCGCTATATATTTCCTGACCAAATTGTACATTTCCGCTTAAAAAAAATTAGAAAATGAAACAAATTAACAGTGAAAACAGAGTTGTCCAGGGTAATTTATGCCTCCCCTTAGCTGTCTCCCTCAGCGGAACTGCTTGATAAGTTGCATTCCATGTGTTTTTGTAACACTTTGTCTTTTCTTTTGTACTTTGCAGTCTCTGATCTCCTCTCCTTCTCCAGTGCCCACAGGGATAATGCACCAGTTGCATCAAACTCCTTTATTTGTATTAGACTTAGTTTGACATTCATTAAACGCCCTAGCATCTCTGGAGTTAGGCATGATCTCCAGTCAATTTTAATGCGTTTCATGACTGAAAATCCAGACTCAACAATGCTCGAACTGGAACTTAAAACTAACACAATGCTCAGCAGAGCTATGATGTTGGGCAGCTCATCCTGTTTTCTAAACAACTTTTTAAGTAGTGCATGAGGATTGTTAGCCAGTACTGGTTCAAGAGCAAGCAGTCGAAGGGCATATTTTATTAGCAGACAGAATTCCCCACAATATAATGTTGGATTAAGGCCTTGGTCTTCAAGTGCCTTAGAAAACTGTTCTGCTAGGAATGTCACATTTTTTCTGCCCTACGCAACATCTTCATTACTGTCAGGATGCACTGCTGGCCAGTTGCTTGGATTGAAAATTTGACAAGCTTGTACAACATTAAGTTGTTCATCACAGTCTTCCCCTGGTGACGGACTTTTCATGTTACTGAAACGCTGTTTCATGGACTTCACAAATTCATCTCTGAAATGGGTCACCTCCTTTGTAACAGTACGTATAGTGCTAGTGAACTGTTGCCCCCGCTCTAACACAAGTACCTCATCTTTGAATTTCATTCTGTCCACAGAAATGTTGTTGACAGCAAGGAAGCACTCACAGGTCTGCTGAATGTCATAATGTTCTAATGAAAGAACAGCAGCCTCAACTCTTTCCGCAATTTTGGAAAATTAGCAGCTTTTCTTGTTGAAATGCCAAAGATACAGACACAATCATCTGTAAAAGTTTGTGAATTAGATGAATTGCAATGAGGTGTTTAAGTGAGACGAGACGGTTTCTCAGCTTAGCAGCTTTCATTCGGGTGTCCACATGGTGACTAGTACTGACCTGACCATCACTAACCTGTGTCATATGCATAACAATATTTTTCCACATTTTATGAGCACATTTAATGCTCAAACTCTGTGGGCTAGCCATCTGGTTCCCAACACATTCACAGGCACAAGGTACTGGAGAACCAGAACAGAAGATGTTTGTTTTAGTCCAGTACGCATCACTGCTGATGAATGGTAGTACCGAAAAATCAGTTGTAACAGGTCATCAATTTGCTGTACTAAAGAGCAAGGCTTGGCTGCATCTCGCAAAGCCAGTTCAAAGCGATGGGCTGAGCAGTGGACCGAGACAGCATGAGGAATCTGATCCTGAACTTTTTTGGCAACCCCATTATTAAGTCCAAAATTTACTGCTGCACCATCAGCACAGAATCCTACCATGCAGGAGTGATAGAAACATAGAATCTGACGGCAGATAAGGACTGTTTGGCCCACCTAGTCTGCCCATTTACTTACCTAATGGATAAGCTGCAGATCCTAGTTAACCACCAGCCTACTTCCTCCTACCCCCCCACTAGAATTGCCTTGTGTCTGTCCCATGCATTTTTGAATTCCCCCACTGTTTTTGACTCTACGACCTCCTCATGAAAGCTGTTCCATGTTTCCACAACCCTCTCTGTGAAGAAATACTTCCTCACATTACCTCTGAGCCGTTCCCCCCTCTATCTTCAAATTGTGCCCCCTTGTTTTTGCACATCTCTGAAAGATGCTACCCTCTTCGACTTTGTTGATTCCCTTGAGGTATTTGAAAGTCTCTATCATGTCCCCCCTCTCCCTCCTTTCCTCGAGGCTATACATTTTAATTCCTTTAGTTTTTCTTCATATGTCTTCTGATGCAGACCCTGCATCATTTTGGTTGCCCTCCTCTGGACTGCCTCCACCCTGTCTATGTCTTTGCGGAGATGGGGTCTCCAGAACTGTACACAGTACTCCAGATGTGGTCTTACCAACTGTCTGTACAAAGGGCCAACAACTTCCTGTTTTCTACTGGTGATACCTCTCCCTATGCATCCCAGTATGCTCCCAGCCCTCCTTACTGCCTTCTCACATTGCTGGCCCACCTTTAGGTCGTCTGACATGACTACCTCCAGGTCCTTTTCCATTTTTGTTGTTGTCAGTATCTCACCCCCCATTGTGTACTCTTCCCCTGGGTTTTTGTTTCCCAGGTGCATTACTTTGCACTTCTTTGCATTGAATCTAAGCTGCCATACATTTGACCATTCCTCCAACCTTGCCAAGTCCCTTTTCATCCTTTCCACCCCACCTTGTATATCAGCCCTGTTGCAGATCTTTGTGTCATCTGCAAAGAGACATACTTTCCCTTCCAGTCCCTCTGCAATGTCACTTACAATGACATTAAAAAGGACCGGACCCAGTACTGAACCCTGCGGTACCCCACTAGTAATCCTCCTTTCTTCACTGTGGACTCCATTTACTATTACCTTCTGTGTCCTGTTGTCCAACCAATGTTTTACCCAGGCTACCACCCTAGGACCCACTCCCAGGCTGGCTAATTTGTTTATTAATCTTTTGTGTGGGACTGTGTCAAATGCCTTGCTAAAGTCTAGGTAGACCATGTCCACAGCCCCTCCCTGGTCTACTGCTTTGGTCACCCAGTCAAAGAAATTAATTAGATTTGTCTGACATGACCTTCCTGCTGTGAATCCATGCTGCCTTGGGTCCTATGCCTCACTGGCCTCTAGGTACTCAACAATTCTTTCCTTCAGAAGTGATTCCATCATTTTCCCTACCACTGAGATCAAACTGACAGGTCTGTAGTTTCCTGCCTCTGTCTTGCTCCTACTTTTGTGAAGGGAAATCACATCCGCCCTCCTCCAGTCCTCAGGTACCACCCCATCCTCCCATGATTTATTAAAAAGGGTAGTCAGTGGTGTTACTAGTTCTTCCCTTAGTTCTTTTAAAATTTTGGGGTGAATCCCATCAGGCCCCATTGCTTTATCCACCTTCAGTTTTAAGAGTTCTTTCAGAACCCTTTCTTCTGTGAAAGGACTAATATCAACCCCCCTATCCAGAGTGCTTCTATTGACCGGATTAGGTATCTCCCCCTGCTCTTTCACTGTGAATACTGAGCAGAAGTATTCATTCAGTATCCCTGCTTTTTTACTGTCACTCTCTACCCAACCACTTTCCTCTTTATTCAGCCTCAGTAGCCCTGACTTAGTCTTTCTTTGCTCCCTAATGTACCTATAAAATGTTTTATCCTCCTTCTTAATCGAGTTGGCTATCTTTTCCTCAGTTTGGACCTTTGCTATTCTGACTGCCTTCCCCGCTTCTTTCTGCTTTAACTGGTACAGTTCTCTGTCCTGTTCCTTCTGTGTTTCCTTATACTTACTGAATGCTATCTTTTTTCCCCTTATCTTCCTCGCCACTTCTTTTGAGAACCATAGTGTTTTTTTCTTTTGTTTGATTTGTTTATTTGCTTCACACAAAAACTCGTTGCCTCTGTGATGGTGGTTTTGATGTTTTCCCATTGTCACTCCACCCCACCTTCTTGCCTGTTTGCTAGTGCTTTTCTGAGGCACTCTCCCATTTTGACAAAATCAGCCCTCCTGAAGTCCAGTACCTTCACTTTTGTGTGGCTTGACTCTACAGCTAAGTTTACCGTAAACCACACTGTTTGGTGGTCGCTTGTTCCCTGATGGCTACCCACTTCAAGATTAGAGATCCTCTCTCCCTCCCCATTTGAGAGCACCAGGTCCAAGATTGCTCTCTTCCAAGTGAACTAGCTGTCGGAGGCATGCCCCCTGTAGGGCATCGAGAATGGCCCTGCTCTTGGATGTGGCTGCAGAAAAGGTGCTCCAGTCAACATCTAGCATATTCAGGTCCCCCATCAGCAATTTCTCCCCTTTCTCTGCCATCCCAAGGATGCCTTCTATCATTTCTTTGTCATTTCCTCCCCCTGAGATGGGGGTCTGTAATTAATCCTTGACTTTTGCATCTTCTTTTATGCTGTTCATAACTGCATAGAAAATATTATCAGAAGTAGGCCTGCCTATGTCTATGATGGTGAGAAATTTTGTCACAGTTTCACCATTCTTCATGTAGCGTATATAAATGAGCTCTTCCTCTGTTACAGCTGAGTCAGTACTACCATCACACAACACTGAAAAATATTTGGACTGCCTGACCTCCTCTGTAAGTTGTGCATTAATATCCTTACTGATGAATTTAATAAAACGGGCACAGGCCTTGTCACTGGTGTACCTCAACCAAATCTTTTCCTGTTTCCCTATCCATGACGGTAGTTCCATGTCTTGTACGAAACTTGTGAATGGTTGCCCTGCTTTAGCGACCTTAAAAGCGGTCAGGAACCTATGGGTCATGATTTCTGTTTTCTCTTTATCCATTGATAGCAACCTCCTGATAATTGGGCTTTTGCTAGGGTGTAGTTGAGCAGCAATATGGCTGCTTGACTCGCAATGAATGTGACTCATTTCATGTGTTTTTGTTGCGCCCAGCAAAAAGGTTTTGCAGCCAACCACAAATGAACCTTTGTCATTTGGAAATACTTTTCTGTAGTATTCACAGTACATCTCAGTTCGGTAATTATTTACTAAAAAACGTTCTCTGTCTTTTTTCCATGATTCTTGAAAGTGTCTGGTTCTTTGTTTTTATACTCTTTTTCTTTTTGTGGCATTTTTCTTTGGTTTGGGCGTCCAAGCATTATTTTTTTGGTGGGTGGAGGGGTTTCCACTGTACTTGCCTCCACAAAAGGCATGGAACTACTGTGAGGGAAGGCGCCGAGAACATGCATCTACCAGGAGCGCTGTTCAGACATTCACATTTTATCATCCCCATCCCGACAACCACATAATCCAGTGCAATATGTTATTTTAAGGGGTTCCTGGTATTTGTAACAAAAAAAATGAGCACTTGTTCAGTAGCAAAATAGTATTAGACTCTGGTGCTGAAATCCCATGCACATGCAATAGCGGTACATTCTCGGCCATGTGGGATCTGTCCTCCGGGTGCTATTGCGCATGCGCGGGATTTCGGCACTAGAGTCTAATACTATTTTGCTACTGAACAAGTGCTCGTTTATTTGTTACAAATACCAGGAACCCCTTAAGATAACATACTGCACTGGATTATGTGGTTGTTGGGATGGGGATGATAAAATATGAATGTCTGAACAGCACTCTAGGTAGATGCGCGTTCTCGTCGCGTTCTCACCAACCAAGCTGCTTCCAGTGGGCAGGGGATTTTAATACGGGATGGATGAAATGGAAAGGCTGCTAATTTATAAAAAAAACAGGTACACGGATTGTGTTTTCTTTTATGCAGGGGTATTCTACTAAAGCATTTACACAGATATGTGCCTAGAGAGCCATTAGTATAAAATAAACGATAACGGAGGGGAAAAGCTGACAGTGCCCCTTTAACAATGTTTTTGTTTGTTTAAATCCAGACAAGCTGCTCTGACACAGGTTTTCACAATGATTCCGTGTGGGCAGGGAGGCAGAATGCAGGAATTAGAGCTTTATTTTTATTTTAACACACAGAACACTTTGAGACAGTTTCACAAACTAGGATCCCCTTAAAGTGTAGGTCAGGGAGCACTTTAGAATGCAGGAATTAAGAGCTTTATTTTTTTTTAACACACAGAACGCTTCGAGATAGTTTCCCAAACTAGGATCCCCTACTGTAGGTTAGGGAGCAGTTTAGACTGCTGTGCAGGAACTCAAGCTTTATTTCCTTTTTTAAACATACAGAAAGCCCCCAAGATAGTTCCACAAAATAGGATCCCCTAGTGTAGGTCAGGGAGCTCTTTAAAATACAGGAATTAAGAGCTTTATTTTTTTTAAACACACAGAAAGCCCCAAGATAGTGCCACACAACTAGGATCCCCTAGTGTACGGCAGGGAGCAGTTCCAAATGCAGAAATTAGAGCTTTATTTTTTTAAACACACAGAAAGCCCCAAGATAGTTCCACGCAGTTAGGATTCCCAGCTAGTGTAGGGCAGGGAGCACTTTAGAATGCAGGAATTAGAGCTTTATTTTTTTAAAACAACACAGAAAGCTCCTACTACATTTCCAACTATAGGATCCCCTAGTATAGGGTGGAGAGCAGCTTAGAATGCAGGAATTATAGATTTATATTTTTTCAAACAACACAGAAAGCCCCAACTAGATTTCCAACTATAGGATCCCCTAGTGTCGGGCAGGAAGCAGGAACTAGTATTTCTGTTTAACACACACTAGCTGCAGAGAGAACCTCCCCAAAATTCCCCTTACTGTAGGCATGGCATTTAGACCAGTCACTGAAGCTCAGATTAATAATCCTCACAGGGCTTTCCCTGAAGTGTACCTAGGGCAATGAATTCAGAGCTCAGTAAGCACCCACAATATCTTTTTTTTTTTTTTGCTTGTTTTACACTGAAGTTTACAGAATCATTTACTCAAAGGGGTCTCTCTCCAGTACTAGGGCTAAGCCAGTAGTACAGATCAAACTTCTCTGGACACTTGTCTTTTCCCCTTTATGGCAATCCAAATGAGTGTTTTCTTTCACACTGCAGCGCAGTCACCCTGTACCCCTTTCTGACTTTTTTTTTTACCACAGCAGAGTCCCTTATTTTAAATCAAAACCTGTTCACATAACTTAGAAAGCTGCTGATCTGTCTACTGCATGTACCCCGTACTAGACAGACCAGTCTTTGCACAGTGAAGCTCAAATTAAATTTAGTGTGTTCTTGTTTACTTCTTCCCATGTCCCAGTCTACTACTCCTCCACTCCTGTCTTCAGCAAAATTTAACACAGCAATTCGGATGTGTTTTCTGAGTGCTGCAGCTCTCATTGATTACTATGCACTCAGAGATCTATCAACGCCGTGACTATTTTATTTCTCCCTCCTTATACCGAGTCACAACCCACGGCTACTCCCCTTTGGAAAATTTCAGTTCTACGAGTGCTGCAGCTCTGTTAGAGTCAAACTGAGGCCAACCAAGGAGGTGAGTGGAGGTTTGTGCGGGCTGCCAATTTGACCACAGTGATGTTGGTGAGTGTGAACCATGGTGGGGAGGGGGGTAACAGGACAGGAGGTCCTCAGTGGGAGGCTGGATGGGGATGTCATTTACAGGAGGTTGACTGCATTGGGGGAGGGGTCCACTAGACACCAGGAGAGATGAATGTTATATACTACAAGGGCGATTGTGGGGGAGACAATCCACTAGACGCTAGGGAAGATGAATGTAATATACTAAAGAGGTGATGGGGGGGGAGGGGAGGTATCCTTCAGACTCAGGGCCGGGAAACTGCAGTAGAGCTGCCCTGCCTTCAGGGGATGGCAACTGTAATGTTGTGCTAAGATGGATTTTTCAACAGTAGCAAATATTGCACTAACAGCCCTTAAAGTGGCACTGTTTTTTTTTTCCCATGGTCTATTTTTGCCTCCATATCACTGCAGCTCACTGCACCTTTCCTTCAGGGTTCTCCAAGGAACTGCGTGCTTTGTTAGGCCCAAAGCTCCTCCTGGCAGTGTTGGGTAAGTTACTTTTTCTATTACTTTTTATTACTTTTGGAAACTTGTTCCAGAAAGCTCTGTGCAGTCACTAGCAAGGATGGAAAATACTAGAAAAAGCAGCCGCTTCAGCACAGCGATGGCCTTCGTTAGCATGGTAACCGGGTTAGGGAACAAGTCTGGGGAGCTGGAGGGCCTGCTGAGGGGATAGGGTTGAGCATCCATGGACTGCTCACCTTCTCCAGGGAGGCAGGGAGGGGGCAGACAAGGTCTGATGCTTGACTGAGGGGTACAGCAAGTGCTTGGCCATTTCAGGAGGGTCGGGAGTGCAAGACGTCGGCAGAGCTCCGTCTTGACATTAGGGCACATGGCACACCCAGGAAACGAAGAAAACACCTCCATTGCTCTAGGCAGATGGAGCGCCAGCACAGATCTCAATGGTCCCCTGCTTGTCCCATGCGGTGGCCCTGACGAAATGCCGTTAGTTTGGGGTGTAAGGGCCCCGCCTCGTCCCACCCTGGGGGGAAATACAAGGCTACATGGGGAGACCGTCACGGGGCTCCAGGTACAGAAGGAACTGAGGCAGATGCCAGGCGCCTCAAGAAGCGGAGTGCAGGGGCAGGGGAAGGTGGAAAACAGAAAGTAAAAAAAGTATTAGAAAGTAATACACCTTACAGTTACAATTAGTTATTTTTTTTATACTAAAGAAATACGTAACTGATTACATTTATTTGAAATTAACTAGTAACTAATCTATTACTTTAAAACAATATAATCTGTTATAGTTATTTTTGTATTGTTTTTGTATAAAAGGAAATAAGTAACTATAATTGTAAGGTGTATTACTTTTCCTAGTACTTCTCCATCCTTGCTAGTGACTGCACAGAGCTTCCTGGAACAAGTTTCCAAATGTAACAGAAAAAATAATTTACCTAACACTGCCTCCTGGTGCCTGCCTCCACATAGCCTAAGCCTACCCCCTGGCAGGGAAGGACAGAGCAGCTTCCCATCTACTCCCCCCATCTGCTTTATGTCCAGGATAGTCGAGTTTCAGTTTTCTGGGCAGGGTTCCAGAGGCTATTGTTGGGCTAGCTGCAGGGCTTTTTCCATCATTTCTCCCCATCCCTAAGGAAGTCGACATGCAAGGAGGACCAAAGAGTGCCGACACTCAATTGTGTGGCTCCTCCAGAACTCGGCCGGCATACCCTAGGCTGCACCTCCACCCGTGGTCATCCAAGTGGGGGGAGTGCAACTGAGACAACCCTTCCTTCCTAGAGGAGGAGAGCATCCACTGGAATGCTTCCTCCTCCTTCTCTGGCTGGCCCCTGATGACCAGAGTCTGCTTCTGAACCTGTGTCATCAGTACCACGAGCGATAGCACTACTGCTGCGCTGACGGTCTGGCATGCCTTAACTGTTTCAATATATCACTGCGTCATTATGCATGAAGGACTCCCACATCTGCATAGGTGTAGCAGTATGGTTAGCCCTAATCGTACTGCGAGGTTGGGGCAGTGCTCTAGGGGCTCTGAATATGGCCCCCACCACTTAGTGAGCGTGCAACTCAAGTTAGTGCAGGCACTAGCTTGGTTAGACTGACACTAACCTTTTGAATATGAAATTATGCTTTGAAATCTGATTTTGGGCTAACAGAGTTCTGATGATGCCAAATTTGTTTTCCCGGTTAGAAATCAGGAATCTCTTTAATATTTAGAATAAATCCTTCTAACTTGTGGGGGGGGGGTCCTTACCTGATGATTTAATATACAGCCTTTAAATATCAATGATTTTGTTCAGTGTCACTTTTATTTAGTACTGAGTCAGAGGGTAGTGCTCACTTACCCTTTTTATTGTGCTCATGTATATTTTTGTCCTCAGAGTTAAATTAGGAGCTGATGTTTGTGCAATTGATACTCAAACCTCGTCTACTGATTTCTGCATATCTTCAGTATACATTTCATGTCAGTGCTTCATAGCACAGCATTCAAATCACTTTTAGCTTCATAGTCAGACAGATGAGACTCCTTCCATCGCCCTCATCTTGAGCAAATCCTGAAGGAATCAAAGCACGTTCATGTTCGAAGATCATTACAATCACTTTTTAGGTGTATCTGTAATGAAACATTCATGTATAGTATTTAAGTATATAACACTGGAATGTACAGTACCTTGTGTGTGCCTGTCACTTATGTCTACACCTCAGATTTATGGCTAGGAGAAATTTGTACTAAATTACTATTTAACATTAATAACATTTTGTTGAAAACAAAAAGGAAAACAACATTTTAAATGTTACATTTATGGCATTTTTACAAAGTGGAATTTTTTTCAGACAAACTTAGAGACTGGAGGAAAGAAAAACAGAGACCCACATTTTCAAAGGAGATGTGTGAAGCAAAGTGGAGATGCGACGCACATCTCCAAAAATGAGCGGAACTGCGATATTCAAAAGGGAGAAATGTGTGGTGCATCTCTGGATGCGCCATCGTGCATCTATAATGTATGCGGCGCATGTAGTGGGGGTGTTCCCATGAATGTGCCACACAGCCCTATATTTAACCAAAATGTGCAATGCATCTGCTGTGCATCTCAGAGATGAGATGTCCAAAGTTAGGCATGGAAAAAGCATGCCTAAATGGATGGCCACCCACAGGCAGGCTGCAGAACTGCAGGCAAGCCATTTGAAGACAACTCTTGGAGGTGCACCAGGACATGCTTTAAGCACCCACACACAGCAGTCATGCCAGGATGGACTAAACCTGAGCCACAGGTGCCATGTCACCGCTGGCACTGTCCAGGGAGCAACCACCACACACCGCATGTAGATACCCAGCAGCCACATGCCCCTGTTATTGGGTGCCCCCGGACACACCAACGGAGCGGACAGCCACGGTGCACCAGATGTACTGGGGGCCATGGCCTGCATCCATGTAGCCTACAGGGTGCCAACTGGTGGTGGCATACACCCAGGATGCTGTCTAGGGCAATGCTGCCCAGGCAGCCTGGTGGATGGGTGGCAGACTGGCACAGGCCAGGGACTGAGTTTCATTCGACTCAAAAAGATGCAAGTTGAACCTGAAGTTATGTGTCAAATACGTATACTGCCATTTGAACCTTATTTTAAACAGAAAAATGTTTAAATAAAGTGGCACTAATGAGACACTAAATCAAAATCATCGCATTGTGAACCCCAGACTCCCAGATTATGTGAGTATGAGCAATCACAAAATGTGGCAACAATGAGAAAATGACACTGGTACAACCATGTGGTACTCTAAACAACATACTGTTTGTTAAAATGATCCTATTGGTAATACCAGTGGACAGTAAAAAGTAATCAAAATACAAAATTATACATACTCCAATAATGCAAAGCATCATGGGAAGTATATGAAAATCACTACAGAATAATTTAGACTACTTCTACATTGAATAGAAATGTGTGGTTGCCAAATGGCCTCTCACACAATCTGCAAAGGCTGAAAACAAAAGACAGGCACATGTTTTGTCCATCTCAGGACTCATCTGTGAGTTTCACTGATATGTTAATTCAGGTCAAGGAGGACCCAACAGCAGAGTTAAGACTTAGTTACATAGTTGCAAAGAAAAGGAATTTCCGACTTTATATAGCACCTTTTATACAGAGTATCACAAAATGCTTTACAGAGTAATCTGAAGAAAATACGTACTGTAAATTAAAATAAAGAGCATCAAACTAAAAGCAGTACATGTTATACAGAATACAATGATTGAACAAATGTTACTAAAAGATTATAATGAATACACTAACGGAAGATGGGTGACATGGGTGCAGCTAAACCCATAATGAACTGGGTGGATAACTGGCTAGAGGGGAGGCAGCAGAGGGCGGTGGTCAGTGGGGTTAAATCAGAAGAGAGGGAAGGGGGTTCCACAGGGATCGATTCTCTTCAATATGTTCATTAGTGACACCGGAGAAGGAATCCAGGGCAGGTTGTATCTCTTCGCAGATGACTCAAAACTATGTGGAAGGGTGGATATTGACGAAGGAATAAGGGAAATGCAGAGAGACCTACAAAAGCTAGAGGGGTGGTCAAAAGTCTGGCAGTTAAAAAAAAAAGTGTAAGATAATACACCTAATGAAAAAAAAAACAAGACAGAGTACTGGATGGAAGGAGAGAGACTTGGGACTACAGATGAGGAATGGGATCTGAGAGTTATCATTAGCAACTGATTGAAGCAATCGAGTCAGTGCAACAAGGCCCATAGCAAGGCTAACAGGATACTGGGATGTATCTGGAGGGGTACTGACAGCAGAAAAAGAGGTAATACTTCCCCTGTACAAATCCTTGGTAAGGCCTCACCTAGTGTACTGCACCCAGTTCTGGAGTTCTCACCTCAGAAAGGATAAGGATAGGTTGGAGACAGTGCAGTGCAGATTAACAAAAATGATTCTGGGCCAGCAGGGCAGATCCTATGAGGAGCGCCTCAAGGCGCTAAATATGTACTCACTGGAGACCAGAAGGGAGAGGGGAGATATGATAAAGACCTTCAAGTTCCTTTAAGGAATTAACAAAGTGAACTGCAGGGAACTATTTAGCCTGAATACCAATTCAAAGTCATATGGACACGAATGGAAATTAACAGGAGGTAGGTTCGGGAGGGATATGAGGAAGTAGGTCTTTACAGAAAGGGTGGTGGAACCTTGAAACAGTCTGTTGGCTAGGGTGGTGGGTGCAAAAATAGTCAGGAGATTCAAGCAGGGCTGGGACACAGAGGAGGGAGTAGTGGTTACGGGGGGGCGACAGGACCGGGGAGGAGAACAGAGAGATGACGGGGAGGGTTAGTACTCTGGAGGAACAGTAGCTTCAAGGGATTATAGGGAACTTAGGCAGACTGGATGGACCTCTGGTCTTTTTCTGCTGTCATTGTCTATGTTTTTATATTTCTATGGTGGGAAAGATGGATTCATATGTCCAGGTCCTGGGCCAGTGCTGGCATTTTATTTCAAGGTGGCCATGTGAAGTGAGAGTCAGATATAGTCATGAGAGATGCTACAATTTTTCTAGGTAACACAGTAAAGCAAATGCTGAGAGCTGATCCCCCTGGTGTTGTGCCAGGTAATGCCATTGGTGAAGGTCCTTACTGACTAATAGGGCCACAGGAGTTTGTCTTGCTATGTTATAATCCCACTGTCTGGTATAGGTCAAAAAGACAGGCAGTGGCATTTTGAATTATATTTGGAGATCTTTTTGGAGGTCACCGACTTCATCACGCCCCATTCTTTGGTCTTTGCCTAGAGGCACTAAGACCCCACAAGGGCGAGATTATTTGGGTTCAAGGATGCCAATGCTTGGCATCAACAGCACCATGCATTCACCCATGCTAAATATAGTGGAGCCAGTCCTAACAACCTCAGTTCTGTTTTTTTCTGCCATTGTGGAGCATAGCCTTCCTTATACATGGACCAGAACTTCTTTGATCTTCTTCAAGGATATCTCCTTGCATTGAACCACATCATGGACCTATAAGCCATCAGCACCAGGACCACACCGACATTTTTGCAGGCTGGGGCTGTCCACATTGACGCACCTTGTCGGCACCCATATAACATGGGTGTCCCCAGCATGCCTCAGTTCTTTCTCCTGCTGTCAACTGCTCTTCAATCCACAGCTGCTGAAGAATGTGGTCAAACCTTTACACGTATTTGCTAACACTGTCATTTCCTTAAGTTTGTTACTTTATACGTTAACTTTTATACTTCAAATGGACAAAGAACCCTTTTTCTAATATTGCCGTTGTGGAGATATTAAGATTTATAAAAATGCCAACCACTCCATTTGTATTCATCGCTTTGGTACAAACCAAGGCATTCAAGCCTGCTCAGGTTGCCAGGGCCTTAACCAGGCAACTAATACTGTCTAATACTCAAAAGAAATGGAGAAACAAGCTGCAACAAAGGCAGCTTCTCTGTTGTCACCCACATCTATTCCCTGTTCACCACTGGCCCATCGATCTCAGTGGTTGATGGTGGCTGTAAGACTCCAATAGTTCAGCTGTCTCTGTTTAGAAGCTTCTATAGGGGAATTCAGCATGTGAGATCACCAATTAAGAAATTAGCGGCTAGAGAACCTTAACCTAGTGCTGAGTTAAGTTGACTTATGCTCCATTCAAGCCAGCAGACAAATGTGAGCTGAAGTGTCTCACATAATAGACAATCCATTACCTTCTCTTGCTATTCAGTCCTTCAGCCAAATGTGAGCCGAAATCTCTCTCATAACAGACAATCCAGTAGCCATTACCTTGTCTTTCCATTCAAACCATCAGCCAAATGTGAGTTGAAGTATCTCACATGAAAGGGAATTTTTCCAGTAGCCATCCCCTCAACTTCCCATTCAAGCCACCAGGCAAATGTGAGCTGAAGTCTTTCACATGGAAGACAAGCTTTCCAGTAGCCATTACCTTGTCTCCCTATTCAAGCCAACAGCCAGATGCGAGTTGAAATATCTCACATGGAAGATAATCTTTCTAGTAGTCATTACCTCAGCCCGCAGAGTCTTCAAGCCACAAGCTCAAGTATGGCATTCCATAGAGTGGATCACCATACATTGTTTACATTGCTAACAAAGATAGCGTCCGAGTCCCATATCAACCAATCCTTGGCATTACTGGCATTTTACCATAAGCCAGGGAAAGCGGCCAAAGTTCTTTAGCATTCTCTTGATGTCTGAAGAATTCTCGGGTTCAACATTGATAGGGTCAAAAAGCATATGCAATCATCTCATAATCCTCACCAGCCCTGTTGGTCATTGAATTTATCTCTAATTTATACCTTGCCCCAGCACTGTATCTGGGTGTACCTTCCACGTAAATGTAAAAACTGTAAAAATTGTCTTTTCTCCTGTTTTTGTACCTGAATGTATTCGTCTGAACCAATTACTGTATCAATGTACCTGTTGTACCCTTTTGCACTCTCCCGGGTCGTTCCTGAAAATAGGCATAAAACTTGTCTAGTGTACTTACCCAGTAAACAAAAACTAAATAAATAAATAAAATCTCAACTCTTCATAGGCTTTGATCCTAGGTGCAAAAGCAAGCCAGTTCCAAGCAATATATGTCTAACTAAAATGTCAACTGTATTCAACACTGGTACATTATTCTCTGGCAGGAGAACATCTAGTAGGTTCTGTAAGAGCACATGCCACTCAAGCAATGGCAACATCATTCTAATCTGACCCCACATGGATGACTTAACACAACTTTCAGGCAGTGCCCCCATCCTCTGCCATACATACAGTGCAGAAAAAAATATTTAACATATTGTCCTTCTGCCCGTCATCATTTACTGCCCTCCCACTGCCAGATATCCAAATAATTCCCCATTGTAACTTTCAACACCCAAACCTTAGGACATGGCTCTAACCACTGCAGGTTCCTTTACATTAGCATGTATTATTGTTTCCATGGCCCATAGTAGACTTTTTACTCCCCCACCCCACAGACAGTGTGCTGCTTAGATCAGGTTTGCTGGAAATACAAAAACAGCCTTATAAAAATGGTAACAGGATTGTAGGTGTTTTATGGAATGAATAAAAGACCCATGGTCTGTAAATCCATCCCCCTATTGTCCTAGCAGGATGTTACTCCTCTTTAGAAATGTATCCACTTTGGGTTTAAAGCATCCAATTGCATTTGATGTGAAAACTTCCCTGGGCAGTAATAATTACTGAAAGGGATGTTTTTATAAGCAGTGGTCCTAAAGTCTATGCTCTTTTAAATGAGGTGTTTGGCATACCTGTATCTCCCACCAGTCCTGAGACATCCATGGATAATTTATGTATTAAAGATCTCTGCTTAAACTTTTGAGTACAGTTTCATTACATAGGTTCCATGTCAGGGTCAAACAAAACATCAGCTTATGGATATACCATAAGAAAGTTAACAACAATTAAGGCAATTAAGCAGCACGTTACATGGCAGTGACAGAAGTAAATAACACTATATACAATGGGACTAGCAACTCAGTGAGGAAAAAGGGAGGAAGAGTGGGTGACAAAGGGTGGGGTTGGGTCAGGAGAAGAGGGCAAGAGAGACAGAAAACAAACTGCAGAGACAGGATAATACAGGGATCAGCCCAGATGGTGGGCCTCATCAAAGGGAGAATAAGGATGCTTATACTAATTATACTGGCAATACTAGTAGCAGGTGGTGGTTAACCAGAGGTGCCAGGTATTAGGGTGGAGCTGGATCAGTACAGTATGTCTGTTACAAGAAGGGGCTGGTGGGATTGGCGCAGATGGGGAGTGGTGAAGAGAGGATGAGGGGAGGAAGGTCGATGGAGAGGAGGGTGGGACAGTTAAGGGAGGGAAGTAGCAGGGTGGTAGAGAAAGTGGTCTGGTGTTGCAGAGGCTAGGTGATAGACAGGGGGGCTGGAGGCCTTATTGGAAACAGTCACAACTTACTTTGGTAACCAGATGAGTGCTTAGCTCATGTTTGAAGGGGCCTAATATTTTTATAGCAGCGAGGCTTGAAGGCAGGTTGTTAATCTATTTGGGCACCAAAAGTCCTTTACCCTAGTGAGGTGTGACCTCTGGGTACCTTGAAAACCATGCTCCTGGAGCTTCTTGTGGGGTAGCTGTTTTTGTAGGGGGTGAGAAACTTCTGGACACCCAGGCAGTATGCCTAGACATGCTTTTTTGGCCAGGAGGCAGGTCTGGTACTGAAGCCTGCCCATAAACTGGAGCCAGTTGGCATGGGCATAAAGGTCACAGGTGTGGGTTTGCCATTTGGGACCGGTGGTGAGGCGGCATGCCTTATTTAAGGTGACTTTGATTCAGTGGAGGGCTGTCCATTGATGTTCCATAGATTACAATTCCGTACTTCACAAGGGAGACCACCAAGCTGCGGGCGGTGAGGTTTAAGGCTTTGGGGGTAAGACTATGTTTATGCCTGTGTAGGAGGCCACTGCATATGTTGAGGGCTTTTACTATATTATCTATATTGTAGACAAATGACAAGTTGCTGTCAGTTGTAACCCCCAAATACTTAAAGTGCTGCACGTGGTCAAGTGATGCTCCTTCAACATTGGTAATGGTGAGAGGATGCGATCGATGTCGATTCTTCAGACTGGAGAACATCATTGCCTTTGTTTTTTTTATAGTTCATGACAAGTCTGTGGTCCTTGAACCACCTTTCCATGAGATGATGCTGTCCTGTAGGGTGTGCTCCAGGGAACTAGGGTCAGTGCCTTTAGAGAAGAGGACAGTATCATCTGCATAAAGCAGAATTTTGCTGTGACAGGCACTTGGAAGTTGATTTAGAAATAGGCTAAACATTAGGGGACCCAAAATGGAGCCCTTTGGGACATCAGAGTGAACTGGTCTGCTGTCAGAGTAGACATCGCCTATCCTAACTTGCTGGGATCAGTCTGAGAGGTAGGATCTAAACCATCTTACGGTATTGTCGGAAAGACCAATAGCATCTAGTTGCTCAGCAAGGAGGTTGTGATTGACAGTGTCAAATGCTTTTGACAAATCAGTAAAGGCTGCTCCAACCAGTTCACCATGGTCAAGAGAGTTGTGAAAAAAAAAACGTGAACTTAAGCAGAGCTGAGGTGGTGCTATGAGCTTTGCGGAAGCCATGCTGTTCAGGGCACTGAATGTTGTATTTTTGCAGATGTTCAATTAATTGCCCATGATAATACTCTCTAGGGCCTTGGATAGAGGCAGGAGAATCAAAATGGGTCTGTAGTTTTCTATCGATGAACGATCACCACTCTTGAGGACTTGATTCACTAATGCCACTTTCCACTGTTGTGGGAACTGAGAGAATCTTAAAGAGGCATTGATAATGTGGATTCGAGGCTCCAGGATGACTTCCAGGGAAAGGGGTACAAATTTTAGGTCAAGGGAATCACTACTATGGCGTGATTTTCCAAGGACCTTTAGAAGGTATTTCCTGGTTTTATGTGTAGATATGGATTTGAAATAAAACAGAGGGTTAGCAGGTGGCTGGTTCATTGTATGTACTGTGGCAGAGGAGTTAGAGGGGTGGAAGAAGTCCAGGGGTAGCACTCCAGAGAGAGATTGGTAAACACTTTGTTGAATGAGTTAGCAATCATTTCCAGGTCAGTTGTAAGCAAGCCATCTATGTTGAGCATTGCAGGGGCTGACTTGCTATCTTTCCTTGTGACCTCCTTGAGGTTAGCCCAAAATTTACTACCTTCACTCCAACACTGGGTAAGAACATCCTTGTAGTATTGTTTTTTTGCTGCACGTATCGCCCCAGTGCCATTGTTAAGTCTGCCCTATACTGAGCTGATTGATACCATTTTGTAGACTCTTGGGATGTCATGCAAAGTTTCCTAAGAGAATGTGCACTGTGCTATAAGAAACTACCGAAACATTTGAAAAAAGTTTCAAGCACAGAAAAACCTCTAAAGAGGGATGCCACAAAGTTGCAATATAAATTACATATTTTTATTAATTTAAAAAAAAGCAGCAATGGTCCCGTCTGATGCATTTCAGACAAACGTGCCTTTGATAAAAGACACGTTTGTCTGAAACACATCAGGCGGGACCGTTGGTGCTCTTTAAATTAATAAAAATATGTAATTTAAATTACAACTTTGTGGCGTCCCTCTTTAGAGGTTTATCTGTGCTTGACACCTTTTTTCCAATGTCATGCATGGTGAAGTATAACTACAGACTGGTCAAGCACAGCTTCCCCGTGCATTACATCACAAGTATCCACAAATAATGCATGTGTGGCACCAGTATAGGGCAGACAGTTATAGATATTGTTGTATTGCTGGGAGTTTCAGGGCTGTCCTACAGCAACAGTTCACGGGGCAGCTACCAGGACATCATTGGGATTGATAATTAAAAATTATTTTTTTAATTTTTGCGAGTCTCGACATGGGATAGGGCTTCTTCATAATGTATCTGATGTTTAAGTGTTTCACATGTATATGCCTTACATTAGGGGTCCCCAAATCACATGCGAAAACAATTTAAATTATGGATCTGTAGACAGATGGGCATGGTAAGGTGGTATGCTGCTGGTGGGGGGATATGACTGACATTATTTTAAGAACTGAAAAAAGGAAACTTTAAAGTACTCAACTTTTCTTTACTATTCCTTGCATGCTTCTGTGTTTTTTGTTTCTTTTTAAATCATCAGTTTTGGGGAAAAAGGAGATAATATCTCCTCCCCCAAAAAAAACAATCGAGACCAATCCCCCAGGTCTTCTAGACCTAGGATGTATGCAGTTTTCCCACCATAGTTTGCTTTAAAGGTGATAAGAAACACCTATTTATTTATTTAATTAGTGATATATTTCAGAAGTTTTACGAGGAAACACATACTAAGCTGAGAACTCATTTCCAGATGCATCCTGGGAGAAGGGGTAAGGAAGATAGTACAAAAGAGAAAAAATGATATAGTGCATTACCAGATATACACAATAGTAAAGTATATACAGATAATACAGTGCATTGACAAAGAGCATAATATTAAATTGTGTAGGGCAAAACAATACTACAAGGTGGATGTGGTAGCTAAAAATCTGAGCATGGATAGGCAGAGGGAAATTACCCCAACCATGCCTACTGGAGAGGGAGAGCAAACATGGCAGGCAATAAATGTAGGGAGTCTTTTAAGGAATGGGTCAAGGACAGGTGGAAGTAGAAAAGTCATGAAAAAAGAGACTTAAGAAGGCCAGCCCAGTGGCTTGGACAGCTGAGGTGCTATAAGCACCTGACCTCCCGCCACGCTGGCGACTCGTGTTTGGGAATGGACCTAGGTTGACATTGGTTGGTCAGAGGAGGGAGGACCAAGTATCTAGAGGACAGCTCTCCTCCCTCAGTGAGATGGGGTCTGTTATCTGCCGCTGAACCACCACCTGGCGGAATTCAGTTGGAGGTGTGAGTGGGTGACATCATGTGGGAAGGCCCCACGTCCAGAGCACTGGGGGTGAGTTCACACAACATGCTCATTGTATGTTCATGATTGGCTGGGGAGATGATGATGGAAAAAGTGGGGGACAGGCTTAATGAAGCCCTGTCCATCCAACTGCAAGCCCACTCTGCCGCTTCAGGTCTGAGGCACATCTGGATGATTTACCGGCTTGGGGGGGCCCTCCACTCCTGGCCCTACTATGAGGATAACATAGCCCACAGGGGATTCAGCCCCCAACTTTGGAGGCAGATGGAGATGGCTTTGGGAGATGGGAACAAGGGATGATGCAGTACCTGTTCTGCCAAGGTGGAAAATACATCTATGGAAAAAGAAGAGATGTAAGAGAGAAGGGAAAAAGAGGTAGGGCAGGTAGACAGGGGAAATGAGGACCAGAGTTTAGGAAAATGTATTTAGTTTTTGTTTATTGGGTGGGTGTGCTAGCCATAGAAATGACTATTTTCAGACATGACCCGGGGTTACAAGTAAGATAGTACACTCACAGATCCCAAGATGGGATTACAATAGCAAGAGTACAGTTTTGACAGTAACAGGTACAATTAATGGTTTACAATAGTAAGATACAGCTTTTGTCAGCGAGACAATTGAATTACAACAGGATACTGGTTCACAGCAGAAAACATGGTTCAATTGGAATATGAGGAAGATAACAATTTAGCACCTAGCATACAAGAAAGGTAGTTCAGTACCAGAGTAAGTGCCTGCAGTAAAAACAAGGACAACTTGGCTGAATTGTACTCCTTTTGTTCAAAACTTTTTTTCCTTTTTGGGGATCTGTTTCTAGATTGTTGTGAGGAACTGTATTATTGTGGGAAACTGTATTTTTGTTTGAATTCATTCATTCCTTATTTTGACTCTGACCTAAGCTACTCTCCCCCTCCCCCTAAGCTTTAACCTCCCTCTAAAGTCCTGCTTCTTTTTTCTTCCCATTGTTTGCCAAATGCTCCAAGTTAAAGGGGCACTGTGAACTTTGTTCCTTCGTTTTGCATCACAGCTGAACAGTGTGCCTTTTGGCACACACCTATCGAATATGTTCATTAAACAGCCCCCATAGAGATACAAAATGTTTCGTTACCTGTTTTGCTTATACTTTGCCAAATTCTACATTTGCTTGGTCTGAGCTGAAAACACGCACCACCAGAAGCATTGCCATGTTCAGAACACTCGTCAGGAATGAGTGCAGCCCCGAGATATGATTATTTTACTGTGACATTTGTAACATGACATTGCCCCAGTCAGTTCTGTAATTCTGAACAGTTCATGGTGCCTGCGAACAAAAACTGAGCACTGGGGGTATCAAAGTTTACATTTTTAATCTGGCACTGAAATCCCGTGCCTGTGCAAGAGAGGCATGTGCAAGACTGGCATGCTTTTGCACATGCGCGAGAGTTTGGCTCCGGATTAAAAAATATAAACTGTGATACTCCTAGTGCTTGGTTTTGGTTCGCAAGCACCATGAACTGTTCAGAATTACAGAACTTACTGGGGCAACATCATTTTACAATTATCATGGTAGAAAAAAAAAATCATACCTCGGGCTGCGATAATGCCTGACATGCGTTCTGAGCATGGCGATGCTTCTGGTGGTGGGTGTTTTCAGCTCAAACCGAGCAAACGTTTTGCAAAATATGAGCAAAACAGGTAGCAAAACTATTTTTTATATCCATGAGGGCATTTTAAAGAATATATTTGATAGGTGTATGCCAAAAGGCACACTGCTCAGCTGTGATGCAAAACGAAGGGGCAAAGCTGACAGTGCCCCTTTACTTGCTCTGCAGACTGTTGGCACCTGACTCTCTCCCCGAATTCTACATTCCCAGCCAGCGATTTAGTGACTACAGCCTTTTTTGAATGCTTTACTGTTGCCTCTGTCCTTAAAAGTAACCCCCATCTCCCCCCACAGGTTGTAAGTGAGCCCCGAATGGGCTCTACACCTATGGGTCTCCTTCACTGCATCAGAGGTGCAGGGAAGACAGCCACCCACCTGCTGTCCAGGGAAGAGAGCCGCCCAACTGTCCAGCCAGCTGCAGCAAGCAGATCAGTAGCGTAGTTACCTCTACTCCCCCTCGCCCTATCTGGCGCATTATATTTATAGTCACTTCTAATCACATGACTGGAAGTACCCAACTGGACAAAATTATAAGTATCCATTTGCACCTTTTACTGTTTGACCAGCAGAGTGCAATGGTCCCTCCCCCAAGCCTATTTAAAGCAAAACAATTCACTCCTGCCTGATATCTGAAGTCTGTGGTGAATTGTATCCCCTACATCTGTCCTCCTGTCCCTTTTCTGTTTTATAACTCACACAAATTGCACCCTAATTGGGTAGAAAGTAACATGGAGTTTCATGTTATGCATTTTATTGCATCTCATTGCCTTATATTTTATTTGCGGTGTCTACTTCACCGATGACCCTTATAAACCTTGGAACCAACCTAGTGTAGCACAACCACACTAATCACTGCGCACTTCAAATCCTGTTATGGCACAGAATACCAATATGCAATCTGTAACTACCTGTCTGTGTCAAAGGACCTCCTTGTGAATGAGCTTGCTCAACTGAGTTTTCCTACAATAAACTTGAACGTGAACCAAGAAACCACTGCAACCACCCTGCACCCTATAACATCACTCGTTACTCATGGCCCCCTATCATTACCTCCCCATGTGGCAATCTATGCTTCATCTCTTTTCCACCAGCGTGCCGCTCCCAACATGCCTACCTCTACCCAAAACCCTACCAAATGAAGGAAGTTATTGCTCGGCAGAGTAATAATTAATGTCCTAAAGAAACTGCTATTCTTATTATTACTTTGCTCAACAAACATTGAACTAAACCCTGGCCTCCCCCATTGCCTATAGCAGCACCCTCCGATTTATCGCATCTTAAAGGTCTCAGTTTCCTCCATATTAATGCCTGCAGCCTCCTCAAAAAAATTGATATGATTTAGGCCTGGATCTGCTGCACTAAACCAGATGTACTAGTCATTACAGAATCCTGGTTAAGAGCTTCTACACCTGACAATAATATAAACATTCCCTCATACAATGTGTTTAGGGATGATAGGCCCACTAGGGGGGAGGGATTGCAATATACAACACAAATAAAATCTTGGTAACTGTAGTGGACATCCCCTCTATCCTTAAAGACTTTGAAAGCATTACCCTAAAAATGTCCTTATCTCCAGACGAGGCTATGTTACTCACAGGCTGTTACAGACCACCATCAAGAGGAATGGGGTTATTAAACTACCTCTGCAACTTGCTGGATGATCATACTTTGGAATCAATTTTAATGAGAGACATTAACTTAGACTGCTATTCCACCTGTTCAAAACTCCTAAAAGATCTCTGCGACTGCTATGGCCTTACACAAATTGTAACAGACATCACTTGCCCCCAAATTAAAAACCCTGCACACAGTAGCATTCCTGATCTTATTCTGGTAAACATACACCATAAAACTGCACACACTGGAGTGTTCTACAATGATATAAATGACCATCAGACCACAGCTTGTGTTAGGTCCTTGCTAAAGCCCCTAGCTGCTTCAAGCTTCAAAATTAAGAGGGGCCTCTGTAAATTCAATTGCACCAACTTCCTCTCAGGCCTAAGGAAAATTCAATGGCAAAACTTTTACCCAGCACCCACAACTGCAGAAGCTTACAACCAGGGCCACTGGAAAATTGCGGTCACAATTTTTCCACAATTTCCGCAATTTTCACCCTTCTCCGCACAAAATCTGCAATTTCTTGCAATTTCTTACATTTATGGAATTTTTTACTGAAATTGTATAAAAATATTTAAATTCTCAAGGAAATCTACTCAGATATGGTACACAGACTTGGATTTGACCAAAACAGTGCAGTGTGAAGTGAGAAGGGGTCAAATGTGACTCTGCTTTCATGTGATTCACTTCCCTGCTTTGGTTTCAGAATCCTCTGGTCACGCATATGTAGACTTGAATACTTAAAATCTGTGTTAAAGCAGACTATCAGAGAACTTTTTGCTGACACAGAGATTGAAACAATAGTTGTGAGAAGGGGTGCAAAGTGTCCCATTCACCTAAATGAAGCCTTGACCACAGTACTTGTTTTTGAATGGTAGGGTAGATTTTCCTTGCATAAATACTTTCAATCAGAAAATATTTCATTTCCAATGTGTTTAGAGTTTGGATGGCCCTGCTGATTATAAACTTGAATGTGCTTCTGAGGGGGTTGGTGACAGTGATTCCTTACACGTCAGTCTGCCACAACTGTATACTCACATACAAAGCCTACACAAAGCAAACATTTCTGAAAACATGCTGAACATGTTAGGTATAAACAGTTACCTTCAAATAGACAAAGTAAGTGCAACCCAAGTAAAATCACTGCAAACCGAGTAGAACAAAAGTACAATATATTAAAAACTATTGTATTATGTACTGAAAAGCTATTGGTATGATTTGATACTTTTATCACGTGATTTTAAAATGTACTTACAGTGCTGATTAAGAACAGTAATCATTTTAACAAAAGAAATATTTTTCTTACTAGACCTTTATTAGGCATCCTGGTTATGTTTATTTTTTCTTGCACCAAAGCAAGTAGTTTAAACAGGCTTCATTATTTAACATCTAGAAACTCTGTTGTTTCAGGATGTATTCAGTACAGACTAACTGCAAATTACTGAATAAAATCTAGTTAGCACTGCATGACTTAGATGTCTTGATTTTTAGAAGATATGCTACATAATGATTAGTTTACAGTGTATTTCAAAAACACACATCTTTCTTCATATTAAAAGCATTTACAAGTGGCAGTACATTTATCTAACAATTTATGTAACCAATACATGCTGCAGCAAACAATAAAATATTTATTAGGGGGCAGTGGGGATGTATAGTGAACCCCCACAATTTTCCCGCAATTTCTGCAAGAAAATCCCCGCATTTTGGGGTAAAATTTTCCGCAATTTTCCAGTGGCCCTGCTTACAACCTATTCCACAGTCTTGTTCTGAAAGTGACTGATAAACATGCACCTCCTAGTTATAAGGACAAGAAAAAGAACATGCCTGTTTCACCAGTGAACTAAAATCTGACCTCTTCAAAAGAAACACCCTATGGTAGAAAGCTCACAAAATTAAACTTTTAGCAGACTGGGCAGCTTATAGAATTGCCAGAGAACTATGCACTAAGCTCATAAGGGCAAAAAAAGGATACTTCCAATCTGCACTAGAATCTTCCAAAAACGACGCAGCCAAATTTTGACAAATATTAAGGGATACAGAAGGGCACAGTACTTCATCATCACTACCTTCTAAGATTGTTTCCTTTGGCTGCACCTGTACTAATAAACGATGTATCCTAGTGCCTGCACCTATACTAATAAACAATGTATCCTAGTGCCTGCAGCTATACTAATAAACAATGTATCCTGGTACCTGCGCCTATACTAATAAACAATGTATCCTAATACCTGCGCCTATACTAATAAACAATGTATCCTAGTGCCTGCAGCTATACTAATAAACAATGTATCCTAATACCTGCGCCTATACTAATAAACAATGTATCCTAGTACCTGCGCCTATACTAATAAACAATGTATCCTAGTACCTTCACCTATACTAATAAACAATGTATCCTAGTGCCTGCAGCTATACTAATAAACAATGTATCCTAGTACCTGCGCCTATACAAATAAACAATGTACCCTAGTACCTGCAGCTATACTAATAAACAATGTATCCTAGTACCTGCACCTATACTAATAAACAATGTATCCTAGTACCTTCACCTATACTAATAAACAATGTATCCTAGTACCTGCGCCTATACTAATAAACAATGTATCCTAGTACCTGCGCCTATACTACTAAACAATGTATCCTAGTACCTTCACCCATACTAATAAACAATGTATCCTAGTACTCGTCCTATACTAATAAACAATGTATCCTAGTACCTGCGCCTATACTAATAAACAATGCATCCTAGTACCTGCGCCTATACTAATAAACAATGTATCCTAGTACCTGCACCTATACTAATAAACAATGTATCCTAGTGCCTGCAGCTATACTACTAAACAATGTATCCTAGTACCTTCACCTATACTAATAAACAATGTATCCTAGTACCTGCGCCTATACTAATAAACAATGTATCCTAGTACCTGCGCCTATACTACTAAACAATGTATCCTAGTACCTGCGCCTATACTAATAAACAATGTATCCTAGTACCTGCGCCTATACTAATAAACAATGTATCCTAGTACCTTCACCTATACTAATAAACAATGTATACTGGAGCAACTAAACAACCACTTTGCCACTGCGGGGTTAGCTTTGACACCTCTCCAGCAAACTCCTTGATCAACCACAGAATAACCTGCGATGCTCCCTACCCAAGAAACAATCAGTCAAGTTTAGTTTTACTCTAATAACCTTTAAGCAGGTCGAAGACCTCCTAATAACCCTGGACATACAAAAAAAAAATGCAGGAGCAGACCAAATTGAACGCTTTTTCCTTAAATTAGGTTACTATGCTTTGACAGCACCCATCGTCCACCTGTTCGATTTGTCTCTCCCCCAAGGTACTCTTCCCTCTGTGTGGAAAATTGCTCATGTTATTCCACTATTCAAATCTGGCAAACCCGGAATGAAGTGATCTAAACAATTACTGGCCTATGTCCCTCTACCCATACTATCCAAATTACTTGAAAAACTGACAAATGCACAATTAAGAGAACATTTAGAAGACAATAACGTACTAAACCCCTTCAATCTAGATCCACACCTAAACATAGTACTGTATCTGCTCTGGTAAATGTAACAAATGATTGACAAGTTGCATTAGACTCAAAAATCATGTCAGCAGTCTCTTTTTAGATTTGAGTAAGGCATGCAACACTGTAGATCATGGCCTACTTTACTTATGTTGAGTGATATTGGTCTGGATGACATAGCTCTGAACTGGTTTACCTGTTATCTAATAGGCAGAAAACAACAGGTGAAAGCTCAAGGTGATTTCTCCCCCCTTAAAATATTACCAGGAGGCATTCCTCAGGGATCAATACTGGGACCATTGCTATTTGTGATTTATATTAACGATATTGATGCCAAAATCTGTACAGCTAGTGTCCATCTCTTTGCAGATGACACAGTTTTTTGTGTTGCCAGGCGCTTGCATGCTCAGAGCTTCAGCAGAAGTTTAATGTACTACAATAAAATCTCTTGCAGCTAAAGCTGCTGCTCAATGCCAAAAACAAAACAAAATTGTGTTCATATCTCCTCATGCCCCTTCTACTAGTACCTGTCCCAACAATACTAAACTCCATATCAAGACCTTACTGGGTGAACCACTAGAGGTAGTAAAGAAATTCAAATATTTGGGTTTTTGGCTTGACTGTAGATTGTCCTTCACTATGCACATAGAACAACTCTCTAAAAAATTACGACACAGGCTAGGCCTCTTCTACAGAATCAGGCATCTGCTTACCCATGAAGCCAAAATAAGACTGGTGCAGACCACATTTCTCTCCCTCCTAGAATATGCCGATTTTATTTACAGTCATTGTTCCCTCAACACTCTAGCCCAACTGGATACTTTGTACCATAGAGCACTAAAATTTATCACAGTAGCTCCATAAAACACTCATCATTGCGCCCTCTATGCACAGCTAGGCTGGAATTCACTCACCACTAGAAAACTAAAAAATGCCTGTCTCTGGGTATATAGAACCATTACCAACAAATTGCTCTCCTACACCTCTTTAAATACACCACTGGAACTTACCCGCTCAGGAGCTACTCTTATATCACGTTAGTTATACTCAGGATACGGATTCGATATGGCTCCTCATCGCTTGGCCATGCCCTCCCTACACACTGAAATACTCTGCAAAGATTTTTAAAACTAACACATATCATTGGGATGAATGCCTTCTAATTCGTGCTTAGACAAGCACTAAAAGAAAATTGTAACTGCTATACTTAACCTGCATTTTATTTATGTTTAGCCCGTAGCTCTGCCTATCAGCACCTGTACAACTCCCTTAGCTGCTAGCAAACAATACTTGGTTGCCTCCCCTCCTGTGCCACCAACCCACAACTCTCATGAGTCCCCCTTTCTTTTTTTTTTTAGTTTAGTTTTTATTATGAGTTTTTTTTGACACACACAATTCCACATAATTCAGGTATTGCACATTTAACATATGTGTACAATTGTTTAGGTAAGAGTAACACTTTAGAGAGGAGCTGTTAACATTAATCCATAAATTCTGCCTAAGGAGGTACATTATTATATGTATATTTAGTCACTAGTTTAGTAAATCTATGATCTTCAGTGTTAAAATGTCCTCAACTCCAAGTAGGATAACTGATAAGGGTTAACTCTGTCTCTTTACATTCTTCCCTCTCCCTCCTGTTTTAAAAGTAAAGGCTAGGAGGCTCCATTTGTGCTATTGTCCCCTGATATGCTTTTCTTGTTTAAGGGGAAAATATCAGGGTCTACTGAGGCTTGATAAAGTGACCATACCTGCCATTTCCTAATATAGTTTGGTCCCTTATGTTGGATTCTAGAGTTGAGGTTTTCAGTATAGTGTATTTGTTTCATTATTAATCTCTAGTCAGTAACTGAAGGTACAATATTTGTCATTCATTGTCTGGTTAAGGCTTTTTTTGGCTGCCAAAAGAAATACTGGGAGGAGGTTATTTTTCCAGGGTGGAGAGTGATCGGGATAAACAGCCAGCAGAACCTGTTCTGCTGTTAGTTCAATAGTTTCAGCTAGGCATTGTGAGAATTCTGCTTGGAGTGCTGACCAAAAGGGCATCAAGTATGGACATAGCCAAAACATATGGCCCAGTGAGGCACTTTGACAGCCACAACTGCGCCAACACCTACCATACTTCTCGGGTTAGTAACTAATGAGGATCTCAGAAAAGTGGAAGTAACTAATCTGGCACTTCCAAGCAAACTCCCGCTACATGGCAAAAGAAGTAATTTTAATGGCCGTCAAATTTGCCTCCATCCAGGATTCCCATGGGATCTCTAAATCAAGGTCTTTATTCCATTCGGTCAGAATAGATGCTGTAGTTCCTGAAATCCTCCCTCTAAGAGCCTTATATAAGTTCTCTATAAGATGACCGTCTAACCTCCCTTATATTGCTGTCGTGAAAAATTGCAAATTGCAATAATCCAGGTACTGGGGTTGGTAAGATTGGTTGGATATATGTATTCTCAAAATGTGGTTGCGGACTTGAAAGTAACAAAATTGGCCAGAATGGCATAGGTTAAATTTCGACAATTGCAACATTAATAAATCAAAGGGGCTTATGCCCTGGAGTGACAGAAATTTAAAAAAGTGAGACAGTTTCAATCACCTCCTTCTTTTAAAGGAGAGTTCGGATATTATCAAGGCAAAAAGTTTCTTATATAATAAATTCTAGAATTTTCCAAGGGATTTGGTAGTCCTCCAACAGCCACATCAAAATTGTGCAGAGAAAAATTGCTTTTGCGTATAAGGTGAGGTCTGGGAGACCCACCCCTCCTTGAGCTAAAGATAGCTTTAGAATAGATAATCTGTTCTGTGGGCGTCCAGGACCCCAAATAAAAGCAGAGATTAACTTGTCCCAAGATTTAAAATAAAAGGATGAGGGGAAACTAGGTATGTTTTGAATAAGGTAGAGAAGTCTAGAGAGAATTTTCATTCTAATTGCAGCTATTCTTTGATGAAAGGTGAAAAGTAAAGGGGACCATCTGGTTAGGTCAGATTGGATATTAAGGGCCAGGGGTTCATAATTGATTAGCTCCAATACTTCTGGATTAAGAGGGATGTTAATACCTAGGTATTTTATTTTTATAGTTAGCCATTTAAAAGGGTAAGCTCTCTTCGGGGTTATAGAGGGGTTGAAGTTATGTATAAGAATTTCTGTTTTAGAGTCTAATTTAAAGCCTGCTAGCTCCTCGAATTGTTTTAAAATCTTCCAGATAGAAGGTACTTGTTTGGGGAGGTTAAGGGTAAGAGTACATCATCAGCAAATAAACAGGGAATAATGGACGGGGAAGTGTGTGATATGAGAATTTAATGTACACCTGAGGTGTGGGATGCTACATAAACCCTGAGGGCGAAGCATTAAATTGGAGTTTGACATACTTCCCCATATTTTATTTTTTATAATAATTGGTGAACAATTTTTTCCCAGCCTGACTTTTGTGACTGCCTGTGTCGCACGCGCGCACACACACATACACACACACACAGAGTCTCCCTCCTTAATGAAAATGATTATTTTTTTAATTAGTTATTTATTTTTGGAACTCACTACTTGAAATGTCATTGTGGTTAGGTAGCGCTGAATGCAGTCAGCCATGGTCCCATTTCTGGTAGCAACAAGGTACTGCCCGCAGCCGATGAACAGCAGGATCAACCAGATAAGAGTTTTTTTTTTTTAATTTAAATACAGGATTAACCAGATAGTTAAAAAAAATGTAATGATTTGAAGGAGGGACGAATATTATGGCAGCTCCTCACTAACAGACTGGCTCTTCGCTAATGGACTAACGGAACTGCCATGTTAGTGGAAATATTCAGCCCTTCCACACAAAGAACGAGAGCCAATTAGGTAGAGCTCTTGGTTTGAACAGGCAGAGCATGTGAATGTAGTAATAACCTGGGGGTTATTACGAAAAATATCAACTGGCTGAGCATACAGAAAAAATTGATCGCCAGTTATTATACTGATTTTATACTCCTGCTGGGCTATAGGTATGCCTTCAACCGCCTTACTCTCTTTCAATGCCTGGGCCAATGGCTCCTTGTAAAGAGCGAACAGGCATGGGGAAAGGGGACAGCCCTGGTGGGTGCCACGGTCTATCTGGATAGGGGTCGAAATGGTACCATGGATTCTCAAATAGGCTCTAGGCAAGGTAAATAAATTCTGTAGGCAGGCTATATGAGTCCCCCTTTCTAATATAATTTTTAACACAGCTATTCTGCTGCTTTATTCGTAGATTTTGCATAACTCTTATAGACTATCCTATCCTATATGCCTGGTCCCTTTCACTACCAAATAGTATACATTCAAAATCCCTTTCAGATTCTTCCCTGACTTTTCCTTCCTTATGATTACTGAATAGTATTATACCTTCAGCCTAAATATATCCCCCCATCAAGTTCCTTACGCTGCTCAAACACCTTTCTCATCCCTTTTTATGTTTGCTTGCATGCATGTGCAAGAAACATAGTGCCACCGTACGAGTTTTCCCCCACTTCCAATGCCCTGCTCCCTTTTGCAGGCGCAGCTGCACTGCGCCAATATATGTCCGAGCTGCCTATGACAGCATTCAGATGCAGTGGCATACAGTTCTAAGAAAAACACCGCCGCAGGCAATTTGTATACTGCCAACGACAGTATGCAAATTGCCTACATCGGCACTGCATCTGAACTGTCATAGACAGTTCGTCCCCCCCATGAACACATACGTGCATGCTGGGAGCCCACCCCAGTATGCTCATGCACTCCCCCCATACACCATATGGCCGACGGGGGTGCCCAGTCCCCCGTAAGCTCCACTGCCCCTCCAAACATACTTCCAGGTGCCATGATGGGAGTCCACCCCAGCGTGGCAAATGTCCATCTGCTGCTCCCCCAAAGACACTTCCAGGAGCAACGATGGAAGCCTGCCCCAGCGTGGCAAACATCTGTAAGGCGATGGGGGTGCACAATCTCCCATCGGCTCCACTGTCCCCCACAAAAAAACAAACAAAAAAAAAAACATGACTTCCAGTTGCCACGCTGGGAGCCCACCCCAGCATGGCAAATGTTGATATGGCAGACGGAAGTGCCCAATCCCCATCAGCTCCACTGCTTCCCCTCAAAATAACATTTCAGCTGCTACGCTGGGAGCTCACCCCAGCGTGGCAGAAGTCCCCGTCATCTTCCTGCAGAAGGAAAAAAATTAACTGTAAAAAAACAAAAAAGGTCCCTCATCCACTGTCTTGCCCTCCCCCAACCTGCGCCCCCTTCTGCACACCCACCTCCCCATACTTACCTCCTGAGCCCAGCATGGCGATCTTCGTGGACCAGGAACACGCCTGCACTCTTCAAAGCCGACTGAACTGAAGAAATGCCGGTAAGCTGTATAATAGCATAAATGTTTTTTTTTTCAACTTTGGTGCATATCTTGGCCATTTTGGGGAATTTCTTCACCACATTTTCAGCATGGGGTTTTTGGGGCCCCATCTCGTGAACTCAGTCACTGTCATTTTGTTATTCAGTCTTGAAATGTGATTTCGCGGTCACTGCGAGGAACCACCTTTTGGGACCTAGTAACAAAATGACAATGGCACAGTTCATGAGGTAGGCCTCCAAAACCCTAACTTGAAAATTTGGTGACAAAATTCCCCAAAATGACTGTGTTATGAGCGTGCGTTGCACAGTTCCTATGCACGCTGGTAAGTTTGTGAATTTTTTATATTTTCACTCCAGATTTTCAACATTGCCATTTTACCACACCTCCTTATGAGCAGTACAGCTGTCATTTTTCACATCTCGCCCAAAATGTGTTTTCGTGCATGTAGCACACAATGGCGCAGTCGGTCTACGAAATCAATGTACGGCACAGATTAAGAAAATCACAGTGACACTGTTCATGAGCAGAGGTCTTAAAATGGCTATGTTAAAAATTTGGTGACAAAAGTCCATAAAATGACTGTTTTACGAGCGAGCACTGCACAGTTTCCACGCACCCTTATAAGTTCATGAATTTGTAATATTTGTAGTCCAGATTTTCAATACTGCCATTTTTTCACACATGCTTATGAACAGTACAGCTGTCATTTTTCACACCCTGGCTGAAATGTGTTTTTGCACTTCCGGCACAGAAATGAGTGGTCACTGTGGGAAATCACTGTTCCGGACAGATTAAGAAAATCACAGTGACACTGTTCATCAATGGAGGTCCCAAAATGCCTGTGTTGACAATCTGCTGTAAAAATCCCCAAACTAATTACATTATGGGTGTGCGTTGCCCAGTTTCTACACATGCTTGTGACGACCAGTTGTTTTATATTTTCACAGCAGATTTTCAACATTGCCATTTTTTACACCTCCCCATGAATAGTACAGCTGTCATTTTTCACATTCTGTTTGAAATGTGTTTTCATATCAAAGGTGCCAAATGGCGTAGTCACTGTGCAAAATCAGCTTTCCACTAACAAACTGATATTACCACTGTTCATGAGGTGGGGGTTACACAAAAAAAAAAAAACAGGTTTAAAATTTGGAGTGAAAATACCAACAAACGCTTGGGACGTTAGGGTTTCCGACCATAACGCCCCACCCTGTAGAGGCTGACAGGCATCAGGGATGTGGACTTGGGATTGTCGCCTGTAATACTCCTGCCATTCCACATCCACCCACACCCTGCAGCCAGTGACAGGCATTAAGGTGTGCCTTTGACTCTTTGGCCCCAAAGTTCACCCTATTCTCCTATACTACACCCATCTCACCGTATTTCATATGGAATGGGGTGAGCATAAGGCCCAAAGACTCCAAGGCACACTGAGACACTTGTTGGTGTCTGCAGGGTAGGGTGTGGTGAAATGGCATGGCCGTGATGCCTGATGACTCAAAGGCACACCCCAATGCCTGTCAGTCTCTGCATGGTGGTGGTGGGGTTGGCTTCAGTTCAATACTTCACTGCCATTCCTATTATGAATCTCTCTAACTCCTACACTACCAATGCCAATGCCAGCAAGCAAACATTCGGCATTGACAAATGCTTGTTTTTATTGCCACAATCTATTCCCAACTGGGTGACCATTCTAGCCTTCTTGTATTTCCCTTATTGTGAAGTACACATCTACCATGTTTGGTCTCATTAATTCTACAATTGCCTGTATTATTTCCTTTGTTTAATTCTTGGCAGGTTACTAATTATTTAGATAGATAAATCCATTTATTAAGCACCCATTTCTGCAGACTCTGGGTGTTGCACAAACAACAACAATAAAATAAACAAGTTAATAAAACTAACCAGTATACAACCATTTAGTGTAGTTATGTTATTGTTGAATGTATTGCTAAACAATGTAACTGTCCTTATATGAATTACTGTTCTGTATTCTTTATGTTGTGTCCGCTCAGGACCACCTTGTAAATGAGCCTGCTCAATGGTGTATTTTCCTGGTAAAATCAAAATTGAATTGAACTGGAAAAAAAAAAAAACAGTATTTTTGCACTGAGGGACAGTTGGTTTTAGACGTGGAACCAGTGCTGTACTGTCAAAATCCAGTTGTAGTTGGGCAGTAAGGTCATGGGCAGAGGAGACAGAGGCAAAGAGCACCGTATCATCAACATAACATATGAATGGAGAGGAACAGGTAGCAGGGAGGTTATTTATGAAAATGGAAAAAAAGAAGGGGGTCGAGAACAGACCCTTGAGGGACACCTGTGTAGATTAGTATGAGGGAATAGGGAACTTCTAATCAGGACAGCTTGAGACCTGCCCTCAAGGTAGAAGTAGAAACAACTGACGGAGGAGGCAAAGAGGCATACTATCATAAGCTTGTCCTAAAGAAGGGGATATGTCACAGTGTCAGAGGCTTTGGCCAGATCAACAAATAGTACAGTGATCAGATGCTGGTCCATACCTGAAAGGATGGAATCGGTGAGATAGAGGTGGAAATGGAGTGAGATTTTCTGAAGCCATACTGGAAAGGAGTGAAAAAGGAGGAGGAGGAGTCAAATGAGGATCACTGTGAGAGAAAAGGTTTTTTTTGTAATTTAACCAGTGTGGGAAGTAAACAGATAGGACGGTAGTTACCAGGAGCAGAAGGACCACCACCCTTAGGGAGTGGGATGTCCGTGGCCTGTTTCCAGGCTTCAGGGACAGTGATAGAGCAGAAGTAGAAATTAAGGAGTTGGGTAATAGGAACAGTGATGGCAGGAGCTGAGAGAAGTAGAAACTTTGGATCAAGATTATCGAAGATTCCTCCTTTGTATGGGTTACAGATAAGCAGAGCCTTAAGGGAAGCAGAAGGAATATTAGTAAAGAAGCAGAAAGAGTTAAATGGAGAAGGCAGGGGAAGGGGGATAGGACAGATCAGGAGGAGATGAGAGAAAGAGCACAGGTGATGGAGTAGGAATTAAAGAAAGCGGCAACATAAGAATGGCCAGAGATAAGAAGGTCTCCAACCTCGATGACAGGGGAAGGGGACTGTGTTGGAGAGGAGAAATGGAAGTGAGTAACTTTTCAGAACTTGGATGTGTTGTTATTAAGGGTTTTCTGAAATGTGAATGTAAAGTACTCAGACTTCACGAGCATGGTGGCTTTGGTACAGGCATTGTGAAGGTACCGGTAACTGGCCAAAGCAGCCAGTGAAACAGTGATCTTATAGGATCACCAGGCAAGGTCTCTGGTTTGAAGGCAAGCTAACAACTCAGCTGTTTTCCAGGGGAAGTGGGAGCCCCATACTCTGGTTCTTCTCCTCAGGGGTGCATGGTGATCATCTACAGATACAATTTCTGTCTGGCAGAACTACAAGACAGAATTAATATTGGTGGCTGTAGAGATAGGGAACCAGTCAGAGGCCCATATGTCAGCTAGGCAGGAGTACAAGTGCAGCGACCTGAAAGACCTGAGACAGGCACTTTTTTTTTGGGGGTGGGGGTAGTGTGGTAAATCATCCACAGACAGTATACCATATGATGATCACTGTGGAGATGGAACAAGAGGACCCAGTTCAAAAGTAGTGGATCAAGGATTTAAAAATTCAGGCATGTGGGGTCAGAAATCAACTGAGATTGTTGGAGGGATTTTACATTTGGGTAAATTTATGTACAGTGTGTGAGAGACGATCAATAATAAAAGTCACCAAGGATGAACAACTCGACTTTGGAGGAACAGGAACATGTAGGAAAGAAGCTCAATATCTAAAGCAAGGGGACATAGCCGGACAGCAGTAGACCCCAGCAATAAAAATGGGAACAGAGAAGGGGAGGGGGAGTTTGAGTAGGAGCAGCTGACAGGAGGGAGAAGAGACACTAAGCACAGGAACAAAGCTGATGCTGGTGGAGAGGTAAATTGTAACACCGCTGCTCACCTTGGGGCAATCCTACCTAGCTAAAGAGTAACCGGGGGTAGCCACTGAAGAATCCTAGACCTTAAGGGATTCAGAGATGACAAGGACATCCAGCTGGAGGCTGACCCATGATTTGGTTGCAAATGGTCAGTTTTTGGGAGGAGTCTGCAGATGTTTAAATAGGCAAACCTAAGTCCTTTGGGAAGCTAAAGGGGTGATGCGGGGAAAGGGCTTGGATTTAGTTCAGTGTCACCTGCTGTTAAAAAAGCAGCAGGAAGACCACCAGCTTAACTGAACCAAGTTAAGTCAAGTTTAATTCCGTAGAATTTATTACATTTCTGTCAAAGTATAAAAAACAAAACTTTAAAACATACAGTTTTACATATCAGTTGCCTTGTTTACGTGCACATTGGAACCAAGTTCAAACTCCAATTTCAGTGGAATCAATGCTGCATTTCTGAAATGGAAGCTCATGTAAACTCATTCTGAGTTGGGTTCTTGTTTCAGTCGGAACCGGGTTCAACTGCAGTGGTTCAAAAGCATTGATTATTTTGAACCGGGTTACTTTGTACATGTAAACTTGATTTGTGATCTGATTCTGCTATACTTACTGTTGAAACTGCTGCAAAAAGGAATGCAACCAAATTCAACATCCTCAATTGCTGTGTGTTTACATGCAATGGGAATCAGTCACCTGGTAATCAATTCATTTTGAATTGATTACAAGGTGAACTGATTTCCATTATATGTAAACACACAGCAACTGAGGATTTTGAATCTGGTTGTTCATTCTCATCAATCCAACACCAACAAGCATTTGTCAATGCCGAATGTTTGCTTGCTGGCATTGGCAGTGGTAGTGTAGAAGTTACAGAGCTGCATAATAGGAAAGGCAGTGAAGTACTGAACTGAAGCCAACCCCACCACCACCCTGCAGAGAGTGATAAGCATTGGGGTGTGCCTTTGGTTCGTCAGGCATAACGGCCACGCCATTTCACCACACCTCACCCTGCAGACACTGACAAATGTCACGGTGTTCCTTGGGGTCTTTGGCCCTTATGCGCCCCCATTCCATTAGGAAATATGGTGAGATAGGTGCGATATAGAATGGGGTGAACTTTTGGGGCCGAAGGTCCAAGGCATACCTCGATGCCTCCTCACTGGCTGCAGGGTATGGAATGGTATGAGCATTACAGGCAAGAATCCCAAGTCACACCCCTGATGCCTGTCATTCTCACAGGGTTAGGTGTTATGGTTGGAAACCCTAATACCTCAGGCATTCATTGGTATTTTCACCCAAATTTTCAACATGTTTTTTTGTGACCCCACCTCATGAACAGGGGAATATCAGTTTGGTAGCTGAATGCTTATGCACAGTGACTCTGACATTTAGCACTACAGGTGCAAAAACATTCGAACAGGATGTAAAAATGACAGCTATACTGTTCATGGGAGGTGTAAAATGACAATGTTGCAAATCTGCAGTAAAAATATTAAAAAAACTGGTGAAGTCACGAGCGTACATAGAAACTGTGCAACGCACACCTGTAATATAATTAGGTTGGGGATTTTTTACAGCAGATTGTCAACTCAGGCATTTTGGTGCCTCCGATCATGAGCAGTGTCACTGTGATTTTCTTTATCTGTCCCGAACAATGATTTCCTGTAGCGACCACGCATCTCTGCGCTGAAAGTGTGAAAACACACTTCGGCCATGTTGTGAAAAATGACAGCTGTACTGTTCATAAGGAAGTGTGGAAAAATGCTACTGGTGAAAATCTGGACCGAAAATATTACAAAATCATGAACTTACGAGGGTGAGTGGAAACTGTGCAATGCTCACTCATAACACAGTCATTTTATGGACTTTTGTCACCAAATTTTCAACATAGCCATTTTAAGACCTCTGCTCATGAACAGTGTAACTGTGATTTTCTTAATCTGTCCCAAACATTGCTTTGCACCAACAGCACCATTGTGCGCTACATATACTTGAAAACACATTTTAGGCGACATATAAAAATGGCAGCTGTACTGTTCATAAGGAAGTGTAATAAAATGGCAATGTTGAAAATCTGGAGTGAAAATATTAAATTTGCAAACTTACGAGCATGCATAGGAACTGCGCGAACGACGTCAGAAACAGTCATTTTAGGAATTTTTCACCAAATTTTCAACATAGCCATTTTAAGACTCTGCTCATGAACAGTGTCACTGTGATTTTCTTAATTTGTCCTGTACTTGATTTCCAAGACACTGACTGCGCCATTGTGCGCTAATATGGGCGAAACACGCTTTGGGTGAGATGTGAAAATGACAGCTGTACTACCTATAAGAAGGTGTGGTAAAATGGCAATGTTGAAAATCTGGAGTGAAAATATTGAAAATTCGTGAACTTACGAGCGCGTGAGGAACTGTACATACATGCTCGTAAAAAGTCATTTTTTGGAATTTTTTCACCAAATTTTCAACATAGCCATTTTAAGACCTCTGCTCATGAACAGTGTCACTGTGATTTTCTTAACTTGTCCTGTACATTGATTTCGCACACCGACTGCGCCATTGTGCACTACATGGGTGGAAACATGTTTTGGGTGAGATGTGAAAAGTGACAGCTGTACTACTCACAGGAAAGTGTGGTAAAATGGCAATGTTGTAAATCTGGAGTGAAAATATTGAAAATTTGCGAACTTACGAGCGTGCGTGGGAACTGCATGGCTAGTAAACAGTCATTTTGGAATTTTTCCACAAATTTTCAAAATAGACTTCCTTGAGAGCCCACCTTATGAACACTGGCAGTGTCATTTCATTAATCATTCCGGAAAGGTGATTTCGCGCAGTGGTTGTGAAATCATCCTTCAGGCCCGAGTAACGCCATGACAGTGACAGCATCCATGACAAGGGGTCCCAAAAACCTCATGTTGAAAATTTGGTGCAAAAATTCCAAAAAATGCCTGAGATATGCAATAAAGTTGAAAAAACTCTATCTATCCCATTATACAGCTTACCGGCATTTCCTCAGCTCGCAGTCCGCTTTGAAGAGTGCAGACGTGTTCCTGGTCCACCGATGATCATTGCACCAGACTCCGGAGGTAAGTATGGGGTGGGTGTGGGGAGGTAGGGTGCGCAGTGGGTGGGTGCGGGTTGTAGGGTGGGGGCAGGGAGACTCGTGGGACCGTTTTTGCTTTCAGTTTTTTTAAATGATGATGTGGGGCCGTTTGCCACGCTGGGGTGGGCTCCCAGCATGGCTCAAGGATGGCTGGTTGGGGGTGGGGGTGGCGCCGACAGATTGGGCACCCCCATCGGCTATAGCAACTTTTGCCACACTGGGGTGGGCTCTCAGCATGGCACCCAGTACTCGGGAGATAGTGAAGCCGAAGGGGGATTGGGCACCCCATCGGCTATATGATAACTGCCATGCTGGGGTGGGCACCCAGCATGGCATGTGGAAAACTTTGGGAGGGGAGCCAGCACAGCTAGCGGAGATTGGGCACCCCTGTCGGCTATACAGTGTGTGTGCGTGGGGGCAGCACGCAGTATGCGGCGCAGTGTGTGTGTGTGTAGGAGCGCATGAGCAGGCGATATCTGATCGCTGCTCATCAGCGTGAGCTCCCCTTTCAACTGTACGCCACTGCATTTGCATTGCGACTGGGGGCCGTGGCTCAAACACACTGACTGAATTGGAAGAGGGAGTGACACACCTCCGAAAACTCGGATGATGGCACTATGTTTCTTGCACATGCGTGCGAGCAAACATAAAAAGGATTGCAATCTGAACAAAAAGTATTAATTACAAAGTAATTGATTCCCACTACATGTAAACATAGCAACTGTGCGCATTAATATCTGTCAGATTATACCTAGGAAGTAGCGTTTTATTTTACGTTTTTACATTCTCGTATAGTTTCCCTGTAGGGTGCCTCTGTGCTGCCAGCATAAATTTGGCCCTACCGTACATTAGTCTTACTTGTTCCTTTTTCAATAGAGAAATACATTTAGCAATACCTGTTAAAATAGTTTTATTAAACAGTAGAGGCATAATCCATCTAGATAGTTCATCAGCTACAATTCTACATTACATTAACAGATGCATAACAAATGGTGTACAGCCTGTACAGAATGAACATATATTTTTTCCTTCATTTCTAAACTACCATGTTTGCAAACCACAAAAAGTGCTCAACTTATATGGCTCAGCAAGTTTCTAAGTTTCTATTTACTTTGTTTTCATAAAGCCAAGTATTTTTTCTCCCTGTTTACCTTTATTTGTGAAGACAGTCCCAAGCTGTCCATATCACATAACGTTTTGACATCCTTCTGGATAGAAATATCATTGACCCTTTGTACTGCTCCTCTTAAATAGTTGTTCTGAATCTATAGTTGCTTTCCTTGACCATACATCTTCTAAATCAATTTTTTATCCTATTATTCAATATATTCTGTTCTACTGTTTTACAATATCAGTCCAACATATCTTGGGTAATCTACTGTTTTCCATACAGCCCCAAAACGTGAGTGATCCAATACATATTCTTGCTTCCAGAGACAACATTTCTTTTTCAAGTCTTAAATAAAAGGATGAACACTCTCTAGGCAAATTCAGGGAACTTCTGATATAATAGAATTCTGTACTGATTCAATGCTATTATACTTTAAATTTAACCCCCCGATTTCACTTTCATAGAGAGTTTGGCTCACTGTTTTAGTCTCAAGGGTGATTTTTAAGGCCAAGAAGTAATTATTTGCAAAGTTATAAGCAAATAGTCCAATATGCCTTTGTAGTTTTATAAGCCCTATCCTTCATTTCATCTAGATGTGACTTCCATGTATGGTTCCTATCAAATGCCACCCCCAAATATTTATATTCATTTACTTCCTCAAACTTTTTTCAATTTATTGTCCAGCTATTGGAACCCCCTGATTTACTACAAACGCCATTATCTTGGTTTTCTCTACATTCAGCTCCAGGTCTAGATCCTTTAAATTATTCCTCTTCTAAGCCCCTATGGAGTTTAATATTATTTATGCATCATCTGCGTATAGCATTATTCCAATTTGTTTGTTTATGCATGGTGGAAAAATTTTAATACTTCCTTCCTCCCTCCACTGTCCTCTGTTCCTTACTTGCTTCCTCCACTGTCCCGATTCAAATCTTACCTCTGTGACCGGCAATAATCTCTTAGTAGGCAACTCTGCTTCCCCTCTTCCCCACTCTATCAGTCGTTCCCCAAGGCTCCATCCTTGGCCCTGTCTACTTTTCAGTTTCTGTAAATGATCTCCCCTCAGTCTACATTCAATCTAATATTCACCTTTACGTTGATGCCACCATCCTGTACATTTCTGGCCCCAGCATCAACTCACTCCAATCACCCCACCAGTCCAACTTCAGCCGCATACTGTCATGGTTCACAGAAAACTCTCTAAAATTGAATGCAAAAAAGGCCATCTCCATGATTTTTGGCTCCCTCCAAAAATTGGCTAACCCCCCCCCCAGTTCACAATCTCAGATACTTCCACCCTTGGCACGGTCACCTTCAATAAATACCTTGGTCTTTGGCTAGAGCAACACCTCAACTATGCTGTACATATTGACTCCCTCTGCTCAAAGTTGCGCCCAAAACTAGGAGCGTTCTTTTGCAACAAACACACAATCCCCCTATAAATCTGCCATGACCTAGTTCAAAAAACTATCCTCCCCATTTTTGACTATGGAGACATTATCTGTGCCATACCCCCTGCCTCCTCACTATCTAAACTTGATACCCCATTCAACTCTTTTTGCAGATTTGCCACAAACTCCTCTCCGTACCCCTACCACTGCTCTCGCTCCTCTCTAAACTTCCCTCCCCTCTCTCAAAAGTGGCACACTCATTTACTTATAATCATGGCTAAATTCTGTCTCAACCTCCTCCCTCCATATCTCTTCTTATGCCTCACCTCTGTACCCAGTCCCTCCTACCCCCTTAGATCCTGGTACCCCTACTCTTTCTCCATTCCCCACCACTGCTCATCTGCCGGTGCCTCCGCATTCTCTTTATTTATTTAGTTTTGTTGACCGGAAAAGGAGGACTAGAACATTTTTTGCCTATTTTCAGCCTTGCCCCAGGGGGGCTGGGGGATACAGATGCAGGCCAACTGAAATTGAACCAGGTTTTAAGCTGTTGGTGGTATTTTTAGTGACTAGGGGAAATTTCGCCAGGACACTGGGGAAATTCCCCTACTCTCCCAGTAGGGGGAACCCTTGGCCATCTGTGTTAGGATGGCCAGTGCAGAGGAGACTTTGGAGACGATGGACGTTGAAGGTGCAGGGGAGCAGGCCTCCTCCCTGTTATTACTACTCAAGAGGCCGTTAATGCAGCGCTAGTGGCTGCAGATTTTTCCGAAAAGAAGCAGTCAACAATGTCTTCCTTTTGTCTGATGAGCTGGGAGAAGAGGTGAATAGCACTGCCTTGTGAAATGCAGCTACAATACACTGAGTGGAAAAACAAACTGCTGCTTATAAGAAACGACTGATTGCAGAAGAACAGCTCTTAAAAAAGCCTAAGAGTTAGAACTGGAGCTCGCATTCTTGCCTAAATCGATCCCATTTGTCAAAACGAGCGGGGAACCTGTCAGATCCTCAGTGTGTCAGCAAGGAGCTGACATGCAGAGCATTGAAGCGGCAATGTCCAGCTACCTGCTGCTGGCACGTTGTCCAGCAGTAATGTACCAAAGGACTGTTTCAGTGTAGTCGCGGAGCAGGCTGTCAGTTCCAACAGGGCAATCTTTGTTTGCCAAAAGCCTCCTCTCTGGTCAAAAGATACAAAAAAGAAAAAGCTTGGGGCAGGTCGCTAGTCTCGGGCGGTGTCAGCAGATCTTGAGACTTCTACACATCTGCAGACAGCGCCCCAAGAATCTAACTGTACCTTTCCTACTGTGCAAACTGTCCCCGGTTGGAGTAAAGCTCCTCAGGATTCTGAAAATTTACAACAGGCTCCTGATATTGCAAGGTCCTGTGTCTGAAATTGAGGCCCCCAAAAATAAGGAAATTGGGGGCCCAAACTGGTCTCCCATACATGCACTAGAGGATGCAGGATGGGAACAAACTGTGGATGGACTTTGGACACCAAACCCACAGGATCCTTCCTATATTCAGCTACTTGCAAATTCTGTTTCAACTGTGGCCACCACCACCTCTACTTTGACTGTGAGCTCCAATGCACCCCAGGGTAACTCTAATCTTTCTTCTACTAAAAATGCATTATTGCCTGTACAACCTTCTAACAATGTAGTGGCTGAAAATGTGCATAACACTGATGATGTTAACCAGGGCCCAGTCAGACTAGATCCCACACCAGCAGTTGTAAGGAATATTTCTGAGTGTTGGGGGGCGGGGGAGGGGGGGGACTAGATTCAGTATTTAAAATGTCCGATTTATTTCAGAATAGGGGAGAACCTGCCCCTCGGCCAATGCAGTCAGGCTGCTATATAAAGGAGGTCTGGACGAACCCCCACATATAATTTACATGGCAATGACATTATTGAAGGCCTCAATTAAGTTTTTCTCCACAGAGATCTTTGCCCTCACTAGTTTGGGACATGCAAACTATGACGTCAGTTTCAAAAATGTTTCATGTTTGGATAGATTTTGGGCCCAATATAATGCTTTTAAAAATAATCCTGTTTGGATCCCCTTCTAAGCCATTCCTTTGACTAAACCTTCAATTAAAAACATCACCATTATGTTTAAGAATGAGGGGGTTAATACTGAGGACATTTTGGCTTAGGCAACGCTGTAAGGTTTTGGGCAATCTTATCCCCACCCTTGACAGTGAACAGATCTGGGATGGTGGGTGGAGGGTGCGAGTGAAACTTTACACTACTAACACAGGGCCTGTACACCTCCCCAGCACCTTTTGTTTGGGAAGAGATTGGGGGCTGATATTTTAAGCAGGTCAGCCTAAATCATGTTTTAAATGTGGCTCCCGGGCCTACCTGAGCTCTGCATGTGACACAGCCAAATGCAGACATTGCTTAGAGTTTGGTCACAGCTCAGGTAAGTGCCTGAATTTCTTAAAGTGCAATTTGTGCGAACATACTGGTCATGCATGTAGGCGTTGTCCATGGGCCTCTCACAATACTGACACTGATGATAGGGGAAGTATAGACTCAATTGCAAAACATACTAGGCAGAGACAGAGGCCTAAAACACCTTAGTATAGCTTATAGGTCTGGTCATCTCCCCTCAAACACAGTCTATGGATCATTTATGTTATATCTTACAACTATTAACATCAATAGTATTAAAGGGGACTGGAAGCTGGTCAGAGCAATGCTCACTTTACAGGAGGGAGCCAGTGACATTACTTGTTTATTGGATATCAGGCTGAAATCCAATAGAGAACTCCAGCAGGCCTCCCAGACATGGCTCCATGGGCCATCCTTCTGGTCCACTGGGCCAGACACCTGTGATGGGGTAGGTAGCCATCCTTTTGGTCCACTGGGCTAGACACCTGTGATGGGGTAGGTATTCTTCTTTCCAGATCCCTATTACAGGTCTCTAGACTGATTGATATTCACCCCAGGAGAGCCTTGTTATTAGATACTTCCTACCTTACGGAAAAATTTTGATTAATTGTAACATATGCCCCTCAAACCAAGGCACTTCGGGCTACTTTATTTTGGGACATTCAGCCCCACCTACATACCTCCAGGCTAGTTATATGGTTGGGAGATTTTAACTGTGGCCTCCACCAATCTGATAGGGGACTACGAACCACAAAATTATTTTGTGATTCTGTGGTCCTTCAGCAGATCCTTTCCACTGCAGGTCTTTAAGAGGCTTACCGTAGTTTGCACCCTTCTGGAGGATTTACCTACTACAGGGGGACCATTAAGACCCAGATAGACTTTGTATTTTTATCTAACATTTTGCGCGTCCTCAATATTGTGACATAAGCAAATGAATTTACAGACCACGTGGTTTTAAAAGCTACAAAAGCATGGATTCAGGCACCTTGATGTAAGAAGAACAAATGGAGGTTAAATCAAACTCTCTTACTAGATTCTAAAGTTCAGAAAATGTGGCAACGGAACTGGTCTGCCATACTATCTGTTATAGAGTGTTATGAAATTTCTGATTGGTGGGAGGACACAAAGAAATCATGGAGGGATCTTTTCCAAAGGAAACCTCACTATGATTCCAATAAAGTCTGTCTACAGTACTTGCATCTAAGACAGCAGTTACAGCATTTAATCTCCCTTGCTGAAACATCATCTTTTGATTATGGCCACCAGATTAATAACATTAGAAAAGAGATGATGGAAATAGACTATAACCATGCTAAATCCTTGGGACAGGAAGCTCGTTTTGGGACTCAGGTTACTAAAGGGGATTTTGATCCCTATAAGGAATGTAAAACTAGTGTCGATAAAATAATTAGTTGCACCTGTTGGTAGTAAGGTTACTACACCACAGGGCATCCTAAAAATTGTGGAAACCCAGGTCACGAAAATCTTTCGGAAAATACCCTTTTGTGCAGATGCTACTAATCATCTGAATTCTTTACACTTACCTGAGGTTTCACATACAGACATAATGGAATTAACTCATGCTATTACTGAGTCAGAAATCCTTCAGGCGATCGGAGCTTTGAAAATTGACTGAGCCCCTGGGTCAGATGTTCTGTGGGTAGGACTGTCTGAACAATTCTGGACTGATCTGGCTTCTGCTCTAGCAATTTTATTTGATCCCATGTTAACTGATGCTAAATTTACCCCCTCTGTGCAAGAAACGGTTTTGGTATTGATTCACAAGAAAGGTCCCACCTCAGATACCAATAATTGGAGACCCCAAAGTCTCTTAAACACAGACCTTAAATTATTGGCTAAAATTCTCTTAGCTAGACTCGTTAAAGTGTCTAATTATTTGATTAGTCCAGTGCAGACTGGTGCTGTGCCAGGGATACAGCAGTGTGACAACCTCATTATCTTGAAAGAACATTTTCAGAGGAGATCCTGATGACATACAAGGCCGGGTGGTGGGTGTGGACCAGGAAAAAATGTTCGATATGCTATCACATTTATTTATTTAGTGTTACTGGCTTTTGGAATACCCCCAGAATTTGTGGCCTGGCTGAGGGCAATGTACCATAATGCTGCCCTTATCCCAAATGTTAATGGATGGTATGGGAAAAAGATTATAGTCCATAGAGGGGTACATCAGGGATGTCCCCTTAGTCCCCTTTTATATATCTTTGGCACTGATATCCTTATCAGATCTGTTTTGCAAGCCCAGGAAGTAAAAAGTATGGATTTTAATCCTGACTCTCCTCCCCTTAAAATTCTGGCCTGTGCAGATGACTTGGTACTTACCATTGGCACAGACACTGATGAGGCTGCCTTGCTTGACATTTTGCACAACTTTTCACTCGTCTCAGGATCCAGAATTAATTTGGATAAAAGTCATGGGGTTTCTTTGGGGGCTACGCCTCTTCCAGTATCTGGGAATATTGGAGGCTTCAGAATCTCAAGAGACCCCGTTAAAATACTTGGTATGGATTTTGGACCTCAGAAGGCACAAACTCTAAACTGGGAAAAATGGCTTACCCATGCTGATAGATTGGTTGCTGGCTGGAGGGGTAAGCAGATAACTAAGAAAAAGAGAGTAAGTCTAATTAAGTCTCTACTTATCCCTATCTTTTTGTATTTAAGCCGTATATCCCCCCCCCTTCTCAGAGTATAATGACTCGATTATACAGTGTCTCCTTCCAAACATTTTGGGGCTCCTGTTTGAATCCGCTAAAAAGGTAATACACTTATCGGCCCATCTCAGAAGGGGGAGTGGACATGATTAACCCAGTGGCCTTTTTCATGAGCATTTTTATCTGCTATAATTTGGGCTTGGCTCTCAAACCTGAGCAAGTTATGGAAACCTTTGATAACTGTGTGGTTGATCCCGAACCTCCCCCCCTTGGGAACAGAATAAAACCCGGTTACTAGGTGGGGCTATAAGTCTTCCCCTTTATGGTATAGAAGGTCTGAAACTGGTAGTTAAATGGGGCCTTAGCCCAACCAGCTTCCTAACCTTAGATAGAAAGACAGTATACAATTCTATCTTACTTTCTGAATGTCAAACCGTAGTAGAGCTCCCTTTATGTACCCCAGGGCAAAGAAATCAGGTGTTACAACGGCTAGTAAACCCCAGAATTCCCCCACATGCATGGGACTGTTTGTTATTAGGGAATTATAGGAGGCTCACTGTACAGGGGAACAATAAGCACAAACAAGTGGCTGACAGGTATTGTCCCAGAGATTTCTGCTTACAGTTACTTGAAACGCAACAACATTTATTGTTGAACTGCGACTATGTGAGACACTTTGGGCCTTTTCTAGCTCAGGGATGGCAGGAACTCCTTATTTCTCAGTTATCTTATACAGAAATCATGTATGGGACTCATTCAGGGTTGAAAGGGAATATCACATCGACACACTGTTTGTAGTACTTGCCATCATTAGGTATTATATTTGGCAAGCTCGATGTGTATGGGTTCTACAGCAGAAATGGGTGTCACAAGCTGAAATATTACCTAACATTTGAAAAGCATTGCAAAAGTTAGCTCAGTTTGATACAGAGCACTTTTCACAGCAAAAGGTGGCACATTGGTGGATTAATTGTGTGGGCAGTGGCTATAACTTGCATAACATTGTACAGATTGTATATATTTGTTTCTTGCTGTGTGTTTTTTTTGTTCTATGAATTTGTAAACTCTGTATATTGTGAATATGTCATTTATTGTATTATGTATGTAATGAAGTCCAGCCTCTCTAATAAAAATTCCCCTACTCCTTTTGAGAAGTGCCATGGGATCTTTAACATCCACCTTAACTACTACAAGAATAGGCAGGTGGGACCTCGGTTTAACATCTCCCTCATGCTGCACTGCAGTGTCAGTATTAGGATTTAACCCAAGTGCCTGGAGTGGGGAATTACCTCCTTTCTCACCTCTGGAACCAACTGCCCGCTCTCCTCTCTGAATTCCACTCCTTCCCAGCTTTCAAATGACAAATCAAATCTATCGCCCCCACCCTGCACCTGTCCCCCACCCACTTCCCTCCTCTGCTGCACCTTACTCTGCTCCAACCACCCCCACCTCCTCCCCCACACCTCCTTATAATTTCCTCTCTTTTTCCGTATGTAAAATATGTATAATATGTAAATATAAAAAATATGTAAAATGATTATGGCTATCCATGCCAAACTCATTCTTACATCTGTAACTGTTGTACTAATCGCTGTTATCCTGATTTTGTAAAATTTATTGTTGTCTTGCCCCTGTATTTGTAACATGTCTGCTCATGTCCCCAGGTCGTACCTGGAAACAAGCCTCAGCTCAGTTTGCCTTTCCTGGTTAACACATTTTAAATAAATAAATAAATATATACCACTTAGGTCTTATCAGTGATTCAATATAGAGGTGAAAAAGAAGAGGGGCCAACAGACAACCCTGTTTTACCCACCATTGTATGGGTATTTCTTCTCTTAATGCACCATCCTGAGTGTGTCTTATTTCTGCTGTAGTGTTAGCATGCAATAATTTTAGTATATCTAATAAGTGATTGTCTATGCCCAATTTTTTTAAGGGTTTCACACAAGGTGCATGTTATTTGAGTCAAATGCCAATTTTATATCAACGTAACATACATAAATCTTTCCCTTTTTCCCAGTTACATAAATACCCAATATCTAATGTAATGTAAACAACAAATTCAATGTACTGTTATATTTTTTTAATCCACATTGGTATTTTAAAAATAGTAGGCTGTTGTCATCTACCCAGGCCTGTATGTTATCATCCTCTTGAGACCACTCCTGAAGAAACCTTCACTGGACCCGGACTGCCTGACTAACTACAGACCCATCTCTAACCTTCCCTTTGTGGGAAATGTTATTGAGGAGGTGGTGGCCCTTCAACTGGAGTCCCATTTGACAACTCATGTCATTTACTACCTTCTCCAGTCGAGTTTCATGAAGAGGCACAAAACTGCGACTGCCCTAGTCTAGGTGCTGAATGATCTCCAGGTGACGAGAGATTGAGGAAGTTGTTCCATATTGATTTTCCTCAATCTCTCTGCAGCGTTTGACACCGTGGACCATGGGGTGCTGTTGGAGCATCTGAGGATCTGTTGTGGACTGGCTGGTACAGTCCACAACCAGTTTCAATCTTTTCTCATGGGCAGGATGCAGCGGGTGGTGTCTCAGACTTTTTTCCTCATCATCCCTTCCCTTGCCTTGTGGGGTCCCCCAGGGCTCCATCCAGGTCCCCAAGTTGTTCCCCCGGTGTATATGTTGCCACTAGGGGACATAATAAGATGGTATGGGCTGAGTTTTCAATGCTATACAGATGACACTTGGCTATACTTGTCTTTTGCTCCCAGGCAGCAGGAAGAAAAAATTACTCACCATAATAATGTTGTTTCTTCTAATGGAGTCTTGCTGTATTCTGACTATATGCAGTTAGCCCCAGCACCTGAACTGCTCCGGAGAGTAAAGGGTTAACTCTATGCAAATGCATAGAACGTTGAGCTCGAGTTCGGTTTTAAAACCTCTGTCTGTGGTACTCTGAAGTGTAACCGTCAGATTCTTACGAGCACTAAACTAACTAATTCAATAGGTAGAAATTGTTTCTAAAATGTTTGTGCCAAGTGGCAATGACAGATTTTTAGGGTCAAAAAGACTCAAGTCAAGAACCCCAAAAAGAATACAGTATAAGCAGATAATGAAATAACCCAAAAACATTCATAACAAAAGAACAGAAAAAAAAACCTTAATAAGATAGAGGCATGCCAAGTACACCTCTAGGGTACAGCACTGTGCTTACCCCACCACATCCCAAAACTACTAGGTTCCAGGAGGGGAAGCAGGGAGGGAGGTCAGAATACAGCAAGACTCCATTAGAAGAAACAACATTGCTATGGTAATTTTTTTCTTCAAACATCATGAAGCCTTACTGTATTCTGACTATATGCAGACTACCAAGCAGTACCCCCTTGGAGGAGGGAGTCACAGAACCTTTTTTGGGAACAGGATCTACAGCATAGCCATGCCAAACCTAGCATCACTTTGTGACCGAATGTCCAGAGAGTAATGTTTGGTAAATGCTTGAATAGATTTCCAGGTGGCTGCTTTACAGATGTCCACTAAAGAACATCTCTAGCTGCTGCGACCGAAGCAGCTGTACCTCTGGTAGAATGAGCCCTCAGGCTCTTTACCAAGATTTGAATAGCAGAACTGGATGCAGGAGACAATCCACCGGGCAATGGTTCTCTTGGTAGCAGGTCTGCCCTTTCCCACTTCTCCATAAGTGAGAAACAAGTGAGAACAGTCATTCCTATGGGCCTTAGTATGCTCCAGATAGTAACTAAGAGCCCTCTTTACATCAAGACTGTGTAGTCTTCTCTCCCCAGAGGAAGAATGGTCAGTGAAAAATACAGGCAATGACACAGACTGATTCAAATGAAAGTCTGATACCACCTTAGGAAGAAACTTTCTGTTGATGCAAAGGACCACCTTATCCCTGTGAAATGAAATGAAATTAGGTTCCACTGATAAAGTTTGAAGTTCACGGATTCTCCTGGCAGAGGTAATAGCTACCAGGAACACAGTTTTCCAAGTCAAGTATTTTAGCTCAGCTGAGGATAAAGGTTTAAAAGGACGCTGCATAAGCTGTGCTGTGCAGATATTCAGATCCCAAGAAGGGGTAGACTCCCTAAAGAGAGGATTAGCATGCACTAAACCCTTGAAAAAATTCTTGAAAACTGGATGAGAAGCTAGGGAAGAGCCCTTACCAGCCAAAAGGAAGGCAGACACAGCTGCCAAATGTACCTTGCATATTCTAGCTCTTCAAGAGCCAGGCCTTGAGCCTGAGAGCATCCTGAGGGACAGGGCCCAGAAGGGGTGGTCTGTAACAAAAAAGAGGAAGTTGATGATTGTCCGGGGCTGCAAAGAGATCTATCTCTGGAGTGCCCCACCTCTTGAAGATGACCTGAAAAACTAGAGGGTTCAGGGTATATTCATGGTGACCCTGGGAAATCCTGCTGAGAGCATCTGCTAGAATGTTGTCCTTCCCTGGGATATGCACAGCCTTCAGGGAAGCCTGAAGGGAACAGGCTAGAGACCAGACTTTCATGGCCTCTGTGCATAAAGCCGAGGACTGAGTGCCTCCCTGCTTGCTGATGTACCACATGGTTGTGGTATTGTCTGTTCTGATCTGCACTACCTTTCCTTGAATAACAGCTGAGAATGTCTGAACTGCTAGAAAGACAGCTCTCAGTTTGAGAAGGTTTATGTGTAGAAGGGACTCCTGGTGCGATCAGGTTCCCTGAGCCGTAAGCTGATCTAGGTGAGCCCCGTAACCTAGTAGGGAGGCATCTGTGGTGAGAATCACTGAAGGAGCCTGACTGATAAATGGAACACCTTGTCACAGATTGCCCTCCTCCAGCCAGCACTGGAGGGCCTGAACTAGAGTTTGAGACACTGGAACCAATTTGGAGAGAGAGGGTCTCTTTTCTGAGACCAATACGATCTGAGATGAAACTGAATATCTCTCATCTGAAACCTTGCTCCCTGGACCACAGCTGTGGAAGCTGCCATGTGGCCCAGCAACTGTAGAAAGTGTCTGGCTGGACGAAATACTAGAGGACAAAAAGAGGAAGCCACAGTTCCCAGGGACTGGACCCTTGAGAGAAGGAGAAATGCTCTTGCCTGAATAGTGTCTATTCCTACCTCTATGAAGGTGAGAAGCTGGGATGGTTCCAGAACAGACTTTTCTAGGTTCAGAATGAAGCCCAAGGGACTTCCAGTGATGTCATGCCCCTGGAAGCAGCTTGAGCACTAAGCTCCATCCCCATCAAGGAAAAAAAAACACTAAAAACTAAGCATCCATAACTCAAAATTGGATCAGAATCAGCGAAGGAGAGCGGGAAAGATGCCCAAATCAAAGTCTGGAAAAATCAAGCCACTTTTGGACTCCGCCGAGCTCGAAGGCAATGGCTCGGACAGTGACGTTTTGCATGTCTTGGCGTGAAGTGAATCCGCGCCTGCGGAAGTCGCAGGGCCCTTGAATATCTCCAGACAAATGGACCTAGTACTGCAAGAACTGAGGGATTTTAGAAGAGAGACCTGTTCTACTTTTGCATGCTAAGAACGGACATGGGGAAAATGGAAAAGAGAATGGAGGAGTTGGAGGGGCAGGCCACGACCATGGACTCCCGCGTAGATGACACCGAAAATGCAATTGTCCAACTCCACAAGGAGGTGCAGGGACTGCGTGGGAGAGCAGAGGATGCTGAGGCATGCAGTAGAAGAAATAATCTTCGTGTTTCAGGCTTTCCGGAGGGTTCGGAGGGTGGGGACCCTATATCCTTAATGCAGCAGTTTTTTTAAAAAACACTAGATTTACCGGATAGCTGCCTGTTGGAGATGGATCGCGTCCACTGCACTCTGGACCCACAGACAGTTAATCGCCAGCGCGCTATCCTAATAAGATTCCTGCGTTACCAGGATAAAGAGTTGGTATTTCATAAATCCTGGCAAAAGGGGGTAGTAAAACATCACGATCAGCATATCTACGTGGACAATGACCACCCCACTGCTATTGCAGCCAAACGACGTGCCTACGCTCCTATTCTCAGAATGCTTAAAGAGGCCAAAATCAAATTCAGAACCCCATACCCGGCAAAAGTAGTAGTCCAGCTTCCAGAAGGCCCCAAAACATACGAGTCTGCGGAGCAGGCAATACAAGGTCTTAAGAAAGAAGGCTTCCAGATAATATCGGAGCAGAGGCCCCCCAAGTAAAGCTTTGGTGACTAAGCTGGCAATGAAGGCATGGAATAAGGGGTCGCAAAAGGAACAGCGTTGGCAGGAAGGTGTCACAGCCTTCAGGCAGATCGTAGCTCGGCTTCACAAGCAAGCATCGGATGAAAGTGAACTGAATTTAACTACGCAAGCTGTGAAATGAGCGCAATGCCAACTTACTGGACTTTGGAGCTGAGAGATTAAAGGACAGGTAGGCCGGTTTAGCTTTCCCTTTTATCTTTTGTGACCTTGTGACTTGAGTGTCTCCGCTCTCCCCAGGGGTTCCCCCTCGGCTTTCCCCTCCTCCCAAGTCACTCTGTCCTCTCAGCTGGAATAGCTCTGCACCCCCCCCCCGTCATACTTGGCTTGGGGGGCCTGCAGGGCAAACTGTAAGATCAAGTGTGGAGGGGGAATGGTCTCATAGGTGACTGGCCACGCCAACTAGACTGAACAGATATGAGAGGTTAGTAAGGTTACTTGACTGGCAATGGGAGGGTGGGGGGATTCTGGGGTGGAGATAACTGGTGAGGGGTGGAGATGCAAACAGTCGCAAAGGGGAGGTACTGACCAGGCCAAGGACTCTCTCTCCTTGCTGTCCTCTCGTTATTTTCTCTCTTTTGTCCCTTTCTCCCCCCTGGGCCTCCATGAGTCTTAGGGGGAGGGGTCTCTTAATGGTATAACATTCTGGACTTTTTAAGGAAGGACACTGGGTTTGGTGTAGTGGGCCGGCAGTCCTACTGGGCCTTCCTCTCCCTGCTTCGACCGCTCTACCCGAGTTGGGGTCCATGGGTGGTTGGCGTGGAGGGTGGGAATTGGAAGTCATTACTGTCCACAACTTGAACCCAATTTGGGCTCTTACCCCTTTCCCCTCTCGCCTCACCAACGCTGTGATGGTGGGGCTGGGATTGGAGGGGCCTAATAGATTATACATTCCAATATATGGCTTGGATCAGTGGTAGAAGAGTGATGAATCTGGCTCACCCCGCTTTTTGGCAATTAATAATGATTGGCCCGACTAGCCCCGATTTATTTTAACTGCAAGTTGAACACATATTACATTAAAGAAAAGAAACGTTTAGCCAAGATGGGGATATTGGCATGACTACCCCCCCCCAGTGGAGACGTGTTACGTCTGGTCCCCTTTGTGAGGCAGACTACGCCAATCTGGCACTTCTAGGCCTGAGAGCCGTCAACCCTCAGACCTATGGAAGTCACCCATAGTTTAGCAGCCCAGGCCCAGTTGGCAGGGATCTGCTTCAGCTTTTGCCCCCAGTTTTACCCTAAAGTTAGTTTATCCCCACTCATTCTTAATAAGTTAGAGAGTTTAATGTTAGAGGGACCCTTATTTCCCTCACTAAGTTGTAGGCAGTCACCTTTTGATGTAGCAGATGTTGATGTTGGCAGAAGTGCAGGTTGGGAAATAGTGGATGGGGTAAGCAGAATATCTATATATACAAAAGAAATATGAATGGCTAAGCAATCATTACAAGTCATATCTTTAAATGTAAATGAGTTGGGAAGTCCCATCAAACGCTCCAGAATGCTTGCAATGTTTAAGAAAAGTCGAGCAGGAATTACCTATATTCAAGAAATGCACATGAATGCAAATGAACATAAAAACTAGCATCCAAAGGTTTTTCACAGGTTTTCGCATCTTCGTATACTGGTGGTAGGAGGCGGGGGATGGCCATTCTGATTTCCAGCCAGATCCCATTTCAGGCTACCCAGGAGTGGGCGGATGAGGAGGGCCGCCTGGTTATAGTCCAGAGAGTACTGGAGGGTAAGGAATTGACTCTGGCGAATGCTTATTCTCCCCCCCCCATTGTCCTCAACCTTAACAATTGGTTTCTTGCTAAGGAAAACATTGGAATTGTCCAAGGGTACCCTGATTCTTGCTGGGGATTTTACTATAACCCTGTGCCCCACATTGGACACTACTAACACCGCCAAAAGTAGGCAGCCAGCCCCTCATAAATTCTTCAAGAGATTTGTCCAAGAGGTGGGCTGGCTGGACGTGTGGCATGCTCTCCACCCGAGAGACAGACGTTATTCTTACTACTCTAATGCACATGGTACATACACAAGGATTGACCACTGTTACACACAAAAAGAAAACCTTGGGCTCCTTAGTGATGCTACCATGGGGGACATAATCTATTCAAATCATGCCCCAGTGATTAAACAATGGGATCTGGGCCTAGACAGATGTAATACCTTCTGGAAACTTAACCCAATTCACCTGAAAAGTGAGGCTTTTAGGAACTGGGTTGGGGACAAGATACAAGAGATATTAGAGGACAATGGGGCACTGGGCACCAGTCCAGCAATTAGGTGGGATACACTAAAGGCAGTACTAAGGGGCCATCTGATACAATATACTACCATCCTAGCAAAGCAGCGTCAAGAAAGACAGACAAGATTAGAACAGACCCTTAGTTTCCTCCAAACTGCTCACTGGCAGGGGGACCTTTCTTCGGCCGAACAGATGAATCAGATTAAGCAGGAATTAGATAAGTTCTGCATGCAACACACTGAGATAGCTCTGGCATTCCTTAGGCAGAGGTATGGAGAGGTGGGCCCCAGGGCCTCTCACCTGCTGGTTTTTCGCCTGCGGAAACAAAGGAGTCTATTCACTATAGCTACCACAAGAGACCCGGTTACGGGAGCAACCCACTCAAGGCTGGGGCAGATTTCAAGGGCATTTACAGACTATTACTCGAAACTATACACCCTGGACCATGAGAACGTCCAAAGCACTATCGAGGACTTTCTCTCCCCCTTAGATCTTCCCAAAATTGACGAGGGTCAACGAGAAGGCCTTATTGCCCTCATATTGCCCCCATATCCTATGCAGAACTTAAAAATTTCATCTCCAATTTAAAGACAATGAAGGCCCCTGGTCCTGACGGATACGAGACAGAATTTTACAAATGTATGGAATTCAAGGTAGGCCCCCTTTTGCTTCAAACTTACAATGATCTAACAAAGGGACGTGACCCCTCCCCAAGCTGGTCCTATGCCGCTGTCTCTTGTCATCCCTAAACCGGATAAAGACCCACAGTTGTGCAGTTCATATCACCCTATTTCAGTACTAATGTAGATTATAAAATTCTAATGTCCATTTTGGCTAAACGCCTTGATGCGATTCTCCCAGACCTCACAGCACTGGACCAAACGGGATTTGTCAGCTCCCGGTCAACCACTGATAACACTAGAAGGGCCTTGCATTTGGTACAGGAGTTGCAACTACAAGGTGCCCCATCAGTCCTTCTCAGCCTTGATGCTGAGAAGGCATTCGACAGGGTCTCATGGCCCTTCCTGTTTACCACAATGCTCAAGATGGGGATCCCTCCGCAGTTTGTAGCTACGACTTGGCTTTGTACTCCTCCCCAAAGGCATGCGTAAAAATTGCAGGCCGCCACTCAGAGTACTTCCCATTACACAGGGGCACACACCAAGGTTGCCCTCTATTCCCCGGACTGTTTGCCATTTTCATCGAACCCCTGGCCCAGGCAATCAGGCGGACTTCACAGATATCGGGGGTGCGGATGGAGGGTGAGGAGCACCGAATCGCATTGTATGCCGACGATGTGCTGTTGTTCCTGACCAACCCTGAACAGTCAGTCCCTGCTGTATTTTAGATCTTGGAAGAATATGGGGGCTGCTCAGGTTACAAATTAAATACTTCTAAAACTGATGCTCTTACATTTCACTCCCCCCCCCAATAAACTTAAGCAGTGCCACCCATTTAGATGGGACCTTGACAGAATGAAGTACCTGGGAATCTACCTCTCCTGGTCTTCCCAGCAAACAATCAGACACAACTATGACCCCTTTTATGCCCAATTGCAGACAGATCTTAATCGGTGGGCAATACTACCGCTCAACCTAATTCAGCGCATAGAAGTCGCTCGGATGGTGACCCTGCCCCGGGCGTTATATATCTTTCAAAATGTCCCTACACTCATCCCAGTGAAAACACTTCAGTCCTGGAATAAAGCAATACTGAAATTTATTTGGGTAGGCAGGCGCCCCAGAGTAAGTTTCTCAGTATTACCTGCCTCCTCGGCAGAGGAGGCGGACTTACCTCGCAATTTAAAATATACAACTGGGCTCCCACCTCTCTTTTCTTGCAGCTCGCTTCACACGAAGTACCCCTTCTAAATGGAGAGAAATGGAGGAAAGCTTGCTCCCATTTGATGAACTGGTAAGAACAACTCTATATCAGTCACCACCCCAGCTACCTCAGTCGAACCCAGGCCCATGGATTGCACATCAGCTCAAAACCTGGAGGGCAATTCGAAGACGACTGGCTCTATCACCCTTTTTAATCTATATGTGCCCGATTGCCCTCCTGGAGAATTTTAGGCCTAACCGGTTCGACCACACATTTAAACAATGGGCCCGGCTTCGCATTTACTCCCTCTCCCAGTTACTCAAAGGTAATGAGTTTAGGCCCTTCCAGGAACTGCAACAGTCCCATGGGCTCCGGCAGGTAGATTTTTATAGATTTCTGCAACTTAGACATTTCTATTACTCCCTAGCTACTGATCGACGGAATCCTGATAATATACCCCCATGGACTGGTTAGACCACACCTTGAGTACTGTGTACAGTACTGGAGACCACACTTGAAGAGGGACATACAGCTCCTGGAGAGGGTACAGAGGAGGGCAACAAAGATGATACGAGGGCTAGGGGATTTGACTTACGAGGACAGACTTGAGGAGCTCTGCCTGTTTTCATTGGAGGAGAGGAGAGACAGGGGACATGATTGAGGTCTTCAAGTACCTCAAGGGAATAAATAGGGTAAACATGGAGGGATCTTAGACTAAAGCAGGAGGCATCACCAGAGGGCATGGTTTGAAGTTGGAAGGTGGAAGGGTGAGGGGAAAAGAGGAGGAGGTTTTTCACTGAGAGGGTGGTGGACCCTTGGAATGCTCTGCCTGGTGAGCTGGTTCAGAGATCCACAGTGGAGAGTTTAAGAAAGGGTGGGACAGACACAGAAAGTGGATGTATCAGATGATGGCCTGTCCCGGGGTGGGGATGGATGATAGGGGTTTCTGGAGCACAAGGGATGGGAGGGTCTCGGCACCCAACTAAGGATCTAGGTTCGAGCAGACTTGATAGACCATAAGGCCTAATCTGCTGGCAAATAGTATGTTAGTATGTTAGTATGTTAATCTTACTTCAAACTACCCTTTCTGCAAGCCCGATCCTGCATGCCATTTCCTCCTTCTACAGGGTCCTCAATAACACTGCTAGCATAAATCTCATTAAAATACGGGATAAATGGCAAAGAGAGATAGGAACAGACATCTCTCCACAACAGTGGGACAGGGGCTGGCTTCTTGCGTAGAAGCTCACCTGCTCCCACACATGGAGATTGTTCTCATGGCAATTAATGATCAGAGTCTTCCTCACGCCAGCTATAACAGCTCACTTCTCCCCCTTGACCCTCAGGAATTGCTGGCTCCAGTGTAGGATGTCGCCTGCACACCATACCCATATCTTCTGGTTTTGCCCTGTCCTACAGCCCTTTTTACTTTCGCTACAAAGGGAATTATCAGTCATACTGAATACAGCATGCACATTAACCGCAGAGTGCTTCCTACTTCTTGCCCTCCCCCATGAGTTCAGGGACCCACAAAACAGATACTTGTTGGGGATAGCCCTTATGGTGACAAAAAAGGCCATAACCAGACTGTGGCTCTCACGACAACCCCCAACTATTGAAGCATGGAGAGATACAGTGAATCAAATATATAAGTCCGAAAAAATTTCATATCAATGAAATGATCAGGCCTATTTATGTACTCATAAATGGACAAAGTGGATCCTTTATATTATGACCTGGGACCCTAATTTTGTCCCCTGATTAAAATTAAACCGAAATAGGATGGGGGCGGCCGGGTGAGAGGAACGAGGGGAAGAAGGGAATTGGACGGGAAGAGAAAATGAATAAAAGGGAAAGGAAAGTGTTGTGCGTGTCAATAAACTGGGACTTATGAACGTTAAAATAATAGTGTCTATGTACCCCCACTCTGTGTAAAGCTTAGCAGAAAGTATTTTTGTATTGCCATGTCTGCTACCTAACCTGTATTCTGCTTTGTATAAGATCAAATGTATGTTTTATGATGAACATCTGACTGCTGTAACCCTTCTCCCCCTGTTGTGAACTTGAAAAATTCTCTGAATAAAAATTATATTAACAAAAAAAAAAAAAGAATGAAACCCAAGGATTCTAGAAGTCTTTAAGTGACCTCCAAGGCTGACTTGACTTGGTCTGAGGATTGGCCCACTAGGAGCCAATCATCCAAATATGGGAACAGAAGGATACCCTGTCTCCTGAGGAATGCCACCACTACTGCAAGACACTTGGTGAACACCCTTGAAGTGGATGTAAGGCCGAAAGGCATAGCTCTGAACTGGTAATGGCCTGAGGGCAACTCAAACCTGAAGTACTTTCTGTGGGAATGTCTGATAGGTATGTGAAAGTAGGCATCCTTGAGATCCCGAGATGCTAGCCAGTCTCCTGGTCTCAGAGAGGGAAGAATTACTCCGAGAGTCACCATTTTGAATTCTGGTTTTGTCAAATGCTTGTTCAGGTACCTTAAATCTAGGATTGGTCGCCACTCCCCTGTCTTTCTGGGGTAAGGAAGTATTTGGAATACAGTCCTTTTCCCCGTGACAAAGAGCTACCTTCTCCACTGCTTGCAGAAGCAGAAGAGAGGAGACTTCTGCCTCTAAGGCCTTTGTTTCCAAGGAAGATGGAAGACTGAAGGACCTTGCTCTGTTTTGGGAACCTTTTGAAACTGAGAGCAAGTCCCTGGCTCACTATTTCCAGGACCCATCTGTCTGAAGTAATAGACTCCCAGGCCTGGGAGTAGTGAGCCAATCTGCCCCGTACTGGAACTGGGGAGGCGACCCTGACCGACACCTCAGGGCGTCTGTTTGGTAGGGGGCTTAGACTGCGTGGATGATGGGATCCTGGTCATCCCACGCCTGCCTCTTCCCCTAAAGAACCCCCTCTGCTGAAAAGAAGAGGAGGAGGCTTGAGCTTGGTAGAAAGGCCTTTGAAAAGGCTGTCCCTGCCAGCCCTAAATTGCTGCCTCTGAGGATTAGTCTGCTTTTCCCTTGGCTGCAGCACTCCTATAGGTGGTCCTATACTCATCCATCTTCTTCATGTAGTTCTCTGTTTGCTCCCCAAACAGAGAATTACCAGTAACAGGAAAATCCATGGCCTTAGTCTGGGTATCCTGTGAAAGGTTGGTACATCTAAGCCAAGCAAACCTTCCCACAGAGATAGATGTAGCCATGACTCTAGAATGGACATCAATCGAGTCCACAGCAGTATGAAATTGCACTTTGGATGCCTCCATACCATTGATAGCCACCTGCTCCAGCTCCTTGACTAGCTGGGGAGGGGCATCCTTAGCCAGCTCCAGAACCGTATCCCACATAGATTTCTAGTAGCTGGCTGTATATGCCATGTAGTCTGATTGCCTGAGCCTCAAAAAGGATGCCAAGTACTGTTTCTTGGCCATGGCATCCACTTTCCTGGAATCCTTATCTGGGGAGTGAGATGCCAGGGGAATATTAGCCTTGTCACAGGCTGCAGCATGTACTACTCCAACATGGCTGCTATGTACTGAAAGGAATTCCGTGCCAGGACCTCATAAGGCATGTCCATTCTTTTATCCACAGGAGGAATGGATGTGGGAAATTGCAAAAGTTTGTGTCTGTTTCCACAGGGATTTATGCAGAGGGATAGACACTCTCCTTGACTCGGGAACATCCATCATCTCCACATAATCAGGTTCCTCCTGATCCTAATCAGCCTCTTCCATAGGAAGCTGAAGAGTCTCAGCCACCTTCTTGTAAAACAAGAAGTGGGAGGGTGACTCAGAAAGCCTGGGAGGAGAAACACTGGAAGGCCTGTCTGGGGAGATGTCAGGCTCTACTGGCTCATCTAGGTCTACAAACTCTCCTTCTTCGTCATCTTCTTCCTCCTTCCAATCACCCTCATAGTATGCCTTTGGGTCAATATCTGAGGCAACAACTTCTGACCGAACCGATCGCATTTGAACTGATGCCGGTTCGGTCAGAACCGAGCAAAGCGATTGCACCACAGAAATTACTTTCGCTATCTCCTCAGCAGTTAGAACATGGGAAGTCAGATCCGGACTGGCTGATAGTCTCTTTTTCTTAGCCGGGACTGATTCTGCAGAATTGGATCTCCTTTTGCCCGAGGAGGTATCGCCCAGGTCAGTGGGCACTTCCTCAGGTTTGGTCGCAACTGAACCGTGCTGGCCATCCAGGTCAGCGGACTTCTCGGCCTCCCTCTCCCTCAGCCTACTCAAACGTTCTTCCAGAGTGGCTTTGGGAAAGTTCTTACAAATTTGGCAATCTTCTTTGATGTGGTCAACCCCAGATAATAAACACAGACGTGGTGAGGATCAGCCTTAGCAAAGGCCTCCTTACACTCGGTACAGTGCTGAAACCCAGTGGGACCGGTTTTCTTTTTGGGTTTCTCAGACATGCTGAAAATACAAAAAGTCACCCTTGTCAGCATTAAGCCAGGCAACTAAAACCTATCGGTTAAAACCATGTCACGGGTCGGTTAAAAAAAATCTCACAATTACCGGATTTTTTTAGGAACCGATAAGTACCAGAAAACCACAATATCAGAAAACAGACAATTCACAATAAATTTTGGTTCTGAACCAGACTGACCGGGAAAGAACCAAAGACAAAACCATTTCAAACAAATCAACAAAAATTACCACTACCTACTACCGCTTACTGTTACCGAGACAGAGGTAAGAATATCGAAAAAAATAAGGAGGTGCGGTTGAAAAACCAATTGTTTCGAACTTTTACCGAACCGAAGCGCAGGAGGGATCTCTGGAGCGACTTCACAGTTAGGCGGAGTAAGAAATCTGACGGTTACACTTCAAAGTACCACAGACAGAGGTTTGAAAAACGAGCTTGAGCTCAACATTCTATGAATTTGCATAGAGTTAACCCTTTACTCTCTGGAGCAGTTCAAGTGCTGGGGCATATAGTCAGAACACAGCAAGACGTCATGTTGTTTGAAGCAGTCTCAGTGTTTGATTAGAGCCTCGCTGAGATCCAGGACTGGATGAGGGCCAGCTGGTTGAGGTTGAATCCAGACAAGACTTAAGTACTAGTCATTGAACCAGGTCACCTGGCGGGAGTGGGCAAGGGGACTCACAGTTGCTCACTTCAGGCAGTGGGAAAAATCTTGGCATTGTACTGGACTGTGGCTTGACACGTAAATTTCAGGTGTCGGCCATGGTCCAGAGGGTATTTTACCATCTGAGAAACATCATCAGGATTAAGCACCAGGGGCCAGATACTCAAAACTTTGCCCTGGGGTTAAATTAGCACTGCCTGGCAGGTAAACGTAGCCCGGAGCACAAAGCAAGCTATATTCAAAAGGAATAGCCCGGGGCAAACAGCTTCTGAATATAGCATGGGAATCAGGCCGGGCAAACTGGGCTGGGAGTGGAGGGCAAACGTATTCCTGTAATAAGACAGCACTGAATATAGCAACCAGGAAGTGCAAACCACAACCACACAGTGCACAGGGATGTGAAGGTAGGTAGAGGTGAACCATGTGGCCAATGTGTGTGCCAGCAAATACATGGACCCAGTACAGCTGCAGATGTGAAAGAACAGTGTTCAAAACTGTATAATACTCCCCAAACCATTAGCACCACTCTAACACATTTGTGCAGCTTTAGCGTGGAGCTAAGCTGTTTGCCCAGTGCTAAACTTTGCTATATTCAAAAGTGACATGCAAATGAGCCTACTTAGGTAGTCTATGGGCAAACATCCAGATTAGCATCTCATTATACCCTGATTTGTATGCAGTTTGCCCAGCATTACTGCAGGGTCCCACAGCTCCACCTGTAGATCAGTTTGGAAGTACAGGGGCTGGCCAGGTCTACAGGCTACATGTATGCAGTACAGCATAACATTGTGCACCACAGGGGACAACACAGAATAGGCACAGGCGGTGGTGGTGATGCATGCAACTGTTCAATGTAGGGCATGCTACAGTGCACAGCAGACACCACAGCAGCAAGGGGGCCAGTAGTGTGAGGGACACAGCAATGCCTAAGGTGTGTAGGGTAGTGATGACCACTACACTGTATACAGTGACAAGCCCACCTTGCAGGTGTGTACTGCCAGTGGACATTTCTGTCACACTGTTGTGTGACCCACAGATGCTGCACTTCTGGCATGGGATGCTCATAGTGACATAGACATGGCCAGCTGTGGGTGCTGTAGTTTATGTATAGCTGTGCTATATATGACTGGGGGGCATGTACGATCGGACAGGCACACTGGTATTGCGGTATTCCTAATGCTGGCCCATGTGCACTCCGAGCTGTGTCCCAGCCTTGTGACCGCACCTGGTCTGTGGTGAGGCCTGGCCACCCATACACCTTCCCCTCAGCACCCACCATGCCCAAAGTGCTGCATGTACGTGCTGGTATCTGTTGGTCACGGCAGACATATGGACTGCAGGTGTGTGCTGTGTGGCCACTCTACCATGGTGGCCCCCGGGGGCCGGGTCACCACATACTGCCTGGCAAGGCTGGGACTGGTGGGAGCAGTTGGCATCATTGTGGTGCCATCAGTGAGCAGCATGTTTCCTCCATGTCTGGCTTTATCTCTGTGTCACAGTCATATCTTAGGGTCACGCAAGGCCGTGCTAAAGCCACGCAAGGCCACATAGTCACGCAAAGCTGTTTCTCAGAGTTAAGACCAGCTTTTCCTGGGCGGTAATTTGTACCGCGCAAAGGGTCGCACTAAACACCTTACCACGGCGCTAGCCACTGAATATCCCATAGTGCCTGTATTCATGTTCAGTGTACCCCTTGCATATAATTATGGTTTGCCCGGCGCTAATGTGATTTGTGCGCACTATTTGGCCTTTTGAATATAGCAGACCCATGCTACTCTCGCGCTAAACCCATGCAAATGGTTTGCGCACCGCGCAAAGTTTTGAATAGCTGGGCCCTGATATCCCCAGATGATCTGCCATCTCTGGTCCATGCCTTTGTGACACTGCAACTCGACTACTGCAGTGCCCAATACCTGGGCTATCTGGGTTTGATCTTCACTCCTTGCAGCTAGGGTAGAATGCTGCAGCCAGGTTATTGACTGGGTTGCCTAGATCATGTCAAATTACTCCTGTGCTGCGGTCTCTGCCGGTTAGGTGGTGGATCACATTCAAGGTTGGTTTGCAGAGCTATAAAGCCCAGTCAGGGGCCCGGTTACCTGCATGACCTCAAGTGACCCTACCACCATCACCCCCCCCCATTCCTTCCTTCCTTTTGGCAGACAAGGGATTGTTGGAGGTGCCCAAGGTACATTTAAAAACATCAGGTGCTCACGCTTTCATGGAACTCCCTCCCTTTTCCTCTGAGAGAGTTTCATCTTAGAGATTTTCAAAAGGGGGATGAAGACATTCTTATTTAAGCAGGCATTCCTAACTAGTGAGATCTAATTATTAAATGTTTATTTAACTGTATTTATATTTATGGTGTGTTATGTATTTCATGTAATGCATTTTATTTGTTTTGGATGGTCTTCCTTGCTTTTGAAGCGCCCTGGGTCAAAATGATAAGGATAGCTTTATTAAATAAAGTTGATGTGATTTGACTGTTTTATCAAGAATTATCCTGGTATATATTTTTGAGATTATTGGTAACAAAGAGATTGGCCTGTAACATTTAGGGTCTTGTCGCTGGCCTTTTTAATGTTTGCTTGCACGCATGTGCAAGAAACATAGTGCCATGATCTGAGTTTTTCAGAGGTGTGTCAGCATCTTCCAATTCAGTCAGTGTGTTTGCAGGCGTGGTCACAGTTCTCCAATCACTGCTGAAGCTGTCTATGACAGCAGTTGAAAATGCAGTGGCATACAGTTGAAAGAGGGAGCTATGCTTCAGTGAGCAGCTCCCCCCCACACACACACACAGATCAACTGTGTCGGTTGCCTGATAGGATGGTGTAGTCTTGTCTAGCTTAGAGAGACAAGCCACACATCATTACTTTAATAAACTGTTCCCTGCCAAAGCAGGACCACCAAAATGTGTGGGTGCCTAACAGTCCTTACACACGCCAGCTCTCCAAAGCACACCTTCATGGACTCCATGGGTTCTAATCCTCCAGAAAAAAAATACCTCAGCATTTGATGTGAAAACTCAGACTTCCTTGTATGTGTAATTCCAAGCATTTTCTCTTACTAGACTCTGTCAATATGAACTCCTCGCTGCTAAAACCTATGCAAACGAACTTGAGCGTACTGTACTACCTGCAGCTGAAGCAACGAACAGCCAGAATGCACAAAGAAGGACATACTGCTATGCATTTTAGCAGAAGCTAGTGGGTGAGGTTTTCAGGACTGAAGCACTTTAATGCACCTTTTAGTGCTGTCATATACACACCCATGTGTGGTAATTCACTAAACTGCACACTTAGTCTGGTAATGCAGCTTCAAAATATTTTTTTTCTCTGAATTGCCGTGAGCTGGCATTTAGATAGAATCACACAGCTCTTTCTCAAATCAGATGCTCAATGAAGTCACATCACCTTGTGACCCTAAGCGTCTTAGGGTTGGACATGTGCCCTAACAAAAAAACGAAAACTAGGTATAGAAAAAACCCCCCACAAATTCAACCGTAGCTCACAATTGAATCCACCCTTTTCTCCGGTGAATCTGAAGCCGCCTAACAGCCCACCCCTGGGTGCTCATGCACTCCCTCCACCCACACAACATATGGCCGACAGGGGTGCTGTTGCATTTTATTTCATAATTTCCTGATCTTGTTGCTGCCACCATACTGATACAGTAATACTTTTTATGGCTCGAAAACTGCTTGACATTAGCTGAATTATAAATACATACATACATAGATACACAGACAGTGTCGGCAGATAAGGGCTTATGGCCCACCCAGTCTGCCCATTTAAGTTTGTAAGTTCAGTTTATGTTTTCCAGAAAGTCTGTTGCCCCTTACCCCTGACCTCCAGAATTCCTTTATGTCTATCCCATGCATTCTTAAAACCCGTGATTGTTTCAGCCCCCACCACTTCCTCTGGCAGGGTGTTCCACTTGTCCACCACCCGTTCTGTGAAGAAATTCTTCCTCATGTTTCCTTTGAATCGCCCTCCTCCAACTTCATCCCATGCCTCTAGTCCTGGAACATCTTTTTCGCTTAAAATAGTGCATTCCTGCACCCTGTTCCTCCCTGTAAGATACTTGTATGTCTCTATCATATCCCTCTCTCCCTCCTCTCCTCCAGGGAGTACATGTTCAGTGCCTTCAACCTGTCCTCATAGGACTTGTGATGCAATCCATGCACCATCTTTGTTGCCCTCCTCTGAACCTTCTCTACCCTGTCTATGTCCTTACGTAGGTAAGGTCTCCAGAACTGCACAGTGTACTCCAGGTGCGGCCTCACTAGTGTCTTGTATAGTGGAATTATGACCTCCCTTTTCCTGCTGGTGATGCCCTGCCTATGCATCCCAGCATCCTATTTGCTTTACCTGCTGCCTTGTCACACTGTTTCCCTGCCTTGAGGTCATCAGAGATGATAACTCCAAGATCCCTTTCCTGCTTGGTGCATGCTATATCCTCACCCCCAACTGATATATTGTGCCAGGTTTTGTGCCCCATATGCATTATCTTGCACTTCCTTGCATTGAATTTCAACTGCCAAACCCCTGACCATTCTTCAAGTTTCTGCAGGTCCTTCTCATTCTGTCTACACCCTCTGGTGTGTCTACTCTGTTACAGAGCTTTGTGTCATCAGCGAACAGTGAAATTCTGCCTTCTAGGTCCTGCGCAATGTCACTGATGAAGATATTGAATAGTACCGGTCCCAGCACTGATCCCTGTGGTACCCCACTGGTCACTCTTCCCTCTGTGGAGTGACAGCCATTTACCACCACCCTCTGTGTCCTGCTGCCCAGCCAGTTACCTACCCACCACACTACTGTCCTGCCCACACCCATATTCCCCAGTTTGTGCAATAGTCTTCGATGTGGCACAGTGTCAAAGGCCTTGCTGAAGTCCAGATAGGCCATGTCCACTGCCCTCCCCTGATCCACCTCCCTAGTCACCCAGTCAAAAAATTCAATGAGGTTGGTCTGACATGACATGGCATCCCTGTTTGACACTGTGGGGTGGAATATGTTGGTGCTCAAATTTTAAGCCAAGTATTACATGCAGATATGTTGTTATTGACTCATGTCACTTACCATTTTATACATCTATTGATTTTTTAATTCACTTTTGATGACAAATGTTGATCGCAGGGATTCTGGTGTCACAATTCAGTTCAGCGACGTGTAACATCTTAGTGCAGATGCTAAGTAACTGTTTTAAAATGCTGAAAAAGTTAACAGCGATGAAAGTGCATGAACTTCTTTCTTTTGTGTCTGGAGTTGTAGTGGTGTTATTGGCAACTACATGTCCCTTTGCTCCAGATCTATCAGTGAGATGTCTATTCTGTGCAATGGACAGTGGCTGAAAGTTATCAGCTGACAGTTTTCATTTCATTATCAACAGATAAATATTCAGGGCTTTGCAAATGCAACTTTGCTGGTAGCACAGTTTCATGCCCCCAAGTGTCTCATCAGTTAGTGGTTATATCTTAACCGATGATCACAAAAGTATGAAAAGATTTGCCGCTGAGTAATGTAAATGCCAATCCACCTAAGCACCTTTAGGCTGCAAACATAATTTAAACGTATAGGGATTCTGGACCGGTGTATCACTCTTCGGCACAGCAACGGTTAATAAGTTTAAGCACATTCTCAGGACATTATTTCACTTGCCCCCTCTCCCCACTATGATCCTGGTCACCTGAAATAAACCTGACATTTTAGTATCTGTTTTACATCTTGGCTCAGTTAGGCAATCAACGCTGTAAGAACATAAACGGACATATAAATGGGGACTATAAGAACAGGGTCACCTGAAATAAACCTGACATTTTAGTGTCTGTTTTACATCTTGGCTCAGTTAGGCAATCAGCGCTGTAAGAATATAAATGGACATATAAATGGGGACTATAAGAACATGCCGTGGGTGCTTCTGCCTTAGTCCAGCTGTGCAACATCAGCCTGAAGCTCAGGTAGAGCTTACTGTCTACCACTTTGTTCACCCTACATGTACCTGTACCATTTCACATCCTCCCTTGCCTTAGTCCAGCTGTGCTACATCAGCCTGAAGCTCTGGTAGGGCTTACTGTCTACCACCTTGTTCACCCCCACCATGTATCGCTGTGCTACATCAGCCTGAAGCTCTGGTAGGGCTTACTGTCTACCACTTTGTTCACCCCCCATGTGCCTGCACCATTTCACATCCTTCCTTGATCTACAGTGAGTGGATCCCTCATTCATATGTCACATATGCACGCACAAAAAAGAAAAAAACGGTCTTCAAAAATTAAGATACATTTACTATGTTTGTTATGTTTGCTTGCACGCATGTGCAAGAAACATAGTGCCATCATCCGATATTTCGGAGATGTGTCACCCGCTCTTCCAATTCAAATCAGTGTGTTGGCAGGCGCAGCCCCTGTAAGCCAATGAATGATGGAGCTGTCTATGACAAGCTCCAAAATGCAGTGGCATACAGTTCAAAGGGGGAGCTACGCTTCAGTGAGCAGCGATAAGATATCGCTTGTTCATGCACAGCTCCCCCCCACACACACGCACATGCAGGCGTGCGCGCCCCCCCGCACGCACACACTGTATAGCCGACAGGGGTGCCCAATCCCATCAGCTGTGCAGCGCCCCCGCCCCAAAGCCTTCCAAATGCCATGCTGGGTGCCCACCAGCGTGGCAACTCATGATACAGCCGGGGGTGCCCAATCTCCCGTCGGCTCCACTGTCCTCACCCCCTAGAGTACTGGGTGCCATGCTGGGAGCCCACCCCAGCATGGCAATCGATGCTTTGGGCGACGGGGGTGCCCAAACCCCCATTGGCTGAATGCCCCCAACCATCCTTGTGCCATGCTGGGAGCCTACCCCAGTGTGGCAAATGTTCTGCATCGTCATTGGAAACAAAAAGAACACCTGTAAAGAAAAGACGGTCCCACATAGTCTCCCTGGCCCCCCTCCCACAACCCGCACCCACCCACTGCACACCCTGCCTCCCCACACACCCTCACCCCATACTTACCTCTGGACCTCAGCGTGACGATCTTCGGTGGACCGGGAACACGTCTGCACTCTTCAAAGCCGACCGCGAACTGAGGAAATGCCGGTAAGCTGTATAATGGGCTAGATAGGGGTTTCAACTTTGTTGCATATCTCAGGCATTTTTTGGAATTTTTGCACCAAATTTTCAACATTGGGTTTTTGGGACCCCTTCTCATGAATGATGTCACTGTCATGGCGTTATTCGGGCCCGAAGGGTAATTTCGCAGTCACTGCATGAAATCACCTTTTGGGACCAATTAATGAAATGACACTGCCAGTGTTCATAAGGTGGGCTCTCAAAAAGCCGATTTTGAAAATTTGGTGAAAAAATTTCAAAAAACGACTGTTTTACGAGCATGCGTTATGCAGTTCCTATGCACACTCGTAAGTTTGCAAATTTTCAATATTTTCACTCCAGATTTTCAACATTGACATTCTACCACACCTTCTTTTAAGTAGTACAGCTGTCATTTTTCACATCTCACCCAAAACCTGTTTCCACCCATGTAGTGAACAATGGCGCAGTCGGTGCGCTAAATCAATGTACGGGACAAATTAAGAAAATCACAGTGACACTGTTCATGAGCAGAGGACTTAAAATGGCTATGTTGAAAATTTGGTGAAAAAATTCCAAAAAATGACTGTTTTAGAGCGTGCGTTGTGCAGTTCCTATGTACGCTCGTAAGTTTGCGAATTTTCAATATTTACACTCCAGATTTTCAGCATTGCCATTTTACCACACCTCCTTATGAGCAGTACAGCTGTCATTTTTCACATCTTGCCCAAAATGTGTTTCCACCCATGTAGCGCACAATGGCGCAGTCGATGTGCGAAATCAATGTATGGGACACATTAAGAAAATCACAGTGACACTGTTCATGAGCAGAGGTCTTAAAATGGCTGTGTTATAAATTCGGTGAAAACATTCCTAAAAATGACTGTTTTACGAGCGTGCGTAGTGCAGTTCCTATGCATGCTCATAAGTTTGCAAATTTAATATTTTCACTCCAGATTTTCAACATTGCCATTTTATTACACTTCCTTATGAACAGTACAGCTGCCATTTTTCATATGCTGCCCAAAATGTGTTTTCGCACCTGTAGCGCACAGTGGTGCTGTTGGTGTGTAAAAGCAATGTTTGGGACAGATTAAGAAAATCACAGTTACACTGTTCATGAGCAGAGGTCTTAAAATGGTGATGTTGAAAATTTGGTGACGAAAGTCCATAAAATGACTGTGTTACAAGTGAGCATTGTGCAGTTTCCATGCACCCTGGTACACTCATGACTTTGTAATATTTTCAGTCCAGATTTTCACCAGTGGCATTTTTCCACACTTCCTTATGAACAGTACAGCTGTCATTTTTCACAACATGGCTGAAGTGTGTTTTCACACTTTCAGCGTAAAGATGCGTGGTCGCTGTGGGAAATCATTGTTTGGCACAGATAAAGAAAATCACAGTGACACTGTTCATGATCGGAGGCACCAAAATGCCTGAGTTGATAATCTGCTGTAAAAGATCCCCAACCTAATTATATTACGGGTGTGTGTTGCACAGTTTCTATGCGTGCTTATGACTTCACCATTTTTTTAAATATTTTTACTGCAGATTTGCAACATTGCCATTTTTTACACCTCCCCATGAACAGTACAGCTGTAATTTTTTACATCCTGTTCAGAATGTTTTTGCACCTGTGGTGCTAAATGCCGTAGTCACTGTGCATAAGCAGCTTTCGGCTAAAAAACTGATATTCCCCCTGTTCATGAGGTGGGGTCACAAACAAAACATGTTGAAAATTTGGAGTGAAAATACCAACGAATGCCTGCGGTATTAGGGTTTCCAACCATAACGCCCAACCCTGTAGAGAATGACAGGCATCAGGGGTGTGACTTGGGATTCTTGCCTGTGATGCTCATACCATTACACACCCTGCAGCCAGAGGCATTGAGGTATGCCTTGGACTCTTCGGCCCCAAAGTTCACCCAATTCTCCTATATCGCACCCATCTCACTGTATTTCCTAATTAAATCGGATGTGCATAAGGGCCAAAGACCCCAAGGAACACCGTAACACTTGTCAGTGTCTGCAGGGTGGGGTGTGGTGAAATAGCGTGGCCGTTATGCCTGACGACCCAAACGCACACCCCAATGCTGTCACTCTCTGCAGGGTGGTGGTGGGGTGGGCTTCAGTTCAGTACTTCACTGCCATTCCTATTACGCAGCTCTGTAACTTCTACACTACCACTGCCAATGCCAGCAAGCAAACATTCGGCATTGACAAATGCTTGTTTAAACAGAGTCACTGTCACACTTTTAATCCACTGTGGAGGAAAAGTCACATAAGTGCTTTTTAATGTAAACACAGGTGCCAGTATTTCTTCCCAAACTTCTAGATTATACTGGTATGTTTCAGCTGGTATTCTGTCTATACCAGTGGCTTTTCCTTTTTTTGCATAGAACACTTCCTGGGTTGAGATTGTATATATTTCCCTGTATTCTAAATCTGTTATGTCATCAGTGTTTTCTGGCACTTTTACATCACTCCCTTTATAAATATCCTGAAAGTGCTTAACCCAATCTCCAGCAGACATCAGTCCTTGTATATTGTATCTTATATCCTTTTCAGCACATCCAAAAGCAACCATTGTCCAGAATGTTTGCATGTCCTTATTCCACAGCACATTTTGCAATTTTTCCAATATATATTTTTTTTATAAATATTTGTTTTAAACTGCAAAACTTTTCTATATTCTTTTATTATATTTTTTAAGGCCAATAAACCTCAGGTACTGCAATTTTTCTTGACAATTTGCCCAGTAAGCTGATTAGGTGAAGAGGAGGAAGGGAAAGGGAAGATGAAAGGGTAAGGGGAGAACCAGGGCAGCAAGCATCAGAGGGCTTCAAGATGAAGCCAAGGAGCACATAGTAGATCTCACCTAGGACACCAGAGAGAATGGAAAAGGAAGGGAAGAGAGGATGAGGGGAGTGTTGGGGAAGAAGAGGGGGGAGATTGTAGGAGAGGTGGAGGGAGGGAGCAGTAGATGGTAGAAGTGAGGAGAGGGAGAAGAGGAGGGGGGAGGCTGTAGGAGAGGAGGAGGGAGGAGCAGAAGATGGTAAAAGTGAGGAGAGGGAGAAGAGGAAGAGGAGGAGAGCAATAGAATGAAAACAGCATAATGGGATTAATAGTGCAGAAGAAAGCAAGCCTTTGTCAATGCCGAGTGTTGTCTTGCTGGCATTGGTAGTGCAGGAGTTAGAGATGCATAATAGGAATGGCAGTGAAGTACTGAACTGACTCCAACCCCACCCTGCAGCGACTGACAGGCGTTAGGGTGTGCCTTTGGGTCGTCAGCTATAACGCTCACGCCATTTTACCTCACCCTATTCTGTAGACACTGACAAGTGTCGTGGTGTGCTTTGGGGTCTTTGGGCCTTATTTATTTATTTATTTATTAAATTTTGTTAACCGGGTAAGCACGCTGGGCTCCGAAGATCCCTTTTTCAGGGGCGACCCGGGGAATTGGTACATAAGGGTTGAACATACAGACAGGTATCACAGAGTCATATGGATCATACAGAGTTGGTAAGATAGTATACAATATCCCAGATTTGTGCAAGAGGGCAATGAGGTACATTGTGTTAGTTGGTACAGTTGTAATACATTGTAGTGTAATTGTTACAAGATATAGCAATTCAGGGCAGTACTTGAACGATCAGCTGATGCACATGTAACCCCCCTGCAAATGGGGGTTCCCAAAAGACTTCCAGGAGCTTGCTTGAATGCTCCAAGCCTGAATGGTGTTTGGCATTTAAGCCATTTATCAGTGAGTGTTTTTAGAACCTCTGGTACTGTCTCTTTAAGAGCTGTCTGCTTGCAGACATAATTAGTTGTATGGGGGACTGTGTGTTTCTTTGATTGAGTACCACCAGCTGCTGCCAATTCACTTCATTTTGCAGTCACTAGGGTGCAAAGGAACCTATCTGAAAAGATGTAACTGTTTGCCAGAAATTATTTAGAGTAATAATGAAATTACAGTTTGTCTAACCTGCTTTCTTTGCAGTCAGAACTGTGTCTGCTAGTTCCCATTCTAGTTTTGAACTGCTGAACTGGACCAATCAGTGTGGGTAAGCTAGCTCTAAAATGGTGCCTTGGACGAATCAGAACTTGGACTCATAATCTGAGCCAGCCCAAGAGGATTATATGGGCAGTGACTCTGGGAGATGTAGTTTAGACTTCAGTGCCTTTTTGGACCAACAGCAGCAGTCTATTGTGAGTGACAGCCAATCCAGTCAAGAACTGGGGGGAACTCAAAGGAAGTGCCGGTTTTGTCGGTTGAAAGTTCAGTTGAGCTTTGGCAGTGAAGAAGGAAGGAGCCCTGTGCTTTTTCAGTGTGCAGTTTTAGTCAAAAAAACGTGTGTAAGGCCCAGAGTTCCGGTCTGCAGCTTGTGTAACAGCTTGTTAGGACTGAATCCGTCCTGTGAAAAGAATCAAAGGATCTCTGAAGAGTAGAAACCAGGCTCACCCTGTAGAAGACTGGAGGAATTCTGAAATTGCCCTCGGTCTGTCAGGAACTGAATCTGCTGTGTGTTCTCCTGGGTATTGTGCAGTAATTACTGATCGGGATACAGATGCAGCCTGCCTGGTATAGTGCTTTCTTTTATATGGATGTGTGAAGAGGTTTGTGTACCTCAAGTGAGCCCTGCTGACATTGAAGGACCCTATCTTATTTGGAGGTCGTGAGTACTAATTCAGGGTCGCTCCTGTTGAATTGCCACATTAAATCCAAATGGAATTACTGTACTGCTGACTGTTTAATTCTCCTTTCTTCTGTGTGAAAGGGCCCCTACCAGCTGCCACGGTTTGGACTAGCCACTAGGGCTTGGGTACCCAGGGACAGTAACTGATAGGATAGGCCTGTGCACAGAGCCATAGGTAGATTATTAGAGTGATAAGCTAATTAACCTGATTTCCCTGTCCTTGTTATATCCCTAAATAAATCAGAGCTGTTTGTTCAGCAAAGTTATACTGCCTGAGGTATTTGTCTATGTTAAAGTACTGTACTGTGATTGTTGCACTGTATCTCATTTCACAGGAGGTCCCAGTGCCGGAACCAGACCTGGGGTAAAGTGTATACTGTGAAGGTAATTCTGATATATTGTGTGGGCCACTAGTGGGAAGAAAGGGGGTTGCAGTGTCCCAGAGGGCTGTGACCAAGTTAGTTTAACTATTGCAAACCCTGACCTCTGGGTGGAGGCACCTCCATTGGATCCAGGCCCTCAACCTGTTAGTGGCAAATCAGGCAGGGGTAGTAGCCCTGGGATAGCGCCATCTAGGGGTTACATCTTGGAGGCTCACCGCTGGATTGTGTGTCCTCTAGTGGCCATATTTACGAACCACTGTTAAGAAAAAATGGGTACCCGACAGAAGTGGCTGTGCACCGGCTGGTGGAGTGGTGTACTGGGAGGAGATCGACCCCAAAATGCTATGCTTATCCTGGACATCCCCTGGGTATCAATACGGACACTGTGCAGGAGTACTTTCCAAGGTGGAAGGTTTACAAAACCCTGTGGTGGTGGGTCGGCATGCTAATCTGCTCACCCACACTTTCCTGGCCCTAGTAGAGTTTAAGGATCCCATGATAGCTCCAAAGTGCCACAGACCATTACCCCAGAGGAGCCCTCACTGCTTGGAGAGTGATAACTAAGGACAGTAAAGACCGGGGGAATCAGCCCCACCACTATCTGAAACTTTTGAGGAGAAATTTGCTGAATGGTTGCTGGGAGAGGGGAAAACTGTGGAGGACTTGAAGAAACTATTCTTGCCACCTGGGGTGTTCCTCCCCAACACCCTCTCCTGCTCCAGTGCCCGTAATGGTGGCTGAACCAATGCAGACTCTATTTCTGCACCTGCCATTAGTCACGACTCTTACCGAAGGTTGAGGATTTCTCTGGCACCTCCCCACCCCAAGGGAGGATGACTGGGAGACCTGGATGAACTATGTTGCCCCCAAGTGCTAGAATGGCAATGCTCGGGAAGGCGGCGAAGAGGTTAGTGAGAGCCTCGAGGTCCTGCCCAAGCTACCATCTGTGCTACACGGGCCAGTAACCCTGAAGCGACTGCACAGGCCTATCTTGAGGCCTTGGAGAATGTATGGGAGCCCAGATTCTGATGAGGACCTATGGTGGAGAGTAAGAAATGCACAACAGTACCAAGGGGTTGTTGTCTGTGTATGTCTCTCGGCTGGAAAAATTGTTGCAAGAATGCCTCAGAAAGGGTAGTTTGCCAGCGATTGAACTGGACCGAACCAGACTGGACAGAATCCTTAAGTCTGCCCCTTCTCAGAACTGCTGTTGCTTCCAGTTACGCCTGGCAAATCGACTGGAATCCCCACCCTCTATGATGAGTTAATGAGAGAAATTGAGGAGCTGAGAAAAGACGACCCGGAGGTACCTGCACCAACAGCTGTGGCTCGACCGAGTGACTGAGGGTGACCCATCAAGTGAAGTTCAGGGGCAGAGGTTGACAGTCAATGAGTGCTCTGACAAGGAAAAAGATATGCCACAATGGGCGAACTGTTGAGAGAGATCCGGAATTCAAAAACAGTCCCTTTATGAAGGCCACGCCTGCAAGTACTGGGCCCTGACCTATATCCGACTGCATCTGCTATGGGGTGGGGTACCCACCATGTATCTCCTACTGATAACAGCTCCAAACTCAATTCCTTGACCATGGAAGTGGAGAAACTGACGAGATGTCTCCAAATGCTTATCACGCGCAGACAGAGATGGCACCCAGGTTTCCAGTTAGTAATACCCCGCCCTGGCTCCCAGTGTGGCGCCTCGGCCAGCTCAAACTCCAGAAAGTATGTTTTGCTATAATTGTGGGAAAGATGGGCACATGAAAGGGAATGCCAGTCCCAAAGACACTGACAAAGTTGCATATAGGCTACAAGGAGACTTGGAGAAGAAATCAGTGGTTAAGAGGTGCCACGATGATCCCAGTGAGGGCACCAAAATGCTAATTCACGTCCTTCTGTGGCAAGTTCAGTTGCCCAGGCCCCCACTACCGCCTCTCCAGACTGGTCCAGAATAGTGGGTCCCTCCATGGAGACCACTGTAAAGGTGAATGGAGTGTCTACAAGAGCTGTATTAGACAGTGGCTCCCAAGTGACAATTATGTTCCAGGATTGGTATCAGAAGCATTTGTCAGACGTACCCTTACAACCATTAGAAGGACTGCATGTATGGGGGTTAAGTGAGAAGGCCTACCCCTATTCCGGGTATATCCGAATTTGGCTGTCTTTCCCCACCTCCGTGGCTGGAGTGGCGAACAAGTAGAGACCCTAGCCTAGTGTGTCCCCCACTGGACTGTATGATGGTGTCCTTTGTTGATTGGAACAAATGCTCATATGTTCGGAAGGCTGGCACAGTTGTGTTATGAAAAACAGGGGTCAAAGACTAGTAGAGCTTTAAGAGTTCCGGCTTTAATTAAGAAGGCCTATGAGGCACAGAGAGATGCTGAAAACAGAACCAGAGGAACCGGTCGAATTGTATGGAAGAAGGATCCTGAGTCTCTGATCCTGGCGCCAAATGCCCAGTGTACCTTACAGGGAGAGGTCCGTATCAGAAAGGATGTTAAGAATAAAATATTAATGTTGGATGCACCAGGCGATGGAAAATTGCCAGAGGGACTGCTGGTCAAGCCTTGTATTTTGCCCGCTAGAGCCCATGCTTATGCCAGAAGGGTAATGGTCCAAGTTCATAATGTGTCTGAAAGAGACATTCGAGTAAACAGAGGTTGCATCCTGGCTAATGTGCATTGTGCAGACACTGCAGTGCTACCCAGCAGCAAGAGTTCAAGGAAGAATGACAGAGTAACGCCTGACTTGTTTGATTTCGGCGACTCCCCGCTGCCAGCTGAATGGAAAGTGAGGATCAGTGAGAAGCTTGCCCAGAGAGACCAGGTGTTTTCTTTAAAGGAATGGGATGTAGGATGCGTGCAAGGAGCTGAGCACAATATCCGGCTGCATGACGAAAGACCATTTCGTGAGAGGTCTCGACGCCTGGCACCTGCTGACATAGATGATGTGAGCGGCATCTGCAAGAGATGTTAGCTGCTGGTGTAATACAAGAATCCAGAAGCCCTTATGCTTCCCCATTGTGGTAGTGAGGAAAAGAATGGAACAGTAAGGATGTGTGTGGATTATCGCACCTTAAACCGTGGACTATCCTGATCAGTACACAATGCCCGCATTCAGGATGCTTTGGACTGCCTAAATGGGAGCAAGTGGTTCTCTGTGCTGGATCTCGCAGTGGGTACTACCAGATCCCGATGGCCCCAGAGGACCGTGAGAAGACGGCCTTTATCTGTCCGCTGCTTCTATGAATTCCATGAGGATGCCTCAGGGTTTAGGTGCCCAGCCACTTTTCAGCGATTGATGGAGCGTGCAGTGGGGGACATGAACTTACTAGAGTGCCTGGTATACCTAGATGATGTTATTGTGTTTGGCAGCTCACTGGAGGAACATGAGAGCAGATTATTTAAGGTATTGGACCGACTGGAGGACTTTGGCCTTAAACTGTCCATTGATAAGTGTCAATTCTTTCAAACATCAGTAAAGTATGTGGGACACATAGTATCCACCGAGGAATAGAGACCGACCAAGTAAAGTTGAGGCCTTGACCACCTGGCCACAGCCCAAAATCTAAAGAACTGCAAAGATTCCTGGGATTCTGTGGTTATTATCGGCGCTTCATCAAGGACTATTCAAGAGTGATCCGCCCTTTACTTAACCTTACTCAAGGGTATCCCCCAACCCACAAAAAATACCAAAAGTCAGCGTCCCTCAAGACTGAAAGAGTGTATTTTCATCCAGTGAAGTATTTGGGGCCGCTGGACTCCTGATTGTGAGACTGCTTTCATGAGATCATATATCAACTTACCCATGCTCCAGTGCTGGCCTATGCCGATCCAAGAAAACCTTACGTCCTGCACACTGATGCTAGCTTGCAAGGGTTGGGGGCTGTGTTGTACCAAGAGCACGAGAATGGCCTGAGACCAGTGGCCTTTGCCAGTAGAAGCCTGACCCCATCCGAAAAGAACTATCCTGTACATAAGTTAGAGTTCCTAGCTTTGAAGTGGGCTATTGTTGACCAATTCCATGAGTACTTGTATGGGGCTAAAATACTAGTAAAAACTGACAATAATCCTTTGACCTATGTGCAGACCTCAGCTAAGTTGGATGCCACTGGCCATAGGTGGCTTTCTGCATTATCTACATATGACTATGCTCTCGAATACCGAGCAGGTCTGAACCACATAGATGCTGATGCTCTCTCCCGGAGGCCTGTTCCCCAGAATGATTGGGTCGATTGGCAGAACCTGACATTCGGGCACTCTGCCGGAAGTTTGACAGGGAGGAACAAATGCCACAGACGCAGTGGACTGCATGGTGGATTGCTTGGGAGCTCTGAGAATTGCATACCTGCTGCTTATTGCCACTTTTCTGCAATAGACATTGGTGCACTGCCTCAGCTGGACAATGACAGTATTCGGGCGGGCTCAGTCCCGCGATCCCATGATCAAAGCAGCTTTAGAAGCCCTCTATGCAGGAAAAGATGTGTCCAAATTACGCCCACTGATTTGAGAACTGCATTGTTATACAAAGAAGGTCCTAAGTTGAAACTGATCAATAAACTGTTATACAGAGAAACAGTAGACAGAGGGGACAAGTAGACAAACAACAACTAGTGCTGCCCACTGCCTTTCGAGACTCAGTACTGAGGTCCTTGCACAACCACATGGGGCACCTTGGTATAGACAGAACACTTGACTTGGTGAGATCCAGATTCTATTGGCCTAAGATGGGGCTGATGTGGAGCAACATTCGAACTTGTAGTCGCTGCTTACAGAGGAAAGTTTTGCCCCAGAGGGCTGCCCCTTGTTAACATCACCACCAGTGCACCCATGGAGCTGGTCTGTATTGATTTTCTGAGTTTGAGTCAGATCAAAGAAATATCAGTAATGTGCTGGTGGTCACTGACCATTTCACGAGATATGCCCAGGCTTTCCCACCAAAGACCAGAAAGCATCCACTGTGGCCAAAGTACTTGTAGAAAACTTTTTGTTCACTATGGGGCTCCACAAAGAATCCATTCTGATCAAGGGAGAGACTTTGAGAGTCGTCTGATCAAAGAGATGCTTTCTCTGTGGGGAGTGCGAAAGTCCAGAACCACTCCTTACCACCCCCAGGGGGACCCACAGCCTGAACGTTTCAACCGCACTTTGCTAGATATGCTAGGCACCTTGCACCCAAAGGACAAGCCTAGATGGAGCCAACAAATTAGCACCCTGGTACATGCTTATAACTGCACCAAAAGTGATGCCACTGGATTCTCCCCCTACCGCCTGATGTTTGGAAGAGAAGCTCGACTACCAGTAGATGTGTTTTGGGGTCTCTCCTGATGGGGTTCAAGCTGACAACTATTTACAGTATGTGCAAAAGTTAAAGGCCCAGCTAACTCATGCGTACCAACTGGCTCAAACCATGGCTGCCAAAAGAAATCTGGCCAACAAAGAAAGGTATGATAAAGGTGAAAGCACAGGAACTCCAGGAGGGAGATCGGGTATTGCTAAGAAATCTGGGACTGCATGGCAAGCACAAGATTGCTGACAGATGGCACCATCTCCCTCACATTGTAGTGGGCAAACTAGATGATCTGCCAGTGTACAAAGTAAGGCCTGAGAATAATTCAAAAGATGTAAAAACAATGCATAGAAATCATTTACTGCCCATTGGACAAGTCTTAATTGGGTCTGAGCCCCTAGAAGATGCCCCCTCTGGACCAGTGACTAGAGCTGCTGCTGAGAAAAGATCGAGGAGGTCTGCACCTACAGAGGCAGAGTTAAAGTGTTCCCCTCCACAAGTCCCAGTTGAGCATGACTGTCAGTCCATATCGGAAGAAAGTGAGAGTGACTTTGAATACTATCCTTCTTGAACTGAGTCAATTGTTTGGAAATCCCTAGTCAATACTGGAGACAAAGCTGGGCCTTCTGGACTGACTAAGCCCCAGCTTCATCCCTGGAGCCAATGCTCCCAGAAAGTGAAGTGCAAAGCATCAGATCAGATGAAATGGAATCATTGTGCATGGTTGAACTGTTTGAGCTTTCGGGGAGGAAATGATAGATTGGGGCAGACTGGTGATACACCCGAACAAGAAGAGTATTTTGAGTGCCCTGACAGTCCACTGCCAGTGTCCGAAAGCTCTCCATCGAGCCAAATGTTGTGGACTCAGAAACTGTAACTCCTGGAGCTGAAAGTGCACCAAGTTCTAGCCTCTCTACCCCATGGAGACTCCTGACAAGTGAGGACAATGCTGAAAATGAGGCTCAGAGTGCAGAGACTATAACAGGTCCCCTAGAAAGACTGGTCGAGCTGTAAAGCCTGTGGTGCACCTCAGTTATGATTCACTTGGGAGGCCTGTGGACTTGCCTCTCAATGTTGTCCATAAAGGAGTGTATGTGTCCCCAGCTCATTGCCCAAACTGAGCATCAGTGCTAACTCAAGTTACTTGTGTTGCCCTCTAAGTATGGTGCCCTTGCCCCATCCAGCCCCAAGGTAACTGATAGGAAGGGCCCTCTCTTCAGGTTTCATGTACAAGAGGTAATAACTTGAGTTATGGTACAATGTGTATGTAATACTGTGTAAAGAGTGACGTACTGCAATGTTTCAGAAATGTGTTCTTGGTAAAATGATATATTGACTGATGATTACATTGCGAGCCTAATGCAAATGTATATGGTTGCAGTTGAAACTTATGGGGTACTTGCTTGACGCGATGAGCTTTCCCAGGCCAGGAAGGGTGTAACCCCCTGCAAATGGGGTTCCAAAAGACTTCAGGAGCTTGTTTGAATGCTCCAAGCCTGAATGGTGTTTGGCATTTAAGCCATTTATCAGTGAGTGTTTTAGAACCTCTGGTACTGTCTCTTTAAGAGCTGTCTGCTTGCAGACATAATTAGTTTGTATGGGGGACTGTGTGTTTCTTTGATTGAGTACCACTCAAGCTGCTGCCAATTCACTTCATTTTTGCAGTCACTAGGAGTGCAAAGGGAACCTATCTGAAAGATGTAACTGTTTGCCAGAAATTATTTAGAGTAATAATGAAATTACAGTTTGTCTAACCTGCTTTCTTTGCAGTCAGAACTGTGTCTGCTAGTTCCCCATTCTAGTTTTGAACTGCTGAACTGGACCAATCAGTGTGGGGTAAGCTAGCTCTAAAATGGTGCCTTGGACGAATCAGAACTTGGACTCATAATCTGAGCCAGCCACAAGAGGATTATATGGGCAGTGACTCTGGGAGATGTAGTTTAGACTTCAGTGCCTTTTTGGACCAACAGCAGCAGTCTATTGTGAGTGACAGCCAATCCAGTCAAGAACTGGGAGGAACTCAAAGGAAGTGCCCGGTTTTGTCGGTTGAAAGTTCAGTTGAGCTTTGGCAGTGAAGAAGGAAGGAGCCCTGTGCTTTTTCAGTGTGCAGTTTTAGTCAAAAAACGTGTGTAAGGCCCAGAGTTCCGGTCTGCAGCTTGTGTAACAGTTTGTTAGGACTGAATCCGTCCTGTGAAAAGAATCAAAGGATCTCTGAAGAGTAGAAACCAGGCTCACCCTGTAGAAGACTGGAGGAATTGCTGAAATTTGCCCTCGGTCTGTCAGGAACTGAATCTGCTGTGTGTTCTCCTGGGTATTGTGCAGTAATTGCGATCGGATACAGATGCAGCCTGCCTGGTATAGTGCTTTCTTTTATATGGATGTGTGAAGAGGTTTGTGTACCTCAAGTGAGCCCTGCTGACATTGAAGGACCCTATCTTATTTGGAGGTCGTGAGTACTAATTCAGGTTGCTCCCTGTTGAATTGCCACATTAAATCCAAATGGAATTACTGTACTGCTGACTGTTTAATTCTCCTTTTCTCTGTGAAAGGGCCCCTACCAGCTGCCACGGTTTGGACTAGCCACTAGGGCTTGGGTACCCAGGGACAGTAACTGATAGGGATAGGCCTGTGCACAGAGCCATAGGTAGATTATTAGAGTGATAAGCTAATTAACCTGATTTCCCCTGTCCTTGTTATATCCCCAAATAAATCAGAGAGCTGCTCGCTTCAGCAAAGTTATACTGCCTGAGGTATTTGTCTATGTTAAAGTACTGTACTGTGATTGTTGCACTGTATCTCATTTCACAGGAGGTCCCAGTGCGGAACCAGACCTGGGGGTAAGTGTATACTGTGAAGGTAATTCTGATATATTGTGTGGGCCACTAGTGGGAAGAAAGGGGTTGCAGTGTCCCAGAGGGCTGTGACCAAGTTAGTTTAACTATTGCAAACCCTGACCTCTGGGTGGAGGCACCCGCCATTGGATCCAGGCCCTCAACCTGTTAGTGGCAAATCAGGCAGGGGTAGTAGCCCCTGGGATAGCGCCATCTAGGGGTTACACACAGATAGTAGTAAAAATAATACAGGGTTATGAATACACCATACAGTTTCTGAGGGCATATAATAGGGGTTATGAATACACCGTACAGTTTCTGTGGATGCGGGCAACAAATACATTGTAGTGTGGAATACAGCAGTGAGTCAGGTGGGGAGGTGAATAAGTGCTTCTGTGTCTACAGGAAGTTCTGTACGGGGTAGTGGGCCAGCTCAAACCAAAGTTGGTTGTTGCCCTTATAGGGAAGCAGTGTCTAGTTGGTATGGACTGATATTAAGTGTGATTGTCTTAGTTGTTGGGGCAGTTGCAGGGACTTGATTTGTTAATGTGAGCGCGTAGCCCCTTTTGGAAGATGGCTAGTGTTGGTGCCTCCTGAAGACGCCAGGGGAGATTGTTCCATGACTCCGGGGCTAGGTAAGTAAAGGATTTTCTCCCTGCCACTGTAAAGGTCCGGGGAGTCTCCAGGAGTTTTTTGTTCGAGGAGCGAAGCGATCATCTGAGCGGCTTTGGGGCTAGTAGTCCATTCAGGCCTGCCGGTGGAAGGGCTTCCTGGAGCTTATAGGTCCAGTTTAGTAGGGAGTACTGGAGCCTATTGTCCAGGGATGGCCAGTTGAGGGCAGTGAGGACATCACAATGGTGGGTCCTCGAGTAGGAATTTGAAGCAAAGCGAGCTATTTTGTGATATAGGGTCATAAGTCTGCCCCGGTCCGTTTTAGTGGTGCCGAGTAAGATGGGAGCAGCATAGGTTAAGGTCGGGAGAAGGATAGTTTGTGAGATGGCTAGTCTAGTCTCTGGTATCATGTTGTGGCTAAGGCGATAGAGAAGGCCCAGTTTTTGATGTATGTTTTCTATATTCTTACCCCATTCCATAAGGAAATATGGTGAGATGGGTGCAGTATAGGAGAATTGGGTGAACTTTAGGGCCGAACACTGCAAGGCACACCTCGATGCCTGTCACTGGCTGCAGGGTGGAGGTGGAATGGCGTGAGCATTACAGCCAATGATCCAAGTCACACCCCTGATGCCTGTCAGTCTCTACAGGGTGGGTTGTTACAGTTGGAAACCCTAACGCCGTAGGCTTTTGTTGGTATTTTCACTCCAAATTTTCAACATGGGCTTTTTGTGACCCTACCTCATGAAGAGCGGCACTATCTGTTTGTTAGCCGAAAGGTGGTTTTGCACAGCGACTATGCCATTTGGCAACACAGGCATGAACACACATTTTGTGCAGGATGTGAAAAATGACAACTGTATTGTTCATGAGGAAGTGTAAAAAAATGGCAACATTGAAAATCTGGAGTGAAAATAAGAACAATTGGTGAAGTCTTGAGCAGGTATAGAAACTGCGCAGCACACGTCCGTAACCCAATTATTTTTGGGATGTTTTTAACCACATTTTCAACATAGGTATTTTGGGTCCTTGATACATGAACAGTCGCACTGTGATTTTGTTAATCTGTCCCAAAAGTTGATTTACCACAGCGACCACGTCATTGTGCACCACAGGTGCGAAAACACATTTTGGGCAGGATGTGAAAAATGACAGCTGTACTGTTGATAAGGAGGTGTGAAAAAATGCCAGTGCTGAAAATCTGGCATGAAAATATTGCACATTTCTGAAGTCACTGCGCGGAAACTGTGCAATGCATGCTTGTAACACAGTCATTTTATGGACTTTCATCACTAAACTTTCAACATAGGCATTTTAGGACCTCTGCTCATGAACAGTGTCACTGTCATTTTCTTAATCTGTCCTTAAAACTGATCTCCCATAGAGACCATGCTATTCTGCGCCGGAAGTGCGAAAACACATTTCGGCCTCGATATGTAATATGACACCTGTACTGTTCATAAGGAGGTGTGGAAAAATGCCAATGTTGAAAATCTGGAGCGAAAATATTAAAAATTCACGAACTTACGAACGTGCATGGAAACTGCACAACGCACGCTCGTAAAACATTCATTTTTTGTTGTTTTTTTCACCAAATTTGCAACACAGGCTTTTTGAGAGCCCATCTCATGAACAGTGGCACTATCATTTCGTTACTTGGTCCCAAAAGGTGATTACACGCAGTGACCGCAAAATCACCTTTCGAGACTGAATAACGCCATGACAGTGACTGAATTCATGAGGTGGGGTCCCAATAACCCCATGTTGAAAATTTGGTGCCAAAAGTCCAAAAAATGCCTGATATATGCACCAAAGTTTAAAAAAAACTCTATGCCATTATACAGCTTACCAGCATTTCTTCAGTTCGCGGTCAGCTTTGAAGAGAGCAGACGTATTCCCGGTCCACTGAAGATTGTTGCGCCGGGCTCTGGAGGTAAGTATGGGGTGAGGGGGTGGGGAGGCAGGGTACGCAGAGGATGGGCACGGGTTGGTGGAGAGACCACGGGGGACCATTTTCTTGCTTTACGGGGATTAAATGACAAAGATCGGTTTTCTTTTTTGCAGGTGTTTGTTTGGCACACTGAGGTGGGCTCCCCAGTGCCTCCACCTGCAATGGGGAGGAAGACCACAGCCACTGGGTATTGGGCCCTTCCTGTCAGCAGCACAGAAACAGGTGGGGGGGTGTGCATGATGCCGAGGGGATGGGCACCCCTCGGCACATATCAAAATTGGGGTTGGGGACATTATGCTGATGGGGAGTGGACTCCCATCAGCAAACCGAACTGAGCAGAGGGGAATGAAGCAGACGGGGATTGGGCCCCCCCCGTCAGCACATAACTGGAATGAGAGGGGGGCATTATGCTGATGGGGAGTGAGCTCCCCCCTCGGCAAATTAAGTTGGTCGGGGCATGCTGACAGGGGGATTGGGCAACCCCTGACGTCGGCACTCTGTGAGGTGGCAGTCAGTGCCACCATGTTTATTGAACTGCTTCACCACGAAAGGCACGTTGGGAGGTATGTTATTGTGCTGCTGCGTGATAAGCTTGGCTCTCATTGCAGCGGCACTTTTCTTAGATCCGGTGGCCACTTTACATATTGCTGGTGTCAGCGCCTGCATACTGGCTTATTGGGGAATGAGGGACACACCTACTGATACGTGCCCTGCATTCGCCCACAATGACCACACCTTCAGGTCTGCTACTACTGCAATATGTGTGCTGGCACGCAAGCGCGAGCCAACATAAATATGAAGCACCAAGTAGGAGGTAAATGGGATGGTAGAACAGGTTACTCACATGTAACAGTAGTTCTAGGAGTGGTATTATGTTGTTCATCAACACTCTTTGGCATGTCCCCTTCCCCTTTAAGATCCACTGGAAGTCTTCAAGCTGGCTCCTCCCACCCACCCTGGTGGTATATACCTCGACTCCACCCCATGTCGCCAGATCTAAGCTGGCTGGAAGCCAGGTGTTGTGCGTTCGCAGATGGGGAGGACGGGTGTGTCCGTGTGGATGAACAACATATACCACTCCTAGAACTACTATAACAGGTGAGTAACCTGTTCTTTTAGGAGTGTGGATATGTTGTTCATCCACACTCTTTGGCAGACTCCTAGCAGTTCTCTGGGAGGAGGGAGGCAAGGTGCACACCCTCTACTTAGGGAACAGAGATTGGAGAACTGAGGCCCCAAAACTAGCATCCTAGTGTGACTCAAGGTTGATGTGGTAGTGGGTGATGAAGGTGTTTACTGACTTCCAGGTGGCAGCCCAGCAGATTTCCTGGATAGGGATGTCCCTGGAAGAAGCCACCGATGCAGCAGTATGGCGGGCAGAATGAGCTCTTATCCCTCAGAGAGGTTCCTTGCCCGCCAACTCATAGCACAGACCTATGCATGATGTAATCCATCTTGTTATGGTCCATTTTGCTGCAGGTCTGCCAGAAGCGGCTTCAGCATAGGCGATAAACAGCTGGTGAACCTCTTCCTAAATTTCTGCCGTCCTCTCCTTGTAATAGGAAAGAGCACGTTTCAGGTCCAAAGTATGGAGCCTGTACTTGACCTATGAGGTGTAATTAGGGTAGTATACCGGCAGAGTTAACACCTGGGTAAGTTGAAAATCTGACACCACCTTTGGAAGGAATTTCTGGTGGAGACATAGGACAACCTTGTCCCTGTGGAAGACCAGATAAGAGGAGTCCACGGAAAGCACCTGGAGCTCCCCTGTAGATCCCGTGGAGGTAGAGGTATACGCACCAGAGGGGATATGTGATCTAGGCCTTTGAAAAAGTGCCCGACCACTGTCTCCTGCACCAATGTCAGCTGACTGGCCTATGCCCGGTAAGCAGAGATGGCTGCCAGGTGTACCCTCAGGGTCGATGACCGTAGACCCGCTTTGGACAGAGACCAAAAGTAGTCAAGAATGTTAGCCACTGAGCAGGACAGAGGGTCCAGACCCTTTTTCTGACACCAAATGGAAAACCTTTTCCATTTGAAGGCATAACATTTCCTGGTCGATTCCTTTCTGGATGCCTCCACCACACTGTAGACATCTTCGGAAAGACCCAAAGTCTGGAATTCTAGCCGCTCAGGTACCAGGCTGTGAGATGCAGGGACTGAAGGTCCGGATGGAAGACCTTCCCCTGATTGAGGGAGATCAGGTTCGGGCATGAGCAAAGCCACTCTGGGGGCCTGCAGCTGAGGCTGAGGAGATCTATATACCAGAACTGGCGCAGCCAGTCTGGGGCTGCCAGGATCACCTTTGCCTTGTCCCTCCTCACCTTGAGGAGCACCTTGTGGATCAAGGGAAATGGAGGGAAGGTGTAAAGGAGGCCTAGGGGCCATGGCCTCGAGAAGGCATCCCCCTACAGTGAGCTCTGCTGGGGGGGGGCGGGCATGAAACATCCTAAGCTTGGTGTTTTCCCTGAAGGCAAACAGGTCCACCATCGGTTTGCCCCAAAGGGAGAACAGGCTGTAAGCTACCTCTGGATGAAGAGAACACTTGTGGGATGTCTGGCCTAGGTGGCTGAGAGCATCTGCCAGATGGTTCAAGGCTTCTGCCACATGGATGGCTAGGAGATCCACCTTCAATCGGCTCACGAGGGTACAGATGCAGAGCGCCTCCTTGCTTAGCAGATGGGAGTGCATGCCACCCTGTTTGTTGAGGTAGTACATGGTCGTGGTATTGTACGTCTGGACCGGAACCACTTGATCCAGAAGCTGAGGAGTGAAAGCTGACAGTGCCAGTCTGACTGCTCTGAGCTTCAACAGGTTGATGTGACATTGATACCCCTTGGGGGTCCAGAGCCGTTGAGCCCTACTGTCCCCCACGTAGGCTCCCCAGCCCATGAGAGAGGCATCGGTCATAAGGAGGTCTGTCGTCTCTGGGCGGACAAAGGTGATCCCTTCCTGCCACCAGTCCTGGGCGGTCCATCATTGGAGAACGTCCCACATCTTCTGGGTTACAGTGATCAGCTGGTCGAAATGACCATGGCGCTGAGTCCACTGGGTGGCCAGCTCCCACTGGAGGGGGTACATGTGCAACCAGGCCCAATGGACCACATTAGGTGCACGCCACCATGTAACCCAGAAGGCACAGAAAGTCCCAGGCAGGGTGCAAGCGCCCAACTAGAAATGACTGGGCAAAGGAGGAAAGAACCTCTGCCCTGTCCACCGGGAGCCGAGCTCTGGCTTGACGAGAGTCGAGCTCTGCCCCAATGAAGCCCATCACCTGAGAAGGCACGAGTTCCGACTTTGCCTCGTTGATCAGGAGGCCGAGTTGGGAGCAGTTCTGCAGGGCCAGGTCCCTGGACCTCTCCACCTCCTTCTGGGTGGGACCTGCAAGGAGCCAATCGTCGAGGTAGGAGTAAATCCTGACCCTCCCCCAGCGCCGGAGATGGGCTGCCACCACTGCAATACTTTTGGTGAAGACCCACGGGGCCGATGATAGGCCAAATGGCATGGCTCGGAACTCGTACAGGGTCCCTTTGACCCTGAAGCAGAGGAACCGCTGATGGGACGGATGGATTGGGATGTGAAAGAACGCGTCCTGCAGATCCAGTTAACAAAACCACATGTTTTGCTCCAAGGATGATCTGGGACAGAGTGACCATCCGAAAGGTGCGAGACCTGAGATACTGATTTAGGTCGTGGTGATCTAGAATGGGGCACCAGCCCCCCGTCCACTTGGGCACCAGGAAGTACCTGGAGACAAAGCCTGGGTCTGTTGGAGGATCTGCCACAGAAGCTACTGCCTCCTTGAGGAGGAGCTGAATAATGTTGTCTTGAAGAGCCGAATGGGTGTAAGCGGATACTCGTTCCTCTTGAGGGGTGAGGGCTCAGCTGGGAAGATACTGCTCAAATTCTAGAGGCAGTCCCTGACCTACCACTTCGAGAACCCACCTGTCCGAAGTGACAGCGGACCAGGCGGAAGAGAAGTGGTGGAGCTGGACCTCCACAGGAGGACCCACAGCTGGCATGACGGGAATAGGCCTGGCAGCTCCCACCCCATCACTAAGCAGGCTTGGAAGAGGAGGAGGAGGAGGAGGAGGCTCCAGGCCTTTACGGGCCTGTTGAGTTCTGGGCCTGGGCTGAGGGCACCAAGCTGGAGCGTGCTGCTGATGCTGGTGCTGCTGTTCCCCTTGAAAGGAGGACTGCTGAGCCGCAGGGGAAGAGTGATTATAAGGCTTCTTCTTCTGCTGGTTCTTGCCCGAAGAACCCTTAGCAGAAGTAGCGTCTAAGGTGGCGTTGGACTGCTCAGTGCGCTGAAGGTGACCGGCCACTTTTGGGCTGAACAAGTCATCCTGAGGAAGTGTACGTCAGCTAGTTTGTGCTGAGTATCCACCAGAAAGAAGGAGAGCCTCAGCCAAGCCCTGCAACGAGAGGCAACTGCGGCAGCCATCAAGCAGGCACTAGAATCCCCAATGTCCAGGGCCGTCTGAAGCTGCTGTTTGGCAACAGCTCAGCCCTGGTCCTGGACCTGCTTGACCATGGTCTGCATATCCACGGGGAGATGTGGGAGGACTTTGTCTAATGACCCGAGAAGGGCGTGAGAGAAGTGTGCTATGATGACGGCCAAACTTGCCTGATGAAGGCCCAAGGAGGAAGTTGCAAAGACCATCCTAGCTGAATGGTTCAAAAGCTTGGACTCTTTATTGGGAGGTTGGTCCGTATCGGCTGAACTGCCAGTACGCCTGAACACAGAAGCGGTCACCAGATTCTTGGCAGAAGGGTGCTCTGTGAACCCTGCTAGGGACCAGATGGGCACAGCGTACTTGCGAGCCATGCGGGCAGAAGGAGCTGGACAAGAGGCAGGACATTGCCAAAGTTCAAGGGCCGGACCAACAGTGGTCTCAGCCACAGGAAAGGCCTCCATCAGGGGTATCCCCTCTCTTAAGGATATCCGTAAGAGGGTACTCCGCCTTTTTCTGAATAGGCTCCAGGGCATTGCTGTGGACTCAGAGATCAGGCGAAGGATCCCTTGAAAAGATGAAGGACCTTCCTCCGCCTCTAGGCCAGTGGTCGACTCATCATCCCCTGGATGAGAATATAGACTGGTGACGTCCAAATCCGAAGAATCCGGATACAACAGCCTACCGCCCAAGTCACCCTCGACTCGCAGGGGGCGGTCTGGAGTGACCGTGACCAACAAGCACCAGGGAAGCCTGGTGTTTGGTCTATCTTCCTTGGAAGGTGCCCCTCCCACCGGCTGCTTAGGTGGAGGTTCCACCACAATTGGTGGAGAGACCGTTCTGAGCCGAATAGGTGGCTTCGCCGGCCCTGTGGACGGGGGAACTGAAGATTTTGGCTCCGGAGGAGTCATCTTCAGCCTAGGTGGCGAAAGCCAAGTAATGGCCGGGGTAGGCTTATGCCCGGACAAAATCAGCTGTTGCCATATGAAGTCCTCGTAGCACCGGAGTTTCTGATGGAGCCTTTCCTCATCCCAGGAGGATGAGGACGACCATTGGCGTTGCCTCTTTTTAGAGCGCTTATGGCTCTTCCTCAGCATGTCAGACAAGGGGGTTCTAGACCTCAATCGAGATTGGGTGGGCCGACTCGGTTGCTCTGGGGACACCGGCAGAACCAGTGACTTCCTTGGGTCCGGAACCGGTTCCTTGATAGGAACTCCAGCGGGCTGGGTCTCCTCACTGCGGAAAACAAGGACCGGAGTCCTCTCCAAGGAGTCAGCAACAGTGGGTTGATTGGATCAATAACTATTTCAATCTCGTCGTCGACATCCTTGGTCAGCTGGCCTCACAGGAAGTCCAAGAAGCCAGTGGCAGAAGAAGCGATCTCGACCGAAGTCTAGACCGCATGCTCCTGGGACTGAGACCTCTCCCGGTCCCAAGAGCACCTTAGTTGAGACGAAGACTTATTCGGATCCTCTCCCGCTTATGGGATAGAGAGGAGTGTGAGCCCACAGGTGCCTCTTCCTTGGTGGGAAGAGACTGGCACAACTCCCGGAAGGAACCTGAGAATGTGGAGCCCAGGTTGAGTGGAATGAAGAAGCTCTGAGAAGAGTCCGCAGCGTGGGCTGCATCCTCCTCGAACGCTTGCATGTGTTCCAATTGCTCAACGGATCATGCAGCAGTGGAAACTGCCCACCTAGCCTCTTTGGATTTCACTGGAGGGTTCCTCTTCTTCGGTCTCCCTAGTTGTAAGCGTGCCATACAGTTGTCCAGGACGTTGGGATGGAAGGCCAAGCAGAAACTGCAGGACGAGGTGTCATGGCCGATACCAAGGCAGTAGATGCATGCGGAATAGGGATCAGTATGCGACATCTTTTTGCCACACGAGCACCGGTGAAATCTGGGGGAACATTTTTCTTCCATGATCGAAGATGCAAAAAGGCTATCTCTAACTCGATCGATACGAAGTTTCAGTAAAACAAAGGCTTGAAAGCCAGGGCCTACGAAATGCGTGAGCACAAGGGAGGCAGCCTGAATCTTCCAGCGGAAAGGAAGATCTGGTGTCACGGGGCGGAGCAGAGGTACATACCACCCGGGTGGGTGGGAGGAGCCAGCTTGAAGACTTCCAGTGGATCTTAAAGGGGCAGGGGACATGCCAAAGGGTGTGGATGAACAACATATCCACGCTCCTAGAACAGTAGTTATGGCAGTTAAGAGAACTGATCCACTTAGGGAGAAGCAAAGGTGTGGGCCTTAGTCTGATATTGAGACTATAGCAGGAGAAACCTGAAAATAAGGGTGTCTACAGGGGTGTAGACCAGGCCCAGGTAGGGAGATGACCAGAGATGTAGGCCTTATCTAGAATGCTACGGGAGTGAAGGGCTGACACATATTAGGGAGGTTAAGGGGGACATTAGTTAGAACCAGATGGAAGATAATTGTAAGCCTAGCATAAGAGGGCTGCGAGGGGATATAGGCTTGATGCAGACAGGGAGGCAGACAGATCAAATTATAATGAGATCAAGGGTGGAAAGGCCTCACCAGAAGAGAAGCTAATAATGAGTAGCAACTCAGAAGGCTGCTGTAGCTGGCAAACAGTGCTATTACATGAACGTTTAAACCTTAGCTTTTACTGACAGAATAGTAACCACAACCAAAGAAAAACTGTTAGAAGCTTGTACACAAAATGATAAAATAGACTGGATTTACAAAATACTGAGCAGAATATGGGTAAACTGTCAGAATATCCCATAAGCAGCAACAGTGGCCTAGTGCCCATGGCTGCAATAAATAAATATATTGCACAGCAAATTATACGTACACAAAAGATACATAGCCAATGCAGTACTGTGTTCAGGAGTGTCATACTAGGGGTTCAGCATCTGCTACTGACTGCCGCCCCATGCTGACATCCCCAGTGTGACATCCTTATGCTCTGGCCTTTGAGCTATGGACCGCAAAGAGGAGGATCACCGGAAGTAAGGCCTCTAAAATAGTGTTCTGTATCCCAACCCAACAGCCAGAAGAGCCTCCTGACTGGAGAACTCCACAGGTGGCAATGAGCTTGCTACCCAAAGTCCAGTGTAAGCACCAAGCAGTTTACACAGAGTCCAATTGGCTCAGTACACTCTTTGGCCAAGGCAGTCACCAGAACATCAGAAGATCAGCTGTTAAACAAGCCACTCAAGTGGCTTTTAAAAGACGCTGCTCTGATCAATGCTGTAGCCCCACCCAACAAGCAGAAAATTCTCCTGATTGAAGGAGAAGTCCACAGGTGGTAAAGAGCTTGCTGCACAAAGTCCAATGTAAGCATGAAGCAACCTAAAACCTTTGAATGCCCTCCAGTGTGCCTTTTAGTGCCTATCCACTATCTGGATACATTTTGACCCTTTTGTATTAACCCTTAGGCTGCCGGAAGATTTAGAATGCATAGGTTTCTAGGACAAGATATTATGTTGGCAGCAGCCTAAGGGTTAAAATTTATAATCAGTTTTGCATTGTGTTTGTAACTACTTGTTTGCTTTTTAGGGTTGCAGTGGGCGGAGCCCTGCTGACCTCTTGCTACTGAAAAAGTACTCATCATTCCTAGCATTCTTTGTGCAAGCCTCCCCTCCCCGTCTAGCGGTATCTGGGTGGTAGAATTTAAATGGAAGGGGGCACTGTACAACTCAAGCAACACAGTCCAAGGAATTAGAAGACAGAAAGTACAGTTATGTAAGAACTTACCGTAACAGTAGATCTTCGAGAGAGGCTCTTGCAGTAGGTAATTACATATAGGACTGACGCCGGCCGGCGGCAGGACCCCACAGAAAAATTTCTAGCTAGCAGTCCCTGGCGCAGGGACTGCCCCCATCGTTAGGTGACCCGCCTACACGTATCGTATAAAGGATGGTCCCAGACGCCCGCCTTCCAGTTCTTTCCCACCACAGGCCCGGAAGGCCCAGACGAGAGAGAAGCAGATGTTTCCATTCCTGGAAAAAGAGCTGAAGAAGCTTAGGGGGATGGAGAGCGGGAAGGTATTACCTATTGCAAGAGCCTCTCTCGAAGAGCTACTGTTACGGTAAGTTCTTATGTAACTGTACTATCTTACTTCGAGAGGGTTCTTGCAGTAGGTAATTACATATAGGACTGAATCCCAAGCAGTCTGGAACAAATAAAAGGCACCGGGAGGAGGAAACTGCTCCAGAAAGTAGCAGAAGCCTTGCAATCCTCAAGACAGGAGGCCTTGCAAAACAGCTAGCCCGAAGCCTGCTCTACGGTGAGAGGCAATGTCCAAACTGTAGTGTTTTGTAAAGGTATGGATGGAAGTCCAGCTGGCGGCAGCACAGATGTCTGCCGCAGACGCATTCTTGAAACAAGCCGCAGAGGCCGCTACTCCACGAGTGGAGTGACCTCTGACTGGACCCGGAAGGGTCTTGTTGTACTTGTCATAACAGAAAGTGATGCAATGAGCCAACCACTTCGACAGGCATTGCTTGGAAACAGCATTGCCTTCCCTTTTGTGAGCAAAAGAGACGAACAACTGATCAGTCTTTCTGAGATCCTTTGTCCTGTTGGTGTAGTATCTCAGAATCCGGTGAACATCCATGGTATGGAGTAAATATTCCCCTTGGTTGGAGTACTGCATGAAAAAGGCAGGTAACTCTATGGACTGATTTAAGGTAGACTCTGCTACCACTTTAGGTAGAAACTTAGGATTCGTGCGAAGAGCCACTCGTTCTTTGTGAAAAATCAAATAGGGGATTTTACACATAAGGGCCTGGAGCTCGGAAATTCTTCGAGCGGAAGTAATGGCCACCAAGAAGAGCGTCTTCCACGAAAGAAACTTCAGATCTGCGGTTGCTGCAGGTTCGAAGAGAGGAAGGGTAAGTTTCTCGAGAACAAAGTTCAAGTCCCAAGGGGAAGCAGGAGTTCGGATGGGGGGCCTCAGATGAAGGACCCCCTCTAAGAAAAGTCTCAGAGACCTCTAACTGGGCAAACGTTTATCTGCAAAAGGAGCATGGTAGGCTGAAATAGCAGCCATGTGCACTTTCAAGGAGGAATGACTGAGACCCAGGTCGAAGAGATGACGTAAATATTCCAGCAGAACGGCCACTAAACAGGGGAAAGGCTCCACGTTTCTAGAGGCGGCCCAAATAGAAAATCTCTTCCATTTCATGGCTTAAGTGGACCTAGTGGAGGGTTTTCTAGATTCCACTAGAATCTCCGCCACTTTTGGAGAGACACCAAAACGGGATTGAGCTAGGTCTGCAGGAGCCATGCATGAAGTTGCAGGGACTTGAGGCCCGGATGGACCAGGGTCCCCTAATCCTGGGTCAGCAAACCTCGAGATAAAGGAAGAGGAAGAGGAGGAACCTCTGAGTATTGTTATAGAAGAGAGAACCAGATTTGCCTGGGCCAGAAAGGAGCGATCAGAATCATTCTCGCTCCTTCTGTGGTTAGTTTCTGCAATACACGAGGGACCAGAGGAACTGGGGGAAAAGCATAGACGAATCTGCCCTTCCAGTCTAGAGACACAGCGTCACTCCAGAAAGCGCCTCGCTCTGGAACGAGCAAGCAAAAGGTGGGAAGTTTTGCGTTTTGGGAAGTGGCGAACAGGTCTACCTGTGGAGTCCCCCCAAAGCTGAAAGATATCATCTAGCACCTTTTGGTCCAATTCCCACTCGTGTGGCAGGGCAGAGGAGCGGCTTAGCTTGTCTGCCAGGGTGTTGTCGACTCCTGGAACATGAATCACAGTGAGGTGAAGGTTGTGTTGAGTTGCCCAGTTTCAAACCCTCATTGCTTCCCTGCATAGAGGGTAGGATCAAGTCCCTCCCTGCTTGTTGATGTACCACACCACGCACATGTTGTCCTTCTGGACGGCTAGGTGACCGGGAAGAATGTATTGGTGAAGGGCTTGGAGAGCATATAGTACTGCTCGAAGCTCGAGCACATTGATGTGGAGAGCTAGTTCCAATCTGGACCATAATCCCTGGGTTCGGTGAGGACCCAGATGGGCTCCCCAACCTTCACCTGATGCATCTGTGGTCAGAGTCTGGGAGGGGGGAGGATGACAGAAGGGGACCCCTTGAAACAGGTTCTCTCAAACCATCCACCATTGCAAGTCTCGTATCGGCGAGGAGATCAGAACTAGATGATCTAGGTCGTCTACAAGTTGATACCACTGGGAGCGAAGAGTCCACTGAGAGATCCTCATGTGGAGTTGAGCTCGGGGGACAGTCGGAATAGCGGCCGCCATGAGCCCCAGGAGACAGAGAACCGACCTCACCGGAACCCTCCTGCATTCTGATAGCAGGGAAATCTGTGACTGAAGAGAGGCCGCCCTGTCCAGAGGCAGGAAGGCCTTGCTCACCGTCGTATCGAGGATAGCCCCGATGAACTGTAGTCTCTGGGAGGGATCCAGATGAGACTTGGAATGGTTGATGGTAATACCCAGGCAAGTAAAAACCTGCTGGGTGAGGGAGAGAAAATGCAGGATCTCCTCCCTGGACGAGGCCGCCAGGAGCCAGTTATCCAGGTAAGGTAACACCTGTACTCCCATCGTACGCAGGTGGGCCGCTACCAGAGCCAGGCATTTGGTAAATACTCGGGGTGCTGAGGAAAGACCAAACGGGAGCGCCCGGAATTGGTAATGGTCCCCTGAAACGCAAACCGAAGATACCTGCGGTGAGAAGGGCGAATGGGGATGTGCAGATATGCATCCTGCATATCCAGCGCACAAAGCCACTGACCCAGCCGAAGGAGGGGCAGAAGGGTCTGTAGGGAGAGCATCCTGAACCTTTTGTATTCCATGTAAAGGTTCAAGGAGCTGAGATCGAGAATGGGTCTGAGATCTCCCGTCTTCTTTGGGACCAGGAAGAAATGTGAATAGTAACACGTCCCTTGAAGATGAAGGGGAACGGGTTCTATGGCCCTCTTCACGAGGAGGGCAGAGATTTCTTCCCAGACCAAAGGAAGATGGTCCCTTGCATAGGATGACTTCAGAGGTGGGTGGCGGGGTGGTTTCTGTAGAAACTCTATAGAGTGCCCTTCCGCTCTAATCTGGAGCACCCAAGAATCCGTTGTTATCCTCTCCCAACCCGGAAGGTGGAGGGAGAACCTCCCTCCTACCGGTTCCTCCGGTGTGTCCGGAGGCGGTGGGAGAGGGAGGAGTCAGGTGGTGTGGGGCAGCGCAGCTGGGGAACCCGCTGCTTTTGGGCGGAGGGGCTGGCAGCTGCGGGGCCCGACGCTTAAAATGGTGGCCTCCTTGGCATTTTGCTTGTGGCGACCGCGCCTGCAAAAGGACGGCGCTGCGGGTGATGGGGACAGTACATGGAATCCACAGATTTTAGAGCCATCCCCTTCTCCTGCAAGTCGGTGATGATGTCCTTGACATCACCACTGAAAAGCACTGACCCCCTGAAAGGTGCTTCCTGGATCGCGGCTTGCACCTCAAGGGGCCAAACCTGACATGCGGAGCCAGGCATGACGCCGTAGACTCACGGCAAAAGCAGAGCTCCGCCTGGCAGTGTCCACTGCATCGTAAGTCGTCCGCAGAATGTGGCGACTGGCCGAATGAGCAGAACGGACTAGATCAGCTAACTCCTGCTTGACTTGAGAGTCAGGTAAGGAGTCTATCTTAGATTCTGCCAGGGTAAGGATGGCCTTCTGGTAATCCCCCATATGGGTGACGTAATTCAGGGCCCGAATTCCCAGTGTGGAAGAGGCATAAATCTTTCTTCCACACTGGTCCAGGAGGCGAGATTCCTTATCCGGAGGAGACAAGCTTAGATGTCCGGGGTGCGCTAACCGGCCGTGGGCGGCGCTAATCACGACCGAATCCGCAAAAGGGTGGGAGTCCAAATAGTCTACACCCTCTGGAGCCTGGTATAGCCTGCTAGACTTCCTAGGAAGTGGGGCTAACACCGACAGTTGTTTCCAAATTGTGGAAACAAGGTGGGCATGAGGCTCGATCCAGGGTGGCACTAAAGTTGGAGCTGTGAGGGGCAGGTCCAGATGTTTGGTGAGTTTAAGTCACTGAGGATCTGGTTCCAATGAGCGCCACTGATGAACTTCCTGGATTTTTCTGAGCAACTCCGTGAAGGAAGGAAGGATCCTCCGGAGGAGACTTCGGAGGGGTCCTCGGCTGGGGCTTAGACGGAGAGTGAGGCTCGTCGTCTCTCTCGGAGCATCCTTCGGAAGAATCCGAGGAATCCGAGAGGGAAGAAGAATTGGAAGCAGAATAAGACTCCCTAACACGGCTTGGGGCAGGAACGGGTTCCTTGGGGGGTACCCCTGGACGCGTGTCCTGCCCCTCTCGAGATCCAGAGGGGAGGGTTCTGGAGTCTGGAGGTGGTGAGGGAGTGTGCCGCCTCAGGCGTACGGGAGCTGGGGGTGGTACCGTCACCGCAAGGTGGTTCTCTACCTCCTTGGTGAGCTGAGCCTTGGCCTCAGCCCACCAGGAAGCCAGAGTCTCCTGCAGATCCACCGGTGGCCGTAGGGGAGGTGGAGAAGGAGGAGGAGGAGGAGGGGAAGGGGGAAAGGCATACGGGTTGTACCCGTAAGGTGAGTATCCGAAACCCGGCTGCAGAAAAACCGGCGCCGGGTATTGTGGTGTCGGGTACTGCAGCGTCGGAGGGACCGGCGTCGGGTACTGCGGCGCTGGATACTGCGGTCCCGGCTACGATGGCGTCAGATAAGAAGGTGGGTATCCAGGTGCCGGAGGAGCTGCTGGAGCAGACGGCCCGGATGGTGACCCCACGGGGGTCCACATTGAGAGGATGGATCCACATTGAGAGGCCCGGAGGGTGCAGGGCCAGACGGAAGGGGAAAATCCCCTGACGGTGTCGGCGAGCGCGGCATCAGATCCAGTTCCTTCGGAGGAGGGTCTGATGGAGGTGGAAAATCCCCACGCCTGGGGAAAAACCGGGGTCAGGCTGGGGTGACTCGGGCTCCCCAGACAGCAGCGGGGCTTGAATGCGATGGGCGTGGGTGGGTCCGTCGTGGGTTCCGTCTTGATTGCGCGTCGGTGGCGGAGCCGAGCGGCGGCTTAGAAAGCCTGGTGGGCGCTGGAGGAGCCGGGCGTCTGCTTATGGGGTCCCCATCGAGGCGGGCCGAGGTGAGAAGCGCCCAGTCTGAAGGGGTGTGGTCCGCGCGCCGCTCAAGGGTCGGGCATCTTCTCGACCTCTCCTGGCGGACGCCAGAGGAGCCGATGTCCGACTTATGGGAGTCACCCACGCCAGTAGGCTGCAAGCCTGCAGCTGAACCGGGGGCGGAGGCCTCCTTTTGCCTGGAGGCACCTGCGAGGCCCGAGCGCAAGCCAGACGGGCAGACCGATGCCTTCTCCAAGCCCTTGGAGGCTGCCGTTGGACGCCCCCCAGAGGGGCTGATACCTGGGCCGCGACTCCGGCCGGAGTTGCGGAAGAGGAGGCCTTCTCCCGGTGCCTCTCCTTGTCCCACTTTTTGCAATGTCCTTCCGGAGAAGTAGACGCCTGCCTCTGCTTCTTCAACTCTTTCTCCATCGAAGACATCTTTTTCTTGAGAAGATGGGCTTCTAGGGACTGCTGGCACCGTTTGCAGGTAGCCGCGTTGAAGTTGAGGCAATGCTGGCACTTGTCGACCGATGGTCGGGACCTAGGCAGAAAAGGCAGAGGGAGTGGCCGTCTTAGTGTGGCAGTTGGGCGCCACACGAGTCGCACTTGTTTTTGTCCTCCGAGGGTGTAGGGGAAGACATACACCAACGATGACCTGACGATAGTAACAGAATAATTTAAATTTTCGGTAAAACCGACGAAAGGGTAGCGCTGACGAAGCACAGACTTTACTGCGAGGCGCTGCACGAGCTAACGGTGGGAAAGAACTGGAAGGTGGGCATCCGGGACCGCCCCTTTATACCGACGTCGTATGACACCGGTCACCTGACGTGGGGGCGGTCCCTTGTCAGGGACTGCTAGCTAGAAATTTTTCCGTGGGGTCCTGCCCCCGGCCGGCATCAGTCCTATATGTAATTACCTACTGCAAGAGCCCTCTCGAAGTAAGATCTAGCTTTTTTTTTTTTTTACTTGTTTAACCAGGAGTAGCACACTAAGCTGAAAGCTTTTTTACAGGAGCGACCTGGGAACACAGAGAAGTTAAGTGACTTGTTCAGGGTCACACAGTATGCAGGTGGAAGCTGTGGGATTCAAACCCAGGTCTCGACTGCTGGATGTCACCAGATTTGCAGTACCAAGCCTTAAACCACTGCGCTATACCTGGTTTGTGGCTGGTAGTGACTGGAAGTCACAGGAATGGGGATGCAAGCACTGTCTAAGGCAGATCTTAATAACCTGTAGGTACAATGTTCGTTAGCAGATCACATGCACATTCCATTGATTGAGTTCATTGTCCACTCAAGAATCAAAAGGGCAAAACGGAATAACTTCAAACAGTAACAACCACTCAGACTTCCAGTTCCAGCATGGTAGCGTGAAGTAGCATACAGGAAAGCTCCTCCACAGCATCCTAATCAATCTTGCTCCAGATCACTTTTTTTGAGGCTTAACTACACCAAATTTTACAAACCTAAACGCATCTGGAGGTTCTTTACTGAAGATCGCCGCCCAGCCATGCTTCGTAACCAGAAAACACATTTTCAACTCCTGACAGATGAAGACATGGAGGACCTCGGCGCTTCAGACTCGGAGGACTCGCTGTTGAATGCTGCTGGGAGGGAGGAGAGAGGAAAATCAATTACAGTACCAAAGCCAACAAAAAAAAATCTCAATCATCAACAAAGCAACGCTATCCTGTGGGCGATAAATTAACTTTGAGGAGAAATGTGGGACGCTGTCCGAGATGGGAGCCTCACAAGCTAGAGTGACGGAGGTGGACAATCAAATAACAGCTAACGCCTCCCACTTGGACTTGCTAGAAGAAAGCCTACAAGGCCTGGCAGCTGAACAAATGTTAATGTCAATCAGATGGGAAGATTCGAAAAACAGGAGTCGGAGGAAAAATATAAGAATTTATGGGATACCCGAAAATGTGGAGGGCCATGATCCCATAGCCTTCGCTGACTACCTCCTATGTCTGCTGCTTGAGCTTGGGCCAGATTTTCAACTGGATATACAGCAGGCTCATAGGGCACTTGGGCCCAAGCCAACTTGTCCGGATGCTCAGCCCCACTACTTTGTTATCAGGCTGCAGAGCTACAGTGTTAAGGAGCAATTACTTAAGGTTTGGAGGAAGCAGAAAACCATGCTGGGGTCACACAGGCTGATCTGGGATAATGACTATGCGCCATGCACCCAAATATTGGGAAAGGAATATGCTCCTCTTTTTTCCCATCCCACAAGCCCAAAAATTTAAATTTAAAACCCCGTACCCAGCCAAGCTCACGATACAGTTTGCAGAAGGGGACAAAACCTACACAACAGCCCAGGAAGCCAGGAATTTCTGAAAAGAGGAGGCATCCTAAAGGAAAATGGTCTAGTCTGGCAACTCAGAGAGCGAGACCTAATCTACCCGTGGACAAGGACAAACAGAGGATTAATCGCTCTCTACCAGAAATCCTGGGCAAACTGTGACAATTCCAAAACCCAACCTTGCAGACCTGAAAGGTAAAGACTTAATGGACTTAGTTTTTGCTGCCTAGCTTTGGCTGGGGGTGGGGGTGGGGGTGTGGAGGTGGTGATTCCGGTGTCCTCCCACTTTAGGCTACTCCATGATGGCGGGAGGCAGACCCTGGCTGTGGTGTGGGCATTGGGGGGGGGGTACCATTCAGCAACCTGGGACTGCCGACTACTCTTGCCACCTTGCTCCACTCTGACCCTCCTGGCTTCTGAGGCCCTGGCTCTGGGACGATCTTCCCACCTTCTTTTTCCTATACGCAACTGTTAAAGCGATGGAATAGCTCAGCTTGTCGAGAGGATCGTCCCGATTCTTGGTCAAATAGAAGCAATGCATATACTCGGTGAATACGGCATCTTTTAAAACCCCATGCACCGGATCTGAAGAGTAAAACAAAGAGGATCCTTGACTGTCCACTTGGTATCGGATGGGGGGAAGGAGTGGTGGCGACTCCTGGGCAGGATGGATGTCCTCCCTCTGTTGACCGCTCCTCGATGGCAGGGGTGAAACTCCAGCTGTGGTGTGGCATCGGCGGGGGGGGGTGGTGTGCTAACGGTTGCCTGGGCTTGCCAGCTGTTTCCTCTGCCTTGCTCGGTTTTCAGTTTCCTGACCCATAAAGACCAAGCTGTGGTGAGATTTCCTATCCTCTCTCCTGAACTCATCATGGGAATGGAACAGTATGGGACACTGAAACGACTATCCTCGTCTCCAGTGATTTTTTTTAGGTTCTTTAGCTATATCAAGTCCAACGAGCCATAGGTCTTACAAGGGTATACAACCTGCTTGGATAGCTACTGCTCTTCTGAAAATCAGTTATGGACTCAACATAGTCAAAAAGAGACTCTGATGAAACCCAGTTACTTTTTTCGTTAGTTGTTCCTCATGTTCCCTTTCCCATGGTCAACTGCCCTATTCTCCCTCCCTTTTTCTGGTTCTCTAGTGTGCCCTCTCCTCTCCCCTTTTCCCCCCTCCCCTCTTTCTACCTTTCCTTTCTCCAATTGTTAGCTTTGCACTGTAGGGCTGGGACCCCCCCCTGATGACCCCCAGCCAGATATAAACTGAACTAGAACCAAATGACCAGAGGGGTGGTGGATATGGGTCCCCTCGGGAGAGAGCTATGATCGATGTTGTGATGATTGGCTCAGGGGGTGTCTCGTTATCTCTTTAGGGGGTGTGACTCTCTGACTGCTGCCTTGGGTCTTAACAAACTCAGATTAACAAAAGTATTGTCTGTTGCTCAAAGGGGCCGGCGGGGACTAGATGAGATAAGGGGATATCTTAAGGGAGGATGCCTCCATTCTAACCCTCTCATTGGTCATTTTTCCACCTACCTGGTGTAGGGAAGGGGTGCCTCCTTCAAACAGACCACTAAAGCTCCCTCTGCGTAAGTTGAGAAGATGAGACATAAGGGATATGCTTCAATAGTCCTGACCTACACTTTTATAAACCCAAGCAAAATGGGCAATCTAACAAATGGGGGGACCTTTCCCTCATCTTTACATGTCGGACCAACTCAAACATGGTGGCTCTTTTAAGAGCCCATCATTGTGAGGGTTTTCTTAATCCTCCTATGGTTCTACCATCCCCACTAGAGGGTTTAGAGGACCACGATTCTTGTCAGGTGAGTGTTCTCCTTCCTGACTGGAACACCTCGAGGCGGACTGGTGTCTCCATCTCACACTTGGAAGCAAAAATGTACATAGTTCAAAGAATTAAGGTTCATGTTAAGATTTTACTGTTCATTAAGATTTAGGATAAGTTTATATAGAGTTAATAAATTGGGGGGGGGTGAAAAAACACACAGACAATCACAGTTACAGTCATTACAATTTTTTACTTTGGTGATAGTGCTCATAGAAACATAGAATTTGACGGCAGATAAGGACCGCTTGACCCACCTAGTCTGCCCATTTTCCTACATGATGGATACGCTGCAGATTCTAGTTAACAACAGTCTACTTCCTCCTACCCCCCACTAGAACTGCCATATGTCTGTCCCATGCATTCTTGAATTCTACCACTGTTCTTGACTCCATAACCTCCTCAGGAAGGCAGCTCCATGTATCCACAACCCTGTCTGTGAAAAAATACTTTCTAACATTACCTCTGAGCCGTCCCCCCTCCATCTTCAAATTGTGTCCCTTTGTTCTTGCGCATCTCTTTTTCTGAAAGATGCTGCCCTCTTGTACTTTGTTAATTCCCTTGAGATACCTGAAAGTTTCTATCATGTTCCCCCCTCTCCCTCCTTTCCTCAAGGGTATACATATTAAGCTCTTTTAGTCTCTCCTCGTATGTCTTCTGGTGCAGACCCAGCACCATTTTGGTTGCCCTCCTCTGAACAGCCTCCACTCCGTCTATGTCTGTGCGGAGATGGGGTCTCCAGAATTGCACACAGTATTCCAGATGGGGTCTCACCAACTGTCTGTACAGAGGAATAACAACTTCCTGTTTTCTACTGTTGATGCCTCTCCCGATGCATCCCAGTATCCCCTTCTTACTGCATTCTCACATTGTTTGCCCACCTTTAGGTCATCTGATATAATTACTCCTAGGTCTCTTTCAATTTTTGTTGTTATTATCTCACCCCCCATTGTGTACTCTTCCCCTGGGTTTTTGTTTCACATGTGTATTACCTTGCACTTCTTTGCACTGACTCCGTGCTGCCATATATTTGACCATTCCTCCAACCTTGCCAAGTCCCTTTTCATCCTTTCCACCCCAACTTGTGTATCAACCCTGTAGCAGATCTTTGTGTCATTTGCAGAGAGACATACTTTCCCTTCCAGGTACTCTCCAATGTCACTGACAAAGACATTAAAGAGGACTGGTGCCATTACCGAACCCTACGGTACCCCTCTAGTTACCCTCCTTTCTTCACTGTGGACTCAGTTTACTATTACCCTTTGCATCCTGATGTCCAGCCAGTTTATTATCCAGCCTACCACCTTAGGACCCACTCCAAGGCTGGCTAACTTGTATATTATAATAATATACTTTATTTATATTGCACCTTTCTGAAACCAAGGTGCATTTACAATAAACTTCTTAAAACAATAAATAAGAGATAAAGACGTTAATATTGAATTCATAAAATCTGTTAAAACATCATCATCAAGAAAACGCTGACAACCACAAATGGGTCTTTAAGGCACGTTTAAATTCCTCCACAGACGTGCACTCCCGAAGCAGACGGCGTAGAGAATTTCAGAGGGTTGGGGCCACGTACATTAAAAGCATAGGCCCCCAAACATTTCAAAGGAACCCTTGGAACCTCTAGCAACCCCTTGTCCACCAAATGGAGCAACTGCTTAGGGCAGTAGGGTATCAGAAGCTCTTTCAAGTAGATCGGACCCAGTCTGTGTACAGCTTTATAAGTCAGAAGATCGATTTTAAGGCTGATCTGCCACTGTATTGGCACCAGTGCAGTTCATGCAGCACCGGAGAAATACGACAGGTACGAGGAGTACCCGTCAATAACCGGACCGCAGTGTTCCGCATGAGCTGCAGGCGGCAGTTATCAACCCCAGGTAGCCCTAGATAAAGGGAATTGCAATAGTCATGGCGCGAGGTCACAAAGGCATGGACCAATGTAGGCAGGTCACCGGACGGAACTAGATGCTTAATCCTGGAGATGTTCCTCAGATGGTAAAAGGATGATTTGTCGAATGCTGACACCTGCGATCGTAACGTCAGCCCGTCATCAAAAATCACGCCCAGGTTCTGCACCTGTTCAGAGGTTGGGAGCCACCCAGAAATAATCCTGAAGGCAAACCAGCTCCTACCCCCTCTATCCTGCAACCAGGGTCCACAACCATCACCTCCATCTTCTCCGAGTTCAACCTCAGCCAGCTTAAATTCATCCAGTTCTGGATTTCAGTGAGGCAGTTGTCGAATACCGAGAGAGCTCTATCCTGGTCGGGTGCAAAAGATAGGTAGAGCTGGGTATCATCAGCATAGTAGTGAAACCTCAGCCCATACCTTCTTACAATGTCTCCGAGGGGCAGCATGTACACTGCAAATAACATGGGGACAACACCAAACCCTGAGGAACCCCACATGACAGAGAGACTGGGGCAGAGGAGTTTATCCCTGACACCACCCTCTGAGTTCTACCAGTGAGGAATGATCTAAATCAGCTGAGGACTGTACCAGACAGTCCGTAGATGAACCTCAGGTGTTCGAGAAGCATCCCATGGTCCACAGTGTCAAACGTTGAAGAGAGATCAAGAAGAACCAAGATAGAATGGCTCTTTCAATCTCTTGCCATCAAGAGATCATTAAGCACCTGAACTAGCGCAGTCTCGGTACTATGCCTCTTTCGAAAACCAGACTGGAGTGGTTCATTTTTTTAATTTTTTTTTATTAAACTCTAGGGCCCAGATATTCAAACTGCGCCAGTCTGAGGCGCAAGCCCCTGCGCCGCTCAAAATAGTTGCGCAGGGGTGTGGCGGGGAGTGATATTCAAAGGAGTTGCGCTGTTGAGCAACTCCTTTGAGTATCACCCTGAAAACCAGCACTTGCGCGCATGGCGCCAGTGGAGACTGCGCTACCGCAAGTTGCCGAAGTTGAGCATTAAACTTGCGGTGGCGCCAGTACCATTGCGCCATGTGCAAATTTCCGATATTCAAAAGGTGACATGCAAATGGGGCCATAATTTATGCAAGGCGCGGGGGCCATTTGCATCTATTTATAGCCCCATTTGCATGCCATTACATGTAGGTGCGCCGATCCCGAGGACTTGCTCCTGGCCACCCTGCCAGGCAGCAGCCGTCGAGACCCGGCGCTACAATGCAGCTCCGATCGCCGGGCATCACAGTTATGACACCCCCACCACATCTCCCACAGCCCGATCGCGGGCAGAACACGTACATATCGCCCCCACACACATCTCCCACAGCCCGATCGCGGGCAGAACACGATACATGTCGCCCCCACACATCTCCACAGCCGATCGCGGGCAGAACCTGTATAGCCCCAGTGCCCGATTGCGGGCAGAATGTAACCTCCCCCACCGAATAACTCCCTGGTGGTCCAGTGGACTGTAAAGCCCGATCGCGGGCAGAATGTCACAACACAACCCCCAAACATCTCCCTGGTGTCTATTGTCCCCCCCACCCACGAAGCCCCTCCACCCCGCTCGGCGGCGACAGCATCCACCGCCTGCCGCCCGCCGCCCGCCCGACTGACTGCTGCGGTGAGGCTGCCGCCCATTGGTGCAGAGCTACAGCCAATGAGCACAGCGCCGTCCATGACAGTCCAGATTTGTGAATGATCATTCACAAATCTGGACTGTCATGTCTGACTCATCATGCTATACTCTCACAATAAGCGTCGACATTCGTCGCGAGCGGCGAAGCGGCAGAGTGGGATGCTGTCGCCCGCCGGCTGCGGGAGGCGAGGTGGAGGGGCTTCGTGGGTGGGTGGGGGACACTAGACACCAGGAGATGTTTGGGGGTTGTGCTGTGACATTCTGCCCGCGATCGGGCTTACGGTCCACTGGACCACCAGGAGTTATTCGAGCTGGGGGAGGGTTACATTCTGCCCGCGATCGGGCACTGGGGGGAGTTCATACAGTTCTGCCCGCGATCGGGCTGTGGGAGATGTGTGTGTGTGTGGGGGTTCATGTACTTGTACTGCCCGTGATCGGGCTGTGGGAGATGTGTGTGGGGGGTTCATGTGACTGTACTGCCCGCGATCGGGCTGTGGGAGATGTGTGTGGGGGGTTTCATGTAACTGTGATGCCCGCGATCGGGCTGGTGGGGGCACAGGGACCGAGTTGGGGGCCAGCCAGGGGTGGCAGCTGCTGTGTTGCGCCCTGCAATACAGCAGCTCACCTGTGGGTGGCCTTCAACTTGATCCTTTTTTGTTGGCTCAAGGTTGTGCAGGCGCAGGTTGGGGGTTGCGCATGCACAACTCTGCACAATCCGACTGAATATCAGGTTGCGCAGGTTATGCATGGTTCCTCCCCCTCCTGTTCAGCATGCATTCATTTGCATTGCTCTTTTGCGCAACCTGTTGCCAGTGGAGCAACTGCCTCCTGCTGAATATCGCAGAATGGCGCAATGTAGGACTTACGCATGCGCAACCCTGTTGCTCATGGAGCAACCCTTTTGAATATCTGGGCCTAGGATTATAAATACCTTTGAGCATGAACTGCTCATTTACAAAGGTTCCACATCACGTCATAGATGTCATGGATGATAAAATGGTTCTCCAGTTGTACGGCCATTACTTTCTCAATCAACTTCCCCATGAAGGAAAGATTAGAGATTGATCTGTAGTTAGCATGGTAGTCTGGGTCCAAAGAAGCTTTCTTTAGGAGGGGCGATACCACCACCTCCTTCAGGGAGCTAGGAAACTAATCTGTCCTCAAGGAGCACCAGACTATCCATGCTAGGACCGGGCTGATAACATCACAACCACCCTTTATCAGGGAAGCTGGGCCTGGATCAAAACTACAGCATGTAGGGTGCATACCTTGGACAATCTGCATGACATCAATGAACTCCGGTCGGTCCAAGGAACTCCAGGGGGACTCAGAGGCAGCGACCGGGCGCCGATCCATCACTTCTCCCATAGAGGATGCAAGTTGGAGTGATGCCCTGATGTCAGCCACCTTAGCCACAAAGAAGCGAGCAAGCTCTTCACATTCTACTTGTGAAAAGGCTCTTCGAACCTGCAGGCAGGCTGGGTTGCACAGTCTGTCTACAGTTCGAAAGAGCTGAGCTGGTCAGTTCTGAGCAGCCGCAATCTCCCTGGACAGGAACTCTGCCTTCTTATGGGAGATTGCAGAATGATAGACTTGATAATGTTCCATCGATCTAAGATGGTCTGCATAAAGGGTGGATCTCCACCAACAATACCCTAATCTTCATCCTTGTCGCCATATATCCCTCAAGGTTCCTCCCATCAAACCATGGGGAACGAGGGCGAAGGGGGAAGAGGACGAACACGGGCTGGGGCAATGATAACCAGAGCTGAGGAGATGGCTTTATTATAAGCCAAGACCAAGGCATCAGGATCACTGCTCACGCCCTGAAGCTCCGACAGGTCAAGCACCGCCACCAGGCCCTCAGAGCTTACATCTCACAAAGAGCGGTACCTGACCATCTCCACAGAGGCAGGCCTGCAAAGGGGGGGGGTGTGCAAAAACTGAACCCCACGGTGTAATGATCGGACCATCCAACAGGTTCCACCCCCAAATTGAAAGCTTAGATCCCCAGGAGGAAGACCAAGTCAAGGGAGTGACCTCCTTTATAAGTGGCAGGAATAACAACTTGTGTAAGGCTCAGTGAAGTCATCAACCCAGGCACTGAAGTTGCCCAGGACCATCAGCCTGGGTGACTTGAACGACATGTCGATGATGAAGTCCACTACTTTCTGCAGGAACCGCTTCTCATCACCTGGTGGATGGTAGATGAGAGCAATCCTACAACCCACATCTGCCACTACAGTACACTCGAATGACTTGGCCTCCTCAACTGATACACATGTGAGGCCCAGTTCGTTCTTAAAACAGACCACCATCACCCCCCCCCACCTTGCGGTCCAACCTTGGGCAGTGTAACACCGAGTACCCGGCTGGAATAGTGACCTCTAATATAGGGCCTGCATTCTCATCCAGCCAAGTCTCTGTAATGCATGCCAGATCCACCGACCCAACAAGATCTGCAATAACTGCAGTCTTATTTCTGATGGATCTGACGTTACACAACACCGCTCGGGTAGGATGGGCTTCTAGAGCTGCTTGAGCTACTTGCTCACCAATACTGGAGATGCCCTTGGGTATGGAGACCAGACATGAAGAACCATGTTTCAGACTCCATTTTGCCCCAGGGCGTCTTCTGGATCTCACTACCCCAATATGATGGCCCCGCTCATCTGACCTCCACTGTTCGCAACATTAATCTTTGTGTGAGACTGTGTCAAATGCCTTGCTAAAATCTAGGTAGGCCATATCTACAACCCCTCCCTGGTCTACTACTTTGGTCACCCAGTCAAAGAAATCTATTAGGTTCATCTGACATGACCTTCCTGCTGTGAAACCATGCTGCCTTGGGTCCTGTGCCCCGCTGGCCTCTAGGTACTCAACAATTCTTTCCTTCAGAATTGATTCCATCATTTTGCCTATCACTGAGGTCAAACTAACTGGTCGGTAGTTTCCTGTCTTTGCTTGAAGGTTGTTTACTATGTGGGGAGATGGAGGCTGATCTTCCTCCCTTCTACTCCTGGTCCCCTGGTTGGGGGTGGTGGGATGGGGGGGTGGATGGTCTTGGTGCCTTACTCGTTTTATTGGTAGACAGAGGAGTGGTCTGGATAGATACAAGACAAATCCCCCTGAATGGCTGGAAAAAAATAGAGGAAATATAAAAGCAGTAAATGGAAAAGTAATTCCATGGCTACCAGACCAGTAAAAATGTTCTCCCAAAATATTAACGGGCTCCACAACCCAATCAAGTGCTCCCGTACCATGCAACACCTTAAAAAACAAGGGGTGGACATATATATGTTACAGAAGCACATCTCTTGGCTGTTGAGCACAAAAAGCTGTCCTGGGATTGAAGATATTAAGTCTTCGCCTCATTCCACTCCAATGGTTGGAGGTGGGGGGTGGCAATTCTTGTTCCGACCACAACTCCATAGAGGTGCAAAGGACCTACTCTGATGCCCAGGGTCATTTTGTTATACTCCAAGGAAGGCTATATGACCAGGAAGTCACTTTGGTGAAAGTGCATCTCTCTCCCATGTCCAAAACCCCAATCTTGAAAGTACTCTGGTCAAAAATCACTGAACTCCGTCAAGGACAATTGGTTTTGGAAGAGGACCTCAACCTTCCCATAACCCTGGGTAGAGAGTTCTAAACCCCGACCGGGGTGCCAGGCAGACTCATTAAAATACCTGAGGGGAGTAATGAACCACTTAGGAATAGCTGATGTTTGGCAAAACCTGTTCCCCTTCAATCCAGGCTACGTACTATTCAAATAGATTTCACTCCCACTCCAGATTAGATTACGTTCTAACCACATGTGAGCACTTCTCCCTCATCCAGGATATCTCGATTGGGCCAATGATGATCTCTGACCATGACCCTCTCACTTTAAAACTTGAACTTGGGAAGAAAACTAAACCCCTGCAATGGCAGCTTAACCCCATTTTAATGAAAGAGCAGCAATATGTTAAAATGTTAAAACTTAGAATTCCCCAATTCTTTTTAGAAAATGATTCCATGGAACTCTGAAGCGATAACACAGGATGCAATGAAAGCCACTCTGAGAGGCGAAAGAAAACCATCGCATATGCGACCAAAACGAAATGGGAACTCGAATCAACTTATAAAAAACTCACAGAGTACCTGAAAAGCTACGAGTTGTTATACAGAGAGGGGGATGGGGAGGTGAGACAGAGAATTCGCCAAACTAAAGCCAAGATACAAAAATCCTAGACATAAAAATACAACAAACATTACTTTATTTGAAACAGGCTAGATAAGGTGGGGGTGGGGGCAAGAAGGCATGCAGACTGGCCCAGAGATTAAGAAACCAGAAGAAGATGACAACTGTCTTGAAATTAAGGGACCCCATGATGGGTCAGCTGCTCTATGGGGAACCAGAGATCAGACAAATTTTTGTCACATACTATCAGAAACTATACCAACAAGACACTGATGTGGGGAGCGAGGAAAGACAGGCCTTCCTTGGGGATATCCCTCTCCCTTGACTAAGTGAGTCTCAGAGGAAGGCCCTTGAGACCCCTATATCAACAAAAGAGATGAACTCTATCAAGGCCCTATCCACACAACGTTGTCCGGGACCAGATGGCTTCCCGACAGAGTGGTATAAAATGTCTGTAAAAGAACTATCCAACAATATGTTGTCAGCATTTGGCGAGGCGGCAGTTGGTGAACCTGCCCCGCCTCCTGGCACTACGCTACAATCATGGTCATCCCAAAAGTAGAAGATCATCCAACTAACCCTTCCTGTTACCGCCTAATCTCTATCCTAAATACGGCTTACAAAATTTTAATGGCTGTCTGGGTGCACAGGTTAGAAAAGATCCTACCCGGCATAATTCACCCTGACCAGGTGGGCTGCATAAAGAAAGGAGCACGATGAATAACACCCGTCGAACCTTGATTCTGATTGATCATATCCAAAATCGTAAAATTCCTGCTGCCCTTCTGAGTCTAGACGCCAAAAAGGTCTTCGACAGGGTGACACGGCAATTTCTCTGGGACGTGTGGTCGAGGTTCCATTTTCCTGAATCTTTCATCACTTGGATGAAAAATATATATGATGCGCCATGAGCTTATGTAAGAATTAACGGGGGTATATCTTTGTCCTTTCCTCTTCAGCGTGGCACCACACAGGGCAGCCCGCTATCCACTCTGATGTTCGCCCTATATTTGGAACCTTTAGCTGTGGCCTTGAGAAACTCTCCGGTGGTCAAGGGCATTCCTATGGGCCAGAGGGAATACAAGCTCAGCCTGTTTGCTGATGATTGCCTCCTGACCCTTCTTTCTCCGTAGGTCTCCATCCCAGCAGTATGGAACATCTTGGAGAGGTTTGAGACAGTGGCAGGTTTCAAACCGATCATCACCAAAACTGAGGTCCTTCTCTTTAATTTTTCTCCTTCAGGTGCTCTGCGGCGTCTCTGCCCACTCAGCTGGAGATCCACTAAGCTCAAATACTGGGGGATCCATGTGCCCCATGACCTGAGAGTCCTAGAAGTGATTATGAGCCACTAACCCTGGCGATTCAGAATGACTTAAATAGGTGGCCTCTTCTTCACTTCTTCTTCCAGTGCATTGACACCATCTGCATGAATGTGCTACCTCACCTCCTATATTCATTTCATAAAATATTTCTTTCTTTACCTCACCATTCTACTTTAAATCCTGGGACCGGATGATTTCCTCCTTTGTCTGGAGGGTGTCAGAGGCCTAGAATTCGACTTTCAATATTGCAATTACCTCTGGCTATGGGAGGAGTAAATCTGCCTATCTTTAAACGCTACACTCAAGCTGCCTTCCTTCGCATTCTCTTTCTCTGGCTCTCTGAAAAACATAAAATGCCATGGAAGTCCCTTGAATTTTTACTGAACGACATGCATGATATCTCAAGGCTTCTCTTCTCCTTGGATGGTAAGACACCTCCGTTAAAAGATTTTTCACTAGCAACAGCCAGCACACTCAGAGTCTGGTTTGGAATAAGGAAAAGAGTGGAATTCAAGCCAATCTTTGACTATTGTAAAATAATCTCGTCGGATTAGTCTTTTGTCCCCTCCTATGGGGATGTTGCCTTCTCTGAGTGGCAGTTAAGTGGTCTGTCACGTGCTTTTCAATTTCTGAATGAGCAAGGGGTCTTCCCATTTGAAAAATTAGTGGGAGAATATGGTTTGAGGAGAACAGATTTGTTTCCGATATTTGCAAGTGAGAAACCACATTTTGAGACACCACACGATAATTGCCAAGATCCCTTCCCCAATGCCAATGCTTAAGATGTTTACAGATTTTATACAGGGAAATCCCAGGGAACACTTGATAGGGAACCTCTACAAATCAGTAAGAGAACTGAGGTCTGACTCTACAGAATCAATTCTGAATAACTGGAACAGGGAGCTGGAGCTAGTGATTGAATATGTACAGTGGGAAACAGTAACTGTTTCATCGGTAAAAGTGACCTCCTCCTCATTTTGGAGAGAATTCTCGTGAAAATGTAGAAATAGGTATTTCCTTCCACCAGCAACCCTGGCAATGCTGGAGAAAATGTGGAGATTTGAGTGGATTAGTACTAAGCTACCTCATGGGCGGCCTTTTTAAGATCCTAAAGTGCTGCCAGGAATTTAGCCATCTCGGCTTAAGGGAACTGAAATGAACTGGTCTGCTAGCCAAAAAGACTGTTGCTGTAGATTTTCCTGGCGGGCCTAGGCCATATCATGTGACAATGTCCCATCCTTCCACCCTTCTGGTGCTTACTCCAGAGTGAATTATCTAAATGTCTGGGGGAACCAATAGATCTGACAGCAGAGATGGCGTTGCTTTCTACCTATCCAGACTACTCCCCCTGCTGGACAGAAACTTTGCTGCCAATATTCCTGGTGGCAGTCAAAAAGGCCCTCACCAGGAAATGGATGGAGGAACAGGCACCAACGATTGGTGAGTGGAGAAACATTATGTCCACGATATAGCAAATGGAAAAACCTATCTGCTAAAATACTGAACAGGTCCCAGCTGTTCCAAACAAGATGGAGGAAGTGGGTCCTCTATCAGATGGAGGTGGACCTCGGGTTTGCTCCATAAGACCACAGGTAGAGAGGTGAGAGGGAGGGAGTAGCCTGCCTGAAAGATTCATGTGAGCACACATAAGGGGCTCTGGATGATGTATGGGGGGAAAAAAGTACTCTACATAAATCCTAATATATAGGATTTTATCGCAATATAGGGGCTGAAAATGTTATAACAACGTAGTTAAACAAGAACCTAATCCTGTTCTTAACCTCTTTGTTAATGGCCTGGAGCTAAGGCACTGAAGCTGAAAATGTATGCAAGCATGAAGGTGATTGAGATGTGTGTAAAAACTTTAATCTGAATAAAGTGAGATTTAGAAAAAACCAAAAAACAGTAACAACTACTCCATGGAGTGAGTGGGATTTCCTTCACAGGCAAAGCTGGAAAATATACTGCAACAGTCTCTTTGGCTAGCAGACCGGTTCATTTCATAGAGATCTCCCTAAATTCCTGGCAACACTTTAGGATCCCAAATAGGCCACCCATGAGGTAGCTTGGTACTAATTCACTCAAATCTTCATTCGAATATTCCTTAACTCTACTTCCCCAGCAGATACAATTTCTTAATCAGGCTCTCTTCTTCTAATTCTGTTCCTATACAGGCACATAGGGCTCGCAACAGCACAAGTCATTTCTACTGTCCTGAACCCATTCAGTCTCTCTCATTTCCTTCCCATTAGCCTGGTCGCATACTTCTCCACTCAGGTGCTGATACATATGGAGCATACACTTCTTTTACATAATGGTCTTATTTCTGTACTCTTCAATTGGTGTTCCCACAGCAAGAACTGAACCACAAGAACCCTTTCAGGTATCCAAGTGCTGATGCCAATGCACAGCAGCTGGGCCTTATTCGGGGTGGTTTTGGATACCACTGGCCTTGATCCCAACAACTTCCATCAATTTACACTCATGCAGTGATTCCAGCCTCTGAGCTGACTCATTGGGGGACCTCTGCCAGTGCCACACTGGAGCAACCTACAGGTTGCCACCCAACCGGAGTCCCAAACATCACCCCCCCAAATGGACTTTCTCCGCCGCCACAGGCTGCTCAACTATGGAGTCCCAACTCTGAGTCGGCCACCAACCTAGGGAATAGGGGCAGCGCTGCTCAACTGCTCAGGCTGCCACTTCCAAGCCGTGCCCCAGGCCCTATTACCGTAGTGGGCCCACCCACAGGAAACCATCTGACCCACTGCCAAACTCATCCACGGGCACATTTACTTTGGGCTTTAGGCCCCATTGATGCTTACCCTACCAAGGTGCCAAAGTTCACTTGGCAGGACTCATTTTCTTTCTTCTCCCCAGGATCCAGCTCCCAGATGCACTAACAGGCCCAACTCTTTGCTCCAGAGCTCCCCGATGCTCTGCTCCTGAACTATTGCTTTCTAACTCATGGGTCTTCAGGGGTGGAGGGCTGGGGTGACAAGCAGACTCCCCCTGGCCCCACAATGGCCCTCCAGCTGAACTTGTGGGACAAACCCCCTGACCTCTCTCCTTGGATCTCCTCCTGGGCCTCTCCTCCTTTGACACCAATCCCCTGCTCTTTAATATCTCCAAGGAGGGACCTGCTGCTGGCAGCAAGCAGGCCCTACCTCCCAGACTCACAGGCACCAACATCCCATTTCCTCCCTAACTACACTGAGCACTCAAAATTTTAACTAGTAAGTACCCAGAGGGTGCTTACCCTTGTGGCTGAACAACGTGTTGGAGTTGCATCACAGTCACCTCGGCATCTGTGGATCACTTCACTCACACTGCAATATTTTGTACTTAAAAAACAATTGGTGGCATCCTGATCAGGATACTGGAGGACTGGGCACCACCAGTGTCACTCATATGTTTCTGGGGGGTGGAGGGGTGGGTGCTGAAAGGGAAGGTTGGGTGGTGGTGGGAATATTTCTAATTTAAAAAGGGATTACAAAGACAACTGATATTACGAAAGGCAGCAAGCCAACAGCTTACCAAAAATGCAGAACACAGGGACACATATGTGTCCTAGGACAGAGTCACAATGAGCAGGCAAGGATCAAAACAAACAGGGATGAGACAGCAATGAGTGCAGTGCAAAAGCAATAAAACAGCCCCAATTACACAATCAGGTCAAATATTTAATAAATACAATAAAAGGTACACAAGATAAACAAAGCACACAGGACACGATCATCACAATACAGGAACAGCAAACAAAGAATCAAATACAAGAACGTTTATACTTATGCCATTATGACCCGCTTATTCTAGTATATTTGTTTTTCAGGCAACATATGTCACATTGAAATATAAGCTGCTCGTTGCTCATGAACTGTGTATTTGCTTGACAGAATACTTATGTTGCATGTTATTTTTCTGTGCTCCCTGTCTTTCTCACTTTTACGTTAAATTGTACCTTTTACTCAATATCCATGCTCTTCCTGTAGCTCTTATAGCGTGCCACAACTCTATCTCTACACTCACTACTAATTTGTTCCTCATACTAACCCATTCTTCCCTTTATTTCTACAGGTCTGATAAGACAACTACCCTGGTCAGACATGACGCTGACCCCCTGTGTATCAGATAAGTACTATTTTTCATTTATCCTTCCCTAGCTCACATATTTTGTCCTGAAAGAACTATAGATCCTTTGTGACCCCATTGTTGTTCTTATTTTACAGGTACAACTGGAAGTCACCTCAAAATCCCCATAGCAGGCTCCCCAGGACCCGGGTGAGAGATTTACTACTTACTGTATATACACTACAGGGTAAACTGTAGTGGTGCAGCTGCAACTGTTAAACAGGGTTAGCTTTAATTTTTATGGCTACGGTTGGAGCCTACAGCCATTTTGCGATCTGTAGCCTGAAAACAGCCGATCGTGGCACACTTCCATTGGACTTTTGGAACCATCCTTCCGTAAGTCCAACAGAGCTGGGAGCACTCCACCATGGTCAGCCACTACAGAGTAACAGCTGCACTATTTTGGTTGTTACTTCCATATTCCAATACGAGAACTGCGCATGCATGCCTTGTACGTATGTGTGGTTCTGCAGGAGCCGCCATCTTGGGAATGACAGAATGGCATTCAGTGAAACTACGCGTGTGAATGCCGCACATGGGTAGTTGCATTGCCACTGCCATCTTGTGGCTGGCACTCCTCCTGCACCCTCCCATTGCTCCTGTCCTCCCTGCTCCCTCCATTCCCTCCCAGCATTGCCAGCAAATAAAACCATTCTGCTCCCTCCCACTGCTGCTGTCCTCCCCGCTCCCTCTGTTTCCCATCCACATGCTGACATCGGGGTGCCAAATCCCCATGTCGGCATCATGTACCCCCCAACTTATGTGGCACACAGGGGGCCCACCCCAGTGTGTCCAAATGTATGTTTTTTCTTTTTTTCCCCCCTGTAAATAAAGAAAACTGTCCCTCATGTGGCAACCTGGGAGCCCACCCAGTGCCCAAATTAATGTTTTTTTCTTTTTTTTTCGCACACCGACACTGGGGTGCCCAATCCCTATGTCGGCATCATGAACCTCCCCCCACCCCCAACTCATGTAGCACACTGGAAGCTCACCCCAGTGTGCCCAAATTTATGTTTTTTCTTTTTTTCCCTGTAAATAAAGAAAACCATCCCCCCCCTTTTTTTACCTGTAAAAAAGAAAACAGTCCCTTGACTGCGTTACGGGTGTGTGTTGCTCAGTTTCTACACGTGCTCCTAACTTTGCCAATTTTTAATATTTTCACTCCAGATTTTTAACATTGCCAATTTTGCACACCTCCTTATAGCTGTCATTTTTCACATCCTGCCCAAAATGTATTTTTGCACCTGTGGTGCAGAATGGCACAGTCACTTGGTGAAATCACCTTTCGGAACAAGTGAACGAAATAACAGTGGCACTCTTCATGAGGTGGGGTCCTAAAAAAGGCCATGTTGAAAATTTGATGCAACAACTCCAAAAAATGGGCGAGTTACACTGGGTTGTTCAAAATTTTTGACGCATGCATGTAACTTTGGTCATTTGGCAGCTCGCCACAGCCGTATGGGCTCTGGCTAGAACTTGTTTCAAATACCATCATCAGCAGTCCATCTCCGCTATTGGTTGTCACTTTTTTAATGCCAAAACTGGGAGCCTACCCAAGTGTTAGCTTGCCAAATGACCAGACTGACATCTGATTGAGGAGTCAGAGGACTGGTGCTGAACTACTGTATTGATGTAACCAAAATCATAAAGGGAAGTTTGAGTTTTGTGCGAATGTGTTTATTTTTGCATTGTGGTTGTAAAGTAGTTGTGGTCAGTGCATTGGTGCTAAATCACAAGGATTACTGATTGTGCTACAGATTCTTCTATATCAGCTACCACAGTTCAGACTAGAGACAGAACCAGGACTCCACTGATTGAGAAGTTGCAATTCAGTGGAGCTGTCCTCAGTAAATATATTGTAAAAAAAAAAAAATAAAAAAAAATTCTGTTTTAGCCCCCCCCCCCCGGAGGAAGTGAAGTTAGAGTGTTCCAGTAGTTACAGTAGTGCTTGGAACTGGAAATCTCAGGTTCAAATCCTGCTACACCCACTTATCATTGTGTGACACTGAGCATGACCCTTGAGCTTAACCTTCCAGTGCTCCAGTAACCAAACAAGCGTAGGGTGGCACTAACATACATTAACAGACCAGATTAGTGCCAATGTTAACACTGTGGAGCCCATTTATTAAAGTGCTACTGCACTACGAATATAAAGAGCAATTTACTGTACTGTCCGACGGAGGAGCATCTCAGAACACAATGCCCAGCACTTGGGTCAACGATACGACCTTCCTCAGGGGTACTATTCTGTTACCAGCCTCCTGTTTATAAAGCATAAAGGCCCACTTCTTATGGCCTGTTCAAAATTTAAACTAGCCAATCCAAAAGCCTAATCTATTTTCTAATTAAGGGGGCAACAATTACCCATTCACCTCTCATCATCTTACAGTACAGCTGCATCCTTTCATATGACCTCATCAGCCATTGTCCCACCTACCACCCAACCCAACTTGGTAGAACCAGCAGTGGATGCTCAATCCTGCCACAGATATCCTCCCTCCCACCTGATTCAGCTATTCAATAACGTTGGTGATGGGTGCTCTATCCAGCCGCTGGTATCCTCCCTCCCACCTGATTCAGCTATTCAATAACGCTGGTGATGGGTGCTCTATCCAGCCGCTGGTATCCTCCTTCCCACCTGATCCAGCTATTCAATAACGCTGGTGATGGGTGCTCTATCCAGCCGCTGGTATCCTCCCTCCCACCTGATTCAGCTATTCAATAATGCTGGTGATGGGTGCTCTATCCAGCCGCTGGCATCCTCCCTCCCACCTGATCCAGCTATTCAATAACACTGGTGATGGGTGCTCTATCCTACCACTGGTATCCTTCCCACTTGATCCAGCTATTCAGTAACACCAGTGATGGGTGCTCAATCCTACCACAGGTATCATCCCTCCCAACTGATCCAGCAACTCAATAACACCTGTTGTAGGTGCTCAATCCTGCCACAGGTATCCTCCCTCCCACCTGATCCAGCTACTCAATAACACCAGTAGTGGGTGCTCAATCCTGTCACAAGTATCCTCCCTCCCACCTGATCCAGCTACTCAATAACACCGGTGCTGGGTGCTCAATCCTGTCACAGGTATCCTCCCTCCCACCTGATCCAGCTACTAAAACCGGTGGCAGGTACTCAATCCTGCCACAGGTATCCTCCCTCCCTCTCACCTGATCCAGCAACTCAAATAACACCAGTGGTGGGTGCTCAATCCTGCCACAGGTATCCTCCCTCCCACCTGATCCAGCAAATCAATAACACCAGTGGCGGGTACTCAGTTCTGTCACCAGTATCCCCCTTCCACCACATCCAGCTGCTACATACACTGGTGCTGGGTGCTCAATCCTGCCACAGTTATCCTCCCTCCCACCTGAGCCAGCTACTCAATAACACCAGTGGCAGGGGTTTAATCCCGCCATAGGTATCCTCCCTCCGACCTAATCCAGCTACTATATAAGACCGGTGGTGGGGACTCAGTCCTGCCATGGACATCCTCCCTCCCACCTTATCCATCTACTCAATAACACTGGTAGTGGGTGCTCAATCCTGACACAGGTATCCTCCCACCCACCTGATCCAGCTATTCAACAACACTGGTAGTGGGTGCTCAATTATGCCACAGGCATCTTCCCTCCCACCTGATCCAGCTACTCAATAACACCGGTGATGGGTGCTGTATCCAGCCACAGCTATCCTCACTCCCACCTTATCCAGCTACTCAATAACACCAGTAGTGGGTGCTCAATCCTGCCACAGGTATTCTCCCTCCCATCTGATCCAGCTACTCATTAAACCCTGCCACAGGTATCTTCCCTCCCACCTGATCCAGCTACTCAATAACACCGGTGGTGGGTGCTCAATCCCGCCACAGGTATCTTCCCTCCCACCTGATACAGCTAATCAATAACTCTGGTGGTGGGTGCTCAGTCCTGCCACCAGTATCCCTCTTCCACTCCATCCAGCTGCTATATAACACTGGTGCTGGGTGCTCAATCCTGCCACAGGTGTTCTCCCTCCCACCTGAGCCAGCTACTCAATAATGCCAGTGGCAGGGACTTAATCCAGCCACAGGTATTCTCCCTCCCACCTGATCCAGTTACTCAATAACACTGGTGATGGGTGCTCTATCCAGCCACAGGTATCTTCCCACCTGATCCAGCTACTCAGCAACATTGGAGGCAGGTGCTCAGTCCTGTCACAGGTATCCTCCCTCCCACTTGGTCCAGCTACTCTAAACAACGGTAATGAGTGCTCAATCCTGCTGCCGGTATCCTCCCTCTCACCTGATCCAGCCACTCAATAACACCGGTGGTGGGTGCTCAATCCTGCCACAGGTTTCCTCCCTCCCACATGATCCAGCTGTTCAATAACAATGGTGGCAGGATGCTCTATCCAGCCACAGGTGTCCTCACTCTCACCTGATCCAGCAACTCAATAACACCAGTGGTGGGTGCTCAATCCTGCCACAGGTATCCTTCCTCCCACTTGATCCAGCTACTCAATAACACCGGTGGTGGGTGCTCAATCCTGCCACAGGTATCCTTCCTCCCACCTGATCCAGCTACTCAATAACACCGGTGGTGGGTGCTCAATCCTGCCACAGGTATCGTCCCTCCCACCTGATCCAGGTACTCAACAACACCGGTGGTGGGTGCTCAATCCTGTCACCAGTATCCCCCTTCCACCATATCCAGCTGCTACATACACTGGTGCTGGGTGCTCAATCCTGCCACAGTTATCCTCCCTCCCACCTGAGCCAGCTACTCAGCAACATTGGAGGCAGGTGCTCAGTCCTGTCACAGGTATCCTCCCTCCCACTTGGTCCAGCTACTCAAAACATCGGTAATGAGTGCTCAATCCTGCTGCCGGTATCCTCCCTCTCACCTGATCCAGCCACTCAATGCTCAGTGCTGCCACCAGTATCCCCCTTCCACATCATCCTGTTGCTATATAACACTGGTGCTGGTTGCTTAATCCTGCCACAGGTATCCTCCCTCCCACCTGATCCAGCTACTCAATAACACCAGTGATGGGTGCACAATCCTGCCACAGGTATCCTCCCTCCCACCTGATCCAGCTACTCAATAGCACCGGTAACAGGGAGCTCAATCCTGCCACAGGTATCCTGCCTCCCTCCCACCCAATCCAGCTACTATATAACAGCGGTGTTGGGTTCTCAGTCTTGCCATGAGTATCCTCCCTCCCACCTGATCCAGCTGCTCAATAACACCAGTGACAGGTGCTCAATCCTGTCACAGGTATCCTTCCTCCCACCTGATCCAGCTACTCAATAACACGGGTGGCAGAGTGCTCAATCCTGCCACAGGTATCCTGCCTCCCTCCCACCCGATCTAGCTACTATATAACACTGGTGGGGGGTGCTCAATCCTGCCATGGGTATCTTTCCTCCCACCTGATCCAGCTACTCAATAACACCAGTGGCAGGGGCTTAATCCTGCCACAGATATCCTCCCTCTCACCTGATCCAGCTACTCAATAGCACCGGTAACAGGGTGCTCAGTACTGCCACAGATATCCTTCCTCCCACCCAATCCAGCCACTATATAACAGCGGTGTTGGGTTCTCAATCTTGCCATGGGTATCCTCCCTCCCACCTGATCCAGCCTTCTCAATAACACCGGTGGCAGGGTGCTCAATCCTGCCACAGGTATCCTGCCTCCCTTCCACCCGATCCAGCTACTATATAACACTGGTGGGGGGTGCTCAATCCTGCCATGGGTATCTTCCCTCCCACCTGATCCAGCTACTCAATAACACCAGTGATGGGTGCTCAGTCCTGCCACAGGTATCCTTCCTCCCACCTGATCCAGCTACTCAATAAAGTACAGTTACGTAAGAACTTACCGTAACAGTAGATCTTCGAGAGAAGCTCTTTCAGCAGGTAACACATATATAGGACTGATGCCGCCTGGCAGCAGATCTCGGCATTTCTTTTCTCTAGCAGTACCAACGTGGGACCGCCTACCCGGTGTCAGTCCTGCCCCCAACATCACGTAGAACAAAGGACGTAGCCGGTCCCCACATGCTCCAGTTCTTGCATGCCAAAGACAGGCCAAAATACAAAAACAACAACTGTGGAGTAAAACATTCCACAGAAAAACTTATGTAACTGTAAGGCCTGCACAGGAGCTGAACTTGACCCAGAGCAGAAAGGCTCAATCATGGGGGAAGGAGGGAGGGAAAATCATACCTCCTGCAAGAGCTTCTCTCGAAGATCTACTGTTATGGTAAGTTCTTACGTGACTGTACTATCTGACTTCAAGAGGAAGCTCTTGCAGCAGGTAACACATATATAGGACTGATTCCCAAGCAGTATAAACTAAAGACAACCATTGGGAAGGGGTGTGGGATAGACTAACAGACACAGTCCCCAGAGGTATAAACTTAAGACAACCCCTGGGAAGGGGGAGTCAACAGACAAGACACACTCACGGTATAAACTTAAGACAACCATGAGTGGGAGGGAAAGGAGAGGCAGAGACACTTCGGGAGAGACCTCTCAGGAAATAAGGCCTTGGAGGACTGCCAGGCCAAAACCTGTCCGACACCTGGAAACAATATCCAGGCTGTAATGCCTGATGAAAGTATGCACCGAGTGCCAAGTGGCGGCAGCACAAATGTCAGCTGCCGACATCCTCTTAAGAGCTGCGAAGGAAGTAGCTACCGCTCTGGTAGAGTGCGCCCTAATTGCGCCCAGAAGGGGTTTGTTACCCTGTTGATAGTAAAAAGATATACAGTTAACCAACCAACGCAAGAGCATTTGCTTGGTAACCGGGTGCCCCAAGGACCTATCCGCAAAGGATACAAAAAGCTGGTAGATTTCCTGGCTCCCTTTGTCCTGCACAGGTAACAGCACAATGCACGATGCACATCAAGGGTGTGCAAGAGCACTTCTCCCCTATTGGAATGCTCCGGATAATAGACTGGAAGCCGAACCAGAAGCTGAACCGACTGATTACGAGTGAGGTCCGAAACTACCTTGGGAAGGAATTTCGAGTTAGTGCGGAGGTCTACCCTATCCTTATGAAAAATAAGATAGGGTTCCGGACACATTAAAGCATGAAGCTCAGAAATGCATCGAGCAGAGGTGACCACTACCAAAAACAGTCTTCCAAGAGAGGTAGCAAAGCTCACAACTCATGGCTGGTTCAAAGGGGGAAGCGTAAGCCTCTCCAGAACAAACAACTAGTCCCAAGGGGGAACAGGGTCCCGGACCGGAGGATGGAGATGAAAGATCCCCTTAAGGAATGTTTTGACCACCTCCAATTGAGCCAGTGTCCTGTCCTAAATACAGTGATGACAGATGGAAATAGCATGCAGGTATACTTTAATGGAGGAGTAGCCAAAACCTGACTCCGACCAGGATAGCAGGTATTGTAGAATAAAGTTAACCGGACAGACCAGAGGGTCGAGCCTCCTGGCTGTGGTCCACAGACAAAAACGTTTCCACTTCATGGCGTAAGTGGCCCTGGCAGTGGGCTTCTGAGCCTCCACCAAAATCCGGGCAATATCCTCAGATACTCCACAGTGAAGTTTTGCTAGGTCTGAAGGACCGAAGCATGCAGGTGAAGGGAGCGTAAATTGGGGAGAACCAAGGTCCCTTGCTGCTGTGAGAGTAGCTGACCCGAAAGTGGGAGAGGCCATGAAGACTCCACTGACAGATGCCTGAGAAGAGGGAACCAAATCTGTCTGGGCCAGGATCATGATTACCTTCTCTAAATGGGCTTTGAGGAGAACCTGCTGCGCGGGGGTGGGGGGGGAGGCATAAAGAAACCTCCCATTCCAGGATAGGGACAATGCATCTTGCCAGAAAGCTCCAGGCTCTGGTTCGAGCGAGCAGAAACAGGGCAGTTTTGCATTGCACTGAGAAGCAAAGAGATCCAACTCTGGCATCCTTCACCTGGCGAAGAGTTAATCTGCTATGGACTGTAGCAGGGACCACTCATGACAGAGCGGTTTTACTTGGCTGTGAGCATCAGCAACCCGTTCGAACCGGGCGTGGACTACTGAAAGATGGAGATGGTGCCCGCCCAGTCCGCCTCATAGCCTCTCCCGACAAAGGGATACGAGTGTGCCCTTGCTTGCTGAGGTAGAACACCACCGAGGTGTTGTCCGTCTGAACAAGCAGATGACCGGGCAAAAGGAATGGGGTCAGAGCCTGTAGGGAGTACAGGACCACCCTGAGCTCGAACACGTTGATATGTAAGTTCTCCTCTAAAGGGGAACAACAGCCCTTGAGTCCTGTGGGTCCCCAGATGAGCCCCCCATCCTGTCCCAGATGCATCTGTGGTGAGCATCTGGGTGGGACTATCTGGCTGGAAAGGGAGTCCTCGGCAGAGATGCTGGGGAGACGCCCACCAGCGGAGTCCCCGACGAACTGGCTCTGAGATCCTGATAGGCAAATCCAAGTCGTCACTGGTCTGGTCCAACTGGACTCAGAGCGACCACTGAAAGGTATGCATGCACAGCCTGGCAAAAGGAACCGATACTATGGCAGCTGCCATGTACCCAGGAGCCTGAGAATGGACCTGGCAGGAACGATGGATGTTGAACAGATTTGGGTTGCTAACGTCTTGACGCGCTCCGCCCTGTCGGAAGGGAGAAAGGCCTTTCCCAAGGTGGTATCCAATAGAGTGCTTATGAACTGCAGATGCTAAGAGAGGAAGAGCTCAGACTTTTCAGGGTTAACCGTGATCCCCAGATGCCGACAGAGGGAGAGTGTGTCCAGGATAGTCTCCCAAAGACGGGAGCTGGACGAGGCCAAGAGGAGCCAGTCGTCTAGATAAGGGAACAGAAAGTGGTTGTTTCAAAGCAGAGCTCCTGCGACGACAGCGGGGCATTTGGTGACAACTCTGGGAGTGGAAGAAAGGCCAAAAGGAAGGACCTTGAACTGACAGGCCCGACCCTCGAACTTGAACCTCAGGAATCTCTGATGACTGTAGCAGATGGGAATATGAAGGTAAGCATCTTGCATGTCCAAAGACACCAGCAAATCCCCGACCAAAAGGAAGGGAAGGAGATTTAGAAGTGACACTATGCGGAATCTGCGATAAGAGACCCATTAGTTGAGGTCGCTGAAATCCAAGATAGGCCGAAGTTCCCCCGACTTCTTGGGAACCAGGAAGATGCAGGAGTAAAACCCATAGCCCCCTCCTGCCTCCGGGACACGTTCTATTGCGTCCTTGTCTAGGAGAGACTGGATCTCCTGTCTGATGGGAGCTCTGTGGTCTCTCGGGTAGTAAGACAGGGGCAGTGGTCTGTTCGGGGGCAGAGATTCAAACTCTATGGCGTGCCCAAACTCCACGAGGTCGAGGACCCACTAGTCAGAGGTCACTTCTGTCGACACTTTGGGGTAAAGAGAAAAATGACCTCCTACCCACTCTCCCAACAAGAGGTCTGGGAGGGGAAAGTCATTTGCATAATCAGGTGGAAGGAGGGAGGGAGGGCAGCGGCTGGGAGGTCTAGCCTGTCTAGAGGGGGCAGAGGCAGCACCTCTGTGACCCCCTTGTCGACTAAAGCCACCCCACTCTGCGTGAGACTAAGCATGGCGTTGGTGAGGCTGATGTCCCCTTCTGCCATGAAAATGGGTCCGACAAAGATGGTCCTGTTTCGGGCGGTACATAGACTGCACCATACTGACAGCTTTGCCAGAGTCCTGCAGTCTACCGATAACCTTCTCTATGTCTTCACTGAAGTGCACAGAGCCCTTGAAAGGGGAATCCAGAAGTGTAGTCTACCCCTCTGGGTCAAACCCTGACACCCAGAGCCAGGAGTGGCGCCTAAGGCAAATTCTGGTAGCGGCCACCCTAGCCGAGGATGTGGGTACCCACATCAGAGCCCATCTATAGAAGTTTAGCAAGTTCTGCCTTTTGGGGGCAGTCAGACACACCTTGCAAGATGTCCAATCCTTGGTCCCAAAGGGCATTCTGGAATTGGACGATGTGAGTCAAAAAATTCAGACTGCGAATGCTGTAGGTGGCAGACGAGTACAGCCTCGACCTAAGGAATCCAGCTGCTTAGACTCCCTGTCTGGAAGCTGGGCATTCAGGTGCTTTAGCGTCTGCGAACGATCATGCGCAGCCGATAAGACCACGGAGTCTGCAGTGGGGTGTCCGGCTAAGTATAAATGGTCCTTGGGGGCCTGGTATAAGCGGTTGACCTTCTTGGGCACCGCAGAGGACGCATGTGGATGCCGCCAGGTAGCCAGGGTAACGTCCTGGAAGGTGTCCACCAATGGGGGGATGACCACCGGCTTGGGATCCTTCTGTCACAGATATCTGGCCTTGAGCAAGCATTTGGGGTCCAGGGCCTCAGTATCCCATCGCATATTCTCCTGTCTGTGCCACATGACTTTCAGTAAACTTGGGTCATTGGGAGGAGATTTAGGCTGGTCCTCTGTGTCACCAGGGAGCAAGCCAGGGTCTGAATCAGGAAAAGAAGGGTCTGATTCGCCGTAGGCAGAAGAAGAGGAGGAGGAAGAAGAAGAATGGCATTGTCTCCTCTTGTGCCTGGGCCTTCTAGACGAAGGAGAGTGAGAGGAGGATGGGGGATCTAGTCCTCTTACACTTATCCTTGCACTTCCTGGTGCTAGCCAGAGTCTTGTCCCCTTCGGTCCCAGATGGGATAGGTGTAACCTTCTCCTCTGGCTGAGGGACAGGATGGGATTTTGGAGGAGAAGCAGGAGGGGCGATTAAGTCCTGCTTGACAGTCTCCCACCAGTGGGAAAAAAGCTCCTTGACTTGGGACATCCCCACCTTGGGAGAGTCCAGCTTCGGAGACGACATCGGTCAGCCCACTGGGACACCGGTGTTGGTGGGGTCCAGCATCGGAGGGGTGGGTGACGTCAGTGAGACCTCTTCAGTGGCATCGCTGGGTTCCAGCGTCTGGTGGACCGGCGAACGGTCGCGAGGTGATGTTGGAGGAACCGAAGATGGCTGCGGAACGGCCTTGTCCGGCGCCGGAAGAGGAACCAAAGGTTTATCCGATGTCGGGCCTGAAGCCATGTCCGACAGGCGTCCCTTGGCCGGTGAAGGTCGGAGCAAGAGGAGGCCCTGGCAGGCCTGTTCGCAGACTTGTGAAGCCCGAGAAGCCGAATGCCCCGAAGACTGCTTAGCTTCCCGGGGATCAACCGAAGCCGATCGGGAGGGCTGCTTACCTGAGACTGGTACAGAGCCAGCATCAGAGATCCTCTTATGGACAGAGGTAACAGAGCCTGAGTCCAAGGGCTTAGATGCCACTGTGGAACCGGAGTCGGGGAACCGAATCTGAATGGCCTGCAAGGCAGGCCCCTTGGAACGAGAGGCAGAGGCGAGAGGCTTGAGGGAGATAAGCAGGGCCTCATGTCCGGAGGAGCCGGAATGACCAGTGGACTGGGAGCTGGAAGACCTGGACCTAGAGGGCAAGTAATCCTGGTGGCGATGCTTCTCCTTCCTTTTCTTGGGAGTAGGGGAACGAGACTCCCTCCCAGAGGACGTATCCTGCTGCAGTTGGGCCAACTGCTGCTGTGCTAAATGGGCCTGGAATGATTTTGTCTCTGGATCCTAATCCTACTATTAAAGGCCTGGCAGTGGGTGCAGGTGTCGTGGTCTGGGCTAAGGCAGATGAGGCAGGCTCAGTGACCGTCCTTGGCAGGGATCTGTCTATTGCAAGAGCACTTGTTACGGTGCCTGGTCAGTGTGGGTGACATGCATTGAGAAAATGTTTCGGAAGAATGAAGAAGGAACTGTTCTAGAGGCTGAGAAACCGTTAGCGAGCCAAGAGCTGACTAGTGTGTTGCCGTGGCGGGAAAGGACCACCTGCGTACTTTATACTAAGTGACATCAGGGGCGGGACCGATGCAGGGTAGGCAGTCCCACGTCGGTACTACTAGAAAAAAGAAATGCCGAGATCTGCCACCAGGTGGCGTCAGTCCTATATATGTGTTACCTGCTGAAAGAGCTTCCTCTCGAAGTAAGATCACCAGTGATGGGTGCTCAATCCTGCCACAGGTATCCTTCCTACCACCTGATCCAGCTACTCAATCACCGGTGGCGGGTGCTCAATCCTACCACAGGTATCCTCCCTCCCACCTGATCCAGCTACTCAATAACAGTGGTAACAGGTGCTCAATCCTCCCACTGGTGTCCTTCCTCCCACCTGATCCAGCTACTCAATAACACAGGTAACAGGTGCTCAATCCTGCCACAGGCATCCTTCCTCGCACCTGATCTAGCTACTCCATAACACTAGTAATAGGTGCTCAATCCTGCCACAGGTATCCTTCCTCCCACCTGATTCAGCTACTCAATAACATCGGTAACAGGTGCTCAATCCTTCCACAGGTGTCCTTTCTCCCACCTGATCCAGCTACTCAGTAACACCGGTCATGGGTGGTCAATCCTGCTGCTGGTATCCCCCTCCTACCCAACCCAGTTTTCAACAAGTCCAGCAGTCAGGTGCCTAACCCCGGCACCAGAAAACCCAACGACCACAGACTCCCAAGTTCAGAAGCTGGATGCTCATCCCTGCTACAGGAATATTCTAATACCTTCCAAAGCCTGGCAGTCAAGTGCCCAACCCTGCCACCAGAAAATGCAATGACTAACACCAGAAAGCACCCCCCAAAGTCAAGTGGTCAGTTGCCCAACCCAGCCACTGGAAAACACTAACCCTCCTGCCAACAACATGTGGCACCAGACACAGCAGCTTGCATTAGACCCTCAGAGTAAGGGTGTTGGTAAATATGGTTTTAACCAGTCCTGATTACTATAGATATTTTTTCTACCTTCTTTATCAGTTGCTGTTGCTGATGCAGGCAATTATAAAATCGTTTTACTCATCTTTTTGAAGGTGTTGTGTATGGGGATACTGACTTGTTCTGTAGATGTCATTCCCAACATGCTTATGAAATCTGACTCCCCAATATCAAAAATCAGTTTCCACATTGGGGATATTAATCGCAACTGCCATGCCTTCAAGGAAGGCAGAATTTGAGAAAGTCCTCTAAGGATGTGGAGGAGAACATGTTTACTCATTCCTTGTGACTTCAGGAAGAAATAATTACTCATCATAGTAATGATCTTTCTTCTAAAGGATCCAACAATAAAGTCACATAACTCCACATCACCTCTACACCCAGATACATTAACCTAGAGACAGAACCAAACACCAGTGATGGAACCCAGAATCCTACCTAAATCATGCACCATGGCCATACCCCCCCCCCCCCGGAAAGAATGCCAAATCCACCTCTATAAAGCAAGGGGAGCAATGAACACTAATAACTAAACTTACCTAACAATAAAGCAACAATAACGTCCATTAAAAATAGGACACAAAAATCACTGTTTTAAAGACTCAAGTACTGTAACAGCTGATTTTAAACTTTGTAAAAAAACATTTTCTGTAACCACCCGGTCCCCTGGGTTTACTAGAATCCCATCAGTATTAGACCAGGTAGGGTTACTGGGCAGCTTGTAGAGGATTTATTAGAAATTCTCGGCTGACAGCTCATTGTTTACTTAGCTAGGCTAGGTAGAGAACAAGTGATGTCATTTAGAACTCTTGCAGCAGCCTGAGCTACAGTGGAATCAGCTGCTTGGGGAAAGTTTAGAATCTTGGGTTCAGTGTGAGTGTGGGAGCAGTGGAGAGAGCAGCTCCCAGTGTGGAGGTGCCTGCCAGCCTGTCCTGAGGCTGGGTGAAGGGACCTCTGTTCATTTTTCTCACCCTTAAGAGTGTGTGTGTGTGTGTGAGACAACAGCTTACCACAGGAAGTGTTGGAGACCTGCAGTTTTGGAACCCCAGTGGGTCATGTCTGTAAGTACTGTATATTTGGGACTGTAAAATGCAATGGTTCTAAAGGGTAATCCCCTGAGGGACCAGAAGATTGTTCAACTGCCCAGAGCAGAGACTAAAAGGAGAGTTTCAAAGCTATGAAGTTGAAGATAAGAGAAGGATTTCTTCAAATGCTCTATGTCTGTAACAAAGGGACAGCCAAACTGTGAGTACAGCTACATGGACATGTTCTGTGGGAGTCGGCTGGTGGTATATGTGCCCAAGAAAAAGATAGATTACACTTCTCAGGACCTCAGTGTCACCCCAAAAATGTGCTGAATGTAAAGATAATGTATGGACACCTTTGCAATCCCCAGTGAGATTAAGGATGTGGATGCCTTTGCAATCCCCAGTGAGACTGGAGGATCCGATTTGTGCAACCTGGAGGGAATGGCAGAGGCTGGCTGGGGCATGGGTAGGCAGACCCTCACCTAAACTCTTGTCAGGGCTGATTACCCAAAAGGCACAGGGTTACCCTGAAGGTGTTAATGTAGCCCATCATGTCAGGAGGAATGTAAATCGGTAAATCCACTGCCACCCTGCGCCATGTGTTATGGCCCGGGTCGTGCCTGAAAATGGTCCCTAGGATCAGTGCACTCACCCAGTTATCAAAGTCATAAATAAATAAATAAAATGTATTTTGAAGTCTGTGGAACCCCCCATGTAATAGACACTTGTGGAAAAAAGTTAATGTCCATTAGGTCCCTGGGAAAACAGGGATGGACTGTCTGAATTTCTGTGAGAAAAAAAAATCTAGGAAAAACCCAAACTGTGTTCTGGAGAATGAAAAATTCTGGGGCAATGTATGTTCTGTAAAGTACAGTACCAACCTGGGGAACCACCCCGTTCTGCTTTCCATCTGTGTCAGAATAAAGACATACTATACAATCCCATTTCTAGTAGTGGACATTCCATCTGTGCTTCCCAGTGTGAGATTGTTTATGTGTCCCCTCCGATAGGAGACATAGCATAGCCCTTGCACCTCTCTCCCAGAACTCGGTATAAACATAAATGTTATTTTGCGCTGTAACCTCCCCCCCCAGATGCTAAGCCAGGTATTTGCCCCAGTTCCATGGGTGATGCCTATTTTATGCCAACTTGTGGTTTGTTGCCTTGTCTGTAGTATAAGTTAGGTGGGTCCTGGTTTCAAGACGCCACTCTTGGCCGGGGTAAGGGTTGCATTTAAACAATAAATGCTTAAAGGGATACCAACAAACTCTTTTTGCATTATATTACTTCTTGCTGAAACCCCCTATCTTTTGACTGCTTTTTTTGTGTAAAATTCACTGATGTTGTTGGCTGTTTCATTTGATTCCTTTCTTACAGCAGTAATATTGAAATACATACTAATGATGTAACTATACCCAGCCTTGTTTTGTTTCAAATCCGTGATCTACTCTTATTGCTTACTTCCTGAACATTAGGAACACCCCCAAGCAGTGCAGCCACTCATAGTACAATAGTCTGCTCTCTTCCCACTGCACCATGAGTGGTCAGACTGTGCTGGGGATGTTCCCAAGTCCAGGAAAGATGCAGTGGGAGTTGATAGAGAACTGCAAAAAAAGCACATTTTTGTGTGTTAACTTCAGTGCGGTGGGCAGTCTGTTTTATCCCTTTTTTTGTTTTGTTTTTAGATTTTTTCTTTGTTTTTCTGTGTGTGAATTGGAATGCATGTGAAAGGCTGATTGACAGCACTGGATCCTGAAGTCCTCTATCCACATGACAGGTACAGTATGGGTAATCATGGTGCAAGCTTCCCCATACCACCCCGCTAATGTACCTCAATCCTACCATAGAGAGATCACCATGTAAGTGAGAGGGTAGTTCAGACTCCATGTCTATTCAGTCCTTGGCCTCTCATCTCATATGAAATTACCAACAAGGATGCCATTTGGTGACAAACAATTGTGTAGGTAGTTTTGTGATGTGGACACCTGCCGACAATGGAAACTGGACTGAAACCACTACAACTTGTTCCACATAGGCCACTGAACAGCCCTTGGGTGATAGATAATGCCTTTTGACTACTACCGACCTGTGCTGGATTTGGATCCGTCACCTGGAAGTGAAAGGCTCCTTAACCCACTGCCAATCCACTGAGCCATGCAGTTCTTTCTGTTTTTTTCACTTTTAAAAGGAAAAAAAAGAATATGAATCAGCTACCAGCTACAATAGCACTCTGTTCTAGAATATGACCAATCATAACATGAGTTTTTAAACTCGAGACACTTCAAGGTTTAGGGGGGTTGACAGTGTCCCTTTAAGCACAAAAGAAAGCTATCAGACTGAGTTCACATACAACACTGGAATGCCCAGTCCCCAGTGTCGGTCCCTACAACAAAGAAAACTGTCTCTTGTCACCGTCTTTGTTTTTTTGAAACATGAAACAAAAAAGCCATCCATCAATGTATTCTACTCTCCCAACCCCCAACTTCCCCACTCCAACTCCTTGACTCCCTTTCAGCACTCCCCACCCCAACCCCTCCCCACTCACTTTCTTATCTGGTTCACCTGCACATCTTGATGCTATTAACACTGTCTGAGACCTGACTGAGAACAAGGTACAGTTTGTCAATGGCTTTTTTTTTGTGTCTATTGTTTTTTTTAAGGCAAGACAATACAGATATTCAGGAGAATACAGCTGGCATAAGAAACAATCGTTAAGATGGTCATCTGGCAATGTCCAATTGTATAGTGTATTTTTCAACCCACGTACATAAAAACTAAAATGTTAGGCCAAACATGGCACAAAACAACAATAGGTGCACATTGGCAAAATGTGAAAAACCGAGTTCAGTTTATGCTAATTTATACATTGCGTGGAATTACCATAATTGTTCTTGAATTGTTTACTGTAAGGTGCCACAATCATACAATATGCTTAAGAGGCTTTAGACTAAGGTGTGTAGGTGAGTCTCTTCAGACAATACCTGATGCTAATGGCTTTTAATGTGTTTTGAAATTTTCGTAACTTTGTCATTTTTTAACATATTTGCCCCAAATTTTCAACATAACCTTTTTTACCTAACCTTATGAACAAGGTAGGTATACATTTTTAAATCCCCTCCAAAACAAGTTTTTGAAGTAGCTCTATAAAATCTAAAAAGACTATGTTGAAAATTTCAGGTAAAAATGCCAACAATGAAGTTATTAACATAAAATGAATTTTTACCACCGATTACTCATAATTACCTTGTTATGTTTTATTTTTTTTTATTTCAACATAGCCCTGGTGTTTCCCCACCACATGAAATCACAAATGTCATTTTTCAAATCCCCTCTGAAACATGTTCTTGCAGTCACTCCACAAAATCACCTTTCTGATGGGATTTTAAAAAATCCAACCTGCCTTGATTATAATGTACTGTCGTAAAATGACAATGTTGAAAATTTAGGGTCAAAATGTCAACAAAAACAACAATGTTAAGTAGAAACTCTGAACTTATAAAGATGTTCTTTATTCCAGTCACCATTTTCAGCTCTAGGGCCTCCATATTCAAACAGTGGAGGCACTACCTAGGTTAGGAAGTGGGGGTCCTCAGAAGGGGAGGCCCCAAGGAAGGAGAAGGAAGAGACCCCCAGCCAAGGAAAAAACAGCTGCTGATGGGAGACTGTTGTTGGGGGGATAGACTTGGGAGTGGGGGGAAATGAAGTGCCTGAGAGGTGCTTTGGCTTGGCAGGATGGAGAGTGGATCCAGAAAACTGCTAGGGCAGCAGAAGATGGGAGTAGCTAGATGTCACTGTCCACCCAAGGACAGATGACCTGGCAAGGGGCAGGATAGGGGTAGTGGAGGGAAATTTCAGGGAGCTGGGCAGGGGCCACAAGCAGGTGGCACACATGGTGGCTTATGCTGAGGTGTTACCTGTATATGGCCAGGGAGCGAAAAGGACACTCCATACCAGTACTTTTAACAATTGGTTGAAGGCATGGTGCATGGATGAGGGCTTCAGCTACGTTGGGGACTGGGGGCCAACCTATGAAGATATGGGCCTCTAAAGGAAAGATAGCCTGCATCCTTCCAGAAAAGTGATCACAGTCCTTAGTAGGAGGTTTAACTGCTACTTATATGGGGCAGGCTGTAGAACTATGGGAGGCCCTTATCTTACGCTATGCTAGTGACCTGAGTTCGGGAATGACCTTGGGTCATTGGGGTGCTGGCAAGGGGGGGTGGAGCAGGATCGAGCCTAGCGGCTCTCTTCTCCAGGGGTGGGAGGTCTCCCTCCTGTAGTCCTGCCATCACCGGGTGGAGGTCTGGTGGTGGCACAGGTGGGTATGGGTGACTGGTAGGGTGGGGAATTCTGCAGTGTGCGGCAGGTGTGTGCCTCCACATGTGCGTGCTTGCGCCAGGGATGTGTGGTTGAGCGGGCATAAATAATGGGGAAAAAGTGGATAAATAAACTAATGAAAAAAAAAAGAACTAAGGGAGGCAACAATTGTCCCATACAGATGATGATGCAGCAGGGAGAGAAGACCTGAGGAGAGTAAACTTCCCTGGTGCAGGTACGCAAGAAAACAGGGGTGGTGACAAGGCAGAGGACAAGGGGGTATAAATTGGGGAAGCAAGAACGAAGGAGTAAAGGAGACAGGTAATGGAGAAGGTAACAAGGGAAGAGGTGGGTCAAGGGGAGCACCAGGGAACAGCCTAGGCAGGAGGGGGGAAGCAAGGAAGCAGTCAGGGAAGGAGTAAGGCATGGAGAGCATGTTTGCCAATGCAAGATGTCTGGGAAACAGAACTCCACACTTGTAAGCCATCATGATGGAGGCTAGCCTGGATCTGGTGGCTATAATGGAGTCATGGTACACCGACAGCTACTACTGGAACATGGTCATGCCAGGCTACTCACTGTTAAACAGGAGGTGCCATCTCTGAGGGTCATTGCTTTAGGGCTCCCCAAGGCAAACATCTTCACTTTTACCCAATAGACACCTCTGCAGTAAAGACATGAACATTTAATATTAAACTCCTGTTTTTTAATCCCTACTTTTTTTACCCACTATGCTCGTGCTGCTTTGTTTCTCTAGATGACCTGCCACAACAGATCATATCATACATGGACCCTATAGGAAAGCCTCCTACATTGGCTGGCCTGGTGGCTCTGAGGGTTTAGGTGCTGGACGCCACACCTCGCGCCACTCCGGCAACCTGGGTTTGGGAACAAGCCTGGGTCACTGGGGTCAGCAGGAAAGGGGGGGGATCCGGGGTATGCCCAGCACCGCAGTGGCCCCCGGTGGAGACCGGAAGCACTGCAGTGCTCAGGGCATCAGTAGAGGGAAAGCGGAAACGGACGTCCCCTGGTGTCATTGCACGCTCGGGCTCCGCCTGGGTGGGTGGGACGAGGACGTAACTCTAAGAAAAAAACCCTGCCCTCGAGGACAGGTGACGGCACTGCCTCCCACCAGCCACATTCCATCAGCTGGACTCTCTTCTGTCCTGGGCCGATCCCAGCCCGGCCCGAATTATAGATAGAGCACCCTGGGCAGATAGGGTGGCCCTACCTTGGGGGGCTCAGAGTCGGGGGGATAGCCGGGCTGGTGCCACTATACAGGAAGAGTTTCAGGATAGGATGTAGAGCTGGGGGTTAAGGTGGATGCCTGAGAGAGTTCATCGAGTGACAGTGAATAAACAGAGTTTAGAAAAAAAAAGGGGGGGGGGAAGCCTCCTAAAAGACTTGATGTAGTGCAAGACACCATGAATACTGCTATCAAGGTTATGGATGAATGACAGGAGGACTATATGTCTATTACTTTTGACTTGGCTACAGCAAAACCTGTGCTACAAACTCAGTCCACAGAGTCCCTGGAATATGACAGACTTCATATGTTTTGGACCATTCCATATAAAATTAGCATACTTCAAAGGTCTTGGATACTTCCTGTATGGTTCTGGTGGAGACCACATTCTTGCTGAAAGTGGTGTATTGGTATTGGGATCCCTAAAAGGACTCCTTCAAGATACATCTTTCAATCTGGCAAAGAAGCTTCACCCGATGCCATCAGCGGCATTCAGAATTAAACATTTGCAGTGCTTTATATATAAAGGTTTGTCAGACTTTCCAATCTCAAGGCATCTGTAGCAGTTACTTAATGACCGACTGCTTTCCTCAGTGGTGGCCTAGAGAATACAGCTGAGTTCAAGACATTCATGGAAGCATATGAAACGTTCTCAGATTCCACACACCGTGGTGAGCATGGCACAACTGCCCAATTTTGGCTGCAGTACTGCAGTTTGGTAGAGTTGTATCAACTCTTCTGCCATTCCATCAGGACAAATGACTTGCCTCTCTTTGTATATAGCTTGGAGAAGATAATACCTCTTTACTTTGCAACTGGGCACCACAACTATGCCAAGTGGATGACCCTGTACCTTACAAATTTGATAAACATGGATAAAATTCACTCGGGATTAAGGAAAAAAGTTGAGAATGGAACATTAACCATTGTAAGATCAAAGAGAGGGTTTAGCAGATATGACATAGACTTGACCTTGAAACAGACAAATAATGTTGATGCTGCATCAAGACTAACCGAGATTTCTTCTTTGACACAGAAAATCAACACAAGCAGGGGTTGAAAAATGTTTTGGGGATGCATAAGTCCAGGACTTATGGTAGATTTTTTGGGCAAGTCCATATCAGGATCCAGTAAGTCACAACATTTTTCTGCGATGTACAGTATTATTACAGAAAAAAATAATGATTTATTTTTTCCCCCTTAGGATGCTCCAGAGACAGTCAGAGAAAGGTTGCAGAGAGGCAGAGAATATTGTAAGACAGCAGTAGTACTGCAGCTTGCTTCAGGCTGATTTTCTTCTGTTTCTTTTGATGGACATTTGTGACCAGAGGAATGGATAGTACCCAGACTACTGTCAAGCCAGTACTTTATTGATGGCAGGGGATCAAATTCAGAGACTGATGGTCCTGCAGTCATGATAAGCAGCTGATTCTCGAAAGACTGTTGTGTCAGGGTTGTTCGTAATTTGTTTTTAATGAAATTAGCTTTTGAAAATCCTCTTTCACATTCACTTGTGGAAGGGGAAATCGTGAGCAGAATCTCAATAAGCTTTTGCATAGGGCCCTTCGTCGAGTCTGGGCCATGTTCAGCAATTTTCATTTGTAACACCAACTGGTACATAGTTATGAGAGGTTTGGTCCGGAATCGAGAAAGGTATAACTTCAGCTGCACCCACTCATCTATAGAAGAATCTGTATCAAGTTCTGAGACGTGAGAAGAGAAAGGGCTAGCTGTGATGAGTCCAGTTAGTTCAGCATTGCCAAATGTTGCTAGATCTTCCTTTTCCAGTGGCCAGTTGTGATAATTCAAAATCTGAAGTAAAGACAAAGGTTTCTCTGAGAGAACACCAAACCTGTTCTGGATGTACGTGACAGTATCATTAACAAATGTGTGAAGTTCAGCTTCACTTCCAGGTGTTCCATGAACTTTTGTTTTGCCAAACATACTTCTTCATGTTATACTGTTCCTGGAATTGTTTAAGATATTTTCCAGGAGTATTTTTAAGTGCTTCTAGCTGCAGAATGGCTTTTTCCATATGTTCTGGTATTTCAACAATTAAGTAGTCTGCCAACTGGAAAGTTTTTGATAATCTAGCAACAATTGGCAAAAAATCTAATAAGAAATAAATAACTTTAATGAAATGCATAGAGGTCAGTTCCTCGTGGTACCTCTTAGCTCTGTTAGCATCCTCTGCCCTGTTGCCATCCACAAATCTGTGCTCCAGATGCACTGTCACAATGTCCAGGTTTTTTTCTAATGCCACAACTGCTCTCTCTTTGCTTGCCAGCCACCTGACTTGCTTTACAGCAATGAAATGTGCAAGATTCTCATCGAGAACTTCAGCGATTTCTTTAAGTTCTCTCCTGTGCTTTGGAGACCAAAAATAAAAACTGAAAATGCCTTTTAAACTACTCTTCATATTTGGTCATGTATTTGAAACGTTTATTTGCATCCAAAATGGCAAGCCCATGTTTGTGGGCAACACAGTGAATGTCAATAATGTCTGGCAAAAGTGATTTGAGTCTAGAAATGACTCCTGTTCCTTCACCAAGATTAACTGACGCACCATCAAAATTAGCACATACAAGTGCTGGATGTGAATTGCCTGTCAGTTCTGGTAATGGCAAATCCACTGATTGTAAAGCTTTCTCAATAGCATTAAATATGATGGTCGTATGAAGTTTGGTGATGGTCAGAAAAGGGACAAGTACCAGTGAGGGTGCACAACTGTGGAGTTACCGCAGCACAGCTGTATAGACACCAGCCCATTGGACAGTTGCTGCAAGTCCACCAAATGACGTAGTAGAACCAAGTCCCAGAGTCCATACAGAAGCCCTACAAGCTATTTGTTCTTCCATAGCCATGGATATTTTTAACACTAACACCACAGAGGCATGGATGAAGGAGACTGATGTAGGTATGGACACACCACTGAAGCCCAAAAGCAAGATGTGTTGGAGCCGATGTGGAGACACCAAGGCACTTTCTCTCAGTACCTTTTCAACTTTGGACATATCAAGACTGCAACATTATATTCAGACTGCTGACCACCCACCAATTTGAGAGAGGTTCAGGCCAGTCCCCTACCCCCTGCATATCAGCCAATGAAGAAAATACTCAGATGCTGGATACCAAGGTTATTCAGGAAAGTCACAGTCCATGGGCAGTGCCCATTGTTTTGATTGAGAAGAAAGATGGAAAGCTGAGATTTTGTGCAGGTTATAGAAACTTGAACCAGGTGATCCACAAGGACCAAAGTCTGCAATAAAAGAGTGGGTTGCCCCGAAATAGCAGTGTGTCTGGGGAAAAAGCAAACCCTACAGCAAGAAGAAAAGTCCCTCGCACTTGCTCACGATACCAGATTTACAAATGCTTCACTCCAATATAGCAGAGGTACAAAAAGCAAGGACAACTACCCAACACAGTTTCGCACCTCCTGCAGGTGCTTTATTAAGGGTTAAGTTCCAATAACAAATATGTCTGCATTTATACAAATCCATAAAATCGGTCAGCAATCACAAACAACCAAAGTAGTATACAAACAAGCATTTGTCAATGCCGAATGTTGTCTTGCTGGCACTGGCATTAGTAGTGCAGAAGTTAGAGAGATGCATAATAGGAATGGCAGTGAAGTATTGAACTGATGCCAACCCCACCCCCACCCTGCAGAGACTGACAGGCACTGGGATGCGCCTTTGAATGCATTAAGCCATAGCGCTCACGCCATTTCACCTCACCCTACCCTGCAGAGACCGACAAGTGTTGTGGTGTGCCTTGGGGTCTTCTGGCTTTACTGTGCAGGACCAGTGAGTGACACCAGGGGTGGGGGCCCACAGGATATGGCAACCCATGCCAGTCCACCAGAGGCTGCCATTCCCCCTTCAAAACAAGCTAGAAATGTGCCATAATATCAGACCAGTGCCAATGACACCCCCAACCCATACCTCTTCACCCAGGACTGGGGGCCAGTGGAGAATGGGCTGTACTTGCCCCGGTATGAACTGGACAACCAGTCAGAGAGGGGCACATAGGTGGTACGACAACCCCAAAGTAGATGCCCTCTGTGCTAGCTGCACTTACTTCCCTGGCAATGTGCAGGATCATGCAGTTGTCTGTCCCCTTGCCTGCCCCAGCCCCGCCGCAGAGATGGGTCCTGTGACCATGATTTGGGCATGGAGTAAGCATACAATAATGGCTCTGGATGCTGTGGGGTGCCCCAAAGGTGCACATCCTGTGCATGGGGGACCTCTGCAGCTGTCCACCCCCTTTGCAAGAGTGGAGCAGCTGCAAGCATTGTGTGGAGCATGCCCTTATTTCAAAGCATACTACATATAGAATAATGCATGGGGTGGCATGTGTAATGAGAATTTTACACACACCTGAGGTGTGGGATGCTACATAAACCCTGAGGGCAAAGCCCGAGGGGTTTAGTAAAGCATCCCACATTATTGTGAATGCGTTAAGTTACGAGCGTGCATTGCGCAATTGCTATCCACCTCGTAAAACAGTCATTTTACAGAGCATTGTCACCAGATTTTCAACATAGGCATTTTAGGACCTCTGTTCATGAACAGTATCACTGTCATTTTTGCAGTGTGTCCTGAACACTGATTTCGCACAGCAACCGTGCTATTCTGCGCCGGAAGTGCGAAAAAACATTCCGGCCAGGATGTGAAAAATGACAGCTGCACAGTTCACAAAATGGTGTGGTAAAATGCCAATGTGGAGAATCTGGCATGCAAATAGTGCAAATGCGCCAATGCACGAGGGTGCGTTGCGCAGTTGCTGCGCACGCTCGTAAAACAGTCACTTTATGGAGTATTGTCACCAAATTGTCAGCACAGGCATTTTAGGATCTCTGCTCATGAACAGTTTACTGTCATTTTCATAATGTGTCCCGAACACTGATTTGGCACCATGACCGCGCTATTCTGCGCTGGAAGTGCAAAAACACATTTCGGCCAGGATGTGAAAAATGACAGCTGCATGGTTCACAAGAAGGTGTGGTAAAATGGCAATGTTGAGAATCTGGTGTAAAAATATTATGAATTACATCTTACGGAGCGCTAGTGCAGTAGTTACATGCACGTCAGTAAACAGTCATGTGTTGGATTTTTCCCACCAAATTAGCAACATAGGGTTTTTGAGAGCCCCCCTCATGAACAGTGGCACTGTCATCTCCTTATGCAGTCCTGAAAGGTGATTCCACGCAGTGACTGAGAAATCACCTTTCAGGACTGAATAACACCATGACAGTGCAAGAATTCATGAGAAGGGGTCCCAAAACTTTGGGGCCAAAATTTGCAATGCCTGAGATATGTACTAAAGTTGAAAAAACCCTATCTATCCTATTATACAGCTTACGGCATTTCCTCAGTTCATGGTCGGCTTTGAAGAGTGCAGACGTGTTCCCCGTCCACCGATGGTCATTGCGCCAAGCTCGGAGGTAGGTATGGGATATGGGGGGGGAGGCAGGGGTGCAGTGGGTGGGTGAGGGCAGGGCATGGAGACTACGAGGACCGTTTTCTTTTTACAGGTAGTAAAAGGAAAAGAAAACATCATGGGACAGTTTTTTTTTCCAGGGGATTTGTCACGCTGAGGTGGGCTCCCAGCATGCCACCTAACTGTTTTGGGAGAAGTCTGTAACCGACGGGGATTGGGCACCCCATCGGCAAACAACATGGGGGGTGAATTTATGATGACCAGGGATTGGGCACCCCGTCGGCACACTAAGAAGGGAAGGGGGAGAGCCGAGGGGATTGGGCACCCCTCGGCATTAAACAACTGAGGGGTTATTTCTGACGACGGGAGTGGGCCTCCCCGGCACAAAGAAGGTGGTAAAGCCAATGGAGATGGCACCGGCATTACACAATTGGGGGCGCTTTTATGCCGACGGGGAGGGCCCCCGTCGGCACATTGACAGGGGGCAGGGGCAGCCGACAGGATTGGACACCAGTAGACATTCTAGCCGTGCCCCACCATACACATATTGTCGGAGAGCACGGCAAGAAAGGACTGCTGTGTCTGGCAGGCTTTGCTCAGATTGCAGTGGACCTTTTCTTACATGTACTCCTACGCAGAGCTGATTAGGGAATGAGGGGCGCACCTACTGATGCGTGCCCTGCATTCAGCCCAACTGCGACCGCGCCTCCAAATCTGCACTACCGCAAGATGTTGGCTTGCGCAGGCACGGCAAGCCAACATAAAAAGTGCATATTTAGTATTAAATTACACCCTATTGTTAAAATCTTAATCTGCATTAAATCCATCAATATCTTCTCTTACAAAGCAATTGCCCCCCCCCAGTTGCTAATAAATTTTAAATCCAGAATGCCAAGAATTAATTGCAGCATACTCGTTTATCTAAACTGCACCCATTCATTAAATATATTAATGTTCATGGTGACTGGTATGCAAATTTCCTTTTTATCAATTCCGCCTTGAATGTTCCTCTTCTGGTCACCATGGTGAAGGGCAACAATCGTAGGGAGCTGACATCTCACTTGTTAATTGACACAAACTTGATTGGATTTCTCATAGCAGTACTGAACCCCAAACCTTAAAAACAACAAATACACACCATGTCAAATACAGTTCTATATATGCAACATTCTAACAATCTATGAATACTTTATTAAACACATTTTTTAGAACAAAAATGGCTTTATTTCAAACCTCCCATTTAGACCAGGACTATAAAATGCCCCCGATTTACACATCTACCTAGCCTCATTTTGCAGCAAAAGTTTATCCCAAGTCCCCTGCCCCCTTGGTCCCAATTCCACCTTTTCAATTCCCATATATAGCCAGGATTGTTCACTATTAGTGTTTGCAAACTTAATATGTGCAGCTAAAGTATTAGTCATGCCCTCGTTGGCAATCGTTCCCCTATCCTTAATTTAAATGCACTTGTCTTTCCTATATAAAAACACTCACAGGTACAGGTGGCCATATATATAATGCCCCTTGTATCACATTATTAAGTTATCTATTTCAAAAGATTGGTCTCTAGTTGGGTGCTGGAACATTTTACCTTTCTAAACAAATTTACAAAATCTGCCTCTTCCACAATTAGTGCACCCTTGGGGGGAGGGGGGGCTCCAAATACAGTCCCAACATTCTTGGCCAAGGGTTGATGGGAATGTACTACTCATGTCTCATAGGAGCCTGTGTGATCCTGGCTTCTCTTGCTGGATTTATGAGTTCTGTTCTATTTTTCTCCCTGGCTCAACTGACGGTTTCTTGGATTGCTGATGTTTTACACCCCCTTGCATAAAATCTGTCCTGCATTTCCCTTGCTCTGATATCATAGCTTACTTCATTACTACAATTGTGTCGCACCCTTAAAAACTGACTTTTAGGGATATTGTTTATCAAATGTCTCAGGTGCATATTAGATGCTTGCAAAAATGACTTCTGCTCTATTAACATTCTGTATAGATCTACTTCCAATTAACCTGACTGGCACAGACTGGTGTGTCAGTCAGAGTGGTTTCGTTGTGATGTGTGAGGAGTTCCTGCCAGTTCTTCGAGACAAACCCAATCTCAGAACAAATACACAATGCTGGTGGCTCAGAACTGAGCGACAGAGCCAAGCAGTAAATAGAAGCACTTCAAACCACAACGTGTCCGTGTGGCATGAAACATTGACGCAATTTTGGGGGGTGCTACCTTGATGTGCACTTTAATAAAGTTATTTCTAAACATATCCTATCATTGGAATTGCTATTGGGCGAGACGGGCAGCCATGTGTCCTTTTGTGGTTTGAAACCCAATCTTAGCCTAACCAGAACCTAGATGACATTATCCAAATCACAAAGAAAAAATAGAAATTTAAATACCTGTAAATTTTCTTTCTCAGACTGCTGGTCTCTGGGCTCATCACTTCTGGGAGGTCCTTCCTGGAACCACGTGACAGACAGGAGGTAGACAGACTTCTGCAGGAAGGAGGTATCCTCCCAGTCATTTCCTCCAGACATCAGTACTTCTACAGCCTTTGTCTTCTGAGGAACCACATAACTTGGAACAAACACAAGAATGGTTAGTGTAACTTGCGGCCGGAGGCCGACATTCAGCATTCTGGGAGGGACGGAGCCCGGAGACCAGCAGTCGGAGAAAGAAAATGTACAGGTATTTAAATTTCTATTTCTCTCTCCTAAAGCTGGTCTCCAGGCTCATCACTTCTGGGATATACTAAAGCAGTACATCCCTCCATTGGGTGGGAAGAAAGTTCATAGTCCCTTATGGGTCCACCACTGCCTGGAGGACCCTGCAGCCAACGGATGCCTCTGCCGAGGCGGCGACATCCAACTTGTAAAATTTAGCGAATGTATGTATGGATGACCATGTGTCCACTCCACATAAGTCTGCCAGGGAAGCTTCTCTGAAGTCCGCCCCAGGATGCAGCAATCGCTCAGGTTGATTGTGCTCGCACTGGTCCCGGCAAGTCAATCCCAGCCTTCTGGTAGGCCACGATGATGGTGGAACGAATCTACCTAGCAATAGAGTCCTTTGATGCCTTCCTACCCATGTTCAGGCCTGAGGTAAGGATGAACAGGCTTGAAGTCTTACGAACTGAGTCACATCTTTTGATGTCAAGTTTGAGTGTTCTCCGTGGATTTAGCGTGTGAAATTCTCTCTCTTTCTCATTCTTGGGATGAGGACAGAAAGAAGGAATGTTCAAGACTTGGTTGTGGTGAAAATGAGACATCACCTTAGGTAAAAAGGCCGGATCTGTCCACATGACTACCGAGTCTTGATGAAAAATAGTATAAGGTTCTTTGGATGACAGGGCTCCTATCTCACTGATGCGTCAGGCTGAGGTGATTGCAATGAGAAAAACGTCCTTCATAGTGAGATGAAGTAAGGATGCCTCCTTTAAGAGCTCGAAAGGTGGTTTGGTGAGTGCTTCGAGTACTAGCTTGAGCTTCCAGGGAGGTACTACTGGTTTTATTGGCGGACGCTTCAAAGTTGCTGCCCTCAGAAATCGTCAAACATGAGGAAGGGCTCCTAAGGATTTGCCTGAGTCTGTTAACAGTAGCGCCCCCAAAGCAGACACCTGGACTATTAAGGTAGCCGGTTGGAGGCCCTTGTCAAAATCCTCCTGAAGGAACTGAAGTATGGTAGGGAGAGACACAGAGTCATCCGGTAAAGAGGAGTCCCACAACCAGAAAAGGAATTTTCTCCAAATCCTATAAAAAATCCTGGAGGAGGAGGCTTGCCTGGATTGCATCATCGTTTCTATGACAGGTGCCAAGAAACTGAACTCCCTGAGAGTTTCCCGCTCAATCTCCACGCTGAGAGGGACAGATTTTGAGGACTTGGGTGCAGCACCGATCCCTGATGTAGTAGGTCTGGGCTTGCTTGGAACGCTTTTGGAGACTGATGAGACATTTGGACTAATCAGGGAAACCACGGTGTTCGGGGCCAGTGTGGGCAGACCAGAATCACCTCTGCTTGATCTTGGGCAATCTTGTGCAGTACCCTTGATATGATCAGAACTGGAGGAAAGGCATACAGGAGATCGAACTGACCCCAGCTGATGGAGAAAGCTTCCTGTGCTATGGCCTTCTCGTCCTTGCTGAGACAGCAGAATCTTGGACGTTTGCAATTTATTTGGCAGGCAAAAAGATCTACCTGCGGGCAGCCCCACCGCACCATGGTGAGCTTGTAGGCGCTGTTCTTGAGCTCCCACTCTCCTGGTAGGATGCCCTTTCGATTTAGCCAATCTGCTGTGACATTTTCCTGGCCTGGTATGTATGCTGCCCTTACATTTTCCAGGTTGTCTTCTGCCCACTGGAAGAGAAGAAGAGCCTCTCGCAACATCCGAGAGCTCTTTGTGCTGCCTTGGTTGTTGATGTATGCCATTGCCATCCGATTGTCCATGAGTATGAGGACGTCCTGGTGGAAGAGTTGCATCTTGAACTGCTGCAGTACCAGGCGGACTGCCCACATCTCCAGTACATTGATGCTGTAGAAGGACTCCACCCAAGACCACTTGCCCTGTGTCAAGAGCTGTTCCAAATGTGCTCCCCAGCCCAGGAGACTGGCATCGGTAAAGACTCTGGTCTGGTGAGGGTGTCCCAGACTGAGACCCTTCATGATGTTGTTCTGCTGAGTCCATCATATCAGGGATTCCTTCACCTGGTGGGATATCTGAATCCTCTGGTCTATTGTGCCCCTCGATTGGAACCATTGCTGGAGGAGAGCTGACTGGAGAGGTTGCATGTGGACTAGTGCCCAGGGGATGGAGTCTGCCAGGGAGACCATCATCCCTAAGAGTTGCATAAAGGAGTGGGCTGGCAGAGAATGGGTTACCTGGAATTTGAGGATGAGGCCCCTCAGTTCTTTGAATTTTGACTCTGTGGGGAACACTGTTTTGGATCGTGTCAATATTCACCCCCAGATGGCTGAGACTGAGACGATTGCAGAGAACTCTTCTTCAGGTTGATCACGAACCCCAGAGACGAGAGGCACCATGTGACCTCCGTCACTGCCCGAACTGCTTGATCGTACCCTGGGGCTTTGAAGAGAATGTTGTCCAGGTATGGGAAGAGCTGGATCCCTTGCATTCAGAGGCAAGCGACCACTGTCACAAGGACTTTGGAGAAGACTCTGGGGGTTGTGGATAGGCCAAAGGGCAGTGTCTTGAACTGAAAACGGTGACCTTCCACTTTGAATCTTAGAAATTGATGGTGTGCCTTCTTGATTGGAATGTGCAGATAGGCATCTTATAAATCTACTGAGGCCAAAAAAATCCCCTGATGGATTTCTCGGATGAAGGAGGACAGGGTCTCCATCTTTTTTTTTCCAACTCTGTTTATCCCCCCTTCCCCGGAACTCTCTCAGACCTCTCCGCTGGCCAGTGCCGCTCTACTGCCCACTGTGAACCCCGCCATCCTCAAGGTCATTACTTTCTCCCCGGGCACCCCTGGGGGACATAGGGTCCCGAGGAGATCGAAGGGGCGGTGGCGGGGCTCCAGTGTTGGGTGTGTGGCGGCAAGGCTCTAGGAGGGCCGTCGCCTAACTGAGCTGGAGGGGTATTTAGTAATGTTTATGCCCCTGACGTGGGACGTGCAATGCCGCCCAGCCTGCGATGTGAGTGCTCCCACTCATGTCCAGAAGGCAGCTGCCCGACATCTGCCCCAAGCCTGTAAGCCCCTGTGAGTAGCAGTGCTGCTGGTGTCCACCGGGGGCCGCTGCTACACCGGGCTACCCCTGGATCCCTCCCCGAGAGAGGAGAGCAGTCCCTCGGATGCTCGATCCTCTCTCTCCCCTGCCAACCCCCAGCAGTCTGGGCTCGTTCCCAAACCCAGGTCGCTGGCGTGGCGCGAGGTGTGGTGTCCAGCGCCTCAACCCTCAGCACCACCGGGCCGGCAGGGTCTCCATCTTGAATGTTCTGTAACGAACAAAGCCATTTAGAAACTTGAGCTCTAACACTGTCCGGAAGCCCCCTGAGTGTTTTGGTACTATGAAGAATAGCGAGTACACCCCTCTGTTCCTTTCTAGAGTAGGGACTTGTCTGATTGCTGCTGACTGTACGAGATCTGTAATCGCTTGCCGGGTCGCCGCTCGTTTTACTGGGTTGCTTGAGACTGGCGAGGGCACTATGTGGGGCGGGGGGGCAGAAATTGAACTCTAAAGCAACCCTCGCAGATAGAAACTTAGTAGCACAGAATTTGACTGCAGATAAGGACCACTTGGCCCACCTAGTCTGCCCATTTCCCTACTTAATACATAGGCTGCAGATCCTTGTTAACCAGCAGCCTACTTCCTCCTACCCCTCAGAATTGTCTTATGTCTTCCCAAGCATTCTTGAATTCCTCCACTGTTTTTGACTCCACTACCTCCTCAGGAAGGCTGTTAGATGCATCCAAAACCCTCTCTGTGAAAAATACTTCCTCACATTACCTCTGAGCCATCCCCCCTCTATCTTCAGATTGTGCCCCCTTGTTCTTGCACATCTCTTTTTCTGGAAGATGCTACCGTCTGGGACTCTGTTGATTCCCTTGATGTACTTGAAAGTTTCTATCATGTCCCCCCTCCTCGAGTGTATACATATTAAGCTTCTTTAATTTCTCTTCGTATGTCTTCTGGTGCAGACCCGGCACCATTTTAGTTGCCCTCCTCTGGACAGCCTCCATTCTGTCTATGTCCTTGCGGAGATGGGGTCTCCAGAATTGGATGCAGAACTCCAGATGAGGTCTCACCAACTGTCTGTACAGAGGGATAACAACTTCCTGTTTTCTACTGGTGATGCCTCTCCCTATGCATCCCAGTATCCCACCAGCCCTCCTTACTGCCTTCTCACATTGCTTGCCCACCTTAAGGTCATTTGATAAGACTACACCCAGGTCCCTTTCCATTTCTGTTGTTGTTATTATCTCACCCCCCCATTGTGTACTCTTCCCCTGGATTTTTGTTTCCCAGGTGCATTACTTTGCACCTCCTTGCACTGAATCTAAGCTGCCATATAGTTGGCCATTCTTCCAACCTTGCTAAGTCCCTTTGCATCCTCTTCACCCCACCTTCTGTATCAACCCTGTTGCAGATCTTTGTGTCGTCTGCAAAGAGACATACTTTTCCTTCTAGTCCCTCTGCAATGTCACTTATAAAGACATTAAAGAGGACCAGTCCCAGTACTGAACCCTGTGGTACCCCACTAATAACCCCCCTTTCTTCAGAGTAAACTCCATTTACTATTACCCTCTGTATCCTGTTGTCCAGCCAATTTTTTACCCAGGCTACCACCTTGGGACCCACTCCAAGGCTGGCTAACTGGTATATTAATCTTCTGTGTGGGACTGTGTCAAATGTCTTGCTAAAGTCTAGATAGGCCATGTCCACAGCCCCTCCCTGGTCTACTACATTGGTCACTCAGTCAAAGAAATCTATTAGATTCGTCTGACATGATCTTCCTGCTGTGAATCCATGCTGCCTTGGGTCCTGTGCCCCACTGGCCTCTAGGAACTCAACAATTATTTCCTTTAGAAGTGATTCCATCATTTTCCCTACCACTGAGGTCAAACTGACATGTCTGTAGTTTCCTGCCTCTGTCTTGTTCCCACTTTTGTGAAGGGGAATCATGTCTGCCCTCCTCCAGTCCTCCGGTACCACACCATCCTCCCATGATTTGATAAAAAGGGTAGTCAGTGGTGTCACTAGTTCTGCCCTTATTTTTTTTAGAATTCTTGGATGAATCCCATCAGGCCCCATTGCTTTGTCCACCTTCAGTTTTAAGAGTTCTTTCAGAACCCTTTCTTCTGTGAATGGACTGGTATCGACCTCCCTATCCAGAGTGCTTCTATTCTTTGATTTAGGTACCTCCCCCTCCTCCTCTTTTGTGAATACTAAGCAGAAGTATTCATTTAGTATCCCTGCTTTTTCACAGTCATCCTCTACCCACCCTTTCTTTAGTAAGCCTCACTTATCCCTTCCTTCATCGTTCTTCGCTCCCTAATGTACCTATAAAAGGTTTCATCCCCCTTCTTAACTGAGCTAGCTATCTTTTCCTCAGTTTGGGCTTTTGCTATTCTGACTGCCTTCCCCACTCCCTTCTGCTTTAATTGGTACAGTTCTCTGTCCTGCTTCTTCTGTGTTTCCTTATACTTCCTGAATGCTACCTTTTTCTCCTTAACCGTCCCTGCCACTTCTTTTGAGAATCATAGTGATCTTTTCTTTCACTTTGCTTTGTTGATTTGCTTCACACAAAGGCTTGTTGCCTCTGTGATGGCTGTTTTGATTACGTCTAATATCATTTGTCCGTGGTGTTGTGGACCCATTCCTCGACAAAGTTGGAAAGCTTGCTCCCAACGTGAGGATGGGGCCGCGAGCCCTGACTGTGATTTCTTGGAGTCGCCTCAACATCTCGGGCACCTCCCCTGCCACCTCAGAAGCTGCATTAGTTACGCGAGTTGAACCAAGAGCGTCTGCCTGGGGCTGTCTTGTTCTGCCCCCTGGAATAATTTTGGTATGAAAATTCTGTCTGGAACTTGAGGTCCAGGGCTTATTCCTTCCCCGGGCTTGTAACATTCACACTTTCGCCGTTTCTCCAGATTCCTTGACCGCCTCTTTTACAGCTGAGCCAAAGAGAAGGCCTCCTTCATAAGGGGCATTGACCAATTGCATCTTAGAGGAGGCATCTGCCTGTCAAGCTTGCAGCCATAAGTTGCGTCGAGCCGAGGTCTGGTAGAACACTGCCCTTGCTGCACACCTGACTGCCTCCTCTGATACGTCAGCAGAATAGGCTGAAGCAAGACCATGAGCTGTAACTGCTGTAAAATGGGCTGGTTTTTCTCTGGCTCATCAGCAAGCTGGAATGCCAGATCAGTGGCCCAGGAGAGCGCGGCTCTGGCAGAGTAGAGGTTAGCAGTAGCTGCCTTGAGGGAGGTTGCAGTGGACTGAAAGGCTTTCTTTAGAGAAGTGTCCACTTTCCTATCCAGCAGGTCCCACAGGGAGGCTCCGCCTTCTGCTGGGATCACCGTCCTTTTCGTGAGGTTTGAGATAAAAGCGTCCATCCTAGGGCAGTCGAGCCATTTCTCTGCAGGTTTCTTGTCAAATTTCAGGAATTTGGTTAGGCGGCGAGGGACAGGGAAGGAACACTCGGGTCCCTGCCATTCTTCCTTCAAGAGGTCCTCTGTGGCCGGAGGAAGAGGAAAGGCCATCACTGGCTTTGAAGCTGACACTAGCCGGAATGCTGGCTTCCCTGGCTTGGGCTCTGGAGGAGAGGGAGAGCTCAAATGGGTCTCCGACGACACTTTTTTAATGAAAAAATCTAAATCCTCCAAATCAAAGTTTCTGGCTGGTGAGGTGTCCGAGTCGGAATCCGAGTTTGGGAGTTCCCCTTCTTCTAAGGATGTATAATCGGACCCTGTGGGGGACCTATCTCACCTGTACTTCCCATGGGCTGCGTCCCTGTGTCTGGAAGAACTCCTGGATCTGGGTCTCTTCCTCCTCCGATCGTGCTGTGAGGCGGAGGGGCGGGGGAGTCCTCGTCTGAGGAAGGTAGCCATGCGGTGGCTTTCCTATGGGTCCTGGGCTTCCAAGACTGCTGATGGACATCGAAACATGAAAGGTTGATGGTGAAGGCTCGATTCAATTTCTATCAGATCTGGGACTAGAGCCCCAGCCGAGTGGCGACGTCTTTCTAGGGTTGAGGACTGGCCCTGACCCCTGAGCTAGTCTTGTGGAACCTGATTTTCTGAGGCAGATGCCTCGTCCACCTCATCCCGAGCTAGCGAGGTTGCACTGTCGCGTTTCACACACAGAGACCCTGCAAATGTGGCCAGCATGGGTGTTCTGCACTTGTGGCACTTTCTGCCCCCGGGGGCCCTGTCCTTAGTGGAGGCCATGACCCTTTGCTATAAAGAATTTGAAAGGATAATTTAATATCACCTGGCCAAGTGGACTTAATGGTATCCTGCTCCTTTAAGGCTTTTTTGTATAGTCCCCTTGAAATTGCTGTGAGGGACTGTGCTTGGTGTAGTTCCCTTTGAGTCCCTGGTGCTTGTTGGACTGCTTGAGCCTTGGTGCCCCCCCCAAAAATGCAGGATCAGTTGATGAGCTGAGGCCAGAATGCTCGCTGATGAGGAGACTGTCTGCTCCCCTTTGCCCCTGAAGTGCACTGCAGCTCTACATGCTTCTCTTCCACGCTAAGTCGTGATGGAGAGCCTGGAGGTCAGCTCTGCTGTCCGATCGACAGTCGCGTTGATGACCTCAGTGTCCTGTGGCCGTCGAGAGAAGCTCAGGCACCCATCAATGGGCAGATCCTTCCAGCACGCTGGTCGGCGTGGTGGCTGCTGCTTCCAGCGGCGCGGGGACTTAATTCTGCTCTGAGTCCTAGGCGCGCTGCAGTGCTTTTAGCAATGCTCCTGGTGGGGGTCTCAAGCACAGGAAATGGTTGCAGCGAGGGAGCACAGGGAGCCCATGTGTCCAGCTTGCAAAGATGAGACTGGGGTCCCTGCAGTAGCGCTCCAGAGCGCTAATAAGGATCCTTGTTGTGGACTCGTGTAGAAAAATAAAGAGTAAAGACTCACTGTTCTCCAGGTCTGTCACTCCGGTGACAGAGGTCCTGCAGAGCTCCTGCCACCAGACTGGCAGGAAGTAAACTGATGTCTGGAGGAAATGATTGGGAGGATACCTCCTTCCTGCAGAAGTCTGTCTACATCCTGCCCGTCATGTGGTTCCAGGATGGACTTCACAGAAGTGATGAGCCCGGAGACCAGCTTTAGGAGAGAGAAAAATAAAAGATGTATTTTATTTTGCTTGACTTCTTGTCTGTGTTAAAGTGTTTTTTCTTTGACTGCTGCAGCCTGCAGGCTGTGTGTGTGTGTGCGTGCGCGCGCGCGCACACGAGACCCCATTCTAGTGAGACTGCGGGGGGCACACAGTGTTGGTCGTTGAGAGATGTGAAGAGGAGTGAGACAAAATCTGTTTTGACTAAAAGAAAGCAAAAAAATTTATAGTCTTAAAAAAAAGACTACTTCAAGATTAAGTCAGATAGTGAGCTGTACTACAGTGTCTGATATCACAGGTCAAATAAAGTTGTGATAGCTGCTAGTGCTGGACACAGAGTACTGGACTAGTCTGAGAGATGTTGACTGAGGAAGGGAGCCTGCCTCAACCCAGCCTGTGAGGAGGTCTCACAGAAGACTGAAATGAGTAACTGATATTCAATTGCTGCTGCCAGTTTTGGCAAGGGTCAGAACTGCAGGAGAAAGAGATATAGAGGAAAGGAGGGAGCCTGCTGGGTTGCCTCGGCCTACCCTGCAATGTGCAGTATTCAAACTGATTTCTGTTGCAGGTTTTGAAGGACAGAGAGTAGTGGAAGTGTAGCAGAGAGCTTTACCAGTGGTCAGCCTGTACCTGATATACAGAAAACAGTCATTTTAACTTCTGGACAGTGAGAAAGCCTGCTGCACTGGCATAAGTGGCGGTTTCACGTTGCAGTGCTTTAAGATAGATTTCTGTCTCTCTCTCGCTCACTGAGGTCTGACGACTGTCAGCATGTATCAGGATATTTCCCAGTTCAGTGTGAGAGTGCCAACACAGCATTCCAGGCCCAGTCTCTGGTTGATAAACTGATCTCAGCTGAGTGCTGACTAGTGAGTGGCTGTTTGCCATTTACACTAATATTCCTATTTTTCTGTGAGGTCTGACGACCGTGTATTTCCCAGTTCAGTGTAAGAGTGCCAACATAGCATCTCAGACCCAGGCTGGTGCGGGATAAACTGATCTCAGCTGTGTGCTGACTAATGTGTGGCTGTTTGCCAATCTCACTAATATTTCTGTCTCTTAGTGAGGTCTGACAACCGTACAGAATATATCAGGATATGTCCCAGTCTGGTGTGAGAGTGCCAACATAGCATCACAGGTCCAGTCTTGTGTGGGAGAAACTGATCACAGCTGCATGTTGACCAATGAGTGGCTGTTTGCCATTTACACTAATATTTCGTGTTTCTCAGTGAGGTCTGAAGGAAAGTACAGCTAGTACAGTAATAGAGCGCTGTCCAGTGAGATACTGCTGACATTTTTTTTTTATGTTTGCTTGCACGCATGTGCAAGAAACGTAGTGCCATCATACGAGTTTTCCGGAGGTGTGTCAGCCTCTTCCAATTCAGTCAGTGCATTTGCGAGGCGGCAGTCGCAGTGCTCAATCCTGCTCAAGCTGTCTATGACAGTAGTTGAAATGCAGTGGCATACAGTTGAAGAGGAGCTATGCTTCAGTGAGCAGAGCTCCCTCCCTCAACTCCTTATGCCTGCTCCAGCGCTCACCCCCCCAATGCCGTGCTGTACAGCCGGCCCAGGGGTCCGCCGCCCCCCTCAAAAAAACAACAAGCTTCCCAGGTGCCGTGATGGCGGCGAGGTGCCCAATCCCCGTCGGCTCCAGCCCCCAAACAGCCTTACAGCTGCCACGCTGGGAAGCCCACCCCAGTGTGGCTAAGTTCCTATGGCCGACAGGGGTGTCCAATCTCCGTCGGCTCAGCCCCCAAATAGCCTTTCCTGATGCCATGCGGGCCACCCCAGCGTGGCAAGCGCCCGCGTCGTCTTAATTTAAAAAAACAAAAACTGTAAATTAGAAAACTGTCCTCTGCAGTCTCCCTGCCCCCACCCACACCCACCCACTGCGCACCCTGCCTCCCCACCCCCTCACCTGCATACCTCCGGGCTCGCGACGATCATTGGTGGACTGGGAACACGTCTGCACTCTTCAAAGCCGACTGCGAACTGAGGAAATGCCGGTAAGCTGTATGATGTAATAAGATAGGGTTTTTTCAACTTTGTTGCATATCTCAGGCATTTTTTGGAATTTTTGCACCAAATTTTCAAAATGGGGTTTTTGGGACCCCTTCTCATGAATGCTGTCACTGTCATGGCATTATTCGGCCCCGAAGGGTGATTTCGCAGCCACTGTGCGAAATCACCTTTCGGGACCGAGTAACAAAACGACACTGCCAGTGTTCATAAGGTGGGCTCTCAAAAGCCTATTTTTGAAAATATGGTGAAAAAATTCTAAAAAACTGTTCAGCGTGTGTTGCGCAGTTCCTACACACTCTCGTAAGTTCGCAATTTTCAATATTTTCACTCCAGATTTTCAACATTGCCATTTACCACACCTCCTTATGAGCAGTATAGCTGTCATTTTCACATCTCACCCAAACGTGTTTCCCATATGTAGCACACAATGGAGCAGTCGTTAATGCGAACAATGTCGGGACACATTAAGAAAATCACAGTGACACTGTTCATGAGAAGAGGTCTTAAAATAGCTATGTTGAAATTGAATAATTCTAAAATGACTGTTTCTGACGATAGATTTGCGCGGATTCCTACACATGCTCGTGAAGTTCGCGAATTTTCAATATTTTCCTCGGATTTTCACCATTGCCATTTACCACACCTCCTTATGAGCAGTACTGCTGTCATTTTTTCACATCTCACCCAAAATGTGTTTCCGCCCATGTAGCGATAATGGCGCGATTCGGTGTGCAAAATCAATGCACGGGACACATTAAGAAAATCACAGTGACACTGTTCATGAGCAGAGGTCTTAAAATGGCTATGTTGAAATTTGCGAAAAATTCCTAAAATGACTGTTTTACAAGCGATGCTATGCAGTTTCTATGCACGTCAGAAGCTGTGAATTTTCAATATTTTCACTCTGGATGTCAACATTGCCATTTTACTGCACTTCCTTATGAGCAGTACAGCTGTCATTTTCACATCTCACCCAAAGCGTGTTTCCGCCCATGTAGAGCACAATGGCGCGAGTCGGTGTCGTAAATCAATGTATGGACACATTAAGAAAATCACAGTGACACTGTTCATGAGCAGAGGTCTTAAAATGTATGTTGAAAATTTGGTGAAAAATTCCTAAAATGACTGTTTCTGCAATCGCATTATGCGCAGTTCACATGCCTTTCGTAAGTTTACCAATTTTCAATATTTTCACTCCGTTATCAACATTGCCATTTTACCGCACTTCCTTATGAGCAGTACAGCTACCATTTTTACATCTCGCCCAAAATGTGTTTCCGCACATGTAGCGCACAATGGTACAGTCGGTATGCGAAAACAATGTTTGGGACAGATTAAGAAAATCACAGTGACACTGATCATGAGCAGAGGTCTTAAAATGGCTATGTTGAACATTTGGTGACAAAACTCCATAAAATGACTATGTTATGAGTGAGCATTGCGCAGTTTCCACGCACCCTCGTAAGTTCATGAATTTGTAATATTTTCAGTCCAGATTTTCACCAGTGGCATTTTTCTACATCTCGTTATGAACAGTACAGCTGTCATTTTCCATAACATAGCCCAAATGTGTTTTCACACTTTCAGCGCAGAAATGTGTGGTCGCTGTGGGAAATCATTGTTCGGGACAGATAAAGAAAATCACACTGACACTGTTCATGATCGGAGGTCCCAAAATGCTTGTGTTAACAATCTGCTGTAACAAAAAAAATCCCCAAAATAGTTACATTACGGGTGTGCGTTGCACAGCTTCTACGCATGCTCGTGACTTCACCAGTATTTTTAAGATTTTCACAGCGGTTTTTCAACATTGCCATTTTTTTACACCTCACCATGAACAGTACCGCTGTCATTTTTCACATCCTGTTTGGAATGTGGTTTTGCACCTGTGGTGCCAAATGCCGTAGTCGCTGTGCAAAAGCAGTTTTCGGCTAACAAACTGATACTGCCACTGTTCATGAGGTGGGGGTCACAAAAAAAACATGTTGAAAATTTGGAGTGAAAATACCAATGAATGCCTGAGGCATTAGGGTTTCCGACCATAATGCCCCACCCTGTAGAGAATGACAGGCATCGGGGTGTGACTTGGGATTCTTGCCTGTGGTGTTCATACTATTCAACCCCCACCCACACCCTGCAGCCAGTGAGAGGCATCAGGTGTGCCTCGGACTCTTGACTGAAACTTTTACATTCTCCTATACGCACCCATCTCCTGTATTTCCCTGATGGAATGGGGTGCGCATAAGGGACAAAGACCCCACAGCACACCGTGACACTTGTCAGTGTCTGTAGGGTAGGGTATGGTGAAATGGCATGGTCATTATGCCTGACGACCCAGAGACACACCCCAATGCCTGTCACTCTCTGCAGGGTGGTGGGGTTGGCTTCAGTTCACTACTTCGCTGCCATTCCTATTATGCAGCTCTGTAACGTCTACACTACCAATGCCAGCAAGCAAACATTCGGCATTGACAAATGCTTGTTTTATTTAGTTTTTTAAGCAGGAGTAGCACACTAAGCTGAAAGCTTTTTTATAGAAGCGACCTGGGAGCACAGGGAAGTTAAGTGACTTGCTCAGGGTCACACTGTATGCAAGTGGAAGCTGTGGTATTCAAACCCAGGACCGGTTTGCTGGATGTCACCAGATTTGCAGCTCAGAGCCTTAAACCACTGCGCTATACTGCCTCCATGACAGTACATAAAATGTTTTGACTCTTTCTGTTCATTCATATTGAAAGACAACTGTTTGAGGGTAAAGTCTGTTCCCTTAACTTCTCTCTTTTGATATTTCCCAGTAAAATTTATATCAATATTCAACATACAGATTTCAGTGCAACACTTGAGTAAACATTCGGAGTACAGTAACAAACATTGCTGTCCTGTCCTGAGTGAATATATTTCTTCCTTCACTGAAGCATTAAACAGCAGGTTCCTACTTTCTGGCTGCTAGTCTCCCCCATCATGTTCGATGCCTTACCGGATCAGTAGCTCGCTGCTGACGTTTGGCATAAAAATTCCACTTTTTGAAGAAGTTACATCCCTCATAAATTTGTATACTCATGTTGTGCCCAAAAACATACCAACTTCCCGGTCTGAAAAACATGCCCCCACATCGGCCCATGCAGCCCTGTTTTGTGATGTCACAAAATAAAGGCTACGTGTGTGCACACCATTCAGTTATATGGGCTGGTATTTTCAAACATAGTTATACCCTTTACTGCTGGGATTTTCATATATCAAAGCGATTGATCGACTAATAGGGACCCAATTAGTGGATTGATCGCTTTGATATACTAAATCCCCAGCACTAAAGGGTATAACTATGTTTGAAAATACCAGCCCCATAGAACTGAATGGGGCGCACTCATGCAGCCTTCGTTTTGTGACTTCACAAAACAGGGCCATGGTAATGGGGGGACGTTTTTTGGATCAGGAAGCCGGTCTTTTGGGGCACCATACTAAAATACAAATTTACGAGGGATGTAACTTCTTCAAAAAGTGGAATTTTTATGCCAAACTTCAGCGCGAGTTACTGATCTGGTAAGGGATTAAATGGGCTGAGGCAGACAGCTACTAGGAACCTGCTCTTTAAGTGATCATATGAACTGTTTGTCACAAGACAGCCATCACTGAATTCTGCTTCTCAGTTCATCTCACATCATTTATTTGTCTAAGACCTAACCTGTATAACAATGCCTAAAACAAAAATAACATGGTTTTAGAAAAAATCATGGAACAGACTCGGCTCTTGTCTATCTTACTGCAGATATCTTCTCTGCCCTAGACACTGGCTTGCTAACTGGTGCGGTCTTTATTGACCTCACCAAAGCCTTCGATTTGGTGAACCACCAACTACTTATTACTAAGTTGAAATCCCTGGGTCTAGATAGCCTGTCTCTACAGTGGTTTTCAGACTACCACTCAGGTAGATCACAAATCATCAAATGAAAGGGTGCATTATCAGACAAATGTCCTATCCTGGATGGTGTCCCTCAGGGATCAATATTGGGTCCTCTACTATGCTCCCTGTTAGTAAACAATATGCCTGAAAATTGTGGGGGGGATAAACTGATTTTATATGCAGATGATACTGTATTGAACCAAAGTTCTCATGATGCTGCCCAGCTAAATGGTCTGTTCTATAAAGACCTTTAACTACTTGAGAGTTGGTTCTATATCAATAAACTAGTACTTAATGTTAAAAAGACAAAAGCCATCCATCCTGTTCGGCCATAAAAGCCTAGGTCCCCTTAAAAAACAAATTCTGTCACCTACTCTCTCAAATAGGTCCAAGATTGAGATTGTGGATTCCATTAAGTATTTAGGGGTGCTCCTAGACCAAGACAGCACCTACAAAGTTCATACTGATCATTTAACTAAATCTCTGAACCAAAAGTTAGGTCTCCTGTCCCGCCTAAGCCCCTTTCTCACCAAGAATCTTGACTAAAGATTGTTACTGGTACTCTTCTATCCACTTTGCTATACGGGTCTCCAGTACAACATTCCATCAAAAGCATGGAGATGCAAAATCTTAGAACCCTGTACCATAGGATAGGAGGCTTTATGGCTGGGGCCCAACCTATGGAGCACTGCTGTAATGTGTTGCAAACTCTAAGCTGGCCATCTATTGAACATAAACTAGCTTATCCCTCACTGTATCTAGCCTTTAAACTCAAACTCAGCAATGCTCCCCCAAGCCTGATAGAACTGGTAATGACCAAACACAACAGGAGATCACTTAGATCCTCAGACTGTCTGCTTCTCCATGTCTCTAGAGTTAGGACCGCCCTAGGATCTAGGTCGTTTGCCACCTCTATTCTGTCCCTATGGAAGGCCCTTCCCAGCAGCCTCCAAGAAAGTGCCTCATTTGGGGGGTTTAAGAAAGGACTAAAGACTCACTTACTGAAGCTTAGCACATGCACCTACAATCGCTGATGTACTACCAATGGAGAAGGTGGTTGCTCTTTCTTAATCACTGCAATTGTTAACCTGATAGCACTACGTTATATATTTTCCTCAGTATTTTCCTTTGCTGTTATGCACTTTTAACCTGGATTTTATTTTCTGGAAACAAATGTTTCTTCCACCATTATTTAAAAGTGTTATTCTCTATGATTTTCTCGCCTAAACTATGTCACCGCACCCACTGTAACTTTCTACATCCCCTTCTTCTCTTAACCATTTACAAATGTAATATTTCCCCATTGTAAATCACAAATGTCTTTGTATGGATACTCCATTGTTTTAAGCTGATTTAATGTGTTATCTGTAATTAATTCCGGGTTGCCCTTGAAAAAGGGACTCTAATGATATCATTGGGTCCACATGGTTATCAAAATTAAACAAAATAAATAAACTTGTCTGGAATGTGGTTCAGTATTTAGCCCCACCTCTGTAAGGACATGGAGAGAGTGGAGGCCGTACAAAGGAGGGCAACCAAAATGCATCAAAAACCCTATGTGGTAAGGTTCAAGGAACTTAACATGTACTCCCTGGAGCAAAGGAGGGCAAGGGAGGATAGGATAGAGACATTCAAATACCTCACAGGCAAAAACAAGGTACAGGAGGGAAGCATTTTCCACAGGAAAAAGATGCTCAAGTAAAAGGGGACCTGCCATGAAGTTAGAAAGGGGGAGGCTCAGAGGAAATGTGAGGAAGTACTTCTTCACAGAGAGAGTGGGGTACGCATGGAACAGCTTACCAGTTGAGGTGTAAATGGTGACAGAGTTCAAGAATGCATGGGATAGACACAGAGGGATCTTAGCAGTGTGTGTGTGTGTGTATGTGTATGTGTGTGGGGGGGGGAACTAGAGACCAAGTAGGGACTGCGGCAACACTATAGGTACAGAAAACAGGTCAGACTAGGTGGGCCATCAGGTCCTTATCTGCTGACAAGTTCTATGTTTCTGTGTTTCTATGACTACAAAAACAAGCATCATTTAAAAATGCATGGTGAGCTCCTGAAACCAAGGAAAACGTGGTTTGTGACAAACTTCATATATCTCAGCCAGATATTGCTAGTTTCTTTGATGCTGCATGTTCAAGCAAGACTGCATCCACAACACAAGTAGACAGTGAGAATAACCAGAACATAAATTATAATTAATCATCAGATTCTGAAACACCTTGCAGTATTGAATCACCTGGTTCATCATGGAGTATGACAACTACTGATTCAACAGTAATTGCTGCAACTACTTCAGCATGTTCTGCACGTTATAATGAAATCAGTGATCAAAGCAGGGCTGAAAAACATGATTACAGTCAGGATAGGATACCGGTGTCGGGCACACTGCCAATGAAAGAAGGGAACGGGATCTTGACAGCATCAATTCTTCATTTGTTGTTAATATCTGACAGGATTCTGGTGAGCCCAACATAAGACACTGACAGTGAGCCAAAACTATATGTTGATTGTTGTGATGAGCTGTCACTGTCTGTGCATACACACAGTGAAAAGGAAAATGGACAGTAATTCAACAATTTACCATGGTGTTCCAAGGAGTGATGCAAGTTCTTAGGTGGTGCTCGATCCTGGTGATCGCCCTCCAGTAATTCTTCCATTTATAAGATCTAGTTTCACAAATGCAGGGCCCATTCAACCGGAGTTAGGTAACTATCCCATGATATTAAGATATTGCTGGTAAATAATGTAGAGCATTTCAAAATGATTGGTACTATACCATCAGTGAAACAACAGGCACATGTGTTAAACGAGATTGGTTAGAGTACAATATATCAAAAAAGTCAATGTTCTGCTTTCCATGCTTTTTGGAAAGACAAAATCACAGTTACTGTTCATTCATATTAAAAAAAGTACAGTTACGTAAGAACTTACCGTAACAGTAGATCTTTGAGAGAGGCTCTTGCAGTAGGCAATTACAAATAGGACTGATGCCGGCAGGCGTCAGGACCCCATGGAAAAATTTCTAGCTAGCAGTCTCTGGCGGGGGACCGCCTCCACGTCAGGTGACCAGCGTCATCACGGCGTCAGTATAAAGGCGGTCTCTCCGCCGCCTTCAGTTCTTTCCTGCTAAGGCCAAAAGGCAAGGCGAGAAGGCGGATATTTCCCATCCTGGAAAAGGAGCTGAAAAGCTTAGGGAGATGGAGGGTGAGGAAGAGTGTTACCTGCTGCAAGAGCCTCTCCTAGAAGATCTACTGTTACTGTGAGCTCTTACGTAACTGTACTATCTTACTTCGAGAGGGCTCTTGCAGTAGGTAATTACATATAGGACTGAGTCCCAAGCAGTCTGGAACAAGAAGAAGCAAACAGGAGGAGGAAAACTACCCAAAAGTATGCCCTCTGGCTGTGAAGGTCTTAGGAAAGAAGACCTTGCAAAACAGCCAACCCGAAGCCCGCTCTACGGTGAGAGGTAATGTCCAAACTGTAATGTTTTGTAAAGGTAAGGACAGAAGTCCAAGTAGCGGCTGAACAGATGTCCGCTGCTGACACATTCTTGAAATAGGCAGCAGAGGCAGCAGCTCCTCTGGTGGAGTGGCCTCTGACCTGACCCGGCAGGGTCTTGTTGTACTTGTCATAACAGAAAGTGATACAATGAGCCATTTAGACAGGCATTGCTTAGAAACAGCATTGCCCTCTCTTTTACAAGCAAAAGAGACAAACAGTTGATCAGTCTTTCTGAGATCCTTCGTCCTGGTGGCGTAGTATCTCAGAATTCGGTGAACATCCAGAGTATGCAAGAGATACTCTCCTTGATTGGAGTGCTGCGTAAAGAAAGCAGGCAACTCTATGGATTGATTCAGCGTAGATTCCGCTATCACCTTAGGAAGAAACTTAGGGTTGGTACGTAGAGCCACATGTTCCTTGTGAAAAATAAAACACAGGATTTTACACATCAGGGCCTGAAGCTCGGAAATCCTTCGAGCAGAAGTAAAGGCCACAAGGAAGGGAGTCTTCCACGAGAGGAACTTCAGATCTGCTGAGGCTGCCGGCTCGAAAGGAGGCAGAGTAAGCTTCTCAAGGATAAAATTCAGATCCCAAGGAGGGGCAGGAACCCAAATATAAGGTCTCAAGTGGAGGACCCCTCTAAGGAAGGTCTTGGAGACCTTCAATTACGCAAACATCCTGTCCCCAAAAGGAACATGGTAAGCCGAGATGGCCGCCATGTGAACCTTCAGAGAGGAATGACTGAGACCCAGATAAAAGAGGTGGCACAAGTAATCCAGAAGCCGCCGAACAGAGCACGAGAAAGGCTTGAAATCTTTGGAAGCAGCCCAAATGGAGAACCGTTTCCATTTCATGGCATAGGTAGATCTAGTGGATGGCTTCCTGGCCTCCACCAGAATCTCAGCCACCCAGGGGGAAACCCTGAATCGGGCTTGAGCTACATCTGCAGGAGCCACGCGTGCAACTAAAGGGACTTGAGGCCTGAATGGACCAGGGTCCCCTAATCCTGGGTCAGCAGAGTCCATGACAGAGGAAGAGGAAGCGGAGTTTCCTCTGAATACTGTTGCAGAAGAGAGAACCAAACTTGCCTGGGCCAGAAAGGAGCGATGAGAATCATATGAGCTCCTTCTGAGCTGAGTTTCTGTAAGACCCTTGGAATCAAGGGGATCGGGGGGAAGGCATAGACGAATCTTCCCTTCCAGTCTAGAGACAGAGCGTCTCTCCAAAAAATGTCGCACCCTGGAGCGAGCGAGCAGAAGGTGGGAAGTTTTGCGTTGAGAGGAGACGCAAACAGGTCTACCTGAGGGGTTCCCCAGCATAGAAAGATGTCGTCTGCTACTCCCTGATCTAGTTCCCACTCGTATGCGTGAGCAGACGACCGACTGAGGTGGTCTGCCAATGTGTTCTCGACCCCTGAGACATGAATGGCTGAGAGGTGAAGGTTGTGCTGCGCTGCCCATTCCCAAACCCGCACTGCTTCCCTGCACAGAAGGTAGGAACGAGTTCCTCTCTGTTCGTTGACATACCAGACTACACACATGTTGTCTGTTTGGACAGCCAGATGCCCGGGAAGCAAATAAAGATGCAGAGCCTGAAGAGCACATAGCACGGCCTAAAGCTCGAGTACACTGATGTGGAGAGATTTTTCAAGCTGGGACCAGGAGCCCTGGATCCTGTGAGGCCCGAGATGGTCTCCTCAACCTTCTCCCAAGGCATCTGTGGTCAGCGTCTGAGAGGGGGGAGAAAGGCAGAAGGGAACTCTCCGGCAAAGGTTCTCCTAAACCGCCCACCATTGCAAGTCCTGAGCCATAGGGTTGGAGACCAGAACTAGTTGATCTAGGTTGTCCACCAGCAGATCCCACTGAGACCGAAGTGTCCACTGAGAGATTCTCATGTGGAGCCGAGCATGAGGGACTGTCGGAATAGCAGCCACCATGAGCCCGAGGAGGCGAAGGACCAACCTGACGCTGACCCGCCTGCAGCTGGACAACAGGTTGACCTGAGCCTGGATTGAGGCCGCCTGTCCAGTGGCAGAAAAGTCATGCTGGAGTTCATGTCCAGGATCGCCCCGATAAACTGGAGCCTCTGGGATGGGATCAGGTGGGACTTGACCTGGTTGACTGTAACACCCAGGCAGGCAAAAAACCTGCAGGGTGAGGGAAAGGAAGCACAGGAGTTTCTCCCTGGACAAGGCCACCAGGAGACAATTGTCCAGGTACGGGAAAACCTGCACCCCCTGGGTACGCAGATAGGCCGCTACCACCGAAAGGCATTTGGTAAAAACTCAGGGTGCTGAGGAAAGACCAAATGGGAGGGCCTTGAACTGGTAGTGGTCCACCTGAAAAGAAAAACGCAGGTATTTGCGGGGGGGGAAGGGTGAACAGGGATATGCAGGTAAGCATCCTGCATATCCAGAGCGCACAGCCACTGTCCCAGCTGAAGGAGAGGCAGAAGACTCTGCAGAGAGAGCATCCTGAACCTTTTGTACTCCACAAACAAGTTCAGGGAGCTGAGGTCGGGAATCGGCCTCACCTCTCCTGACTTCTTCGGGACCAGGAAGAAATGGGAGTAGTAGCCCGTCCCCTGAAGGGGTGGGGTATGGGCTCTATCACCTCCTTCAAAAGAAGAGAGGACATTTCTTCCCGGACCAGAAGATGATGTTCTGGGGAGTAAGATGACCGGAGGGTGGTTTCGAGGAGGTTTCCGAAGAAACTCTACTGAGTGTCCTTCTGCGATCAGCTGGAGCACCCAAGTGTCTGTAGTTATCCTCTTCCAACCCGGTAAATGGAGGGAGAATCTCCCTCGTACCGGTTCCTCTGGAAGTCCCAGAGGCAGTGGAAGAGGAAAGGAGTCAGGAGGTATGAGGCAGCATCGCGGCTGAAGCCCCCGCTGCTTTTTTGGATGGGGGGAGCTTGGCAGCCGGAGGAGCCCGACGTTTGTTGGCCTGCTTTCTGAGGCTTCACTTTTTGCAGAGGATGTCTGCGAAAGGGACGACACTGAGCTTGAGGGGGTTTGTACAGAGAGTCGACTGACTTAAGTGCAGTACCCTTCTCCTGCAGATTGGTGATGATGTCCTTGACATTGCCACCGAACAGCACTGAACCCCTGAAGGGCGCATCCTGGATAGCAGACTGCACCTCCAGGACCAAACCTGACACCCGGAGCCAGGCATGATGCCGCAAACCCACAGCGAAAGCCAAGCTCCGACCAGCAGCGTCCACTGCATTGTACGTGGCACGAAGCATGTGCCGACTGGCGGAACGCACAGACTGGACTAGATCTGCCACTTCCTGCTTTGTCCGAGACTCAAGAAGGGAGTCTAATTTAGCCTCCACCTCGCTAAGGATCACTTTCTGGTAATCCCCTATATGACCAACGTAATTCAGGGCCCTAATACCCAGAGTGGAAGAGGCGCAGACCTTCTTCCCGTACTGGTCCAGAAGGCAGGATTCCTTGTCGGGTGGTGACGAGATCAAGTGCTTGGAGTTAGCTGTTCGGCCATGAGCAGCGCCGATCACTACTGAATCAGCTTGTGGGTATGAATTCAAAGAGGCAGCACCCTCAGAAGCCTGATAAAGCCTATCCGACTTTCTAGGAAGGGGGGCTAATGCCGACAGTTGCTTCCACATGGTGGAAACAAGATCGGCATGAGGCTCAATTGAGGGTGGCGCCAGGGTCGGAGCGGTCTCGGGCAGATCCAGGTGCACAGCGAGTTTCTTATGCTGTGGATCCGGCTCCAAGGAATGCCACTGATGAACATCCTGGATTTTACACAGCAACTCCGTAAAGGAAGGATCCTCCGGAGGAGACTTCGGAGGAGTCCTTGGCCTGGGCTTATCTGGAGAGTGGGGCTCTTCGTCTAAGTCAGAACGACCATTGGAATCATCCGAGGTGTCCGAGGAGGATGAAGAGAAAGAAGACTCCTCCTCCTGACACGGGGGAGGAATGGACCCCTTGGGAAGCCCCCAGGGAAGCGTATCCTGCCCTGCCTTGGAACCGGAGGGCTCGCCTCTGGTATCCGGAGGTGGGGAGGGAGTCTCTTGTCTCTGACGTAGGGGGTCCGGAACCGGGACTGGCATCAGGAGATGGCTCTCTACCTCCCTGGTGAGCTGAGCCTTGGCCTCAGCCCACCAGGAAGCTAGAGTCTCCTTCAAATCCACCGGCGGCTGAGGGGGCGGTGGAGGAGGAGGGGGATACGGATACTGAAGGTATCCGTACGGTGCATATCCATACCCCGACAGCGGGTAACCCGGTGTCGAGTACTGAGGCACCATGTACTGCGGCATCAGATAGGCCGGCGTCAGGTACTGGGGTGCTGGATACTGCGGCCCTGGGTAAGACGGGGTCGGATACCCAGGGACCAGGGGGTCTGCCGGAGCAGAAGGCCCAGTAAAAGGCCCAGCAGGCAGGCCTGGAACAGGAGGCCTGGCGGGCGGCAGGCCCGGTGTAGGGACAGCATCCAGCAGAGGGATGTTGCCCGGTGTCAGCACTGGCGTCCGAAGGACTGACGTCAGGTCGTCCAGCCCAGCGGGATGGAGACCTGATGGGAGCGTGCCTGCATCCTCGATATCGCCCAGGGAGGGAGGGAGGATGAAAGTCCCCGGGGTCTAGCTGAGGAGACACTGGATCCTCGGAGGACAGCGAATGCTGCGGGGAGCCATGGATGGCGGACTGAACGTTAGGGTCCGGAGTTGGCTCCAACGCCGTGCCAGCGTCGGAAGGGCCAACGTTCGTCTTACCGGCAGGGTCAGGCAGATGTCAGAGGAGCCGTCGTCCGACTTAGCGGAGCCATCGCCCGAGGCAGGCCGCAAAGGGGGTGAGGCCTGGTTGGGCGGTTTAGGAGCCGTGCGCTGCCCTGAAGGGTCGAGCGACTTAGCGGCCTTCTCCGGGCAGACATCAGAGGAGCCAACGTCTGGCTTACTGGAGCCACTGGCACCAGAAGGCGTAGCGGCAGCGGCACCTTCCCGAGGTGGACAACTCCTTTGACCTGGAGGCACCCGGTGCAGGCCAGGCGGGGGTTCGGCTTGCCGGCTTGAAGCTTCAAGATGGCGTCGGAGGGTTTCCCAGGGGAAGTTACCTTGAGCACTACTGACTCCAGCCAAAGTCGCGGTGGCAGAGGAAGAGTGTCCCAGTCCTTCTCCTTGTCTTTCTTTTTACGGTGACCCTCGGGGGAAGTTGAGGCCTGACTAAGCTTCTTCAGCTCCTTTTCCATGGAGATCATTTTCTTTTTAAGGATGTGGGCCTCCAGGGTCTGCTGCCTCCGTCTGCGGGGTGGCGGCGTTGAACTTCAGGCAATGCTGGCACTTCTCCACGGGGTGATCTGGGCCTAGACAAAAGAGGCACTGGGAGTGTCCGTCCTTGTGCGGGAGTTGGGCACTGCACGAGTTGCACTTATTCTTGTGCTTGGAGGATGTAGGGCACAACATACACCGCAGAGGAAAGGATGAAAAATTCGAGAAATCGAAGAAAAAACAGTTGTAAAAAATACCGACGACAGACTGACGAGCAGGTGAACTTAACCGCTAGGCGCTTTCACAAGCTAATGGTGGGAAAGAACTGGAAGCCAGGCGTGGGGGACCGCCCCTTTATAGTGACATCGGTCACCTGACATGGGGGCGGTCCCCCGCCAGAGACCGCTAGCTAGAAATGTTTCCGTGGGGTCCAGATGCCTGCCGGCATCAGTCCTCTATGTAATTACCTACTACAAGAGCCCTCTCGAAGTAAGGTCAACTGTTTGAGGGTAAAGTCAGTTCTCTTAGCTCTTCTCTTTTTATACTTCCAAATAAAATTTACACCAATATACAGCATACCAATTTCAGTGTAACAGTGCCCTGAGTGAATGCATTTCTTCCTTCATTGAAGCATTAAGTGATCATATAAACTACTGATTATTGACTGTTACAAGACAGCCATTACTGAATTCTGCTTCTCAGTTCATCTCACAACACTTGTTCGTCTAAGATCTAACTTACACAATAATACCTAAAACAAAAAGAAGGAAAGTAACTTGTCTGGAATGTGGTTCAGTATTTGACAATGTCTACAGAAACAAGTATAATTTAACAACGTGTGGTGATCTTTTGAAATCAAGGAAAAGTGATTTGCTACAAACTTCATATATCTCAGCCACAGACTGCTAGTTTCTTTGGCGGTGCAAGTGAAAGCGGGACTACATCCACAACACAAGCAGATAGTGAGGATAACCAAAATATAAATTCTAATGTATCATCAGATTCTGAAACACCTGCAGTATTGAAACACCTGGTCCACCACTGAGTATGACAACTACTGATTCAACAGTAATTGCTACAACTACTTCAGCATGTTGTAATGAAATCAGTGATCAGGGACCTGACTACCTTAAAGATCTCCTGACTCCCTACTCCCCTAATCGCTCTCTCCGGTCCGCCGACGAGGGATTGCTAGAGATTCCCAGGGTTCGTCTTAAAACATCTGGAGCTCGTACTTTTTCATTTGCAGCACCGACCCTGTGGAATTCTCTACCTTGTCGGTTAAGAGAATGCCCGACCATCAGCAGTTTTAAATCAATGCTGAAAACGTATTTATTTTCTTTGGCCTTCCCTGACTAAGCAATGGATTTATTTTAAATAACCGTAATATTGTCTGTTTTTATATGGTATTTATATTATGTACAGCACCTTGGTTTTTGAAAGGCACTTTAAAAATAAAGATTTGCTTGCTTGCTTGCAAAGCAATACTGAAAAACACGATGATATTCAGAATACTGGTGTCAGGCACACTGTGAATGAAAGAAGGGAATGGGATCTTGACAGCATCAACTCTTCATTTGTTGTTAATGTCCGACATGATTCTGGTGAGCCTAATGTGGACACTGACAGTGAACCCAATACAGATGTTGATTGTTCCGATGACCTGCCACTGTCTATTCACACACATAGTGAAAATGAAAATGGACTGTAGTTCAACAGTTTGCCGTAGTGCACTAAGAAGTGATGCAAGTTACTAACATACTAAAATGCCAGCAGAATAGGCCTAGCGGTCTTTCGTGTCTGCTCATTTGGTCAGCCCCCACCCTGAGAGCTGACCTTGCTGCCCCCCCGCCCTCTCGGGCTTCTCCCTTCCCAGTCCAGGGTATTCTCGCTGCATTGGACTTTGCTTCCAGAACCTTTCCCTGTACCTGTCCACCCCTCTTGAACCCCTCCACAGTCTCTGCCTCCACCAGCCCCCAGGCAGTGCATTCCATGGTTCTACCACCCTCTCAGTGAAGCAGCACCTCCTCCTTTCTCCGAGTCTCCCCCTCCAGCTTCCACCATGCCCTCTAGTTGTCCCCCTCCTTCCTTCACAGCACCCTGACTACGCCTCCCCTATTTACCCCCTTCATGTACTTGAAGACCTCTATCACGTCCCCTCTGTCCCTCCTCTCTTCCAATGTGTACATATTTAGCTCTTCGAGCCTCTCCCCATAGGTCCTTTCCCCCAAACCCCAGAACATTTTGGTTGCCCTCCTCTGGATCCTCTCCAGGAGTTCAATGTCCCTCTAAGTGTGACCTCCAAAACTGCACGCAGTACTCGAGATGCGGCCTCACCAAGCAGTTATACAGAGGGAGTATCACTTTCCTCCTTCTGGAGGTTATCCCCCTTGCGATGCATCCCAGCATCCTGTTGGCCTTGGCTGCTGCCCTCCTACAAGTCTCCGAGTTGCTCATCTTGACATCCACCACCACCCCCAGATCCCTCTCAGCCATCGGGACTTGTAGCATTTCTCCCCCCAGGGTGTACACTTGGCCCGGGTTTCTGGCTCCCAGGTGCAGTACCCTGCATTGAACCTCAGTTTCCACTTTCTAGACCACCTTTCCAGAGCCTCCAGGTCCCCTGTAGGACCACCTCCCCATCCACCACTGCCCCAGCTTTGAGTCATCCGCAAAGAGACTCATCTCACTCCTGATATCCTTCCTATGTCAGAGACGAGGCATTGAAACACGTAGGGCCCAAGGACCCGATCCTAGGACTCTTAATTAATGGACCCTCCTTGAGATGCAGACTTCCCCCAATCACGACCTCTGGGTCCAGTCTTGGAGCCGTTCCTATCCATCTGATCTTCTGGTTCCCCACCCCCATTTCCCCCAACTTATCCAACAGGCCCCGGTGAGGAACAGAGTCAAACGCCTTGCTGAATTCAAGAAAGAGGACATCCACCGGCCTTCCCAGGTCCAAGGCACTCGTCACCCAATCACAGAACTCCACAAGGTTTGTCTGACATGATTTCCCCAGGACAAAGCCATGCTGTTTATCGTCCAGGTGCCCCAATTTTTCCAGGTCCCCCCAGCCCCTCCTTGACTATACCCTCCATCACCCTGCCCACCACTGATGTCAGGCTGATGAGCCTGTAGCTCCCTGCCACCTCCCTTGATCCACCTTTGTGGATAGGCACTATATGTGCTAGCTTCCAGTCTTGGGGCACCCACCCCGTCCTCAGAGAGATGTTGAAAAGCTCTCTGCCAGGGGTTTCGCCAGGACATCCGCCAGTTCCCTCAGTACTCTGGGATGTAATTTATCCAGCCCCAGTGCTTTCTCTGTCTTAAGGGACCTGAGGGCTTCCCTCACTCTCTCTGCCATGATTTCCACCTCCGCTTCCTCGTCCCCATTTTGCCTTCCCTCTTCCAGCCAGTGATGGCTCCTCCCAGACCCGCCGATCGGTAAGGGTCCCCCCTCCTCAGTTTCGCCATCTCCTCCCATGTATGCTGTAGCCCCCCCATTTTCCTTGGCAAAAACTGAGGCAAAGTACTCATTTAGTACCTCAGCCTGCTCCCCCGGGTCTTGTGCCGATCCCTCCCATTTTAATCCTGCTAATCTGCCCCTTCACCCTTCTTTTTCCCCCAATGTATCTAAAAAAACCTTGATCCCTCTTCTAATTTCCCTGGCTAGGTTCTGCTCCTTCCTTGCCTTAGCCTCCCTCACCACCCTAGTGGCTTTTCTGGCCATCAGCTCGTACTCCCCTCGATCCCCTTCACTCCTTGAGCACTTGAGATGCCATAGGCCACCTTCTTTTCCTTCACCACCTCCTGAACCTCCCGGGTCCACCAGCAGGGTTTTCGGGCCCTACCGCATTTTTGTCTCATTCTTGCACTGGTGCTGGTAGCATCCTGCACCCCCCCTTCTGATGATTTCCCACCTACTGTTAGCAACCATGTCTGGCACTATCCCATCCAAATGCTCCTTAAGGATCCTTTCCATTTCCTTGAAATCCACCCCCTGAAGTCAGTTACCTCCATCTTTGTGCAGCCTTCTTCCCCTCCTAGGTCCAGGCAGAACCAAACCGTGGCATGGTCACTCCCTGCCAACGGATCGCGTACCTACAGGCCCCCAATCTGGTCACTGTCCGCCAGGACCACATCCAGTATCTGCGCCTCCCTGGTCAGCTCCCCCACCTGCTGGGTTAGGAACGTGTCCAGAAGGACATCCAACAACTTCTGTTCCCTGACCACCGAGGATGTCATAGTCCTCCAATCCATTCCTGGCATGTTTAAGTCACCCGACACCACCACCATTCCCTTCCCCCATCTACAATGTCTCCCAACATCTGCCACCAAACTTTCCTCCAGCGCAGGGGGTCTGTACCTCACTCCTATTTTTACTCTCTTACCCCCCCCTTGTTATCATGGTGACCCAAATCACCTCTGTGGTCCCTTCCGCCTCCTCCTATGCTAATGCATTTATTGACTATCAGTGCTACCCCCCCTCCCCTTCCCTACCTCTGTCCTTCCTGAACATAGTGTAACCCTCCAGGTTCAGGTCCCAGTCATGCCCTGTGGTGGCCCAGGTCTCAGTGACAGCTGCCACATCCACCGCTCCCTCAGCTAGCATCGCCTGGAGCTCAGGCATTTTACTGCCCAAGCTCCTGGCATTTAGCAAGACCACCCTCAACTCCTTCCCTATACTCCCATTTCCCCTGCTTGCGTTCCCATGGGGGCTCAGTCTTCCCCCGGTCTGCACCTTACCAGTCGGCCTTTTCCCATATATCTCCAGCTCCCTAGTGGGGTGGAGACAGAGTCCCTCCTTTATCGGACCCCCCCCCGACAGCCTCTTCTCCCATTCCTCCACTCTTCACAAGTTTAAACCCCACCGTTCACCAACAAATTTTCAGCTTAAGGATTTCCTTCCCCTCCAAATTGAGAAGGCGCCTATGCCTAGCATACAGCTCCTTATCCTCCCAGGTCTCCCCCAATCCCCCTTCAACCCATACCCTCTAGCTCCACACCACTCCCTTGAGCCACTGATTTATCTCCCTAATCTTCTTCTTGTTCTCCCCAATAGCCCTCGACACCGGCAGGATTTCCGAGAAGGAAATCGCACATCCTATGGCATGACAAACCCTGGCTAGCTCCCTGAACCTTGCCTGTATCTCCAGCTCACTATTTCCCTCCACGTCATTTGTACCAAAGTGGACCAGTATATCTGGGGAACCTCCACAATCCTTTGCCAGTTGATATACCTCATGCTAGGCCCTGTGCACCGTTAGTCCAGGGAAGCATTTTGTTCTAACTGGGCAGGCTTCCCCCTCCCTACCCCATTTGATATCCCTGATCATGGAAACACCCAACAGGAGCACTCTAGCCACCCCCTTTCCTCCATTCCCCCCCTTCCATGTCCCTCCTTGTCCTTTCTACCAGCCCCTCCACCCAGCCGGCGCCTTGCTCCTCCCCCATCTGGGTGCCACCTGCCACCCTCTCCTTATTGACCATGGCCACCCCTCCCCTCCGATCCTATGCCTCTCCTCCTCCTCCTGAGTATCCCTCTGTGCACCTCTACACCCCCCCATCACTGCTCGTGACTGGTCCTTCCACCCCATCTGCTAATCTTGCCTGCCTCGTCCTCCCTTCCTTCCCGTCTACATTCAGCCCCTCCTTGCCTGTCGAGGCCCCCCTCCCCCGACCCAAACCTTCCTCTCCATTTACTGCATCCTCCTTGTGCTTCTGGTCCTTCTCCTTGCCCTTTCCTCCCAACTGGTCCTTCTCCTTGCACTTTTCTCCCTCTACCCCCTCCTCCTCAACCTGCTCTGATCTCAGGTAGTGCTCATTTCTGGTGATCTGCCTCCAGTAATTCTAGCTTCAATGAGATCTAGTATCCCATTACATATGATGTGGCTGGTAAACAATTTAGAACATTTCAAAATGATTGGTACTGTAGCATCAATGAAATAACAGGTAAACGTGTTAAACAAGACTGGTTGCAGTACAGCATATTAGAAAAAGTTTATGTTCTGCATTCCATGTTTAGCGGAGGATTTTGGTCCAACCTGAAGTTGGAGAACTCAATCTCCAATAAATGAGAGATCCACGTGCCAAAGAGCCCGTGACTACCTCTGTCCCTGTATGTACTGTGGTCGAGCTGTGGGGCCTTTAAGTGAACCATGTCCACTGCTGGCATCGTTAATGACGTCAGGGGATAACTCAAATGTCAGAATTTTGGATAGAAGAACTGCTCCCCCATCTTGAATTTGAGCTGGTGCTTGTGTAGTTCCCGAATAGGAACCTGCCGATGGGTCTCTTGCTTGTTAATGCCTTTGAGATGTAGGAGGGGCCTGAACCCCCTATATATTTCTGCACCATGAAGAATAGAAAGCAACCCTTTTGTTGATCTCTGTGACTGCACTTTGTTCAAGGGTGCACTTCGCACAATATCCTTGGACTGTAGAGAGTTTGTTTTTGGATGAACCACCGTGAGAGAGAGGGAGGCCACGGTTGGGCTGTTGTAATGTATAGGGCCCACCCGACCGACTTGGCTTGGACCCTTTGCATGAGAAAATATGAAGGTCTGCCCCCTACCTGAGGATGGGAACAGCTAGCTTGAGACTACTTGTTGTTGATCCCTGTCACCCTCTCCACTAGAACATCCCTTTTGAGGTTACATTGACTATGTAAGGAGACCCGTACTCATTTTTCCCCGAAGTTGAGTTTGATCCTAGTTATAAGCTTGGCCATGAATTTTGCATCTGGGGTCTCTGGACTCTGAATTGCCCCTGCCCTGGACTGTGACATGCATTACCAAACACCTCCTGGTAGAGGACCCTGCCTGCTAGGGCCAAAGTCAGAGGTTGTGGCGAGCTGGGGATTGAGTATCGCCTCGTACAACCTGTTCTGACCGGTTTGTTGCATAAGCAAGGCCTCTACAGTCCTGTCCAAGGACTCACTGTTTGGTTCAGTTTGAAACAATGACTCACTGTTTGGTTCGGTTTGAAATAAGAGGGTTGCTTTTATGCCAGTTATAAGAGGGTTGCTTTTACTGCAGTTTTAGCCATTTTTCCCGTTGCTGCTTTCCGACCCTCAAATGCTTAAGATCTGCTGAGGCACTGTATAGGGGAGGAAGCTTAGACAGCTGCCACTCCTCCTTCGGCCATTTCCCTGATGGAGGAGGAGAAGGAAAAACTGCAGCTGGTTTGAAAGCAGACGACAGGTGAGAAGAAAAAATTACTCACCTTAGTAATGTTGTTTCTTCTAATGGAGTCTTGCTATATTATGACAATTGCAGTATGACAGCAGGTTAGAACTGCTCCGGAGGTGAAATAGTTAACTTCCATGCAAGGCATGGAATCTTGAGCGAGAGCTCGGTTAAGGAAGCTCTGTCTGCTTGCTTTCAAACCAAAACCGTCAGATCTTTACGAGCTAAAACTCACTAATGTTCTGTGTGGAAGTTGTAAACCTACACTAGCCAACTGGCTACTACCCTAACAAACACACTTGTTGGTCTCGAAAAAGACTCAAGTCAAGAGACCCAAAAATGAAATAAAAACACACTCACCCTAAGGAGGGTGAAGCAAAACAACAAAGTGGCAAGAAAAACAGAGTGCCAACACTGTGATGCCCACCCACAGCGCAAAAACAAGGTTCTGAGAGGGGCAGGCAGGGAGGGAGGTCATAATATAGCAAGACTCCATTAGAAGAAACAACATTACTAAGGTGAGTAATTTTTTCTTCAAACAACATGAAGTCTTGCTATATTATGACAATTGATACACAGCAGTACCCCTATGGAGGAGGGACAGAACCTACTTAGGGAATAGGCTCTGAAGGACAGCTGTGCCAAACTGAGCATCACTCCTAGCTTGAATGTCCAAGGAATAATGCTTGGTAAAAGTGTGTACTGTTTTCCAGGTAGCTGCTTGACATATCTCTAGAATAGGGATGTCCCTGGCAGTAGCCAGAGAAGCAGCTGTACCTCTGGTAGAGTGAGCCCTCAGGCCTGAGGGGGGAATCTTACCCAACTTTTCATAACAGAATTGGATACAAGAGAGGATCCACCTGGCAATGGATCTTTTAGTGGCAGGTTTCCCTTTCCCAACCTCACCATAAGTGAGGAACAGTTGGAGGGAGTCAAACCTGTGACCCTTGGTACGCTCTATGTAGTAGCTAAGGGCCCTCTTTACATCTAAGCTGTGCAGCCTTCTCTCACCAGAGGAAGAATGATCAGTGAAGTAAACAGGGAGAGAAATAGATTGATTAAGGTGGAAATCCGAAACCACTTTAGGCAGGAACTTCTTATTAGTCCGAAGGACTACCTTATCTCTGTGAAAGGAGATAAAGTCTGGCTCCACTGACAAAGCTTGTAATTCACTTATGCATCTGGCAGAGGTGATAGCTACCAGAAACACAGTTTTCCAAGTCAGGAACTTAAGCACAGCTGAAGACAAGGGCTCAAAAGGAGGTTGCATGAGTTGAGCAATGCAAACATTGAGGTCCCAGGCAGGGGCAGGGTCCCTGAATGGAGGGTTAGTGTGAAGCAAACCCTTAAAAAACCTGGTAAATACAGGGTGAGATGAAAGAGGAGAGGGTTTACCTGCTGAAAGAAAAACAGAGACAGCTGCCAAATGTACCTTCAGGGTAGCTGGTCTCAGCCCTAAAGTGTTTTGATGGACCATATAATCTAGGACTGTGGGCAAATCAGCCGTGTCTGGGGAAATATTATTTTCTGAGCACCATATGGAAAATCTTTTTCCATTTGGAGTTATCAGTAACCCTGGTAGAAGGCTTCCTAGAAGCCCTGAGTATATCCATTACACCTTGAGAGAGGTGTAGGCCAGCAAACTCTAGCTCTTCAAGAACCAGGCCTTGAGATTGAGAGACTTGAGATTCGGGTACCAAACCCTTCCCTGGGCACATGTTAACAGATTGTGGTTCTTGGGAAGGCACAGGGGGGGATGGACTGCCAAGGACAGGAGGAGAGGATACCAGGGCTGCCTGGCCCAAGACTAGCACTTTGAACAGGAGAGGGAAAGGAGGGAAGGCATAGAGGAACTTCCCCTCCCAGCTGAGGGCTAAGGCGTCCAGAAGGACTGAGCCCAAGACTGGGGGCCTGCAGCAAAAGAGAGGAAGTTGATGATTGTCTGGAGCTGCAAAGAGATCTATTTGCGGAGTGCCCCATTTGGCAAATACCACTCCCAGAACCAGGGGATCCAGGGACCACTCGTGATGGCCCTGAGAGATCCTGCTGAGAGCATCTGCCAGGACATTGTCTTTGCCTGGGAGATGAACTGCCAAAAGGGAGGTGTTCAGGGAGTACGCCAGAGACCACAACTTCATGACTTCGGTGCACAAGGCCGTAGACCGAGTGCCGCCCTGCTTGTTGATGTACCACATTGTAGTGGTGTTGTCTGTTCTGACCTGCACAGCCTTGTTCTGAACAGATTCTGAGAAAGCTTGAAGTGCTAGAAAAACTGCTCTGAGCTCCAACAGGTTGATGTAGAGTAGAGATTCCTGTGGGGACCACAGTCCCTGGGTAGTGAGGTTGCCCATGTGGGCCCCCCACCCCAAGAGGGATGCATCTGTAGTAAGGATTAATGAGTGAGGCTGAGTGACAAAGGGAACTCCTTGTCTCAGATTGCTCTGATCCTGCCACCACTGAAGGGCTTGGATCAGGGTTCGAGTAACTGCGATCAGTTTGGTAAGAGGATCCTTTCTTTGAGACCAAAAGGCCCTCAGATGGATCTGAATGTCTCTCATTTGAAACCTTGCTCCTTGCACTACTGCTGTGGAAGCAGCCATGTGCCCTAGGAGCTGCAGAAAATGCCTTGCTGGATGAGAGACCTGCAGGGTGAATGAAGAGGCCAGGGAGACCACGGCGTTTGCTCTGTCTAGAGGGAGGAAGGCCCTGGCTTCCTGGGTGTTCAGCTCTGCACCTATGAAGGTTAGGAGCTGGACAGGCTCCAGTACTGACTTTGAGAGATTCAGAAGGAAACCTAGTGACGTAAGCAGTTGCTGGGTTATCTGAAGATGTAGGTTGACCTGATCTGGGGATTGTCCTACAATGAGCCAATCGTTCAAATAAGGAAAGATGGAAATCCTTTGCCTTCTTAGGCAAGCTACTGCTACTGCCAGGCACTTGGTAAATACCCTTGGAGCCGAAGTAAGTCCGAAGGGCATTGCCCTGAACTGGTAATGGCCTGAGGGCAGCTGGAACCTGAGGTACTTTCAGTGGGAGCTTCTGATGAGAATATGAAAGTAGGCATCCTTGAAGTCCAGGGATGCTAGCCAGTCCCCTGGCCTTAGGGAAGGTAAAATGATTGCCAGAGTCACCATTTTGAACTTTGGTTTTAAAAGGTGCTTGTTTGGTATCTGAGATCCAGGATGGGCGCCATTCTCCTGTCTTTTTGGGGTAAGGAAGTACCTGGGTACAACCCTTGCCCTGGTGTGAGGGTGGAGCCCTTTCCACGCTCTGAGGCGAGGAGGGTGGAGACCTCTGACTCTAAGAGCAAGTGCCTCCGATGGAGATGCAGGAGGAAAGATCTGGCCCTCAGCTTCGGAAATTTTTTGAAGCTGAGGACCAGTCCCTGGCTTACTACTTCCAGGACCCACTTGTCTGATGTGAGAGACTTCCAGTCCTGGACAAAGTAAGCCAGCCTGCCCCTTACCGGTAGAGGAGAAGCAACCCTGGCTACCCCATCAGGGTGCCTGCTTGGCAGGGGCTTTGGGCTGAGGAGTCGAAGCAGGCCTGCTTGAACCCCTCCTGCCCCTTCCCCTAAAGAATCCCCTCTGGGTATAGGCGGAAGAGGAGGCTTGAGCCTGATAAAAAGGCCTATGAAAAGGCCTGCCTCTGCCCCTGGGGGGCTGCTTCTGAGGAGTGGCCTGCCTTTCCTTGGCCTGTGCACTCCGATAGGTGGTCCTGTATTCATCCATTTCTTCATATAATTCTCTGTTTGCTCCCCAAACAGAGAATTGCCAATCTCAGGAAAATCAATGGCTTTTGACTGGGTATCCTGTGACAATGTGGTGCATCTGAGCCAGGCCATTCTGAGAAGAGCCACAGAAGTAGCCATAACTCTAGAAGATACATCATTAGAGTCCACTGCAGCATGAAATTGCATTTTGATACCTCGATACCATCTAAGGCTACCTGTTCCAGATCCTGGCAAACTTGTCAGGAGTTGTTTGACTAGAGCCAGAACAGTATCCCATCTAGTTTCTGGTATCTGGCAGCATAAGCCATGTAATTTGCTTGTCTGAGCCCCAAAGATGCTGCCATGTACTGTTTCTTAGCCATAGCATCAATCTTCCTGGAGTCCTTTTCAGGAGGATGTGAAGCTAGGGGGATATTTGCCTTGTCACAAGCTGCAGCCTGCACGACACCCACATGGCTGCATTGCTGTGTGAGAAACTCTATGTCAGAACCTGATAAGGTATACCTTCTGTCCATCCTTTTATCCACAGGAGGTATAGAATGAGGAGTTTTTAAAACTTTTACTGTCTGTTTCCTGAAAGATTTATGAAGGGGAATAGACAGTCTCTTAGATTCTGGAATATCCATCATTTCCACATAATCAGGCTCTTCCTGATCATCCACAGCTTCCTCAACAGGAAGCTGAAGAGTTTCAGCAACCTTCTTGTAAAAAATAAAATGAGCAGGGGACTCAGAAAGCCAAGGGGGGGAACCCCTAAAGGTCTGTCTGGAGAGGTGTCAGGCTCAATAGGAGTGTCCAGATCTTCCAGACCATAATTACTCTCTTCATACTCTCCTTCCCCCATGGTTCATAAAATTCCTCAAAATCATAATCCTGAACCAATGGGAGTTGGTGAACCGAACGTCTCCCGGAAGGGGATGGTTCAGGAACCGGGGAAAGAGACTGGACAATTTGGATTGCTTTGGCTATCTCTTCAGCTGTTGGGGAAAGGGCTTTTTCCACAGCAGCAGACTTTCTAGTCCTTTTTGCAGGAACTGGCTCCCGAGCCAGCTCTTCGTTTGCCGAGGAAGTATGGCCCTGGTCAGAGGGCACTCCCTCAGGTTCGGTTGGCACCGAACCGGGCTGGCCATCCGGGTCAGCGGACTTTTTGGCCTCTCTTTCCCTGAGCCTACCAACTCTCTTTTCAACGGTGGCAGCAGGGAAATTCTTGCAAATCTGGCAATCTGAATCGAGGTGGTCAAATCCCAGGCAATAAACACAGGAGGTGTGAGGGTCAGCCTTGGCAAAGGCTTCCCCACAGACCTCACAGTGCTGAAACCCAGTGGGCCGGGTTTTTCTTTTGGGTTTCTCAGACATTATGCCAGCCTAACCAAAAACTTGCCCGTTTATGGCAATCCGTCAAGCTAAGACTCCCTATCGGGTTCCCAACCGTCACGGGTCGTGGAAAAAACCGTAAAGAAATCCGTTTCTTTTAGAACTGATAGGAACTGGGAACCACACTCTAAAAAAGGACTAGCAATTTAAAATGCAACCTAATCGGTTCAAACCGAACTGATAAATGTTTTACAAGTTCCACACAGAATTCGTATGTAAAACCTATCTATTACTTACGTTACCACAGACAGAGCTTGAACCGAATGGTTGCGGTTAAATAAAGACGAATTTTAACTTTTAAAACTGTTTTAAACCACGAAATGAACCGAGCAAAAGGAGAAATCTCTGGAGTGACTGTTCAGTGAGGCGGAGTAAAGAATCTGACGGTTTTGGTTTGAAAGCAAGAAGCAGACAGGCACCATGTGAGCTCAGCTCAGATTCCATGCCTGCATGGAAGTTAACTATTTCACCTCCGGAGCAGTTCTAACCTGCGGTCATACTGCAATTGTCATAATATAGCAAGACTTCATGTTGTTTGAAAACCTGTTCCTGTTGGCTGGCAGCCGCCAGGTGAGAACCAAGGGAAATCTTGACAGTGACCCCTATTTGGACAGAAATTTGGCCACTCGCTCCCCCTCCAGAATAGGATAAACTGGAGTCCTACGAGTGTCAGAAACGCCCCCTGCAACGCTTCAGGGTATGGTCTATATCTTATCTGAATATGGATGGTGAGAATATGGATGGTCCTTTTTCTTGTAACCTCTAGAGAGGTCCCATATATGGTGAACCCAGGTTATCCGTCGAAGCATACTTGATCCAGAACGAGGTCCTATTTAACTGTTTCATGAGGTATGTTGTCAGAGGGGGCTGCGGACTGCTGGGTCCCTCTGTAAGCTGTCGCTTAACATGACCCATGGGTGATGAGGCTGAGCCGAGGAGGGTCTTTTTCCGTCACATCTTCCCCACTTGTTTTGTCAGACGTTGCCCTCTGGACATTATAGGAGAAGCTACCCAGTCAAGGTAATTAGCAGCGGGTGAATACCAGCACTGCCCTTTTCTTCCCTGGGAAGGCTTGTGTGAGGCCATAATACCACAAGAGGCCCTACTTCCCTTTAATTCAGCTTACTCCCCCCTTCCTGATGCCATGCTGCTGAAGCGGGTATTAAATGTGCTGGCCCTTTAAGAACTGCACCAGTCCGGTAAAGGCTAACAGAGTTGCCCATGTGCTGTATTCCTTTTTCCAAGGGTTATTATTTTATTCTCACTTGAATATGCAGCGATCTGTAAGTCCTATGCAGCTGGGCTTACTTCTTGACGGTTGGGGTGGGGGGCACAGCATGGTGAGCAAAGGCTCTCCTCCCACGCTGTAGCACTCGTCCACGGAGTCGCTGAACAAGGACGAGCCACTAAGCCATGCTGCAGGTCTGCCATTGATGCACGGCTGAGGTAATCCGATTGCCAGCCGTCAACGGTTGCCTTGTATTTGAAAGTTTATGCCCCTTTCTGTGCACGTTGGAGTTCCTCATGCCCTGCAGCACTTCGTCGACGAGTTGCCCCTGACAAGCTACCGGCCCACCATCGACGAGTAGCTCAAATGGAATGCTGTCGATGGGGGGAAAAAAATACGGGGCTGCCAGCTGAAGGGAGTTGTAGTCTCCCTAAGTCCTTGTGCCGTTTGTTCCCTTGCGCGTACGTCCAAATGACTGGGGGGATAGATCCTTCGCAGACAGAAACTCAGGAAAACGAAAACACACCTTTCTGACTAGAACCTTATACAAATATACGGGGCTGGCCGCTGAGGGGAGATGTAGTCTCCCTAAATCCTTGTGCCGTTTACTCTTGCAGAGAATGGGTCAGAGAGCGCGGGAAATCAGCATCACGAAGAGATGGGTTCCGACCTCCTTAAGTTCAGGAGCACTCCGGTGCTGTTCTGACCCCCTGAAATAGATGCTGTGGGTTTCTGAGCGCTCTGGGTCCGTTCTGATGCCCCGAGACTCTAATCAGTCCGGTGCCTGATTTGATTCCCTGAAAACACACTTTTCACTGCACTAGGTAGCATTTCAGGCCCAGTGCAGAAAGTGCAGGGAAAAAACAACATAGTGAAATGGGGCCAGACTGTGCAGCTTGCAAGGCTGATACTGGCACCCACACTAGGATTCCAAAATACAGCAGTGATCTCCAATCTCCTCATTGAAAAAGAATTGCTTAATTTACAGTCTGCTATCTTCAGCTTATATCTAGCTTGAGAGTACAGATGGGTAACAGGTCCAGCTAGGTTTTACACATCACACAGTGTGCACTGATGTTTTTAAGACAACTTTACTGGTAAATTCTTGTCTATAATGCAGACATTGAAACTTCATGAGCCCTATAACAATCTTAGTTTGTCTTTAATCTGGATGGAGGTTGCCTTTCAGTAATCACATCCTTATACAAACTGTGACACTCATAGCTTGATTTAGGAGTTATCTGCTTCAGCAATGTTATCTTATGTCAAGTAAATTTATATGCAGTAGGATTCTTTGTATGTATGTTCCACCAAGCACTTTTGACCCAGGGTTCCTCCTGGCTGAAGGCAGTATGGTACTGTTAAACTTCTCTGACATCATCTTCTGTTTTTTTAAATGAGTATTTTAAACTAATGGAGATTTGTTTCTGTTTTTTTCTGCATTATCTAGCTGTTATAAGTATTGTATTTTCTAAACAACTGCCATGAGCTTCTGAAGAAGGACTGGTTGGTCCGAAAGCTAGAGCACTTTGTTCTTGTTGTTACATCTATGTTGGTCCATTAAAAGGTATCAAATCATTTGCTTCTGGATCTATTCTTGCAAGGACTAATACAGCAACTACTAAATCTAGATTTCATATAATATAAATAATCTTTCCCTGGTGTTCTAGAGGACTCCCACCCTGGCAGGCAGTGTCCCATCACCCTGCTCCCCCTGTCCTATCCCAGAAGAGCAACCAGCACAGCCCTCAGCTCTCCACCATGGTCAGCTACCAACTGAGCTGTCAAGGAGCATGTACTGTATGCAGTACATGCTTACTGATGACTGTCAATCAATAAGCATGTACTGTATACAGTACCCACTCACTGTCAGTTCAGTCGGGTGGCCCATGGTGGAGTGGAGGGCTGTGCTGTCACCATCTTGGGGATGGGACGGGGAGTGAGGGTGGTGGAGCAGTTCCTGCTGGAGTGGGGAGGGAGTCCACTAGACCACCAGGAAAGATAATTTAGGAGGGAGTCTGCTAGACCACCAGGGATGTGAATTAATTTATTAAAAAGGGGATTGGGGCTGGGGGGTGGCTAGCCACCAGGAATGCGAGTAATTTAAATAGGACAGGGATCGGGGCTGGGGGGGTCCACTAGACCACCAGGGATGAATTCATGTATTAAAGAAGGGATCAGAGTTGGGGGTTCCGGTTCTGCCCAGGGCCTTATTCCTATTTAACAACATTCCAATCAGTGTCCCATGTATAGTGTTTGCAGATTGGGAAAAGGCTATATCACGGTTCATTTGGGCGGGTCGTAGGCCTAGAATTAAGTTGGAAATTTTATCTAAGCCAAGAGGCTCAGGGGGCCTTGCTCTCCCAGATCTCCGTCGGCACTACCAGGCTGCGCAGCTCACACATGTTGTGGCTAGGCAGCTGGAGATAGCTGCGCCGCATTGGGCAGACATTGAGCAAGGAATCGTATATGACTCAGAATATTATGCTATCCTCTACCCAGACCATTTAACCTCCAGAATGTACAATAAATTAACCCCAGAGCTGCAACACAGAATGGTCGTCTGGAAACAGATTAAGAAACAATTTAGGATCTCCCCTTACATACCACTAATATGCCCTATGTCTGCCCTACCAGATTTCCAACCTAGGAAGATGGACCATGTATTTGGACTATGGAGCAGATATGGCTTGAAGTATCTGTTCCAAATTGTCACAGAGTGGAAATTTTGGTCATTCCAAAAAGTCCAGACAAAATTTCGGCTGCCTAGCTTGCATCATTATAGATATCTGCAGGTGCGACACTATTATGAAACATTACCAGCAGGGGTGCGTAACCCAGAGCAATGGCCACCATTGATCACCATACTGCAATCTATGCTTGCTAACCCAAGCCGTAACCATTTGGTGTCAGCCCTCTATCGGGCTTTAAGTTTGTGCCCCCTGGTAGACTCAGTAGATTTCCAAGGTAAGTGGCAGGAGGAATTGGGCTTCCGCATAGAAGATAAGCAATGGGAGCAGGCCTGCCGCCAGGCAGCCTACACCTCAAGCTCACATCAATGGAGGGAGTACGCATGGAAATTTCTAGTCCGGTACTTCAGAACTCCGGAGATCACAAGTCATTACACCCCAGGTCGTTCTGCCGCCTGCTGGCGTAACTGTGGGGAAAGTAAGGCACACCTCACTCATGTAATGTTCTCCTGTCCCAAATTTGAGCCATTTATTCGCTCAATAGAGACTGCCCTCCAAGAACTATTTGGTAAGCCCTTTCAAATGACCCCGTAAGCATTTATTTTACTAATACTTCCCGAAAACCTTAGGGATCGGGACACCCGTTACCTCCTTGCTATTTTACTAACAGCTGATAAGAAGGCTATAACCAAAAAATGGTTAACCCCTAGTACTCCCACAATGCTAGACTGGTGGGCAATCTCAAAGCAAGCCTACCACCTGGAGAAGATAACACATAGCCTAAATGGAAGGGAGGAGGGATTTAGAGTCAGATGGAGTAGATGGCTTTTGTACTATATGTTGAAGGACACAACCTTTGTGCCGTGAGAGAGGAGACTTCCCTCCCACCCCTCCCCTCATGTATAGTTGGGAGTGGTCTTGAGGGTGGTCCCCCTCAAGGGGCCCGGGAATGGGCTTGGAGAATTAACTGTGGTATTGTATTAATTTGGCTGTGCATCGTATGGAATGATCTCTTAAACTTCTGTCTGGCATTTAGGGCCTAATGTGCAGCAGGTATGGAAACTAAGGTATCCTGAACCTGGGCCAAGCTGAAGTTCCCCGGTTTAACTTGAACTTGAACTTTATCCCCCCTGGTATTTGCTTGTTAAGGCAAAGTGAACATTTTGTGTATTGCGAACATATGGAAATAAGTAAGTACCATCATTTGATTTTATGGTTTTTATGCTGGACACAATTGATTGTAAGTAAATGAAAAAATGAAATAAAGATGATATTTACAAAAAAAAAAAAAAAAGAGTTGGGGGGTCCGTTAGCCACCGGGGATGTGAGCACTTTAAATAGGATGGGAATTGTGGCGGTGGGGCCGCTAGCCACCAGGGATGAATTAATTTATTAAAAAAGGGATCGGGGCTGGTGGGCACTAGCCACCAGGGATGTGAGTTTATTTATTAAAAAGGGGATCAGGTCCAGCCCATCGGTGCAGCGGTTGGATTTCTGTCTGTGATGCTGGCGACCCGGGTTCAGGAACGGACTCGGGTCCCTGGAGGGCCGGCCAGGAGGAGAAGGAGGGACATCCGGGGCAGCTTGCCTTCTCTTATGAGGGTAGGGTGGGGTTAGGACCCAGTGCCTGCTGGCCCCTGCTGGAGGCCGGGAGCACAACAGGACTTTGGACCTCAGAGCACTAGGGGAATGGCAGATGTCGGCGTGCACCTTGACGTCTGTGGCACGCCACTCCCCCTCGGGGAGAAAAACCAGGAAACAGCTCCCTGTTTGGCCGGATGATGGTCTCTGGCTCCCGCTGCTGCCTAACCCCTTGACTGACCCACCTCAGTGACACCTGGTCCAATTAATAGTGCGCTGGCCTCCCCACCTGTGCCTTCCCTCTTGGAGGAGGGGGACCCATCCGGCGAAGGGATACGCTGGGTTACCTGGGGGGAGCCATAATATGAGGCAAGGGCTGGCTTCGAGTGTGCAGGCAGATGGAGGATCCAGGAGACCTGAAGGAGTGGTTGGACAGGGAGCGGCGGGGCGCAAAAAAAAAAGGGGGGGTCGAGGCTGGGGTGGAACCTCTAGCCACCTGGATGTCCTAGAGTGGCTCATGGCCACCCCGCAGCTTGCAGTAACCTATCCAGTTACACTGTCTGTCTGGCACATGACCATAGTTGCTGTAAGCTGTGGGACTTTGCCGCCGGGACCCTACCTGACAGAGAATTGGATGTAGGGTCCCTGGTGCACTGGCAATTGGCGCAAGCCACGTTGGTGTAGTTTGTGCAGAGTTTTGAGAATTTTGTCCACTGTATGCAACTTTTGCTAATAGTCCAAAAAGAACTGAGCATTTAAAAGAAGTGAGACAAGTGATGAACTTGGAGGCTGATGTCATAGGTCATCGGCAGCTAGTCTCTCTCTCTGCACAACACATTGGTATGCACACGCATATAGCCTGGAAGCTGTGAAAAATTCATATGTTACCCCCTTTTGCAAACTCTGGAGGAAAAGAGGCAGTGCCTTGCTGCTTGATCAGCTGCCTTGAAGCCCAGTACCGTAGGAAGGGTGGGGCAGGTGGGGCACCCGCCCCGGGCGCATGCCTCTGAGGGGCGCATTGGCAGCAGACAGTTTTCAAATCTGCTGTTGTTACTTTAAAAAACATTTTCTTTTTGCTAATGCAATAATTAATGCCTGCCAGTAGGGGTGCATCATCATCATCATCACCGCGGAAGGACCAGCAAGTCAGGGGGTCACATGGTCTGCTGTCTCTGGTAAGGAAAAAATCATGTGATGGGGTCCAGAGGCAGCATAAAAGCTACGTACCAGCGCGGGAGACTCGCAGTTGTAGTGAGGCGGACATACTCAGACGAACCACAGTGTATCACACTCCGTAGTCAGTCAGGAGGAGGGAGATAATAATTTACTAAAAATAAAATGAAAAAGGAAGTAGCAGGAGTGAGTTATTGAGGCGGGAGCGCCAAGCAGTGGGACGGTCAGCGTGCCATGTTGCGGTCTAAGTCTGAGAAGACTAAGAGTTCGGACTTCTGAGTAAGACTGAACATTGCACTGATTGAGGCTTCAGGTTTGAGCGGCGGTGACTTGACCCACTGACTTTGACTTGTAGTTGTAAGCACTGACTCAAGCAGCAGTCACAACACCAGCACAGTCACTCAGTCAGCTAATCTTATTCGGGGGTGTTAGACTGTAGACGAGTCGAGTGGTAGTAATGACTATCAGCTGTCTGCTCTGCTGGCACGGTTTTTATTTTTATTTTAGAATTCGAGTGATGATCATGATCCCTCCGTTATGGTTCTGCTCGCGCTTGCTCCTCCGACCGCCAGTCCACACAAGTCATTCATTCCCTAGTTGTTTTGGAGTAGCCCCGACACACGGCGGAGTAGTGACTGACTGGGTCTGGCTGAGCCGCCCGCGCCGTAGTCTCAGTATCTCTTCTACCTAGCTCTTTGTTTATGGGGGGGGGGGCAACCGCGGAGCAGGTGGTAGGCTGAGACTGCAGGAGACTCTCAGATGTCTATGAGGGCGCGATGAGGCGAGTGCAGACAGAAGTGCCACTGCCAGTTACAACTCTAGACTCAAGTCCACACTGTCTAAGTACCTCCTCCTGATTTTGACTCGACGGTGTTCTTGAATCTTCTCTCTTAGATGTTATTTTAATCATTTCCTTAAAAAATAACAAGGAATTTCCTTGTTACTTTTTATAACTGTAGACTTTCACTGTATTAGTGTATATAGTGCTTGCTTTTCAAAAGTGTCAGGTCTGTTATAACAATACTGTATTCCCTTGACACTTTAAAAAGCAAGCACTATATAAATGCATTTGTTATAAATTAAAGACGAAGTCTAGTGTTAGTGTACAATGATGCACAATGAAAAATGACAGGTTAATGAATGTTCTCCTAAGGTACAGCTGCTGCACATACAGTAGCTAGCAAATTGTTCAAGTTAACATGGAAACATAGAATTTGACGGCAGATAAAGACTGCATGGCCCACCTAGTGTGCCCATTTCCCTACCTAATGGATAAGCTGCAGATTCTAGTTAACCAACAGCCTACTTCCTCCTACCCCCCACTAAAATTACCTTATGTCTGTTCCATGCATTCTTGAATTCCCCCACTGTTTTTGACTCTACGACCTCCTCAGGAAGGCTGTTCCTGCATCTACAACCCTCTCTGTGAAAATACTTCCTCATATTACCTCTGAGCCGTCCCCTCTATGTTCAAATTGTGCCCCTTGTTCTTGCACATCTCTTTTTCTGAAAGATGCTGCCCTCTTGGATTTTGTTGATTCCCTTGAGGTATTTGAAAGTTTTTATCATGTCTCTCCTTTCCTCAGGGCTATACATATTAAGCGCCTTTCTATATGTCTTCTGGTGCAGACCCTGCACCATTTTGGTTGCCCTCCTCTGGACAGCCTCCACCCTGTCTATGTCTTTGTGGAGATGGGGTCTCCAGAACTGTACACAGTACTCCAGATGTGGTCTTACCAACTGTCTGTACAGAGGGCCAACAACTTCCAGTTTTCTACTAGTGACGCCTCTCCCTATGCATCCCAGTATCCCCCCAGCCCTCCTTACTGCCTTCTCACATTGCTGGCCCAGCTTTAGGTCATCTGATATGACTACCCCCAGGTCCCTTTCCATTTTTGTGTTGTTAGTATCTCACCCCCTTGTGTACTGTTCCCCTGGGTTTTTGTTTCCCATGTACATTACTTTGCACTTCTTTGCATTGAATCTAAGCTGCCATACATTTGACCATTCCTCCAACCTTGCCAAGTCCCTTTTAATCCTTTCCACCCCACCTTGCATTTCAACCCTGTTGCAGATCTTAGTGTCCTGTGCAAAGAGACATACTTTCCCTTCTAGTTCTTCTGTAAGGTCACTTATAAAGACATTAAAAAGGACTGACCCCAGTACTGAACCTTACGGTACCCCACTAGTAACACTGCTTTCTTCACTGTGGACTCCATTTACTATTACCGCTGTGTCCTGTTGTCCAGCCAGTGTTTTACCCAGGCTACCACCCTCGGACCCACTCCCAGGCTGGCTAATTTATTAATCTTTTGTGTGGGACTGTGTCAAATGCCTTGCTAAAGCCTGGGTAGGCCATGTCCACAGCCCCTCCCTGGTCTACTACTTTGGTCACCCAGTCAAAGAAATCAATTAGATTTGTCTGCCATGACCTTCCTGCTGTGAATCCATGCTGCCTTGGGTCCTGTGCCTCACTGGCATCTAGGTACTCAACAGTTCTTTCCTTCAGCAGTGATTCCATCATTTTCCCTACCACAGAGGTCAAACTGACAGGTCTGTAGTTTCCTGCCTCTGTCTTGCTCCCACTTTTGTGAAGGGGAATCACATCTGCCCTCCTCCAGTCCTCAGGTACCACACCATCCTCCCATGATTTATTAAAAAGGGTAGTCAGTGGAAAGCCAGGCCTGCATCCCACCTCCCGAGGTCCCCTCCTGCAGACCTGCACAAATTAATCCAGGTTGCAGTGGTACAGCAGCCCCACACCAGGCAGAAGCAGTGACTGACTGGGGCCCATCCACCCATGCCCTGTCTCTCAACTATCTAGGTCTTTTTGAAATATGGGCCAACTTCCAAGCCACGGCTGATAGGCTGTGAGTGGACTAGAGGGAGTTCTGAGTCATCTGTGAGGGTGGGTGAGGCAAGTGCAGTGTAGTGCCCCTCATTTAAGAGGGGAATGATCACTATTAACTAGAGGGCAGTCAAGTCAGAGGAAGGCTTAAGCAATAATAAAGTAATACACTTAATTGGCTTTGGCATGCAAGGCATTAGGGCTAGCCAGGCAGGAGGGCACTAGTCTAAAAATAATTGGCACAAGCACAGAAGCACTGTATGTAAGCACTGCACAAGCACAAAACTGACACACACGCACACCCCACTGTGCACTCTGTAATTTCCTTGCTAATGTAATACAAATGCCCTTCCCTTTGAGAGTGAGTCTACATGATTTCAAATTCAACTACTTTAGTCTCAACTAGTCTTGAGTCCAAGTTGTTTAAATGTAAATACATTAAATGTATTAAAGGAAAACTGTATTTTTATTACCCCAACAACAAATTACAGTGGTCAACATGGGGATATTTAAACTGCGAATAACTTCCTTATGACAGAGCTAGAAGGCTAAATAGTAAGTTTAAGTTAGCCTTCTTCTACACTAGTCCTTTCATAAGGAAGGAGATTATCCTACCCCCCATAATTACCAAGATACCACTATGACTGGGGGTGGAGTCCCCCAATGACAAAAATAGTATTTGCAATAAGGGACTGCCTGTTTAACTTCCCCGTACAACCCGCTGCAATAACTACAACTGGTACAACATCCTCCACAAATACCACAGTTGCCCTTGTTACATACTGTACATTCACAGCAATACGCCAATGCCTTTAGTTTTTTATGGTTTCTGGTCTTATGTTTTGTGATGTTGCATGATATTATTCTTTCTGTGGGGACACTCCGCCCCACACACAACATGGGTGCACTAATGAAGTTGTATTTTTTACCTGGGGGTGGGAGCTGGCGCACCCACAGAAAGAATATCACAGAATATTATAAAACATAAAGCAACCTCACAACTAAATAGGCAGTTCAATTATTGTGGATCCTCATTCTCTGCTGCCTGTTTGGCAGCCTGGCACATTGTTGTGCTCCAGCCAATTGTCAGTCAGTTGTAATTATTGCATTGCGTTGTACGGGGAGGTTAAACAAGCAGTCGTAGTGAAAAATGTAAAATTCTTCTATTTTGGTGGGGGGCTTCTTCCCCCCACACCCCCTGTCAATAATTATGAGTCCCCTCGTTGCTAGGTTTCAGCAATTGTTGAGGCAGTTGTACTTTGCAGCAGGAGCATGCCCAAAGCATAATCATGCCTCCACTGTAGTGTGTGGAGTTTCCAAAAAGTGCGCCATGGGTCCAACATCCTCCACAAATGCCCTGCAATTATACTGCATCCCAGCTGACTGGGGTCATGGGGAAAAATAGTATCATGTAAATTGTAATTATATTGTAAGTGGTGGGGGCTGGTGTATCATGTCAGGCAGACACTGCTGCTCACTCTTGCCCACTTTTTTTAACTTTAAGAAATAGCAGGCTTTGTACTCTGGGAGTTGAGTGGACAGGACAGCAGAATAATACTGTATGTAGTTGTATCTAGCTCAGCTGTCACCAGAGGCAGTGGGCTATCTGCCCCAGTCACAGAGAACCAGTCAGTCCAGTAGTCACTTCAGTGTAGAGTGGTGTCACCTGACTCCAGTAATTAAAACAGGCAGACTAGATAGATGGGCCCTTGTGGTCCTTATCTGCCATCAACTCTATGTTTCTATGTCAGTTATCTGACTGTTATCATCAGCCTGGAGGGTAGCAGCACCAGCGGTAGTACTTGTGGTGGGTGGTTGATGTCATTCTTGTTCAGCCACTCATCCACAACAATTACGGCTGCACACTCTATACCACCCACTCAGAGTCTCCTACATCTCATACTCCATGGGAGCAAAATATTCCCTCCCTGAAATCAGGGGTAGGGAACTGTAACAAAAGTATGTTTTTTTCTTTGAAAAAGACCCCAAAACTCACCACAGAGCATGCAAACCCCTCAGAACTTCTGGGGACCTTGTGGCCCCCAGACCCCGGGCTCTTTTCTTGGGGAGCAAACTTAGACTCTTGCCCAGGGCACCAAAATGCCTTCCTACGGCACTGTTGAAGCCACAAGTAAAAGCTGTGATTCTGAAAATGAAAAAAATTGATTTCATCATTTGCCTTTTTGTTCTCCAAAACATATTTTCTAAAATAAATACAGTCTCTGTGTGCCTGCAGTCTCCATCTATCCATATTGTCGTTGCTCTCAATCAGATAGAAATACTGAAAAGTATTGTCTCAGAAATGAGGTCAGATGAAAAATTAGAAAACATTTACACCACTTCCATGAAATTTGCAGAAAAAATGAATTTAAACTACACATCAACCCCAATGTTGCTTATTGTCTCCAACACATGCAAACGAGTGTAGCAGACAGTCAAAATAATAAGAAACAACTGAGACCAGACTTTTACTACAGCTTGATTGACACCATTACCAGTGCCCTTAATGAGAGATTTTCTGAAGTCCCCAATATTAAAGCACTATCCATTTTTACACCAAAATGATTTACTAATTCAGCAATTGAGGAAATAAAAGGTGCTGCTGCAGACATTTCAAGTACATACTAAAAATACCACCAATAGCTTACTCTGGATCAATGTCAGTTGGCTTCCATCTGTAGCCCCCCTTCCCCGGGACAAGGCTGAAAATAGGCTGAATTGTCTAGACCTCCTTTCCTGGTCAACAGAAACAAAATAAATAAAATACCCTCACATCAGTCTAAATCTTCTCATTTCAGAGTCGTGGCTGGTATGTAAAGTACCGAAGCTTAAAAATCTTGCATCACATCAGATCTGCAATTTCATTCACAAAAGTGGCTTAACTCAATCATATAAAGAGCTGTAGGTCAAGTATAATCTACGGTAATAATGTAGATATCAAAACACGGGAAGACTGGGTGGGCCAGACGGTCTTGATCTGCCATCATAATTCTATGTTTCTGTGTTTCTATATTCAAATTTTATGAAGAGCAGCACATACTTAAATATATTCACCATTACAGTGGAATCTTGTGAGTGTTCATTCTATAAAATGAAGAGCATCGAAGCATAACTGAAAAACACAATGCACAACGCACTACTCAAGGGCAACAATCCTTCAAATCTAGAGTCTCAAGTTGGTTTAACTCACTTCCGCCAGAAATTACCAACCTTGCCACTCTAGGCACTTTTAAACGCAATGTTCACCAACACCTCGTTGCCAGGGCCTCCTGTGATTGCTTCTAATTTAGTCTAGTCCTGCTCCCCCTCCTTCCCCTTTGTTGCCTCCTCTTCCCCCTTCACACTTTCTCCTCCCCTTTCCTATTCGCTTTCTCCCAGTTTCAACTAGCTTTGGAAGCTAAAAACTGATAAGGCGCCGGGGCCGAACGGTCTACATCCGAGGGTTATGAAGGAACTGGCGGAGTAGCTGGCAGCTCCACTGGCTGAACTCTTTAACACCTCTCTGCAGACAGGATGGGTGCCACAGGACTGGAGGGTGGCTTATATAGTGTCTATACATAAAGGGGGGTCTAGGGAGGAGATGAGGAATTATAGGCCTGTCAGTCCGACGTCTGTGGTAAGCAAAGTAATGGAGGGCTTTATCAAGGAGAGGCTTGGAAGGCAGTTGGAAAGGTTAGGACACCAGGATGATAAACAGTCTGGCTTCGTCCCGGGGAGATCGTGTCAGTCCAACCTCGTAGAGTTTTATGACTGAGTGACGGGGGCCTTGGATAGACATAGGCCGGTGGATGTCCTATACCTAGATTTCAGCAAGGCATTTGATTCAGTGCCCCATAATGGACTGATAGCAAAGATGGAGAAGATGGGGGTGGGAAGACAGGAGCTCAATGGGGTCGAAAATTGGCTTTCGGGGCATTTACAGAGGGTAATGGTGGGTGGTATACTCTCCTCCCCCAGGAAGGTAATCAGTGGGGTCCCTCAAGGTTCAGTATTGGGGCCACTCTTGTTCAATGCCTACGTCTCGGATATAGGGAGGGGGGTTAGGAATAGGTTGAGTCTCTTTGCGGACGATTCAAAACTGGGAGCACTGGTGGATTGGGAAGAAGTGAGGGAGACAGTCCAGGGGGCTCTGGATTCCCTGGAGGGGTGGTCAAGGAGGTGGGGACTGAACTTTAATGCTGGGAAATGTAAAGTACTTCATTTGGGGGTCAAAAACCCAGGCCATGTATACAACCGGGGTCATCACACTGCAAGCCACACTGGGAGAAAGGGATTTAGGGGTGGTGGTAGATGTCAAAATGAATAACTCTGAAAATTGTAGAAGAACTGCAGCCAAAGCAAACAGGATACTGGGCTGTATAGACACAGGAATTACATCCAGAAGGAGGGAGGTGATCCTCCCTCTATAAAATGCCTTGGTCAGGCCACAGCTCGAGTACTGTGTACAGTTCTGGAGACCTTATCTGAAGAAGGACATAGTGCTGCTGGAGAGAGTCCAGAGGAGAGCAACCAGGATGATTCAGGGCATGGAGGGGAGGCCTTATGAAGAGAGACTGGAAGAGCTTGGGCTTTACACACTGCAGTACAGGAGGGACAGAGGAGACATGATAGAGGTTTTCAAGTATGTAAAAGAAATAACCAGGAGTGGAACCAAGGAGCTGTTTAGGCTAAAGAAGGGGGAACAACCAGGGGCCACGAGTGGAAGCTGGAGGGGGGAAATTACAGGGGGGAGCATATGAAGCATTATTTCACTGAGAGGGTGGTGGAGGAGGGCACAGTGGAGGGCTTCAAGAAGGGGTGGGACAGGTACAAGGGGAAACTGAAACCAAAGAAGACCCTCTCGGGGGCTGGGGGGCTGGGAAGGCGAGCTGCCACTAGGTTGCTGGCTTTCGAGCAGACAAGACAGACCATTTGGCCTATTCTTCTGGCTTTTAGTATGTTAGTATATTGCTACTTTCTTGTCTGTATACATTTTCATGCTGCAGTGCACCCTGAGTCACATTAGGCAGAACAAACATTTGTCTTTATACAGTCTGATCACACATTGACTTTGGAATTGAGTTTGCCAAAATTAGGATGGGTTGCAACATGCCCTCCTTATGAATTTATGCCTGAAAAAATACCAAGATTGCATCACAGGTCATGGAAAACTTAAATTTGTTTTTTGCACTGGACAACTTAAAGGGCATGAAACAGTGGAACACTGCACATATGTACCTGTCTCATCCTAGTACCTGTGTAACTTTCTGTAAGCTGAAATTTGAGTTGATTCACTTATGTCACACATTCACTTGGCCACTGAGTTGATGGCTAGCAACTTGTTACACATCATGATTTTAGTTAGAAAAATGCTCAAGGTCTTGTCACTTTTCTTAATCTCCTCTGCTATCCTCAATTCTGTTTGTGGCTTGGCCTTTCTTACCTTTCTGCTAGCCTTTTTTAGCTTTTCCAGGTAGTTCACCCTATCTTCCTCCCACTGGGTCTTCCTGTATGTCTTAAAGGAAGCATTTTTCTCCCTCACGGCACTGCCAGCCTCCACTAAGAACCAGAGTGGATTTTTGTGTTTTTTTTTTTTTTTACCCTTCTGTTTCAGAGAGGTGTTGGTGACTTCCTGAACTCCATCTAAAATTATGAACCACTTTTCTTACACTCCCATGGTAGCCTTGAGCATAGCCAGGTGCTCTTCCAGATTTGTGCCCATTTTGGTGAAGTCAGCGTTTTTGAAGTGCACTATACTGTATGTATCTTTGTGTTCACAACTTCATTTTCCATGTCAACTTGATTCCATACTAACTGGCGATCACTCTTTTCCCGGCGCTCAGCCAGACTGATGCCCCTGACATGGTCACAGTTCATCAGAACTGAGTCCAAGATGGCCCGCTCGCCAGTAGGCTCCATCAGCATTCGTAATAAGAAGCCATCTTGGACTGCATCCAAGAGTGACTGACTTCTGCTGCTTTTGGCATGAAGGATACTCCAATCAATATCCAGTAGGTTGAAGTTACCCACTATCACCACATTCCCCTACTCTAAAGACTTTCTGATCTAGCAACTCAATTCCTGGTCTGTGGTTTCACTCTGATTTGGTGACCTATACACCACCCCTATCCTTATTCTTTTCCCTGACCCTGACTGAATTGATACCTAGATTGATTCAGTACCAACCCACACCCATATCTTCCCTCATGGTTGTGATCCCTTCCTTAATGTAAAGCACCACCCCCTTTCCCTGTCCTTCCTGTAGAGAATAAACCCCGGAATAGGGAGATCCCAGTCATGGTTTGTGATTGCCCAGTTCTCAGTGCCCACCACCAACTCCATGCAGCACTTCATCACCATGGCCTGGAGGTCATCTATCTTCTTCCCCAGGCTCCTGGCACTGATAGACATTACACTCCAGGATGCCTGTCTTCCCCCTTCCTCCCCATCCTATTATTTCTCCACTTCTTCGGCTGATTCATTGAACTCTCCCTTTCCCAGAGCTCACCATTCTCTTGCCCTCTACTTGTCTGCCTCCCTTCCCCTCAACCTCATCTCCTCTTTCCATACTGCTTTCACATCCCCACCCTTCATGCCCTTACCTCACGAGACACCACTACCTGATATGCCTATAACCAGGAAGGAGGTCTGCTGGCCCCCTTCTTGAGAAAACTGGGTACTGTACTCCATAGTAGCCCACATTGTACAAAGGGATTCATACCTCTCAAATGTCCTTGTTTAGGAGGGACACCTCCTCATTTTATCTCTCAACCCCCATGTCTACAAAGAGTGCTCTCCCACAATGTACAGCGGGGGGGTCATGCCATTCACCAGTCCAGCATTATGATGGACATCCCCCATTTTACCACTCAGAACCCTCTCTGTCCCATATGGAGAGGGTGCTGCTGTCCCACACTGTACATCAAGATTCATAACTCAACTGTCCCACAAGAGAGATGTCCCTCATTTTACCTCTCAGAACCCTCTCTATTCCATGCTGAGTGACTGTTTTCCCATTTGGTACATGGGGGTTCCTAACTTTTTTAAAAATTCTGTTGCTGTCCCTAGAAATTCTGGGTAGACATTTTTCTGCCCAAAAAGGTGCCTTGAAATTTGCAAGACCAATCAAATTGCATGTGAAAATGTAAAAATTCATCCCAGAAATGTCAATCAAGACAAGCTAAGAAACCCATGGGAAAGGACTAGATGGTTTGGCCCACTGTGTTGGTGGGATACATAACCCAATAAGGCAGTACCAGCTGATCCTGTAATAACCTTCAAGCTGCTGGTGCCTTTACCTGAGTACAAGTTAATTAGCTACTCCCCCTCTCACACCCCCGGCCAAATATGTATACTCCTCATTACTAACTAGCATGCAATCACCACAATCACAAAACATCCCCAGCTCCCATTGATAGCTATCAAGTACTCTTCCTGTGCCAACCCTCAGCAGCAGCTTTTCTGCTCAGTAAAAACCAACTCTCCTAAACACCTGTAATAAATCTATCCATATAATCCCGACTCTCTTCTCCAAGGTCGCTGACCCATAACCAGTTTAGAGCCCTACATAACCACATTATAATGGCTTTGCACAAGACTAGCCTATTCTTCCTCCTTGCCTCCTACCTACTCACTTCGGCCCTCCCGGCCCTGTACCTTAGCTGTAACTCCCAAACCCCACCTGCTTCTCATGGCACTCTAGCAATCCCCTCCTATCCTCACCCTAACACCCACTCAGAAACCCCACCGTCCGCCTCTCCCTTGGTATCCTGCCTCCCCAGATGCTAACACCCGCATCACTCTGTCAGCTTTTCTTCATTCAATTCCCCTATGTCCCTGTTCCTGACTGTACCCTTATTCTGTCATTATTACCTCCTCAGAAATACCATCTAGAGTAGCCTTGTAACCCTCACCCCTGCCCTGGGCCTCTACTTATACTGTATATTGGGCGCTTTTTAATCTGATGTACCCATCGACTGTTATATCTATTCATGTATACTCTCATATATACTTTGTATGATGTGTTACCAGTTTAGATCCCTGACCCATATCCCAACTGTCTTCTTTACTGTATATGCCTCTTGTTGTTAATTACTGTGTGTGTATATATATATTTGTAACACGGCTCACCGCAGACCACCAGAATGGAGCCTCCCGATTTGCGGAAGTGGCACAGCTGACTGAAACCGAGCAGGTATTAACCCACAGGTAACGCCCGCTCGGTCAGTACCAGCTGTCGCCATGGAGGCACCAGAGGGTAGCCACCCACCTCGTCATCACCGTGAGCACCCACCCGTGGTGCTGGAGAGTCGCCAACCACAGCCGGAATCATTGAGCCTTCCAGTGTCCCGAGTCCCAGCACCGAGCCCACCGCTGCGATGTCAGCAACTGCCACCCGAGCACAGCGATCGTTGACGAGTGCTCCACCGACCGATGTTAGTAGTTGACCTGTGTCCTGTGACTGTAAGTTAAATAAACAGCCTTTGCTCCACGATCTGTCTCCGTCTCCTCTGTCCGTGGGGCTCCGCCCAACCATGGGGCCGCGGTGGTGATGCGGTATGGGCTCGTCACCACATAGCGAGCCTATGTTGCAAGCACATTAATCACCTTCAGCGTCGGGCTCTGCCAGTGATTAATGCCAGCTGAAGCAGTTGGACCCTCGGGCTGCGCCCTCGGCACCAACCCCCCCCCCAGCGGGCATTAATCCACCGGCAGAGCCCTCCTCTGTCGGTGATTAATACATATATATATATTTTTTTTAATATTGTATTTATTCCTGTCTTGTATATTGTTCACTGTATCTTTCTGATCTGTTTTATCCTGTATACCCCAGGTCCACCTCGAAAATGAGTTATGTTCAACAGTGATCGCCTGGTTAAATAAAGATTTTGACTGACTGACTGAGCTGTCAGACCAGCCCGTACAGACATCTTGCTCACCAGGAGACAAACTCCCTGCTGCTTACTGTTTCCTTCTCCTCCTCGCTAGAGATATCGAGACCCAACCCGCCCCAGCCAGTCCTCAATCACTACGCTCCCATAAAGAACAATGCCCCACATAAACATCCGCAGCCTTCTGTCTAAAATAGACCAACTATCCCGCTGGATGACCATGCAATCTCCTGACATTCTATGCCTGACTGAAACCTGTCTCTCCGCTAAGACCCCTGACTCCTCCCTGAATCTTCCAAACTACACTCTGCTCAGAAAGGACTGTGGCAAAAGAGGTGGAGGTGTTGACATCTACTCAAAACTACCTCTCTCGTGCTTGGTCACTTTCAAGGAAACTCGACCACACTCCCATGAAATCCCCCTGGCCCAACTCACTCTCCCTGCCTCTCTCCCTTTATTTATCGGGGTACTTTATGCCTCACCCCATCTCGCACAGACTCTCTAGTCTCCACTCTAGCTACCCTACCTGACCTGACCTCCGAAGGGGAACTAGCCCTGCTAGACGATTTCAAGCTGGATTGTCTTGCCCCTCCTCAAATGTTCACACTTTCAAAATAGAGTCCCTTAATCTAACTCAAGTACTTAAAGAACCCACCCGCTGCAACCCTTACTCCCAAAACCACAGCCTACTAGCCTGGATCCTCGCTTCCCATCCGCACAGGGTAACCTCCTCCAGCATCCTTGCAAATGCACTAAGTGACTGTTGCATCACATACTGTATCAGAAAAACTCGCATGCCCAAGTCTGCTCTCAAATACATCAACACTCACTCCCTGCATGCATGGACACTGAATCCCTGATAACTAGCCTTAGCCATGCTGACTGGCACCAGGTGTATTCTGCCCCAGTGTCGATGCCACCCTCACTAGCTTCCTGCACATATTCGCTAAGATCTGGGACTCCCATGCCCCTCAAAAAAAGCTCAGGGTAGAAAAAGCACCACCATCAATGTATCTCTGCCCCTATCCTTGCTAAATGCAAGGCCAGGGACAAAGCCTGGTCTGCTTCCAAATCCCTCCCAAACCCTGCAAACAGGCAAGCCTACAACACCCTCTGCAATGCATGCACAAAGGCCATAAGGCAGGCAAAAGCGGATTATTTCAACTCGCAACTGGCTCATGCCAACCCCTCCAAATTCTGGAATGTCAGATACTCACTCCTGGATCCTCCAACACAACCTAGTTCCCCGGCCTTCATGCAACATGGCCAGCCTATTACTGATCCCAGCAGCACTGCTGAAATCCTAAACACATTCTCCACACCATGTGCCATGCCTCATGGCCCTCCCCAGACCTCCACCCTCACCGCCACCCCCCGCCAAAAGTTTCAAATTCTCACCCATTTCTGAAAAAGACGTCCTCACCGCTCTCCACACTTTAAACACCAGTGAATCCAGCCCAGACGGGATCCACCCCAAGCTCTTGCAGATTTCGGCTCCTGCAATCACAAAGCTTCTCTCCCATCTATTCAACCTCTCCTTCTCTACAGGCACAGTCCCCCATGCCTGTAAAGTCACCTCCGTTGTTCCCCTCCACAAAGGCAGTGACCCCTCTATGACAGGCTATTGGAATATCTAACCACAAACAATCTCGTATCCCCCCCACCAGACAGGTTTTAGGAAACAGAACTCCACTGTCTCCTCCCTTCTGAGAGTCATCAACCACATCCATATGGCCTCTGACCAAGGCCTGCTAACCGCCATTGTGTTTGTCAATCTGGCAAAAGCCTTTTATTCCATGTCCCACCCTCTCCTCATATCTAAACTTGAAGTAGCAGAACTAGCTCCTATCACTGTACAGTGGTTCAACTCATACTTTTCCAATAGGTTTCAGTCAGTCAGAATCTCTGACGTCTCATCTGCTCCCCTCCCCATCCTAGCTGGAGTGCCACACAGTTCTGTCCTTGGCCCCATCCTCTTCTCCCTCTTCATAAATGACCTTCCTTCCTCTTGCACTAATTCCAGCATACACATGCATGCGGATGACACTATCCTCTTTACCTCAGGTCCATCAACTCACAAAATCCAAGTCACGCTCTAATGTGATTTCTATAATATTCAGCTATGGTTTGAACGAAACCAACTAAAATTAAACAATTTTAAAACAGTTTCCATGGTATTTGGCTCTGCAAAAAAACTTAGAAGATCCTCCTCCCCATCCCATCACCTCCCTGGATGGTACCCCACTTGACCAGGTCACTAAATACAAATACCTGGCTGTTTGATTTGATCCCTATCTATCTTTTTTGTCTCACATAGATGCAACTGTCATTAAACTTTGTCCCAAGTTAGGTATGCTATACCGGCACCGAGATTCCCTCCCGCTTCCTGCCAGACATCAAATCGTAACTAAAATTATCCTCCCCATCTTCGACTACGCGGACGTGGTCTATTGCACCACCCCTGCTACCACCCTATCCAAGCTTGATACCCTCCTAAACTCCTTCTGTCACTTCACAGCCAACTCACTCTTTAGAATCCATCACTGTGATCTATACTCCCTCCTTGGGTTAGCCCTGCTGTCCCACAGGCGTTATATCCACTCCCTCAACCTAATATCCAAATTCTGGTTCAACATCCTACCCTTCTACCTGTTGGACTGTCTCTCCCTCCCTCACTTGTGATTCCCCTTATGAACTGAGACACAGAAACGAACGCTCCTTTAGCATCCCTCGATTATCCTCCTTATCTGGCCTAGCCGCTTTCTCCTACCAACTCCCCAGTCTGTGAAACAAACTAGCCCCCTCCATCATGAGCTCCTCCTCTTACTTCACATGCAAGCAACAACTTCGCTGCCTTCCACCTCCCCCCTGCCTCTGCCCCAGATGACTCTCTCTACACTCCTCAATCTACCGCGACCACAACCTGCTTAACACTTTCTTTTCTATGTTCTCAGTGAGCGCACTTACTCCTTGTAGCTTTCACATCGTATTGTCTCCTAGTCCAGAAATGGAGCAGGAAATGATATTGTTTATTGTGTACTGTGAAACCAATAGCCTATCTTGTCTCAAGCCACTCTATTATGATCAATACACTGTATAATCTGTTCATGGAACTCTTGCTGTAAAATGTGTATTTGTACAAACTGCATGTTCTCCCACTCCCCTCCCCCCAGGTTGCACCTGGAATTCAGCCTTGGCTCAGTGTGCCTTTCCCAGTTGCCAATTGTTTAAATAAAAAAAAATTAAAATAAAAAAGCTCAGATGTGACAAGTACTTAGAAGGAAAAGGGGCAACATGGGACTCCCAATGATCCAGAGGTAGTGTAATGCGCTCTGTTACAGGTAAGCCAGGTTTGGGGGCAAGCATAGGTCATTAAAAAATGGGCAGCCACTATAGGGGGTGCTGCTGGTGCCAACTCCTATGAGCATGAGGGGGGCTGCATTCCACAGCTTCCGCAAACCCTGAAGTGTACTGAGGCAGGTTTAGAGTCCTGTACAGGAGATTCTGTGTGCTTGTGAGTCAGACAGTGATAATGAGTAAGTTGGGAGGAAGAAATATCAGGAGGAACAAACGCTCCGCCTGTTGAATGATGGTTTCCAGTAATCACGGGCCCTACAAAACTCAAAGAAGTCCTATGGACCCCCCTGTATAATGACTTGGGGGTGTGGTGGAAACAAGGAAACTCCCAATTTGCCTGTGGTGCACCAGCTTGGAGCAGCCAGCTCCAAGCACACAAAAAGAGTACACAAGCAGGGCACACAAATGGAAAACTCACTAGGCAAATAATAAAGTTTATTAAGTAAGGAATAAGGCATGACAGAGGGGAGATTATGCTGTGTTTAGGTACCAAGTGGTGGGTTGGATTCCAGAACCCAAGCGGAAAGGGACTTCAACAACCGCTAAGTACATTAACTAGCATAGTCACCCCCAATGGAATTGCCTTATTCCACTTATAAAAATGGGTTCACAAGTTCTCTCAGTCTCTGTATACTGTGCACAGTGTATAGAGTTAGGGAGTTGGGGAAGGGCACTTTTGATATCCCTGGAGTGCACAGTATGTAGAAAGCTGTGAGGTAGCAGGTACAGAGGCCTATTTGTAATACATGTTTCTCCAACTCTACTCACAATTTTGCTGGCAGGAGGGTAATGCTGGCAGGCAGTAGTGTTAGTGGGCACTCTAGAGCATCACAGTTTTACTGGCAGGCAGTCATGCTGCCGGGCACTCTGGCATGCGATCATGCTGGTGGGAACTCTAGAGTGATTACATTGCCGATCACATTTGTGTAGTGCTGGTCAATGTCCAAGTTGGTTGTCCCTTGTAGATCTGTTCCTGTTCCTGTGCAGTGCTGGGTTTGATTCAGCCATGCAGTTGTGATGTGCTGCTGCTGTGCTGGCCAGCATGCTCTACCACTGGCAGGCAGGGCTGGCGCATCATGGGGGGACTGTGGGTTCAGTTGTGCCAGTAGTTCAGCACTAGTTGGGTGCATTTGCAGGCACTGTAATCACATCCAGAAGGTGGTGATTCCATTGGAAGCTGGTGATCTTCCTGGCAGCAACAGGTCATTTTTTTCAGATAATGTAGCCTTGTCTTGTTCTCTTTCAGGGGTCTGTGGTATTTTAATGTAGTCCCATGTAATGAGTTCTGACTAGTGGGGAGCCAGAACTGAGCAATACTCATTTAATAAAACAGAATTTGTCAGAGAAAGAAGATGTCACATAAGACACAGAGTGGCAGATCATGTGAATTCAGTGCCTGCAAAGGCACCTACCCCTTTACTCTTTATGAGACTGTGCAGAGGGGTAAAAACTGCATCATGCGAGAAGTGAGCACATTGTCACATTGTATGCAGAATGAAGAAACCATACTTTTCACAAGCAGACTCCTGAAGAAGCCCTAGAATGAATGGGGAAACATTGGGGCAACCCACTGAAAATATTAATATAAAGTGTTTGGTGTATTACAACTTGAATATCAGTGGTTTATTCCACCCCCCCCCCCCAGCACACTTCTGAAGAGTGTGATGTATATTCCCAGTGAGCTGGTGGGAGGGAGGAACTCAAACAGTGGTCTTTTCTGTTTCCTACTTGCAGATGCTTGAATCCTTGCCCCCCCCCCCCATTTCAATCCTGTTCCACTCTTTTCCTCAAGATCACTCTCCAACTGATAGACTCAGTATCACTAACCAACAGCAGCAGGCGGTGAAGGTTGCCTCAAGTGTCCTTGAGGAAACTTCTTGCCGACTGCTTGTAAATTGATCCCCTTCTCACTTCCTGAACCCCCCCACCCCCGAGTATGAGGCTGCAGAGTGACAGCAGTGCCTGGAATAAGGTTAACAAGTGTTCTAACTTTTCTGGGTCGGCATTCTGTTACTTAAAAAAAGATGCAACAGGACATTAATAGCTAAGGAGTGTGTGTGCCTCTGTGGGGACAGACTGTATGCAACATTATTAAACACTGCATGCCACTTTTCATGTCTGGGGTACAATATTACGTCTCTATACTCCCCCACATACGAAACATTATAGTGGCCTGAAAAGCTGTTTTTTGAATTACTATTTTCCCATCTCTAGCCCAGCAGTTACCAGCCAGGCAACTGCCCAGCCCCTTCTCCAATTCCAGTCCCCAGGAATCTCTACTTACCTGCCCCATGGGGAAAGACCCTCCAATGTAGGGTCATGGGGATGTGAGATAATCCCCCCCCTCCCGACTGTATCAAACCAGATTTGGTGGCAACAGGCTTCCTTCATGCTAGGAGGGCTTCACAAAACCTAGGCATAAGGGCATCATTCTGTAGCTTGCTGGAGGAGTTTTATCTGCTTTTATTCAAACAACATGAAGTCTTGCTGTATTCTAACATTATGCAGTTAGCCCCAGCACTTCAACTGCTCCAGAGAGGAAAGAGTTAACTCTATGCCAGCGCATAGAACGTTGGGTCGAGCTCGGTTCAAACCTCTGTCTGCTGCGCTTCAATGTATAACTGTCAGATTTCCTCCGCCTAACTGAACAGTCGCTCCAGAGATACCTCCTTCGCTTGTTGGTTTGGTCTCAGTAAAACGTCGGTTTGAAACCGTAATTTTCTTTTTTTTTCTCTTTCGGTTCAGATCCCTGTCTGCGGTACAGTAAGTGTTGTAGGTAGTGGACATTAGTTTATTTTCTGTATTGTGTGGCAATTGTACAGTTTTTTCAATCAGTCTGGTTTGGAACCGACTGTTTTGATTCAATTTATTCTTTAGTCTTTATTTGTTTAATGTGAGGTTTAAAAAAAAAATGTATTTTTAGACGTTTTTTTCCACAGCCCGTAACACGGTTGGTAACCGATAGGGGGTTTTGCCTGGCTTTAAAGTTGCTAAAGGGTAAGTGGTTAGGATGGCTACGTCTGAGAAACCCAAAAGAAAAACCGGGCCCACTGGGTTTCAGCACTGTAGTCAGTGTGGGGATGCCTTTGCTAAGGCAGACCCTCACACCACCTGTGTATATTGTCTGGGGTTTGACCACCTCGATCCAGACTGCCAAATATGTAAAACTTTTCTGAAGGCCACTCTGGACAAGAGATTGGGTAGGCTTAGGAAAAAGGAGGCCGAGAAGTCTGTTGATCCGGGTGGCCAGCCCGGTTCACTTCCGACCGAACCTGAGGGAGTGCCCACTGACCTGGGCGATACTTCCTCGAGCAAAAGGAGAGCCGATCCTGAGGGGTCAGTTCCAGCAAAAAGAAAGAAGAAATCGGCTGGTTCGGATCCAGAACCATTACGTCCAACCACCGAAGAGATAGCCAGGGCGATTAGCATTGTGGAATCGCTCTGTTCAGTTCCGGCCGATCCAGTGCCTCCTGGTAGGTGCTTGGTTCGGTCGGTTCCTCCAGTTCCGGAATATTGCCCAGATGATTATTATGAACTGGGTTTGGAAGGGGAAGAAGAATACGACAACGATGACAATGATGGTGTGGAAGGTCTGGATAAGCCCACTGAACCGGACATCTCCCCAGACAGACCTTCCAATGTTTCCCCTCCTAGGCTTTCTGAGTCCCCTTCCCACTATTTTTTTTTTACAAAAAAGTGGCAGAGACCCTTCGGCTCCCTCTGGTTGAAGCTGTTGAGGAACAAGAGGAGCCTGACTACGTAGAAATGATGGACATCCCAGAGTCCAAGAGACTGTCTATTCCCCATTCATAAATCTTTTGGGAGACAGACACAAAAAATTCTTCAGACACTAAATTTGTTACCTCCTGTGGACAAGAGAATGGACAGGAGGTATATGCTGTCAGGCTCAGGTACAGAGTACTTGTTCCAACAGTGCAGCCATGTTGGGGTAGTGCAGGCTGCAGCCTGTGAAAAGGCTAATATACCCTTGGCTTCACACCGCCAGATAAAGACTCTAGGAAGGTGGATGCTATGGTCAAGAAACAGTACCTGGCGTCCTCCTTGGGACTCAGGCAGGCAAACTATATGGCCTACATAGCCAGATACCAGAAGTCCAGGTGGGATATGGTTCTGGAACTGGCTAAACAGGCTTCCCCCCAGCTAGCCACGGAGGTGGCTGCTGATTGGACTGAGGCATCCAAAGTCCAATTTCATGCTGCTGTGGACTCTAATAATGTGTCATCACGAGTCATGGCTACATCTGTGTCTCTTCGGAGATTTGCTTGGCTCAGATGTACTAGCCTCTCAGAGGACACCCAGGCTAAGGCCATGGATTTCCCTGTGGTGGGTAATTCTTTGTTTGCGGAGCAGACAGAGAATTACATGAAAAAGATGGGTGAATACAGGAACACCTACAGGAGTACACAGGCCAAGGAAAGGCAGGCAACTCCTCAGAGGCAGAAGTCTAGGGGTAGGGGCAGGCCTTTTCACAGGTCTTTCTACCAGGCACAGGTCTCCTCTCCTTTTCCTCAGAGGGGGTTCTTCAGAGGGAGAAGCAGAAGGGGGATGAGCAGGACTGCATCTTCCTCTCAGTCCAAGGCTCCTGCCAAGCAGATCCCTGATGTGTCAGCCTGGGCAACTCCCCTTTTCCAGTAAGAGGCAGGCTGGCTTACTACTTCCAGGCCTGGAAGACTGTTACCTCAGACAAGTGGGTCCTGGAGGTAGTAAGCCAGGGACTGGCTCTCAGCTTCAAAAAATTTCCAAAGCTCAGGGTCAGGTCTTTTCCACCTGCAAACGTCTCCGAAACCATTGCCCTAGAGGCAGAGGTTTCCTCTCTGCTGGCTCTCAGAGCCATAGAGAGAGAATTCCTACTCCACACAGGGGCAAGGGTCTGTACTCCAGATACTTCCTTACCCCGAAAAAGACAGGGAAGTGGCGGCCCATCCTAGACCTAAGATACTTAAACAAGCACCTAGTCAAGCCAAAATTCAGAATGGTGACTCTGGGAGTAATTCTTCCCTCTCTGAGGCCAGGAGATTGGTTAGCCTCCCTGGACCTCAAAGATGCCCACTTTCACATTCCCATCAGGTGCTCCCACAGAAAGTACCTCAGGTTCGAACTGCCTTCAGGCCATTATCAGTTCAGAGCAATGCCCTTCGGACTAAGATCAGCACCAAGGGTGTTCACAGAATGCCTAGCAGTAGTAGTGGCCTTTCTAAGAAGACAAAACATTTCCATTTTTCCATACCTGGATGACTGGCTCATTGTGGGGCAGTCTCCAGACCAAGTCAAGTCAAACCTGCAAGTGACCCAACAATTGCTCACTTCTCTGGGATTCCTCCTCAATCTTCTAAAGTCAGTTCTCGAACCAGTGCAACTTCTTACTTTCATAGGGATAGAGCTGGACACAGTCCAAGCAAAAGGTTTTCTTCCTCTAGCAAGGGAAAAGGCCCTTACAGACCTGGCTTCTTCTTTCCGCCTTCTGGTGTCTCGACCAGCAAGGCATTTTCTTCAGCTTCTGGGCCACATGGCAGCTTCCACTGCGGTGGAACAGGGAGCCAGATTTCAGATGAGGGACATTCAGTTCCATCTGAGGTCCTTTTGGTCTCAGAAAAAAGATCCTCTAACCAAACTGATTCCAGTGACTCAGACTCTGATCCAGGCTCTCCAGTGGTGGTTGGATCAGGACAACCTCAGACAAGGAGTCCCATTCATCACCCAGACTCATTCTGTGGTATTAACCACAGATGCTTCTCTCCTGGGATGGGGAGCTCACTTGGGAGCCCTCACAGCACAGGGAGTTTGGTCCCCTCAGGAATCTCTACTTCATATCAACCTTCTGGAGCTCAGGGCAGTGTACCTGGCTCTTCAAGCCTTCTCGGACCGAGTACAGAACAAGGTGGTTCAGGTCAGGACAGACACCACCACCACCATGTGGTACATCAACAAAAAAGGGAGGCACTTGGTCTATGGCCTTGTGCACAGAAGCCATGAAATTGTGGTCTCTGGCTTTTTCCCTGCAGACATCTCTGGTAGCAGTCCACCTTCCAGGGAAGGACAATGTGCTAGCACATACTATGAGCAGGATATCTCTGGGTCATCACGAATGATCCCCGGATCCCCCAGTGTTAAAAGTAATTTTCTCAAGATGGGACACTCCAGAGATAGATCTTTTTGCAGCCCCAGACAATCACCAAATTCCGCTCTTGTTGCAGACCCCCAGTCTTGGGCTCAGTCCCCCTGGATGCTCTACTTCTGGATTGGGAGGGGACATTTCTGTATGCCTTCCCCCACTTTCCTCTGTTGTTCAAGGTTCTGGTCAAGATAAGGTCACAGTCATGCAAAGTGATCCTGATTGCACCAGACTGGACCAGGCAGCCTTGGTATCCTCTATTGCTGTCCCTAGCAGCCCATCTTCCCCTATCTCTTCCCAAGAAACACAATCTGTTAACCTCCTCTTAGGGGAGGATATGGTATCGCAAACTTCCGTCTCTCAACCTCAAGGCGTGGCTCTTAAAGAGTTAGAATATGCAAGTCTGCATCTGTCTCAGGGGGTTCTGGATATTCTCAAAGCCTCTCGAAAACCTGCCACCAGAAAAACTTATAATTCCAAATGGAAAAGATTCAGCATTTGGTGTTCCAATAGAGATATATCTCCAGATACTGCTGATTTGGCTACAGTTCTGGATTATATGGTTCATCTTAATGGCTTAGGCCTCAGGCCAGCTACTCTGAAAGTACACTTGGCAGCTGTTTCTGCATTCCTGTCAGTGGGGAAGGCTTCCTCCCTGGCATCTCATCCTGTTTTCTATAAATTCTTTAAAGGTTTGCTCCATACCAACCCTCCCTTTAAGGACCCTACTCTTGCTTGGGATCTTAATGTCTGCATTGCTCAGCTTATGCAACCCCCTTTTGAGCCTTTGGCCTCAGCAGAAGTTAAGTACTTGACTTGGAAAACTGTGTTCCTGGTAGCTATCACCTCTGCCAGGTGTATCAGTGAATTACAAGCTCCGTCAGTGGAGCCTGATTTTATCTCATTCCATAGAGATCAGGTGGTCCTTAGACCCAACAGGAGGTTCTCACCCAAAAAGTGGTATCAGATTTTCATCTGAACTGGTCCATGTCTCTTCCTGTGTTCTTCACTGATCATTCTTCTTCAGGAGAGAGGATTACACAGTTTGGATGTTAAGAGGGCACTTAGCTACTACACTAAGCGCACTAAGGCACTTAGGTTTGACTGTCCTCAGTTGTTTCTCACTTATGGTGAAGTGGGAAAGGGTAAACCTGCTACTAAGAGAACTATTGCCAGGTGGATTGTCTCTTGTATACAATTCTGCTATGAAACGCTAGGCAAAATGCCTCTGCAGGCCTGAGGGCTCATTCGACTAGAGGTACAGCTGCTTCTCTGACTGCTGCCAGAGATATACCCTTACTAGAAATATGCAAAGCAGCCACCTGGAAAACAGTCCATACAGTCACCAAGCATTACTCTCTGGATATCCAGGCTAGGAGTGATGCTAGGTTTGGTACAGCAGTACTGCAGAGCCTATTCCCAAAATAGGTTCGGTACCCTCCTCCATGGAGGTACTGCATGGTAGTTTGCATAATGTCAGAATACAGTAAGACTTCATGTTGTTTGAAGAAAAAATTACTCACCTTAGTAACTGTGTTTCTTCTAATGGAGTCTTGCTGTATTCTGATCTCCCAGCCTCCCCTCTCAGAACCTAGTTTTTGGGAAGTGGGCTGGCAGGTACAGTGCTGCACCTCAGGGGTGTTCCTGGCACTCCCCCCTTGTAGAAGGGGGAGTGAGTTCTGTTTATGTTATTTTTTGTAGTTATGTTGTTTACTACCTGGTTATTGTTTTGGGGTTCTGGACTTGAGTCTTTTGGAACCCAAAACAATTGGTTGCCTTTTGGCTAGTTAATTTACAATTTCCACCTAGGAGGTGTAGATAGTTAGTATTAAGCTCGTAAGGATCTGACAGTTACACTTTGAAGTGCAGAAGACAAAGGTTTGAACCGAGCTCGAGCCCAGTGTTCTATGCTCTGGCATAGAGTTAACTCTTTCCTCTCCGGAGCAGTTCAAGTGCTGGGGCTAACTGCATAATGTCAGAATACAGCAAGACTTCATTAGAAGAAACACAATTACTAAGATGAGTAATTTTTTCTTCTCTCCCTCAAGTAGTTGTGCCTTGAATGCGCAACACTGAATGCAACTGATGTGCGCACCACAAGACCCTTGCATCTCTCCTCTCACTGCCTTCCCTGGATGTCCGACATTACCTAGGCAGTGCCCATCCAGTGGAGAATGGATGAACTCCCACTCTGAGGAGGTCTCTGAGATTAATCCTCCTCACCTGGCCAACCCCAATGACTCAAAGTGTTCTTCAAAGTTAACTGTGCACAGTCACCACTCGCTTAAAATTCCAGTTACTATTCACAGATTATTTTGCAGCTCAGTTCCCTACTTTGCATCACCAAAACCTAATTTGTGGCTGCAGGATTAGAGAGCTGGGTACAGAGCAGCATGATATTACAGCTTTACAAACAACCAATAGTAAAGCACCATATATAACTAAGGAAATACAGTGAAAAAATTGTTCAGTATATGGTATTTAACCCCACAGGCAGGTAGCTCCTTGGTGTGAGGTTGTCACCAGGCCAGGTCCTGTTGACTGTTCTTTAACATTATTTCTTATCTCTCTGAATACAGTAAGCGAAATTTCACCTTCCCAGGTCTAATGACATACTTACAGTGATTCACTGTATCTTGTAGTCTGATATTTTTTACCACAGTTCATTGGGTTCACAGATACAGTATATGTTATAACAGGACATTGTTTAGATTTATAAACTGGAGTCCCAGAAATCCATATTCTCTTTGCATTTCCCTGTATACCAGTGATCACAGCTCTAAATCCTGTTTCTGCTCACATGACTTTATGCTGACAAGACTCCTGACTAGAGAAGTGTGAAATTGGCAAACTTTGCTCCGTGAAATAAGTCACATTTGCCAAACTCCTGAAATGCGACATGCTGACTTCTCAAAGTTTTTGGCAGACTAAGTATCACTTTTTCAGAAGTTATGCAAATTCGCTAGCAAAGTTGCAACTTGACCTTAACTTTACTTGAAAAAGTACCTATTTCCCCAGGAAAACTCAGTGCAAACTGACAAAGTGGGCAATTCGTGAAGTTAGTTGCGAAGGTGAATTTCTCAACTTTGCCAGCAAAGTAAAACTTTGCAACATCTTAACTCTTGAATGTCCCTGTGTGTCTAGGGGTCTCTCTGAAATAAACCCATTATCTTGCCTCCCTGATACACCAGAGAATCTCTCAAAAGCATTGGGAACCACGGATGGCCCTGTGGTGTGGTAGCAGGACGTCACACACTGTCACCTGGAATAGCGGGTTGACCTGCGAGCCCAGAATCTCACACTGGGGTCAGGTGGATGTTGGGTGCATCATGGAGGTGTATTGCTTGGCTTCCTGGGGTTGGGTGGAGAGCCTGTAACATCCAACATAGATGCAGCCCGTGCCAGTCGCCCAAGGAGCGTAATTGGCACTGGCCCTGACATCCCGGAGGAAAGGTCAGCCAGGCAGCCATGGGCTCCTGATCAGTGTGGTAATGGACAAAAAAGTGATATGAGAACATTTTAAACCTTCCAGTGACTCCTTGTTTCTGCTCCTGCTTAATCAACTACTATGCTTTGGTGGTTTTTAAATGTACCGTTTTCCCCATGTCCAGTTGTTTTTTTACCTTAAGTCATTCTGACTGTGTGCTTCTGTTTGTCCATCTGTCAGCCACACAGGTCCAATACCTAAAGACTCTGGTCCAGAACTGGCTGTCGAGATCCTCACCCTGAGGGGAAAGAAAGATTCCCCTTCTTGGGTCCGAGCATCCTAATGTGCTTGGGATTATACTAGTTTGGGGACTCACCAGGGAGGAGCTGGGGCAGACACACTGGGGAGAAGCCGTGGGAAACTTCTGTGGTGTGATGTGCCAATTTAGGTAATTTCCCCTTCCCCCCAGTATACAGCAAGTCTCACCTCCTGCCAGTCTCTTAGGGACAATCATTGCCATGGCTGGCCGGGGGTAGAAATGCAGATGTTATATAGTCACCCAAAACAACCAAGGCCACCCCAGCACTCCCCCCACAGAAGCTACTTAAGCAGCATGTTTCATCCTCCCTCTGTCCAGTGCCTGAGAATGTAGCCTCCACATTATCTTGCCCCAAACATTATCTCCTCCCTTTGCTGCTGCCCCACACTGATGTCATCATTCTGTTTGTGACATTTCAATCTGTTACTTTGGAAATGTTTTCATGCAAACATCTTCAGTAGTAAAGAATGAGGAGACATAATACAGTAAACAAGCAGAAACTTTTCAGTAAAAGGCATAACTCTCAGGTGCACATCACAGTATTTAACAAGAGCTGGCAACAGCCAACAGGTGTACATTGCTGATAACAATACAATAAATGCAATGTAAACTGGCATGTTGTCTTCACACATTAAGAAATTAAATGAGAGGGCTGGCCTGCTGGCACAGCAGTAACGCTACTGTTTGTGATTTTGTGACACTGATGACCCAGCCAGGGAAAGTTGGGATGGGCGTCTGAAGGGCTGCTCTCCTCCTCTGGTGGAGCGGAGCTTGGCAGACTTGACTCTCAGCAAGGCTGGGAGTACAGCACCAGCATGGGACCATGTAGACAGGGTGGAGATGATTGTGGATGTCTGAAAGGCATGTGTGGGAGCATGCACGTTCCCTGCTGTTATTGCCCATCTGCATCTCTTGGAGAAAACAAGCAGAAAACCCCTGTGACAGCTGCAGGATGATGCTGGGGCCCTCACATGTGCCAGCTCAGCCCACTCTAGAGGATGCCGGGGATCCAGATTAGCATCTCAGTCTTCCCTCTTGTGTGAGGGGGAGCCCCACCATAGGTGGGGTGGGGCAAGCCACGTGCTCTCATATTCTCTAGTAGGTCCCTGGAGCTGGCTCAGTGTGAGGTGAAAATGAGAGGGACTTCATGACTGATATGGGGTACATCCCTACCTCCCACAAGAGCTTAAATACAGTTGAAAAAAAAAAAAAAAATTAAATGTGCAGAAAAGCCTTCCAAATGTGCTTGGATGAGCCTGGTGGTTGCAACATTGGGCAGCCTGCGTGAGTACGCATCATGTGGCACTCCACACTCTGAGTACACTGTCATGTGTTCACACTCATGGGTGCAGGGGGGAGGAGGGAGGGGCTAGAACAGAGAGTGCAGGGTGCCTTCAGCCACCTGGAAAGAGCTGCAGTATAGCTTATTGCCCATCCTGGAGTGTGTTATTGTACTTATTAAATGGAATTAAAAGGTCTGTAATGCTCGAATAGCAACTGAACGGGAACAACAAAAAAACAGCTTCTTCAGAGGTAAAATTTATTGTCAGGCTGGCCAACTAGCATGAAAGCAGAGTTACAGTCTGCTGTGCTGGTCATTCATCTTCTGGAACGGATCTGGGCCACTCGGGGACTGGCCAGAGTGTCCTTTGGACGGCTTTCATGATCATTAGCTCAGGGTAAAAATAGAGGAGACAAACTCAGACTGTAGCTGAGTGACAACCTGGTCCCAAGTAGGCTCCCCACCAGTGACTGGGTTCCTCAAGCGCAAAGATGTAGTGAGGACACACTGGAGTAAAGTACATCTCAGAAAAGTCGTTTGATGGTGCTGGTCGGACTGGTCCAGATGGGGGTCGGTTGGGGGAGAAACACGACAAAGGATTTAAAAAAAGAAGAAGGATTTCTGTTAGGGGATGTGCAAGTCCTGAATATTAATTCCCTTATGCCATGAATAATAGGATACTTGGTGCTTAGGAATTAAAAAATTACAAAGTTTCAAAAAAAACCTGTTCCCCTTGCTGGCTAGAGCTAGTCCCTTATCACCCCCTATCCTCTCCAGAATTTTTTTCCCTGCCCCCCTCCCTCATTCACCCATAAAAATAAAAGCAGCTCCTGGGCACTGCCTTTTAACTCAACCCCTCCCTAACCTAACCGAATGTCCCCAAAATGCCTGAATATAGTTACGCCCCTCTCCTGACACTCATCCATGATTTTGGGAGGGGGAGGTGAATTTCAGCTGTTTCAACTGTCTCCCTCTCCAACTCAAAGCATAGTTGCCCACTTGACATTTATACAGTCATCTGTACTGGCATGAAGGGGCATGTGGCCTGGAGAGAGGGTGCAGAGTGGTCAATGATAACGTCAGCTTACAGCCTCAAGGCGTTAGAGTGAGGTTTCTGAATGGCAGCAGCTCTTTAGTCTTTGCACGCTGGTCAAGACCAGGAGTGATGGGTGGAAGGCAGCAGAGGGGGGAGCACATAGCTTGCATATAAAGATATATGTAAACCATGAAATAAGCACAAACATCAACCTGCTGCTAATTCCATCTGCACATTGTTAACATGGCCAACTCATCCTTTCCATGGCAGTCAGTGCAAAGCACAGACCAGAGATCCCGGCAGACACGACAGTTACATCATCTTCACTGCTTCTGATAAGCTGTGAGACAGACAGCAGTGGCAAAGAGAAATAGTTTAGTTAATTATTTAGTTTTTGTTAACCAGGAAAGTAGGGCTAGGCAATTCTGCCTAGTCCCCGGGGGTGGGGGATACAGATGCAAACTGACACAGTCAATCAGGTTAAGTTGTTAGCAATACTTTTAGTGTACATGGTGGCATCTACAACACCTGTCAGACCTCGTTTTCCCATTTTAAAAGCTAGGAATTTGCTTGGTTGGCTAAAATAGTACCTCTGATTCCTGAGAAAATATCAGTGTGACTCCAAAAAATGGGCTCATCTAATAAACATCATTTTCCAAATTAAAAAGTAGTCAAAATGTGCCAGAATGGTGGATATCACTGACTGGAAGTTAACTAAGCGATGGCCTTGATTTGTTTGTACTGACCATCTTAACTATTGAACTATCAAGTTTAAAAAGCATCCCCATTACTTTCTATTGAGTGTGCCCCCATGCTCTCCATAATATTACTTCTCAAAATGAGCTAGCGTCAGGGCGGTGCTCAGGACCGTGATGTGGAAAGGATTGGCAGCTCGACTCCACAGAGCCCAAATATGATCCATCCCCTTCCTAATTAGAGGCAGAAAAAAATTCTACTTCATGTAGATTTTAACTTGGGAGCAGGTACATGTCCTATGTTTATGGGGTGAGCACCACAAAAGATGCTCTTTAAATCTTTATTAAAGTAGATGCTTTAAAAGTTGCAACTACTAAACAGATGTTGTATAAATCAAATGTTCAGTGGTCTGACTTACAATATGCAATTTATCATCACTTGTGAAGGGGCCTGACTTTCATAACTCACTCAGGAAAGGAAATTGGGGGGCCATCATTTCTGTTGACCTGATCGGCAGATGAACTGGGTCAGGGGCATGCCGACAGGGGGACTGGGCACCCCAGTCAGTCGGCTTCCATAGGGCTGTGTGGTGGCGGCATAAGCCACCGCCATGTTTTGGGGAATGTTACACCAGGCAAGGTACCGGGTCGCTCCATCGTTGTAGCAGAATGGCTAACGCTGCAATGACGAGGCGGCCCCTGATTGCAGCGGCGAAATCGTTTCAACTTGGTGGCACTTTTGGAAACCAATGTCATCAGCACAGTGTGCCTGCATTTGTCCACCAGTGCCAAGCCCCCAAATGCAGTGTCGCCACTGGCTGCCACAGTGCTGCACCTCCACAACCTGCTTCTTTCCTAAGCTGCCACACGTTTCTTGTGCATGCGCACAAGCAAACATAAAAATGAATTGGCAAATATACAACCGACAGCAATATATACTGTAAAATGGAACTGGACAGATAGAAAATTAATAGCATTATACAAAGTGGGAGAATTACCATCAAAGTGTAGAGTGCAGTTACACTGGAAGTCTATACAAGTGAGGTAGAGGCAGGACGGGAGCAGGAGAAGTACTAAGGATTTCCTGATCTACAGCAGGCTAACCGGCAACAAGAACAACTAAAGGAAGGTGCATAGAGGAGGAGGAATTAAATGTCACAAGAGAAGGGTGAGTACTTAGTACAGAGTAACCAGGACATGGGCAGAAGTAGGAGGGGCCAAAAAGGTATTCGAGTTGATGCTTGAGTGACATTAAAACATACAGTATTCTTTGCAAAACAAAAAACTCTGTTAATGCATCAGTTAAGGTTAAAGCGACAAAAGTAGGGAAATGTGGTGTTAGGGTTTCCAACCCTAACACCCCACTCTAAAGGCAGCAAAGGCATGGTGTGTGCCTTGGGGTTCTCCAACCTAACACTCACCCCATTCTCATACACTGTACACATTTCAGCTTCTTTACTGATGGAAGGTAGTGAGCATTAGGCTGGAGAACTTCAAGGCACAAACCACGCCTAGTTTGCTGCCTGCAGGTGGGGAAGGGGTGTTAGGGTTGGGAACCCTAACACTTTTCCCTACTTTTGTCACTTTAACCCTAACAGATGCACTAACAGAGTTTTTTGCAAATAATTTCCTTACTTTCTGAGATAGTACAATCGTTTTCCTATTTTCCTGTGGGAGCTCAGGGCCCCCTGGGCCCTGCACTGCCATTCCTCCATAGAGTCATACATGTATGTTGCCATGGAAGCATTTCAGCCAAAACAGCAACCAAACTGTCAGCATAGCCTTGTTATTATTCCACCTCATGAACGATGTGCTGAGAATTTTCAAATCCCTGCCAAAACATCATTCCACACCACCACAACGTTATTTCACCTCACAGTTGAGAAAAAAAGTTTTGGACAGGACTTTAAAAAATGACAGCTATCACACTCTTGAGGTGATGTAAAACAATGGCTACGCTGAACATCTGGGTTGAAAACATTTAAAATTACCAAAGTTACGAGCAAGCTTAGTTAAATTTAAATGCACGTGCATAACTTTGCCATATTTTTGTATTTTGACACTGAATTTGCAACAGCCTTCTTATGACCTCACCTCTTGCATAAAGGCAGTGAAAATTTTCAAATCACATCTGAAAGGTGATTTTGCCAACTGACCAAGAAATCACCTTTTGGGATGAATTTGCAAAATACCAATGACATTGTCCATGAGGTGGGGTCCCCAAAAGACCATGTTGAAAATTTGGTGTCAAAATATGCAAAAATGGCCAAGTTATGCATCAAGGTGGAAAACCCCATTGAAATACACTGAACCACATTTTCTTTAGTTTCTTGTATTGCAGTCGCCGGTTCCAGCAGTAAGACGTGTCTGATCGGAGAGTAGATCTTGAACTTGTGGCCTGTTCAGGTGAGATAGGGTGTGTGGGGGTGTACTGGGGGTGTGTGTGATATGGTGGGTGCTGAGTGGGAGGTGGGGGTCAGATCCATGAGAGACTATTTTATATTTTGAAAGAAAAACACATAGAGGACCATTTTCTTTATTTCAGGTACTGGGACAGCGATTGGCATGTGGGGGGGGGGGTGCCACTAGACACCAGGGAATATAATTCTACAAGGAGGACATCAATCAGCAGGTGGGGGTGCCACTAGATACCAGGGAAATATTTTTTTTCTAAGGGAGATGGTGATCGGCAGGTGGGGGCTGCTGCTATACACCAGGGAAACAAAAACATACAGGGGATGTACTGTAGATCGAAGGGTTGGGGGGATGCTACTAGACACCAGGGAAATACTTATAATGAACAGGTATGGGGATGGGAGAGTGGGGGTGCTACTAGACACCAGGGAAATGCATAACCGTAACGAGGACAGCAATCACAATAAGATAGGAAAAGGGAAAAGATTCTCCCTTCATGAAAAAGGATCCTTTGTTGTGACTCGTGATATAAAAAAGAATTATGTTTTCATATCACATGGTCACAAAAAAAGATTTATAACATAAAAAAAAGACATTTCTAGGGCATGGCTGCAGCTGTGAAGTGCAGATTACATCTAACGGGGTCCCAATCACCCAGACAAGATGTGTTGTGACTCTCAAGGATGTCAGTTTTGTAGGTTTTGAATTTTTTTTGAAAAAATGGAAACAAGATGGTGTCAAATGAAAAAGGAATATTCCAATATGAAACAGGATTCCTTTTTTGTTTCATACAGCTATCCTGAAGTGCTTACTGAGCATGCTCAGAAATTAATTTTTAAAAATTTTAAAATGTAATCACTTTGAAACAGATTAATACTTTTTACACCAAACAAGCAAAAGGCACATCTGTGGTCCAGACCCTTTCTACCCTAAAATTCCAGACCAAAAGTCCAAACTGGCTGGGCTGTAGGCAAGATAAAAGAAAAGAAACCCAGCAAAATCAATGAGCGAAAAATCAGTTTTTTACCTCTCCAGAACTCGGAAACTGCACATCTGACCAGAGAATAACTCAGACATCCAGAGATCTACCCTAGGTAACCATGCATGCAACTTTTCATGTAAATCTGTTGAACGGTTGCAAAGTTATTAGAGTGCAAAAGTTAGGATTTAACATTAGAGTGCCTACTCAACCCTAACTATAGGGGTGCGACCGCTCCCCTATAATATCTCCTAAGGGGGCAAACATGATCCAAGAAGTAATACAGGATTGATTTCTAATATTGTTTCTTGAACAGCCTACACTGAAAGGTTTTTCTTTACTAAGTCCCAGGAAATGATCCAAGCGTAGTACTATATAACCTGGACAGAGAAAGAACTTCTAGGTTCTGGGGATCATCAGATGTCACTTGGTTTTGTGGAACTGTCCACAATGGAGAAGGACTGTTGACTTGGCCTGGTTGTGTACGTATCCAGTTTGAGAAGTGTACATGGACCCCAGGTACTTCCCAGGTATTACACTTCAAGAAAGCCGACTGTGAGGGTACACATATTGCACTGAAGATTGGGACTGTGTAATGCAGGATAAAATCTATGAAAGAAAAGCTGGAAAGTATTTAAAAACCAGTCTGGGGAGATACAGCTGAAACTCGTCCTGATATAGTCTAATGGTGTAAAGAGGAAACTGAAGCAAGTATAATTGAGTAGGGATGGTAAGAGTAGTGTTAAAAGGAACCTAAACCTTGTTTTACCTTTAGTACCAGAAATGTTAATTTGGGCATGTGTGCAGCAGCATGCTTAATCTCTGGACTGTGTTTTTTATATGCTCTTATTGAAACTGAGGTCCCCCCCCCCCTTATTTTTCCATGTCCTTTGGTAATGTTGCCCAATTCCCTGCCCGATATTCACTTTTATGGTTAGTAGTCAGTGCCAGAACCCTATGACAACAATAGAGTGGATGCTCACAGTACTGGTTGTTATGCAGAGCCTTGACTTAACCGAAGCTGGCCCAAATTAATACATAGGATAAAAAGGACCTGTCTTAGGCCACCAGCTGCAATGTGGCCTCAGCTCTGAGTGGATACCCCCCTCGACCCCAGCTTACCATTATTCAGCACTCCTGAGCTGATGATTCTTTGCTCCCAGTGCGGCTATTTCGCCTTCTGTGTACTGTTGTACAGATGCTAGCTAGCCTTTTGTTTTCCCTCCCTCAAAGTAGGCACATGGACCCCAGGTACAACATTCCAGGAGGGCAGGAGCTAGTGGCGCAAGTGTGTGCCTCATTGAACTCCATGTACTTTATCACAGACCTGATTGGTGCCCCGGACTGGGAGTGGGACTGTAATGTGGCAATACTCTTATAGTACCATGATCTAGTATAAGGCGTCTGTCCTAGATAGGGGTCCAATTGGGGTCCTGGATTTTTCTTTGGGCCTAAGTCCCCCCGGCAGTCTTAATCTGGCTTCAGTTACTAATGTCAATGGGTTCTGGAACTCATCAGTTATAAAATAAGAATAACTTGTGGGCAAAAAGCAGCATCTATCAGGAATCCTAAAAAGAAATAAAGAACAGTTACGTACTTACTGTAACAGTAGATCTTCGAGAGAATCTCGTTCATCAGGCCACACCTATGGAACTATAAGACACCAGGCACTAGGACCACAAGGAAACTTTTGTAAGCAGTCCACTAGAGGCCGCCCACAATGATGTCACAGGCCGGCTGTCTCATAAAAACGTGGGCGGCTCCTTCCCTCCTCAGCTCCCCGCTGGAGATCATGCTCAGAGGACCTCCCTGTAGTGAACCAGGAGAGAACCTAAGGCTCTGCCAACCAGGCGAGGCAGACAGCGGCAGATAGACCCTCATGGAGAAGGAGACAGCATTCACCAGAGTCTCAGGATCCAAGTGGGGGATGGAGGGTAAGACAGCATGCCTGATGAAAGAGATTCTGTCAAAGACCTACTGTTACAGTGAGTACATAAGTACCAAGCAGTACTAACAATAAAAAGTCTGGGTGGGAGGAGCGGACAGGCCTAAGAAGGCAGGCCCTGGAGCACAGCTAGGCTGAAGCCAGCCCTTTTCCGTAAAGTTATGTCCAGACTGTAAAGTTTAGTAAAGGTGTGGACAGTACTCCAGCTGGCAACCGCACAGATTTCAGCAGCAGGCACATTTTTAAAACATGCAACAGAAGTGGCCATGCCTCTAGTGGAATGACTACAAACAACCCCAGGAAGTTGTTTACTGTACTTCCTATAACAAAAAGTAATAGAGTTTGCTAACCATTCGGACAAGCACTGTTTGGAAACTGGAGCACACGCTTTCCCAAGGGCAAATGAAACAAAAAGCTGTGAGGACTTCCAGCAGTCCTTTGTGTGGTATATATAGTACTTGAGTATTCTATCTACATCTAGAGTATGGAGCAATGCTTTCCCTGGATTGGGTTGCTCAGAAAAATAAACTGGCAGGTAAATGGTTTGATTTAAAGCAAACTCAGGCACCACCTTCTCAACCCCTTCCCCCAACCTCCCCATCTCTGCTACTCCATGCTATTTTTCCTCTGGGTCCCCTCAGTGCTGGAATTTTAAGTCCCACAGGCAACCTTATATAGTGACATGGGCTCTTTTTCTCAATCCACCTTGGGCCACCTGCCTACACCCCCCCTCACCATACCATGACTCAGCAGCTACACACCAGTATTTTCCTCTCTGCCTTGACTGCGCTACTTATTCTCTCTGATTCTGTGCCCTCTGACCAATGTTCTAGTGACAAACCACCAACCTTAGTGGACTTCTCCTTCTCCAACACTCTTTTGCCCCACCCACCCGCCCCCACAGTTCTCTGCCTCCAATTCTTAAAAAATGTTTTTCCATTGCACGCTACCTATGTATACATTACAGGCATCATGTTTTCTCACAGTCCTATCCAGTGCGCTTGGTTCTCACCTTTTATGCTCTTTCTCACCTACTATTAAGTGGAGATATTGAGCCAAACCCTGGGCTCCCCCACCTCGGCCCACAAAAGGGCCCCCGCCTATTCCACCTGAACGCAAGGAGCCTCCTACCAAAACTGGATGCCCTTAAAGTTTGGGTCACCCAGCACATCCCTGATGTCTTGTGTGTCACCTAATCCTGGATGTCTGCCAGGATTTCAGACTCACCCTCATCATTTCCAACTATAACCTCTTCCGCAAGGACCTCGGCAAACGGAGCGGCAGTGTAGCCATGTTATGTAAGACAATCTCTATCCTGCTCCATCACACTTAAGGAATTCACTCCAGCCTCACATATGAACTCCTTGTAGTACTCCTATCTCTACCCTCCACCATCCCCATCTTCAGCAGTGTACTTTACTCCCTTCCCCTCCCCTCCCCCCAAAGTTTCTCATGATTCCCTCATTGCTTGCATCTCCTCCATCTCCTCCCATTCGGACAACCGTGAGCTCATTCTACTCGGAGATTTTAATCTAGACTGGTTTTCCCCATCTGCTAAACCCACCCTTCTCAAGATTAAGTTGCCAAACCTCACACAACTAATCTCAGCGCCAACACACCTAAATCTCAAATCATTCCCTCCTTGACTGGGTGCTCTTCTCACACCTCCACAGGATTACTGTTTCTGGTGTACTCCCAGATGCCCGCAGTGATCACTGCATCACCTACTGCATCAAAAAAGTTGCTGTCCCCCTTTCACCCAAAAAACATCTGGTACCGCCCTCAACATGCCTTTGATAATGCTACTGTACTCCAAGACCTATCCTGTGTCGACTGGTTCTCAGTGCTCTCCACCCCTGAAGTTGACTCGGCATCAGCACTTCGCATTTCACAGACAATGTCGCTCAGATCTGGAATACCCATGCCCCCTTAAAAAAGGCTAGGGGAAAACATCTCCACCACCCGTGGATCACACCAGACCCCTTATCCCTCTGCAAAGCCCAGGACAAATATTGGGCACAGTTTAAATCCTCCATGTCCCCTGCACTTTTACGTCTATACAAAGCCCACTGAAAGGCATATACCAAGGCTATTCGTCAAGCCAAAGCTGCTTATTTTAAGTCCCAACTCCATGCTAACTCTGGCTCCCCTACAAGTTTCTGGAATGTTATCCATTCCCTCCTGGACCTCCCCCCCGCTTCTCTTGCCCCTTTAGTCCTTAAACTTGAGGGCTCAGCTATCTCTGACCCTGCCACCATAGCCAAGTCCTTCAATAAATTTTTCACCACCTGTGCCCTGCCTGACAACACCACCACCTCCCTACAGATCTCCCTTGCCCTGCTCCCGATACTGGCTATCATCTCCCTCCCATCTCACCAACAGAGGTGTTCAAAGAGCTAATGTCCCTAAACCCAGTGAAATCGAGTCCGGATGGTCTTCACCCAAAGCTCTTCCGCATCTCTGCCCCAGCTATCTCCTGCCCCCTAGCCCACTTACTAAATCTCTCTCTCTCTGCTGGTACTGTCCCTTAGGCCTGAAAACTGGCTAAAGTGACTCTACTCCATAAAGGGGGGATCTGACTTCCCTCACAAACTACAGGCCTATCTCTCTCCTGCCCTCCCTTGCAATCCTGCGAGAGTCTCTAGTCTACTCCAGGCTCCTGGATCACCTCACAATGTCTGGCACTCTCTCCCCATTCCATTTAGGTTTCAGAAAACAACATTCCACCATCACCTCCCTGCTCTGGGTCACCGACTCAAAACAATCCGCAATGGACCAAGGGCGAATTACTGCTGCAATTCCTATTGACCTGGTGAAGGCATTTGATTCCGTTTCCTAATGCGTACTGCTCCGCAAACTCCAATCTCTTGGGATGTCTCAAAATGCAATCAACTGGTTTAGCTCCTACTTGCACAATAGACAACAATCAGTCCAAATCGGCAAGGCCCTATCCTCCCCCTTTCCTATCCTTGCAGGTGTACCCGAAGGCTCTATATTTGGCCCCATCTTTTTTTCAATCTTTATTAATGACCTCCCCCCCCGCCTGCTCTGTGTCCTTAATTCATATATACACGGATGACACCGTGATCTACTCCTCTGGCTCCATCCCCAGTGATGCTGTTACCTCCCTCCAGCAAGACTTTGAAAAAGTACAGCACTGGTTCCAGGCAAACCAGTTAAAATTAAACTCCAAGAAAACTGTTTCTATGTTTTTTGGTTCCAGACAGAGGCTGTCCAGACTTCAACCCGCCCCTGTGTTTCTCACTCTGGATGGCTCCACCCTAGAAGTGGTCCACACTTTCAAATATTTAGGAGTCTGGCTGGACAGCAACCTAGACTTCTCCTCCCATATTGACACTGTCTGCACCAAACTCCACCCAAAACCCGGCATCCTCTACAGGCACAAAGATTGCCTCCCTCTATCTACTCGCAGAGACCTTGTTGCCAAAAAATCTTACCCGTCTTTGATTACGCAGATGTTGTTTATGCCTCTGCCCCACGACGTTCCTCTCTAAACTTGATACTCTCCTAAATTCTTTCTGCCACTTTGCAACTTCCTCCCTTCCCACTCACCACTGTCTCCTCTACACCTCTCTTTCCAATGTGCCTGTTTCCCACAGGCGTCAGGTCCACAGCATCTCCCTAACTGCCAAATATTGGCTTGGGACCCTCCCCTCCTACCTCTCCTCCCGCCTATTACGCCTCATCATTCTACCTACTCCCTCTGTTCCTGGGATACTTGTTCTTTCTCCATCCCCCACCCCCACTTGGGGTCCGGGACATCTGCTTTTTCCTATCGCCTCCCTTCCCTCTGGAATCAGCTTCCCAGGGAAGCTCATCACTCCCCCACACTCACGTTCCTAAAGTCCTTCCTAAGACTTCTCCCTTATTCTGCCTGCTTGTGCCCCTCCTCTACCCTGCCCTCTCCTACTAGCCTTCCCTAAAGTCCCTCCCAAGACTTCTCCCTAGCTCTGACTGCTTGTGCCTCTCCTGTACCCTGCCCTCTCCTCCAAGCTAACTGCAACCCCTTGCCTCTGCCTCCCTTTGACTACTTTACCCCACTTGTCCTCCAAAAGCACTTAACATCTCCTACATAATCTCAGTCTTAGTCTTCACTATCCATGGCATTCTTCCATTCTTGCCGCTTTCCTTCTATGTCAGTTTTTGACATTATTACAATCTCCTTGTTTCTCAGATGTTGCTTTACACAGAAATTGTTACTGTACTCATATTATGTTTTGACCTTCCTATTGTTGTTTGCCTGCAATTGTTATTATGCTCCTCCCTGATCTCTCCTCCGGGTCACACCTGGTAACGAATCTTGGCTCAGTGTGCCTTCCCAGCTATCAAATTTTAAAGAAATAAATAGAAAAAAATGGCCCAAAGAGCAAACTGCTTCCACTTCATGGAAAAAGCGGCTCTGGTAGAAGGCGTTTCAGCAGTCACCAAGACATCAGCCACCTTTTGGGAGACCCCAAATCTAGCAATGACTATGTTTTTAGCAGCCATGCATGGAGGTGAAGTGATCTGAGGTCCAGATGGACCAGGGTTCCCTGCTCCAGTGGCAGAGGTCCCTGGCATAAAGGAAGGGGTACTGGTGGTTCCGCTGCAAGCTGCTGCAGTAAGGGGAACTAGATCTGTCGAGGCCATAAGAGGGCAATGAGGGTTAGAGTTGCCCCCACCATCTGAAGCTTGAGTAACATTCTCTGAATTAGAGAGAAAGAAGGGAAGGCATAAAGAAACCTCTGCTTCCAAGAGAGGTACAATGAGTCTTGCCTGAAAACTCAAAGCCCTGAAACGAGCAAGCAGAAAAGAGACAGTTTTGCGTTGTGTGGGGATGCAAAAAGATCCAGATGGGGCTGACCCAACCTGTCGAACAGGTCTTCCACCACTTAGGTCAGCAGTTCCCATTCTTGCATTTTGGGCTGTGACTGGTTTAGCCTGTCTGCCAAGATGTTTTTGGCACATGGAACATGTATTGCTGACAATTCTATTCTGTGTTCTAGAGCCCAATATCAGAATCTCATTGCCTCCCTGCACAGGGTTAAGAATGAGCTCCCCCTTGTTTGTTGATGTAATGCATCACGCTGACATTGCCGATCTGTACTAACAGGAGAGGTGAGTTTGGAAGGCCTGTAGGCTGTATAGAACAGCTCGCATGTTTAGAACACTGATATGCATGGTGCTCTCCACTTTGGTCCATGCACCCTGCCTCTGATGGGGTCCTAAATGTGCCCCCAGCCCCTCCCCGAGGCATCTGTTGAAATCTGGTGAGGAGAAGGGATCAGGAAGGGAACCGCTCATTAGCAGGTTGCTGGGTTCCATCCTCCACTTGAGCACCTTGTGTACAGGGGAGGTTACTAGAACCCTATGTTCTAGATTGTCTGTGAGTTGATCCCACTGAAACCTTAAGGTCCACTGAGGGATCCTCATATGTGGCCTGGCCAGAGGTACTGTGACAATGGATGCTGGTATTAAGCCCAGAAGCTGAAGGAATGTTCTGGCTGTGACATATCAGCAGCTGTGAACTAGCTGAGCCTGTGCAATCAGACATTCGGCCCTGTCCAGAGTCAGGAAGGATGAGCCTAGGGCTGTGTCCAAAACAGCCCCTATATACTGTACATGCTGGCAAGGGACCAGGACAAACTTTGGCACACTGACAGTGATCCCTAAAGCATTGAACATTTGTCTGGGTCGGGCTAGAGTGTGCAAGAGTTGCTCCTTGGAGTGAGCTTTTCGGTAGCCAGTTGTCCAGGTAGGGAAATACATAAAGTCTCCCTGCAAAGGGCTGCTGCTGCTACTGCCAAGCATTTAGTAAAGAGCAATGGTACAAATGACAAACCAAAGGGCAATACTTTGAACTGGTAATGTTCCCCTTGAAACAGGAACCTAAGATACTTCCTGAGAGGTTTCTGAATTTTGATATGAAAGTAGTCATCCTTTATGTCTAGGGAACAGATCCAATCCCCTACTTGCAGTAGTGGGAGTAGGCCCTGAAGGGTAACCATTCTGAATTTTTTGTACTCTACCTTCTGAGGCATATTCCTAATGCAGCTGCCCTCGCTGAAGCATCTGATACGTCATAGGCCATACACAGTATTTTCTACATCGTCCCCGGCCATTAAAGCTTTAAGAAGCTCCTGTTTTGGTGTACCTTCTAGGAGAGCTTGAGCAACTGCTTTAGCTTTCCTCCAGAGTGTGTTCTGGTATTTGACCAAATGGACCTGGTAATTTGCAATCCTCAGGCCTAAAGAGGCTAAGGCATAGTTTTTTTTTTAACCATCATGTCTAACCTCCTGGATTCCTTATCAGGAGAAAGAACGGAGATGTTTTGGTGCCTTTGATCTATTGTGGGTAGCATTTATGACTACAGAATTTGCTTCCGGTTGGCCTGCAAAGAAAGGCCTACCTGTGGAGGCCACACACATCTTATCTGCCTTTCTGGGTATGGAAGAGATCTCATTTGGCCTATGTCAGGCAGCAAAGGTGGCATCCTCCAGGGCAGGGAGGAGGGGTGCGGCATTACAATGTGAGGAATCAAGTAGTTCCATGAAGTCAATTAGGTTCTTCTTGGTTGTATCCTGTTTCTTCAAGTTCAATCCCATGGCAGCTTGTAGTTGCTGCATCATGGTTATGAAGGATGGGTCCTCGGGGGGACCTAGGGGTGTAAACCACCGAGTCCTCACTGCAGGTTGAAACTGTGGAACTAGTCCTCTCAAAGGGACTTTCCACATAATATTCAGCCTCTACCTGCTCCTCATCCTGTACCATAAGGTCAAGATTATATTCTAGGTTGTTGTCAATCTGGTAGACAGAATGAAGGGAGCACATTGGCAAGGCCGTCGGTGCTCAAAAGGGGGCCTGAGGCATAGCCCTAGCAGATGTCAGCATGGGGGTTTGTCTGAGATACCCAATCAACAGAGCTCCTGGTGTAGGAGGAGAAGGAGGAGTAGGAGTCAGAAGGTGTTTGAGAATGTCCGCAAAGAATGATAGTACTGCCTGTACGTCAGCACCCATGTAATCCAAGGGAACGCACAAAGAGGTCAATGGGGGAGGCAAGGCCCCTGGTATCGACTGTGATGCACCAGCCATACTAGGGCTAGTGGCACCTGAATCCTACCTGGACCAGGAAATAAGGTTGATGATCTGGGCAGTGGATGACATTGCCGTCATAGTGGTCGAAGGTGCTGAAGTGGTCAGACTCATCTGCAGAGGCAACTTAGAATGGACCAGGGAGGTTTTGTCTTTTTCTTGCTCGCTCTCTCCTGGTGCTTGTGTTTGTATGACTCATACATCTTTTCCTGGGATTTAGATCCTGAGGAATGCACCAGCGACACAATGGAGCTCTTTTGCTGGAGCTCCTTCTGTATTCGGGCTATCTGCTACTTAAGAAGGTGCTTTTCTAAGGCACCTTCTCGGTGTTGCCAGGTAGCTTTGTTAAACCCTCTAAAGATCAGGCATGCCTGAACGTTATGGCCACGGCCGAGGCAGCACACGCAGATGTCGCGTGAATCTCAGGAGTATATCTTTCACCATATTTGCAACAGTAGAACAGTTTCGACAGCTCCTTAGTCGACATACACGCTGTTGAAAATCACTTAAAGTGACTGCGTGACTATGGGGAGAAAACAAAAGAAAATCGGTGACTGTAACATTGTTGTTTCCATGTATGGTCTGACGAGTATGATTGATGGCAGGAAAAGAACCGAAGAGGGAAGGGGCCACACACATTTATATGGGAGAGCCAATGTGTGACATCGTCATGGGCAGCCCCTAGTGGACTGCTTACAATAGTTTCCATGTGGTCCTAGTGCCTGGCAGCTTATAGTTCCATAGGTGTGGCCTGATGAAAGAGAGACCATCAAAAAAGATGAAATGAATTCAAAGCCAACAGAAAATTATTGTACAGAGATCAAGAAGGCTACACGTGTCCGAATGTCCAATTATGTTAAAAAAGGGTAAAGCAAGGTTTCTGTTTCCTGTAAGGACAAGCAGAAGGCTTTTAAAACATTTAGAGATTCTGGTGCAGATTTAGGGGAAGCATAAAAACAAGCTAAAGCATTTAGGTTCGGTTATTGGGCTACAGCACAATTCATCCTGGTCATTTTGCTCTGTGACAACTCACCCATTACTTCTAGCTCAACTGATTCCCACAACAATTTGTTAATGGACAATGTGCCCCCAGCATAAATATTATAAAATAAACTCTAGGTAGGCACAATTTGTCTACCAGATGAGGCAATGTGCTTGAGGGTTGTAGAAGTGGAAGTCATATTGTAATTGTTGTTGGAGTAAAGTACGATATGTAGTGGGAGGGAATTGTCCAGGGACAAACTGACATGGGAGCCGATAGATGCCGGAGTTAATAGTCCAGGGTAAGTTGATATGGAGCAAAATTATAGGGATGAATTGATCTGTTCACAGGTTGCTGAGGATGGGAAAGTGATGAAAAGAGGACCAATTTTCAGCAAAGAAGCAGGAGTTGTACAAGCAGCTATAGATCAATTAGTTTAACATCAGTTAGAGATGACAGTTTTATTGAATTTAGTCAGGGCACATTTTGAAAAGCATCTCATCATTGTTCAAAGAGATTCAGCATGGATTCCTGCAGCATAGGGAAAATGTTGCTCTAAAATGTTGGGGCAGTGATGACTGCTACACAAGAGGCAACAAGATCCTGTTTAGAGGGGCAGCACCGATGGCCTAGTGGCCCCGGAGCGTGCTAAAGTGCAGGTGAGCCAAGTTCGGGAGTGAGCTTGGGATACTGCATCAGGGGCTGGACCTTACTGCAACAGTTGCCACCTGGTAGTGTGCTGTGGTTGTGGAGGGATAGCACTGTGTCACCAGTGCCACGGTGGCCTCTGTGCTGGTGCAAACAAGACTAATCCCTCTGAAGGATGCTGCTGCATGCAGCCGAGGCACAGGAAGTTAGCATGCACCAAGGGCTAGAGTGAGGGTGAGGAGAAACACAGGGGGAAAAACCCAGACTCTGCCCCTATGATGGCCTGGGTCCCTTGGTCTCCCTGGGTCCAAGTGCTTGCCAACTCTGGAGCCTAGCCTTGCAGTGATACGTATATTTTGAGAGGGCTGGTGTGGGGGTGTAACAAAATGGGTGTGTTCATATATTTTCAGGAGGGTTGCATGTAACAGCCTGTGTGTGTATATTTTGAGAGGGTGTGTGTAACTGCTGTGTGTCTGACTGTGTAATTTGGGATAGGATGTGTATAGCAGCCTGTGTGTCTGACTGTGTCTACAACCAACCACACTCCAATATCTTCTCCCACAATCACCCACACCCTAGTATCTGCTCCACAGCCGACGCATTCTCCAATATCTTCCCTCCAACAATCCCTCACCCCCTGCAACTGCTCACAACTCCCCTATACTCTAGTGCCTACCCCTCAAGTCACCCACACCCAGTGTCTTTCCAACTACCCAGTGCATTAATATCTGCCCCACAACCATCACTACACCACTGTGTCTCTCCTATAGCCACCTACACTCTAGTATGTTACACAACTACCCAGTACACCAGTAGTTACTTTGAACTACCCAATGCCCCAGTTTCTACCCCATAACAACCCCTTACTAGGATCGCTCCACAAGTACCCCATACTCATCTCTGTCCCACAACTAACTACCCCTCATTTTAGTGTCTGTCCCTTAACTACTGCAAATCCAAGTAGCTGCCTCACAACTGCACCATACTCCATTATCTGCCTCAGAAGTAACCCTCACAACTTTAAGTAGTAGTTTTGAGGCATATACCAGGGGGAAGGGCAACTAGAGAAATTTATTTATGGTATATATTGAGCACGTAAGCACACTAGACAATTACAATGTCTATTTTCAGGTACAACCTGGGAGAGTTACAAAGCAAAGCAATGAAAACAAACCATAATACATCAATAACAAATATTTCAGGCTGCTGGAAGACAGGGCAGCATAACATAAAACACAATACAATATCAGGTACAAAATTCAGTTTACAATGGGGAACAGGAAAAGAACATAAAAGACTGATGCATTATACAATATAATCACTAAATTAAGGTGCACAGACAGTTTTTAAACCAAACTGAGGCATACGCACAGGAGAGTGCAGGAGACCCCAGCATATGGAGAGGTATACCAGAGAAGATTAAACGCGTATGGGTGCAGGCAGGGTCATCCTTCAGGAAGTCCCAGAGGGACCTTTTAAAGAGTGAGTGAGAGGCAAAACTCCGGACCATGGATGGAAGGGAATTCCAAATCCTAGGAGCACATACAGTAAAGGCCTAGTCATCTGTGGCCGTGCAGGTATGATATAAATGTATAATTCACAGGATTACTTTACTGGTCATATAGTGTTAGCCATTTTTGTCCTGCACCAATTTAGATTTTTAACTGGAAACAGCATTTCTTGCTATAACTATCCAGTGTTTGCTTGAATTTACTCATATTTTCACTGGAGACCACAGGGGCAGGTAGTGCATTCCAATGTGCCACAATTCTTTGTGAGAATCAATTTCCCCTATAATTTTTGTAGTAGTAGTAGTCCCTTTTAAGATGAAGTTTGTGGCCCCTATTAGTCTGTGTCTGGTCTTCTATTTAGTTCTACTGGACCTAGGCTTGTCTCCCCTCCTTCCCCTCCCCATCTACATTTCTCCCTAGTCTTCACAGTCCCCCTTGCAGAATTCTCAGCATCCTGAAGGGGTCCTACTGCACCTAGTCTGGTCTCCTCTCCTTCCCTTCCCCCATCTACCTTTCTCCCTGGCCATCGCCGCCCTCTTGCACGGTTCTTAGCATCCTGAAGGGGTCAAACTGAGTCTAAGCTTATCTCCCCTATTCTGTCTAGCCACTGTCTTGGCTTTCCATGGACTACTAGCAGGGTCCAATGCATCCTGATGGACTACTGATTAGGCCCCATCCCCTACAAAGGTGCGAATTCTCTTCCCCTCAATGGTTCAATTCTCCTTCCCCCACTCCCTCCCTCCCTCTCCTATCACTCTCTTAATCCCTATCTGCTGACCTTCCCCAACCCCCTTACAGGATACCCTGCATCCTGAAGGGTCCTCTCTTGGGTTAGGTCCTATTCCCCATCCTAGCCTTAAGTCATACCTCCTCCTTCTCTCTCCTCCCTCTTTAAATCCTTACAGCCTTATTCCCCTTTCTATCTAGCCCCCAGACCCCTTGCAGGATTCCCCACATCCTGAAGGGTTCTGTCCGGGATACTGCCTTATCTCCTTCTCTCCGGTCCCCCAGTCCCCTTGCAGGGTTCCTTGCATCCTGAAGGGGTCTCCAGGGAAACAACTCGTCCCCCCCACCTCACCCCTCCCTCTCCTTCCCTCTTTTCTTTCACGTAAGCACTTGTTTACTTATCAACCCGGCACTTATTATTGTCCACTCTTTCTACCTATTATGCACAACAGTGTTGTAACACTGTTTGTAACATCTTTCTTACAACTGTATGTTAATGTTGATCTTGTAACTTGAATGTTTAATGTCTCATGCCTATTGTACCCCCCTCCCCCAAGGTCGCACCAGGAGATGAGCAACTTGTCGCTCAGTGTGCCTTCCTGGTGAAACATTTCAATAAATAAAAATCACTCCCATAATTTCTGGTCCTCTACTGCCCTGTATACCAGGCACATGTCTCCACGATATCTCAGATACTGGAGGGAATACATCTGCAAGGATCTAAGTCTCTCCTCATAGGATCTACCCTGCACTTTTAAGTACCTCAGTGGAATCAACAAAGTCCAAGAGGGTAGCATCTTTCAGAAAAAGAGACTTGCAAGAACAAGGGGACACAATTTAAAGATAGAAGGAGGGCGGTTCAGGGGCAATGTGAGGAAGTATTATTTCACAGAGAGGGTAGTGGATGCATGGAACAGCCTTCCTGAGGAGGTTGTGGGGTCTAAAACTGTGGGAGAATTCAAGAATGCATGGGACAGACATAAGGCAATTCTTGTGGGGGGTAGGAAGAAATAGGTTGTTAGTAAATGCCAGGAGTTTGGGAAACAAGTTGCCAGAGTTCCAGGCCATGCTGTTCGAGGGAGGGGTGGATGTGGCGGCAGTCACGGAAACGTGGGCCAACAAAAATCATGACTGGGACCTAAATGTACGGGGGTACACTATGCTTAGGAAGGATAGAAAGGAGGGCAGAGGGGGTGGAGTGGCTATGTTCATTAGAGATGACATAGAAATTGCTATGGTAGAAGAGGCAGAGGGAAACGTGGAGGCCTTATGGGTCACCTTACGATCCCCAGCAGGAGATAAGGTCAAGCTGGGTGTAGCATATAGGCCCCCCGGGATGAGTGATGTTCTAGAGGATGGTTTGCTGGACAACATCATTGCCCAGTGTGGTCATCCAAAGGGAAGGGAGTGGTGTTGATGGGGGACCTTAATATGCCAGGTACTAACTGGGGAACCATGTCCTCTAAGGTGGCCAAGGAGCAGAGGCTGCTGGATGGCTTCCAGGATGTGTTCTTAACACAGCATGTGATGGAGCCCACAAGGGAGGGGCATGTCCTGGATGTGGTTCTGGCAGATGGGGATCTGGTAAGGGACATGGTTGTACAGGACCCCCTGACTGGGAGTGACCACAATACTGTCTGGTTTCAAATAAGCATTGGGGGAGTGGGGGTGAGATCTAGGACACTGGCAGTGGACTTCAGGGGGCAGACTTTATGGGCATGGAAATATTCTCAAGGATCACTTGAAGGATTACCTCAACAACAAGTGTGGAAAGGAGATGGGAGGTCATAAAGCGGGACTTCATGAGGGCAGTCAGGATCTGCGCTAGTTGAAGCGTGAGGAGCAAGGTCACATAAACCATGCTGGTGGTCCAGTGAGGTCCAGGTAGCAGTCAGAGAAAAGAAGGCGCTTACAAAAATATAAAACAACAAGAGGATAGGATAAGAAATGTACCAGCTTGCATCTAGAAAAGTCACCAGATGGTGAGGGAGCAAAGTCCAGTAAAGAGCATCGGCTGGCACAGGGATACATGGAGGAAAGGGTTCTTCCGGTACATTGGGGAGCGGAGAAAAACTAAGAACCATCTCAGCAGATTGAGATCAGAAGGAGGGTGGGTGGAAGAGGCGAGGGACCAGGCAGAGGTATTTAACGAGTACTTTGCCTCTGTGTTCACTAGGGAGGGGGATGGGATATCTACAAAGCAAGGCACAAAGGGATAGAAGCGGCAGGGAGTGGGATCAGGGCAGCAGAAATGGAGCAAAGGGAGGGAAGGTACCCCAGGGGTGTCGCATCTGGATAAGGATAAAAAGACCAGTAAGGTGGAGGGGACGGATGATGCCATCCCCACAAAGGGTGTGGTTTGCCCTCAAGGCCCTAAAGAAGACAAATCTCCTGGGCGGATGGCATTCATCCGAGTACTATGGAATTGGCGGACATACTGGCTGCACCCTGGCAGAGCTTTTCAACAGGTCACTTGGAGACAGGGAGGGTACCTAGGGATTGTGAGAGGCACATGTGGTACCAATCCATAAAGGGGTCGAAGGAAGTACCAGGAAACTATAGACCCATCAGTTTAACCTCGGTGGTGGGAAAATTAATGGAGTATACTAAAGGAACGATTGGGGGTTTACTTGGAGGTGGGAGGTCTGGATAGTCGGCAGCATGGGTTTGTGCCAGGTAGATCATGTCAAACCAACCTTGAGAGTTCTATGAATGGGTAACATCAGAACTGGATAGGGTAAGCCTGTGGATGTATTATTCTTGGACTTCAGCAAGGCGTTTGACTCTGTCTCCACAATGGTCTGGTGGAGAAACTGATGGGGTTAGAGTAGGCCCTTTGATGGTCAGATGGATTGAAAACTGGATGGCTGGGCGCTCAGAGTAGTGGTCTGTGGGAGCTCTCGAACCCTACAGAGGTTGGTAGTGGGGTACCAGGGCTCGGTCCTGGGTCCAATCCTGTTTAATGCATACATATCAGACATCAGGGATAGTATAGGGTGTGAAATGAGTCTCTTCACGGATGACTCCAAGATGGGAGCAGTAGTTGAGGGAGAAGAGGGGAGGTTGGCCCTGCAAGGGACCTTGACACCCTGGAAAGCTGGGCTCACACATGGAAATTAAATTTCAATATCACCAAGTGCAGGTGTTGCATCTTGGTGGAAACCCTAAACACAGGTACACCCTGGGAGGAGGTGCTGGAAGCCTCAACAGGGAAAAAGACCTAGGGGTCATGGTGGATACATGTATGAATAACACTGAGCAGTGCAGGAGAGCAGCTAGCAAGGCAAACAGGATGTTGGGATGCATCATAGAGGATCACCTCTAGGAGCAAGGAAGTGATTCTGCCACTGTACAATGGACTGGTTAGACCACACTTGAGTACTGTGTACAGTACTGGAGACCACACTTGAAGAGGGACATACAGCTCCTGGAGAGGGTACAGAGGAGGGCAACAAAGATGATCACGAGGGCTGGGGATTTGACTTACGAGACAGACTTGAGGAGCTCTGCCTGTTTTCATTGGAGGAGAGGAGAGACAGGGGACATGATTGAGGTCTTCAAGTACCTCAAGGGAATAAATAGGGTAAACATGGAGGGATCTTTAGACTAAAGCAGGAGGCATCACCAGAGGGCATGGTTTGAAGTTGGAAGGTGGAAGGGTGAGGGGAAAGAGGAGGAGGTTTTCACTGAGAGGGTGGTGGACCCTTGGAATGCTCTGCCTGGTGAGCTGGTTCAGAGATCCACAGTGGAAGCTTTAAGAAAGGGTGGGACAGACACAGAAAGTGGATGTATCAGATGATGGCCTGTCCCGGGGGGGTGGGGATGGATGATAGGGGTTTCTGGAGCACAAGGGATGGGAGGGTCTCGGCACCCAACTAAGGATCTAGGTTCGAGCAGACTTGATAGACCATAAGGCCTAATCTGCTGGCAAATAGTATGTTAGTATGTTAGTATGTTAACTAGGATCTGCGGCCTATCCTGTAGGTAGGGAAATGGGCAGACTAGATGGGCCTAGCGGTCCTTATCTGCTGTCAAAGTCTATGTTTCTATGTTTCTATCCCATCCACCATCCTGGTCATCCTCCTCTGGACCCCCTCTATCCTCTTTATGTCACCATTTAGATGTGGTACCCAGAACTGTCCACAGTACTCAAGGTGTGAGTGCACCAAGGCAGTGCACAGTGGCATGAGTACTTCCCTTGATCTAGTCTTCTTTCTTCTAATTAAAGCGAGTATTCCATACTCCTTCTTCACCACCATGGTGCAGTTATTAGTAAAATTTAGATAGCTACTTATTGTTATTCCAAGATCCCTCTCAGTGCAGGGGTGTGCAAATCCCATTGCTCCTTGTCTGGGGCAAGTGAATTTCATCAAAGCGCAAGTACCAAAACAGAACTAATTTAATTGTAATTAATAGGGGCAAGTGAAAATTCAGTTACAGTCATGGCTGGGCAAGTAATAAAAGTTTTGATTTGAACACCCAGTCTCAGTGGCTGTAGAATTTCTAGTAAGTCCATTTCTGTGGTATGCAAATTTTTTCTTTTTGCCCAAATGCATAATCTTGCATTTGTTTATGTTAAATCTAAGTTTCTTGCTCCCTGCAACTTCTGCTAATACATTTATGTTTTCTTGGAACATTTTAGCATCACATTCATTGGCACGGGGTCAAAACAACGAACTCAATAACAGCGCAGTCAAATACCGCACAGTAAAAACAGCGATGGCAAAGACAGCACTTGGTAAAAACAGCGAGCACTACCACCATGAACAGCAAATAAAAAAACTCACCGTTTGCAGGGGGCTATGCCCCAGCACACACACCCCCGTTACGGGGGTCTACGCCAAACCCACCCAACCTAATATAAATACCTCTGGGGGAGGCAACTGGGGACAGGAAGAAACCTTGCGGGGGGGGAGAATGGTTCTAGAGGGGATGGGGAACCAGCAGGACAACTGGGGGAAGGGGGCAAAAAGTGCAGGGTGGGAGATAGACACACACAGACGGTAAGTTGTGAGGGGGGATGACAACACCCAAAATGAAGTAAAATAAAAAACACAAGTGTTCCATGACCAGGAATCAAACCCCAGTCCACTGACACTCCACCACCCTCCACTGCCTGTGGCCCTATCCTCTGAGCCACAGCACACCCCACAGCAGAAGTTTTCTCCCTATCCTACAAACAGGTACAGGGACAGCTCTAACTTTATCTGTGCTATCATGTCCCTGTAGCTGTTTTACAGTTTGGTGTTTTGACATTACGGTTTTGACCCGCTCTATTGTAGTTTCAACATTTTGACCCGGTACCCATTCTTTAGAGATGAATGCCCCTATTTTTAAGTCATCCACAAATTTTTCCATCCATGCATTGTTCTTACAGGATACAGCTGATACTAATACATTGAAAAGGTTGAGGCCTAAAACAGATCCCTGAGGGACCCCACTAGTAACAGGTACCCAGTCAGATAAGTGTCCCTTTAAGGAAACTCTTTGCCTTCTGTTTGTAAACCAGGCAGTTATCCATCTAATAAGACATTTGTTCAGTTTTATTTCCTCTAGGGACTTTAGCCATTCGGAATGAGAGACACTATCAAAGGCCTTTTTGAAATCTACATAGAGAATATCGACCGGAATATCTCTATCCAAAGCTTCGCTCACTGTTTCGAAGATGTGGATCAAGTTAGTCAAACAAGACCTACCCTTTTGAAACCCATGTTGGTATGTATCAATACTGTCTACCTCCAGAAGGTGTTGGTCAATCAATTCTTTAATTAACCTCTCGAATAGTTTACCTACAATACTGGTAAGTCTAATGGGTCTGTAATTACAGCACTCTGCTCTAGATCCCTTTTTATGTTTGCTTGCACACATGTACAAGAAACATAGTGCCATCATCCGAGTTTTTGTAGGTGTGGCACCGTCTTCCAATTCAGTCAGTGTGTTTGCAGGCGCGTCCACAGTTCACCAATGAATGCTGCAGCTGTCTATGACAGCAGTTGAAAATGCAGTGCCGTACAGTTGAAAGGGAGAGCTCCGCTTCAGTGAGCAGCGATAAGATAGTGTTGATTAGCATATTGCCGGCAATCCTGCTTGTATATGTGTCTGCTTTCTCTTCCTGGAACATAAATTCAGTTTGAAGTGAACTTTTCCTAGGACTGTCTTTCCGGGAGGAGGCGACAGGGTGCCCAATCCCCGTCGGCTCAATTAACCCCTCAAAGAAAAAAGACTTCCAGTTGCCACGCTGGGAGCCCACCCCAGCGTGGCACATGTCTATTGGCCCGACGGGCTGCCCAACCCCCGCCGGCTCCATTGCCCTCCCCCTCAAAAATCTTCCAGCGCCACACTGGGAGCCCACCCCAGCGTGGCACAAGTCCTGTCATCGCCCTCAGCTCCACTGCCCCCAAAAATCTTCCAGCTGCCACGTTGGGAGCCCACCCCAGCATGGCACAAGTCCCGCATCGTCCTCCTAAAAAGACAACAAACACCTGAAAGGAAAAAAAATGGTCCCTTGTTGATTGTCTTGCTCCCCCAACCCGCGCCCACACTCTGCTCATCCACTCCCACACCCCCACCTCACCCCATACCTACCTCCAGAGGCCGGCGAGACAATCTTCGGTGGACCGGGAACACGTCTGCACTCTTCAAAGCCGACCGTGAACTGAAGAAATGCCGGTAAGCTATATAATGGAATAAATAGGGTTTTTCATCTTTGATGCATATCTCAGGCATCTGTTGGAATTTTGGCACCAAATTTTCAACATGAGGTTTCTGGGACCCTTCCTCATAAATTCTAGCACTGTCATGATGTTAATCGGCCCCGAAAGGTGATTTCACGGTCACTGCGCGGAACCACCTTTCGGGACCAATTTACCAAACGACAGTGTCACAGTTCATTAGGTAGGCCCCAAAACCCTATGTTGAAAATATGGTGAAAAAATTCCCAAAAATGACTGATTTACAAGCGTGCGTTGCGCAGTTCCTACACATGCTCGTAAGTTCGCAAATTTTTAATATCTGCACTCCAGATTTTCAACATTGCCATTTTATCACGCCTCCTTATGAGCAGTACAGCTGTCATTTTTCACATCTCCCCCAAAATGTGTTGTTGCGCATGTAGTGCACAATGGCACAGTCGGTTTGCAAAATCAATGTTTGGGACAGATTAAGAAAATCACAGTGATGCTGTTCATGAGCAGAGGTCTTAAAATGGCTAAGTTAAAAATTTGGTGACAAAATTCCATAAAATGACTGTGTTACGAGCGAGCATTGCGCAGTTTCCATGCATCCTCGTAAGTTCATGAATTTGCAATATTTTCAGTCCAGATTTTCACCGCTGGTATTTTTCCACACTTCCTTATGAACGGTACAGCTGTCATTTTTCACACCATGGCCGAACTGTTTTCACACTTCCAGTGCAGAAATGCGTGGTTACTGTGGGACATCACTGTTTGGGACAGATTAAGAAAATCACAGTGACACTGTTCATGAGCGGAGGTCCCAAAATGCCTGTGTTGACAATCTGTTGCAAAAAATACCCAAACTAATTACATTGCGGGTGTGTGTTGCATAGTTTCTACACATGCTCGTGACTTCACCAGTTTTTTTAATATTTTCACTGCAGATTTTCAACACTGCCATTTTTTACACATCCCCATGAACAGTACAGCTGTCATTTTTCACATCCTGTTCGAAATGTGTTTACGCACCTGTGGTGCCAAATAGCCTAGTGGCTGTGCAAAAAGCTTTACATTAACAAACTGATATTGCCACTGTTCATGAGGTGGGGTCACAAAAAATCATGTTGAAAATTTGGAGTGAAAATATCAGCGGACACCTTGATTAGGGTTTCCGACTATAACGTCCCACCCTGTAGAGACTGACAGGCATTGGGGTGTGACTTGGGATTTTCGCCTGTAATGCTCATACCATTCCACCCCCACCCACACCCTGCAGCCAGTGAGAGGCATCTAGGTGTGCCTTGGACTCTTTGGCCCCAAAGTTCACCCCATTCTCCTATACAGCACCCATCTCACCGTATTTCCTGATGGAATGGGGTGAACAGAAGGGCCAAGGCACACTGTGACACCTGTCGGTGTCTGCAGGGTAGGGTGTGGTGAAATGGCATGGCCGTTATGCCCGACGACCCAAAGACACACCCCAATGCCTGTCAGTATCTGCAGAGTGGTGGTGGTGGGGTTAGCTTCAGTTCAATACTTCACTGCCATTCCTATTATGCAGCTCTGTAACTCCTACACTACCAATGCAAATGCCAGCAAGCAAACATTTGACATTGACAAATGCTTGTTACATATTGGTATTATATTTGCTAATGTCCAGTCCTCTGGTATTGAGCCTTCCCTCAGTGACTTGTGGAATATGGCATGTAATGGGTAGCACAGTACCGGAGCAAGTTCTTTCAGTAACCTAGGGTACAGATTATCCAGGCCAGCTGATTTGGTGGGGTCAAGTTTCTCAAGTTTATTCCTGACTGTGCTGGGTGTGAACACCAACTTGATCTCCATGGGGCCTATATTATCAGTTATCTTTGGACAGCACTTCCTCCAGTTGATGACATCACTGGGCTTTACACAGGTTGTTTCCTCAGCTACCCATAATTGTGGCCATTCTCTGGATCTGGTCTTCCTCCTGGGGACTGAGGCCTCTGACTTGGGGGTGGAACCTGTCAGTTGGTCCGATCACTACACCGTGAGGTTCAATTTTTGTGCCCCCCTTTGTAGGTCTGCTCCTGTGGAGATGGTCAGTTTCCGCCCTTTACGGGATGTGGGCCCTGAAGACCTGGCGGCAGTGATTGACCTCTCGGAGTTCTCTGATGCCAGCTCAGGCCCACAGCCATTGGTCCTGGCCTATAATAAGGCCATTTACTCAGCTCTTGACCTGATTGCTCCAGTCCGTGTTCGTCTCCTTCCACTTCACCCTTGGGTCCTATGGTTTGATGGGTCTTTGAAGGAGCTGCGGACGTTGGGACGAAGGTTAGAATGTCGCTGGCGGAAATCCACCCTGGAGGTCGACTGTCTTAGTTTGTTGGAGCATTATCAGCTCTACCAATCAGCGATCTCCTGTAAGAAGGCAGAGTTCTTGTCCAGGGAGATCGCCCTCACTCAGAATCGACCAGCTCAACTCTTCCGAACTGTGGACAGGTTGAGCAACCCAGACTGTCTGCAGCTCCGTCGAGCTTTTTCACAAATTGAGTGTGATGCGATTGCTTGATTCTTTACAAACAAGGTGGCCAACATCAGGTCGGACACCTGCCAGACTCGCTCTATGGGTGATGCTGTTGGTCAGTGCTTGCACCTCTTGCTTCCTGGAGTACCTCTGACCTGCCGGAGTGCACAGATATTATGAGGATTGTCCAGAGGATGCACCCTACATGCTGTAGTTTAGATCCGGGCCCAACCTCTCTGATTTTTGGTTGTGGTGTTATCATTGGCCCAGTCCTGGCTCAGATTATCAGGTGCTCCTTGGAATCAGGTGAGTTTCCAAGCTCCCTGAAGGAGATGGTGGTGACACCCTTTCTGAAGAAAGCTTCGTTGGACCTGGATACTCTAGCCAACTACAGACCTATTTCGAACCTTCCTTTTGTGGGAAAGGTAATTGAGAAAGTAGTGGCAACTCAACTGGAAAAACCATTTGACCATCCATAGTATATACGAACCTCTCCAGTCTGGTTTTTGTAAGAGGCATAGTACTGAGACTGCTCTGGTTCAGGTACTCAACGATCTCCTTAATGATGGCGAGAGATTGGAGAAACTGCTCCATTCTGGTACTCTTTGATCTCTCCTCAGCTTTTGACACTGTAGACCATGGGGTACTGCTTGAACGCCTGAGGTCCATCTGTGGCCTGACTAGTACAGTGCTCAGATGGTTTACATCTTTCCTAACCGGTAGGACTCAGAGAGTTGTCTCAGGGATCTTTTCTTCCGAGTCTTTCTCTCTGCCTTGTGGGGTCCCTCAGGGCTCGGTGCTGTCCTCCATGTTGTTTGCAGTGTATATGCTACCCCTCGGAGACATTGTAAGATGGGATGGGCTGAGGTTTCACTGTTATGCTGATGATACCCAGCTCTACCTGTCTTTTGCCCTCGACCAGGTTAGTGCTCTCTCAGTATTTAATAGCTGCCTCGCTGAAATCCAAGACTGGATGAATTCGAGCAGGTTAAAGTTGAACGCGGGTAAGACCGAGGTTATGGTTGTGGACCCAGGGTGCAGGATAGAGGGGTCGAGGACTGATTTGCCCTCCGGTTTATTCCTGGGGGGCTCTCAGATCCTTACCTCAGAATGGGTGCACGACCTGGGAGTGGTACTTGACGATGGGCTGACCCTTCGTCATTAGGTGTAGGCGGTTGTGAAGCTAGCCTTTTATCACCTCAGGAACATTGCCAGGATCAAACACCTCGTTCCATCCAGTGATCTCCCTGTACTGGTCCACACCTTTGTGACATCGTGCCTTGACTACTGCAACTCCCTTTACTTAGGGCTTCCTGGTGTTGATATCCACCGCTTGCAGCTAGTGCAGAATGCTGCTGCGCGATTACTGACTGGGGTATCTAGGAGATCGCATATTACCCCAGTGCTGCGCTATCTGCACTGGCTGCCGATTCAGTGGCGGATCACCTTTAAGGTAGGTTTATTAACCTACAAAGCCCTACATGGACCTGGTCCTGACTACTTGAAAGAGCTTCTGATTCCTTACATCCCGGTGCGACAGTTTCGCTCGGCTGACAAGGGGTTGTTGGAGATTCCGAGGGTTACTTTGAAATCTTCTGGGGCCCATGCTTTTATGTTTGCTGTCCCAACGCTCTGGAATTCTCTGCCCCGTCAGCTTCGGGAGTGCACGACCATGGGGAGTTTTAAGCAGGCACTAAAAACGTTTCTGTGGAATAAGGCTTTTCCTGGTTTGTTATGACTTTGATATTGTTGTTTTAATGAGCTGTGTTTTAAATTTTGTAAAGCGCCTTAATAAATTAAAGTTATTGTTAATCATTATTATCTCAACATCACTAGACAGCTATACACTCGAAATAAACGTTGAATTCCTTGGCCATGGTAAGGCAATCAGTTATTGTATTTTTTCTGTTTAAGGGTGCCTATATTGCAATTTGTATTCTTCAGACTTCCAACATAGTTATAAAAAGCCTTTTTATCATTACCCACTTTGTTTACCAGACTAACCTCCATTGCTTTTTTAGCTTTTTTTTAATTTCCTTTTTTAATTTCCTTAGCTTGGATTTGTACAGATTGGTGTATTTAGTACGTCCCTCACTTTTGGCCCTTTTGTATAATCTATTTTTTGCTCTTATAAGGTTCAGGATTTTCTTGTTGAACCATGTAACCCCTAGGCGGTGCTATCCCAAGGGATACTACATCTGCCTGTGTGACTAGGCGCAGGTTGAGGGGCCTGAGCTCGGTGAATGGGTGTCTCCACCCAGAGGGTTGGTTTAAGGGTAGCGTAGCTGCTCTGGGTACAGCCCTCTGGGACACTGATACCCCCTCTAACCTCTCTAGTGGCCTATACTGGTCTATACTGGTCAGCAGATAAACAATCACAGTTAGCATCAGAATACAATATTGAACCACTCTTAGCACACTTACCACCAGGGCTGGATCAGCTGCACTGGCCCTGGAGACTCCACTGTAAAACAAGACCTGCACTAGAACAATGCAATGCAGTATCCTCTCCACAAAGGTGCATAATAGCCAGGTTAAATGCAAAAAGAATAGGATCCGATTTATTTAGGAGATGTGAACAAGGGTGGGGCAGCAATCTAGTATTTGATTTCAGATCTGATTTAGTCAGGTTAAACATGCCTTCACTAACAGTACCTCTAGCACAGTCACACACACTCTGGGTACCCAGTTGTTATACAGGCTTGCCTGAAGCATTGCTTGGTGTAGGCCAGCGTTGCAGCTGTTGTTGGGGCCCTTAGGAAAGAAAAGCAACATGCACTTTAACCCACAATTGGCATTCCATAGCCGGATGGCTCAGTTCGTAATAATCAACCAAAACAATTAAATCAAATGACACACATTGATTTGAGCTTTGTTGCAGGGAGCTACCCTGATGTTTACTCACGCTACCCAGACCACGAGGCAGGATTGACGAAATGAAGACCTCAGAATGGTATGCTGGTTTGCCAGGGGAAGCAGGGCCCACACGACGCACCATGGTGGTCGATCCTGTTTGATGGTGTTGCGCAGGGAGCCGAATCCCTGAGCGGGTCTTTCATCAGATGAATCTCTACAGTATGAGCGGCAATCTAGGCTAAGATGGTGAGGCCCAGACCAGGTGAACAGTCTGGATTTCAGTCTGGTTGGATGCAGCTTCCAGGAAGCGTGACACATTCGAGGGTGTGGGGAACCAAATCGCAACCCACACTACACATTCAGCACAATTATATTAAGAATAGCTAGGTACCACAGTTTGGATGACAGTCTGGTTGCAATTAGGCAGTGTCTCTGTGCAAACCATACGCTCTGCGGTTCTCTCAAATTCCTGATGGGCCAATCACACCAGAAGCAAGTCTTCAGTCCACACCAGGAGAAATTCACTCTTTCAAAATTCAGGATTCTGATCATAGTAACAGCAATTTCGGATAAAGGCTGATATTAGATTGCAGACTTTTTTACACGAGAAGATGGTAGCAGGCAGGCCAGATACAGTCTTCCTGCCGAATCCCCCTCACTACCACGCAGAAGCAGCTGCTCGAATTACTCTGGTTGTTCACTCTCTCAACTCCAACTCCACACTGACACACTGCTGCAGGCAGCTCTGGAATTTCCCAATGATCCAAAAGGTTAGTTTGGTTGCTACATCTGTCTGTCACAGCAAGGGCTTCCCCTCCAGGTCTATTTAGGTGCCAAACAGTAAAAACTGCAATTCCTACAGAAACTCACTCCCACAAGACCTCTGGGGATAATCTCCATTTTAAGGGCCCCAAAGGTACCGACTAGTCCAAAATGGTAGTCCAGAACCAAAATGGTGGCTCTTAGCAGAAAGTCCATGCTGCAACATAAGACAGGTTAGACAAACTTCTATATTATTATTATTAAAGCAGATAATCAGTAAACAATCACAAATCCTATTAGGGCTCCCTCTGAGCATTTAGCGATGGCAGAATAAAGCAGCTATATCACAGCCCGGGCAGGACTCGAGCCTGAAACCACTCAGCCCCCACCCAGATTAATTGTAACCTACGAAATAGATACCTCTTAAAGTAACAGACACAGATGCTAACAGGGCGCTCTCGTGCAAGTACTTTCAAACTGTTAGAACACAGAACACCAGCCTGGCTGTGGGCACTAGGCAAGCCCAGAAAGACATTTTAGGAGCACCCATTTGGGGGGGGGGGGTTACACCCTTCTCTGCCTAGAAAGAACTTAGCGTCCACATCAAGTCTATATTCACATTAACTTTATATGAAGACGTCACACTATACGAAACATATATGTTTCATTAATATACAAAACAAAAATAAAGACTGATGCATCAGTTAACGTAAGCTTATGACATTACTATACTTATCCATGATATATCTTATATTCTATAATGACAACAGTTATGCATATACCATACATACTATGATTTCACTATGATTTAACAGATAATATTACTATACTTTTTCTAGTTGGTACTGTTTCCTGTACTCTAACATAGATGGGGCCCATTCCTATCAGCTAACTTGGGGCTAGATGGGGCAGGGGCACCAGGTTCTGACGGATGAACAATTAACTTGGAAGTAATCTGGCAGGTTGGGTACCTTTACTATTAACAGGGAAGTCTGGATGTTGAAACATATCGAGCAGTACCCCACACAATTGAGCAAACTGAGTCTCCAGGTGTCTCGGGCGGTCTTCCACAGTAACTTCTTGGATCTCTCCACTAGCTCTGGGCTCTTCACCAGAAAGTTTGAGCTAGGCTCCCCCCCCCCCCAAAGGCCAGCCGAAATAGTGGGTTTCAGAGCTACAGCCGGGTCTACATTCAGTGACTACTCAGCCCTTCTAGTTGCCCAAATCAGTGCAAAGAAATTGGGAGCATCATCTAAGCACTGCTGCATCTGCAATCAAAACATTACGGATCAAAGATCCTTGACTGATGTCAATAACTGGTCAATTCGAAGCCGGTCTAGCTCCAGAGGTGTAACCCTCCCTTGGTCCACTAGCTTCTGCAGCACGACCTCCATCCTCAAAATGTAGGCCGATGACAGTTCTCCCAACTGTTGCCGCATGGTTTTAAATATTTGTAAAAGTTTCTCTATATCTTGGTCAGGATCTAATATAGAGGCTAACGTATCCAAATATTGCTGGGCAGTCGCGGAGGCCTCCTTAGACTGAAGCTCCAGAATAACATACAGTGCAGGTCCCTAGAGCATGACTACAATTTCTTGCTGCTTCTGCTCGTTGGACCCAGGCCAATGATACAGCATCCAGTCAGCATGGGTCTTCCAGGTTTCCCAGTCCTTTTCCCCACTGGGGGTGGGGACAACTCCAGAGAACACACCCTCCATGATCTTTGTTGAAGGCAGGAACCCAGTTCGTGCCAAATCTTCTGGTAAAGTTGGGCACTGATTATTCTGGGCACTAGGGGTACAAATCCCAGCAGTGCCTCCAAGATGTAACCTCTAGGCGGCACAATCCCAAGGGATACTACCCCTGCCTGCGTGACTAGGTGCACGTTGAGGGGCCTGAGCTTGGTGAATGAGTGCCTCCACCCCGAGGGTTGTTTAAGGGTAGCGTAGCTGCTCTGGGTACAGCTCTTCAGGACACTGATACCCCCCTCTAACCCCTCTAGTGGCCTATATCAGTCAGCAGATAAACAATCACAGTTAACATCAGAATACAATATTGAACCCATTCTTGGCACACTTACCACTAGGGCTGGATCAGCTACACTGGGCCTGGAGAACCCGCTGTAAAACAAGACCTGCAATAGAACAATGCAATGGCAATACAATATCCCCTTCACAAAGGTGCACAATAGCCATGTTAAATGCAAAAAGAATAGAATCTGATTTATTCAGGGGACATGAACAAAGGTGAGGCAGCAATCGAGTACTTGATTTCAGATCTGATTTAGTCAGGTTAAACATGCATGCACTAAGAGTCTCTCTAGCATAGTCACACACATTCTGGGTACCCAGCTGTTATGCAGGCTAGCCTGAAGCATTGCTCAGGGTAGGTCGGCGTTGCAGCTGTTGTTGGGGCCCTTAGGAAAGAAAAACAACATGCACTTTTACCCACAATTTGTATTCTGGAGCTGGATGGCTCAGTTCGTAATAATCAATCAAAACAAATCAGATGACACACATGGATTTGAGCTTTGTTGCAGGGAGCTACCCTGATGTTTACTCACGCTACCCAGACCAGGAGGCAGGATTGTCAAGATGAAGACCTCAGGATGGTATGCTGGTTTGTCAGGGGTAGCATGGCCCACACGACGCACCATGGTGGCTGATCCTGTTCGATGGTGTTGAGCAGCGAGCTGAATCCCTGAGCGGGTCTTTCATCGGATGAATCTCTGTGGTGTGAGCGCCAATCTAGGCCAAAATGGTGAGGCCCAGACCAGGTCAACAGTTCAGATTTCAGTCCGGTTGGATGCTGGATGCAGCTTCAAGCTAGCGTGACACATTCAAGGGTGTGAGAAACCAAATCGCAACCCACACTACACATTCAGCACAATTATATTAAGAATAGCTAGGTACCACAGTTTGGATGACAGTCCGGTTGCAATTAGGCAGTGTCTCTGCGCAAACCATACGCTCTGCGGTTCTCTCAAAGTCCTGATGGGCCGATTGTGCCAGAAGCAAGTCTTCAGTCCTCACCGGGTGAAATTCACTCTTTCACAATTCAGGATTCTGGTCACAGTAACAGCAATTTCGGATAAAGTCTGATATTAGATTGCAGACTTCTTCACATGAGAAGATGGTAGCAGGCAGGCCAGACACAGCCTTCCCGTCGAATCCCCCTCGCTACCACGCAGGAGCAGCTGCTCTAATTACTCGAGCTGTTCACTCTCTCAACTCCAACTCCACACTGACACACTGCTGCAAGCAGCTCTGGGATTTATTTAACTTTTGTTTACCAGGTAAGCACACCAGACAGTCACGTGCCTATTTTCAGGTGCGACCCAGCAGAGTTACAGAGATACAAGCAATAACAGTACAGAAGCTAGCATCAAGTTACACAAAGGTACAGTCAGAATACAAGCAAGAAGGACCAGCCGAAACAAAGTACAAAGGCTTGGGTCCAACTGTCAGGCAATGTACAGACAGGTATAAGCAATCATCTACAGCGAGGTAACAGGCAGAGAACAATTTTAGTGCAGTTCAGTATGAGGCAGAACAACCCAGGGAGGGCAGCCAAGAAAAATTAGAGCCAGTGTCAGCAGCAACAATATTAGTGAATATTGCTTATTTGTTATTTAGTTTTGGAATAAGTACACGTCCGCAACCAGGAATTTTTTTTTTTTTAATTTCAGGCACTTCACGGAGGGAGGGACTACAAGGGACACAGGCAGCTTGAGGCTTGCTTTGGGTAATCCCAAAAGGAGGACCTGAAACAACTGTGGGTTGGGGCTGTTCTTACATGAGGAGGTAGGAGGTTCCAGGTTTTGGGGGCAAGAGCTGCAAATGCTCGATCTCCCGCAAGGGAGTGAGTCTTCGGAACCATCAGCGCCTGGGATTCAGTGGACCTCAACTGATAGCCAGAGGGGACAGGCTGGAGGAGGTCAGCAAGTGCTGGAGGAGTAGATAATCGGATGATGTTATCTGTAAAGCTGCCCATAATGAATGAGTGATGGTTGCTTGGGGAAAGCCAACCCAGTGATCCAAAAGGTTTGGTTGGTTGATCCATCTGTCTGTCACAGCAAGGGCTCCCTCTCCAGGTCCATTTAGGTACCAAACAGTAAAAACTACAATTCCTACAGAAATTCACTCCCACAAGACCTCTGGGGACAATCTCCTTTTTAAGGTCCCCAAAGGTACCCATTGGTCCAAACTGGCAGTCTAGAATCAAAATGGTGGCTCTTAGACGTCCATGCTGCAACGTGAGACAGGTTAGACAAACTTCTATATTATCTTTTTTAAAGCAGATAATCAGTAAACAATCACAAATTCTATTAGGGCTTCCTCTGCGCATTTAGCAATGGCAGAATGAAGCAGCTATATCGCAGCCTGGGAGGGACTCGAGCATGAAACCACTTGGCCCCCACCCAGATTAATTGTAACCTAAGAAATAGATACATCTTACAGCGACAGGCACGGAGGCTAACAGGGTGCTCTCATGCAAGCACTTTCAAACTGTTAGAACACAGAACACCAGCCTGGCAGTGGGCACTAGGCAAGCCCAGGAAGACATTTTAGGAACACCCATTTGTAGGTGGGTTACACTTGCATTTGATTCTAGTTGGTATGTGTTGATCTACTAAATCATGCAGAATAACCCTGAGCTCATCCCACATTTGTACGACTTTTCATTCCTCAAATTTTTTGCCCCAGTCCCACTGCACCATTTGGTTCCTTAATTTGTTGTAATCTGCCAGGTCATATCTTCTAATTTTGCTGACTCCTCTCTGGGTTTTTGCTTTTATTCTAATTGAGAAGTCTACCATGTTATGGTCACTGCCAAGTTAAGGCTCTCTAATGAGCACTCCTTCCAGTTGTCACCCATGTTGCTTAACACTAGATCTAATATATGATTTTCTCTAGTGTACTGTAATACATGGCGATCCATCCCTAGTCCATCCAACACTTCTAGGAACTTGGTCCATACTCCTGAGCTGAATTTCCACTGTTCCCAGTCTATTTCAGGGAAGTTGAAATCCCCCATGATCAGCAGCCTTTTCCCTGGATCCTGGATTCCTATCTGCCTAATGAACTCTTTGGTTTTTATGTTATTTAAATTTATTTGTCTTTGAAGGGAGTTAGATGAACCCAAAGTTGTTCCACGCTGGAGTCTAGAGTGTTATGTATTTCACTAGCAGTGATGTAATTCCTGACATATAGTGCAACTCCCCCTCCTTGTCTATCATCTCTGTCTCCGAAACAGCTGTTAGCCTTCTATTTCAACTCCCCACATTTCTTTTTTCTACCATGTTTCTGTTATAGAGCACAGTGCTATGTTCTCCTTATTCAACATGATTTCTAGTTCTTTATTATTTCTTAGGCTCCTAGCATTTATCAGTAGAGATTTCCATTTGGATGTGTCTGATTTTGATTTACCCTCTTTATTGTTAGTACGTTCTCCTCCCTCCTGCCCCTCCTCATTTAGTTTGAATGGTACATTATTTTGTTTCTAATTCTGTCTGCTAGTACCGTACTTCCTATCATATTGAGGTGGAGGCTGTCGATTGCACATAATCTATGCCCATTTTTAAAGCGATGCCAATTTTCTACAAAGTCATAGTTTTCCCAAGCTCACCATCTCTTTAACCACCCATTTAATCTTAGGGTTTCACTTATTCTAGCTCAACCAGCCATGGGTGCAGGTAGGATTTCAGAGATAGTTTTTTACTCTACATATCTTATCTCTACAGGGCTGAACAGCAGCACAGAAAGGAGGGGTTCTTTTATCATCTAACCTTTAATAGCTTGCATTTTGTGCATTCAAGCTGAACTCCGGGTTTTTGCTGTGAGGAATTAATCTGCAAAGAAAGCTGTGGCTATAACTGACAGCGAGCACTAGATGGCCCTGCCTTACTGAAATGATTAGAAACCAGCAGTAAGGCTGGAAGGAGAATAGGAACAGCACTGGCGGTGTGATGAGTTTGTTATCAGAAGGTTGGCAATGGTGCTGGAGTTACTGATAAGTGAAGCTGTAGTCACACACAAGAGAGACAATAGCGCTGGAGGGAGGAGCAGGGGCTGCAATTGGCAGCTGAAGAAGGCATCAGTGGGCAGCGGAGCGGACTTCCCGGTGGCTGCATTTGGCAGAGGGCCAGAGCTACAGGGAGCTGTAATTGCTGGCAGCATCGGAAGGCGGGAGGAACAGGTGCTGCAATCGGCAGCTGAGGAAAGCACTGGGGGTGACGGAGCGGACTTCCCTGTGGCTGCATTCGGCAGTGGGCCAGGGCTAGAGGGCACCGAGCTGTGAGGAGAGGGCACCAGAGAAGACTTCCCGGCGGCCGAAATCAGCAGCGGGCCAGGGCCTGAGAAGGAGCAGCTGAACTTGAAGGACCAATTGGGAATGAGGGCACCAATTTCGATTTGCGGCAGGGTTTGATAAGGGCCCAGCCACCTCACCACTCATTAAGGAGCATAATTGTGTCCCACACCACCCACCCCCACCCCAACCTCTATTAAATGGACTGAGGGGGGGCGGATCATTGGGGAAGGGCATGGTGTGACTGGCTGAGACTGAGATTCAGGAAGCTCGGATTTGTTGCTGGCTGGAGGGTGGTGGGTATATGATTCATATCATATACTGTACTGACTTCGGCACAGTGGTTACTGTGGGGATTGCAGATTAATTCTTGGGGTCTTGCTGGGCTTTGATGGCATAAAATAGAGGGCACATTGAGGGGTATTGTGTTGGGCTTTGCTGATTAATAAGGGGGCACATTGATGAGAATTGTCTATTGCTGGGTATCTCGTGTGTGTAGTAACTGCTGGTGGGGGGGCTGTTTAAGTTTGACAGAATATTATTGCTGGTAGGGGGACATATTGCTCATAACTAAAATGAGAGTGGGCTTGGGGCAGTCAGAGTGGGCATCTTTGGCAGGGCAATTGGATGTACGGGGTGTGGGGCAGCCATAATATTAAACTGGGCATGGAGGTTTGGAGGGTGCCCAGTGTGTTTTCAACTGGTTGGTCTTAAGGAGGAGATCAGGGTGATCAGAAGGCAGCTGGAATGGGGAAGGGGGAGGGCTGGGGAGGTAAGATGGGGTATGGATCATATGTGACTAGACGTGGTCAAAATGGCATGTCTCAAAGGGCAAGTGAAACAGGCAAAAAGGGCACATCTCAGGGGATAGGTGGACCATATGGTCACTCTGGAGGTGAGGGAAGCGGAACAAGCAACGTACAGGAAGCACTCCGTAGGGAGGGGGCTGCTCAGAGGGGTAGAAGAGAGCAAAACAGGGGCAAGCATCACACTTACAAAACCGTTTCACCCTATTATATCCGGGAGATAATGTGCAGGAGGCTGATGGTGGGGGAGAGCAAGAGGACAGGGAGGGTTTGGTCAGTAAGCTAAGGGGGGTGGGAGACAGAGGAGGGTGCCGGAACCATAGGAAAGGATGGAGAGGGGAAGGGACATGAGCCTAGGTTTGGTGGAAATATGGTAGATGGGGGGGGGCATTGAGTGAGGACAGGGTGGAAGGTGGCAGGAATGTGGTCAGGCAGGTGTCCAGGTTGGGGAAATCAATCAGGAGGGGGCAGTAGAGAGGTCAGCCTCGAGACAAGAATCATCGGAAGAGGTGGAAAGTAGGGTACGGAGAATTTAAGCTGATGGGGTGGGAAGTGCAGGTCCAGAAGGGGGGGGTGAAGAAAAATTACTGGAAGGTTGCTCGGGTGGGGGATAGGAGGATTATAGCTCAAGAAGGGTGATGGGGTGGAATTGGGGAGGCATTCTCTGACCTCCCGGGAAATTGGGGGAGCGAGGAGCAAACTGGCAGTCGCAGGTAGGAGTATGGTAGGGCTAGCATATGAGGGTGACCTCCAGGCTGATGGAGTTGGGAGGAGTAAGCAGGGGATTGTCAACAGAAGGAGGAGCCTGGAAGGATCTAAATGGGCTAATAAAGATTCCCAGGCTGACAGGAGTGGCAGGAGTAAGCAAGGGTTTGATGATAGAAGGAGGAGTCTGGAAGGACCAAAACGGGCTAACAAAGTGGGAGATGGGGTGAAAGTGATACTGCTGGGGGATTCCATGACCAGGGGTATCCAGTGGGAGGGGGAGGGGGACAATAAAACAGCCCAGTCAAGGCTAAATGTATACCAGGATTATCCGTACACAAGGCCAAATTCCACCTATACTCAATAGCACTGGAATGTGGGGGATCCCTGGACTTCCTAGTACAGCTGGGGACAAATGACTTGGAAGGGAACAGTGAACTAGAAATACAGGCTAGGTTCCGGGAACTGGCAAGGGTTTGTCACTCTATAGGAAGCAAAATTTCCTTCTCCGAGATTCTGCTGGTACCAAGGGCAGCCAGGGAGAGCAAACTAAAACTTAGAGGGGTGAACCAGTGGCTTAGGGATTGGTGCAAGGCAGAGGGCTACGGGCTGGTGGGAGACTGGGGAGATACTTGGGAGGATAAGGGGCTATATGCCAAGGATAGATTACATCTCAATCTGAAGGGGAGGGAGATCTTGAAACTATAACTTGCTAGTTTTATGGGAGAGAAGTGGGGTTTAAACTTATAAGGGGGGGAGCGGCAAATAAAAGATTGGCCCCAGGTTCAGGTCTAGGGCAATGGAAGAGTGAGGGGGAATGCGATGCAAATCTAAGGAAAATTGGCTCAATATGGACTGCGCAGGGCTGGGGGGATTGGATAGGGAGGAGAGGTCGGGGTGGATGATAGTACTGATTAATGCCAGGAGCATGAGCAATAAAATGCCCAAGTTACAGGCTATGCTGGCTGAGGGATCAGCGGACGTGGCGGTAATTACAGAGACATGGGCCACCCAGAGAAATGATTGGGACCTAAATTTGGAGGGCTATAAGATATTCAGGAAAGATAGGTGAGTGGGAAGAGGGGAAGGGGTTGCACTGATAGTCAGAAATGACGTTGTGGTTAGTGGAGTGGGGGAGGCTGAAGGAGGAGTGGAGGCGATTTGGGTAACCTTGCAAACAAGGGGAGTAAAAAAATTGAAAATAGGGGTGGTATACAGGCCCCCGCAATTGAGGAGGCTCTGGAGGATGAACTGGTTGAGAACATCAAGGGTCACTGTGACCTTGGTAAGGGTAGGGTGGTGGTCATCGGTGACCTTAATGTGCCAGAGGCGGACTGGGACACCATGACATCCTCTGTAGCCAGGGAACAGCGACTGATGCGACGCTTTTCAGGATGCTTTCCTGGTCCAACAGGTGGGGGAACCTACTAGAGAGGGGTGGATATTGGATGTTGTCCTAGTTGACAGTGATCAGATAAGGGGCCTGGAGGTGTGCAGTCCATTGGCGGGTGGAGACCATGCCACGGTCTGGCTTCTGCTGTATATAGGAAGTGAGGAAAACCACACTAACACAGTAGTGGTAGACTTCAGGGGAGTGGATATTGTGGGCATGGGTAGGATTCTAAGAGAGAGGTTGGACAAGATTAGTCCGGACATGGATGCTGGAAGATTGTGGGAAACCATTAAAAAAGGGGTACAGGAGGCTACTAAGTACTGTACAAAATGAATGCGAAAGCATGGTAGAACCAGTAAGCCATGTTGGTGGACTAGGGTGGTGCAGGAGGCAGTGAGGGATAAAAAGGCCGCTTATGCACGTTTCAAACGCTCAAGGGGGGGGACAAGGAGTGAGGACAGTATGAAATATCGGCCAGGACGGTCACCAGAGTGGTGAAGCGAGCCAAGACAGGGATGGAGCAAAACCTAGCTAGGGATATCCGGGGGGGGGAGTTCTATGGATATATGAGAGAGAAGCAAAAAGAGAGGATGCAGATCAATAGGATTAAAATTATGGGGGATGGGCTCAGGAAGCAGGGGAATAGGCAGAGGTGCTAAATGAGTACTTTGCCTCAATCTTTGCAGATGGAGACTGGGGATCCCTATAGCCTGATGGGAGGGAAGAGCATTCAGCTAAGGTGAGAAGTTGGTCTGAGACCAGAGAACGGAATGAGGCTAGGGTACAGATAGGACCAGACCCCGAAGGGGTGGGGAGGTTGAGTGAGGGGGAGGAATGGGGGAAAAAAATCACAGTGGATAGGGTGAGGGAGGCCCTTCGGAAGCTAAAGATTGATAAGGCAATGGGGCCAGATGGGCTACACCAGAGGGTTGTGAAGGAATTGGCGGAGGAGCTGGCAGCTACACCGACTGCACTCTTTAATACCTCTCTGAAGACAGGATGGGTGCCCCAAGACTGGAGAGTGGCTTATGTAGTGCCTATTCATAAAGGGGGGTCTAGAGAAGAGATGGGGAATTATAGGCCTGTCAGCCTAATGTCTTTGGTAGGCAAAGTAATGGAGGGCTTTATCAAGAAGAGGACTGGGAGGCAGCTGGAATGGTTAGGGCACCAGGATGATAAACAATGTGGCTTATTCCGGGGAGATCGTGTCAGTCCAACCTCGTAGAGTTTTATGACTGGGTGACGGGGGCCTTAGACAGACATAGGCCAGTGGACATCCAAGATCTAGATTTCAGCAAGACGTTTGATTCAGTGCCACATAATGGACTGATAGCAAAGATGGGGGAGATGGGGGTGGGAGGACAGGAGCTCAATTGGGTTGAAAATTGGCTCTCGGGGCATTTACAGAGGGTAATGGTGGGTGGTATACTCTCCTCTCCCAGGAAGGTAATCAGTGGGGTCCCTCAGGGTTCAGTACTGGAGCCAGTCTTGTTCAATCACTATGTCTCGGAAATAGTGAGGGGGGTTATTAATAGGTTGAGTCTCTTTGCGGAGGATTCAAAACTGGGAGCACTGGTGGATTGTGAAGAAGCGAGGGAGGCGGTCCAGGGGGATCTGGATACCCTGGAGGAGTGGTCAAGGAGGCGGGAACTGAAATTTAATGCCGGGAAATGTAAGGTACTACATTTGGGGATCAAAAACCCGGGCCATGAATACACCGGGGAGTCACACTGCAAGCCACATTGGAAAAAAGGGATTTAGGGGTAGTGATAGATGTCAAAATGAATAACTCTGAAAACTGTAGAATACCTGTAGCCAAAGCAAACGGGATACTGGGCTGCACAGCCAGGGGAATTACGTCCAGAAGGAGGGAGGTGATCCTCTCTCTGTATAATGCCTTGGTCAGGCCGCAGCTCGAGTACTGTGTACAGTTCTGGAGACCTCATCTGAAGAAGGACATAGCGTTGCTGGAGAAGGTCCAGAGGAGAGCGACCAGGATGATTCAGGGCATGGAGGGGGAAGCCTTATCAGGAGAGACTGGAAGAGCTTGGGCTTTACTCACTGGAGGAGAGGAGGGACAGGGGAGATATGATAGGGGTTTTCAAGTATGTAAAAGGAACAACCAGGAGTGGAACCAAGGAGCTTTTTAGGTTAAAGAAGGGGGAACAACCAGGGGCCGTGAATGGAAGCTGGAGGGGGGAACTACAGAGGAGTGCGTAGGAAACATTTTTTAACTGAGAGAGTGGTGGAGTCGTGGAATGCACTGCCTGGGAGGCTGGTGGAGGAGGGCACAGTGGAGGAATTTAAGAAGGGGTGGGACAGGTACAAGGGGAAACTGAAACTAAATAAAACCCTCTTGGGGGCTGGGGGGGTGGTAAGGCGAGCGGCCACTAGGTTGCTGGCTTTCGAGCAGACAAGACAGACCAGTTGGCCTATTCTGCTGGCTTTTAGTACGTTAGTATGTTAGTATAATTAAAGTGCATTTTCTTTTTTTGAGTTCTGCTCCCACCTTCTCAAATTCCCATTGTATTTGTGTCATACTTCTTTTTCCTATGTCATTTGTCCGTAGGTGAAAGAGTACTGCTGGCTCTTGTGTGTTTTCCAGGAACCCAGTTAGAATCTTGCTGGTGTAACCCCCCTGCAAATGGGGGTTCCCAAAAGTCTTCCAGGAGCTTGCCTGAATGCTCCAAGTCTGAGCGGTGTTCAGCGTTTAAGATGCTTAAATGTGGTTCCAAGTGAGTGCTATTTGAGCCTCCACATACTGTCTCTTTAAGAGCTGTCTGCTTGCAGATTTAATTAGTTTGTATGGGGGGACTGCGTATTTAATGCTCGAATCCCGCACAAGCTGCTGTCAATTCGCTCCATTTCTGCCGTTGCTACATGTGCAGAGGAAGCCTTGTTGAAAGATATAACTGTTTGCCAGAAAACATTTAGAGTGACTGAGAAAATGTAGTTTGTCTAACCTGTCTTCATTTCAGCACGAACTGTTTCAGTGTAGCTCTTTCATTCTGGTTCTGACTAGCTGACTTGGACCAATCAGGATGATAGGGAGACCCTAAAATGGAGCCTGTGGACGAATGGAAAGTTGGACTCTCAATTGTGAGCCAGCCACAAGGGGATTGTATGGGCAGTGACTCTGGGAAATGTAGTTTTAACCTTGGTGCTTTTTTCCACCAACAGAGGGAGTCTTATTGTAAGTGACAGCCGAACCAGCCAACAGAATGGCATGGCGATAAAGGAAATGCCCTGCTCTGTGGCTGGAAAGATTAGATCAGTTGTGACTGTGAAGGGAGAAGGAGTTCTGTGCTTCCGCGGTGTGTAGTTTCGCGAGGGAAGCTCATGTGAGGCCCTGAGTTTCGGTCTGCAGTCCCTTTGTGAATGCCAGTTTGGACTGAATCCGCGTTGTGAGGAGAAAGAAGCACCAGAAGTGTGGAAACCAGGCTCACCCTGTAGAAGACTGGAGAAATTGCTGAATCGCGCTCGGTCTGTCGGGAACTGAAGGTGCTGTGTGTGCTCCTGGGTATTTTGCAGTAATTGCGATCGGGGTCAAGGAGCAGCCTGCCTGGTACAGTACTTTTCTTTTACATATAAATGTGCGTAGTGCTTGTGGGGAATCGCTGTTTCCAATCCCCAGTGCTGTGTGTTGAAGCTGGAAGCAAACCCCAGCTTGTCTCGGACTAAATCCATTTGCTCTCAACTGCAGTGGGGTCCAGTCATAAGGACTTTGTCTCCATGCCTTGTTGCTCTGGCAATCCAGAAGAACATCCACCATCCAGTTCTCAGCTTGGGTATTGTGAGTATAAGTCAGGGTATTCCCCTGTAGCCTGTTTTCAATCACAAGTGTGTCATCTAATTCTTATTGTTTCACTGCTTCATGGACTGAGCCATCCGGCTCCGGATTACAATTGGGTGCTGTGCATTTTTTTTCTTCTGCAGGGCCCTATCCATCTGCAACTGCCAGCAAACCCCAGGCAACAGACCTGGCTAGCCCCCCCCCCCAACCTGGGTACCCAGAGTGTGACTTTTCAGACCCTGTATGTGTGCACAGTACTGTAATTTAATGCCACCAATTAACCTGATTTCCCCCTCCCGTGCTACTGTCCCCTAAATAAATCAGATTTGTTGTTATACTATATACTGTCTGTGCTGTTGGTACTTATGGAAACAGAATTGTATTTCACTATATATGTTGTTTAACCTTATTTTACAGGGGGTCCTCAGAGACGCGCTGCAGAATCAGTCTCGAGGGTAAGTGGTGCTTTATGAGTGAACAGTGTGTATATGTGAGGTATTGGGGCTGTAACTCCTGTGTGCTGTGTGAGCCACTAGAGGGAACCAAAGGGGGTCACGGTGTCCCAGAGGGCTGTGATCAAGCTAGTCTAACCACTACTAACCCTGACCTATGGGTGGAGGCACCGGCCATAGAACCTAGGCCCCTCAACCTGTCAGCAGTCAAGCAGGCAGGGGTAGTAGCCCTTGGGATAGCGCCACCTGGGGGTTACACTTACATCATTTATTCCTGCTCCCGGTAGACAGGATAGGGTCACATGTTCTTTTCTACCCCCACAGATAATCCTATTTGTGTGCTGAAGGATTGAGTCTCCTATAATTACTACATCTTTAGGGGCAGGTCTGGTATGGTTTGTATCATCATTTATAGTGGTTTCTATACTACATCCTGGATTTGAGGGGTTATTTGGTGTTTCATGATTGGTTTGTTAAGCATGTGCACCTGTTCTTACACAGGTTGTAGAATAATTAGTTGCACAAGCATCATTTGGGTCTGTTCTAGCACTGCTTACACTCCCAGTTGTGCTTCTTCTAACCTCTATCTGGCCTAATGGGTGTGCGTTTAGTACTTGCTGTAGGGAAGTCTCTTGTGAAATTGATATATATATCCCATCTCTATGGTCAGGAATTATTCCCAAAAGTTTGTATCTGTTTGTTATCTCTAGGGGCTGGTTAATGTCTCTCTTTTTTTTCTGGGCCCTTTTGTAACCATACACCAGTCCTCTTCTCTTGTTATATCAGGGTCACTATCCTCCAATCTATCTTTCTTTTTGTCCATATCCTTTATTGATCTCTGACCTCTGTTTTACCCTCTGTTTTTCATTTAATAATCTCCCAGTCGAAGAGACAATTTCTCAATATCTTTAATTCCTGCCTGTATATTTATTTGTTCCTGTAGTATTTTTATTTCATCTTCTAGTTCCCCAAGATAAGTGCATTTGATGCAGCCATTTGACCCCATTTGCTCCTTCTGCCCTGCCAACTTTGCATGTTGAGCACACCATCCATTGTGTGGAATTTCCCCCTTCCAGTATGCTACTGCCTACAGTCTCTCCTATATTTCCAGTCTCATATACTGCCACTGTAGCGGTGTTTACCTCTACTCCAGATATTTCATTGATTGTGGTATTGGCACTACTTCTGACCTCCCTAACAAAGGGTTCTCCAGTATTTTGCATTTTGTCAGGTTTCCCAAACTCAGTTCCTCCCCAGGCACTAGTATTGACATTAACTAGTATAACCTCTGCACTTCCTAGGGAAGTTGACTAACTGTGGGGCAGTGAACTTAATATTCCAAAGGTTCTCTTTAGGTATCAACTAATATTTAGTGTGTTTGTCATGGACCTTCTATTTAGGTCGTTCTAGTTTTGTGGCCAACTGTCCCAGCGGACAGACGCAGGATGCGCATGTCTCTGCACGTGTCAACGTGCGCTTGCCCAGCTCACTTGGAGCACTTCCTGAAATACCCGAGGACATGAAGTAGTGTTACGTCACTTCCTGTGCCTCATAACCTTAAAACAACAGAAAAATGCCTAGATACCTGTTATAACTGCCACCTTATTCAGTGGACTTCTAAAATACTGTACAGTATTCTGCCCTTTCTCCTGGCAGACTTACGTTCATTTAAAAAAATATGGTTTACTGCTCACATGGGGCTGGTGGAGCAATGCCAGCCTCCACTGTCCCAGAATTCTCTGCTGCACACAAAGCAGGCTGGAGGTACAGAATGTAACCTCCAGATAGTTACCAGTGTCAACAACCATCAGCAGCTGGCAGTGAAGCCTGCCTCAAGTGTCCTTGGGGAAACTTCTTGCCGACTGCTTGTAAATTGATCCCCAGTTTCTCACATACTTCCCTAAGCATGAGGCTGCGGAATGACAGCAGTGACTGGAATAAGGTTAACATATGTTCTAACTTCTCTGGGTCAGCAGTCTCATAGTACTCAAACAAAACTAGCATTTGTCAATGCTGAATGTTTGCTTGCTTCCATTTGCAGTGTAGATGTTTTCACTGACTAAAGAGTTTTTTTTTCTAAATTACACCATACCAAAACCAAAAAGTGAAGGTGGCAGATCACACAGAGCACCGACTGCCTTCCTTTTCTCTCACTTACTCTAGGCAGGGAACTGAGGATGGGGGTGAAGAGCACCTAGAGGAAGGGAGAGAAACTTGCTTTTAATAGTGACGGTTGCACTGATACATAAAGGGGGAAGCAGGGAGTCAAGGAAGAACTACCGCCCCGTCAGCCTCACCGCAGTGGTGGGGAAGATCACGGAGGCGCTCATCAGAGAAAGGGTAATGGAATATCTAGAGGTAAATGGACTGCTGGACCAAAGGCAGCAAGGATTCAATAAACAAAGGTCATGCCAGTCAAATTTAATGGAGGTCTTTGATTGGGTGATACAGGTGATAGACTGGGGGGGTGCAGTGGACGTGGCCTACCTGGACTTCAGCAAGGCCTTCTACACTGTACCCCACAGAAGGTTGGTCAACAAGCTGGAAAATACAGGGGTAGGCACAAAATGACTAGATGAGTTGAAAACTGGTTGGCAGATAGAAGCCAGATGGTGGCAGTAAATGGGGAGCACTCCAGGACAGGGAGGTTGACGAGCGTGGTCCCCAGGGGTCCGTACTGGGACTGCTCCTTTTCTGTATTTACATAAGTGATACAGTGGATGGACTGAAGGCAGGGTGGCACTATTTATGGATGATTTGAAAATCTGCAATAGGTGGACTATGCAAGAGTGAAGATGTGGAAGGACCGGAGGACACTCGAGGGGTGGGCGGAGGCCTGGCAACCAGGGCCAGATTTACAGTGCCATGGGCCCTATGCACAGTACTGTGTAATGCCCCCCATGCCGCATACAGCAAAGGGCAAGACCGAGCGCCAGGCTCCACCATGCCCACGCTATCCAAATTCCAATATATCCTTAGATTAAATAATACTTTATAGAGGTTGTCTAACAAATCCTCCTACCCTTACACAGGGGAGTAACCAGCATTTAAAAATATGTACACACAGGGGTTGAAAACTATAAGTACAGGCCTGGGGTCTGGGGGCTGCCTAGGCCCTCAGAAAACTTTCTGAATTTGGTGCATTTTGGGGGTCATTTAAAATAGAATTTGATATACTGCTACCCCATTCCCCATGACCAGCAAGTTGCACTTTAGCTCCCTCCCAAGAGTCCCCCCAGTCCAGTATGTTGCCTGAACCAGTTTCCTCATAGCCCAGCAAGTTGCACCATAACTCCCTTTCCTGGAATCCTCAGCTGTCCCCCCAGCCCAGCGAGTTGCATCCTAGCCTCTTCCCTATAGTCTCCAGCCCCCTCCAGCACAGTAAAATATTTTGCCCTTTCCCCCAGCCCCGTAAGTTGCTCCCCCTCAGCATGGATGTGGGGCAGACACCAAGGAGTGGTAGTAAGAGAACAAGGAAATGTCTATTTTACTGACTAGTCCTTATCACACACTCAAAACAGTGGCCAGTTAGTTTAAAAAGTTACTTGAATGAACTGCCTTAGCTGTGTCAGCGTGGCTCTGTTGGTAGCACATCCGCCTCTGGACCAGAAGGTCGTGGGTTCTCATCCCACACCAGGATTGGACTTGCACCTAAAAATCGCTGGCATCCGAGTGCACTATTGGGGGAGGGGTGTGCTGTTCTTCAGATGAGACGTTAAACCGAGGTCCCTTCTGCCCATCCTGGTGTTGTCCAGGTGAAAGTAAAAGAACCCAGGGCACTCTTCGCAAAGAGCAGGGAACATTCCCGGTGTCCTGGCCAACATTCCCCTTCCCATAAACCAGTTCATGCAATTATCCAGGCTGTGTGTGGGTGATGATGTGCGATATGGCAGCCACCACACATTCAGTCACTTCACTACCAGTCTAGCATTGCTTATAAAGCGCTTTGGGATACTGTGTATTAAAAGTGCTATATAAATGCTGATTCTTCTTCTTCTGTGCAGCTTTCATTTTCCTACATACCTTCAACAGCACGGCATTTAACCTATTAGACAACCCCACTTAGAGATGTACATTTAACAGCAAAATGACTGTTGTTAGTCCACATACAGTCACTTCACTGCTGGTACCTAACTCACTGCTTTGTAAAAGTGCTCTGAAATACAGTATGTGTAAATGGTTCTATGTACTGTAACACCCAAGTTCTGTTCAAGTGATAACCATTTTTTTTTTTTTTTTGCTTTCTAGATACTTGTGGCATGTTCAATTGAGATATGTAAGCAATAAGACATGATGGGGTGTGCATTATGGTGTGATAACCGCACTCCTAGGGGCGTAGTTAAGAACTAGGCCGAAGACCAAGTGCCAGTCGTCCCTAGGAGTGAGGTTATCATACCGTAATGCACAACCCCAGAGTGTCTTATTGCGCTTATAAAATGGTCCTTAATTTTTAGAAGCAGTTTTTTTTTATTTTGAAGCACATTTTTAAATAAGTAAAAATGTAAGTGAATCTGTGCTTTTAACATAAAATAGTTCTTTCCGTCTATTGGTGCTGGATTAAATTAGTGTTATACTGTGTGTGCCTCCCTGTCCACTTAAGCTTCATATTCCCCTGCCAGCCACAACAATTCACAAATGCTGTTTTCCTCATTCTAAGTATGACACATTGCCCCCTTACTTTATTTCATTCTCCTCACTCTGTAGACAAAACTAAAAGGAAGCCATAACAGAGGCTTCTCAGTTCCCTGATGTTGAAAGCAACGGTGTGGTTCAAAACTGCCACACTCACTGACAGCATCATGAACTGCTCACTCTGTCCTAAAAGATAAACAGCAGGGTGAGTCATTTACCATCTTTTCTCTTTGTTTATAAAGAGAATAATGTATATGTACCAGCGCATTACCGGTGAGTAATACCTTTAAGAGGTTCTGGACATGTAGAAACCCCGAGAGCGAAGCTCGAGAGGTTCCCGTGTCCAGAACCTTGACATGGTATCAGTCGCTGGTAATGCACCAGTACGTAAACATTATTTTTTTTAATGAATGGATTGGGTTTGGAGAGTTTATAGTAGGAGTATGAGAGCAGAGTCAAAGTTACAGCACCGACCACGATGTTGGCGAGGTGGTTTCAGTTGAGGGTCCTGGGCGATGAGTTAGGAGAAGGCGGTTGTGGCTGAGCATTTCAGATAGTCACATCTCTGGTCCTTAAATGTTGTATGCAATGGGTTGGATAGTACTGCATGATGGAAAATGGGACTGCGCTAGGCAGTAAAGAGACAAGAAAAACACTGCAACGAGCGCCAAGAATTTCTCTTGCTAAGCGAGCAAAAGAACCATGTTTTTTGCTTTGTTCCTCCCGCCCACACAGGGAAAGCGGCCAATTGGAAGGCACGCTGTCAAGACATCAGGAGGAAAACTAACGCTTGCACTGTGCTGCTTTGCTGGTAATACTATAGTTCAGGTCCCGAACGATACTATTACGGAAAATGAACAATAGTATTACCACTCTCGAAGTGTGGTATTATCACTTCAGGAGTGATACTATTACCAAAATGTTTTTGTATGCTTTACTGTACTATTGAATTCATTATCCATATATTAAATAGTACTATTGCTTACTTTCTCCATTCTGTTATTTTTCTCTCTGTGTTTCCCCGCATTCAAGAAAAGGAATGCTTATCATGGAATGTTTACCATGGAATACATGGATTCAAAATTCTGCTCTGTTCTACAAGCAGAATGTTCCTCTACTAACATACTGTACACACAAAACAAAGGCCTGTTTTAGTGCCAGAGACTCAATTTTTGAACTGTCAGGGCAAGCAGAAGAGATTTCCCAGATGAGCAGGTAAAGATAGAAGGGAGATTTTTCACTGTTAGCAAAGAAACAGTTATAATGAAAACTAAACAATGCTTAATATCTATAATTTGTTTATGCGTAAAAAGAGAATGTGATGATCTGGTAAACAAAATTTAATTAATTGGTTTTATTTTATATTTAAAGGTAGTTTTATTTTTTTAGGGTCCAATTGAAGGTTTCTACAGTGTAAGGGATAGCAGCCATGTTTGTGGTGGAAGATCAGTTCTGGTTGTAGGGAGAATGATGGAAGATAGTTCTGGTTGTAGAAGGACTGATTTGCTCATTGTGTGACGTGGTTTAGGACCAGGATGACTGTGTATATAGAGAGATTTAATGTACGGTCGGCTGATCTCTCTTGGCCAATGAGATTTCTAGATTTTTTCTTGCCATTTTATAAAGCATATTACCAGCGTCTCCAATTTTATTGATAGACATTCAGTGCTTAATTTGTAAAGAAAGTGGTGCCTGGGGCTAAAGGTTGGGAGTCTGGGGAGCACCAGGCCCCCAGAAGCTCTTGGGGTTTAGATGCTCTGAGGTGAATTATGTGGCTTTCACTGACGATAAAAAAACACACTTTTGTTACATCTTCCCTACCTCGGACTCTAGGGAAATGTTTTTTTTTCTCCTGGAGTTAGGGTTGTGGGAGACTCTTGCTGGCCTATTAAGCAACAAAATGTACCCCAGAGCATTTAACAATAATATCACAGGATTATGGGGGCCTAGCACTGCCCTATTGCAACCCGCAACCCATGGCGGCAACCTCGGAGCAGATTTTTTTTAAGCTTTGTTAACACATCTGTTCTTATAATACCTTGCATGGTATTTTATTGTAGTATTATTAAAAAAGTACATGAGCCATGGCAATACACAAAACTGGGAGAAGCAGCATTTAGAGACAGGATATACAAAAAGAAAAAATGCTTACACTTTTGTAATAAGTAAAAGACAGACTAAATACTGTACCACGCCAAAGTCATTATTATACCATGGGCTTATTCCAGAATTGTGCGTGCAAGACAGCGGCAGTGTGCAGAGTACCTCCTAACATGGTATTATACACCCCTTTCACCTGCTTAGGTATATACCTCACCACATGTCTTTGACTGCAATATACATAAATAGTCTAGCACAGCTAACAAATTCTTTACTTTAAGGGGTAAGGCCTCAAGTAAAGAATTTGTTAGCTGTGCTAGACTATTTACATATAACACAGTCAAAGACATGTGAGGCTTGTTTCTCATAGAGGGTGTATGACTCTGAAAGTGTCACACTTAACAGTACTGCAATCTCAAGAAACTAAAATCATTTGTCAGTGCCACATCACATGCACAAGCCCAACAGATCTAATGTTCTGCACTGCTAACAGTAAAGTATGGTCGTTTATACACAATTGCTGATAAAAACCCTGCAAGTGAAAACCGGAATTAATTAGAATGACAATAATTCCAGCCTGGTAATGTCATATATAGTATAGCAAACCTAATAATGTATAGTATAACAAACCGAATATAGTATAGTAAACCGAATAATGGTGCTACCCCCTCAGACACTTGCATGGCCAAACTATAGTGAAAGCATATTACCGCGACTCCCCACAAGCACTACAAAAAACTACTATATTATGCTGTCAGTAGACAGACAGCAGCACCAGAAGGCCAAACACTCATTGCCACACTGTCATGACTGAGCCAGCACCAGGAGTCAAAATCTTACTACCCAACTTCAGAGAACGTGATGGATTCAATTGACATTTGCCATTCCCAAGAACCTGTTATGAGCTACAGCAGAACTCAGACTGTAAAGGAATTTAATTTAAATCCCTAAATAATTCCTTTGCCTTATGCGTTCGCTGTAGCTGGTATGGGTGCAATGGGTTCATGGTGATGAATGGTGAGCACAGTGGAGAATAAGCAAGAGTCTGAGATTGAGGACAGACAGTCTCTGACCTGGTCATGCTGACTCTGAGCACAAAATAACCATCTCTGAGCTCTTCTCTGAGTACAAGTCTGTCTCTCTGCCCCTTGCCATTCAGCGGGGAACAGCACCAACAGCAGGTCCTGACTGACGTGGTGCCCCATCCGCTCCTCTGCAGCATGTCTCTTGGCAACTGATGATAGCTGGTGGTACGTAAGTAACTATCCACTCCTTCCCCTATTCTTCAATACATCACCCCCCGGCCCCCTCCAATCCTTTTGAATAAACTAAAAAGCCATGAACATCTTGACTCAAAAAAAGACTGAAAAAGAAACATGCTGTAACCACTAACCTGTTACATATTACATGACATCACTAGCTAACGGGCAGGCCCACAGGACAGTTCAAACATCCACAACCTGCAAAGGAGCCGAGCGAGATGTCCCAGATGAAAGATCAGCCCCTCTGTCAAATAAACTGTTAGATGGCGAACTAAAACAAGCCAGGGGGATGTTTCTAGCCTGGAAACCTCTGCTCTCTTTAAGGCAAGCTGCCCAAACCAAAGCTCCTACAAAATTAGGCAGAAACTAAGGGAAAGCCTAGGCATGGCAAAGAGAAAATTCAATTCTGCATTAAAAAAAATAATAACAATGTGAGGTTGTGAGCTTACCTTACTCAGTCTGTCTGAATGACTTCTTCAGTTCTCATCACTCCACTCTCCTAGGTGCCAAAGCAAGAACAATAAGCAGCAACAAGTGAGGCAAGGCAGCCAAGTATGGGACACAATAAAAAATGTAAAAAAAAAAAAAATGAAAGATGCAGGCAAGCACACTGTGATGATTCTGAACTAAAAAATTGACCCGACCGTTACCACCGCAGGCTGCAAGACTCAATCCAATCCAAGGTAATTCTCACTCAGACCCTCCACTCGCCGACTTTCCGCACGCACTATGCAGCTGAGCTGAAATGGTGGCAGATGAAAAGGTGCTTAACTGCTCCCACTCCGGCTCTGCCATCCACGCATTGACGCATGCTCCCTGCACCACTAGGTATATTAATTACTTTACCAGGCAGCTTCAGCTCTCATAGGTCGGGTGAGGGAAAAGGCGGGCCATGTGTGCTCAAATTCAAATATTACTGGAAGCTGAGGGCGAGCACTAGTCTGTCTGTAGCATGAACAATGACTCAGTAGTACATTTATTTTTTAAATCTGGATGCGATCATGTGGCCGCGATGGCTCCCGCTTTTCTGACCCTTCCCCCGTAGTCAAACATCCAGTGGGTGACGACAGGTGGAAAAAAAAAACTTTAAAGTGGCAGCTGGCATTATTGGGAATCGGGACCCCCCCTGACAGCTTGGGCCCTACGCACAGGCGTACTTGGCACTGCGGTAAATCCGTCTCTGCTGGCAACTTAAATTCAACATCAAGAAGTGTGCAGTCATGCACCTGGGGAACAGAAACCCAAGGGCAAGATACACTTGGGGGAGAGTAAGTCAGGATTTCAGAGCAAGAGAGGGATTTAAGTATAGTAGTCTCCAGTGACCTCAAGGTAGGGAAGCAGTGCACCAAGGCAGTGGGGAGGGCATATGAAATGCTGGCAAGTATAGGCAGGGGAATAATGAGTAGAAGGAGGAAGGTCTTGATGCACTTGTATCAAGCCATGGTAAGACCACATCTTGAGTATGGTGTCCAGGTCTGGAGGCCATACCTACGCAAAGACATAGAGCTGATAGAAAGGGTTCAGAGAAGAACGACCAAGATAGTGCAAGGGATGCAGAAAAAGCCGTATGAGCAGAGATGTAGGGATTTGGGACCCTATGCACTGGAGACTAGAAGGGAGAGAGGAGACATGATAGAGACCTTTTTAAATACATCAAAAGGATTAACAGAGTGGACACGGGGAGTTTATTTCATAGGAAGGTAGGCACCATAACGAGGGCATGGGCTGAGATTACAGGGAGGAAAACTACAGAGGAAACGTGAGAGGGCGATTCTTCACTGAGACGGTTGTGGAGGCCTGGAACAAGCTTCCAGAAGAGGTGGTGGGGCCAGGACTGTGGCAGGCTTCAAGAGAGCATGGGACAGGTTACAGGGAGGTGGGTAGGAGCTTCTAAGAGTGGGAGGGAGGGAGGGAGGGCTAGTGGGGATATGGGCAGACTTGAAGGGCCAAGGGATCCTTTTCTGCCATCAAGTTCTATGATTCTATATGTAACCATACCATGATGGATGGATGGTCAGACAGGCAAATCATAACAGTCAGTTCAAAATTACAGCACCCATCTCCGCTATCTCCATAGCTCCTCCTACTGATATTACCAGCTCCCTGTACCTCTCTCACCCACATTTGAACCTGTTCGTAGTCCCAGCCTCCACCACCTCTCTGGTTAATTTATTCCATGACTCTCCTAGTAAAGCAGAATTTCCTTATGTCTATCTTACAGTTCCCGCCGATGAGCAGCAATTCATGCCCTTTCGCTACTGCAATTCTGTGCCTGGAGAACAGGTGCTCACTGTTCACTTTGTTTATTGCCCTGAGAAGAAATTATTTTCTACCAACCAAAGAGATGCTAGAGACAAACTAAAGCGAGAAATCGAGACACTGCTGGTGCTCAGAGGTACAGATAACAGGGATACCACGGAGTTGCCCAGAGCCTGCAGCACACAGCTGTTCAATGAAGCAGCAGAAGGGACCATAGTCAGAGAGAGGGTCTGCCATTCTGAAAGTATGTGGAATCTGGAGACGGCTATTCAAGCATTACACGCTTTTCAAGATCTACCCTTCCCCAATCACCGTAAGCTCTAAATGTAACACATACACACACACACACACACACACACACACACACACACACACACACACACTTACACACTTTTTCCAATTTCTAGAACTCTTGTGACCCACAGAAAAATTCATTTTTAGTCTCGGGAGGGTAGACTGTGGCTGTTAAAAAACGAAATCTTTGTTTATTTAAAACCCAACCTTATGTGCCCAGAACTTTGACATTTATAATGTGTGAGCTGAAACTATATAAAGTAGTGCCTCAAACGATGGTATGACCCCCAAGGAGTGCTCAATTCCCCCCTCCACTATACCATCTACAGCATAACACATAAGTGATGCAGCCACAGCATATAACACTGATCAGAGACCATATGTTGGAAAAAATATTTAATGGCTAAATGAAAAATATTGTATTTATACCATGGACCATGCAAAAAATGTGTAAAACAGGACAGTCCAATTCATTATAGACACTGAATAGGACTTCTAATGTGTGCTACTGACAACATGAGCACGGTTGCATTTTATACCAGAAACTTAATTTCTATGCAGTGCTTTCCTGATGTTTTTTATAGACAAATATTAGATAGATAAATAGGCAGGTAGATAGAGACAGATAAAGATAGACAGACACATAGATAGATGGAGGAATGTAAAAACAGAGTACTGTGTGTACTGTTTCTTCAGCTAAAATGTAAGAACATGCTGTATTTGATCAAAGAGTGGTCCAAATTCCAAAAGATTGGAAAGCAGCAGAATGACCACCAGTTAAAGTGTTGTTTTAAACACTCTGCCAAGGAACTGAACCCAAGAGGCCAAATTAAAAATAACTTTTGACCTTGCACAGCTGGTGACCATCATTCTTAAAAACTACTGGGACAGAAATCAGGACATATCACTTCTAGTATCCTCCCTCCCACAAATCAAACAACACAGCAAAATGAGGGCTGTCTGGGAGCCCCAAGTACTGCAAAAGAAGAGCTCTGTGACTGGCCGATTTGTATTTTGTATGAATGGACAAGTATTATTTCATGATGAATTTAGGGGCAATAGCCAGCCCCACTGACGCAGAGGTTGGATTTCCATCTGTGATGCTGGTGACCTGGGTTCAAGACCAGACTTGTGGCATCGGAGGAACGGCTGGGAGGAGGAGGATTGAGCATCCCTGGGACTGCTCTCCTCCTCCAGGGGGAGTGACCAGTATGTGGCTGACCGCTGGCTTTGGCTGGTGGGAATATAGCTGCTGGTGCTGAGCTGTCAGGGAGATGTGCCAGGCGTTCACGCGTTGTGCAATTGCCACACCTCCCGGGGAGCCCATTATCAGAAAAACTGTTGCCAGCTCCATTCATGATGCCCTGTCTCTCCAACCCCCATGCCACCCTCCGTGATGCGTGGATGGCAACTGAGTGAGAGTCTATGTTGGTGCAGCCTGGCCCCACGGCCCTGTCTTGGGGGGTAGGTCAGGGAGGCCTCCTGGTGGTTCTTCAACTGAGAACTTTGTACAGTCTTCCATGGGGGCCGTGCCTTCCCAATGGCCCCGCCCAGAGGAGGCAAGCCTGGCTTGGGTGGATTGCCACTCCGAATAAGTCTGGGGGCAGGTTTAGGGCAGAGGAGTCAGGGGCTGAGACCTTGGAGGGCTGGCACCCAAAACGCATACTAAATAAAAACTAAAAAATAAAAAATAAAAGAATTTAGGGGCATTAAAGAAAGAGGGCAGCATACTTTTCAAGTCTCCTGAATCTCAGGGAGTCCCTCTGATTTGACCCATTTCTGACATGTCCCCCTGCTTCTTTTGGCAATAGTCCAATTTCCCAAAAATCATCAGAATCAAAGAACACATACTTTGTCTTCTTTTAATGGTCTGGCATTGCATTTCTATGTTTTATATGCTCACTACACATAACGGCCCTGTAAAAATCTCCCTGATTTTAGTGGTCACAATAAGGAGAGCTCCATAATTTGAAGGGAGTTTACTTGAAAACCATGGGAAGTGTCCAGCTTTTTCTCCTGATGGCACTGGCTTTGTCCAAGGGTTAAATTGGGAAGAACCCTGGGATGCAGCTAGTTTCTCCTGCCTCTTACAAATGGAATATGTTTTGCTCCTCTTTTACCTTTCTCCATTATAAACTACAGGAGAGTTTGTCCTCCCAAACATTTCCAATGTCACCTTGCCTTTGTCTCTCCATACTCCAGGTACACACAGATAAGGAGAGAAGAACAGTGCTGGCCTGCCACAGCATGGGTCAGTCAACACAGACCTCGGTCAGCATCTCTGACTCTGACCACTCCCTCCCCCCTCACAGACATAGCAACCCACCCACATTAGCTACTCATCAGCATGGCTCCAACCTCTGCTGTTGTCACAACCTCTCCCCCCATCCATAGCAGGGCACTTCCACACATTTTTTCTGCACAGCTATTTACTGTCTGGATACTTTACCAGACTGAGGGGGAATGAGATTGGAAACAACAGAGTTAGCCTTCACAATACAGCTGAGGGTGGAGGGTGGCAAGTGCTGCTCTGTCTCCTTCTTTGTATTTTTATTTGCACAGCAGCTGATCCAAATCATGAGTACAAGTGCGCTTCTCTCTCTCTCGCTCTCTCACTCTCACCCTTGGTCTCATGTGTAACCCCCTGCAAATGGGGGTTCCCAAAAGACTTCCAGGAGCTTGCTTGAATGCTCCAAGCCTGAATGGTGTTTGGCGTTTAAGCCATTTATCAGTGAGTGTTTTTAGAGCCTCTGGTACTGTCTCTTTAAGAGCTGTCTGCTTGCAGACATAATTAGTTTGTATGGGGGGGACTGTGTGCTTCTCTGTTTGAGTACCACTCGAGCTGCTGCCAATTCACTCCATTTTGCAGTCACTAGGAGTGCAAAGGGAACCTATCTGAAAGATGTAACTGTTTGCCAGAAATCATTTACAGTAATAATGAAATTACAGTCTGTCTAACTGCTTTCTTTGCAGTCAGAACTGTGTCTGCCTAGTTCCCCATTCTGGTTTTGAACTGCTGAACTGGACCAATCAGTGTGGGGTAAGCTAGCTCTAAAATGGTGCCTTGGACGAATCAGAACTTGGACTCATAATCTGAGCCAGCCACAAGAGGATTGTATGGGCAGTGACTCTGGGAGATGTAGTTTAGACTTCGCGCCTTTTGGACCAACAGCAGCAGTCTATTGTAGTGACAGCCAATCCAGTCAAGAACTGGGAGGAACTCAAAGGAAGTGCCCGTTTTGTCTGTTGGAGTTTCAGTTTAGATCTGGCAGTGAAGGGAAAGAAACCCTGTGCTCCTTCAGTGCACAGTTTCAGTCAAAAACGTGTAAGGCCCAGAGTTCCGGTCTGCAGCTTGTGTAACTGTTTGTTAGGACTGAATCAACCTGTGAAGAGAATCAAAGGATCTCTGAAGAGTAGAAACCAGGCTCACCCTGTAGAAGACTGGAGAAATTGTTGAATTGCACTGGTCTGTCAGGAACTGAATCTGCTGTGTGTTCTCCCGGTATTGTGCAGTAATTCGATCGGGATAGAGAAGCAGCCTGCCTGGTATAGTACTTTCTTTTTACCATATAAATGTGTGAAGAGTCTCGTGGAGCTCAAGAGTAGCCCTGCTGATGTTGAAGGACCCTATCTTGTTTGGAGGTCGTGAGTACTAATTCAGGGTCGCTCCTGTTGAATTGCCACATTAAATCCAAATGGAATCACTGTACTGCTGACTGTTTAAACTAATTTTTCTTTTCACTGTGTAGAAAGGGCCTACCAGCTGCCACGGTTTGGACTAGCCACTAGGGCTTGGGTACCCAGGGACAGTAACTGGTAGGGATAGGCCTGTGCACAGAGCCATAGGTAGATAGTAAAGTGATAAGCTAATTAACCTGATTTCCCCCTGTCCTTGTTATATCCCCCTAAATAAATCAGAGCTGCTTGTTTCAGCAAAGTTATACTTCCTGAGGTATTTGTCTATGTTAAAGTACTGTACTGTGATTGTTGCACTGTATCTTATTTCACAGGAGGTCCCAGTGCCGGAACTAGTCCTGGGGGTAAGTGTATATTGTGAAGGTAATTCTGATATATTGTGTGGGCCACTAGTGGGAAGAAATGGGGGTTGCAGTGTCCCAGAGGGCTGTGACCAAGTAAGTTTAACTATTGCAAACCCTGACCTCTGGGTGGAGGCACCCGCCATTGGATCCAGGCCCCTCAACCTGTTAGTGGCAAATCAGGCAGGGGTAGTAGCCCCTGGGATAGCGCCATCTAGGGGTTACACATGGCTTTAGTGAGTACCTACTAACTCCCCGACTCTGCTTCAAAAATATCTTGGGTCTTAATATTTGTCCATCCCAAATTTTCTACAGAAAGTTCATTAAATGAATGTTTTCAATTTGTTACAGTGTGTGTTGTATTTTTTGATGTCGTTTACTGTGTTGTCAGGTTTGGGTAAAAAATTGGCACGATTCTGTTATTTATAAACAAATGCCTCAGTCAAATTGGTTATGTGACCTCTACCGACTTTTGTCTTCTTGAACAGCCATTCGATTTATAGCCGGAGAGATGAGAACTGTGGCTGGAGATAGCACAACATCACTACCTCTGTTTGCTGCCCAAGCTGCTCTTGGGCTGTCAGTGATTGAATCAGATGTGTAGTGAAGTTTGATAACTCCTGTGAAAGATGCAGCTGTACCTCAACTGTTACCTTAGAGTGTACATTATTCCTGTTTATATCATAGGCAAACATCGAGGGTCAGGACTCATGAAGAAATTGTGAATGAGAACAAGTGTTTTTTATTTGTTTAGCCTGTGAATAGGTGTCTGGAATTCTCGAATGAAAGTAAAACAGTGATTTTTTATATGAGTTGACATATATGCATAAAAGATATGACACGGTTAGACACTAGTATTTCAATGTATGATACATAGCGTAGTACTTGTGTATACTTATGGACTTAATATTATGAACTTAAAATATGGCTTTTCTCTATTCCCACCCTCAGTAGGAACGCTGGGTAGGTGTAGGAACAGAGGCCCATCATCGAGGGTGAGAGAAGCGTGCCGGAGGAGGAAGAGGCCGGGGAGGATGGTGGGTCTTTTCAAACACTCGAAGCTAAGCAGCGGAAGTGCTGAGATTTAGATAGGGAATGTTGAAGGAGCCATTTCCCCTCCATCAAACTGCATGCTTTTAGCCTTCTCATTCAATGTGTGGTACATAGTATAGTGCTTGTGTTTATTAACTTGAATATATGGACTTGAGGTTATGAACTTAGAATTTGGCTTTTCTCTATTCCCACCCTCAGTAGGAACATTAGGTAGGCACAGGAACAGAGGCCCAAAAAGACTGTCAAATCGATTACCTCCTCCAACTCCAGAGAATATGACCAGTAGCATGCAGGAGAGGAAAAAGAACCATGTGGGGAAACCTCTGAGGACCCATGACTACTGATCTGCCCATCCTCTGGGCAAACTATGAGGAGATAATCCTAAAATGTGGACTGAGTGTTGGTTCTGGTTATGTCCAAGAGTTTTATCCGTTGAGTCTTGCAGGTCAAAGAGTTGTGTCTTCTGAATCTTGATGGTAAGCATGAAGGTCAATTCTGAAAGATGGAGGATTCTGGACGATGAAGGAGAGTCCGGTTTGGATGAATGTTCAGATGAAGAAAGATGGTAAATGATGTCCAGGATTTCTGTTGTGGTATCCGAAATCTGGAAGCTTGACACAAGGATGGATCCAGGGAGCGAAGGCAAAGGACAGCTGAGCGCTAGACGATTATGCACTTAAAGGTCCCAAAAGGAACACAGAAGTCCAGGAGACAAGCCAGAGCCAGGCAAGACCTCCACATAGGTCAGCAAGGAGGGTTCCGCACAGAGGACCCAAAATGGTGACGAACGAGACCTCTACATAAGTCAAGGTAGACACCTACCGGGATGACAGGACAGCCAATGTAGGACAGGAACAACAGATAAGAGGAGCAGGAGCATCTTATGGAGGGCCTCAGAGTCAGATGAAGAGTCACATGATGGGGCAGGTGCCATGGCACGGCAGAATGGGATAAAACAGGAGCCCATCGAAGACAGTCCAACAAGATAAGCAGCAGAAATGTAAAGTCCAGTAAATGGGGTGGCATGATGCAGAGGAATAGGAACCCCATGCAGGTAGAGCGAGGAAGCAGGAGTGAGGTGACCTCCACGTACGTCATCACAGAGGGTCGCGACCCAGAGGACCCGACATGGATAGGAGCGAGACCTCCACGTAAGACTGAGATAGGCCCAGACAGCGAGGACCGTACATAGCTATGGAGGAGGCGGCAAGGGACAGACCCCCACACAGGTTGTCTGAAGGCAAGCCAACCGCCGTGCAGGCATAGTGAAGGCTGAGCGGGTAATGTAGAACGATGACACATGTCGGAAAGAGTCAGCAGTGGGGTTCAGTCCTGAAGGACCTGAAAGAAGGAACTAACCTGTTGTCTGAGGTCCTTGAAGCAGAGGCATGCAGGCTCAGTATAGTATGATAATGGAGGACAGGTCCGTAGCCCAAAAGAGGGTGGCAAACTGAGGAAGATTTAGACTATGGAGTGTTCGTGCTGCAGATCCAGTCCCCCACGAGGTCCAAACTAGAAATGGCAAGACCGCCACACAGGTCCGCCACAGGAAAGAATCAGGAATGGTCAAGCCAGGAAGCTTGGCCCCCCACATAGGTCCACCAGAGGAAAGGATTCACAGTGATCAAATCATGAGCTAGGCCCCCACATGGGTGAGCTAGAAATGGTGAGACCCTCACATAGGTCTGCCATAGGAGAACCCAGAATGTTCCTGCTGGGAAGCCAGGCCCCCATGCGAGCCAAGCTGGAACCGGCAGGACCCCCATGGAGGTCCGGCAGGTGTTAAACAGGAATTGGAGAACAAGGAAGCGTGTGCAACATGACCACCACGTAGGTCAACGCTGATGGTAGCAGAACTATGGTTCGTTCACATGACAGACAGTCCTAAGTAGAAAGTCATTCACGGTCATATTGTATCCAGCAGAGATAGTGAAACAGAACTTGTATAGAGGAGCTCACACCAAGGTAGAATTATCTTGTTCCTCACTAACTGGACTGTCAGTAATGTCTTCAGGTGGGCAGAATGGAACGGATCTATGAAACTGTATCCAGGCCTAAGCAGGGGGTCAGAGGGGCACACGGAAGTGCACTAATTCTGTAATGGTACTGGTCACACAGGGACAGAGACAAGCAGGAATGCAGGTTTAGTGCATCTTGAAGTCCTGGCCAGCTCCTCAGCTGAGTATCATTCACTTAGGCCCACAGAAACTGTACAGTGGGATAGCTCCATGCAGGACTTAGTTAATTACAAGAGCACAGGCACTACTGCAAGAGATGGGGCCATCAGAAGAGTATGACAGCTGAAGCGGAGCACTTGGGAGCAAATACAGGTCTGCAGCAGGCACCGGGCATTCCATAATAAAGTTGCCCAAAAGTGCAACAGTTAAGAATGCAAGGCAGGATGTATGCAGTCGTTGTGCATGTGGAACAGTCACAGTAGCAGGCAGCAAAAATGGTCCTCACCATCGGGCAGAATGGACAAAGTCAGAGGCACAACGCTGACAAAGCAAAGCAGTCAGCAAAACAAGCTCATATGAGGAGCGCGGGCGGCAGGAGCCACGCAGGCAGTACTATAGGAAGACAAAGGCCCCCAGTCCATAAATTGAAGGGTTGAGTCAGGCATCATAGAGGGGTGGCAGGAAGGTCACCTGCAAGCAAAGTCTGAGAGCACACCCCTGGGGAAACTGGCAGTAAGCCAGGCCATCCACCAGCACAGGAATGTTCCCCTGGTGCGTGAAGCAGACCATGCGGAGCACCAGTGTACAGACATGGAACCGGCGGCCAGAAGCACTGGAAGGGAACGGAGCAGTGGCTGGTAAGGGGAGAAATTCCACAGCATAGGGGAACAAGAGAAGAATATCCAGGAAAATGGATGAAGGAAGCACGGGGAATAAAGAAGGAAGGACAGAGCAGGGAAGAGCAGACCAGGAAGAAAGCAACAATATGGGGGGTGGGGAATCACACAGCAGGAGATACAGAGGCATGGGGGGATAAGCAAAGAGGGAGAGAAACGAAAATTGCAGGGATAAGGAAAGGAGGTGGGGGAAAAGAAAACAGCCAAGCCTAACCAGCCACGCAGCCGCAGGAGTCCATTTCAGTTTCGAAAAGCTTGAAGCTGAGCAGCAGAAATGCTGAGATTTAAATAGGGGATGTGGGAGGAGCTATTCCCCCCCCATTTAACCTCAGGCTTTTAGCCCCCCCCAAAAAAATAAAAAAAAACAAGGGTTTGAATTATGTTATTTTCTGGAGGGGGTGCTGAGTTATTTGCTTTTATATGTGATTATATTTACTTTAGGGTGAAAAACATGGGGACAGATATTCAAAAATTAGCATGGGCGCTAATGGGTGTTTGCCTATGCTATCTGGGTTTTGCACCCATGTTTGGGGCGAGGTCTATATTCATAGACCCCGTAGCATGAGCTAAAGCCATTAGTGCCAGAGTACTAGAATAAAGCTGTGCCCATGCAAATGAAAGGGGTCCACTCCTGCATACAGCGCAGAGGCAGTTTCAAAGGTTTGCATCAGTGGTAAATGGCATCCAAAGTGGTGCTATTTACCGTCCCTGAAAATCTAGTCTTAATGGGTGCAAAGCACCCGCCCTCACCCCACCAATGGAAAGACGGCTGCAAAGCAGCTGCCCACTCTGCTCACCTGATCCATGACAGGCAGAAAGATCCCTGGTCTGTAGTGGCACTCTCCAATCCCCATTCCAGTGAAATTTTCCTTCCTTGTTCCTTTTAGAGAGTAGGCAGAAGGAAGGAAGAATGAACCCTTGATTGTAATAGAGGGGAGACATAACTTTGGCAAACAAAAATTGGAACTGTTCTAGCCTGATGAATGAGCGTACAGCTCTTGGGCAAGCAATGCTTTTAGTTTGCTGAAACTCCTGGCTGGAGTAATAGCTTTGAGAGAAAAGGGCAACCTTTATTTTGAGATGCATGATGGATGCCTTGAGAGGCTCTAAAGGGGTCTCGGTCACGGCCTTGAGAACCATATTAAGACTCCAAGGTGATAGCTTTGGTGGATTGAAGATGTTTTAAAACAGCTGCCTGAAGAACCACCAGACATGGGGATATGAGCCCAACAATTCCCCAGGGTCCATCAAGAGTGCCCCCAGTGCAGAAACTCTAATTTGTTAAGTGGCTGGTTGCAGTCCTTTGTCCATCGGTCTTAAAAAAATTGCAGTAGTACAGGCGATTATATTGTATTGTTCTGTATGTCTCTGGAATGAAGCCAGAACCAAAATTTCCTCCAGATTCTATAATGCACTTTGGAGGAACAAGAGACACATGAGTTCCCCATCATGTCAATAACAGGAGCTGTGCCGCATAGCTCCTTGAAAGTTTTTCCACTCACTTTCCAGGCCTAGAGAGATCCGTTGTTAAAATGGGATGCAGAACCGGACCTTGATGGAGAATACCCGGGCTGAATCTGAATGTTAGAGGTGGTTGCCTTGACCAATGAATGAGAAAAAACTAAGTGCGGAAAAGCCATAAGGGACAGACTAGAATCATGACTGTCCTGAACAAGACCACTTTGTGGAGGACTCTTGATAGAGGCGGTATTGGAGGAAAAGCATACAGGAGCCCAAAACAGATCCCAGTATAGGGGGAAAAGGCGTCCTGAGCCACCGCTGGTTTGCCCTTGGCCAGGGAACAGAACTGCTTTACCTTGGAGTTCAGCCAGCATTTTCCCCCTTGAATAAGTCACCAACCCCAGGGAAAAAACGAGCCAGTAAGAGGTGGGGCCAGCCTGTGCAGCTTGCAAGGCTGAGACTGGATCCCACCTTGGAGCGTTTGAATGCCGCTCCCATTGCTAGAGCATTTCTTGTAATCCAAAAAATGCACTTGCTTCAGATGTAGAATAAAGATTTTGCTAGACCCTTTCTTCTAATCCAAAAATACGCTTGCTTCAGATGTAGAATAAATATTTTGTAACTCACAGTCTCTTCAGCCCTGCCCCATGTGACAGGGCTCTGCTGCAGAGTACCTGCTTCATTGCAGGCAGGAAGTAAACTGAGGAGGACAGGAAGTGGAGGGCTGGAGGTCCCCTGCTGCAGAGGTCTGATTCCTGCCTGTCAATCAGCATCAGGAGGTACAGCCCAGGAGTAAGGAAGCCCGGAGACCAGCTTAGGAGACAGAATGAAATGTTTACCCTAGTGTCTAGTGACACCCCGACCCCCAAACACCAACCCTGAAACAACCAAACCTTGTCCTAGTGTCTAGTGGTACCCTCATCCTCTGATCGCCTGTCCCAGGAAGTAGCAATGTTTCCCTGATGTCTAGTGGCATCCCCCCACCCTCTGATCCCCCACCATGCGGAGTAAAAACATTTCCTTGGTGTCTAGTGGCAATCCCCATCCTCTGAACCCCCATTCCATGGAGTAACAACAACGTTGCCCTTTTTACTAGCAGCAACCCCCACCATCTAATCGCCCATACTGTATACGATGCCCAGTTTCTGGTGGCTAGTGGCACCACCTCCCACTCAATCCTGTCCTGTAATCTTACAACCCTGGTGCCCAGTGGTACCCGCTCCCACCCCCATCCCCAGAATACCAGTCTCAAATGGTCCAGTGAACATCAGCGGTTCAGTGGCTGCCCCTAGCCCACCTCCGCACCCCACCCAGAGAGCTCCCCTACCAGTGATGTTGGAGACATGCATTGAGCCTGATACAATGACCAGCACAGCCTTCCTCCCACCTCCATGGTCAGCCATGGTAAGGATTGATAGTGAGCAAGAGACAATATGTTTATGCAGCGCCTCACTATCAACCTATAGTAATCGCCAAGGAGGTGAGGGGAGGCCGTGCCAGTCCTCGTCTTGGGCTCCCACATTTCTCCAGCATCACTGATAATGAGGGGGTTGTCTGGGTGGCAAAAGAGAGTGGACAGGACAGGCGGGTGCCACTGAATGGTTGATGTGCACTGGTCCGTATGGCGACCAGTATTTGAGAGGTGGGGGAGACCACTGGATGCCAGGGTTATTATGGGTAAGGGGGATCAGGGAAGGCGGTGCCCCTAGCCAGCAGAGATTGGGCATCATATACAGGGTTGGGTGATCAGAAGGTGGAGGATTCCCCTAGACACCAGGGCAAAGTTTGGTTGTACCAGGATGGTGGGGGGGGGTGTCACTAGACACCAGGTTACACATTCCATTATACAGGATGGGTGTTTGGGGGTACCGCTAACCACCAGGGATGACGTCAGGACGGATGCAACTGGGCCATCGCTTTCAATGAAAATGAGCCTATAACAGGCATGAAACTGTCCCCTTAGTGCCTTGCATGCCAAGTGGGCTTGTCTGCATTTTGCAGCTGAATATCGCATCATGGCTCCCCATGCTATCCAGTCAGTGGGGTGCAATTCCCTATGGGCTGAATACATCCCAGGTCCATGTCTGGGCAGCTTGACTTAGCATTACCCCAACATGGATGATATTTAGTCGGATAGCACTGGTCCGCTCTCTGATTGAATATAGCAGCCTCTAGTTTGGGCACTGGTGCAGTGCAAACCTTTGCACCTCACCTTTGCGTATTTTTGAATACATAGCCCATAATATGGACACAAACTGACTACATTCTTCGGCATCCAAATGTAAACCACCAGCAGTAAAACATCGATTTAGGTTAGGAGATTGCTGTTTTGAATGTCTGACAGGCAAGCTCTCCATTTGTTTTTTATGTATCTAGGCTCAATCTGATAAAAGCGCTTATCATTTCACCCTTAAGGGGCTTTTAAAATGATAACTTTTTATCTGCCTTGCCTTGCTACATACTGCTCTTAACTACATCTCACTGAAATGTGGGGCAGAGACACTCAAAATGTAGAACTCTGAATGTCAAAATGTGGGGCCACATCATCAATCACGGAGATGCAAGCTAAGAATGCCATAAAAAACTCAGGTGGGAGGGTAGCTAGTGGATTCTCCAAGCAGCTGAGCCAGCTTGGCAGGGATAGGAGTGGCTCTCTCTTTTCAACTACATGAAATTTCCTCCCAGCAAGCAGAAAACAGTCATGATCACCTTGGCTGATTATTTCATCTGTCACTTCTGTGCCCAGTGTAGCTTGAGCTGTACTGGACCCAACAGTGGCACACCTCTGAAACCCTGTTAGTGTAGTAAGATTTTTGCTTGGCACTGTGCATGCAAGCAAACAAAAAGATAAAGCAGGACACTAGTGGCTAAGGAGTATGTGTGCCTCTGTGAGGACAGACTGTACACAACAGCATTAAACAATGCATACCATTTTTCATGTCTGGGGTAGAGTATTACATTTCTATACTCCCCCACATATGAAACCTGATAGTGGCCTGAAAAGTTTTTTTTTTTTAATTACTATTTTCCCATCCTTAGCCCGGCAGTCATCAGCCAGGCTACTGCCCAGCCACTTTACCAATCCCAGCCCAGGAACCCCTACTAATCTGCCCCATGGCCCTTGCATCTCCCCTCCCACTGCCTTCCAGTGTACTGTCAGCACAATGGAAATTTTATAGCGAACACCACTACAGCGACAAATCTTACCAGGTCGCTGTGGTGGTCCACTGTACACAGACACCGCGACTCTCAGTGTTTTGCCCCCACCCTGAACCAACTCTGACTCAGAGTTGGTTATCTAGAGATGGGGAGATATGGGGGGTACATCCCCCCACATAGGAGGTGCTTGGGGTGAATCCCCCCACAAAAAAACACTTTGTCCAGATGGGAACAATGCCAACAGTTGGCATTGTTCCCATCGCTGTTGGGGATGTTGACAACACTGTTCTTGATATCTTGACATGGAACCCTACATGTCCTACTTTACCTAGGCGGTGCCCATGCAGTGGAGAATGGATGAACTCCCACCCTGAGGAGGTCTCTGAGATAATTAATCCTCCTCGCCCTTGCCAGCCCCTAATGACTCAAAGTGGCCTTCAAAGTTAACTGTACACAGTCACCTGCCCTTAAAATTCCAGTTGCTATCCACTGATAATTTTGCAGCTCAGTTCCCTACTTAGCATCATCAAAACCCAATAGGGGGCAGCAGGGTTACAGAGCTGGCTATACAGAAGCAGAATATTACAGCTTTACAAGCAGCCAATAATAAAGCACTATATAACTAACGAAATACAATGAAAAAAAAGTGTTTGTTACATGGTATTTAGCCCCTCAGACATGCAGCTCCTTGGTGTGAGTTGTCACCAGATTCTGTTAACTGATCTTTAATTAACATTATTTCTCATCTCCCAGAATACACTAAATGAAATTTCACATCAATAGTAATAACATGCTTACAGCGATATACTGTATCTTACACTCTGACATTTTTTCCCACAGTTCCTTGGGTTCACACATATAGTACATAACAAAACATTGTTTAGATTTGTGAACTGGAGTCACAGAAATTCATATTCTCTTTGTGTTTCCCTGTACGCCAGTAATGACAGCTCTAAATCCTGTCTCTGCTCGCATGACTTTCATGTTGAATAGATTCCTGAATCTCCCTGTCTGTCTAGGGGTCTCCCTGAAATAAACTGGCCTGCTGGCATAGTGGTAATGTTACTGCTTGCAATGCTGATGAAATGGCCAGGGAGAGGTAGGATGAGCGTCCGAAGGATTGCTCTGCTCTTCTGTGGAAGGGGTGGGGTGGAACCTGGCGTAAGTGTGACTCCCAGCAGAAGCCTGGAGTAAAACAGCAACATGGGACCACCTAGATGGGGTGGAGATGATGGCAGATATCTCTAGGGCACATGTGGGAATACACACGCCCCGCACTGATGTCATTGCACGTCCATATCCACAGGGGCAAGCAAGCAGAAAACCCCTGTGGCAGCTGCATGATGCCACAGCCCTTGCAGTTGCCACCTCAGCCTGCTGTACGGGTTGCCGGGGGTCTAGATTAGCATCTCGGTCCTCCCCTTGGGTTGGGGGAGCCCTACCATGGGGACAAGCCACGGTCTCCTGGATTCTCTGGTAGGTCCCTGGAGCAGGCAGAGCATGGGGCAAAACTGAAAGGGACTTCATGGTTGATATTGGGTACATTTCCTGGGCACAGGGTCATAATGTTGCAGGCAAAACAGTGCAGCAAACAATGCCGCAACCAAAACAATAATGTCAGTCAAAACACAGACCATTCAAGAAATGCGCACACTCCATTAAAAAGAATGGGACGTTATATTTTTTGAGGGGGTTTTGCTCCCCACACCCCCTGGACTTTTAATAACCAACTCTGAGGGGCAGGAGCATAGTCTGTTTGTTTTAATGGGGGGAGGCAAAGTAATAAAAAAAAGTCCTATTTTTCACATATCAAGACAATGAGTAGGCCGGGGGTCTGGGGGCCACCCAGGCCCCCAGAAGTCCTAGGGTATAGGATGTGTTCTGGTGCATTCTAGGTGTAATTTTACACCTCACGAGTAGTTTTTACAATGTTTGCTTCATCTTAAGAAAAGTTTAAAAGAAAAAGTATAATACCAAGAGTTAGACTGTGTGCCCACAATAGCATCCCAAAGCAAACACCACCACCTACAACAGAAGGGAATGAGTTGGGAAGACTGTGCAAAGCTACTAGAAATTCCAACAGCTTCACCTGATTCAATGTCAGTTGGCATCCATCTGTAGCCCCCCTGCCCAGGGATTAGGCTGAAAAAAGGCCAAACTGTGTAGTGCTTTCCCAGTTAACATAAAATAAATAAAAACAGGTTGGTTTGGGCCAGGCCAACACAAATACTATAAATGTAAATTGCAACTGCACTCTTAATTTTTTTCAGGACAGGCAAATTGCACTTGGTATTACAGAGTCAGACCTTTACCCACCATGGACTTCAACGCTATCCTGTGATGATGGTGACCGCGACTGGGTGCCTGCCAAAAAGGATGACTCAGTCGCGGTGCCTGTGGATGGGGCGATTGAAGCTGGGCGACCTGATGGTGGGGGTGGGCAAAATAATGATTGGATGTCGCTATATGTCTATGCGTATGGGGGAGAGCGAGCACGCCGAGTGTGGGCTGGGAGAGGATGGAGGAGCTATAGGGGGTGGCACTGCGGTGAGCTGCCAAGCTGCATCATGGTGTTGGGGGTTGGTTTGTGGCAGGCATGGTGCCGGGTTCGGGTCCTGGCACGAGTGCCTTCTGTTGTGCCTGGCCCGAGTTTTTTTTTTTTTTTACCCCAAGTTGCACCCCCTCCCCGGAGTTGAGAATCTTTAAGTAGGGGGGTGCAGGGGGCACAGCCCCCTGCATAAACAATAAAAATCCAAGTCCCCAACGCTGTGTTGCTGTACACCAGGGAGTCCATCGCCGAAAAAACTTTCAGTGATGTGACTTCACCCTAATGGGCGATCACCGTTATCACATAAAACCGCCTTCAACTGTTTAAAGATTGGAATCAGTGGTATTTGAGTAACCTGTGTTCTCTTATTTTTTCCCCCTTTCGCCTCCTGTCTGATTCACTCAATTAATGATTCCGTTAACGATTCCTTCCAAAACACTGGAGTATTACAAGCAGTGCACAAGTAACAGTTTACTTGTTAAAAATTGCAGGTATAGTTGATACTCGGAACAATTGTGTTAATTTTTTGCATGAGAAGTTCGTCTGGAATCACAATTCACTAATGACTAAAAGGTGTATTTGCCTGAGCAATGTTATTTAGCATCTGATTTGTCATGACCTTGGAATTTGCCTTACAGTACATCCTAGAACTCGGGCTTTGTTCACTGTGATTTATCACCATGCCTGTCTGTCGGCTGTATTGTGTGTTTTCTCTTTCTTGAATAAACTTGACTTTCAAAAAAAAAAAAAGATTAGAATCAGAGGGACAACTACAGAGCTAAAATAAATAACACTGCATCTGCCGAGTGCTGACTGCTGCAGAGCAAATGCAAGATATTATACACATGCATTTACAAATTACAACTGACCACCACCACCGCACCAGCTGATTATCCAATTAACTACTAGAGCGAGCAGCAGCTTAATAAAAAAAAAAAAAAAAACTGGCAAAACCCTGTTGTAATAAGTAACTTGAAACTGGCATCTCCCAATCTATGTTTTTCTTGTTCAGATTGTATTTTTTTTGTTTATAACTTAACTCCATTTGCACAGCAACATGTTTGTGATCCATTGCAGTTAGTTCCTATACTGCTCATTCGTTTTACACTTCCTTTATGTTTCTCACAGCAGTTCAAGCAAAGCTCATTTGTACTCAATAATATTTTACAAAGTATTAATGGTATACTGAATGGAAGTGCCGCGCCCTCCCTTTAAATGGGGATGTCGACTACTCGACTCCACTCAGAGCTGACCTGACCCTGACTGTGCGAAGCAGCAACTGAACTTACTTTTCTGTTCTTTTATTTAAGCCTAATTCACTGCCACACTCCAACATCTCAGTTCACAAGTTCCCCAGTCACAGGCATTGCCATGCCACGGCGCCAGCCAGCTGCCAGCCCATGCCACAGAACAGACCAGTGAGAGGTCAACACTCAAAGACAACAAACATGTCTCTCCATCTGCACTGCAGTGCCAACTCAAAGATGGAGCAGAGCCAGGCCCAGGACTTGCACACAGCTCTGACTCTCCGAGATACACACAAACACGGCTCCACCGCCACGCAGTAGTGCCAGGTGCAGGCAGCGTGGTGCACCCTGCATCTCTTAACTTCCCAATCCCTCCCCTAGTCCCCTGTCTTGGTTACCAATACCTGGCCTTTTTCTTTCCCCTGTACAGCTGCCTGCATATTTACTGCTTTCCCTGGCTAGTTCTATTTCCAGTTCCCCCACAGGTTGACCCTAACTTCCATTCCATGATGATGATGAGCTAGCATTGGGGCACTGGAGTTTTATACTCTGGGGATACACACTCTGACTGAAGCCAGAATCCTACTCTGTGCAGCTAAAATACATTCAGGAGAACTTACTAAGTTGCAAATTGCAATGATCTTCAATCATGATGGCAAAAATGTGACTACTGAAGCCCCCAAAAAAAAAACAAAAAAAAACCAATGTCCAGGTACACTCAAAACTCCAGAGAGACCAAAGTCCACACAAAACCTAACCAAATCTTCTTAGGCACCAAGACTAACTGTGGGCTAGCTTAGCTAGCCTGCCCTGCAGGGAACTGAAGCGATGCCTGCCACCGCCCTTTAGGAGTACAAGCACTGCACACCAACTGACACAGTCCTTAAATGTTTTAACCACGGGAGCCCGTGCATTTTCCCATTACTGCCATTTACATACCTTGAAAGTTTAAAACCAAAAAACAGGCCCAGACTGAGAATTACTTTTCTTTTTTTTTTTCAGGAGGCTCTGGCTCCCACTTCTCAAGACTGTCCGGTCCCGGTCCAGAGGGTCCTCTCGTGCTTCCCGCCAGCGGTAACCAACCAACAACACACCCTTTTCTGCACGTGGCTGTGCCTGTGATCTGCATATGAAAGAGCATGACAGCTTAGACGACGTGCTGTTTCATGGCACTTCGATTCAGCTTGTGGTCGGTGGCATGTGTGAGTCTGCCTGGCGGCTGCACTGCTATTGGCTGAAATCTGAATGTTGTCAAGGTTGTAGGCTTTTGCAGCCAGTTGGATTCAGGGATTTCTCGATATAAACAAAAAAAGGCGGCTGCAGGTATTTCTTCCATACCTTTGCCCATACCTCTCAACTGTCCCTGATTTTCAGGGATGTCCTTGATTTTGCCTTAAAAATTTACGCTGTCCCTCCTAAAAATGTGTTTCCTTGAGCAAATGGTGTGAGTTGTAAGCACAAAATAATGTCAAACATTACAGCTACAGACATGTTCTTCCTTAGAAAATGCATTTTACACTAAGCCACTTAGTCTACCAGCTTCCTGAGAGGGTATCACCAATTTTGAAGATGTGTCCCTGATTCTGGTCCTTTGTCCCTGATTTTTTTAAGCCTTGTCCCTGATTTATGAGGCAAGAGGTTGAGAGGTATGCCCTTGCCGAAACTCGTGTTGGTCTCCGACCCCAGACAAGGCTCACGAAGGGAAACAATGTGGTCACAAAAAAGTCCTGGGGCAGGATTCTCAAACCTTTTGGGACCAAAATCCCACTCCTCAACTGCAGTTGCGGCCTGAAATTGACCGCATCTGCACTGGTTGCGATTCTCAGCTGCAGCACTTGCAGAGGATGTTACGGCTGCTTCCACCTGCCGTAGCATCTTGCCGCAGTTGCAGGAATTTCGGGATCTTTGTGAATCCTGCCCCCGGTCTCTTTTCTCGGGGGCCCATAGTCTGTGCCAAGGCTGAGGGGTGTGGACTTCGGGGAAGAGGTAAAATTCAGGAGGGGAGAAAATTATAGATTATTTAAAATAAAAAAACACGTAGCAACACCAAGAGATATGGGGAGGGGGGCGGGGGTTTAGAACTGAACCACAGCCCCAGAGCTTTTTAATTGCTATGTGCTGGTGCCTTAGTTACGCCTCCAAAGGAGTTGCTTGAGCAAACACGGCAGCACAGGCTTCTTCAGCCCTTCCTCAACTTTGCTGTTGGCTACAGGGGCAGCGGTAATTTCATAGCGCCGTTATACCCGTCACCATAAATGTTAATGCACATTGCACAACATGGTTTTTTGTAGCGCTGTATTATTTATTTTGTTTGAGTTTTGGTAACCGGGTAAGTCCACTGAAACAATTACAGTCCCTTTTTCAGGGTCGACCCGGGGTCGAGAATCAACCACGAAGGTATAAGTGCAACAAGCGATTCAGTTCTCCTGGTACACAGGTGGCATTAGGCAGAGTACAGGTCAAGACACAATGTTTCCAAGTACACAAGCAATTTGACAACAGATCTGACAAGTAGTGCATGAAATTGAATGCCTGATGGGCTACATACTGTACAGGGCAATTATGTAAGGATTAAGTCACGAGAAAGCATGGGTCTACTGTGATATTAATCCATGGTTGGGGGGGGGTTGGACCACGAGGCCGAAGGCCAAGTGGGTCCAACCAACCAACCATGGATTAATTCCACTGTAGACCCATCCTTTCGAGTGGCTTAATCCACTTGTAAAATGGCAATGAGTATATGACTAATAGTCTTTGAATAAATGAGTACAATCACACTGATTTACTTCCAAAATACTATAAATGGAGCTATTAAACATTACGTACATATACTTGAAAACAATTGGAACACACCTATTGGAAATATCGTGGCTACTATTTCACTTTTGTTAAAATAACTTTCATTACAAGCTTTAAGCTTTCTAACATCAAAACATATTTTACAACTTTTCAAAAGCTTGCAATTCACTTTCAAATCTAGGTGCTTTGATTTTCCTCTCTATGTATTAGAAGAGATGGGCTGTGCTGCATGATGGGAGTGTGCTATGGTACATTTTACTTTTCTTTCTCCAGTTCCTTTGCAGACCAATAGGTGGCTGTCACACAATCCTAGTAGCACAAGCACCTTTTCTCCAAATGTACTGAACTAAGCCAATCTGAAAAACACTTTATTGAACAACTACTATTTTGCGGAATATTATTTTTCACTTTTTTTCGCTCTAAACTACCTAACTCAGCAGGACATAGAACAACATAACGTTTACTGCTTTCATCTTTCAAATACTTGTTTTGACTACTATTGTTAGTCTGTTTCTTTGATTTCTTTTTGTTTCTCTCAATTTATTTTTCTTTTCACCCACAGAAGTATCCTCTCTTTAATTTTGCTTTGTTTATCTCAGTGCCTGTTATTTTTGCTTTCGGTTGTAGAAGCTGCATGCTTATATTTACCACTGTGTATTCACCAAGACAAGGCTAGGCCACATAATATTATTCAGTCATCCACAATGCATTGCACCCACAGTTGCTTAGAAAGCAGTAGATCAGAAGGGATGGTAACAGTATGTAACTGTTCACTTCTACAGAAATATTGCTGCAGTATAATTAACAGTATATGTGGAGTTTAAATGTACAATCTTTAGTGACTCATGAATTTCTGTTGTAGTTACAATATAGAACAGTCTTGAAAAAGTCAAAAATCCTGTGCCAAGCAAATTCTTAGTACATACAACTTGGGATAACTACACCCTGCAAATTATTTGCATATTGCTTTCTCTTGTATACTGCTTCTTATCTGTAGTGGTTTGCCAAGGTGTTACAATACAAACCGTGATCAACGTAAGGATTAAACCATGAGAAAGCATACTAATAATATATTTGGGAGTGGCTAGGACCAGAGACTTCTACGCATATTAGTCTCCCATTATGCTAGGCGCAGTAGTAGTGGAGAGGGAGAAGAATAAGGCAGGAGGAGGCAGCTGTAGGCAAGGTGGGGGGTTTCTGGGTAGGCACCCTTCAGTAAAAGCATGAACATGTGGCAGAGGAAGACAGAAAGGCAGATGGTTGGGACTGAAATTGTAAGAGGGAGGAGCAGAATAGAATGGAGTTCCAGTCAGTTGGGGGGCATAAGAAAAGGAGTGTCATGATACGGCAAGACACATTTTGGGGACAATGAGAAGGGGGAGAGAGGTAGAGCGGAGTCTGCGTGGTGCTGGTTTGAGGCGGATAAGTTCCCTGAAGCAGGGAGGAGTGAGTTTGTGAACAAGCTTGAACATGAGGCTCAGGGTGGAGTACCTCAGTTTTGCCCCATATGAGGGCCACCCCAGCGAGGCGAGAACATCACAGTGGTGAGAACGGATAGGTGCCCCCACAGCAAAAAGACCTTCCCCTGTGATATGCTTGAGAGAGCAGGACATGGAGGAGGAGTTAGTGTAGGAGGAGGGTGCAGCATAAGATAGCATGGGAAGGAGGGATGCGAAGCAATTTTTGGCAAAGGAGAGTGCGGCGCATAATGGTTATAGGAGTCCAAGTTTCTGTTTGAGATTTTTGATACTGCTAGAGACATGGGAGTTGAACGATAGGGCAGGGTCCAAGGTACCACCCAGGTATTTGAAGGAGTGAACTACCTCTAGCGGGTCACCCTTGTTAGTATAAATACTAAGGGTAGGTGGGTTAGGCTTTTTTGCATGCCAATGATACCCATTCCCTGCCTCCTACAGAAGCATAAATACAGTTGAAAACAAAACAAAAAATGAATGAGCAGAAAAACCTTTCAAATGAGCCTTGGTGGTTGCAACTTTGGTCAGCCTGGGTGAGTATGCATCATGTGGTACTCCACCCTCTGAGGACATGCTATGGGACAAAAAGCAGTTAAAATCTTAATTTTCCATTAATTCACCCCTAAATTTTGAATACACAGCTTAATTCAAAATTAAGGATACCTTAACAATAAATATCAAAAATCCAGAAGTCATTAAAATTATCCTTAATTACTGAAACCGAATGTACTTAATTTAAACTCAGTTACAAATTAATGAATTCTGGTTGTGCCTAAATTAAAATAAGCAGTACATTAATGAAAAATCCCCTGAATTAAAATATAGTGCAAAAATGAATAAAAAACTCCCCGTTTCTTAATTTTAATTAAGGATCACATTAAGAAAAAAATACGCTTAATTCAAATTATGGAAAGAAAAAGAATGCATGACTGCAAAGAATAATGAGATATCTTAATAACAAAGTGTTCATTTGAAACGTGGGTAAACTGGATAGGCAAGAACAGTGCATGTATATATATGACAGTGTCTTGTACAGCAGGTGTGCAAGTACGTGGGATGTAGACTTGCATCCAACAGTGGCATGCGTTATGGAGAGGGATGTTGCTACTGGAGTTCTCACCAGACATCCAATTCTGCGCACAGGGAAGGGTGGGTGGAAGGTGCAGACCTGGGCTGGGAATGCCCATAACTCCAACATAATTGGACATCCGTGGGTGGGGGCGCACACCTACTACACAGGCATATGGAACAGCGGTGGTGCAGAGGTGGCTAGTGCAAGCTATGGAACCACACAGCAGTGGACAGTAAGGCCTGTAGGAGCTGCAGGACTGAGGAAAGTACAGGGGTCCTGGGACAGGGGTTGGTGGTGGCAGGCCAGAGCTGGTAGGGTGAGGGACACCTGGGTATGCCTACCCTGACCATGACCGTGGCAACTAGCAGCTGGGCAGCAGTGCTTTGTGGCACATGGGGTGCAGGGCAGGCATCACAGGGGTTGGCCCCACCAGCAGGACACCACAGACACACACCAGTGGCAGTGTCTGTATGAGCAGTGCCAGGTGCTGCCATGACAGTAACTTCAGTGTCGGAGGTCCAGAACAACTATCTTATGCTGTACAGGTAGGAATCCCTCAGAGCACATCCAGCCACCAAGCCCACATCTGGAAGTCCATTCAGACCGCTGTCAGTGTGGCAGGACTGGTACCTAAATGTTTTGAGATCATCAGGCACAAGTGGAGGGACCTGAAGACAGCTGTCCAGAAAAAGCTGGCAGGCAGACAACAGGCATGGAATGCAACTGGTGGGAGCCCACCATCACTCTAGAGCTCATACCAGTGGAGGACATGGTGGTGGACACCCTCACATGTGTAGGGTATACAAACCTACATATGTGAGAACGACATGATGGTGGTTACCCCTGTCCACACAGCAGACCTGCTGGACACTGCCAAATAGGACCATGCCCTGCGATGCGTGATGGTCAGTACAATGGTGCACCATACCACCCACAACTGTTCCCTGCCTGGCCACTAACTTTCTGCTCATCCCGACTACAGATGCCAGCAAGGCCAACACAGGGAGTAACCCTAAGGAAGAAGAGGAGACTGGCAACATCATGCAGAGGGGCTGGCCAGCCAGAGCACAGAGTGCCTGTGGGTCACTGCCCCCACACAGGGTATCTCACGTTCTCCATACCACAGCCACAGGTCCAGTGCATCAACTTTGGTATGTAGAGAGGACAGACATGGGCATGGATGGACAGGGGCATGCAACACAGATGCCCAAAGTACTGGTACCCAATACTGCCATACATACTGACACCCCCACATACAGCAGTGACAAACAGCTGGGCAGCACACAATGGCATGATCACCCAGCAACACTGGCATGCCATCAAGTAACAAGTGACCCTGTCCTAGGCAGTGGTGATGAAGGACAGAACAGGGCCATACAGAAGGGGCAGTGCTGCTGCACACCCACTTAAGAAAGTACTTCCTAGAGGTATGGCAGATGGAGCAGGACTGGCTTCAGGCCAGCAGGGACAACAGTACCCAGCTCTGTGCCCTCACAGTTGAGGTGCAGGGGCTTCCAACAGACTTCAGGAGTGAGTGTGACCAGCTCAAAGGTATGTTGGGGCACCACACATTCCTGGCCAGAAGTGATGGTGCATGCCACCTGCACAGCCCATCCCTGCACCACTGCCCCATACCAGCCACACCACCACAATGCCACAGCTCAGTGCCACACAGGGAGATGGCCCTAACAACCCTACAGTGCTCATAGCCCCTGAACCTTCTTCGATGGACTGGTGATCTATGGAACCCATGGCCGGACCTGCCCAGACAGGGCAGGCAAAATTATGAAAAAACAATGAATACATGTCTGTAAAGAATACTGAGATACCTTAATAACAAAGCGTTAATTTAAAATCTAGGTAAATTTTGTATGATTCATTTACAAAATAATCAAAACTGACTCAGTCATCCCAGTGATGCAGAGGGCTGAGGCACTGCAAAGTGATGTACCTCATGCCACGTTGGTGACCCGAGTTCAGGAATGAACTCAGGTTGCTGGAGGCTTGCAGGGTGGGGGGGGGTGAGGTCAGGGAGAGGACTGAGAAGCCAACAGATTGCTCTCCTCTCCCAGACAGGGATGGTGCACCTTCCCAGCTGTTGGCTGCCACCTGGTGGTGACCTGCTGGTAGTGTCGACACTTCGTGGGGGCGGGGGACTAGATGGACATCTGGGTGGGTGGAAGGAGGCTGTGGTTCTGGAGCACATGTACGACTCCATGCTGTGGCTCCAGGCAGGGTGAGAGAAAAAAGCTTACGGAAAAAGAGAGAACCAGGGCTACATGAAGCCTCTCCCAAGGTGCCATGCCCCACACTGCTGCTCCAATTGAGGGGGAATTCTGGATGATAGGGCAGAACGGCCACCCTGGCCCAGCTGGGGAGGGCAATCTGTGGGGAACCCTCCCCCCAGGAGGAGAGAGGCAGAAGGATGACTGATGGCACTTGGGGATGAGTCTGAACAGCTGCCTGGTCAGCCATGGAGAGATAAAAACCTTTACTAAAAAAAAAATTTAAATTGATGGAAAAAATATCAGTTTAAAACCGTTCTAATCTTGAATATGCAGAGCCCATTGAATGTTACTGTACTCCAAAATGATTAAAATAATTTATTCTGTCACATACAATACCTGTTATTTTATTGGGATGCAAGGAGATACAGAATTATCAAAAGGTAAAAATAAACATTTGTGGTAAACATAATATTTAATGCATATAGTATAAAACCATTGTATAAGTGTGGAATGAATAATATATAGAATAATACATGGGGGGAGTGCATAACCAGAATTTAATACACACCTGAGGTGTGGGATGCTGCATAAACCTCGAGGGCGAAGCCCAAGGGGTTTATTGAAGCATCCCACACCAAAGGTGTGCATTAAATCTGAGTTTTGCACTTCCCCGTGTATTGTTTTATGTAATTGCTGGGGGGGGGGTTCCAGCCAGATAAAAACAAGCATTTGTCAATGCCGAATGTTTACTTGCTGATATTATCGTTGAACGTGCAGGAGTTAGATGCAGAATAGGCATGGCAGTGAAGTATTGAACTCATGCCAATCCCACCTCCACCCTGTAGAGATGGACAGGCATTGGGGTGTGCCTGTGGGTCGTTGCCCATAATGCTCATGGCATTTCACCTCACCCTATCCTGTAGACATTGACAAGTGTTGAGGTGTGCCTTGGGGTGTTCGGCTTCACAGTCACCCCATTTCATAAGGACATACGCTGAAATGGGTACAGTACAGGAGAATGGAGTGAAGTCTGGGACTGAAGAGTGCAAGGCACACCTCGATGCCTGTCACTGGCTTCAGGGTGGGGGTGGGATGGCATGAGCATTACAGCCGGTGATCCAAAGTTACACCTCTGATGCCTGTCAGTCTGTACAGGGTGTGGTGTTATGGTTAGAAACCTAATGCTTCGGCATGTGTTGGTATTTGCACTACAAATTTTCAACATGGCCTTTTGGTGACCCCACCTCATGAAAGCATTTGGGACCTCTTCTCATGAACAGTGGCAGTGTGATTTTGTTAATGTGTCCCGAACTTCAGTTCTCACAATGACTGCAGTATTCTGCGCCAGATGTGCTAAAACACAGATCAGGCAGGATGAAGAATGACAGCTGTACCGGCCATAGGAGGTGGAAGAGATGGCAATGTTGAAAATCTGTAGGTGAAAATATAAAATGCTCGAAATCTGAACAGAGGAAACCGAAGAACACATGCTTGTATCAGTAGTCATTTAGTGGAATTATTTCACCAGATTTTCAGCATAGGCATTTTGTGACAGCTGCTCAAGAACACTGTCACTATGATTTTCTTAATCTGTCCGAAACATTAATTTCCCACAGCGACCACGCCATTGTGCACCACATGTGCAAATGCATATTTTGGGCAGGATATGAAAAATGACAGCTGTACTGTTCATAAGGGGCTATGGCAAAATGCCAATGTTGAAAATCTGGAGTGAAAATATTACAAATTTGTGCACTTCCGAGTATACTTGGAAACTGCGCAACACACGCTTGTAACACAGTCATTTTATGGACTTTTGTCACCAAATGTTCAACATAGGTATTTTAGGTCCTCTGCTCAAGAACAGTGTCACTATGATTTTCTTAATGTGTCCCGAACACTGATTTCCCACAGCGACTGTGCTACTCAGCGCCGGAAGAGCAAAAAAAACATTTTGGCCAGGATGTGAAAAATTACAGCTATACTGTTCATAAGGAGGTGTGGAAAAATATCAATGTTGAAAATCTGGAGTGAAAATATTACAAATTCGCGAAGTTATGAGCATGCGTGGAAACTGCACAATGCATTCTTGTAACACAGTCATTTTATGGACTTTCGTCACCAAATTTTCAACATAGGCATTTTAGGACCTCTGCTCATGAACAGTATCACTGTGATTTTCTTAATGTGTCCCAAACACTGATTTCCCACAGTGACCACGCTATTCTGTGCCGGAAGTGCAAAAACACATTTCATAGAAGTTGACATAGAAACATAGAAGTTGACAGCAGATAAGGACCGCAAGGCCCATCCAGTCTGCCCATTTCTTTTCTACCTTATAAATGTGCCATCGGCCTTTGCTCTGTCAGTGACCTATCTATTCATAGTCATTTGTATTGCTCCTTATGCCTATCCCATGCCTGTTTGAAGCCCTGCACTGTATTCATAGCCACCACTTGTGGTAAGCCATTCCATGCATCCACCACCCTTTCTGTGAAAAAGAATTTCCTCATTCCCCTTAATGGCCTCCCTCTAATCTCATGCTGTGTCCTCTTGTCCTGCTATTTTTCTTATATGTAAACATGTTAGACTCTTTCACCTTGTTTATGCCTTAAGGTGTTTGAATGCCTCGATCATATCACCTCTCTCCTCCTTTGCTCAAGGGTATACATATTGAGCTCGTTAATCTGTCTCGTATGTCTTCTGATGCAGTCCCTGCACCATTTTGGTTGCCCTTCTCTGGACTGCCTCAATTTGGTTAATGTCCTTGTGAAGGTGTGGCCTCAATACTGCACGAGTACTCAGATGGGGCCTAACCAATGTCTTGTACAGAGGGATTATTACCTCCCTCTTACGACTTTTGATACCCCTACTAATACACCCCTAACACCCCCTAGCCTTACCTACTGCTTTAGAGGTCTGCTTGATGATTTTAGGTCATCAGTGATGATGATGCCCAAGTCTCTTTCTTCCTTTGTGACTGCTAGCAACTCCTCCCAGCCTATAAGTGGCTTCAGGGTTTCTCTTCCTATGTGCATGATTTTGCACTTCTTTGCATTAAATCCCAGTTGCCACTCTTCTGACCATTCTGCTAGTTTATCCAGATCTCTTCTCATTCTGCCCACCCCATCTGGCTCATCTACTCTGTTGCAGATCTTGGTGTCATCTGCAAACAGACAAGCCTTACCCTCTAGTCCATCTGCAAGGTCACTAATGAAGATGTTTAATAGGACTGGCCCCAGGACTGATCCCTGAGGTACCCCACTTGTGACTTGCATCTCTTCTGACTGTATACCATTTACCACCACTCTCTGTTTTCTGCCAGTCAACCAGTTTGCCACCCAGTTGACCAACTTCGACCCACCCGAGCCTACCCAGCTTATTTATCAATCTTCTATGGAACAGTGTCAAAAGCTTTGCTGAAGTCAAGGTGGCGACATCAACTGCTCCCTTGGTCCACCACTCTGGTTACCCAGTCAAAGAAATCTATGGAGATTAGTTTGACAGGACCTTCCTTTTGTAAACCCATGCTGTCTTGGATCCTGTGCCCCTATGGATTCCAGGTGTTGCACTATTCTTTCCTTAAGTGTGCCTCCATAATCTTGCCCACTACTGAGGTAAGACTGACAGGTCTGTAGTTCCCGCCTCTCCCTGCTACCACTCTTGTGGAGGGGATCACATGAGCCCTTCTCCAGTCTTCTGGGACTCTCCTGTGCTCAGAGACTCACTAAACAATTCTGCTAATGGCTCTGCTAGTTCCTCCTTTAGCTCCTTAAGTACCCTGGGATGTATGCCATCAGGTCCCATTGCCTTATCCACTCTGAGCTTAGCAGCTCTTGTAGGACCCTTTCTTTTGTGAAGGGAGTAGTGCTCACCTCCTCCCCTGTGTCCATGATGCTGAGCTGTGGGCCCTGCCTACCTTCTCTTCAGTAAATACTGAGCAAAGTATCTATTTAGGATAGATGCCTTTACAGGGTCCTCCTCCTCACATGCTCCCTTTTCTCCATTAAGCTTAGCAATACCCCTCTGGACTTTCTCCTTTCACTAATGTATCTATAGAAAGTCTTGTCACCTTCTTTACTGTTCGTGCTAGTGTTTCCTCAGTTTGGGACTTTGCCTGCCTTACTGCCTTACCTGCTTCCCTTAGGGCAGTTTGGTATGCCTCCCTATCTTCATCCGCTGTGTTCCCTTATATTTCCTGAAGGCCAGCCTTTTGGCTCTGACCTTTCTGCTACTGTATTTGAGAACCAAAGTGGTTTCCTTCTTCTTTTGCACTTCCTTTTCTGTCTAACACAATGGGATGTTGCTTCAAGTATTGCATCCTTAATGCTTGCCCACTTTGCCTGTACCCCTCACCTGTGTTTCTTTTGCCAGGGCTAGCTTAACTCTGTTGGCCATCTTATCAAAGTCAGCTCCTCTGAAGTCCCATATTTTGCCTTGGAATGGGATGATTTAGATGTAGTAGCCAAATTGAACCATACCATGTGATGGTCACTGGCCCCAGGTGACCTTCTACCTGGAGATCTGTGATCCCTTCTTTGTTAGTCAGTACTAGATCTAGGATAGCCCTGTCTCTTGTGGGTTGCTGTACCAGTTGTTTGAGGCCCTCCCCTGCAGGGAATCCACTATGAGTCTAGTTCTGGCAGATGTTCCTGCTGGTATTGACCAATCTGTATCTGGCATGTTGAAGTCTCCCATTATCAGAACCTCCCTTTAGCTGTCATGTTTTGTATATCTTCTAACAGTAATGTGTCTATGTCCTCCTCTGGTCTGGGGGCCTGTAGACAACCCCAGTTCTTATGGCTGTCCCATTTCCTGTTTCCAGGGTGACCCACAGTTCTTCTGGCTCCTTATGTGTATTCTGAATTTCTGTAGCTTTGATATTTTCATTAACATACAGGGCCACTCCTCCCCCCCTTTTTGCACCACGGTCTCTTCTGAACAATACATAGCCAGGTACTGAAGTCTCCCAAGTGTGGTTACTGGTAAACCACGTCTCACTAATTGCAACTATGTCCAGTTTAGCCTCTGACATTATTGCCTGCAGGTCTGGGATCTTATTTCCCAGGCTGTGAGCATTTGTGTACATGATTTTCCATTGGCCAGATTTTGGTGTGTTAGTTGTTGGGTGAAGTTTGGCATTACCCCTGTGCATCGTATGGGGAGACAAACCTTTTTTCTTACTTGGTGATGCAAATGAACGGCAAACACGCTGAATTCCTGTTTGACCACTAGCTGAGGGGGGAGGGGTGTTCTTCCCATTCACGATGGGGTGCTGCACCTCTCCTCATTTGCTTAGTTTAAATATTCTGCAAGACGCCAAACTTCTGCCCCAATGCACTGACTCTCTTTAGTCAGATGCAGTCCATCTAATTTAAAGAACTTTCGCCCAGAACTGTTGCCAGTTCCCTACAAATCTGTGTCCTTTTCCTGGCACCAGTCCTTGAGCCACGTGTTTAGCTCCCTATCTCCCTTCTCTGACCTTCGTCCATCTGCTCCCTCTCCCAGACTGGCAGGATCTCAGAGAAGGAGATGCCGATGAAATAGATGATAGTTTGTCACCCAGCCTAGTCAGGTGTTCCTTGGTCTCCACAACTGACCGGCTGGCGAGATCATTAGTCCCTGTGTACTAGGACATCAATGTTTTCTCCTGCTTTGTGAACAATTTAGTAATGCGGTCAGTGTCTCTCCATGCTGATGTACCTGGAGACATCTGACCATCACCCTGGCTGGAGATGGGTATCAACTCCCCGAATCATGGAGTCTCCTATGATCAGAAGTTTTTTGGATTTCCTTTGTGCTTGTTTAGTTTTGGTTCCTGATTTGGGTGAGTTTTGTTGTGCTAGCTCCTGCTCTGCAGTGTCCTGCTCTGCAGTGTCTTCTGCCTCTTTATTTGATTTCAGAGATAGAGGCAGATACCTGTTTTGTAGTGTTTATATGGTTTTTGGAGCAATGTGATGGAGAGCAGAGAGTGATGGGGCACCTGATTTGCTCCTTCTAACCACCTGCCAACCTCCTGGACCAACTACACTCTGCGTTGAGGTTTTTCTGTTGGATGCTGGGAAATGGCGGGTGGTTCTTATAATGTATTTCCTCTTCAATATGAAATTTGAGGCGTGCAATCTCTGCCCATGCTGCCCGGAGCTGAGCCCTAAGATCTCCAAAGGCCCAGCATGTAGGACAGTGTCCTAAATCCTGTAAGACTGTCCTTCTGAAAATTGTTCCACAGTACCTGCAGTTAATGAAATCCATTCCAAATAAGTTGCTGGGTTTGTAACCTAGTCAGAGTAATTAGAAGGGAAAAAAAAAGAAAAAAATGCAAGTAATGGTTTAATTGTGCTTTGTTTAACTTGTTATAACAAGTTAAATTACTAGTGCCCCTGTAAATGAGATCACCTTGTGGAGGCCCCACTGATCCGCCCCTTCCTGCTCTGCCACAGGAAATGTCACAACTGTGGTACCCTATAAAAGGAGTGTAGCGTGGGGTGGTTGGGCCCTTTCCCTGCCTAAAAAGAAGAACCACGGACGAAAGAACAAGGAGGTAAGAGCAGAAACAATCAGTCAACAACAAATGCAGTAACCCTGAAAGCTTATCCTAATGTTAGATAAAACTGTAAAACCTGTAAAGCACCCCCTGTAATAATTTCAGAGAAGATACACTTTGCTCCAGAGAAAAATAAAGCAGTAACAGAAGATATACCTTGCAAAAGACAATTTGAATCAGAAGATTACAGCAGTAATCTGTTAGCACACACCTGTAGGCACACCTTGTAATAATGCAGAAGAAGGTATACCAGCAACAACAATTTGAATCAGAGAAAAATAAAGCAATGAAATGTTAGCAACAAACAGTAGCAATCCCTGTGAGTAGAAAATAAAAACACCACCACACAGTAAATCTGCTTAGCCAAACTAAGTCTTAATCCTTCTCCCTTGCTCTGGTAAGTTTCTCTACTCTGCCTTTCAAGCAGTCTTAGAAGGAAAGAGCTCAGGTGAAGCTAGGTGCCTTGGCCAGCAAACCAAGTCTTCTCTTTCGGTCAGGATGTGAAAAATGACAGCTGTACTGTTCATAAGGATGTGTGGAAAAATACCAATGTTGAAAACCTGGACTAAAAATATTACAAATTCGCAAAGGTGGAAACTGCACAACACACGCTCGGAAAACAGTCATTTTTTTATTTTTTCCACCAGATTTGCAACATAGGCTTTTTGAGGGCCCACCTCATGAACACTGGCACTGTCATTTCATTACTCAGTCCCGAAAGGTGACTCCGCGCAGTGACCACGAAATCACCTTTCGGGACCGAATAACGCCATGACAGTGGCTGAATTCATGAGGAGGGGGCCCAGTAACCCCATGTTGAAAATGTGATGCCAAAATTCCCAAAAATGCCTGAGATATGCACCAAAGTTGAAAAAACCCTATTTATGCCATTATACAGCTTACCGGCATTTCTTCAGTTTGTGGTCGGCTTTGAAGAGTGCAGACATTTTCCCAGTCCACCGAAGATCATTGCACTGGGCTCTGGAAGTAAGTATGGGGTGAAGGGGGTGTGTGTGGGGGAGGCAGGGTGCGCAGAGGGTGGGCGCGGGTTGGGGGAGGGGCCACTGAACTCAATGAGGGACTGTTTTCTGTTTTACAGGTTTAAAAAAAAAATTGCTGGATTTTTTTTTTTTTTTACAGTAACATTTGACACACTGGGGTGGGTTCCTAGCATGCCACCTAAGTGTTTTTTTTGGGGGGGCTGTAGCCGACGAGGAATTGGGCACCCCCATTGGCACATACTGAGGGGGGGAACCAAGGGGGATTGGGCACCTCGGCACACACAACAAATTGGGGACATTCTGACGATGGGGAGTGGGCTCCTCATTGGCAAATTGAACTGAGAAAGGAGACTGAAGCCAATGGGATTGGGCCCTCCATCGGCAAAAGAAAGACTGTTGGGGCGATGATGCTGAGGGGGATTGGGCATCCCCTCGGCACACAACAAATGGGGAAGGGGGTTACAGTATGTCGACGGGGAGTGGGCTCCCCTGTTGGCAAATGAACTGGGTCAGGGATGGCAAGGTACCACCCTGCAATGATGGGTCGCTTCCTCATTGCAGCGGCAGATTCATTTCAAGGTGGTGGCACGCTGGCTGAACTAGTGTCAGCAGCAGAGTGCCACCATATTGGGGAAAGAAGGCCAAGCCTCAAAAGGCACTAGGGCCATTGGCCCCCGCAGTGCTGTACCTCCAAAACCCCGCTTCTCTCCTAAGCTGTGGCAAAATGTTTCTTGTGCATGCATGTAAGCAAACATAAAAACGCCTGTGACACAGGATATTGTTTGTTAAGAACTCCTGCAAATATGAAGAAATATGCATAGAATATTAACTTTAGGCAAGATTTTATCCTTCCCCTTCTGAATTTTATTTGGTTGCTTAAGGTCATTGTTGTTGCCTTGGCAATAATTTAATTAGGTGCTTAGTTCAGATGTCATTCCCATTTCTGTGGAGATAAGAGAGAGAGAGAGAGAGAGAGAGAGGAGAGAGAGGAGATAGAGAGCATGCAAATGTCTGAGCTAGGGACAGGAGCTGAGTCGCAAGGTTAGTGAACAATAATTTAATGTTTTGGGTTTCTTGAAGGGTTTTTGAATAGTTTTCTCTGATGCAGAATTGTTCAGTGAGGTGTTTACAGTTTTGCCGACTGAAGACTGCATTTTACTGTGCTGTGAGTGAGTGCATGGCAGGCTGAGGGGAAGCTGGCGTATGTTCGCCATTTTAACCTGCGGGTTATAAAAGCAAATTATAACCAGCTTTTTCTATAAGAAAAAATGTTCCCCAGTTACTACAAAAAAATAATTTATATGGTGCCAGTTTATTTTATTTATTTCGTTTTTGTTAACTGGGTAAGGTGCACTAGCCATAGCAATGACTATTTTCAGGCACGGCCTGGGAGTTTACAGAAACAATACAATTTGAAACAGGACAGTGCAATCCAACATAAAACAGCAGGTGACTTAATAAATACTAATAGTAATACAGTACAGGCAGTAGAAATACAATTGATTGATTGATTCAGCAGAAACTATATAACGTAGAACTATGGGAGAGCAACAGCAAAACACCTGTAGGCAACATTTAGGTTGCAGTCTAATGAGCTTACAGAGCAGAGTGCCAACTTAAATAGTCGAGGAAGTTGGAAATACAGTGTTAGCAGGAGTATTTAGGGAGTGGGAGGTAGTATGAGGAGGTGGGAAAGGATAGGAAAGGAAAAATTGAGGGAAGAGATGATGGCTAGATGCAATTAAAGTTAAAATATGACAAGATAGGAGACAGGCAGACAGTGCAGTAAATGTTTGTTGATAAAGAGCACAGTAAGGTTGGGGTAGGAGACATTAAGAAGATTTACTGGGCCAAGGGGGTTTGAAGCAGGAGCAAGCGCATGAGACAGCAAGATGGTCAAGCAGCAATATTTTGAAAGAGGCATGGGATGATGCCTGATGAATAGTTAGAGGGAGGGAGTTCCATTTTTCCGGGGCATGGCAGGAGAAAGCACTAGCACCTTTGGAGGAGTGATGTCTTGGGATGATAACATGAGCATTGGCAGCAGAGCGTAGTTCATGGCTGGATGTCTGGTTTAGAAATAGTTCTGCCAGTGGCTTAGGCATTTGATTCCGGATGATATTATCTATGATTGAACAGAGTGCATAATCTCGGGAGGCTGCCGGAGAAAGCCAACCTAGTTCAGTGTAGAGGAAGCAGTGGTGTTTCAGCCTATGTGAGGAGGACGCATATCTACAGATATTGTTGTATGCGACATCCCTCTTCTGAAAGCTGGTCTTACCTGATGAGGCATATGCTGCCACCCCATAAGAGAGTGACGGAAGGAGTAGGCCATGAGCTATGGCAAGTCTAGCTGAGGGAGTGAGTACGTATCTAGACTGGTAGGCCATACCAAGTTTCATGTTGGCCATTTTGCAAACAAACGAGCCATTTCTAGTAGAGACATTAAAAGTAGGTTGGGCGAGTTTACGTTTTGCATTGGGACCAAACAGCATGGTCTGAGTCTTGGACACATTTAGGACAAGCTTATTGCTGAACAACCACTGTTCAATTTGTTGAAAATCTTGGGACAGATGGTTGATTTCAGTAATGTTTTATGCACTGGTGTACAGGACAATGTCATCGGCATATAGCAGGGAGGCAGTCTGGGGTATGTCTGAGATAATATCATTTATAAAGATGGTGAAAAGCAGGGGACCGAGAATAGATCCTTGAGGCATACCAGTATTTATGGTAGCAAAATTTGACAAAGTGGAGTTGAATTTAACTACTTGGGAGCGGTCTGTCAGGTAGCTGTCAAACCATGCAGTCACACCAGGGGAGAAGCCTAGTTGTCTTAGAGCAGTGAGGAGGATAGGATGATTCACAAGGTCAAATGCTTTAGTCATATCTCTAAAAATAGCCCCCGTTAGGAGACCTGAATCCATGGCAGCTAGGGTATCGGACGTAAATTTGAGTAAAGCAGTGGTGGTGGTGCTGTGACCCTTATGGAAACCATACTGTGCAGACGAGAGAAGATTATGCTTCTGCAGAAAGTCAATGGTTTGAGTGGCTATGAGCTTCTCAAGGATTTTGCTAAGAACAGGCAATATGGCAATGGGCCTGTAGTTGGAGGGATTTTAGCGGTCACCCTTTTTGAAAACAAGGGTAATCCTGGCAGTCTTCCAGATATCTGGGACATAGCTGTGACAAAGGGAGAGGGAAAAAATTTTAGCAAGAGGTGCAGGTATGTAAGGGGCTGAGAGCTTTAGGAGTTTGGGCTCAAGGTTGCTGACCCAGCGGCAGTGAAATCGGAAATGTTTTTGAGCAGCCTTAGAACTTCCAGGTGAGTGATTGACTTGAAAAGAAATTTGGGACCCAATACATTGGGTTGGTCATTTGAGTACAAATTTGCTGGGAAAAATTAGGTATAGTTGGTGAGATCAGAGAACTGGGTATTGAAAAAGTTTGTGATAGTGGAGGGATTATTGCAGTGGACCCCATTGAGAGACATGTCTGTTGGGGTGGGGGATGGATTTGATCCTAGGAAGCATTTGGTATGAGACCAGAATTTTTTGGAGTCACCATATGATTTAGATAATATATCCGTACAATAGGCACTTTTGGCCCTTTTGATTTCCTTCTTGCAGGAATTTCTGAGTGTTCTGTAGGAATTTAAGGCAGCTGGGAGCCCCGTGCTTTTGTAGTGGCACCAGGATTTGTCCCTCTGCCGAAGCTTGGAGAGAAGGTCAGACTTTAGCTACAGAGCATGTTTATTTTTTACACGTCGGGTAATAAGTGGGCAATGTTTGTCCTGGATCACCATGAAGCGAGACAGAAATAGATTTAGAGCAGTCTGAGGGTCATCTGAGGCATAAAAGGGGGACCAGTCAATAGTGGCAAAGTCCGTTAGGAAGGATTTCGGGTCAAATTTTGCGTAGTTATGGAAAGTAATACAGCGAGGCTTAGAAGGGAAGGGCCTAGTTTTACCCCATATACAAGAGGCGGGGGCGTGGTCTGTGATGGTATCTGCTAGTATGCCAGAGGAGATAATATTTTCCGGGTGGTTGGTCATTATCTAGTCCAAGAGAGTACTAGAGTTGGAGTGTAGGGCAGTTTTAGTGGGGTCACAGATCATCTAGTGGAAGTTGAAACTTAGAATCTTGGACTGTAGTGTAGGTAGGGAATTACCGATCCAATTTAGATTGAGATCATCTAGTATAAGAACTTCATATCTCCCAGAAAGTAGAGCAGTCTGATCAAGCAGCTCATCCAGTCCTTTTAAACCACGGGATGGGGGGTTATAGGCACAGACAATATGTAGTTTTTTGGAGCCAAAAGTAAGGAGAACATGAAGAACTTCACAGTGGATTGGGGGGATGAGGAGATAGTGGAGAGCTGTAGGTGATTTTTATAATAAATAGCTGTGCCACCCCCTCTTTTTGGAGCAGATCTGTCAAGCCTCAAGAGATTATAGGGGGGAAGCAAGCACTGAGAGTCCTGGATGGAAGATTTAAGCCAGGTTTCAGTAAGGCAGATGATATCTGGTTTGTAGAGGGTGACCCAAGTTTCTAATTCAGCAAAATTGTGCAGTAGGCTCCTGATGTTAAGGTGCACTACAGTAAGACCCTTTGCATTTGAAAGGGGATCCTGAAAATTGTTGTTTGGGCCAGGGTTAGAATATATATCACCAGAGAGCAGCAGGGCAAGTATGAGGAGATACCAGAGTTTATGTCACAGGAAGGGACATAGGGTCCGTATGTCCAGGGTGCAGTGTTTGAGTACATAGGCTATCATCAGGAGCCAGGGCCTATTAGAGAGAAAAGGAGTAGGGTCATAACAGGGAGAGGGCAGCAGGAGAAGATTAGTGTAAAAGTAGTCTTAGGGCTTGAAAACTGGGATAGCGAGGGGGGCTGGATGAACAGTAGGCAAGGATAGGTGGAGCAGAGCAAGACAGGGTATAAGAAGAGACAGTAACATGAATAGTTTCATTTTGAAACAAATCAAAAGGGGACTGGCTTGTGAAGAAAGATGAAAGTCAGGACCAGCCAGCAGGAAAAAAGGAGTGTAAGATCAGGAAAAATATGAAGGTGTTGCAAAAGAGAGTGATGACTGACAGTTTGGTAAGCTTGGAAATGAGAGATCTAGGTAAGCCTGTTTGGGGAAAGGAGGAGGAGAAGCCACGGACACAGCATGCAAATTGGAGAGAGGAGATAACAGGGTAGGTGGAGCAAGTGAGTATTCAAAGGAGGCCTGGGGGGGGGGCGGGAGAAAAACTAACAGTAATTACAGCCAAAATAACCAAGCTCAGCACTGGCCAAGTCCGTGTAAAGTCAATAGCAAAAGGCGCTCCAATCAGAAGGGCTCTAACGCAGTAAGTAGACCAATCGGGACACGCCTGGAAAAGTCACACCAGTCAGAGGCCTTGGCACCGAAATTCAGAGAGTGGTAGTACCTGGTGCAGAATCCGTGTCCGGGGACTGCGAGGGCGGTCAGACTATGCTGGATGAGTCAGGCAATGGCGGCCAGGAGGCGGCAAGTGGCCCACCTCACGAACTGGCAAGTGCCACTTCTGGCGCTGGTTCCTGGTGCAGAATCCGGGGACCGCGAGGGTGGTCAGACTATGCTGGAAGAGTCGGGCGACAGCGGCCAGGAGGCAGCAAGTGGCCTGCCTCACGAACTGGCAAGTGCTGCTTCTGGCACTGGTGCCTGGTGGAGAATCCATGTCCGGGGACCGCGAGGGTGGTCAGACTATGCTGGAGGAGTCGGGCTCTTCAGTTTCTCTCATCGTAGCTTCATATGTTACTGATTCTATGAAAAATTAAATACATTTCATTTTTTCAGTGGTGTGATTTATTTAGAATTGTATGCAAGCCTGCCCCTTCCCCGGAAGAGTTTGTTCTTAGAGGAAGAAAGGGGCCCAAAGGCAGTTGGTACAGTAGACATCAAAGAGCCATACAGTTTGCGACTGAGTTTTACTTTGCTGGGTTGATAAATTCAAGGATTCTACAGGTATAATTTTTTACTCTTATTTGCAAAAAATGGGGTATTGCTCAAATTGTGTTGGGAACAGGATGTTGCATTGATGCTTAGGCTACTTACTGTAAATTCTCCTTGTGACATTTGTATTGGAAAGTTTTTTCCTTATTCTTTCAATAAATCCTGTTTTCACAATGTTTCATAGGTGATTTGCATCATCTTGTGCTAATTTTATCCTCAATGTAAGGATTCTTGTTAATATTGACTACTTTTTTTCAGTAAATAATACATTACGTAAAGGTACTTTGTGCTGTTGGTGGTTTAAACTTGTATGTTCTTATTAGCAAAATGCAGGTTGTTGCTAAAATCATTTTGGGGAGGGTGAATTTGTTTAAGTAAGTAGAACAACCATAGTTTGTTTTGGAGAATTTCCATCTATTTTTAAAAGTTTTAAAAGATGATTTGTAACATCTGGGCCTCGATATTTAGCAGAGCAGATGTTTGTACTACGTTTGCATTCGCCTGGCTCTCAGCAATATTCAGATAGTGCTCACAGATGGAGCAGCATTATCTGAGTGAATATAGGTCCATGTTGGTGCACTGCTAGGTGGATCTGCACTGCTCCAACTGGACCAAGGCTGCATATGGACCGCAGGAATAGCGCTGCCTGAAACAGGATAGCACCAAGTCCCATGTGGGTCATATTCAGCCCGAGCATATGAAAGAGCTCATTGGCCATGGAAGGTGATAAGGACCATCTGCATGCCCATCGTGGGCTCATTTGCATGGGGTGTAGCAGCCCATTAATGCCTCTCTCAATGTCAGAATCACTCCCTGGTGGTCCAGTGGTTCCCCCACCCTCCAATCACCTGGTTGTATTACATGTAATGTGCCCTGGTGGTCAAGTCATCCCCCCCAATTGCCCACCAATTGTAGATATAAATTTTAAAAGTCCCCGGTGCTTTAATTGTTCCCCTACCCCCCGCATGCCCGGTTGTACTGCAGGGAATTTGGACTGATAGTCTAGTAGTTCTCTTCACCCCGGATCTGGTAGATTGGGAGGGCTAAAAACCCAAGGTTCAATGGGGGGGAAATAGCTCCTCCCATAACTCCTACTTAAAATCAGCACTTCTATTGCTCAGCTTAGAGCGTTTCGAAATCCGGTGCTTAGCTCACCTGCAGTTTGTCCGCACTGCTACTCTGCCCTTTGATTGGGGCTCCGTTCTTGTTTCTGCCTTGCCCGTCCTGCCTCTGGAGCTGTCATCTCTGGATTTCCACCTCTGCTGCTCTGCCTACCCTGTCCTTGCTGGACCTGCTCCCGTCGGAGTCTCATAGGTGCGGTTCTCCCGCTCTGCAGGGGCCTGTTGGGGGTGGTCGGAACTCTGGTTCCTTGGCTGACCGTATCTGGCTCTTCTTTTCCCTTGTCCGCCCCCCGCTGCTTCCCTTTACCTTCTGTTGTTATTTTTCTTTTGTCTGGCACCCCTTTCCCCCAGTGTGTTCTTCTCTGTTGGGCCTTCTTTCCAGCCACCCCTCTGCCTCCGTTTTCCTTCCTATGCATGGAGGACTGCTCACGGACTCCATACTGCACAGTTTGGGCAGGCCTTCTCAATCTGGCTGCTTCATTCTGCTGACTTTGCTCCCCTACTATCGAACTGCGGGTGCCTTCCATACTATTACAGTGCATACAGCATGCCTGCTGACATTCCTGTGCATGCATTTCTTATGCATCCACTATGGAGTGCCTCATGCTGAAACAGCTCCTTATGCTGGCTCACTGGACTCTCTGGAGTGCGTGGTTACCTCTTTTCTGCAGCAGTTTTTACTGATGGTGACTCTGGACTAATCAAACTTGCTGTTCTGTTGTTCCGCCTCCAGCTATTTGAATGCCAGCGCTGCTCTATTGTCAGGACCTGCTCCAATGATGCCCACACCTTTCATCCGTGGGGAGAGCCACATACCAAGATTCCCATTGAGTTTCTATCCGGTACTATATTATGAAGGATCCAATCTAGTTTTGCACATTTGCAGATGCCTCCATGCTAGGAGGGCTTGTGGACTATGAGGGGGCCCCTAGCAGTAACCAGGGAGACTCGGATAGCCTAGCAGAGCGCACCTCTGTGGCACAAGAAGTTTTCTGATGGGGACTGCTCAATGTTGCATCTCTGTGTGAATACTGGACATGCCAGCTGTACTGGATATATTGGATATACTGGAAAATTTGGACAAAAGAAGGCCAGAAGGCCCATCAAGATTGTCCCCCTCAAAAGTGGGTCAATTGTCTTGGTGATCTGTTAACCCGCTATCTAACTTTGTTTTAAATGACTCAATAGTTTCAGTGTTTACTATATATTTTGGTAATAAATTCCATTGTTTTGGTGCTCTTATACTGAAGAAGTTATCTCTTTCATTAGTGTTAACACGTTCGATTTTAATTGGTTTATTATGTAATCTACCAGCAATACGTTTATTAGAATATGTCAATCCACATTCTTTCATTTGAATAGAGCATTTCAATATTTTAAATAAAAACATCAAATATCCCCTAAGTCTCCTTTGTTGTAATGAGTGTAGTCCAGTTTTTGACAGACGTGCTTCATATGATATATGTTTCAGTTTTGGTATCATTTTAGTCATTTTTCTCTGAACTTGTTCCAATCTATAAATGTCTCCTTTAAGGTAAGGATTCCAATAGGGAGATCCATAATCTAAATAGGGCCTGACATATGACCTATATAACGGGACAAAACACTGTTCAGATTTGTTAACAAAGGTTTTACCAATTTGTTTTAATAAAGAATTTGTAATATTGGCCACTCTATTGCAATGTTGGCTAGCTGATAATCTGCTATTCACCAAAATACCTAGATCTCGTTCACATTCAGAATGTTTAAGTTGTTTATTGTTTAACCAATAGGTAGTCTTTGGATTTTTATTCCCAAAGTGTAGAACCACACACTTATCAATGTTGAAGTCCATGAGGTTGGTTTTTGCCCATATTTCAACATCATTAAGATCTTTTTGTAAAGTGCCAATATTTTGAGTTGAATCTACTCTGCCTCCTATCTTAGTATCATCTGCAAATTTAGAAATAAAGTTGCTGGAAGATAGAGTCAGATCACTAATAAATATGTTAAATAAAGTAGGTCCGAGGACGGAGCCCTGAGGAATACCACTAGTCACCTTATGTGAATCTGAGAGGGAAGAGTTTATCCTAACAATCTGAGTTCTATTGTACAGCCATTGTGATATCCAGTTTAGCAAATATTGGGAAAAACCAAGCCTGTTCATTTTACTAAGTAGTAATGAGTGGGGTACTTTATCAAACACCTTGCTATAATCTAGAAGTACAATATCTGAAGGAATATGATTGTCCATGTATCTACTAATGTTATTATAAAAGGAGATGAGCTTGGTAGTGCAAGATGATCCCGGTCTAAAACCATGCTGTGATAGATCTAAAATCCCAAGCATGTTAATTTCTGTGTCAATGTGTGATTTAACTATTCTTTGCATTGCCTTACATATTAATGAAGTCAAACTTATTGGTCTATAATTCTGAACACATGTTTTATTACCTTTTTTAAAAATTGGCATCACAATTGTTTTGCACCAATCATTAGGAATACTGCTTTCTGATAGAGATTTGTTAAATATTAATGTTAATGGAAAGGTTACTGCATCAACTATCTCCATCAAAAATCTAGATTGCATATTATCCGGTACTGAGCTGGTTGCTTTTTTAATAAGAAATAAAACATTTCTCACCTCCTGATCGATTATTTTTGGACATGATGAATGTGGTTTATACATCGGGCAATAGTCATCCTTATTGCTGAAAACAGAACAAAAATATTCATTAAAAATATTTGCTACTTTTTGATCATTTTTAACATAATTCCCATCTATTGTTAATGGTACAATTTTTTCTTGAATCACCTTTTTTACTGTTTATGTATGAGAAAAGAGATTTTTGGTTAGATTTGGAATGGGCCAATGTAAATTCGAGCTTAGATTTTGCTTGTTTTATTAGTTTTTTTAAATATGATACTGCATTCTTATATCTAATCTTGGTACCCAATATAATATCAGTTTTTAATTTCTTAAATAAATGCTCTTTTAATTTTATTTGTCAATGTATAACTTTGGAAAACCATATAGGAATTTTACCATTTTTGTTGTATTTGATTTTTAATGGGACAGGTGTCTGTTCTAGTTTTAATATAATTTTTTTAAATATTTCCCATGCTTGAGTTGTAGATTTTCCCCTAAACTTGTTATCCCAATCAATATGGTTAAGTTTAAGATTAATTTGTTTAAAGTTAGTCTTATTATAGTTTTTATGTACAGTGCCCGGTGATAATTTACAGTTTGTAGAGGTCAAATTCAATAAAACTGAACTATGATCACTATTCCCAATAGGAGCAGAAATATCAATATTTGAAATTCTATTATCTATGTTAGTAATGATTAGATCAAGTATGTTAATTCCTCTAGTAGGGAATTTTACCAATTGTTCTAAACTTTGGTTTATACATAAACATGCTAATAATTTTTCTTGTGTGGTTAAACCAGTGTTTCCCAATTTATTCCAGGCATATTAAAGTCTCCCAGGATAATTACATTACTTTTATCTGCTATAGCTGTTATTTGATCTGTTAATTCTTTTGTATACTCAAAATCTGATGAAGGGGGTCTATAGCAGACTCATATAACTAATTTTGGCTGACCCTTAAATTGTACTGTTACCCAAAGTGATTCAGTATCAGTTGTAGTACTTTGTTCAAAGGATGTGATATCATTGTGCACAAATAGGCATACTCCTCCTCCACTTTTATTTACTCTATCTTTGTGATACAATTTGTAGCCAGGTAACTCTTTTAACCATTTGGAGGCAGGATCCCACCAGGTTTCTGTTGCATCACTAATGCCTATATTAAGTAGTTTACATTTACACTCTAATTCAGCCATATTTGTGCTGTTCAGGGATCTGGTATTAAATGACAGAATATTACATGAATTGATATTTGGGCTTGAGTGTTAGTTTTTTTTTTAGAGAATTTAGACCTTTCCAATTCTCCACCTTATGATTTAGTTTAAAGATTAATTACAGCAGCTATTTTCCTCCCTAATGTGGTACTCCCTCTTCTGCTGAGATGAAGACCATCCCAACAAAAAAGTGAGTCCCTGCCAGAAAAATCTTCCCAGCGGTAGATACATTTGATATCCTGTTTTAGGCACCACATTCTTAACCAATTATTTATTTGTTTGATTTTATTAGATATGGCAAATGTGGCCCTTGGTACTGGTAGAATTTATGAGAAACACATAGTGCATTCTTTCTCTACTAATAAGTTATTTAATGCCACATAGTTTTCTTTTAATTGTGTAATATCTGCATTTAAGATGTCATTTACCCCTGCATGAATTATTACAAGAGGGTTTAATCCAGGATGAGAAAGTATTGATTTTAACATGTTAGAGATATCAGCTACTTTAGCTCCCCTATAACTTGAGCATGTTCGATTCAATTTATCTGGGTTACAAATAGCTCTATCTATATGCTTGATCATAGAGTCGCCCAGTACGTATATCTGTCTGGGAGAATCTTTGTTAGCTGTGGTTTGATCTATATCCATAAGATTTTTATTTTCCATATTCAGTGACTGGGATATTGTTTTCTGATTTGTTTTAAAATGCAAGGTTGGGGGGCAGTCAAGTTCAATTAGTGGTTCAAGTGTGGCTTGGACGCTATTTGCACTAGTAATGTCAGGGTGTGCTATATTTATATCTATTTTTGGCAGTAAGGTACTAGTATTAATATCAGCCTCAAAAGAAAGTACCTGAAAGCGTTTTTGTGTTGTAATCTGAAACTGATTTGCTTTGCATCCCTTTTTAATAGCTCTGGTTGATGTTACTGTGGCCTATTCGTTTTCTTCTGGGTCATCTTCTCTTACCCTTTTTCTGCAAGTATCAATGTTACTGTCAATAATTATAACAATTTCTGGTATAATTTATTTAATGAGAGGTTGTCTTGGTTTGTTGTGTTTAAAATGTCATTATTTATTGTTTCTGTTTGTAATGTCTCATTTCTTTCAATATGGTGTCTCAGCATATAAGCCTGACTGTTTTCTAGAACAAGGAGTCATTGCCCAAATGTACCAAGTTCTTCTGCTATGGATTTGTTTTATAAACATTTCTCACAAGTAAAATTGTAATCTGTATTTGGCCATACATCAATCAATTTATACATATTACAGGTTAGACATTTTATGCCTATTTCCCCCTCTAGCGTCATAATAGTGAAAATGGAGTACTTAGGGGTTGCCATAGTTATGATATCCATTTTCACTAGTATATTTTAGAGAAAATTTCCCAATTTCTATCCTTTTAGATAGCAATGGCCTTACCCAACAAGTTCTCAATAGCCGTACCCAGCTGCTGACTAAACCGTATAGATGTTTATTCCACGTTAACCACAGAAACATGATAAGCATGTGCTAGATACCCATGTCTTTGCACACGCAAGAGCGCTCGCCCTGCTCGGCTTGCCTTGCTCGCCGCAGGTGCGAGTTAAATAGCCCCTGTTAAACTGGAAGCTCTCTCCGAGGTCACGGAGACTAAATGCTGCCAAATAAATTGCACAATGTATTAAAAAAATGCATTAGAAATGCTCTGTCAGTTATAAATCTGGTCCCACAATGTCAGACAGTATATTTATTTAAAAAAGAAAGCAGCACACTGAGTCTGCAGTTCGAGGGAACCTCAAGAACTACAACTCCTCTTTCTGTTCACAGGGTGCTTGAACAGGGCTCAATTTTACAGATAGGCTTAGCGCTACAAAAGGTATACTTAATATGTGCACAGCAGTATCAAGCGCTTATTCACGCTCCTGCTGAACAGCTAGCAATTTGTGAAGTTACTTTCTGATTGTACTGCACTATCGCAAGGTACTGATGAGCGACTTGAGTGTTTTATTATATTTGATTTACTGTTCCTCATCTCCCTACCTCCCATCATTCCATCTTTCTTCGCACTTTGGTACTGTTGGTCTGCAGAAATCTCATGCTGTGGTGTCCCCCACAACCTGCCATCTACTGACCCTTCCTGCCATAGGCCTGCATTAGTTATTCAGGACATCGGTGCAATTCTTTCATAGGAAATAATGCATTCTACAGGACCACACAGGATGCTCATCCTGGAGTTGCAGGAATCTTACCACTTCTGTATGGAACTGATCATCCTGATTTCCATCTATCCTTTCAACCTGTGTGGTGGTCTCATTTGATACCATCTCGAGTCCTACATGATGGACCTTCGTTGTTGACCTACATGGAGGCATGGAGGTTTTCTAGCAAGCTTCACCGTTCTTTCTACAAGGGGATCTCTAGGCTCATTGCCTTTCCTCCCCAGCTCCAGTTTTGCACTGCTGCTGTTGACTCAGTTTTACTCCCCGGTGCTTCTTTTTTGCTTCCCACTGGTGTCATGGCTGCCTCACCATAAGGTTGTCCTGTTCCTGACCTGGAGGGGGTATGTCTCTCCATTCTCCTCCTTTGCTGGACTCATCAGCCTATGGAAAGCGTCCCACTACATTGTGTTAGTGTTACGGGCCTGGACCATTCCCCGCCTCATACCTGATCTTCATTTGCTGGGCCTTCTACTTCACCTTCAGCCATGAAGAAAGTACTGTGTGGCTTTGCCCTTCTCCAAAGCTAGATGCAGGTCCTCTGACCTACATGGAGGTCTCATTCTATTCCATCTGCGGCCCTCCTGGAAGGACCATTGGTGATGACCTATATGGTGGTCACTTCACTCACGCTTCCTAGTTCTACCTACATGGGTTCCTATTCCATTGCCTCATGACTCCCCATTCACCAGATATTCACATTGGTGCTGCTTCTCTGGTCAGATTGCCTTTGAAGGTGCTCCTGTTCTATCCCATCCTACCTTGCTACGGCTCCTATGCCATATTGCTGATGGGGGATCTGAATATGCCAGATGTTAACTGGAGTGCAGTTGCAGCAGCCACTGCTAAGAGTGGGGTTATTCTAGATGCCCTACAGGGGACATGCCTTAGACAACTAGTATTGGAACCCACTCGAGAGGGAGCAATCTCAGACCTGATATTCTCAAATGGAGATGGAGAGAGGATGACAGATGTAGAAGTGGGTAGCCATCTGGGAACTAGCGACCATTGAACAGTATGGTTCATGATAAACACAGCAGAAGAGTCAAGCCATACAAAGGCAAAAGTACTGGACTTTAGGAGGACTGACTTTGCCAAAATGGGTGAGTGCCTAAGGAATGCACTAGCAAATGGTCAGGAAGGAGGGGTGTAAGAACAATGGGGAATAATCAAAACTGGCATCACAGAGGCAACAAGCCTTTGTGTGAAGCAAATAAACAAAACAAAATGATGCAAGAAACCACTATGGTTCTCAAAGGAGGTGGCAGGGAAGGTTTGAGAGAAAAAGGAAGCATTAAGGAAGTATAAGGAATCACAGAAGGAGCAGGACAGAGAATTGTGTCAGTTAAAGCAAAAGGAAGCTGGGAAGGCAGTCAGAAGAGCAAAGACCCAAACCAAGGAAAAGATAGCAAACTCAGTTAAGAAGGGGGATAAAACCTTTTATAGGTACATCAGGGAGCAAAGGAAGATCAAGGGAGGGATAGTGAGGCTTAATAAAGGGGAGGGGAGGGGAGGTGGGCAGAGGGTGACTGTGAAAAGGCAGAGATACTAAACAAATATTTTTGCTCAGTATTCACAAATGAAGAGGGGAAGGTACCTAAACCAAACAATAGAAATACTCTGTATATGGGAGTTGATGCCAGCCCATTCACAGAAGAAAGGGTTCTGAAAGAACTCTTAAAACTGAAGGTGGACAAAGCAATGGGACCTGATGGGATTCATCCCAGAATTCTAAAAGAACTAAGGGTAGAACTAGTGTCAACACTGACTACCCTCTTTAACAAATCATGGGAGGATGGGGTGGTACCTCAGGACTGGAGGAGAACAGATGTGATTCCCCTTCACAAAAGTGGGAGCAGGGCAAAAGCAGGAAACCACAGACCTGTTAGTTTAACCTCAGTGATAGGGAAAATGATGGAATCACTTCTGAGGGAACGAACTGTTGAGTACCTAGAGGCCAGAGGGGCACAAGACCCAAGGCAGCATGGATTCACAGCAGGAAAGTCATGTCAGATGAATCTAATAGATTTCTTTGACTGGGTGACCAAAGTAGTAGATCAGGGAAGGGCTGTGGACATGGCCTACCTAGACTTTAGCAAGGCATTTGGCACAGTCCCACACAAAAGATTATTATACAAGTTAGCCAGCCTGGGAGTGGGTCCCAAGATGGTAGCCTGGGTAAAGAATTGGCAGGAGAACAGAACACAGAGGGTAATAGTAAATGGAGTCAACTCTGAAGAAAGGGGGTTACTAGTGGGGTACTGCAGGGTTCAGTGCTAGGACCGGTCCTCTTCAATGTCTCTATGAAGCGACATTGCAGAGGGACAGGAAGGAAAAGTATGCCTCTTTGCAGATGACACAAAGATCTGCAACAGAGTTGATACACAAGGTGGGCTGGAAAGGATGAGAAGGGACTTGGCAAGGTTGGAGGAATGGTCAAATGTAAGGCAGCTTAGATTCAATGCAAAGAAGTGCAAGGTAATGCACCTGGGAAACAAAAACCCAGGGGAAGAGTACACAATGGGGGGTGAGAAACTAACAACAACAAAAATGGAAAGGGATCTGGGGGTAGTCATATCAGATGACCTAAAGGTGGGCAAGCAATGTGAGAGGGCAGTAAGGAGGACTGAGGGATACTGGAATCCATAGGGAGAGGCATCACCAGTAGAAAACAGGAAGTTGTTATCCCTCTGTACAGACAGCTGGTGAGACCCCACCTGGAGTACTGCATGCAGTTCTGGAGACCCAATCTCTGCAAAGACATAAACAGGATGGAGGCAGTCCAGAGGAGGGCAACTAAAACGGTGCAGGGTCTGCACAGGAAGATGTATGAAGAGAGACTTAAGAAGCTTAATATGTATAGCCTCAAGGAAAGGAGGAAGGGGGAGACATGATAGATACTTTCAAGTACCTCAGGAGAATCAACAAAGTCCAAGAGGGTAGCATCTTTCAGAAAAAGAGGTGTGCAAGAACAAGGAGGCACAATTTGAAGATTGGGGGGCAGCTCAGAGGTAATGTAAGGAAGTATTTTTTCACAGAGAGGGTTGTGGATGCATGAAACGGCCTTCCGGAGGAGGTTGTGGAGTCAAAAACAGTGGTGGAATTTAAGAATGCATGGGACAGTCATAACGCAATTCTAGGGGGTGGGGGTAGGAAGAAGTAGGCTGTTGGTTAACTAGGATCTGCAGCTTGTCCATTAGGTAGGGAAATGGCCAGACTGGGTGGGCCAAGCGGTCCTTATCTGCCATCAAATTCTATGTTTCTATGTGCACTCACCTGCCTCTCAGGCAGATTCATCAGATCTTCCTGTGCCTCTGTCTGCTCTACCAGTCCTTCAAAGTGAGCGGTCCCTGGCATCCTGGTATTCATCTATACTTTGACGTACATGGAGGTCTTGGTCAATGCCATCTTGGGTCCTTAATGGAGGACCTTCATAGCAGACCAACGTGGGGATCTTCTCACATATTCACTCCAACTCGAAAGTCTCTGTCCCTAGCTCTGCCTCTGGGGTATTGAGCGAAGGTGTGCTTCCCTGGCTGCCAGGGATGGGAGTCCCTGTTTCTGACTTTGTTCTCTACTCATTCCACTTCATTCTGCTCCTCAAGCAGACTCCATCTCTAGCTCTGCCCTGGGCAGCATCGAGCAAAGGCTAGCCTTTTCACCCGCTGGTGATGGGAGTCTATTCCTTGTCTCCATTCCTTCCTTCCATCTATCATCTACCTGCTTGGGTCCCCCTCTATGCTGGCCCCTCCTTTGTCATCAGCTTGGCTTCCTCGCCCTGGGACTGGCTCTGGATTGCCTCCTGGACTCCCTCCTTCTGTAGTCCTTTTAGGGTCAAGTGTGCCACCATCTAGTGCTCAACCATCCATCAATTTCGTTCCCTGGCTCCATCCTTGTTTCAGGCTTCCGGTTCTCAAATATCACAACAGAACTCCTCGACATCATTTAAACACCAACCTTCCTTCATCTGGACATCCATCCAAATCGGATTCACCTTCATCTTCCAGGATCCTTCATCTTTCAGAATTGACCTTTTTGATCACCGTCAAGATTCAGAGGATACGACTCATTGACCAGCAAGACTTAGAAGATAAGACTCTTTGACATAACCAGAACCAAACCTCAATCCACATGTAACCCCTAGGTGGCGCTATCCCAAGGGCTACTACCCCTGCCTCCTTGGCTAGTAGCAGGTTAAGGGGCATGAGTTCTGAAATGGGTGCCTCCACCCGGAGGTCAGGGTTGGTAGTGGTCAAGCTAACCTGGGCACAGCCCTCCGGGACACTGTAACCCCCCCTCTTTCCTTACTAGTGGCCGGAACAATACACAATAATCACTTTCACAATACCCCTGATGCACCACACAAGTACCTACACTGTTTGCACTTACCACCAGGACTTCCTCTGGCGCAGCCCTGGGAACCCCCTGTAAAACAAGGTTATACACAGCAAATAACAGCAGTACAGTACTCTTGCACAAACTGGAACCACAGTCAGGGTAAATGCAAAAAAGAGTTAGATCTGATTTATTTAAGGGGCTTGAACAAGGGAGGGCATAATCAGGTTAATTTGCTTAAAGGATCTATCAATCAAACAGTTATGCATTCACTTTAGGGTCCATAAACAGTCACACACTCTGGGTACCCAGAAGGAGAATGGTGGGCTAGCCAGGAACGTTGCGGCTGGTTGGAGCCCTGTGTTGGAAGAAAACAACATGCACAACACACACTATTTGTAATCCAGAGCCGGAGGGCTCAGTTCGTGAAAAGAAAACAAGAAGACAATCAGATGACACACTTTTAGATTAAGCTGTTGTTGCAGGGAGCTACCTGATGATACGCATGATACCCAAGACTGGAAACAGGCTGGACAAAAATCGAGACAGAAAGTGGTTAATCTGAAGTGCCAGGAGAAGCAGGGCCCACACAATTCGCTGAGGCATCATTCCTGTTCAAGCGTGGAGCAGGGGGCTGATCTCCAAGCAGGTCTCTTGTCGGTGGCTTTCTCTGTGCAGTTGGGCAGTCTGGCAGGGCCAGTGTGGCAAGGCCCAGGCCAAATGGAGATGAACACGGATTCAGTCCGATTATGCTGGGTAAAGCTTCCAGCAAGCAGAACACAGTTCACACAGTGGGGACTCCAAATCACGACCCACTTTCAATACGCAGAACATTTACATGTAAGTAAATTCTGCTGTACCAGGTAAACCGTTCTCTGGGTACAATCGCAAAGTCTCTGCACAAACTGAGTATTCAAAAGCAGCTTGAAATCTTGACAGGCCGATTGCATACAACAAATTTTTGGTCTTCTTCAGGTTAAAGCCTGGTCACAGTCCAGTGGTTTAAATAGTCCTCACAACTCGGAATAAATCCGAATAAACTCTGTTTTTCCCTCTCAGGGATAGCAGGCAGACAGGCAGGCCAAAACTCAGCCCTTTCACAGTTCTCCCATGCAAAACTACACAGAACTGCTGCTCAAAATCACTTGAGCTGGTATTTCTTCACTTCTCAGCTCAAAAAATGAAACTAGCTGCAGCAGCCTGGGAAATTCTTCAAGATCCAAAAGGCTCGGCTGGCTGATCCTCCTGTCAGTCACAACAAAGGCTCCCCCTTCAGGCGCAAAAAGCCCAAAACTACAATTCCTACAGATTTTGACTCCAGACAGCTCCTGTAGTCTGGCTCCATTTTCGGTCTCACCAGAACTTATTGGTCCTATTCACAGTCCCGTGCCAAATGGTGGGGATAAGCAAAACAGTCCTTGCTGCAAAGAAGGCAGGTTAGACAAACTACATTATCATTTTCACTCTAAATGATTTTCAGTAAATAGTTACATCTTTCAACAGAGCCCTCTCAGATTACTTATGACTGCAATCCAGGGAGCTCTTAAAAAGACAGTACACAGAGGCTATACAGGCACTCTCTGGCAATAATATTTAAATTGCTAAAGTGCAGGACACCAGCCTGGCAGTGAGCATTTAGGCAAGCTCGAGGAAGGCTTTTTGGGAACCCCCATTTGTAGGGGGGGGTTACACTGTTCCCTGCCTGGCGAAAACTTGGTGTCCGCATCAAGTCTGTACCACCATGCATCAGTTAGCATAAACTTATTACTTTACTATACATATTCACTACACTTCATGATACTATATCCATTCTGACAACACACTGTGCATATTTCACACAGGTAAATTGAACATTACTATACTGAATCAGGTAATAACTTCTTGTAACTTAAACAATGCAAGAGGGGGCCCTTCCCTATCAGATAACTTGGGGCTAGAGGTGGCAGGGGCACCATGGTGAAAGGGAAAGACAAGTAACCTGGAACTGGCTGTCAAGCTCAATTTGGGCAGTGAACTTGGTGAGACATAAACACCTTTGTACACCACATTGAGAGGCAAATCCACTGGCCTCCTGGGAGAATCATAACTGAGGCGTACTACTGGCTTGACAATTCGGCCAGTCTTTCTGAGGGGGGGACAACTACAGTCTCTGTACTCTCAGCACTGGTATGGGGACTCTTGTTACTTGTGAGGGGTGCCTCTGCCTGGGTGGGAATGTCCAAACTTGGGGCACTGTCAGCTCCTTGCTCTGCAGACTCTGTTTCTACAACATGACTCATTTTGCAAAGGCCCAGGCACAATCAAGCTTTGAGGCACTGAAGGGGGGTAGTCAGCACTTTCATATTGTTCTTCAAGTTCTGGTATGTCACCAGAAAGACTCAAACCCTCAGCCCCTTCTTTAGGCAAATCATACAGTATCACAATACACAGACTCTGCATCTTCAGACATGATACTTTGCACTTCACATTCAGGGAGCATTGACTCCAAGGACGAAGCTGAGGGGTTAGGCAGTCCTGCAGGCCCAGCTTCATCGCCACAATTAATCATAGGGTAACCTCGAAACAGCTGACTCAGTTCATAAGAAGGGTAATAGGTATAGTCGCACTCACTTTCGTCCGAAGTGGACTGACAGTCACTATCATTCTGGGCCTGCTGCGGAGGAAACCTTAAATCTGTGACCACTGGGGTAGGTTGACTCTGTCTCTTTCTTGCAGCAACACGAGTCACTGGCTCAGGGGGCTCAGTTTCTGGGGTTCAGCCTCAATCATGACTTGGCCAATAGGAAGCAAGTGGTTACAGTGCATGGTTTTGACAGCTTTGGAGTTGTTCTCTGGGCGAACCTTGTACACAGGTAAATCATCCAACTTTCCAACTATTACATGGGGATGATGGTGTCACTGATCAGCAATTCTGTGTTTACCATGCAGTCCCAAATTGCGTAACAACACATGGTCTCCAGGGCGAAGCTCTTGAGCCTTTACTTTTTTATCATGCCTGTCTTTGCTGGCTAGATTTCTCTTGGTGGCCATTGTCTGGGCCAGTTGATAGGCATGGTTCAATTGAGCTTTCAGTTTTTGTACATATTGCAAGTAGTTTTCAGCTTGGAACCCATCTGGAGAGACCCCAAAACAGACATCAACAGGCAGTCAGGCCTCTCTCCCAAACATGAGGTGGTAGGACGAGAACCCAGTAGCATCATTTTTTGTGCAATTGTATGTGTGTACCAAGGTGTTAATCTGCTGGCTCCATTTATGCTTGTTGTTTGGGTAGAGGGTGCCTAGCATGTCTAGCAGGGTGCAGTTAAAGCGTTCTGGTTGAGGGTCCCCTTGCGGGTGATAAGGGATGGTTCTTGACTTTTGCACTCCCCCATAAAGAGAGCATTTCTTTGATTTGCCAACTCTCAAAGTCTCTGGCTTGATCAGAATGAATCCGCTGGGGGATACCATAGTGAACGAAGAAATGTTCCACTAGCACCTTGGTCACGGTAGAAGCCTTTTAATCTTTGGTGGGAAAAGGTGGTGCATATTGTGTGAAATGATCCGTAACCACTAACACATTGACAATGTTCCACTGATCAGGTACTAAACACAATAATTCTATGAAGACTAGTTCCATGGGGGCGCTGGAAGTAATATTAACAAGAGAAGCAGCCCTCTGAGGCAGGGCTTTTCTTTGCAGGCAGCGACTACAAGTCTTTACATGGTGCTCAACATCGGCCCTTATTTTGGGCCAGTAGAAGTGAGATCGTACCAGGTCAAGGGTTCTGTCAATACCAAGGTGCCCCATGTGATTGTAGAGGGACCTCAGTACCAAATCTTTAAAGGTCGTGGGCAGGATCAATTGTTGCTTGTCTACTTTGCCACTACAATCTACTGTCTCTCTATACAACAACTGATTGAGCAACTTCAATCTGGGGCCTTCTTTAAACAATAAAGCAGTTCACAAGTCAGTGGAACATAACTTAAACACATCATTCCCCGCACGCAGGGCATCAAGTACTGGCTGAATCATAGGATCTTGAGATTGAGCCCACAGAATGCTGTCATTGTCAAACTGAGGTAGTGCACTAATATCTAGAGCAGAGAAGTGGAAATAAGCAGCTGGTATGCAGGTGTCAGAAGGGCCCAAGCAATCGACTAAACAGTCCACTGTGTCCGCAGACATCTATTCATCTCTATCAAACTTTTGTCACAATGCCCGAATGTCAGGTTCAGACAGCCTGACCCAATCACTGTTGGAAGTGGGCCTTCATGATAGAGCATCAGCATCAATATGGTTCAGGCCCGGTCTGTATTCAACAGCATTATCATAGGTTGATAATACAGAAAGCCACCGGTGCCCAGTGGCATCTAACTTAGCTGAAGTCTGTACATAGGTCAATGGGTTATTGTCAGTCTTCACCAATATCTTTGCCCCATAGATGTATTCATGAAACTGGTCAACAATGGCCCATTTTAGCACAAGAAACTCCAACTTATGCACAGGGTAGTTTCGTTCAGAAGGGGTCAAGCTCCTATTGGCAAAAGCTACTGGTCTCAAGCCATCCTCATGGTCTTGATACAGCACCTCTTCTAGAACCTGCAGACTAGCATCCGTATGCAGCACATAGGGTTTGGTGGGGTCAGCATAGGTGAGGATGGGGGCGTGGGTGAGCTGGTATATGATCTCATGGAAGGCTGCTTCACAGTCGGGCATCCAGCGGGGCCCGAAGAGTTCACCTGGGCAGAAGTATACTTTTTCTGCTTCTTTAATGGACCCTTTTTTGTATTTACGATTGGAAGGAGGGTAACCCTGGGTAAGGTTCAAGAGTGGGTGAATAACCTTGCAATAGTCTTTTATGAACCTGCGGTAGTAGCCACAGAACCCCAGGAAACATTGTAGTTCTTTCAGATTAAGGGGCTGGGGCCAAGTAGTCAGTGCTTCAACCTTACTGGGATCAGTCTTTATCAGTTTTGTAGATACTATGCGCCCCACATACTTCATGGAGGTTTGGAAAAACTGGAACTTGTTTATGGACAGCTTGAGGCTGAAGTCTTCCACTCCATCTAGGACTTTAAACAGTCAGTTCTCATGCTCCTCTAAGGTGCTCCCAAACACAATGACATCATCCAAGTACACCAGGCATTCCAGCAAATTCATATCTCCTACCACACATTCCATCAGTTGCTGAAAGGTGGCCAGTGTGCCCGATATCCCTTGTTGCATCCTCAGAAACTTGCAGAACCCCAATGGACAGATGAAGGCTGTTTCCTCACAGTCTTCTGGGGCCATCGGGATCTGGTAGTATCCGCTGCAAAGATCCAACACAGAGAACCATTTGCTCCCATTCAAGCAGTCCAGGGTATCTTGTATACGATGCATAGTGTATTGGTCTGGGATGGTCTGCCAGTTCAGGGTTCGATAATCAACACAGATCCTCACAGACCCATTCTTTTTATGCACAACCACAATGGGAGAGGTGTATGGGTTCCTGGATTCTTGTATCACGCCAGCAGTGAGCATTTCCTGTAGGTGTCTTCTCACATCATCTACTATACGTCTACTGGGATGAGGCGTTGGGATCTCCCTCGAAATGGCCGTTCATCGTGCAGGCATATGTGATGCTTCACACCCCGGACACATCCCACATCCCATTCCTTCAATGAAAACACTTATTCTCTCTGGGCAAGTCTCTTGCTAATTCTAGCCTTCCATTCAGCTGGCAATAGGGAGTCACCAAAGTCAAACAAGTCTGCGGTCACTCTCTCCTTCTCACCAGGGTGTTTGTTGCTGGGCAATACTGCAGTGTTTATGCAATGTACCATATCTAGGGTGCACCCTCTGTTCACTCGGATCTCCTGATCTGACACATTGTGAATCTGGACCATCACTCATCGTGCATAGGCATGGGCATGAGCAGGCAAGATGCTGGGCTTGATCAATAATCCTTCTGGCAATTTTCTATCGTCTGGCACATCCAACATCAGTATTTTGTTCTTGACATCTTTCCAGAGGTGGACCTCCCCTTGAATGGTACACTGGGCATTAGGGGCCAGTACCATTGAATCGGGATTCTTTTTCCACACGATCCCCACCAGTTCATCCTGGTCTACTTCCTCGGGTTTCTGTTGCAAATCATAGGCCCTATTGATCAGGGCCCTCCCAGTCCGTCGCCCTTGTTTCTTGTGACAGAGTTTCACCAGTCTCCCAAACATATGGGCGTTTGTCCCAATTAACAGAGGGACCCCATCATACAGTCCAGTGGGGGGACACACTAAGGCCAATGTCTCTACTCGCTCCTCTACACCAGTTACAGTTGCAGGAAAAGACAACCAGAGGCAGACATAACCTAGGTAGGGATGAGACTTGTCACTCAGGCCCCACACATGTAGGCCTTCCAGGGATTGCAAAGGCACATCAGATAAGTGTTTGTCATACCAGTCCTGGAATACAATGGTCACTTGAGACCCACTGTCAAGCACTGGCCAAGTATGAATACCATTCACAGTCACCGTAGTCTCCATTGAAGGGCCCACTATTTTGGACCAGTCTGGAGAGGCAGTAGCAGAGGCCTGGACAGACGATCTAGCCACAAAGAAATTTGAGTGAGGGTTTCTCGAACCCTCACTGCGGTCATTTCGGGCACCCCTTGGCCACTGATTTGCTTTTTGAAGCTCCCCTTGGAGTCTGTTTACTACTCTTTCTATCCTTCTGAGACCGGCATTCTCTTTTCATATGGCCATCCTTTCCACAGTTGTGACAAATGATAGACTCCTGAGTCATCCTGGGAGAGAACATCATATGAGGAACTGAAGCAGTAGTAAGAGACTGAAGTCTAGGATCTGCTTGCAGTGGTGAGAATGGTGCAACGTGTCTTAACAGTTCCTTTAGAGTGGCAGTCAATCCGGTGATCTCAGCCTTGGAGCCACCCTCAGTAGTGGACGCCTGAGGGTGCACCCCAACCCCCAAGGGAGTCACATCCTGAAAGGGACCAGAATCTTGTTCCACTGGAGAAACCCTTGCAGAGGCACATGTCTTCAACTCTCAGACTTCATTTAGTAGCTCATCTTTCTAATGCTGGGCCCAGGGCAGGAAGTCTTTACATTCTCAAAATGCTCATTAAGTGCTGACTTTTGCCCCTGAGCCTCACTTGGCTGATCACTCTCTGTCACTTGCGCAGCAGCAGCAGATATGGATGCAATTCCCCCATGGGTTCGCCTTTGCTCAACCACCTGAATTTCTTTCATTAGCTCATAATAGGAGGGGGCGATTCCAGTTGGGTGTCAAGGAGCAACTGAAGCAGTAACAATTCTGAAAATGGAGCAGACTTAAAGATCTGGTCCAGCCTAGTTCTATCTAATTCATTTGATGGCAAACTATCCTTTCTGAGGCACTCTTGTAGCAGCTTTTCAAGCCGAGGTACATACACAGACAATGGCTCCCATGGGTACTGCTGAGCATTTCTTACTCTCCACCACAGATCCTCATCTGAATCCAGGCTCCCATACACATTTTCCAATGCATCAAGATAGTTCTGTGCAGTTGCTTCGGGGTTATTGGCCCACTTGGCACAGATGGTAGCCAGCGGAGGACCTTGGAGGCTCTCACTCAACCTCTTTCATTTCTCTGCTTCTGAGCATTGTCATTCAAGTACTAGAGGGGCAACATAGTCTATCCAGGTCTCCCAGTCATCCTCCCCTTGGGGGGAGGGTACCCGAGAAGATTCTCAGCCTTCCGTAGGAGTCGTGACTAATGGCAGGTACAGATATAGGGGCCAGCATTGGCACATGCACAGAAGGCAGGGCAGTTACAGGTGCTGGAGTGGGAGGGGGTGTTGGGGAAGGAACATCCCCAGGTGGCAGGAATAGTTTCTTAAAGCCCTCAATGGTTTTCCTTTCCTCCAGCAACAACTTAGCAAATTTCTCCTCAAAAGTCTCAGATAATGGTGGGAGCTCATCCTTCCAGGGGTCTTTACTGTCTTTTGTTATCACTCTCCAGGCAGCTGGAACCCCTTCTGGGGCAATAGTCTGTGGTACTTTAGAGCTGTCCACGAGGTCACTACACTCTACCAAGGCTATGAAAGTTTGGGTGATCAAATCAGCCTGTCGACCCACCACCACAGGGTTTTTTAAACATTCAACTTTGGAGAGTGCTCCCTCTACAGTGTCTTTACTGGTACCCAGGGGAATATCCAATATAAGTAGAGCATTTTGGGGGTTGATCTCCTAATCAGTACACCACTCCACCAACTGGTGTACGGCCATTTCTACTGGGGTAGCCATTAATCTTTAACAATAATTTGTAATTGTTGACCACTAGAAGGTACAAAATCCCAGCAGTGAGCCTCCACAGTGTAACCCCTAGGTGGCACTATCCCAAGGGCTACTAAACCTGCCTACTTGGCTAGTAGCAGGTTAAGAGGCCTGAGTTCTGAAATGGGTGCCTCCACCCAGAGGTCAGGGTTGGTAGTGGTCAAGCTAACCTTGGCACAGCCCTCTGAGACACTGTAGCCCCTCTCTTACCTTACTAGTGGCCAGAACAATACACAACAATCACTTTCACAATACCCCTGATGCACCACACAAGTACCCACACTGTTTGCACTTACCAGCAGGGCTTTCTTCTGGCCAGGCCCTGGGGACCCCTTGTAAAACAAGGTTATACACAGCAAATAACAGCATTACAGTACTCTTGCACAAACTGGAACCACAGTCAGGGTAAATGCAAAAAAGAGTTAGATCTGATTTATTTAAAGGGCTTGAACAAGGGAGGGGCGTAATCAGGTTAATTTGCTTAAAGGCTCCATCAATCAAACAGTTATGCATGCACTTCAGATTCCATAAATAGTTACACACTCTGGGTACCCAGATGGAGAATAGTGGGCTAGCCAGGAACGTTTCAGCTGGTTGGGGCCCTGTGCTGGAAGAAAACAACATGCACAACATACACTATTTGTATTCCGGAAATGGAGGGCTCAGTTCATGAAAAGAAAACAAGAAGACAATCAGATAACACACTTTTAGATTAGGCTGTTGTTGCAGGGAGCTACCCTGATGATTACTCACGATACCCAAGACTGGACACAGGCTGGACAAAAATCGAGACAGCAAGTGGTTAATCTGGAATGCCAGGAGAAGCAGGGCTCACATGATTCGCCGTGGCGTCGTTCCTGTTCAAGCATGGAGCAGGTGGCAGATCCCCAGGCAGGTCTCTTGTCGGTGGTGTTCTCTGTGCAGTGGGGTAGTGTGGCAGGGCCAGTGTGGTATGGTGCAGGCCAAATGGAGATGAACGTGGATTCAGTCCGATTAGGCTGGATAAAGCTTCCAGCAAGCAGAACACAGTTCACACAGTGGGAACTCCAAATCAAGACCCACTTTCAATACTCAGCACATTGACATGTAAGGAAATTCTACTGTAGCAGGCAAACTGCTCTCCGGTTATGATTGCAAAGTCTCTGCACAAACCAGGGATTCAAAAGCAGCTGGAAATCCTGACAGGTTGATCGCATTCAGCAAATCTTCGGTCTTCTTCAGATTAAAGCCTGGTCACAGTTCAGTGGCTTAAATAGTCCTCACAACTCAGAGTCAGTCCAAATAAACTCTATTTTTCCCTCTCAGAGACAGCATGCAGACAGGCAGGCCAAAACTCAGCCCTTTCACAGTTCTCCCATGCAAAACTACACAGAACTGCTGCTCAAAATCACTTGAGCTGGTATTTCTTCACTTCTCGGCTCAAAAACTGAAACTAGCTGCAGCAGCCTGGGAAATCCCCCAAGATCCAACAGGTTTGGTTGGCTGATACCCCTGTCAGTCTCAACAAAGGCTCCCCCTTCAGGTGCAAAAAGGCACAAAAAGCCCAAAACTACAATTCCTACAGAATTTGACTCCAGACAGCTCCTGTAGTCCAACTCCATTTAGGTCCCACCAGAAATGATTGATTCTATTCGCAGTCCTGGTCCAAATGGTGGGGATAAACAAAACAGTCCTTGCTGCAAAGAAGGCAGGTTAGACAAACTACATTATCATTATCACTCTAAATGATTTTCAGCAAATAGTTACATCTTTCAACAGAGCCCTCTCAGATTACTTATGATTGCAATCCAAGCAGCTCTTAAAGAGACACTGCACAGAGGCTCTACAGGCACTCTCTGGCAATCACATTTAAACTGCTAAAATGCAGGACACCAGCCTGGCAGTGAGCATTTAGGCAAGCTCGAGGAAGACTTTTTTGGGAACCCCCATTTGTAGGGGGGGGTTACACACATCTTTTGGGATTATCTCCTCGTAGTGTATCCGGAGGATGGGCAGGTCGGTAGCCATGGGTTCTCAGAGGTTTCCCCCACGGGGGGGGGGGTCCTCTCCTGCATGCTACTGGTCACACTCCGTTGCTCAGATTTGAGCATTTCGAAATCACCGACCATCCCATCCTCCCTGACCTCCTCCTCCGGCTCTTTTGTCTCACCCTAGACACTGGGCCTCTATTCATACACCTACCCAGTGTTCCTGCCAAGGGTGGGAATAAAGAAAAGCCAAATTTCAAGTTCATAACCTTACTCCATAACATTCAAGTTCATAAATGAACAACAAGAATGGAAAGGGACCTGGGGGTAGTCATATCAGATGACCTAAAGGTGGGCAAGCAATGTGAGAGGGCAGCAAGGAGGGCTGGGGGGATACTGGGATGCATAGGGGAGAGGCATCACTAGTAGAAAACAGGAAGCTATTATCCCTCTGTACAGACAGCTGGTGAGACCCCATCTGGAGTACTGTGTGCAGTTCTGGAGACCCAATCTCCGCAAAGACATAGACAGGATGGAAGCTGTCCAGAGGAGGGCAACTAAAATGGTGCAGGGTCTGCACTGGAAGACATATGAAGAGAGCGAAAGGAGCTTAATATGTATAGCCTCGAGGAAAGGAGGGAGAGGGGACATGATAGAAACTTTCAAGTACCTCAAGGAATCAACAAAGTCCAAGAGGGTAGCATCTTTCAAAAAGAGGTGTGCAAGAACAAGAGGCACAATTTGAAGGTAGAGGGCGGCTCAGAGTGGTAGGAAGTATTTTTTCACAGAGGGTTGTGGATGCATGGAGCGGTCTTCCGGGGAGGTTGTGGAGTCAGAATCAGTGGTGGAATTCAAGCATGCATGGGACAGTCATAAGGCAATTCTGGGCGGTGGGGGTAAGAAGAAGTAGGCTGCTGGTTAACTAGGATCTGCAGCTTATCCAGTAGGTAGGGAAATGGGCAGACTGGGTGGGCCAAGCGGTCCTTATCTGCCATCAAATTCTATGTTTCTATGTTTCTGTAAGTATACACAAGTGCTACACTATGCACCACACATTGAAATGTATTTAAAAAGTCCCATATGTGATCATACTCCATAATTGTCAGATGGCAACCAGCCAAGGAGGTGAGAGAAGGGCTGTGTCAGACAAGCCTTAATGGGACTGGCAATTGAGATGGGGGATGCTGGGCAGAGATCCATGGCAGGTTGGGGCATGTATGGTCAGGGAGGTGGGGGAATCACTAGATCACCAGGGACTTTTAAAATACATATCTACTGGGCAATCAGGGTGTGGAGGGAACCAATGGACCCCAAGGGCAAATTACATGTAATAGAGTAGTGCAATGGGGGTGGGGGGAACCTCTAGACCACCAGAGACTTTTAATATACATATTTACTGGGCAATCAGGTGGTGGAGGGAACCACTGGACCCCCAGAGCAAATTACATGTAATACAGTAGTGTAATCGGAGGTGGGGGGAACCACTAGATCACCAGAGACTTTTAAGATACATATCTACTGGGCTATCAGGGTGTGGGGGAACCACTAGACCACCAGGGTATGTTACATGGAATACAATTGTGCGATCGGGGGGGTGTGGGGAGCACTATGTCACTAGGGATTATTAAGAAACATGGCAAGGGGTGATTGGGGGCAGTTTGGTACAGAGATGGGCAGCTACACTACAATAAAGCCACCCTGCCATCAGGGGGGTGGAAGTGTGGTCTTAGCACCTGGTTAAGATGTGCTTTTTGGAGGTGATAAATACTACAGCTTGAGGGGGGCTGTTTACCACCGCAACAAACCTTTGAATAGTATGCATGAGGGTATCCCCTCAATTGCATAACCACTATACTATCAGGGACATGAATACAGGAATAAAGAACTGGGTCACAAAATGTGCTGATGATACAAAACTAGAGGCTGAAGTAGGAAACAGCAAACAAGTGGAAGCAGTAAAGGAGGACCTAAAAATGTTGGAAAAATGGGCATCATTGAATGGTATGGCATTCAGCATAGAGAAATGCATCGTGATGCACCTGGGAACAAAGAACAACAAAAGCACTTATGAAATAGGAGGGGTTCAATTAAAAAATGCAGGCAATGAAAGAGACTTAGGGGTTTTAATAAGCAATGATCTAAGCTTCAGTCCACACTGCAAAAAGGTTATAAAAAATTTAAATAAGATCATAGGGTGCATTAAAAAAGCATTTACATCAAGAAATAGATCTTGTATGGTTCCCCCTCTGCAAAGCCTTTGTTCGATCACAACTGGACTACTGCACCCCACTGTGGAGCCCATATTTAAGGAGAGACATAGATGCCATTGAGAGAGTACAGAGGAGGTTCACCAAGATTGTTTATGGAATAAGGATGACCCTTATGAAGTCAGAATGCAAACATTCATCCTATATCCACTAGAACTTAGGCGAACAAGAGGAAACTTACTGGAGTTGTATAAGATCTTAGGGGATACTAAACTAATAGATAGTCTGTATACCATTCAATGATAGAAACATCAATTTGAGAAGCCACACAAAAGAAATAAAACTAACGTTTCCAAGGAGACATGCCAGAAGGTATTTCTATACCCAGAGGGTCATACCATTATGGAATGAATGGCCAAGGGAAATAATAAACTCGGACTCATTCAGCTCCTTTAGACTTAGGCTAGATGATCATTTATTAACCAAGCATAGGATTAGATGACCCCGCTTACGTGGGAGACAGACACCATGGACAATTGCCTTCTGTTTGTCTTACATAACTAAGATTGAACTGTGGTATAGTTAGCACCTTTGCACTGCTAGTTTTTTTTTGGGGGGGTGCTTCTAGGGCCTCGGAATATGGCCCCACGATGTGTGCTAGCATGAACTCGGGTAAGCACCAGTGCTAACCTTTGAATATCAGGACCCTTTGTGTTATTTTTATCTGTAAGGTTTCTTGTAAATGTTTTTATGACTACTGTTTAATAAATGTAATGTTATATGGAGCTTACTTTGAAGAATAATGTTTTAACAAGTACCTAATTAAATTATGTAATTGAGCTTTTTATAACTAGTTCTTATACATCTCTCAGCTTGGCATCCCTCGGTCTGGCTATCATCCAGCTCTATCATATTATCCAGACCCCAGAGACCTGCTTACTTACTGCATGGGGTAGCTCTCCCACAGTAGGACCAGCGAGGGGTGGGGTTAGAAAGCCCCCACTCAAAGTTTGAATCCAGTGGCAGTGGGGCTGCTGGATGGGCAATGCAGTGCACAAATGTGCTGGCATCATCTGGCATGCGGGGGCGGGGGCTTTTCTCCCTGTTGTTCTTCCTCTCTGAGCCACTTGGCCATGAATACATGATTAAGCATGCATGCAAGGACACCTGCATCTCCTCCCCACTGTTGTCCCCACTTAGCTTGTGCCACCTGGACACCCCGATGCAGTGCTGAGGCATTGAGCACTTAACTGTAACACAACCAGAGAAAGATGACATCGGGGAGTTCTCCTCCCCCAGCTGGACCCTGGTGACTCAAGCGTGTTCTCAAATGGGGTCACTGACCTCACGAGTGGTAACCCTACTGCTGTGCCAACAGGACAGCATGTAATGGAGGGTGTAACATTTTTATTATGTACGCTGTGCACATGCACAGCGAACATTTTGTTATGAGAGTGGGTTTTGAGAGGTGTGACTCTGTCCCCTGTCAGTCCAATACAGAGCAATCTGTATGTGGCTCAGCAGTATCACACCACTCATCAGCTAGACCAATCTTGACATTGTTCTGGCTTGCTGGGCTGAAATTTTGTGTAGTCCAAAGGAGAGAGTTAATCCAATCATAGGGTGGCTCATTCCTTTGATCTATATAATGACACCCAGCAAGCACAGCTGATCTGTCATGATCAGCCTGCTGCAGTTCCTTCCCATCCAACGCAATCCCTGGTGCCAGCCACAATACCCCACCCTATCCATTTTCATTGTGCAACACCAGGGAGTCCACCCCTAGTACTAGTAAGCTTAAAGAAAACCCTCCCTCAATATCTCCTGCTCCTTTCATGTCAACATTCTGGCACAGGGTTCCCAGTCCCCTGTGCTGGTTGCTACCCCCACCCTGCCCATTTTGATTGTGTGACACTAAGGAACCCACCCCGTGCCACCAACATAACACTGACACTGTGGGTGCCCAGTCCCCAGTGTCAGCACATGAAAAAGAAAAAGTCAATTATATTTATATATATAGATATACATATATATTTTTTTGTCAAATACACCCTGTAAAAAAAACCTTCCATCCATGTCTGTTGACATCTCCACCATTACTGTCCCTCCACCCAACCCTTTCACTTAGCCCCCAGCCCCCCACATCCCACAAGCCCTTACTGACTGTTGGTCCAACACGGTAATCCTCTCTGGACCACAGACATGTCCTCACTCTTCAATGCTGGACCACGAACTGAGGAAATCAGGTGTGCAGTTCAATGTATTTCAATGGGTTTTGTAGTTGTCATCATAAATTGGTCATTTTTAAATATTTTTGCCCCAGATTTTTAGCATGGCTTTTTTGGGACCCCACCTAATGAACAATGACAGTGAAATCATTCAAATCTGTCCCAAGAGGTGCTTTTGTGGTCGCTGCATGAAATCACCTTTCTGGCAGGATTTGAAAATTTTCTCCACTCTTGTTCATAAAATGGGGTCATAAGAAGGCTATCCTGAAAATATGGTGTAAAAAAATATTAAAAAGCAACAAAGTTATGACCCTACATTGACATTTAGGAAAGCAGGCTCATAACTTTGTTAATTTTCAATATTTTGACTGCACATTTTCAGTATAATCATTTCTTCACAGCATCTCATCAATGTGATAGCTGTCATTTTTCAAATCCTGGCCAAAATATGTTTTCGCATTTGTGGCACAAAATCACCTTTTGGGCAAGATCTGAATTTTTTTTTCACCTTTATTCATGAGGTGGGGTCATAAAAAGGCCATGTGGGGGTCATAAGAATAATATGTTGAAAATCTGGGGTAAAAATATGAGAAAACAAAGTTATGAGCCTACATTGCAATTTTTCAATGCATGCTCATAACTATGGTAATTTTCAATATTTTGACCCCAACTTTTCAACATAGCCATTTTTCCACATAACATCATGAATGTGAAGCTGTCATTTTTCAAATCCGGGCCAAAATTTGTTTTCACACTTGTGGCGAAATCACCTTTTGGGCACAATATGAAAATGTTCTCCAGCCTTGTTCATGAGATGGGGTCATAGGATAGCTATGTGGGGTCATAAGGCTATTTTGAAAATTTGGGATAAAAATTAAAACAAAAAAAAACCCCAAAGTTATGAGTGTACATTGCAGTTTTGTGATGCACGCTCTTAACTGTGGTAATTTTCAGTATTTTGACCCCAGATTTTTCATAGTCATTTTTCCCCACCACCTCATGAATGTGACAGCTGCCATTTCTCAAACCCTACCCAAAAATATTTGTTCACACGTGTGGCACGAATTGAATTTTCAGCTGTTATTTTATAAATGACACCTGTAATGTTCAGAAGGAGTGGTTATAACAAAACGAATGTTAAAAATTTGGGGTAAAATTGTGAAAAACCAACTAAGTTATGAGGAAACATTGAATTGTTCTAATATTTACTCATAACTTTATTTTTTACAGATTTTGGACCCTAATGCAACTTATCCCTTGTGTTACCTCACCTCCTGAACATGGCAGGTGTAATTTTTCAAATCCCCTCTGAAACTTGTTTGCACAGTGGCCCAGCAAAATCACCTATTGGATGGGATTTTAAAAATTCCACCTGTCTTTTTTTAAATAGTGAACTTTATTGAATATTTTGGAAACCAAAAACCAATGATATTAAACATACAAAACAAAGTACCTCAATCCTCCTGTCAACATTCAGGGCGGTCAGGTGTGGACTGAATGATACAGGATTCACAATACAGGTAGAAGTAGTATGTAAGAGACAAAAAAATGCATTTACCAACCATGAGCAGTACATGGAGTTTAAGGCAAAACAGTTAATAAGCAGAAGGGTTTCCAGGGGGTCCCACCTTTGTTGGTGTTTCTTAAGGCGATTGTTTATGGAACTAATCATTTTTGCTATTCGGAGTGTCTCTAACATGGAACGCTTATAACATGGCATTGTGCCATTCTTGATAGGTGGGGGTGACTTTATCAAGCCAGTGCTTTAAAATAATTTTCTTAGCAATAGCAGAAATTAGGGAGAAGTGAAACTTCCAGACTCCAAAAATCTGGTCTAGATTGAGGCCCAATAGACAGATCTGTGGTGTAAAAGCAGTATCCAAACCGAGAAAAGGATCTAGGTGATTTTGGATGGAATGCTAAAGCAACTTAGATTTCACACAGTCCCAGAGGACATGTTTCAGACTACCAAGCTCTTGTTTGCATCTGGAGCAAACAGCAGAGTGTAGGTGACCCATTTTATATAATTTGGTGGGCATATAGTAAAAATTATTAGCTATTTTATATCGCATGATCCTTAATCCATCAAATAAAATTTTATGTATTTGTGTATGCTGCTCCACAAGGCAAATCTAGTGTTAGAATCATTTAGTTCTAGGAACTCAGCTTGCCATAAAGAACAGATGTCTTGTTCTTAGGGGTGGATACTGCAAGCATTTTTTTGTATAGGAAGGATGTGGAATGGCATAGATTGGCAAAATTTGAAAGCTTGTCCCACAAGGAAAGGCTGGAAATGGACAAAGATCTGGGTCCAAAAGTTGTGGCCAGCATATCTTGCCTTTCTGCTGTGTCCTCCTGGAACTGGTTACTCTCTTCAGTCCTGGCTTGCTCTTCGCTCCCTCAATTTCAGTGCTCACTGCAAGCTCATCTAACTGCCCTGCCTTACTCCTGCTATCAATGTCTTCCGGGATTTCCACCTCTCCTCTGTCTGTGTGCTTAACATCACTGGATTTCTCAATTAGGTACATTGCTATCTGTGCAATCTGAATTTATGTACAATGTTATCTGTAAACAGTGATTGAGGAGTATGTTACTGTCTGCCATAGTATACTCTGTGGTACTGTTATCTATACTAGTGGTTCTTAACTGTAGTAATTATGTTCTCTGTACATTTTTTATGCTAGTTGTGAATGTTTGTATGGTATACTTGTGTTGTATTGTGACATATTTCTGTAACTGTATTAGTTGGTGTTGTTATTGTAATTGTTGTACCTATATGGTTTCCTGTGTCAACTATTGCACTATCAATGTACTGCACTAACCTGGTCACCACTGAAAAAGGTATGGTCTTGTCTCAGTGGGCCTACCCAGTTACCAAAATTCAATAAATAAAAAAATAAAATATGTCAAAATTGCAAGAAGGAGAAGGGAGATATCTCTGTATTGGGGTAAGCCAATGTGAGACTTTTCAGGGAGATTATGGAGTCATTCTCTATGAATTGACCCAAGTGTGTAAGTGATATGGCTCCGAGGAAGTTATCTGGAATTGGTCTGTTCTGGATTTTAAAGTTGGGATTACCTGTAATGGGCTAATCAAGAACAAGCGGGTTTAGTTTTGAGGAATCTGTGGAGCTGTTTTCTCACTAACATTGAGGTGCCAATTGGGGTTTGTTTTAGAGTCGGGGCAGTTGGCAATAGGGGATATAAATAAGAGCTCTAATATTAATTTTAGTTTGCTGACTCAGATCTAGCTCAATTTGATACTGTGGGGCATAGGCATTGATTGGAGTAGTAGGATCTGTATGTTTCCACCGTAGGAATTTTATGGCATGTGGAGCTAAATAATAGAGCTTAAAATCTGGGATCTGGAGGCTGTCTTGAGATTTGAGTGAGGTAAGTTTGTAGTTAAGCTCTGTGAGGATTCTTCTGACACCATAGGCAGGAAGTCAAAGTACTTTTCAGTTTATGGAACCATTGGTTGTGTATAAGTAAGTTGATCTTCCATAGGTGTAAAGTAACTTGGGTAGTATATTCATCTTAATAATGGTAATGTGGACCCACAGACTGAGGGGAAGTGCTGACCATCTATTTAGGTCACATTTGATTGTGGTTAGAAGTGTACCCAGGTTTTGGGAAAATAAAGTTTTTTTGCTAGTGGCAACCTGGATGCCTAGGCATTTAAGGGTGGCTGGGGTCCACATACCTCCCCATTTTAGGACTTAAGACTTGATAGTCCAATGGTTGAAGGGCATGATACATGTTTCCTCTAGGTTAAGTTTGTAACTGGAGAGCTGGCCGAATTCATGGAGGAGAGTGAGTGCAGCTGGGGCTGAGATAGAGGGGTCTTCCACATGTAAAAGGATGTCATCTGCATAAGTTGAGATTTTGTATCTATGGTAGCCAGCTTGAGTTCCCTTAATCTGGTCATTTAGGAGAATCCTTCTAGTCATGGGTTCTAAATAAAGACTAAATAAGTAGGGGGAAGAGGACATCCTTGCTGTGTCCCTCTGCATAAACAAAAAGGGTAGAGATGATCACCATTACACCTGATGGAAGCTGATGGGTGAGAGTATAATAATTTAACCCACTCAATAAATGAGGATGGAAAGACAAAATATTGCAGAGTAGGGTACAAGAAAGACCAAGAGACTGTCAAAAGCTTTCTCTGCATCCAGGGACATCTGCATGTCTGGATGGTTGGAGTCCCTGGACATGGAGAGAAGGTGGGAAATTTTATGTAAATAGTCAGAGGAGAGATGGCCCTGCATGAACCCCACTTGTTCAGGGCCAATGAAAGAATCCCATACCATATTCACTCTTGCTGCCAATATTCTGGCCAGTAGTTTGGTGTCTGTATTGAAAAGGGAAATAGGCTGATAATTGGGCATGTACTCATGGTCTTTACTGGGTTTGGATATTAAGGTGATGATGGCACCTTGTAGGGTGGGATCTAATTGTTGTTTTTTTTCTGCTCTGAGTTGAATAATGTAGTCAAGGGATCTGCAAGATGCTGGATGAGTACTTTATAAAAATTAGAGGACAACCCATCTGTGCCAGGTGCTTTATCTGGTGGTAGGTCCAATAGGAATTATGTGAGATGGGCGAGTCCATTATTGCGCTGCACATAAAGAGCAAAACAAATATCACCCAAAACAAAAGGGTGACTAAAACAAACAGAGACCACCGCAAACAGCAACAGTCCTCAGCCACTCCACAACAACAAAACAAATTTTTTCTTTTTTTGTTGGGGGCTATGCCTGCTACACACCCCAAAAATAAAATAATCAACTCCAGGGAAGGGGAGGAATGACCCAAAAAAAAAAGATTTAGTATCCTACTGAAGGACCTTAACCCAGGTCCACTGGCTCTATAGGCAGTGTCTCTAGCCACTACGCCAAATGGCCAACTTGTCAGGGTTTGGCCATACACCTGCCTATATCTTATCATAGCGAGTGTAGTTCACTATACTGGATTCTTTGCTCTGTTACGATGGTCGCCCTAAACATGAGCGGCATTACTGAGTCGCTCATATTGAGTTGCTCAATAATACTCACCCATATAGGGTGTTACCAGTCCGATATGGCTTGCAAGACCTCCGCTATAGAGACGTGAACACCTAATTTTTCTAGCACATCAGGGAAGGTTGGCTGCCACTAAGAATTGGAGGATGGCTGCTTAAGCCACTGGGGGTTCTGCAGAATATAAATTTTGGTAATAGGTTGCAAAGGCAGAAGCTATATCTCTAAGATTAGTGACTGATGGGGAGTTTAGAGAGAGCTGAATACCTTTGAAGACTTTAGAAGTTTAGTGTTGTTTTAACCTTAAGGGCAAGAGTTTCCTGGCCTTTTCACCCTGATCCACATAATGCATTTTGGCTTGGAAAATAGAAAACTCGGTTTGTTCTCTCAATAGCTCTCCATACTTGGCCTTGGCGGAGTTAAGCTGGAACCATTCCTCAGGGGTTGTAGAATGAAAAAGTTTATTTTCTCTGTCCATAATTTCTTGCAGTCATTTTTGTGTTTTTTGTTCTCTTTTGTTCTCTTTCTTGCATCTGTCCGGAAGGGGAACCAGGATACTAGGTGATAGGTTTAAATGCTTCATTGGCAAGCTTTTAAACTAGCCAAGGGGGGAGGCACTGGAAAGGAGCAGGGAAATCCTAGCCCCTCCAAATAATCACAGTAGTAAGTGTGGCAAACACCAACATAGAGTTGTCGATAGGGAGAAGGGCAGGGGTAAATGGAGAAAGTGACAAAGGCAAGAAGGACAGGGATGGGGCAAAAGGGAGTAAGGCCATCAGGAAATGGAAGGTAATGAGTACCAATGCCCATAGCCTGGGCAACAAGCTCCCTGAGCTGGTGGCCTTGATGGAAGAGGGATGCCTGGATATCATAGCAGTCACAGAAACATGGTACACAGAGAACCATGACTGGGATGTTAACATACCAGGGTACATAACCTACAGGAGAGACAGGCAGGGTAGAAGAGGGGGAGGAGTAGCTCTCTATGTAAAGGAAGAGTTAAAAGCAACTGAACAAAAAAGTAAACAGGGAGGAGAGGAGGCACTGTGGGTCACCCTGGAGACTGGAAAGGGCACAACAATCCACACAGGGGTTGTGTACAGACCCCCATGTCAGGGGAAGGGAATGGACAAGGATATGATAGAAGGCATTCTTAGAATGGCAGAGAAAGGGAGATACTGTTGATGGGAGACCTGAATATGCCAGATGTTAACTGGAGCACATTTGCTGCAGCCACATCCAAGAGCAGGGCCTTTCTTGATGCCCTACAGGTGGCAGGCCTCAGACAGCTGGGTTTTGAAACCCACTGGAGGGAGCAATCTTAGACCTCGTGATTTCAAATGGGGCAGTGAGAGGATCTCAGATCTGAAGTGGTTGCCATCTGGGGACAAGTGACCATTAAACAGTGTGGTTCACGGTAAACTCAGCTACAGAGTCAGCTACAAAAGTGAGGGTACTGGACTTTAGGAGGGCTGACTTTGGCAAGATGGGAGAGTGCCTCAGAAAAGCACTAGCAAACAGGCTAGAAGGAGGTGTGGAGCAACAATGGGGAATCATCAAAACTGCTATCACAGAGGCAAAAAGCCTTTGTGAAGCAAACAACAAATCAAATGAAAGAAAAAGCCACTATGCTTCTCAAAAGAGGTGGCTGTGAAAGTCAGGAAGAAAAAGATAGCATTCCGGAAGTATAAGGAAACACAGAAGGAGCAGGACAGAGAGCTGTACCAGTTAAGGCAGAAGGAAGCAGGGAGGGAAGTCAGAATAGCAAATGTCCAAACTGAGGAAAAGATAACCAACTCAGTTAAGTAGGGGGATAAAACCTTTTATAGGTACATCAGCGAGCGTAGAAAGACAAAGGGAGGGATAGTGAGGCTGAATAGAATGAACGGTCGATGGGCAGAGGGGGACAGTGAAAAAGCAGGGATACTGAATGAATATTTCTGCTCAGTATTCACAAAAGAGGAGGGGGAAGTGCCTAATCCAATTAACAGAAGCACTCTTGATAGAGGGGTCGATCCCAGTCCTTTCACAGAAGAAAGGGTTCTGCAAGAACTCCTAAAACTGAAGGTGGACAAAGCAATGGGTCCTGATGGAATTCACCCCGAGATTCTAAAAGAATTAAGGGAGGAACTAGCGAAACCACTGGCTACTCTTTTTAATAAATCATGGGAGGATGGTGTGGTACCCGAGGACTGGAGGAAGGCGGATGTGATTCCCCTTCACAAAAGTGGGACCAAGACAGAGGCAGGAAACTACAGACCTGTCAGTCTGACCTCTGTGGTAGGGAAAGTGATGGAGTCACTTTTGAAGGAAAGAATAGTTGAGTACCTAGAGGCCAGTAGAGCACAGGACCCAAGGCAGCATGGGTTCACAGTGGGAAGGTCATGTCAGACAAATCTAAAGATTTCTTTGACTGGGTGACCAAAGTAGTAGACCAGGGAGGGGCTGTGGACATGGCCTACCTAGACTTTAGCAAGGCATTTGACATAGTCCCACACAAAAGATTAATAGTCAAATTAACCAGCCTGGGAGTGAGTCCCTAGGTGGTAGCCTGGAAAACATTGGCTGCACAACAGGACACAGAAGGTAATTGTAAATGGAGTCCACTCTGAAGAAAGAGGGGTTACTAGTGGGCACCGTGAGGGTTCAGTATTGGGTCCAGTCCTTTAATGTCTTCATCAGTGACATTGCAGAGGGACTGAAAGGAAAAGTATGCCTTTTGCAGATGACACAAAGATCTGCAACAGGGTTGATACACAAGGAGGCGGAAAGGATGAAAAGGACTTGGCAAGGTTGGACGAATGGTCAGAAGTATGGCAGCTAGATTCAATGCAAAGAAGTGCAAAATAATGCATCTGGGAAACAAGAACCCAGGGGAAGAATACACAATGGGTGGGGAGGTAGTAACAACAACAAAAAAGAAAAGGGACCTGGGGGTAATCATATCAGATGACCTTAAGGTTAGCAAGCATGTGAGAAGGCAGTAGGGAGGGCCAGGGGTATACTGGGATGTATAGGAGAGGCATCAGCAGCAGAAAACAGGAAGTTGTTATCCCTCTGTACAGACAGTTGGTGAGACCCCATCTGAGTACTGTGTCCAGTTCTGGAGACCCCATCTCCCGCAAGGACATAGACAGGATAGAGGTAGTCCAGAGGAGGGCAACTAAAATGGTGCAGGGTCTGCAAGAGAAGCTTACAGAGGAGAGACTTAAGGATCTCAATATGTATACCCTTGAGGAAAGAAGGGAGAGGGGGACATGATAGAAACTTTAAGTACCTCAGTGGAATCAACAAAGTCCAAGAGGGTAGCATCTTTCAGAAAAAGAGACTGCAAGAACAAGGGGACACAATTTAAAGATAGAAGGGGGCGGTTCAGGGGCAATGTGAGGAAGTATTATTTCACAGAGAGGGTAGTGGATGCATGGAACAGCCTTCCTGAGGAGGTTGTGGGGTCTGAAACTGTGGGAGAATTCAAGAATGCATGGGACAGACATAAGGCAATTCTTGTGGGGGGTAGGAAGAAATAGGCTGTTGGTTAACTAGGATCTGCGGCCTATCCTGTAGGTAGGGAAATGGGCAGACTAGATGGGCCAAGTGATCCTAATCTGCCATCAAAGTCTACGTTTCTATGTTTCTTTTCTTTTTCCTTGTGGTCACCAGTCGGATTAATTCCCCTCTAAATGTACACTTGAAGGCATAATTCTCAACCGTACTTATGTTCTCTCTGAGGAAGTTTTCAGTACACATTTTGATCTTATCTAGAGTTTTAGGGTTTTTGAGGAGGTTGTTGTTTATTCTCCATATTCTAGCCCTGTCAGATTGGCTAGGTGGGGAGAAAGAAAAGAGAACTGGTGCATGGTCTGAAATCCCTTTTTGGAGGATTTCACATTGAGTGGTGCTGGAGAATATGTCGGATGTGATGTAAAAGTTGTCTAGCCAAGATGAGGTATTATGGGCAGGGGACCAAAAAGTATAGCTTTTGTCTTTGGGAAGAAGGACGCATCATGGCTCAAGCAACCCCAGTGAATCTTAAAGGTCTTGGTGAGCTCTTTGGTTAGGAGAGAGCCTGCTTGCCTGCTTTTGTAGGCTTCAGATCTATCTAGGGTTATGTCTGGGACCACATTCCAATCACCTGCAAGTATCATTGGCAGGGAGTTGAACTTAGATCATTCTGGTAGTAAGGAAGTGAAGATCTCGGGATCTTTCTTGGTGGGCCCATAAGCAGATGCTAGAATTAGACCAGTTCCATGCGTGCCCTTAATTATAATAAAACGGCCTCCTGGATCAATAATCTGTTCCTGTAGCTGGAAGGGGGTATTCCAGTGAATTAAGATAGCTGATCCGGCTTTTTTATTGTCAATATCCACAGTATAAACTTGGCCCACCCACTCTCTTCACCATAGGTTAGCTTGGGTGGTTAAAGTGTGGGTCTCTTGTAGGGAGGCTATATTCATTCCTATATGTTTGAGGTGTTGTAAAATTTGGTGTCTTTTCTTTAGTCTAGGCCCCCTTTATGTTCCAAGTGACAAAATTATAGTCAGTCTTAAACATAATATAAGAGAGAAGAAAGATAAGGACTAATCTGACAATCTAGTGGGGAAGGGTATCTGAAAGGCAGAGTCGACTTAGCCCCAACCAGCTATATGGGTTGGGAAGCCTCGATAGTAGAAGTAGAGGAATAAGCACCTGTTAGTGGAAACCTTTTGTGATGCTCTGCCCTTGCTTCTGGTTACCTGTATGATATTTATCTTATAAATAAATGGTCTGTGTATGAAATGTCAGTATGTAAGAGATTTGGTCTTTAACTTTCAAGGTCAATAGCTGAAACCACAGGATGTTGTAAAACAGACCAGAAGAACCAGTTAATGAAGACTTCCTTACAGAAGCGTATTTTATTACCTTTTTAAGATTTGCCCATGCTTTTGAAGTTGAAACTAAATGTGAGTTTTATGGTTCCTGCAGAAAAAAGGCAGGTTGATTGCAGAAGTGTGTGACAAGTCATAAAATCCCTCAGATCACACTAGCACAAGAAATCGACCTAAGGGACATGAGTTTGGGATTGTTAAGTTCAAAGAGAAAATGTTTTATTTAAGACTGTCATATTTGGGAAATGGCTAGTTACAGATTTTTCAAAGCAATGACTCACATCCTCAGAGACACTTATGTCAGAGATTATCTAAGGGAGGTTCTAGTTTACCTCATCAAAAGGTGGGGACAGATAGTTAAAAATTAAACATTGTTTATGGGATTGTGTGACATATGATTCTAGACTCTGACTGGGAAATCACTTAGAAAGGTAATAGAAAGAAATTAAGCCTCTGTGGTAGGAGCGTTTTGTCTGTATCTTCCTTTTTGTTTTACAGGATTGTAAGCTGTATGATATATTGTTCTGTGTTTAATTTTACCATTTTATCATATTTTAGTAAACAACCATTTCCTTGAAATACTGCCTGGGCGTCTTCTCAGTTTCTTTTTGCATGTGATGTATATGGGGTTAAGTCTGATAGCTGTAAAAAGGCTTGATGGTGTTACTAAGCTTGGAAAAGGTAAGAATATACCTAAGGTCTTATAGAGTTTTAAGGGTTCATTTTGGAGACCTGGCTGGGTGCAACTGGTGAAAGATTGTACTGCAGTCCCAAAGAGGGCACATATCTGAGCCTGTAATTGAGTATGCTAGCATAAGGTTCTCAGTTTGAATCCATCCAGAAGTTAAGGCTAACAGGTGATCCGGACCCAAAGCAGACAGGAGGGTTGCCCTGTCTGTTACCTGTTCACACTATTGCACTCTGAGGTTGGCACTGTGGGAATAGAGGGCCTGACCTGCGAGATGCGTTTGTGACACCTTCCACTGATAAACTTTCACATCCATGAAAGAGGGTGTGCCATCCTATAGTTCAGTGAACTAACAAACAACAGAGAAACTAAGAACAAATAAAACAGTAACATCCAACAGATAATAGCTCTGTAACATAGAGCCGGAACAGTGGCAATAATCAGAAATACAAATGGCAGACAGAGGGTGACCCTGCTGGAGCCAACAGCCCTTCCCTGTAAGGGTTGGGAAGCTAACTAGCAAAGCTGATCGGCCATAGCAGTAAGCCTGATAAGGGCCCACATGAGAGTACTCCTCTGTCCGTGAACTATGAGAGTAATGTGACAAGTTAACAACCTATTATAAAACTGGCTATAAAGGACTGCATTCCCTTGTTGTGAAGTCATCCCCCCACCTCCATAATGATAGGGACCAACAGAGTCACATAGGAGGTGAATTAAGCTGAGGATTTAACAAGGGTGCAGTAGGTAGATTGACCAAACATTAAATATAGCATATATGAGGCTGCTATTGGTTGAAGCCCCTAATAATAAGAGAGGCAGACCTCAAGTGTTCTAGTCCAGCATTTTGGGCAAAAACGTTCTTTTTTTTTTTACCAGGAGAGGCACACTAAGTTGAAAGCTTGTTTACAGGTGCGGCCTGGGCGCACAAGGAAGTTAAGTGACTTGCTCAGGGTCACACAGTATGCAAGTGGGGGCTGTGGGATGCAAACCCAGGTCTCCAGCTTAGAGCTTTAAACCACTGTGCTATACTGCCTCCACTTTCATTTACAGATAGTAGATCAGCCTATGTGCCTAATAGTTAGAAGGGAGCCTTTTCATAGATTCATAAGAGTCTGTCGGCAGATAAGGGCTGCCAGACCCATCTACTCTGGTCATTTACACTAGCTCACAAAGTGACCAGTAACACTTATTGGTCATTGGCTTTGCTTTTTCTTCCTATGTCTATTATTTCTTTGTTTCTGTCCCATGCATATTTAAAACCCATCACAGTAAGGGCTGCCACCACCTCCTGGGGCAGGCTATTCCATGCACCCACCACCCATTCTGTGAGGAAGAACTTCCTAATATTTCCCCTTATGCGGCCACCCTTCAATCTCATGTCCTCTTGTTCTGGAACTACTGTTGAGCTGAAATATGTTGTCCCCTTCCACCTTTTTTATGCCCTTGAGGTACTTGAATGTTTCTATCTTGTCACCTCTCTCCCTCCTCTGTTCCAGTGTGTACAAATTTAGGTCCCTCACTCTGTCCTCGTAAGGCTTGCGATGTAATCTGGTCACCATTTTGGTCACCTTCCTCTGCACCGTCTCTATTTTGTCAATGTCCTTCCGAAGGTGTGGTCTCCAGAACTGTACATAGTATTCAAGGTGAGGTCTCACCAGGGTCTTGTACAGTGGAACCATTACCTTTCTCCTGCTGTGATTTCCCTTCCGATACATCCCAACATCCCACTGGCCTTTCCCACTGCCTTGGCAGTCTGGCTAGTGGCTTTCAAGTCATCTGTGATTATGATCCCCAAGTCTCTCTCTCCACCTTAGTTACTGTCAGCAGCCCCCCCATCCTGTGGCAAGCTGCAGGGTTCCTGCTCCCCACATGCATGATTTTACATTTCTTTGCGATAAACCTTAGCTGCCATGCCCCAACCATCTCTCTAACCATTCCAGTTCTCTTCTCATCTTTTCCACACCCTAAAAGGTATCCACCCTGTTGCAGATCTTGGTGTCGTCCACAAACAGGCAGACCTTTCCCTCCAGCCTGTCTGCTATGTCATCGATGAAGGCACTAAAAAGGACTGGCCCCAGTACTGACCCCTGAGGTACCCCACTGGTCACCTCCCTTTCCTCTGATTGGGTTCCATTTACCACTACTCTCTGTTTTCTGTCCCTTAGCCAGGTACCAATCCAGTTCACCACTTTGTGTCCCACCCCCAGGCTGTCTAGCTTGTTGACCAGTCTCCTATGTGGGACCACGTCAAAGGCTTTGCTGGAGTCAAGGTAAGCAATCTCTACTGCCCTCCCTTGGTCTACCATTTTTGTCACCCAGTCAAAGATATCAATCAGGTTTATTTGACAGGATCATCCTACAGAGAACCCATGTTGCCTGGGATCCACCAGCCCATTGGCTACCAAGTGTTTCACATTTCTTTCCTTGAGGAGTGCCTCCATTATCTTCCCGACTACAGAGGTTAGACTAACTGGCCTGTAGTTTCCCGCTTCTTCCCTACTACCGCTCTTGTGAAAAGGGATGACGTTTACCCTTCTCCAGTCCTCTGGAACCATTCCAGTGTCTAAGGACTCGCTGAACAGGGCTGCTAAAGGGGCCACCTGTTCATACCTCGGCTCCTTTAGGACCCTGGGATGCATGCCATGTGGACTCATGGCTTTGTCAATCTTTAACTTTGCCAGTTCCTCTAGGACCCTCTCCTCTGTGAAAGGACTGGTGTTTACTTCCCTATCTTTAACTCCTCTGAAGTTCAGCTGTGGTCCTTGCCCCTCCCCTTCCACAGTAAAGACCGAACAGAAATATTCATTCAGGATCACTGCTTTTTCCTCCATCTCCCACCACTATCTACCCCCTAGCCCCTCTAAGCTTTGCTATTCTCCCCTTTGCCTTCCTTTTCTAGCCGATGTACTGGAAAAATGCCTTGTCCCCCCTTTAACTGACTGAGTTATTCTCTCCTACATTTGCCCTTTACTGCTCCTTACTGCCTTTCCTGCCTCTCTCAGGCACTTATGGTACCTCTCCTTGTCCTCCTCACTTTGTGCCTCCTTATACTTCCTGAAGGCTAGCCTCGTGGCCCTTACTTTTTCTGCCACCCCCCCCCGAGAACCAAAAAGGCTTTCTTCTCCTTTTACTGTTGCCTGTAAACCTGACACATTGTTCTGTTACCCCCACTATAGCCTCTTTGATGTGTACCCATTTCTCCTCCACGTTCCCACCTACCCCTCTCATTTTCAGGGTTTCCTTTAACTGTAGTCCCATTCTGGTAAAGTTTGCCCTTCTAAAGTCTAAGACTCTTGTTTTTGAATGGGTTGACTGGATCCCCGTGTCCACCTTGAACCACACCATATTGTGGTCACTGGGCTCTAACTGTCTTTCTACCCTAAGATCTGATACCCTGGTAGGTTCCTGAATGAGTTGTGTAAGGCCAGACCCCTCAAGTGAGTCCACGAAGTCTTGTGTCCTCACTGAGGCCCCTGTGGGGATGGACCAGTCCAATTCAGGCATGTTATAGTCACCCATTAGCAGTACCTCTCCCTTTGCTGCCATGTTGTGCATGTTTTCCAGCAGCTGCTTGTCAGTTTCCTCGGCCTGAGCCGGGGGTCTGTAAACAATCCCAATGTGTAAGGCAGTTCCATTGCCTGGCTAGAGGGTGACCCATATTTCCTCTGTTTGTTCATGCCTGTTTAGAATTTCAGTCGACCTAATGCTTTCTCTGATGTAGAAGGTGACCCCTCCCCCCATTTTACCTTCCCTATCTTTTCTGAACAGGGCATAACACGGTACACTTATGTCTGATCTGTGACTGCCGGTGTACCATGTTAAAGTTATTGCCACTATGTCCAGATCAGCCTCCATCATTATTGCCACCAGGTCAGGGACCTTGTTCCCCAGACTGTGGGCATTTGTGTACATGATTTTCCATGAAGAACGGCACTTTATGTTCCCTTCTTATGTGTTGTTCCCTGCTTCATCCTACTTTTCCCAGAGTGTTTTATGCTTTGCCTTCTATTTATTACACTACTGGATGCTTGTAGTCTAGGTCCAACTTTTGGTGGTGATATTATTAGGTCCTGAGCTTAGCCTATCCCTCCCTGCATATCCGCCCCTTGGGTTGACATCCTGGTCCTGCTCTATGTGTGCACTAACCTGAGGGGGTGGGCTGCCTGAATTTCCTTACACCTGACAGCCCCCCCAGTGGCTAGTTTAAATGCTTGTGCAGGAAGCATGTAAACCTCTCATTGAGGACAGACATGCCCACCACAGAAGGATGCATGCCATCCTTCTTGTAGAGGCATGCATCCTCCCAGGTGGCACCCTAGTCCCCAGTGTAACCAAAGTTGTTGCCCTTGCACCAGTCCTGTAACCATTTGTTGAAGGTGCTGATGCGGTGGTTCCTTTCCCCACTCCTTCCCCTGACTGGTAGCACCTCTGAGAACGTTACAGTTTGCCCCCCCCCCCAAGCTCCTTCCCAACTCCCTAAAATTCTCCTGAATCTCCTCCAGACTCACCCTTTCTTTGGCTAGGTCATTTGTCCCCTGATGGACAACGATGTCCAGCCTCCCCTTCCTAGCCACATTGTTTGCGATCCTCTGGATCTGCTCCACCTCCCTCCAAGCCATGCCTCCTGGGAGGCACACGACCCCTCTCTCTCCTGATGTCTGATCCTATATCCATACCCCAAACTACTGAGTCCCCCACCAGGAGAATCTTCTTACTCCTCTGGGGTTCTCTGGCCCCCTCCCCTGTGCCCCCCTTTCCGGCGTGTCTGCCCATCCCTCCCCTGATCACAACCATGTTTTCCCTTTCAGGGATATCCCCCTCGAGAACATCGTATTTGTTTCTTAGTTGTCCCAGGTGGGGGTGTGCCTGATCTCTACCTTCCTTAACCTCTCTGAGCCCACCGTAGTCCATCCAGGCCTCTGTCTTAGGAGCCTCCGTGGCAGTGGCTGGTGTTGTGGTGGTCCCTGGCTGGGGGCAGAGGACCCCCAGTACTCCTGCCAACTGTGCTCGGAACATGGCAGCCTCCTCCCTCAGCCCAGAGAGATGCCTGCAAATGAGGCAGCACCGCAGTTCCCAGAAAGTGCTCCTGAACGCAGTTGCTCTTCACCCATTGCACTGCACCACTCCCTGCATCATCCTTCATACTGTGGCTCTGATTGTGGCTCAGAGCTGTATATACCTTGCAAAATTGTACTGTTCTTAGCCTTGGTATCTATATGTATATATATTTCTGTACATTTCTTAACTGTGCTTACTGTCTACTAGTTATGTTCTAATGGTTCAATTTAACTCTGTATACTGCCTAACTTGTGTCATGTTGTTCTCTGTATGAACCTGTATCTCACTGTATCTGTATGTCATTGTACTCTCCCGGATTGTACCTGAAAATAGGCATATAACTTGTCTAGTGTACTTACCTGGTCAACTAAAGTTAAATAAATAATAAATTAATACTCATTAATATGGTCCTACCCCCTTCTGTTTTTTTTTTTTTTTTTATTTTACTTTACTCTCTCCTTATCACAGAATTTCTTTATCTAAGTCCCTAAAATGTTTATGGGCCCTGGTTACCCTGAGTAACTCAATCCCCCAGAGAAATCAAGACACACTCAGAAGCCTCTGACCCTCAGATCCTGTCCTTGATTCGTCAGATAGTTTTCCTGGGGTAGAGTACACACTTCTCTGCTGAGGGTTAGCTTAGTCCCCCTATATGCCCCTCCCACTCAACTGCCTCTGCTATTCACTGTTCCTTGCTCCTGTCACTCAAGTTCAACAGGGCATTTAACAATGTGTGGGGGTGGGCAAAAAATACCAGCAAACACTCACTTAAATTACCAGCAACCAGTAAGTAACTTTAAATGTCAGCAAACAAAAGAATAGGTCACTAAATAGTACTTCAGCCCCAAAAAAGAAAATAGAACAGTATAATGAATTAATCAGCAAAATAAACAGTAGAAACACTTCCCTCTTCCTCCTGTGGTTTCTTGCTTCAGAATTATTCAGATTAACTCCCTATCTCCTAACAGTTCCTCTTCCCCAACTCTGAAGACAAACACCAGCAAAAAAATATCAGCAAAAATACTGCCAAACACTCACTTAAAATACCAGCAAAGCTAACTTTAAATAGCAGCAAACAAAAGAATAGGTCACTAAATATTACCACAGCCCCAAAAAAGAAAACAGAACAGTATAATGAGTTGAACAGAAAATTAAACAGTAGAAACCAACACTTCCCTCTTTCTCCTGTGGTTTCTTGCTTCTAAAAAAAATAAAAAAAAAATAATGACCCCAGTATTAAAAAAAACAAGCATTTATCAATGCCGAATGTTTGCTTGCTGGCATTGGCATTGGTAGTGTAGGAGTTAGAGTGCTGCATAATAGGAATGGCAGTGAAGTATTGAACTGAAGCCAACCCCACCACCACCCTGCAGAGTCTGACAGGCATTGGGGTGTGCCTTTGTGTCGTCAGGCATAACGGGCACGCCATTTCACCACATCCTACCCTGCAGACACCGACAGTGTCACGTGTGTGCCTTAGTCTTTGGCTCATTACACCCCCATTCCATCAGGAAATACAGTGAGATGGGTCCTGTATAGAGAATGGGGTGAACTTTGGGGCCGAAGAGCTAAGGCACAGCCTCTCGATGCCCTCCACTGGCTGCAGGGTGTGAAATGGTATGAGCTTTTACAGGCGAGAATCCTAAGTCACACACCTGATGCCTGTCAATCTCTACAGGAGGGGTTATGGTTAGAAACTCTAATGCCTCAGGCGTTCGTTGGCATTTTCACTCCAAATTTTCAACATTGTTTTTTTGTGACCCCCAGCTTATGAACAGTGGCAATATCAGTTTGTTAGCCGAAAGCTGATTTCGCACAGTGACTACGCCATTTGGCACCACAGGTGTGAAAACACATTTCGAACAGGATGTGAAAAATTACAGCTGTACTGTTCATGGGGAGGTACCAAAAATGGCAATGTAGAAATTCTGCAGTGAAAATATTAAAAAAACTGGTGAAGTCACGAGAGTACGTAGAAAATGTGCAATGCACACCCGTAATGCAATTAGTTTGGGAATTTTTTACAGCAGATTGTCAACACAGGGATTTTGGAACCTCCGCTCATGAACAGTGTCACTGTGATTTTCTTAATCTGTCCCGAACAGTGATTTCCCACAGCAACCACGCATTTCTGCACTGGAAGTGTGAAAACACATTTCGGCCATGGTGTGAAAAATGACAGCTGTATTGTTCATAAGGAAGTGTGGAAAAATGCCAGGGGTGAAAATCTGGACTGAAAATAATAGAATCCATGAAGTTATGAGGGTTCGTGGAAACTGCGCAATGGTCGCTTGTAACACAGTCATTTTATGGACTTTTTTCACCAAATTTTTAACATAACCATTTTAACACCTCTGCTCATGAACAGTGTCACAGTGATTTTCTTAATCTGACCCAAACATTGATTTTGCAAACCGACTGCGCCATTGTGCGCTACATATGCGGAAACACATTTTGGGTGAGATGTGAGAAATGACAGCTGTACTGTTCATAAGGAGGTATGGTAAATGGCAATGTTGAAAATCTGGAGTGAACATATTGAAATTTTGTAACTTACGAGTAAAGTGAGGAACAGCTGCATGAACGCATGCTCAGAACAGTCATTTTTGGGAATTATTTCACCAAATTTTCAAAATAGGGTTTTTGGGGGCCTACCTCATAAACTGTGATACTGTCGGTTCATAAGTCAGTCCCGAAAGGTGATTCCACGCAGTGACCGCAAAATCAACTTTTGGGGCCGATTTACATCATGACAGTGACAGAATTCATGAGGTGGGGTCCCAAAAACCCCATGTTGAAAATTTGGTGAAAACATTCCCCAAAATGCCCAAGATATGCACTAAAGATGAAAAAAACCCTATTTATTGCATTATACGGCTTACCAGCATTTCCTTAGTTCGCGGTGAGCTTTGAAGAGTGCAGACGGTGTTCCCGGTCCATGAAGATCGTCGCTGCTGGACTCCGAAGTAAGTTATGGGGTGAGGTGGGGGTATGGCAAGGTGGATGCACAGAGGGTGGGTGGGTGTGGGAGGGGGTCAGGACAGTCAGCGAGGGAAGGTTTTTTCTTTCAGTTTTTTTTTTACTTAGACAATGCGGACTTGTGCTATGCTGGGTGGGCCGAAGCGCAGTAGCTGGAAGGCTTTTCGGGTCGAGAGTCAACGGGAGATTGGGCACCCCTGTCGGCCATAGGAACTGTTGCCACGCTGGGGTGGGCTTCCAGCATGGCACCCGATAGTCTCTTGGGGAGGGAAACAGTGGAGCCGACTGGGGATTGGGCACCCTTGTCAGCCATACAGACTGCTGCTACGTTGGGGTGGGCTCCCAGCATGGCACCTGGAACTCTGTTGGGGGGGACGCAGCACAGCCGACGGGGATGGACACCCTGTCGGCTATACAGTGTGTGCATGGGGGGGGAGCGCATGAGCATGCAATATGCTTGCATGTGCATGTGTGTGGGAGGTGTGCATGAGCATGCGATATCTTATCACTGCTCACTGAAGTGTAGCTCTCCCTTTCAGCTGTATGGCACTGCATTTTCAACTGCTGTCATAGACAGCTGCAGCATTCATTGGCGAATGGTGGCCACGGCTGACTGAATTGGAAGACGGGTGACACCTCCAAAAACTCGGATGGTAGCACTATGTTTCTTGCACATGCATGCAAGCAAACATAATAACCCCCAATGTCCAAACTTGAGGTGCTAATACGCATTGTGTTGAATACTGTATGGTAGACTGCTTGTGGTATTAAGACACACAGCTGTAAGACATACCTTCTGCAGTGTCACTGGAGGACAGAGATGAGGTAAAGTCTGAGGTGCAGCATGAGTCAGGTCAGTGACTTGCTTCTGTGTCCACCAGTAAACTTGTGGAGCACAATTGAAAGGATCTGCAAGGGGGATCCTGCACAGTGGTGCGAATGTGCAATAGAGTTCCAGGGGTGTGGTGAGCGTCAGCAGTGTGATATCCAGGGATATAGGTGAAGCAAATTGAGCGAATCAGGTTTTGCTCCCGCAATGTGAGTGAGTATGGAAGTATGGCAAGGTACATGGATAGCGAGGTGGGGAGGTCAGAACAGTGAGTGTTGAGGGAATTAGTGAGTGTAGAGGGATGAGGTTAGGTAGTGGGTGAGAGCAGGTTGCTGCTGAGCTGGCCACTTGGTGTGGCGATTATGGTCACTGCTGATGGTGTGCATGGTCCTGGGTTTGGGACTGCATGCTGGTATGAAGTAATTTTGTTTTTTGGTGTTGCCGGGTACTTTATGTTTTTATGTTGCTTGCACGCATGTGCAAGAGATATAGTGCCATCATCTGAGTTTTCGGAGGTGTGGCAGTCCTCTTCCAATTCAGTCAGTGTGTTTGCAGGCGCGGCCGCAGTTCTCCAATTGCTGCTGGAGTTGTCTATGACAGCAGTCGAAATTGCAGTGGAGTATAGTGAAAGTGGGGAGCTACGCCAGTGAGCAGCAACAAGATATCACTTGCCCGCGCGCCTCCCTACACACACACACACACACACACACACACACACATACATGCATACTGCGTGGCTGGCCCCCCACACACACTGTATAGCCGACTTGGGGTGCCAATCCCAGCCAGCTGTGCTGCGCCCCAAACAGAGTTAGACATGCCATGCTGGGTGCCCACCCCAGCATGGCAACACATCATATAGCTGGCCGGATTGCCCAATCCCCGCTGGCTCCACTGTGTCCCCCCCCGAGAGTACACGGTGCCACGCTGGGAGCCCATCCCAGCGTGGCAACAGATGCTATCACCGATGGGGGTGCCCAATCCCCTGTCAGCTCCATGGCCCCCCCAAACAGCTCCCTTGTGCCATGCTGGGAGCCCACCCCAGCGTGGCAAACGTCCCGTGTCATCCTCCTGTTTTTTTTCACAAAAAAAAACAACCTGCAACACAAAAACGGTCCCTCGCTGTCTGGGCCCCCACCCGTGCCCACCCATCTGCGACCTTGCTTCCACACACAATTCCCCTACCCCATACTTACCTCCTGACTCTGGCACGATGATCTTCGTGGACCTGAACATGTCTGCACTTTTCAAAGCCGACCGCAAACTGAGGAAATGCCGGTAAGCTGTATAATGTAATAAATAGGGTTTTCAACTTTGCTGCATATCTCAGGCATTTTTGAACGCTTTACCAAATTTTCAACATGGGGTTTTGGACCCTTTTCATGAATGACTCTCACTGTCATGGCGTTAATCAGGTCCCAAGAGTGATTTCGGCAGTCACTGTGCAATTACCTTTCGGCACTGATTAATGAAATGACACTACCAGTGTTCATAAGGTGGGCTCTCAAAAAGCCTATGTTGAAAGTTTGGTGGAAAAATTCCTAAAAATGACTGTTTTACTAGCGTGCGTTGCGCAGTTCCTACACACGCTCGTAAGTTCGTGAATTTTCAATATTTTCACTCCAGATTTTCAACATTGTCATTTTACCACACATCCTTATGAGCAGAGGTCTTAAAATGGCTATGTTGAAAGTTTGGTGGAAAAATTCCTAAAAATGACTGTTTTACTGAGCCTGCCAGTGAATTTCCTCACACCGTAAGTTTCATGGATTTTCAATATTTTCACTCCAGATTTTCAACATTGTCATTTTACCACACTCCTTATGAGCAGTACAGCTGTCATTTTTCACATCTCGCTTCATTAACGTGTTTCCGCCTATCTAGAAGGCCGCATTAAATGGCGCAGTCGGTGTGCTAAATCAATGTATGGGACACATTAAGAAAATCACAGTGATACTGTTCATGAGCAGAGGTCTTAAAATGGCTATGTTGAAAATTTGGTCACAAACTTCCTATAAATAACTGTTTCACGAGCGTGCGTTGCGCAGTTCCTACGCACGCTCATAAGTTTGCACATTTTCAATATTTGCACTCCACTGACTTCCAAATACCTACACAGCACATACAAGTAAGCAACATTCAGCATTGACAAATGCTTGTTTTACATAGCTCCCATTCCCCCCCAGGTTGTTTCCCCACCCGCGTGTAAAATGCAGTTTATTTTGTTGTTTGGCGTGTCGCTGATGTTGTAGTCAGCATAGTGCTGATCGCTGCTTTTGTTTTCGGTAATTAGCACTTGCTCATGTGTCAGTCACTATTGAATCTTCACTGTTATGGCATGGAACCAGCGGCGTGATAATGACAAGAAGCAGGGTGAGCTGATTGGCTATAAAGTTGCTCAGAGGTGTTGGAGATAGAGCTGGCCTCTCACAGCTGGAAACTGGAATGTGGTCAGAGTGATTGACAGCAGTGATAGCTCCTGTCAATAGAGACAAGGCAGATGCTCTGATTGGAGTTCCTCAAGGCTGGACATTGATGTATGTAAATGAAGGAAAACATAAACTGGCAAGCATCCACCATGTTTGAACAGCTTCATACAGGAAAGTTGTTAACCCCTTAAGGAAATAAAGTAAAAAAGAGTCCACAGAATCCACCCCAAAGCAACACAATCCATCATACCATTCAGTGAGGTGTTCTCGATTAGAAGAGGGTTAAGAATCCTGTGCTTTGTTGTGTCACTGCACAGAGACAAAAAGTAGCAGCAGTAGGCTTAAGCATTATGCCCATAAAACTGGCGTGATGGGTTAACTTCTAACAGTGGAGCCACCCGACTGTGCAGGCAGCAGCGGAAAGATATTAGGCAGATATTTTGGAAACTCTCTTCAGGCTGTATCAGCATTAGGGAACTCATGAGTGCCAGATGAGGTGTCAATCACCGGATGGGCAGGTTCAGCATTCTGAAGGGTGCATGGGCCATGTGTAGAGAGTTTTTGTTATGTTAGTAAGCTCTCTGCTTATCCATGACAGGTGGGGTAACATCACTGGCCCATTCCTGTCAATCTTCTATGGAATTAATACGAGCTTCTGCATCACCAACCCGAGTAGTCATAGCTTCGAGAGTCAGCTTAATAGATTTAAAATCATTGACCAGTTCCAACAATGTGAGTTTGATGGGCGCTATTTCACTGAAAAATGTATCAAGCCTGTCTGCTAGAGATTCCTGTGGTGTGGCATCAGGTGGTGAATTCAGTGGTGAATTCTGTTTGTGGTGCTTGGAAGCCTGGCCATGTGGCGGTATTGGAGGTGCACTGCTAAGGTCCATTTGTTGTGATTCCACCAGGTCCATAGCAAGTAACAGAAGAAGAATTCATTTGTGGGTGATTTGTGCCAATGAATGAACATGTAAAAACACTGAAAAAGTGATGCTTACTAGGTTGCAGCTGCGGTTTTAAAGCAATTGTTCACTGAACTACGAGGAGAGCAACTACTCCCACCAAGCGCATCACGTGACTACAAAAATTCCACCTGTTTTGAACATAACATCAGGTCTTAAAAAGACTGTTGAACATCTGGGTCAAAATGTGGGAGACCACTTAAAAGTAGATATTGCCTCCTCAGCTGTCCTGTCCTGGGTAATTATGATCTAACAATGTGTGAAAGCAGGACACCACTGAAAATGAGACATTACATCTCTTCTGTTCTATCATGGGTAATATATAATAAAAATGAATACAAGCAAGACCTGGTGCAACAGCAATACCAGCGGCGAACATTTGGCATTGATAAATGTTTGTTATCCTAGAGGCCCCTTACACAGAGGCAATATTTTGCTACAAAGTAGTCGCAACTACCACTTTGCAGCACATTTCTACCTCACATGCATGGTAACACACAGGTCTTTGCAAAAACACGGGGGGAAATCCTGATTGTGTAGACATTTGTGTGCTGATGGGAAAGGGCCTAACTAAACTAAAATATTTTTAATGGTTTGAGAGTACTAGAGTTGCTCAGGATCCACTGAAAGGAACCGGATTCATCAGATTTCAGTCTTTTTCTGGAATTTGGAATGCTAGTATTCAAGGCCAAAAATTCAAATTCCCAAAACCTTACTTAGATGCAGAGTCAGAATTGAATTCTACATCCGAATACTGCCTTAGCCTTTTCACAGCCTTCTCCACTCAGTAGAAACACAAAGGAACCACTGTGGGCCAAGAAAAAAGCCCCCCACCACCCTAATTTCCCTCCCCTTACCTTATGTATCATTGCTGCTGGCTGGGGTCCCACTCCCCATGTGGTGCTGCTGTACTGACTCTGTCTCTATGTGAAGGCAGGGCAGGATCTGGTTGGGTGAGGCAGGCACAGGTCTACCAACTTCATCTCTCCCTTCAGTCCACAAAAAACAGAAATGAATGACTACCCCCTCCCCAGCAAGCTATGATACCAAGCTTCTCTCCCACAACCTGGCCTGATGAACCCTAGTCCATGTGTGACCTCTGCCCTGAATCCAATACATTAGGCAACTATCCCCCAAATGTGACTTTTCATTAATTTCCTGGACAGTCAGCCATAGTCATTGTCCAATTGTGTGTGCAGAGTTGCGGTTCAATTGTATTCTTAGAAAATGGGTCAGGAAAATCCTGAAGATTGATTGGCTAAGGTCACTGACCACCCGGTCCGGTATCAGGCAACAGAGACCAGGAAGTAATGAGTCCCAGTCCCTGCCTGCCTTTCTACAGGATCACTGTGCCCCATAGAAGTTTAAAAACTGTCCTGACTGCCATATTTTTTCTCCCTTCGTGAATAACTGATGCACCCCCACCCCTGGCGGAGGCCAGTCTTCCCTTCTCTCCACCTGCTGACAGCTTTGTTTCATAAATTTCTAAATCAAATCAAACATCCACAAAATACTTTGCACTGTTTTGTTAGCGTGTTCAGAGTCAGCCAGTTTTTTGAAAACAAGCAGCACGTGATGCATCAGTCCTCTGCCCCCTCTTAGTCCTGCCTCTTGTCCATGAAGAAATAAAGCTTACTGTATACATAGACAAATGCCATTCATAGCTGCATTCTAAAAGTGTGTCTTCATTTCTGCCTCGTCTCCCAACACACGCACACATCAGTTTTGATTGATTTTTTCTCTCAACTGCTACTGCCGTCCACAAGCACTCAGGCTCTTACCTCAACAGCACTACATTAGCGCTTCACTCCGGGCTTCAATCTCTGACTGCAAGCTCCCAAATAACGCACACACATCCCGCTGTCAAAAGATAATTGTCTGTATCTCGAGTGCACAATCTCCTTACGATAGTCAGTGTTAGCGGCATTTACAAGCAGCAGAGAAAAATGAAATGCCCATTCTAATAATGGCGCTGGCACTAATGCTGTCTCTTTAGTTCAGCCCTGACTCCGCTTACCCGGCGCTAACTATGTACACTGAGCACTGCGCTTCCACTTTCAAAAGAGAAATAAACAGTTCTCCACATTTGGGGGGGGAGATGAAGGGACAAGAAAGCATAAAGATTGCCTCTTGGAAAAGAGGTGCACATAGCTTTAAAACAGTCACAAAAACAGCAGCGCCCTCTACTGGTGAGTCTACCAGTACAGGGACTACTTTACCAAAAAATATAGAAATATAGACTTTGACAGCAGATAAGGACTTCTTGGCCCACCTAGTCTGCCCATTTCCCTACCTAGAGGATAAGCTGCAGATCCTATTTAACCAACAGTCTATTTCTTCCTACCTCCCCCACAAAAATTGCCTTATGTCTGTCCCATGCATTCTTGAATTCTCCCACAGTTTTAGACCCCACAACCTCCTCAGAAAGGCTGTTCCTTGCGTCCACCACCCTGTCTGTGAAAAAAATGCTTCCTCACATTGCCCCTGAGTCAACCCCCCTCTATCTTCAAATTGTGTCCCCTTGTTCTTGCACATCTCTTTTTCTGAAAGATGCTACCATCTTGGACTTTGTTGATTCCACTGAGGTACTTAAACATTTCTATCATGTCTCCCCTCTCCCTCCTTTCCTCAAGGGTATACATATTAAGCTCCTTTAGCCTCTCCTTGTATGGCTTCTCTTGCAGACCCTGCACCATTTTAGTTGCCCTGAACTGCCTCCATCCTGTCTATGTCCTTGCGGAGGTGGGGTCTCCAGAACTGGATGCAGTACTCCAGATGGGGTCTCACCAACTGTCTGTACAGGGGGATAACAACTTCCTGCTTTCTGCTGGTGATGCCTCTCCTTATACATCCCGGTATCCCCCAGCCCTCCCTACCACCTTCTCACATTGCTTGCCAACCTTAAGGTCATCTGATATGATTACCCCCAGGTCCCTTTCCATTTTTGTTGTTGTTACTACCTCCCCCTCATTGTGTAATCTTCCCCTGGGTTTTTGTTTCCCAGGTGCATTACTTTGCACTTCTTTGCATTGAATCCAAGCTGCCATACTTCTGACCATTCCTCCAACCTTGCCAAGTCCCTTCTCATCCTTTCCATGTCTCCTTGTGTATCAGCCCTGTTGCAGATCTTTGTGTCATCTGCAAAGAGGCATACTTTTCCTTCCAGTCCCTCTGCAATGTCACTTATAAAGACATAAAAAGGACTGGATCCAGTACTGAACCCTGCAGTACCCCACTAGTAATCCCTCTTTCTTCAGAGTGGACTCCATTTACAATTACCTTCTGTGTCCTGTTGTTCAGCCAATGTTTTACCCAGGCTACCACCCTGGGATCCACTCCAAGGCCGGTTAATCTGACTACTAATCTTTCGTGTGGGACTGTGTCAAATGCCTTGCTAAAGTCTAGGTAGGCCATGTCCACAGCCACTCCCTAGTCTACTACTTTGGTCACCCAGTCAAATAAATCAATTAGATTCATCTGGCATGACCTTCCCACTGTGAACCCATGCTGCCTTGGGTCCTGTGCCTCACTGGCCTGTAGGTACTCAACAATTCTTTCCTTCAGAAGTGATTCCATCACTTTCCCTACCACAGAGGTCAAACTGACAGGTCTGTAGTTTCCTGCCTCTGTCTTGCTCCCACTTTTGTGAAGGGGAATCACATCAGCCTTCTTCCAGTCCTCAGGTACCACACCATCCCCCCATGCTTTGTTATAAAGGGTAGTCAGTGGTGTCACCAGTTCTCTGCTTAATTCTTTTAGAATTGTGGGGTGAATTCCATCTGGCCCCATTGCTTTGTCCACCTTCAGTTTTACGAGTTCTTTCAGAACCCTTTCTTCAGTGAAGGGACTGGGATCGACCCCCCTCTCCAGAGTGCTTCTGTTAATTGGATTAGGCACCTCACCCACTTCCTCTTTTGTGAATACTGAACAGAAGTATTCATTCAGTATCCCTGCTTTTTCACTGTCACTCTCTGCCCACCCACCATCCATTCTATTCAGCCTCACTATCCCTCCCTTTGTCTTTCTACGCTCCCTGATATACCTATAAAGGGTTTTATCCCCCCTTCGTAACCGAGTTGGCTATCTTTTCCTCAGTTTGTGCCTTTGCTATTCTGACTACCCTCCTTGCTTCATTCTGCCTTAACTGGTACAGTTCTCTGTCCTGCTGTTTCTGTGTTTTCTTATACTTCCTCAATGCTGTCTTTTTCTCCCTAACCTTCACCGCCACTTCTTTTGAGAACCATAGTGGCTTTTTCTTTTGTTTTGATTTGTTTATTTACTTCACACAAAAGCTTGTTGCCTCTGTGATGGCAGTTTTCATATTTCCCCATTGTTGCTCCACCCCTCCTTCTAGCCTGTTTGCTAGTGCTTTTCTAAGGCACTCTCCCATCTTGCCAAAGTCAGCCCTCCTGAAGTCCAGAACCCTTACTTTTGTATGGCTTGACTCTGTAGCTGAGTTTATTGTGAACCACACTGTTTGGTGGTCACTTGTTCCCAAATGGCTACCCACTTCTAGATCTGAGATCCTCTCACTGTCCCCATTTAAGAGTATGAGGTCTAAGATTGCTCCCTCATGAGTAGGTTCCAAAACTAGCTGTCTGAGGCATGCCACCTGAAGGGCATCAAGAATGGCCCTGCTTTTGGATGTGGCTGCAGCAAAGGTGCTCCAGTTAGCATCTGGCATATTAAGGTCCCCCATCAACAGTATCTCCCCTTTCTCTGCCATCCTAAGACTGCCTTCTGTCATATCCTTGTCCATTCCCTTCCCTGACATGGGGGTCTGTATACAACCCCTGTGCAGATTGTGGTGCCATTTCCAGTCTCTAAGGTGACCCACAGTGCCTCCTCTCCTCCTTGTTTACTTTTTTGTTAAGTTGCTTTTATCCCTTCCATTACATAGAGAGCTACCCCCCCTCCTCCTGCCCTCCCTGTCTCTCCTGTAGGTTGTGTACCCTGGTATGTTAACATCCCAGTCATGGTTCTCTGTGTACCATGTTTCTGTGACTGCTACGATATCTAGGCATCCCTCTTCAATCAAGGCCACCAGTTCAGGGAGCTTGTTGTCCAGACTACGGGCGTTGGTACTCATTACCCTCCATTTCTTGATGGCCTTACCCCTTTTTGCCCAATCCCTGTCCTTATTGCATTTGTCACTTTCTCCATTTACCCCTGCGCTTCTCCCTATTGACATCTCTATGTTGGTGTCTACCTCACTTAGTACCCTGATTTTTTTGGGGGGGGCTAGGATTTCCCTGCTCCTTTCCAGTGCCTCCCCCCTTATATAGTCTAAATGCTTGCCAATGAAGTATTTAAACCTATCACCTAGGATCCTGGTTCCCCTCCTGGACAGATGCAGACCATCACACCAGTATAGGCCTGTATCCGTCCAGGTGGACCCCCAGTCCCCAATGAAGCCAAATCCCTGAGCTCTGCACCAGTTTTTCAACCACTGATTGAATCCCATGGTGTGGAGCACCCTAGCCTCATCCATGCCATAGACAGGCAGCACCTCCGAGACCTTACTTCCCTCTCCACTTCCTCCCCCAGTTCTACCTTCCTAACAATGGAGTCCCCACCAGGAGTTGTTTCCTTCCCCTGTGGGGTCCCATGCCACCCTCTTGTGGGTCTCCTTTGTGGAGGTTCCCAGCATCCTACTTGGTCTCCACTGTGGGTGCCTCTATAGAGGAACCACACTTTTCCAGAACGGCATAGAAACTGTGGAGAGGTACAACTGGAGGGATGCACCTCTGTTCCACCACCCTCACCCTCCCTGAGCCCACTGTGGTCCAACCGCTCCTCTTTCTTGGCAACCTCTGAGGCAACGGCGGTGACCCTGGTGGTCCCTGGGTGGTAGAGGAGGTCCCACAAATCCTGACCAACTCAGCCTGGAGATGAGCAACTTCCTCCCTCAGCCCAGAGAGGTGCCTGCAGATTGGACAACACTGCATCCTCCAGAATGTCTCCTGGAAGACTGCTGCTCCACAGCCACTGCATTGCACCACTCCCATCATGTCTTTTTTTCTGGCCCCCCTAACTGTTGTTTGGAATACTTACTCTTTCCTCTGTTTGTTTCTTTTCTTTTTTCTTCCCCTACTTACTTACTTAGTGCCTCATTGCCCTTTTAGCTCCTGATCTTCCTGTTCTAAGACAAGAAGTTCCTGTATTTCTCAGTAGTCTCCTTACTTGCTCAGAGTCAGACCTCCAGCAGCTGGGGGGGACGGAGAGCTACTCTTGCCCTTCTAGGATGGTGAGTCTTTGGTGGCTCTGTGATCACTCACTTTCTGCTTCCAAAAAGTGATTTTAGTTGTTTTTTATTTATTTTTTATATATTTTTTTACTTTTCATATATTTTGCAAAAAGGTGGCCTATAACTGTACAATAATACCCTTGAAGGTGGGAGACATTGGGCTATGCCAGATGTTCCAGGGCCTATAGGCCCTCCGTTTATGGAATTAGATCATTGGGCATAGTCCAATACCACCCACCTGTCAGGTATTACTGCTTACTCAACTCCCACTACACCCAACAGCTCCATCCTCCATCTCCCCAAGTGACTGCTGGATAAGTGGCTGACTGAAAGAAAGCACAGGTAGCCACCACAAGAACACCTTACTCAAAAAAGTGTCTGGTAGAGCCTTCAACCCAGGGCTTTCTTTCAGTTGGTCACCTACCCAGCAGTCATTCAGGGAGATGGAGGATAAGGCTGCTGGGTGTAAGGGGAGTTGGGGACCAGATTGGACCACCATGTACACTACTGGATTATGGCTGACTGTCTGTTTGGAAAATTGAAAGCCAGCTTTGGGGGATGTTGCCCTGTTAGACTGGGGCAGGGAACACCCACAGTCTAGAATTTCGGGGACCAGGTTGCAGGGGGACGTTGGTGCCACCCACTTGCTGGGGGGAGGGTCACTGTTTGTTTCTGTTTTTGTGGACTGGAAGGAGGGATTTGAGTTTGCCACACTGTCACTGCTTGCCTGCCTCATCCATTCATCCATCCTGATCCTGACCTGTCTACGCAGAAAGAGGACAGCAGCAAAACCTGGGGAGTGGGACCCCAGCCAGCTGCAGGGACACATAAGGTAAGGGGAAGGAGATTTGGGTAGGGAAGAGTGGAGGGGAGTGCTTTTTTCCTGGCCCACTACAGGCTTCCTTGGCAATTCAGCTGGGTGGGGGAAAGGTTTTGTGTGCACTGGATTTCAAATAGGATGCAGAATCAGAGCCTCTGATTCTGACCCTTAATTACTAGACTACCAGGGTCTGCTGTATTATAACATCTGAGTGTAACCCCCCTACAAATGGGGGTTCCTGAAAAGTCTTCCTCGAGCTTGCCTAAATGCTCACTGCCAGGCTGGTGTCCTGCGTTTTAGCAGTTTAAATGTGATTGCCAGAGAGTGCCTGTATAGCCTCTATGTACTGTCTCTTTAAGAGCTGCCTGGATTGCAGTCAGTAAGTAATCTGAGAAGGAGCTCTGTTCAAAGATGTAACTATTTGCTGAAAATCATTTAGAGTGATAATGATAATGTAGTTTGTCTAACCCACTATCTTGGTCCTGGACTGCGAATTGGACCAATCAGTTCTGGTGGGACCTAAAGTGGAGCCAGACTACAGGAGCTGTCTGGAGTCAAAATCTGTAGGAATTGTAGTTTTGGGCTTTTGGCGCCTTTTTGCACCTGAAGGGGAAGCTCCTGTTGTGACTGACAGATGAATCAGCTAACTGAACCTTTTGGATCTTGGGGAAATTCCCAGGCTTGCTGCAATTTGAGTCAGATCTAAGTTGGGAGCTGAAAAAGCAACATGCTTGAGACAGTCAAGCAGCCGTCTGAGTAGTTTCGCATGGGAGAACTGTGGAAAGGCCTGAGTTGTGGCCTACATGTCTGCCTGCTGCCCCTGAGAGGGAAAGAAGATAATTATTTTGGACTAAATCCAAGTTTGTGAGAACGAAGTAAGCCACTGATTTTTACCGGCTCCTACCTGAAGAAGACTGAAGATTTTGCTGATCATGCATTAGCCTGTCAGGATTTCCAGCTGCTTTTGAATCCCTGGTTTGTGCAGAGACGTTGCGATCATGACCGGAGAGCAGTTTGCCTGGTACAGTAGAATTTCCTTACATGTAAATGTGCTGTGTATTGAAAGTGGGTCGTGATTGGTTCCCCACTGTGTGAATTGTGTTCTGCTTGCTGGAAGCTTTATCCAGCCTAATTGGACTGAATCCGCGTTCATCTCCATTCGGCCTGGGCCATGCCATGCTGGCCCTGCCAGACTATCCCACTGCACAGAGAAAGCCACCGACGAGAGACCTGCCTGGGGTTCAGCCCTCTGCTCCATGCTTCAACAGGAATGACACCTCGGCGAATCGTGTGAGACCAGCTTCTCCTGGCACTCCAGATTAACCACCTGCTGTCTCGATTTGTGTCCAGTCTTGGGTATCGTGAGTAATCATCAGGGTAGTTCCCTGCAACAACAGCCTAATCTAAAAGTGTGTCATCTGATTGTCTTGTTTTCTTTTAACGAACTGAACCCTCTGGCTCCGGATTACAAATAGTGTGTGTTGTGCATGTTGTTTTCTTCCATTACAGGGCCCCAACCAGTTGCAATATTCCTGGCTAGCCCACCATTCTCCATCTGGGTACCCAGAATGTGTGACTGTTTTTGGACCCTGAAGTGCATGCATAACTGTTTGTTTGATAGAGCCTTTAAGCAAATGAACCTGATTACGCCCCTCCTGTGTTCAAGTCCCTTAAATAAATCAGATCTAACTCTTTTTTGCATTTACCCTGACTGTGGTTCCAGTTTGTGCAAGAGTACTGTACTGCTGTTATTTGCTGTGTATAATCTTGTTTTACAGGGGGTTCCCAGGGCCGAGCTACAGGAAAGCCCTGGTGGTAAGTGCAAACAGTGTGGGTACTTGTGTGGTGTATCAGGGGTATTGTGAAAGTGATTATTGTGTATTGTTCTGGCTGCTAGTAAGGAAAGGGGGTAGGGTTACAGTGTCCCAGAGGGCTGTGCCCAGGTTAGCTTGACCACTACTGACCCTGACCTCCAGGTGGAAGCACCCATTTCAGAACTCAGGCCCCTTAACCTGCTATTAGCCAAGCAGGCAAGGGTAGTAGCCCTTGGGATAGCGCCACCTAGGGGTAACATTTTGGAGGCTCACCACTGGGATTTTGTGCCTTCTAGTGGTCAAAAGTTATGAATTATTTTTAAAGATTAATGGCTACCCCAGTAGAAATGGCTGTACACCAGTTGGTGAGGTGGTGTTCTGGGCAGGAGATCAACCCCCAAAATGCTCTTCTTATACTGGATATTCCCCTGGGTACCAGTAAAGACACTATAGAAGGAGCACTCTCCAAAGTTGAATGTTTAAAAAACCCTGTGTTGGTGGGTCGACAGGCTGATTTGATCGCCCAAACTTTCATAGCCTTGGTACAGTGTAGTGACCTCATGGACAGCTCTAAAGTGACACAGACTATTGCCCCAGAAGGGGTTCCAGCAGCCTGGAGAGTAATAACAAAGGACAGTAAAGACCCCAGGGAGGATGAGCTCCCACCATTATCTGAGAATTTTGAGGAGAAATTTGCTAAGTTGTTGCTGGAGGAAGGGAAAACTGTAGAGGACTTTAAGAAACTATTCCTGCCACCTGGGAGTGTTCCTTCCCCAACACCCCCGCCCACTCCAGCACCTGTTATGGCCCCACCTTCTGTGCCCATGCCAATGCTGGCCCCCTATATCTGTACCTGTCATTAGTCATGACTGCTACCGAAGGCTGAGAATCTTCTCGTGCACCTCCCCACCCCTCAGGGGGAAGATGACTGGGAGGCATGGATAGACTATGTTGCCCCTCTAGTACTTGAACGGCAATGCTCAGAAGCAAAGAAATGAAAGAGGTTGAGTGAGAGCCTCCGAGGTCCTGCCCTGGCTACCATCTGTGCCAAGCGGGCCAATAACCCTGAAGAAACTGCACAGGACTATCTGGATGCATTGCAGAATGTGTATGGGAGCACGGATTCAGATGAGGATCTGTGGTGGAGAGTAAGAAACGCTCAGCAGTACCCAGGGGAGCCATTGTCTGTGTATGTACCTCGGCTTGAAAAGCTGCTACAAGAGTGCATCAGAAAGGGTAGTTTGCCGTCAAATGAATTAGATTGAACTAGGCTGGACCGGATCCTTAAGTCTGCTCCATTTTCAGAATTGTTACTGCTTCAGTTACGCCTTGCCACCTGACTGGAATCAACCCCCTCCTATGACGAGTTAATGAAAGAAATTCGAGGGGTTGAGCAAAGGTGACCCCATGGGGGAATTGCACCCATATCTGCTGCTGCTGCGCAAGTAACCAAGAGTGATCAGTCAAGTGAGGCTCGGGGCAAAAGTTGGCACTTAACAAGCATTCTGAGAATGCAAAGGCCTTCCCGCCCTGGGCCCAATATTGGAAAGATGAGCTACTAAAAGAAGTCCGAGATTTCAAGATGGGTGCCTCTTCAAGGTTTCCCCCATGGAACAAGATTCTGGTCCCTCTCAGGACGTGACTGCCATGGGGGTGGGGGTGCACCCTTAGGCATCCTCTACCAAAGGTAGCTCCCACGCTGAAGTTCAAGAATTGACTGCCACCCTAAAGGAACTGTTACGATACGTTGCACTGCTCTCACCGCTGCAAGCAGATATTGGACCCCAATCCCTTGTTACTGCCTCAGTCCCTCATGCAATGTTCTCTCCAAAGATGACCCAGGAGTCTTTCATTTGTCACAACAGTGGGAAGGATGGCCATATGAAGAGAGTGCCAGTCTCAGAAGGACTTAGAAAAGGTAGCAAACAGACTCCGAAAAGTAAATCAGTGGACGAGGAATGCCCGTAATGACTGCAGTGAGGGTTCAAGAAATACTAACTCAAATTTCTTTGTGACTAAATCATCTGTCCAGGCCTCTGCTACTGCCTCTCCAGACTGCTCCAGAATAGTGGGCCCTTCGATGGAAACTTCTGTGACTGTCAATGGTATCCATGCTCAGGCTGTGCTCGACAGGGGGTTGCAAGTGACCATTGTATTTCAGGAATAGTATGACATACACTTATCTGATGTGCCATTACAATCCCTGGAAGGCCTACATGTGTGGAGCCTGAGCGACAAGTCTTATCCCTACCTAGGGTATGTCCTCCTCTGGTTGTCTTTTCCTGCAACTGTAACTGGTGTAGAGGAGTGAGTAAGGACATTGGCCCTAGTGTGTCCCCCCACCGGACTGTATGATGGGTTCCCCCTGCTAATTGGGACAAATGCCCATATGTTTGGAAGACTGGCACAACTCTGTCATGAGAAATAAGGGTGACGGACTGGGAGGGCCCTGAGAATTCCGGCTCTGATCAAGAGGGCCTATGATTTGCAACAGAAACCAGAGGAAGTAGACCAAAATGAACTGGTGGGGATCGTGTGGAAGAAGGATCCTGATTCAATGGTACTGGCCCCTAACGCCCAGTGTACCATTCAAGGGGAGGTCTGCCTCCGGAAAGATGTCAAGAACAAAATACTGATGTTGGATGTGTCAGGTGATGGAAAATTGCCAGAAGGATTATTGGTCAAGCCCAGCATCTTGCCTGCTCATGCCCATGCCTATGCATGATGAGTGATGGTCCAGATTCACAATGCATCAGATCGGGAGATCCAGGTGAACAGAGGGTGCACTCTAGTTATGGCACACTGTGCAGACACTGCAGTATTGCCCAGCAACAAGCACTCTGGTGAGAAGGAGAGAGTGACCCCAGACTTGTTTGACTTTAGTGACTCCCCGTTGCCAGCTGAATGGAAGGCTAGAATTAGCAAGAGACTTGCCCAGAGAGACCAAGTGTTCTCATTGAAGGAATGGGTTGTGGGATGTGTCCAGGATGCGGAGCATCACATGTGCCTGCACGATGAATGGCCATTTCAAGAGAGACCCTGACACCTAGCCCCAGCAGACATAGATGATGTGAGAATACACCTGCAGGAAATGCTCACTGCTGGCATGATACAAGAATCCAGGAGCCCATACGCTTCTCCCATTGTGGTTGTGTGTAAGAAGAATGGGTCTGTAAGGAAGTGTGTTGATTATAAAACCCTGAACCGGCGGACCATCCCAGACCAATACACTATGCGTCGTATACAAGATGCCCTGGACTGCTTGAATGGGAGCAAATGGTTCTTGGTGTTGGATCTTCACAGCAGATACTGCCAGATCCCAATAGCCCTGGAAGACCATTAGAAAACAGCCTTCATCTGTCCATTGGGGTTCTATGCATTTCTGAGGATGCCACAGGGGATATCGAGCGCCCCGGCCACCTTTTAGTGACTGATGGACGTCTGGTCGTAGATATGAATTTGCTGGAATGCCTGGTGTACTTGGATGATGTCATTGTGTTTGGGAGCACATTAGAGGAGCATGAGAACCGACTGTTTAAAGTCCTAGCCCGACTGGAAGACTTTGGCCTCAAGCTGTCCATTGACAAGTGCCAGTTTTTCCAAACTTCCGTGAAGTATGTGGGGCACATAGTATCTACAAAAGGGATAGAGACTGATCCCAGTAAGGTTGAAGCACTGACTACTTGGACCCAGCCCCATAATCTGAAAGAACTACAACATTTCCTGGGGTTCTGTGGTTACTACCGCAGGTTCATAAAAGACTATTCCAAGGTGATTCACCCACTCTTGAACCTTACCCAGGGTTACCTCCTACCAATCGTAACATAAAACAAGCATTTGTCAATGCCAAATGTTAATTATGTTGGTCTGTTGAGCTCACTCAGTGGCCCCTGTCACTGGCTCAGTCTGTTTGTCCTGGTGCTGCAGGCTGCTCTTTTGTACTGGGCTGCTGCCTGCATTGGCACCTTGTTCTGCTGAGGAAGAAATCCGCAGCTGTCCTGACAGAGCTCCATTGAGGTGGCTCACTCCCCCTCTCTCACTCGCTCATTCTGTTTCTCCTGGCGCTGCAGGCTGCCCTTTTGTACTGGGCTCCTGCCTGTGTTGGTGGCTTTTTCTACCCACAAAGAAATCCACAGCTGTCCTGACAGAGCTCCGTTGAGGTCGCTCACTCCCCCGTCTCACTCACTCAGTCTGGTTCTCCTGGCGCTGCAGGCTGCCCTTTTGTACTGGGCTCCTGCCTCTGTTGGCACCTTTTTGCTGCCCACAAAGAAATCTGCAGCAGCCCCGACAAAGCTGTGTTGAGCTCGCTCACTCCCCTTCTCTCACTCGCACATTCTGTTCTGCCGGTGCAGCAGGCTGCCCTTTTCTACTGGGCTCCTGCCTGCATTGCTGCCTTCTTAAGCCCACAAAGAAATTTGCAGCAGTTACAATACAACTCTGTTGAGCTCACTCACTCTCTCATTCTGGTTTTCCTGCCACTGCAGGCTGCCATTTTGTACTGGGCCCCTGCATGCATTGCTGCCTTTTTCTGCCCACAAACAAATCTGCAGCAGTCCCAACAGAGCCCCGTTGAGTTCACTGACTCCCCTTCCCTCACTCACTTGTTCTGTGTCTCCTGGCACTGCAGGCTGCCCATTTGTACTGGGCTCCTGCCTGCATTGATGGCTTTTTCTGGCCAGAAAGAAATCTGAAGCAGTCCTGACACAGCTCCACTGAGCTCGCTCACTCCCCCTCTGTCACTCTCGCATTCCGTTTCTGCCAGCACTGCAAGCTGGCCTTTTGTACTGGGCTCCTGCCTGCCTTGCCGCATTTTCTGCCCTCAAAGAAATCTGCACCAGTTACACTAGAGCTCCATTGAGCTCGCTCACTACTGCTCTGTCACTTACTCATTCTGTTTCTCTTGGCGCCGCAGACTGTGCTTTTGTATGGGGCTCCTGGCTGCATTGGCATCTTTGTCTGTCCACAAAGAAATCCGCAGCTGTCCCAACAGAGCTCCGTTGAGGTCATTCAGTCTCCCTCTCTCATCGCTCATTCTGTTTAACCTGGCGCTGCAAGCTGCCCTTTTGTACGGGGCTCCTGCCTGCATTGGCGTCTTTTTCTGCCCATAAAGAAATCCCAGCAGTCCTGATACAGCTCCGTTGAGTTCAGTAAGTCCCCTTGTCTCACTCGCTCGTACTGTTTCTCCCACCGCTGCAGACTGGCCTTTTGTACTGGGCCCCTGCCTGTATTTACGCCTTTTTCTGCCCACAAAGAAATCTGCAGCAGTCCTGATAGTGCTTCAGTGAGTTCGCTCACTCCCCCTCACTCCCCCTCTCTCACTCGCTCTCTCGTTCTGTTTCTCCCAGTGCTGCATGCTGCCCTTTTGTACTGGGCTCTTGTGTTGGGGCCTTTGTCTGCCCACAAACAAATCCACAGCAGTCCCGACACAGCTCAGTTGAGCTCGGTCACTCCCCCCTCTCACTCGGTCGATCTTAATCTGTCCCAAACACTGATTTCCCTGAGTGACTGTGCTATTGTCCGGCAGGAGTGCAAAAACACATTTTAGCCAGGATGTAAAAAATGACAGCTGTAATGTTCATAAGAAGTTGTGAAAAAATGCCACTGTTGAAAATGTGACTTGACAGTATTACAAATTTGCGAAGTTACAAGGGTGCGTGGAACAGTTCAACGCATGCTTGTAACACAGTCATGTTATGGAGTTTCGTCACCAAATTTTCAACATAGGGATTTTAGGACCTCTGCTCATGAACAGTGCCACTGTCATTTTCTTAATCTGTCCTGAACACTGATTTCCCACAGTGACCACGTTATTCTGTGCCGAAACTGTGAAAACACATTTTGGTCAGGATGTGAAAAATGACAGCGGTAATGCTGATGAGGAGGTGTGAAAAAATGCCACTGTTGAAAATCTGGTGTGACAATATTACAAATCTGCGAAGTTACAAAGGTGCGTGGAAAGTGCACAATGCACACTTGTAACACTGTCAATTGATGGGCTATCATCACCAAATTTTCAACATAGGCATTTTAGGACCTCTGCTCATGAACAGTATCATTGTCATTTTCTTAATCTGTCCCGAACAGTGATTTCCCACAGCGACCACTCTATTCTGTGCTTGAAGTGCGAAAACACATTTCAGCCAGGATGGGAAAAATGACAGCTGTACTGTTTATAACTAGGTCTGGGAAAATGGCAATGTTGAAAATCTGCAGTGAAAATATTATAAATTAGCAAAGTTACGGTGCGTGCCAACTGCATGCATGCCTTTCGTAACACAGTCATTATGGAGTATTGTTGCAGATTTTCAACACAGGCATTTTAGGACCTCTACTCATGAACAGTGTCTCTGTCATTTTCTTAATCTGTCCTGAACACTGATTTCCCACAGCGACCACGCTATTCTGTGCCGGAAGGCAAAAACACATTTCGGCCAGGATGTGAACAATGACAGCTATACTACTCACAAGGAGGTATAACAAAATGCCAATGTTGAAAATCTGGAGTGAAAATATTGCAAATACGTGAAGTTACGCGCGTGCATAGCAACTACGCAATGCACACTAAAGTCATTTTTTGGATTTTTTCCACCAAATTTGCCACATAGGCTTTTTGAGAGCCCACTTCATGAACACTGGCACTATCGTTTCATTAATTGGCCCCAAGGGGTGATTCCGCGCAGTGACCTCGAAACCACCTTTCGGGGCTGAGTAACGCCATGACAGTTCAAGAATTTATGAGGAAGGGTCCCAAAAACCCCATGTTGAAACTTTGGTGAACAAATTCCCAAAAATGCCCGTGATATGCACTAAAGTTGAAAAACCCTATTTATTACATTATACAGCTTACCGGCATTTCCTCAGTTTGTGGTCAGCTTTGAAGAGTGCAGATGTGTTCTTGGTCCATCAAGATCTGTCACACGAGCTCCGGAGGTAAGTATGGGGTGAGGGGTGTGTGTGTGAGGCAGGAGTGCGCAGTGGGTGGGTGCGGGTTGTGGAGGGGGCAGAGAAACTACGAGGGACCGCTTCCTTTTTTCAGGTAGAAAAACAAAAAGTTGGGGACTGCTTTTACTTTACAGGGCATGTGGCACACTGGGTGGGCTCCAGCCGCAACCGGAGTCTTGCTTTGGGGGCAGCTTGTAGCCGATGGGGATTGGGTACCCCGCCGGCAAACAACAAAAAGGCTATATGGCACACTGGTGTGGGCTCCCAGCGTGCCACTGGAGTCTTGCTTTTGGGGCAGCTGTAGCCGATGGGGATTGGGCACCCCGTCGGCAATAACAAAGGGTGGGATTCATTTCGCTGACGGGACTGGGCACCCCATCAGCAAACAACAAAGGGAGGGGAATCTTTTCTGCCGAGGGATTGGGCACCTGCCGGCACACAATAAAACCGGGGGGTTATTATGCCGACAGGGAGTGGGCTCTCCGCCGGCAAATAAACATGGTGGGGGGTAATATTGTTTAGAACACGGCGGCAACCTGCGCCGTGTTCACAAATAATATCAGGGTTTTATCCCCCCCTGCAATGACGGGTCACTCCCTCATTGCAGCGGATGGCTGACACTGCAATGACAAGGTGGCCCCTGATTGCAGCGGCTACTTTTTTAGAAGGCTGTGGCACACTGGCTGAAATAGTGTCAGCAGCAGCGTGCCATGGCATTGGGGGATGGGGGACAAGCCTTTGCAGGCTGTGGGGGCATTGGGCACAACAGTGCCACGCCTCCACAACCTGCTTGTGGAGAAAGCTGACGCAACATGTTTCTTGCACATGCGTGCAATCAACATAAAAAGGGTCCATTAAAGAACCAGAAAAAGTATACTTCCACCCAGGTGAACTCTTTGGGTCCTGCTGGATGCCCGACTGTGAAGCAGCCTTCCATGAGATCATATACCAGCTCACCCACGCCCCCATCCTCACCTATATTGACCCCACCAAACCCTATGTGCTGCATATGGATGCTAGTCTGCAGGATCTAGGAGCAGTGCTGTATCATGACCATGAGGATGGCCAGTAGGAGCTTGACCCCGTCCGAACGAAACTACCCTGTACACAAGTTGGAGTTCCTTGCGCTAAAATGGGCCATCATTGACCAGTTTCATGAATACCTCTATGGGGCAAAGATATTGGTGAAGACTGACAATAACCCGTTGACCTATGTACAGACTTCAGCTAAGTTAGATGCCACTGGGCTCCGGTGGTTTTCTGCATTATCAACCTATGATTATGCTGTCGAATACAAACCGGGCCTGAACGATATTGATGCTGACGCCCTATCACAAAGGCCCACTTCCAAGAGTGATTGGGTCAGGGTGTCTGAACCTGACATTTGAGCATTGTGCCAAAAGTTTGATAGAGACGAATAGATGTCTGCGGACCCAGTGGACTGTTTAGTAGATTGCTTGGGCCCTTCTGACACCTGCATACCAGCTGCTTATTGCCACTTCTGTGCTCTAGATATTAGTGCACTACCTCAATTTGACAATGACAGCATTCAGTGGGCTCAATCCCGAGATCCTGTGATTCAGCCAGCACTTGATGCCCTGTGTGCAGGGAAAGATGTGTCTAAGTTATGTTCCACTGGCTTGCGAACTGCTTTATTGTTTAAAGACGGACCCAGATTGAAGTTGCTCAATCAGTTGTTGTATAGTGAGACAGTAGATCATAGTGGCAAAGTAGACAAGCAACAATTGGTTCTGCCCATGGCCTTTAAAGATTTGGTACTGAGGTCCCTCCGCAATCACATGGGGCACCTCAGTATTGACAGAACCCTTGATCTGGTATGATCTCGCTTCTACTGGCCCAAAATGGGGGTCGATGTTGAGCACCATGTAAAGACTTGTAGTTGCTGCCTGCAAAGAAAAGCCCTGCCTCAGAGGGCTGCCCCCTTGTTAATATTACTACCAGTGCCCCCATGGAACTAGTCTGCATAGACTTCTTGTGTTTATAACCTGATCAGCAAAACATTGGCAAAGTGTTAGTGGTTACGGATCATTTCACATGGTATGCACAAGCTTTTCCCACCAAAGATCAAAAGGCATCTACCGTGGCCAAGGTGCTAGTGGAAAATTTCTTCATTCACTGTGGTACCCCCCACCAGATTCATTCTGATCAAGGCAGAGACTTTGAGAGTTGGCTAATCATAGAAATGCTCTCTCTATGGGGGGTGCGATAGTCAAGAACCACTCCTTATCACCCGCAGGGGGACCCTCAACCAGAACACTTTAACTGCACCCTGATAGACATGCTAGGCACCCTCCACCCAAAAGAAAAGCATAAATGGAGCCAGCTGATTAGCACCTTGGTATAAGCGTACAATTGCACGAAAAATTATGCTACCGGGTTCTCTCCCTACCACCTCATGTTTGGGTGAGAGGCCCGGCTGCCTGTTGATGTCTGTTTTGGGTCTCTCCAGATGGGGTCTGAGCTGAAAACTACTTGTAATATGTACAAAAACTGAAAGCTCCATTGAACCATGCCTATCAACTGGCCCAGACAATGGCCACCAAGAGGAATCTAGCCAACAAAGAGAGGCATGAAAAAACAGTAAAGGCTCAAGAGCTTCGACCTGGAGACGTGTGTTGTTACGCAATTTGGGACTGCATGGTCAACACAAAATTGCTAATTGATGGCACCATCTTCCCCATGTAGTAGTTGGAAAGTTGGATGATTTACCTGTGTACAAGGTGCGCCCAAAGAACAACTCCAAAGCTGTCAAGCCCGTGCACCATAACCACTTGCTACCTATCGGCCAAGTCATGATTGAGGCTGAACCCCCAGAAACTGAGCCCCCTGCACCAGTGACTCATGCTGCTGCAAGAAAGAGACAGAGTCAACCTACCCCAGTGGTCACAGATTTAAGGTTTCCTTCACAGCAGGCCCAGAATGATAGTGACTGTCAGTCCACTTCTGATGAAAGTGAATACTACCATGCCTATTAACCCTCTTATGAAATGAGTCAGCTGTTTCGAGGTAACCCACTGATAAATTGTAGGGATGAAGCTGGGCCTTCTGGACTGCCTAACCCCCCAGCTTTGTTCTTGGAGCCAATGCTCCCGGAAAGTGAAGTGCAAAGTATCACGTCTGAAGATGTTGAGTCTCTGTGTATTGTGGAACTGTATGATTTGCCTGAGGGAGGGGCTGAGAGTATAACTTTTTCTGGTGACATGCCAGAACTTGAAGAATAATATGAAAGTGCTGACTACCCCCCTTCAGTGCCTCAAAGCTTGATTGTGCCTGAGCCTTCCCAAAATGAGTCAAGTGTTGTAGACACAGAGCCTGCAGAGCAAGGAGCTGATAGTGCCCCAAATTTGGACGTTCCCACCCAGGCAGAGGCAACCCTCACAAGTGACAAGAGTCCCCAGACCAGTGCTGAGAGTACAAAGACTGTAGTTGTCCCCCTCAGAAAGACTGGCTGAGCTGTCAAGCCAGTAGTACGCCTCAGTTATGATTCTCCCTGGAGGCCAGAGGATTTGCCTGTCAATGTGGTGCACAAAGGTGTTTATGTCTCGCCAAGCTCACTGCCCAAATTCAGCTTGACAGCTAATTCCAGGTTACCTGTCTTTCCCTCTCACCATGGTGCCCCTGCCCCCTATAAACCCAAGTTAGCTGATAGGGAAGGGCCCCTCTTGCATTGTTTAAGGTACAAGAAGTTATTACCTGATTCAGTATAGTAATGTTCAATTTACCTGTGTGAAATATGCACAGTGTGTTGTCAGAATGTATATAGTATCATGAAGAGTAATGAATATGTGTAGTAAAGTAAAAAGTTTATGTTAACTGATGCATGATGGTACAGACTTGATGCAGACGCCAAGTTTTCTCCATGCAGGGAAGGATGTAACCCCCCTACAAATGGGGGTTCCTGAAAAGTCTTCCTCGAGCTTGCCTAAATGCTCACTGCAAGGCTGGTGTCCTGCGTTTTAGCAGTTTAAATGTGATTACCAGAGAGTGCCTGTATAGCCTCTGTGTACTGTCTCTTTAAGAGCTGCCTGGATTGCAGTCATAAGTAATCTGAGAGGGAGCTCTGTTCAAAGATGTAACTATTTGCTGAAAATCATTTAGAGTGATAATGATAATGGGATTTGTCTAACCTGTCTTCTTTGCAGCAAGGACTGTTCTGTGTATCTCCACTATCTTGGTCCTGGACTGCGAATTGTTCCAATCACTTCTGGTGGGACCTAAAATGGAGCCGGACTACAGGAGCTGTCTGGAGTCAAAATCTGTAGAAATTGTAGTTTTGGGCATTTGGCACCTTTCTGCACCTGAAGGGGGAGCTCCTGTTGTGACTGACAGATGAATCAGCCAACCGAACCTTTTGGATCTTGGGGAAATTCACAGGCTTGGTGGAGTTTGAGTCAGATCTAAGTTGGGAGCTGAAAAAGCAACATACTTGAGACAGTCAAGCAGCTGTCTGAGTAGTTTCGCTTGGGAGAACTATGGAAAGGCCTGAGTTGTGGCCTGCATGTCTGCCTGTTGCCCTTGAGAGGGAGAGAAGAGAATTATTTCGGACTAAATCCAAGTTTGTGAGAACGAAGTAAGCCACTGATTTTTTACCAGTCTCATACCTGAAGAAGACCGAAGATTTTGCTGAATGCGATTGGCCTTTCAGGATTTCCAGCTGCTTTTGAATCCCCGGTTTGTGCAGAGACTTTGTGAAAGTGACCAGAGAGCGGTTTGCCTGGTACAGTAGAATTTCCTTACATATAAATGTGCTGTGTATTGAAAGTGGGTCGTGATTTGGTTCCCCACTGTGTGAGTTGTGTTCTGCTTGCTGGTACTGTAGAATCCTTTACATGTAAATGTGCTGTATATTGAAAGTGGGCTGTGACTGGTTCCCCACTGTGTGAACTGTGTTCTGCTTGCTGGAAGCTTTATCCAGCCTAATCGGACTGAATCCACGTTCATCTCCATTCGGCCTGGGCCATGCCATGCTGGCCCTGCCAGACTACCCCACTGCACAGAGAAAGTCACCGACGACAGACCTGCCTGAGGATCAGGCCCCTGCTCCACGCTTGAACAGGAATGACGCCTCGGCGAATCGTGTGGGTCCTGCTTCTCCTGGCACTCCAGACTAACCACCTGCTGTCTTGATTTTCATCCAGCCTGTGTCCACCTTGGGTATCATGAGTAATCATCAGGGTAGCTCCCTGCAACAACAGCCTAATCTAAAAGTGTGTCATCTGATTGTCTTATTGTTTTCTTTTCACGAACTGAGCCCTCCAGCTCCGGATTACAAAAAGTGTGTGTTGTGCATGTTGTTTTCTTCCGTCACAGGGCCCCAACCAGCTGCAACATTCCTGGCTAGCCCACCATTCTCCATCTGGGTACCCAGAATGTGTGACTGTTTTTGGACCCTGAAGTGAATGCATAACTGTTTGATTGATAGAGCCTTTTAAGCAAATGAACCTGATTACGCCCCTCCCATGTTCAAGTCCCTTAAATAAATCAGATCTAACGCTTTTTTGCATTTACCCTGACTGTGATTCCAGTTTGTGCAAGAGTACTGTACTGCTGCTATTTGCTGTGTATAACCTTGTTTTACAGGGGGTTCCCAGGGCCGAGCTACAGGAAAGCCCTGGTGGTAAGTGCAAACAGTGTGGGTACTTGTGTGGTGTATCAGGGGTATTGTGAAAGTGATTATTGTGTATTGTTCTGGCTGGTAGTAAGGAAAGGGGTTGGGGTGACAGTGTCCCAGAGGGCTGTGCCCAGGTTAGCTTGACCACTACCAACCCTGACCTCCGGGTGGAGGCACCCGTTTCAGGACTCAGGCCCCTTAACCTGCTACTAGCCAAGCAGGCAGGGGTAGTAGCCCTTGGGATAGCGCCACCTGGGGTAACATGAGATTGGTGGCAGGTGGGTACCACTAGACTATCAGGATCTGTTTTGTTATAACATCAGGGATCTGACTAGGTTTCAGTAAGGCCTCCGACACATTTCCACCTAGGAGACTTGTAAACAAGCTGGGCAGCCTAGGTGAGGGTCCAAAGGTGGCAAACTGGGTAAAGAATTGGTTAGGGATGGGAGACGGGGGTGGGGGTGGGTGGTAAACAGAGTTCACTCTGAAGAAGGGAGGGTGACCAGCAGGGTGCCACAGGGATCCGTACTGGGACCAGTTCTCTTTAATGTCTTTATTAGTGACATTGCAGAGAGTCTAGAAGGGAAGATATCCCTTTCTGCTGATGACACTAAAATCTACAATAGGGTAGATACTCCGGGTGTGAGTGTAAAAAATGGTTAGAGAGCTAAGAAAGTTAGAGGAGTGGTCAAGGGTGTGGCAGATAAGTTTTGATGCAAAGACATGCAAAATATGCACTTGGGGCACAGAAACCTACAGGTGGGGTGTGTTTCATATTAACGACCACCAAACAGATAAGAGACCTGGGGGTAATCATATCTGATGACCTAAAGATGGCCAGACAGTGTGACAAAGCAGTGGGGTGCGATAGTGGGATGCTAGGGTGCATAGGAAGGGGCATCACCAGCAGAAAGAGAGAGGTGGTGTTACCGCTGTATAGATCACTGGAGAGATCAATCAAAATCCATACCTGGCAAAAAGTTGTTATGCTGTAGTAGAAACATCATCACTGCTGTTATGTTGCACTAGGTACATAGCTACTGCAGCATAACAACTTAGAACCATGTATTGAGCTCTGATAAGTTTTGCCGCTTTCTTAAGTTTCAGCTAGCAGTATAGTGTGACAGTTATCAGAGCGGCCATTTCAAAAGTGACTACTGTTAAAAAAAAAAGGTATGTTGGTTGCTGTTTTCTCACGAGCGCTTTCAGAGCTCTTCAGAGTTTCAGAGAACCACGCTTTTAAACCCCTGTGTACTAGCTAATGTCCTGTGACCTTTTGCTCAGAATCTCTTTTTTTTCCTTGCAGGTCATGCTGTGGTTTTTGTGAGGTCACATGTAAATGTACTGATGTGACATTTATGATTTATCCTTGATAAGGACTCTAGTTTCTTGATTTTTACCAGATGGACTACTCGCATAATGCTAAATAAGTGCAGGTTAAATGTTTTTCTTCTATTGTATAAGTTTTGTACTCCGACTGCCTCTTGTCGCCCAACAGCTGTTCCCTAATGTCGAAAACTTGCTGTACGCAAATTCAAAACTACCAGTTTCTGACTCTGCAAATTTTGTAATATTTGTGAAATGCACAGTAGATAGTAGACCATACACTATAAAAAAATATTTTTATAGTTCTACTATCTATGAACAAGTTTGAAAACTCTTCTCGACATTGTCATGGTGACGGAACCTCGCAAGCTTCGCTCTAGAGGTTCCAGACATTGCCATAACAACCTCTCAAAGAGTCTACAAACTTGTTATATGAACATACAAAATTTGCCAGCAGATAAAGGCCTAGAGATCTATCAAGTCTGCTTGAATGTGCAGCTAGCACCCCTTATTCTGCAGCTGCCCTTCCCTTCCACCCTTCCCCTTCATTAACCCCCCCCTTGTCCTGCCCCATCCTCATTTGAAGCAGTCCACTGTTCTACTGCATACCACTTCAGCAGGTAACGCATTCCACCCATCCACCACCCTCTCTGCAAAAAAGTGTCTCCTCATCTCCTCCTGAACCTTCCTCTCCAGTCTCATATCATGGCCCTGTGGCCTCCCTCCTTACTTTGAACAGCCCTCTGTACCCGTCTTGTTTATTCCTTTCATGTATTTAAAGGTTTCAATCATGTCACCCCATCTCTCCTCTCCTCCAGTGAGTACATGTTCGACTCCTTCAACCTCCTCTCGTATGATAAGTCCCCAGCCCCTTGATCATCTTTTGTCGCTCTGCGCCACCCCCTCCAGTAACTTAATGTCCCTCTTCAGATACGGACGCCAGTACTGCACACAGTACTCCAGGTGTGGTCTAACTAATGACCTATACAGTGGCAGAATCACCTCCTCCCTCCTCGAGGATATATCCCTTGCAATACAACCCAGCATTTTGTTGCCTTTGCAGCTGCCTTCCTACATTGTGCCGAGTTGTTCATTGACCCTGTAATGAGCACACCCAGATCTTTCTCCTCCTCTGTCTGGGCTAGCTGCACTCCCCCTAGCTGGTAACTCCTCCTTGGCTTCTTCATCCCAAAATGCAGCACCTTGCACTTTTTGGCATTAAAGCCCAGTTGCCAGGTGTCTGACCAGGTTTCAAGCTTTGCCAGATCATCCTGCAACCCCTGCCATCCCCCTAGGTCATCCACCACCGCGCCTACCTTGGTATCATCAGCAAACAGACTGATCTTGCTCTTGATGTCCCATGATATGTCTGCAATGAATATCCCAAACAACACTGGTCCCAACACCGAGCCCTGTGGAACACCGCTCGTCACTGCCCTTGGATGTGAGAGCTCCCCACCCACCACCACCCTCTGTTGCCTTCCCTGCAGCCAGTTCCCTACCCATCTCACCAGCTTTGCACCCTCCCCTGTGCCTCCTAACTTCCTTCCCAGCCTTCCATGTGGCACTGAGTCGAATGCCTTACTGAAGTCCAGATACAGGACATCCACTGCATGGCCCCTGTCCAGTTGCCTAGTTACCCAGTCATAGAACTCAACCAGGTTGGTTTGGCAGGATCTGTCACATATGAAGCCATGCTGTCTGCTGTCCTGTAGTCCTTTGGCCTCTAGGAGGGCCACCAGCCTCCTTCAGGATAGTCTCCATTAGCTACCCACGATGGATGTGAGGCTCACTGGTCTGTAGTTTTCCGTTCATCCTGGGGCCACTCTTGTGGAGGGGCACCACATGAGCCATCCTCCAGTCCTGAGGTACACACCCAATGTAGTGAGGCATTATATAGGTCTGCCAAAGGTCCTGCAAGGACCTCTGCCAGGTCCTTCAGTACCCTGGGGTGGATGCCATCTGGGCCTGGCGCCTTGTCCACCCTCAGTGCCTTCAAACCCTCTCAAACTATATATATATATATATATATATATATATACCTGTATATATATATATATATATATCAAACTCTATAGATAGAGAACTATACATTATCCTCTATCTTGGTGCTTGGGAATTAAAAATTAAAAAGTTAAAAAATCTATCCTCCCCAGCTGGCCAGAGCTAGTCCCTTTGTCACCGCTACCCTCTGCAGACATTTGTTTTCCTGTCCCCCTTCCTCATTCAACCATAAACATAAACAAGCATTTGTCAATGCTGAATGTTTGTTTGCTGGTATTAGCATTGGAAATGCAGGAGTTTGACAGATGCAGAGTAGGAATGGCAGTGAAGTATTGAACATAACGGCAACCCCACCTCCACCTTGAAGAGACGGACAGGCATTGGGGCATGCGTTTGGGTTGTCGCCCATAAAGTTCATGCCATTTAACCTCACCCTATCCTGCAGACACTGACAAGTATTGAGGTGTGCCTTGGGGTGCTCGGCTTTACAGTCACCCCACTCCATAAGGACATACACTGAAATGGGTGCAATATAGAATGGGGTGAATTGCGGTGCCAAAGAGTCCAAGGCACAACTCGATGCCTGTCAGTGGCTGCAGGTTGGGGTTGGAATGGCATGAGCATTACAGTTGGCAACCCAAAGGCATGCCCCTGATGCCTGTCAGTCTGTATAGGGTGGGACGTTATGGTTAGAAACTGTAACGCCCCGGGCATGTGTTGGTATTTGCAGCACAAATTTTCAACATGGGCATTTTATGACCCCACCTCATGAAAGCATTTGGGACCTCTTCTCATGAACAGTGGCAGTGTGATTTTGTAAATGTGTCCCGAAATTTGAGTTTCCACAGCGATCGTGCGACTGTGCACCAGATGTATGAAAACACAGATTGGGCACGATGTGAAGAGTGACAGCTGTACCATTCCTAGGGAGGTGTGAAGAGATGGCAATGTTTAAAATCTAGTGAAAGCATTAAAAATGCTCAAACTTCCGAGCGTACGTGGAAACTGCGCAACGTATGCGTGTAGCACAGTCATTTAGTGGAATTATTTCACCAAATTTTCAACATAGGCATTTTGTGACCTCTGCTCATGAACATTGCCAACTATGATTTTCTTAATCTGTCCTGAACATTGATTTCCCACAGAAACCGCGGCATTCTGTGCCTTATGTGTAAACACATATTTTGGGTAGGATGTGAAAAATGACAGCTGTACTGTTCATAAGGAGGTCTGAAAAAATGTCAGTGTTGAAAATCTGGAGTGAAAATACTACAAATTTCCAAAGTTACGAGGGTGCGTGGAAACTGCGTCACGCACGCTTGTAATGCAGTCATTTTATGGACATTTGTCACCATATTTTCAACATAGGCATTTTAGGACCTCTGCTCATGAGCAGTGTGATTTTACATATGAACATACATATGAACATACAAATCTGCCAGCAGAACACATCAATCGGTCTATGTAAGTCTGCCTGAGTGTGCAGCTAGCACCCAAGATTGCAGCTGCCCCAGCCTTCTCCCCCTCAGTTCCTCCCCTGCTTGTCCCAACCCCTGCCCCCCCAACTCTTCCTCTTGCTTTATCCCATTCCTCCTTAAAGCTATTGGACTGTCTACATGCTACCACCCTCTGGCAGTGTATTCCAACTGGACACCACCTCTCAGAGAAGTAGTGCCTCCTCATTTACCTCTTGAAACGTCCCCTTTCAACCTTAGTCTGTGCCCCTCATCTCTCTTCCACTCCTCAGTTTAAATACCCCCTCAGTGCTAGGTTTATTTACCCCCTCAGGTATTTAAACGCTTCAATCATATCCCCCCATCCCTTCTCTCCTCCAGTGTGCACATGTTCAGCTCCTTCAGCCTATTTTCCTATTCCTTTTCTTCCATCCCCTTTAACATTTTTGTTGCCCTCCTTTGCACCCCTCCAGTAACTTTATATCTCTCCTCAGATATGGCTTCCAGTATTGCACATAGTACTCTAGGTGCGGTCTGACCAATGATCTGTAGAGAGGTAGGATCACATCCCTGTGTCTGGATGAGAACCCCCTTGCGGTGCACCCCAGCATCCTGTTTTCCTTCGCTGCTGCTCTAGTGCAGCGGGCTGAGTTGTTCATGCTCCCAGTTACCAGCACCCCTAGGTCCTTCTCCTGCTCTCTGATCCTCAACCAATAGTCCCTCTTCTGGTTCTTAGCCCTGAACTCCATCAGCTTACACTTCTTTGCATTGAATCCTAGCTGCCACTCTACCGACCATGTCTCTAGTTTTGTTAGGTTCCCCTGCAGTTTTTCCTATCCATCCTCTTCGTCCACCACTGCCCCCAGTGTGGTATAATGTGCGAACAGACTAACCCTGCTCCCCATTCCATGTGCTATATCGGAGATAAAGAGCACAAATAGCACCGGGCACAGCACTGACCCCTGTGGCACTCTGCTTGTCTCTGCTCTGGGTGCCGAGAGCTCCCACCACCACCACCACCCTCTACACCCTCCCCTGTAACCAGTTCTCTATCCATTTAGTCAGCTTTTATCCCACCTCCACTGCCATCAGCTTCCCCCCCAGTCTCCCATGAGGCACTGTATCAAAGGCCTTAGTGAAGTCCATGTACAGGACATGTACCACATGGCCCCTGTCCAACTCCCTTGTCACCCAGTCACAATATTGTATTAGGTTGGTTTGACAAGACCTCCCTGAGACGAACCCGTGTTGCCGCCCATCTTGGAGGCCATTACTGTCTAGAAATGCCACCAGCCTCTCCTTCAGTATCGCCTCCATAAACTTACCCACTATGGATGTGAGACTTACCGGCTGATAATTTCCTGGCTCCTCCCTAGGCCCACTATTGTGTATGGGCACCACATGGGCCACCCTTAAGTCCTGGGGCACACGCCCCATTTCCAGGGAGGTGTTGAACAAATGTGCCAGTGGCTCAGCCAACAGCTCCGCTATCTCCCTCAGCACCCTGGGGTAGATGCCATGGGGACTTGATGCCTTGTCCACCCTCACTGCCCTCAGCCCCTCTAGCACCCTACTTCCTGTGATCACTTTGTCTGTCACCTCCTCCTCCTCCTCCCCCCTTTGCCCACCCCCCAGCCCATTCTGATGGTGGGCCATCCCTCTCTTTAGTGAAAATGGAGCAGAAGTACTCATTTAGAATTTCCACTTGCTTCTTCCCCTTTTCCACCCAATCCCCTCCCTGCTTTAACCTCACAATATGTTCCGTGCACTTCCTCGTTTCCCTGACATACCTAAAAAAGTCCTTTTCCCCTCCCTTTGTGCCCTGTGCGGAACTTAATTGCCTGGAGGTCTTTGTTTTTTCACCCTCCTGGCAACCTCCCTTGACCAACTCCCAAAAGCCTTCTTATCCTCTCCCTTCCCTGTTCTCCTGTACTTCCGGTATGCAGCCATCTTTGCCCTCACCCCTTGCAGCACTTCCTTGTTCAGCCAGCATGGTTTTTGGCCTCGGCTCTTCTTACTCCTGGCCCTGGTGCAGGCTACTGTGGCCTCTGTTAGATCAGTCCTCATAACTTCCCACTTTGGTTCTGCATCCATCCCCGGCCTTATATCCTGGAGTCTCCCTTGCAGTATTGCTCCCACCCCCCAAAGTCCACCCTAATAAAGTCCACCATCTTAGTGCCCATGCCTCCTGTCTCCTTGCCCAGCGTGACAATGAGCCACATTGTTTGGTGGTCGCTACCTGCTAGTGGGTCCTCCACCCTCATTGCCTCCCCATTTGCCAGTACTAGGTCCAGAATGCTCCCAAGCCTTGTAGGCTCACTTACCAATTGCGTCAGAAGGCCGTCCTGGAATGCATCAAGGAATCAAGGAGCACCTGCTCCCTGGTACTGCTAGTAGCTGGGGTGCTCCAATCAACCAGTGGGAGGTTAAAATCCCCCCTTATCACCACGATCCCACTTCTACACACACTCCTTATCTGCTCTGCCAACTCCCCATCCAGTTCCCTGGATTAAGCAGGTGGTCTGTGCACCACTCCCAGCTTCAGCTTTCTGCCCTTAGAGTCCAGGAGATGCACCCAAAGCACCTCTGTCCACTCCTCTTCTCCCTCGTCCCTTATGCATTTAATCCCTTCCCTCACATAGAGTGCAGCCCCCCACTTCTGGCCCCCCCGGTCCCTGCTGTATATCCTGTATCCCGGGATTGCCAGGCCCCAGTCACGGTACTCTGTGGCCCAAGTCTCTGTCACTGCAGCAATGTCCACCTTCCCCTCTGAAAGGAATGCCTGAAGCTCTGCAATTTTGTTCCCCAGGCTTCTTGCATTGAGAGAGACCACCTTCCACCCGCACCCCTCCTTTTCCTCGCTCTTCTCCTCCTTGGCCTGTGTCCCTCCTCCCGGTAGTCTGCACCCTTTCTCCTCCTTAATTCTTACTGGGTGGTGGTGGTGCCTTCTGTATTACACTCAGACCACTTTGGCTGCCCCCTCCCAGGGTTACTACGCCTCTGCCTTTACCTATATCTAGGGGGGTGAGCTCATTAGGCTCCCCCTGTCTGGACCTTTCTACTAACCTCAGTCTTTTGCCCTCCCCCACTAGTTTAAATTCACCTTAGTAGAGATATACCCCTCTAATCCTGCCTTTAGTAGTCCCCTCCCCTTCCTGCTCAAATGCACCCTGTCCCCTGCGTACAAGTCACTATTTCCCCAGACCCTACCCCAGTTAGTCACTAACTCATACTTTTTGGTGTGGCACCAATCCCTCAGCCACTCTTTGAACTCCTCAATCCTACTCTTCCTTCCCATGCTTGCACATGGTACCGGGAGTACCTCCAAGAATGCCACCGACTCCCCCACCCCCTCACACTGCCTGGCCAACTACTCGAACTTTCCCCTCAGTATTTCCACAGTCTCCCCCGCCAAGTCGTTTGTACCCACATGCAACAGTAAATGAGGTTTCTTCCTCCCCCTTGCTGCACACTTGAGCAGTGCCTGCCCTGCCCCTCCTGCAGTCAACCTGGGGATAGCTTCAACCCAAATGTGGCTGTGCCTCCCCTTCTGCCCCATCTCACCCCTTTCAGTATAGAATACCCTAGGACAGAGTACCCCCGTCCCTAGCCCCTTTCCACCACTTCAGTATTTGTTCTTCCCTGCCCCTTACCCCTGCCAGCTGCACTCTCTTTGACTTCTGTATCTGTTCCCCCTACTTCCGCCTCACCCCTTTTCTCTGCCTTATTCTTCCCATCCCCCTTGAACCCCTTCCCAGCCTGACTACTTCTTACTGGGCTTCCCATGTCGACCTCCCCTCCTCCTCTGCTGATTTCCAACCCCTCTCCTATCCCTGCTGTTGTCGATTTAGAGACCCCATTCCCTTTTACCCTGATAGTGATGCCCCTCCCATCATTCCCCCTTCCCGTAGCCTTCTCTCCTCCAGTCACCACCCCCTTCATACTTACTAGCCACCCTTCTACCTTTTTGTCCTCACTATCTCTTCCCCTAGCTGTTGCCATCCCTCTCATGCTCCGCTTGTCCTCCCCCACTTCAGTATGTTCCTGCTTCCCCTCTCTCTCCCATAGCAGAGGCTCACATCTATTCCTAGTCGATACCCCTCCTACACCTCTTCCCCCTATCAGTCCCCCCACTACTTGTTCCCATCCATGCCATCCTGGTCCCATCACTGGTCCTTCCCTACCCGCAGCCATCTGCTCTCTCCCCTGGTACTCCTTGTGGTCTCTTCCTCCCCCAACAGGAGGGCCCCCCCGCCTCGGGCACCCCCTCCCTTCTCCTCTCTTTTCTGCCAGTGCCTCTGACACTGGGGTCAGTTTCAGTCCCTAGTTGTTCTTCCTCCGTCCCCCCTTGCCATCCCCTATACTCCCCCAGCCAGGTAGCCTACCATACTTATCTCCCCTGCCACTTAGACTCCTCCCTAACCTCCACAGTGCCTCCCTCAAACTAGTCAGTCATCTACAGACCATACACTCCCCATCCTCCAAGTCCAGTCCAGGATCTTGGCAGACCCACACCCTGTACACCCCACCACCCTTCCAAAGATGCCCGCCCTATTGACATGTGGCATCTGCCCCATTTTGGCTCCCATCTTATGTTACGGGCTCTTACTCCCAGGTTCTGTACTCACTACAACTGATAGGCCCCTATTTACTCAAATTCCTATCCCCCCCATGCTAGTCCCCCAACTGGCCCTTGCTGATCGAGGTAATTCAGTCTCAAATCTCTTCCGTTAGATACTGTATTACTATAGCAATCCTAAAGCCTCCTTGTCCATTTTTCACCTCTCAGCTACCATACTTTTTGTTCTCAGCTCTTATATAGTTTCACTTAGCCCAGTTAGAAATCCTATTGGGAGGCAATATAGCGCAGTGGTTTAAGGCTCTGAGCTGCAAATCTGGTGACATTCAGCAGACCAGACCTGGGTTTGAATCCCACAGCTTCCACTTGCATACTGTCTGACCCTGAGCAAGTCACTTAACTTCCCTGCGCTCCCAGGCCGCTCCTGTAAAAAAGCTTTCAACTTAGTGTGCTACTCCTGGTTAAACAACTAAATAAATGAAAAAATATTGCACTCCAAGTATTACTCAGCTCAGAGAAATAAACAGATCAACTAAATCTGTATTATTACAGCAATTCTCAAAGTATCCAATCATTGCTTTGTCTCCACCCCAGAGACCCTGTTGTAATATAGGACCACAGAAAACATTGGTCGGGAGGGTGGGCAACTCTAAAGTCCTGGCAGAGCTCTGTTGAGCTTGCTCACTCCCTCTCTCTCACTTGCTCGTCCTATTTCTCCCAGCTTTGCAGGCTGTCCATTTGTACTGGGCTCCTGCGATGGCGCCTTTTTCTGCCCACAAAGAAGAAGTTCACAGCTGTCCCGACAGACCTCTGTTGAGCTTTCTCACGTCCCCTCTCTCACTCACTCCTGTTTTTCCTGGTGCTGCAGGCTGCCCTTTTGTACTGGGCTCCTGCCTACGTTGGCGCCTTTTTCTGCCGACAAAGAAATCTGCAGCAGTTCTGACAGAGCTTTGTTGAGCTTGCTCACTCCCCCCTCTCACTCGCTCGATCTTAATCTGTCCCAAACACTGATTTTCCACAGTGACCACGCTATTCTGCGCCAGAAGTGCAAAAACACATTTTGGCCTGGATATGAAAAATGACAGCTGTACTGTTCATAAGGAGGTGTGATAAAATGCCAGTGTTGAAAATCTGACGTGAAGCCAGCCCGGTGGCACTGAGGGTTAAGGCACTGGATGCCACACCTTGCACCACGCCGGCGACCTGGGTTCGGGAACGAGCCCTGGCCGCCATTGGTCGGAAGGGGAGGGAAGAGATTGAGCATCCAGTGGACTGCTCTCTCTTCCCGGGGAGGGAGAGGGAGAATGATCGCTCGAGGAGCAACCTCTGGTGGCTGGAGGTAGCCTAATGCTGCATCGTGGTGTATGCTTGGGGGTGGAGCCTCGGCAGTACGTTGCCTTGACAGCTGGGCTCCACAGGGATCCAAATTAAGTAAAATACCTCTCTCCTCCCACCAATAGGTGATGGCACTTCCCACCCAATGGACCACACTCCTAGAAGTCGGGCAAGGCTCTCTCCTCAGTCGCCTCCTCTTTTGCCCGGTGTTCAACCCTATAAGAAAGAGCACCCTGGGTGGGGGCAGCCCATCCCTGGAGGGTAGACCGGGGGGGATGCCTGGTGTCTGGGGGGGGAGGAGACAAGTCGGATCACGCAGGGAGGTAGAGTCCAAAGGACTGGGCGGTCGCCAGAAGGGGTTCAGCTTGGTACAAGAAGGGAAGGAAAAAAATAGATTTCTAAAAAAAAAAAAAAAGAAAATCTGGCATGAAAATATTACAAATTTGCGAAGTTACAAGGGTGCGTGGAAACTGTGCAATGCACACTTGTAACACAGTCATTTTATGGACTTTTGTCACCAAATTTTCAACATAGACATTTTAGGACCTCTGCTCATGAACAGTGTCACTGTCATTTTCTCAGTCTATCCCGAAAACTGATTTCCCACAGCGACTGCGCTATTCTGCCCTGGAAGTGCGAAAACACATTTTGGCCAGGATGTATAAAATGACAGCTGTACTGTTCATAAGGAGGTGTGGAAAAATGCCAATGTTGAAAATTTGGAGTGAAAATATTACAAATTCAAGTTATGAGTGCACACATGATGCCGCGGAATGCACGCCAGAAACAGTTTTTTATTTTTCACCAAATTTGTAACATAGGTATTTTGAAAGCCCACCACATGAACAGTGGCACTGTCATTTCATTAATCGGTCCCGAAAGGTGATTCCACGCAGTGACAGCAAAATCACCTTTTGGGACCTAAAAACCAAATGACAGTGACTGAATTCATGAGGAGGAGTCCCAATAACCCCATGTTGAAAAGTTGGTGTCAAAATTCCCTAAAATGCCCAAGATATGCACCAAAGTTGAAAAAACCCTATTTATGCCATTATACAGCTTACCGGCATTTTTTCAGTTCGTGGTCAGCTTTGAAGAGTGCTGACGTGTTCCTGGTCCACTGAAGATCACCGCACTGGGCTCTGGAGGTGGGCATGGGGGTGTGGGGGGGAGGTGGGGTGCGGGCAGAGGGTGGGCGTGGGTTGGGGGGAGGTCCACCGAATCCAACATGGACCGCTTTCTGTTTTACAGGTTTTAAAACAAGGGGAAAAAATGAAAAGCATTGCAGGACATTTTTTTTACAGGGACATTTGGCACGCAGGGGTGGTCTCCTAGCATGCCACTTGAGTGGTTTAGGGAGCTGTAGCTGACGGGGGATTGGGCACCCCCCATCGACAGACAACAAATTGGGGTTGGGGGGACATTATGCCGATGGGGAGTGGGCTCTCCCATTGGCAAACTGAACTGGGAAGGGGAGGACTGAAGCTGACTGGGATTGGGCCCCCCGTCGGCAAAGAAAGACTGTTGGGAGGGCGCATGATGCAGAGGGGGATTGGGCACCCCCTCAGCACACAACAAATGGGGGAGGGGGTTACAGTATACCAATGGGAAGTGTGCTCCCCTGTTGGCAAATGTACTGGGTTGGGGGCATGCAGATGGCAAGGTAGCACCCTGCAATGATGTGTCGCTCCCTCATTGCAGCAAAATGGCTGACACTGCAATGACAAGATGGCCCCTGACTGCAGCGGCAAAAACATTTCAGCTTGGTGGCACTTCTGCAGAACCAGTGTCATCAGGACACTGGGCCTGCATTGGTCCATCAGTGCCAAGCCCCCAAATGCAGTGCTGCGGTTGGCTGCCACAGTGCCGCACCTCTACAACCCACTTCTCTCCTAAGCTGTCAACTAATGTTTCTTGCGCATGCACACAAGCAAACATAAAAAGCAGCTCCTGGGCATTGTCTTTTAACCTAACTCCTCCCTAATCTAACCCCATGTCCCCAAAATACCTGTTATTATTTGCTCCCCACTCCTGACTGTCACCCATGATTTTTTTTTGGGGGGAGGGTGTAAAATTCCAGCTGGATCAGTTGTCCCCTCTTTAACTCAAAGTATAGTGTCCCGATTAACATTCATACAGTGATCTGTACTGGGATGAAGGGGCTTGCAGCCTGGAGTGAAGGCACAGAATGGTCAATGATAATGCCAGCATACAGCCTCAAGATATTAGGGTGAGGTTTCTGAATGGCAGCATCTCCTTAGTTTTTGCATGCTGGTCAGTACCGGGGGTGGTGGGTGGAAGGCAGCAGAGGATGGATCACATAGTTTGCATGTAAATGCAAATGTAAACCATGAAATAGGCACAACCATCGACCTACTGCTAATTCCATCTGTATATTGTTAACATGGTCAACTCAAGCTGGCCCAGTGGTGTTGAGGGTTGAGGCACTGGATGCCACACCTCGCTCCATGTTGGTGACCCAAGTTAGGGAACAAGCTCGGGTTCCGGGGTTGGCAGGAGAGAGAGGCTTAAGCATCCAATGGACTGCTCTTCTGTTCCTGGGGCGGGATCCTGGGTACTTCCAGCACAGTAAAGACCCCCGGTGAAGACCGGAGGTATTACTGGCATGGACCAGCTCAGAGGGAGGAGCATGGCAGACGTTTATGGGCAGCTGTGCTGACATCATTGCATGGCCACGCTCCTGGGGGAAACAAAAAAATAGAGAAAATCCTTTGCCGTGCTGGTAGGCGATTGTGCGGGTTCAGTGGAAGGGCACCATGGCCAGTGTTGGGCCATCTGTCTTGGTGCTCCCGATCTCCCCCCACCTCTCTGGTTACTCCATTAAATTGTAGACAGAGCACCAGAGGAGTTGGTGGTCCTACACTGGGGAGCTCAGAGCCAGAGGATTGAATGGCTGGGTGAGGTAGGAGGGGGAACCGGAGATCAGCGAGCTCCAGAGAAGGGGACTTCAGGTGGGCAGCAGAGCCCCACTGAGTAACCGCTCCAGAGAGAGTCCGACAGGGTGAGTGCATAAATAAAGTCTAACCCCCCCCCCCAAAAAAACATGGTCAACTCATCCTTCCTGTGCCAGTCAGGGCATACAGACAAGAGATCCTGGCACACAAGACAGTTACATCACCTTCACTGCTTCTGATATGCTGTAAGGCAACAACGACAGAGAGAAATGCTTTAATTATTTATTTAGTTTTTCTTGACCAGGAAAGAAGATCTAGACAATTCTGACTATTTTCAGCATCATCGGGGGACATGTTAAATCAGGTTATGTTGTTGGTAGTATTTTTAGTGAATGTGCATGGGGGCAATTACAGCACCTGTCAGACCTTGCATTCCCATTTTAAAAGCTAGGAATTTGATTGGCTGAATTAGTACCTCTGATTGCTGAGAAAATATCACAAAATGGGCTTGTCTAATAAAAATCATTTTCCAAATAAAGAGTAGTCAAAATGTACCAGAACACTGGGTATAATTGATTGGAAGAAAAAAATGGATTTGTAATGTATTTAAAATGATACAAAAGGTGTAGAGAGAAATGCCACAGAACAGAACTGATGCTTTTCAACCCATTTTGCAAGATATCACGATACAGCAGGAAGTGAGAGAGGGAGATAGCTGGAGATCAGGTAGGGTCTGCGGTAACAGTATAGGCAGAGACAAGTGAGCAGACTAGGTAGGCCAAGCAGCCCTTATCTGCTGACAAATTCTATGTTTCTGTGATAGTTTCCATTGTGGGGTATGACACGATTACTATCTAGAATGTTAAGCCAATTAGCCTTCACAATTCTGATGACATCACAGTAGCTACGTGAAGGGCTGAACCCAGCAGCTGCTGAACCAGTCAGAGAACAGCTTTCACAATGCTGATGACAACACAGTAGTTATGGGAAACGCTGAACCCAGCAGTTGAACTCAAAGAGAAACGTTTAAGTCTTTATAAAAATAGACGATTTAAAAGTTGTAACTATTAAACAGATGTTGCATAAATCAACTGTGCAATGGTATGTCTTACAATATGCAGTTTATCATCACTTGTGAGGGGGCCGGACTTCCATAACTCACTCATGGCCCTGCCACTTGTGACTTATGGTCCTGCCCCCCACACTTGAAGCTAAATTGCATATGTTGAGTCAGGCTATTGGATACCCATATTTATCTCTCGTTTCCTTTAAAGTGATTTTTTACAGCATCCAGGAAAAGATTTAAAACTATGATATTCAAGCCATCCTAGGGGCAGTGGGGTAATGCTCCCACTTGCTACATCGGTGAACCTGGTTCAGGAATAGACATGGGTCACTCGGGGGGGGGCGGCTGACGGAAGGAGGACTGAGCATCCTACTGACTGCTGTCCTTCAAGGAGAGGGGACAGCATGTCTTGCTGCATTACTACCAACTAGCAGAGGCTAGCTGGTACAGTAGTGAGGGTTGAATGATTTGGTGCAATGCATGTAACATAAGCGTGTACCAGCATGTGTACAAGTATCATTGCATGCTGCTCAGCCCACAGGGGAAATCAGAGGAAGAAAATACAGGTCAAACACACCCCAACCAACGGTATGAAGGTGCAATCTTGCAGGTTCCGCACTAGCAACCCACCCACCACATAGTGGTCCTATACAAGTGGTGGGGTATGACCTGCAGAATGTAGCTGATGGTGCTGGATTTCATGCTCTGCAGGGGGTTGGTGGGAGACGTAAGGAGCCCAAATAAATTATGAAAAAATGTATGATTTTCAGATACCGTTCAACTTATATTTAATTAATTTTCTGTATTCATCTCCCCACATTCCTAATTACTGAGGATATTTACATAAAACAGGATCTTTGTCTCCTGGTCCTCCTGCTTTATCCTCTGATGAAACCACAGCCCTCTGCATGTGACATCGTAATCATTTCCACAGCAACACATTGTGATGTCATCAGCAGGATTGGGACTTCATAAGAGGCTAGAGCAGGAGGCGCAGATGTAGTCTGAAGGACAATGATTTGGTTTTAATGAAAATATCCTAAGTAATATAAAAAGTAAGGAATGATGGGAGACAACTGTATCTGTTAACTAAGTTTATAGGGCCACTAGGAGAGCCTCATATGGATATAAGAGTGTTGCCCCATGCATTCTTACGGCAAGAGAACTCAAACCAAAAGTGAGCAGTTCTGGTGCTCTAAGGACTCAAGAGGTGACATTCTTATATCCATAAGAGGCCATCCTAGTGCCCCTATAAACGTATTATAGCTTATGGCACCATGTAAAAAAAATACCTTTTTTGGGGTCTGTTTCTGTAATGCGAGCAGCACTTATCAGGATGCCCATGACAGTGTGGGTGCATGAGGTCCTCTTATGGCAATAAGAGGATCTCACACGCAACTGAAGGATGTGCTGTGATTAGTCAAGAAGCATTACAAGACGCTCCCATGGTCTATCATCTTTTATAAAAGTTTTTCTGGATATTGGAAAATTGCTTTAAGTTAGTGCACTAATCACTCTCATTAAAAGCCAAACGGAAGGTCGAGTTACATTAACCTTATAAAGCAAAATTAAGAGTTTAGAACATCTATGTAGACTACAGTTTGAAGAAATAAATATTCATAAATATATTGAAAGATATATTGAGTGCACTGTGGAGGACAGCACCTGGGAAGGGAAGGCACAGGTCACCCAATATTAGCACACTGTCTGCCTGTTGACCGAGGTGCAGCACTTGAGTTGGTTATGAAAGCAGCAAGCCACTCTCCCGGCTAAAGGAAGGGCGAAGTTGCAGCAACTCCGTCATCAGTTGGGGAACAAGGGGAAAAATCAAGGATAAAATACAAAATATATATATTTATTTATTTAAATCTGGTAACTGGAAAAGGCAGTCAGTCAAGACTAATTTGCTGGCATGCCCAGGAAGCTGTGTGTGTGTGTGAGTGTGTGTATGTTTGTACAGGAATAACAACACAAACAGTGGAAAAATCACAATAAATATATCCAGTAAAAATGAACTGACAAAAGTACAACCAGTAGTAATATATGCAGTGAAATCAAAATGGAAATATATACAGTCAACAGCATTATATAAAGTGGGAGAATTTTTCATCAAAGTGTAGAGTGCAGTTGCACTGGAAGTCTATACAAGTGAGGTAGACGCAGGACGGGAGCAGGAGAAGTACTAAGGATTTCCTGATCTAAAGCAGGCTAACTGGCAACAAGAACAACTAAAGGAAGGTGCACAGAGGAGGAATGAAATGTCACAAGAGAAGGGCGAGGGCTCAATGCAGAGTAGCCAGGACCGGGGCAGGAGTAGGAGGGGGCGAAAAGGTGTCCGAATTGATGCTTGAGTGACATTGAAACATATACAGTATATTTCCTAAGGGGGAAAGCATGATCCAAGAAGTAATTTGGGATTGTTTTCTAATACTATTTCTTGAACAGCCAACACACTGAAAGGCTAGTCTTGACTGAGTTCTAGGAAATGATTCAAGCTTAGTACTATTAAGCTTGTGTACCCGGGCACCATGTACCAACAGGCTGGTATCCCTGCCTTTTGTGTACAGTCAAGGTTGAGGGGCCTGGGCTGTATTCATGATGGTCTGGGAGCTCATTTCCAAGGATTATACAATAAGTGCTGTGCCTCCACCCAGAGTAAAGTTTTGTGGGCCATTTGGAAGTTTGGGTACAATCCCTTGGGATGCTGTACCTACCCACCTCCCTTCCCAGACATCCTGCACATAGAAATACACTTTACCTTGCAATTGAGTGGTATCGATGCAATTAAAGTAGATTGATAATAATATGCTCATGGACTCCAATGTAAAAAAAGGTTAACCAAATATTTATTCACTTGGGGTGGGAATAGGTAGGGGACACCTGGAACAGGAATACACAGAGCACTAGACATTCAATTACATGGCAGATAAATACAATGTGACAATATATCCGATAGGCATTGAATATGAACATTAATTAGTGAGCAGTGAACAACAATGCCCAACCTCCCACCAACATGCAACCTGGAATACACAGACCCCCCCTCCCGTCTGGTACCAGACCCCCTTGTTTGATGCTGAGGTACCCCAGATTGGTGCCAGCCTGTTGTTGCTGCAGGTTGGCTGGCATTGGTGCACCTAAAAGTTGCAGATAATAATCTTTGACTGTAGCTCTGAACTCTAACTGTAGCAGGCTATAACAACTTTTGAACAGTTTCCCCAAGTCTTTTGCAGGACAGCCCTGCCTACTCACAGTCTAGTGATCAGTCTATGTGATGCAGACAGGTTGGAGCTGGGGGTGTGCTGAGTCTAGTCTTCAACTGCACTGTGCTGGTATCACGGGTAGTTGGTGGTGCACCACAACAGCACAATGCAAGATACAGCTGTCCTGGTTGATGGGATGAAAAATGCTGGTCTTTACCTGTCAAGCCTTTGAAACTTCCCCTCTAAGGCCTTTATATGTGGTCTTCACCTGACAGGCCTCTCAATGCTTTCCTCTCCGGTGATCTCCTCATGGGTCTGGGGGACCTGGGTAACAGTTTCTTCTTTCCTCCTGGTTTCAACAGGAAACTTCAGTCACCCCGCTGGTTAGTTGTGGTGAACAGAGGATTCAAAACACTGGGTGATTACCTCAGGAACAGTCTCTAGTTTTCTTTTGTCAGTCTGTGTCCCAGGCACCTCTGCAGGCAGGTAGGACACTTCTGATGGTGATCCTTGATAGCCAGGGGACACCAAGGCAGGGTGCTCTCCTCAGAAACAGGTAGCTGTTTATAACTTTTCAGTCAGGATCTGCTGAGTCTCACTCTCCAGACAGGCTTTGCTACGTAGTCTGTCAAAACAGTAGCAGCATGCAGTATTTGTCTTGTCTTCAAGGTTGATCAAACCTCTTTTGGCAGATGAGGAACTTCTCTGGTCTGGAGCCACAGTCTGGAGCCCCTCTGACTGGCTTGAGGGCTCGCAGCCAACTGCCACAGAACCATCCTTCACTCTCTAGGGCTTGTGGATTATTGAGTGAAGCTGTAACAGTCTTACTGACTTTCTCTGACAAATAGCAGCCCCTGATTGACTGGTAGGGCTGTCTGTCATGTTATTCGATGCCTGATTGGTACTCGTTTGGGCACCAAGCACATTGTATAGCACCTTTTCCCAGAAGCCATCTTGCCTCCAAGGCTCCTGCAAAATCTGATTGGTGGGCAGTGACATCAAAGTGCCCAAATATGGCTGCTGGAAATACAGTCCATATGCATTCTATATAAAGTCCCAACTTTTAAAGTCCCTTGCAGCCAAACTATACACTTTTATTAAATAAGTGCCCCAGCATCTAAAAGTAGCCCCTCTACCCTGCTATCCAGTGGTGGACTTATGGATGGGGGTGCTTTCTGTTGCCAGTCACAGCCTCCATATTGCTGTTCCCCCAGGCAGCAACAGGCTCCACTCATTGGTGACACAGGAACTATGCTTCCCAGTAGCCTCAGCTGCTGCTTCATTTATACGCACTTACTAGCATTTGTTAAAAGTTAATTTTTGGGCCCCTCTGGTCCCTACCTCATATCTCTGGACCCTGATGTGCTAGATTGGTGGTCCAGGAGCACAGGGGGAACCTCCAGTTTGCCGCAGGAGTGGCTTGAAACCAATAGCGCACTACCATGCATGCGTGGAATGCCAGTTTGCACATTTGTGGTGCAGTTGTACATGGGTCATGTATCTCTACTCCTCTGGCTTCTCTCCAGCAGGGGAAACATTGTGGGGGCTGGCCGGGGGTTCAGGGAGGTGACACAGGACCCTGACTGACAATGATGAACAGAAGGAGTTCTCCGAGGGCTAAAGGTAAGCCCCACACTTTGGGGGGTTGTTAATACACATGGACAGAGAGTGAACTTCTAAGGTCTGGGGATCATCAGCTGTAACTTGGCTTTATAGAATTCTCCACATCAGGGAAGGCTGTGAGGGTACACATTGCACTGAAGATTGGGGCTATGTAATACAGGACAAAATCTATGAAAGAAAAGGTGGAAAATATTTAAAAAACAGAGAAGATAAAACTGAAATTTCATCCTGATGTAGTCTAATAGTGTAAAGGGGAAACTGAAGGAAATGTAATTAAGTTCAGATGATGAGAGTAGTGATAAAGGGAACCTATACCTTGTTTTATCTTTAGTAGTAGAAATGATAATTTGAACATGTGTGCTACAGCATGCTTAATCTCTGGACTGTGCTTTTTCATATGTTCTTATTGAAACAGCTTTGTTTGTTTTTTTCCTTTTTTAGTGTCCCTTGGTGATTTGCCCATTTCCCTGTTTAATATTCACCTTTTAAATTACAGTTCAGTGCCAGAACCCTATGATATCAATTGACTGGATGCTCACAGTGCACGTTTACATGCAGGGCCTTGATTTAACTGAAGCTGGCCTGGATTAACACATAGATTAACAAGGACCTGGTCTAGGGCCCCAGCTGCAATGGGGTCCTAGCCCTGAGTGGATACCCCCTGGAACCTGGCTTGCCATTATTCAGCACCCCTGAGCAGATGATTCTTTGCTACTGGTGTGGCACATTTTGCCTTACTTGTACTGCAGTACAGATGCCAGCTGGCCTTTGTTTCCTCTTCTCCTAAGTAGGCATATGGGACCAGGTACATACTTCCGGGAGGGAAGAAGTTGAAAGCACAAGCGTGTGCCTCAGTCAGCTACATGTACATTACCACAGACCTGATTGGTACTCCTGGCCAGGGATGGGACTGTAATATGGCAAAACTCTTATGGTGTCATGACCTGATATAAGATGCATGTCATAGAGGGGGTTCTAGTGGGAGGCCTGGAGTTTTCTTTGGGTCTAAGGTCACCAGGAATTTTAATCTTGCCTTGATTACTGATATCACCAGGTTCAGTAATTCATCAGTTGTAAAATATGAACAACTTGCAGGCAAAAATCAGCATCTACAAGGAGTCCTCTAAAAGGAAAAAAGATTCATTCAAAGCCCACAGAATATTATTGCAGAGAGACCTAGAAGCCTACACACATGTGGAAATGCCCAGTTATATTAAAAAGGGTAATGCAAGGTTTCTTTTCCCCATAAGGACAAGCATAGAAGACTTACAAAACATTTAGAGGTTCAGGCACAGATTTGGAGGAAGTATAAAAACAAGCGAAAACATTCAGGTTAGGTTGTTGAGGATGGGAAAGTGATGAACAGAGGATCAGTTGTCAGCAAAGAAGCAGGAGATGTACCAAGTAGCTATAGACCAGTTAGTTTAACATCAGTTAGAGATTAATTACTGTATTGGCGACAGTTTTGTAGTATTTAGTCAGGGAACAATTTGAAAAGGAATCTCCTCATTGGTTAGAGACAGTCAGCGTGGGTTCATGCAGGGCAGAGAACATGTTATTCTAAAATGTTTGTGCAGTTATGACTGCTACTGGTGCTACACAAAATGCATCAAGATCTTGTTTAGAGGGACAGCAGTACTGCAGCATGCTGCCATGCAGGTGACTCAAGCTCGGGAGTGAGCTTGAAGACGCCGCGTCAGGGGCCAGACCTTACCGCAGCAGATGCTACTTGGGAGTGCGTTGCGGTCGGGGAGGGATGGTGCTGTGCCATTAATGGCACAGTAGTCCCTGTGCTTGCTAAAGGGAGAGTGATCCCTCTGAAGGACATCACTGCATGTAGCCGAGGCACAGGAAGCTAGCATGCACCAAGGAGTGGAGTGAGGGTGGGGAGAAACACGGGGGGAAAACCCAGACTCCGCTTTTATGAAGGCCTGGGTTCCTGGACCTCCCTGAGTCCAAGTGCTTGCCAACTCTGGATCATAGCCTTGCAGTGATGTGTATATTTTGAGAGTGCTGGTGTGGGGGTGTTACAGAATGGTGTGTTCATATATTTTAGGGAGAGTCGCATGTAGCAGACTGTGTGTGTATGTTTTGAGAGAGTGAGTGTAACAGCTATGTTTCGTTCCGTGTAATCTGGGGTGGGATGAGTATAGCAGCTGTGTGTCTGATTGTGTAATTTGGGAGGGTTGTGTATAGCAGCCTATGTGTTTGTGTCTACAACCAACCACACCACCAGTACCTTCTCCAACAATCACCCACATCTTAGTATCTGCTCCACAGCTACCACATACTCCAATATCTTCTCCCAATTACCTCTCACCCCTGCAACTACTGACAACTGCCCTATACTCTGGTGTCTACCCCTCAACTCATCCACAAACAGTATCTGTCCAACTACCCAATGCATTCATATCTGCCCCACAACCATCACTACACCACTGTATCTTGCCTATAACCACCCACACCCTAGTATTTGTTGCACAACTACACAACTACCCCATACACCAGTTGCTGTTTCGAACCACACAATATCCCTACTTCTACCCTGTAACAACCCCTTATTAGTATCTGTCCACAAGTACCCCATACTTATCTCTGCCCCACAACTACCCCTCATTTTCATGTCTGTCTACTGCAAACCCAAGAAGCTGCCTCACAATTGCACCATACTCCATTATCTGCCTCAGAAGTAACCCTCACAACTTTAAGGAGTAGTTCTGAGGCATATACCAGGAGGAGGAGGAGGAGCAATTGGGGAAATTTATGTATAGTATTTATTGACCAGGTAAGCACACTAGACAATTACAGTGCCCATTTGCAGGTGCAACCTAGGAGCATTACAGTGCAAGGCAATGAAGACAAACTATATAATACAACACTAACAGAAAGCTTTCAGGCTGCAGGAAGACAGAGTAGCATAACACAACAAAATACAATATCAGGTGCAAAATTCAATTTACAACGGGGAACAGGAACAGAATCTAAGAGATTAATGCATTTTAGATAATGGGTAAATTCAAACTCGCTTCCTGATTGGCTGAAAGAGCCTGGCACCCGGGCCGTTATTTCTTAACAACGGCCCGCTCAGAAAAAGTGCCAGCTCGATCATTTGGAACCGAAACTTGCCAGACGCCATTTAATTACTCAGCTACCGAGACAGCAGCCCGAACCCAAAGCCCAGCATGCTGCTTAAATTAATTGTCACAGACAGCTTCATACCGCCTTCTGAACTCACTGTCTTCCTCTGTGTCACCGAAAAAAAACCCCAAACATCCATTTTTACATTCTTTCCAGCTCGCTCCACCTCGCGTAACAGAAACTTCCCAGTCTTTCGTTTCCCTTCACTGCTGTGTTCCCTCTAAATCCTGTGCTTACTTTTAAAAACAGTGGCTGACTCCTGCCACACTTCTAATCCCTATCACCTTAAACAAAATTAAGTCTCATTAAAACTCACCACTCTAGATTTCTCTCGTTCTCGGACACCATTTTTCAATTGGGGAATGTTGTGTATGTGAGACGCAAACAGATAGGAAGCAGGAGGGCAAGCTAATCTGAAAGACCATAAAAAATGCAGAGCAGCGACCTCTGGTGGTGATTCCAGCACTTCACACCATAGGAACTATTTTACAACAAACACTACTTCTGCTTAGTTTTTACTTATTTTTTTATATATAAATTTTTGTCTTGTATTTTCTTCCCAAAAATAGCATCTGTAATCCATTATCTAAGTGTAATAATACCCTCCAGGATGGTGTTATTGGATATAACGGACCTTCCAGGCTATCAGGCCCTCCGCCCCGCGCGCCGGGTCTTCATTACGCCCCTGGGTGGTCCGCGAACTTAATAACGCCCACCCTGTCGGGTATTATTACTTACATACTATACAGTCAGTTAAGGTGCGCAGGCAGTTTATAAACCAAACTGAAGCATACACACAGGAGAGTGCAGGGGACCCCAGCATGTGGAGGGTAATACCAGTGAAGATTAAGTGTATATGGGTGCAGACAGGGTCAGCCTTGAGGGAGCCTCAGAGGGACTTCTTGAAGAGTACTGAGAGGCAGCACTATGGACCAGGGAATGAAAGGGAGTTCCAAAGCCTAGGAGCACATACAGTGAAGGTCTGGTCACCTGAGTTAGTGCAGGCCTTAGGTACAGCCAGCAGGGGTTGATCATTAGACCTAAGTAGGTAGTTTGAATGAGTCACTTTTTAACTTACCTGCAAGGGTAGGAAGGGAAGCAGATCTGATGAAGTTGTTAATAAAACAGCCTGGGAGAATGAACTGCAGCCTCGAGTGCATCCACCCAAAGCATGACGTTATACCAGCACAACACACACCCTGTTGTGCATTATTCCTTTAACAGCTTGTAACAAACATATCATTGTAGAGCAAAGTTCATCATGTTTACAAGTTTCTACACAAGCAAACCAGAGAACTTAACTCCTCCAGCTGCCGATCTGGGTAAGCAAGTCCGTCAGTAGTTCTAGTTGTCACAGTTCAAGGAGATGCTATCATAGAGCTGGCACTTGCACGTTAGCACATGATCAGCGGTGGGAAAAAAGATGCAGGAGACTGACAGGAAGGAAGGAGGAGGACCATGGGGGTTGGCTATGTCCAGTCACCATTTTGTTACATGCTATTAGTCCCAATGTACAGCTCAAATAACTGTAACTCTTTTAACATCAACTAACAGGCCACATCAGAATATATAGGATATGGTTGAATCCCAAAATAGTCTTTGCTCAGCTGCACAACCTAACCCCCTTCTCCCCCTAACTGAATAAAGACTGAACATAGCTGTCATCTGAGCCTCTGTTCCACTCCAATGTCAGGCTGCAAATTTGGAGCGGGTCTTAGTAACCAGCTTCTTGGCCGCTTGAACGTCTGTGTGCACAAAACTTTTGCTCCAATAAAGTATCTTGATACAGGCAGGCAGCATAAGAACACATTGGACCCTCAATGTTCTCAACTGCACTTGCACTCCATCGAAAGACTTGTGTCTCAACCTGTTTGAGTAACTTAAGTCTCAAACAGCCTTACTTGATGCCCATGATGATTGAGGCTGTCCTTACAGTTTGCAATAGTTCGTCCCATTAATAGATGCCAGCTAGAATTATCATTATGGTGCATATCAGTGGGGTCTTCACCCCTGGTGCAGTGAGGGGTTATACAGTAGACATTTTTGATGGTAAAATGGGAACTGTTTAAATGTTCCTTGAGCCAGTTTTGTATGAAAGTCTTAAGCTCCCTCTCCTCCTCCACACTCTCTGGCATGCCCACAGTTTGAATATTTGCAGATTGAGCATGAATTTCCAAATGCTGGCGATGATGTCTTCACACTGCGTTCTCCTTCACTAGTCCATTCGCCGCTGTGAATACTTTAGTCACTGTATCCATAGCCTCCTTAGCTTTGCTCTGGACCCCTGTGATTTTTGCATTGAGGACAGTGACATTAGTGGTCAGGTCTTCCAAATTTAGGTCTGCGGCCTCTATTGCCTTTAGTAGCGCCACATTAGATGGCTGTGTGTCCCCACTCTCATGGAACGATTCAGCTCCTTGTCGTTCTCCTCCTCTGGTATTACAGCCTATTTCAATGTAAATTTGGTGTTGATTTGTTCAGCTGGACTTTATCTTTCCAGTGGTGTCGATTTCAGAAGGATCTGGTAAAGTATTCGTTTTTCATTTGTAGATTTTGGCTGTAGCATATGTAGAACTCCATCCAGTGCATCTCGCCTGTTTGGCAGTTGGCACCACCCTCTCCATTTATCTGGAAGTTAATAGTTCTGTTATGTCTGAACTGGTTAGCAACACCAGGCTGTCTGCATACAGGGTAGAACTGCACAAGGCAAACACGCAAGAGAGGTCATTTATGTATAATGAAAATAGAAGAAACCCAAGAATAGAGCCCTGGGATACATCAAGCTTGACTGGGTGATCTCAGACAGGGTCCCATTGAATTTAACTAATTGTCTGATACGCAGGTAATTGGAGAACCAGGCAACAGCATGAGCGCGACATAAGAAGACAAACCAGAGGAGCTGAGCTTTAGACATATAGAATTATGGTCCACCATGTCAAAAGCTTTTGCAAGGTCAACAAAGGCTGCCCCAGCAAGGTTGCTGCAGTTCAGTTTGGCTCTTATGGCAGAAATGACCATGGTAAGGGCAGTGGTGGTGCTGTGTCCTTTCTAGAAACCATGCTACTCCAGGGCCAGCAAATCAAAGGAATAAATGTATTCTGTTAATTGAGAGGCCACAACCTTCTCAAGGAGTTTTCTGATCACAGGTAAGATTGCAATTTGATGGTAATTCCCTATAAATTTAGGGTAACCTTGCCTTAATACCTGGACTACCCTTTCAAACTTTCATGTTTCTGGGACAACCCCTATGAGAAGGGAGAGGTTAAAGATATGAGATATGGGTATGGCAAGGAGAAGGAGAACCCAGACAAATTAGTTTAAGATCCTGTTATCAAAATCAGTGCTAGTATAAGAGAAGAGACCACCCAGATGTCTGGCAGTTTCAGCTACTGTAATAGTTTTGAGGTAGAAGGGGGTTGATGTGGAGGGGAATGAGAGGGAGACACATGTGGTACCTGAGTAGGGAAACTAGATAATAGGAAGGTAAGGGAAGATGGGTCAGAGGACTAACTATCAAATGCATTGGCTATCGTGAGTTTGTGTTACCGATGACCCCATCCAGGAGGAGTTTATTAGTGCACTGTGAGGCAGAGCCACAAACACTTTTGTGATGTTCTGCCAGAAACTACAGGGATCCCTAGCTGAGAGTAGACCTGTAGAACTTTTTTTTTTGTCATCCATGCAGTCTTTTTGCAAACATTCCTGAGTTGCCTGTAGTCAAGGAAATTGACCATAGCTTGGGTGGACTTGACTCTAGCCCAAGATGTATTCCTGTGCAACCCTCCTCATGGGTAGAGCTTACCTGATGTGCCTTCCAGCCATCTGATCTCACCAGTCTGGGTCCATTGGTGCCCCATTGCATTGCTCCTGCTGGCCTCTGTGTGTCTTTTTGCAGCGAGGATCTGGAGGAGTGGTGTATAAATAGTTACAATCTTGCAAGCCAGACCAAACACAGCATCTCTTCTCCAGGGGCAGGAACACTTCCGTGGGGCTGCAAGAGCCTCCTACCACCCAGCTTGTTTGTTGGGGGTATTAGTCCATCGACACTTCATGTGGACTGCCCCCGCCAAGCCCAGCCCTCAATTTATGGTCCCACCTGTCATGTGACTTCCTGCCATTGAATTTAGTAAGTCCCCACTTCTCCATTTGCAGCTTATATTTGCTGTCTACCAGAGGGAGCTCCCCTACCTACACACTCGGCTGCTCTAGCCTCTCTAATCTCCTCACTGCACTCTACTTCCCCACAGACACTCTTGCCTGATCCTCTTCTCCACTGCCCAGGTTTCCCGTCCCCTGCTTAGCCAGCCTTCTCCCTGCTTGTCTCTCCTCCAGTCCCCACACACTCCCCTGTGTGGCCACTAGGAGTTGCTATTGTACCCCTCCCTTTTGCCTCTGGACCAACAACCTGCAGACCTTCAGCTGCCTCAGGGACTACATTTTACCAGGCTGTTCAGATACCCCCCCCCCACTGGGGTTTGAACTTGGTACCTTTGGTACCAAAGTCCACAGCCCTGCCACTACTACATTGTGGCAGTCTCAATCTAGAAAGGCTAGATATAGTTCTTATCCAAATCTTACCTTACAACAACAGGTGCGATGGGTGCTTATACCCCCTTGCTAAGCCTGGCCACACTGATCCTCCTTAGTGTAAGAGCTGAGACTAGGCACACTAAAACAATGTCTGGAAGAAGGAGCAGCATTGTAATGCAGTGGGACACCAGGTCTGCAACAGAGCTGCTCAGCCTGGTTGACCTGATGTTGGCTGGGGAGGACCAGCTACTGGGCGAGGGGGTTGAGACTGGCAGGTCCAGGTGCGAGGTGTGGGTATCTGTTGGGAGGCACCTTACATGTTGCACAGGGGTCAACTGCACCAGTGGCTAGTGTCACCAATGCACTAATGACCTTACATGGAGAGAGCCACATCCCCTGCAATAGCTGAGGGTGATGGCAGAGTGCCACTGTTCCAAGGCCAGGTGAGAACAGATGACTACATGTATGGTTTGAGTGATATCCTGTCTACAGTACTGTTTCTATACTAATATATCTCCTGGGTACTATACTTGTGTGTACCTGTGTGTCCCCTCTGTCGTATGGGACCTGCTCCACTGTATAGCCTGGTTTTGTCAATGCAGGAGTGTGGGACCAGTGTCCCAGTAGATGTCCCTGGTGCCCTGTACATATCAAGACCCACTGTGGACCTCTGAGGTATGCTGCACCTGCCATGGCAGCAAGGGTGTGTGCTAACACACTGACATGATTGTGGTGTCATGGTGGATGACTATGTCATGCAATGTGGTCTACATGCAGCTATGGTGGCAGGTGTGCCCAACAGCACTTTGCAGAGCCTGCTGTCTGTTCTATGTACAAAATCCATGTTCTGCAGCATGGGTGTTGGTATCCATATGCCATGTAATGCATGGTGTATTATTACATGCACAGGGTGTGCCACTCTTGGCCTATCCATTGTATTGGGCTACACCTACGGTGCCATGTCCTCTCCTACTATTGCGCAGGTATACTTTCTGTGCCCTTTTGTATGAGACCTGGGGCTACATGCATCCTACTGCATACTTTGAGGTGTACATGGTCTGTAGCTGGGCATGTTGGACAGGGGTGGTGAGGACGGTTGAAATGGCACTACATAGGCTGGCATACACAGTGCTAGGTAATAGCTATAACAGTGGGCTGTAGCATTCTGGCTTCACCTGGGTCATGGCACACCTGTTTCTGTGGGGTGCCACAGCTGTGCACAATGGTAAGACATGGCTCTGCATGGTCTTGTCCATCCCCACCATGCATATGTGACTGCTAGTGCACAGTACTGGAATATGGGCGTGTGTACTGTTTAGGGTTTATGGTACTGTGCCATCTGTTCCACTGCATGCTATTGATCACATCTCCTTTATCCTCCTCCACAGATACCAGGGCCAAGCCAGGGCCAGGGAGCAGGAGCAGCATCACCAGGATCAGTGGCAACAGGAGGAGATACTAGGTCGTGGTGGGGCCCAGCATGGCCAGGCTGTGGTGGGACAGTTCATGGACACATGTTCACATAAGTACCCTGCATTGTGTGTTTTGCCCTCTGCTTTGCACATCAACATTATGCTGCATGCTTCTGTTGTTGGAGACAGATGTCCATGCATGCCTTGCCAGGCTGCAAACTTGCTTGTGGAGGCAGCACCAATGCAGTTGTGGTTGAGGACACTCACTCAGCCCTTGGGACATTGTCCCACCACTGACACTGTGATGTGTCAGAGTCTGTAATCTACTGTTGTGCATCCCCTTGCAGCAGGCATGCAGCCCTAAGTATGTGTGTGTTGTGCCTTGGCATGCATTACACCATGCAGAGGTGTGTCCCCTGTGCCACTGACCTGGTGCACCAGGGAATTGGCAGTAATGCTCACAGCCCCAGTTGGCACACTCATCATTGTCAGTTGAGTCTGTTGTACCACATGATCAGGGCTATGTATGCATATCTGGCAGAGGAAGGCATGGGCCACTGTTGTACCAGTACAACACTGTGTCATGCTGTGTGTGTCATACAGCACCCTTTGCAGTCTTCCTCCCTCAGTGCCATCTCCACTGTCATATGCACTGGGTGTCATGCCATTGCATCACAACAGAGCCAGCTATAACAGTGGGATGTAGCATTTTTGCTTCACTGGGGGTCAGCGGTGGAGGGCATTGGTGGGGTTGCATGTACCTTACCATATGTGATTAACACTATGATGCATAGTCAGTAGTGTCTAACCAACACAGTGATGTCCAGAGCATGATTATTCCACTGTACACAGCCAGGGCCATGCATACATTCAGACACAGCTGTGTCTTCACAGGACCACTGTCCTGCATTGGCTCTGTATGAGTCACAACCTGTACCTAGGATGTGACTGGCACCTATTGGGATGGGGTGCCTCCAAGTGGCTTGGACTCTCACACCAGCGTTGGTGCTGGTGAGGTACAGTATGTAAATGACGACCCACTTATGACACCACTGCATTCACGTGTTACCCCCACTGCTGTGCCTAGTACTGCATGATGGTGTCGTTCGTATACAGCTGTGCTGCGAGTAACATGGGTATGCCTGGGCCAGCCTCTATGGCCAACAAAAGTGACTCACGGATGTCTGTTATCCTACATTCCTGTGGTGAGTTGTGTGCTAGTTGGCTGGTGTGCAGAACACTGGGTGTGTGTGTGTGGCTCCAAGCACCTCAGGCCATTACATGGTCTATCGTGCTCTGGATTGGTGCTGCTGTTCCTTGTGCTGTGTTTCCACATCTGGCATGCCTGCCAGTTTTGTGTGTCACTTGGACAGCTTGGTCATACTCCATTGGAGCGCGGCACACTCATTGTACAGTCATTTACTGTTCAGGTCTATAAAGCTGTCTCTGGTATACCACACACATTCCACTGTGGCTGTCTGATTCCCTCCACCTATGTGTGGCATGGTGGTCCATGTGTCAGTTGGTGGTAAGTCTATTATGTACCTTATGCCACTCCTGTGTCCTTTGTCCTGTGTGCACAGCGAGCTAAGTTCAGTGTACTTTTTTCATAGGTACCTGGGATGTTGCAGGACTGCTGAAGGATGCCAGCCTTCAGGAGGGGAGACGATCTTCTTCACCAACAGGTCTGCCTGCTATGGCTGCTGGTCCAGCAGGTGGGTGAGCTACCAGTGGCGATTGCCAGGAAGCTTTGGCAGCAGCCATCACCACCACTTCATCCTGCCCCTTAATGGGACTGTTACTTTGGACTGTAATTTACGTTTGGAAGCCAAGCATGCAGAAATCTTCGGCTGCAATCTCCACCATCAAAACCCAACACTAGGGCATGTTAAAAAAATTCAAATTTTATTATAAAATATACGTAGCACTCCCTGTAGTCGATGTACGTTTCACATCACACAGATGCTTTATCAAGACACTGATGCCACCAAGTGTTACCATTTAAATAGTGCTTTAACATATATATTAGACTAAAAAAGACTACCTTATTTGTACTAAAGTAAGTACTTATATAATTTAAAGTGCCATGTGCATATACATGTTCTCCCTGTGATATTGCTACATATAGCTATGTGTTTCAAGGCAGATAATGAATACTAAAGTGCTAACTAAAATAGCACAGGGAGAAAAATATAGTGCGAAAAATACTCGAACTATAAAATTAGTGTAATTCCTAAAGAAAAACATGGGAATTTAAATCTAAATGTCTATATATCTAAAGTAGACATAGTAAATAAATGACATTACCATAGATGGAAAGCTGCCAAAATCTCACACCCTCATACAGCTAACTGATGCTGGATAACATAATTAACAGCACACTCCATAAAAAAGAAGGGATGGAGACCGTCTAATACTCTACAGATAAAAGGGGTTATGTGTACGCTTATACCTAACCTATCCAATATTGCAATACAGGGGCTTGATGTATACACACACATTCTAACAAATCTCCAGGATATTTAAAGAGAAAAACTGTTGTTAGTTCAAACATTTAAGTCCATGCAAGTTCTTCACCATTACTGCTTCGTCTTTAACAGTGGGGCCAACTGAAAATGTTCATTTAGTCCTGGGTAAACACAGGCTCTCAAGGTATACTGCCAAAATGTCTCGTTGCAAAAAAATTGATTGTCCAAGTCCCCACCTCTAGAGCCAAGGGAAACCTGTTCCAGGCCCATAAACAAAAATGTATGTTCCTTTCCCTGGTTCTGTACATGTTGTACAAGTGCATTATCCTCTGTGCCCATTCGAATATGTCTCACATGCTCCCAGTTGATGACCATGCCCTTTGACTGCAATTCCTGCCCTCTCCAACTTCGTTCCTCACATTTTATCTTCATCTTCCACCCTCCCTCCTACTTATCCCTCTGTTACTCTGTGTTCCCATGTATACATTCTACTTATTCTAGCTATTGTATTGATCTACCATTGTAACCTAATATGCCGACCTATTTATTGTTTTGTTCCTATTTCTGTAACTTGCATTGTATTTGTTCTCTGACGCGGAACCGTTGTAAAAGAGCCTGGCTCAAAGGTACTTGTAATCCTAGTTGTAATAAAATAAAATTAAAAATATGCAACTTTTCTGTTTCCTCTTAGTCTTTCCCACATAAAAACATGTACAAGTACATTGTGCTACATATATGATAGCTTGTGATCCACACGTAATAAAATCTCTAACTTCAAAGCCTTTCTCCCTGGTAGAAAATATATTTCCAACCTTGATATACAGTATGAACAGGCTGTACAGTTACCACATTTCCAGCAACTGGGGGAAGATTCTTCTTTTTATCCAGCCTCTTTGGATTTATGTTTATTTAGAAGACTGGTGCCCTTTTGTTGTTTAAAAGGGGTGAGTACCCTTTAATTTGTTGTTTGAAATGGGTGGGTGCGTTTTTTTACTGTTCGTGCTTGTGCAAAGTCAACATGTTGCTGTGATAGTGGATTAGGAGGTGTGTCATTGTCTGTGCAATACAGGGCAGTCTGCAGTGGGCTAGACAGTGTGAGACCAATCATCAGCCAGGCTGATCATGACACTCTTTTGGGCTTGCTGGGTGGAAACTTTGTGAAGTTCAAAGAAAAGAGCCACTTGAATCACAGGGTGGCTCATACCTCTCAACCTCTTGCCTCATAAATCAGGGACAAGGCTTAAAAAAATCAGGGACAAAGGACCAAAATTAGGGACATATCTTCAAAATTGGAGATATCAATTCAGAAAGCTGGTAGAATAAGGGGCTTAGTGTAAAATGCATTTTCTAAGGAAGAACAAGTCTGTAACCTTAAGGTTTGACATTATTTTGTGCTTACAACTCCCACTGTTTGATCACGAAAACACAATTTTAAGGGGGGACAGAGTAAATCTTTGAGGCAAAATCAGGGACGTCCCTGAAAATCAGGGACAGTTGAGAGATATGGGGTGGCTCCTTCCTTTGATCTGCATGATACCACCCAGCAAGCACAGCTGATCAGCGTTGTGATCAGCCTATGCCTTGTCCTTCGCCCCCCACAATGTGCAACTGTCGGAGGTTTAAAAGGAGTGCCTCATTCTGAACAAAGAAACCACCTTGCTGTCAATCATCCCACCCTCTCCCAAAGGAAACCCTGTCCCTTCTTCAGAAAACAAACACACTCGCTGTCAGTCATCCCTCCCCAAAGGAATCTCTGTCCCTGCTTTACAAAAAAGAAACTTGTTACATTGCTAGAGTATTTCAAACACATCCATTTTTAATAAACAAACTTCAAGAAATTCTACATGTAACTAGAACTGGGGCTTTTATTTTTTAAAACCTGCAAAAAAGAAAATGCTCCATCAGTGTCTGTTGCTGTGCTCTTCACCTGGTCCCCTTATGATCCTCCCCCCACTCAGCACCAACCATCCCCACCCCAACCTTACCTACTGGGGGTCCAGTGCCATAATCCTCCCTGGACCAAAGAGACATCTTCACTCTTCAATGCTGGACCAGGCAGTGAGGAAATCAGTTAAGTGCATTTTGAACTTATACTGATAACGCAGGCATTTTTTTAAATATTTTTCCCCAACATTTTCAGCATAGCCTTTCTGGTGCCTCGGCTCATGAACAAGATGGGTGAAACTTTTCAAATCTGTACAGAAAGGTGATTTTGTAGTCACTATGCGAAATCAACTTTCAGGCAGGATTTGAACATTTTCACCTACCAGGTTCATGACGTGGGGTCATAAGAAGATTATGTTGAAGATTTGGGGCCAGAATATTCAAGAATAGAAGTTATGAAGGTACTGTACATTGCAACTTTTCAACACTCGCTCATAACTTTGGTAATTTTCAGTATTTTAACCCAAAATATTTAACATAGCCATTTTTTCACACCACCTAATGACCGTGATGGGTGTCATTTTTCAAATCCTGGCTAAAAAGTGTTTTTGTGCTTACGGTGCAAAATTACATTGTGGACAGTATTTTAGAAATGACACCTGTCACGTTCAGAACGAGGAGTCATAAAAAGACCGTGTTGAAAATTTGTGTCAAAGTGTGAAAAAACAACTAAGTTATGAAGAAACATTGAATTATTCTAGTGTTTACTCATAATTTTATTTTTGCAAATTTTGCCCCTTAATGTTCTATAGATCCCTTGTATTACCCCACCTCATGAAAATGACAGATGTCAGTTTTCAAATCCCCTCTGACACATGTTTTCCAGTCGCACTGAGAAATCATCTTTCAGGTGGGATTTAAAAAATGTCACCTGACTTGATCATAACACCAGGTAATAAAAAGATTATATTGAAAATATGTGGTCAAAATGTGGGAGTCCACTGAAAATTAGATATTGCCTCTCAGCTGGCATATTCTGGGTAAATACAATCTAAAAGTGTGTAAAAGTAGGACACCATTGAAAATGAAATATTGCATCTCGTCTGGTCTATCCTGGGTAAATATTTAGTAAAAATGTTTAAAAGCAGGACCCCAGTATAGCAGAGCCCCACTGAACTGAGCATCTATGTTGCTCTATCCTGGGAAAAGTACTTTGTAAAAGCTGGACCTCACTAATAATGTAACTTGCCTTTTAACTGGGCTATCCTGAATTAATACATTATAAAAATGGATAAAAGCAGGACCAAATTGAAAATGAGATATTGCATCTTGGCAGTGCTGTCCTGGGTAATAAATACAGTGTAAAAAATGGTAAAGGCAGGACCCCACTGTAAACAAGATAGCATCTGAGCTGTGCTATCCTGGGTAAATACAGTAGAAAAATGTGTCAAAGCAGGACCCAACTGAAAATGAGATACTACATCTCAGCTGGGTTATCCTGGGTAAATATATTGCAGAACTGTATGAAAACAGAACCCTACAGCAGAACTACACTGAAAATAACATGCTACATCTAAGATGACCTGTCCTGGAAAGATACATTATTACAGCAGGACCGAGGTATCACATCTCACTGCTGATATCCTGGGTAAATGCAGTATAATCAGGACCCCATTACAAATGACATATTACATCTGCACTTAACCCCACACTTAGTAAACTCAACCTTAGGCCCATCAGTGGGCCCCCCTCCCCTGTTATATATTGTCTGCATCACTGGTTTCCCTACCATTTCCCCTCTGGGTAACATCTCGACCACGAAGTTACGCTACTTTACTTTATCACCATCCTCCTACTCAGAGAGTGTAGCCTCCTACAGCCTCAAACTACCCCTCCCCATCTTCTAACACTGCTTTTCAAATACTGCCTTTTATCTTCCCCATACACGTCACTACCATTTTAATTACTATGTAAACCTTATTAATTCCCTGGGTTTTATGCCTATACACTGTGGCCCAGATATTCAAACTGCGCCGCTCAAAATAATTCTTAGAGGGGTGTGGCGAGGTGATATTCAAAGGAGTTAAGCTGTTGAGCAACTCCTTTGAATGTGTGTGTGGGGGGTTCATGTAAGTGTACTGCCCGCATCGGGCTGTGGGAGATGTGTGGGGGTTTCATATAACTGTGATGCCCTTGATCGGGCTGGTGGGGGGCACAGGGACCGAGTTGGGGGCCAGCCAGGGTGGCAGCTGCTGTGTGCGCCCTGCAATACAGCAGCTCACCTGTGGGTGGCCCTCAACTTGATCCTTTTTTTTTTGGCTCAAGGTTGTGCAGGCGCAGGTTGGGGGTTGCGCATGCACAACTCTGCACAACCCGACTGAATATCAGGTTGCGCAGGTTATGCATGGTTCCTCCCCCTCCTGTTGAGCATGCATTCATTTGCATTGCTCTTTTGCGCAACCTGTTGCCAGTGGAGCAACTGCCTCCTGCTGAATATCGCAGAATGGCGCAATGTAGGACTTGCGCATGCGCAACCCTGTTGCGCATGGAGCAACCCTTTTGAATATCTGGGCCTGTAAATACAATGTTTATATCATGTATTCTTATGACTTGTTCCTATGCTTTTTCCCTATAAATATGTTGTATATATTATATATTCCTTCTCCCTGTAACACTGTAAATACAGTGCTGATAGCATGTATTCTTAAGACCTTGATCCTATACTTCTAACACTATAAATACTGTGAATATTTTATGTATTCTTCATGCCTGTAACTGTTTTACCTGTTATTTCCAGCACTGGATGTTTGTGAAAATGGGCATTTTTGCTGACATACCCTCCAGTATACAAATAAAATTGATTGATTGATTGATTGATTGATTGACATCTCATCTGGTCTATCTTGGATAAATATATAGTAAAAATGTACACAAGCAGGACCTAGGAAAACAGCAATGCAGGCAGCGAACATTTAGCATTGACAAATGATTGTTTTTGTTTGAAATGGGTGGGTGTCCTTTTTGTCTGGTGTTTGAAATGGGCAGTTACTCTTTTTCCTTTGTTTCTCCCCCCATATGAGCAGTTGTCTTTTTTTTCCTTTGTTTTGCTTCTTCCCCCTCCACTTGTTGTTATTCTTGTTATATGTATGGCTTGTTGCCCTTTTTGTATAGTAAACATCAGTTCTACTACCTATGCTGCTGTGTTGTGTCTTCATTGGTGCCCTCCTCACACCCACTGCTGGCTCTTGTGTGCAGCACTATAGTCAGTGCAATATTAAGTGCTGCAGATAGAGAATATTGGACGGGCAACTATGCACAACCTGTGTGTTCTGCCACAGAGGGGTTCTGATTCCCTCTGGCCTCGAGAGTGAAGCTTGAGAGGTCCATAAGACTAAAGAACCCAGAGGTGGCAAAACACACACCGGTTGTGCATACAGTTGCTCATCCTGTATTTTTTGTAATGTATAGTATTATATAAAATGTGTCTGGAGTGGCTCTTTTACTTGCAAAATGAAACTGCCTTGTGCAATCTTTAGAGGTTTCAGAATGCTGTTATACCCATATAATTATAATACATTAATTCTATAGTTATACCACAGAAGGGTGCAGTTACATTCCATGACTTTTGAACTGTGGTACAACAGCATTTTGAAAGGGATGGAATTCTATACAGAACAATACTCTGCTATTCACTTTAAGTGTATTGCACTTCACTGGCGCTATTTGTGCTGCACCTGCACATCGCATGTGTGCAGCACATGTACAGTCCTATAATCAAAGCTGTGAGCACCGGGGCAGTTCCTCTGTATATCCCTGCAACAGTTTACTGGCGCTGGTGCTAGTGGAGTGCAAGCTTAGCGCAGGCGCTGCTGGCTGAATATGGAGCCCGATGTGTTTGGTCAATTTCCTAACGTCGTTATATGGACAAAATGCTTTTGTCAAACTGATAATTCCATGCTGAGGACAACATGCCTTTGTCAAACTCCTAACTGTATTCTGTGGACAAAATGTTAATATTACAAACCAATGGCACCCATACCTAAGAAGGTCTGCTAAGATTCGTTTCATTAGATGCTTCGGCTGTTTTGAAGTTCATATTTCCACACCCCACAGGTCCCTTACATTTTGTGTAAAGGACAGCATTCTTATATGTAAATTTCACGCATACTCTAGCATGGTATACTCTGTGGGTTCCTTGTGATAGCATTCTCATGTTGTTTTCCACACTCTCCTCCCCCAAGGGCCCCCTTGCCTTCCTGTGTAAGTATAGCATACTTTTAAGAAAGTGTCACACACCCTAGCGTGGTAGGTCTGTGGGTTCCTTGTAACATCGCTCTCATGTTATTTTCCACCCCCCAACCCCACAGCTTCAATTGGTCTCAAGCTGTCATAAGTGCTAAATGAACATTCCTTGCTCAACCTGCTGCCCCTGAAGGAAGGGCTCCGATGTCAGGGGTTTAATTTTAGGAGCAAGGCTGTGCAACACGACCCAGGCTCCGTGATTCCAGAGAGTTTAGAGACTGGTGTGGGATATAAACAATTATAAGCAAAATTCTCACCAAGGGAAGGGGATCACGGAACATTAGTCCTCTGCTAGTAGCTGAAACTTTCTGCCCTCCAAAGTACCTTGGTTGACCTCTGTCTCTCAGTACTGGGAGGTGCAAATAGTTTCAGTTAAACTTTGATGCCAGTGAAAACATGGAATTCTTGGAGTGTTTTTTAAAGTTTGTCCTCAGCTTTGGCTGCTATTTGTGGATTCTTCTGAACTGAATTGCCACCTGTGGTCCCCGAGATGACAGTCAGGGCTGCTACATGGCATTAGAATTCTGAATACTGCAGTATGCTGAGTGCTGAATATTCTGAAGAAGTGTTCCAAACACTGGGTGGTATTTTTCAAAAACAGATGGTACAGAACATGTGTCCATATTAGGGATACATGCTGCCTCCATGCAGATGTGTCCAGATATGTGTGCCTTATCCACAGACATTTGAATGCATTTGCGATGAGTCCCACAGTTTATAGCACTTTCTGCCACAAGTGCGAGAATCACATCCGTTTTTCAGGTGCAACTGCAGAATTCAGTCCTGGGAGTTAGACCAACTTTTTATGGTCTAATTTCTGTGATGGATTTTGGTAGCTGTGTCGGAAAACAGACGCACCTCTTTGAAAATTCTCCCCCCATTTACATGAACTGTAATATATATATATATATATATCTTCTTTGCAATAAACTACATTAATGCACCAGATAGGGTTCAACTAAATGTCACAAATGTGGGGAAATGTGGCGTTAGGTTTTCCAGTCCTAACGTCCAAGTCCCTCACCCCCACCCCCAGGCAACAAAAGGAAGAACATCGCAGTTTTGGGTCTCTGGAGTCTTGACAAATCAGTGGTGGGTCTTCCTTGGGGTTGTTAACTTTAATGCCCACCCTCTCCCCTAAGCAAACAAAGTCAGACATGATCTCTTTTCTACATGCAGGGCTCACAGGGCCCTGCATGAAAGAAGCTACAACAGATTCTGTTGGCAGTGTTTGGTAAGACATATTTCTCTACTTTTGAAAAGTGTATCACTTTGAGGCATTGGCATAGAGCTGTACCTTGTGCTTCAGACAGGAGGCTATGGACTGGAGGGGTAAGCATTAGGGTTGATAATCCTAAGGAAGCTCCCACTACTGATTTTCCATGACTCCAGAAGCTCAAAACCCTAATGTGTTTTCTTTTTGTTGCTTGGGGGAATGGGGGTGGGGAGTTAGAGTTGGAAACCCTAATACCAAATTTCCCTACTTTTCTGGTGTTAAGTTGAATCCTAAATGGTGCATTAACATACTAACATACCAAATTGCCAGCAGAATAGGCCTAATGGTCTTTTGTGTCTGCTTATTTGGTCAGTCCCCACCCTGGGAGCTGACCTTGCTGCCCCCCTCGCCCTCTCTGGCTTCTTCCTTTCCAGTCCCAGATATTCTCGCTGCACTGGATTTTGCCTCCAGAACCATTCACCTGTACCTGTCCCAACCCCTCTTGAACCCCTCCACCATCTGTGCCTCCACCAGGCCCCTGGGAAGCGCATTCCATGGCTCCATCACCCTCTCAGTGAAGTAGCACCTCCTCCTCCTTTCTCACCTGAATCTCCCCCCTCCAGCTTCCACTCATGCACTCTAGTTGCTCCACTCCTTCCTTCAAAGCACCCTGACTGCTTCTCCCCTATTTAGATCTCTATCATGTCCCCCTAGTCCCTTCTCTCTTCCAATGTGTAAATATTTAGCTCTTTGAGCCTCTCCCCATAGGTCCTGTCCCTCAAGCCCCAAATCATTTTGGTAGCCCTCCTCTGGACCCTCTCAAAGAGTTCAATGTCCCTCTTTCAGTGTGGCCTCCAAAACTGCATGAAGTAGTCAAGGTGCGGCCTCACCAAGCAATTATACAGAGGGAGTATCACTTCCCTCTTTCTGGAGGTGATCCCCCTAGTGATGCATCCCAGCATCTTGTTGGCCTTGGCTGCTGCCCTCCTACAAGTCTCTGAGTCATTCATCTTGACATCCACCACCACCCCCAGGTCCCTGTCAGCCATCGAGACTTGTAGTATTCCCCCCCAGGGTGTACACTTGGCCTGGGTTTCTGGCTCCAAGGTGCAGTACCTTGCATTTCCCTGCATTGAACCTCAGCTTCCACTTTCTAGACCACCTTTTCAGACCCTCCATGTCCCCCCTGTAGGGCCACCCTCCCCATCTCCCCATCCACCCCCCCCAGTTTTGAGTCATCCACAAAAAGACTCATCTCACTCCTGATACCTGTCCTTGTGTCCGAGACATAGGCGTTGAACAGGAGGGGCCCAAGGACCAGTCCCTGCGGGACTCCACTAATGACCCTCCTCGGGGATGAGACTATTCCACCATCCAGTCCTGGATCCAATTGCCTATCCATCTGATCATCTGGTTCCCCACCCCCATTTCTCCCAGCTTATCCAACAGGCCCTCATGAGGAACAGAGTCAAATGCCTTACTGAAGTCAAGAAAGAGGATGTCCGCCAGTCTACCCAGGTCCAAGGCACTTGTCACCCAGTCATAAAACTCCACAAGGTTTGTCTGACATGATTTCCCTGGGACGAATCCATGCTGTCAATCATCCAGGCACCCCAACTTTCCCAGGCCCCCCCAGCCTCTCCTTGACAATGCCCTCCATCACCTTGCCCACCACTGATGTCAGGCTGACAGGCCTGTAGTTCACTGCCACCTCCCTTGATCCCCCTTGTGGATAGGCACTATATGTACTGCCTTCCAGTCCTGGGGCACTGACTCTGTCCTCAGAGAGATGCTGAAAAGCTCTGCCAGGGGTTTCACCAGGACATCCGCCAGTTCCTTCAGCACTCTGGGATGTAATTTATCCAGCACTGGTGCTTTCTTCATCTTAAGGGACTTGAGGGCTTCCCTCACTCTCTCTGCCATGATTTCCACCTTTGCTACCTCGTCCCCCTGCTTAGCCTTCCCCCTTCTGCCAGTGATGCCCCCCAAGACCCGCTGATTGGTAAGGGTCCCCCCTTCCTCAGTTTCACCATCTTCTCCCATGTATGATGCAGCCCCCCCCCATTTTCCTTGGTGAAAACTGAGGTGAAGTACTCATTTAGTACCTCAGGCTGCTTCCCTGGGTCTTGTGCCCATCCCTCCCCTATTTTAATGCTGCTAATCTGCCCCTTCAACCTTTGCTTTTCCCCAATGTATCTAAAGAACCCCTTGTTCCCTCTCCTGATTTCCCTGGCCAGGTTCTGCTCATTCCTTGCCTTAGCCACCCTTACCACCCTAGTGACCCTTCCAGCCATCGGCTCTTACTCCCCTCAATCCCTTTCACTCCTTGAGCACTTGAATTACCTATAAGCTGCCTTCTTTCCCTTTACCACCTCATGAACCTCCCTGGTCCACCAACACGGGTTTTGGGGCCCTACCGCATTTTCCTCTTACTCTTGCACAGGTGCTAAAAGCTTTCTGCACCTCTCTTCTGATGATTTGCACCTACCGTCAGCATCTATGTCTGGTCCAATCCTATCCAAATGCTTCTTAAGAATTCTTCCCGTTTCCTTGAAATCTGCCCCCCTGAAGTCAATTACCTCCATCTTTGTGCAGCCTTCTACCCCTTCTAGGTCCAGACAGAACCAGACCGTGGCATGGTCACTCCCCGCCAATGGGTCCCTTACCTCCAGGCCCCCAATCTGGTCACGGTCTGCCAGGACTACATCCAGTACCCATGCCTCCCTGGTCAGTTCCCCCCACCTGCTGAGTTAGAAACACATCCTGAAAGACATCCAACAACCTCTGTTCCCTTGCCACTGAGGATGTCATAGTCTCCAAGTCTGTTCCTGGCATGTTAAAGTCCCCCAACACCACCCTTCCCCTGCCCAATCTGCAGTGTCTCCCAACATCTGCCACCAAGATCTCCTCCAGCTCCTCCGCCAGTGCAGGGAGTCTATACACCACTCCTATTTTTACTCTCTTGCTCCCCCTTATTATCAAGGTGACCCAATTTGCCTCCACAGTTCCCTCCGCCTCCTCTGCTCCTCCTGTGCCAATGCAGTTTTTGACTATTATTGCTACCCCCCTCCCCTTCCCTCCCCCCGTCTTTCCTGAACACGGTGTAACCCTCCAGGTACAGGTCCCAGTCATGTCCTGCGGTGGCCCAGGTCTCAGTGACCTCTGCCACATCCACCTCTCCCTCAGTTAGCATCACCTGGAGATCAGGCATTTTATTGCTGAAACTCCTGGCATTTAGCAGGACTAACTTCCACCCTTTCCCTATGCTTCCAAACTTCCATTTTCCCTGTTTGCATTCCCATGGGGAGTACATCTTCCCCTGGTCTGCACCTTATTAGTCAGTCTTTTCCTGCATTCCTCCAGCTTTCTGCGGGGTGGAGACAGAGTCCCTCCTTTATTGGACCCCCCCGACAGCCTTTTTTTCCATCCCTTCCCCGTCACAAGTTTAAACCCCACCTTTCACCAATGAACCCCTCTATTTTCAACTTAAGGATTTTCCTCCCCTCCAAATTGAGATGGAGCCTATCTCTAGCATACAGCCCCTTATCCTCCCAGGTCTCCTCCCAGTCCCCCATCAACCCATACCCTCTGGCCCACACCACTCCCTGAGTCACTGGTTTATCTCCCTAATCTTTCTTTTGTGTTTCCCACTAGCTCTTGGCACTGGCAGGATTTCTGAGAAGGAAACTGCACATCCTATGTCATGACAGACCCTGGCAAGCTCCCTGAACCTTGCTTGTATCTGTAGTTCACTATTTCCCTCAATGTCATTAGTACCCAGGCGGACCAGTATGTCCACGGAACCCCCACAATCCTTTGCCAGCTGATATACCTCATGCTTGACCGAGTGCACCTTTAGTCCAGGGAAGCATTTAGTTCTAACTGGGCAGGCTTCTCCCTCCCTATCCCATTTGATACCCCGATCATGGAATCCCCCAACAGGAGCACTCTGACCACTCCTTTTCCTCCATTTACCCCCTTCCCTGTCCCTGATCCTTTCTACTGGCCCCTCTCCCCAGCCAGCTCCTTGCTCCTCCCCCTATCTGGGAGCCACCTGCCACCCCCTCCTTATTTACCCTGGCCACCGCCTCCTCGCTGATTCTATGCCTCTCCTCCTCCCGAGTATCATTCTGTACCCTACTACCCCCCCATCACTGCTTGTGACTGGTCCTCCCTGCCATCTGCTAAACTAGCCTGGCTCATCCTCCCTTCCTTCCCATCTCCATTCAGCCCCTCTTTGCCTGTTGTGCTCCCCTGGCCTAAACCCTCAGCTCCCTTTGCTGTATCCTCCTTGTACTTCTGGTCCTTCTCCTTGCCCTTTCCCCCCAACTGATCCTTCTTCTTGCGCTTTCCTCCTTCTACCCCTCCTCCTGCTCTGATCCCCTGCTCCCCCCGTTTTCCCACATTCCAAGTTCCCCCATTCATCTTGCTATCCAGCCCCCTCCTACTGCCCCCAACTCCCTTTCCATCTCTAACCACCACTGTCATGGCTAGCTCACCCTCTCATCCTCAAGCAGAAGGAGAGAACTGAAGCAGTTCCTGAGCTTAAGGTCTGATCCATCTCCCCACATTGCTTCCTTCTGTCCAGCCCCAGCCATCTGCCTGCTTCCCTAAGAATGTCCTCCCTTTGGCCTCCCTCTGTGGGGGTCCCCAGATACATGCCTACTTCTTTGGTAGTGCCTCCTTATGGACCCCCACTGTCAGGATCCCTGTGCGATCCTAGAGTACTCTCCTGCACTCCTTTGCCTATGTCCCCACCCCTAGTGCTTGTTGCAACCCTGTGGGAGAGCCCCTGCCCTATTCCCCAACCATACCTCCTCATCCCTCAGCTGTCTCCTAACCCCCTCAACCTCAGCTGGCAGCACATTGGGCAACTGCTGAACTTCCAAGCCCAGTCCAGTATCATGGCCGCCCCACACCCTGTGCACCCCACCATCCTCCCAAAGATGCCAGCCCTGATGATGTGTGGTCCCATCCCCCTCCAAGTAGGTTCCCTTGGGTGAGCCACCAGGTTCCACACTAGTCCAAGATACACCCCTTCCCACTAATTGGGTCACCCACTAATCCTAGATACAGTCCCACAGTAAACAGGTACCCTATTACTAGGTGCAATACTACACAGTAAACTTATAAGGGAAGTGTACAACTCCCTAAGCTTCTCTCTCCCAGCCTTTAAACCCCACTCCCAGTGGCTAGAACTACATGAGCTGCACCTGAAGCTTTTACCAACAATTGGGGCAGGTGTTCCCCTATAAATGAGCCAAGCTCTGGGAGGGAGGGGGGGGAGAGTGGGATTAGGGCCTACTCCCAACTCTCACGAGAGTGCATCAGCCCTGGTAACACAATCCTAGCTCTCCTCAGTTTAAACTCAGAAAACAAAATTACCTGAGCAGCAGCTATTATCCCACATAATCTTCTGGTAGTGTAGACTGCTCCTCCCCCTCTGCAACTGAATCACACACTCCTAGCTCTCCACAGTTTAAACTCAGAAAACAGAATTACCAGCAGCAGCTATTATCCCACAGAATCTTCTGGTAGTGTAGACTGCTCCTCCCCCTCCGCAACACAGATTTATTTTTCTGCAAATAATTTCCTTTCTTTTTGAAATAGCAGAATTGTATGCTCACTTATGCAGGTCCCTTCAAGACCTGCATAAACAGATGCAGACATGCAGGGCCCTCTGGGCCCTGCACCAGGAGAAGACTCCATCAGCCTATAGAAGTGCAGCAACAGATGTCAAGAATTAATCGGGCTGTGTGATTCATAGTGGGAGTGTAGGACCCTCTGGGTCCTGTGTTTCCATGTGTCCACAGACACAGGTGCACAGGATAAAGAATGAATCTTTCAGCTGAAGCACAGGGCCATCTGGCACGCATAAGTGCAGAGGTACAGGGCCTTATGCCAAGAGAAATGTTTTCTTTATTAAATGTTACTTGGACTCATGCAGACAACCCTGCATCTACCCTTCCCAGGCTGGGGAGCAGTGTCTCATGACAGCGCCATCCCCTCAGCCTTGGCCTATCCAGCTGGGTCACTGAACTTGCCTCTGAACTCAGCTCACTGGCACAGTATCGCAAAGCACTACCTGTTAGGGTAAAAGCGGGTACTGCTCACAACCTTTCTTAATAATTAAATATATATATATATGTATTTTATTTGTGACCCTCAGTTTTCAAGATAGTAGTTTTATGACTCACTCTTATAAACATTATGCGGCATTTATAGAATACTGACTGAAATGTCATTTCACACCACATGTGCAAATACACATCTCATCCAGGATTTGAAAAAAAACACTACACCTATCACATTTATGAGGTGGTGTGAAAAAATGGTTGTGTTGAAAGTCTGGAGTGAAAATACTGAACATTAGCAAAATGATGAGTAAACACCGAAATATTTCAATGTTCACTCATAATTTGGTCATTTTACCATATTTGTGTACCACATTTTCAACATAGTCTTCTTATGATCCCACCTCAAAAACCTGGTGAGAGAACATTTTCAAATCCTGCCCAAAGTGTGATTTCATGGTGTGACAGCAAAATCACCTTTCAGAATGGATTTTAAAAATTTCACCTGTCTTGTTCTTGTTCATGAGGTGCAGTCCCAAAAAGGCCATGTTGAAAATTTGATGTAAAAATATTGAAAATTAGTGAAGTTATGAGGGAAAGCTGAAACATTTCAATACTTGCTCATAACTTGGTCATTCTACCATATTTCTACACCAAATGTTCAATATAGCCTTCTTATGACTCTGCCTCAGGAACCCAGTTGGTGAAAATGTTCAAATCCTACCTGAAAGGTGATTTTGTGCTGTGACTGCAAAATCACCTTTCAGGACAGATTTGACAGATTTCACCTACCTTGTTCATGAGATGGGGTCTGAAAAAGGCTATGTTGAAAATTTCATGTAAAAATATAAAACAAGCATTTGTCAATGCTGAATGTTGACTTGCTGGCATTGGCAGTGCAGGAGCTAGAGAGAGATGCATCATAGGAATGGCAGTGAAGTATTGAACTGATGCCAACCCACCCCCACCCTGCAGAGGGTGACAGGCATTAGGGTGTCCCTTTGGGTGTTTGGTAGTGCAGTGCGGGAAAACATGTTGGGCAGGATGTGAAAAATGACAACTGTACAGTTCATAAGGAAGTGTAAAAAAAATGCCAGTGTTGAAAATGTGGCATGTAAATATACCAAATTTGTGAAGTTACAAGGGTGCGTGGGAAATATGCAACACATGCTTGCAACACTGCCATTTTATGGGTGTTCGGCACCAAATTTTCAACATAGGTATTTTAGCAACTCTGCTCATGTACAGTGTCACTGTTATTTCCTCAAAGTGTCCCAAGAAGTGATTTCACACAGCAACCACACTATTCTGTGCCAGAAGTGCGAAAACACATTTTGGGCAGGATATGTGAAATGACGGCTGTACTGTTCATCAAGAGGTGTGGAAAAATGGCAATGGTGAAAATCCAGACTGAAAATATCACAAATGCACGACGGTACGAGCGTGCGTGCAATCTACCAATGTACGCTTATAACACAGTCATTTTACGGCATATCGTCAACAAATTTTCAACATAGGCATTTTAGGACCTCTGCTCATGAACTGTGTCACTGTTATTTTCATAATCTGGCCCAAACACATATTTCCCACAGCGACTGCGCAATTGTGCGCCGGAAGTGTGGAAACACATTTCAGGCAGGATATGGACAATCAAATCAAATTTTATTTATAAAATGCTTTTCAAAATTATCAAAGTGTGAATACAATACAGATAAAACAGCCAACAATAAATACACATTTAAAAACAATTAAAAAACAATAGGTTGGCCTAATCAAAGGCTTTCTCAAATAAATAACTTTTTAAAGAAGCCTTGAATTGCTCTGTGGACTGGCACTCTTGAATCTGCCAAGGTAGAGAATTCCACAGGGTAGGGGCCATAAAAGAAAAGGCTCTAGCCCCAGATAATTGCAGATGAACCCTGGAAACCTCTAGCAATCCCTCGTCGGCACAGCAGAGCGAGCGAAGAGGGCAGTAAGGCTGCAGGAGATCTTGCAAGTAGTGTGGTCCCTGACCATGTAGGGTTTTATAGGCCAGCAATGTGACCTTGAAGGTGATTCTCCATCACAGTGGCAGCCAGTGCAGTTCGCGCAGCACAGGTGTGATATGACAAGTTCTTGGGAGTCCCATCAACAACCTGGCTGCCACATTCTGAACCAGCTGCAGGCGACAGAGATTCACCCCCAGCAACCCTAGATATAGAGCATTGCAGTAATCAAGACACGAGAAAACAAAGGCGTGGACTAATACAGGAAGTTCATCGTGTGGAAAAAGGTGTTTTATCCGGGCAATATTCCTCAGATGGTAAAAAGAGGACTTGACAACGGCTGACACCTGTGCCTTCAGTGTCAGCTCACCGTCAAAAATTACACCCAGATTTTGCACCTGTTCAGAAGATCTCAACTGTTTATCCCCCAGCACAAGGCTGGAGGAAAGTCCTGGAGACAACTTCTCTACACGGTGACCTGAGTCCACCACCAGCACCTTGGTCTTATCTGGACTTAGTCTTAACCAGTTAGCACTCATCCAGCCCTGAATCTCAGTGAGGCAGTTGTTAAAGACCGATAAAGCGTCATTTTGTTTGGGTACAAAGGACATATAGAGCTGAGTATCATCTGTGTAGCAGTGAAAACTCAGCCCATAATGCTTTATAATGCCCCCCAGTGGCAGCATATACACCGTGAACAACATGGGGGAAGCACAGAACCCTGCAGCACCCCACAGGACAGAGCAAAGGGAGCTGAGAAAAAAATTCCTGATACTACACCCTGAGTTCTGCCCGTGAGGAAAGATTTAAACCATCTGAGTACTGTCCCTGACAGTCCACAGAACAGACAAAGGTGTTCTAGCAACATCCCATGGTCCACGGTATCGAATGCTGCAGAGAGATAGAGGAGAACCAAGATTGAATGGCTCCTCTGATCTCTTGCTATTAGGAGATCATTAAGCACCTGAACCAACACCGTATCAGTACTGTGCCTCTTCCTGAAACTGGACTGGAGAGGATCATAGATTTCATGGGTGGTAAGAAAGTCCTCGAGCTGCAAAGCAACTACTTTCTCAATAACCTTGCCCAAAAAGGGCAGGTTAGAGATCAGTCTGTAGTTAGCGAGACAGTCTGGGTCAACGGAAGCTTTCTTCAAAAAGGGTGTCACAGTAGCCTCTTTTAGAGACTCCGATAAACACCCCTTGGTCCAAAGAGCACCAGACTATCTCAGCAAGGATTGGTCCGATCACATCCATACACCCCACAGGGGGGCATGTAGGACCAGGATCCATACTACAGTAAGTAGGTCACAAGCCCTGGACAATCCTCATGATACCCAGGATTGCTGGCCGGTCAAAAACCATCCAGATAGAGCGAGGGCCTGTAACCTCACATTGTCCAACGCCATGCTCATTTGAATGCAAACTGAGGATCTCTGACCTGATCAACGACACCTTATCATCAAACAACCAAGCAAACTCATCACACTTTATTTGTGAAAAAGCTCGCCAACCCTGCAGACAGGTTGGATTGTACAATCTGTCCACAGTCCGGAAGAGCTGAGCTGGTTGATTCCTTGATGCAGCTATCTCCCTGGACAGGAACTCTGCCTTCTTACAGGAGATTTCTGATTGATAGTCCATATAATGGACCATCAATCTATGCCTATTATCTTCCAGACCAGATTTCCTCCAGCAGCGTTCCAATCTTTGCCCGATCCTCCTCAACTCCCTCAATGTCACATCAAACCAAGGGGACCGAGGGCGGAGGAAGAGGGGGTGAACATGGAGAGGAGCTATGGAATCCAGAGCCCTCAACACCATATTATTATAGTGTAATACTAAGACATCTGGATCTATGCACTCCACAGGCCAACTCGATAGGTTCAGCATCGTCATCAGACCAACAGGGGTAACTCCTTTCAAAGGACGGTACTGGCCAATCTCCAAAGGGGTTGGTCTCAAAGGGGGGTCATGAAATTGAACCTTCTGGAGTGATGATCAGACCACCTGACTGTTTCTACCACCACTCCAGAGATCTCCATCCCCAGGGTGAAAACCAGATCCAAGGAGTGACCCTGAATATGGGTAGCAGTGGTAACAACCTGTGTGAAGCCCAACAAAATCATCAGTTGGAGGAAGATTTGGCCAAAAAGTGAGAGTTCTTCGTCAACCCAGACACTGAAGTCCCCCAGGACCAACCACCTGGAGGGCTCCAACACCAGGTCGACAAAGAAGTCTGCAACTTCCTGCAGAAAAACTTTCTCGTCACTGGGTGGATGATAAATGAGAAGAATTCTGCTGCCCACACCTGCAGCCATGATACACTCCAAGGATCTGGGGGTCACCACTGGAACTTCCACAAGGCCTAACTTCAATTTAAAACAAATAGCTACCTCCCCCACTTTGATTCAGTCTCGGGCGGTGTATCACCGAGTACTGGCTGGAATAGCTGACTCCAGTATTGGACCAGCAGACCCATCCAGCCAGGTCTCAGTGATGCAAGCCAGGTCAGATGACTCAACAAGATCAACAATAATTGCGGTCTTGTTTTTTATAGACCTGGCACTGTTTAACACTGCCCGGGTTGGACGACAGGCTGTGGAGGAACGGACCACTTGCCCATTATTAATGGGACCCTTGGGTATGGGAACCAGGTTTTGTAAACCACTATCCTGGGCCCATTTCACCCCAGGGTATCTCCTAAACCTCACCACCCTTATTCACATGCTCTGCTCCACTCCCCTAGGTGAGGAACCGCCCTTCTTCTCCTCCCTCCATGTGCAATTCCCAAGGCACAACAATGAGTATATACCTCGGGTTTCAATGGGGGCAGTCAAAGGGGCGCAGGTCCCTCAACCTGGAGGAGGAGTAGTGCCTGTCCACAGAGACTCGGTCCCAACACATATTCTCCAAAGTTTAAAAACCAGCAATACTATTTTGTTTAACATAAACATAATACATATTTCTAAAAGTAATAAAACTAAGCAGGGAACATACCCACCCCAAAAATTAACCCATAACAATCCCAATCCTCCTATATTTAAATCCCCGGTCAGACAAACAAAATTAAAACAGAATACAGGTCTAAGTTATTAATGTCCAAAAAACCTGATATAATGTCATATACCAGGTTATTTAAAGTTTGAGCAGAGGTATTAATGTTCGGATAATATGGTTTACAGTTTGCACAAGGGACGCGCTCACCTAACCCTTGCAAAAATAACCAGAAGTAGCCCTCTCACTGCCACAGAAATATGTTAGATGTATTCATCAATGTTCTCTCACTGCCTGTAGAAAAAATTATTTTTGCAGAATCTAATGATTATTTTTGCAGAATCTAATGATGATTGAGTCACCATAAATCCAACTGAAATTGGACGAGACGTGGACAGAAAGTCTAGAAGTAGCTCCACTTGAGAGTTTCTTCAAGATCACACACTAATATATCACACTGTCAAACAAAAATAACTATCTGACCATAATTCCAAATCAGAGATAGCAGGAGGAAATCCACAAATAGCAGGATACACTTTCATCCAAAGGCTTCTTCCAAATCAGGATCCAGCACCAGTCTAGAACTAGGGCAGCCCGGTAACACCCCAGCGGATGGCAGCCAGCCTCAGTAGCCACCCCAGAGAGCCCTGGTAGTGTCTACAATCCAATAGGCCCCCCAGAGAGACCTAGGGTCCAGCCCTTGACACCAACTCCCTGGTGAAAGCGAGCAAGAACCCCCGTGACACTGTGGACAAGCACACCAACTGCCAAACCAATCAGAACTGCACCAGTGGAACCTAGAACAAGCCCCACTATCAGCTCGCAAATCCTTCATCCTTTCCAGCTGATGGGATAACACAAAAATTATTCCTTCTCCCAACAACTTCTTGATGTACCCAACCGGACCAGACACACAGGAAAACAGTCCACAGCAATGTGTGGTAAATCAAACCCAGGCCCTCCTAAAGAGGATGACAGACCAGGTCCTCCCACACTGGACAGTGAGTCAAAGCCTTCACACAGAAAAGCAAAGTCCACCAGCACGCAGGATCTCCCAACACCGGGGAACCGAACACTATCCCCCAACGATAGCCAGAGTCTTAAACTCCTGAAACACCGAGCTCAGTGTAGCTGTAGCAAAACAACGCACTCAAGCCATACACGAATAAATGTCAACTCAAGACGGTTATTAATCCAGTTAAGAACACTCCAAAACGCCAGAGCAGTGCTCAAAACACCTAAATACCATGGAGTGAGTTTACAGCATGCCCAGCCTGGCAGCCATCTTTCTTCTCCAGCTGTACTGTTCACAAGAAAGTGTAAAAAAATTACAATGCTGAAAATCTGGTGTTAAAATATTGCGAATGCGTGAAGTTATGAGCCTGCATAGCAACTGCGCAATGCATGCTCGTAAAACAGGCATTTGTTGGATTTTTTCCACCAAATCTGGAACATAGGCTTTTTGAGAGGCCACCTCATGAACACTGGCACTGTCATTTTGTTAATGGGTCCCAAAAGGTGATTTTGCGCAGTGACTGAGAAATCATCTTTCGAGGTCGATTAACACCATGACAGTGACAGAATTCATGAGGAGGAGCCCCAAAACCTCTATGTTGAAAGTTTGATGCCAAAATTCCAAGAAATGCCCAAAATATGCAGTAAAGTTGAAAAACCCCTATTCATTCCATTATACAGCTTACCGGCATTTCCTCAGCTCACAGTCAACTTTGAAGAGTGCAGATGTGTTCCCGATCCACTGAAGTTCATTGCACCAGACTCCAGAGAGTAAGAATGGGGTGAGGGGTGAGGAAGGGAGGCAGAATGCTTATTGGGTGGAGTGCGGGTGGGGGGGCATTGAGACTACAAGGGATGGTTTCATTTCACAGGGTAAAAAAACAGGAAAAAACATTGTGGGACAGTTTTAATCTTCCAGGGCATGTGGCATGCTGGGGTGGGCTCCCAGCATGCCACCTAACTGTTTTGGGGGGGTGTCCGTAGCTGACAGGGGATTGGGCACCCTTGTCAGCACACAACATGGGGGGAGAAGAAAGTAATGACAACGGGTATTGGGCACACCCGTTGGCAAACAAAGAAAGCTGGGAGGCATGAGCTGAGGGAAATGGGCACCTCCTCAGCATTCAACAATTGGGGGGGAGCGATGCTGACAGCGAGTGGGCTCCCCCGTCAGTACACAAAGACAGTGGGGGGGGGTCAGAAGCTGAAAGGCATTGGGCAAACCCATGACATTCAACATTTGGGGGGTTTATGCCACAGGGGAGTGGGCTCCCGATCGGCACCTAAAGACAGTGGAGGGTTACTGAGGAGAAGTTTGTGCACTAGCGATCCGGCAGATGTGAGGTGGCTGCCTGCTCGCCGACCATGCTCATAATGGCAGCGAGCACGGCCAGCAAAGGACCGCTGCATATGACGAGCTTTGCTCAGATTGCAGTGGACTTTTGCTTAGATGTGCTTGCCCCACTATGTATGCATGGTGTGGCGCCAGCATGCAGGCTGATTGGGGAATGAGGGACGCACCTACTGATGTGTGCCCTGCATTCACCCAAATGCCGCCGTTCCCCCAAATCTGCACTCTCCCAATATGTTGACTTGCGTGCAAGCGTGGCAAGCCAACATAAAAATGACAAAGTTTAACGGCTACTGAAATACATTAAACTGGACTTACCTTATTTTCTTGTATCGCATTCACCGGTTCCAGCTGCAAGACGTGTCTTCAGTTGGAGAGTATTATTTATTTATTGCAATTGTTTCACTAGGAAAGGCACACTGAGCAACAAGATGCTCATCTCCCGGTGCGACCTGGGGGGGGTACACATGGATATGATAACATGCAGGTTATCAAGTGAACAGTTAACAGAAGCAAATAAAAAGCAGCATAAGGATACACGATTGCATGAATATACAAGCAGTGCACATTGAATGCTTAGGATATTATAGTATCAAATAACAATTTTTTTGACAAGAAGCAGCAGACAAGGTAAATTAGCACAGTAGTAACAGCTGTAAACAACAGAGGAGGTGTATCACAGTAATACAGTTATACACAGTACATGGGGCAAAATAGGCCCAGGACATAAGTGCAAGGTTGGAGTTCTATGCCAGCTTCTGTAGCAAGACTAAGGCCGCTGGTCAAGCATTGGGGAGGGAATAGTGGGGCATGTCAGGTTCAGGGACAGGAGCAATTTGTAGTAAGGAAGTCTGCTTTCTTACCATGTTACCATCTATGTTATGAGACATATTCAGGTGAGTGATGGTGTGTGTGGGAGTGTGTTGGGTAGTGGGTGCTGAGGAGGGTCGGGTGGGGATATGTGTGGGGGTTTGATTGGCAAGGGACCATTTTATTTTTTACAATGTCATTTTTAAAAGAAATACATTGAGGGACTATGTTGCTTTTTTGCAGGTTTAGCAGCTATTGGATCTAACACTGGGGATTGGGCACCCCAGTGTCAGCTTAACTTTAGGGCAGTACCAGGGTGGGTACCCCAGTGTCACCACCTAAGGAACTGGGGGGCAACCTGGAGGGAAGTGGGTTTAGGCATGTGGTACCGGGGTGGACACTCTGGTCCACTTTTGTAAGAAACACTCTTGGGGAAACATGAGGGAGGACTGGTTGAGCTGGGTGGGTGGGGATTTAAAAATGAAATGATAGAGAGGTAGAGAGATAGAGAGATAGAGAGATAGATAGATAGGTAGATAGCAGACACGGACAGATAGAAATACAGATGGATAAAAAAGAGATAGAGATCAACAGCTCACTGTTGGCACACAAGCAGGCAGCGTGTCTGCATCTCTGGGTACAGAGGTCAAGTAACTACCGCTGTTCTCATACAGAGACTGCAGATGAACAGCTCCTCTCCCTAAGCGGCACCTTGGATTTTGGGATGCCCACAAAAGGTATTTCTGGAAGTTTTTTTTTAAACAAACACCAGAATCTAGCTGATTGAGTCTCTTTAAACTGGCTTCAGGTGTCTGCTTTTTAAAAATAAATCATTTGTATGTATTTTCTATGTTCTTTAGTTCAGGGGAAAAAAACAAGATGGCAGTCATCGTGACCCAAAATTGTTTTTCTGGTTGTGAGAAGTGGTAAGAAAGTAAAAAGCTCTCACAACCCCAAATATTTTGTCTTGTATCAGAATGTTATCCAAAAACCCTGCTGAGCAAGCACAGAAAAAAACATTAACATTTTTATGACTCCGGAACCATTTGATATTTTTACAAGAAACCTTTGAAAGGCACTACCTTGGTCAGACTACTTCTACCATGAATGTTTGGGAAAAAAGTTCTGCTCCATCTAACTTGGAGGTAAGACCAAAAAAACCAAAACACATATATTAAGTATACTGAAAGTAATTGATACATTAATGTAAAAATGACATATGCAAATCTCAGAAGCTGCACAGGTTGCTGTCATGAAACTTTCCACATATTTAGACCTTGCCTCCCAGAAAACACATCCAGTCCTGTCACCAAGATATAGGACTGGATGGATTCCAGCTAGCTGAAGTTAAATCTTGACATGACAGAGTTCTTGGTGGTAGTTTCGGGCAGACTGTGAGGCCGGTGACCGGTGGTCTCCCCAGGCTTTGGCTCAGGGGTAGCCAGCTGCTGACCTCTGAATGGCTGCAGAATCTGGGGGTAATATTTGATGACAAGCTTACTCTTCGGGCGCAGGTGTTGGGTGTCATCAAACTTTTCTTTTATCATTTTAGGAATATTGCCCAGATTAAGAGTCTTGTTCTGTCTGCTGACCTTCCTACACTGATCCATGCCTTTGTGACTTCACGCTGTGACTACTGGAACTCCCTGTACTTAGGATTGCCAAGGGTTGATATCCACAGTCAACAGCTGATGCAGAATGCTGCTGTCAAGTTGTTGTCGGGGCTATCTCGATCTGGCCGTATCACGCCTGTGCTGTGCGATCTGCACTGGCTGCCAGTTCAGTGGTAGATCACCTTTAAGGTCAGCTTGCTGACCTATAAAGACCTACATGGACAGGGTCTGAGCTATCTACAAGAGCTTCTGTATCATTACTGCCCCCTCCGACCACTCCGCTTGGCCAGTGAGGGACTGCTGGAGGTTCCCAGGATTTGGTTGAAGTCATCCGGGTTGCAGGCATTTATGTTTGTGGCCCCTTCCCTGTGGAATTCTCTACCCCATCAGATTCAAGAGTGCCTGACAGTGGAGAGTTTCAAGGACACCTTGAAAACATATTTATTTGAGTTGGCCTTTGCTGACAGTATTTAAAATATTTATACAGAACTGCTAATAGTCATCTTACTGATGTTTTACCATAGTTTTTCTGTATTTATTGTGAAGGCGCTATGATCCTATTATTAATTGTAGTGGTCTGCTGCAGTAATCCTGAACAGGTTGCATGCCTTGTTTATTGGTAGTCCCAATGTGTAAAGCACCCTAGGACTAGCTATTTGAGACTGTTTGTGTCTCTAACTACATCGTCTATTGGTGTAGCAGCCTAACCCTGTAGCACCCTGTGTTATGCTTCAGTGCGTAGTTCCATTACCAAGTGCAGTACAAAGTTTTGAATGTAAAAGTATTGTGATGTAAAAGTGTTATGTTTCAGTGCGTAGTTCCATTACCAAAGTGCAGTACAAAGTTTTGAATGTAAAAAGTATACTCAGGGGCTTCTCGTGTGTTAGGGCTTGTTACTACTGCGCATATGTTACCTGAGCTACCACCTCAAACCTCCCACTGCATACTAATTACATTCTCCTACCTCTTTACAGATGGGCTCACCCCCCCACCTCAGTAAGCTGCCGACCGCGGTAGTAGACGGAACACCTCGGCTCCTACCTGGAGCGTTTTTACCTCGGGAGCTGCAGTTTCAGGTAAAGCCATCCAGCAAGTCATCTCCTGGGAGTGTTTTGCCAGCAGGATTCTGATGGACTCGTGGCTTCTCTGCCCTCGGCAGCTGATTGTTTTAGGACTCGGCTGTAGGTGCTAGCCCGATGACGCTCGCGTCATCTGCCCCCCCGCCCACCCACGCACCCAGGGGCTGCCGTGGTGATCTTGGCTTGGGTTGGGTGCGTCACTTCCTGTGACATTGTGTCCTGTGTGCCTGAACCTAAGTCCCCACTTTCCCATTTGCAGGTTATACCTGCTGGCCACCAGTGGGCACTGTTCCCCAACTATCAATCCTGCTCTGTTTCTACCCACCCTAATCCTATCTCGGGGTCTCTCTCTCTACCTCTACTGTTCTACCTTATCTTCTACCTAAAAACTCTTAACCCTCGCCATCCATGTCCATCACTCTCCATCTCGCTCCCCTCCCTTTCCTTCCCCTCTTTTTAATAGTTCTTACCTCCCCCAGGGTGCTAGATGCCCGTTGGCGAGCTGTTCTTATGCCCCCACTTATCTGCCTGCAATCCACCCCTCTTCTTCCCCTGCCCCTCCGCCTTCACTCACCCATTCTGCGCCTCTATCTATCACCATTCATATGGGCACCTTCTCACTCACCCCCCCTGCCCCCTCGTGCATCCTATCATGCTTGCATTCCCTGTCTGTGCTACCCTTCCTATCCCCTGTACCGCTACACCCCCCCATCCCCCCTACACCAGCCATCGGAAACTCTCCTTCTGCCACTTACTCCCAAGAGCAGCACTCCTCCTCCTGCTGCTGTCTGGCAACATCCATCCCAATCCTGGGCCTGGCAACACTGGCCCCCCCTTGAAATCCTCTGGACTTCGAATCACATCTATGAACTTTTGTACCCTCCTTAAAAAACTGGACTCACTACAATGCTGGGTGATGGTTCATAAACCAGATGTGGTTGCCTTGGTTGAAACCTGGCTGTCTGACTCCACCTCTAACTCCCAGGTCTCTCTCCCTGGCTACACCCTCCACTGGCTGGACAGGTCTGGTAGGAGAGGTGGGGGATGTGCCTTCTATGTAAAGGAACCGCTCATTGGACTAGCCCTTCCTCCCCCTGACCTTGACCATAATGCCCAGGCCCTAACACTAAAGCTATCTCCTGACCCCTCTAGGGGTCCTATCTTTCTGACTATGGCTTACATACCTCCAAAGAACCAATCTCAGGCACTGGGCCCACTAATTGACTATCTCACCTCCTTACCCAACCCCTCTGACCAGATTCTGGTGGGTGACTTAAACATTAATTGGCTTTGCCCCTCATCGTCTTCCTCCCATGAGGCTTTTGCTGCTATTGCTCTAGCCAACTAGTCTCCCAGCCCACTAGAATTAACCCCACTAACCATAATTTAGTCTATTTATTCTTCATATGTATTGGAACCAACTGTACCTTGAATGACACTTACCTTGAACCTATATTATCTGTTGTCTCCTGTTCCACTGTCTGTGTCCTCTATGTGACGAGGTACCTTTGTAAATGAGCCCCTCGCTCAAAGGTTGTTAAACTGATGTTTAAATAAATAAATAAATAAATAGTGCCTGTTAAAAATTAACAGTGTCAGTGGCTCAGTAGGTAGCACACTCGCCTCTGAGGCTGGGCAATCAGAGGGCTGTGGGTTCAGTTCCCATATCTGGCACTTGGGTTAATATCCCAGTACTGACACTGTAGTGCAGCATGAGAGGGGTGCTGCACTTCTGAGGTGCCGTCTTTCAGATGAGACATTAAACTGAGGTCCCATCTTCCTGGATTGGTAGTAGTTCAGGTGGATGTTAATGATCCCATGGCACTTATCGAAAAGAGTAGGGGAATGTTTTGTTGTACAAACATCAAAAGACAAATAATAATCAACTGTGTTAAAGCACACCAAATAACAAAACAATCATGAAGTATAAAGAAATCAATTACATGTCACATCATGTTAAATCACAAATATATATAGAAAAAAAAGGATTTATTTATATTTAATAAACATGGGAAATCCCTTCCACCAACTGGTAACCTGCCAAGAAGTGGATCGTACACAATCTTTAACATAAATCCTTTCCATAGCCCCTGTAATTAATATACTAACAGTTTCATATGACATCCTTCTTTGGTACAAGACCCACTGACATCGAGCTTGCCTAGGCACAAACAAACAGGGACCTACCCTGATTCAGTACTCACAACTCCAGAAAAGAGAGCGCTCTCACATCACTCGCAGGGCTGGGCCTGGGCTCCAAACACTTCTCCACACATTTATATAGAAAATAACAGAGGGGTACCATACCAGGCAGCTGCGGTGCACTTTCCCGGTTTCTGACACTGCACACACCGGGCCCAACGACGCAGCTTTGTTCGTCCTGACAGACCGAGTGCGATTAAAGCAGATTCTCCAGTCCTCTACAGGGTTAGCCTGGTAGGTAGCTGTGCTCTTTACACAGCCTCCTCTGCTCGCCACCTCACGGATTCAGTCTGATGCTAGCTGGCTATGCAACAGCCGACTCAGGCCTCTCACGCGCTTCATGCGTGAACACTCAATGCTGCAGGAGCCTGCAGCTCCTTCCTCTTCTACAGCCACAACGTCTCTGCCCCTTGGCAGTTGAAGCAAAACTCTCAGTTCGGGTGCCACCCGAGCTCATTGGTGGGCTGCAGGCACCAGGCACTTAAATCTCTCTCCATTGGTGCGAAAAGGCGCCAGGGTCCAGACTTCATTTCCCAGAATCACTAGCTGTGTCTTCATTGGTCAGCGGGCTCCCTTTTAGAGTCCTCACTTATTGATTGGCCCAGTTCAGCAGTTCAGGACCAAAATGGGGTAACTGATCAGAACAGTCCTTGCTGCAATTAAGACAGGTTAGGACAAACAACAATATCTTTCTCACTCCAAATAAGTATCAGTAAACAGTTACATCTTTCCAGAGAACTCCCTCTGCACAACTAGCAATGGCAGAATGGAGCACTTACTCAGCAGCCTGGGCGGGACTTGGGCATAGAACCACACAGCTCCCCCATTTCAACTAATTATGACTGCAAGCAGGCAGCCCTTAAAGAGACAGTACATGGAGGCTTTAAAAGCGCTCACTGGCAACAATATTTAAGCGGCTTTACGCCGAACACCAGCCAGGCATGGAGCATTTAAGCAAGCTCCGGGAAAGCTTTTAGGAACCCCCATTTGTAGGGGGGTTACAGTACTCTCCCGGGTCGTGCCTGAAAATAGTCATTTTATGGCTAGTGCACCTACCCGGTTAACAAAAACTAAATAAATAAATAAATAAATAAATTAAAGAACAACAAAATAGGTGCCATGTTCCCCGATCATAATGTCTACTTAACTGGAATGTAATACCTAAAATCAAGGTATAATAATCCATATTTACTATCCAAAACATATTCCATTTAGTAGCCAGGAATTTCCATAAAGATGTGACATAAGAGCAAGAAAATAAAAAATGTTCCATTGATTCCTCCTGAGCTATACAATCCAGATAAGGACAGTATCTTTCCATTACCACTTTATGTTTAGCATTGCCCCTAACATTCAAACGACCATACAAAGGAAAGCCAAATCAATTCCCACATATAGTCGGGTAATCTAGCAGTATTCAATCTTTGAATAGCCATCTTAACTTGAGTCATAGGGCAATTTTTCAAGGCAGGTTCAGACAGATAAATCAATGTCATTACTGCTTTATACAACTGCGGCTCAGTCTTATCCCTGACCAACTGGACTGAAATTCCCCAGGTGAACAACTTCTTTGCCACGGACAAAAAATAGTTAGGCATTTTTAATGATTTGATTGGTTTCAGGGGTAAATATTGCCAGGCTAAAAAGTAGGAAGCCAAATTATGTTTGAACAGTATCCCATAAGGGTATATTTGAGGCGAAAGCCTAGGTCTAATATTATGTGAAATAAATAACGTGTGAAAAAAAACCTATCGGGTCTATCATCCCAAGTCCACCTTTCCCTCTAACTAAATAGGTATATTGCCTTTTAATTGGATTTAACCGATTGCCCCATAATAACTGAAAGAATATACTATAAAGTCTAGTCTCCAAGGACATAGGTAAAGGAAAAACCAGAGCTGTATACAAAAAGCAAGGAATAACAAATTGCTTCAATCGCTGAATTCTCTTAATTTTTGACAATTTCCATCGTCTCCATAAATTAATTTTCCCCTGAATTTTAAGAAATGCCGTATTCCAGTTCAATTCTGATATATTCTTTGACCCATAAAATAGGCCCAAAATCTATACAGGCCCCGACGAAATTGTAATTCCTCGAATAAGTGTTTCAACCACTTTCCCTCGTCCTATAGCTAGGCCCCTTTTTGTTTCTTGAATTTTAGAGTTATATACCCTTGAAAAAGAGTCCATCAATTTAAGAAAAATAGGGAGAGATTTAATTGTAGGAAAAAATATACATAAATCATCAGCATATGGCTGAATAAGATGCTCAGGCCAGCCGGATGGGCTAACATCCCCTCCCATTTTGGAAAAGTAGTCACGGATAGTAATAAAGAATCTACAGTAAAGAATATAAAAGAGGACAAAGGCATCCCTGACAAACCCACTAGGCATGTGGAATCCTTTACCACTTATGCCATTCACAAGTGGGTAAGCCAATGCCTTTTCGTAAAGTGCGATAATCCAATGAATCATTACCTGAGGTACTCCACAGTGCCACAAGGTCAAAAACAAGTACGGACGATACACTCTATCGAACACCTTTTTCTGGTCTACCGAAACAATATAGCCCCATTTGCCTTGCATAACTGTATAGTCAATGAGATCACGAAGGATCATGTGGGTCTGCTGAATCTTTCTGCCAGGCAATCCACAAAACTGATGAGGTGAAAGAACCGAAACTGCAAAATTTTTTAGTCTATTATTTAAAATTCCTGTGAATAGTTTATAATCAGTATTTAACAGTGTTATCAATCTCCAATTCTCCAAATGGGTTTTATCCCCAGATTTGTATAAGAATATTACTAATCCCGCCATGAACCACTCAGGAAAAATTTTACAAGACAGAAAAGAATTAAAAACTAATTCTAAACATTGACTAAATTCAAAAGGAAAAGTCTTGTAAAGTTCTGCTGTTAAGCCATCTCGACCAGGAGAAATGCCTAACTTTTGAGTTTTTATCGCCTCCTCTATTTCTAAATGTGTTATAGGTTGTATCAATAATTTTTTATTAAAGGTTGACTCAGGAATCGGAATAGAAGAAAGGAAATGTTCCATTTCTATAACACTGGGAGGAACTACCGGTGCATGTGCTTGAAAAAAGTCCTTTATGCTATTCTGTATATTCTCATGATCTGTTACTAGATTACCCACTTTATTGACTAATGCATTTGGGGAAGTATTAGTTTTATACCTCTTAAAGGCTTCAAAAGGGTCACCATGAGGTTGTTTCTTTAGCCCATATTGTTGGATAACTGCAGCAGTTTTTGCCCTATCATATTGGACTGACAGCATTTCTTGTTTGAGCATGTGTATTTGTGATGAATAATCAAACTTTGAAGTGTTAGCTTTAGAAAATAAATAATACAATTATTGCTGTAAGGCTAAATAGCGAAGAAAATGATTATCCAATACTTTTTTCCCTTGATTTTGAAAGAATTTACCTAAATCAGCTTTCGTATCCCACCACCATTGACCAATGTCCTCATATAAAAAGGAAACTGACAACCTTGTCATCAATAAGGAACCCAATTTATGCCTAGTCTCACAGGAGTGTAATAAGGGAGCACTCAGCTTCCACCGGGATTTCCGCCAATGTAGAATTGAATCAATAAAAATGTTACAATAGAGTAACAAATGGTCCAAGAAGGCTACTGGTATATTTTGGAAAGAAAAGGATAATTTAGAAGATAAAATATAATCAATGATAGAAGAGTATTTATTTCTTTTGTAAGTAAACCTAGGGCCACCATTCTGCTTAACACTGGCTGTAATCAGCTCAGATGATTGTACCAATGCCCTAAGAGCCATGGTATCATAATATATTTTCCCTGTTTTCAACACTGGCATCAATTTCTTACTAGGGTTCAATTCACAATTAAAATCGCCACAGAGTAAAACTGTAAGTGAAGTAATCAAAAAAGGTGTAATCATGTGCATTAGGGTCACCTTATCAGCCTTAACTTGTGGGCAATAAACATTGATAAATCTACACGACAATGATTTCCAAACACCATCCAAAATCATCAATCTCCCAGGTATCAAATCCATTAATTTTATTAAAGAAAATTCATAAGAACCAAAAAGGAACCCCAATCCGTCAGCTGAATGTTGTCCAAAGGACCAGTAAGAAGGGCCCCAATTCCATTCCTTCTGGAAATTCCTGACCTGGTCTATGGTATAGACCCCTGTTTCTTGCAAGAAACAAATATCTAAATGATTTTCATGCATATAATTAAATACAACCTTATGTTTTTTAAAGTTTAACAAACTATGCACATTGACAGACCCCAAATTAAGTGATTCCAGTTCTAAATATGAGACAGTCAACTATCTTTTTTCCTCCTTTTCTTTTTTTTACTTTTGTACCCTTCTTGAGCCATAAATGGGGAGGGGGGACTGTCCCTAGGTGGCTGTGAGTCCAAATCCTGACACTCCATGACCAAATCTCCCCACTGAGAAGAAAGAACTGCAAAAGGGTTACTGGTTTCAACCTCAGTATTAGAACGGCCTATCAAAGGAGGTTTTAAATTCCTGGAAGACCATCTTACTTGTATAGGTACTGTTAGAACATCCTCATTGGGCCTGACTTCCTGATTGTCCGTAAAACAGGCTGGTCCTAACATAGGTACAGTATCTTTCAGGGTCTCAGGTACTGAAACAACAGATTCCACCTTTAAAGGTTGTGGGTCAAGTACCACAATGGCACCACCAGAGGCCTGCCATCCCTTCCCTGCTTCAGCAACCAAATCCTGAGCTTTTTGAATAAGAAGATCCGGACTACTGATAGTGGCCTTATTTCTAGCTGCCCACACACATTCCATGAAGACATGACCTGTGTCTTCATAGAGATCACACTTAGTATGGTTCAGACATTGAAATGCAACGTGACCAATCTCCCACAGTTGTCTAGCGGGGCTTATCACATGAACTGGATAAGATGTGTTCTAGTTCACATTTGTAACACGCCCTAGGTTGGCCTGCATAAAAACAGACCCCCTGGTCCCGACTCAACAAAAATGAGTTTGGAATATGCAATATCCCTGAATCTGATTGCCGAAGTTTAACTTTAAACTTCCACCCCCGTTCAAAACTGTTGGTCATCTAAAATGGCCTCTGGAGAACTCAAGACATCACATTTCTGGGACAGCCAATACACAATGTCATCAATATGCACACCTTCATTCCTAAACATAATAGTAACGAATTTAACTAAAGGTTTAGTCAGAGGAATTACCAAAAATGGGGTCCATAATGGTGAAAATTTGACCTGGTTATAACGTTCCCAGAATAAATCCAATGCATAAGCTGAGCGAAAGCTTATATCAAAATTATCCTCACCAGATATATTGATAAAAGCAAACACTTCACGTGGGGTAAAATGCAACAAATCTTTCAACAAATACTTCCCCACATAACGCCTGTCTGGTCTAGTTTCCAGTCCACCCTTATATCTTAATCTAACAGCATTACGCCTAGGAGCTGCTTCCTTCTTTATTTTAGAAAATAAATCAGACAACAAAGGTTTACTAGAGTTCACAGTTTTTTCATCTGTATGAGGTCATTCAGTATGTAAATCAATTAAAACCTCAGACACCGGGACTGGTTCCAGGGGGGAGTCATGTTTTTCACCTCTTTGTTTCAAATTTGCTGGTGTCAGGGGCAAACCAGAGACATTAGGCCGCCATGAAGGCTCATTTGAAAAAATTTAATTTGGGTCCCAGTCAGAAGAAGGACGCCATGAACCGTCTTTAAAGGACCAACCAGCTTCTTGTAATGCAGTTTGAGGGGTCCAATTCTCCTCAGATAACTGGTTAACAACAAAATTGTCCTGCTGACCAGAAGGCTTAGAGACCTTAGTCAGTGTCCCAATAAGAACTGGTGTCTCTGGTAAGGGTACTAAATGTCTTTTAGCCGACAAAACAGCCGCCCTTTTTTCTTTCCCTTCAATCCCCACAGAATCACGATAACCAGTGACTTTCTTTGAAAAAGTGAACTCCGACACCCCCACCTGATCCTGAGGAGACGTTTGATAAATACAGCTTACCTCGGGCTGTTGCAATTGCTCAGAAGTAACAGAGAGGGGGCTGGAAAGCAAACCCAGTGTCCTTTGAAAGCGGTTTCTGCTGCGTGTCAAGCATTGAACGAACTGGCTCCTTAGCCCGGATTGCAAAGTTTACCGTAGTAACCATGGCAATGGAAGACGCGTTGTCCAACAAAAACTCCGAAGAACTTCTAGGTGTAGACTCATGGCACCGGAAAACTGCTTTTCCCTTACTGCCAGCCACTATTCCCCGGTCAACATATTCCTGCAAAAAACACTCTTTTTTTTCTTTATCTTGAAGTGAAGACGCCAGAACCGTACGCTCTGTCATCAGTGAACCCTGTTCTGCAGACACTGAAGGAGCCAAAACCAACTCCGGCGTCGGAGGAACCCATATATTTGTCACCCGGTCATCTACCTTAGACGTTACAGGTAAGTTCACTTGTGTCAGCTCTCGAATATACTGCTCGGCTAAAGCTGCAACCACAGGGGTTTTCTCTTCGTCCTGCATCTCCCGGTTGACTGCCGGTATTGCTGTATATGTTACTTCTGTGTCCTCCACAATATCTCGCAAACCTGCCACTTCAGCCTCGCTGAAGCCAACCTGTGCGGGAACGAGCTCTCCACACTCCTGAATGTCCATCCTGCACCAGAGCTTGAGCCAAAATGACTCAGACAGCCACTAGCCCCCTACTGCCCACCACGCAGTAGGGGAATTTCCCCAGTATCCTGGCCAAATTGCCCTCATTCACTTAAAAAATACCACCAACAGCTTAATCTGATTCAAGGTCAGTTGGCATTCATCTGTATCCCCCTTCCCCGGGTTGTGCCTGAAAATAGGCAAGATTTGTCTAGTGCACTTACCCAGTCAACAAAAACTAAATAAATAAATAAAGATTGATTTGATGCCAAATTTGGGGTAATTCCATTGAATGCTGCCAAAGCTATTAAAGTGCAAAGTTGAAGGTCAACCCAAACTATACTGGCACTACTGTGCCAGCATTATATACAGTATGTAATAGATAATCCATTACAGGGCATGCGGTCATGCTCTGATATACATACTCCTTGGGTGTGATGAGAGACACAGGGCCACAGGCTGAGTGCATTCTATTACATATATGTATATTCACTGCAAAAAACGACTTTAATGTATCAGTAAGGGTTGCTATTAAAGCAACAAAAGTATGGAAATACAATGTTAGGGTTTTCAACCCTAACTCTCCCCCCCCCCAAGCAGCCAGGGGGCAAGGCAACACAAGCAACCACAGACATACATCATCAGGTAAGACAAACAACATACAACTCTTTCCACATGACACAAGCTACATCCATCATCATGGTCCAGCGCTTCTGTAGCCGTGGATAGACATGCAGACTTGCGCACCACCTGGGAAGTGCAGTAAAAAATTCCCATAGGATCACATTGTAAATTGTGAGTAAGGAATAACACATGACAGGGTGTGAAATAATACTATATTACTGCATGGCCTAGGTGAGTTATGATGCATTATGTGCAGCTGAGTGGCTTCAACCACCTGGGAAGTGTGTTTTATGATTCCCATAGGATCACAGTGTAAACTACAAGTAAGCAATACCACACAGCAGGGTGTGCAGCAGTGCTAAATTGCTGCATGCTCCACATGGGTTGTGAGGTACGAGGCACAGCCAGGTGCCTTCAACCACCTTGGAAGTGTGGTATATGATTCCAATAGGATCACATTATAAATGTTAAGTGAGCAATACCACACAGCAAGATGTAGGGTAATGCTAAATTGCTGCATGCGCCAAGTGCATTGAATATCATCTGGCCCTGGCACTGGCGCATCCCAGTTGTACTTCTCCCAGGCTTGCGCCACTGCCTGGCGCAGTCTGAATATCCCAGCCATAATGTGTGTGTGTATATATGTATATATACAGTATATATATATATATATATATATACAGTATATATGTGTGTGTGTGTGTGTGTGTGTGTGTGTGTGTATATATATATATATATATATATATATATATAACATACACACACTCATATTATTAGTTGGTGTGTAGCCAGTATGGTCAACTAGGTTTTGTGACCTGTGTACAGCTATTGTACATCCTGGAATGAGGTACAATGTAAATTAAGATTTACAGGCAGGATGATAATTCAAAATGATTATTTAAGGGTAAGACAACTACGAAGGTAAAAAGTAAGGCCATTAGGTCAGTCATCAGACATTTCAGATGGTCTATGGCAAAGATGTATCAATGATTAGGTGGCAAGCACAGCAGTACAGTAGTGTGTAACTGAAACTGTAACTGAAGAAGTGTGAGTCTGAAGGGGGCAGGGTACTGGTTGATGGTTTTCTTTTTCATTTCCACAGGAATTAAATGCTTTTAATCAGAACACGTGAACCAATTATTTTCTCCCACATAGCCAGCTTTTCAGCGAGAACTGAAGATAGCAGATACAATATGGGAAAAGCAGTGTGAATTAACACTTCCCACATCAGCAGTTGGTACTTGGTGGTGGTAGGGGAAGGACAGATAAACAGATGCTGTACAAATACATCAGCTATGTAGTATAGAAGGGAGAGACAGCAAGACAGACAGAAAAAGCATAGATAGATAGATAGACAGACAGATGTCTATGGGGGAAGGGAGCAAGTGGATCAGCAAATGAAATGAAAAGAAAGACAGCAGTGCATCACGAGAGAAGTAGGCATCAGAGAAATCAATTAAAGCAGTACTGATTCCCTTTAGAGAGCAGATGCAAGTGGCCGCCATCATCACACAGTTTCTGGAAGAGTAACAGCCTCAAGAAGACTTCTTTAAAAAAAAAGTTGTTCTTTTTTCATTTCAGAAAGCATGAAGTCAGAGTGAAGCTAGAGTACCTGCACAGCCCATGCTGCTTTTCTTTAGAAACAGGAGGCAGAATTAAAGCCTGCTTAGAAAAGGGAAGTGCGTTGAGAGTAAGCAATAGCACCCAACAAGGGGAGGCAGTATTGGGCTATACTGGATCGCCATGGAGCATAATGAGGCCCTACACCACAGGTGGGAGGGCCTTAACCTGGAAGGTCGGTGAGGCCCAGCACTCTGCCCTGTCAGGTATTAGCGCTTAGAAAATGGGTATATGTAGAGTATATTTTTAGAAGTAAATAGAACAGCAAAAAGTTAGAAAAATTAGAGAATAGAAAATCAAAGAAATAGACTTTCTTGTAAAGTAGTCCCTCTATTGGTCGAATTATCAGTAGAGGGCACTGATGTTTATGTCAGCCTTTTGTTTGTGCTTGCTCACCCCAGTGCTAAGATAAAAACAAACAAACAAAAAAAACATAGAGAGAAAAACAGACTTACTGGTCTTTTTTATTAATGTGGCGGCTGTTGCAAAGCGTGATCAAGAAACACTCTCTCTCTCTCTCTCCCTCCCTCCCTCTCTGACCACAGTGGAAAGAGCCTGTTCAGCAGAAGTTAAATGAGAGGAGTGATGACTGTTTGTAGCGGGTGCTGATGTTTAAGACAGGCTTTTGTGCTTGTTCACCCCACCACTAACACCAATAAGATAAAAAAATGAGAGTAGCATACATAGTGATCTGACTTTTTTTAATTTGGTGGCTGTTGCACTGTGAGTACTCTCTCTCCCCGTCTGACTGCAGTAGAAGGAACGCTGAGCAGCACGGTTCAGATTAGATAGCGGTGACCACCATTTAGGTGAAGAGCCCAGGTTAACAATTAACAACAGGTGAGCTCTCTCACAGTTACTAGCAAGAAGGAAAATGAAGAAATGTAAATTGGTATCCCCCTTTTGTGTCCCACCCACCCACTGGTGAACATTTTATTACTGACTCATCCATTACATTTACCGTGTACAGTGCAGGACATGACTTGATGTTTTCAGACAGCTGTGAGAAGACAGGGCAACAAAACACCAGGTGAAGGAGTAGTTGTGCCATTAAAAAACAAGCATTTGTCAATGCCGAACGTTCGCTTGCAGGTATTTGCAGTGGTATTTGGCACTTGGACATGGCTTAAAAAAATCAGTGACAAATAAGTACAAGCATTTGTCAGTGCCGAATGTTGCTTGCTTCTATGTGCTGTTTAGGTATTTGGAAGTCATTGGTGCAGATATTGAAAATTCTGAACTTACCAGCGTCTCGTAGAAACTATAGCATGCGGCTAAGTAAAACAGTCATTTTAGAATTTTTCACCAAATTTTCAACATAGCCATTTTAAGACCTCTGCTCATGAACATTGTCACTGTAATTTTCTTAATGATGTCCCATACATTGATTTTGCACACCGACTGAGCCATTGAGCACTACATGGGCGGAAACATGTTTTGGGCAGGATGTGAAAAATGACAGCTAAACTGCTCATAAGATGCGGTAAAATGGCAATGTTGAAAATCTGGAGTAAAAATTGAAAATTCACAAATTTAGGGCGTGCGTGAGATCCGCGCAACTATCGCTCATAAAATGTCATTTCTAGAATTTTTCACCAAATTTTCAACATAGCCATTTTAAGACCTCTGCTAATAGACAGTATCACTGTGATTTTCTTAATGTGTCCCATACGACTGAGTTCGCACGACTGCGCCATTGTGTGCTACATGGGCGGAAGCTGCGTTTTGGGCAGGATGTGAAAAATGACAGCTGTACTGCTCATAGAAGGTGTGGTAAAATGGCAATGTTGAAAATCTGGAGTGGAAATATTGAAAATTTGCAAACCTACGAGCATGCATAGGAACTGCGCAACGCATGCTCGTAAAACAGTCATTTTTAGGAATTTTTTCACCAAATTTTCAACATAGCCATTTTAAGACCTCTGCTCATGAACATTGTCACTGTAATTTTCTTAATGTGTCCCATACATTGATTTTGCACACCGACTGCGCCATTGAGCACTACATGGGTGGAAACACGTTTTGGGCAGGATGTGAAAAATGACAGCTGTACTGCTGATAAGGAAGTGTGGTAAAATGGCAATGTTGAAAATCTGGAGTAAAAATATTGAAAATTCACAAACTTAGGAGTGTGCGTAGGAACTGCACAACGCACGCTCATAAAACAGTCATTTCTAGGAATTTTTTCACCAAATTTTCAACATAGCCATTTTAAGACCTCTGCTAATGAACAGTATCACTGTGATTTTCTTAATGTGTCCCATACATTGAGTTCGCACACCGACTGCGCCATTGTGTGCTACATGGGCGGAAACACGTTTTGGGCAGGATGTGAAAATGACAGCTGTACTGCTCATGAAGGGTGTGATAAAATGGCAATGTTGAAAAATCTGGGGTGAAATATTGAAAAGTTGCAAACATTCGGTGATGTAAGTAGGAACTGCACGTACGCGTAAATAAAACAGTCATTTTAGGAATTTTTCGCAAATTTTCAACATAGCTATTTAAGACCTCTGCTCATGAACAGTATCACTGTGATTTTCTTAATGTGTCCCATACATTGAGTTCACACACGAATCGCCATTGAATAGCTACGCTTCGTGGAAGCACGTTTTGGGTGAGATGTGAAAAATGACAGCTGTACTGCTCATAAGAAGGTGTGGTAAAATGGCAATGGTGAAACTCTGGAGTAGAAATACTGAAAATTCAGCGAACTTACAAGCCTGCGTAGGAACTGCATAGCGCACACTCATAAAGCGGTCCTTTTGGAATTTTTCTGCAAAATTTTCAAATATAGGCTTTTTGAGCCCACCTTATGAGCGCCCGGCACTGCATTTTCATTAGTCGGCCCAAAGGTGATTTCATGCAGTGATCATGAAACGACCTTCGCCCCTAATAACACCACGACAGTATGAATTCATGAGAAGGGTCCCAAAATACCATGTTGAAAATTTGGTGCAAAATCCAAAAATGCCTAAGATATGCAACAAGGTTGAAAAACCCCATCTAACCCATTATACAGCTTACGGCATTTCCTCAGTTCGCGGTCGGCTTTGAAGAGTGCAGAGCGTGTTCCCGGTCTAGCGATGATGTCGCCGAGCTCGGAGGTAAGTATAGGGTGGGGGGTATGGGAAACAGGGTCGCAGTGGGTGGGTGCGGGTTGTGGGAGGGCAGGAGACTGCGTGGGATGGTTTTTAATTTACTGTTTTTTTTTTGTACAATTGATGACGCGGGACATTTGCCACGCTGGGGTGGGCTCCCAGCGTGGCAGAAGGATGGATGGGGGGGCCGTGGAGCTGACAGGGGATTGGGAACCCCCATCGGCAGATGACGTGGGATGTTTGCCATGCTGGGGTGGGCTCCCAGAGTTGCACCAAAGATTTGGGGGGGCGTGATGCGCTGCAAGCACACAGCGGTGGTTTTCTTTGAAGAGAAGACCACCGCTGTCATACACAGCAGTGCATCGATTGGTGCAGGACTGCCACACCTGCTCAATGGAGCAGGGGATTGCACAGGAGAGGCACACCTCCAAAGTGTCTCATTCTCCCAAGACGTTCCTTGCGCATGCACGCAAGTGAACATAAAAAAACAACAAAAAAACCCCAAATGTTACAGTGAGTGAAATGCTATCAATCATGGGTTGTGCCAGCAAAGAGAAACAACTTTCAGAACAGTTGCAGTAGCAGTCTGAATCACAGTGTCATCAGGATAGTCACGCTTTCTGGTGGTGGGGGGAGCTCTCTCTCTCTCTCTCTCTTGCTAACAGAGATTTAAAAGATGGAGGCATTTTAAAATCGAAAGTTTAATTGGCACAAGCATTTGGAATGTAATCAGACAGCAGAGACTAGGACTTATTATTTCTCGGTCTCTGTTGTCTGATACCAGACTGGGTAGCTGGTTGCCTAAGCCAATCAGCTTCAAGGATTTCCAAAACCCATTTTCTAAAAGTCAACAGTCCCACCTGGTTACAGAGATAGCGAGAATGGGAAAGATGGGGATGGGGGTGGGGTGCGATCAATGACTGAAGAACACTACACTTTTCTATTCAGTACAGCCATCATGAACTGAAGTGCATGCAACTCACCCAGCTATAAAAAAAATTAACATGTCAAATATTATCTTTTTTTCCCCCTTCAGCTTTTTCTTAACATTGTATGCCTCTGTTTAAAAGGTCATAGATATGCAGCGGTTTATTTAGTGAGCATGCTACAGAGTACAAAGTGCACTAAAATCCACAGCCAATACACAATATGAAGTCAGATGATGTAATAAAAGATGCGATGAAGCAAATAAATAAATAAAAACCAATTTGAATTACTACTAAGAGGCAATATCAATAATTTTGGGAATGTTAAGCAGGCCACAATACAAGCAATGATGCAAGTCCTTTAAAGAGCTAGTGTAGTGAACTACTGTTTTTAAACTCCGTTTGAGTATCTCAGTCAAAAATCATTTATTTCATCTGGTTTCTGTTATATTTCGTCACAATTTTTTAGTATTAAACATCTGTTGATCAAAATGTCAAAGTACGAGATGGCTCTGACTGTTCAACACCATTCACGGGTGAGTGGACTGTCTCAGAGGAGTCAGAGCTGAGGGAAGTTACATTCTCCATCAGCCCTTACTGCAGCCTGCCACAAGACACTTTACTGCTCTCCTGTCAGCTGGAATCTAGCAGTCCGAACACCTTCCACCTCGCCAGCGACTTCTGCGCTCAGGATGTTCATCGTGTGCTTGCAGTCCAGTATAAGCCATTGCGCTCACCTAAACCTCCCTAGATGACTACTGGAAGACAGGGCTGAGAAATCGGCCACATCAAAGATTTCTGCCGTACGCCACCAGACCAAATATCAGAGGCACAAATATACCAACTGGATGCAGTCAGGTAGAGTGAACGCTTACCACAGGCAGCAGTCAGTGAGGTTTATCGGCGGTGGAAATAATAAATAGACACTGGTATATTTACACTGCATGTTACATTTTTTTTCCTTACAGCAGATCTAAACTTTTTTTTTTAACTATGTATTTGTACTCCTTCTTACCTCCCTTCCTCACTCTCTCCGGCATCCTACTATCTGCAGGCCTCTCTCCCCCATCGAGATCTGCCCCTAGAGCACCCGACACCACACACCATCTTACCCTCGGTATACTCTCCGGGTAGGGGTGAGGAGCTCCCTTACCTCTCCATACCAGCAGTCTGAATTTGTGGGGTCGGTGCAGCAGAGTCTGTTCGACGAGCCCGGAGACCTTGTGGCGAGGTGCCTTCACCTAGGAGAAGCCAGGGTGGTTTTTCCTGGTTTCTTTCCCCCAATGTTGGCATGCAATGAGGGGCTATGAGCCAGGAGGCATGCTGAGATGTACCTCCCTGCTCTGCCCCTCTGCCAACATCTACCCAATCCCCTTGCAGCTGCTCCACCTACTGCGCTATCCACCCGGGCTCCCCTAGGTGGTAGCAATGCAGCGGGATCCTGCAGACCCCACCCAGAGAAGGAGAGCTGCCGTCGGGCGCTCTATCCTTCTCTGCCCCGGCCGACCCCAGGTGACCCAAGCTCATTCCCGAATCCGGGTCGCCGGCATGGTGTGAGGTGTGGCGTCCAGCACTCAACCCTCAGTGCCACCGGGCCACAGCAGATCTAAACTGATTGTTTTTTCCTGCAGGAAGATACAGAGAAGAACCTTCCCCCTCCCCCAAACCCCGCCCGCCTCTTGGCCATCCCCTTTTATGAGCCTCTGGGCCCACCCATCCTGCTAAGGCTTAGGAACAAAAAAAAACAAATGTTATTTTCTTTCTTTCTTTCTTTCTTTCTTTCTTTCTTTCTTTCTTTCTTTCTTTCTTTCTTTCTTTCTTCATACAGACATACTCTTTTTCATTCATGCATCTTGCTTAACAGTAGGATAAGGAGTTGTACTTAAATTAACAGTGTCAGTGGCTCAGTAGGTAGCACACTCACCTTTGAGGCCAGGAGATCAGAAGGCTGTGGGTTCAGTTCCCACATCTGGCACTTGTGTTACTATCCCAGTACTGACACTGTAGTGCAGCATGAGAGGGGTGCTGCACTTCTGAGGTGCCGTCTTTCAATTGAGACATTAAACCGAGGTCCCATCTTCCTGGATTGGTGGTAGTTCAGGTGGATGTTAAAGATCCCATGGCACTTATCAAAAAGAGTAGGGGAGTTTCTATTATAATTAGAAACATAAATCAGAACACAGTAATACAGAGTATCATAAACATGTCATACTTTGTAAAAGAAAAGAGAATCTATTACATGTCAATCATTCAATCTATACATATAACAAATTACTTAAATTTAATGAAATGTGTAAAACTTTTTCACCATTTCATAACTTTGAGCGAGGTGCACACTTGAGCTTCTTGAGCGTAGATTCTAGAAAGTTCATTTGACACTAAACAAGCTAAACAATCATAAGCCATTGTCTTCTGATGAAGCACCCATTGACATCTTGAATGCCATAAAAGAAAACGCAAACAACAGAAAAATAAATGCAAGGTGCTAGGATGATAAGAATTATAACTAGGGGGGTAGATCCCTAATACTAATATATCATAGGTAATCCAGAGCAGCCATTTTAATCTCCACAAATTTGCTAAATAAACCCACAATCCCTTTGCATAAGAACACTGTAAGAAAAAATGAACCATAGTTTCTTCAACATTGATACATTCTGGATAAGGGCAATTTCTTTTCTCTTTAACTTTGTATTTTGCATTCCCCCTCACATTAAGCCGGCCATACATGATAAGCCATTGAGTTTCCCATTGATGTAAAGGTAATCTGGAATTACTAAATTGGGCCAACACCCTGGGATTCCTTACCAGGGGACAATTCTTAAAACAAGGAGTTTGTGGATAAATGGATGACATAAGTAATTTATACATAGACTGCATATTATTAGTCTGAATCATGATTTTTGAGATTTGCCATTGGAATAATTTTTGCGCTGCTGGTCTAAAATATTCAGGTATATGCAAATGAGAGTTTAATTTCGGAGCTAGACTATGCCAGGCTTTAAATGAGACCTCAAGGCCCTGACTCCCCATATCTTTTGAACACTCTCGTCCTGATCCAAATTACATTTAATAGAATTTATAAAAAAAAAGGAAAAACATAAACACAATAGGATCTACCATTCCTAACCCTCCCAAACTTTTCCCCAAATAAGTATAATGCCTTTTTACTGGGTTTAAGCGATTGCCCCACAACATTTGAAAAAATATACTGTAAAGCTCAGTCTCCAGCTGTGATGGCACAGGGAAAATCATAGCAGTATACTGCAAGCAGGGTATAATCAAGGCCCCTAGAATTCTGTGGCCACAGAATTTTGTGCAGAACTTGCAGTCTACTGCAGAACTTCTGTGGTGCTGCAGAATTCACTCGTCTTGGTGATTTTTTATTAATATTTCTGTTGATACATAGAATCTGGTTCCCTTCCTCTCTTTTTATATCCAAAACCCCCCTATATGTTCAGAATGTGATGTTATCATTGCTATAACATCGTACATTAGCTAATGAAATGGCTTCATTCTGCAACATAAATGAACAGTCACTTATCTACCACAGCTCCCACTGCCAGAGATGGTGGGACAGCACATCATGCCTGGTGATATTTGCTCAACCTGCACTACAGCCTAATACAATTTTCAGTCTTACATTGTTGCACTAGGGCCAGCTTAAACAAAACCTTGCCAATAGCACAGACCTGTTAAATCCATACCTCACTTTGTACAACCCTATTTATGCCTTTAAGGTATAGAGACACTATCTGAATGAATAACTGGTAAGATTAATGTAACTGTCTAATTTTTTAAGAAAAATAAAGTAATTATGCCCAGAAAAGTGGAATATAATAATGAGTAGACCTGTTAAAAGAGTAGACCTGTTAAATAAATAATTGTGCTGTACGCATTTTTGCCAGGGTTATTGATTACATATTGTCAATGGTTGATAGAATCACCTAAAAGTTATGGAGAAATGTTGTGTGCTGGGACAGCTGTTGGGCCAGAGGGTAGCATGCTGTGTTTCCATGCTGGCAACTCAGGTTCAGAGATCAGCTCTGGGAGCTGGCTGGGCAGCACAAGGACTGGGGGAACACATCACTGCTCAGAGCCTGAGAAGGTATGGTGCAGTGCTTTGTCACATGGTGGATGCACTGTGATGGGCCAGAGAGCTGTATCTCACAATTGGTTCACATGCATGTTATGGCCTGATGGTGTTATGCAGTTTGTCAGTGAAAGCAAGTTGACATGAAAAATGAGTTTTGCAATAGCTACTCTATTCCATTTCCAATGGGACCTGTATGAATGAGGATGCAAGTTCATGGAAATTAAAAAAAAATATATATATATATATATATATATATATATATATATATATATATATACACACACACACACACACGCACACACATACAGTATCTCTGTCTCACCACACACATGCATATTTGTATGTATGTTACAGATTGCATATAAATATATAAGTGATACACAGTGGGAACCTCATGAGTGCTGTAGAAAGCACATGCAAATATATAAGTGATAGACAGTGGAAACCTCATTGGTGGGATAGATAGCATCCATATAGAAATACCTCATTTATCACATAAGATCCCCTGTGCATATGTCATTTATGCAACAGGCTAGGACCTTAAGGGAGAGACATTTGTTTTGCTTTTTTAGGCACAACATTATTTTGATAAGTCTGTTATTTTTTGAACTAGCGTTACTGTACTTTCCACCATCCTGATTTCTACAACCACTGCCATAAAAATAAAGTCAGGATGACAAGCTGACACTGTGATGTGGTAGTTTGTTAGTGCTGCAGAACTTCCGCAGAAATGACAAACCATCGCCGCAGAAGTTCTGTGGCAAATGGTAGTCTTGCCGCAGAACATGGCCCCACTGTACCGCAGAAAAGTAGGGGCCCTGGGTATAATATATTGTTTTAGGATATGTATCCATTTAAGTTTAGAGAGCTTCCACTGTTTCCATCTATTCACTTTCCCCTCTGCTGTTCTTAATGCTAATTTCTAATTTTCTATTGGTAGATTTTGGGAACCAAAGAGAATGCCTAACATTTTCAGAGGGATTCTAGAAATACAAATATTCTCCTGAATTACCTCAACAGGACTAAGTGCCCCAAATGAATAACCCTCTGGTTTTCTGAAAATTTAACTTTGCATTTGAAACCACTGAAAAAAGCTGAAATGCCTGTAAAAACTTCTGAATTTGTGCCTGGTTAGTAAAATAAAGATTTAAACCATCAGCATAAGCTTGTAAATGAAACTGAGAAGAAAACAACTCTCCCCCAATTCCTACTCATCTGCGGGGGGTTAACCAAAAACTGCAACAGGGGGTCTAAAGAAAAAATATACAAAAGGGGACTCTGGGGGAATCCTTGCCGGACTCCAGTTTTTATGTGTATGCTCAGAGCAGCTCCCCCTCGCAAAATTGGGTGAACTTTAGTATGCTGATAGAGCAATTCAATGAGCTGAATCAAATTTTGTGGGATCTCATAAACATGCAGGACAGAGAAAAGATAAGGGAGATGAACCTTATCGGAAGCCATCTCGAAATCTGCTGCAAGGATACATCCAGATTTACCAGCAAGAGATAGATGCTCAATGACATCTCATATTATCATCAAAGCTGATTGAATCCTCCGTTCAGGAACACCACCAAACTGATATAGAGAAATAACCAGCTTTGCATACTGTTTGAGTCTATTATTTAAAATATTAGTGAATATTTTATAATCAGAATTTCGGAGAGTAACAGGTCTTAAAATCTTAATATTATGTCTACACCCGGTTTTGAATAGGTGTATCAGCAATCCTGTAGTAAAAGATGGAAACATGGAGTTAGTATCCCAAAAATACTGAAATAAAATCACTAGACATTCACAAAGTTCACACAAAAAACATTTATATAGCCGGTTGGGAAGGCCACCTATCCCAAGTGATACATGAGGCTTCATTTTCTGAATAACCTCCTGCATTTCTAAACAGCTAATAGGTTCTAAAACATGAAAACCATCCGTTGGTACCAAGGGAAAACTACAGGAACTTAAAAAATTTGAAATTGTTTCCTCTGAAATTGGTGCCTTAGGTTCCAATAGCAGATAATGTTGACTAATAACATTCCTAATTTGTTCTTTTGTGATTGCTTTTGTGCCATCCGAAGTAAGTAAATAATCAACAATGGAAGATTCTTTCAGCAGTTTGCAAGCCTCAAAGGGGTTGCATAATAGGAGATTTCCTTGTACCATTAGAAAAAATGGCTTGCAACGTTTTCGCCCTATCATACTGATATGTTTTCATATCATTTTCAGCTCAGAAATTTGTTGTGAGTAATTCAGTTTTGTAATATATGTAAGTGACATTAATCTCTGAAGTTGTTGACGCAGAGATAAATATTTTAAAAAATTCTGATTTTTTGCCTCCACTCCTTGTTTTTTAAACCAACTACGGAGAGCTAATTTGGTATCAGACCACCATGCCCCCTTGTCTGTATACAAAAAGGCCATGGAGAGATGGGCCTGAAGAAGCAATTTAACTCTTGATATTATTGGAAGGGAATCCAAAATGGAAGTATTCAGTTTCCACTGTACCTGTGGTTTTGGAATCAGGTGTTCAGGTTGAAGAAAACAGGTTAACAATAGATGATCAGAAAACTCAATAGGACGTATTTAAAAATCTTTTACTAACACAGAAATAGAAACCAACAAATGATCAATAAGAGAATCAATTTCCCCTTTAGGAATGAAAACCTAGGACCCTGGGAAAGAAAAGACATACAATTCAGTAAACCAGCAGTCTGAACTACAGAAACTAAAGCGTTTGAATCACAATATATTTTTTATTTCTCTGGGGTGTAATCAGGTTACAGTTAAAATCCCCAACCCATAGTATGTGAACTGAAGTGACCAAATATGGTTGCACTGCCTTCATGTAGGCCACTCTCTCTGCTTTTGATTGGGGGTTATAAATGTTAATGAATCTATTACAAATATTGTGTCATTTCCCATCTAAAATGAGGACTCTACCTGGAATGAGATCAATTAGGTTATGGAGTGTAAAATCAAAAGAATTAAATAATATACCTAACCCATCTGCACTATCTGTACTAAAGGGCCAGTAGGAGGAACCCCGGGGCCAAGCTCTCTTAAAAGTAGATAATTGCTCAATGGAATACATCCAAGTTTCTTAAACAAAACTGACTGAAAGGTTGCAATCATGAATATATTGGAATAAAGCCTGCCATTTGATAACATTCAATAAACTATGAGTATTCAAGGACCCCCAAGTTAACAGCATAGCAAAGGCAACAGAAGACCCCTAGCCATTATTTTTTCAATTTTTTCTTTTTTTTCTCTTTATAATTATCCACAGAATGGGAAATGGTGGATAAAGTAGCTTTTTGGGAATCAGAATCCCCTACATCCATTTCAGTCTCCCCCCATGGGGTGAACAAGGCCGCATATGAGTTATTAGATTCTACAGAGATAGAAGGGGGAGGAGATTTTGGTTACAAATTCCTGGAGGATCTCCTTCTGGGTAGAGGGGATGGAGGGCCCGGTACCCAAATTGGTTTCACAGATCCCACCGGATCTGTACAGCACACCGGGACCATTTCTGGATTTACCTGGGAGTCATTACAGGCCTCTTCTTTCTTCAGGTGTGGTGGAGCTACAGCAGTCAACTTCACTAAAGACTGTGAGGTAGAAAGCCCCATAGAAGAGGTAGTCTGATTAGCATGCTGCACAATCTCTGGGGGGGGGATAGGGCAAGCAGTATTCTGAGCCTGCTGAATCAAAAGCTTAGGGCTGATGCAAGAAGCCTTGTTCTTTGCAGCCCAAGGACAATCCCTAAAAACATGTCCATATTCCTTGCAAAGACCGCACCTGGTATGGTTTGCACATTGCATAGTGCCATGCCCAATTTCCCCACAATTGTCGCAGCGGGGTTGGTCGCTGATACTGGACAGGTGAGTCCTTGAGCAGCACTTATAACATGCCCTTGGCTGCCCACCATAAAAACATACCCCTCTGTCCCTACCCAGCAAAAAAGAGTTAGTGATAAGCTCAATACCAGAATCTGTTTGTTTAAGCTTGATTTTATACTTCCAACCCCCCGTCCAAAATTGCTCTGAATTTAAAATGGGTTCTGGAGAACTTAAAGCATCACATTTTTGGGATAACCAAAAAGTAATATCTTCCACATGGACCCCCTCATTCCAGAACATCACAGTTACAAACTTGATTAATGGTTTAGTAAGGGGAATGACTAGAAAAGAGGCCCATGTGGGAGAAAACTTAACCTATCCATACCGTTCCCAAAAGAGATCTAAAGCATGAATAGTCCTAAAGCTAACATCAAAATTATCCTTGCCAGATACAGTAATGAAAGCAAAGACATCTTTTGGAGAAAAGTGAAGGGAGTCTTAAAGTAGAGTTTTTCCCAAGTAATATCTGTCTGGCCTAATTTCCAGCCCCCCTTATAAAGAATCCGCACAGTATTTCTGCGAGGGGCGGCCTCTCTTTTTACAGTAGAAAAAAGTTCTGACATCAGGGGTTTATGTGGAGGGGATCAGAGGCCTCTGGATGAGATGAGATAGCTGTAGTCTGCAGTGTACAGTCATTGTTAGGAACTTTAGTTTGCAAAGGAAGAGATTTGGGTAATATAGAAGAAACCTGAGGTAGCAGTTCCTTGGGTGTAGTCTCTTGCAACTCTGCTGCTGGGCCACCTTTAATATTTAATCCAGGCTCCCAGGAAGGAGAATCTTGAGAAAAATTTGGGCTGGATCCCCATTCTAAGTCTGGTAGCCAAATACCAGCTGGAGATTGCTTCCAGCCTGCACCCACTAGGACTTTCCCTGGCATCCAGGGACCCCCTAATGAATTAGGAGGGACTAAATCAGTTTTCATTTGGAGTTTAGGAGAATTACCCAGGGTAGGTGCAGCATTTTTAACCGCTGGCTGTTTTGAGAGAATGTCAGTGAAAAGAAATTCAGAAACCCCCATTTGAGAGTCCACTTTGGACTGGTAAATGATTGCTGAGGGGACTGCAGGGTTATCCCCTCCTGGATTCTTAAACACAAAGCCTGTCTCTTTACTCAGTGGGGTTGTTAGATTATGTCCAAAATCAGAGGAGATGGCAATGGAAACAACACCAGGCGGCTTAGTAAAACTCACAGAATGCTCCACATCGCGGTCCTGCAAAAAGGAATCTTCAGGCTTTAGGCACTCATTTTCAACTACGATTTCACTGCCAGCCTTGAGAGAAACCCTGACTATATCAGAGGCTTTAGCATTGTCAGGGAGTATAAGAGGTGACTCACCACGCTCAGCAGGGTTTGTAGAAAGCTGTTCCTTAGCTGGAATCTTGACAGCTTGCGCTTTGCTAATGACAGGGAGTGCCACAGCACACTGCAGCTGCTTTCCCGTCACCACATCTCCAGAATGTGGTAGACTGTGCTCCTCGAACAAACCACTGGCTCCAATGCCCAAATTCTTTTGTTGCAACAAAACAGAAGTAAATAATGTATCTGTAGGTATCTCTAGGCTCTCTACGGAGATAGCTGCTTCGTGAAATTCATCTTCTGATTCTAAATCTGCAATACTTTCAGAAACAGCCTCAGGTTCAATAGCGGAGGGAGCTGAGACAAACGTTCCCCCTGTGCAGATGTTCTCTGCCTCCACTGTCCTTCTGCAAGTGGCCATCTTGCCGACAGCCTGTCCCCCTACTAGCCAAACAGTAGGGGAATTTCCCCGGTGTCCTGGCCAAATTTCCCTCATTCACTAAAAAAAAAAAATACCACCAACAGCTTAATCTGGTTCAAGGTCAGTTGGCATTCATCTGTATTCCCCTCCCCCAGGTCGTGCCTGAAAATAGGCAGGATTTGTCTAGTGCACTTACCCGGTCAACAAAAAAACTAACTAAAAAAAAAAAAACTTCTTCACAATGGAAAATTAACATAGCTGAAAAAACTGTGGGGCACTGTACAAAAAGGCTTATCAGCAATGAGGACCCTGCCATACATGCTGGGTTATTGCAGACCTTAAAGCCCAGTCACAGGACGCTTGGACTATAATCTATAATCTGCAACATAAGGAACTTCAAAACAGGCCTCCACAACCTCCATATTACCTGAGCCAGAGTATCACTCATCGTCCAGGACATGATGCAGGGACCAGAGACTGTCAGGTGGTAAGGAAGGGGAGGCACAAGAGAGGGTCCATGAAGGAAGTCCCAACCCTGGATCATACCTTGACAATTACAACTAAAAACAGGGTTCACACCCCTTGAACCAGCCTCAGACTAGGCAAAAAGTGACAAAATCAATAAGCACCCTGACACATAGAAACATAGAAACATAGAATTTGATGGCCGATAAGGACCAAAATAAAACCAAAAATGATAAGGACAATAATTGAAAGGCTTTGCCTGTAGTTTGGTGGTCAAGCAGCCAGCCACTCCCACTTCCTGAGCTATATAAGCAGTTCCTCTCAGCCTCACTGTGAAGCATTTTTTCTTTGCAGCTGAAGGCTCTGCTGGTTTGCCCTCTGAGCTGGTTGGGCCTCCCTGGCTGGGGCCTGCCCTCCCCCACACTCCTGATGGTCTCTGCAGGACTTCTGTGTTTTTTTTTTTCCTTGCTTTTGGTTTGTATTTTGCCTTTGGCTGTGTATGTCTCCTTCCTTTTTTTGGGGGGGGGGTTCTAAGTTTCTAGCTTATCTGCTATTTCAGAGCTCATACTGCTTGCTTTCAGTTACTCACAACTTAAATTACTTGCACTGCAATTGCAAACCTGTTTTGTGTGTTTCAGCTCGCTAGCTGTTTCATGGCATATTCTATTACTGTCACCTGACTCTGATTTACAACCTAGCTATACAGCTCACTCATGCTTGCTCTAATTACCTCATTGCAGCAAATTCATTGCTCTGCCTGGTGACAGTGCTTCAAGAACAATATGCCTTCTTTTATTTATTGCAGTTACAACTCAGTGTACTCATTTGTTTTCACCACTGCTGCACAGGACTAATTGCTTCCTGCTACTGCTTTGTTTGCACCCCTTGCTATTGTACAATGTGTTACTCTGAGGTTAGCTGACACTCCTGCTAAGGCTATTAAATTTGCATTATATCTGCATGTGGTTCTCGGCCCTTCCATCACTTAATTGTTTGTCCTATGGCGGGGATTGGGAGGTGTTTGGGGAGTCATGGCCTTTGTGGCTAATTACTGTAATTCTGTTCTAAATCCTGTCTTAGCTGCCGAAAATCCTCTGAGTTTGTCACCTTGATATGGATTTGAACTGCCTGGCTGGCTTGTCCCAGTATTTAGTGCTGTTTTCCCTACGTTGTGCAGACCTGCGTACAGGTCCAATTATTACTGCTCTGTTTACTGACCTATGTGCAGGTCCACACTTGCTTACACAACCGTTGCTCCTTGCTTACGCAAACCATTGCTTCATGCCTACTGCCATTCCCTCGGCTTCAGCCTGGGATTCTGCTGCACTCAATCTGCTTTCAACCTTGCAGGATCTCAGCGCTCAATGCTCATTACAATCTCAGCATGCTGTGCTCATTCAGCTCACCAGCTTTTCAGCTCTCAATCAATTCTGGGGCATGCCAGCCATTCTATTCTGGCTCAGGGTTCCTGTGGCTAATGGTCTCGCTCTGCATTTAGTCTGCATCCCGAGCGTGTCCAACTTGGGGTGGGATCCTTCTCACCTGGCCCATAGCTGGGAATGTCCTCACCCTGGGCTTGGCTTAAACCGCTGCCTGCTATGTGACAGCAGCTCCTGGTGTAGAATTTAAGACTAGCGGTGAAGGGTAATTACGATGATCTCCTTTGGCTCTAGTGTTCCACTATACCAGTTAGCCATTGACTTTAGTGGTTTCCCTAGCAAGGCACGTTCACCGCATTCTCCCTACAACTGCCTCTGGTTCACCTGGTTTGATTCAGTGGCAGATAGGCCGGGTGAGTGCCTCAGCAGTTGTTGCTCTCCTCTTGCACCTTGGATGGACGTTGTTGCAGAGTTTTCTCACAACCTTCCACGATGTTCCTGCTAGAGGGTTTGAGTGAGAGCCTCCCTCCAAATTGAAAAATTTTCCACCTCCCTTTAATTGGGTTTTCCAAATTGCAGCTGCAGAGCCGTCACTAAATAAACAATCCCAAGCCTGGAGGGAAGGCGACCTAGGCCTTGGATCCCCAGAGATTTCCTCCTCATAGGGTTTTTTTTCTCTCCTCCATTGCCTCGGGTCATAACTCTTAGTTAGCTTAGTAGTTTCTCCTAGTGTCTTAGGTAGGTTCTGTTGTTGGATGGAGGTGGAGGATGTCCTGCCGTTCCCTCTCTCCTTAGGGGATCCTCTAATCTCAAGCACACCATCAGTTTCATGTTACGTAAGCCTGGGCAGTCATTATGTTATCCAACTGAGCATCCTATGCTTCTCTACTACTACGTTACGTTACTGCTCCTATGTCATAGTTACTGCTTGCTCTTATGCTTCATGTTGCCTCCTTTTTGGGGATGTTACTACATTTCCTTTGGGGATTTCTAAGGTACCTTTAGCCACAGGAACTGTTCCATGGCACCTCTAGGGGTAGAACCCTCTCAGATAGTTCCTTGCTTTCGTACCCCTACAGGGTGGTAATTCCTCTGGAATAGAGAGTGTGAATGGCCACAACCAAAACTAACACAGTTACACAAGCATTACACTATACTGGCTGTGTAGGTCAGTGAATTGAAAGGCTTTGCCTGTAGTTCAGTGGCCAAGAAGCCAGCCACTCCCACTTCCTGAGCTATATAAGCAGTTCCTCTCAGCCTCACTGTGAAGCATTTTTTCTTTGCCCCACCATCCTCCCATCCTCCTCCAGCAGCAGCACTCTTTCCTTAGGGGGATTCCTAAGGTACCTTTAGCCACGGGAAACATCCGTGGCACCTCTAGTGGAACCCTCTCCAAGAGCTCCTTGCTTTCGCACTCCACAGGGTGGTAATTCCTCTGGAATAGAAAGTGCGAATGGCCACAACCAAAACTAACACAGTTACGCAAGCATAACACTATACTGGCTGCATAGGTCAGTGAACAAAAAGAAACTCCTAATAATTGGGGATTCCATGATTCGTGGAGTGGAATCCCACCTAAATCAATATACAAGTAGTGAAACTGTAGTCAAGTGTCTCGCAGAAGCCTCTGCAAAAAGAGACACAAAATGAATAAAAATTATAGTACAAGAAGCAGGAGATATAACACACATTGCAATACACCTTGGGACAAATGACGTTGCAAATCACACAATGGGAGAGGCCAAAAAATACTTTCAGGAACTAGCCAATGAATTGTCTTCCCTTTCGTCCAAACTAGTCTTCTCAGAAGTATTGCCAGTGTGGAAAAAGGGGGCAGGTGCTGAGCAAGCCAGGGAGGTTGAAGTATGCAAGTTCAACTTATGGCTACATGGCTGGTGCCAGGACAAAGGATATCACTGCATAGGAAACTGGCACAACTTCTGGGAAAGAAAATGTTTTAAATATGATAGCCTGCACCTAAATAAAGAAGGTGTGTGAGCGCTTGGACAAAAATTTGATGTCTTTGTAGGATATTTAACCTACTGTAAATAAAGGGGAGATGGTGACTGCCCACAACCTGACTGTCGCTGGGCTAGTCATCAGTCCCATAACATCACAGCCATACATACTAAAACAGGAAGGGAAAGGGGGGGCAACACCTTGACCACCATAGTATCAATCGTCACTACCCGAGAAATCAACAACTTGCATAACCACTCGGATGGAAACAGCAAATCAGTACAGTTCAGGAAAGGGGTACGCCCACATAGAAAAGGGGAGATGTGTTGCTGGAAGACAATGGTTGCGAATGCCAGAAACCTGGCAAACAAACTACCAGAACTCATGGCCATAATGGAAGTGGAAAGCTTGGACTGGGTGGCTGTGACAGAAACCTGGTTCTCATAAAACCATGGTTGGGACATAACTATACCAGGGTACAACCTATCCAGAAAGGACAGGAAGGGTAAAAAGTGAGGAGGGGTTGTTATTTACATTCTGGAAGAAAAAAAGACCACAGAGGTGCTAGGATCCCCTGGAGATACTGAGTCACTATGGCTGACAGCGGAGGCAGGTAAGGGATCAACCTTCAACACTGGTTCCATTTCTAGACACCCAAATCAAGGAAAAAAAAGAGACCAAGACTTAGTAGAAGAAATATATAAAATGACAGATAGAGGAGAAGTGATACTGGTTGGGGATTTCAACCTCCCAGATATAGACTGGAACACACAATAGTGCCAACAGCAAGAAACAGGGGCTTCTTGTTGGCCCTACAAGGAGCAGAACCAAATCAGCTTGTTAAAGTTCCAACTAGGGGAGATGCAACTTGGGGAACAGTGACCACCATATGGTCAACTTCCAAGTAAGCCAAACGGAGAACACCTTTTACTCAAAAATCAAAGTGCTAGATTTTAAGAAGGCTGACTTTTAAAAGATGAGAACCACCATACAAAATCACTTAACAGCATCCGAGGAAGAGAAGGAGTTTGAAGTCATGTGGGACAAACTTAAATGAGTAATCAGAGCAGCCACAGAGCAATGTTTCAGAAGGGTCAGCACACAGTAGCCGCGGAACAATGCTCCAGAAGGGTCAGCACAGAGCAGCCATGGAAAAATGCTCCAGAAGGGTCAGCACAGAGCAGCCACGGAGCAATGCTCCAGAAGGGTCAGCACAGAGCAGCCACAGAGCAATGCTCCAGAAGGGTCAGCACAGAGCAGCCACAGAGCAATGTTCCGGAAAGGTCAGCACAGAGCAGCCATGGATCAATGCTCCAGAAGAGTCAGCAAAGCAAATAGAAAAATAAATCCTTTATGGTTCTCTAAGGAGGTGGCAACCATGGTAAGAGAAAAAAAAGAAGGCATACAAGATATGCCAAAAACTAATAAGGAAAAAGAGTGGGACTCGTATCAAGAAAAAATGAGAGAGGCAAGCAAAAGGTTAAGACAGGCCAAAGCCCAGACAGAGGTAAAGATTGCAAAAGGAGCGAAGAAAGGCAACAAATCCTTCTTCAGGTATATCAGGGAAAAAAGGAAATCATAAGGAGGGACAGGGACTATTGCTACAAGTGAAGGGAGGATAGCAGAAGACAACCCAGAAAAGGTAGAAATCCTAAACAAACTGGAGGTGCTAAACAAACTGAAGGTGGACAAAGTGATGGGACTGGATGAGATTCATCCCAGAATCTTAAAATAGCTGGGGAGAGAGCTAGCAGTCCCACTGGCAAAGCTATTCACCAAATCCGTGGAGAGTAGTGTGTGAAACCGAAGACTGGAGGCGGGCAACAGTAGTCCCACTCCAGAAATAGGCCAGCAGGGAAGAGTCAGAAAATTACAGACTAAAAAGTCTCATGTCTATAGTTGGGAAACTGATGGAGATGCTGCTTAATCAGAGAATTGTAACATTCCTTGAAGCCAGCGGGCAGCTGGACCCTAAACAGCACAGATTCAAAGAGGGTAGATCATGCCAAACAAATCTGGTCAAGTTTTTTGACTGGATTACCAAGGCGGTGGACAATGGTGGGGCAGTTGATGTGGTCTACCTGGACTTTGGCAAAGTCTTCAACTCCGTTTCACACAGAAGGCTGGTAAAGAAGCTAGACCACACAGGGGTTGCACTGAAAGTGGTGAAATGAGTATGAAACTAGCTACAGAACATCAACAGAAAACAGGGTGGCCAGCAGAGTGCCCCAGGGCTTGGTGCTAGGGCCTCTGCTCTTCAATGTTTTCAAACCTGACATAGCTAAAGGACTAGAGGGAAGGTGTGTCTGTTCGCGGATGACACCAAGATATGTAACAGAATGGACACCAGTGAGGGAGTAGGTAAAATGGAATCAGACCTAAAGAAACTTGAGCAGTGGTCTGGAGCATGGTAGCTGAAAAAGTAATAAATCATGCACATAGGAAAGAAAAATTCAAAGAAGGAATATTACCTCAGAGGGGAGAGACTAGCTACCTCTAGCTAGGAGTGGGATCTGGGAATCATGATCTCAGAAGACTTGAAAGTGCGAATACAGTGTGAGAGGGCAGCACTTAAGGCCAGTGGAATGCTGGAATGCATTGGGAGGGGAATCATGAGCAGGAAGAGGGAGGTGGTCCTGCCCTTGTATAGGGCATTGGTCAGCCCACACCTGGAATGCGGTGTACAATTTTGGAAGTCTCACCTTAAAAAGGACCTAGACCACTTGGAGACGGGCCTGAGAAGGGCAACAAAAAAATGACACAGAGATTGCACCTCATGTCATATAAAGGGAGATTGAATGAGCTGAACATGTATTCCCTGGAACAGAGGAGAGAGGGGGGGACATGATAGAGACATTCAAATGCATAAAAGGCATGAACAAGGTTTAGGCACAGGAAGAGTTTCACTTCAAAGAAGGCAGTAGAACTCAGGAGCATGATCTTAGGCAAAAGGTTCACTACCAATGTCAGGAAGTTCTTCTTCACTGAGAGGGTGGTGGGCACACGGAATGATCTGCCCCTTGAGGTTGTGGGGGCAAACTCGGTATGGGGATTCAAGAATGCGTGGGATAGGTACAAGGGAGCCTTCACACTTAAGGGCAGCTGGGGAGGGGAGAGGGCCAGACAACAACTCAGGGCAGACTAGATGGACCTGATGGTCTCCTTCTGCTAACAACTTCTGTTTCTATGTTTCTATGAGTGCCGCAGGAATGACATACTGGGAGGTAACCTGTCTATCACCTCTCTCTCTTCCCAGGTATGAATGCATCTGGCTCTGACAAGAAACAGACACTGCAGTTTCCTCATGTCTTATTGTTTTTTTATTTCAGTGTTCCTAACATCTTTCTGATCCTTTATTACTTAAAATAAACAGAAAAAATAGTAAACAACTGCAGTCAAAGCAAAACTCCCATATAATTGCTGTCATTTTACACTATCATGTAAAACTTTGATCATCTCACCAGACTGCCACAGAGAGAAGTCAAATTTTACAGTTAACAGCTGGCTGTCACTTAAATGAGAAAGACAGTCAGAGGAAACTCGGTAAAAAGAAAAGAACATACAAAGATCAACTCTTTTTTATTACAACAGGTTCATTCTTAGGTATGTTCTTCATTGTTTTTCACAATGAAGCAGACTGTGTCCAACTCCTCGGGAAAAAAACCTTTGACAAAATGACCAATGTTAGAAGGAGCATTCCCAGAACATGAGGGAGCGTCAAGCTCCAACCACTACTTAAAAAAAGTTATGTCAGGAATTGCAGCCCTCAGACTTGACACAGCAGAACTCATAGCAAGTATAAAAGACATTAAAAGCTAATTGAAGGATCAGAAATAAAATTTGGGAATGCAGAATGTGGAAAAAGTAGCTCTGAAGACTACATAAATACATGGACTCAGTTTGTCCAACAGGGGAGATTCAGTCAGCTGAGCTGGTGGTCTGTCAGGTGACAGCAGGAAACGAGAAGGTGGGAAGAGAGGTGTCTCCATGGTGTGCCCTTGGCATTTGCTATTCACAGGACACCTGCCACTTGTTTGTGGTGAACTCCTAAATCCTTTCTGTCTCAAAAAGATTATGTTTTTGTGGAGTGTCATAATTGGGAAAATATGGAAACAAATCAAGCAAGCCTGACAGGAAAAAAAAAATGTAATCATAGTTTGTTTCTTTATAGGCTTCCATGTTAGTAGTATTGTCAGTCTGCAGCCTAATGGGGCTAGGACTTTTATCGCTTCTGTATTTAAAAAGAAAGCAGCTTTACCTTTTGTCCTTTCTGAGTTGCATCATAAACAGACTTCCACAAAACTAAAAACTACCATGCTTTGTGTGTTGGAATGAACAATTAACTTTTTATTACTTTTTATGTTGTCTTGTGCCTGTGCAAGAAACATGTTGCAGTAACTTCAGAATAGCAGGTTTTGGAGGCACGGTCCTGTTGTGGCCTGTGGCACCACTGCTTTTTGGGGCTGGGCTCTGTGGCACGTATTAGACTGCATGCTGTCTATGACAGCAGTGAAAAAGTATGTCTACCACCTTGAACGGTTTTAGCCATTGCAGTAAGGGAGCTCCACCTCATTGCAGGGCGTGCCTTTCCTGTTGTAAGTTTCAGTGTGACACGGTGGCAGCTGTGCCGTCCACCTCGCACAGTCCCCAGAAAAGCCGACTTAGGGGGGTGCCCAATTCCCCGTTAGCATAATCATGCCCCCTTCCCAGTTCATCTGCTGAAGGAGCCCAATCCCCATCGGCATCATCCCCAACACTCTTTTGTTGCCAATGGGGTGCTCAATCCCCATGGATACAGTCCCCAAAAACCGCATGTGACACCCCTCCAGTTCATTTACCGATGGGAAGCCCAATCCCCATCGGCATCATCCCAAACACTCTTTTTATTTGTCAACAAGGTGCCCAATCCTGTTGGCTCCAGTCCCCCCCCCAGAAAGAAAAACACACAGGTAACATGCTGGGAGCCCACCCCAGCATGTCAAATGTGCCTGTAAAAAGGAAAACCTTCTTGCAATGTTTTCTTTTTCCCCTGTAAAGTAGGAAACAGTCCCTCACAGTCTGCAGCCCCCTGCCCCAACCTGCTCCCACCCACTGTGTGTCCCACCTCCCCACACACCCCTCGCCCCATACTTACCCCCAGAGCCCAGCGTGATGATCTTCTGTGGACTGGGAACACATCTGCACTCTCCAAAACTGACCACAAACTGAAGGAATGCCAGTAAGCTGTATAATGGCATAAATAGGGTTTTTTCAACTTTGGTGCATATCTCGGGCGTTTTGGGGAATTTTGCCACCACATTTTCAACATGGGGTTATTGGAGCTCCTCCTCATGAATTCAGTTACTGTCATTGCGTTATTTGGTCCTGAAAGGTGATTTTGTGGTCACTGTGCAGAATCACCCTTTGGGACCAATTAACGAAATGACAGTTCCACTGTTCATGAGGTGGCCTCTCAAAAAGCCTATGTTGCAAATTTGGTGAAAAAAAATGTAAAAATGACTGTTTCACGAGCGTGCATTTTGCAGTTTCCATGCATACTCATAATTTTGTGAATCTGTAATATTTCACTCCAGATTTTTAACATTGCCATTTTTCCACTCCTCCTTATGAACAGTACAGCTGTCATTTTCCACATCCTGGCTGAAATATGTTTTCGCACGTCCGACGCAGAATAGCATGGTCACTGTGGGAAATCAGTGTTCAGGACAGAGTAAGAAAATCACAGTGATACTGTTCATGTGCAGAGGTCCTAAAATGCCTATGTTGAAAATTTGGTGATGAAAGTCCATTAAATGACTGTGCTATGAGCGTGCATTGCACAGTGTTCATGCACCCTTGTCATTTTTCACACCCTGGCCAAAATGTGTTTTCGCACTTCCGTCACAGAATAGTGTGGTCACCGTGGGAAATCAGTGTTTGAGACAGATTAGGAAAATCACAGTGACTCTGTTCATGAGCAGAGGTCTAAAATGCTTATGTTGAAAATTAGGTGAGAAACGGCCATAAAGTGACGATTTTACAAGCGTATGCTGTGCAGTTTCCATGCATGCTCATAACTTTGATAATTTTTAATATTTGTTCTCCAGAGTTTCACCACTGCCATTTTTTCACACCTCCTTATGAACAGTAAAGCTTTCATTTCCCACATCCTACTTGAACTGTGTTTTCGCACATCCAATGCGCAGTGGCACAGTCGCTGTAGACAAACAATGTTCAGAAGAGAGTAAGAAAATCACAGTAACACTGTTCATAAGCAGAGGTCCCAAAAATGCCTATGTTGAAAATTTGGTGAAAGAACTCCCTAAAATGACTATGTTACAAGCGTGCGTTTTGCAGTGTCCATGCACAGTCGCAAGTTTGAGAATTTGTAATATTTTCACTACAGATTTTCAGCATTGTCATTTTTGCACACCTTCTTATGAACAGTTCAGCTGTCATTTGTCACATACTGCCTGAAATGTAGTTTCACACATCTGGCACACAATTACATGGTCGCTGTGGGAAATCAACATTCAGGTAGATTAAGATAATCATAGTGCCACTGTTCATGAGCAAAGATCCCAAAATGGCTATGTTAAAAATTTGGTGAAATAATTTCACTAAATGAGTGTTTTATGAGTGTGCAATGTGCATTTTTCACACACGCTCATAACTTCGAGAATATTTAATATTTTCACTCAAGATTTCCCACATTGCCATCTCTTCACACCTCCTTATCAATGGTGCAGCTGACATTTTCATGTGGTGCTGAATGGTGCGGTCACTGTGGGAAATCAACATTCAAGACAGATTAACAAAATCACAGGGGCACTGTTCATAAACAGAGGTCTCAAATGCTTTAATAAAGTGGGGTCACAAAAAGGCCATGTTTTAAAATTTGGAGTGCAAATACCAACACATGCCCAGGACGTTAGGGTTTCTAACCATTACATCTCACCCTGTACAAACTTACAGGCATCAGGGGTGTGTTTTTGGATTGTCTGCTGTACTGCTCATGCCATTGGTCCTCCACTTCCACCCTGCAGTCACTGACAGGCATCAAGGTGTGCTTTGGACTCTTCAGACCCATAGTCCAACCCATTCTTCTATGCTGCACCCATCTCAACGTACTTCCTTATGAAATGGGGTGAGCATAAGGCCAGATGACCCCAAGGCACAATGCGACACTTGTCAGACTGATAACCTCCATCTTTCCACTAGAAATACCTGTACTTATACATCTGAGGATGCCACCTACTTTCTGTGCTGCTTTCTCACATTGTTTTCCTACCTTTAATTTGTCAGTGATGATTATGCCAAGATCTCGCTCCGTTTGTGTCTCCTTAAGTTGATGTCCTCCTAGTGTGTACTTTTTTCCAGGGTTCCTCTTTCCCAAGTGCATTACCTTACACTTTTTGGTGTTAAATTGTAAATGCCAATCCTTGGACCAATCCTCTAGCCTTCTAAGGTCAGGTTCAATGTTGTCTGCTCCTTCCCTTGAGTCCACTCTGTTGCATAGTTTTGTATCATCTGTGAACAGGCAAACCTTCCCTGTTAGTCCATTTGCTATGTCTCCTATAAATATGTTAAATAGGATCAGTCCCAGTGCCAATCCCTGCGGGATGCCACTCATCACCCTACCCTCCCTTGACAATAATCCATTGACTAGCACTCTCTGGGTCCTATCATTCAGCCAGTTACTGATCCAGCTGACCATCTTCTGGCCAACTCCTGTATGTTCCAGCTTGTTGGTTAGCCTTCCGTGAGGGATGGTGGTAGTTATAGTAGTTATTGGTCATATGTAGTATTTTCTGTGTGGTTTAGTGGTTCAACATGGGAACCAGGGAATCAGAGGTTCGGAACTGAAGGTTCAAACCTCAATAGAGCAAGAGACAAGCTGTGTGACCTTGGGCAACTCACAATCCCACAGTGCTCTGTCCCATCCACCCAGCTACTGCAGTGGGTAGAAGGTAGAAGCAGGATTCCACTGGACGAGATGCTGCACCTCAGCTGGGCTAGCCTGTTGGGTAAAGACACAGTGGTTGAAGTGGAAATGTTTTGGGGGTGGGGACTCTCACACCTATATCTCTAGGTGGTAGAACTGTAAATTGTAGGTGACGGAATTTTTCTATAGCAGTCCATGGAGATTGGAGAAAGGTGACAGAAGTGGTGAAACTGTCATGTGGTACACATTTTTAAGAGGTGATGGAACTGAGTTCCTGTGGGCTCCTGTTCAGTTTAACCCCTGTAAATACATTTTGACTGAAAAATGAAAAGTGAGACAGCTAGTGCCCATGCCATATGTTTTTTTTCTGGAGTACTCTCTGCTTCTGGTTAGAGGGGGCTCGTTGTGGCTGCATCAATGGACCTCCATGTGACTAAGCCCCAAATAAGGCTTCTGCATAGTTTTAATGTTTTATGCTTAACAGCCCCAACACACACACACACACACACACACACACACACACACACACACCTGTTTTTTAAACAGGTAATCTTATTTTTTTCAGTGGCAACAGTTTGTTAGGGAAAAAGATTCTGGTCCAGAGCATTTCCAATGGACTTAATGACTTGCTGAGCGGCTGATGTATGTGGCCATTGATAAGTGCCTGGCATTGTCTCAGGCACTGGATTTTCCCAGCAGGCTCACATTATTCCACAGGGAATGCTCTAGCTCTTGTTTGTTGTTACGTAAGTAGTGTTCTTTGTGGTTTAAAATTTATTGTTAGGCAAAGACAGAAAGTAAGCTGATTCTTGACCAAATTTAAGTCTGTGACCAAAAGAAAAAACATTAAGACATTTTGCTTCCCCCCCCTCACCTATTCAAAGGGGGCAACAAAAGTGATCACACTAGCTGCAGCAAAGTTAATAATTTTGGCAGCGATATCTGTTGTTAGCAGCATGTCAAATGAAGCTTTAAAAGAAGCCAAAAAGTTTAAAAATGACCCTCAACATGCACCAGAATGAATCTAACACCTGATAGCTCCTGGTGGGTGACCCTATTATCAGGGGGATAGAATTGGGGGGAGCTGGGAAAATTGAAGTAAGGTGCCTGCCTGGTGCCATAGCTTGGAGGGACAGGAAGCGCATCCTCAGGATCACGATAACAGCTGCAAGGGAATCTGAGCTGGATGTAATTGTCCACCTAGGGACAAATGACTTGGCTCATCATGAGATTAGAGCAGTGCAGGAGGACATTGCAGAGTTGGGGAGGGGCCTAAGACAAGTAGCACACACAGTCTCCTTCTCAGAGGTGCTGCCTGTCAATGGCATGGGGAGGCGAGGGTAATTAGCACCATGCGGTTTAATGAATGGTTGCAAAAATGGTGTGGAGCACAGGGGTTTGGCTTCATTGGGGACTGGGGTTCCACCTGGAGGGACACCAGCCTATACTGGCAGGATGGTCTGCATCTGTCCAGGAAGGGAACAAGTCTTTTGAGCAATCAGTTTAAATGCTTCATTGGCAAGCTTTTAAACTAGTCAAAGGGAGGCACTGATAAGCAGCAGGAAAATCCCAGTCTCTCCCTACAAAACAGGGTACTAAATGAGAAAAAGACTGAGGTAGAAAGGTCAGTGGGGGATGCTGCAACAGAAGGTAAAGGCATCAAAAAATGGAGAGCAATGAGTACCAATGCCCGTAGTCTGGGTAACAAGCTTCCTGAATTAGTGGTCTTGATGGAGGAAGAACATCTGGATATCGTGGCAGTCACAGAAACATGGTACACACAAAACCATGACTGGGACGTAAACATACCAGGATACACTATCTACAGGAGGGACAGGGAGGCTATAAGGGAAGGAATAAAAGCAACAGAACAAAAGGGTAAACAGGGAGGAGAAGAAGCACTGTGGGTAAATTTGGAGATAGACAATGGCACCACAATCCGCACAGGGGTTGTATACAGACCCCCTTCTCAGGGGGAAGAAATGGACAAGGAAATGATAGAAAGTATACTTAGAATGGCAGAAAAAGGGAGATATTGCTGATGGATGATCTGAATATGCCAGATGTTAACTGGAGTGCAGTTGCAGCAGCCACTTCGAAGAGTGGGTTATTCTAGATGCCCTACAGGGGCATGCCTTGAACACAGCTAGTATTGGAGCCCACTCGAGAGGGAGCAATCTTAGACCTGATTCTCTCAAATGGAGATGAAGAGAGGATCATAGATGTAGAAGTGGGTAGCCATCTGGGAACTAGCGACCATCGAACAGTATGGTTCACAATAAACAGCAATAGAGTCAAGCCATACAAAGGCAAAAGTACTGGACTTTAGGAGGGCTGACTTTGCCAAAATGGGTGAGTGCCTAAGGAATGCACTAGCAAATGGGCAGGAAGTAGGGATGGAAGAACAATGGTGAATAATAAAAACTGCCATCACAGAGGTAACAAGCCTTTGTGTGAAGCAAATAAACAAAACAAAATGATGTAAGAAACCACTATGGTTCTCAAAGGAAGTGGCAGTGAAGGTTCAAGAGAAAAAGAAAGCATTCAGGAAGTACAGGGAATCACAGAAGGAGCAGGACAGAGAACTGTATCAGTTAAAGCAAAAGGAGGCTGGGAAGGCAGTCAGAACAGCAAAGGCCCAAACCGAGGAAAAGATAGCCAACTCAGTTAAGAAGGGGATAAAACCTTTATAGGTACATCAGGAGCGAAGGAAGACCAAGAGAGGATAGTGAGGCTTAATAAAGGGAAGGAGGGTGGGCAGAGGGAGACTGTGAAAAGCAGAGATACTAAACAAATATGTTTGCTCAGTATTTACAAATGAAGAGGGGGAGGTACATAAAACAAACAGTAGAAACACTCTGGATACAGAAGTTGATACCAGCCCATTTACTGAAGAAAGGGTTCTGAAAGAACTTCTAAAAACTGAAGGTGGAAAAAGCAATGGGGCCTGATGGGATTCATCCCAGAATTCTAAAAGAAGTAAGGGTAGAACTAGTGACACCTTTGACTACCCTGTTTAACAAATCATGGGAGGATGGGGTGGTACCCGAGGACTGGAGGAGGGCAGATATGATTCCCCTTCACAAAAGTGGGAGCAAGGCAGAAGCAGGAAACTATAGACCTGTTAGTTTAACCTCAGTGATAGGGAAAATGATGGAATCACTTCTGAAGGAAAGAACTGTTGAGTATCTAGAGGTCAGAAGGGCACAGGACCCTAGGCAGCATGAATTCACAGCGGGAAGGTCATGCCAGACGAATCTGATAGATTTCTTTGACTAGGTGACCAAAGTAGTAGATCAGGGAGGGGCTGTGGACATGGCCTACCTAGACTTTAGCAAGGTATTTGACACAGTCCCACACAAAAATTAAAATCACAGTTAGGCATGGGTGGGTCCCAAGATGACAGCCTGGGTAAAGAATTGGCTGGAGAATAGGACACAGAGAGTAATAGTAAATGGAGTCCACTCAGAAGAAAGGGGGGCTACTAGTGGGGTACCACAGGGTTCAGTATTAGGACCGGTCCTCTTCAATGTCTTTATAAGTGACACTGCAGAGGGACTGGAAGGAAAAGTATGTCTCTTTGCAGATGAAACAAAGATCTGCAACAGAGTTGATGCACAGGGTGGGGTGGAAAGGATAAGAAGGGACTTGGCAAGGTTAGAGGAATGGTCAAATGTATGACAGCTTAGATTCAATGCTAAGAAGTGCAAGGTAATGCACCTGGGAAACAAAAACCCAGGGGAAGAGTACACAATGAGGGTGAGATACTAACAACAACAAAAATGGAAAGGGACCTGGGGGTAGTCATATCAGATGACCTAAAGGTGGGCAAGCAATGTGAGAGGACAGCAAGGAGGGCTGGGGAGATAATGGGATGCATAGGGAGAGGCATCACCAGTAGAAAACAGGAAGTTATTATCCCTCTATACAGACAGCTGGTGAGACCCCATCTGGAGTACTGTGTGCAGTTCTGGAGACCCAATCTCCGCAAAGACATAGACAGGATGGAAGTTGCCCAGAGGAGGGCAACTAAAATGGTGCAGGGTCTGCACCAGAAGACATATGAAGAGAGATGAAAGGAGCTTAATATGTATAGCCTCAAGGAAAGGAGGGAGAGGGGGACATGATAGAAATGTTCAAGTACCTCAAGGAATCAACAAAGTCCAAGAGGGAAGCATCTTTCAAAAAAAGAGGTGTGCAAGAACAAGGGGGCACAATTTGAAGATAGAGAGGGGCAGCTCAGAGGTAATTTAAGGAAGTATTTTTTCACAGAGAGGGTTGTGGATGCATAGAATGGCCTTCTGGAGGAGGTTGTGGAGTCAAAATCAGTGGTGGAATTCAAGCATGCATGGGACAGTCATAAGGCCATTCTAGGGGGTGGGGGTAGGAAGAAGTAGGCTGCTGGTTAACTAGGATCTGCAGCTTATCCAGTTGGTAAGGAAATGGGCAGACTGGGTGGGCCAAGCGGTCCTTATCTGCCATCAAATTCTATGTTTCTATGTAGCTTCTGGGGGCCTGGGTAGCCCCCAGAACCCTAGCCTTTTAGCTGCTTTGCCTCACCCATCAAAAAAACTAGCTACGCTCCTGAGCAGTTCTGTTTCAGAAATGCATCAGGGTAGTAGGGTAAGTCTGCTTTTGGTTGGGTGGGCGCACATAACCACTAGAGAATGGGAGCCCTAACCTATTTTCTCTTTTTATTTCCACAGGTCTGACAGGATGAGGGTTCCGATCTTATCAGATAAGTACAACTTTATTTCTATCCTATCCCTTATGCCCTGCTGGACCCCCTAAGAGCTGCAGATCCTTTGTGACCCCGGTTTGTCTCTTTATTTTACAAGTACATTGGCATCACCTCTTTGGAATCCTACCCTAGACCCTGCGACAGGTAGGTCCCTCTATTTTACACTATTTTTGGTGGGTTGACTGTAATGGGTGTAACGTGTTCTCCTTCAGAGACCCCCTGAGAAATGGTTTATATTGTTTCTTTTTTTGTTGGGTAAAAGTGGATTAATCATGATTAAAAAAAATGATTTTCAGGTTTTCATTCTTCACATCTTTCACATAGAGGTAACATGGTCTAAAGCGCTGGCTTACAGATCATGAGATTGCAGACTGGACAATGAACCTTGCTTGAGCCAAATACTTACTGTGTGAACTTTAGCAGGTCATTTAAACTCTCAGTGATCTAATACATCCTGATGCGGATATGAGTAGAAGCAGGATGCCACTAGAAAAAAGCTGTTGCATCTTAGCTGAGCTGTCATGGGTAAATTTTGTAAAAAAGTGTTATTTTATTCCATGCTACAAACAATAATATTTGCTTTACCAATTTGCCAATGCTCGTAACTCTCATGGTCACGGATCTTCAAAGTGCTCTTTAGTCAGCTTTGGCCATATGCTTTATCTGTCCTTCTTTTTGTCAAAGATGAATTCTATAGTAGACATGTGACCTACTTTATTTATTCATTTGAAAACTGGTAACAGGGAAAGGTGCGCTGAGCTAATACTCATTTCCAGACACAACCCAGGGAGGGGGAGGGGGAAGGGGCAGGTATTAACAGTTACAGATAAGTAGAGATAATCTCATGAGAACCAGCTGGCATATTTCATTTTATTGTGTTCACTTGCACTTGTGCAAGAAATGTCTTGGGACTATACAGCATTTGAGAGGAGTGTCACTGCCAAGCCAATTACAGTTGGAACTGCTATGGGCTTGGCAGTGTACACCAATGACCAGCCACTCTGGTCATGACACTACTTCAGCTTTGCTGACATGGTGCATCCTCTAGTTCAAAGAAATGAACCGCTCCAATGACAGTAATTGTTCTTTCTGTAACCGTAACTCCCACCATGCACATTAGAGTGCACACTGATGCGCATGACTGGAGTTACGGCCACTGTACTTTCTCTCCGTATTTACACCTCTGAACACCCCCCAAAAGCTTCAACATTAGCTGTAGTGTGGCTTTCTCTCCCAGTCCTCGCTCCTCTGCCCCACCTCCCGAGGCTTCAACATTAGCCGCAGTGTGGCTTTCTCTCCCGATCCTAATGTATCTGGATCCCCTGTATTACCTGTGCTGCCTCCTTGCACTTCTGCCTCTGCTTCAACATGGTCAGAATACTAACCCATAGAATTACAGCAGGAACTCACCAATTTATTCTGTTCTGGCATGGCAACTGTATATGATCGCAAAGCAGCAAGCTGAGCTGGGAGCAATGTACGCCTTGTTAGTGAGATATAAACTTTAGGAGACAACCCAGGCAGAACCCGCCAGCTGTGCCCCCAGGTGTTTAACCCACAGTGAGCAGGTGATGTGCTCTCTTGAACTCCAGGCTTGCTACTGTAGGGTAGGACCACAGAATGGTCCGGGACCGAGAACCTGGAGAAGGGACAGGTAACCTGAGAGGACAGCAGGGCACTGTTTACATGCACTGCCGGGCACTATTATTGCATCCCTGTGGATCCCACAACCTCCTTCCTTTCCACTGGCAGCCCGGCATGGCAAAACCTTACCAGTTTCTATGTATAATATTATTATTTATTTATTTATTTAGTACTAGGATTACAAATACCTTTGAACCAGAGGTTCATTTACAAAGGTTCTGCATCAGAATAAAATTGTGGAAACAATAAAATACTGACAGTACAAACAATACAGGTAAAGAATTAACATTATAGCTCAAAACAGTGGTTTCATCTAGTTAAAGGCATCAAGATAACAGTATGTAAAAAAAAGAACAAAAATGAGTAGAGACTTAAAAAGGGGGGGCATTGGAAAGGTGAAGCAAGAGATAGATAATGGGTAGGGATGCAAATATGACAAGCGCAATTATTTGGAGTGATGAGATGGCAAACCCCCACTATATGGTTGGACACACCACCATGAGCCTGCCTCAGTAACAGGCCCACCAGCTCAGTTCCCCTTAGGCCCCATTAGGGCAGCCCTAGCAACGTGAGCCCATCCCACCTGAAGCAGCTGAAACTCAGCTGGTGGGTACTATAAAACAAAATCCAAGGCTGTTCCGGTGGCAGCACGACATTTGCTGCACTGACTCTGATGGATAAAAGATGCCAGGATCCAAAATACAAGGTTAGGAGCTGCAACTCATGCCGAAATGGTTCCCCTGGTCCTGTCACACACACTGAGGAAACCTTACTGGTCGAGACCCCACCCACCAGCTCGGCACTCATTCAATCACTTCATAAAACAACTAACTTCAAAATGCAGGATCAACAAATTATTTACCAAGCATCAAATGCCCAGCATTGACAAATGCTTGTATTTATTACCTTACATTTTCTATACAGGCTGCACGAACTCAAGGACGTTAACTGCTAACATATGAGCTTCCTTTTCTGTAAAACTACAAGGAAGACTTACTTCATAGGCTGAAGTAGCTTTTTATTAGTCCGAATATTTCACTGTCATCTTAACTGGTCAGACGGCAACTGTTTCTGTTTGAGTCAAACAAGCTCCCCCTCCCCCCTGTAATAATCACACAGACACCAACGTGGAGTGAGCTGGTAAGTTTATTGTATGAACACACACTTGGAATAACTGCAGAAAATGCGGGCTTCTGCCCACCAAGCAAAGGTTTATATATACTTGTTAGCACATGCGCATTAGTAAAGCATACGCAAATCACGCATGCTAATTAACTTCCTTACATCTCCCTTCTCAATTGAACTCCCCTCCAAGTAAAATATTTAAAGTTCTGTGTAGCTCAATGTTTTTGTGAGTCTATATAGTCATGATGCCAGGCGGGCATTCAGATCTCCCATCCACTGACACAGCTGATTCTAGGGTTGAAGCTGGTGCCACTCACTTGGTCCTGACTACTCAGGGGTGGGGCCAACACCTCAGGCTTACTCTGTGACTGCCCTGATGGCACTTGTGGAGGGATCTCCATTGCAGGCACCTCGGGGATCCCATTGTTCTCCATACTATCATCCTGCTCACTTCCTGCCTCCTCTCCTTGGTGTGCGAGTTTTGTGGGCCACAGGAGTGGCACAGCTCAGGGGTTAACAAAATGTCTCTCCTGTTTCTGTGACACAATTTCCCATTTGCTTGGACTACATAGGAATGTGGCTCTTCAGTATGGTGTTCCACAACTGTGGGGGGGTCCAGGTATTCTCAGGTGTTTGCAGGTAAATAGGCTGTCCCAACTGTAAGGCTGGGAGTGGTCGGGTGTACAAATTGTAGAAAGATTTTTGTTTTTCTTGAGTCCTTCGCAATGTAGCTCGCACCTCAATTTCTGGTACTATTGGTTTAAGTAACTCAGATCTGGTTGTCATTAAAGTTCTGGTTCTGCAGTCCATAAGCAGCTGTGCTGGAGATCTTAGCCCTGCCAGTGGGGTATTTCTCAATTCCAAAAGTGCTAAGTAAGGGTCTTGATGGTCCACTTGTGCTTCATTTAACGGTATCTTTATTGTTTGAATGATCCGTTCTATCATGCCATTACTCTGGGGGGATCTTGATGCAAATGTTACATGTTTAAACTCATACCTTCATTGAAAAAGTCTTTGAATTCAATACAGGCAAATTATGGGCTGTTATCTGTTACAAGAATTTCTGGAATACCATGTTTTTCACATTGTGATTTAATATGGTTAATCACCATTTCGCCTGTTGTATTTTGCAACTTGGATATTTCAATATATTTGGAGAAATGATCAGCCATTGCCAAATACGTTTCCCGTTCAGATTCAAATAGGTCAGCCCCAACCTTTTGCCAAGGTGTGTCTGGTATCTCATGTGGCTGCATCAGTTCTCTAGCTTGCGCTTTCCTAAATTGATGGCAAATGCCACACGTGGCCACCATGTCACTAATCTGACTGTTCATCCCCAGTCAGAATAAAAGATCTCTGGCCCTGCACTTGAATTTTTCAATGCCCAAGTGGCTGCTGTGTAATCTGGTTAACATGTCTGATCTCAGTGACGAGGGAACTATCAGTCTCTCCCCCTTCAGCAAAAGTCCAGTTTCTATCAAGATTTCATCTCTGAACTGTCAATATTGCTTTATTTGAGGGTGCACTGATGTTTTCTCCTGGGGCCACCCATTCAAAACAGTGTCTCTTGACTTGACCAGTGCTGAATCATTATCCGTCTCTTGCTGAAACAACTTCAGTTTTTCATTACTGATTGGCATATCATCCACCGTGTGAACCTCATATTTGTCTAATTTAGTTTCTGGCTCAGAACTGTCTCCCACAGCCCTACTCAGGGCATTTGCTATATGAAGCTGTTTACCTGCTTTGTACTATACTCACAAATCATACCTTTGCAGTTTTAACATCATGCGTTGAATTCTCGGTGGAGCTGTGGTCAGTGTTTTTTTGAAAAGGCTTTCTAGAGGCTTGTGGTCCAATTCAACATGGACCCAGAGTCTGCCATAAATATACTGGTGAAACTTTGAATAACCAAACACAATAGCTAGTGTTTCCTTCTTAATTTGTGCATAAATTCTCTCAGTTTTATTAAGTGATCTGGAAGCAAAAGCAACAGGCTTGCCGTCCTGCAGCAGACTGGCACCCAGTCCTTCGGAAGACGCATCAACAGATAATTCAATAGGTTTCCTTAGATCATAGTAGACCAGCATGGGGGGGGGTAGTAACAAGTGTTTTCAGTTCTTGAAAGGTTTGTTGGTGGTGCTCCTCCCAGTGCCATGCTGTTTATTTCTTTAGTAATTCTCTCAATGGTTTATTTACAGTTGATAGGTTTGGAATAAATTTTGCCAGGTAGTTTACCCTGCACATAAATCTCTGTAAGTCAGTCTTATTTTGGGGAACAGGCATCTGGGTAATTGCTTTAACTTTCTCGGGGTCTGCCAACAACCTGTTGTTACTTAACTTGTGTCCAATATATTGGACCGCAGTCTTTTTGATTTTGGATTTCTTTCGATTTAGAGACAAATGCTTATCTCTGGCTCTTTGTAGAACATGCCATAACCTCTCACTGTGCTCTTGTACATTAGCTCCCCATATTAGAATGTCACCCATAATTACCTCTTGTGCCCTTGAGCCCTTCAGAAATGTGTGAATTTTTCTTTTGGCAGACTTCAGGTGCTGAAAAAATCCCAAAGGGGAGATGCTTGAACTTGTACCTCCCAAAAAGTGTATTAAAAGTCACTAGATCAGAGCTAGGCCCATCCAATTTAATCTGCCAGAAGGCATGTCCAGGATCTAACACTGAATTATTTGGCCCATGTTAGCTTGGTTGCAACCTAATGTTCTCTTTTAATTGCTCTTTTAAGATCTCTGAGATCTATATAAATTCGTACTTTGGTTTTTCTACAACCACCATCAAGTTGACCCAGCTCGTGGGTTTCTCCACCTTCTCAATAACCCCCAATCTTTCCATGTTCTCTAGCTCAGTTTTCACTTTATCTTGTAATGCAAAGGTATTTTCCTAGGGTCTAGTACATTTTCCAGACTATCAATTGACCGATGCTCATCTCCCCGACTCTAATTTCCCAAAAGGTACTGTAGCCCGACTATCGTATTACCGCATCACAATTTCCCGACTCCCAAGTTCCCGATCGTAAAGACAACAGCCTATGACAGAAATATAGCTGAAATATAGCAGTGATTTATCCAAAAGATAATGTTTTCATTGACAAGATTGCTGTCTTGTTCTGAAGAACTGCGTTCCGGATATCACATGACCTGAAAACACATGACAGTTATGTGTCCATTGAATACCTTCCTCCTGTCTGAAGAGAATCAGCACGAGGTTGCCCCATTGCCGCTCCTTAATGTAAATATAGCCATTGACACTTAACATGTCATGGCCCATATGAGAGGGAACGATTTTGCAGGGCTCTATCATCGAGACTGCCATCATTGTACTTGCCAGTGGAGATGTCAGTGGAGCTATCAAATGTTCGGATCCCAGTTACTAAGTGAAGTGCTCAATGACAGCTGTTGCTAAATGACAGCTGTGCAATCTAATTAAACAGCTGATGTCAGGATAATAGCTGTCGGTAAAACAGGCTGCGGGATAACAACTGCATCAGGATGTTGGAAGCAGGTGATCGAGTGTTGGGCAATTCGGAGTCGGCAAATGTATGAATCCCTTTTCCTAGGGGAGTGGATCACAGGGCTGACTGTTTTATCTATTTTAATGTGGTATTCACCTTCTAAGCATCCCAATTCCTCAAATACATCATCAAATTCAGCCAGTATTTCTTCTGTGGTTTCCCCACACTTCCATTTGCAGCATCTACTGAAAATAGCTTCTTTATAAGCTTAATTTCCAAGCAAGTAGACAGGCCCAACACTGAGGTCACGTTTGTGTTAACCACTTGAAATGGCAGCAGGTAATACTTTTGCTTAAAACATGTTAGCAACATCACTTTTCCTTTTACATCCAGTTTATTCCTGTACTAGGAAACCAATCTAGCTGACGGTCTTTGAATAGTTTCTCCAGACAGTGTCTTATTTTATTTATTTTAGTTTTTGCTGACCCAGTAAGTGTACTAGACAAATTCTGCCAATTTTTAGGCACGACCCAGGGGAGGGGGATACAGATGAATGCCAACTGACTTTGAACCAGATTAAGCTGTTGGTGGTATTTTTAGTGAATGGGAGGAAATTTGGCTAGGGCACCAAGGAAATTCATCTACTCTGTCTGCAGGGGGAGCCTTTGTCCCTCTGTTCAACGTGGCCGACAGCCCTGCTGTGGATGGTGAAGGTGATGGTTCTGCTCTGCCTCAAGTCACTGCTTCTCCTTTGGATCCATTGAGTTTTTCTGATTCTGGAGCTTGTTTGCTGAACATGAAAGACCTACTTACTTCTGAGACTTCTCCTGACTCTACTTGTACCTTTGCTGTTGATGTTCCTCCTCCTGAGAAAGCTGCTACACAGGTTAGCCGAACAGATGCTGATGTTCCTGAAGCTCAACTTAGATAGCTATTTTTTCAGCATAAACACTTTATTTTAGAACTGGTTCACGACGACTTTGCTTTCCCGACTGATGTTCCTGCAGCTCCTTGTTCTATGTCTCCTAGCCCCCTGGACCCTTTATTACCCAACTTTGAGTTACTGACTGCCTTGTGACCTGCTTTTTTGCCTTCTACCCTGCATTTGAGACCCACTACTCGATCTCTTGGTCCTTTGGACGTTACCTGGTCTCCTGAGACTGCTCTGCGTGCTGCGGGCTAGAGCAAATCTGAGGAAGGGCAACCCTGGTCTTCTCCTGGTCCTGTTTCTGCTTCTTCTATTATTGATGCGGCTGCTGCAGTCGATTCTGCTACTTCTAGACCTGTTCCTCCTGTTTCTTCTCCCATTGTGGAGCCTGTTATGGAGCATTCGGCTCCACTACTCCCTGATGAGGATCTTACCAAGGCTCCTGGACACACTCCCCAATCCAAGGGCCCCACTGAGCAGTGCACTCCACCACATAAGCCTTCTCTTTCAGCTCCTGGAATTGATACTACTGATTCTACTTTTAAAATGACTGACTTGTTTAAGTATGTGGGGGAGCCTGCCCAGCAGCAAAACGCTGTGTGCTTCCAAGTTTTTGAAACCGCGCCTCTATGGTCCCCCCCTCGGCAAACTGTTCTTCACTCTATGTTACGGGACACTATGGGCATTAGCCCCTCTGATTTATTTGTGTTTATTCATATCAAGGGTGAGACTGTATATGATGTTAGTTTTAAGAATGGTCATATGTTGGAGAAATTCTGTGCTCAATATGAGCTTGTGAAATTAACCCCTGTTTAGTCTTCTTTTCTCATAATCCCCCTTACGAAACCCTTGGTTAAGGTCCTTAGTCTTTTGTTTCGGAGTGAAGGGGTTAATATCCATGATGTCCAATATTGGCTTCAGCAACATTGTGACTTGTTGGATTCCCCTCGTCCTATTTTGGATGATGATTTTGTTTGGACTGGGGGTTGGAAGGTTAACGTTTAGCTTTGACAAACTGAACAAGGCGTTTTGCACATCCCTGGCAGTTTTCATATTGGGTGTGACAGGGTTATCTATTTTTACCCTGGTCAACCCTGTACCTATCACAAGTGTGGTTCCAAAATGCATTTGAGCTACACTTGTGACCAACCCAAATGTACGCTATGTCTTCAGTATGGACAAGTGAGCTTGGGTTGCCCTAACACACAGTATTGCAACTTGTGTGAAGATCATGGATATAATTATTCCCAGTGTCCCTGGGCTGAACATAACTGGCTTGATAGGGTTCCTCGGGACCACTCCCACCTTGTTGCTGAATCTCAGGCTCAGGCACAACAAAGGAAGGAGGAGGTCTCTCTTGTTGTCTCTGACCCTCTTTCTGGTCTTGGTGCGGTTACCACTGCTGTGCCCTTGTCAGTTTCTTCTGACCCTTCTGCCTCTCCTCCCCCTGTGCCTGGAGTTTCCCCTATTTTTGGATTCAGAACCTGGGCTGCCTGTCTCAAAGACTGCTCTCTTGCCTGCTTTGAGTCCAGTTTTGCTGGATTATATGCCCCCTGCCCCTGTGGAAGTCCCTTTTGTTGTTGTCCCTCCTTTTAAGAGGGGGAATGGTAAATGTAAATCTAAGTCCCGTCCACCCACTAATTCCATTCTCACTCGGAATAATTTCAGATGCTAGCTAATAGACGACAATGGGGTGATATGGAAGGTGAGGAGGAGGACTCTGATTCCTCTCTAGCTTCCTAATCTCATATGGATTACTCCTCTGACTCCTGTAAAGAAGTTCCTTGTCCTGGTAAACTGCAGAAGGCTCAGTTTCCTCATAGGTGATGGTGTGGTTTTTGCTCTTGGGGCTTGTTGGTCTAATTTTTCCCCCCTCTCTCCTGTGTGTTGTTCTGCCTTTTTTATGGCACACTTAACAGCTATTAAATACTGCACATTAAATGTGTGCAGTATTAAATCATTTCGTAAGCAGCTTTCCACTTTTGGTTTTCTGCTTTCCCTTAAGCAGGACTTTTATTTTCTCCAAGACACCTGGATCAAAACTAGGCAGGAAGTTTTACAGGTTTCTACTCGATGGTCTGTTGGTCCTTCCTATTGGTCACATGGTGAGGATACCTGTGATGGAGTGGATATTTTGTTTTTGTTTTTTTTTGTTCAAAATTGCTAGGGTTCTTGATGTGGTCCCTGGGAGGGTTCTCCTTGTTGATGGGACTCTTGGCTTGGTACGTTTTTGCCTTATTAATATATATGCCCCTCAAAGTATTGCAGCCAGATCTGCCTTATTTTTCAAAATTGATCCCTTTTTGTTTACTGCTCGACAGGTTTTTTTTGGGAGGGTGATTTTAATTGTGAGCTTTCTGCTTTAGACTGAACTAGCAATGCCCATCAGTCTCTGGCTTAGAGGTAGTCACAGTTTCAATGTTGAAAGTACTTTCATTCTCCTGAGCATCTTCTCTAACAACATGGATCTCATTTTGTTTGCCCACACAACATACCCTAGAAAAATGATTTTTCCTGTGGCACAATCTACAAAACTGTCCATATGCTGGACATTTATTTATCTCATGCTCAAGACCACATGTTCCACATTTGACTTTATTCGTTTGAGGTGCACAACGCCCCTTGCTCACATTGGCACTTGCTTTGACTCTTTCTTCCTAGACAACTGCTACTTGCACTGCGCTTTCATTCTGAGCATTCCCATTAAGCGTTTTATCTGTATTTCACTCAGTTCTGTGGCCCTGCACATATCTATGGCATCATCCAATGTTAAGTCTGCTTTTCTCAACAGTCTGTGACATGCTCACTCTGTATGCCGCATATAGTTCTATCTCTGATCAATGATTCAGTTAAAACTCCAAATTCACAAGATTTAGCCTTTAGCCTCACTTCAGTTACATATGAGTCAATGGACTCACCCAGATTCTGGTTCCTCGTATTGAACAAATGTCTTTCATAAGTCACATTCTTTTTTGGGTTACAATACCCCTCAGATTGTCCCATCATTTTATTCAGCTGCCCCTTCTCTTCCTCATTTTCCCAAATGAAAGCACTGAATACCTCTAATGCATCAGGGCCTGCCACATGCAAGAAGGTCATAGCCTGGATTTTCTGCGATTTTTCAACGAGTCCACTGGCAACTGAGAAAATTTCAAATTGCTGCTTAAATCTTCATCAGTTTGAAGATGCATTTCCATGTAATTTGAGAGTGATGGGAGGCTGCAGGCGGTCCATTCTGACACCAAGTAATAATCACGCAGACACCAACATGGAGTGAGCTGGTAAGTTTATCGTATGAACACACACTTGAAACAACTGCAGAAAATGCGGGCTTCGGCCCACCAAGCAAGGATTTATGTATACGTTAGCGCATGCACATTAGTAAAGCGTATGCAAATCGCATATGCTAATTAACTTTCTTACACCCCCCCCCGCTTGAAGCCTATATTTGGATCTGCTGAACAATGAATTTATGTACTGTTTCTCTCATTTATATCAGGTTTACATGCATCAGTATTGCACTGAAATTTTCTCTACGGCATACATGTTATGTTTAGCGATTCAGTGTAAAACAACATTCAGTCGTGGTGCGCTGTACAGAGTATATATGATACTTCAATATAAAAAACACAGCATAGTGTGTATGCCTTCCAGAAAATATTAACTCAGTATTGCCACATGTAAACCTAATATAATGCAGAAGAAACACTGCCTGAAAACAATGTTCATCATATCCCATATATAGGCTTCACACTGAAAAAAAAATGTTTCAGTTGTTGCAAAACATATGTTTTTACTCATGCAGGAGCAGTTGCTGCCAGACCAGAAAAGAAAACATCAAAATAATTCTTCATTACAAACTAAAGAAAATAAGGGCACAGCCATAATTACTAAGGACAAATGAGAGAGACGCACACAGATCCTGTCAGCCTTCATATGTCACGCTGTGCGGTACTGCATTCCTCTCACAACATCACTTCTGCTTTCTGGGTTGCCATACATGTGGTATGCACTGCACAGCAGTTACAGTCCTTTTGTTCATTTCAGTCAAGATTTTGATTGTAGAACAAAACAAGATAAAGTATTTTATGTTTATAAATACCCATTTGAAACACATTACCGTACCCCTCCAGTCACTGCAGTTGCTGAAAAACAGCTGAATACACTAGCTCTTTAAAAAGCAGGGGCCAGCTTCACAAAACTTTGCCCGGGAACTAGCCCAGATTGTCCAGGAGAAACGGGGCTTTGTGACTAGGTGGCATTCACAAAGCCTAGTTTGCCACTACAAACTGGTTTTGCGTCCAGGCAAAGTAGTGAGGGGGGCCACAATGCAAATGAAGGGGAAGGGACCTGCATATTCCTGCAGTCCAATTTGTTAAGGTTTTGCTCCATGCAAGAGCCTTTGTGAAGGTCCTTGTATGGAGCAAATTACTGCTGACAAAAATCTGGTGGTAATCTGTGCAACTCTAGTGACTGGTGGAAGTACTGTGGCCCTGCCACCTGCTCCCTAGTCCCCAATCGTCCATAGTGTAGTGATCCCTCCCTCCTCCCTGATCATCAATCCGATAATAAAAGGATTTTCCATAGTGTAGTGTTCCCTCTCCCCTTCCCCGATGTTCCGATTGCCGGTCTCTTAGAAACAAAAGAGAGAGATCCCAGTCTGTGTTCCCCTCCCCCGGTCTCTGATCACTGTCCTGTAGCAGAAAAATATCCCAGGCCTGGTAATATAGTGGGCCCTCACTGTCCCCACACCCTGTCCACTGAACAGATGCCACTCATACCCTGGTGGTCTAGTGGACCCTCAAACCCTGTCAGACAGTGTCCCCCCCTCCAACTCAATCCCCAGCCAGCAAGCAGCACAGCCCTCCTCACACCTCCACAGCTGCCCGCCAACTGAATTGTCAATGACAATGTACAGTATACATTACAAGCCCTTTGGTTGACACTGTCAGCCAATGGGCTTGTAGTGTAAACTGTAAACTGTCATTGACAGTTCAGTTGAGGGGCAACTGTGGAGGTGTGAGGAGGGCTGTGCTGCTTCCCGGCTGGAGATCGAGTTGGGGAAGCAGGGTGGGGGGACACTGTCTGGCAGGGTGAGGGGTCCACTAGACCACCAGGGTTCGAGTGGCATTGGTTCAGGGGACAGGGTTCAGGGAGGAGCCACTATATTACCAGAGTTGGTATAATTTTCTACTATGGGATGGTGATTGGAGATGGGGGGGAGACAGGGACTGGGATCTTTCTTGTGACTACAGGACTGGTGATCATAACATTGGGGGAGGGCCACTAGACTACCAGGGTTCTATGTTTTACAACATGACAGGCAATTGGGACATCGGTGGGGGTGGGTGGGACCACTACACTATGGAAAATATTTTTATTATCAGATCAGTGCTCGGGGGAGGGACCACTACAATATGGAAACATTTCTTTTTATTACAAGGGTCAGCGTTCAGAGACTGGGGAGGGGAGGGGAGGAGGAAGGAATCACTAGACTGCGATTTTTACACTTCCTTGTGGGAGGATGATTGGCAATGGGGCAAGGGGTGTGTGTGTGTGTGTGTGTGCTACAATCGGTGCAGCCCCCATGCAAGTGGGCCCATAGTTAAAAGCTGCATATAACAGTCATCTAAGATTTATCACTAATTTGCCAAATAGGACCCATCATTGTAATTTGTTAAAGGATGTTGGTTGTTTATCACTTGAACATAAAACCAATTTAAAGATGGGTACCATGTTACATAAAGGAACATTAGGTCAGTAACCTCAGGCAGTCCTATCATTGTTTCCCAGAACTATGAATTCACAAGGGACAAGATCCCAGAGTAAATGTGTGTATAATATTCCATTTTTTTTAAAAGTGATTGGGCAAAATTCAATATTATATAGGGCAACTAGATTTTATAACTCTATACCCAATGAAATTGCCAATTGCACAAACATTGCAACATTCAATACTAAACTTAAACATTGGCTGTTGTTCAGGAATAAATGTACATGCACTTAATGTTTGGTGTTTGTTTTATTAGTATTGACATCATTTTTTGGGGGGGGGGATTTGCACTGTATTGTATTGTATTCATGTTATATGACTTTTTTTTAAACTTGTCACTTGTGAAAATGGGCAAAATTGCTCATCAGCTAACAAGTATAAGAAATGTACGTTTTCCTGTTGTATGTCTGGCAGGAGACGACAGCAGGAGTTATTTATTTATTTTTTTAAATGGAGACATTGTTCAAGGTAGTAAGCAGATATTTAAGGCTAGACATATTTTAAAGATGATAATACTTTTAAACACTGCTACGCTGATTTTAAGGTTACAGTAGTTGTTTTCAAAGTGATTGAAGATCGACAGGTAATTATAAAATGTGTCAGCCACATTAAATAAAAAAAAGGTTTGAAGCAGTTTATCTATTATCAATATGAGTAGACAGGTTATTCTCAGAGATACAATGTGGTCTAGTGGCAAGAGTGCCGGTGTCGAGGCAGATTGCCGTCTTGGGAACTGGGAGATCGCAGCCCTTATACTAGTATCAACTGATGTGAAAACTGAGTACTGTACTTCAAAATATGTTGAACATACTATACATGCACAAGGTTGTGAGAAATTCAACCTTCAACGGGAATTTCTTTTTAACCGTTTATTTACCCAGGACAGTCCAGCTGGGCTGCAGTAGCTTGTTTTCAGTGTCATCTTGCATTTATCTATGTTTACAGTTGAGTAGATTGGAGCATTCTGAGGTTGAGAGATGAGCTGAGAGCTGGACGGTGGCTGTGGCGGTATTTGAAGCTGGGTATCCAGGTTCCCAAGTCTGTGATATAGCCAGCAGACAACACTGGCTTCACCAGGAGGTACAGGTTTAAATATTTTGACCAGCTGATCTAACATCATATGTCAGGAATTTTGTGCAAACTAAAAGTCAAGTAGAGGAAAAAACAAACAGGTCTGGGATAAAAACGACTGACCAGAGCAGGGCGAGCCTTTCTTGAACGATCTCATCATCTTCTGAGGAACCTAGAAATCAATAGCTATGTTCAGAGTAAATGTTAGGCAGAGAGTAGCTTGCACTATTTAAGCATTTAACAGGTCTTTATAACAGCATAAAACACAGTGAGAAGACTTGAAAATGTTTTATCCAATTATGAGGCTTAAATATTATTAAAAAGACAAAGGGGCAACCCGTAAGGGGGAAAAGTACCATCAGGCATGGTAACTAAGACTAAAGCTTGAATTGTTCAAAATGACTTTGTAACAGTTACAGTTTTATACTTTTGTTGCACTGTTATAAGTGATAGCCAGGCGTATTTTGGGGGACAATACAGGGCATTCTTTCCATCTATTACTGTTTCATGAACAAAAAGTTAAGCATGCTAGATAGCATCAAACTTTTTATTTGCTAAAAATTAAATAGGTGAGGACTGCAACTGGGGAATATGGGTGTGGGCAGGACAGTAGTGTGGTGGGTAGGTAACTGGCTGGGTGGCAGGACACAGAGGGTGGTGGTAAATGGCTGTCACTCCACAGAGGGAAGAGTGACCAGTGGGGTACCACAGGGATCAGTGCTGGGACCGGTCCTGTTCAACATCTTCATCAGTGACATTGCACAGGACCTAGAAGGCATAATTTCACTGTTCGCTGATGACACAAAGCTCTGTAACAGAGTAGACACACCAGAGGGTGTAGACAGACTGAGAAGCGACCTGCAGAAACTTGAAGAATGGTCAGGGGTTTGGCAGTTGAAATTCAATGCAAAGAACTGCAAGATAATGCATATGGGGCACAAAAACCCTGGCACAATATATCGGTTGGGGGGTGAGGATATAGCATGCACCAAGCAGGAAAGAGATCTTAGGGTTGTCATCTCTGATGACCTCAAGGTAGGGAAACAGTGTGACAAGGCAGCAGGTAAAGCAAATAGGATGCTGGGATGTATAGGCAGGAGCATCACCAGCAGGAAAAGGGAGGTCATAATTCCGCTATACAAGACACTAGTGAGACCCCACCTGGAGTACAGTGTACAGTCCTGGAGACCATACCTACGTAAGGACATAGGGTAGAGAAGGTTCAGAGGAGGGCAACAAAGATGGTGCATGGATTGCATCACAAGTCCTATGAAGACAGGTTGAAGGAACTGAACATGTACTCCTGGAGGAGAGGAGGGAGAGAGGATATGATAGAGACATACAAGTATCTTACAGGGAGGAACAGGTGCAGGAAAACACTATTTTTAAGCGAAAAAGATGTTCCAGGACTAGAGGGCATGGGATGAAGTTGGAGGGAGGACGATTCAGAGGAAACATGAGAAAGAATTTCTTCACAGAGCGGTGGTGGACAAGTGGAACACCCTGCCAGAGGAAGTGGTGGGGGCTGAAACAATCACGGGATTTAAGAATGCATGGGATAGACATAAAGGAATTCTGGAGGTCAGGGGTAAGGGGCAACAGACTTCTAGGAAAACAAACTGAACTTACAAGCTCAAATGGGAGGCTGGGTGGGCCATAGGCCCTTATCTGCCGACACTGTCTATGTATCTATGTATCTATGCAACAATGTGTTTACGAATGTAACCAGCAAGAAGATGCAAACAGCTAGAAATCATTGGCACAATATAGTCTGTATAAATATACCTGTCCAAATAACAGGCATCACAACCCACATTCCTTTGAGTTATCATTTAAAGCCAGTTTATATAAAATGACTCTTTTCATATTTCATGAAACAGCAAGCATTTCAACTACTTCTACTGGTTGTATGCCTACAAAAAAAGGTCTACTTCTAACTGATCAGCCACAGTCGATTTCTCCTGAAGTAGCAGATGCAGCAGCAGTGATGCAAAAGTCCATTTAACAAAGTACTGTTGTCATCAGCTGGAATATTAGATATCGAGATGGATTTCTTCTTAGGTTGCATGAGCTATTTTAAGACCCTCCCATTGATTTTCTTTGAATACACTCATCTTCAGCTAGAATGCAACATTTTCTCTTGTGGTCGAATGGAACTCGTCCTAGTTTTTTGGTTATAACCACATCAAGCAAGGTGCATACACATACTAACTGCCCAACTCTCCTCAAGGATAGTTACATTAAAACTAGGTTTCTAACAGCAGAGAAGCTATTGGAAGCAATTGGCACTGTTGTTCCCCTCAAACATAGATGTAGATCTGCAGGTCAGAGACTGGTGTTTCCATCCGGGCGCTAAACATGGGATCAGGCCAGAGAGAAACAGGGAATGGCAACAGTGAATTTATGCTTATTATTGTTATATATACTATGCTGCTGCTTGCCTGTCACGATGTAGCAGATTGTATGTTTTGTCACTAAATATCATACCCCCCATCGCTCACTAAGTAATTACAGTTAATTTTTTTTAACTGTTTGAACTTTACTGTTCAGACTGTAAATAATAAGTGTGACTGGTTAATTACAGTTCGAACAGTAATGTTTGAACAGTTAAAAAAATGAACAGTAGGCTGGCCCTGTGGTGCTGGAGGTTGAGGCGCTGGACACCACACCTCGCGCCACACTGGTGACCTAGGTTCAAGAATGAGCCAGGGCCACTGGGGGTCAGCAGGGCTGAGAGAGGATCAAGCATCTGGAGGACTGCTCTCCTCTCTTGGGGAGGGAGGGTTTGTCATCCCACCTGCTGATCACCCTCTAGTGGGAGCTGGGGGTGATGCAGGCAGGGAGGGACTGGCACGTAGCCAGTGGGCATGGCATATAGGTGCCCCCACATGTGCATGCCCATGCTGATTCTGGAGGGGACCATAAGGAACAAAAATGGAAAAATGGCAGCCAGGGGCTCTATGATGCCAGGCTCAGTGCCGCCGGTCCTCTGCCCCACCCTTCCCAGATTTGAACTGTGCTCCTGGAGGGGGGAGCTCCCTTCTTGGCCCCACCATTGGGGGTAATCCATAGGGGGTCTTGGGTGGGCAGTGGTGGTTGGGCTGGGGTCGGAATTACCAGGGCTCAGGTACCACCCCTGGTTGCTAGATAAAGTATGTACGGAAAAAAAAAATGAACAGTAATTACTTAGTGAGGGATGGGGGACACGATTTTCAGTGAAAAAAACACATATTTGCTATGCAGATACACTAACGTTAAGACAAACATCCACCTAAGCATATCACTAACACTTACAGTAAATACAGGTGTTGTGCTGTCCTTACCATGCAGCAGTTGTGTAAAACACTATTTTGTATATTGTTAGAAAAACAAGATGGATGACAGCATGAACAGTATTTTCTCTGAGCAGGACCCCTAAATTTATAGCTCGAACAGTAAATTTACTGTCCGAACAGTAAATTTACTGTTCAAACTATTTTCATTTTCCTGCCTGACTTGCAGCTATCACAAAAATCATTATAATTCAAAATGATAATATATTTTTTCACCAAACCATCCAAAGGCACACCCTTGGCACACACACCGTCATCCATAAAAATTACAGAGAAATTTCTAATTCTGTGAGGGCTGTAGATGATGGCAAAAAATCCCATGTTAACCTATGGGAAAAAGTAGTTTTTTCTTGGTTTTTACCAGTTTATATCTCAAAAACCATACAAAATGCCAACACGAAACTTTCCAGATCTTGTGACACTAGCAGAATGACCATGCATGCCAAATTTTGGGCTATTTTGTAAAAAAATGCCAAAGTTATTAAGGTGTAAAAATTGAGATTTAACATTATAGTGCTGTACCAGCTCTACTGTATAGGGATGTGAGTGCACTCCTATAATATGGTGTAACGTAGTACAGGTATATTTAGTGCTTTTAGGTATTAATGTGTTATTATGGTGTTAATAGCACATAAATACAGAGTAATTAGCTAATTGGCGTCATAATATGGTAATTGGCTGCCATCATATATGGGGAAATATATGATGGCTTTTTCTATGGGGACAAAGGCCCACTCATGAATTCTATATATATAATGCATGGAGGAGACTTGTGTCCCCATATATTACACCAGTTAAAGTCATGTACCACAGCCATTAAAGTCATATGCCATGGCCTTGGTATAGGACTCTGCCTCAGCGTGTCCATTGTTCCTCCTGCAACTAGGTTGGAAAGAAGTCTCAGCTGTCTCAGTGTATAAAAAGACTGAGAAGTCTGTAAACTGCCCTTTAAAAAAAATGCATTGGGAATGGGGGGAGTCAGGAAGCCTTCAACTAACAGCCCTTTTAAGTGTTGGGAATGGGGGGTAAGGAAGCATCCATCTAACAGCAACATGTTGAGGCTTGTATTCACCCAAGTGCTCCACGCAACTGCCGCCTGTGCCCAGCTTGGCTCCAACCACATGGCACTCCCAACCACCACACTGACCTGGATGGCACCCCCGACAACAACGGCAACCCAAACCACACTCCTGACCACCATGCTAACCTGAACTGCATGCCATTCCCATTCTCAGCAGAACACACTAAGGGACCGACTGCCCTCCCCACACCTCCTTACATAGGAGGACCCTGCACTATGGAAAAGCATGAGATGCAAATTAAAGCAAAGCAAACCAAAGCTGGAAATGATCACAAATGAGATCTAAAGAAAAGATAATAACCATCCTAATGCATTATATCAAATACATGCTAGATATGTGTGATGTATGAGAAATATACCCTTGTGGGTGGCTAATTATCTCATAATCCCACTTGCTTTTTGAGCTTGTGGGATATGGAGCTAATTAGTCCCCCTCAGTGGTGTATTTCCCCATACATCACACTTATCTAGGATTTATTCTCTCTCTGTCTATTCAGTAGTGCATCATTTGGGTTCAACTTAATGCCACAAAAGTAGGGAACTGTGGTGTTAGGGTTTCCAACCCTAACTCCCCACCGCCAACCCCCAAGCAGCAAAAAGACAAGACCACACAAGCAACCACAGACAGCCATCATCAGGTAAGACAAACAACATACAACTATTTCCAGATGACACAAATGCAGTAGCATGTGATGTGCTTCCTTCGTGGATTAGTATTTGTGGCTGCAAAGGGGCCAGTGCTTATACTGCCACACCTCTGCATGTATATTGTACAGTGTGTATGAGTACATGTGGCCCCTGGCTCTGTTCTTCTGCACTAGAAGGCCCCAAGGGGTTTATGCCTCTGCAGCCATATGTAGTCATCTATGCTGTATGAATTAACTCAATAGGTAGCATGGTCCACTTCTGAATATTTTTCCATTTGCAGCTATATAAATGACAAACTACTACCCCTGCTTGAAAATGTTCTAGATCCACTGTTGAAACCATGAGGCCCACATTACAACAGTACTTCCATCCATGTAAATTCAGGACCCACAGGTGCCTGCCCTTCTGGAGCCAGAATTTGTTGCATATGTCTTACACCTGTGTCTGAAGAGGTGCAGACTCCTCAGGGGCCTGCGCCTCTACACACTGAAGTACTGTCGCAGTTTTGATGTAATGGATTTTGTGGCACCCGCACATCTGCTGTCAGAAGTTGCTGTGTATATCTTACATCTGAGGCTGCAGAAGCGCAGGCCCATCTAGTGTGTATATATGTCTTTCAGTATGCATAAGTACCCTGGGTTACAGAAGCAGTGACCCCAAAGTGGCCTGCACTTCTGCAGAAAAAAGAAGTCTTGTGATCTGGATATCACGGATTTGTATCCGACTGCAGGGGCCTGTGTGTCTGTATACAGAAGCAGTGTTGTGATTTGAGTATCACAGATTTTTATCTGCAACAAGTGAATGTATATGTCTTGCAGTGTGCCTGCAGTAGATACAAAACAAGGTAGCATATCACTGCTACTACATTTGTGCCATTTAGAAACAGTAGTATGTTGTGTGTCTTACCTGAAGATGGCTTTCTGTGGTTGCTTGTACGGCCTTGTCCTTTTGCTACTTGGGAGTGGGGAGTTTGGGTTGGAAACCTTAACACCACATTTCCTTACTTTTGTGGCATTGAGTTGAACCCTAACTGGTGCATTAACACATTTTTTTGAAAATAATTTATTTTCTTTTGGAGATAGTGGAATTGTATTCTCATTCACACAGATTCCTTCAGGACCTGCATGAACAGATGGAGATGTTCTGGACCCGCTGGAAATAAAATACATTATGTGTGCTATGAATGGAGACAGCTATAATTATTGTTCTTTACTTGGCTCTCCTCAGTTTGTATTAAAGAATGTCACTTTTCACTTTCTGCTACATTACTTCTCCCCACCATGATTCTGGGCCATGGTTCCATCAAAGAAAACATCCCACCCAGTATGTGCTCAGCAACCCCCAGCCTGTTCTGTTCCCAGCTGGCTGCTGGTTAAGTAATGCATTTCTGGTGGGCTGTCCTAGTTCATGTCACTGTCTTCACAAGTATGGACAAATGCTTGGTCAGTGACAGTCATTAAGTGGCTCCATAGTGACCTGTTATCCCAGGTGAAATCCAGGGATTAATCCAAGGCAAGATTCACGTTTACCCAAGCTATGGAACTTCTTTGACTACAGATGACTCAGGAATGTTTGCAAAAAGGCCATTTGAATGGCAAAAAAACAGGTTCTGCAGGTCTACTCTCAACTAGGGATCCCTATAGCATCTGACAGAACATCAAAAATGCAATTGGTGACTGTGCCTCTCAATTCACTAATGAATTCCTCCTGGATGAGAGTCATCTGTAACAATACACTAATGATAGCCAATGCCAGTAATAGGCAGTTCTCTGACCTGTCTTCCCTAACCTCCCTATTCTCTACATCCCCTGATTATTGACCACCTGTGTCTCCCTCCCATTCCCCTCCACATCCACCCCCTTTTACCTCAAAACTGTTACAGTAACTGAAACTACCAAACTTCTGGCTGGTCTCGCCTCTTATACCAGTGCTGGCTTTGACCACATAGATCCTAAACTCATTTGTCTGTCTGCCTGCCTCCTTGCCCTACCCATATCTCATATGTTATAGCTTCAATCTCTCCCTACTCACAGGGGTTGTCCCAGAAATATGGAAGGTTGCAAGGGCAGTCCTGATATTAAAGCAAGGTTACCTTTATAGAGATTACCATCCAATTGCAATTCTATCTGTGATCAGCAAACTCCTTGAGAAGGTTGTGGCCTCTGAATTAACACAGTACCTTTATTCCTATTACTTGTTGGCCCTGGAGCAGCATGGTTTCCAGAAAGGACACCGCACCACCACTACGCTTGCCATGGTCTCTTCTATCATAAGGAACTATTTGCACTACAGCAAGATTGTTAGGGGCAATCTTTATTGACCTCTTAAACATTTTTGACATGAGGGACCATAAGTCTATATGTCTCAGGCTCAGTGCCTCTGGTTTGCCTGCTCATGCTGTTGCCTGGTTTTCCAATTACCTACATGGCAGACAACAATTAGTTAAATTCAACAGGACTCTGTCTGAGCTCACCCCAGTCAAGCTTGTTATATCCCAGGGCTGTATCCTTGGGTCTCTTTCATTTTCATTATACATAAATGACCTTCCTCAATTGCCTGACTTATGCAACTCTACCCTGTATGCTGATGGCCTAGTATTGAGAATCAGTTCAGGCAGTATCAGGACTATTGACTTCCAGTTAAACTGAGGGGGTGGAGCCAACTGCTGAACAGGCAAGATGCACTGCATGGAACTCTACACATGCTACAGCCAAAATCTGTGAATGAAACACTAATACTTTACCAGAGCCTTCTGAAATTGACACCATTGGAAAGGCAAGCTGAACAAAGCAATACCAAATGTACATTGAAATGGGTGGTAATATCAGAGAAGGAGCACAAGAAGGAACCCATTGTAAGACTGTACAACAGGCGGGTGACAGGGAGCTGCCCACCATCTCTACGGGAGTGGAGATTCCACAGCTATCTAATGCAACACTACTGTAGGCAATGCAGGCCATGGACCTAAAACTGGAAGTCCTGTTCGCCAAAGTCATTGTCCTTGATGCAAAGATCACAGGGGTCCAGAGCAAGGCTAAGGAGACTAGGAACACAGCAACCAAAGCATTCACAGTTGTGAATGGACTAGTGAAGGAAAATGCAGTCTCCTAAGGAAGTTCAGGAAGCCTAAGGAAGTTCAGAAAGAGTTTAGAAAATTAGGGAGGAGTCTCAAGCAAGTAGCTACAACCATCACCTTCTTGGCTGGAAGTACTACCTGTGAGAAGAATGGGAGAATGTAAGGACACACACACACCAGGAACTTTCACACATGGTTGAAGAAATGGTGCTGCGAGGAAGGGATCTGATCCATTGGTGACTGGGGACCCACCTGGAGGGATGGAGGCTTGTTCAAACCTGATGGCCAACATCCATCCTGGAGGAAATCCAAGCACTCAATGAAAATTGTAAATGCTACATGGACAAGCAGGTAAACTAGCTAAGGGGGGGGGTGACAGGTCAGCAAGGAGGGTACCTAATTACCCACCCCCTTAGCTCGCAGTGGAAACAGAGAACAGGAGAAGGAGATATCACTACAAAGCAGTGTGCAAAAGATGGAGATAGGCATCCAAGTGGTAGATAGGTAGAAAAAGGACAAAATACAATGGAAGTGCAGACAGCAGGGAGAACCAGGGATAAAGGGCAAGCAGGGAAGGGACTGAAGTAGAACAGCAAAACAGACCAGGGAGGTCACATCATGGAAAGTCATGTGTGCCAATGCCAGAAGCCTTAGCAACAAGCTGGAGGATCTGGAGGATGCCATGGCACAATTGGACCTGGACATTGTGGCCATTACAGAGATCTGGTGTAATGGTAATCATGAATTGGAGATGGCCATATCCAGCTACAACATATTCAGAAGAGACAGGGCAGGCAGGAAGGGTGGAGGAGGAGTAGCACTTTATGTGAAAGATGGCATAAAGGCCACGGAGATCTAGGTGGAACAAAATGGGGGGGGGATACCGTGGGTTAAGCTGGAAAGGAAAACAGGGTCAGCCATCTGACCAGGGGTGGTCTACAGACCACCAGCCCAGGAGGAAGAGATAGATAGGGAGTTAATGTTAGCCATCCAAAGGATGGCGGACAAGGGAGAGGTGGTGCTAATTGGAGACTTCAGTATTCCAGACGTGGACTGGAGCCTCCTAGCAGCAGCATCAACTAGGAGCAGATTTATCCTGGACTCCATTCAGGGTGTCTTCTTTAAGCAACTGATCATGGAACCAATTTGGCAGAATGCAGTGCTGGACCTCATGCTCACAAACAGGGACAGTGTGATAGGGGTAACAGTGTGGGAGCACCTGGGAAACAGTGACCACCAGTCACTGTGGTTTGAAATCACAGAAGGAGCAGAACCAAACCACACAAAAACACTTACCCTGAATTTTAGGAGGGCAGATTCTGGGAAAATGGTGACATGCTTGAAAGAGACACTAATAGGTCACCATTGTGAACTACATTTTGTACCTGATATTGTATTTTGATTTATGTTATGTTGCCATGTCTTCCTACAGCCTGAAATCTTTCTGTGTTGTTGTTGTATTATGGTTTGTCTTCATTGCCTTGCTTTGTAACTCTCCTGGGTCGCACTTGAAAATAGACATTGTAGTTGTCTAGTGTGCTTATCTGGTCAATAAAATCTATATAAATTTCAACAGTTGCTCCTCATCCTGGTATATGCCTCAAGACTAGTTAAAGTTGTGAGGGTTACTTCTGTGGCAAATAATGGAGTTTGGTGCAGTTGTGAGGTGGCTACTTGGGTTTACAGTATTTGAGAGGCAGACACTAAAATGAGGAGTAGTTGTGGGGCAGAGATTTGTATGGGGTACTTGTGGAGAGATACTAGTAAGGGGTTGCTATGTTGTAGAAATTGGGGTATTGGTTAGCTCAAAGCAGCCACTGGTGTACAAGGTAGCTGTGTAGTTGCGTAACAAATACTAGAGTGTGTGTGGTTATAGGAGAGATACAGTGGCATAGTGATGGTTGTGGGGCAGATATGAATGCAATGGGTAGTTGGACAGATACCATTTGTGGGTGAGTTAAGGGGTAGATACTGGAGTATAACGTAGCTGTGAGCATTTGCAGGGATGAGAGGTAGTTGGGGGAAGATACTGGAGTATGTGGTAGCTGTGGAGGAGATACTAGGATGTGGGTGATTGTGGGAGAAGGTACTGGGGGTGTGGTTGGTTGTAAACACAAACACACAGGCTGTTAAACACAAACCTCCAACATTACACAATCAGACATACAGGCTACTGTACACAACCCTCTCAAATTACACAATCAGACACATATGCTGCTATACACAACCCTCCCAAATTACACAATCAGACATACAGGCTGCTATACACATCCCTCCCAAATTACACTGTCAGACATACAGCTGTTACACACACCCTCTCAAAATATACACACATAGGCTGCTTTATGTGACCCTCCCTAAAATATATGAACACACCCATTCTGTAACACCCCCACACCAGCGGTCTCTAAACAAATGCATCACTGTAAGGCTAGGATCCAGAGTTGGAAGGCACTTGGACCCAGGAAGATCCAGGAACCGAGGCTGTCATGGAGTTGGAGTCTGTTTTTTCTCTCTGTGTTTCTCCCCGCCCTCACTTCAGCTCTTGGCACATGCTAACTTCTTGTGCCTCAGCTACATGCAGCGATGTCCTTTGGAGGGATTAATCTCCCTTGGACCAGCACAAGGGCCACTGTGGCACTGGTGGCATAGCACCATCCCTCCCCGACAGCAACGTACTACCAAGTGGTATCTGTTGTGGTAAGGCCAGCCCCTGACATGGTGTCCTGAGCTTACTCCTGAATTGGGGTCACCTGCACGGTAGCACGATGCACCATCCTGCTAGGCCATCGGTGCTGCCCCTCTAAACAGGATCTTGATGCATCTTATGTCGCAGTCATCACTGCACCAACATTTTAGCATAACATTTTCCCTACGCTGCAGGAACCCACACTGACTGTCACTAACCAATGAGGAGATGCTTTCCAAAAATGTTCACTGACTACATTCTATAAAACTGTTGCAAATAATTAATCTCTAGCTGATGTTCAACTAACTGGTCTATAGCTACTTGGTATGCCTCCTGCTTCTTTGTTTTAAAATTGATCCTCTGTTCATCACTTTCCCATCCTTAACAACCTGGAAACACATGAATTCATCCCAGTCATTTTGCTGCATGACAACTTGCCCCAGACTATTAGCTCCAGCATCAATCAGTTCACAAGTCAATTTGTCCCCGGACAATTCCCTTCCACTACATATCATACCGTATCCAACAAGAATTACAGTACAGCTTCCACTTCTGCAGTAAACCATCGAGCACATTGTCTCATCTGGTGGGTGAATTGTGCCAGCCTTTATTTTATTAATATTTATGCTGGGGGCAAATTATCTGGAGACAAATTGACGTGGAAGCTGATTGAGCTAGAGTTAATGGTCCAGGGCAAGTTGTCGCAGAGCAAAATGACCGGGATGAATTGTGATGTAGCCCAATAACCTAACCTGAATGCATTAACTTGCTTTTATATGTTCCTTAAATGTGTGCCAGAATCTCTAAATGTTTTAAAAGTCTTCTGCTTGTCCTTACAGGGAACAGAAATCTTGCTTTATCCATTTTTAACATAAGTGGACATTTTGGCATAGCCTTCTTTGTATCTGTACTATAATATTCTTTGGACTCTGAATTAATCTTTTTTCCTTTTTTAGGATCCCCTGCAGATGTTGCTTTTTGCCCACAAGTTATTCTCATTTTATAACTGATGAGTTCCAGAACCCATTGACATTAGTAATTGAAGCCAGATTAAGATTGCAGGGGGGGCCTTAGACCAAAAAAAAAATCCAGGGCCCCAGTTGAACCCCTCCTCAGGACACACACGTTATACCAGGTCATGGTACTGTAAGAGTATTGACACATTACAGTCCCACTCCCAGTCTGGGGCACCAATCAGGTTTGTGATAAAGTTCATAGACCTCACTGAAGCGCATGCTTCTGCCGCCAGCTCTTCCCCTTCTGGAAGTATGTACCTGGGGTCCATGTGCCTACTTTGAGGGAGGGGAACAAAGGTCAGCTGGCATCTGTATGACAGTACACATAAGGCAAAATATGCCACACCGGGAACAAAGAATTATCAGCTCAGGGGTGCTAAATAATGGCAAGCTGGGTGTGAAGGTGTGGGATGGCAGATGGGCAAATAGTTAAGAAAGTAGTTTTGTATGCAGAGCTTGATATTTATTTATCAGAAATCCCAAAAAATAAAAAATAAAGCAAATAAAAAATAACTTTCTTTCAAGAAAATAAAACAAATATAAATGCTGAAACACAGCAGTGCTTCCAGGAACAATCTTTCTTCAGATTTTTCTCAGTTTGATCACTTCATCCAAGGCATGAAAACTCACATGTCCTCTCTCCTTGCAGGTCAGTATCCCTCTGACCACTGATCTACATTACCTCAGGCAGCCTAGCCTTTTATACCCTCCGCCAGCATATCACGTTACTTACCCCAGTTTCCAGAATCAGATATCTTTATTTCTACAGTCTTTTCACTTTTGCATTGCTGATAATCATTTTAAACAGGATACAACACTTTCACTAATGTTAAACAAGAGTAAGTTAGCTCCTCCGTAAAAGCTAATACATGATAACTTTGCAAAACAGACTGGCTCCTCCCCGGTTTGTGAGGTCACTACTCTCCGTTAGTATAAAGGCATTGTCACTGGGGCAGGCAGTCCCCTAAGGAACCTCAAAGGGAACAGGTAAGAACAAAAGGCTCCTATTGTTTTATTTTCATACAAGAAATGCATTAATTACAGAGTACAGGAATAGTGCTAATCAATTACCCATACCTTAGTTTTGCAATGAGCTCATTTTCTGTTTATCTAGGGCTTTTTAACTATATACCAAAACAAAAATAATATTTTAGCAAACAGCAAGGCCCCATGTTTGCATACTAGACCCCAGCACAACCTCTAGTAGAGAATAAATAACATAATAACTCTGGCATTATTCTATTCTTAACCTACATCAGAGAAAGACTCCAGTATCCTTTTAACATAATAAAATGTGAACTTTATGTTTTTAACATTTTTTTAATTATTTCTTCTCCCCCAGTGGCCCTTGTTCAGATGGCACTCCAACCCCATCCTCTGATGTCCACTGTCACCAGATATGACCCCCAGGGCTTACTCCCCTCCAGTGGGGTTGGGGGGGAGCGCTCACCCCAGCCTCAGGCACGGAGCTGGTCTGCTAGTCCGACTAGCCAGGGATGGGACCTGCGAGTACCACCATTATCCAACCACCGGCAATTTTCCCTTTTTCTTCCCTGCAGAGGGGGGCATACGAGGACTCCAATGGTGGTGCCATGTACGCTACTGTACACTGCACACCTGGAGTCTGCCCCACCTCTGTCCCTCTTCTATCAGCATCAGTGTACCAGCCCCTAGCCTCTGCTAGGGCCCAGGCTAATACCGACTGCTGCAACCCCCCCCTCCCTGGAAGAGGAGAGCTGTCCTGGGGATGCTCAATCCTCCTCCTCCCCAGCTGACCCCTGGCGACCCGCTTGCACCCAGGGCTGGCCTTAGGGTATATGGTACCCCTAGGCAAACTTGCCAGTAGTGCTCCCCCATTTTCTTTTTCAGTCTTCATCTCACCCCAACACAAACCATGACATTCTTAATGCATTCCCTGGTGTCTAATGGCAACCCCCACCCCTGATCACCCATTCTATCATATTGATCCCTGGTGTCCAATGGCTCTTCTTGCCTCCCCTCCTGATCACCCATTGACACAAGTAAAAGCAGTCAGTGGTGGTCCAGCGTTCTACCCATGCAGCGACGACCACCACCCACACACAACCCCCTTACCCAGGTGTCCTGCAGTGATCAGTGATGCCCAATTCAATAATAGGATAACCCATCTCTCATCGCATCAGCTGTCTGCCACACATGAGTTGTCAGTAGTAAATGTACAGTACTATGTATAACCTGCCTAATCCTTGTGCCAGGCAGAATACAGTCACTGGAGTAATAGAGCAGGACTGAGCCACGAGGAAGAAAGGATTAGCACTCATGGGTAAATTAAAAAATGTGGCTGGGGGAATGCTCAGCTAAAGGATCCTTGGCTAAGGAGGTTCAATGTAACAACAAGTGTCCATTGCTGTGGTGACATAATAAAAGCAAGCAATGGGGTAAATAATTGCTGTATATGGTTTTGCTGCATATTTCCAGTGTAGGCTACAGTAAGCCATGCTTTATGTCATCTTCAACCACTGATCTTATAGCTCGCCACTCGCATATCACATTACCCACCACACACAGCAAGCAGGCCCGCTAGCCTTAGTCTACAAGCCGAGCTGACCAGGCAGCAGACAGTATCTGTGTGAGCAGGTATTGACCTGACCTATAATAACCAACCTCACACCGGGCTGACCATCGAGCTAACCTGATATTATTAATCATCCATAAGTGATTCATGGCTAATGTTAAGCAGTTACACTGCACAGCAGGAATGGCTTTAAAAAAGTTAAGGGAACCAAACCATGTAAAGTAAAATAAATACATTAAAATAAAAGGGAGATGGAAGGAAAAAGTATTTTCCTCAAAGCACTATAGTATAGGTTCTCTGTCATCAACTGAGTGTCTTGGGAGATGTATAATGTAGTCTACAAATAAGAATTCCTTTACTGCTCAGTTTGAGTCCTAGAAGTGATATTATTTGAGTTAACTGTTTCTTTTTACTTCATCCCTGTATCCGTAAGCAGGCCTTGATTTTCTGTCAGTAACTGTGTACACTGGGGCCTTGCTGTAACTCCCCACCGTGTGCTCTGATCATTCTGAGCTTTGGTCCTCTCTCTATACAGACAGTAGTAGCCCCTCACAACTGTTAAAAATAAGGTACTGACGAACTTCCTTCTGGGTACCTTGCATTTGTTGAGTTTGGTTATTGCAGTTCTGGCAGTGTGAGGCTCACCCCTACCAACTTTGGACTTCAACTACTACCTGCTTTCTGGATCCCCGGCACATTCTGCATCTACCCTCCTAGATTAGACTGTAGTTGAACTTGAATCCCCTTCCCCCAGGCCGAAGCCCACATTCATCCTTCCTATGGCACTTGCTACACATGGGTGCAACCCACTTCTCTCTTTCCTATCACTGGGTGCACAGACTAACTCTGAAGTCTCTCCCATTTGGGTGGCCCTCAACCAGACACGCAGTCCTCCTTGCCTCACTGCCACATCCCAGCTGGGCAGTGCTCACTGAACCAAAATGCTGGAGCTTAAGCTCACCGCCCTCATCCTGCACATCAAGTTACCTTCAAGGCCAACCCAGGTGGTCAGGCTTACATTACTTGGTTGTAAGCCCAGATATGATTCCACATGACTGGGATATATTTGAGGCACTGATGAGGCTGAAGACCCTACATCCTTACACTGTCCCTGCCAGCTGACATTCCAACAAGAAATCCTCCCCCCCCCCCCAAGCCAGGCAATTTTTCCTCCTTCTACTGCTTTTGCTCTGTGGAGTGGGAGACACAGAGGCCAATCCCAGCCCTCCTCACAGCCCTAATAGCAGTTCCCTCCCCTTACCTAAGAAAGAGCCTCTGAGTTTTCTACACAAACATCAAGAGCTCCTCCCCAAATTTTACCTCATAAAAACTTGGGTCACATTGAATAATCCAGACTTCCTCAAATTGACTAAACCCTGACTTTCTCCATGAGTTGCCCACCTCATCAGCTCAGCCTCAGACAGCTATAGTCAGACATGGAAGTAACAACATTCACAGCACTGTCTGCAGGACGAAAGAGAGAGACCACCCCTTACCTTAGCCTCACTCACTATCCCTGTGACTGAGGGTGGCCGAGACGTGGCGTGGGATGGGACCAGACACCAGTGAGACTCAGACCACCACCCACACCCACCACAATGAATTATTAGGCAAAAAAGGCCAACACAAGAAATAAAATGGTGAAAACCTTATCACTCAAGTCACTGTGCAGACTGCATTGGAATCGTAGATTGGTCCTCTCTCGTCAACAGTGTGGTCTGGATGAGCACCTTCCCTGGCTGGCCTTGCCCAATGCCCTTGACAGAAAATGATTCCTCGGAAATCTGATTCTTGAGGTACACAGAAGTAGACACAGACAGCCTACTACTCCTGTCCTGACCTGATGGTCGAGCTGAGCCGGCCAAGGACTGTTGACAACGACTCTTGAGTAGGGGTGGTCGGACTACTAATTCACTTGTCATCGGTCGTCTAGTCAATTCACCGCACTAACACTCACACACACGACAATGATGTGATCATGGATCCTCCAGGCTCCCACCAGCCAGCAGTTGATTGATTCTTTTAGTCCGGACGGACCGGACCATCAACGACACGTGAGAGACTCTTTTTTTTCTCTCTCTCAGAGACTCTGCTCACTCGTGATGGGCCTTGGCAGCAGCACAAGGTGGCGACAATGTGTTGTGTAGATTTAGCGCGCACAACAATTGGGTTTCTGGCGAGTGGCTGGCGTGCTTTTGGGGGAAGCGACAGGGTCAGATGAGACTGTCTACTGCGGTGGGTGGGGAACTTGCACCTACACCACAGTCACTGCAACTTAATTGGCTGCTGACTGGGTCCTTTCTTGATTGATGCAATGCTGGGCTTGCTGCTGGCAGGCCAGGCACATAACCTAACAGACTGAAACAGGCAGCAGCAGTAGTAGTGGAAGCAGAGAATTTGGTTGTGCTGCAAGGCAGGGACTAAAACAAGACAAGACGACGAGACGAGTAGTGTAGATATAAGACTGTGCACGAAGACACACAGACCCTGGGCCGCCCCCCTCCCCGAAAACACATCATATTTCCTAACTTTTAAAAATCACTGTCATCTGTACTCAAAACAAAAAAAAAAAAAAAAAAAGGGAAATAAAAAAAATTATTTAACCGTTCATCGTTGGCACCCCCTGATACATGGCGCCCTAGGCGACCGCCTAGTTCACCTATCCTTAAGGCCAGCCCTGCTAGCACCATGAACACGGGTTGTCGGCATGGCGTGAGGTGTGGCATCCAATGCCTCAACCCTCAGTGCCACTGGGCTGGCCTGTTTTTAACTTTTACTGCGGGTTCTGTCTTTTTATGTCCGCATTTTATTTCTGCACAGTGCACTTTCTAACATCATGTAGCCCACTCTGGCACATTTCATATGTTTTTATCAGAATTCTTGGGAAGGACCTGAGAAAATGGAAAAGAAAATACAGTGGGTTTAGAAAGACAGAGATGAGGGGGAGGAGGGGCTTCAGGTGGCCAGCCTGATGGGGCAAGAAGAAAAAGCAGGACAGTTTTTCAAATAAAGGTATAATGCTGTTGCAACAGTGTTGTTAGAAATAAAAAGATAAGAAAGAGTCCTTCCAACTATATAGGGTTCTACCTTATCATATTGGGGTCGAGGGGATATGCACTCAGGGCTAGGGCCCCATTGCAGCTGGTGCCCTAAACCAGGTCCTTGTTATTCTATGTCTTAATCCGGGCCAGCTTTAGTTAAGTCAAGGCACTGCATGTAAACGTGTACTGTGAGCATCCAGTCAATTGATATCATAGGGTTCTGGCACTGATCTGTATTTTTAAAAGTGAATATTAAACAGGGAAATGGGCAACATTACCAAGGGATATTAAACAAAAGCATAACAAAAAACAAAAGAAAACAGTTTCAATAAGAACATATGAAAAAACACAGTCCAGAGATTAAGCATGCTGCAGCACACATGCCCAAATTATCATTTCTATTACTAAAGGTAAAACAAGGGTTAGGTTTCTTTTAACACTACTCTTACCATCCCAACTCAGTTATACTTGCTTCAGTTTCCCCTTTACACCATTAGACTATATCAGGATGAGTTTCAGCTGCATCTCCCCTGACTGGTTTTTAAATACTTTCCAGCTTTTCTTTCAGATTTTATCCTGCATTACACAGTCCCAATCTTCAGTGCAATATGTGTACCCTCACAGTCGGCTTTCTTGAAGTGTAATACTTTGTGTCACTTCTCAAACTGCATACGTACACAACCAGGCCAAGTCAACAGGCCTTCTCCATTGTGGATAGTTCCACAAAACAAAGTGACATCTGATAATCCCCGGACCCTAGTAGTTCTCTTTCTCTCTCTCTCTGTCCAAGTTTAATAGTGCTAAGCTTGGATCATTTCCTAGGACTCAGTAAAGAAATGCAATTTCAGTGTTGGCTGTTCAAGAAACGGTATTAGAAAATCCTGAATTACTTCTTGGATCATGCTTTCCCCTTTAGGTAATATACTGTATATGTTTCAATGTCACTCAAGCATCAACTCAGACACCTTTTTGCCCCCCTCCTACTCCTGTCCCACTCCTGGCTTCTCTGTACCAAGTCCTCACCCATCCCTTGTGATGTTTTGTTCCCCCTCTCTGCCCATTTCTTTAGTTGTTTTGTTGTCACTTAGCTTGCTCTGGGTCAGGAAACCTGCTCCTTTACTGCCTGTACCTCACTTGTATAGACTTCCAGTGTAACTGCACTCTACACTTTAATGGTAATTCTCCCACTGAGGTTTTATTGGCGATTACTGTTAGGGCGAAGTCACATCGCCAAATGTTTTTTACAGCGATGGACTCCCAAGCGCACAACAACACGGCGCCGGGGACTTGGATTTTTATTGTTACACCCCCCCCGCACCCCCCTACTTAAAGATTCTCAACTCCAGGGGGGGTGCATGTTGGGGGGGTTGCAACTTGGGGTAAAACAAAAACTTGGGCCAGGCGCAACAAAAGGTACCTGCGCTTGGACCTGAACCTGGCACTATACCCACTGCAGCCGTGAACCAACCTCTGACGCCACAATGCAGCTCAGCAACTCACCACATCGCCAGCTCCAACAGCTCCTCCGTCCCTTCCCAGCCCACGCTCGGTGTGCTCACCCCCCCCGCTGCGCACATAGACATATAGCGATATCTGGTTGCTATTTCACCCACCCCCACCATCCAGTCGCCCATCTTCCCCAATCGGCCTATCCACAGGCACTGCGATTGATTTGCTCTTTTGGCAGGTGCCCAATCATGGTCGCCATCATCATGGGATACCTCCCACTGTATATAATGCTGTTGATTGTATGTATTTCCAGTTCCATTTTACTGTATATATTGCTATTAGCTGCAGTTTTACCAATTAATTTTTACTGTATATATTTGTTGCAACTTTCCCACTGTTTGTAGTGTTACTCCTCTATCCCCCCCTGCCCCCGTTGCACCAAGAAATGAGCCCTGGCTCAAAGTGCCTTTTCCAGGTACCAGTTTTCAATAAATAAATACATGAATATATATATATATATATATATATATATATTGGTATTATTTTGTATTTTTTTCCCTTGATTTTTCTCTTTATCCCCCAATTTTACATTTTTATGTTTGCTTGCACGCATGTGCAAGAAACATAGTGCCATCATCTGAGTTTTTCAGAGGTGTGTCAGCATCTTCCAATTCAGTCAGTGTGTTTTCAGGCGTGGTCACAGTTCTCCAATCACTGCTGAGCTGTCTAAGACAGCAGTTGAAAATGCAGTGGCATACAGCTGAAAGAGGAGCTACGCTTCAGTGAGCAGCTCCCCACACACACACACAGATCAACTGTGTCGGTTGCCTGATAGGATGGTGTAGTCTTGTCTAGCTTAGAGACAAGCCACACATCATTACTTTAATAAACTGTTCCTGCCAAGCAAGGACCACCCAAAATGTGTGGGTGCCTAACAGTCCTTACACGCCAGATCTCCAAAGCACACCTTCATGGACTCCATGGGTTCTAATCCTCCAGAAAAAAAATACCTCAGCATTTGATGTAAAAACTCAGACTTTGTATGTGTAATTCCAAGCATTTTCTCTTACTAGACTCTGTCAATGTGAACTCCTCACTGCTAAAACCTATGCAAATGAACTTGAGCGTACTGTACTACCTGCAGCTGAAGCAAAGAACTGCCAGAATGCACAAAGGAGAACATACTGCTATGCATTTCAGCAGCAGCCAGTGGGGGAGGTTTTCATGACTGAAGCACTTTAATGCGCCTTTTAGTGCTGTCATATACACACCCCTGTGTGGTAATTCACTAAACTGCACACTTAGTCTGGTAATGCAGCTTTAAAATATTTTTTTTTCCTCTGAATTGCCGTGAGCTGGCATTTAGATAGAATCACACAGCTCTTTCTCAAAGCAGGTGCTCAATGAAGTCACATCACCTTGTGACCCTAAACATCTTAGGGTTGGACATGTGCCCTAACAAAATAGCGAAAACTAGGTATAGAAAAAGAAAACATAAATTCAACTGTCAACCGTAGCTCACAATCGAATCCACCCTTTTCTCCGGGGAATCTGAAGCCGTCTAACAGCCCACCCCTGGGTGCTCATGCACTCCCTCCACCCGCACAACATATGGCCGACAGGGGTGCTGTTGCATTTTATTTCATAATTTCCTGATCCTGTTGCTGCCACCATACTGATACAGTAATACTTTGTATGGCCAAAACTGCTTGACATTAGCTGAATTATAAATGGCATCCTGTTTGGACTGTGGTGTGGAATATGGTGGTGCTCAAATTTTAAGCCAAGTATTACATGCAGATATGTTGTTTGACTCATGTCACTTACCATTTTATACATCTATTGATTTTTTCAATTCACTTTGCTGACAAATGTTGATCATAGGGATTCTGGTGTCACAATTCAGTTCAGTGACGTGTAACATCTTAGTGCAGATGCTAAGTAACTGTTTTAAAATGCTGAAAAAGTTAACAGCAATGAAAGTGCATGAACTTCTTTCTTCCGTGTCTGGAGTTGTAGTGGTGTTATTGGCAAGTGCATGTCCCTTTGCTCCAGAGCTATCAGTGAGATGTCTATTCTGTGCAATGGACAGTGGTTGAATGTTATCAGCTGACAGTTTTCATTTCATTATCAACAGATAAATATTCAGGGCTTTGCCAGAAGGGGAAGGAAGGAAACATATTCAATTCAGTGCTTTAGAGTAACTGGTAATTGCTATTTTTCTTTTAAACTTAGATTGTGGGCGTTTAGTGACACTATACTTTCTTTGTTGTCTTTACTTATAATTGTTTTTGGGCTGTTGAAAATTTAAAACATAGTGGTGGTGTAATTCTGTGCTGTCTTTAATTGCTGCAAATTTTCTCCCCCTCCCCTCCCTTCCCCAGCTCTTAATTATATGCCCTGATAAATCTGATTGACAGGAGCTAAACACAGGGAATAGTAAGGGGTGTGAAGTAGGAGGGGCATAAGGGGGAAGAAGCCCACCCTCAGCACACAAGTGTTTTGACTCATTTATTTATTTATTGGTTTCTTTTTCCTTTAAAAAAAAAAAAAATATCTGAGGATTAGTGACTGGATTTTTAGTACAGTAAATTAATAAAAAGAGAACTAGGAGAGCTTCAGTAGCAGACAAGTAGTGGAATTGCAGTATAATGTGGGGGAGTGGTGCAATGCAGTGGCTGTGGGGCAGCCATATTCAGGCAGACCTTCTGGACACTGAGGTGCTGCCCTATCTGCATGCATCTCTCTGGACTGCGGGATGAGGTAGCCAGACTCAGAGCGGAAGTAAACTGGGTCAGAGTACCATCACCCCTATCCAGGGACCACCCAGTCCAATGCAGCTGCCTCAAAGGATGCCGAGACGAGGAGCACTTGGATGACAGTGGGCTCAGGAGGTTAGAGCAGTCAGGCAGAGACACATCCCAGATCCTATTCACTCAAGAACTCATATGTCACACTGGCAAGCGAGGACAACCAAATAGAGGTACCCAGAGAAGTGGAAGGAAAGGATGTGGAGGTTAGCCAAGGAGGTGACCTCAGCGGGAAAGCAGTGGACCCTAGAGTAGGAGGCGAATCCTGGTGGGGGACTCCATCGTAAGAGGGATCCAGCTAGGAACACAGGAGGGGAGGACAGGAGGTGAGGTGCCTACCAGGTGCTACGGCATGGAGGATGGGAGGAAGATCCTGGGGATCACTGGGAAGGCAAGGCAGGAGGGTGAGCTGGATGTCATTATCCACCTAGGTACTAATGACCTGGCAAATGGGGAGGCAAAGGAAGTTCAGGAAGAGTTTAGGAAACTGGGGAGGGTCTCAAGCAAGTAGCTACTTCTGTCACTTTCTCAGAAGTACTACCTGTGAGAGAGCAAGGGAGGAACATAGGAGTGCATGCACCAGGAACTTTAACTCATGGTTGAAGAACTGGTGCTGTGAGAAGGTTTGGATTCATTGGTGACTGGGGACCCACCTGGAGGATGGAGGTTTGTTCAAGCCTGACGGCCTGCATCCATCCTGGAGGAATCAAGCACTCAATGATAAGTTTAAATGCTACATTGACAAGCATTTAAACTAGCAAAGGGGTGGCAGGCCAGCAAGGAGGGTACCTGCTCACCCCCAGCTAGCAGTGGAACCAGTGAACCAGAGGAGTGGCTATCTCTGCAAAGCAGTGTGCAAAGATGGAGATTAGTGCCCAAGAGGTGGATAAGCAGAAAAGGGGCAAAATTCAGCAGAAAGGCAGACAGCAAGGAGAACCAGGGATAAATGACAACCAAGGAAGGGGTGGGTAGAACAGTGAAGCAGTCTAGGAGGTCAAATCATGGAAAGCCATGTGTGCAAATGCCAGGAGCCTTAGCAACAAGATGGAAGATCTGGAGGCTGTCATGGTACAGTCAGACCTGGACATTGTGGCCATCACTGAAACCTGGTGTAATGATAACCATGACTGGGAGATGGCCATACCTGGCTACAACATATTCAGAAGAGACAGAGCAGGCAGGAAGGGAGGGAGGAGGTGGCACTGTATGTGAAAAATGACATAAGAGACCACAGAGATCCAGGAGGAACAAATGGGAGAGATACTGTGGGTTAAGCTGGAAAGGAAAATGGGACAGCCATCGGCACAGGTGTGGTCTATAGACCACCAGCCAGGAGGAAGAAACAGATAGGGAGCTGATGCTAGCCATCCAAGGATGGCAGACAAAAGTGAGTAGTACTGGTTGGAGACTTCAATATTCCAGGCGTGGACTGGAGCATCCCAGCAGCAGCATCAACTAGGAGCAGATTTATCCTGGACTCCTTCAGGGTGCCTTCCTCAAGCAACTGGTCATGGAACCAACTCGGCAGAAGGCAATACTGGACCTTGTTCACTAAACAGGGACAGTGTGATGGGGTAACAGTGGGGAGCACCTGGGTAACAGTGACTACCAGTCATTGTGGTTTGAAATCACAGAAAGAGCAGAACCAAACCACACAAAACACGTATCCTGGATTTTAGGGGGCAGACTTTGGGAAAATGGGAGATACTTAAAAGAGGCATTAGGGAATGGGACAGGAATCAGGGGTTGAGGAACAGTGGGCAGTATTTAAAACGGGGATTACAAGAACAACAGAATTATGCATTAAGCAGGTTAGCAAGAGGAAAAGGAAGAGGAGACCATTATGGTTTTCCAAAGAGGTAGCAAAGAAAGTGAAAGCCAAAAAGATTGCATTCAGGCAATACAAAAATACACAGGCAGAAGGGGATAGGGAGAAGTAAAGGGAGGCAGGGAGGTCAGTAAGGGAAGCCAAAGCTCAGACAGAAGAACACATTGCAAAATCAGTGGGTAGAGGGGACAAAACCTTTTACAGGTACATAAGTGAAAAAAGAAAGACAAAGGGAGGGATAGTGAGACTGAAGGGGGAGGATGGGGGCCGCGTGGAGGATGACAACAGTAAAGCTGACATATTGAACAGGTATTTCTGCTCAGTCTTTACTGAGGAAGAGAGGTAGTGGGTCTGAAGGAGTACAAGGGGTGAGAATGGTGCAGAAATGGACTGAGTCCCTTTCACAGAAAGGGTCCTGAAGGAACTGGAAGTAATAAGAGTTGATAAAACAATGGGGCCAGACAGGTGCACCCAGGGTCATAAGAACTAAGAGGTGGTGGCTGAACCTCTGGCTATCCTGTTTAGCCGATCACTGGAAACAGGAGAGTACCCAAAGACTGGAGGACAGCAGATGTAGTCCCCTTATACAAAGTTGGAACAAAGAGAAGCAGGGAACTACAGACCAGTCAGCCTCACCTCGGTAGTGGGAAGATCATGGAAGCACTACTGAAGGAGAGATTGGTGGAACATCTGGTTGTCAATGGACTACAAGACCCAAGGCAGCATGGTTTCACCAGGGGAGGTCATGTCAGACCAACCTTGTTGAATTTTTGACTGGGTGACTAGGGAGGTGGATCAGGAGGGCAGTGGACATGGCCTATCTGGACTTCAGCAAGGCCTTTGACACTGTGCCACATAGAAGACTATTACACAAACTGGGAATATGGGTGTGGGCAGGACAGTAGTGTGGTGGGTAGGTAACTGGCTGGGTGGCAGGACACAGAGGGTGGTGGTAAATGGCTGTCACTCCACAGAGGAAGAGTGACCAGTGGGTACCACAGGGATCAGTGCTGGGACCGGTCCTATTCAACATTTTCATCAGTGATTGCGCTGGGATCTAGAAGGCAGAATTTCACTGTTCGCTGATGACACAAGCTCTGTAACAGAGTAGACACACCAAAGGGTGTAGACAGAATGAAGCGACCTGCAGAAACTTGAAGAATGGTCAAGGGTTTGGCAGTTGAAATTCAATGCAAAGTGCAAGATAATGCATATGGGGCACAAAAACCCTGGCACAATATATCAGTTGGGGTGAGGATATAGCATGCACCGAGCAGGAGCAGGATCTTGGGGTTGTCATCTCTGATGGCCTCAAGGTAGGGAAACAGTGTGACAGGGCAGCAGGTAAAGCAAATAGGATGCTGGGATGTATAGGCAGGGGCATCACCAGCAGGAAAAGGGAGGTCATAATTCCGCTATACAAGACACTAGTGAGGTCCCACCTGGAGTACAGTGTACAGTTCTGGAGACCATACCTACGTAAGGACATAGACAGGGTAGAGAAGGTTCAGAGGAGGGCAACAAAGATGGTGCATGGATTGCATCACAAGACCTATGAAGACAGGTTGAAGGAACTGAACATGTACTCCCTGGAGGAAGGAGGAGAGGGGATATGATAGAGACATACAAGTATCTTACAGGGAGGAACAGGGTGCAGGAAAACACTATTTTTAAGCGAAAAAGATGTTCCAGGACTAGAGGCATGGGATGAAGTTGGAGGAGGGCGATTCAGAGGAAACATGGAAAGAATTTCTTCACAGAGCGAAGTGGTGGACAAGTGGAACACCTGCCAGAGGAAGTGGTGGGGGCTGAAACAATCACGGTTTAAGAATGCATGGGATAGACATAAAGGAATTCTAGAGGTCAGGGTAAGGGGCAACAGACTTCTAGGAAAACAAACTGAACTTACAAGCTCAAATGGGCAGACTGGGTGGGCCATAGGCCCTTATCTGCCGACACTGTCTATGTATCTATGTATCTATGTAACTTTGCTGGTAGCACAGTTTCATGCCCCCAAGTGTCTCATCAGTTAGTGGTTATATCTTAACTGATGATCACAAAATGTATGAAAAAGATTTGCCGCTGAGTAATGTAAATGCCAATCCACCTAAGCACCTTTAGGCTGCAAACATAATTTAAACGTATAGGGATTCTGGACCGGTGTATCACTCCTTGGCACAGCAACTGTTAATAGTTCAATTCTCAGGACATTGTTCACTTGCCCCCTCTCCCCACTACGATCCTGGTCACCTGAAATAAACCTGACATTTTAGTATCTGTTTTACATCTTGGCTCAGTTAGGCAATCAACGCTGTAAGAACATAAACTGACATATAAATGGGGACTATAAGAACATGGTCACCTGAAATAAACCTGATATTTTAGTGTCTGTTTTACATCTTGGCTCAGTTAGGCAATCAGCGCAGTAAGAACATAAATGGACATATACATGGGGACTATAAGAACATGCCGTGAGTGCTTCTGCCTTAGTCCAGCTATGCAACATCAGCCTGAAGCTCAGGTAGAGCTTACTGTCTACCACTTTGTTCACCCTCCCATGTACCTGTACCATTTCACATCCTCCCTTGCCTTAGTCCAGCTGTGCTACATCAGCCTGAAGCTCTGGTAGGGCTTACTGTCTACCACTTTGTTCCCCCCCATGTATCGGCTGTGCTACATCAGCCTGAAGCTCTGGTAAGGCTTACTGTCTACCACTTTGTTCACCCCCATGTACCTGACCATTTCACATCCTCCCTTGATCTACAGTGAGTGGATCCCTCATTCATCGTCACATATCACGCACAAAAAAGAAAAAACGGTCTTCAAAATTAAGATACATTTATTATGTTTGTTATGTTTGCTTGCGCATGTGCAGAAACATAGTGCAATCATCCGAGATTTCGAGGTGTGTCACCCGCTCTTCAGTTCAATCAGTGTGTTGGGCGCAGCCCGTAAGCCAATGCATGGCGGAGCTATCTATGACAACTCAAAATGCAGTGGCATACAGTTCAAAGGAGAGAGCTACACTTCAGTGAGCAGCGATAAGATATTGCGCTCATGCGCGCTCCCCCACACCTGCCTTGCGCGGCGTGGCGCCCCCTCCGCCGCCGCACACCTGTATAGCCGGGGGTGCCCAATCCCCGCTCGGCTGTGCTGCACTCCCCGCCTCCAAAGCCTTCCAAATGCCATGCTGGGTGCCCACCCAGGCGGGCAACTCATGATATAGCTGGGGGTGCCCAATCCCATCGGATCCACTGTCCTCACCCCGGTACTGGGTGCCGCGCTGAGCCACCCCAGTGTGGCAATCGATGCTTTGGGTGACAGGGGTGCCCAATCCCCATCAGCTGAATGCCCTCCAACGTCCTTGTGCCATGCTGAGGCCCACCCCAGTGTGGCAAGCGTCCTATGTCGTCATTGGAAACAAAAGAACACCTGTAAAAAAAAGCGGTCCTACATAGTCTCCTGGCCCCCTCCCACAACCTGCCCACCCACTGCACACCACCTCCCCACCCCCTCACCCCATACTTACCTCTGAACCTCAGCGCACCATCTTTGGGGACCGGAACACGTCTGCACTCTTCAAAGCCGACTGCTGAACTGAGGAAATGCTGGTAAGCTGTATAATGGGCTAGATAGGGGTTTTCAACTTTGTTGCTTATCTCAGGCAGTTTTGGAATTTTGCAAATTTTCAACATTGGGTTTTGGGACCCTTCTCATGAATGATGTCACTGTCATGGTGTTATTCAGGCCGAAGGTGATTTCACAGTCACTGTGCAAAATCACCTTCGGGACTGATTATAAATGACACTGCCAGTGTTCATAAGGTGGACTCTCAAAAGGCAATTTGAAAATTTGCGGAAAATTTCAAAACGACTGTTTTATTTAGCGCAGGCTAGTACAGTTCCTATGCAATCGCTCGTAAGTTTGCAAATTTTCAATATTTTCACTCCAGATTTTCAACATTAACATTTTACCACACTTCTTATAAGTAGTACAGCTGTCATTTTCACATCTCACCCAAAGCGTGTTTCCGCCATGCAGTGCACAATAGCGCGTCGGTGTCAACTAAATCAATGTACAGGACAAATTAAGAAAATCACAGTGACACTGTTCATGAGCAGAGGTCTTAAAATGGCTATGTTGAAAATTTGGTCACAAAAGTCCATAAAATGACTGTGTTACAAGTGAGCATTGCACAGTTTCCACGCACCCTCGTAAGTTCATGACTTTGTAATATTTTAAGTCCAGATTTTCACCAGTGGCATTTTTCCACACTGCCTTATTTACAGTACAGCTGTCATTTTTCACAACATGGCCGAAGTGTGTTTCCACACTTTCAGGGCAGAGATGCGTGGTCGCTGTGGGAAATTATTGTTCGGGACAGATAAAGAAAATCACAGTGACACTGTTCATGATTGGAGGCAACAAAATGCCTGAGTTGACAATCTGCTGTAAAAAATCCCAACCTAATTATATTATGGGTGTGCGTTACAGTTTCTATGTACCCTCACGACTTCACCATTTTTAAACATTTTTACTGCAGATTTACAACATTGCCATTTTTTACACCTCCCCATGAACAGTACAGCTGTCATTGTTTACATCCTGTTTGGAATGATTTTGCACCTGTGGTGCTAAATGCCGTAGTCGCTGTGCACAAGCAGGTTTCAGCTAAGAAACTGATATTCCCCCTGTTCATGAGGTGGGGTCACAAAAAAGCCGTGTTGAACATTTGGAGTGAAAATACCAACGAATGCCTGAGGTATTAGGGTTTCCAACCATAACGCCCAACCCTGAAGAAAATGACAGGCATCAGGGGTGTGACTTGGGATTCTTGCCTGTAATGCTCATACCATTCCACACCCTGCAGCCAGTGAGAAGCATTGAGGTATGCCTTGGACTCTTGACCCCAAAGTTCACCCCATTCTCTATATGCACCCATCCACTGTATTTCCTAATGGAATGGGGTGCGCATAAGGACCAAAGACCCCAAGGAACACCGTGACACTTGCCAGTGTCTGCAGGGTGGGGTGTACTGAAATGGCATGGCCGTTATGGCTGACGACCCAAAGGCACACCCCAATGCCTGTCACTCTGCAGGGTGGTGGTGGGGTTGGCTTCAGTTCAATACTTCACCTGCCATTCCTATTACACAGCTCTGTAACTTCTACACTACCACTGCCAATGCCAGCAAGCAAACATTCGGCATTGACAAATGCTTGTTATATTTAGTTTTTGTTGACCGGGTAAGTGCACTAGACAAATTCTGCCTATTTTCAGGCACGACCCGAGGGAAGGGGACACAGATGAATGCCAACTGACCTTGAACCAGATTAAACTGTTGGTGGTATTTTTAGTGAATGGGGGGAAATTTGGCCAGGGCACTGGGGAAATTCCCCTACTCTGTCTGCAGGGGGCCTGACTTCCTGTGAGCAGAGTGTGAGCATTCCCACTGCTGGAGGACAGAATGGATGCGGAGAAGGCTGGGGAGCAGGCCTGTCTCCCTGCAAGTCCAGTGCAAGAGGAAAGTGTAATGGAGATAGAAGTGGAGATGGAACCCAAGGCTTCAGATAGTAGCGAGACAGTGCTACAGGATGAGAATCTGGAAAATTTGTAAGCAGCAGGATTGCTACAGGAGATTGATTTTGTGCAAGCACTGAATACAGAACAGCAACAACATTTGTTAACTGTGCTTTCCACCCCGGGACGAGGAGCACAGAAAAGTAAGCCTGCTAAGAAATGCTCACAAGAGGCCACAGAGGCTGTCAGTACAGGGCCTATACATCTTGACAGCGGGTGTGATGCATCTGCATTGCACACCAGCATGACTCAGCAGCCAATGCCCAGCGATGCTAAACCTGACCATGGAGAACCTTCTGATGCTGTGCTGGAAAAACCCCAGGTGCTAAACCCTATTATAACACCATCTGTGCTACCGGTGAGCACGCCTCCTTTATTTCAGTCAGAGACTGAGAGTATTGACCTAATTGTGCAGGATGCTGTTTTTGAAGCTGAACAAATGTTGGATTCATGTGCAGCACTATATACTGAGGTGGTACATGGCTTGGGTTTAATACAGGGCAGAAGAGAGTAAGAAAAATGTGTAGTTATGACGGGGTGACCTAACCAGTGGTCTGTACAGTCTGCTCTTACAAATGCTGGGTGGAAAAAGACTGACAAAGGAGGGTGGGTTCCTGACCCTACGGATCTCCCCATACCATGTAGCTCTGAATGTGTACAACACTCTCAAATACAGACCAGGCCTATTATAGCTTCTAACCATCCAGTCAGTGATACAGAAGCTACGGAAATGCAAACTGTTCTCCTCCCTCCTCTTGGGCAGTGGAAGGGCCGGTGGATATACCAGAGACTGAAGCAGAGTCAGAGAACAGAGTCATGGGGTGCAAGGATGGAGAATGAGGAGGTGCAAGAAACAAGTCCTAGAAGAAACCAACCAGCTTCTCAGCTATGGAGACAGTTTAGACAAAGGGACCCGGGTTTTACTCATAATGTCCCGGCCCAGCAGAAGAACGCTGTGCATTTACAATTTCTGGGAGGTTTGCCACACACCACATATAAGATCTATGTGGGGAAGACTATGATTAAAGAATCTTTGCAGTTCTTTTCAAATGAGATGTATGCCTTTATACATGCTTCCAGAGACATAAATTTTGATTTCAGCTTTAAAACCCTTGCAGGTCTAGATAGGTTCTGGTCCACCTATGAGAAAAAGCGTCATTCAGCATTATGGATGCCTTTCCGGGCTATTTCTATAACAAAACCTGCTATTAAACTTGTGACTGTGTTATTTCAAAATGAGAGTGTGGCAGTGTCTGATATACAGTATTGGCTACAGCAAAAATGTGACATTCTGGGGGAACCATCTATATTGGATGAAGAACATATTCAACAGGGGGATGGAAATTTAAAATAAAGTTGAGAATGAACCCACAGGGTCCAAAGCATCTCCCAAGTACCTTTTTCTTGGGATCTGAACGAGGCCACTGCTTCTATCAGGGCCAGTCTAAAACATGTTTTCGGTGTGGGTCACACCTGCATCTCAGTAATGCTTGTGACAGGGTGAAATGCACCTCATGTATGGAACATGGACATACTAGTAATAACTGTACTAATGAACAGATTTGTAATCTCTGTGCACAACCGAGACATGTATATAGGGCATGTGAATGGGCCACCCACAATTGTCAGGATTGGCCTAATCAAGAACTAATAGTAGAACGAGCCCAAAATTGAGTATGGATACACAAAGAAATGTTCGGGGATGAAATGTGGTAGCTGAACAGGCTTTGTTTGTGGCACCTGCTGTAGAACTGTGTTTGGTACTACCTGACCAGACAGTAGAAAACATACCCCTCTTTCACAGCTGCAGCCTCAGACCCAGCCTAGTCTGGAGGCTGCTGATATGGAAGTGGAAGATGCCTGACCCCATGGAGGACACTATCCCTCATCCAAGTATAGTGCCTCCTGTGGAACCATCAATACTGTCGGATGTAGAGGTAGAAATCCCTTATATACCACCCCCAGAATCCACGGTGATTGCGTCAAAGAAAAAACCTTTGAAAAACTCCAACCCCAAGGCAAAGGTACAAAGGAGAGGTGGTTTACGAGGAGCAGTACCCCTCTCAAATTTGTATGAGGTCCTTCAGCCCCTGGACTCAGATCCTGGAGAGGACTCAGAGACTGCTTCGATGTTCTTGTCTCAAAAAGGGCTCTCTATGGATTCAGAAGATGAATGTCTGGCTGATAAGGTGCAAGCAGCCCACTCTAAACAAAAACAATTGTGAGTGTCACCCAGACGGAGCCATAGGTTGGGGACACAGACTGGGACTTGAAGTACTTATTAGTTTGTTTCACTGGTTTTCTATTTTCTTTTTCATACTTATCTTTAAATGACATCTTGTCAGGCATTTAATGTTGCTTCTATTAATGTGGATAGTATCAATAATGCTAGAAGAGGTTTGGTCAGCTTTTCCATATTAAAATATCATAATATAGATATCTGCTGTTTACAAGATGTTAGCGTATATACAAATACTGAGATTCTGGCTGCTAGAAAATTATGGTGTTGGGGTCCCTCCTTTTATTCTATAACTCTGGAACGCTGTGGAGGGGTGGGCATACTTTTTCCGGGATATGATTATATGGTGACCATGATCCTGGATATTTGTCCAAGGAGAGTGTTAATGATAGATTTTACTCATAGTAACCAGCAGTGGAGACTTATTAATTTATATGCTCCGCAGACAAAGAAAGAAAGGGTGGAGCTTTTAGTTAAGATGACACCTTTTCTCTTTGCAGCATGATTTTTGATTTGGGCAGGGGATTTTAATTGTGTTTCATCTGGCAAGGATCGGGGTCCTGCAATGCCAAAACTGTACTGTGATATCAGTGCCTTCATAGGCCTAGTGTCTCAGACAGGGTTGCAGGACACATATAGGACATGACATCCAATGGGAGGCTATACCTTTTATAAGGCACATCTGGCCACCAGGATTGATTTTATTTTTTCTTCGACATCATTGTATTGTGAACATGCCTTCATGGTCCCTTTTGAGACCTCTGACCATATGATGGTGAAGGTCCATCTTACGGTGGGCAATAGTGTTGGACATGGCAAGGTACTCTGGAAATTGAACAACACGCTTCTGTCTGATCAACTCTGTATAGATAGACTTTGTGATATCCTCCAAGCCAGAAAATCTGTGGCTTGCATGGAAGAGGACATTAGTAGATGATGGGTCCAGACAAAAAGATATTAAGGTGGATTTCCAGTCATATTCTTACTCTACTCCACTGGGAAGCATTTTAAATATCTCACCCTACGGAGTCAATACACTAGGATTGTGTCCAGGGTGAATTTGGGTTATGGAGAATATGTGGGACAGATACAGCACATCAAATCTCAGATGGAGGGATTACAGTATGAATGAGCAAGTTCACTGTTGTATGAGCATAGGATTGGTACCCTGGGTAAGACTGGGTCTGGAGATATTTATGAGTGTTGCAAAGCTAGAGTACAAAACAGAACTATGTCAGCCATCCGAACTCAGAATGGAGAGATAGTTACAACACAGAGTGCCATAATGGAAGAAGTGATCAATCACATGAGCCGTATGTATGCTGTGTCTCCAATTACCGAAGACATGAGTTCAGATTTATTAATGCCCTGTATTATTCCAGACATTCCAGCACAGATGAAGGTACAGAGAACTATGCCCATCACAGCTTTAGAAATTCAGACTGCGATCTCTTCCCTGAATAATACTACTACTCCGGGTCCTGATGGCCTTACGACAGAATTTTACAAAACCCTGGTGACTGGTTTGACAGAAATATTAGTGATTGTGCTTAATAAAATATTGGATGGGACACTATTGGCCCCACAGTTGGGCCAATCGATACAGCTGTTTATCCATAAAAAGGAGGACAGGCAGCACCTGTCTAATTGGAGACCCTTGAGCCTGTTAAATCCAGACTGGAAAATTTTAATGAAAATGTTGGCCTCCAGGTTGAGGCTGGTAGCACCTGCTGTAATAGATGCAAGCCAAACCTGTAATATAAAAAGATGGTCTATTATGGATACTCTCCTCCTGCTGAGGGAAGTGGTGTTCCAAGGCTTTACATGGTTATTTGATTAGTCTGGACCAGGAAAAGGACTACGATAACATTTTGCATCTCTATTTAAGGATGGTGTTGCAGAAATATGGGATACTGGATAAATTTATTGAATGGGTTATTCGACTGTACAATATAGCATCATCACCACTGATCAATGGGTTTTGTGGTTCAAATGTGCATATTTCTAGAGGGGTTCGCCAAGGGTGCCCTATGAGCCCTATTTTGTACATCTTTTGTTTAGATCCTCTCTTGAAACTTCTTCAACAAAATCTGAATATTCGTGCGGTGACCCTCCTGGGGAATGTCACTATTACAAAATCTTTAGCATATGCGGTCTTCTTTTGGTGGATAAACAGTCTACGGAGGTAGCATTGATGGTAGTTCAGCATTTTTCAGACTTAACTGAGTCGGCAGTTAATTTTCAGAAAAGTGGTGGATATCTGTTAAGTGAAGGGACTGAGGTACTGAATGATATTCAAAATATTACAATGACTAATGTGACAATTAAAATTTTGGAAATTAAATTTGGTAATATTGATATGGCTTACCAAAATTGGGAGGAGAAGCTGACTATTAGTGATTTGAAGGTTCAGGTGTGAAAAAAATGGCAACAGTCCAAGAAAAAAAAGGTGGCTGTGGTGAAATCTTTTTTTTTCCATTGTTTACTTATGTTGGATATATCTTTCCACCCCCGGTACACTAGAGGTTAGGATTCTGAGCCAGACAGTCCAGCTTATTTGGGGCAGCAGATTGAACCCCATTAAGTGGGAAGTTTTATATATAAGCATTTGGTTGGGGGGTCTGAATATGATAAACCCTATCAGTTATTTTCATAGCATTTTTTTGTTTAATACTATTTCTGCCTTCCTGAAACTGGGGGAGGCAGATTGGAAGAAGGTGGCTGCCTTGTAGATAGAACCATTGCTGCAACAGTGGGGCTCGGGTACCTTAGTAACCCGAAAACAAAGCTATTGGCCACCATATATGTGGTATGCTATAGAAAAAATAAAAAAAATGGAAATTGACACTCAGTCAAGTCTCTGTTATACATAGAAAAATTATGCTTGACACTGTTAAGTTGGGATCTTTTCAGACTCTAACTGTGTATAAAGATATAGGAGCATCTGATCACCAGGCTCTGGAACATTATTTTTTGGATCAAAGGACCCCCTCTCGTATGTGGGATGTGGTGTGGCTCAGAGCACATGGTTGGTTGGGGGTTAAAGGGAACTCCAAACATAGACGTATGGAAGAGAGGATGTGTTCTAGAGCTCAGTACAGGCACAAGCACAATATGATAAAGAAATGCTGTCCTGGGAGCAATGGAACAAGAAATGAAAGGGAGTGTCAAAATGTATTTTAGAATAAAATGTCCTCCATTAGCAATTCAAATGTGGGAGGTGGGTAAAGAATGAGTGGTGGTTACAGTTTCTGTGTGGTTGGAATGGTTTGTTTGGTGGAGGGACGGGATCTTGTTGTCTTTCTTACTGTTAAATCTAGTTGTATATATAGGCCTGGATATTCAAAGGGGTTGCACATGTCACAACAGGGTTGCACCATGCACAACCCCCAATACCCTCCTAGTAGCGATATTCAAAGGCGGTTGTGATGCACAACTGCTGATGCACTGGGCTCATCGGTAATGGTCGCGGGCGCCAAGGGTGGGGGTGTGCCCATGCATGGCGCGGCACATCCCTTCGATATTCAGCCCGGGATGTGCGCGCACATATGCTGGCACAACTCGCCTTGTGCTGCTCAGGGGTGCAAAAATGTGCCTGGTAAAACCAGGAACAAATCCTGGTCACCCACAGGTGAGCTGCTGTATTGCAGGGTGCAACACAGCAGCTGCCAGCTGTGGGTGGCCACCCGCCCACACAGAACACTGTCCACAAGCTCCCTGCCCTGGGAGCATTGTGCCCCCCCCCGAGCTGTCACCCGATCACGGGCATAAGTATTAATAGCCTCCCTGGTGGTACAGTGGTAACCCCCCCATCGCCCGATCATGGGCATAAGTATTAAAAGCTGCCCTGGTGGCCCAGTGGTAACCCCCCATTGCCTGATCGCAGGCATATGTATTGAAAGCCTCCCTGGTGGCCCGGTGGTAACCCCCCCATAGCCTGATCATGGGCATATGTAATGATAGCCTCCCTGGTGGTCCATTGGTGACCCCCCCTCCTCACCCAGCCACCGAGGTCCCCTGCCACCTAGCACTCCCTGTCATCAGCAGGCGGCCACACCCTGCCCACAAGTCACCCACCGAATGACAGCGCACAGCACAGTCTGTACGCCTAGTGGTCCAGTGCGTGGACCAATGGGCATGCAGACCATACCGACTACATAGGCCCAATATGTGAATGAACGCATTCATTCACATATCGGGTTTGTTAGTATAGCATGGTTCACACCCATTGGTCCACGTGGGACCAATAGGCGACAGACCATACTGTACACTGTCATTCGGTAGGCGGCAGGCGGCATTATGGGTGGGTGCTGCCGCTGCTGATGACAGGGGGTGCTGGGTGATGGGGACCGTGGATGGGTGAGGGGGGTCACCATTGAACCACAGGGGAGGCTATCATTACATATGCCCATGATCGGGCAATGGGGGGTTACCACTGGACCACCAGGAAGGGCTATTCATACTTATGCCTGCGATCAGGCGTATGGGAGTAGGGTCCTCAATGGGACTGCAGGGTGTCAGTCCCTGACAGCTGCAGCCTGGCAGGGTGCCAGGTGCAAGTCGCTGGGGATCGACGCACTGCATGCAAATGGGACCATAATGACATGCAAATGGCCCCATTTGTACCTAGCATGCATAAAGGCCTCATTTGCATGCCCAATGCTGAATATCGCAGGTGATGCGCCTAGCGCAACTGCACTTGTGCTGGCGCATCCCCCTGCTCCTGTTCCCTGCCTTGTGCTGGCACAGTGACACAGTGCCATGCACAGTACGTGTGCCCTCAGTGCCATATTCAATGGTGCTGAGACATGGCACAGCACTATTGAGTATCGCCTGGTCCATGCCCTGGAGCAGCCCAATTGTGCTACAGTCAGGCTTGCACCCCTGCCCGGCGCAGTCTGAATACCCGAGCCAATGTCTTTATTCTCTGAATGTTTTGATTGTCCCAGATTATTTTTGTATCAGCTTGTATTTTGTGATTTGCAATAAAAATTCCCCTACTCTTTTCAAGAAGTGCCATTGGATCTTTAACATCCACCTGAACAGGCAGATGGGACCTCGGTTTAATGTCTCATCCAAAAGACAGCACCTCAGGAGTGCAGCACCACAGTGTCAGTATTGGGATATTAAACCAAGTGCCTGGTGTGGGGATAGAACCCACAGCCTTCTGATCGCCTGGACTCAGGGGTGAGTATGCTACCAGCTGAGACACTGACACGGCTTCTTAATGATGGAGTTGCTGCAACTTTACCCTTCCACCAGCTGGGAGAGTGGCTTGTTGCTTTCATAAGCAACTCCAGTGCTGCACCTCGGTCAACGGGCAGATGATGCACTAATATTGGGTGACCTGTGCCTTCCCAGGTGCTGTCTCCTCCATAATGTACCCAGTATATCTTTCAACATATTTAAGAATATTTATTTCTTCAAACAGTAATCTACTTAGATGTTCTAAGCTCTTAATTTGGCTTTATAAGGTTAATGTTACTCCCTCTTCCCTTTGGCTTTTAGTGAGAGGGATTAGTTCATTAATTTAAAGTAATTTTCCAATATCCAGAAAATCTTTTATAAAATACAACATTCAGATACAGTTCAACCTACATTTTATTTATTTTCTGTTTCTGTCTCCCCTCATTCCTTACTTTCTTTATTACTTAGGATATTTGCATTAAAACAGAATCATTGTCCCCCAAACTACATCTGTTCCTCCTGCTCTAGTCTCTTATGAAGTCACAATCCTGCTGATGACATCACAATGTGTTGCTGTGGAAATGATTATGATGTCACAAACAGAGGGTTGTGGTTTCATCAGAGTATAAAGTAGGAGGACCAGGAGACAAAGATCCTGTTTTATTTAAATATCTTCAGTAATTAGGAATGTGGGGAGATGAATGCAGTAAATCAAATTAAATAATCAATTAAATATATTAATTAAATATAAATTGAATAGTACCTGAAAATCATATTTTTTTTATCACTTGTTTGAACTCTTTACTTCCCCCACCAGCCCCTGCAGAACATGAAATCCAGCCTCATCAGCTACGTTCTGCGGGTCATACCCCACCACTTGCACAGGACTACTATGTGGTGGGTGGGTCGATATTGTGAGGCCTGTTAGATCACGCCTTCATCCTGCTGGTTGGGGTGTTTTTGACCTGCATTTTCTTCATCTGATTTCCCCTGTGGGCTGAGCCACATGCTGGTACACGCTTACATTACAGGCATTCACACCAAATCATGCAGCCCTCACTACTGTACTACCTAGCTACTGTTAGTTGGTAATAATGCAGTGAGATATGCGCTCCCCCTCCCTGAAGGAGCACAGTAGTCAATAGGATGTTCAATCCTTCTTCTCTCAGCCAGCCCCCAGAGCGATCAAAGTCCATTCTTGAACCAGGTTCGCTGATGTAGCAAACGGTAGCATTACCCTGGTGCCTCCAGGCTGGCTTTAATATCATAATTTAAAATCTTTTCCTGGATGCTGCAAAAATCAGTTTAAAGGAAATGAGAGATAAATATTAGGTATCCAATAGCCTGACTCAACATATGCAAGTTAGCTTCAAGTGTGAGGGGCAGGACCATAAGTCACAAGTGGCAGGGCCATGAGTGAGTTATGAAAGTCCGACCCCCTCACAAGTGATGATAAACTGCATGTTGTAAGTCAGACCATTGCACAGTTGATTTTTACAACATCCATTTAATAGTTACAACTTTTAAATCATCTAATTTTATAAAGATTTAAAGAGCACCTTTTGTGGTACTCATCTCATAAACATGGGACACCTTCCTGCCATGGGTGTAGCCAGGCATACTCCAAGTACTCCATGGTGTGCAATTTTATTTAAGGGGGGGGTAGAAAATGGGCTATGAACTGCTTCCTTTTTCTATGAAAACTAACAAAGAAAATGCTGAACCTTTCTGTAATTTTCTTCATAGGAATTGAAACTAGAAGGACTGGTCACTAATACTGTCTTTGCATCCCAAGGACAATACAACTTTACAGACTCTGGGCTGGTATGTGGGTGTCTTAGGGAACAATGCATGGCATTTGTATTTACCTATGCATGGCACCAACCATTGTCATGAGATACAAAAGTTGTATTTATTGTGCCAAATGAGGCAACAAACATGGTCCTGGTGTACATTTGTATATTGTCTGGCTTCAAACCGGGGTGGGGGGGGGGTAGCAGTGAGATCACTTGGTGTGCAGATCTGAAATTCCTGGCTACACCCCTGCTTCCTGCTCCCGAGTTAAACTTGCATGAAGTAGAATTTTTTTCTGCCTCTAATTAGGAAGGGAATGGATCATATTTGGGCTATGTGGAACCGAGCTGCCAATCCCTTCCACATCATGGTCCTGAGCGCCGCCCCTCAAGCTAACGCATTTTGAGAAGTTATATTATGGAGAGCGTGTGGGCACACTCAATAGAAAGTAATGGGGATGTTTTTTAAACTTGATATTTCAATAGTTAAGATGGTAAGTACAAACAAATCAAGGGCCATCGCTTAGATAACTTCCAGTCAATGATATCCACTGTTCCGGTACATTTTGACTACTTTTTATTCGGAAAATGATATTTATTATATAAGCCCATTTTTATGTTGCTTGCACGCATGTGCAAGAAACATAGTGCCATCATCGGAGATTTCGGAGGTGTGTCACCTCCTCCTCCAATTCAGTCAGTGTGCTGGCAGGCACGGCCCCTGTAAGCCAATGCATTTTGGAGCTGTCTATGACAAGCTCAAAATGCAGTAACTTCTGATTGAAAGAGGGAGCTACGCTTCAGTGAGCACCGATGAAGCGCTCCCCACATGCAGGCACCCCGCCGCGTACTGTAGCCGGCAGGGTGCCCAATCCCGCGCCGGCTGAGCTCGTCATCCCCGTGGTTGGTGCCACGCTGGGAGCCACCCCAGCGTGGCAATCAATCGCTGGCCGACAGGGGTGCCCAATCCCGTCGGCTGAGTATGCACCCGTCCTTGTGCCACGCTGGGAGCCCACCTCAGTGTGGCAAGCGTCCACAGCGTCTTTTTTTTAAACCTATAAAACAAAAGCGGTCCCTTGGCGTGTCTCCTGACCCCCCTCCCACAACCCGCACCCACCCCTGCGCACCTAGCCTCTCCACACCCCTCTAACCTATACTTACCTCCGGACTGGATGAAGGATCTTCGGTGGACCGGGAACACGCCTACTCTTCAAAGCCACCGCAAACTGAGGAAATGCCGGTAAGCTGTATAATGGGCTAGATAGGGGGTTCAACTTTATTGCATATCTCAGGCATTTTGTGAATTTTGCCAAATTTTCAACATATGGGGTTTTAGGACCCCTTCTCATGAATGATGTCACTGTCATGGCGTTATTGGACCCAAAGGTGATTTGGCATAGTGACTACGAAATCACCCTTCAGGCCTGAATACCACCAAGCCAGTGACATCATTCATGAGAAGGGTCCCAAAACCCCATGTTGAAAATTTGGTCCAAAAATTCCAAAATGACCGTTTTTAGCGTGTGTTATGCAGTTCTCACGCAGGCTCGAAGTTCATGAAATTTCAATATTTTCACTCCAGATTTTCAACATTGCCATCTTACCACACCTTCTTATGAGAGTACAGCTGTTATTTTCATCTCACCCAAAATGTGTTTCTGCCCTTGTAAGCGCAGAATGGGCAGATCGGTGTCTTGAAATCAATGCTGAGGACAAATTAAGAAAATCACAGTGACACTGTTCATGAGCAGAGGTCTTGAAATGGCTATGTTGAAATTTGGTGAAAAATTCTAAAAATGACTGTTTTACGAGCGTGCGTTGCGCAGTTCCTACGCAGGCTCGTAAGTTCACAAATTTTCAATATTTTCACTCCAGATTTTCAACATTGCCATTTTACCACATCTCCTCATGAGCAGTACAGCTGTCATTTTTCACATCCTGCCCAAAACATGTTTCCGCCCATGTAGCGCACAATGGCGCAGTCGGTGTGCGAACTCAGTGTATGGGATACATTAAGAAAATCACAGTGTCACTGTTCATGAGCAGAGATCTTAAAATGGCAATGTTGAAAATTTGGTGAAAGAATTCCTAAAAATGACTGTTTTACGAGTGTGCATTGCACAGTTCCCACGCACGCTCGTAGGTTTGCGAATTTTCAATATTTCCACTCCAGATTTTCAACATTGCCATTTTACCACACCTCCTATGAGCAGTACAGCTGTCATTTTCACATCCTTCCCAAAGCGTGTTTCCACCCATGAAACAATGGTGCAGTCAGTGTGCAAACTCAATGTATGGGACACATTAACAAAATCACACTGACACTGTTCATGAGCAGAGGTCTTAAAATGGCTATGTTGAACATTTCGTGAAAAATTTCCTAACAATGACTGTTTTACGAGCGTGCGTTGTGCAGTTCCTATGCACGCTCGTAAGTTCTCAAATTTTCAATATTTGCACTCCAATGACTTCCAAATACCTAAACAGCACATAGAAGCAAGCAACATTCAGCATTGACAAATGCTTGTTTCTGAGTTACTGTGATATTTTCTCAGGAATCAGAGGTACTAATTTAGCCAATCAAGCAAATTCCTAGCTTTTAAAATGAGAAAACAAGGTCTGACAGGCGTTGTAAATGCCCCCATGTACACTGACTGAAAATATCATCAACAGCTTAACTTGATTCAATATGTCAGTTTGCATCTGTATCCCTCTCCGCATGAGGCTGAAAATAGGCAGAATTGCCTAGCTCTCCTTTCCTGGTCAAGAAAAACTAAATAATTAACTAAACCATTTCTCTCTGAAACTGCTGTCTGTCTTACAGCTTATTAGAAGCAGTGAAGATGATGTAACTGTCTCGTCTGCCGGGATCTCTTGTCTGTGCTCTGGCCTGACTGCCATGGGAAGGATGAGTTGACCATATTAACAATGTGCTGATGGAATTAGCAGCAGGTCGATGGTTGTGCTTATTTCATGGTTTAAATATATCTTTACACGCAAACCATATGCTCTACCCTCTGCTGCCTTCCACCCACCATCCCTGGTACTGACCAGTGTGCAAAAACTAAGGAGCCGCTGCCATTCAGAAAACTCATCCTAATGCCTTGAGGCTGTAAGTTGGCATTATCATTGACCACTCTGTGCCCTCACTCCAGACCACATGCCCCTTCATGCTAGTACAGATGACTGCATGAATCGCAAATGGGCAACTATGCTTTGAGTTAAAGAGGGGACAAGAAGGGGACAACTGAACCAGCTGGAATTTTACACCCCCCCAAAATCATGGATGGGAGTCAGGAGAGGGGCGCAACTAATAACAGGTATTTTGGGGACATCGGGTTAGGTTAGGGAGGAGTTGGGTTAAAAGACAATGCCCAGGAACTGCTTTTTTATGTTTATGGGTAAAAGAGGGAGGGGGACAGGAAAACAAATGTCTGCAGAGGGTAGGGGGTGACAAAGGGACTAGCTCTGGCCAGCTGGGGGAGACAGGTTTTTTTAAACATTATACTTTTTGACTTCCCAAGCACCAAGTATCCTGTTATTCATGGTATTTGGGAATTAATATTCAGGGCTTGCACATCCTCTAACAGTAATCTTTCTTTTTTTAAATCATTTGTCGCGTTTCTCCCCCAACCCACCCCCATCTGGACCAGTCCCCCCAGCAACATCAAATGACTTTTCTGAGATGTGCTTTACTCCAATGTGTTCTCACTACATGATTGCTCTTGAGGAACCCAGTCACTGGTTGGGAGCCTACTGGGGACCAGGCTGTCACCCAGCTACAGTCCGAGTTTGTTTCCTCTATATTTACCCTGAGCTAATGTTCGTGAGAGCTGTCCAAGGGACACTCCATCATCCCTCCCCAAGCCAGCCCCTGAGTGGCCCAGATCCATTCCAGAAGCTGGGTGACCAGCACAGCAGATGGTAACTCAGCTGTCATGCTAGTGGGCCAGCCTGACAATAAATGTTCCCCCTGAAGAAGCTGTATTTTGTTGTTCCAGTTCAGTTGCTATTCGGGCATTACAGACCTTATAATCCCATTTAATAAGTACAATAACACACTCCAGGATGGGCATTAAGCTATATTGCTGCACTTTCCAGGTGGTTGAAGGCACTCTGTCACCTCCTGTTCTAGTCCCCCCCCCGCACCCATGAGTGTGAACACATGACAGTGTCCTCAGAGTGTGGAGTGCCACATGATGCATACTTGCCCAGTCTGCCCAAAGTTGCAACCACCAGGCTCATCCAAGCACATTTGGAAGGCTTTTCAGCTCATTTTATTTCTCTTTTTTTTCCAACTGTATTTACACTCTTGTAGGAGGTAGGGTATCTACCCCATATCAGCCATGAAGCCCATTTCATTTTTGCCCCACACTGTGCCAACTCTAGGGACCTACCAGAGAATATGGGAGAGTGTGGTTTGTCCCTCACGGTGGAACTTCCCCGCACACAAGAGAGAGGACTGAGATGCTAATTCGGACCCCTGGCATCCCCTAGAGTGGGCTGAGGTGGCACTTTTGAGGGCCATGATGTCATCATGCAGCTGCCACAGGGGTTTTCTGCTTGCTTGCTCCCAGAGATACAGATGTGCAATAACATTAACATAGAGCGTGCATGCTCCCACACATGCCCTCCAGACATCCACCATCATCTCCACCCTGTCTACATAGTCCCGTGCTGGTGCTGTACTCCCAGCCTTGCTGAGAGTCACACTTATGCCAGGCCTCACCCCACCAGAGGAGGAGAGCAGTCCTTCAGATGCCCATCCTAGCTCTCCCTGGCTGGGTCATCAGCATCACCAAATCACAAGCAGTAGCACTACTGCTGTGCCAGCTGGTCAGCCCTCTAGTTTAATTTCTGACTGTGTGAAGACAAAATGCCAGTTTACATTGCATTTGTTGTACTGTTATTGGCAATGCATGCCTGTTGGCTGTCGCCAACGCTTGTTAAATATTGTGACGTACAACTTAGAGTTATACCTTTTACTGATGAAAGGTTTCTGCTTGTTTTCTATATTATGTCCCCTCATTCTCTACTACTGAAGATTTTTGCTTGAAAGCATTTCCAAAGTAACAGTTTGAAATGTCACAAACAGAATGATGACATCACTGTGGGGCAGAAGCAAAGGGAGGAGATGATGTATGGGGCAAAGATAATGCGAAGGCTGCATTCTCAGGCACTGGACAGAGGGAGGATCAAATGTGCTACTTATGTAGCTCCTGTAGGAGGCTGGGGATGGCCTTGGATGTTGTGGGTGACTACATAACATCTGCATTTCCACTCCTCTCTCCTGGCCAGGCATGGCAATGGTTGTCCCTAAGAGACTGGCAGGGGGTGAAACTTGTTGCATCCGGGAGTTCCTCAGATTGGTACATAACACCACAAAAGTGTCCCACATCCTCTCTCAAATTGTACCTTCCCCAGCTCCTCCCTGGTGAGTCCCCAAACTAGCATAATTCCAAGCACATGAGGATTCTTGGGGCCCAAGAAGGAGGGTCTTTCTTTCCCCCAGGGTAGGTATCTTGACAGCCAGTTCTGGACCAGAGCCTTCAGGTATGGGATCTGTGTGGCTGACAGATGGACAAACAGAAGCACACAGGCAGAAAGACATAAAGTAAAGAAACAACTGAACATGTGGGGGAAAACAATACATTTAAAAAGCCACCAAAGCATAGCAGGTGATTAAGCAGGAGCAGAAATACGGAGTCACTGAAAGGTTTAAAATGTTCTCATATCACTTTTTTGTTCTTTACTGCACTGATTGGGAGTCCAAGGCTGCCTGGCTGACTTCTCCTCTGGGCTGACAGGCTACTGCCAGTTATGCTCTTTGGCCGACCGGCAGGGACTGCATACATGCTGGGTGGCATAGGCTCCCACTCAACCCCAGGAAGCCAAGCAACTCACCTCCATGATGCACCCAATGTCTACCTGACTCCAGTGTGAGATTCTGGGCTTGCATGTCAACCCGCTATTCCAGGTGACAGCGTGTGGCATCCTGCTACCACACCACAGGGCCATCCGTGGTTCCCATCACTTTTAGGAGATTCTCTGATGTAACAGGGAGGCAAGAGAATGGGGCTTATTTCAGAGAGACCCCTGGACAGATGGGGAGTTTCAGGAGTCGAGATTCTGCAAAGTTTTATTTCTCTGGCAAAGTTGCGAAATTCACCTTTGCGACTAAGTTCATGAATTGCCCACTTTGTCATTATGTCAGTTTGTACTGAGTTAATGGCACTTTTTCAGGTGAAGTTAAGGCAAAGTTGCAACTTTGTCAGTGAATTTGCATAACTTCTCCTGAAAAAGTGCCATTTCGCCTGCCAAAAACTTTGAGAAGTCGGCATTTCAGGAGTTCGGCAAACATTGTGAATTGTTTCATGGAGCAAAGTTTGTCAACTTCACACTTCTCTAGTCAGGAGTCTTATCAGCATAAAAGTCTTGTGAACAGAAGCAGGATTTAGAGCTGTGATCACTGGTGTACAGGGAAACGCAAAGAGAATATGGATTTCTGGGACACCCATTTACAAATCCATATCATGTTCTGTTATAATATATGCTATATATGTGAACTCAGTGAACTGTAGCAAGAAATGTCAGACTACAAGATACAGTATATAACTGTAAGCATGTAGTTACTCCTGGGGAGGTGAGATTTCACTTACTGTATTCTGGCAGATAAGAAATAATGTTAATTAAGGAACAGTTGACAGGACCTGGTGACAACTCACACCAAGGAGCTGTCTGTCTGAGGGGTTAAATATCTTGTACTGAACAATTTTTTCACTGTATTTCCTTAGCTATATATGGTGCTTTACTATTGGCTGTTTGTAAAGCTTTAATATCATGCTGCTCTGTAGCAAACTCTCTAATCCTGCAGCCACAAATTGGGTTTTGGTGATGCAAAATAGGGAACTGAGCTGCAAAATAATTGGTGAATAGCAACTGGAATTTTAAGGGAGTGGTGTCTGTGCACAGTTAACTTTGAAGAACACTTTGAGTCATTAGGGTTGGCCAGGTGAGGAGGATTAATCTCAGAGACCTCCTCAGCGTGGGAGTTCATCTATTCTCCGCTGCATGGGCACTGCCTAGGTAATGTCGGACACCCAGGGAAGGCAGTGGGAGGGGAGATGCAAGGGTCTTGTGGTGTGCACATCAGTTGCATGCAGTGTTGCACATTCACGGCCCAGCTTCTTGAGGGAGAGAATAAAAGCAGATAAAACTCCTCCAGCAAGCTACAGAATGATGCCCTTATGCCTGGGTTCTGTGAAGCCCTCCTAGCATGAAGGAAGCCTGTTGCCACCGAATTTGGTTTGATACAGTTGGGGGGATTGTCTCACATCCCCATAACAATAACATGGGAGGGTATTTCCCCATGGAGCAGGTAAGTAGGGATTCCTGGGGGCTGGGATTGGTAAAGTGGCTCAGCAGTAGCCTGGCTGATGACTGCTGGGCTAGAAATGGGAAAATAGTAATTAAAAAACTTTTCAGGCCACTGTCATGTCTCGTGGGGGAGTATAGAGACGTACTATTCTACCCCAGACATGAAAAGCGGCATGCAGTGTTTAATAAAGTTGTGTACAGCCTGTCCTTGCAGAGGCACACATGTTCCTTAGCTATTAATGTCCTGTGGCATCTTTTTTTAAGTAATAGAATGCTGACCCAGATAAGTCAGAACACTTGTTGACCTTATTCCAGGCACTGCTGTCACTCTATAGCCTCATAGTTAAGGAAGTACGTATGAGAAACTGCGGATCAAGTTTAAAAACAGTCATCAAGACGTTTCCTCAAGGACACTTGAGGCAACCTTCACTGCCTGCTGCTCACGGCTGTTGACACTGAGTCTGTCTGGTGGGGTATGACCTTAAATGAAAGAGTGGAACAGGATTGAAATGGGGGGGCGCATGGATACAAACATATGCAGGTAGGAAAGAAAGAAGACGATTGATTGAGTTCCTCCTTCCCACCAGCTCACTGGGAATATACATCACACTCTTCAGAAGTGTGCGGAAGGGGTGGGGGATAAACCACTGATATTCAAGCTGTAATACACTTTATATTAATATCTTCATTATTTGCTCCAATGTTTTCCCATTCATTCTAAGGCTTCTTCACGAGTCTGCTTTTGAAAAGTATGGTTTCCTCGTTCTACATACAATGTGACAATGTGCTCACTTCTCTCAGGATACAGTTTTTACCTCTCTGCACAGTCTCTTAAAGAGTAAAGGGGTAGGTGCCTTTCAGGCACTGAATTCACATGATCTGCCACTCTGTGTTTTATTTGGGGTCTTCTTTCCCTGGCAAGTGCTGCATGCCATTGACAAAAAATGAAGATGCTAAATAAGCCACATAGTAGCAGATCATGTGAATTCAGTGCCTGAGAGGCACCTACTCCTTTCTTAAGAGAGTGTGCAGATAGAAAAAAACTGTATTGTGAGAGAAATGAGCACATTGTATGTAGAATGAGGAAACAATACTTTTCAGAAGCAGACTCCTGAAGAACCCTAGAATTAAGCGCGGAACTGGGTAACCCACTGAAAATTTTGAAATAAAGAATTTGGTGTATTACAACTAAGGCTGGGCGGTATATAACTGTGGTGAGTATGCAATGTGGCTGAGAGGTGCAGCAGGAGAGCAAGCATGAAGGAGTGGGGAGTGTTGTGAGCGGCGCACTATACGGAGTTGGAGGAAGGAGCCAGAGGGGAGGATTTGTGAACTAGTGTGTGTGACTGTGGCTGGCAACAGTAGTAGTTCCCAGAGGGTGTTGAGAAAAAAGAGAGAGACTTACCGGGGAAGGGAGGCAGAGAGAAAGTCATCAGGGGATGGAGAGGATCAGACAGGTTAGAGAGAGTTGGTAGGGGCCAATTAGAGAAATCACAAATAAAGAAATACAGTACATCTTGTCCTATATAGTGGCTAGCTGGCAAAATACATATTTGACTTTCTGTGTTCCATTCAGAGGAAAAAGAGACAAAGAGAGACTACTGGGGTCCAAATGGAAATTACAGTCACAGACATCACAAATAAAGAAATTAATCTTGGTCTCAGTGTGGCTGTAGTGTGTACAGGGCGGGATGACAAAATACTGTATATCTTTGATTTTATTTGTTCCGTGCAGAAGAGAAAGAGACAAGGGGAGACTACTGGGGGCCAAATAATAATAATATAGTCACATAAATCGCAAATAAAGAAATACAATTCATCTTGGCCTCAGTGTGTAGGGCTGGCAGGCAAAATAAATCTTTTACTTTATTTGTTCCATCCAGAGGAGAAAGAGACAGAGAGAGAGAGAGAGAGAGAGAGAGACTACTCCTGGAGGCCACTTAGAAAAAATACAGTCACAGAAATCACAAATAAAGAACCTCATCTTGGCCTCAGTGTGGCTGTGTACATGGCAGGCTGGCAAAATAAATCCTTGACTTTATTTGTTCCATCCAGAGGAGAAAGCGACAGAGAAAGACTACTGGGGGCCAAGTAATACGGTCACAGAAATCACAAATAAAAAAATACAATACACATATTTCTTTATTATTCTTGCTGGTTCATCAAAAGGAACCAGGACAGAAGAGAGAGAGAGACAGAGACAGAGACAGAGATAGAAAGAGAGAGACAGGGAGACTTAGTAGCTTTGTGGGACTAGAGATTACAGGGCAGGCAGACTAAATCATTGACTTCATGAGAGAGAGAGGAGAGAGGGGAGGGGAGAGAGAGAGAGAGAGAGAGAGAGAGAGAGAGAGAATGAACTGTGGGCCAAATACAATTACAGTCACAGAAATCATGATTAAAATACATACATCTGTATTATTCTTGTTGTTCCATCAGGAGAGAGTCTTACTGGGGGCCATAGATTATCACAAATAAAATAAATCGGTTTTCTTATTGTTCCACTTCCATCGAGAGGACTCGCGACTTTGAGAGAAAGAGAGAGAGAGAGAGAGAGAAAGAGAAAGAGAGAGAGAGACTTGCTGGGGACAAAAAAAAAAAAAGAAAAATAGTATTATTCTGAGCCAAAGGCTGACCCTCTTGCAGGGCAGTCACATTGCTGTTGGCTGGGGTGGCCCAGTAGAGGGCAAAGTGGCAGACTGTACTGCTGGGTGTCAGAGAGACTGAGCCCTGTCTGCTGTGAGCCATCATGTTAACATTCATGTATAAAAAATTACTTTTTTGACAAAAACAGACAAGTTACTGAGCCTGTGCTGCAGGCTGTGGGGGGCCCAGGGGACAATGAGACTTGTACCAGTCTATTCTGTTTATTTTTGTTTAACTTATTGTGAATAAATAGACACAACAACAGAAGTACACAAGTGTCATCATCCCTCGTTCCTTCCATTATTCCTCCTTATCCTTATTTTTATCATATAACCAGTAACCAACCCCAGTGTGTATGTGCCAGGCGTGTCAGCATCACTAATTTAAATTCTGAGACTGTGGAACACTGTTCAGTAAGAGTTGCTGAATACAGCTGGTCACTGAACAGTAACAGTAGGAGTCACTCAGTGAGCTAAGCTTGGAAGGAAGTGGTGGTGGACTGGTGGTGTGCCGGGTACAGTAAATTTGGCACTGGCCTGTAGGTGTGGGAGTCATCAGAGGACATTAGGTAGAGGTATCTTTGTACAGGTTAGAATTAGAAATAAGAAAAAAAATGGTTCAAAGTGTTGAGGTACATTCTCGGGTAGGCAGTGGCACCATAAAGGACAGAAGTCAGCCTGCAAAGGGACAACACAATCGAACCCCAAAAAGTGCTTTTATGTCTAAAGTTTCGCCTTCCAAGTGAATGCTTGAATCCAAAAAAGGTGAATCTGTCGGATCAGCCCCAAGTAAAAAAAAGAAGTTATGTAGTTAAAATCAAAGGGTTTGTGGGTAGCACCCACAGAGGCAGCCCAAGGTATGGAACAATTGCATACTATGTTACCGCCAGTCTCTCATAGTCATCCGATTCTTCTGAGGTTGAACCCGATGAGGGTAATAAAGATGAAGATGATGAAGAGAACGATCAGTTAGCACAAGGTTTACTGGAGGGGATGGAAATTGCAGATGAGGAAGAAACAGAAAGAAATGTTTCTGTTGAGGAGCAGTGCAGTGGGTTAGAGGAAAGGAATAAATCACAATAGGAATGGGCCCAAGAAAAATCTGGGGGGGGATAAAAACCCTGAAAAGGTGACTGAGGTGCAGTGCCTTCCTGGGGAAAAAAACTAAAAAGATATCATCTTTTGTTTGGTCATACTTCTCCATTAGTGCTTCTAATGAGTTGGTGGCAACATGTACTATTTGTAAACAGCCAATCAGCAAGGGTTAAAACAAGCATTTGTCAATGCCGAATGTTTGCTTGCTGGCATTGGCACTGGTAGTGTAGGAGTTACAGAGCTGCATAATAGGAATGGCAGTGAAGTATTGAACTGAAGCCAACCCCACCACCACCCTGCAGATACTGACAGGCATTGGGGTGTGCCTTTGGGTCGTCAGGCATAACGGCTATGGCATTTCACCACACCCTACCCTGCAGACACCGACAGGTGTCACAGTGTGCCTTGGGGTCTTTGGCCCTTATGTTGACCCCATTCTATTAGGAAATATGGTGAGATGGGTGCAATATAGGAGAATGGGGTGAACTTTGAGGCTGAAGAGTCCAAGACACAACTCGATGCCTCTCACTAGCTGCAGGGTGTGGGTGGGGGTGGAATGGTATGAGCATTACAGGTGACAATCCCAAGTCACACCCCTGAGGCCTGTCAGTCTCTACAGGGAATGCCACAGTATGCTCATTGGTATTTTCGCCCAAATTTTCAACATTGTTTTTTGTGACCCCACCTTATGAACAGCGGCAATAACAGTTCGTTAGCTGAAAGCTGATTTGCACAGTGACCACGCCTATTTGGTGCCACAGTTGTGAAAACACACTTTAACAGGATGTGAAAATGACAGCTGTACTGTTCATGGGAGGTAAAAAAATGGCAATATTGAAAATCTGGAGTTAAAATATCAGAAAAACTGGTGAAGTCATGAGTGAGCATAGAAACTGCAACACACCCGTAATGTAATTAGTTTGGGGATTTTTTACAGCAGATTGTTAACACAGGCATTTGGGCCTCCACTCATGAACAGTGTCATGGTGATTTTCTTAATCTGTCCCAAACAGTGATTTCCCACAGTGACCACGCATTTCTTAGCTGGAAGTGCGAAACACATTTTGGCCATGGTGTGAAAAATGACAGCTGTACTGTTCATAAGGGAATGTGGAAAATGCCAGTGGTGGAAAATCTGGACTGAAAATATTACAAATTCATGAACTTATGAGGGTCGTGGAAACTGTGCAATGCTCGCTCGTAATACAATCATTTATGAACTTTTGACACCAAATTTTTAACATAGCCATTTTAAGACCTCTGCTCATGAGCGGTGTCACTGTGATTTTCTTAATCTGTCCCAAATAATGATTTACTTTCAACTGCGCCATTAATGCGCTTCATCATGAGGAAACACATTTTAAGTAGATATGAAAAATGACAACTAAAATAGTCTCTATTCATTTGTGTGCTGTGGAGGAAACATAGAAACATAGAAACATAGAAGTTGATGGCAGATAAGGACCGCAAGGCCCATCCAGTCTGCCCATTTCTTTTTCTACCTTATAAATGTGCCATCGGCCTTTGCTCTGTCAGTGACCTATCTATTCATAGTCATTTGTATTGCTCCCTTATGCCTATCCCATGCCTGTTTGAAGCCCTGCACTGTATTCATAGCCACCACTTCTTGTGGTAAGCTATTCCATGCATCTACCACAGGAGCTGCCAACCATTGAATTATGTAGAACAGACACTTGGTAAAAAGGTATGAGGGAATTATTGTGAAACTATTTACAGGATATTTAAAAAAAATTCCCCTTTTAAAACAGCAATTAAAAGTAGGTGAATTCAGGTAGCTGCTGTACTGTTGCTGTCTTTTGACATGACAACAATGCCTACACAAGTGCGCACTGATTTCATTTATATATCCTGCATTATCCTAAGTTATTTAATTGCTGTTGTTTTCAAATTCAGTGGCATAGTTGAAACCATTGTCACACAGGCTAGAACATCCCTTGTAAGTGATGGTTTAAGGCTCTGAGCTGCAAATCTGGTAACATCCAGCAGACCAGACCTGGGTTTGAATCCCACAACTTCCACTTACGTACTGTGTGACCCTGAGCAAGTCACTTAGCTTCCCTGTGCTCCCAGGTCACACCTGTAAAAAAGCTTTCAGCTTAGTGTGCTACTCCTGGTTAAACAACTAAAAAAAAAAAAAAAAAGTTTACTCATGTAAGCTTCAGAAGAAGACCTTGTTGGGCCAAACACTTAGACACTTTGTTCTTTTTGTAACATCCATGTATGTTGGTTCAGTAAAAGGCAACAGACCGTTTGCTTCAGTATAATTTTTTGAATGCACTGCATTAAAATAAGAATTCTATTGTAAGACCCTGGCAGACTACATACAGCAGGGCTCCCAGATCTATAGAGAGTCATTTACAGGGAAATTGTTCCCATACACATGCATTGGTTACAGGGGCATCAGACATAAGTCCTTTTACTCAGGATTTCATGACAAGTTGAATTCTTTTGGGGAACAATTGCAGTGACTGAAGTGAATATAGGTTCACTAGGAGAGAGTGAGTGTGTGCGTGCGTGTGTGTGTGTGTGTGTGTGTGTGTGTGTGTGTGTGTGTGTCTGTGGGAGAGAGAGAAAGAGAACGGAAAAAAAGGGGGGTGAGAGAGAGAGAGACAACATCTCCTTAAAGCTATGTATCTCCCCCACCCACATTATGGTGATGTGGGGTGGGTTAGGGTGTATTGTTTGTATGAAGAGGAGGAGAGAAATTACATTTTTATCTCTTTTTCAGATTCCTTAGACACTTGTGGTACATGAAGTTGTTACATTCTCAGTGTATACTGACATCAGTATATATCAGGCTATGTGGTCTTAATTCCTTGAGGTTCCTCGACTAGAGTTTTTTGTTTGACACTAATATTATCAATTTATATTTAAATTATCATTTATATAGTCCTGAGATTTTTTAAATTTCTTGGGCCTTATATCTAGCTGGAGAGTACAGCTGGGTGACAGGTCCAGCTAGGTTTTACACATCACACAGTGTGCACTTATGTCTTTAAGACAACTTTACTGGTAAATTCTTGTCTATAATGCAAACAATGAAACTTCATGAGCCCTATAACAATCTTAGTTTGTCTTTAATCTGGGTGGGGGTTGCCTTTCAGTAATCACATCCTTATACTAACTGTGACACTCATAGCTTGATTTAGGAGTTATCTGCTTCAACAGTGTTATCTTATGTCAATTAAATTTATATGCAGTAGGATTCTTTGTATGTGTGTTCCACCAAGCACGTTTAACCCAAGGTTGCTTCTGGCTGAAGGCAGTATAGTACTGTTAAACTTCTCTGACATCATCTTCTGTTTTTTTTTTTTTAAATGAGTATTTTAAACCAATGGGGATTTTTTTCTGTTTTTCTCTGCATTATCTAGCTGTTATAAGTATTGTATTTTCTAAACAACTGCCATGAGCTTCTGAAGAAGGACTGGTTGGTCCAAAAGCTAGAGCACTTTGTTCTTGTTGTTACATCTATGTTGGTCCATTAAAAGGTAAATAATAATTTGCTTCAGGGGCATCAGAGCAATTCTGCTTCATGTGAAATAATGAAATGTATGGGGGGAGGAAAATTTGCACTAGAGTTACAGGAAAATGCAAAATCAATGTGATAGCACTGCTACTGTGTCCTCTAAAGTCCATCATTTGTTTTTTGCTTTTACGTTCGCTTGCGTGCATGCGCAAGGAACATCTTGGGAGAATGGGACACTTTGGAGGTGTGCCTGCCCTGTGCAATCCCCTGCTCTGTTGAGCAGGCATGGCGGTCCTGCACCAATCACTGCGGTGCTGTGTATGACAGTGGTGGTCTTCTCTTCAAAGAAAACCACCGCTGGCTGTGCTAGCAGCAGCGTCACCCCAAATGTTTGCTGCTGCGCTGGGGAGCCACTGACGGTGGCAAACATCCAGCGTGGAAATCTGCGGCCAGAGGTGCCCAATCCCCATTGGCTCCACAACCCCCAGCCATCCTTCTGCCATGGTGGGAGCCCACCCCAGCATGGCAAACATCCCAGCGTCGTCAATTATAGAAAAAGAAAACCTGTAAATTAAAAACGGTCCCACGCAGTCTCCCCGCCCTCCTCCCACAACCTGCACCCACCCACTGCGCACCCTGCCTCCCCACACCCCCCTCACCCCATACTTACCTCCAGAGCTCGGCGCGATGATCATCGCTGGACCGGGAACACGTCTGCACTCTTCAAAGCCGACCGCGAACTGAGGAAATGCGGTAAGCTGTATAATGGGCTAGATGGGTTTTTTTCAACTTTGTTGCATATCTTAGGCATTTTTTGGAATTTTTGCCAAATTTTCAACATGGGGTTTTTGGGACCCCTTCTCATGAATTCTGTCACTGTCATGGTGTTGTTGGGCGAGAAAGTGATTTCAGTCACTGCAAAAATCACCTTTGGGCCTGATTAATCGAAACAACAGTGCCAGCATTCATAAGGTGGAGCTCTCAAAAGCCTATTTTGGAAAATGGTGCGTCTAAAAATACCGTTTCTGTGCATTGCGGGTTCCTACGCGAGCATGCAAGGTCACCGAATTTTCAATATTGCCATTTTATTACACCTCCTTATGAGTAGTACAACTGTCATTTTTCACATCTCACCCAAAACGTGTTTCCGTCCATGTAGCGCACAATGGCGCAGTCGGTGTGCAAAATCAATGTATGGGACACATTAAGAAAATCGCAGTGACACTGTTCATGAGCAGAGGTCTTAAAATGGCTATGTTGAAAATGTGGTGAAAAAAATTCTAAAAATGACTGTTTTACGAGCGTGCATTGCGCAGTTCCTACGCAGGCTCGTAAGCTTGCGAAGTTTCAATATTTTCACTCCAGATTTTCAACATTGCCATTTTACCATACCTCCTCATGAGCAGTATAGCTGTCATTTTTCACATCCTGCCCAAAACGTGTTTCCACCCATGTAGCACACAATGGCGCAGTCGGTGTGCTAACTCAATGTATGGCACACATTAAGAAAATCACAGTGACACTGTTCATTAGCAGAGGGCTTAAAATGGCTATGTTGAAAATTTAGTGAAAAAATTCCTAAAAATGACTGTTTCACGAGTGTGCGTTGCACAGTTCCTACGCACGCTCGTAGGTTTGCGAATTTTCAAAATTTCCACTCCAGATTTTCAACATTGCCATTTTACCACACCTCCTTATGAGCAGTACAGCTGTCATTTTTCACATCCTGCCCAAAACGTGTTTCCGCCCATGTAGCCACAATGGTGTAGTCGGTGTGTGAACTCAATGTATGGGACACATTAAGAAAATCACAGTGACACTGTTCATGAGCAGAGGTCTTAAAATGGCTATGTTGAAAATTTGGTGAAAAATTCCTAAAAATGACTGTTTTACGAGTATGCATTGCGCGGTTCTCATGCCTTTCGTAAGTTAAGCAATTTTAATATTTGCACTCAATGACTTCCAGATACCTAAACAGCACATAGAGGCAAGCAACATTCAGCATTGACAAATGCTTGTACTTCTTTGTCACTGATTTTTTTAAGCTATGTCCAAGTGCCAAATACCACTGCAAATACCTGCAAGCGAACGTTCGGCATTGACAAATGCTTGTTTTCATAGTGTAATAGACCAACAACATGCCTTTCCCTGATTTGAAAGGAAGTGTGAATTATTAAGTATCTGAATGTGCTAGTGTGAACTAGCCTTCATGCTTTGCCCAAGAGAAGTGGAGGTGGAGGGTGAAACAAATAGAGTGGATGAGGCAATGTGCAGTATATCTGGCACAACTTCTGAAATCCATGTAACTCTTCTCAATTCAGTAAGCACCATTGGCTTTGTTTGAGAGTTGTGAGGGGGATGAGTGTGGGAATGCAGACACATGGCTGACATACAGCATCTTGTTTCTGCAGTCACATAAAAATGCCAGCTCAAGGCAATTCAGAGAAAAAAATATTTTTGAGCTGCATTACCAGACTAAGTGTGCAGTTTAGTGAATTACCACACAGGGGTGTGTATATGACAGCACTAAAAGGTGCATTAAAGTGCTTCAGTCATGAAAACCTCCCACTGGCTGCTGCTGAAATGCATAGCAGTATGTTCTCCTTTGTGCATTCTGGCTGTTCTTTGCTTCAGCTGCAGGTAGTACAGTATACTCAAGTTCGTTTGCATAGGTTTTAGCAGTGGGAGTTCACATTGACAGAGTATAGTAAGAGAAAACGCTTGGAATTACACATACAACGTAAGTCTGAGTTTTCATCAAATGCTGAGGTATTTTTTCTGGAGGATTAGAACCACGGAGTCCATGAAGGTGTGCTTTGGAGAGCTGGTGTGAGTAAGGACTGTTAGGCACCCACACATTTTGGTGGTCCTGCTGTGGCAGGGAACAGTTTATTAAAGTAATGATGTGTGGCTTGTCTCTCTAAGCTAGACAAGACTACAGCAATCTATCAGGTAACCAACACAGTTGATCTGTGTGTGTGTGTGGGGGGAGGAGCTGCTCACTGAAGCGTAGCTCCCTCTTTCAACTGTATGCCACTGCATTTTCAACTGCTGTCATAGACAGCTCCAGCAGTGATTGGAGAACTGTGACCACGCCTGCAAACACACTGACTGAATTGGAAGATGCTGACACACCTCTGAAAAGCTCAGATGATGGCACTATGTTTCTTGCACATGCGTGCAAGCAAACATAAAAAGGAGCATTGGGAACTTCAGCACTGAAAAGACAACTAAACAGATGTTATAACTTTACTGAGAACTCCAGTTGTGAGACTCAAAGAGAAAGTGACAGTGATAGCTCACTACACTCAGGAGTAACCCCGATATATGAAGACGGTGGCAGCCCCCCGCAGCACTACAGAAACACCTCCAGCACTTCCTCCCATTTGAAGAACTCCTAGTGTTACTGAAAGTGACTATGTTTCAAAAGCCCCCCTCCTTCAAGGAGACAGCTTACCATCTCAGAAGCATATGAATGTAAAGCCAAATATGCATCGAACCACCCTGTTGCTGCTAAAATTACAAAGAAAATTTCAGAAATTATAGCTGTTGATACCATACAACGTGGTTGAACTTGTAGGATTCAGACGACTGCTTGAGTACCTCGAACGTCGATATAGTATACCACCGAGGAAATACTTCTCATCAACAGGGATTCCAGATCTCTATGATATTGCATGTCAAAGACTGAGACGAGTTTTGTGTAGTGCTGTTGGTAGGGTGGTGCATCTCACACTCTGGACAGCACATTGGCAATATCTCATAACTGCTTGGCTGAATCGAATCCAGTGCTGCACATGAACAGGTATGGATTTACAAAGGGCAACCACCTTGGACAGTGACCAGCACTACATAAATTTGACAAGACATTGCAGTCACTCCAGAGTTCTCACCAGCATTGCAGTCACTCCAGAGTTCTCACCAGCATTGCTGTCGCTCCAGAGTCCTCACCAGCATTGCTGTCACTCCAGAGTTCTTACCAGCCTTGCAGTCACTCCAGAGTTCTCACCAGCATTGCTGTCACTCCAGAGTTCTCACCAGCATTGCAGTCACTCCAGAGTTCTCACCAGCATTGCTGTCGCTCCAGAGTTCTCACCAGCATTGCTGTCACTCCAGAGTTCTCACCAGCATTGCTGTCACTCCGGAGTTCTCACCAGCATTGCAGTCACTCTGGAGTTCTCACCAGCATTGCTGTCACTCCGGAGTTCTCACCAGCATTGCAGTCACTCCAGAGTTCTCACCAGCATTACTGCATGGTAGAGTGCCCGGCAGCATGACTGCCCGCCAGCAAACCTGTGGTGCTCTAGAGTGCCCACCAGCACTACTGCCTGCCAGCATGACCTGCCCCAAGCCACCAAAACTGTAAGTAGAGTTGGAGAAACATGTATTACAAATGGGCCTCTGTACCTGCTACCTTACAGCTTTCTACGTACTGTGCACTCCAAGGATATCAAGTGCTCTTCCCTAACTTCCTAACTCTATACACTGTGCACATTACACAGAAACTGAGAGAACTTGTGAACCCATTTTATAAGTGGAATAAGGGAATTCCATTGGGGGTGAATATGCTAGTTAACGTATTTCGAGGTTGTTGAAGTCCCTTTCTGTTCGGGCTCTGTATTCCAACCCCCCCTCGGTACCTAAACACAGCATAGTCTCCCCTCTGTCATGCCTTATTCCTTACTTAATAAACTTTATTATTAGCCTAGTGATTTTTCCATTTGTGTGCCCTGCTTGTGTACTCTTTTTGTGTGTTTGGAGCTGGCTGCGCCGTGCTGGTGCATTGCAGCCAAACTGGGAGTGTATCCCAGTTTCCTTGTTTCCACCCCCAGTCCATATAACTTTTAGCTTTTTTTTTTTTTGTTGTTGACCGGATAAGTGCACTGGACAAATTCTGCCTGTTTTCAGGCATGACCCGGGAAGGGGGATACAGATGAATGTCAACTGACTTTGAACCAGATTAAGCTGTTGGTGGTATTTTTAGTGAATGGGGGAAATTTGGCCAGGACTCCGGGGAAATTCCCCTTCTCTTTTCAAGAAGTGCCATGGGATCTTTAACATCCACCTGAGCTACCACCAGAACAGGCAGATGGGACCTCGGTTTAACATCTCATCCAAAAGACGGCACCTCAAGAGTGCAGCAACCCCCACATGCTGCACTGCAGTGTCAGTATTGGGATATTAACCCAAGTGCCTGGTGTGGGGCTAGAACCCACAGCCTTCTGAGAGGTGGTTCCATAGGATTTCTTTGAGTTTTGTAGGGCCAGTGATTACTGGTAACCATCATTCAACAGGATGAGTGTTTTTTTTCCTTCTGTTATTTCCTCCTCTTGCATTGTTACTGTCTGACTCACAAGCACACAAGATCCCCTGTATGGGACTCTAAACCTGCCTTGGCACATTTCAGGGTTTGCAGAGGCTGTGGAATGCAGCACCCCTCCTGCTCACTTAAGGCGTTGGCACCAGAAGCACCCCCTTATAGTGGCTCCCTATTTTTCAATGACCTATGGTTGCTCCTAAACCTGGGTTGCCTGTGACAGAGCGCATTGCACTATCACTGGGTTATTGGAAGCCCCATGTCGCCCCTTTTCCTTCTAAGTACTTATCACATCTGAGCTTGAAGGTTATTACAGGATCAGCTGGTCCTGCCTCATTGAGTTCTCTTCCCCCACTAACCCAGTGCTTCAGACCATCTGATCCTTTTCCCACCGGGTTCTTAGCTTGTCTTTATTGAAAGTCCTGGGCTGAATTTTTACATTTTCAAATACAATTTGGTTGGTCTAGCAAATTTAAAGGCACCATTTGGGGCAGAAAAATGCCTGCCCAGAATTTCTAGGGACATTAGCAGAATTTTTTAAAATGTATGAACCTTGTGTACAAAATGGGAAAGCAGCCTCTCTACCTGGCATAGGGATGGTTCTGAGAGGTAAAATGAGGGACATTGCTTCTGTAGGACAGTTGAGTTATGAATCTTGGTGTACAATTTGGGACAGCAGCACCCTCTCCATATGGGACTGAGAGGGTTCTGAGTAGTAAAATAAGGGACGTCCCTCCTAATGTGGGACTGGTGAATGGTATGAACCCCCCTAGGTGTACATTGTAGGAAAACACTCTCTCTACGTAGACATTTAGACATGGGGAGTTGAGAGATAAAATGAGGGGTGTTTTTCCTAAAGAAGGACATTTGAGAGGTATGAATCCCTTTGTACAATGTGGGGCTACTATGGAGTACAGAACCCAGTTTTCCAAGAAGGGGGCAAGCAGACCTCCTTCCTGGTTATAGATATATCAGGTAGTGGTGTCTTGTGAGGTAAAGGCATAAAGGGTGGGGATGTGAGGGCACTAAGGAAGGAGGTGAGGCTGAGGAGAGGGTGTCAAGTGGAGGACAAGGGAATGGCAAGCTAGAGGAAAGGGGTGTTCAGTGAGTCTGCAGAAGAAGTGGGGAAACAGAAAGACAAGGAGGAAGGGGGATGATGGGCATCTTGGAGTGTAATGTCTATCAATACCAGGTTCCTGGGGAATAAGATAGATGATCTCCAGGCCATGGTGATGGAGTGCTGCATGGATCTGGTGGTGGTCACTGAGAACTGGGCAGCCAAAAATAATGACTAGGATCTCTCTGTTCCAGGGTTAACCCTCTACAGGAGGGACAAAGCAAGGGGAAGGGGAAGGGGTGTGGTGCTTTACATTAAGGAAGGAATCACAACCACGAGGGAAGATATAAGTGTGGCAGGTACTGAGTCAATCTAGGTATAGAGTCAGTCATGGTCAGGGAGACAAATAAGGATAGGGGTGGTGTATAGGTCACCAAATCAGAATGAAACCATGGACCAGAAATTGGGTTGCTGGATCAGAAAGGCTTTAGAGCAGGGCGATGTGGTGATAGTGGGTGACTTTAGCCTTCTGGATATTGATTGGAGTATCACTCATGCCAACATCAGCAGAAGTCAATCACTCCTGGATACAGTCCAAGATCCCTTCTTCACACAAAGGGTGATGGAGTCTACTGGTGAGTGGGCTATCTTGGACTTAGTACTGATGAACTGTGACCATGTCCGGGGCATCAGTGTGGCTGAGCCCCTGGGAAACAGTGATCATCAGTCAGTGTGGTATCAAGTCGACATGGGAAAAGAAGTGAACACAAAGATACATGTAGAGCACTTCAACAAGGACAACTTCACCAAAATGGGCATAAATCTGGGAGACACGTCATTACTCTCAGGGCAATCATGGGAGGGGAAGAAAAGTGGTTCATCATTTGAGATGAAGTTCAGGAAGTCAAACACCTGCCTGAAACAGAAGGTGGGGTAAAGACACACAAGAATCCACTCTGCTTCTTAGTGGAGGTAGGCAGTGCCATAAGGGAGAAACCGGCTTCCTTTAAGACATACCGGAAGAGCCAGTGGGAGGAAGATAGGATAGACCACCTCAAAAAATCTGAAAACAGCTAGCAGAAAGGAAAGAAAGGTCAAGCCAGAAATAGAACTGAGGGTAGCAGAGGGAAGGAAAGTGACAAGACCTTGAAAATTTTTCTAGCAAAAATCATGATGTGTAACAAGTTGCTAGCCATCCTAATTTTGGCAAACTCAATGGCCAAGTGAATGTGTGACAAAGGTGAATCAACTCAAATTTTAGCTTACAGAAAGTTATTCAGGTACTAGGATGAGACAGGTACATATGTGCAACGTTCCACTGTTTCTTGCCCTTTAAGTTGTCCAATCCAAAAAAACAAATTAAGTTTTCCATGAACTGTGATGCAATCTTGGCATTTTTTTCAAGCATAATATCAAGAGGAGGGCATGTTGCCACCCATCCTAATTTTGGCAAACTCAATTCCAAAGTCAATGTGTGATCAAATTGTATGAAGACAAATGTTTGTTCTGCTGAATGTGACTACAGTGTGGAAAGGTATAAAGACAAGAAAGTAGCAATATATTTCACTTCACCTGCAATACAGGCTGCACTTTGGAAAAGGCCAGATTTTGTTCAACTACTGCAAAATCTACAGCAACATTCTTCTTTGTTTCATGCCCTTGAATTTGTCAATAACAGCATCCACAGATATGCTTCTCAGATGGCTTCTTTCAATATTTATGACTGAGAGGTGCCCGAGCCTTTTATTAGACATGGTGTTTCTCAATTGTGCTATAATGCTTTTCATTTTAGATAATGTACGCTCACAAGATGCCACTGTAATGGGGAGGATATTTAAGTACATGCTGCACTTCATAAAATTTGAATATAGAAACAGAATTTGACAACAGAAAAGAACCACCTGGCCCACTCAGTCTGCCCATCTTTCCCTATCTACATTCTTACCACAGACTGTACTTGATCTACAGCTCTTTATATCATTGAGTTAAGCCACTTTTGTGAATGAAATTGCAGTTCTGATGTAATGCAATATTTAGAAGCTTTAGTACTTTGAATACCAGGTATGATTCTGCAATTAGAAGACCTAGATTGATGTGAGGGTATGTACCTGAAATATCTGCAGCAGCACCTTTTATTTCCTCAATTGCTGAATTAGCAAATCATTTTGTTGTAAAAATGGATAACACTTAAATATTGGGGTCTTCAGAAAACCTATCATTAAGGGTACTGGTAATGGTGTCAGTCATGTTGTAATAAAAGTCCATTCTCAATTGTTCCTTACTGCTTTGACTGTCTACTACACTCCTTTGCATGTCGGTGACAATAAGCAACACAGCAGTTAATGTCTAGTTTAAATTCATTGTTAAGTTTTTCTGTAAATGTCACAGAAGCAGTGTAGACATTTTCTAATTTTTCAGCTGACCTCATTTCAGAGAGGCTATTTTTCAGTATTTCTACCTGATCGTGGGCATCAGCAATATGGATAGATGGAGACTGCAGGCACATAGAGACTGTGCTTATTTTAGAAAGTGTGTTTTGGAGATCGAAAAGGCAAATGATGAAATCAATCTTTTTCATTTTCAGAATTACAGCTTTTACCTGTGGCTTCAAGGCAGCTGCTGAAACAGCAAAGCATTGCCTCACTTCCTCCAGGGTTTGCTAAAGAGGAGCATGTGAATTTTTTACAGCATCCAGGCTATATGGACATGCATACCAATGCGTTGTGCAGAGACCCACATCATTAGCCTCCAAGTTCATTGCTCATCTCACTTCTTTTAGATGCTCAGTTTATTTTGGACTATTAGCTAATGCTGCATACAATATTTGAAGTTTTGCAGACATGTCATTAGTTATTCTGCAGTTTGTTGCTGTGTCACTTAAACTTAAGGGACAGTTTACGAGTCAGGCAGTGAACATATAAAGCTGTTAATGAAATCTCCATAAAGTGAGCCTGCACTGCCTGAATTGTAATGATATGTTTGTTGCCCCATCATACCCCTGCTCATATATTTTTTTTAACTCAAGGTGGCGAAAGTCTTGAAGTACAGATTTACATTTTTCAAATACTGTATTCCCTTTTAAGCAGTATTTGTTGGTAGATAGAAACCAAGGAAATTTCCTTCAATTGAGAAATCTGGATGAAAGTATCTGACAGCAAGAGATAACTACTCTTGAAGAGAGACCATTGCTTCTTTCATCAACTACAATAAACTAGTGACTGTCATGCCTCACCTAAGATTCTGTCTGTTACTAGATTACTAGTTGCATGCAAGCTATTGTTTGGTATTGTTGGTGAATGATACTGCTTTCTTGCCTTTATACCTTCCTCTCTTAGTTCAGAGTGTGTCTGAATGTGACTGGAGTGAAGGCTCATATTCAGCAATGAATTTAACTAAATCCAAACATTTGCTGCTGAGATCTGCATCAATATTTTCATTATATGTATCAATAGACAGTGGCAGGTCATCGGAACAACCAACGTCTGTATTGGGTTCACTGTTAGGGTCCACATTGGACTCACCAGACTCATGTCGGACATTAACAACAAATGAAGAGTTGATGCTGTCAAGATCCCATTGCCTTCTTTCATTCACAGTGTGCCCAACACCAGTATTCTGAATATCATCATGTTTTTCAGCCCTACTTTGATCACTGATTTCATTACAACCGACTGAAGTAGCTGCAGCAATTACTGTTGAATCAATAGTTGTCATACTCTGTAATGGACCAGGTATTTCAATACTGTAAGGTGTTTCAGACTCTGATGATTCATTAGAATTTATGTTCTGGTTATTCTCACTGTCTGCTCGTGTTGTGGATGTAGTCCTGCTTTCACTTGCACCACCAAAGAAACTAGCAATCACTGACTGAGATATATGAAGTTTGTAGCAAATCACTTTTCCTTGATTTCAGGAACTCACCATGCATTTTTAAATTGTGTGGGATAATCTCTGAGGCACTTCATACTCCTTACACCTATGAAAACACTAAAGACAAGGCACAAACAAATATGCCACCTGCAATCCCAAATTCTCCACTGGGCAGGATTTAGACACGGCAACAATTTCCCACCAAAATAATCAACCGATGCAGGCACAACTAGTGTAAAACACCATGTGAAACAAAGTCAGGTACGGGCAGGGCCAGAACCCCACTCACCACAGCCAGATTCAGAAACACACTCCAATCTAGAAACAGAGATGGAGGTGGTTACACAAACACTAACATCCAAATGGTGTTTGCCTGATCAGATATAGGTATTAGTGTGAAACACAATAATGAAGGTGGGGTCTGACACACCAACTCCTACCCCACGACCCAAGCTAATCCCCACATCTTAATGGCACACTGCCCACGCCATTTGCCTGCTAATAATGCCATACATCCTTGAGTAGCCTCTACATAGTGGCCACTCCACTGGGAAGCCTAGAAAGTGGTACATGCAAGAGTCCAAAATGGCCATAAACATTCTGGAAATTATCCTATCCTGTGCGCCACTGCAATTCATAAGGCTAGTCAGGAAAAAGGAAAATTTCCTCATACGCTCGGACAATCAGGTTATCATCTCCTATATTAACAAGCAAGGAGGAACAAAGACCCGAGCCATGCAAAGAGAGGCTCAAGACTCATTCTTTGGACACAAAAACATCTGGCAAGCATATCAGCCATACACTTGCAGGCAAGCTGAATACCACCGCAGACTGGCTAAGTTGCCAGTTAATACATCCAGGAGAGTGGAAGATTCATTCCAACATATTCCAAATGATCAACAGACATTGGGGACCAATAGAAATAGACTTAATGGCCACCAACAAGAACAATCAGTGCTCCAGACTGTACTCCCGCTTCCGGGATCACAAATCCATGGGAGTGGGTGCACTATCAGCTACATGGTCATTCCAGGTAACCTACATCTTTCCACTGATACTACAGGTTCTGAAAGAGATATGCAGAACCAGAACCTGGGTGATAATTATCATCCCCTCATAGGCCCAGGAGAACATGGTTCACCACAATAGTGACAATGGCACTAGACCACCCATGGACACTACCATTCAGGGAAGATATTCTCACCCAGTGTCATCTCAGTCCGAACAATCTCAAACTAAGCCTGGCTCCTGAAAAGGAGAGACTGTTAAGAGAGGGATATCACCCAGTGGTCGCCAACATGATGGAGAAACCCCATTACCTCAAAATATCAGAGACATTTGAGAATATTCCACAGGTGGTGTGAAGAAAAGAAAAGAAAAAAAATACAACCTCTACGGGCCACAGTGCCCAACATATTTCTCTTCCTTCAGCAAGATCTGGATAAGGCACTATCTCCAGCATCCCTAACAGTGCAAGTGGCAGCAGTCAATCCAATCTACATCCTATAATAAAACAATGAACCACTCCCTGGGACCTCAACTTAGTACCCAGGGCAATGACCAACTCACCATCTGAACCTCTAGAGTCAATACCACTCAAAGGGCAAACACTTAATCCTTTTTGTCACTATATGTTCAGCTAGATGCATAAGCAAACTACAAGCATTATCCCACAGACTGCCTTATTTGGTATTTCATGAGGACAAGATCAGCTTAAAGATGATCCCTTCCTTTCTACCTAAAATATGCACACCCTATCACACCAAACAGGATATTGAAATACCTGTCTATATGCCTGCAGACAAGGTAGATAGGGACCCTCAACATCAATTGCTAGCCACGAGGAGACCAATGTCAACTTATATCACAAGAACGGAAGACATACGGCGCACATTGGCTTACGTCTGCCATCACAGAGGTGTATAAGCCTCAAATCATACACCACCAACAAAAATCAAGGCCATTCCACTACAGCAATAGCCACATCATGGGCCAAGAGAAACAGTGCTGCTGCTACATGGGCATTGACGCACCCATTCACTAAACACTATAGGGTAGATGTAGCCTCAGAAGCAAAAAACGAACTTTGCTTAGGTAGTGTTGTTAGCAGCAAGGTCGAACATCACATAATGGACCAACTGCCCACTCTTCTTATTAGGGTACTGCTTTTTACATCGAAACACAAGTGTAAGGAGTGTAGGGTACCTCAGAGATTATTCCCCACAATGGTAGTTTACGCACCTGGTGAAGGTGATTGTGAGGGTATACATCTCTGAGGCACTCCATAACCAGCTCAGGTAGTCAGTCAGAGACAAAGGACTCACAGATGAGCTTCAAGAAGTAAAAATCAGCATGCCGTATGGGCCAGAAATTTTAGATTTATATGAATAAGAAATAAAGAGAGGACCCTCACGGGCCACAGAATTTTTGGTAAACATAACAAATGCCTCTACTATAAATTGCCTCAGAGATGTATACCCCCACAATCATCTTTACGAGGTGAGTAAACTACCATTATACTTGTTTCTGTAGCCATTGTCAAATACTGAACAACATTCCAGACAAGTTACTTTCCTTCTTTTTGTTTTAGGCATTATTGTATAAGTTAGATCTTAGACAAATAAGTTTTGAGAGATGAACTGAGAAGTAGAATTCAGTAATGGCTGTCTTGTGACAGTCAATAACCAACAGTTTATACGATCAATGCTTCAGTGAAAGAAAAAATGCATTCACTCAGGGGACTGTTACACTGAAATTTGTATGCTGTATATTGGTGTAAATTTTATTTGAAAGTATAAAAGAGAAGAGTTAAGAGAACTGACTTTGCCTTCAAACAGTTGTCTTTTAATATGAATGAACAGAAACAATTGAAAGATTTTATGTACTGTCATGTCAGCAGTATCTCACCACACAGTGTACTGTTACTACACTAGTTATATTTTCTTTGAGACCTCACTAATGGAAAGAAATATTAATGTAAATTACAAACAGCCACTCACTAGTTAGCACAAAGCTGAGATCAACATATCTCACATCAGACTGGGTCTGTGTTGGCACTCTTACACTGAACTTGGAAATATCCTGATACTGTATGGTCACCAGACCTCATGGAAAAAACAGAAATACTAATATAAATGGCAGCCAACTCACTAGTCAGCACACAGCTGAGATCAATTTATCCTACACCAGACTGGACTGGAGATGCTATGCTGACACCCTCATACTGAACTTGGAAATATCCTGCTACATGCTATAAGGTCGTCCGTCCTCGCTGGGTCACTGAGAAACAGACATACTAGTGTGACTGGCAAACAGCCACTCACTAGTCAGCACACAGCCGAGATAAATTTATCCCACACCAGACTGGGCCTGAGATGCTGTGTTGGCACTCTTACACTGAACTGGGACGTACACGGTCGTCAGACCTCACAGAGCAACAGAAATATTAGTGTAAATGGCAAACAGCCACTCACTAGTCAACACATAGTTGAGATCAATCTGTCAACCAGAGACTGGGCCTGGAATGTCGTGTTGGCACGCTCACACTGAACTGGGAAGTATACAGTCATCAGGCCTCACTGAGAAACAGGACTCTTATCTTGAAGCACAGTGGCTGGAAACAGGCACTTAAGCCAGTGCAGCAGGCTTTATCACTGCAGAAATTAACTTATTGTTTTCTGTATATCAGGTACAGGCTGACCACTGGTAAAGCTGTCTGCTACACTTCCACCACTCTCTCAGTCTTTCAAAAGCTGTGACAGAAATCAGTTTGAATACTGCACGTTGCAGGGCAGGCTGAGGCAGTCAGGCAGGCTCCCTCTTTATCTCAGGCAGCAGCAATCGATATCAGTTATTCACTTCAGTCTTTTGTGAGACTTCCTCACAGGCTGAGTTGAGGCAGGCTCCCTCAGTGTCTCTTAGGCTAGTTCAGAACTCCATGTCCAGCACCAGCAGCTATCACAACTTACTTTCACTCTGTGTGATATCAGAAGCTGTAGTCTCATTATAGTTCACTATTTGACTTAATCTTGAAGTAGTCTTTTTTTAAGACTGTCTATATTTGTTTCTTTCTGTTAGTCAAAAAAGGTTTTGTCACACACTCCTTCACAACTTTCAGCAACCAACACTGTGTGCCCCCCCCCCAAGTCCATTACTAGTACAGGGTCTCATAAATACACAGCCTGCAGGCCTGCAGCAGTCAAAGAAAAACAATGAGAGGGCTTTAAGCCTGAGGTTCAATGTGGGGAAATAGGCTCCTCCTACTTCCCCTTTAAAAATACACTTCTTGCAGCACTTCGTGCTTGGAATCTGAAACTCGACTTTCATCTAGTTTTTCCCTGAGCTCTTGCTTCACTGTCTGGATTCTGGTTCTCTGCTTGTGCTTTGTTTTGTTTGCTTTCCTCGATCGTAATCTCTGATCCTGAGGACTCGCATTGCTGCTCTCCTTGGTTGCGCTCAGATTTTTCGGGTACTTGCAGGGCGGCTGTTCAGCCTCTCATCCAGCTCAGCCTGCTGGCTCCATCTGGCCTGCTTCTCTGCGTTCCAGCTTCTCATTCCTCCTGTAAGCCCTCTTTTGATTTTGCCCTGCCTGCCTTTTCTATTTCATTTCATGTGTCCCTTCCCAGCCCTGGCCTCACCCGCTCCCTGCTCCGATCTGGTTCTCGCCGCCGACTTGCTCCATCACTCCAGTCATTATAACTCCTGCCGCCAACATTGAACTATGTTCTCAGTTCTGGACAATTCATCAAGGGCTGTCTGTTAGCCGTAACTTAGAGTTCGTGTTCTTGGGTGCTTGTTACCTTTAAAACTATCTACCTGCTTACGTCCAAACTTTTTTGTACCTCGTGATTGCTGCATTGTGAGTGCTTGGACAAACTGTGGATTTTTCTCACAAATAAGAAAACAAACAAACAAAAAAACAAACAAGGGGGTTTCCCTAAGGGTTTGTGTTTCCTTTCCTGACACTCCTTTCCTTGTCCGGTCTGGTTTCTACCGCAATTCATTATTTATGTTGCTCTGTTCAGTTCTTCTCCTGCTCTTCAGTTCAATTCATCTCACTCATTTCCTCCAGCAGCCTTGCAGGTGTCAGCCTGCTGTTTTGTTCATTACCAGTGTCAGTCCCTCGCCTTCCGCAGCTGTCCTCGCGCCTACCAGCTCCTTCATATTCCTGGCCGGTCCTCTAGGTACCCTCCCTCCTTTCTTCTAATCCCCGATGCCTTCCTCATAATTCCCCCCCCTTCCTTCCCTGCAGTTGTCTTCATTTTTCTCCTCGCTCAGTGCTTTGCACCGTAATTTCTAGCTGCTGCCCGAGTAGTGTTGCTGCTGCTCTTTATTGTCTCATTCTCCTCCGTCTGCGTTTTTTTGCCCTCCTGCCCTGGGAGCTTGCACGCTCCTTCTTCATGCCTCTCCTTCACCCTGGTATTGCTCCATTGCTCATTCTCCACTGCCCTGGATATCTGCTTTGGATCAGTACTTATGCGGTGGTACTGTGATCTGCCTTCACTGTGGAGCACACGGCGATGGTATTTTCATTTATTTATTGTGAGTCTTGTCAGACGATTTCTTGGGTGATACTTTTAGGACCATCTGACAGGATGCCCACAATTCTTGCCTTCATCGTCCTGTCTGCTTTTACTCTGCCATTGTTGGATTATTGGGCGGGCACCATGGGACAGATTAGATCAGTTCTGTCAGCATCCTGTATCTGCGGGCTCCCCAAGTTCTACTGGGATGATGTTTCCCTTGCAGTGTCTTTGCTGCAGCTGCCAGTGTCCTGTATTAATGTACACTCTTGCAATACTAATAAAAAAAAAAAAAATTTTACTTCTATTTTTTATCTACCTGCTCAGTGTTTTCCCACTGTCTCAGCCCTGCTGTGGCTGTTGTCGGATCTCAAACCTCAAGAAACCCCCCCTACAAAAAACCCTCCCTTTTCGTTTTCTTGCTCCTTTACACCTTGCTTTTTCTTTCAGGTCCGTGATGCCTTTCCTCTGGATCATCTGCCGCACTCGGCTGGTGCCCCTTACCTGGAGCTCCCTTCATCCTGCATTGTCCATGCCAGGATTCTGCACTCAGTGGTAAGTTCCAGTCGCTCCCATCTGGTTTTGTTTCCCATTCCTTCCCTGAATTTCCATATTTCCCTGTCCTCGCCCTTCTTTACCTCCCCTCATCCTCGTCTTTCCCAGGTTGCTTTCCAATACTTTCACTTTTTTCTTTCTCATCCCTAGGTCTCCTTCCTGACCATGTCGTCCGTCAATGACCCCTTAATTGAGGATCCTTTGACATCTCCACCACCCTCTTCAGCTCCTGTCAGTCGAAAACGCACCTCCAAGTCCCTTCATTCCATCAAAGACTGGACAGTGCCTCTGCTCATGTCGGAGTTGACCAGAAGGGGCATATCCTACTCTACTTCTGCTCAGAAGCAGGTGCTCTACGACCTCCTCATGGAATCCTTGTTACGGCCTGGACCTGCACCTAGCCCCAGCCAGCCTCCTCCTCAGCCTGACTCTACTCCCCTTTCTGACATTCGGGATTTCATGGCTCAAATGACCACTTCTATTTCGGATATCCAGACTCTCCTTTCCTCACTTGAAGCCCACCCCGATGTTCCTCAGCCTTCCCCTCTGGCTCCCACCCTGCCCACTAGTGTGCCTTCCACAAGCTTTGTCTCACCTCCAGACTCCAGTCTCCCTCTGGTCATGGTGCCTTCTCCATCCCTGCCTCCTGCAGTTCCTTCAGGTTTGTCACTCTCTCATCAGCCTCCATTCATCTCTCCTATTCACCTTGTGCCAGTTCACCTCTGCAAAGACATCCTGGATGGTAAGGATGTCAATTTGGTCTCGCTGCTCATCTCTTCCCATGACATTTTGGATAATCATATCATGTCCTGCTGAGATGTCTCTGTCATCCTGAAGTCCAAGGATTCTCATCTCCTTCAAAAAATGACCATGGCCGAATTTGTGCTCGCTTTCAGCCTTTATCGAGACATCATTTGTTCATCCTTCCCAGATCACCGTGAAGAACTGGACACATATCTTTATCTCCTTGTTGACCTTAGTGTCCAGTATGGTGGGACGCATTTCTATGATTATCATCACTTCTTTTCCACTAAGGCTACCTCTGCATTGAACCACTACAGCGTCAAGCTGAATTGGGCAGTTTTGGACAACGAACTCTTTTGTCATCACTTCACCAGCCAACGTGCCTACTCTTGTTCTCTGTGTGTTTCCTTCAACCATTTTGCTCCCCTTTGCCCCCGGAACGGTGTCTCCGCCTCGACCCTCCTCATTCATTCCCGAACCCTCTCGCTCTTTCGAGTCCTCTTCCCTTTCCAGCCTGGCTCACCCTGTCTCCAATCAGCCTGCTTGTATCGACCGCCACGGTCGTCCCATTCGTAACATTGGATGCAAGTCTATCTGCAATAACTTTAACAACCATGGTTGTTCAACCCCGAGATGCCAATTCCTGCACCTGTGCTGCATTTGTGGCGATGCACACGCTCGCTACATTTGCCCTAAGGCTCCCAAACCATCCAGATGATGCCAGGTTCATCCTTCTACCCTGTGGACCTCAGTGCCCTCACTCGCCTGCTGACCACCCACCATGACCAGGATGCTGTGCACTCTCTCCTCTCTGGTTTTGCTCATAGTTTTCACACTGGCGTCTTTGTTCTCCCCACTTCCTCCTTTGTCTGCCCTAACCTGCAGTCTGCCATCCAGGAACCCACTGTGGTCCGCTTCCTCTTTCAATCAGAAGTAGACAAAGGCTTTGTTTTAGGCCCTTTCCTGCACCCTCCTTTCCCCATCTATAAGATCAATCCCATCGGCTGCCACTCGGAAGTTCTCTGATAAGAAGTGCCTCATTATTGACCTTTCGGCTCCTCACCATTCTTCCACACTGAGTGTCAATTTCCTCATTCCAACTGCTGACTTTTCTTTGGCATATGCCTGCATCGATGACACCATCACTATCATTAAGCAGTCCAGCCATGGCTCCTGGCTGTCCAAAACTGACATATCCGATGCCTTCAAGCTGCTTCCCATCTATCCTTCTCTCTGGCACCTATGTGGCATTTCTTGGGATTCTACTTTCTATTTTGCTGTCCGCCTTGCCTTTGGCTGCTGTAGCAGCCCTAAGCTATTCAACATCTTTGCTGAATTTCTGTGCTGGGCCCTGCTTAATGTCTGCCATCTGCCTGCCATGCTTCATCTGTTGGACGATTTCCTTCTCATTGATCTGCCTCATTCCACCCCTGAGGTCAGCATTTCAGTGTTTATCCACCTATTCAGTGACCTGTCGGTTCCCATTGCAGCCGAGAAGACATCCGGACCTTCTACGTCTCTTGAATTTCTGGGCATCATCTTGGATTCTGACCGCATGGAAGCTCGCCTCCTGCTGGATAAGCTTTTGTGGATTCAGGCGCAGGTCTCTTCATTTTCTACCTGGGTGGATTGCACCAAACACGAACTGCTCTCTCTTTTGGGGTACCTAAATTTTGCAATGAGAATCATTCCACAAGGTCGCTCCTTTATATCTTACCTACTCATTCAAGCATCATCTGTTCTAGAGCTACATCATCACATCAGAATCACAGCATCTGCCAAATCTGACCTAGCCATGTGGTCCCTCTTTCTTGCAAGATGGAATGGATGCTCTATGTTTCAAAATGATCCATCACCTCAAACTCATCCTCGCATATTCACAGATGCATCTTCTACTAACGAATACGCAGCTATATTATCTCGGGCATGGATCGCAGCCCCTTGGCCTCCAGACACCTCATCACTGACAGATTTCGCTTCCACTTCTCTGCTATTCGAAATATATACCATCATAGCAGCCGCAGCTCTATGGGGGCATCTATGGTCCCACCAGTCAGTCTCTGTATACTCCGATAATCAGTCTACAGTAGCTATCGTTAACAAAGGTCGCTTATCCTCACCTTCCATCATGTTATTCATGCGGAGGTTAACCTAGCTCTCTCTCATTCATGATTTCACCATCATTTGCTATTACATTCCTGGTGCTCAAAACCAAGTGGCTGATGCTCTTTCTCAATTTCAATTTCAGGAATTCTTCCAGCTCCATCCTTCAGCAGATCCTATCATGACTTCGCTGCCATCATACTATAACCTAATAATGACATAAGCTATTATCGATATCAGGCATCTCTCGTTATGTGGTCATCATTAGCTTCATCTACCAGAGCCATATAGTCAACAGCCTGGAACAAATACGTATCATTTTGTGCTTCATTATCATCACAACCAACCATTATTTCTGTCGATCGAGTTCTGGCCTTCCTAACATTTTGCCATCAAGCCCTATATCTTGCACATGGCACAATCAAATTGTATCTAGCTGGCATCCAGTTCTTTCTCTCTCAGTATTCTCCATCTTCACCATCTTTATTCTCTAATCAGTCAATCAAACTGCTATTATTGGGATTCCAATGATTATTCACTCCAAGTTCCCCTCGTCGGCCTCCAATTGAAGGACTGCTATTCGAAATCTATTAAGACTTACTGGATTTAAATCCATCTGAGCATCATTCAAATGTCATGATATCCTCAGCAATCTTGTTTGCATTCTATGGATTCCTTCATCCTGGAGAATTCACTATATCATCAGGTCGCTCATCTGCCTTTCTCAGAGTATCTAACCTCAAAAGGCACAATGACACCTACATTCTTAAAGTACCTTCATCAAAAACTGACAGACTGAAATCCAGGACTTCCATAACTTATTACTCTACATCAAACAAATGGTGTCCAGTCATAATTCTATCAAAACTCATGAAGTTTCACTCCAATCCCAATCCATCTTCTCCCCTTTTAACTTCCTATGCCAGTATACCCATAACAACGAAATGGTTCATTGACCATACAAGAATTCTCCTTCAGAGACTCGGACTAGATCCATTTTCCTATTCAGGTCATTCATTCCGAATAGGAGCAGCCACTTCAGTGTCACATCATAATATCCCCGTTCACATCATCAAAAGACTCGGAAGATGGAAATCATCTGCCTTCGAAGTATATATCCCTAATCCAACCTCCAAACTCAAAAATTTCTTTTCTATGATCTCCTCTTAGTTTGCTTAGAGGACGAGCAGATCAGTAGCCATGGGTCCTCAGAGGTTTTCCCCAAAGGGTTTTTTTTCCTCTCTTGAGTGCTCCTGATCACACTCTCCGGAGTTGGAGGAGGTCATTCTTTTTGGGCTTTTATTCCCTACAGCTACCCAGCTCATCTACTAAGGGTGGGAATAGAGAAAAGCCACATTATATTCAACATTAAAATACTTACAAATCATCACAGTATCACCAAGCACTACATATTTCACCAACATTGAAACACTTTTTCGTGTTTTTTGTTCTGTTTGTAAGTATGGTTTGACATGGAACTTTTGTAAATGAGCACCTGTACTCAAAGGTACTCTCCGAATATATTAAAATAAATAAAAATAAAATAACTTCAGCACAGACAAGAAGTCAGGCAGAAAAAAATACAGCTTTTAGTTTTTTTCTTTGTGATTTGGATAATGTGGACTAAGTTCTGGTTAGGTTAAAATCAGGTCTGTCTTGAGGAACTGGCAGCACCTCCTCACGCCACGATGCAACCACTCTGACTGTCTGACACTACTCCATGCCAGCAGTGTGAGCCCCCTGCTTTATATAATAGAAGCACCACATGGGTGCCAGATAGAAACAGAAGGCACACCATGTGGTACAGTCAATGCCACATATGCATGCAGTTCTGGGGCCTGATTCTCAAACGTCAGTACAAGTTGTGCCAAAGGCATCTTGCACTGATTGCCAATATGCCAGGGACCCTGTGCCTGATTCTCTATTGTGTAGGGTCTGGCATCAAAGTCCCGTGGCTTGTGGCAACCTTGGCCCTGCACCAAACAGACAGTGCATTATGAAGGTGTTCTGCAAACCGTGGGGTGGCCTTGTGGCAAGAGCACCATGGACAGCATTCTATGGTGGCTAGTGCCCCCAGCCCTGATCCCCGAGTGTAAAATGAAAAAATGATCCCTAGTAGTCTAGGGCACCCCACCCAAGTCACAATTGACCATCAGTATCTTAAAAAAATCCCTAGCAGTCTAGTGGCCCACCTCCAAGCCCCAATCACCTGTCATTATTCAAAAAAAATCCCTGGTAGTCTAGGGCAACCCCCCAAACCCTTATCACCCATCAGTATTTTAAAAAAATCCCTCATAGTCTAGTGACCCCCCCAAATGCCCTAATCACCTCTCATTATTTAAAAAAAAAATCACTGGTAATCTAGGGTACCCCCCCAAGACCTGATTGCCCGTCATTATTTTAAAAAAATCACTGGTAGTCTAGGGTACCCCAAGCCCGATACGCCATCAGTATTTAAAAAAAAACTGGTAGCCTAGTAGCACCCCCCAAGCCCTGATTGCCTGTCCTTATTTAAAAAAAATCCCTGTTAGTCTAGGGCACCCCCAAGCCCCAGTCGCCCATCAGTATTTAAAAAAAATTCCTGGTAGTCTAGTGGCCCCCCAAGCCTGGATCACCAGTTATAAATAATTTCCATCCCCGGTCCCCCTTAAGTGACATTCAGAAATACCCAGTGCTCTAGTGGACCCCCTACCCAGCAGTGTCCTACCACCCCACTCCTCCATCCCATAATCGAGCCGGTGACTAGCACAGCCCACCTCTCACCACCACAGCCAGCTGCTGACTCAGCTCTGAATGAGAGCATACTGTATATATTGAGCTGTCTATCACCGGGCGTCTACTATATACAGTACGCACTCATTCAGAGCTCAGTCAGTGGCTGGCCGTGGTGGTGAGAGGTGGGCTGTGCCAGTTGCTGGCTCGGTTATGGGATTTGGGAGGTGGGATGGTAGGGCACTGCCAGGTGGGGGGGGTCCACTATACCACCAGATATTTCCGAATGTCACTTAACATGGGATCGGGGCTGGAAATTATTTATAATGGGTGATTGGGGCTTAGGAGGCCAGTGGACTACCAGGGATTTGTTTATAATAATGATGGGCAATTGGGGCTTGGGGGGGCACTAGACTAAGTGGGATTTATTTATAATGATGATAGGTAATCGGGGCTTGGGGGGGGCACTAGATTACCAGGGATTTATCTATAATAATGTTGGGTGATCAGGGCTTGGGATGGGGCACTAGACTACTAGGGATTTTTAAAAATAATTGATTTATTTTTTTATTTAAAATTTGTTAACCGGGAAAGGCACACTGAGCCGAGGCTCATTTCCAGGTGTGACCTGGGTACAAGGAATTACATAGTAGTAGACACTGGTTACAATACAATTTAAAATATTTAAGATTTACTACAGATAAGTTGGTTCAGGCACAAAATAATGAAGGTAAGACACTAGTGATCACTCCCCAGTCCTCTGTCTCTGGTCATCCTCCACTCTGAAACCAGTGTTCCAGGCCACTCTACGCCGGCGTTTACACCCTGGTGGCTTCAGAAAATTAAAATAATACTGAGCCCAGCTAGACTTGTCCCCTATCCAGTGCACCCCTGACATTGACTCAGCTCTTGACCACTTCACAAATGCCTTCTGTAAGACTTGTGACCTTTTCGCCCCCCTCACCAGGATCTGCTCCAAAAAATGCAATGCCCCATGGATCACCCCACTCCTCCTCCAGAGACTCAAAAACAGAGATAATCTCTGGCACATTGCATAGAATCTGGAAAGGCGTTTGACGGACAGGCCTAAAATGCAGAATGCAATAAGTGCACTTGGGCCATTAGGTGGGCCAAGGCAGAGCACTATCAGACCACCCTCACTTCCACTTGGGGTTCAGCCCGGACCTTCTGGGATAATATGAAAGAGCTAAATGGGAAGTCCCACTCCCCACCACCATCTCAGCTCTTCATCAATGACACCCCCACCACAGATCCACTCCTCATAGCCGATTGCTTTAACACTGCCTTCTCTGACCTATGCTCGGTCCTCCTCAGCAGCTTCTTTGACCCAATCCTCACCTCTCTCCCTCTGGTCCTGCATCACCCACCATTCTACCTGTGCACCCTATCCCCCCAAGAAGGCAGGCTGCACCTGTTAAAAGCCTTAGGCAGCAATAACCCCAGCAGTGACCCCCTTTGACTCCAGGACCCTCCATATGGTCTTGGACGAAGTCCTAGTCCCCCTGACTGACCTTCTAAACCAGTCTCTATGCCTGGGTCAGTTCCCAAGTGCTTGGAAAACTGCTGAAATCACACCCATACATAAGAGTGGGGACCGATGCACCCCCAACAATTATCGGCCCATCTCCATCCTCCCCCCACTCTCTAAAGCCCTTGAAAAAGTGGTATTGATCCAGCTCTCTGAATAACTAAGTATGACATTATGTGCCCAGAGCAGCCTGGTTTCCGACCAGGACACAGTACAACCACGGCTCTTCTGGAATTCTCTCAACACCTGCATGTTGCTCTCGACTCTGGCAGCCTTGCAGGAGCAGTGTTCATTGACCTCTCCAAGGCCTTTGACACTGTCTGTCATCCCCTTCTACTCAACTCTCTCTACCAACTTGGCTTCTTTTGTGGTCCCATTTCCTGGTTCTCTAGCTACCTCTCTGCTAGATCCCAGCGTGCCAGGATCAGCGGTTCCCTCTCCAGCACTCTTTCCGTTCGCTCCGGGGTCCCTCAGGGCTCCATCCTGGGTCCAATACTTTTTAGTCTGTACCTCAACACCCTCCCCAGCTCATGTACTGGTAAAATGCTCCTCTATGCCGACGATGCAGTCCTCATTGCCTCACATCCCAATCCCACCTCCCTCCAATTATCCCTCCAGCAAGCTTACAACCAAGCTGAAAGGTGGCTTGGCGACCACAGACTGGTCATTAACCTAAAGAAAACCAAATCAATGCTCTTCTCCCACCACCAAAATAAAGCTAAAAATACCCCCTTCTTAATTATCCACAGCACTCTGCACCCGCTAGAACAAGTGACCACATACAAGTACCTAGGTATCACGTTCGATACTGCCCTCTCCTTCCACACCCACATTAATGCCCTGTCAGCTGCCATTAACTCTCAGATTGGCCTGCTATACCAGCACAGGGACTGCCTGCCTCAGGTTGCCCTCAGGCTGGCCATCACCTCCTCCTCTGTCTTGTCCCTCATGGACTATGGCTTGCCCATCTACGCTGCAGCTGACAACACTGCCCTCTCCAAAATCCAACTCTCCATCAATAAGGCCTGTAGGCTCCTGACTAGGACCCCCAGCCAAACTCACACCTGCCTTCTCTACACTACCACCAATCTTCTCAACTTTGAGGAGTGACTGCTCTACCAGACCTGCCTTCTCGCTAAGAAATCACTGCTAGGATTCTCCCACCTAGGGGTCTCCACCTCCCTACAGCAGCCATCTTCTTCCGTCACCACCCATAGCTCTGTTAAGGCCTCTTTCAAGGTGCCCAGAACCAAGACCTCTCTTGCCCAGAGATCCTTCCTCTACTGAGCCCCCCCAACGGTTCAACTCCCTCCCTCCCTCCCTAGCTGCATCTCCAACTTGCCAAAAATTGGATCCTTCAAAACAGCCCTTCGGAACCATATCTTTAATACCCACTGTTGTAGATGCAGCTAACCCCCTGTTGTAACCTGTGGTTCCCACCCGCCTTGCCCCCTGGCTTGTCAACGTCCACTGGACAGACCCTCCCTCCCCCAGACCTACTCCTTCCCTACTAGATCCAAACAGGGATGTAACCCACTGTCTTCTCTGAGGACCTACTATATCCATGAGTGTAACTCACAATTTTGTAACATTATGTAATCTAAGTAACATATAAACTACTACATAATGTAACCTAAGTGTATCTATGTTAAATGTTCCTTTTACAGCACCTGTAATGTTATCCTCTGTTTTAATCTGTACTGTAATAACTGTCTTGATGTCTGCCCACCTACGATGAGGTGCCTTTGTAAATGAGTCTCTGACTCAAAGGTTGTAAACCCAATTTGTAATGAATAAATAAATGAATAAATATATCAGGCGAGGATACAAAGCATGGCATGCGGTAATATAATAAAATGCTTTTGGGCCCCTAGAGAGAGGAACTGTGGGCAATTAGGGGCAAAAAATAATGATGAGCAATTTGGGCTGGGGGGGGCCATTAGACTACCAGGGATTTTCTTTAAATACCGAAGGGCGATCTGGGCTTGGGGGGCCCTAGACTACCAAGGATTTTTTTTAAATAATGATGGGTGATCGGGGCCGGGGGGGGCACATTGGCTGACCCTCCCAGAGGATTTCTAAGTACCATTAGACCAGCCCTTGGCTGTTCAAATGGTACGTAGATCTTTGTCCTCTGGGAGGGTTTTGGGAATGGCAGCTTAGGGGGATATGGCAGCCTGCATCTGCCACTAGCCTCCTAGCACCACGCTGCAGCCTATTTTGTGGTGCATGGCTGGTGCATGCCCCCTTTAGTGCAAGCAGCCTGCGTTTGATGCAGGCAGCTTTTGAGAATAGCTTAGGGCATAATTTTTGATGCAAGGTTCCACTTGCATCATTTATGTTTGACGCAGGCACCTTGCGTCATTCTAAGGGCTTTGAGAATTGACCCACCTGGCTTCATTTTCACTCAGCCATTGATTTTCATGTGAAGCAGAGCTTCCTAGATTAGCATACTAGGTGGGGATCTGTTACCACTGCAAAGCAGCAGAAGATGATAGATTTGCATATGGGGTGGGACTCTGAAGCACAAAAACAAGAGAAATATGTTATCATGCTTCGCTAGTCCGCAAAACAAAGAGATCGAGCAACAAAGACTCCAAGAGGCTTACTCATGCAATTGTGTAGCAGAAACGGGAGCGGGCTACCCCACCCAGCCATTTTATATTTAGGGGGATGCTCTATAGAGGCCTAAAAATGGCGTGTGATTGTTTTAGGTAAAGCCTTACCCCGCTCAACTGAGTCCCTTAACCTCTGTAATCCTGGGTCACCTATTTCCCGTGTCGGCCAGCATCCCTTTAGGGCAACCACCCCCTCACCTCCCCCCCTCTCATCAATTAGCTTCACAGGGGGCCTCATTCTACTAGACTGCCCTATTTTACCTCTCTACTATGTGTCTGATACCCTTTCTTCCCACTGCCCTTCTCTATGTCCCTCCTTCCTCTCCTCAGTTCTACTCTATAAGCTACAACCTGTATATAACGCTGCATTTTAAATGCCTATATTTGCACTTGTTTTACATGTCTGATACATCCAAGTACTGATTTTGTATATTGTAACTGCCTGTACTAATGTTTACTTTTGTATGAAGTGTTGTCTAATGTAAGCAAAAGTGTCCTCTGTGTCCAGGACCATCTTGAAAATGAGCTTGCTCAATGATGTAACGGCCTGGTTAAATAAAGTTTGATTGATTGAGTCTGGTGTCTATATGCTGTAGACTAGTGCTGGCTGCCTTTTCAGACTCCTGGTTTCTGGGATTTGTTAGCTTCTCAGCTGTGCACTGACTGCAGCCAGCAAGTAATGGATGGGGGAACAGGTCGGGACTGATCGCATTGCATCACAAAGTCAGGATGATTAATTTAGTGCATACAGCAACGTGGCTGCAGCTGGTGCACACGAAAAAGTGAAATTTAGGAAATCTGTGTTGCTGCTGCAAAACCCCACAAATGACATTGTCTGATGGCTGGATTTACAAATAGGAGCTTTAGCCGGTTAAGTTCCCCCCCATGTCACCCATGGATAATAATCTCATTAAGAACTTGAACTCTATAATTCCTAAAATGCGTCTAAAGGATTATCATGTAACAACTCTAACAACTTATTAAACCTTAACAGCATGGTTTCACCTGGGGGAGATCATGCCAGACCAGCCTCACTGAATCTTTCGACTGGGTGACAAGGGAGGTGGATCAGGGGAGGGCAGTGGACGTGGCCTATATGGACTTCAGCAAGGCCTTTGACACTGTGCCACATAGAAGGCTATTAAACAAACTGGGGAATTAGGGAATGGGCAGGACAGTAGTGCAGCGGGTGGGTAGTTGGCTGGGTGGCAGGACACAGAGGGTGGTGGTAAATGGCTGTCAATCCACAGAGGGAAGAGTGACCAGTGGGGTACCACAGGGATCAGTGCTGGGACCGGTCCTATTCAACGTCTTCATCAGTGACATTGCACAGTACCTAGAGGCAGAATTTCTCTGTTCACTGATGACACGAAGCTCTGTAACAGAGTGGACACACTACAGAGTATAGACAGAATGAGGAGGGACCTGCAGAAGCTTGAAGAATGGTCAAGGGTTTGGCAGTTGAAACTCAACACAAAGAAGTGCTAGATAATGCATATGGGGCACAAAAACCCTGGAACAACATATCAGTTGGGGGGGGAGGATATAGCATGCACCAAGCAGGAAAAGGACCTTGGGATTATCATCTCTGATGACCTCAAGGTAGGGAAACAGTGCGACAAGGCAGCAGGTAAAGCAAATAGGATGCTTGGATGCATAGGCAGGGGCATCACCAGCAGGAAAAGGGAGGTCATAATTCCACTATACAAGACACTAGTAAGGCCCCACCTGGAGTACAGTGTACAGTTCTGGAGACCTTACCTACATAAGGTCATAGGGTAGAGAAGGTTCAGAGGAGGGCAACAAAGGTGGTACAGGGATTGCATCACAAGTCCTATGAGGACAGGCTGAATGACTTGAATATGTACTCCCTGGAGGAAAGGAGGGAGAGAGGGGATATGATCGAGACATACAAGTACCTTACAGGGAGGAACAGGGTGCAGGAATACACTATTTTCCAGTGAAAAAGATGTTCCAGGACTAGAGGGCATGGGATGAAGTTGGAGGGAGGGCGATTCAGAAGGAACATGAGGAAGAATTTCTTCACAGAAAGGGTGGTGGACAAGTGGAACACCCTGCCAGAGGAAGCAGTGGGGGCTGAAACAGTCATGGGATTTAAGAATGCATGGGATAGACATAAGGGAATTCTAGAGGTCAGGGGTAAGGGGCAACAGACATCTAGAAAAACGTAAAGGGAACTCACAAGCTCAAATGGGCAGACTTGGTGGGCTACTGGCCCTTATCTGCCAACAGTGTCTATGTATCTATGTATCATCCAATGGATGTCATGATGTTATGCTTTGGAACTTGCAGCAAGAGGGTTTTGCTGTATTACTGTAGGTTCTACAATGTGGCTTGAGCTGCCTTCATAACAAAACATTTTTGGGGGGATCCCAAGGTTAGATCACTGAGACCATCTCAGCAACTGCTCAGTCATCAGTGGTTCTGCAGGCACAGGATTCCAGGAGATAACAGGGATACTATGGATCCATGGCACCACAGGACAGCCTTCCAGGGTAAAGTCTGGTAATCCTCCTTGAAGCGGCTCTCCTGTCTCGGGTGCTTGGCTCCCTGATTCAATTCCTCGTTCTTCTCTGCGGCTCTGAAAGTACATGGCTTAAGAAAGTTGTGCTGTGCAATTGTTTGAAGTGGGGCAATGGACTCAGTCTAGTTTCAGTAGACAGACACATCTGGATATGGAATGTCAGTGATGATGTACGGGTCTGGATCCCAGTTAGCTTTCAGTTTCTGACAACTGTGAGTGCATATGAGCAATGCTCTTTCCCCAGTCAGTAAAAGTTCTACATTAACTCTTTTATCGTACTGGTTCTGCTATTGCTATCTCGCTTTGGCCATTTGTTTTGATACTGCTTTGCTGGCAATTTGTAGTCAATCATGGTGCTCTTGTACCCATTCTGATTTAGATACGTTTGTAGATTCGGTAGGCAATCCAAGAGCTAAGTCCATCGGTAGTCAGTCATGGTGTCCAAACACCAAGCAGGACGGAGTATGCCCTGTGGATCAGTGGACAGTGTTATACCAGTTTTGGAAGGATAGTAGGCCACTGTAGGTGTTGTGGTTCTGGCAGAGCTCTCAGCATGGTGTCTTCACACAGTCCATTTGATTGTGGATGGTAGGCAGTGGTTTGCATTTTATGGCTTCCATACAGTATGCACAGTTCTTTGAAAAGTTGTAACTCCAAAGCTGCCCCCTGGTCTGTCAGGATTTGAGTTGGGTACCCATATGGCTTCACAAAGTGATCTGAGCTATGGTTTTGGCTGTGAGGTCTCGCACTGGAACTGCCGCTAGGAATTTGCTATAATGATCATTTATTGTGAGTAGGAACATGCATCCATTCTTGCTGATGTCCAATTTGGGATGATCCAATGCTACTAGGTTCAAAGGAGCTTTGCTGATTATGGGTACCAATAGCTCTCGGTTTGTATTGATGGGGTTATGTTTCAAACTGCACACATCACAACTTTTATACAATTGCACGATGTCCTCTCTTGTTCTAATCCAACAGAAATGTTCCCTTATGTTACTTTCAGTCTTTTTGTGGCCAAAGTATCTGGATATTTGTAATCCTAGTAATAGATTGTGGTAGGGCGCAGGTTTATGTGGGCAAATCAAGTAGCTTGACACATGTAGCCTCTTTCCAAAGTTCCACATTTATTCTCAATTCTCCAGAAAAATTATTCAGAGGCAGATCAATACTTAATTTAGTGCATCAGTTCAACATCAGGTTCTCAGTTTTAGTACAGAAATTGTATACCTTCGCTCTTTAGAGCACTTTGTCAAAGCTTTTCTGGAACTCACAGCAGAAATACCACAGCAGACAAATTCATCTGGCATTTATAAATCTTCCTTTCAGAGCAGTAGATAGCACAGAGCATTATGACTCCATAGAGCACTTTGAAAAACAGCTTCCAAAGCATAGCTCCAGACCCACAGCAAGCAGAATGACCTTGCACTCTCCCTTGATCTCAAACAAAAACTTGACTCTAATCCAAAGAGTCTGAATTTATATCCCAAAAGGGGTTAAATCCCACAACTGCAACATTATTCCACCTTTAGCAGGTATGTGGAAGGGTTTTCGTTCATTTTTAAAAGAAAACGCTTTGATTTAGCGTCAGAAAAAGGCTAAATGCCTTCGCGATCGTGCGCACATTCGAGCGGTAATTTTTACTGGCGAAACTTATTCCTGCGGCGTTTTTCATCGCAACAGCCACGTTTACTAATCACATCTTTATAGGTCTGCTAAAATATCAAAAGAAAAAAGGTTTGGGCTAAGAAAATAAACGGAAAGAAATACTTGAAACAAGGGGAGCTTCCTAAATGAATCAGGAGCCCTATTTAAAGGGGCAGAGCCCTGCTATAACTATAAAGGGCAATTTCAGCACAACTGCTGTTCTATTCGTAACCATGCTAGCCAGATTCTACAAATGGTTATCTGGAAGGCATAGTATGGGACCGGAATTTTATAAACATTTTATTCATTTTATGATTATAAATTCAGTTTAATAATGAGAAGGCTGGAATGTATATAACATGTAAACATAATAGACAAACAAGGACAACAAAGAACATAACATAAACGAGAACATGAAATACAAAGTGGGTGGCCAGCCCAACAAACAACACACAAAAAAAAAAAAATGACAAAGACCACAATACATTCAGGGTCTCATTATATCCCTATCTAAATAGATTTTTTTTTTTATATTCTCTCACATAGATAAATTAAAAAAAAGTCATGAAAGGCTTTTAGAGCAATAGGCACTGCTTGACGGGGTAAAACTATTTGCAATACTTCTCTGTGGGTCTTGAGATCTCTAGTCTCCCTGATCAGCTTTCCCTGCTGGATAGTGAATCGCTTTCAGTGCTGAAGTAACGATTAGCTCTTCTGGTGCTTTCTCTTGTTCCTGTGGCATCAGAACTTTGCCAGTGAGCATTACTTCTTGAATTTGCTGAAGGACTGGACTTTGAGTCTAGACTTGTTTCCGGAGGTCTTTTTTTTTTTTTGCTTAAGCCCTGCAGGTTCAGATTCTGGTTCATCCTTCATACTTTGAAGTAGGCATCAGCAACAGGCTGGTATGGCCTCAGTCAGGCTGTATGGGAATGAAAGCATCTCCAGGTTCTGTTGCTGTGTTCTGTCTTCTTGTTCATCCTCAGCAGGTAGATGAGACAGTGTATCAGTACTGGGGTTTGCTCAACCTGAGCGACAACAAATGGTGAAGTCATAATTTGCTAGTTGGGACACCTCAGTTGTTCCAATGCTTCAAATTTTGCTTTGTTCAGATGAACCATTGGGCTGTTGTCAGTGTATACAATAAAAGAATTAGCAGCTAAGTGATATTTGAATTTCTCAGTAATGGCTTGATACCAAGAATTCTAACCTGAAAGAGCTGTACCTTTCATCATTTCATTTTGAACCATGGAGTCCTCTGCTGGCACATGCTGTTATTCACGCTGTTCGATCTTGCTCCTGTGCTAGAACAGCTCCCAATCTGCTGTTACTATCATCAGTATGCACTCAGAATGGGTTACTATAATGTAGGTAGGCGAGACTGGGGGCCTTTTTAAAGATTTGCTCTAGCTGGTCAGAGGCACTCTGCTGTGCTGCAGCCCACTTTACTGGCACTTTATGAGTTACTCTCTGGTTTCTGTTTCCCCTTAAGAGTTTGTGTAATGGAGTGTTGATCTTGGAGAAATCCTTTATAAATCTCCTGTTGTAACCTACGAATCCCAGAAACTTCTTCACATCATGGACAGATGTCAAGACAGGCCATTCTTGTACTGCTCGAGTGTTCTCAGTGTCTGGTGGTACTCCTGCAGAAGTAACAGTATGTCCTAAATAGTTGACTTGTGCCTTCAATAAGTGACACTGGTGATACTCCTACAGAAATAACAATATGTCCTAAACAGTTGGCTCACTCCTTCAGTAAGTGACATTGGTGATACTCCTGCAGAAGTAACAGTATGTCCCAAATAGATGACTCGCTCCTTCAATAAGTGACACTGGTGGTGCTCCTGCAGAAGTAACAATATGTCCTAAATAGTTGACTTGCTCCTTCAATAAGAGACACTGGTGATACTCCTGTAGAAGTAACAGTATGTCCTACATAGTTGACTCACTCCTTCAATAAGTGACACTGGTGATACTCCTGCAGAAGTAACAATATGTCCTAAATAGTTGACTAACTCCTTCAATAGGAGAGGATAGAGGGGGGATGGCTCAGGGGTAATGTGAGGAAGTATTTTTTCACAGAGGGTGGTGGACACATGGAACTGCCTTCTTAAGGAGGTTGTGGGGTCTAAAACTGTGGGAGAATTCAAGAATGCATGGCACAGACATAAGGCAGTTCTTGTGGGGGCTAGGAAGAAATTGGCTGTTGGTTAGCTAGGATCTGCAGCTTATCCAGTAGGTAGGTAGGGAAATGGGCAGACTAGGTGGGCCAAGCAGTCCTTATCTGCCGTCAAAGTCTATGTTTCAATAAGTGACACTGGTGATACTTCTGCAGAAGTAACAATATATCCTAAATAGCTGACCCACTCTTTCAATAAGTGACACTGGTCATACTCCTGCAGAAGTAACAGTATGTCCTAAATAGTTGACTCGCTCCTTTAATAAGTGACACTGGTGATACTCCTGCAGAAGTAACAGCATGTCCTAAATAGCTGACTTGCTCCTTCAATAAGTGACACTGGTGATACTCCTGCAGAAGTAACAGTATGTCCTAAATAGTTGACTCGCTGCTTCAGTAAATGACACTGGTGATACTCCAGCAGAAGTAACAGTATGTCCTAAATAGTTGACTCGCTGCTTCAGTAAATGACACTGGTGATACTCCAGCAGAAGTAACAGTATGTCCTAAATAGTTGACTCGCTGCTTCAGTAAATGACACTGGTGATACTCCAGCAGAAGTAACAGTATGTCCTAAATAGCTGACTCGCTCCTTCAGTAAGTGACGCTTAGGAGGCTTTATCTTCAGGCTGTAAGCTGACAGTTGCTCAAAGATTATTTCCAAGTGGTGTAGGTGCTCCTGGTATGTTTGTGAGGAGGTGATGGTGTCATCCAAATACAACTGTACTATCTCAAAGTTTGGACTTCTGAGACAGTGTTCCACGCGTTTCTGAAAGGCACTGAATGCACTGCGTAGTCCAAACAGCATCCTATTGAATTTGAATAACCCCATGGGTGTCATTAAAGCAGTTTTTTTCTGGTTGGCTGGAGCAATTGGCACTTGCCAGTATCTGCTGGCTAAATCAAGTGTCGAGAATAATGAAGCTGACTTTAAGGCAGTAAGTGAATCGTCAATTCTGGGGAGTACAGCAGATAGGTATCTATGTGGGTCACCTGGTTTAGTGTTCTATAATTTACACAGTATTGTAGCTGTCCACCTTTCTTCTTTACCAAAATAATCTGCACCACCCAGGGGCGGTGGCTTTCCTGAATAACCTTGGTATCCAGCACCTCTTTGTGCATTTTCTTCATTGGCTGATACGAGGGAATTGGCCTGTACCTCTCTCGAACTGATTGGTGGTCAACATTTGGAATATAATCTTGCACAGTCTTGGTACATCCAAAGTTGAGAGGGTGCTGAGAGAAAAGTGCCTTGATGTCTTCGTATCAGATCCAACGCCTCTTGCTTTCAGGCTTCAGTGGTGTTCTCTGTACCTAGATCAGTCTCCTTCATTCACACCTCCATAGTGTTAGTGTTGGAAATATCCATGGCTATGGCAGAACAGTTAGCATCTAGGGTATCTGTAGGGATTCTGTGACTTGCTTCTACTACGTCATCTGGTTCCTCTTGCAGCAAACTGGCCAATGGGCTGGTGTCTGTACAGCCGTATTGCAATTACTCTGTAGTTGAGCGCCCTCACTGATACTTGTCCCTTTTTGACCATCACCAAACTTTGTGCAAGCATCACTGGGCTGTCTTCTGAGCTTAAGCATGGTTTCAACAGTGCCATGTAATCCTGTCCTCAGATTCTTACTTTTGCCATGCACAAGGAGTACTGTCTCTCTTCCTGGGTCCAATCGCATTGCCTGCCTGTCCATGATTTGCACCTTGCCAATCTCTCCTTTCTCATTCACAAACTGCCGATGGCTCTGGGTCAGTTTGATGGTCTGCTACCATGGTCATCTCTCTTTGTCTTGGGTAGTTGAGTCTTTTGCTGCTTCAGGGTGGTTACAAGTTCTTGATAGTGTTGCAGGAAATTCATTCTCACAATGACTGACAGTAAGTTTTTAGTCAAGGATTCGCTGACAAAAAGTCATTGATCCTGGTATGTAGTGTCTCCCAGTTGAATGCTGGCTTCCATGTATCTCACGTAGAGGATTATGAGACTATTACTTGTAATTAAGTTGATCCATTTCTGCAATGACTTCTGGAGTTGAGTACTTGGCCAATGCTAGAAAACATGCTTGCTCTGAATGGTTGTAACTTGTGAGCCAGTGTCCAAGAGCAACTGGGATTCTATTCGACTTATTTTCACAGGGATTATCAGACATCTTTCCATGAACTTGTATCTGTCAGAATGTTATGGACCTAGTTCTGTTCTGCCTGAGGGTCAGTCCTCTGTTTGGGGACTCTCTGTTTAAACTCACTGTGGTCAGCCTCTGGTCACGTCTCTGTTCAACACCACTACTGACTCCATATTGCTTGCATATGGGATTTCCCTGGGCATCAAAACAGTCACTGGGCTTCCTTCCATAGTCCCGCCTCTCCACTGTAGCATGCTGTTGCTTCTCTCTTCACCTGTCAGGTCCAGGATCCAGTTCTCTCCTCCGACCATCCTTCAGAGTTCTCACCTCTCTGCATAAGTCTGTCATATTTTTGGTCAGCTCTGCTAGTTGTGCCTGCACCACTTGAATTCCACTTGGGTAGAGGATTTGTCTCCCCGTATGGATGTCTCTGATATCTGGGCCATATTGTGGATAGCATAGTCATCTCAGGCTTCTTCTCATCCCAAGTTTTGTGTTTGTGTACTTGAAAGCCAATATTAAGTCCAACTCTGAACCCTTCACTATGATTCTGATGGGGGATATCTTTGGATATGGGATTGCCAGGCCACATCAGGGGTAGTGTCACTACATACTGTTGACACACAGCTTCTTCTCCATCTTGTCATTTGGTTCCAAAGACTTCTATTGCCTTCTCTTTAAAATCCAAAAAGGTTGTCATCTGGGGCTTGTGGGCAAAGCATCCTTAGTTCTCTGTTCAGCATATCACTGCAAACTCCTTCAATAAAATGTTTGGACAACATGATGTCAAGATCCCTCCAGGGTCCAGACTTTCAATATTCCTCAAGGCCTCCTGCAGACTCAGAGCATACTCCTGCAAGCTCTGGCTAGGTCATTGGGTCCTGAAAAAGAAATCTATTTTTAATTCTGATAATGTCTGGGTGTCAAAGGTGCATCCTAATCTCATAAGAATTTGCTTAGCCTTGGTCTTCTCTCCTTCAGGCCATGAGACCACTTCTCCATGTGCTGATGTTCCCAGCTGTCTGATAAGAATTTCTACTTTTATGGTGTTCTCTTATTTTGTATAGCTGAACATGGCCTTCATCTTTGCTCTGAACTCTCCCAAGCTGCCGGCAGTGGGATTTTTTGGTTCTCTGGTGTACATAGGTAACCATGGGGCACCAAAATAATAAGACATCATGAGAGGTGACAGCTGAGTACTACGGTCTCTTTTCTCATCCTTCTGGTGGAACCACTTGCACTTTCTAGTTCCAAAAGGCATCATGATGGAAGCGTGTACTGCTTTGGACTCCTTGACCTTTAACAATCCTGCCAACTATGCCAGGTTTTGCCAGATTGTGGTGGGCACACACCTTATGCCAGCATCAAAGGGATTATGGGTTCATTCTCATTCACTCAGACCTGATGTTCATTTGACTTGCAAGGAGAGGCAGGCATGACTTCAGATGCAATTTAAAGGTTTTATTGTAAGGAGGACATGACAAAATACAAACTAAGCCACTGGAAAGACTGTCATTAAGGGACTGTACTTAAAGGCAATTGCAAGGATTCTGAACTTCAGTAAAATTACTATACTTCAAATGATTGCAAGGCTTTCAGACTCAATGGGCCTGATTCTCAAAGCCCTAAGTTTGACGCACGGTGCCTGCATCAAACATAAATAGTGCAAGTGGCACCTTGCATCAAACACTGTCCCCTGAGCTATTCACAAAAGCAGTCTCTGTCAAACACCGGCTACCTATGCCAAAGGGGACTTGTGCCAGCCTTGTGCCACAAAGTGAGCTGCAGCTCACTGTCAATCAATGGGCATGTACTGTATACAGTACAGCACTTACTGAGAGCTCAGTAAGTGGCTGGCCATTGAGGTGAGCAGTGGGCTGTGCCAGTCACCATCTCGGTTTGGGGATGGGGGAGCGGGGTGGTGGGACACTGCCGACCGGGGTGGGGGTCCACTAGACCACTAATGTTTTACTTCATAATGGGTGCTCAAGGTTTGGGGGGATGCTACATCACCAGGAAATTAGAACAGAATAATTTAAATTAGGGACATGGGGGATCGGGGAAGGGGAGTCCACTAGACCACCAGGGGATTTTTTAAGCAAAATATTTTGGGGGACATCAGGGATCACAGAGGGCAGGCTGCCAGATCACCAGGGGAGTTTTGTTAATGACATACTGTATATTCGGGGACATCGGGGAGGGGGTCCAGTAGACCATGAGGGAATTTTTATAATATCTTATTTTTGGGGACATGGGGGGTTGGGGAAGGGGTCCACTAGACCACTGGGGGGGTTCTTAATGCATTATTTTTGGAGACATTGGGGATTGGGAAGTGGGGCCTCTAGTCACCAGAAACTAGCTAGAGCAGGGCACAGCTGCTCCACAGCTTGCAGCACACCCTCAGGATGTGCAACCTGTTTGGTACACTGCCAGGCTTCCCTCAAGCAGTGGGTCTTTGCTGCCTGGAGACTGCCTACTACAGAATTGGGTGCAGGGTCCCTGGCGCACCAGGCTTTGACACAAGCTGTCTTTGGTGGCAGCTTGCATAAATCTAAGGCCTCTTTGAGAATCGAGCCCCATGTTCCTTTAGAAATTCTAAAGCTCTGTGAAAACTGCAAAAATTCTAAAGCTCTGTGAAGATTACAAAGATTCTAAGGCACTGTGACCCTGGCCAGGGGTAACCACAAAATAATAGTCTAGTTAACCTTTGTTGCATCTGTGAATGGTGATCAGCAGGTGAACACTAGACATAATGGGGGTGCAACCAAGAAAGAAATTTCCAAGGGACATATGTACTAGAGTAATTTGAGTAAAGTCATCTCCAGAAGGGACAACAGAACTTTACTTTCAAAAGTGGGGACCCGCAGGGGATGCTCCTTGTTCCTGGACTGAAGAATTTAACTGCATGGGAATGGTCATGTCAGACCACCAGGCCAAAGTTACTTCAAAACGTTTGGGTATCTGGTCACTATCGTGCAGAGATAATAGCGTGGTTAAAATATGCGTGGACAAAATAGTGTGAGTGAAAACAGCTATGGGGGTATATAGTGTGGACATTATAGCACTATATCTATATGTGTGTTCACTTATGCCTACCACTGTAAGTGTGCAAGTATGTCCTGCCAGACTAGCATTTCACCATAGTGTAGCAGTTAGAGTCACAGAGTAAGTTTGGACTTGGTATGTCACTTAGTTTCACTTAGTTGTGGGAGCACAAAAAGGCTGAGGCCCAAAGGTAGCTCCATTATGAGAGAATAAAATACTGCGTATTTCCCCTGCGAATCCGGGTTCGATGCCAACTGGGTATGTTTGTTCCTTTTTTTTTAACCCCTTTGGTTTCCACAGCAGCCCCCCATCTTTCTGCCCCCCCAAATTGCATCCCCTCCTAGAGTATATTTAATGTACCCAACCCCTGATTCCCTGTCCCACAAGTTGTGTCCCCCCTCAGAATTTGTTTATTCAATCTGCCTGCCCCCCAGATTCCCCCTCCCTTCCTCGGGTTGTGTCCCCATGGAGTTTGTTTATTTAATCTGCACTCCCCAATTCCCTCCCTTGAGTTCAGTTTCACCTTCCTGAGTCATGTCCGCACTGTGTGTGGGGCTCGCTGTTTACCTCTCAGCGCGGTTTTGGTTCCTGTTTTGCTTGCGCGGTTTTGGAACACACGATTATTTTGTTGTGATTTTAACCTAAACCCAGATTTTGTTTTGATAGATAGGTTGTGGTAGACTGCTGATCAATGCAGAACACCTGGATTCTTCCACTGGACCTTCTAGGCATCAAAAGGGAGGTCACGGCAGATCACCGAACAGGGTCACAAGGAACACACAAGGATCTGTAGTCTGGGTATCTTAAGCTTTCGTTGCTCCTGGGTCTGGCCAATTTCATCATTCCTGTATCTGGCCACTTTTGTCATTCCTACAACAAGAAAAATCCCACCCCACTATGCCTCAGAGTCCTTAATTGGTGAGCCAGTGCAATTCCTAGTCTTCCCACACTTCCTTAATGGTGGAAGTTTTCAGCAATGTTGAGTAGCTGAAGGAGCCTGTCCTGACTATCCTCTAATTCTAGCTGAGTTGACTGCCCCAAATTGTAGTTGAAAGGGTGTTGGGTGTTGCCAGCTGATGAACAGGATCCGTCTCCACTGGATGTGACACCTGAGCAGTTCGTAGGTCATTATCGAAGGTGCCTGCATGCTGTGCAGCACAAACATAGCTGTCAAGCTGGGAGTGGTACAAGGCTGGGTACTAAAATTTAGGCAGTCATTTGGTGAAGGTACCTCACTGCTAGGTAGTCAGCTAGGGTACTATACACTTTAAACAGTTGCTTTAAATTGAACAGGATGACTCTAAGTTTAAATAGCTAATTTGTAGATAGGGCACAACACAGGACTGGCAGTTTGTTTGCAGATAGGGCACATCACAGTATTCAGCAGTTCACTTTGCAGATGGGACAACACAGTAGCCATTATCTTTATTTATTTATTTTATTTTTAAAAGAGTTTCACCAGGAAAGGCTTACTGAGCTGAAATAGCTTGTTTCCAGATGCGTCCTTGGGAGGGGGAGGAGGGATTACAGTATGATTAAAATACAGAGTACAGTAAATACAGGAAACAAATATACAAGAATATACAGGTAATATACAGATAAATACACAATTGTACACCAAAGGCAAAAGCACACAAGTAGCAATTCAGTTAATACACAGATAATACACAACCATGCCAACCAGGCTGAGACAGTGCATGTAGCCGAATGGGGGTATCAATAGCAGGTACAAGAGGGAGTTGTGAGTTCAGAAAAGAGGGGGTGCAAGAGAAAAGGAGAATGAGGTGAACTGGATTGTACTAGGAGTGAGTTCCATAGTTTCAGGGAAACGGCAGAAGAAAGCAGCTTGGCCAGCCATGGAGGATCTGTTTGAGAGAGCATGGGAGTGAAAGGGCATAGGGAGAGTGTGGGGGCAGGGAGATGATGGTGTAGAAGTAGGAAGGGAGTGAGCCCAACCGCTATTTAGCTATTAAAGTATCGCAATGGGCCAGTCATCTATCTTCAAGTGAAGGGAAGGAGAGGGTAGTATAGACAACAGTGATGAGTTTGAGGTGGAGCGTCCAGTGCAAAGTGGCAGGAGTGGAAAAGTGGGTCCAGTCAGGACAGGGTGGATATTTAGTGGGCTACACTATAGACAATGTCTCCATAGTCAAATAGATCATTATCCTGCCAATATTCCTGCACCTCCTCCTCAACCCATTTTCTAAAATCTGGATCTTTAAGCAGAGGAGGTCCAGCTTCCAGGTGGAGGATTTCTGTGTTGGGGGTTCCAAATAACACCTCGAGTTCCATAGGTGTGTGGTTGGATATAACAATGGGCTATATGAAGGCTTCTGTGACCTGGGGCATAACATGGGTACTGACCAGCCACAAACCAGTTCTGCTGGAGGAGCCATGGGCAGCCGAGGAGTAGGTGTAGTTCCTAACATTCGGGTGCTGAGTGCGCCATGTGTTCACTGGGCCGTGTTCCTCCATCATGACCTTAATTGTCTGGAGAGCCCCTGAATGGGGTTCTGAGGAGCACCCACTTCTCACTACTTGGGCATCCAGTGACATTTGAGTCTCCTCCTAGGATAACCAAAGCCCTATCCTTGTTTAAGTCAGTAAGTGACTGAGTTTATGGAAGAAGGCAGGGTCATCAGTATTAGGCCCATACACATTACCCAAAGCCATGGGACGCACTGGTATGGCCACCTGCATAAGAACCTGCCTCCACTCTTTATCTGATTGGGCAGAGTTCACCTTCCACCATAACAATTTGTGTATTAATATGGATACCCCTCTCTTACAGTAGCTTATAAAACTATGCTGTTCCTCTCCCACCCAGTATTTCTTCAGTCTGCACACTTCTGTAGTTGTCAGTTTAGTTTCCTGAAGGAAGGCTAAGTAGACTTTGAGGCATTTGAGGTGTGACATTGCCTTCATCCTTTTAGCAGGTGAGTTCAGACCCCTAACATTTCAGCTTAGAATATTAAGTTCCATCAGTCGTAGTTCAAAATTTGAAGTGCACTCATGTCCATAAGTACATTGAGATTACCCCCCCACCACCTGCTGTTCACCTCCTGTGTCATTCCCTCCCCCAGGCAGCAGCATACAATCACAAAAAAGCACAGATTGGTAGCAACAAACTAGGAATATCTAAACTGTAACCTTCGTCCCCAGCCTTCCTCCCCCCCCACACCCATCCATTGTTCCACTGAGGCTTCCATGAAGTGGTCACTGGTTGTCCAGAGGCCAAAGTGCCTTTGGGGTACTCAGGGAGAAGTAGAGTCTCCAATGAGCTCAGCAGTCACTCAGCCCTGAGAAGCCTGAGCTGTTCATTTGTATAAAGCAAGAATGGAGTCACTTTGGTATATACAGTGGAAATGGTCCTGTGGTGGATTGTGTTAAGAATCGTCCTAACAGTGTTAGGAGTGGAGGTGACCCACGTACTGATATGCGGGGTATCAACCAGTAGCAGGAATAAAGGGCTGGCCTGGTGTCCATGTGAGAGAGTTCAGTCTGTGCAGTAAGCCTGGCTAGAGAAAGGCTCCTCCTTGAGTATAGCAAGCAGTTGCCAGTCTAAAAGTCAAAAGGGAGCTCTCCCAGGACAGACCATGGTGTTAACCAGACCTCCCTTGAAGTAAGAGGTTGCGCCTCCATTATGAGACAGAGAGGGTTTGGATGGCAGGATTCTGCCCAAGACAGACAAGGGGTGGGAGAGTTCTCCATGATATGCTGGTAATCTGAGTATTGGAACAGAGACATCATGGAGCACCACCACCTGTCATGTCCCATGCATTTTCTTAAAAAGGAAATGGCCAAACTTATGGTAAAGGGGATAGAGATGTGTCAGGGAGCATGCATCCCTGTAAGAGCCTGTGCACCTTAATTGCTAGAGGGTCTTGATAGGGCAGGGGACTCAGTCATTAGGCTATCAAATATGTGGAGCAAAAGGATAATAAAAGTTGCACGTTTTGGCACAGTTCAGTCCTCATGAGAGTTCAGATGGTTGCAACAGTCACTTGAGAGGGTTCAGTGGAGTGCTGCTTTAGCTCCACAGCACTTGTTGAGCGACTGGCAGGAAGCAGGACAAGAGCTGCAGCCTCTGACCAGGTCTTCAGTTTCTTTTTTTTTCCATAAAGGTTTTTTTCTTCCAGAAGCAGACAAGGTGGCTAATCAGCCATGTCCCTGGGCACCTCAGTCTGTTCCTAGCCTCCTTCCACACTTGGGGCTAGTTCCCCCACAGTGGTGCCAGGGAAAGCAGGGCCTACCTCCCCCTCCCAGAGTACACATATCCAGAATTGCCTTACCAGCTTGGAGTGGAAGGGTGGGTCCAGGTATCGGGGCAGGGCTTCACAGAGCCTGGTCTGCTCAGTTTTCTGTTTTGTTTTCTCCCTTTAGTTCCAGAAGCTGTGGCAGCATACACATGGAAACGCACATACATTCCAGAACCATGGCTCCCTCCAGTGCCCAGTTCTCAGCCCTTTACACCACTGGGCCAGCCTTCAGGTTTTCAGTTTCGAACGTGAGTGCACTGTTGCCAGTGTCTTGGAGGGAGTTGGGGGGAAGCAAAGTGGGTCTTGAACCGTGTCCTGTTGCTGCAAGGCTGCATGATGATTGTTTCTTAGGGAAATTGGAGCCAAGACTGAGGAGTGTTTTGAAGCTACACTTCGACTACTGCTTCTAGAATGCCAATGAAGGGATCTGTCCTTTTCCATCTGGCACCTGCCTTTTTTTTTTTTGCTTGTTTTTACATTTCTGTTTGGGGGATATTTGCCACTGCTCTTCGTCACTGGGTGGCAATGGGGGAGGCGGGCCTGATCTCCTGTCTCCTCACTGATCTGGTGACCGTAGCCCGGAGTTGGTCTTCACCTCATTTCAGTGCTGGAGGGGGCTTGTATTTAGAAATGTTAACTTTAGGACAGTGCATTTGCAGGAAATGTTGCATGGCCTCCTGGGTGTTGAAAGATCAGGCAACCCCATTTGAAGTGATCCATGAGGTGGCAGGGTATCAAAGGCAGTATGGCAGTCCTAGGTCCATGCAGGCCCTCCTGGCTGTTGTGTAGGCCCTGCGGTGGTCTGAGAGGTTTGGAGGAAAAGTCAGCAAAAATGTAGACATGGTGGTCTCACCGCTGAAGATTCTGTTTGTCCCTGGCTTGTCGCATGATTAGTTCTTTGTCCTGGAAATGGAGACAGTGAGACAGGTTGAGGTGAGGTGGGCTCCCAGGCTCGCTTGGGAGCAGTGGGAGTGGTCAGTTTCAAGCAGGCCTTGCCAGTTGTGGCCCATTATGTCCTGGAGCACTTGTTGCAATAATTGTATAAATGCTAAGGTTTTCCAATTTTCTGAAAGGTGGAATAAATTATTGCCACATTGAAGTTCAAAGGAGAAGCACACATCACTGTACTCAGAGGTGCACCGGTCAAAGGACATGCACAAAGGTGAAATATAATCACGTTCCTATTTTTGACAGGGCATATCAGTTTCATTCCTTTCCCCTTCACTTATTGTTTCCCAGCCTGTCTAGTTTGCTTCCCCCCTTCCGTTCCTTATGTCTCTCTTTATTCTTGTGAACCTCATTTCATTTACCTTGTAACAGGTTGCTTTGCAAGCTTAATTCACTGGGTCTCCTACTGGTGTGTGATTAGTTTGCTGCATTTTACCTCTTTGTAAATTTAGCAGTAGTTTTATATTTGTTATACACAATTTATATTTATATCTGTGTACTGTTTTCAGTTTTCCCTTTAATAATATTGGGAAAGTACCAAAAAATGTAGTATATAGTATGTTTGGGTTTCACCTTTTTCACACTTTATATATATTTTATATTTACTTCATGGAGTTTTACTAATAGTTACATTATTAGCTTTAACTTTATGTGACTCTGCACAACACTTATAACAGCAAGTTTTGTACTGTTCACTACTCGTTTTACAATTAGCACCATGTTCAACCTTTTCAGGGGTGTGCTATTATGTATGCAGATATGTTGGGGTCTTCAATGGTGGTATTTTGCAAGCTGACCCCACCCCCATGAAAGACTCATTGCCTGAGCTGATACATAGGAGTATTATTCTGGTTTTGTGTCATATCAAATTTTTTCCCTATATTAAACACAATTTTGTTTCACTTCAAGCCTGGTGTGTTCACAATTCCTTTTCACCTATATGAATTATTGCCCCATGTTGAGCCCTGGCAATTAATCTTGTTTCAAGTTTGAATCACTAGGAGAGTCACAATAAAATGTAAATGTCATTATGGATTTAATGATGAGTGCATTTGCACTCTGTTCCATGTTTTCCCCCAAAAAGTGAACTCCAAATGTCGCTGGGGAATGACCCCAGCTGCTTCTGACAGTGATTGTTTTATTTATGTATTTTCTATCTGACACCTTATAAAACCTTATCGGACATTATTTCAGATGTATGCCCATGGCTACCATGCTTAACTGCCTTTCTGGAACTCACCTTGCATATACTGTATTAAATTGTAAGTGGTACCCCTACATGCAGTAATGCAGTCAGTAGAGTGTTGTATCATGCTGTAACCATTTTGGTACAACTCTTTCTCTAGACTCTGTAGCCAGAATTGACTAAGATGATATTTGTTATATTTGCAAAATTAATAAATATAATTACAAAAATAAGATACCCAGTTTATCTAATTTTGAAGATTTTCTCAGAATCCTCATAGCTAACTCTGGATCCCTAAGAGTTTTTCTATATCATAGGGCCTCTAGGCCCAACAGTTTCCAAGCTTTTTTAATCTGATATTTAAAATATTAGAAAATAAGATACAGATCACTTTCATTAATGAGTATCTGTTCACGCCCCTCTTCTTTGGAATCCCCAAAATAGCTAGGATAATTTATGTGTATCAAAACAGGTCAAACAATGAATGGTTTCAAAATGACCAAGAAATAATTTGAACAATTTGGTCTACAGTGACATTATGTTGTCTGTTGCCTTAAAGCTCTTTATTATCACGTATGTACTCCAAAAGACTTCTAGGGAACTCCAAGTAGATATCCAAGTTATCTAATGTTTTTTTTTTTCCATATACTGTTGCAATTCCCAATGAATGAAAGACTACAGTTATCTGTCCTAAGTTATCATAACCAGTTTGTCTTTGTACCAGCTTAATGGAGCCCTGCCGCAGAGGTAAGGGGTGCTTGCTGCTGTACCTCTGACCACAGTTATTACAGTGTGCCAGTACCAGCTAGTCATCACAACCACAGGGCTGGTGTCTGACCTCCCTGGACTAAGGCCTTCCTGAAGGGGGCCCATGGCCTCCGAAGTGTAGCTGTATCCTCCCTGGAGGGGAGACTAAAGTGATGAAAGGCCAGAGAGGTGAAGTGACCACAGATCAGTGAGAAGGAGCTCAACAGAGAGGTCCAGCTGAACCAGACCCACTGATCCCTGAGCCAGCTAGGAATGGGAGGTAAGCCTGATCGGTAGGGTTACCACCTGTCCCGATAGTTGCAGGACAGTCCAGATTTGGGCAGCTGTATCCTGCAGAATAGCATTAACATTTATTTTTTTAACCAGGAGAGACACGCTAAGCTGAAGCTTGTTTATAGGTGCGACCTGGGAGCACAAGGAAGTTAAGTGACTTGCTTAGGGTCACACAGTATGCAAGGGGGCTGTAGGATTCAAACCCAGGTCTCCAGGTTTGCAGCTCAGAGCCTTAAACCACTGTGCTATACTACATGTCCTGACATTACAGTAGAAAAAAATATTTTCCGACTTTCCTCTAAATGTTGCAAAAAACTATACCTTAGCTAAAATACATTAAATGATAAGAAACACTAGAGACAACTAAAAAACCACAACACTTAGTCATAATTCTGATTATTTAGAGAAAACAAGTCTGTTGCATTGCTTGAGGTTACATATTGTCCTGCGAAAAATCATGTTTCAGTAAGAAATTTCCCACTTTGGGCTTCCTGAAAGGTGGTAACCCTACTGATCGGTGAAAGAGACTATGATGCCGCCAAGCCATGAGGTGCCACATTTTCTCACCACCATTGCAGCGGTGGTGTTTAGAGGGAGACTGTTTCTCAGAGGTCTCCAGAAATGTGAGTAACCTCATGGTCCAAGCCCTCCAACACCACAGATAGTTAAGATCGCTCAGGACGTACGTGAAAGTCTTGGGTAGGACTGCGCCAGATGTTTGATAGGCTGTGACTGAAGACCTGCAGGGGCAATCGGGTTCATTCGAGCAGGATTACAAATAGGGACCCCTTTCTTTGTTTAAAAGTGTTTAACTTTTGGTTGTGCAATGATTAGTTTTTAAACACCTCAACCAGCCATAACTCCATACTAGCCACTACTTTCACAGTGAGGTATCCTCTGCAACCAGTTAAGAGCTCTCCCACAAGGCCATCAGATGGGAAAGGTCAGGTGCACATGCTTGTGGGGATGTTACAGGACAAACGAGGCAGGGCCTGTGAGTTTATTACATTAATATCACTATAATACCTGCACAGAATATAATTCCCTCTGATTTCATTCTTGCTACCCCTTGTTATTTCCCTCTTCTCCCCTCTAAATAAATTTCTGGTTTATTATATCTTAATTGGGCATATCAGCGTAATTTCTCTTCTGAATCACAGCTACTGTTTGGGGATTGTATTATTGTGTGGGAGGCTGAAATGTATTACTTCCTGAGGGTAATCAGTACAGCGTCACGGTACCCCTATTTTCTAGACATTTTGAGTTTTCATTGTTATTTCTTCACTGAGACATGCCATGGGATGGAGCCCCTAGGCACACCTACCTGCTGGAACTGCTTCACCAGAGCCATCCTTTTCAGACCCCAGTCCTCTGAACAGCCATTTATAATTGCTGTAAGGGGTAGGGAATTTTGAAGAGACAGAGCAAAGGTCAGGTGCATGACCCAAAGGTAGGTGTCGGGGCTAGTCAAACTGGGAAAGTCAGGTCAAGTAGACATCTGGGTTTAGGATGGCTATAGAGCAGGGTCCTCACTGCCATGTTCTGGTCCCCAGAGAGACCATAGGAATAGGAGGTGAGTAGCTAATGGCCCAGCTACTCCCCTTCATGGCAAACTGTGGAATAATAGATCCCTGAGGAACAAAACAGCAGTGATCTCAGATTGGATTGTGTTGTCCTCAAGGGATCTGGTATGCCTCACTGAGACTGGTTTGAAGATGACTCTGGGCCAGTCCTGTAGGCAGCCAGATGATGGGTTCTTGGTGATACACTGCCTGAGGCAGGGGCATATGGGTGGTGGTGTGGCCATCTGCTTTAGATCTTGCTTGGGGCTGGCAGCATTGCCAGTGAAAGAAACAAGGTTGTTTGACTATGTGGCCAAGAAGGGTGATGCAGGTGTGAGGTGTAGACTTCTTCTAGTTCACTGACCCCTGGGGTAGGGGATCAGGCTTTCTGTGAGAATTTGTGGACTTCATCATCAACATTACATTGAGTATCCCTAATTTAATTGTGTTGGGGTTGACGATGAATCCTCACAATTTGCTCAGCAGTTCTTCCAGTTGATGGAATCACTGGGCCTCACACAGGTTGTTTCTATTACTAGTCATGAGCACAGCCACACCATGGACCTTGTTTCCTCTTTGGGACTTGCCATTTTTGATGTCAGGGTGGACCCAGTGGGGTGGTTTGATCACCACACTATTCAGTTCCTTGCAGGGGCCCCCAAAACAGTTAGCCACCCAACGGAGATACTGTGGTATCACATGTTGCACAATTTATAGTCTGAGATGGTCCTGAGCAAACTGGAGATCTCTGGTACAGCATTAGTATGCAGTGGAGGTATAGTGGCAGCCATCTAGAGCCAAAATTTAGGCATATCAGTGGTGCTAAGTACCATAACACCAATTTGTGTCCACCTGCTGACCTCCCACCATGGTATAACAATGAGTATAGGTGGTTGAAGGTAACAAGGTGGAGGTTGCAGCATTCCTGGAAGAGGTCCGGCTCAATGGAAGACAAGATGACTCTGAAATCTCATTATGGAGACTAGCAAATGGACAATAACACTGAAAAATGCAGCATTTCTGTCAAAGGTAATTGCTTCAGGTAAGAACAGGCAAACCAAACTCTTCTGCACTGTAGACATAATCATCATCTGGCCTGTCTTTTGATGGAGTTTTTTTAAGAGAACTGTAACAAGTTAGGACGGTTCTTCCCAGATAGTGTCCACAGTTAGGGTTGGTATCGCTTCAGGTAGCCCATTAGGGGCCAGCAGTAGTCATGAGGAGAGGCATGGGACAATCCCATGGTCTGGAGTGAGTTTCAGCCAGATTCTGTAAGCAATGTGCACAGGGTGGTCTTAACTCTGCGTCCCACGTGCTGTGAGTTGGATCTGGAGCCTATGTGGCTGTTGGTGGACTTCCGCTAGACCCTGGAAACAGTGTTCATGCATATTCTCTGATTTTTCTCTTTTGGAGGGATGTTTTCTGGAGGATCTTAAAAAAAAAACAAAAAAAAACTCAGTGGAACCCCTCCTGAAGAAGATATCCCTGTACTTAGAGGTTCTAGCACACTACCAACCTGTTTCATATCTTCACTTTTTAGTAAAGGTTATCAAGAAGGTTGTGGCAACAACTTGAGGCACACCTTGAGAAATTCAACATCTGCAAGACATTATAGTCAGGTTTCCAGCCTATACACAGTACGGAGACTGCACTTGTAAAGGTGTTTAATGACCTGCTCCTGGTGAGAGATGGGGCGAACACTTGATTGTCATTCTCCTCAATCTCCCATCGGTATCAAACACCATGGATTATAAGGTGTTGATGGAGTGCCTTGTAGGATATGGGGGAGTCACTGGGACAGCATGGAAATGGTTTGATTCATATCTGTCCAGTAGATCACAGATGATTGTGATGTGGACTTCCTTATCGCAGCCATCTGTAAGTAATACATTTATTGATCAATGACCTTTACAATACAGAATAAAAGTGGCACACATATTGATAACTTGATATAGCACATGTGACAGTTAAAAGTTAAGCCAAGATATTACATGCACATCATGTTATATAAAACTTACAGGACAGAGTACTAAGACATATTCAGATAGAAATCTTCAGCAAACAATATTTGTCATTATACATTATTAATTCAGCCATATTTATGAGAGATTTCATTGTGTTTTGTATTAATTTATCAAAAATTGTAAGTTCTGAAAGCTGTTCATTTCCTAATGGCTTGTATGACATAGTGTCAGTTGTCTAACCACAATAGCCATAGAATTTTACTATTTCATTCAATGTGCAATCAGGTAAGAGGCAACATGTTGTTCACATTCCTTTAGTAACATTAATGTATATCAGATATAAGCTTATAAATGAGATAATTTGTATTTTGCTTTAAGTTTTGTTATTGCAGTAAGATACCTGCAGTTTTTTTTTCTATTAATAATTTGTCACTGGTAGTGAAAACAATATTTAATAATAATACTTTGTCTGTAGATACAATTTTGTCCCACATCAGAACTAGCCAGTATTTCTTGACATTTCATACCAGGGACAAATCATTGTCACATGAAACAGATCTTCCAAGTACTTATTTGTACAAGAGCAATAAGAAGATAAAATGTTCAGTGCTTTCTTGTATCTAACTAAAAGCACATTGCTAGGAAATATTTCCAGTCTAAATCTTGTATATAATTGTCTTAGTTTTAAGTCTGTTAATACATCTAAATAGTCTCTATATCGAAATGTAATATCATTAATGCGCAACCAAGGAGATATTCTGAGATTTGAAATAGTTGTTAAATCCTTGGATTTATAGTAATTTGTGATTTTTCTTGTGATGTAAGTTTTAAATTTAAGACTAATAGTTATGTTCGTTGAAATATTTTCTCAAAAAGTTTAAGCCTGTGTCTTCTAGAAAACAATAAATCCTAAGCAGCCATTTAGATCTCTTACAACCCAGATTCTCCCACACATATATTTTTTTTAGGGCAAGAGCAGTCTATTATAATCCAAAGACGGTAGCTTTATCCAATAGTTTACTTTTCTAGATTGTGCATAAGCTAAAGGCTTGACTATACCAAGTTCAGCACATACAAGTGCAGCAGGTGTAGAGTTGTTCAGGTCAAGACTAGCATTATACAGCTTATTCAAATGGATTTCTAACACCTGAAAGTTGTCATAGTACAATATTTCTGTGTGATATAGTATTTGAGCATGATCTTTTGCATTGACTGCTTCCATAAGAGGTTTTACATAGTTCCCCCATATTTATGCTTGAATATTTTTAATGAGTTAGCAGTTTGCTTCAGTTTAGGTAGTAAGGTACTAATATGCTTACATCAGTTTCCATCATTGGACAAACGTAATCCAAGGTATATATAAGATTTGACTGTTTTAAGTTTTTTATCACCCACTTTTCAAGATATGTTTGTTTTACCTGAGCCAAAAATCATAATCTGACTTTTGCTTTCATTAATGACAAGTTTATGTTTACTAGCATATTCATTTATGATGACTAGTTTTCCTTGAAGACCTCTCTGTGTTAATGAGAACAGAACAAGGTCATCTGCATAAGCTAGCACAGCACAAACCTTGTTATGGTTTTAGGTGAGTCTGTTAAAGAATATTCAAGGGAAAGAAGCAAATTAGGAGGCAGTATAGCACAGTGGTTTAAGGTTCTGAGCTCCAAACCTGGAGACCTGGGTTTAAATCCCACAGCCTCTACTTGTATACTGTGTCACCCTGAGCAAATCACTTAACTTCCTTGTGCTCCAAGGTTGCACCTGTAAACAAGTTTCAGCGTAGTGTGTCTCTCCTGGTTAAAAAAAAATATATTAATATAGATACAGAACAATAAGGGGACCAAAACACAGCCCTGCCTAACACAGCGATTTGTTTTAAAAGTTGCTGAGAGTTGCCCAGAGGTGCCCAGTCTGATCTGAGCCCAGGTATCAGAATATAATTCTTTTGACGATAGCAATAATATCCAAGCCTATACCCTAGTCCCTCATCATTATCCAGAGTGTATTACGTGAAACAGTATCGAAAGCTGAACTGAAATCTATAAACACAGCATATCATTTTTGTTTGTGAAGTTTGACATACTTTTCAAAAATATGAGTTAATATAAAATAATTGTCTGTAGTACAATAGCCTGAGCGAAGGCCAGCTTGATATGCCGATAAATTTCCTATTGTTTTTATTTGTTTCAGTAATTTGTTTAGCACTATTCTCGAGAATATTTTACCACAGTTATCCAAGAGAGAAATAAGCCTAAACATATGGGGGTCTGCCTTGTCACCCTTTTTATGAATCAATATTATTGTAGTTCTCTTCCAAGACTTAGGAAAATCCAATTTACTAACATAAAAATAAAAAATTGGTGTGAGAATTGATGCCCAGAGTGAAGGAGAGGCCAGAAAAACTTCCACAGGAATGAGAGCAGGGACCTGGGGCTTTGTTCTTTTTCATGGATACTACTGCAATATAGACTTCTGAATATGTACAGAATATAAAATTTTACTTACAGTATCAACCGCTATTGTGGGGGGATCATTTTGGTAGTTAGAGTCAAAAAAGATTTCAGTATAATACCGTATCCAAATATCTATAGGGATAAAGGAGTCTATGCTATTTTTTTGATTGTTAGTACCTTTAGCTACCATCTTCCAATAAGCTTGATGGTCATTATTCTTTATAACTGTTAGCATTTTTTCCCCGCTGTGTATGATGGAATTCTATTTGTTTTTTATTAAGTAATTTTTGTATAAGTCTCCCTAGCTTGATTCAATATTTTGTATTGCCCTATTTGTTTGTTACTTTAGGTATACCTAGTATAACAAAAACTAAATAAATAAAATAAATAAATAAATTGATTTAATTATTTTTGGCCTGACAACATTCTTTGTCAAACCAAGAACTAAAAAGATTCCTGGGAGGCCTAGAATTTACCAGAAGAAGTTCTCTAATGTCAAAACAAACATCTAATTGTTTTGTTAACATAGGTCCATTCTGTATGATACACTCAGAGTTAGGAAACATCCTTCTAACAATAAGGATAACATCGTTGGTGAGTATGTGTTTCCATTTGATCTTTGCATTATTTCTTATCTCTAGATCATACTTTTGATGAACAATCTGTTTACTATCTAAATATTTATAACCCAAGACCAAAGGGAAGTGGTCACTATCATTCCTAGGTATTACAGTAGCTCACATGTATCCCATATATCCATACTGTCATTCCAGAATACATAATCTGTGACTGAGGGACCTGAAAAATTATAGTGAGCATAGTTGCCTTCGGTATCACCTTTTATTCTGGCATAAAGTGGAACTAGATTATAAACTACTAGAATATCTATTAGCCTATATCCCCTTTTATTAATTTTTGAGTCCTGAGAAACTCTGGCAAACTTGTAAGCATTATCAAACCTCTAGTTTTGTACATCATTATCCGAGAAACCATTGTAATTACCTAATCTAGCATTGAAATCTCTGCACATCAATATATTTTCACACGTAATTGTGGCCTATGTTTTGTGTATAACTTCCTCTAAATCATCCCATATGTCAGAATAAAAGTATTTTGAGTTACTGGGCAGTATGTAAATGTTAATAAGACACAATTTTAGGGATCTTAATTTTATGTAGAAAGTTTGTGAAAAGGAGTTAGAAAATAGTAATTCAGCCGTGATATCTTTCGTGATCTTAACCCATGTTACTAAGCCGCCTGAAGGTCTACCAATCTTAAGCTGTTTATTACCCAGGGTCTGAAAAATAGAACCATTAAGTGTAACATCATTCTCTGCTAAATGTCATGTCTCTTGTAGGCATATAATTAAAGTTTGATTGATAAATGTCATGCAATCTTTATCAGCAAATTTTGCCATTAACCCAGCTATATTCCAGGAAACAATTAACATGTTGGTTTTTGACATTGTAACATTTTCTCTTTCAGAGACACTTGGATCTAAGAGACAGTTTCCTTGTGAATTTAATAGATTAAAATGGTTTGTTACAGGAACATTGTACTTAATATAAATTCTTTCTGTGTCTTTCACTCCATTATTCTGTGTATTAGAGCCAGCGTTGTTGTCATTCTTATTTCTGGATGTATTATAATCTGTATTGAAATCCATACTGGAAGCAGGGGGAACCATATAGAGCCCCATCAAATCCACTATAGACAGAGTGTCCAAAATTTTATTATACAAACTATCATATTTTAAAGTAAATTGTATTTGTTCAGTTTCCAAATCATTACCCATCCTGTGAACTGTTAATACACCAGAATCTTCAATCGAGATGTTTAAGAACTGTTCAAGCAAATCCATTATCAATTTGAGTTTATCATTTTCATTTGTGGTGCTAGACAAACCATAAAGAAACATATTGCTAGACACTTGTGTCTCTTCAGTTGCTCTAGTAGTACCATTCTTTTTGATAATAGGAGAGCTGAGTATATTGCTGTTCACAATACGGACTCCAACAGGATCCAATAGTGGAGTTCTCTATAGTATTTTGTCCATAACATCATCACCACGGAGTGCAACATCAACCTGCCCTGTATTATTAGGCATTTTTCAACTGTAGATTTTAATTATTTTATTTCTGAGGGTGTAATCTTTAGGGCATGCGTGAGCAGGTTGAGAAGAACAGGTTACTCACCTGTAACAGTAGTTCTAGGAGTGGTATATGTTGTTCACCCACACTCTTTGGCATGTCCCCTTTCACTTTAAATCTTGCCGGAAGTCTTCAAGCTGGCCCTCCCACCCACCCAGGTGGTATATACCTCGACTTCACCCCGTAACACCAGATCTTAGCCCACTGGAAGCCAGGTTGTGTGTGTCCGCAGCTGGGGAGGTCGGGTGGGTCCATGTGGATGAACAACATATACCACTCCTAGAAAGTACAGTTATGTAAGAACTTACCGTAACAGTAGATCTTCAAGAGAGGCTTTTGCAGTAGATAATTACATATAGGACTGATGCCGGCAGGCATCAGGACCCCACGAAAAAATTTCTAGCCAGCAGTCTCTGGCGGGGGGCCAACCCCATGTCAGGTGACCGACGTCATGCGATGTTAGTATAAAGGGGTGGTCCCCCACGCCAGCCTTCCAGTTCTTTCCCACCAAAGGCCCAAAGGTGAGATGAGAGAGAAGTGGATATTTCCCAGCCTGGAAAAGGAGCTAAAAAAGCTTAGGGGGATGGAGGGCGGGAAGGTATTACCTACTGCAAGAGCCTCTCTCGAAGATCTACTGTTACGGTAAGCTCTTACATAACTGTACTTTCTCATTTTGAGAGGGCTCTTGCAGTAGGTAATTACATATAGGACTGAGTCCCAAGCCATCTGGAACAAGGAAAAGCAAACGGGAGGAGGAAAGCTACTCAGAAGTAGATCCTCTAGCTGTGAAGGCCTTAGGAAAGGAGGCCTTGCAGAACAACAAGCCCGAAGCCTGCTCTACGGCAAGAGGCAATGTCCAAATTGTGGTGTTTCGTAAGGTATGGATGGAAGTCAAAGTGGCGGCAGAGCAGATGTCTGCTGCTGACACATTCTTGAAACAAGCCGCAGAGGCAGCAACTCCTCTAGTGGAATGGCCTCTGACTTGACTCGGCAGGGTCTTGTTGTATTTGTGATAACAGAAGGTGATACAATGAGCCAACTATTTAGACAGGCATTGCTTAGAAACAGCATTACCTTCTCTTTTGTGAGCAAAAGAGACAAACAGTTGATCAGTCTTTCTGAGATCTTTCGTCCTGCTGGTGTAGTATCTCAGAATCCAATGAACATCCAGAGTATGCAGGAGATACTGCCCTTGATTGGAGTGCTGCGTAAAGAAGGCAGGTAACTCTATGGACTGAATCAGTGTAGATTCCGATACCACCTTGGGGAGAAACTTAGGGTTGATATGTAGATCCACACGTTCCTTGTGAAAAATCAAGTATGGGATTTTACACATCAGGGCCTGGACCTCGGAAATCCTCTGAGCAGAAGTAATGGCCACAAGGAAGAGAGTCTTCCATGAGAGGAACTTCAGGTCTGCTGAGGCTGCCGGTTCGAAAGGACGCAGAGTAAGCTTCTCGAGGATAAAATTCAAAACCCAAGGAGGAGCAGGAACCTGGATGGGGGTCTCAAATGGAGCACCCCTCTAAGGAAGGTCTTAGAGACCTCCAGCTGAGCAAAAGATCTGTTTACAAAAGGGACATGGTAGGTCGAGATGGCTGCCATGTGTACCTTCAAGGACGAATGATTGAGACCCCGATCAAAGAGGTGTCATAGGTAATCCAGAAGCCATCCAACAGAGCACAAGAAAGGCTCAAAATCTTTTCAAGCGGTCCAGATAGTGAACCATTTCCATTTCATGGCATAGGTAGATCTAGTGGAGGGTTTTCTAGCCTCCACCAAAATCTCAGCCACTCGGGGCGAAACCCCAAATCGGGCTTGAGCTACGTCTGCAGGAGCCATGCGTGCAGCTGATGGGACTTGAGACCTGGATGGACCAGGGTCCCCTGACCCTGGGTCAGAAAAAGTTGTGACAGAGGAAAAGGAAGAGGAGGTTCCTCTGAGTACTGCTGCTCAAGAGAGAACCAAACTTGCCTGGGCCAGAAAGGAGCGATCAGTATAATTTGAGCTCCTTCTGAACTGAGTTTCTGTAAGACCCTCGGAATCAAAGGGATCAGGGGAAAGCATAGACAAATCTGCCCTTCCAATCTAGAGACAGAGCGTCTCTCCAAAAAAGTGCCGCGCCCTGGAGCGAGCGAGCAGAAGTCGGAAAGTTTTGCGTTTAGAGGGGATGCGAACAGGTCCACCTGTGGTATTCCCCAATGTAGGAAGATATCATCTAAGACCCCCTCATCCAGTTCCCACTCGTGAGCTTGAGCAGATGACCGACTGAGTTCGTCTGCCAAGGTGTTCTCGACCCCTGGGACCTGAATTGCTGTGAGGTGAAGGTTGTGCTGCACTGCCCAATCCAAAACTCACATCACTTCCCTGCAAAGAGGGTAGGAATGAGTCTCTCACTGTTTGTTGATGTACCAGACCACACACATATTGTCTGTCTGTACGGCCAAGTGACCGGGAAGTAGATGTAGATGCAGAGCTTGAAGAGCATACAGCACTGCCCGAAGCTCGAGCACATTGATGTGAAGAGTTTTCTCGAGCTTGGACCAGGAGCCCTGGGTCCTGTGAGGCCCGAGATGGGCTCCCCAACCCTCTCCCGAGGCGTCTGTGGTCAGAGTCTGGGAGGGGGGAGGAAGACAGAAGGGAACTCCTCGGCAAAGGTGCTTCGGAATGATCCACCACTGCAAGTCCCGAACCATGGGAGTGGAGACTAGAACAAGCTGGTCTAGTTCATCCCCCAACTGATCCCATGATCCTCATGTGGAGCCGAGCATGAGGGACTGTCAGGATCACAGCCGTCATGAGCCTGAGGAGGCGAAGGACTGACCTGGCACTGACCCACCTGCAGTCAGACAACAGGCTGACCTGAGCCTGAAGTGTGGCCGCCCTGTCCGGTGGCAGGAAGGCCCTGCCAGAGGTCATGTCCAGGATTGCCCCGATGAACTGAAGCCTCTGGGATGGGATCAAGTGGGACTTAGAGAGGTCGATCGTAATGTCCAGGGAGGAAAACACCCCCTGGGTAAGGGAAAGGAAGCGCAGTAGATCCTCCCTAGATGGGGCCACCAGGAGCCAATCGTCCAGGTACAGGAAAACCTGCACCCTCTGGGTATGTAGGTAGGCTGCTACCACAGAAAAGCATTTGGTGAACACTCGGGGCACAGAGGAAAGACCAAATGGGAGGGCCTTGAACTTGTAGCGGTCCCCCTGGAAAGCAAAATGTAGGTATTTGTGGTAAGAAGGGCGGATAGGAATGTGCAGGTAAGCGTCCTGCATAACCAGAGTGCACAGTCACTGTCCTGGCCAAAGAAGAGGCAGGAGGCCCTGCAGGGAGAGCATCCTGAACCTCTTGTACTCCACGAACAAGTTCAGGGAACTGAGGTCGAGAATCAGCCTTACGTCTCCTGTCTTCTTTGGGACCAGGAAGAAGTGGGAATAGTAACCCGTTCCCTGAAAAGGAAGAGGAACAGGCTCTATCGCCTCCTTCAGCAAAAGTGCTGAAATCTCTTCCTGGACCAGAAGATGATGTTCCCGAGAGTACGACGGCCTCTATTTAGTGTCCTTCTGCGATTAGCTGGAGCACCTAGGAATCTGAAGTTATCCTCTCCCAACCCGGGAGGTGGACAGAAAATCTCCCTCCTACTGGTTCCTGTGGAAGGCCCAGAGGCTATAGGAGAGGAAAGGAGTCAGGTGGTGTGGGGCAGCATCGCAGCTGAAGCACCCACTGCTTTTTTTGGCAGAGGGGGCTTGGCAGCCGGAGGGGCCCGGCGTTTATTGGCCCACTTTCCCTGGGGTTTCGCTTTCTTGCTGATTCCGCCGGTAAAAGGGACGGCGCTGCATTTGATGGGGGTGATACATGGAGTCCACAGACTTAAGTGCAGCCCTTCTCTGTAATCCGTGATGATGTCCTGACATCACCACCGAACAGCACCGAGCGCCCCGGAAGGGCGTGGTCCTGATAGCGGATGCACTTCCGGGACCAATCCTGACACTCGGAGCCAGGCATGATGCCGTAAGCCTATGGCAAAAGCGGAGCTCCTACCAGCAGTGTCCACTGCATCGTATGTGGCACAAAGCATGTGCTGACTGGCCGAACGTGCAGAGCGGACGAGGTCAGCCACTTACTGTTTGACTTGAGAGTCAGGAAGGGAGTCCAATTTGGATTCCACCTCACTAAGAATCGCCTTCTGGTAATCCCCCATGTGACCGACATAATTTAGGGCCCTAATTCCCACAGTGGAAGAAGCAAAGATCTTCTTCCCATACTGGTTCAGAAGACGGGATTCTTTGTCAGGCGGAGACGAGCACAGATGTTTCAGGTTAGCTGTCTGGCCATGAGTGGCACTAATCATGACTGAATCAGCTCGAGGGTGAGAATCTAGAAATTCAACACCCTAGGGAGCCTGATATAGCCTGTTCGACTTCTGAGGAAGTGGGGCTAAAGCTGATGGTTGCTTCCAAATAGTGAAAACAAGATCGGCGTGAGGCTCAGTCCAGGATGGCACCAAGGTAGGGGATGTCTTGGGCAGATCCAGGTGCTCAGTGAGTTTCTTACGCTGTGGATCCTACTTTAAGGAATGCCACTTGTGAACCTCCTGGATTTTGTGGAGCAACTCCGGAAAGGAAGGGTCCTCCAGTTGAGACTTCAGAGGAGTCCTAGGTCTGGGCTTAGACGGAGAGTGTGGCTTGTCATCTGGCTCGGAGCAACCGTCGGAGTTGTCCAAGGTGTCTGAGGAGGAAGAAGATGAAGAGGAAGACTCCCTCTCCTGGCGTGGGGGAGGAACGGACCCCTTGGAAGGTCCTCGGGGAAGCATATCCTGCCTCGCCCTGGAACCAGAGGGCTCACCCCTAGTGTCCGGAGGTGGGGAGGGAGTCTGTCATCATGGACATATGGGAGCCGGAATCGGTACCGTCGTCGTGAGATGACTCTCCACCTCTCTGGTGAGCTGAGCCCTGACCTCAGCCCACCAGGAGGCCAGAGTCTCCTTCAAGTCCACCGGCCGCTGAGGGGGTGGTGGAGGAGGAGGAGGAGGGGGATACTGGTATAGATTGTACCCATAAGGTGCGTATCCATAACCCGACAGTGGGAAACCTGGCATCGGGTATTGAGGCACTGGGTACTATGGCGTCGGATAGGCTGGCATCCAGTACTGGGGCATCAGATACTGCGGAGCTGGGTAAGATGGCATCAGATATGACGGGGTTGGATACCTGGGAACTGGGGGGGGGTCTGCTGGAGACGGCCAGGCTGGAGGGCCCACTGGTGGGCTTGGAGCGGAAGGCCTGGTGGGCAGAAGGACCGGTGTTGGAGCGGCATCTGGGAGCAGGATGTCACCCGGCGTTGGCAAGACCGGCGTCGGATCCGGTGTCCAGGGAATCGACGTCAGGTCAGTCGGCCCAGCGGACGGACGGTCTGATGGGGGTGCAGCAGGAACCTCAGCATCACCCAGGGATGGAGGGGAAAAATCCCTGGGGTCAGGCTGAGGAGACCCAGGGTACCCAGAGGGCAGTGAAGGCTGTGGGGAGCCAGGAACGGTGGACGTGAGAGGGTCCGGCGTCAGCTCAGCTGCTGTGCAGGCATCGGGCAGGCCGATGTCCGACTTATCAGCGGAGTCTGGGCGGACGCTGGAGGAGCCGACGTCTGACTTATTGGACCCATCGCCTGAGGCAGGTCGTGAAGGAGAAGCAGCCTGGTCAGGCAGAAGAGGGGATGTGCACCGCCCCGGAGGATCGGGTGACTTATTGACCGTCTCCGTGCAGGCATCAGAGGAGCTGACAAGGGCATGGGCTCAGCTGGGAGGGTACTGCTTGAATTCTAGAGGCAGCCCCCAACTGACCACTTTGAGAACTCACCTGTTCATGGTAATAGCAGACCAGGTGGAAAGAAAGTGGCAGAGCCATGGGAAGACCCAGAGCTGGTGTGATGGGGATAGGAGTGGCAACCCCCACCCCATCACTGAGCAGGCTTGGAGGAGGAGGGAGCTCCAGGACCTGAGCCTCATCCTCCTCTACCGGCCTGTTGGGGTCCAGGCTTGGGCCGAGGGCACCAAGCTTGAGCATGCTGCTGCTGCTGCTGTCCCCCTTGAAAGGAGGACTGCTGAATCACAGGGGAAGAGTGCCGGAAAGGCTTCTTCTTTTTCTTCTGCTGGTTCTTGCCTGAAGAACTCTTAGCAGAAGTGAAGTCCAAGGTGGCGTTGGACTGCTCTATGCACTGGAGGTGACTGGCCACTCCTGGGCCGAACAAGTCGGTCCAGAGGAAGGACACATCAGCTAGCTTGTGCTGAGTATACGCCAGAAAGGAGGAGAGCCTCAGCCAAGCCCTGCAATGAGAGGCAACTGCGGTGGCCATCGAGTGGGCACAAGTGTCCCCAATATCCAGGGCCATCTGGAGCTGCTGTTTTGCAACAGCTCAGCCCTGGTCTCAGACCTATTAACCGTGGTCTGCATATCCACGGGGAGATGTGGGAGGACTTCATCTAATGACCCGAGGAGGGCATGAGAGAAGTGTGCCATGATGACGGCCTAACTTGCCTGATGAAGGCCCAAGGAGGAAGCCGCATAGACCTTCCACGCCGAATGGTCCAAGTGCTTGTACTTTTTGTTGGGAGGTCAGTCAGTGTCGGCAGAATTGCCAGTATGCCTGAACACAGAGGTGGTCACCAGGCTCTCGGCCGAAGGGTACTCTGTGAACCCTGCAAGAGACCCCATGGGAACTGTGTACTTGCGGGCCATGTGGGCAGACGGTGCTGGACAGGAGGCAGGACGATGCCACAGTTCGAGTGCCAGACCAACAATGGCCTCAGCCACAGGAAAGGCCTCCATCAGGGTATCTCCTCTCTTGAGGATGTCCGTGAGTGGGTACTCTGCCTTTTTCTGGATGGGTTCCAGGGGCATCCTTGTGGACTCAGAGATGAGGTGAAGAATCCTTTGGAAAGAGGAAGGACCTTCCCTCCATCTCTAGGCCAATGGATGAATCATCATCCCCAGGATGAGAGTGAAGCCCAGTGACGTCTGAGTCTGAAGAGTTGGGGTACAGTGGCCTGCCACCCAAATCACTCTTGACCCGCCGAGGGCAGTCAGGGGTGACCGTAACCAACAGACGTCAGGGAAGCCCAGTGTCTGGTCAGTCCTCTTTGGAAGGAACCCCTCCCACAGGCTGCTTAGGTGGCAGTTTCACCACTATCGGTAGAGAGACCGGCTTAGGCTGAACAGGCAGTGGCGCCAGCCTCACGGGCAGGGGAACCAAAGGTTTGGCTCTAGCCTAGGAGGCAAAAGCCAAGTTATGGACGGGGTAGAAGTCGAAGTTGGCTTGTGCCCGGAGAATATCAGCTGTTGCCACATGAGGTCCTCATAGCACCAAAGGAGTTTCCGTTGGAGCCTCTCCTCATCCTAAGAGGACGAGGACGACCGATGGCGTCACCTCTTTTTAGAGCACTTATGGCTCTTCCTCGGCTGTCCGGATGAGGGGGTTCTAGACCTCGACCGAGATCGGGCAGGCCAACTTGGTGGCTTGGGAGACACCAACATGACCGGTGATATCCGGGGGTCCTCGATGGGGACACCAGTGAGCTTGGTCTCCTCATCGGGGAAGACAAGGACCGGAGTCCTTTCCAAGGAGTTGTTGACCAGGGCCGGCGACAGCGAGTCGATTGGATCTTGAACAATCTCGACCTCATCGGCCATATCCTCAGTCGGCTGGCCTGATGGAAGATCCGTGAAGCCTGCGGCCAAGGAAGCGATCTCGACCGAGGTTGAGACTGCATGCTCCTGGGACTGACACCTCTCTTGGTCCCAAGAGCACCTTCGCTGAGACTAAGGCTTGCTCAGTTCCTTCTTCCGCTAGCTGGATCGGAAGGAGTGTGAGCCCGAGGGCACCTCTCCCCGGGTGGGGAGAGACTGGCACAACTCCCTGAAGGAGCCCGAGAATATGGAGCCCAGCTTAAGTGGAACGAAGAAGCTTCGAGAGTCCGAAGTGCGAGAGGCTTCTTCCTTGAATGCTTGCATGCATTCCAACTGCTCGGCAGAACCCGCAGCCATGGAAACCGCCCACCTAGCCTCCTTGGACTTTACCGGAGGGTTCCTCTTCTCTGGTCTCCCCAGTTTGAGACATGCAAGGTGGTCGTCCAGGACATTGGGATGGAAGGCCAAACAGAAGCTGCAGGATGAGGTGTAATGGCCGACACTGAGGCAGTAGACGCACGTGAGGAGGGGATTGGTGCGTAACTTTTTTTGGCTGCAATGACACCAGCGAAATCCAGGGGAAGATTTCTCCTCCATGATCGATGAAGCAAAAAGGCGATCCCTAACTCGAACAATTTTGTATTTTGGTAAAACCGAAGTTTTGAAAGCTAGGGTCTATGAAATATATGAGCACAAGGGAGGAAGCCTGTATCTTCCAGCAGAAAGGAAGCTCTGGCATTACGGGCAGAGCTGAGGTATATACCACCTGGGTGGGAGCGAGGAGGCAGCTTGAAGACTTCCGGCAAAGATTTAAAGTGGAAGGGGACATGCCAGAGAGTGTGGATGAACAACATATCCATGCTCCTAGAACAGCATTTCTCAGTTTACCCGAATTTTCATTTGGAATGGCTCTTAGATCAAATATACCGATAGATCTCTTTTTTCTTTCATACTGTGTCTGATTCAGTTGATTCCTATTTATGAAGTCAACTGAATATTCAAGTGTCTTTAGTGATCTGTTGTTCGACCAAATTTGGTTCGCTATTCTGGCATTAGAACAGAACAGAACATATAGACACACTTGTGAGCATCAAAATCTTTGCCATCCCAGATTTGGACAATGTCATTCTCTACAACGTCAGCAGCAGTAGCTGCCCTTAAGAGGTGCACAATCTTGCTTTTGTTTTGACATAAAGGGATTGCTTGATTCCAGTTATAGCCATATTAGCACAAGATGGCACAGTCCAACATATCAACCATATTCCTTTCAGTTTTTAGTGTCTGGGATGTCTTAGTAGCTTTGTTAATATTTGAAATGTTTATTGAGGAAGTCATGGTATTCTGGGTCTTACTACACCAATTCTGCCAATCTTCTCTAAAAGCCCTGTGATCATCCTTAAATAGATTCAATTGTTGGTTAATAAGTTCCATGGGGCCAGCAAACTCCTTGTTACTAACCTCATCAGGTGAACGCTGACCATTATAATCATTCTGTATGTCATTATTTTGCTGAATATTTGCTGAAGAAATGCCGGTAAGCTGCTTAATGGCATAAATAGGGGGGTTTCAACTTTGGTGCATATCTCAGGCCCGTTATAGGCCCATTATGATCTTGTGTAGCATCTACTGAATCTTTTTTCCCAGTACTTTTTATGCTTGCTTGCGTGCATGCACAAGAAACGTGTTGTGGCAGCTTGCTGCAGAAGCAGGTTGTAGAGGTGTGGCACTGTGGTGGCCAATGCTGCCACTGCATTTGCGGGCTTCGCCCTCTTTATCCAATCGGGTAGCACGCTGCTGCTGACACTAGTTCAGCAAGTGTGCCACCAACTTGAAAGAAATTGGCCACTGCAATGAGGGAGTGCCCCATCATTGTAGGGCGTGCCTACCCTGCCGAGACATTTCTGTGTTAACCCCACTCCCTTCATTGTCCATTGCAGGAGCAGGAGAGCAAGTAACCCCCCCCCGTGTGCTGTCCACCCCGCTCCCTCCGTTCCCCATCCAGGCACCCGCACTGTAAGTAAACCCTCCCGCTCCATCCCACTGCGTGCTGTCTGCCCCGCTCCCTCTGTTCCCCATCCCGGAACCGCATGCAAGTAAACCCTCCTGTTGCCTCCCACTGTGTGCTGTCCGCCCGCTCCCTCCATTCCCCATCCCGGCAACTGCATCCAAGTAAATCCTCCCGCTTCCTCCCACTGCATGCTGTCTGCCCCACTCCCTCCATTCCCCATCCCGGCAACCATGTCCAAGTAAACCCTCCCGCTCCCTCCCACTGCGTGCTGTCCGCCCCACTCCCTCCGTTCCCCATACTGGCAACCACATCCAAGTAAACCCTCCCACTCCCTCCCACTGTGTGCTGTCCACTCCACTCCCTCCATTCCCCATCCCAGAACTGCATCCAAGTAAACCCTTCCGCTACCACCCACTGCATGGTGTCCGCCCTGCTCCCTCCATTCCCCATACCGGCAACCACATCCAAGTAAACCCACCTGCTCCCTCCCACTGTGTGCTGTCTGCCCCGCTCCCTCCGTTCCCCATCCCAGAACTGCATCCAAGTAAACCCTCCCGCTCCCTCCCACTGCATGCTGTCCGCCCTGCTCCCTCCATTCCCCATCCCGGAACCGCGTCCAAGTAAACCCTCTCGCTCCCTCCCACTGTGTGCTGTTCGCCTCGCTGCCTCCATCCCCGGCACATAATTAGACCCTCCCGGTCCTTCCCTTTTTTTTTTTTTCATTCTGTTCCATCTCTGCAAGACATCTGAGCAACTCTTCTATATTAGAGGTGAAGGGACCTGTCTGAGTTATTTAACGCTTGACGTAAAACTCCTTTAAATTACTGTAGTTCAACAGAGGAGCTCTGCATTATGCACATTTCCAAGTGAAACAAGATTATGTAACTGTGGATGCCCTCATAAACAAACAATTCAAATGCTTGGTAGAAGGTGAACTTTTCTGTTGGGATGTAAGCTCTGCTGCCTGTCCAGTCTTCCTGAAACAGATTTTTATGGCTTTGCAACCCCCTGTTCCCTCCAGGATGTTGTGTCCCCTATGGTTTTAATTCCACATCTTGCTAACACATAACTAGAATGTGAAAATAACTCTCTATTTTCCTAAGGTAAAAGTTATGCGGCATTCCAGTGAAGTTAATCGAGTGAAAATAGTCACAATGTTACTTTCACTAGACTGACAAAGTAGAGTCTGCTGATGGCTTTTTATGTTAGCTTGCACGCATGTGCAAGAAACATAGTGCCATCATCCGAGTTTTCCAGAGGTGTGTCAGCCTCTTCCAATTCAGTCAGTGTGTTTGCAGGCGCGATCGCAGTGCGCCAATCACTGCTCCAGCTATCTATGACAGTGGCATACAGTTGAAAGGGAGAGCTCCGCTTCAGTGAGCAGAGCTCCCCCAACACACACGCACGCATATTGCGTGCTGGCGCTACCCATTACATACTGTATAGCCGGAGGTGCCAATGCCCGTTGGCTCCATGCCCTCAAAAAGCCACACGTCCCTATGGCCGCGGGGGTGAACAATCCCAGTCGACTCCAACCCCCAAACAGCCTTACAGCTGCCACGCCAGAGCTCACCCACAGCGTGGCAAATGTCCCACGTTGTCTTAGTAATAAAAAAACCTGTAAAATTAAAAACGGTCCCTTGCAGTCTCCCTGCCCTCATCCGCACCCACCCACTGCTCACCCTGCCTCCCCACACCCTCCCTCATCCCATACTTACCTCCGGAGTCTAGCGCGACGATCTTCGGTGGACCGGGAACACGTCTGCACTCTTCAAAGCTGATCGCGAACTGAGGAAATGCCGGTAAGCTGTGTAACGTAATAGATAGGTTTTTTTTCAACTTTGCTGCATATCTCAGGCATTTTTGATTTTTGCACCAAATTTTCAACATGGGGTTTTTGGGACCCCTTCTCATGAATGCTGTCACTGTCATGGTGTTATTCGGACCCGAAGGGTGATTTTGCAGCCACTGCACAAAATCACCTTTCCGGAATGATTAACGAAACAACACTGCCAATGTTCATAAGGTGGGCTCTCAAAAAGCCTATTTTGAAAATTTGGTGGAAAAATTCCTATAAATGACTGTTTTACGAGTGTGCGTTGCACAGTTCCTATGCACGCTCGTAAGTTCACGAATTTTCAATATTTTCACTCCAGATTTTCAACACTGCCATTTTACCACACCTTCTTATGAGCAGTACAGCTGTCATTTTTCACATCTCACCCAAAATGTGTTTCCGCCCATGTAGCGCACAATGGCGCAGTCGGTGTGTGAAATCAATGTACGGGACACATTAAGAAAATCACAGTGACACTGTTCATGAGCAGAGGTCTTAAAATAGCTATGTTGAAAATTTGGTGAAAAAATTCCTAAAAATGACTGTTTCACGAGCATGCGTTGCAGAGTTCCTACGTACGCTCGTAAGTTCCAGATTTTCAACATTGCCATTTTACCACACCTTCTTATGAGCAGTACAGCTGTCATTTTTCACATCTCACCCAAAATGTGTTTCCTCCCATGTAGTGCACAATGGCGCAGTCGGTGTGTGAAATCAATGTACGGGAGACATTAAGAAAATCACAGTGACACTGTTCATGAGCAGAGGTCTTAAAATGGCTATGTTGAAAATTTGGTGAAAAAATTCCTAAAAATGACTGTTTTACGAGCATGCGTTGCAGAGTTCCTACGTACGCTCGTAAGTTCGCAAATTTTCAATATTTTCACTCCAGATTTTCTACATTGCCATTTTACCACACCTCCGTATGAGCAGTACAGTTGTCATTTATCACATCTCGCCCACAATGTGTTTCTGCCCATGTAGCGCACAATGGCGCAGTCGGTGTGCAAAATCAATGTATGGGACATGTTAAGAAAATCACAGTGACACTGGTCATGAGCAGGGGTGTTAAAATGGCTATGTTGAAAATTTGGTGAAAAAATTCCCAAAAATGACTGTTTTCGGGCGCTACGTTCACCGAGTTCCTACTTGGCTAAGATTTTAGATTTGTAATATTTGCACACGAGATTTTCAACAGTGCCATTTTACCGCACTTCCTTATGAGCAGTACAGCTACCATTTTCACATCTTGCCCAAAATGTGTTTCCACATGTAGCGACAATGGTACAGTCGGTAAGCGAAACAATGTTTAGGACAGATTAAGAAAATCACAGTGACACTGGTCATGAGCAGAGGTCTTAAAATGGCTATGTTGAAAATTTGGTGACAAAACTCCATAAAATGACTGTGTTACGAGTGAGCATTGCGAGTTTCCACCCACCCGTAAGTTCATGAATTTGTAATATTTTCAGTCCAGATTTTTCACCACTGGCATTTTCCACACCTCCTTATGAACAGTACAGCTGTCATTTTCCACAACATGGCCAAAATGTGTTTTCACACTTTCAGCACAGAAATGCGTGGTCACTGTGGGAAATCATTGTTCGGGACAGATGAAGAAAATCACACTGACACTGTTCATGATCAGAGGTCCCAAAATGCCTGTGTTAACAATCTGCTGTAAAAAAATCCCCAAACTAGTTACATTACGGGTGTGCGTTGCACAGTTTCTACGCACGCTCATGACTACATCATTTTTTTTAAGATTTTCTCAGCAGATTTTCAACATTGCCATGTTTTACACCTCTCCATGAACAGTACTGCTGTCATTTTTCACATCCTGTTCGGAATGTGTTTTTGCATCTGTGGTGCCAAATGCCATAGTCGCTGTGCAAAAAGCAGTTTTCGGCTAACAAACTGATACTGCCACTGTTCATGAGGTGGGGGTCACACAAAAAACATGTTGAAAATTTGGAGTGAAAATACCAACGAATGCCTGAGGCGTTAGGGTTTCCGACCATAAAGCCCCACCCTGTAGAGAATGACAGGCATCAGAGGTGTGACCTGGGATTCTTGCCTGTCATGCTGATACCATTCCACCCCACCCACACCCTGCAGCCAGTGAGAGGCATCAAGGTGTGCCTCGGACTCTTCGGGCCCAAACTTCACCCCATTCTCCTATACTGCACCCATCTCACCATATTCCTGATAGAATGGGGTGCGCATAAGGGCCAAAGACCCCAAGGCACACTGTGACACTTGTCAGTGTCTGCTGGGTAGGGTGTGGTGAAATGGCGTGGTCGTTATGCCTGACGACCCAAAGGCACACCCCAATGCCTGTCACTCTCTGCAGGGTGGTGATGGGGTTGACTTCACTGCCATTCCTATTATGCAGCTCTGTAACTTCTACACTACCACTGCCAATGCCAGCAAGCAAACATTCGGCACTGACAAATGCTTGTTTCTGAAGGATATTGTGGTGACAGGGTGCTACTGAGTGCATTCAAACTGATTAAAGGCATGGAGGTCATTAGTTGTGAAGAAAGGGTATGGCTGGCATGTTTGCCATAGAGAAGAGAAAGTTAGAAAGAGATATGGGTAGATATTCAGCCATCCTACTGTGGGCACAAGTCTCAAGTGTGGTGTGCACCTGTGGCAGGGTAAATGCTGTATAACATTTGGTTGTCATTAAATGTTATCCTGCGTTGACAGTGGATGCTGCCACTTTACGGCAGGATAATGGCGCATGTGTCAAAGATTGATGCATACATCATTATAGGGCTGCTCTGTGTGATCTAACTGATCAGTGCAAATGTTGGGGATGCCGCTGGTCCCCAGCTCATGGCAGAAATTCCAGCCATTGATTTCTAAAATACTTAAGGGACTTGATAATGTCATATAGGGTAGGGTATTTCAGTTGGCTAAGGGTAGTAAAGGAAAAAGGGTATTGGGGAAGAATTATGGAAGGGAGAACAAAAAAGAATGTGAGAAATCACTTCTCACACAGAATTCCAGAAGTTTGCAACAGATCCCTGAGGAGCACTGGGATGCAAGCAGCTCTCTGTGTTTTAAAGAAAAACTGGATAAGTATGAAATAGAAAATATTATTACAGGTTACATGGTAATACTGAAGAGTAGCAGAGATACCTATGGGGCAGCAATGCAGTACTGTTAAAGCAGCAGTATTTGTAACATGGTAAAGATTTTTCATCATGTGGTTTTGTGGCAAAATGTATTTCTGACATCCATAGATTTATCAACTGAGTTGTGCCAGCAAATCCCCAGAAATGCCCCCCTGGGCCATATTCTAAAGGCAGGGATGCGCCGTGCAATTCTGGATGTGCTGCAGTGCAAAGATGATGTATGCAGTGCATCTGGAGAGGGCGTTCCTATGCATATGTGGCACATCTCAATATTCAGCCAAGATGTGTGGCGCAGCTGTCCACACATCTTAGAGATGTGCTGCACAAAGTTAGGCATGGAAGAAATATGCTTAAGTCATAGCCACCCACAGGCAGGCTGCTGTACTGCACAGTGTAACACAGCAGCCACCAGCTCCTGGGTGGCTATTCCCCCATCCCTGAGCGTGAAGTAAAATAGAACAATCCCATTATCCCTGGTAGTCTAGTGGTACCCCCCTCCCATCCCCAAACTTCATCCGTATGATAAATTTATTTTGAACATCCCTGGTAGTCCAGTGGTACCACCCTCCCATCCCCAAACCCCATCTGTATGATACATATATTTTCAACATCCCTGTAGTCCAGTGGTACCCCCATCCTAGCCCCAAACCCCGTCCGTATGATAAATTTATTTTGAACTTCCCTGGTGGTCTAGTGGCCCCCCTCCCAGCCCTGATTGCAAAGTAAATACCCACCCCCAGACTTCCCTTGTAGTCTAGTGGCCCCCCAACCCGTCATCCACAGAGGAACCCACACCCAAGCCCGCTCCCACGTCCTAGTATGGCCATGCAGCCGGCGGGCAGCACAACCCAACCGCATACCTCCATGGCTGCCCGCCGACTGAGCTGTCACACACTGACAGCTTACAGTACACACTACAATACCATTGGTCAACACTGTCGACAAATGGGCTTGCAGTGTGTACTGTAAGCTTTCATTCACAAAGTTGTCTTTGTGAATGAAAGCTTAGACATTACTCTAGAAGCCCATTGGTCGATAGTGTCGACCAATGGTATTGTAGTGCATAATGTAAGCTGTCATTCTGTGACAGCTCAGTCGGTGGGCAGCCATGGAGGTATGCAGGTGGGTTGTGCTGTCCGCTGGCTGCAAGCCCATACTGGGAGGGGGAGTAGGGTGGGATGTGGGATCCTCAGTAGGTGGGGGCCACTAGACTACCAGGGAAGTTTGAATTATATTTATCACATGGACAGGGTTCAGGGATGGGAGGGGGGTACCACTGGACCACCAGGGATGTTTGGAATATATTTATCATATAGATGGGTTTCGAGGATGGGAGGGGGGCCACTGGACAGCCAGGGAGTTTACATAGATATTACTGAGCATTAAAAGACATTAGTCCATAAGCTCGCCAATCATAGGTTATGAATACCCTTCAATGTCCCTAATTTATCTAGCTTTGTTTTAAAGTACCATTCTCCACAGAAAGCGGCTGTTCTCACTCTATATGTTTTGGATTTGGACTACTATTTTGTACCCCCAGGGACTGTGAGCGCTGCCACTGCGGCCAAGTAATACAGCTCCCTGAAGCTAAATTTTGCTGCCTAGACAAACTATCTCCTGTAATCCTAGCTTATTAATTCTGTAGTGCTGTAGCTAAGTTTTCTGCTTCTCTGCCTATAGTGCTGTAGCTAATTTTTTCTGTTTCTCTGCTGCCTTGTACTGCCTTTCCGCCTTTTTGTTTGAATCTCCTAAACTCCTTTGTTCTAGTAAAAGTATTTCAAGTGCTGTCCTACTCACCTGCCTTAACTGAAGCCTGTAACCCTACTCCTCTACCTGCTAATCTCCTCCTTTCTATCACCTACCGCCCCTACCATTGTTTCTGCTGCCTTCTTAATCTGCTTCTCCTTGCTACCTCTCAGGATCCCTCCAAGCCCACTGGGGCTCTGGACACCGTCCTCCAGGATCTAGGAACCAGCCTTGGACCGAAAAGATGCCTCTGGGGTCCCCGCTTAACAAGCGGCCCCTACTGAAGACAAAAGCGCCCCTCCAGAAAGTCTGTTGCCAGGGGCCGCACCGACCGCAAGCCACCCGGGGAAGGGAACCAGGAGCTCGGCCGCACCCTGGTACCTTGTGCTGCTAAAGGCGCAAAAGCCCGCAAGGTACGTTTCACTCGACCTCCATCCTGCTGTCCCTCTCCTGCTGGGTTTGGGACTTTACCAAGTACCATTCTTCACAGAAAGCGGCTGTTCTCACTCTATATTTTTTGGATTTGGACTACTATTTTGTACCCCCAGGGACTGTGAGCGCTGCCACTGCGGCCAAGTAATACAGCTCCCTGAAGCTAAATTTTGCTGCCTAGACAAACTATCTCCTGTAATCCTAGCTTATTAATTCTGTAATGCTGTAGCTAAGTTTTCTGCTTCTCTGCTGCCTATAGTGCTGTAGCTAATTTTTTCTGTTTCTCTGCTGCCTTGTACTGCCTTCCCGCCTTTTTTTGTTTGAATCTCCTAAACTCCCTTTGTTCTAGTAAAAGCTATTTCAAGTGCTGTCCTCACCTGCCTTAACTGAAGCCTGTAACCCTACTTCTCTACCTGCTAATCTCCTCCTTTCTATCACCTACGCCCCCTACCATTGTTTCTGCTGCCTTCTTAATCTGCTTCTCCTTGCTACCCCTCAGGATCCCAACAAGCCCACCGGGGCTCTGGACACCCTCCTCCAGGATCTAGGAACCAGCCTTGGACCGAAAAGACGCCTCTGGGGTCCCCGCTTAACAAGCGGCCCCCACCGAAGACAAAAGCGCCCCTCCAGAAAGTCTGTTGCCAGGGGCCGCACCGACTGCAAGCCACCCGGGGAAGGGAACCAGGAGCTCGGCCGCACCCTGGTACCTTGTGCCGCTGAAGGCGCAAAAGCCCGCAAGGTACATTTCACTCGACCTCCATCCTGCTGGCCCTCTCCTGCTGGGTTTGGGACTTTACCAAGTACCATTCTTCACAGAAAGCGGCTGTTCTCACTCTATATTTTTTGGATTTGGACTACTATTTTGTACCCCCAAGGACTGTGAGCGCTGCCACTGCGCCAAGAATACAGCTCCTGAAGCTAAATTTTGCTGCCTAGACAAACTATCTCCTGTAATCCTAGCTTATTAATTCTGTAGTGCCGTAGCTAAGTTTTCTGCTTCTCTGCTGCCTATAGTGCTGTAGCTAATTTTTTCTGTTTCTCTGCTGCCTTGTACTGCCTTCCCGCCTTTTTTTGTTTGAATCTCCTAAACTCCCTTTGTTCTTGTAAAAGCTATTTCAAGTGCTGTCCTACTCACCTGCCTTAACTGAAGCCTGTAACCCTACTCCTCTACCTGCTAATCTCCTCCTTTCTATCACCTACGCGCCCTACCATTGTTTCTGCTGCCTTCTTAATCTGCTTCTCCTTGCTACCCCTCAGGATCCCTCCAAGCCCACCGGGGCTCTGGACACCCTCCTCCAGGATCTAGGAACCAGCCTTGGACCGAAAAGATGCCTCTGGGGTCCCCGCTTAACAAGCGGCCCCCACTGAAGACAAAGCGCCTCAGAAAGTCTGTTGCCAGGGGCCACCGACCGCAAGCCACCCGGGAAGGGAACCAGGAGCTCGGCAGCACCCTGGTACCTTGTGCTGCTAAGGCAAAAGCCCGCAGAATGCTTCACTCGACCTCCATCCTGCTAGCCCTCTCCTGCTGGGTTTGGGACTTTACCAAGTACCATTGTCCACAGAAAGCGGCTGTTCTCACTCTATATTTTTTGGATTTGGACTACTATTTTGTACCCCCAGGGACTGTGAGCGCTGCCACTGCGGCCAAGTATACAGCTCCCTTAAGCTCTCTTCCCGCCGGTGCTTTGCGCCGACCCCCCACCTCACCCACCCTGGTCGACCCTTTAGCTTTATAGACACCAGGGGGTCATATGACTAAGTGTCTACCTTTCCATTGGCTCCTTATACTCTGCCTCCACTAGGGGCAGCTCACTATTCTTTCAAACTAACGGCTCTGTTATTTCTTTTACCAAGCCCGCCTTCTGGCCTGCATCACAGCATCCTATTTTCTTTTCCTTCCAAAGTATTTGCCCAGGCCTACCAGTATTTTCTCTTTATATCGCATTGCCGCACTTGGCACTGCTCTATCCGATACTCCTCCTTTCCTGTGCCCCTGCTACCTTCTCTTCCCATACTAAAATGACTCCTTATGTAACTATCTATCGCTCCGGCTTGGCTTCTTTCTTCTGTCTGTGTCTCCTGTATGGTCTAAGTAGTGTCTCCCTATCTGTGCCGCTTGTCACTAATCACAAGGCGGAATCTATAAAGGACTTTTTCTTCTATAATCTTCTCCTTTCCTACCGTCACCCCCTTCCCGCTCTACATCATGCACTCCTGAAGAAAGGCTGTAGCTACCTGTCACTCCTGTACTACCTACAGTATAGGGCTAGACATAAAAAACGTGACACTCTCACAAGAAACCTACTCAAGTTCCTAGCCCAAAGGCTGCTCCTGATAGCTGGTGACATCGAGTTGAATCCAGGTCCGCCACATAATATCCCTATACCAACCTCAGCCAAAGCTAATAAAGACCTATTACTAGCCCATATGAATATAAGGAGTCTTGTGGGGCACCTGGCTGAGCTTGAAGCCTGGGCAAAACTGATTAACCCTGACATCCTGTGCCTTACTGAAACATGGCTCAAACCCAATATCCTAGATGCCCACTGCGCCCTGCCTGGGTATGCCATCATTCGGCAGGATCGAAGTGGCTCAAAAAGGGGTGGGGGCGTTGCCATTTATTACAAATATCACCTCTCATTAAAAGCGGTTCCAAATCCTGGCCCCCACATGCGCTGTGAATCGCTACATGCTACACTGTCCCTAGGAGCCAAACACTTGCACATCCTGTGTTTGTACAACCCACCCACTGGAGGTTTGGAAAGTCTCCAGATCTTACTACAACATGTGTCTCAATCCGTGAAACTGAATGAGTGTATCCTGTTGGGGGACGTCAACTTAAACTGGCTAGGCCCGAATCAAGGTAACCTTGCATCTATGGTCCAAAAATATAACTTTCACCAACTTGTAACAGAATGCACGAGAATGACTAACACGCAGACAGGAACGCTATTAGACTGGGTTTTTACCAACAGGCCTGCCCATGTATACAAAACCACTGTACTTGCGGACTCTCTGACAGACCACTCTCCCATGGTCTGTCACTGGCGTTCCTGTCAGCCGCCTGCTCCTCGATCCCGCCTCATCACCCTTACCAACTTTGCAGCGCTTAATGTACAAGCATTTCTCAATGACATATCTATTATGGACTGGTCTGACATCTCAGTGCAACAAGTGCTGAGGCTGCCCTGGATGTGTTCCTCAGCAGGTTTGGGGGGTACAAAGGAGGCATGTACCCAAGATAAAAAGAAGGGTCAGGGGGCAACAAACTAGGTGGCTGAGCAAAGATCTTCTCCACAAGCTCAAACACAGGGACAAACTCTGGAAACATTATAAATCCACGGGCTGCCCTGTGATCATCAGGCTTACAAACAGCATAGAAACGAATGTAAGAAACATATCAGGTTTCACGAAGAGCAGATACTGCCAAGACCTTTTAACCAGCTCTGCTAATGATCCTCGAAGATTTTGGAATCATATAAAAACCTTCCTCGGAACCCCTCAATCCTTCACCCCTCGGACATGCTACTACAAGGGGTTCACTGCAATGACTCCCTCACCATTGCCAATGCCTTAAGCCAGCAATTCTCAGACCTATCTGCTATCACGTCCTCTTTAAAATCTCTGCCTGATAACTCTCAACCATACTCCAACATGATAAGCTCCAATCCACAACTTGCCTCTAAAAGATTGTTTTACTTTAAAAGGGTTACTGGAAATCAAGTCTGCAAACTACTGTCGGGGATATCTGAGAACACTAGCCCAGGCTCTGACACCCTGGAACCTCGACTCCTGAAAATAGCTGCCCACCTCATATCCCGCCCACTTGCCAGGATTTTCACTTTATCTCTCTTTACAGGTACTGTCCCCGAGATTTGGAAGGCTGCCAGAATCACGCCAGTTTTCAAAAAAGGGAGCAAAAATGACTTGTCAAACTATAGACCCATTGCCATACTCTCGGTACTGAGTAAAATACTCTAAAAGATAGTAGCCACCCAGGTCACTGATTTTATTGACTCCACTAATGCACTCTGTGAAGCGCAGCATGGCTTCAGGAAGCACCACAGTACTACAACTGCTCTGACTAAATTCACATCGGACGTTCTCTCAAATATGGACAGAGGGCAGCTAACAGGTGCTGTGTTCATCAACCTTACAAAGGCCTTTGACCTTGTTGATCATCCACTACTGCTTGCTACCCTCAAAAACCTATGCTTCTCACCCCCAGTAACGTCCTGGTTCAGTAGCTACCTCACCAACAGGTCTCAAGCTTGTAGCTTTAACTCAGCCATCTCTGACAGTACCACGATCAATATTGGCGCACTCACAGGGCTCTAGTCTCGGTCCACCCTCTTCTCATTATTTATCAACAACCTGCCCGTAATAACGCCAGGCAACTCACTACTTATGCTGATGATCTTGTTATATATGCTCACTCTGACAACATCTCTCACCTGAATTCCACACTGTCATCAGCCTTCCACCTTACACAGCACTGGCTTGAAGCTCATCGCCTTTATACTCAATGCTGCAAAACCAAGGCCATGCTCTTTGGATCAAATCATAAGCTTAGAGCCTGCACATCTCCACTGACAATTCCTGATATCAATGGATCCACCCTTGAGATTGTAAGTTCTTTCCGCTATCTTGGGATACAGCTTGATCAAAATCTTGATCTGAAGCAGCATATCCAGGAGTCGTGTAAGAATGTCAACTGTAAGCTGGGTGCTGCCTACAGGACGAACTTTATGCTCACACCCACCGCCAAACTTGCTATTGCCAGGGGTATCCTATTACCCACTCTGTCTTATTGTGCACCTATCCTCACCATGGCAAATAAACCGTTCTACAGAAATGGGACACCACCTACAATAATGTCTGTAGATATGCAGCTAAAGCACCACGCTCTGACGCACCATTGCCAACTTTACAAAGGGTTAGGTTGGCTATCCCTTCCACGACAGGCTATACTACCTTTGCAGCCTATCAGACTCCATAATCAGAGTGTCAAAACCTGCCACATTGTTTGAACTACTCCAACCTGTAATACCATTGCGTGACCTGAGGTCGCTCAGACAAGTCTTTTTTATCAGTTCCCCACTGCCGTACCTCCAAGGGTGCTGGTGCCTTCAGGTGCGCTGCCCCTCTTGCCTGGAACTTACTGCCTATGGATCTGAGAAGTGCTCCATCACACCTAGCCTTCAAGCGGGGACTTCGCTCGTACTTCTACTCTATGGACCATTGCACTTGTTTTGATCCCACTTAAGCTTTGTAACCTGTCTAAATCAATCCTCCCTTGCCATATACTCAATAGCCTACCTCCCCTTGATTGCTTTGTCACCTGGTTTGTCTGACTGCACTTTAATGAACTGTCTACAAGACTGCCTGCACTTTCAATGTAATGCTTACAAACCTCTCATATGGACACTCTATTCCAATCATGTTTGCTGCCTAATTGCCTTAACGTTGTAATTATTCTGACCTTTTATACTGCATATCCAACATTGTTTATTCTCTTCTGACTTTGTGTATAATTATGACATAATCCTTCTTTTGTTTTATCCTTCGTCAGTTCTACTGTGTAGTACTAAACCATAAGATGTATCCAATTGTTAATGGGTACTGGTCCCTCTTGCTTTCCCTCTCCCCTCTCCTCTCACTCCTCTCCCCCTCAGTCCTACCTGGTCTCAGCTCCATAACCTCTTTTGCGCCTTTCCACCAACCCGTATCTAGCGCACTTTGTCGTATGCTCTCTATGCCCAGCCAGAGTTCCAGTTCCATGCCCCGGGTCCTTTCAGCACCTTTTCCCTAAAACGTAGAATTAGCCGTGTTTTGACGATGAGTCCCTGAGCTCCAGCTGAGTTTTAGTTCCACAGCCCCAGGTCTTCTTAGTGCCTTTTCCCGCTAAAGCTGTAATTGCACCGCCTTTGCCGTACGTGCCTTCAACCTAGCCGCCTCTCCTGATCCAGCTCCGTTGTTTTTGGATCCCTTTGTGCCTTCCCACTAAATGCTGCACCTTGAAATTGTGTCCCTCAGCTCCTCCTTGCCCCTTACCCTCTGGTTTCATCCTCTTGCTTTTCTGCAACACTCTTCCCCCCTATTTGACATTATCTAGCCGTACTTTGCCGTATGCGTCTCTGTGCCCAGCCAAGTTCTAGCTCCATAGCCCCGGGTCCTTTTAGCGCCTTTTCCCAAAAAGTCAGAATCCAGTCAGACTCACATGAGTCCCTGAGCCCAGCTGGTTTAGTTTCACAGCCCCGGTCTTCTTTATACAGTTTTCCGCCAGTCGTAAATTAGTCGCCTTGCCGTGACGTAAGTCAGCTCAGCCGCCTCCTGATCCGGCTCCATTGCTATTGGATCCTTTGTGCCTTCCCACTAAATGCTGCACTTTGAAATTGTGTCCCTCAGCTCCTCCTTGCCCTCACCCTCTGGTTTCATCCTCTTGCTCTTCTGCAACACTCTTCCCTACTTGCCGTTCATCCCCCCTGCTCTGCCGTCCCTTGGTTCTCGAGGCCGGCTGTATCCTGCAGCTACACAAGGCCGTTAGCTGCTATCCTTCCGTTCTTTTGATCATTGCCCTCCACCTCTCATCAGTTTCACACCCTCCTTGTCGTCCTAAAATCCCCTTATCTTCCCTTTCCTTTCTCTCTCCCTAAGTGCAGTCTCCGCCAGTACCCTCTTCCTATTGAAACCGTATGCCTGCCTGTGAAAATCGTATGTCTGTACTTGTACCATTGTACCTTTGCCTGTATTATGTTAACTAAACTGACCTATTTTGTACTGTAATTGTGTCTCCCGGGTCGTGCCTGAAAATAGTCACCTGTTGGCTAGTGCACCTACCCGGTTAACAAAAACTAAATAAATAAATCAATTCCACAACCTCACAAGACAGTGAATTCCAAACCTCAGTTACTCTATTATTTAGCCAGTATTTCGTTTTATTTGTTTTAAATCTCTCTTTAATCAATTGGTAGCGATGAGCTCTGGTATCGTATAATTGGCCTCTATGCGCCAGTCCCAAGAGATCCCACAGATAGGTATCGGTCAGGGCCCTATAAATCAAACACGTCCCCTGTCATTCTACGATACTCCAATGAGTACATTTCCAAAAACTGCAGCCTCTGCTCGTAGCTCTGTCCTTCTGTCCCCTTGATCCTTTTGGTAGCTCTCCTCTGTACTCTCTCCACAGATCTAATGTCCCCTTTTTTGTAAGGAGCCCAAAACTGCACACAATATTCCACATGAGGATGCACCAGTGCAGTATACAAGGGGATCACAACCTCTCTATCCCTGCATTTAATATGCCCCTGTATACAATGTGTTATACTGCTGGCCTTTTTTTATAGTTTTATTACACTGCATACAAAAATTTAGATCACTGCTGATATTAATCCCCAGATCCTTTTCTTCCTTTACAGCCTTTAGTACAGTACCTCCCAAGGTATACTAACATACCAAAATGCCAGCAGAATAGGCCTAATGGTCTTTCGTGTCTGCTCGTTTGGTCAGCCCCCACCCTGGGAGCTGACCTTGCTGCCCCCTTCGCCTTCTCTGGCTTCTCCCTTCCCAGTTCCGGATATTCTCGCTGCACTGGATTTTGCTTCCAGAACCCTTCCCCTGTACCTGTCCCACCCCCTCTTGAACCCCTCCACCATCTCTGCCTCCACCAGCCCCCTGGGCAGAGCATTCCATGGCTCCACCACCCTCTCAGTGAAGTAGCACCTCCTCCTTTCTCCCCTGAATCTTCCCCCCTCCAGCTTCCACCCATGCCCTCTAGTTGCCCCTCCTCCTTCCTTCAAAGCACTCTGACTGCTCCTCCCCATTTACCTTCATGCACCTGAAGACCTCTATCATGTCCCTTCTCTCTTCCATTGTGTACATATTTAGCTCTTCGAGCCTCTCCCCATAGATCCTGTCCTCCAAGCCCCAAATCATTTTGGTTGCCCTCCTCTGGACCCTCTCCCGGAGTTTAATGTCCCTCTTTAAGTGTGGCCTCCAAAACTGCATGCAGTACTCGAGGTGTGGCCTCACCAAGCAGTTATACAGAGGGAGTATCACTTCCCTCCTTCTGGAGGTGATCCCCCTAGCGATGCATCCAAGCATCCTGTTGGCCTTGGCTGGTGCCCTCCTACAAGTCTCCGAGTTGTTCATCTTGACATCCACCACCACCCCCAGGTCCCTCTCAGCCATCGAGACTTGTACCATTCCCCCAGGGTGTACACTTGGCCCAGTCTGGCCCCAGGTGCAGTACCTTGCATTTCCTTGCATTGAACCTCAGCTTCCACTTTCTAGACCATCTTTCCAGAGCCTCCAGTCCCCTGTAGGGCCACCCTCCTCCTCCCCATCCACCACCGCCCCAGTTTTGAGTCATCCATGAAAGAAACTCATCTCACTCCTGATACCTGTCCTTATGTCAGCGACGTAGGCGTTGAACAGGAGGGGCCCAAGGACTGATCCCTGTGGGATCCCATTAATGACCCTCCTTGGGGATGAGACTATCCCACCAACTACGACCCTCTGGGTCCAGTCCTGGAGCCAATTGTCTATCCATCTGATCATCTGGTTCCCCACCCCCATTTCTCCAAGCTTATCCAACAGGCCTTCGTGAGGAACAGAGTTAAATGCCTTGCTGAAGTCTAGAAAGAGGACGTCCACTGGTCTACCCAGGTCCAGGGCACTCGTCACCCAGTCATAGAACTCCACAAGGTTTGTCTGACACGATTTCACTGGGATGAATCCATGCTGTCTATCGTCCAGGCACCCTGACTTTTCCAGGTCTCCCTCTAGCCTCTCCTTGACAATGCCCTCCATCACCTTGCCCACCACCGATGTCAGGCTGACAGGCCTGTAGTTCCCTGCCACCTCCCTTGATCCCCCCTTGTGGATAGGCACTATATGCAACCTTCCAGTCCTGGGGCACCCACCCTGTCCTCAGAGAGATGGTGAAAAGCTCCGCCAGGGGTTTCGCCAGGACATCTGCAAGTTCCTTCAGCACTCTGGGATGTAATTTATCTGGCCCTGGTGCTTTCTCCATCTTAAGGGACCTGAGGGCTTCCCTCACTCTCTCTGCTGTAATTTCCACCTCTGCTACCTCTTCTCCCTGCTTAGCCTTCCCCCCTCCTGCCAGTGATGCCTCTTCCTCTCCCCAGACCTGCCGATCGGTAAGGGTCCCCCCCCCTCACTATCACTGTCTCCTCCCATGTATGATGCAGCACCATTTTCCTTGGTGAAAACTGAGGTTAAGTACTCATTTAGTACCTCAGCCTGCTCCCTCGGGTCTTGTGCCCATCTCTCCCCTGTTTTAATCCTGCTAATCTGACCCTTCACCCTTCCTTTTTCCCCAATATATCTAAAGAACCCCTTATCCTCTCTCCTAATTTCCCTGGCCAGGTTCCTGCTCCTTCCTTGCCTTGAGCCGCCTCACCACCCTAGTGGCCCTTCTAGCCATTAGTTCGCACTCCCTCAATCCTTCACCCTTGAGCACTTGAATGCCTATAGGCTGCCTTCTTCCTCAAACCACCTCCTGGACCTCCCTGGTCCACCGGGCAGGGTTTCGGCCCTACCGCATTATCTTACTCTGGCACAGGTGCTGGTGGCATTCTGCACCCCTCTCCTGATTATTTCCCACCTACTGTCAGCGTCCATGTCTGACCCAATCACATCCAAATGCTCCTTAAGGATCCTTCCCATTTCCTTAAAATCCACCCCTCTTAAGTCAGTTACCTTTGTCTTTGTGCAGCCTTCTACCCCTCCTAGGTCCAGGCAGAACCAGACTGTAGCATGGTCACTCCCTGCCAATGGGTCTCTTACCTCCAGGCCCCCAATCTGGTCACTGTCTGCCAGGACCAAATCCAGTACCCATGCCTCCCTGGTCGGTTCCTCCACCTGCTGAGTTAGGAACGCGTCTTGAAAGACATCCAACAACCTCTGTTCCCTGGCCACCAAGGATGTCATAGTCTCCAAGTCTGTTCCTGGCATGTTTAAGTCCCCCAACACCACCACCCTTCCTGTACCCAATCTGCAGTGTCTCCCAACATCTGCCACCAGACTCTCCTCCAGCTCCTCTGCCAGTGCAGGGGGTCTATACACCACTCCTATTTTTACTGTCTTGCCCCCTTGTTTTCAAGGTGACCCAAATTGCCTCCACGGTTCCCTCCACCTCCTCCACTCCCCCATGTCAATGCAGTTTTTGACTATTATTGCTACCCCTCCTCCCCCTCCCTCCCCCCTGTCCTTCCTGAACGTAGTGTAACCCTCCAGGTTCAGGTCCCAGTCATGTCCTGCGGTGGCCCAGGTCTCAGTGATCGCTGCCACATCCACCGCTCCCTCAGTTAGGATCACCTGGAGCTCAGGCATTTTATTGCCCAAGCTCCTGGCATTTAGCAGGACTACCTTCCACCCTTTCCCTATACTTCCATTTCCCCTGCTCGTGTTCCCATGGGGATTCCGTTTTCCCCTGGTCTGCACTTTACCAGTCGTCCTTTTCCTGCATTCCTCCAGCTCCCCAGAGGGGTGGAGACAGAGTCCCTCCTTTATCGGACCCCCCCACAGCCTTTTCTCCCATCCCTCCCCTTCACAAGTTTAAACTCCACTTTTCACCAATGAACCCTCTATTTTAAACTTATGATTCCACCCTCCAAATTGAGATGGAGCCTATCTCTAGCATACAGCTCCTTATCCTCCCAGGTCTCCCCCATCCCCCATCAACCCATACCTCTGGCCTCACACCACCCCTGAGCCACTGGTTTATCTCCCTAATCTTCCTTTTGTGTTTCCCACTAGCCCTTGGCACTGGCAGGATTTCCGAGAAGGAAATCATGCACCCTATGTCATGACAGACCCTGGCAAGCTCCCTGAACCTTGCCTGTATCTCTAGCTCGCTGTTTCCCTCAATGTCATTTGTACCCAGGTGGACCAGTATTGTCCGGGGAACCCCCACAATCCTTTGTCAGCTGATATACCTCGTGCTTGGCCCGGTGCACCATTAGTCCAGGGAAGCATTTTGTTCTAACTGGCCAGGTTTCCTCCCTATCCCTTCTGATACCCTGATCATAGATCCCCAACAGGAGCACTTGACCGCCCTTTTCCTCCATTTCCCCCCCTTCCATGTCCCTCATCCTTTCTACCTGCCCCTCCACCCAGCCGGCTCCTTGTTCCTCCCCCTATCTGGGTGCCACATGCCCCCTCATTTACCCTGGCCATCCCCTCCTCTCCGATCCTATGTCTCTCCTCCTCCTGAGTATCCTTCTGTGTCTCGCTAACTCCCCCCTCACTGCTCGCGACTGGTTCTTCTCCCCCATCCGCTAAACTAGCCTGGCTCATCCTCCCTTCCTTCCTGTCTCCGTTCAATCCCTCCTTGCTTATCGTGCTCCCCTGGCCTAAACCCTCAGCTCCCTTTACTGTATCCTCCTAGTATTTCTGGTCCTTCTCCTTGCCCTTTCCTCCCAACTGGTCCTTCTCCTTGTGCTTTCCTCCCTCTTCCCAGTGCCCCTCCTGCTCTGATCCACTGCTCCCCCCATTTTCCTGCATTCCAGGTTCCCCCGTTCCTTCTGCTATCCAGCCCCTGCCTCCTGCTCCCCACTCCCTTTCCATCTCTAACCACCCCTGTCATGGCTACATCACCCCCCTCATCCTCAAGCAGAAGAAGAGAATTGAAGCGGTTACTGAGCATAAGGTCCGATCCACCTCCTCACCTTGCTTCCTTCTGTCCAGCCCCAGCCATCTGCCTACTTCCCTGAGAATGTTGTCCCTCTGGCCCCCCTTTGTGAGGGTCCCCAGTTACCTGCCTGCTTCCTTGGTAGTGTCTTCCTTTTGGGCCCCCTCTGCCAGGGTCCCTATGTGACCCCAGAGTATTCTCCTGCACTCCTTTCCCTACATTGGAACTGCTTATTTTTATTTCCAAAGTGCATAACTGTGCACTTATCGATATTGAAAATAGATTGCTTTTGGGAGGCCCATATCTCCAGGTTATTTACGGCTACTTTTAAGATAAGCTGATCTTCCGTATTATTTATTGGACATCCAATTCTGGTGTCATCTGCAAATTTTGAAAGCCAAACCCCAGGATGAACCTGCATTGATGATATATGTAGATTAAATAAGTAAGGTCCCAATACAGAGCCCTGGGGGATATCACTGGTCACTCTAACCTGGCCAGATAATTCCCCTTTTATACAGACCCTCTGACTTCTATTATTTAACCATGCCTTGACCCATTGCGAAACCCAGTTGGGGAGACCTAACTCTAATAGGGCCTTCACAAGCTCCTTATGGGGAACTTTGTCAAATGCCTTGGCGAAGTCAAGGAAGATATCATCAACTGAGTTTCCCATGTCCATGGATTTACTAACTTTGTTGTAAAATTCTAAGAGGTTGGTTTCACATGACCTCCCGCTGGTAAACCCATGCTGAGTTCTGTCTGTCTTGCCTGAAGCTACTAGGAATTCTATGATGAAGTCTTTTATTATACCCTCCAAGTTCTTCCCCAACACAGAGGTCAGGCTAATGGGCCTATAGTTCGAGACCTCCTGTCTCGATCCTTTCTTATGTATGGGGATAATCACCGTGTGCCTCCAGATCTCGGGGACTTCACCAGTTTCCACACATTTTTGAAATAGCCAGGATACTGGGCCAACCAATAGTTCTGCCATTTCCTTGATTACCCTGGGTGGATATTATCAGGTCCCTGTGCCTTATTCTGATTTACTTTTTTTAGTCTTTTAAAGACATCAGCTGGGTCTATCTTAAAACTGTGTCCCATTTGTGTTTTTCCTCCATAGTCCTGCATAACTTGTGGGTCTGCATTAAACACTGAGGAAAAGTATGTATTATATTCTTCAGCTAATGCACTAATCTCCATTATAAGAGCCCCGTTCTGTGCTTTTAGGGGTCCAACAGTATTGTTTGCCCCCTTCTTACTGTTAATATATGAATAAAAAGTCTTGTAATTATCCTGGATTTTAGTAGCTAGAGTATGCTCATAATATCTTTTGGCCAGAACAATACCCCTTTTCACAAGTTTGAGACACTTTTTGTAGATGTCCCAGCCATCTTCTGTATTGTTATGTCTTGCCTGGTGGTATGCTCTATTTTTATTTTTAATTAGTCCTTTAACAGATGGGGTCATCCATGGTGGAAGGGCATTTTTAGTCCCATTATTTGTCTTTGGTTGGTACATACCTCTGGACCAAGTGATTTAAGATTTTTGTTAACCTATCCCACATTCCAGTGACTGTCTGGTTTTCAAAATCTGATTCCCAGTCCCATGTAGTTAATTCATATCTCATTTGCTTGAAATTAGCTAGGTTGTACCTATGGAGTACTGTACTACCTTTTTTTAACCCAGAGTACCAGCATACTGAAAGCCAATCATGGAATGGTCACTGGAACCCAGTGGGGGATTCAAACTGCAGTTAACAATATTTTCCCCAAAGCTGCTTAATACTAAGTCTAAAATATGATTACCCCTGGTATTAAATGTAACGTATTGGTCCAACCCTGTAAGACTAAAGGTTTCCAAATATTTGGATTCTATAGTTGTACTTGCTTTTAGTGTATCCCATCTGATACCGCAGAGGTTAAAATCCCCAACCAGCACTACATTCCCAGCTAGGGACAACTGGTTACTAAAATCTAATATAACCTTGTCCTCTGATGCCCTAGTGCCTGTATATCACACCTAGATTGATCTTAGCTGCTCAGGGTGGACTAATCTTAACCCATACGGCTTCTAAATCTGTCCATCTAGCTATATCTATACTTTCTGTAGAGATACCTTCTGCAACATACAGAGCCCCCCACTGCCTCTTGATAGGGACTTATCTTTATTATACAGTGTGTACCCTTGAATATGCTTATCCCAGGTATCTTTGGGTTGAAACTATGTCTCTACAATAGCACAAACATGGATGTTATGAGTGTGCAATGTAACTTGGAGCTAATCAAATTTGTTTGTAAGACTCCTAGCATTGACTGACATAAAATTCCACTCTATTTGTGATGCCCTTGCTTTTGTATCCCCCACATCCCCCTTCTGGTGGAGTTTAAATGGCGATGTACAGTATTCTTTAGTTGCTGAGCCAATAAACATTTGACCATTTTGTTAAGGTGCAACCCATCCCCTGCATACAGATGGTCATTTTGAAACTCCTGCCAGTGGTTAATAAAATAATATCCTACTCTAACAGTCCATCTCTTAAGCCAGCCATTTAATCTAAATATTTCCCGGTTTATTGTGTTATTTGCTCTGGGGACAGGTAGAATCCCAGAAATCAAAACCTCATACCCTCAGTTTCTTTGTGCAGCACCCACTGCTTCAGAATCCCTCTGTATATCAGGGATATCCCTTTTCCCCACATCGTTAACTCCTACATGCAAAATTTTAACTGGAGTGATAGTGTTCTCCAATAAGCCAGGTAGGAGCTGTTTAATATCACTAATGCCAGCTCCTGGCAGTACGCTAACAGTTGTGTACTCATTTTGTTGTTCACACAAAATATTGTCAGTATAGCGTAGCATAGAGTCACCTATAAACAAAATATCACAAAGGATATTACTTTCTGGGGCTTGAATTTGCTGTGTTGAATGCTGAGCAGTATTCTGGGTGCTTGTGCATACATTGTTTGGTATCGTGGGGCATGCTCCAGTATTTGTTGGTTGGTTCACTTCAACATCCTCTGTTGTAACTAGGGCCTGGAATCTATTTGGGGTCAAAATATTTGATACTCCACCAATATTTCTTCTACCTTTTTTTTGTGCCATTTTTTGGGGGACCACAGACCATTTTTCGGGGCTTTCAGTCATCTCATTGTAGAACACTACAGGTTCGTGATCCTTCCCAGTAACATGATTTATATAGGGTTTATTGTGACCAAAATGAGACCTTGAAGTCAAACCATATAGACATCAGCATACAGGATGGAGAAATAGGTGGTTTTGATTTTGTTTATATTTCCCTGGAAATGATACGTTCTGAACTTTTGAAATTGGATACTTCCAAAGCGAAAGGATCAGACGAGATTCCTTCTAGATTGTTGAAATATGCAGCACCTTGTGTGGCATATCCTTTGGCCTATATTTTCAATTTATCTATTGAAAGTGGGGAATTTCCTGATGGAAGGAAGATTGCAAAGGTTAGACCTATATTTAAAGCTGGAGATAAGAGCGAGTTGGGCAATTATCGGCCCATCTCGCTCTTGTCTCAAATTTCCAAAATATTTGAAAAGATTGTATCTTGTGAGTTAAAAGGCTTTCTTGAGGATAACAATAAATTGGCACCTTTTCAATCGGGTTTCAGGGCACATCATAGTACACAAACAGCATTGACAAAGGTTGTAAGCGATCTCCAGCTGAGTCTGGACAGGAGGTTAATGATAGGAGCCTTATTTATAGATCTTTCAAAGGCATTTGATACCCTTAATCATTGGGTACTCCTGTCCAGACTCAGCGAGATTGGCTTGTCCCCTTGATCAGTTAAGTGGTTTTCTTCCTATTTGATGGGTCGTAGCCAATTTGTAGAAGTAGACTCCTATAAATCTAAGGTACTGGAGATAAAAAATGGTGTACCGCAGGGTTCGATTTTGGGGCCTTTATTATTTAATGTTTATATGAATGACCTCAAAATTGTATCTACAGCTGCCCAGTGTCATACGTATGCAGATGACACTATATTGTATGTTGAGGGAGATACGGTAGAATCCATTAATATGAGGCTGCAACTGGCTTTTGAAGAAATACAGGATTTCTTTAAGATGCATTATCTTATCTTAAATACTAACAAAACACAGTCACTTTTGTTTAAAAATAATAATAATAAAAAAGATCTACACTTGGAAATTAATACAGTGGATGGCATTGCCATTAAGCAGGTGGATTCATACAAATATCTCGGGGTTTGGTTAGACCCAAGTTTAGGCTGGGATATTTATATAGACTCCTTTATAAAAATACCAATAGGAAGTTGGGCTCTTATATAAAAATAAAAGGTTCATGACTAGAGAAGTTCGTCTAACTGTGGTTAATTCTCTTTTACTCCCAGTGATTGATTATGGTGATTTGCTCTATGGAGGGGCTATAGAAAAGCATATAGGTAGAGTGGACTCAGTTTTTTGTAGGTTAGCTATTTTGTTTTGGATGCCCCCTATAGAACACATAGGTGTTTACTTTTTAGGAACTAAATTGGCTTAGACCTATAGTGAGAAGAAACTTACATTTGCTACAATTTATGATTAAAGTTTGGTATAGGGAAGTACCCAATTATATTATTGACCTATTTGAGGTTAGGAAAATAAAGGAAAGCTTGAGGGCCTCCGCTAGAATCCAATTTGTTCCTATTAAATGTAATTTGAATATTGGAAGATCATCTGTACCTGCCAGAGGTATTAGCTTATGGAATAAATCTCCCCCAGTCTTGAGAAGTAATAGAACCAGGCACAATATAAGTGAACTAAGGAAATGGTGTACATCTGTATTAAACAATATCACAACATGCAATAATTGTTAGCATTTTAAAGTATGTTTTTGTTATGTGATTGATTGCTTTTCTTTTAATTTTATTTATTATTGTATTGTTAATTGTTTTATTATATGTGTTGTATTAGTGTTTGTTGTATTGTTAATTGATGTGGAACCTCTTAATGTAACTTGGAACTTCATTGAAAATGAGCTTTGCTCAATTGAATGTATCCAATTATTCGTATTCGAATAAAAAATGATGATGATGATGATGATACCCTCGCTAATACCCTCTGCCATGGAGTCAATAAAGAACTCAAGTGATGAAATTTCTAACTGAACCTTCAGCCTGCTTTTGAGTGCCTCAATTTCAGCCCTAAGCTCCTTTATTTCAACACAGTTATTACAGAGATAGTTCTCCACTTCCTCCCCATGTTTAAACATACCACATAGACTACAAGCCAGCATATTGCCTAATTGTACTCACTATTAACTAGCTTGCTGGTTCTCTCAGCTTTCACAGCTGACACAGCGCGACCTCGCCAAACAGCGTGTCTCTGCTTGCTGGCCAGCGGTGGCCTTGGCGCCCTGCTCTGCCCCCTGCCTCACTGCAGGGGCGATTTTATAGGCCCCAGTGACCCAGAAGTGGCTGTGGGGTCGCGGGAGCACTTCACAACAAAAGTTGCATTTTTAACAGTAAAATGATGCTGCTCCTGAGCCCCGAGCTGGATTATGGGCTCTAAGCCTTGGAAAATGCAGCAAAAGTAAATAAAAACACAGCTAGGCGTCCCAGTAGTTTAGCCCCTTATATCAAAGGGACTACTACTACTACTACCCTCTTCCTACTTCCTGTCAAGGAAAATAGGGCTCCAGTTAAAACATACAGTTTAGAACAATTTTGTAAGGTACATATCTGCTCCCCTCTCCTTCCCACAGCATAAACACACAGTATATACTTCAGGTGTATATCAACTCGCTGGTCGCTCGCTGCAGGGGAGAGTTTTATAGGCTCTGTGGCCCGAAAGTGGCTGTGAGCGTCGCGGGAGCACTTGCAACAAAAGTTGCATTTTTAACAGTTGTGCATAATAATATTTCACACTGCGATCGGTGTATGGGGCTGGAGTGGGGGGGGGCACTAGAATTCCAGGGATGAGGGGATTGTAATGTTTTATTGTATGCTCGGGGATGGAGGTGGGCACTAGACTACCCGGGGCTGAATGCTGCAATGTAGCTGCAGGGTGCCCGGTGCATCCTGCCAATGTCCATCCTTGCACAGGACATGCAAATGGGGCTATACTGACATGCAAATAGCCCCATTTGCATCTTGCATGAGTAATAGCCCCATTTGCATGTTGCAGTCTGAATATCTGAAATTTGCACTTGGCGCATCCCCCAGATGCGCCGCGCATCCCCATTCCAGGTATTCAGACCACACAGGGGAATGGGCCAGTGCATCTTCGGCGGCCCCCATTTGCACCACCCGCATCTTTTGCTATATTTGGATGGGATGCGTGATTGCACATCTCATTTGAATATAGTGTAGCAATTTTGGCCTCCGGCACAACTCCGGTGCGTGAAGCAACTACTTGCACCCTTTCTAGGTGCAGTCTAAATATCTGGGCCAACGTCTTTTGAAATGTCTTCAGGTATTCTTAAAAGAACTTTTATAGCTAACTTTTAATTAATGACACGTTATTAAAGAGTGCCACAATTTTCAATTTTTAAAAATCTCTTCTGTTGCAACTTTTATACAAGTCACCTGCTGAATGTACGTACTGGATTTATACTGTGGCAGTATTTGGATGGTGCTACCACATGTTTCTGATAGCAAACAGCACAGCGCAGTACCAAGATATTTAATTTTTTCATCAAGGGCATGGCACGGGAGCAGGAACTTTTAAAAAAACTTCACAGTCCCATAAATTCCTTCAGGAATGAAAGTAAGCAAAATGAAAAATGGGTATATTGGGGCCGGATTCTCAAAACAATTTGGAACTAAATCCCACACTGCAACTCCAGTTGCAAACCGAAATCTCTGCAGCTAGGGAGATTAGTATTATCAGCCACTGCAGCTGCAGGAGGTGTTATACCTGGTCCCATCAGCCGTAACATTTTTCCACAGCTACAGGGAAAAACACTCACAAGCTGTCATAAATTGTGCAGCCGGTCATAAACTAGCTTCACTTTTGATAATACCTTAGCTGCGGGAGAAATTATGGTTCTGCAAGTGGCAACCCACTTGCATCAAGTTTCCCTGCAGCTGTGGGATTTTCACAGGCTTTGAGAAGCTGGCCCATTGATGTTTCTGCCAGGAAAACATTCTTAATGAAAAAAAAGAAAGGCTTGGCAGAAATGGGCAGACAACTTGAGCATCCCAATGTTCCACAGGGGTCTGTCTGAAGCAGCATGGGAACATCTTGCCATACACAACAGCAGCGCAGCAATGCGGCTGCTGGGTGGACCACCTCACCAGCAGAGGTCTTCACTTCTGCATCACTCCTCCCCTCCAGCCATCCATGACAGGGTACAAAAAGCGCACATGCTGCATTTCTGCCTTGCAGGGTTTTGTACCCTTTCTCTATACTTCCCAGCGCTGTATGCACTACGCGGTTTTCACTACGCTGTTCCTCATACAGCGAAGAGACCTGGTATGGTTCCAAACATACCCCACACACACACACACACACACACACACACACACACTCTCACACACTTTATTGAATTATTTATATTGGATTTTGGCAACTGGGTAGGCTCACTGAGACAAGTTGTCCCTTTTTAAGGAATGACACAGAATTAATTACATGAAGTACATTGACAGTATATACACAGATATTAAGTACATAGAGTGCATGAGTGACAAAGTACAGTGAAAACAATGGATATACATTCCAGAAGTAAAATGCTAAGCAACAGGTCAGGTAGCTAGAAACAAACACCTAGGGCCAGATATTCAAACTGCGCATTTTGTGGAGCAAGCCCTTGCGCTGCACAAAATAGTTGTGCTGGGGTGTGGCCAGAACGATATTCAAAGGAGTTGCGCCCTTGAGCAACTCCTTTGAATATCACTCCCTGGCCACAGCCACTGTGCATGGTGCAGTGGAACTTGCGCCACCGCAAGTGGTCAGAGTGGTGCAGCCAACTTGTGGTGGCTATACCATTGGGCGCCTATGCGAAATTTCCGATATTCAAAAAGGTGATACGCAAATGGGGCCATAATCTCATGCAAGGCGAGGGAGGCCATTTGCATCTGATTATGGCCCCATTTGCATGCCATTAGCATGCAGGTGTGCCGATCGAGGACTTGCACCTGGCGCCTGCCAGGCAGCAGCCGTCGGGGACGATGCCCCTGCAGCCCGATCGCGGGCAAAGAGTAAAATGCCCCCACCGGCCCGATCGCTGGCAGCAATGTGTCCCCCCAAAACATCCCTGGTGGTCCAGTGGACGCTAAGCCCGCTCAGGGCAGCAAATGTATAAACACAACTCCCCCTCAAATATATCCCTGGTGGTCAGTGGACCGATAAGCCCGATCGCGGGCTGGAGTAGTTAAACACACCCCTCCTCCCGAATATATCCCTGGTGGTCCAGTGGACGATAAGCCCATCGCGGGCTGGAGTAGTTAAACACACCCCCTCCTCCCGAATACATGCCTGGTGGTCCAGTGGACCGATAATCCCGATCGCGGGCTGGAGTAGTTTAAACACCCCCTCCCGAATATATCCCTGGTGGTCCAGTGGACCGATAAGCCCGATCGCAGGCTGGAGTAGTAAAACACCCCGAACATATCCCTGGTGACCTAGTGTCCCCCACCCCACCACCACGAGAGTCCCCACCCGCTCCCCCGCGGCCGGCGAGGCGGCAGCACTCCATCTGCCTGCCGCCCCTCCGCCCGCTGACTGACTGGCGGTAGGGCTGCCGCCCATTGGTGCAGGCGAGAGCCAATAGGCGTGCAGCCTCTACGACTGAGGAGTCCAGTTTTGTGAATGAACATCTGTTCACAAATCTGGACTGTCTTATGCGATGGGCTGCATGCCCATTGGCTCTTACTCTCACCAATGGCGGCTAGCCCTACCGGCCAGTTAGTCGGCGGCGGCGGGCGGCAGGCGGTGGATGCTGCCACCACCGCCGCGGGGAGCGGGTGGTGGAGCTCAGGTGGTGGGGTGGGGGACACTAGGTCACCAGGGATATGTTGGGGGTTTATTACTCCAGCCCGCTGACAGATATCGGGTCCACTGGACCGCCAGGGATATATTCGGAGGGGGTGTGTTTTAACTACTCAGCCCGCGATCGATTATCGGGTCCACTGACCACCAGGGAATATTCGGTGGAGGGGTTGTGTTTATACATTTGCTGCCCACTATCGGGCTTAGCAGTCCACTGGATCACCAGGGATGTTGGGGTGGGAACACATTGCTGCCCGCGATCGGGCTGGTGGGGATTGAAGCTATGCCCACGATGGGGCCAGTGGGGGTGGTGGGGGATTTATACTCTTTGCCCACGATCGGCTGCAGGGGGGCACAGGGAGGGGTTGAGGGCCAGCCACAGGTGGCAGCTGCTGTGTTGCGCCCTGCAATGTGGCAGCTCACCTGTGGGTGGCCTCAACTTGGTCCTTTTTTGGGCTCAAAGTTGTGCAGGCGCAGGTTGGGGTTGCACCTGCACAACTCTGCACAGCCCGGCTGAATATCGGGCTGTGCAGTTTATGCATGGTTCCTCCCCCTCCAGTTCAGCATGCATTCATTTGCATTGCGCTGTTGCTCAGCATGTTTTCAGTGGTGCAACAGCCTCCTGCTGAATATCGCAGAATGGAGCAATTTTGGACTTGCGCAGGCGCAACCCTATTGCGCATGGCGCAACCCTTTTGAATATCTGGCCCCTAGTGTTTTGTGTGATATAACAGTTTACATGAGTCACTTGAAAGTTTGATACCTTTTGTCTGCAAAATATATGTTCTGTACAAAGAAGTTGTAGTACAAAAACTTCTGATGCCACACGACCCCTTCAGTAGGTGTAAACTGCAGTTTGCATAAATGGTAGATTACTGTTCCACAGTTTACATGACAAGCAGATTCGTTTTCTGCAGTTTACAGTACCTTGATTGATTCATCAGTCAATGCGAACTGCAGACAACTAATCCATGGTTAATGCATTCTGTGGAAAACTAATGCAGTTTACATCAAAACACCACAAAATACTTTCAGAATTTTATGGAATTTATAAAAAATTTAGAAAATCATTCCTAAAGCGGCATTGCCATTCGCCTGCATTCTCATAGTGGAATTTTGCATTCTGTGCAGCTGTACCCATGATTATCTGGAGGGTGATCATCAGATAGAACTGATCAAATGTAGATGCATGTGGACTGTGGTTATATCTGCATCCAGCCTTCTTGAAAATCTGGTAGTTTTTCATTGTACATTTCCTGTGAGCGTATGTAGCTTGTGTGAGGTGGCTGCATTACAGTGACTGTTCAGGGTTGCATTGTTGTTGATTGTAAAGCACTTACTACCATATCATATATCAAATGTAGCAATATCACTTTTATGTTTGCTTGTGCGCATGCGTAAGAAACATTATGCGGCAGCTTAGGAGAGAAGCGAGTTGTGGAGGTGCGGCACTGTGGCAGCCAACTGAGGCACTGCATTTTGGGGCTTGGCACTTGTGGACCAATGGAGGCACAGTGTGCTGATGACACTGGTCTCCAAAAGTGCCACCAAGTAGAAACGTTTTCACCACTGCAATGAAGGGGCACCTCGTCATTGCAGCATCAGCCATTCCACTGCAATGAGGGAGCGACCCGTCATTGCAGGGCGGTACCTTCCCAAGTCTAACAATTAAGTAAACATGGCGGTGGATTGCCACCACCTCTCAGACCCATGAAAGCTGAATGGGGGTGGCCAATCCCCCTATCAGCAACCCCCTACCCAGTTAATTTGCCGATGGGGGAGCCCACTCCCCGCCGGCATTATGTAACCCCCTCCCCATTTGTTGTGTGCCGAGGGGGTGCCCAGTCTGCATCGGCATCATGGCCCCCAAACAGTCGTTCTTTGCTGATGGGGGCCCAATCCCATTGACTTCACAGTACCCCACCCCAAAAAGGCAGGTGGCATACTGGGAGCCCACCCCAGTGTGTGCTGAAAACAAGCCTGGAAAAAAAACCTTCCCGCAATGTGTTTTTCTTTTTTTTTCGTCTCCCTGAAACAAAGGAAACGGTCCCACGCCGGTCGCCGTCCTCTTCCCCCAACCTGCACCCACAGACTGTGCACCCAACCTCCCCACACCCCTCTCACCCCATACTTACCTCCGACCCTAGCATGACGATCTTTGGTGGACCGGGAACACGTCTGCACTCTTCAAAGCCGACCACGAACTGACAAAATGCCGGTAAGCTGTATAATGGCATAAATAGTTTTTTTTTCAACTTTGGTGCATATCTCAGGCATTTCTGGGAATTCTGGCACCAAATTTTCAACATGGGGTTATTGAGACCCCTTCTCATGAATTCATGCACTGTCATGGCATTATTTGGTCCCAAAAGTTGATTTCGCGGTCACTGGGTGGAAACGCCTTCCAGGAACGATTAACAAAACGACAGTGTCAGTGCTCATGAGGTGGGCTCTCAAAAAGCCTACGTTGCAAATTTGGTGAAAAAAATCCAAAAAATTGACTGTTTTACGAGCGTGTGTTGTGCAGTTTCCATGCACACTCGTAACTTCGTGAATTTGTAATATTTTCACTCCAGATTTTCAACATTGGCATTTTTCTGCACCTTCTTATGAACAGTATAGCTGTCATTTTTCACATCCTGACCGAAATGTGGTTTCACACTACCGGCACAGAATAGCGCGGCAGCTGTGGGAAATCAGTGTTTGGGACAAATTAAGAAAATCACAGTGACACTGTTCATGAGCAGAGGTCCTAAAATGCCTACATTGAAAATTTGATGATGAAAGTCCATAAAATGACTGTGTTACAAGCATGCATTGTGCAGTTTCCACGCATGCTCATAACTTTGAGAATTTGTAATATTTTCACTCCAGGGCCAGCCCGGTGGTGCTGAGGGTGGAGGTGCTGGATGCTACACCTCGTACCATGCCAGAGACTCGTGTTTGGGAACAGACATGGGCTGCTGGGTGTCAGCAGGGGAGGGGAAGGATTGAGCATCCAGAGGACTGCTCTCCTTCCCCGAGGAGGAGGGATCTGCAGCACCGGCACCAGAGTGCCCCCTGGTGGAGGCTGGAGAGCAAGATGATGTGCATGAGCATGGGGGGAGCCGAGTGCAGATGCTTTGAGGGGAGTGCGCATGGGAGCATGTGAGTTCCACCTCGGCTGGTGTCATTGCATGCACCTGGCTCCAGAGGGAGCAAAATAGAAAATCCTGCTGCAGTGCCTCCATGATGCCACGTCGCCACCCCTCCTTGCTCTCAGGCTGGCTCTCATAACTCGACCCGTGTCCATGACATCTTGGCCAGTGCCGCGGCCCCGCCCTGATGGGTAAGCCAGGGGGCAAACGGGAGAACAGCTGATTTGGGAGTGAGGGGCGACAGGGGCCATGACCGGCCTGAAGCCGGTGCTGAGATGGACAAAAAAATATATATATATATTTTCACTCCAGATTTTCAACATTGTCATTTTTCCACACCTCCTTATGAACAGTACAGTTGTCATTTTTCACATCCTGTCCAAAATGTGTTTTCATGCTTCCGGCACAGAATAGCTTGGTCGCTGTGGGAAGTCAGTGTTCAGGACAGATTGAAAACAAATCACAGTGACACTGTTCATGAGCAGAGGTGCCAAATGCCTATGTTGAAAATTTAGTGACAAAAGTCCATGAAATGACTGTGTTATGACTGTACGTTGCGCAGTTTCCATGCACCCCTGTAATTACACGCATTTGTAATATTTTCACTCCAGATTTTCAACATTGGCATTTTTTCACAGCTCCTTATGAACAGTACAGCTGTCATTTTTCATATCCTGCCTGAAATATGCATTTACACATCTGGCACAGAATAGCGCGGTAGCTGTGGGAAATCAATGTTCGGGACAGATTAGGAAAATCATAGTGACACTGTTCATGAGCAGAGGTCACAAAAAGCCTATGTTAAAAATTTGATGAAAAAATTCCACTAAATGACTGTGTTATGCACATGCATTGTGCAGTTTCCACCTAAGCCCGGAAGTTCAAGTATTTTTAACATTTTCACTACAGATTTTCAACATTGCCATCTCTTCACAGCTCCCTATGAATGGTACAGCTGTCATTCTTCACATCCTGCCCGATCTGTGTTTTCGTACATCTGGCGCAGAATGGCAAGGTCACTGTGGGAACTCAAAATTCGGGACACATTAACAAAACTACAGTGCCACTGTTTATAAGAGGTCCCAAATGCTTTCATGAGGTGGGGTCACAAAAAGGACATGTTGAAAATTTGTAGTGTAAATACCAATAAACGCCCAGGGCGTTAGGGTGTCTAACCATAACGTCCCACCCTGTACAGACTGAAAGGCATCAGGGGTGTGCCTCTGGATTGCCGACTGTAATGCTTATGCCATTCTACCCCCACCCCACCACCCTGCAGCCAGTGACAGACATCGAGGTGTGCCTTGAACTCTTTGGCCCCACAGTTCACCCTGTTCTCCTATACTGCACCCATTTCAGCGTATGTCCTTATGGAATGGGGTGACTGTACAGCTGAACACCCCAAGGTACACCTCAACCAGTGTCGGTGTCTGCAGGATAGGGTGAAGTGAAATGGCATGAACATTGTGGGCGATGATCCAAACACATACCCCAATGCCTGTCCGTCTCTGCAGGGTGGAGGTGTGGTTGGCGTGAACTTCAATACTTCACTGCCATTCCTATTCTGCATCTCTCTAACTCCTGCATTTCCAATATTAATACCAGCAAGCAAACATTCAGCATTGACAAATGCTTGTTATTTCTTGTACCTTGCAGATAATTGCTTCAACCAGAAGGTCTACTTTCTTTTTTTTTTCCTCTTATTCTGCTTCCTTGCCCTCCCATTTTTATTTTTGTTTGCACGCATGTGCAAGAAACATAGTGCCATCATCCGAGATTTCGGAGGTGTGTCACCTCCTCCTCCAATTCAATCAGTGTGTTGGCAGGCGCGGCCCCTGTAAGCCAATGCATGCTGGAGCTGTCTATGACAAGCTCCAAAATGCAGTGGCATACAGTTGAAAGGGGGAGCTACGCTTGAGTGAGCAGCGGCAGATATCGCCTGCTCATGCGCGCAGCCCCCTACACACACACACACACACACACAGAAACTCTCCTCCCTCAAGACACACGATAGCCGATGGGGTGCCTAACTTGGCGGGCTTGTGCTGCGCCCTCAAAAGCCTCCCAAATGCCACGCTTAAAAGCTGACGGAATGCCCAATCCCCCATCGGCTTAACTGTCTCTCTCTCTCCCCCCCATACTATCGCCAACGGGGGTGCCCAATCCCCCGTCAGCTGAAGGCTCCTCCCACCATCCTTGTGCCACGCTGGGAGCCCACCCCAGCGTGTCAAACGTCCCGCATCATCAATTTTTTTTTTAAACCCGGAAAATAAAAACGGTCCCACGTAGTCTCCCAACACAACCTCCCACAACCCATACCCACCCACTGTGCACCCTGCCTTCCCCACACCCCTCACCCCTATACTTTACTGAGCTCATGCTGAATGATTCGTGGACCGGAACACGTTTGTACTCTCTAAAGCTGACCGCGAACTGAGGAAATGCCGGTTAGCTGTATAATGGGCTAGATAGGGGGTTTCTAACTTTATTGCATATCTCAGGCACATTTTGGAATTTTACACTAAATTTTGCAACATGGGGTTTTTGGGACCCTTCTCATGAATGATGTCACTGTCATGGCGTTATTCGGACCAGGTGATCTCTGACATGACATCATTCGCGAGAAGGCACCAAACCCCATGTTGAAAATTGTGCAAAATTCAAAAATGACTGTTTTACTTGCATATGTTGCACAGTTCCTAATGCAGGCCTCGTAAGTTCGCGAATTTTCAATATTTTCACCCAGATTTTCAACATTGCCATTTTACCACACCTTCTTATGAGTAGTACAGCTATCATTTTTCACATCTCACCCAAAACATGTTTCCGCGCCATGTAGCGCACAGTGGCGCAGTCGGTGTGCGAAATCAATGTACAGGACAAAGTATGAAAATCACAGTGACACTGTTCATGAGCAGAGGTCTTAAAGTGGCTATGTTGAAAATTTGGTGAAAAAATTCCTAAAAATGACTGTTTCACGAGTGTGCGTTGCGCAGTTCCTACGCACGCTCGTAAGTTCACGAACTTTCAATATTTTCACTCCAGATTTTCAACATTGCCATTTTACCACACCTTCTTATGAGTAGTACAGCTGTCATTTTTCACATCTCACCCAAAACTGTTTCTGCCATGTAGCGCATAGTGGCGCAGTCGGTGTGCGAGATCAATGTACAGGACAAATTAAGAAAATCACAGTGACACTGTTCATGAGCTGAGGTCTTAAAATGGCTATGTTGAACATTTGGTGAAAAAATTCCTAAAAATGACCCAAACGCACACCCCAATGCCTGTCACTCTCTGCAGGGTAGTGGTGGGGTTGGCTTCAGCTCAATACTTCACTGCCATTCCTATTACGCAGCTCTGTAACTTCTACACTACCACTGCCAATGCCAGCAAGCAAACATTCGGCATTGACAAATGCTTGTTTAAAAGTAGGGGAATCAGGGATACAGACAATAGAAAAGTCTGGTCTTACCTGAGAGATCTCTTCTATGGCTATGGATGGAGAGTCAGTAGTTGGAACTATCTTGTCTAGTTTGTTAAGGACATCATCCAGTCTGCAGCCGTTAATGGCAATATTGCATTTTAGTGTCTCTAGCTCATTACAGACACCAACTAACTGATCAAAGATCATTAAGTGTGCTGCATAAGGATCTTTCATGAATTTGTTTAGCCCACTATCTAAGCTAAATGGGTAGGATGCTACAGGATCTTTGGTACCATTAGTACATATAGATGAAAGAGGGCCGGAGAGAGTTTTACTTTTATTTTTAGACTCCAGAATTTTTAGTCCATTTATAGTCTCCAGAATACGCTCAGTTATGTTTTTTAGGTCTGTAGTCCAGTTATTATTCATAGCGTTATGAGCAGGGCCACTGGAAAATTGCGCCGGCAATTTTTTTGCAGAATCCGCAATTTTCACCATTCTCCGCAAAAACTGACATGTTCTGCAATTTCTTGCAATTTTTGAGTTTTTATATTGAACTGTGTAAAAAGTATTAACATTTTGAATAAAATACTCTCAATATATTGACAATTTTGCAAGCAGACTTGGGTTTGGCTGAAACAATGCAGTGCAAGGTAGAGCAAGGGATTTATGTGACACTGATTTCTTTTGAATCTTTGTCTTGTTTGGTTTCAAAATCCACTGGCCAAGCATAAGTACTCTTAAACACTTAACATTTGTTTTGTGTTGAAGCAGTCTATCAGAAAACTTTTGTTGCCACACAGACTGAAACAAAAGATGGGGGGAAGGTGCAAATTATCCCATTCACTTACATGGGGTGCTAACTATGAAGCCTTTTTGTAAGTGGCAGGGCAAATTATTCCTTGTGAGCATACTTTCATTCAGACTAGTTTTGTTTCAAACAGCTGAGGATTTTTGGATGGCCCTGCCGATTTTAAACTTGAATAAGCTAGTTGGTAACAGTGATCTCACTCTTAGCAACTACCCCATAGATGCTCACATGCAAAGACTACAAGAAAAACCTAACTAAAGTCTAAAAACAAGCTTGTGCAACACAAAATGTATCTGAATATTTATCTTTAACTAAACAAAATCATTGCAGCCAGAGTAAAACAAAGGTAAATTACAGGGTACCCTGACTACTTACTGTATGATGCAGTAAAAACATATTGGTATTTTTTTGTTACATTTTTAAGGCCCACTTGGCACAAGTGCCTGTTTTCAGGTACAACCCAGGAGCACTTGAGGATGTTAAGTGATTTGCTCAGAATCATATGGTATGCAAGTGGAGGTTGTGAGAATCAAACCCGGGTCTGCTAGATGTTGTCAGCTCATTCACAGTTTGCTACTCTTACCTCTAGATTATACTGCCAGCCCCAATAACCCCCAGATTTAATGTTTAAATATGTGATTTCAAAAATAGTGTACAGTACCTACAGTACAAATTATGACCATGAAACACTTTAACAACATTTTACTAAAACTCAATTATTCACCACTCTGTCTGCTTATTTTTTTCTTGTACCAAAGTGGGTGAATAGCTGGCAGAGCACTGTAAACAGCTGTTGATAAGGCTTCATTATTCTACAGCCAGAAACAAACAAAAAAATTTCTGTTGGCTTTATTTAATATTTATTTGCTGCAGCTCACTTTATATAATCTATTTAGCACTGTATGAGGCAGATGCTTTTAAATTTTGGAAGACAGGCAACACTTATGATAGCTTATCAGTTTAGTATTCTTGTTAGGAACATAAACTTTTCTTTATGTTTAAACATATTCAGGTGTTAGTGTATTCATTTAGCAGTTTATACTTACCAATATATGCTGCAGAAAACATTAAAAGATTTATTGTGAAGCTCTCAGAGTCTATAGTAGAACCCCCGCAATTTCCCGCAATTTTTGCAAAATGCTCCGCAGTTTTGAGTAACCTTTTCCGCAATTTTTCAGTGGCCCTGGTTATGAGGTTCTGGGGAAAAGTCAAGTGAACTCTATATATCAGTAAGACAGTCATAATACCAGTCAATGGAGAGTTCTTTCAGAGAATACTTAGGCTCTTTGTTCTTTTCAGTACTCTTTACTTCTGTATTCTTTTTAACTGTTACTACTGAGATATCAGAAAGATTACTCATTAGTCAGTAGACTGGAAAGAAAAGTTATCCTCTACACACATTTTGGGAGTTGATGACAGTCTGGAAAGGTCCTGACTGGGCCCTATATTCCCTGCTGATTACTTATAGTAGGCATATTTGGCGGGCAAGCCATCTCAAGACTGTTCAGAAGTATCCAATGCTTTTTTGTTAGCAGGAATATTTTGAAAATAACTCATTAGTTCTAGTTTGCTTAGTCTTTTTTTGTAATTTGGCATTTTTATTTTTTGTAACCTTTGTAACTTTAATTTTCGTAAGGAGTTTTTTCTCCTTTTCAGTATTTTTAACTTTTTTTTCCATTCCTGCTTTTAACAGGGAGTACATGATTCTGTGTTTTTATTTCGTTAGGCTCACTAGACTCCTGACTCAAAATTGTAATAGCTGTGTCAGGTATGGTGACATACTCTTTGTGGATATTCTGGCTATTCATTTCGGCGAATCATTGTTAAGTCTTGGCTTTTAAATAAAAAAGCAACAGTAATGATATAAGGAAAAAAAGAAAGCTTAGAAAGACTCTTACTATAGTACTGCACTTCTATCAATAAAAACACGTGCATTAAAAGTTCCAATGTAACCTAAACGGCCATAAGCTTAATGGTTATAGGTACAATTTACAGTAGATATTGCACCTTTCCACAATAATATTGCAAAACAATATTCTGTTGCTCTTTGGAAAATTATGGCCTAAAGCTGCAGAAAATGTAAGCACAATTCCACAACTGCACCTTTCCCACGATAACATTGCGCAACAGTTTCTGACTGCACTTTGGAAAGTTGGTAGCCCAGAGTTATAATGAATATTTTAGTAATGGTATGAGTGCCCAGTAGTCTCAAGCCAGAGACTGATGTAAAAATCTTGTGCTTGATGCTATCAGTTACTAGTTCAACAGAGATCATCTTGGATGTAAAGAGAGATCCGGGACACTGTCCTAAGTACTGTCTCATGATCTAGGTCACCACAGCATCAGCAGCACCAATGGGTCTCTGTGGTTGAAAATCATGGGATGAGCTCTGCGTCTACTTCAGGTGGCCATACAATTGTGTTGCAAGATTGCAGCAGTAATAGAAATAAGTTTGCTCTGGGACTCTCAGCATGCAGTATATTACAAAAAACCAAAGAAAGAGTGTAGAACTTGCGAAATAATCATATTAAAACTGCTTTCAAGCATTCAATCAATAGGTACTTAATATATACACTGAGTACAGTGTGACTAGTAATGACTACACATAAATTTTATAGATGACATTAAAAAGTAAAAAGAAAGCAACATTAAGCTTACTTTCTGGTGCGGAACAAGCTAATATTGTGTAGCAGGAAATTTTTTCAAACAAGTAGCTAAGTCAGGTATCTCATTTGGCTGGGTCACTGCAACTGGGTTACTGAGCTCAATTAGCAGTCACGGCTGTACGTTTGTTAAAGCCGTTATATGCATGAGTTACCAAATGCAGCTCACCCGGTTATCGATTACAGCTCACCCGGTTGCCGAGTTCCAAGTTAAAACTTGGTAACAAAGATTTTAAGGAGAGTCAACAAACTATCATGCATTTGTCTTAACCCTGCGAACACTGCAAGAGTCATGTGAAGATGGTGATTGCTGAATCCTGAACACCAGGCACAGGTGTATGCTTTTATCACGTATGCACGTGTTCACGTGACTCACCATCAGGAAAGACTAATGCAGCAATCAAATAAATACATTTTTAAAGAAGTATTTTAAACATTGTAACAGAAACTCTCTAAATAATTCTCTGGCCCCACATGCAGAAGTATCAACAGAGAAAAAACTGGAACAGCTTGGCAAAGGTCAGTTAAAAATAATAGAGCGAGTAAAACTAAGTCTGTATCCTTAGACTGGATGGGCCTTGCGGTCCTTATCTGCCGTCAACTTCTATGTTTCTATGTAAAAAACAGAAATAGCACTAAAATAGAAAATAAGCTTCACAAGATCATCGTTCATAAAATGCCTTAATCTATGGTAGGATTAGATTCCTTTATAGGCAGCTTCCACAAGTAGTTTGCCACAAGATACAAAAGTCCTCCTCCTGTCATCCGACCGACCTCTCTGGTAAACCTCCAAGCTCCGGCTTGCAGACCACTACTGCGGCTTTCCTCCTAGGGGGAAACAGAGAACAGAGGAGGACAGACAGCAGCCAGCCAGATTGTGTACACAATAAGGTTATCTGGAAAGGTTACATGTTCTTGTGAGGTAGCAGTATCATACCTTTTTATAAATTTAGAACAGGCAGTGTAACCCTGCTTCCCAAGTCTCCTCATGCTTGAAAGCACGTAGTGGCAACAACCTTCCTCTCCAAAGCCAAAGCCCATATGGCACTTGTTAGATCTAATATTAGAAATATATGGCACCCGAATGCAATCAAGACCATAAGCCAGCTGTGATCATTTGTGGGGTTCAACAGAAGTTGATTCTGTCGCCCATGTTATTTGTTGTGTACTTGCTATGAATCGGACGGGTCATTAGATGGTACAACATAAATGTTAACTGCTACACAGATGACACTCAGCTGTACCTGTCCTTCGCACCTGATTAGTATGATGGTTTCTATGCTGGTGTAATTTCTGTGGGAGATCGGATGGGCTCTAGCTAGCTGAACTTAAAGAGCTAGTAAAACCAAAAAAGACAGACAGGAAAATGGTACAAATTTTAAGAAGTAGTCAGTTGTAACTTTTTTTTATTTCTGAAGCTTTTTTCTTTTTCCTTTTGCTCATTAGAAAGTTTTCTATGTTATGACAGTGTGTTGGACGTGTGGACTAGCTCTCAGCCTGGTAGCTGTCATGTCTATCTCTAGTCCCTCACTATATCATCAGCACTGTGATCTCATTGGCAATGACATCACAGGTGACTGACCTGGCAACTACTGAGTGGCTGTTCCTCAGCAGCAGTGATGTGACAGTCAGTGAGGTCACAATGCTGATGATGTAATGTGGGAACAGTACTAGACATGTCAGCTGCCAGGTAGAGTGGTGTTCCACAGAGCACACCTACTAACATCAGGTAAACAATCTTCTATTAATCAAAGGGAAAAGAACAAGTACCTCAGGTGAAAAAGGTAGTTGGTGACAACTTTTAAAAACTAATATTAGTTTCAGGCAGTACACTAGCTCTTTAAATCTGACCAAGACAGAGTTGCTACTGGTGGAATCACATCCGCGTGGGTTAGCTACCAGGTGAGATGCCATGATATAGCTATCTGAATATTGTGACTCTGGCGGTCGTAGAAAGGGTTAAAAATCTGGGAGTCACTGTGGACTCCAGGCTGACACTAGAACATCACATGTCAGCTGTGGTCTGCAGTGCATTTTTTACAGCTTAGAAAAATCTCCCAACTGCCAGCCCACTGATGCAGCGGTAGTGCTACTGCTTGCAATACTGATGACCCAAGGCTGGAAGTGAACTCAGGGCTTCAGAGGGCCAACTGGGAGGGTAGGAGGATTGAGTGTCCGTAGATCTGCTCTTCTCCTTTGACTTGCTTTGTCCCAAGCAGAAGCTGGGGTTAAGACAACCCAAACCAGCACACCAGGGGGATGTGACAGATATCAAAGCATGTCGCGTGGCATGTATCACGATGTCATTGCATGCCAGACCTCCCGGGCATCTGGACAGGAGGAAAAAACAGGTGGCAGGATGGTGTCAAGCGCTCTCAGGCCCGAAGCTGACCAGATCAGCATGCTGGCCAGAACTGGATTCTGACCATGGCAGGGTTGTGAAGACAACTGGTGGTAACTCCCAGTGGACACTGGGGTGTTGGGGCTGGGGTACTTGGCAGATGGGGACTGACCAGAGAAGGAGAAACAGAAGCTGAGAAATAAAGAAATATCTCCCAGATTAAACACCATCTGATGCAAGAGGACCCTGATACATGCTCTTTACCTAAGGCTATCATGGAGGTGGGTGTGCTGTGTACAGCTCTTGCAGAGAGCCCTGGCCAGGCTGATCTCCAGATCTTCACACTCAAACATGTGATGCTTGTGCCGGTGCTGCAACAGCTGCGATGGCTCCCAATTACGTGATACACCACTGTTATGATCATGTTGTTGACTTATAAAAACTTGCATGGTTTGGGGCCAGGCTATCTGAAACACCTCTCAGCCCATTATGCTCCCAATTGCTCGCTCCACCAAGGAGTTTTTCTTGGCTGTCCCGAGGATGTAGCTAAAAATTTCTTTTAATAGAGCACTCTTGGTGGTGGTCCCTGTGGTAGGGCTGTTCATGCTACCTGGGTCCTGGAGGGATCCTGTTTTGTTTTTGTGTCCTTTTGGATGCACGGCCTCTGTTCTGTCTGCCTGTATTTTATGCTGCCCCTCCTGGACTGATCAACCAGGAGGACTCCCCTATCCCTTTTGTCTCTTCCTGTCCCCTCCCTTCCCTTTCTTACACTATTTTTTTGTCCCCGGAGAAGTGTATCCCAAATGACTCAAGGTGGCAAAATCAATATGCAATAGCTAGCTAGCACAATGTCATATTGCCAAATACAAAAGCTGAGACCTGTTGTTAAATATGTCCACATTTTAAAGTATGGGCCATCGTGGTGAAATGCTGTTATGCAGAACATATATCATAATATGTTTTGTTGCCAGAAGCAAACTGAAATATTATGCCCAGTGTGGTAGTTTAGGGTCTGAGAGAGCAAGACCAGGTATAAATAAAAAGTGCCCTCACTAAGGAAAGGGCTAAGGGACAATGTAAGGAGTCGTAGTTTTGTTTGTCTGCTGAATGAAAAAGGTGCCCTGATGAAGGAAACCCTGGAGGGGGATATAAAAAGCTGCTTCCCCTCCAGGCTAAATATAATGAATGATATGGGGGGGGGGGTTCTTTCTGCTCTAGTGAAGAAAGTATATAGTTTATTTTAATTTCATTTATTTATGTGGAGTGTGCTGCCCGAACGAGCCATTCTGCTCCTGATGCTGAAATGCGATCCGGTTTGGAACTTTTCAGGGTAAGTTTGAAACTGGCTTGCTGCTCCTCCATTGGGCTTAAAATCCCCTAAAGTAAGTTGTCAGTTGGAGCAAAAGGTTGTGGTATACTTATGGGAGTGCTGTGGGGAGCGGGAGAGGTGAATGGGAGAGCCACAGGGGAAACGCTGTGGCACATGAAGTGCGGTCTCTGTCTCTCTCTCCCAGTGTTCTGGGGCACAATGATGTTGCTCTTTGGAACTTCACCCGCTTGTTTTAACACTGTTTTATCAGCGTGCCAGGTGGGGGAGAGCTCTTCCAGTTTGGTTGTCTAGTGTCTGTGCTGACTGATTATAGTACAGATTACTGGATTGTGTGGAGGGGTTGCCCGGTGCAGTGGACCGCCTCTGGAACCCATGCAGCAATCTTGCTTTGAATGTTGTAGTGGAATCAGGAGTGGGGAACATTTTGAGGTTGGGGCGAATGGTTGACTGCCCACAGGGGCAAGAGGGGAATTGAAGAGTTGGAACATTTTTTAAATGTGCCAGAGTCACCCAAAATGAGCCTGTCAACTGTTTTGATTAAAACACACTCCCAAAAACAGAGCACCTTGCGGAACAGCTACTCTATATTGGAGCTTCTAATAAAATAAATAAATCCCTCTGCTCAGTCCCCGTCTGGGCTTAAAAGCCCTAAAAGTAATATAACAAAATTAGTTCCTTTACCCATTTCCTTTTTGGGCTTAAACGGCCTACAATTAAACTGTTTGAAAGGCAACGTGTTGGAAAGATAAGCACGGAGCTTGTGGTAAAATTAAACAGTCACTTTCCTAACTCTCATTTGGCTTAAAAGCCTTAAAATCAGCTAATAAATGGGCAAAGTATTTTAAAAAACTGTTTACGAGAGTGTCCTAATGACAGGGGAAAAGTAAATAAGAGAACCGCATGTAATCGGTAAAAGCCCCCTCTCTCTCTACCCTCACTGCAATCCTTGACACTATGCCAAGTTGGTGCTGTGTCACAGGTCTGAATTAATGTCTGTGAGTAGCAGCCTGGAATCCTGACTGAACGGAGCATGAGAGAGGGAAGGGTATGCCATTTTCATTCCCTCACCACCATTTGAGGCACAGATAAGAGAGGGATCCCAGTGAAGCATTGAGAGACTGACTGTTGTGTGCTGACAATATCATATAAGGCTTCATTATTTTATTTTGATTTGCTTGGGATCCTTTTGCTGATTGGAATATGACTGAGGAAAGGGCATGCAGTTTCCATGCCCTCACAATAATTTATAGCAGAGATTAGAAAGGGATCCTGAAGATGTCAAGGGACTCTGACTGCTGCATCCTGAAAAGTGCAATATAAAGTTGTATTCTTTTATTTTATTTCTATATTTTCCCTTGGAACCTTTGTTTATGGAACTTTAATGAATAAAGCCATGCAGCAAGGGTGTTGTACCATTATGGACTAAGTCACACAGCAACACAGCCCCACACAAAAGATTAATAAACAAATTAGTCAGCCTGGGAGTGGGTCCCAGAGTGGTAGCCAAGGTAAAACATTGGCTGGACAACAGGGCACAGAGGGTAATAGTAAATGGTGTCCACAGTGAAGAATGGGGGGTTGCTAGTGGGGTACTGCAGGGTTCAATACTGGGGCCGGTCCTTTTCAATGTCTTTATAAGCGACATTGCAGAGAGACTGGAAGGAAAAGTATGTCTCACTGCAGACGACACAAAGGTCTGTAACAGGGTTGATACACAAGGTGGGGTGGAAAGGATGCGAAGGGACTTGGCAAGGTTGGAGGAATGGTCAAATGTATGGCAGCTTAGATTCAATGCAAAGAAGTGCAGAGTAATGCACCTGGGAAACAAAAACCCAGGGGAAGAGTACACAATGGGGGGTGAGAAACTGACAACAACAAAAATGGAAAGGGACCTGGGGGTAGTCATATCAGATGACCCAAAGGTGGGCAACCAATGTGAGAAGGCAGTAAGGAGGGCTGGGGGGATACTGGGATGCACAGGGAGAGGCATCACCAGTAGAAAACAGGAAGTTGTTGTCCCTCTGTACAGACAGTTGGTAAGACTACATCTGGAGCACTGTGTACAGTTCTGGAGACCCCATCTCCGCAAAGACATAGACAGAGTGGAGGTTGTCCAGAGGAGGACAACCAAAATGGTGCAGGGTCTGCACCAGAAGACATATGAAGAAAGACTAAAGGAGTTTCCCAAGCTGCTCCTGTGGCCTTGGCTGTCTCCGAGCAGGCCACAGCTAACAGACCACCCGACTGACCCCCGGACAGATTCAGACAGCCCATCTGCGGGCTTCCCAAGCTGCTCCTGTGGCCTTGGCTCTCTCTGAGCAGGCCACAGCTAACAGACCATCCAACTGACCCCGGACAGATTCAGACAGCCCATCTGCGGGCTTCCCAAGCTGCTCCTGTGGCCTTGGCTCTCTCCAAGCAGGCCACAGCTAACAGACCACCCGACTGACCCCCGGACAGATTCAGACAGCCCATCTGTGGGCTTCCCAAGCTGCTCCTGTGGCCTTGGCTCTCTCCGAGCAGGCCACAGCTAACAGACCACCCGACTGACCCCCGGACAGATTCAGACAGCCCATCTGCGGGCTTCCCAAGCTGCTCCTGTGGCCTTGGCTCTCTCTGAGCAGGCCACAGCTAACAGACCACCCGACTGACCCCTGGACAGATTCAGGTACGCACCTGACCTCCGAAACTCATGGTTTTGAATGCCACTGTTTTGACTGGATGCCCAGGGGAGGAACCAGGCACTGATTGGCAGCTTTACTCCTTGGCTGATTTTCCAACGCCTGGCTCTTCCTGATCTCAGGGAAATCTCTTTCTGTGCTTTGTCCTGGACTGAATTTTTTGCCGCCCCCCCTCACAATATTAAATAGACCCTTACTCCCACCCTTCCTCAGCCTTAGCAGCAGACTGGTCACTCCACTGCTGCACATTTTCATGCTATTGGCCTCCCTGTCTTCAATACCTGACTTGACCCACTTTCTCACCGCCCCTTTTTAAAGCAGTCCCACCCACAGGATCACACATTTCCTCTCAACCTTTTCTCCAGCCACTCCATCTAACTCCTCTCAATTACTGCTCTACCTGCCCTATTGTTGGGGACCTCACCCTAAATTGACTATATACCCTTCCAACTATAAACTAAACCAGCTAGCAGTTAAGCAGGCCAGCAACACCAAACAAACTACCATGGGGTGCAGCCACCTACTACTACTCCTCACTACCTCTTTTGGCATTCCTGGTACCATACAAGTCCTTTTGTTCTGCAAATTTTGGACTCCCTGCTGTTCTGTCTGACCCTTTGTATGAATGCCCTTTATTAATCCTCGCTTTCCTTCTCTCCCTCAGCCGAGGAACTGCCACCCAGGCTCCCAGGCTCCCAGCTCCTAAGCCACGGGATGCCCGGCTATCGGGTGGTCGGCGCCCCTCTAGCTGACGCTCGAGCCTGCAGACACGGACCCAAGGTCCTACAAGGTATGGCAACTGCCGCTACCAACTGGATTGAGAGCGCCCTCTCAGACCACACTCTGATTGGTCTCTGACGGAAGCTGGCTTCTGCTCTTTGATTTTAAACCCTAAAAATGTTTATGTTGGGACAAATGTTAAAAAGCTGAAGTGTTAACCCAGTCTGTAATTGAAAGGACTTGAATTGTGGTTTGGGAAAGAAATCTAGTGTTTACAGCCCTTTCTCTGCATACATGCACTGGCCCTAGACACTTTTGGGTGCCAAAGTAATACACATCCTTTTGTTCTGCAAATTTTGGACTCCCCGCTGTTCTGTCTAACCCTTTATGTGAATCCCCTTTATTAACCCTCACTCTCCTTCTCTTCCTCAGCCAAGGAACTGTCGCCCAGGCTCCCAGCTCCTAAGCCACGGGATTCCCAGCTACGGGGTGGTTGGCGTCCCTCTAGCCGACGCTCGAGACCGCAGACACGGACCCAGGGCCCTACAAGGTACGGCAACTACCGCAACTTTTTTGACCGCCCCCTTCCCCACCTCTGCTGATTATTAAATACAGTAGCTCCTGCCAAAATATTAGTCCACGTCCCCTGGCGCAGTGCCCCACCAATAGAAACTTAGCTCGTGATCCCCCTCTTCTCTGTCCAGCCTACGGGATCCAACTCTCAGGGCCTCGCCTTACTAAAACGCACAGGCTCTCCTTGGCTGTGCCTTCACCACTAAATAGTTTTAAATGCTGTCAAATTCGGGTCGACCCGGATCAGAAAGCTACTGATAAGCTGCATTAATCCAGCAACCCCACTGGCCCCTGGGCTAATTGAGTGGCTCCTTTTTTAAGGTACCATCATGTCGGGCCCTATATGGCTCCTTATACTGCCCCTTTTTCTGCTGATACCAGCTGCCCAGCATTGGACACCTGAACTACCATCATGTTTGGTCTACAATGGCACCTTGTGCTGTATACCACATGGCAACTTATCCTTTAATTGCTTCCGTGATTCCAAGTACCAATACCTCGAACCCTGCTCTTGGACCACACATACCAGTAGTACTTATAACACTCCCCCACCACAAGGCCCACCTCCCACCACGCAGACTTATATCTCCTCCCTGCCTATTGTGGTAGGGGTACTAGCTCTTGCTACAACAGATCAGCTCTTCTATGATGGCTACTTTCCAGTCCCTAAAAACATCAGATCTACTAGACGGGAGAAAGGCAGGAATTACAAGCTTATAATTGGCGCTCTTAGAAAAATCCTACTTATCCTCCTGCTATGTTCAGGCAACGTAGAACTCAACCCTGGCCCCCAGAAGCTATTGCTTTGCCAGCAGAACTAGCAAATTTAAAAGGAATAAGCTTCTTGCATATTAACGTATGTAGCCTCCTTAAAAGATAACCTTAATACAAACCTGGTAAATCATACCTCTCCTGACATACTTGTGATTTCCAAACTTGGCTTAGACCCAGCACCACTGATGAGAAGTAAACATACCCAACTATGCCTTCTTCAGAGCTGATAGGCATGCCAGAGGAGGAGGGTAGCTATTCACGTTAAAGACAAATTTCTCTGCCTTCTGCTTATCCTCGGCATCTGTTGACAGCGAATTCGAATGCCTAATTCTCAAAGTGGAAATTACACAGATTACTGCACTCTGCGTAATAGGATGCTACAGACCACCGTCTGCTGGCATACAGCTTGTGTCATATCTAAGTGACAAGTTGGGACAGGGGCTGCCAGAAACTATTATTTTAGGAGACCTCAGCTTTGACTGGCTCTCTAACACAGCTGCCCCCCTTGCATCCTTCTGTGATGAACATGGGCTGACGCAACTTATTACTGAACCAACACGCCCAAACGTGAAGAACCCCAGTAAAAGTACACTTTTGGATGTGCTAATGGTGAGCAAACCTCATCTATTCTCCCACACTGATGTCTTCTTCTCAGACGCCAGCGACCATTGTTTTATTGCGGGAGTAAGATCCACCAACAACCCAGCACCCATCAGCAAGTTCTCTATGAAGAGATTCAGGCGCAACTTCAATGAACATGCCTACCTAAATGAGCTTAAGTACTCCCCTCAGTGGCAAGATTTCTACCAGCCAGCAAAGCAATTCGTCAGCTTACAATATCTTCCACAACATTCTATCAAGGGCCCTTAATAAGTGTGCTCCCTGATTAAAGTTCGAACTAGGACCAAAACCTGTAAATGGTTCACCCTCAGATCAAGTCCTTGCTTCTAGAAAGAGATAAGCTCTGGAAAAAAGCATGACTGAACACTGCAGAGGATTGGAACCAGTTCAGGAGACTCACAAAATTTATGTACCAAAACAATCAGAGAATCGAAGGCCACCTTCTTCAAATCCGAACTCGACTCTGCCACAAAGAGTCCAATCAAGCTCTGGAACACAATCAATGATCTACTAGGCCACTCCCCTGGAAATTCAATCCCGACCAAGATTACCTCTGGCAACTTGACTATAACCGAAAAGATGGATATACTTGATGCATTCAATAACCACTTTGCTACTGCAGGCATGGCATTTGATAACTCCCCTGCAAACATACTTCGCTCCCAGACTGCCAGCCAACTGCCTGAAACTCCGATAGCCAGCCTTTCTCGCTTCAACCTGCCCCACTGAAAGAGGTAGAGGACCTCTTGCTTCAGTTGGATACTAGAAAAGTGCTGGGGCTGACACCCTTGACCCTTACTTCCTAAAAATTGCCTACTACGTACTAGCAATACCCGTCACCCACCTTTTTAACTTATCCCTGTCTCAGGGCACCTTACCACCTATATGGAAGACAGCACATGTCATACCACTGTTCAAATCAGGTGACCCTGGCGATCTCAATAACTACAGGCCAATTTCTCTCCTTCCGGTCCTGTCCAAGCTCCTAGAAAAAATTGTAAATGCACAGCTGAGGTCTCAGCTTGAGTCTAGAAAACTGCTAAATCCTATGCAGTCCGGATTCAGAGCTAAACATAGCACTATCTCAGCCCTCACCAAAGTTACTAACGACTGGCAGCGTAATCTTGAAAGCAAAAACTTTATTTGTGCTGTTTTCCTTGATCTAAGCAAGGCCTTTGACACCATCGACCATAGTCTGCTCCTCTCCTCCCCTCAAACCATAGGTGTGGACCCCTCCTCTCTGCGTTGGTTTACTGACTATCTTACAGGCGCCTTCAACAAGTTAAAGCTGAAGGAGGCCTGTCCCCTAAAAACTCTGCAAAGAGGGGTACCTCAAGGTTCTATATTAGGGCCCTTACTTTTTGCAATCTACATTAATAACATCGACTACTGTATAAAAGAAGCCAACACTCATCTGTTTGCAGATGATACAGTTCTCTACGTGAGTCACCCAACACCTGAAGCTGCCTGCAATGACCTACAGTCAGAATTCAACCTTTTGCAAAGCCAACTCCTCCAAAAAAAGCTACTCCTTAATGCCAAAAAAACTAAAGCGATGGTCCTCTCCCCTTTTATCCGTACAGCTAACCCTGTGTCCAGTGGGACAGTTCCCCAAATTACCACAGTTCTAGGTGAAAAACTAGAATTTGTTACAAAATTCAAGTCTCTGGGAGTTTGGATAGACTAAAGACTCTCCTTCATTGAACATATCAAGGACTTGCTAAAATGACTTCGGCAAAGGCTTGGACTGTTTTTTAGAATCAACCAATTTCTCACCAGAGATGCCAAGAAACAACTGGTCCAATCCATTTTCCTATCATTGGTTGATTACGCTGATTTCCTCTACAGCCAATGCCCCAACTCTTACATGGCTAAACTGGACACACTCTACCATCGAGCACTGAGGTTTATAACGGGACTCCCCTTCAACATGCATCACTGCACCCTACATGCGGCAGTGGGGTGGACATCACTAAAGTTCAGGCGCCACAGAAACTCTGCTCTCTGGACCTATAGAGCCATCTGTAATAAGCTGCCTTACTATATCTCCTGCTGTCTTCCCCTGAGTATAATTGGGAAATACGCATTAAGAAGTTACTCAGCTATTACACTTAAAGTACCCAAAGCAAATCCGCTCGGCAGGGCAGCCATAAGCTTCAGGTTACCTACCTTATGGAACGATCTACAAAACCCTCAAATTAAGCACTCCAATCAGTATAAATGCCTTCAAGATGCTTTATTTCCATACTATCAGAGAAGTATGTAACTGCTTCACCCACTCAGACCCAGTACTGGTGTCTGCACTGGTATATAGGCACGCCTAGACCCAATTTTAAGTACTGACCCCCCAGCTTGCTCCTCACCAGCCTAATTGTTCTCTCTCTTATCCCCCTGTCTTATCAACATTAGGCCCGTCCATCCTCTTATTCTTCCTTTCCCAACTTCGGATAGGAGCTCACTACCCTGGGTTGTGACATCCTACCATGCCCCGTACTTTATAGCATTCAATCCCGGGACTCACACATACTCCTTTTCTCCATCCACCTTCTCTACATCCCGTTTTACCAACTCCTCTCTGTGCACCATGCCCTCCTAGCCTTTCTTCCCCTACCTCCCTCCCTTCCCCCCTACCTTCACCTCTACCTGGTGTATATTTTTATTTTTATTTTTTTTCTTCCGTTACTTCCTCCTGCAACCTTAGATAACCTGCTTTATCTTCCTATAGACACTTCTATGTATGTAAATACCATGTAATCTGTACAATATCTGTATAATTCTATGTATACATGAACTTCTTTTTCTTCCTCTCTGTAAAGAGTATTATCTGTATTGCCTTGTATATACAATTGTTCATGCTCCACCCAGGTCCATCTTGCAAATGAGCTTCTGCTCAATGATGAACGCCTGGTTAAATAAAGACTTGATTGATTGATTGATTGATTGAGCTTAGATGTATAGCCTCGAGGAAAGAAGGGAGAGGGGGGACATGATAGAAACTTTCTAATACCTCAAGGGAATCAACAAAGTCCAAGAGGGTAGCATCTTTCAGAAAAAGAGATGTGCAAGAACAAGGGGCACAATTTGAAGTTAGAGGGGGGACAGCTCAGAGGTAATGTAAGGAAGTATTTCTTCACAGAGAGAGGGTTGTAGATGCATGGAACAGCCTTCCTGAGAAGGTCATAGAGTCAAAAACAGTGGGGGAATTCAAGAATGCATGGGACAGGCATAAGGTAATTCTAATGGGGGTAGGAGGAAGTAGGCTGTTGGTTAACTAGGATCTGCAGCTTATCTGTTAGGTAGGGAAATGGACAGACTAGGTGGGCCAAGAGGTCCTTATCTGCCATCAGATTCTGTTTCTATGTTTCAGTGTCTATCTGTCGCACCTACGCCTTGGGACAGGCCCACTTATTTGGAATCCCCTTCCTTGTTATCATAAGAGTTCCCCCTTGGTGGAGGCATTTAAAGCAGCAGAGCATGATAGTGATGAAAAGTTTGACCTAAACTTTTTCATTCTATTTTAGATTGCCCCTTATCATCTGACTTGTATGACACCCTCATTTTCCCAGTTTGAGTCTGCATTCGTTCTTTTTTACACATTTGAAATAATAAAAGGAGCACTCCTTTTTAATACAGTATCTCTCAGTCCAGGTTTTCAGAAGTATTCTCTGTTTGCTTTTGAACACCCATTGTTTACCACCACTTCTGTTGTGACTAAAAAGAACTGTCATGCAGCAGTCAGTGCTCCATGGTTTTATGGGACAGTAGGTATACAAAAACAGCTGCGAATACTGAGGAAAACCTGTTCCGAACCATAATTAAAAGAACTACCCCTTTTAATTTAAATGTGAAAAACAGCACTAAAGCAAACTCAGAATGGAGAAATATGGGTATAATACAGGTCAGGAGATAAAGGGCAACGTAAAATAAAATATAGATCAAAATGTTCACCACTATCACACACTGCTGCTTTGAAAAGGGCAGAAATAGCATTGATTTAAAGTCAGCATTCAATCTGTAGTGTTAACATAGGTTAGTGTCTTAGTGTTTTAGTATTATAACCTCCTGCTATTTATGTAGTGTTTTGTGAAATATATTTCTGTTTTTGCGTTGATTTGCACAGCACTCTGAGTCATTGAGGATAGGGTGCTGTATTAACAAGCACGTGTCAGTGCCAAACATTGCTTGCTTGTATTTGCTGTTTAGGTGTTTGGCACTGATAGTGCACTTCCAGGCACCAAAGAACAAAGGTAAACCGCAGTACATGGGGGGGGGGGACTCAGGCAAGTAGGGTCCTGCACCTGATCTACTGCAGGTGATTAAGCTGGCTAACAGAGACACAGAAGCAGAGCCCTTGTGTATGTGTCTCTCTCTACATCTATTAACCGTCTCTCTCTCATGTCCCAATCTCTCCCCTGGTAACTCAGTGTCCTTCGTTTGCTGCTGGTCTCTGATACGGCAGGATGGGGAGTGGGGGGGGGTGAACCAGAAGGAAAATGATCTATCGCACCTTCTTACAGCACTCCGAGTCTCAACACATGGGTAGTAAGCGCTCTTCTCATAGGCTGATGCACAAAGGAATCCCAAAATTCGAAATCCGATCCCTCTCCTATCCTTGCTGTTCCCAGAATCCTCAGTTTTTCTTTGTGCATCTTCCCAGGCTGGTCACGTTTTCATCTGGCTCTGTGCCAAGCTCTAAGGTAAGCTGAATATTTCCCTTTATTTAATGCTGTGTTAAAATCCCAGAGTGCCTATAAAGGCATACAATAATCTTTATAGGTTCCTTTTATTAAATAGGACCAATAAGACTGTATAATATGCAAGTAGCTAAACACTGTTAGAAGCAGGAGTCTCCATGGCGCAGGGCTAAGAAGTAGCTGGATATAGAAAGTTGTCATTTTTAAAAAGGCTGATCATTGTTTACAGTGCATGGCATAAAACTGTTGAACCTCCCCCCTCAGTTCACCTCATTCAGCTGAGGAGGGGCAGGTAGTGCTAACCCATCACCCAAGCACCCTACCGGAGCCCCCCTTGTCGGCTTATCTCCCTCAGCCGACAAAGGGATGAGGCCAGTCTGCATCTTTTCATGTGGTCAGAATGCCCAGGGGGTCACGGTTTACCTTGTTCAACCGCGACCGCCTCAGGGGCCTCCCTAAGTGAAAAAGAAAAAATAAAACAACCGTCGACAATGGCAAAACACTGGGGGTGCTCACCTGCCCACCGGAGGAGCTGCTACGATCTTCCTCGCGGTCCTGACAGTGGTGGCTTCCCCTGCAAGTGCCAGGATTCCGCTGACGGGCTCCTCCATGTTGTTTTCAGCCCCCCTGCCTTCCTAGAAATCGCCATGTTGCCTTGTACTGCCGCGAGATTATCAAGCGAAATCTCGCGGCTTTCAGAGGGCTGTCTAGTGAAGGACTACCTTCCCAAAATGGCGGCGCCGTCTTCCCAAACCTAAAATGGTGCCTACAACGTGGCCACACTTCTTAAAGGCACAGGCACACTATTTGGTGTACTGCACACAAGAAGTTTAAATTTAAAGGCAAACGACCCACAAAATCACAGGTGGGCAATAATCAAGAGCCACAAATGTCATGTTTAAGAGAATTTTTCCAGTATTTCACCAGATTCATCCCTAAGATGATATTGGGCCAGGTAATAGAAGGAACGAAGTCTAATATATAGCTTCAGTGCTCTTAAAGGGCCCAACCAAGGGACAAGTAGTCATTTTTTATTATCTTCTCATTTGATTATGGCATTTTCTTCAGACATGACCCCTGAGCAAGCCCAATACTATTATGTTTTTCAGAACCATGTCCACCATAAGAAGATTGTGCAGAAAGTGCCCCAACATCTTACTCACCTCAGACCAGGGAGAGCTATGCTCTCTATGCATGGTGGATTCTGAGCCTAGGGAGTTCACCCACAACTCAGGTTCCACAGACGAGGATCCCCTAAATGATAATGTATCCACCGCTTCCAAAGGCGTTGTGCTGCAATTATTTCAAAAGCTCCTGGACAGGATTGACTGCCTGGGTGCAAACAAAAGACCCAGGTCACCCAGCAAAACCCTCCATCCTAAGCGCCCCAAGGGTGACCCAAACTCACATGACACACCAGAGGTGTCAGAAGATGAACGCTCTGACAAAGGGGGGGGAGGAGCAAGAGGAGGATATGGCTGCATGTCTATGCCCCTTTGAAGCCATTCCCGAACTCATAAGAGTTGTCTGTCAAACACTCAGAATGGATGAGCCGGTGGAACAGCCGGACAACAGATTAGACCCCCTGGTTAGGGAGAGGAAGCAATCCTCTGCTTTCTTCCCAGTATGCCAAGCGTTAGAGAGCATACTAGCCAAGGAATGGGAGGCACCAGATCCCATTAAGACTAGGGAAAAGAGAACCTTCGAGAGAAGGTATCCACTTCCCACAGACAGAGAGAAACTCTGGGCAACTGCCCCCAGAGTAGATGCAGAGGTCGCCTCCTTAAGCAACAAGACCGTCTTGCCCTCAGAGTCAGCCTCGGCCCGCAAAGACCCCATAGACAGAAAGGTAGATGAAATTGTGAGGAAGGTTCATGATATGATGATCATGAATATGAGACCATCCATGGCCGCCACCTATTCGGCGAGGGCCGTACTCAGATGGTTAGAGGCAGTCCAACTTGACGTCCCCGAAACCAGTGCCCATGGAGCCACCATGGCCTATGCCATTCAAACCATGAAATATGTAGCCGATGCCACGATCAATAGTTTTAAGATGGCATCCAGGTCAGTAGCTTCCATCAATAGAGCCAGGAGACAGGTATGGCTCAAGCTGTGGAATGCAGATCAAGAGTCCAGATCTAGGGTCAAGAAACTACAGTTCTCTGGAGACAAGGTGTTCGGGCCTGGCATAGAAGAGTTCACAGCAAAGAAAGGGGATGACAAGGATCAAGGAGGGCGAGCTACTCTACCATCCTTTCAAAATAACAAATTCTGACATTTTGCAGGCAGAGCCAAAAGGGGTCAAGGCCACCAGGGACAAGAAAGACGTACCTTTGGATTCAAACCAAATTTTTTCAAGAACAGGCAGAACTTTCAGGGCAACAGGGTCAGAGGCTCCCACTACAATGGCAAACAGGGGTATAGGACAAACAAATCGAACAGAGGATTCCGCCAATGAGAATCCGCCGGTCCAGGGCCAGACGGATGCAGTGGGAGGAAGGCTACAGCAGTTCGCCACAACCTGGACCAAATCAATCAAAGACGAATGGGTCAAGGAGATCATCTCACAGGGCTATGCCATAGAATTCAACTCAGTCCCAAGGAGGGACAGATATATAGAATCTCACGTCTCAAGGGACTAAGTGACCTCGCAGCAAGTTCGGACCATTCTACGCCAACTGCTACACAGCAGAGCCATAAAGTCCATTCCAGTTCAAGAGAGATACTCCGGCATCTACTCCATATTCTTTCTAGTCCCAAAAAAGACCGGAGACCTCAGACCTATCCTGGACCTAAAATTTGTGAACAAGTTTGTACGGTACCAGAGATTCAAGATGGAAACCCTAAGATCCACCATTGCAGCTATATGCAAGGGAGACGTTCTAACCTCCATAGACCTGAAGGATGCCTACCTACACATACCTATCAGACCTTCCCACCACAGGTTCCTCCGATTCAGCATTCTGGGATACCACTTCCAGTACCAATGCCTACCATACGGATTGGCGTCGTCCCCGCGACTGTTCACCAAGGTGATGGCACCCCTAGCGGCAAAATTACGCACGGAGGGCATTCATATGATCCCATACCTGGATGACTGGTTGATATGGGCGAGAACAGTGGACCAGTCAAGGACAGCAACACGCAGAGCCCAACTACTGACCGAACACGGGTGGCTTATCAACAAAGCAAAGAGCCACCTAACTCCTACCACATTGTTAGACCACTTGGGGGCAACGTTCAACACAGTGACAGGCACAGTAAGACCGTCACAGACACGCATCTGCACGTTAACAGCGCACTGCAGAACAGTTATGCAGAAGAAGTCGACAACAATTTGGCACCTTATGCAACTACTGGGTCTCATGGCAGCATGCATAGACCTACACGACTGGGCCAGGTTACACATGAGACATTTACAACGCCTACTCCTGGACAACTGGAGCTACAGTCAACAGAATTACAATCAGAGAGTGGCAATTCCATCATCAATACAGAAATCACTACGATGGTGGGCAGACCCACACACCTTCATGCAAGGGGCACAAGTGGAGAGAGACACAACAAGAACCCTCAAAACAGACGCAAGCCTGCTAGGCTGGGGTGCTGTACTGGACAGACAGTCCATTCAAGGGAAATGGACAAGCAGGGAGGCAAAACTCCCAATCAACATACTAGAGACAAGAGCCATCTGACTAGCCCTCATACATTTCAAAGGTCAACTCCAAAGACACCACGTAAAAGTGCGCACCGACAGCCGAATAGCAATGGCATACATCAACAAGCAGGGAGGAACAAGAAGCAGAGCCATGGCTCAAGAGGCAGAAATATTACTGCTATGGGCAGAAAAGCATCTACTCAGTCTCACAGCAGTCCACCTGGCAGGCAACCTAAACACAAGGGCAGATTGGCTGAGCAGGCAAACACTGCAACAGGGGGAATGGCAAATCCATCCAGAAATTTTAAACAAACTCCAGAAAAAATGGGGCCCCTTCGACATCGACCTCATGGCCTCAGCGACCAACACCCAGCTTCCGACCTATATGTCCAGATTCAGAGACAAGAGAGCGGTAGGGGTGGATGCCATATCAACCCCATGGAAATTCAGGAAGGCGTATGTATTTCCCCCAATAGCCATGCTACCAGCAGTGCTACAGAAGATCCGAAACACGGGCAGCAGCATAGTACTCATAGCCCCAGACTGGCCAAGGAGAACCTGGTACACCCTAATCAGGAAGATGCTAACAGACAATCCTATGAGGTTACCTCGCCAACAAAATTTACTCAGACAAGGCCCGATCTGGCACGAAAACCCTCTACCACTGAAACTGATGGCTTGGCCACTCAGAGGGTTAGATTGTTAGGGCTAGGGGTATCAGGTACGGTGGTGGACACCTTGGTACAAGCTAGAAGGGAATCCACCCACAGAACCTATAACACACACTGGTGGGCTTTTGCTTCATGGTGCAAGAACCAGGACTTGAAGGCATCTCAATGTAGTATATGAATGTATTAGAGTTTCTGCAAAAAGGGTTGGAAAAGGGTTATCAGCCGCATCTCTGCGGTACAGATGGCATAATAGGGGGCTATAAGGGAGAAACGATGGACATTTACCCGGAGCCCACCCTTTGGTTCAAGCTTTCCTAAAGGCCGCAACCCTTATCAACCACACCCCAAGACCCCTAACAGCTCCGTGGCACCTCAATTTGGTACTTGACGCTCTCGCCATCCCACCATTTGAACCCATTGAATCCATTCCCTTATCCGTACTTACGATGAAGACCGTATTCCTAGTAGTGATCTCGTCAGCCAAGAGAACTAGTGAATTACAGGCTTTATCTTGCAGAGAGCCATTTATCTGTTTTTTCCCAGATAGGGTCTTACTCCAACCCATCCCGTCCTTTATCCCGAAAGAGGCCAACACCTACCACACGTCCCAAGAGATCTCGGTCCCTATCCTCAATCACCAGTTAGGGGACCCTCACAGGGAAACCCTACTCAGCCTAGACCCAGCCCGAGCAATTCGGACCTACCTGGCCAGAACGGAGACTCTCCGTTGGACAGACAGGCTATTCATATTGATCCAAGGCAATAAACAAGGTCTGACAGCATCCAGACCCACTATTGCTAGATGGCTACGGGAAGCCATAGCGAGGGCCTACAGGAGCGGAGGAAATATCCCTCCAGCAAACATCAGAGCACACTCCATACGAGCAGTAGCCACATCTTGGGCGGAACGCAATTCTGCATCGGTCAGAGAGATTTGCCAGGCAGCGCCCTGGGAGTCCCCGCACACTTTTCTCAGGTACTACCGGTTAGACACCGGCCTAACGGGAAACTCAGAGTTTGGTCGCAGGGTGCTCCAGACAGCACTGATTCCAGTTCCTCCTCCCACCCAGGACAAAGTCTAATACTGCCGGACAATCTTCCCATGTGTTGAGACTCGGAGTGCTGTAAGAAGGTGCGATAGATAATGGTAGTTTACTCACCTAGTAAAGGTGATTATAGGAGCACCTTCTTACAGCACTCCGTATCCCACCCATTGCGGAGGAAATGCGTGTATATATATATATATATATATATATATATATATATATATATATATACATATATATATACACACATATATATATATAGTTATACAGTTTAAGGAAAGCATATAGAGTGATACACCTAAGAATGTATCTGAAACTTTCGATAACTAACTGTATACAGTTATGGGACATAGACTCCACACAGTCAGTAGCTATGTAACAGGGTATCAGATGTTTATAAATAACAGTACATAGTAAAGAATATCTCTCGACATAACATCACCCGTGTTGTGTATTATTCTAACCAACAGCCCCTCATGGGACCAACGGAAAGCAGGGTGTTTTTTGTTTCTTCTTGGTTGTCTAACAGTTTACTTTCAGGAGGGAAACGAACTCTGGAAGATATCATACTGAGGATTCTGGGAACAGCAAGGATAGGAGAGGGATCAGATTTCGAATTTTGGGATTCCTTTGTGCATCAGCTTATGAGAAGAGCACTTACTACCCATGTGTTGAGACTCGGAGTGCTGTAAGAAGGTGCTCCTATAATCACCTTTACCAGGTGAGTAAACTACCAATGTCTGTCTCCTGGCCGCAACTTCACGGTGCAATTCCTTCTCATGGGGGAGGGACTTGGAAATGACAAACAAGCAACACATACTGGCTCTGAGGATGGTGAGTGGACATCATGGGACAACACTGTCAATGTCACCTGCTGCAAAACACTGCTGTCTCCCCACTGCTCGCTACATTCAGGACCTCGACACAGAGAGAGACAGAAAATGACAGAGACAGACACCCACAGACAGAGTAGGCTGCGACAAGTTTGAAGTACTCACTGTGTCGGCTGTCTCTCTGTCTCTGTGAATTCAGCACTCTCTCACTGTCTCTCCAGTGCTCACTGCAGCCCACTCACCAGCTCCTCGGTCAACCTCTATTGCACTGTGCGACTGCCAGCAAAACAATGTAGCGCAGGGAGCAGTACAGGTATTGGATCACATGCTGACAGCACTCCAGGGTCATCAGGATCTACCTCTGACTGCTGGAAATGGAAGGCCGGGGGGAGAGATGTGACAGAGAGCCGCGGGAACAAGTAAGCAATAACCCATGACAGGGTGTGCGTTGATTAATCCCCAGTAACCACACACTCTGGAGTGGGTTATTGCACTTATAACATGGGTTATGTTTAAACAACAAAAAATATCCAGAAAGCTATTTTTTTGCTGTTTAAATACTAACAAAGGTACTGTATCCTGCCACCTTGCAAAATAGTCCCTACCATATAATGCATGCTGCACTGTTCTTATGCACAAAGTAATATCACAGATACACTACTGACATGATCTGTAACACTTCTTGTGCATTACAGTGCCTCCTACAGGCACAGGGGTATAGCATCATTTTTCTCTCAATCAATCCCCTGCTGTCTCGGTCTCTCTCATTCTCTATCTCTCCAAAACACTTTCTCTCTCTCTCGCTGCTCTCAGTCACTCACACTCAGATAATGGTGCGCATCTCATGCACTTGCAGCACTTAACAGACGTAAATGGCAGAAGAAATCTTAATCATTGTCGTTGGTGTTTGCACTACCAATATTTGTACCTGCGCTGCTGCTTTGCCGGTGGGGACAAGACGTGCTCCATTCATTTCTGACACTTGGGTATGCTGATTTGTGGTGATGGTTCTCTGATGTGGAAGGTGGATTTGCCCGACCACGAAAAACTACTTGGTGATGGTTCCATGTCATAACAACGATCGCAAAACAGCGATTGCTGTTACAGTAAGTGTGCATCACCAAAAAGCAAACTGGCGATGTACACTTGTGGGCGACAAAACATCCGGTAACTTAAAACTATTTATGTGGGGGGCTGCACCCCCCTGACTAAATATAACCAACTCCAGGGGGGTGCATGTTAAGTAGGGGGAGACAGTCTGACAAAAAACAAACAATGGCAGCAGTAAAATTTTCACTGGTCCCCAGCCCTGAACCTAGTACCTGCTATACCGAAGCAAGCCACTCTCACCACCACACCACATGGCTAGCTCAGTGGCAGCATGGCACACTACCCCACACAAACCCTCTTCCCTATCCCTCCCCTTCTGGTCACCCTCCCTCGCTCATCCCTACTGTCGATTTTGGATTCCGTTGCTACCCTTACAGGGTAGTCCAAAAGGGCAGCACTGTAAATGAGTTGCTGTTTTGACAGTCATTCATTTATAGTCACTATCATCACTGGATACCCTTGGTGACATAAGGGGCTTCGGCAGGAGGTTGTGGCAGGGAAGTCAGGGACTACTGACCACCACAGGTCCCAGAAAAGGTGAGCGGAATGTTAGCAGCCATGCTCTCCCCACTGCAGACAGATCTCACCACAGTGGCAAGAACTGATCTGTGCTACCCACCAGCCAAAGGAACACTCTGTTACTGCTTCAACAAAGGGGAAGGAACCCCAGCGGATGACAGCGGACAACAGGCAGACAGTGGGAGGGAGTGACACAGCAAAATACAGGCAACAAATCATGGTGAGTTGCAAGGAGAGGGCGGCTCATGCTGGGAGGCAGGTGGGGGTCATTATGTAGACAACAGGTACAGCACTGTCACTTACTCCTGGTAAGCGGAGGTCCATGGGGCAGGTGGGTGGGGAGATAGCAGATCGGTGCAGGAACTGCCGTGGACCGCTGACAACCATGGGGTTCGGTGTGCCATACCCGCACTGGGATGCCAATTGCTGTGCATTTTTCCATTATTGACAGTACACCATGTGGCAAATGAAGTGCTCCAATGAGACAGCACTTGGCATTTGCATAAAGCTGCAAATGAAATGGCGAAGTGCTCTCTCATCTGTGTGGTTCATTCATTTCAATTACACAAAGTTTCCGCCCATAATCTGTGAACCACTGTCATACTTAGCTTGCATGATCATTGGTCTGCCAATGATGAGCCCAGTGTAGCTTGACCTGCATTGGGCTAGTCAGTGACACACCTCTGAAATACCGTTATCTGTAGCAAAACGTTTCTTGCGCTAGCGCAAGCAATGTAAAAAACAACAGATGTCAATCCATCTGTTATGGTTGCTGCAAATCTATCTTGGGATTTCAGTAACATCATATATCTCTCAAGCTTCACTCTCTAGGCTTATGATGTCAAGGGAATCCTTCAATGCACAGGGGTAGAAAATGGCACTGACCTGCTAGCCAAATACTGATGGATTTTGTATCGGGATAGTAAGATTTTCATTTAAGTAGCTCTGTGGGCTTGTAGTGGAGAAGGCAACACTTCAGTTTTTACACCAAGTGGGCCAGTGAAAAAGTATTTGGGGCCAGTGGATTTTCCCAGTCACTAGCCCTGCTAGTGGCTGCAGAACTTAATTTTGACCCCTGACACACCATAACACATTGTCATCTGTTTTTCTATTTATATCTAAGTTTATATAGGTAGGGCAAGTCACCTGCAGCATACAGCGAACTGCCCTCAGCGTACATCTCAACTGTCCCACATTATGAGGGATGTTCCTCATTATACCCCTTAAAATGGGCCTTGGTAAAATCCAGACTAGTCGATCTGATTTTCAGGCATCTGTTCCAGCTGATCCAGATTTCATATAGACAGCAGCCCAATCCCACCCTCCTCTCCGTCAGCACTCACAATTTGTTATATTTAACTAGCGAATTGTAAAAACCTCCCCCCAATATGGTATAGCACTTGTTTTGCATATAAAAAAATATATCAGCTATGTCCCCCCCCCGGCAGCACCCTACTCCCACCCTACATCCCGCCAGCACCCAATTCTTAATACAAGAAGACAACCAGCACAAACCTGCCCTCCTCCTCAGTCGGCCACCTTCTCATGAATGAAAGTGCATGCGAGTGCTTTCATTCATGAGAAAGTGGCCGACCATGGAGGAGGGCAGGTTTGTGCTGACCACCTTCTCTTATTAAGAATTGAGTGCTGGGGGTGGAGGGTGGGAGTAGGGTGATGCCACGGTGAGAGGGGCAGGGGGACATAACTGATACATTTTTATGTGCAAAAAATGAGTGCTATACAATAAGAAAGATAATGGCTGGCCGTGGAGGTGGAAGGGTAGTGCTGGTTATCCATTGGGGGATTTATTTATAATTTGCTGATTAAACACAAATTGTGGGTGCTGGGGGGAAGGTGGGACTGGGCTGCTGATAGAGGTGGGGGATGTGCTGATAGAGGGTGGGGGAAGGGGGTTACATTTCATTAGGTTCTGGGCAGGGGAGGAGTGGGAGTTTTTTTTCTTTTGTTTTAAATGGGCTTCAAATACCTGAGTATTTGGTTAGCGAATACGCAGAAAAAGGTATTCACACAACCCTACGGGGTACAGCTGTAAGTGAGTTTGTCCACCCCAGTGCAAGATGACAGGCCTTGGTGCATATCACCTTGACTCTGTTTAATAAAGAATCACATAAACAGCGTATACAGACAGGCTATAGTCAGTGAGTGACAAAATGGTGCTGGACCCAAGACGTCTGGACCTTTTGGTGGTCGATCCGTGGAACAGCCTTCCAGCAGAGGTGGTGGGAGCAAACACAATAAGGGGGTTCAAGAGCGCATGGGATAAGAATAGGGACAGCAGGCCTGCCCAGTGGTGCTGAGGGTTGAGGCGCTGGACACCACACCTCGCGCTGCGCCAGTGACTCAGGTTCAGGAATGGACTCAGGCACCGGGGGTTGGCAGGGGAAGGGTTGAGGACAGAGTGCCCTTGTGATTCTCTCCTCCCTGAACCAAGGAACGGCGAGCCAGAGACCCCCAGTGGAGACCAGGGGTACTGTAGCAAGCCAGACAAGCACGTACTAGCGTGGCTGACGCAGGCAGGGTTGCCGAGCGCCAGAAGCGTCAGGGCATGCCCACGCATGGGGAGGGAGGAACCACAGATAAATGGAAAAACCCAGTCCTAGGGGTAGGTGACGGCACCAGTCCCCATGCCCACTGCTAGGTCCGACCTAGCCGACCTTCACGGATCCTCCGCCCGGGGCCCACGTCTGCAGCTGGAGTCTATGTGTGAGAGTGCCCAAGGTAGGGGGGCGGCCCCACCCTGGAGGGGTTAAGGTGGGGGTGCCAGCTGCGAGGCAGGGCTGGAGGAGAGGAAGGTACGGTCGGGGGGACTTCAGGTAGGGCAGGATTCAGGTTGGATGCCTGACAGAGGCTCATAGGACCGTGACCAGGAGGGAAATAGATAAAAAAAAAAGAATAGGGGCACCCTGCAAGTGGGCAGAGCAGGAGAGCCACAGATCAAGTAGGATCTGGGCTGTCATACTGAGTAAGGGCATGGGTAGACTGGAGGGGCCTTATGGTCCTTATATGCCGTCAGATTCTATGTTTTACCATTTTGGTCTGGTCTGAGTCTGGTGATTTGGATTTCACCCAAGCCCATAACCTACATGCAAACTGGATCAGCCAGAACGGGCAGACTAGAAAGTAAAAAACAGATTGACTGGTCTGGCTGGAACATGCAAGTTGTGCTTTGTCTGGCTTTTCCAGTTTTGGCTCTGGATTTCACCCATACCCCTTATAAATTACTCTGTCCCACATGGAAAAGGTGTTGCTCATGCAGAAAAAGGAGCGAAATCTCAGACTTTAAAGCTGAAATTCACAGTGTTTTAAGGTGCCAACTCAATTATAAAAGTAAACACACTGGTTTCCACAGTGCTCTGAGCTTGTTTCTCCAGGTTAAATGATGTGTCTCAAATTCTGCATGTTGGACTCCCACTGTTCAGTGACAAAAGGCTGAAAGGCATAGCCCACAGCAGTCAATGGAAAGCCATGCCAGGTGCTGGGTTTTAGGGTGCGACAGGATGAAATGGGAGCACAATAAATGCATTGCAGCTAGTCACAGGGTACCACAGCAGCGGCTCCTGGCTAGGTACTTGGGAGTTACCTTTCAGCTGCTTCAGCCTCCTCAGCTCCTCATCCGAGAAACCCACCCAGCCAGCCATATCGCTCCCACTGAGCCTCACAGCGGGCACATCTGCTCTGCCCTTCTCTGTCCTGGTTCAGTACTGGGTTCGCAGTAACCCTCTTAGGCCCTCGGCACTCTAAACACACTGTCTGCTCAGTGCTCTGCGGCTGTGGTGGCATGTGAAGGACCCCAATCTGGACCCCCATGGCAGGCACAGCAGCTGCCCTGAGTTATGCCGGGACAGTTCTCACGCATTGTGTAAACTCCTTCCTCAGATGTAAAAGGGATGAGAATGAGTTTTACGGGATTACCCAACAGATTAACGTGTTCAGTTACTAAATGCTTATATACAGCGGGGATTTCGACATTATTACAACTGTATAGTTTCAGGCCTTGAGTCAAATACTCCGTAAGCGCCATGGCACCTGGCTCTGTCCCTGGCTGACAGGAACACTGAACTACTCCATATGAGGGAGGGTCTCACAGAGCCTGCTACCAAACCTCTCGGTACTGAAAGGTCATTATGTAGTCAACAGGTATGGCGCTGTCACTTGCTCCCGGTAAGTGGAGGTTCGCAGGGTGGGTTGGTGGGTGAGAACCCAGCGTGCCGGTACCATAACTGCCGTGGACTGATGACAACAAGGGGGTTTGGTGTGCCATACCAGTACTTGGATGCTGATTACTGTGCATTTTCCATTATTGACAGTACACCGTGTGGCGAATGAAGCGCTCCAATGAGAGAGCACGTAACGTTTGCATAAAGCCGCAAATTAAAGGGTGAAGTGCTCTCTCACTGGAGCCCTTCATTCATTTCAACTACACAAAGTTTCCGCCCATAATCTGTGAATAACTGTCATATTTAGCTTACATCATTGGTCTGTCCAGGGGGATGATACACCTCTGAAATGCCGTTATCTCTAGCAAAACGTTTCTTGCGCAAGCGCAATCAATATAAACATGCCTTGCCTTACCCCAGGTGGAAGCACCACACATCATTTTACAAGTATACTATGACTGTGCAGCTATCAGAACCCAGGCTGGTCCCCTCAAAGAGGTAAAGAAGAGTTGGGAGCCCCTGAGATTGTATGCACATATCTGTCACTTCTGGATCAAGCAAACCAATTTGAAGGGGAGGGGGTAGTAATGGAGGAACCACCAACTTTTTTTTTCTTGAACTGGTCCATAGATGCAGAATCCCACTCTGTGACTGGTTCTGAACAAAAGTGTTTTGGAAATGAGTCCACTGTGTGGGAAGAGGTTTATGAAAGATGAACAAACTGTGTATGTTTTCCTTTGGAAAAAAAACGCTAAAAGTAAGTGGAGATATGAACTCAGTGCGCAAAACTGTGAATTAATTCATAGGATCTTTGGGCTCTTCTGAGTGTAAGCCCCCCTCCAAGTGCCTAGGGGTATTACTGATGTCAATGCTAATGAGGGGGGCACTATACAGCCGGAAACATAGTCCAGAAAATCACTTGTTACCTGGGTTCAGATGAGATGTCTTCAGGGGGTGCAGGCATTACTTCAGCAGCAAGGGGTGTACAGCAGCTGAGGGGGAAAGCTTGGTTACTGCCATAACAAATGCATAACAAAGTCCATTGTCCATTCACGAGTAAAAGGAGAAAAAATTATTTAATTATGAACATTTGATTAAACCACTCCATGGAGCGGGGGGGGGGTGCAAATCAATTGGTGGGTGACCTTCTGAGCACAAAGCTTGATACAGTCAGCAGCAAACTTTCATTTCCTAAAAGCTTTTCTACTACAGTGCTCCCTGTGAGCCAAACAGGCTCTCATATCCTGGCAGCAGCAACAAAAGCGGTCCGAGAGCAAGGCCACAAACCAGATCTTTTCTCCTCAACTTCTGTCCTGCACAAACCTTACTTTTCACCTCTCTGTTCACTGAACTCACTGGCCACACACTGCACTAGCAACTACAGGATGTGGAGCAGCTGTAATCTGTGTGATACCTCCAGTGCCTGTGGTTTGAACCCTGAGCTCCCAACAGGGTGATCTAAACAAAATGCAAGCAAAGCCCAAAAGAAACACCAAGTCCCCTCTGTGCAAAGCCAGTGCAGCTCCAAGCATCCCAGGGCATTCCACACTTGACCCTGGCGATCCCGGAAGCCAGTGCACCTTCTGCTCTTTCACTGAATAGGCTCCCGACACTATGGCTGCAATAAATTAACTAGTAAGCTCCCAAAGGGGGCTTACACTCCCCCCCCACACAAAACGTTCATCTCCTGGTGAAAGCCTACCAGCTGCCAACCCCCTGACCTCCCAGAGGGGAGATATTTACCCCCCCCAAAAGTCAGCATAGTGCCACTGGATACAACGCTGCGATAGTGGAACCCAATGCCTCCCTTGCCCAGGGCACTACCACTACTCTAACAATCACTATTAATATATTGACTCTGTACCTACGGGGTCCCAATGGCGACTCACCCACTGGTTCCCATGGATGGATTGTCAGGTACTGCAGCAAGGGTGCCCCCCCATCACACTCCCAAACCTCAAAAAAACTTGGGTTGCTGCTGCCAAGTAGGGCTTATAGCATACCCCCCATTAACATTACATAGATACCAAAATTTGATTACAAGATAAACAAAATCTAGCAAGAGCCAATACGGCTGTGGCGAGCTGCCAATTGACCAAAGTTACACATGTGCGTAGAAAATTTTGACTGCCCGGGTGTAACTCTGCCATTTTTTGGTGTTGTTTCACCAAATTTTCAACATGGCCTTTTTGGGACACTACCTCATGAACAGTGCCACTGTCATTTTGTTCACTTGTTCCAAAGGTGTTTTCATGAAGGCGACCGCCATTCTGTGCCACAGGTGTGAAAACACATTTCAGACAGGATGTGAAAAATGACAGCTATACTGTTAATAAGGAGGTGTGCAAAATGGCAATGTTGAAAATCTACAGTGAAAATATTAAAAATTGGCAAAATTAGGGTGTCTTGTAGAAGGCATGCAATACTGCGCTCATAAGCATGATCATTTTTTGGAATGTTTTCACCAAATTTGCAACATATGCTTTTGGGGCCCCACCTCATGAACAGTGGCACTGTTGTTTCGGTAATCGGTCTCAAAAGGCAAATCCACGCAGTGACCGTAAAATCACCTTTTGGGACCAAGTAACAAAATGATAGTGATAGTGTTCATGAGGTGTGGTCCCAAGAACCCCATGTTGAAAATTTGGGGCCAAAATTCCTAAAAATGGCTGATATATCAACATTAGTTGAAAACCCCATTGACTTCCATTATACAATGCTTACCTTTGATTCTTCAGTTTGTGGTTTGGCTTTGAAGAGTGCAGATGTGTCCCAGTCCAGAGAAGATGACAGCGCGACATCCGGAAGTAAATATGGGGTAAGAAGGGTGAGGGGAAGTGGGTGCTCAGTGGCAGGGTGGGGATGGGGAGGGATGACTAGGGTGACAATGAGGGACCGTTTTCTTTTTTACAGGTAAAAAAAAGACATCGGGGGACGGTTTTCTTTATTTACAGAAAAAAAAGCATAAATTTTGGCACACTGGGGTGGGCTCTCAGTGTGTCACATGAGTTGGGGGGTATATGATGCCGACACGGGGATTAGGCACCCTGATGTCAGCACGGGGAGAAAAAAAAGGAGAAAAACATAAATTTGGGCACACTGGGGTGGGCTCCCAGTGTGCCATATGAGTTGGGGAGGTACATGATGCTGACATGGGGATCGGACACCCTGATGTCAGTGCGGGGATGGGGAATTGAGGGAGCGGGGAGGACAGCAGCAGTGGTAGGGAGCGGGAGGGTTTTATTTGCTGCCGGTGCTGGAAGGGAGTGGGGAGGACAGGAGCAGTGGGAGGGTGCGGGAGGAGTGCCATCTGAAAGATGGCGGCGGCGACGCAACTGCGCATGCACAGCACTCATGCATGTGTAGTTGCAGTGAATGGCATTGTGCCATTCACAAGATGGTGGTGCAGTTCTTGCCCCAGAATGTGGAAGTAACAGCCGAAATAGTGCGGCTGTTACTCTGTAGTGGCTGATCGTGGTGGAGTGTTTCAAGCTCCGTTGGTCTTTCAGAAGGATACTTCCAAAAGTCCAAAGGAAGGTGCCACGATCAGCCGTTTTAAGGCAAGACATGCCAAAACAGCAGTAGGCTCCACCCGCAGCCATAAAAATACAGCCAGTTAAACAGAGGTACTAACACTACAGCTTTAAAGGCTTAAACTACTTTAACTTTTCCAACATTTCTATGGCAGATTAACACTCTCACTTCAAAGCTCCCACACATATGCACGTGCACACAATTTTAGGCGCACACACACACACACTTTCACCAGCCTTACATGCCCACACACAGCATTAAGGCTCAGTTATAGTCCTAGAAACACATATTTCAGCCCAGTCTCCTCCTGCTTAATGTTACTACTGAAATATTTTATTTTTCAAACAAGAGAATGCACATTTTAACTTATTGGGGAGCCAACCCCCCCTTTTTTTTGTCTTTGTAGTGCCTTTTTCCACAGGCTCAATGGGGCTATGACCCCCAGTTCCCCCATGGAGTCCCCCTCTGTGGCAGGTCCAGGTGGAGGGGCGCTGGCAGTCCCCCGCCACCCAGTACGGCAAATCTCGTGACGGGGGGCAGATTTCACTGAAGTGGTGGGCCATCATGGGTCCTTGGAGCTCCTGCCTTTTTCCATTTTCTCCCTCCCTCCCCTCGGATGTAAGCACGTCAGCTTCTGAGCCTCCCGACCCATACTGCCCTCCAGCCATCTCTAGAGGGCAGTCAGCGGGTGGGATGACTAGTCCCCTTCCCCAGAGAAAGGAGAGCAGTTCTCTGGAAACTCAATACTTCTCCCTGCCGATTTTCCAACCACTCCAGGCTCATTCCTGAACCTGGGTCTCCAGTGTGGCATCCAGCCTGAACCCTCAGTGCCACCGGCTCGTTTCACCTCTTAAAACTTTTAACATTTTAAACAACAGGTAACAATAAAAGGGGTTGATCTCATCTGGCATCCGGTGGTGGGATCATATTTTTCAGTCCTGCCAGTTTATCTGATGCCAGGCCTGCATTGGGGGTAGCCCAGACATAGCTCTTTCGCAGGGCAGTCTTTTAGAGGTAAGAATCACTTCTATTTTTGAGGCTCTGAGGCATAATACAACTTTGGATTGGGCTTGGTGACTTCTTCTCCAAAAGTATCATCACAGATAATGTAATATTTCATCTGGCACTAGGTCAAATTAGTCCTACAGAGCAATGTTTTGTTGGGGTTGGGAGGATTGAGTGTCGTATGGACTGCTCTCCTCACCTGGGAGGGAGGGGGGTACCTGTATCATGATGCTATTGGCTCACAGTGTAAAGTTACTGCACTGCAGCTGTTACCTTGCACAGGGGTCAATGTATGTATACCACCCTGAGCACGTGTCTGGGTTTGTGCACTTCAAGCACTGGCTGTCATAGGTTGGCTATGAGACATAGAAGTCGACTGGAGCTCAGGACCACTAGGCACGTGTAGTGTGCACACTTTCCCTACCTACCATAAAAGGTGCAGATCCTACTTGATCTCTGGCTCTGCCTCCTTGTTCCCACTGCTAGGATTACCCTGAGCCTGTCTTATGCATGACTGAATCCCCACACTGTGTATGCTCCCACCACCTCCACTGTGATTCTATTCCACCCATCCACCACCCTTTCTGTGAAGAAATACTTCCCTCACGCTACTCCTTAGTCTACCCCTGTCCAAACTCATATCATGCCCACTTGTTCCTTGACATCTCCTTTTCTGAAAGATGCTACCCTCTGGCACCCTGTTTCTGCTTTTTACATATTTGAAGGTTTCTTTTATCTCTCCCCTGTCTCTTCTCTCCCCCAGGGTAAACATATTGAGGTCTCCCAGTGTCTCATTGTATGAGTTATGGTGCAGGCCCTGTACTATCTTTTTTGGCCTCCTTTGAACTGCCTCCACCCTGTGTATGTCCTTGTGGAGATGTAGCCTCCTAAATGGGACACCGTAATCCAGATGAGGCCACACCAATGATCTGTACAGTGGCATCACCACCTCCTTCCTTCCTCTGTTAATACCACTCCCTATACAACCCTCAATCAAACTGTCTCCACCCACATCATTGGCACATTACTTATCAATTTATCAAGATTTTGGATACACCTTTTGAGCCAAGGCTCTTTTACAAAGGTTCCACGTAAGCACACAAAACAACACACAGTCAGAAGACAAAGAAATAAGTCAATATGGGCAGTCAGAGGGCTTTGTCAGGTACAGTAGTTAGCAAATACACTTCATATTATATGTCCCATAGTATTGCAGGGAGGACAACAGCTAAAGTGGGGTAAGAGACAGGCAGGAAAGTCAGTAGACATGAGCAAGAAGATAGAGGAGAAGGAGAGGGAGATGGGGAGCTGCACATTGAGCATTGGCTACCTTTAAGTCATCAGTATAGGCAGTATAGCACAGTGGTTAAGGCTCTTAGCTGCAGATTTGAAGACCTGGGTTTGAATCCCACAGCTGCCTAGGTGCATACTGTGTGATCCTGAGCAAGTCACTTAACTTCCTTGAGCTCCCAGGTTGCATCTGGAAACAAGCCTGGGTTTAGTGTGCTACTCCTGGTTAAACAATGTTCCCTTTCCCTCCCTTCCCATATGATTACCCCAAAATCCCTTTCCTGTTTGGTGACCATCAGTTTCTCCACCACCCCTTCCACGATCATGTACTACTCCCTTGTGATCTTGCACCCCACATGTATACTGTTGCACTATTTGGCATTAAATCCTAGCTTCAACACTTCTGAACACTCCTCCAGTTGGCCTAAGTACTTCCTCATTTTTTCTGTTCCCCCATGAGTTTCCACCCTGTTGCATATCTTACTGACTTCCTCAAAGAGGCAGCCTTTCCCCCTCAGCTCCTCCACAATGTCACTTATAAAGACATGAAACAGGACGGGCCAGGTACCGATCACTGTGGCACCCTGCTTGTCACACTCCTTTCATCAGATTGATCTACATTTATTACGACCCTCTGTCTTTTATCACTCAGCCAGTGGTGGAGCTAGAGGGGGGCCTGGAGGGGGGTCGCCCCTCCTGGCTGCCCCAGTGTGAGTAGTGGTGCCCCACCACCATCTTTATTCACTGTTTAGTGCCCATTGTGGAGCCCATGATTGACTGAATGGACCCCCCTGGCTGCCAAATGCTCCCAAACCTGGCTCCGCCACTGCACTCAGCCAGTTCCTAACCAAGTTTACCGCCTTGTGATTCATTACCAGGCTGCCCAGCTTGTTCACAAGTCTTCTGTGTGGAATGCTATCGAAGGCCTTAGTGAAATCCAGACAGGACACATCCAGTGCTCCACCATGATCTGTGACCCTACTCATCCAGTCAAACAAATCAATTGCATTTGTTTGACATGACCTTTCTGCTGATTCCCTGCTGAGTGGATCCTGTGATCTACTGGTTTCAAGATGTTCCACGGTCATTTGTTTAAGTAGTGATTCCATAATTTTCCCCACTATTGAGGTCAGGCTAACTGGTCTATAGTTTCTACCCTACTGCCACCCCTATAGTCCTCCAGAACCACTCCTGTATAGAGTGACACATTGACAGGGCTTCCAGAGGTAGCGCCAGCACCTTCCATAGTTCCATTAATAATCTAGGTCCGTGGTTGTGGCAGTGGACAGCGTAAAAGCACCTGCGCCATGGTGGTTACTGTGTACGCCAAATGATCAAGATCACATGTACAATTATGACCATGATTTTAAACCCAGTGTACCCTGCTTCCCCCAGGAGTGCCATGTGGAGAGTGTGGACCCAGCCCCACGTTTCTTGGTATTGCCGGCTGTGGCGGCAATGTCGAGTGTTTGCTACCTCTGCGTGTGTGTACTTTGGTGGGGGTGGGGATAGAAGTGTTCTCACGGAGCGGTGGAGCCAAGATTTGGTCATGGAGGGGAGGACTGAGTGTCGTATGGACTGCTCTCCTCTCCTGGGAGGGGGGGGGGTACATGTGTCATGATGCTAGTGGATCGCAGTGTACAGTTACTGCACTGCAGTCGTTACCTTGCATAGGGGTCAATGTATGGATACTATCCTGCACACGTGTCTGGGTGTGTGCACATCAAGCAGTGTATGTCACAAGTCAACCATGAAACATAGAAACATAGAAGTCGACTGGAGCTCAGGACCACTAGACACATGTAGTGTGCACATTTTCCCTACCTACCGTAAAAGGCGCAGATCCTACTTGATCTGTGGCTTTACCTCCTTGTTCCAACTGCTAGGATTACCCTGAGCCTGTCTTATGCATGACTAAATCCCCACACTGTGTATGCTCCCACCACCTCCACTGTGATTCTATTCCACCCATCCACCACCCTTTCTGTAAAGAAATACTTCCTCACACTACTCCTAAGTCTACCCCCATCCAAACTCATATCACGTCCACTTGTTCCTTGACATCTCCTTTTCTGAAAGATGCTACCCTCCGGCACCCTTTTTCTGCTTTTTACATATTTGCAGGTTTATTTTCTCTCTCCCCTGTCTCTTCTCTCCTCTAGGGTATACATATTGAGGTCTCCCAGTTTCTCCTTGTATGAGTTACGGTGCAGGCCCTGCACCATCTTTATTGGCCTTCTTTGAAATGCTTCCACCCTGTAATGATTCCATGACTGTCACATGATTGACTGTTACAGTATCATGTACTTCCTGATCACCTTGGCACATGGAAAATTCCTGTCAGCATTCCAGCCCCTAGCAGTGTTACATGAATGTAACATTGCATTCTGATTTTCAAGCAGCATGAGTGTAAGCTCTATGTTATGACATCTCTACCTGTAAATGAATAAATAATCATTTATATTAGCAACAATGCACTACCCAACAATTATTTAATTACCTATTAGTTACAATATGTTAATCTGATGTGTCAATTTGAACATTAGGACAGTATTGTGTGATTAACAGGCTGTCAGGCTGACACCTGGTAGTGCACTATTGCCTAATTACATCACTGGTATTGTAGTACTAACTTTTTTTTGTACATTTCATTGCATTGTAGATACTGGAGACAGCTTCAAGCACCATCACAGAGTCTACGTGTGATGATGCCATGTCATCGACTTCCGTGGTGTCTGAATCCATGCAATGTGACATCATGGAAGAAACAAATTTAGATATGACTGTGATTGACAGTATTGACAGCTCCTCAATAAATTCCAAATGTGAGATTGAAACGAGTACCATGACTAACACTGAAAATGACAATTTGATGACTGTGTCACGTGATGCAATTATTGAAGAACATGACACAACTATGACACGCAGCATATCCACCCAAGTTTGTGTTGATGTAAGTTATTTTTGTTGTTGTAGTATACGACAATCATTTAGGGCACAATATCAGTTTCACCATTTTTATGTTTGCTTGCACGCATGTGCAAGAAACATAGTGCCATCATCCGAGATTTCGGAGGTGTGTCACCTCCTTATCCAATTCAGTCAGTGTGCTGGCAGGTGCGGCCCTTGCAAGCCAATGCATTCTGAAGCTGTCTATGACAAGCTCCAAAATGCAGTGGACACAGTTGAAAGGGGAGCTACGCTTAGTGAGCAGCGATAAGATATCGCCTGCCCGCGCGCAGCTCCCTACACACACACACACACACACGCATACCGCGTGCTGCCCCCACGCACACACTCTATAACTGACGGGGTGCCTAACTTCGCCGGGCTGTGCCGGCGCCCCCTAAAAGCTCAATGCCACGCTGGTGCCCACCCAGCGTGGCAACTCGAGCAGAATAGCCGACGGGGTGCCCAACCCCATCGGCCTCACTGTCTCCCTCCCCATGCATGCGCTGGCGTAGCCCAACTTCGCCGGCTGAACACCCCCAACTGTCTTTGTGCCACGCTGGGAGCCCACCCCAGCGTGGCAAACGCCCGCGCCGATTAAAAATAAAAACAAACCTGTAAAGAAAAACGGTCCCACGAGTTCTCTGGCCCTCCCACAACCCGCACCCACCCACTGCGCACCTGCCTCCTCAAACACCCCCACCCCATACTTACTCCGGAGCTTGGCGCGACGATCTTCAGCAGACCGAACACGCCTGCACTCTTCAAAGCCGACCGCGTAACTGAGGAAATGCCGTAAGCTTTATAATGGGCTAGATAGGGGTTTTCAACTTTATTATATTCGTAGTTATACTCACCTCAATAGTAGACCCTTCAGACGATTTTCTGATCGATGTTATTCAGTCTGGCAGATTTCAGTCACCGCGCGGAACACTTCAGGCCTGAATAATGCCATGACAGTGACATCGCTCAGAGAAGGGTCCCAAAAACCCATGTTGGTACTCCAGCAAAATTCAAAATGACTGTTTTAATGAGCGTGCATTGTACAGTTCATGCATGCTCGTAAGTTCGCAAATTTTCAATATTTTCACTCCAGATTTCAACATTGCTATTTTACCACACCTTCTTATGAGTAGTACAGCTGTCATTTTTCACATCTCACCCAAAACGTGTTTCCTACCATGTAGCGCATAATGGTGCAGTCGGTGTGCAAAATCAATGTATGGGATAATGAAGAAAATCACAGTGACACTGTTCATGAGCAAAGGTCTTAAAATGGCTATGTTGAAAATTTGGTAAAAAACAAAAATGGCTGTTTTATTTAGCGCATGCTGTACAGTTCCTACACACGCCGTAAGTTTGCAAATTTTCAATATTTTCTCAGATTTTCAACATTGCCATTTTACCACACCTTCTTATGAGTAGTACAGCTGTTATTTTCACATCTCACCCAAAATGTGTTTCCCCTCATGTAGCGCAACAATGGCTAGTCGGTGTGCATAAATCAATGTCTCGGGACAAATTAAGAAAATCACAGTGACACTGTTCATTAGCGGAGGTCTTAAAATGGCTATGTTGAAAATTTGGTGAAAAAATTCCTTAAATGACTGTTTTACGAGGGTGCATTACGCAGTTCTTACGCATGCTTGTAAGTTCGCGAATTTTCAATATTTTCATTCCAGATTTTCAACATTGCCATTTTACCACACCTCCTTATGAGCAGTACAGCTGTAATTTTTCACATCTTGCCCAAAATGTGTTTCCACCCATGTAGCGCACAATGGCGCAGTCGATGTGCAAAATCAATGTATGGGACACATTAAGAAAATCTCAGTGACACTGTTCATGAGCAGAGGTCTTAAATGGCTATGTTGAAAAATTTGGTGACAAAGTCCATAACATGACTTGTATGCAGTGAGCATTGCGCAGTTTCCACGCACCCGTAAGTTCATGACTTTGTAATATTTTCAGTCCAGATTTTCACCAGTGGCATTTTTCCACACTTCCTTATGAACAGTACAGCTGTCATTTTCACAACATGGCTGAAGTGTGTTTTCACACTTTCGCAGAGATGTGTGGTCGCTAGGGAAATCATTGTTCGGCACAGATAAAGAAAATCACAGTGACACTGTTCATGATCGGAGGCACCAAAATGCCCGAGTTGATAATCTGCTGCAAAAATCCCCAACCTAATTATATTATGGGTGTGCGTTGCATGTTTCTATGTGCGCCGTGACTTCACCATTTTTTTTATATTTTACTGCAGATTTGCAACATTGCCATTTTTACACCTTCCCATGAACAGTACAGCTGTCATTTTTACATCCTGTTCGAATGTTTTGCACCTGTGGTGCTAAATGCCGTAGTCACTGTGCATAAGCAGCTTGGCTAACAAACTGATATTCCCCTGTTCATGAGGGGTGGGTCACAAAAAAACATGTTGAAAATCTGGAGTGAAAATACCAATGAATGCCTGCGGTATTAGGGTTTCCAACCATAACGCCCAACCCTGTAGAAAATGACAGGCATCAGGGGTGTGACTTGGGATTCTTGCCTGTGATGCTCATAGCATTACACACCCTGCAGCCAGTGAGAGGCATCGAGGTATGCCTTGGACTCTTTGGCCCCAAAGTTCACCCCATTCTCCTATATCTCACCCATCTCACCATATTTCGTAATGAAATGGGGTGCGCATAAGGGCCAAAGACCCCAAGGAACACCGTGACACTTGTCAGTGTCTGCAGGGTGGGGTGTGGTGAAATGGCGTGGCCGTTATGCCTGACGACCCAAAGGCACACCCCAATGCCTGTCACTTTCTGCAGGGTGGTGGTGGGGTTGGCTTCAGTTCAATACTTTACTGCCATTCCTATTACGCAGCTCTGTAACTTCTACACTACCACTGCCAATGCCAGCAAGCAAACATTCGGCATTGACAAATGCTTGTTTGTCTATATGTACTGCAGTCAGTATTTTCATTTGATGTTCCAAATGCCAGTGTTGCACATAAAATAGGTTTTGTTACAATGCTGACTTTTTGTCTGCGTTGTTCAAGAGTGTCGAAGGCCAAGGTGTGCCTATTTTGTGCATGCACGATACAAATATGGTGCAAGGTGCACCTTGCTTAAGACAGCCTGTGGAGACAAATAACATTTGTCTGCTGCAAACTAGGCTTGCGCCACTTGTTACTTTGCAAATGTTGGAGCAATTATGTGGTTGATTCTTTATGTGGGTGAGTGGAACCTTTGCCGTGTGTATATGTAAGCTATAACCCATGTCCGGCCGAGGGTATACTTAAGCAATAAGGCATGACCAGGGATTACATTAACAGTCTGTTAATCACCCCCTAGGGGTGTAATATGGCATGAGGCACAGCTGAGTGCCATATTGCCCCTAGGGAGTGATTAACTGACTGTTAGTCTAACTCCTGGGAGTGCCTTATTGCTGTTATAACATGAGGTATGTTTAAACAACAAAAAAAATCCAGAAATTTGTATTTTTTTGCTGCTTAAACAGAAAAACAGGTACTGTATCCTGCCAGCTTGCAAAGTAGTCTCTACAAAATAATGCATCCTGCATTTCTGTTATGCATGCAGAAATGTCAGTGCTTTTATTCAGAGAATTTTTGACATTTCTGTTGTATAATGACTTACTGGACTGTGAACTTGCCTGATTTCTACCATACACTGCAGCACTGTGATTTTGTACCTGTCTGTTTCTCCTTCTGTTAGGTATGACTGCGGCGGGGGATGCTCAGCAATTTCGAGAAGCTTTGTAACCGGTACTCTCACTCTCTCTGCAGCCAGCTGGCTGCTGAACACTGAAATGGCCCAGCCCGCCATGGAGAAAGAGAGATAGTGTGACACTACCCATTACACATTACACAGTGTATCAAAATCCCCAAGTGACTGAGCAACAAGTAGCAGTGTTGGTGTCCCTGCTGGAGTTCACTTACTTCTGTCTCCTCCACAGGGTACCTCACCTCATTGGACTGAGAGGAGCTCAGTAGAACACTACAGCACAGGTTCAGTGTGCAACACGCAGATCTGCTCCAGCGCACTGGGGGAATGTAGCCTGCAGGCTGTCAGGGAAGCAGCATGGGTGACACTGTGCCGGAGGACACGTGAAATGCCTGTACAAAGACGTGAGCTACATTTATGCACAAAGAAACTAGTTACATTTCTTGGCACACAATGAGAAGGCATACTTTGTTACTGGGTGCTCATTGACAGCACCTTACTCCATCTCCCTGCCTCTCTCTCCCCTGCACAGTTCATATTTTGTTTAAGCAATAATACATGACAGGCGGTGGTATATCATGACATCGACACAATTTTGGGGTGCATTGTGAAGCACGAGGCCACAGGCCGAGTGTTTCATGCCCACGAGAATTGACGATATCCCATGATCTACCACACCATGTCATCTATTATTGCAATTATAAATGGCCTAAACTGTTTGTATATGGCTGATCTTGGTAATCAGTTTTGGACTGTGACGATATTGTGAGATATCGTCACAGGTCAAAGTCTGCTTCAGCTTCCGACATTTCTCCTCTCCATTTTATTATGTGTATTATGAAATGGGTAGAAAGAATGCTGACTTCTGATTGGCTGAGAGTTTGTTTCATCTGTGCTGTTATCCCAGCACAACGGCCCAGCTCAAAGTAATATGTCTAAAAAATTGCATAACGTTTACTAAAAAATAACCCATTTCAGAATCACAGTATGGCACTCCAGGGTGCTTCATGTTGTGCTAATGGCCATTATTGGGTGGTGGAAACACTCTGCTATGCCCTCGTCTTCAACCCACCCAAGGTGGCCCATTATCCACGTCTCCCCCCCACCCCATCATGCCTTATTGCTTAATTATGAACACACATGTTACTTTTGATGCATTGGGTTTTAGGTCGAATGTAGGCAATAACCCATTACCGGGTGTGCAGTTAGTAAGTGTGGTGCGCATGTGTTTGGATGCACTTTTTGCAGTGCTTATGTGTTTTGTACTGTCCTCTTAAAGGCTGCTTGGTGTCTACATGCTGCCATGGATGATACACTGTGACTGTAATCTGCGATCTTCTGCATGACGTATGACAACACATTGTGAGTGTAGTGGACGGGTGGCGTAGCTGGTCAAGCCACGTACAAGGAATGTCACTGTCAAAGATGGTTGGGTTGTTTGTAGTTGTTTTGCTTGTGGGTCAGTACTCACAAAGCACCAAGTAATGTGTACAGACATATTTCCAGAGTCAACCAATGGGTATAAGTGCTGCAGTCAGCAACAGGAATAGAAAGGGAAAAGCTATGCCCGTAGTTCACCACACATCATTGTGTGTGTGTGTGGGAGGGGCGGGGGTGGGACAAATTACTCAAAACATAGTACTGGGTGATGTTATGCTTGAAATTCAATGTGACAGGCACAACTAATTAATTTCAGGCTCCTCAAAACTGACAAGCTGACCTCCATTGTGCTGCTCATGCTACAGCTCTTGCTTGGTTACCCATACAGTAATGTTTGGCTGTCACACTGAGTTGAGAGCATAATACCATGAGTTGAACTGCACAGTTATCTGTGTTGATGGGGGATTCACAAGTAGCTGTGCAGGTATGTGGAATTAACGGTCAGTTTTCTGACCTCCACCAATCACTGTGCTACATTCTAATAACCCATGTTATGAAATACCATTGTGTAACCGCTCAACGACAATGAATGTTTTATGTGAGCGTGTTACTTTACAGACGCATTAACCTTTTGATTAACTTTGTGTGATCAATGGCATGTTTCACATTATTGCTTATCATTGTGATGATCTGATATTTATTGCAAAAAGAGGTTAAACTCCTAAAACAGTATGGCTTACTGTTTCCATTCAATTGCCATAGGTGCGTGTCAAGTCTACCCAGACCATCCTCAGGACGTAAGGGAGCTCAAGTGAGACCAAAAATGTGTTCAGTGGGTATGCAGTGCATCCAGGTTGTTATGGTGGACGTGTCTACACAGTACGAAGACCCAACATCATCCGGGGTATGTCCACCTGATGATGATGAAATGTCAGCTGTCGAGTCAAGTACCAGTGAAAATATACAAGACGATGATGACCCAGACTGGACACTACTAGATTCAGATATTGATGAGGACAGTGATGTTGATCCTTCAGAGCGTACAGACAGGTACTGTAAACTCATTAGGGTTTTCAGATAATGTTAATCTCTCAAACTCTGTACACTAAAATCGCTGAACTTTGTCTTATACTTGCAGCTCTGATACAATGGATGGGAACATGTCTGCATGGAAACAGCATAAATTTCTTGTATTTGAATCGTGCTTGGAAGCATTATTATCAGTTTGTTCGATTTGCCTTTCACAGTGCACTGTTAAAATAAAGCAAACAATAGGCTCGTTTATTGCTGTTGATCATGTATGCAGCATGGGCCACTGCAGTACGTGGGAAAGTCAGCCACGACATGGAATGCTTCCACTTGGTAATCTCAAAGTGGCTTCCGCAGTTTTCTTTTGTGGTCTACTCCTGAAGCAAGCACTGCACCTATTCAAAGCAATTAACATGCCCATGATTTGTAAGTGAACATTCAGCAATATGCAATGATCCTATATTATTTCAGCAGTGCACCGTGTGTGTGGAAAAAACAAAACAAAATGATGCACTGGCAACAGTGAAACAGCCCCTTGCACTTGGCAATGCACGGTGCTGCAGCCCTGGACACAGTGCAAAATATGGCAGCTACAGTGTGATGGATCTGTCCTGTAACAAGGTCCTACATCTAGAGCTGGTTCAGGTATGCAAAGCATATTTTAGACTTTCTTACTGGAGTCAGTTGTCTAACTGTTGATTTAATATTTACATGTACTGTCCTATAGAGCAATGAAGTTTCAGACTTAAATGCCATGGAATTAGAGGGTCTAAAGCGTTGCCTGACTTTCCTCGAGGATCGGTACGTCAACATTGCCACATTGATCACAGACATGCACCCCTCAGTCCAGCAGTTCCTTCATGAACAGAGACCACAGTATGAACATCTGTTCAATGTGTGGCAAGTAGCCAAAGGTAAGGTGATAGTGATGCTCATTCAATATGTCAATCCATTCTGCAGGTCGGATACCGTAGTAATGATAGAGGTACAGGTTGCAAGACTTCACGAGGTCAATGCACAGTTATTTGAACTACTCACAGCATCCTGTCAACCACTGTTCCGGGATGGTACACATGCATTCCTGGTTTGGCAGACTGAGTAGACGACTGAGTGTTGGTAGGAGTGCTGTCAGGTAATTCTGCTGCTTCAGGTCACCCATCTGTATAGCAGCTCAAGTTGGTTCTGTGTTGTAATCAGGAGCATTATTTTCTGTTTTCTGTGGCCCCGCATACTAAAGTTCCCATACTTGCGTAAGCACGGGGTATTCCTGGGGCAGGGGCATACAGGGGGCATGTCGAGACAGCACATCCCCCCATCACGCTGCCAATCCGCCCGCAGGTCCCCAGGCAGAACCACCCCCACCCAGGAGGGAAGCATTCAAGGACAGTTATGGAACCCCTTCCTTGCCAGTCTCCGCTCCTGGTACCCGGTCTCAGTGCGCGAACCTGCGTCACTAGCATGCCGAGTGAACCCCTTCGCTCAACACAATGGAAATGGCTATCAAATTCTTAGTAATTGATTTGTATTGTGAGTTACATGGTATGTGTCCACAGACACAAGTAATGTAACTCTATTTCATTACCATCAACGGGTGTTTCAAAGAAGTTAGAGGCCAAGGCGAAATTACGCAGCTGTAAGGAGCTTTCTCTTGTGGATCCATTCCATCAGCAACCACCTTTACTGGTGTGCTTCTTCTAGTTCTGGCAATGGGCCACAGGCAGTTGAGAAATGACTCAGTGTGCTAAACCATGTGTGTGATGTTCATGAAGGGCACAGTGAGTTGCTTCCAAAGTGTGAACATGGACCTCTTGAGGAACGTGAATGGCTGGATCAAGATACACAACCCCTTTCATTACATTTTTGAATTGTCCGTCTGTCTCACCGCACACACTTCATACTTCCTTGAACCTCAAATGCACCAGCTACAATGTCTTACAGTGCAGATTACTACGGCCTTATTGCAGCACAATCTGTGTCTTCTCCCCATCCTTCCAGCACACCTATGTATGTGCCTCCATGCTTGTCCCCGCTGTCATGCCATTCAGTCACCACATCCATATGCGTCTCTCCCTGTCTCCGGTGACGCCCCATGTTTAAGCAGTGAGGCACAACAGGTTGTGGGTTAGTGGCACTTGGCAACATGACTTTTATAGATTCATAGACATGTGTCGGCATAAAAGGTCCTTCCTGGCTCATGGAGTCTGCACATCGGTATACCGTTGCCGCAGCGACTCCCAGATCGCGAAGACCACCACAGCGACAGAAATCGGGCAAAATCTGCCTGTTGCTGTGGTGGTCTGTTTGGCTGTCGGGACTGCCTCTCGCTGGTGTTGCCCCCAGTCCAACCGACTTGGGCTAGAATCCTAGAGACCCGGGGATGTGGGGGGGTGGAAACCCCATGGGAGTGTTTGGGGGCACAGCCCCCAATGGATCTGGAAGCATCCCAACACTGCAATGCTGACAGTTGGCACTGCGGCTGTCACTGTTGGGGATGTCTCCATGCCGACTGTCGCTGCAGCATGGGTAAACCCTGCACATCCCACCTCTACTTGTCCCCCCATCCAAGAGTCCCCCTCCTCCCCATGACAAGCCCTTCTGTTTGTCATAGTCCTTCTTTAAACCCTCCATTGTAGTGGACATCACCACCTCCTCAGGCAGACCGTTCTAGGGCTCAACAACTCTCTCTGTGAAGTAATACTTCTTAACGTTTCCCCTAAACCTTCTGCTGTTTATCCCTCTCTTAATGCACGCCAGCAACCTGTTGGCTTTGCCCACTGCCTTGCTGCATTGTTTCACCGCCCTCAGGTCATCACTGATTATAATTCCTAGATCCTTCAGTTCTATCTTCAAGAAACACGTGTCGGAAATAACATTTTACAATTAATGGTGGAGTATATAGATTATTCCTTCACTGTACAGTATAATATATTTGAGTGTTCTGTTCTTGTTCGGTGTCACTCAACAAAGTGTTCTGTTTCTTATTTTCAGGAATGAAGGCTCACAACGAACTGATTCTTGTTGTAAAAAACAAAAAATTGATTGAAGACATTGCTTGGCTGTCACCGTACAAACAGACATCTGGACTTCAGTCATACCACAAAGTAATTATTTACTTTGTGCCCAAATCTGTGCATTACTTCTATGCTGCAATGACTGCACAGTACTTATTTATTACAGTAATGTTTCAGTTGCCTGATGAAACTAAAAAAGTGTAAAAATTACATTCTCATCTACATTACAGGAAAGCTCCCCGTCCCTGCAAACCTTATCCTCAGGTTCAGCTTATTTGTGAAAAGAGCCATTTTTTTCTGTTCAGAAAAGTAATTTCATTTAAGAATGAAAAGTATGATGCCTGGAAGTATGGCTGACTATTGAGCGGCTTCATTAACTGTAAAGGTGTTGCGTCGCACCCTGCGCTTCAATGCATTTGTATTGAAGCACAGGGTGTGGCGCCGCACCTTTACAGTTAATGGAGCTGCCTGATAGTCTGCCATACTTACGGGAAGCGGACTTTTCGTTCTTAAATTAAATTACTTTCCTGGACAGAAAAAATGGCACTTTTTACAAATAAGCTTAACCGGAGGGTAAGGTTTGCAGGAGTGGAAGCCCCTGCAAACGACAGCTTTCCTTTAATGTCAAACAAACAGTAATCATAAAAGTATCAGTACTGAACCGTCACGGTCATGATGAGGATTTAGGCGCTTGCTGCTACACCCCGTGCCACTAAGGCATCCCAGTTTTGGGAACGCACTCGTGACACCTGTTGTTGACTTGATCGCTACTTTTTTAATTTACTATGTGAAAAAAAAAATATTATACAATATTTCTAAAAATCCTGGCTCCTAGCTCGCTGACTGCCATGATTTACAACTTGTACATTGTAGTGTTACCCCATGGAAGAAGTGCCAGCAAGTCAGCCAGCCAGAAAAAATATTCTTTTGTTTTTTTAATCACTAAAAACTGAGGGAGACATTGTATAACTACAATATCCCACTTGAGTGTGTGGATGATGCCACGATTTACCCATATCTGGTGTGTTTTCTCACTCGGCCTGCGCCTCGTGAGAAAACAGCACTAGGTGGGTAAATCCTGCTATCACCCACACCCTGTCATGGTATATTGCTTAACTAAATAGAGTCAAACTGTGGAAATAAGTATATGATACATGTCAGTAGAAGAGAGGCAATGTAAAGTATAATAACAAAGTAAAGCTCAAAATGTTCACATTTTCTTGCACTGCTGCTCCAAAACAATAAAAGTATGCTGTGATATGTTTTTTGTTATGGCACTGCTATTCCCAATCAACTTTTATTTGCATGACACTTTCAGGTTGTTGCTGAATGCACTCCACTACAATGAGAATAGTGGATGTGCTCAGGTGATTAATCAGGATGGTCATTCACAATGGAGAGTCACTTACCCAAAATACAAAAGAGGGGCAGCAATAGTGAACAAAGTAAAGGTGCCATGCACATACCATAAGTACCTTACTTTGTTTGCATCCATTGTTTTATACTGTATGGTGGAATGTTGTTATGTACAGATTTCCAGGCTTGTTCTGCTGCAGTAGTGACATCATTATGTTGTTGTTCTGAAGTAGTGATGTCAATACTGCAGCCGAACAATTTGCAGTGCTGCCACATACTTGATTTACCCTATCCAATAAAGGTTGAAGTTGTAGCTTTTTAAACTTGAGCTTGCATAAACATTTGCAGTACATCGTGTTAGTAAATTGAGTTGTCCACTAACACTTGAGTGTCCCCCCCTCAACAACCACTTCACTGAAACAATGTGCAGTGTCTGCAATAGGCATGGATGCCTGTACACTATATCTGACTGTCATGGAACTCTCAAGCTTCGCTGTTGAGGTCACAAGCAATCAGAACCCATTGGTGGCAGAACACACTGGTTTTGCTGAGGTGCCCATCCACTACCCTATATGTTTGCAAACACCATTGTCCATTTTTTGGCATTGTTTTTTCTGTTTTTCAACTGCATCTATCAAAATCAATAACCTCTGGGAAATGCATATAGTGTCTTTCCCGCCTTCCTTCACCTACCTGGAGGCCTGCCGGTAACCCACATGTACCTGTAGTTATTCCAACAAGGCCTGGACAAGGTGGGGCCAGTGTACTCTGAACTTTTTGTATTGGTCTGCTCCATCCTTGGTACATGCAAGTTGTTGGTGTGGGGTTGGCACAGGGGGCTCTGTCCACAAGGCATCTCGAGAGCCATCTTCCTGTTTTACTTATTCATGGCATGCAACCCAATGTCAGGGCATCACCGCCTATGTACGTCACACCTGTTCAAAGCCAACACGGCTGTGTGCTTGCTGTACACCAAAACTCCTCCTGGTGCTACCAAAGCACAGATCCCAAAAAGCACCCCCTACTCAGAGAAGGCGCATGTTCCCTGAGTTTTTTTGGAGTGTGTGCAACTAAACAAATAAGCAGACTTCAGCAGTATGTAGAGGTTGTATACTGCTGTTGTACTGAAGCAGGTTAGTCTGCAAACCAACAAACTTTTCATTGTAGCACAACATCACTTATTGTTTTATAATGTATGGGGAACTGTTATTATTTACTGAAATCAAGCAGATTATAACCTTATAGTGTATGGTGGAACGCTGTTCCGCATGGAAATCCATGCCTGGAACAGCGTTGTTGTCCTTCACTCGGTGCGTCACGATCTTGTTGTGCTGCACCCAGTGCGTCACCGGTGCAGCACAACAAGATCGAACACGCTTATCCGCAGCATGCGCAATAGAGCGAGCGCACGGCAAATACCTGGAAGGCGGCACTTTGGGCGGCAGACACAGAAGTGCTTTTTTTCCCGAGTGTTCACGAGTGGTATTTATGGTTGCCCATACACTATAAAAGATTGTGTATGAGCAACCATACACAAACAAGGCAGTTTTGCGATCTTGAGGTTTCCGTGGTAACGGACCTCTCGAGCTACGATCTCGAGGTCTCAGATTACCACGGAAACCTCTCGATCGCAACTGCCTTGTTGTGTATGCTTGCGCATACACAATCCTCTATGTTATGCCATTGTTATGACATCACTCTGTTGTTAACCCTTCTTGAGTATGTCATATCAATGGTATAACAAAGTGGAATGCTCACAACAATTAATGTTCTAACAAAATGGAATGCTCACAACAATCAATGTTCTGTAAAGTAATTCAATCCACAATTACACAATCTTGGTAGCCCATACACTATAAAATATAGTGTATGGTCTTTAGTTAACAACCACGCTGAAAACACTTCTCAAGTTTGCCATGACATCTGAAAACATCTCAAGTTTCACTCTCAAGGTTTACAGTGATGTCAGGGAAACATCTCAAACTGTTAACAGTGTGGCTATTAACCAAAGACCATCCATTATCCTCCATATAATTACATTAATAACAGGGACCTCTTTTTTTTCCTTGCAGAATACTTGAAAGACCTCATGGAAGAAGTGCATGTGCTTCATAATTTGTACCCTAGTTACGCCGCTGCATAACCACTGATAACGCAGTACCAGAGCAGCATACCTAATCCAATTACCAGCACGTTCACCAAGATAGACAAAGTCGAACTAGTGCAGAGGCATTTCAGTCTCTTTACAAAACGATGTTGACATTGCTGACATTATTTACCAATACGTAACTGTTTATTGTGACATTGTTATTTCTTGTAAGTCACATCAATAAAAATGTGACTACGGTCAGTCATTACTCACCAACACAAACTTTTAAATGGACAATTCAAGCTAATTATTAATAAGTGTATTTTGCTTAAGTTTTGGCACAGTGAAACAACACCGAAACAAGTGCCTGGATGGATTACCTCTATAATTGGTGTCACAGTTTTGTGGCTCCAAGTATTTATGTCATGAAAGACCTGTTTTTGAAAGACACCTAGACCACGTCATATTGATATGTCGTATTATCCTTGAATGGACTGTACACTACTTTATTCTTAACTGTTCAGTTCTCAATGATAACCTGAAATGTTCCTTACTACATATAACTTATCACCAAGCAATGTAATGAGTCAATACTTTTAGAAAAACCATTTATTATGTGAGTTAATGAAATGTTGTGTTACAGCAGGTCAACATAAATGTTGTATGTTGCACATACATGTCTTCAAAATAAGGAGTACATAAGTCAGCCAGATGGCAGTTCATTCTAAAGTTTAAAATATTTGTTTTTTTGGAATATGCAAACATAATGAAACAACAAGATGATGTGATACAGGTTGCATAGATAGTCAAAAACTACTCAACTGGAGTAGTACAGCAAACTTTAATGTTAACTAAAAAAAAATACTTTACTGAATAAAACAGTGTCTGCACCACTTTATTAATGAACTAACTAATCAGTAGCACATGGTACAATAAACACAATATTGCTGCAGTCGATGCGGGGGGTGGTACATCACCAAACAGCATTCATTCATTGATACTGATTATACATCAATTCTACAGCAGGTCGTCAACTGTAAGTGGAGGATATTTGAATCAGCAGTATTGCTCGGATGGAAAGGTACTCCCAATTTTGGTGACCACACAAGATGGCAGAACTTTTCTTACTCACGTACCCAGCCTCTTAAAGAGCCATCGCACAAATTTTCTATAAGCAACGTACCAATACTGCCTGCCAATCAGAAACACATACAGGTTTAGTTTCAGGGATTCACTGTCATGTACAGTACTGATTATGCAGAGGTATAACTTCAATACATGATAATCAAAATGTTGAATAACAATCCTATATGAAGTTGTTTTCAGTAATGAAGTTTATAAGAAGCCCATTGCTAGTTATGCATGATAGACTCATACAATATTGATCATCTCTCAAGTGTTCTGGACTTTTTGGAAAAAGAGTAATTAGCATTTTATGCTGTTCACCAAAACAAATTTTTGTAATTACGTAACTTATAACCCACGACAGTCCATGGGTATATAGAGTAGTAATGCATTCACCGTGTGCGTGGTCAGGCTCGCATGCTTGCCAGAGTGACTTGAAGCACCTGGGATGTGCATTAATGCAACATATACCCATGGCAGTGGAGTGGCTCATCACACTTATACAACAGTCAGTCTTAAAATAAAGCAATGATTAGAAGAAGTTTCAATTCAATAAAACCCGTACAGTGTACATGCACTGAAAATATCCGCACAAGACAGCAGTACCAAACTGATAACATTTGCTTAGTGAATAAAACAATGACTCAGTATTGTAAAAGGGTCTCAGAAATGCTGCAATCTGATTGGCTGTTCTGATTCAAACAGCCTTATAATTAATCCCTGTTACACTGTCATGTACAGCCTGAACACCATGGCACATGAATCCTTTCTGTCAGCATTCCATCATCCATCACTGCTGAATGACTGGAATGATTCATTGTGATTAAGATACAGCAATGTAAAATGTTGGTTGAAGAACTATTGTATTACACATGTTCCTGTAACAGAGGAAAATATTCCAAGATATTGCTTCTTTCAAAAGTTGAATGTTGCCTCTTCGCCACTGAAGGAAGGATCGGCAACAGTGTTAATACAACAGGGGGGTGGAAAGAATAAAAAGGGACGTTCCCCAACACCAGTCATTACTTTTTCAAATGTTTGGGTAACACAGTCTTCAAAATGACATAGACCGGATGGAAATAGTAAACCGGGTGGCTATTAAAATAGGTATTGAAATGATACGTGCCTTGAAACAGAAACTAGAGACTAGAGATTAGGACAGTAATCTGCATACTAGTGATAGGAGGAGTGTGTGTGTGTGTGGGGAAGGTCATGACAGTGACTTGAAGTACCAATAAACAAAGTACAACAGTGTACCATGTTTTTGACAAAGAGATTTGCAAAACTTGCAGGCAACATTTAAAGGTAGAGGTGGGGCCATTAAGTGGAAACCTGAGGAAGTATCATTTGACGTGCAGTGTTGTGGATGCATGTAATGTACTTCTGGAGGACATACAGGTGTCACAAACAGTTAATTCTATAATACATGGGACACACATAAATAAATTATACTATATTGTAGGGGGATGTCTGATTTTGGTTTTCACTCATCACCAGTTTATCCTATGGTAGGGAAGTGCCAATAATATGTAGGCAAAGAAAATACGTATGTGCATCAACAGTCTATAGCTCCAGGACCCACACAGTGGTATTTTAAAGACCCACCGACATCTCAAGAACAACTATGGAAAGCAGTATTTTTGTACACCAACCAGGTTATATTTCTTACTAGCTCTGTATTTCTAATCCCCATTTTATTATTCAGCTCATATGCATGAAAACAGGATAGCTGTTCCTTGAGAGTTCATCAGCTCCTATTACTTCTTCCCAACCTGATAGCATATTACTGTATTTGTGACATCACAGTTATTCCCATGGCAACAGACTGTGATGTCACAACAGAGCATTATGCTTTCAAGTAGGGAGTAAGTTATAGAGGCAGATAAACTCTAAGGGATAAAGATCTTGTTTTTGTAGGAATTTCTTCAGTAATAAATAATGGGGAGGAGAAAGTTATAGAATAAATATGACATAGAAGCTGGCTTGTGTCCAGCTATCATGTTTTCCAAAGTTTTCCCAAAGGCGTCAGCTGCTCTTTAAAGTGCATTGAAACTATTTCTCCAGGACATGTGTGTATATACAGTGATGCTGCTGAAGCACGCAAGGACTCAACAAAAAGTTTTGGAGTCACAGAAATGATTATAAGTGAAGAACGTTGTAAAATGCCATAAGGCATAAGGCACAGACCATGTTTGTGAAGTATTCAACCAACCTCTTTCACCTCCTCCTGAGGTGCAACTTTCACATGAAACCCCTTTTCGTCTCACATTAGTCTCCTCCACCGAAGTGCTGCATCTCTTCAAATCAGTATCCACCTATGGATCTGCTGGTCCGGATGGGCTACTGCCAAGCTTCTTGAAGCAGGCAGCCCCTGCCCTTGCTGTTCCTATTGCAAGAATCTTTAATCTTTCCATAATAACCCAAACGGTACCAACATTGTGGAAAACCGCTCGCGTTGTCCCTGTTCACAAAAAAGGGGATACCAAAAATATGTCAAACTATAGACCAATTGCCATTCTCTCTACCCTTAAATAAATCCGAGAAGGCCACGCCACTGGTCACAAATTACCTGCACCTTAACAACCTTATATCCCCTTACTCCAGCACGATTCAACAGGACACAGCACCACAACTGCTCTACTTCAGCTGACAAATGCAGTCCTTACAGCGATGGATAAGAGCCTGCTCACTGGTGCTATATTTATCGATCTCACAAAGGCATTTGACCTTGTGAATCACTCTCTGCTACTTTCAAACTGTCCGCCTTGGCTTTGACCTGTCGTCCATCTCCTGGTTCGATAGCTACCTCTCAGGGAGGTTGCAATTTGTCAAATTGAATCCGCCGTCTCAAATCTTTCCCCTACCTCTGTTGGAGTCCCCCAAGGATCTATTCTTGGCCCATTACTTTCTCCTTTTCATTAACAACTTGCCCTCCCTTCCCTGCTCCTCCTCATTAATCCTTTATGCCGATGACATGGTGCTTCTCTCCAGTGGTAAAGATCCCTTATCAGTAAGAGCACATCTTCAAGCAGACTTCAACTGCTTGCAGGAGTGGTTACTACAGAACAGGCTCCTAATGAATGCTAAGAAAACTGTAACTATGCTTTTTGGCCCCCCGTCAAGAATCAGATCTCTTACTCCAGACTTATTGATACATTCTCTAGATGACTCCCCTCTTGAATTCGTTACCTCCTTCAGGTATCTAGGAGTCACTCTCGACCCATCTCTTGACTTTAACCTCCACATTGCGGCTACATGTAAGACAGTTTACTCAAAACTTGGTCTTGCCTTTAAAATTAGGTCCTCCCTCAATGATGCTGCCCAGCTTGCTATTGCACAAGGATTTCTCCTCCCTGCTCTAACATGTTGCTCTCAGGTTTACCTTAAAGCTAGCAAAGGAGCACTCAGAAATGGAGCACCTGCTATAACAGTATATGCAGATTTGCTCTCTCCGCTCACAGACTTACCCATCATTGCCTGCTCTACCTCAAAACTAAATTGGCTCTCCCCAGACTCGCTCAGACACTATTCTGCAGGCTGTACAATTGATAATATGATCAGAACGGGGTCCCCTAAATACCTTGCCGAACTATTAACTCAGCCCTCCCAAGCATACCTCCTTAGGGCATCTGCTCAAACCCAACTTGAAATTCCCAGATATCTCACACAAAAAGGAGAACGATCCTTTGCCATATCTGCCCCCTTCTGGAACTCCATTCCCTCCCACATCAAACTCTCCAAATCCCACAAGGCCTTTAAACTGAGTCTTCGGGCACACCTATTAGAATCCGACTGCGCGCTCTTGTGCTGTAACCTGAGCTTCTCTCTAGCATTTTCTCCTCCCTATGGCACTTACTGATTTCCTACTGGTCTCCAAAATCTGAAAGTTTCCCACATCCAGCAGAAATCCTATTGTTATAATGCTACTTCATTTAAGTTTTGTTTGCTGTTTGTCGTTTCAATTTAGTCATTGATGGATCATCAGATGAAAATAATTAATGTAATGTTATCTGTTTCTCTTTGTCGTTACTGATAATGACTGTACCTGGCTGTATACTGTTCAAATGTTTGTTCTCACCTCATGCTGCTTCCTGAAATACTCTTTAATGTTGACTCTGGTCTCCCCTGTCTGTACTCTCCCGGGTCATGCCTGAATATAGGCAACATTGTTGTCTAGTGTACTTACCCCGGTAAACAAAAACCAAATAAATAAAATAATGTTTGTAACTCAGATAATGTTACAGTAACATAGGGAATGCACGTTTTTTACATGGTGTAAAAGTCTCTCTCTGGTGTCTAAAAGAACAATATATGTGTACATCATGAACACAGACTTATTCATGAATAGTGAAATCATCACTCTGGGGTCCATCCTCATAGATAAACTCATAATATGAGGTCTCCAATGAGTCTCTGTCTAAACAGATGGCGTAGAAGCCAGTATGCAAAGTAATGCAATTATGCTCTATCCCATCAAGTTGTCTCATAATTGCAGCATAGTAATAGCAACAGATGTTCTCAACACTGGTCGGCATCAATTCACAGTGCGAGCATGAACACCTGTTTTATTGGTGGAGAAAAACAAAGGAACACTTTAGGAAATGACTACAGTAACAAATACACATCACATGGTAACAACTAATTGTACTGGAAATGTAAGTTTAAAATATGTCATTACTGGGCTGGATCGGTGGCACAGAGGGCTGAGGCACTGGATGCCACACCTTCACCAAACTGGCAACCCGGGTTCGAGAATGGACTAGGGCCGTGGAGGGTTGGTGGGGGGAAGGGTGGTGATCTGGATCAAGTGGCTGTTTGGCAGCTCTTCTTACCCAGGGAGGAGAGGGCATGCACTGTGCGGCTTTGGTGACCCCTAGTGGTCAGGGGCTCGGCCGAACAGTGCACACAGTATGGGGTATGGTGGATGCGGCTGACGTCCTGCAGGCAGGTACGGGAGCATGCCTGCACTTCCTTGGACATCCTTGCATGTCCCATCCACCAGGAACTGTAACAAGAACCCCCCCCTCCATTGGTAGGTGATGGTAGGTCCGAGGTCATGACCCCATGTCATCAATGGGCACCAGAATGCTCAATCCAGACCCTACTCCAGTTCACTAACCCTCAACACTACAAGATAGAGCACCAGAGGAGCATGTCAGTCCATCCCCAGGGCAGTCAGATCCAGGGGTCAAGCTAGTCGTGCTGGGGGAAGGGGAGTCCACACCGGAGATGGATTGGCCAGTGCTTCAGTCAGACAGGAGAGTCACAGAACTGTGTGTCCATGCCAGAGGGAGGCCAAGGTAGGAGGTAAATAAACAGAGTTCCAAAAAAAAAAAATATGTAATTACTGGCACACTGGAGGGCACCATCAAGACCAGTGCATGTGGTAGCAGTGTTGTCCTATCACTGGTATTGTGTATTTCAGTCGGGTGTACATAAGGAACATGGGCAAAATGCTAGGTCAACTCTGGAAGACTAGAATAGAAAACGTGGGTGTTCCAAAGGTTGTCCAGGAATAAGGGAGCAATACTGGTTAGCACAGATTACTGCATTTGTCTCAGGGGGAAACACATTAATGCAAACATGCCAAGCCAGTTTACTTCTGCAGTTTTCAGGGCAGTAAGGGAATACAGATTGCCCTACACAAAACTGAGGAATAAAAAAAGATAGATGAGTAGTGAAAAGTCACTAAAGTTACCGAGTGACACAAGTAATGACGTCCAAAAAGTAAAGGCACAGAAGGAACAGCAGATAGGTAAACAAATCGAGATGGTGGAGACATCTTTCCTTCATTATATAACTTTGAAAAGGGACACGACGGAAGGTATTGTTATTTTTCAGTAAGGGCAGGAGTGCATTGAAGGCAGACAAATCACAAGGCCATGACAGAGTACATCAGATAGTAGTAAAACAAATGGCTGAGTAGCTGCCTAGGACACTAGCTGATGTATTCTCTAGTTAATTACAGTGAGGCATGGTAACACAGGACTGGAGAACAGTACATGTAGTGCTTTCAGACACCAAATGTAACTTACTTACTTGACTCGATCACTAATACATTATACAGTGGACAAGCGGTATACAACACAAGGGGGCACAGGCTTAAGCTGGAAGAAGGCAGTTTTAGGAGGGAGATCGGGAAGAACTTATTCACACAGACGGTGGTGGACACTTTTAATGTGATTATGCAGGTGATCTATGTGAAGGCAGTGGTCAGCTTGAAGAGTGGCTGGGGTAGGCATAGGTTAGGTGCATGATCAGTTGCTCAAGCTGTGGACCATGCAATACACACACACTAGATAGACCAGATGGCCGTCTGCAGCTGGCTTCTTCATATGATCATAGGTTCAACTGTTCCTATGTTCATCATAGAGCTTAGTATGAAAAATGACATTTCATAAATACAGCACTTTGATAGTTCAGTTGTGAACAGCAAAATATTTTGTAACACTGGCTCTAATTACTGCTTTTAACAAAACTTTTAACAAGAAAATATTCATTTACATTAATCTGCATTGCAAGTAATGCTTTCAAACACAAATTTAATTATATTTACTGTTGCACCACCAGCTTCTCTCGAAGACAGAGGTGTTATACAAATGACAGAGCAATGGGCATGATACAATCATAGCAGGGGTGACAGACTATAGTGATAAACAAACACCACCAGTAAGGCCGACTATTAAAACTAGGATGCATAAAAGGATGAAACAGTATGCCAGTAGTGAATTGCCTACAGCCACAGAACCACACAACAATGATAGGCTAATAATCAATTTAAATGTCAGTGTCTGCACACACTGTGTGTTGGAACTAACAGATTTATTTAAAATGTCAGCTCAAACATCAGATACTTCATAGAGGGACTTACATGGTGCAGTCACCATCATCTACGTCATTAGCCTAGCATGGTTGTGCTGTGCTGACACTGGGTCACTGAGGACATGCTCATAATCAAACATTATGTGTATGTGGAGGTTTTGTGAATCAAACACAGATCTGATTTATGTGCAAAGGTCATTCACACATCACTGCTCCAACCTCTGGGCTATACTGCCTGCACCAACATCTAAGAACACAATGGTCTGTGAAAGATACGGTTGGTTGAGGCATGTTATGGCATCAGCTGCACTGTACATGCCATAGTCACACTACTGTGGCACATGGCCATATACCCCATGTCTGTCAACCAACCTCCTAACACAGAAACAGGCATCATTCATGTAGGATGATGATATTATTTGTTATATAAAATAAAAGCAGGTCCGCCAGGGTTGTCATGTGTCCACAGACAGTGGACAGAGTCCACTTCTCCATAACACATGTCCTACATGCTCTGAAAAGACCACTGTAGTCTGAACATGTGTCCCACTTGCTCAGAAAAAATACACAGTGCTCTGGCCATTGGCTGTCACACTATGCAGTAATACACCAGAAGAGCTGTCTGTGTACATTCTTCTGAGGTTGGGCACTCTGTTACTTGTGAGCCTGGATAAGTGCATTACAGATATTTATTTATTTATTTTATTTACTGAATTTATTTGACCCAGTAGGCACACTGAAACTAGAAGTCCCTTTTTACGGGGGTGACTGGGTTGGGGGGGACACAGATGGTAAAAAACAGAAATTGTGTCACACTGGTGACACATTCAATTCATGTTGTGGCACAATAACAGGCTTGCAAGGAGACCAGTGCATCACTGACAGACCATGTGGCATGACGCAGCATACCGACAGTGCTGTGAGGGGACCATAAAGAAGATGGATCAAAGTTTTAAACAGAATTGCAGTTAAATATGGTATGACAGATAAAATATTCTGCTTATACATTGCTTGCTGTCATACCATATTTCGACAGGGTGCACCTCCTCCATGCTATCTGATGCTTCAGATTCATCAGATGAGCTACTGTCACTTGACTCTCGAGCTGCTGCAGTCCCCCTGAGAGGCTCAAAACTGTAAGGTGTGACGCTTGGCCAGCTGGTTATGATAGTTCTATGATATTTGTAATATAGAATGTGGTATGTAAGAGTCTCACATGAGACATCTTGTGCTATGGGTGCCCCCCCAGGTCAGTGAAGTGCCAAGTGACCTGAATCCAAGAGGTAATTAAAAGTCTAGAGAGACTTAGTTAAGGGTCCCCTGTTTTTTTGTTTAATTAGAACTGACCCAGCTGCCAGGATATAGGGCTGGTAAACTTTTATGACGTCTTAGAGGAAAAACATTTTATACCCATGGTGTGAAAAGTTGTAAAATCTTTGATGTGCCCTGGGAACAGGAACTGCTCAAAGATCAATGAGAAGGAACTGGGAAATCACAGACTTATAATTTGAGAAATTAGTTTTTGCTGAAGTTACAGTATTTAAAATATCTCCTGACAGGAAGATTGTTGTTTTGTATTTTTTTTATATTCAACAAGGAGGAGCTAGATGACACACAAAAGGGGTGGGAGAGAGACACAGTTTAACCTAGGACTTGTGTCTGATCTTAGTGACATATCTTTTTGGACTCTTAAGAATCAAGATCTGTAACCTAGGCACTTAGAGGTAATACATTAGATAGAAAAGATCTAAATGTACTTCGGTAGGAGTTTGTCTGTAGTTTTCTTTGTTTTCTTTTAACTCATTGTCTCCTAGCAGACTCCTGTAGTCGTCAGTAAAATACACTGGTGTGTCCTGAGGTTGTCTGCAGAAGTCAGCTACTGACTCCCAGTGTGCCCTTGCAACGTCTGGAGAAGTTACTTATATATTTTAATGTATAGTGTAACAGAATATAATACATATTTGACTGCATAGCACCGTTGGAAAGGTAATTTTATGTTGAACAACTTTGTCACTGATATTTTGTGCATATCATGTATACTTTAGGAGTTATTTGCATTTGTTTATGGTATGGTGTGTATGGCTTAAGTTGCCTGTTTTAGTGAAAAAAATATTTTTTTTTTGCTGTTTCAACCAGCTTAAAAAAAAAAACAAAATTACATATTATTATTTGCATACCACCATTGGGAAGGTAATTTTGTGCTGAACAACTTTGCCACTGATATTTTGCGTATATTATGTATACTTTAGGAGTTATTCACATTTGTTTATGGTATGGTGTGTATGGCTGACATGTTTTCCATCAAGATTCACCTAAGCAGCTTGAATAAAATTCACTTTTTTGGCACTTCAGCAGGTGTAAAATAAAAACCTTATTTATTACAACTGGTTGCATAGCACCAGTGGAAAGGCATCTGTGTGCTCATCAACTTTCATGCTGATACTTTGTGTGTATCATGTATACTTTGGGAGTTATACGCATTTGTTTATGATATGGTGTGTGTGGTTGAGATTTATCCCTCAAATCTCACCAAAGCACCTTGACTAAAATGGGGAAAAATGACGTTTTATAGTAAAAAGATATATTTTTTTAACAAACATAATATTAAAACACCATCTAATGTCTGTATGCTTAATTTGGTGTTGATATTTTACATATTTTCCAACAAAAAATGGCTTATGTTGCCCTTTTTTAGTGAAAAAAATATTTAGTTTGCTCTTTCGACCAGCATAGAAAAAAAACAAAATTACTTATTATTACATGCATGCCACCATTGGAAAGGCAATTTTGTGCTGAATAACTCTGCCACTCATACTTTGTGTCTAGCATGTACAGTTATTGAGCTATTACCATTTGTTTGCGACATGCTGACTATGGCTTGATTTTGCTTAGAAAGGCCCAGGATTCACTGTTAAAAGTATAAAGGAGATTCAGGAGGCAAGTGGTGTAATCTCAGAGTGAGCATGTGGAGGCAATGAGTTAAGTGATTGTATGCTTCTTGATATGGTGCTCTGTGTTTACATTTTACATATTTTTATCCATTTTTAAGTAAGCCTTTTATTTGAAAAATACTGCCTGGGTCTTCCGAGTTCTTTCTTTTGCATGTGATGTATAGAGGGTTAAGACTGACAAAACTGTTGAACAGCTTGATGGTTTTATCAAACTGGGAAATGGTAAGAATGTACCTAAGGTCTTTTATAGAGTTTTAAGGGTTCATTTTGGATACCTGGTTAGGTGCCCTTAGGCGAAAGATAGCTTGCATCCCCCCGAAGAGAAGATTATCTGAGCTTGTACATTTGGGTATGCTAGCATAAGGGTCACAGTTTGAATCCCCCCAGAACTTGAGACTAAAGGTGATTCGGACCCACAAGCAGACAGGAGGGTTACCCTGTCTGTTATCTGTTCACAATACTGTGCTTGGAGGTTGGCACTGTGGGAGCAGAGGGCCTGACCTGCTGAGTGCGTTTGTGACAGATATTGCTGGCAATGGTGGGATAAAATTGATAACACAAGCTTTAACTTTTCAGTGTGTCAGCTTAATACTGTACAGCTCACTTGCAAAATAAGGCAGTGATTTATTTTTTAAAAAAGGAAACAGAGCTGTATCATTTTGCTTACAGCCAAGTTCCTACCTGTTTTATTTTTTTTCTAAAGTGCAAGTTAGAGTAGCCGTAGTTAGTGAAGTAGATGGTTTCCAACTACAGCGGGCACATTGCAGACTACTTGAAGCAGTTGTGCCAGGATAGAGGAGTCCTGTATGTGGGGAGAGCCACCAAGCAGAACCTCATGGATGCCCTGATGGCAGCAGATGCCCACAGCATCGAGTCACAGACTGTGACTGTAAAAGACCAAACCTTGAGTGTGGAGGGGTCAGCGGCCAGTGCAGAGTCCAGATCCTGTGAGGATGACAGCAGGGCCAGTGCCAGTGAAGGGCCATAACAGCAGGGGAAGGTCACCAGCATTCTGGAGCCAGAAGCAATCAGGGTGCAGATTGAGTTGCGCAGAATGGAGCTGGAGTTCCAGAGAGAGACGCTGAGCAAGAGAAATGAGCCACAGAGGAGAAGAGGAAGCCAGAACAATGAGAGGTTGACCGAAAAGAGCGTGAGTGCCAGCAAGCTGCAGAGGAGAACAGGGAGTGAGAACAGCGAAAGGTGGACCGTGAAGAGTGTGAGTGCCAGAGGTGACATGAACTGGGGAAGTTATGACTCCAACCACCAACACCAGAGCAGGTAAGTGACTTGGGTTTAATTGGAACTACAGGACTGGGCTACAAATTGAATTCCAAATTGATAGCTGAACTTAAAGAGGGGGAGGATATGGATCCCTTTTTAAATTCCTTTGAAAAAGTTTGTATTCAGGCTAAAATTCTTAGAGGGTCCTGGAGATTCCAGCTATCCCCGCTACTTACCGGGAAAGCTTGGGATGCATTGGGTCAAATGGACAATGAGGACAGTAATGATTACAGCAAACTTAAAGCTGCACTTTTAAAAAAGTTTGATTTAACTGCTGAAGCATACAGAGCTAAATTCCATAAGCTCAGAAGAAGCCCTGACATGAGCTACGAGGAGCTAGCCACAAAACAACGTCAGTTTTTAAAATGTTGGTGGGAGGGAATTGAAGCAAACTCTGTAGATACAATTGAAAATGCTATTTTGTTAGAACAGTTTTTTAGGGCATGCCCAGCAAAGCTGAAAACCTGATTGGAGGACCGAGATCCCAAAACAGTGCAAGAGGCTCCTTGACTTTCGGACTGCTATGCCAAGAGCAGACCTGCTCTGAGAGCAAATGGGGTGGGCGCGGCAGCACAGAAAGGGAAAAGTGCACCTTCAGGGCACCTAAAACCCTCACTGCCTCCACTGAAACCAGTTAGCCCCAGGTTTCAAAGAAAAGAGTTCTCTGAGAAAAGAAATGAATGATGGGTTTGTAAAGAAACTGGGCATATTGCCAGACAGTGTCCCAAAAGGATGAGCAATATGCAACATGGAGCTAGGAAAGAAGTGGGTTGTTTATGTGTCCCTGGAAGCATGTCTATGAACATGAGGGAACACATGCACCCAGTCATGGTGAATGGTGTACAGACACAAGGGTTAAGGGACACAGGGGCATCCCTGACATTGGTAAAGGGGGATCTGGTAGAGCCTGGTCAGCGTATACCCAATGAATTTGCAACTGTACAAGACTTTGCTGGTGAGGAGAAAACATTGACACTTGCTAGTGTTCTCCTAGACTGGGGTGAAACAGGGGGAACTGTGCAACAGGTGGCTGTAGCCAAAACTTTAGCAGTGGACGTCATCCTTGGCAACAATCTCAAACAGGGGATAGTGTGTGCAGTTACCCATAGCCAAGCAGCAAGGGAACATTTTAGTTCCCTGGACCCCACAGAAGCCATTGTGGAAACCACTGGGAGACTGGTTCCCTAGCCTGTGTCTCCTGATATGGAGACTACTGAAAAGGGGGTAGAAATTTCCCCAGTAGCAGTTAACCACACAGCTATGAAGGGTTACTCCGAAGAAGGAGGGGTGACTCATTGTCAGAGGGTTAGGAATGACAGTAATCCTGAGTGCCCTGACGCTAGTGCTAGGGACCCTAGTTTAGAGACTGAAGGGGACCTGTCCCATGCCTTGGAAATGTGTGAGGAGTTTGCAGCTGCTCAGAGAACTGACCCTAGTCTAGACAAGCTGAGGGCTTGGGCAAATTCTGGTGGAGCACAGGGAGGTGACAGTAAACATAACGTTTATTGGGAAAATGGACTGATGTATACTCAGGTTGTGATGACAGAAGGAGGGGTGACAGGCAGGCAGCTTGTGATTCCCCAGGGATATCGTGAGCAGTTGCTCAAGATTGCACATGATATTCCCTTGTCTAGTCATCTGGGAATTGCATGCACTATGCAGCAGTTGGCCCAGAATTTCTATTGGCCCAACTTCACCCAGCAGGTGAAGGAGTATTGCAGGTCTTGTCACCAGTGCCAGGAAATAGGGAAGGCAGGTAAGAAAACACAAGCCACCCTAATTCCATTACCCATAGTGGAGGAGCCATTCCAGAGGGTGGGAATGGATATTGTGGGGCCTTTAAATACCCCCAGCTCCTCCTGGAAGAGGTTCATCCTGACTGTGGTGGATTATGCCACCTGGTATCCAGAGGCAGTAACCCTATCCTCACTGAGGACAGACAAAGTTGCAGATGCCTTGCTTGGGATTTTCTCCCATGTTGGGTTTCCACAGGAGGTTGTCACCAATCGAGGGGGTTCCTTCACATCAGACCTGATGAAATGTTTGTAGGAGAAGTGTGGGGTGGTGCAGAGGCACACATCACCTTATAACCCAAAAGCCAATGGGCTTGTGGAAAGATTTAATGGTACCCTGAAGTCAATGCTCCAAGCATTTTCTGAACAGCATAGGAGGGACTGGGAGAAATACCATCCCCACCTGTTGTTTGCATACAGGGAGGTGCCCCAAGAGTCAACAGGATTTTCCTCCTTCAAACTCTCATATGGACGCCAGGTATGTGGGCCCCTAGACTTGATCTGGGAAGACTGGGAAGGCAAGCACGCCATCCAGGGCACTCCCATAGTGGATTACATCCTTAGGATTAGGGAAAGGCTGAAGGAGCTGATGGGGACAGCCCAGAGCAACCTGGCAGCTGCCTAACAGAAACAAAAAGTGTGGTATGACTGCAGAGCCAGAGCTCGCTCATTCACAGTGGGTCAGGAAGTCATGGTCCTTATTCCGGTCTGGAAAGTCAAGCTGCAGGCTGAGTGGGCAGAACCATACAAAGTAGTTATTTAATTATTTTTTTTTATTTAGTTGTTTAACCAGGAGTAGCACATTAAGCTGAAAGCTTTTTTACAGGAGTGACCTGGGAGCGCAGGGAAGTTAAGTGACTTGCTTAGGATCACACAGTATGCAAGTGGAAGCTGTGGGATTCAAACCAAGGTCTGATCTGCTGGATGTCACCAGATTTGCAGCTCAGAGCCTTAAACCACTGCGCTATACTGCCTCCCTAGTTAGAAAGGTAAAAGACGTGAACTATATCCTAGAGTTACCTGACAGAAGACAGACAGAAAGAATGAACCATGTCAACATGATGAAGCCATATTCTAATACGGCTGACATGGTGTTTGCAGTATGTAGTCCTGGGGAGGGGACGGATGAAGAAGACCCCCTTCTGGACTTGCTGGAAGAAAGCAAGTGGGAGTCCTCTGTGGAGGCAGTTAAACTGTCACTCCAGTTGGCCCTGGACAAGATCCAGGAAGTAAGGGAAGTTCTAGCAGACTTTGCCCCACTGTTTAGCACCAAGCCTGGACTAACCCCCTTAGCAACGCACGATATGGAGACAGGGACACAGACGCCCATATGATGGACAGCATATCACGTGTCAGAGGCTGTCCAAAGGGACACTAGGAGGGAGGTGGAGGAAATGCTGGATTTAGGGGTAATCCAGAGATCCCACAGCCCCTAGGCCTCACCCCGTAGTCCTTGTACCCAAGCCAGATGGCTCTACTCATTTCTGTGTGGCCTATTGTGGACTGAATGCAGTCACAAAGTCAGACGCCCATGAGATGCCCCGGATGGACGAACTCCTGGACAAGTTGGGAGGGGCGACATACCTTACGACTATTGACCTGACAAAGGGGTACTGGCAGGTACAGTTAACTGACAGAGCTAGGGACAGGTCGGCCTTCATCACTCCGATAGGCTTATTTGAATTCAAGGTAATACCTTTCAGAATGAAGAACACCCCCGGTCACTTTTCAAAGGTTGGTGAACCAGGTGTTGAATGCTGCTGAGGAGTACACCGTGGTGTACCTGGATGACATTGCCATCTTTAGTGCCAGCTGGGAGGAACACCTGTCCCACCTTAGGGAAGTGCTGGGCAGGATACAGAGGGCTAGGCTCACTGTCAAAGCTGAGAAGTGCCAGGTGGCCATGGCTGAAGTGGCATACCTTGGGCATGTTGCAGGCTGGGGACAGCTCTGTCCTAACCAAGTAAAAATAGAGGTGATCAAGGCATGGTCCAGACCAGAAATGCAGAAGCAGGTCAGGAGTTTTCTAGGGACAGCGGGGTACTATAGGAAATTTGTACCCAAGTACAGTGCCCTGGCTGCTCCCCTATCTGACCTGGTAAAGAAACAGATGCCTAAGAAAATTACCTGGGAACCAGCCTGTGAAAAAGCCTTTACCAGACTGAAGGAGGCACTGTGCAGTGCTCCTGTGTTGGCAAGTCCTGACTATAGCAGATCCTTTATAGTCCAGACTGAAGCCTCAGATGTGGGTATTGGGGCAGCACTGTGTCAGACATCCAACCCAAGGGAAAGATTACCCTGTAGTGTACCTGAGTCAAAAGTTACTTCCCAGGGAGCAGGCTTTTACTCTACTGTGCAAAAAGAGTGTCTTGCCATAGTGTGGGCCCTAAAGAAATTAGAGCCATACTTATATGGGCAGGATTTTGAGGTACAAACGGACCCCAACCCCCCTGGTTTGGCTGACCCAAATGGGAAAAACTAGTGGTAGACAGTTAAGATGGAGTCTTGCCTTGCAAGGGTATGACATGACAATCTTACATAGGGATGGAGCGACCAATGAGAACGCTGATGGCTTTTCATGTCTGTATGAGGAGTGAACTGATTTGGGAAGCTCATCCCATGCAGTGGATAGAGCCCCCAAATTCAGACTAGGTGGGGAGGATTGTGACGCTTGGCCAGCTAGTTATGATTGTTCTGTGATATTTGTAATATAGAAGGTGGTATATTAGAGTCTCACATGCGACATCTTGTGCTATGGGTGCCCCCCCCAGGTCAGTGATGTGCCAAGTGACCTGAAACCAGGAGGTAATTAAAAGACTAGAGAGACTTAATTAAGGGTCTCCTGTTTTTCTGTTTAATTAGAACGGACCCAGCTGCCAGGACATAGAGCTCGTAAACTTTTATGATGTTTTAGAGGAAAAACATTTTATACCCATGGGGTGGGATATTCAGAATGTGCCAAGCAGGGGCACAAGCCTGGGCTGTGCCAGGGTGTAGTCTGGGTGATAGTCAATGGTACTGCCGCTAAGGCTCAGCACTGTTGACTATGGCACTGTGGCTGCCCGCATTGCGCAGGGCGCAGTGGCACTGCGCCAGCGCAAGTGGCAGTTGTGGAGCAGGGGGATGCGCCAGCGCAAGAGCAAGTGAGTTAGGTGCAAGAACCATGATATTCAGTGCTGGGTATGCAAATGGAGCCATTATGCATGCAGGGCACAAATGGGGCCATTTGCATGTCATTATGGCCCCATTTGCATGCAGGTGTGCCGCTCCCCAGCAACTTGGGCCTGGCGCCCTGCCAGGCTGCAGCCAATGGGGACTGATGCCCCCTGCCCACGGCGGCCAACGTGCCCCAACGCCCGATCGTGGGCATATGTAAAATATGAATATCCCTGGTTTGCTAGTGGACCCGCTCCCAAGCCCGATCACAGGCTTAAATAATAATAAATACTCCCTGGTGGTCCAATGGACCCACTCCCAAGCCCGATTGTGGGCTTAAACAATAATAAATACTCCCTGGTGGTCCAGTGGACCCGAACCCAAGCTCAATCGTAGGCTTCTGAAAATGTAGCGTCCCTGGTGGTCCAGCGGTACCTCCCTCCCCACCCACCTGCTCAGACCCGCCCCCCTGGTCAGCAGCAGGCAGCAGCTCCCCACCTGCCTGCCGACTGACAGCGTACCACGCTGTATGCCCATTGGTCCACTGCATGGGCCAATAATGGGCGTGCAGACTGCATTGTATTGACAGTCCCGGAAATGTGAATGAAGTCACATTTCGGGATCAGGATAGCATGGTTGTATGCCCATTGGCCCAATGAGTGACCAATGGGCGACATCCGCATTTCGTACACTGTCAGTCAGCAGGCGAGCTGGGTGGTCATGGTGGAGGTTGCCACCCGCCGCTGACCGGGGCAGCAGGGCGGGTCTGAGCATGTGGGGTGGGGAGTGGGGTACCGCTGGACCACCAGGGATATTACATGCTTACAGAAGCCCCGATTGGGCTTGGGTCCACTGGACCACCATGGAGTATTTATTATTATTTAAGCCTGCAATCGGGCTTGGGAGTGGGTCCACTGGACCACCAGGGAGTAATTATTATTATTTAAGCCCGTGATCAGGCTTGGGAGAGGGTCCACTGGACCACCAGGGAGTATTTATTATTTAAGCCCACAATCGGGCTTGGGAGCTGGTCCACTGGACCACCAGGGAGTAGTTAATATTATTTAAGCCCACAATCAGGCCTGGGAGTGGGTCTACTGGACCACCAGGGAGTATTTATTATTACATAAGCCCACAATCGGGCTTGGGACCGGGTCCACTGGACCTCCAGAGAATATTTATTTTTACTTAAACCCGCAAGCAGGCGGAGGGGGGCACGACGATGACCGTACTGTGGCTCTGGAGGTCGGGTGGCCACCCACAGCTGGCATCTGCCGTGTTGTGCCCTGCAATACCGCAGCTCACCTGTGGGTGGACAGGCCTTGCTCCTTTTTTTCATGGTGGATCTTTGCACCCAGGTGCAGGCGGTGTGCCTGCATATGCACCGCATCATCCCGGCTGAATATCGGATGTGCCACATATGCATGGGCATGCCACCCGCACTTGCGCCGCAGTACATTACTGGTGTGCCCCGCATATCAGGATTTTGCACACGTAACATCCCACTGGGCGCAAACAGTGGATTGCGCATGGCACAACACTGTTGCGCCATGCGCTACCCCTTTGAACATCCTGTCCATGGTGTGAAGAGTTGTAAAATCTTTGATGTGCCCTGGGAACAGGAACTGCTCAAAGATCAAAGAGAAGGAACTGGGAAATCACAGACTTATAATTTGGGAAATTAGTCTTGCTGAAATCACAGTATTTAAAATATCTCCTGACATGAAGATCGTTGTTTTGTATTTTTTTTATATTCAATAAGGAGGGAGCTAGATGACACACAAAAGGGGTGGGAGAGAGACACAGTTTAACCTAGGACTTATGTCTGATCTTAGTGACATATCTTTTTGGACTCTTAAGAAACAAGATCTGTAACTTAGGCACTTAAGGTCAGATATTCAAACCCTTGCGCCTAGCGCAAATCCGTAGCGCTGGATTTGCACGAGGCTGCAATATTGAAAAGCCTCATTAGCGCCAGCGCTGTATGGTAGCGCTGACACTAATAGGTAATGGTATGCAAGGGCATGGACAGGAGAGCACCCATGCATGCCAGCAACATGGCATATTCCAATGCATAGCGCCGCGCTACAGGCATTAGCGCGACCTGTAGCGCAGCGCTAGATACTGCTGGAAAAAATCTGGTGGTAATGCAGCAGTGCCCCCCCTTGTGGACCCATGTAGCTGTGGTAGAAGCCCTGGTAGTCTAGTGGTCCCACCCTCAAGCATGTATCCCGACCAGTGTGTCCAATAAAAGTAAGCACATATCCCTGGTAGTCTAGTGGTTCCCTCCCCAGCACATTTCCCGACCCCTGTTTTGAGTACGTATCCCGACCCCCGTTCTGAATATAATTAAGCACTTATCCCTGGTAGTCTAGTTGTCCCCCCCAGCACATTTCCTGACCCCATTATAAATATAATTAAGCTATTTTCCCTGGTAGTCTAGTGGTACCCCACCGGTAGCACCACCCCACTCAACCCACCCATCTGCCAGGAGCGAGCTGGCGACGGCTCAGCCCTCTGCACACCACAACAGCTGGCCACCAACTGAGGAATGAATGGCTGCTCATTCATTTCTCAGTTGGCTGCCACCATGTGCGGAGGGCTGAGCCTGTCGCACGCTCTTGGCAGACAGGTGGAGCTGAGCGGGCAGCACTACCGGTTGGGGGTACCACTACACTACCAGGGAAAATAGCTTAATTATATTTATAACAGGGTCGGGAAATGTGCTGGGGGGGTACCATTAGACTACCAGGGAAAATAGCTTAATTATATTTATAATGGGGTTGGGAAACGTGCTGGGGGAGACCACTAGACTACCAGGGATAAGTGCTTAATCATAGTCAAAATGGGAGTCGGGATACATGCTGGGGGAGGACCACTAGACTACCAAGGATAAGTGCTTAATTATATTCAAAACGGGAGTTGGGAAATGTGCTGGGGGGGGCCACTAGACTACCAGGGATAAGTGCTTCATTTCATTCAAAACGGGGGTTGGGATACGTGCTGGGGGCCACTAGACTATCAGGGAAATGTGATTATTTTATTCAAACGGGGTCTGTAAATGTGCTGGGAGGGCCACTAGACTACCAGGGATATATGTTTACTTTTATTGGAAGCAGGGGTTGGGATACGTGTGGTGGGGGTAGCACTAGACTACCAGGGAAATTATGTATAATAATATTGTGAACGGGTAGGAAGTCATGCGGGGGGGACCACTGGACTACCAGGGACATTACCTTTATTGTCAGTACACAGGGGTTGGGAATCATGTAGGGGAGTGGGCGGACCACTACACTACCAGGAATATTACATTTATATTCATTGTGACTGGGTCAGGACTCTGCACCAACTGAACCTGGCAGCACACAGTTCCTGCTGCTTCCGGCCTGTACCTCTATTCTAACCAACAGTGGGTGCTGTGGGTCTGCCTTGGTCTGCAGTGTCCAGCCTGTACTTCCATTCTGACCAAAAGGGGGAGCTTTGTGCTTCATGCAGTAGTACCAGGCAAACTGCATGGTACTGTATGGCAAGCAGCACATAATGAGATGCAAATGTGCCTGTTTGCCCACGTATTACCTAAGTAGGCTCATTTGCACGAGAGCTTTGACTATAGCTCCCGTTTGCCCCAGGCTAACCAGTTTTCACTGGGCTAATGTGTTAGCACTGTGCAATCAGGTTAGCCCCAGGCAAACCTCACTTCAACATAGCACACTAAGCACAGTTCTGCATTGTGTGGCTTACATTGTTGTTTGCAGTCATACCTCTCAACTGTCCCTGATTTTCAGGGACATCCCTGATTTTGCCTAAAACCTTTACTCTGTCCCTCCTACAAATTGTATTTCCATGACCAAACAGTGGGGGTTGTAAGCATAACATAATGTCAGACATTAATGTTACAGATGTGTTCTTCCTTAGAAAATGCATTTTACACTACACCACTTATTCTACCAGCTTCCTGAGTGGATATCACCATTTGTTAAGGACCAAGGTGTGTCCCTGATTTTAAACCTTTGCCCCTGATTATTTTAAGTCTTGCCCATGATTTATGAGGCAGGAGGTTGAGAGGTGTGTTTGCAGTAGATATGATACAGCTCTGTGCAATCACACACAATGTTCTCCACCTGCAAGTTTGACACTGGCTTGCTACAGAGTCTAATGAGCTGCAGTTTGCACTTCCCTGTAGGACTTACGACAGACATCAGGAGCAGGTGAAACAGCATCCATCTCCTCCATATCCCCCCCCATGTCATCCCAAAAAGTGCAAGGTGCTACATTTTAGGGTAAAAAACCCTAGGAGGAGCAACCAACTGGGGGGAGTGCAGTTAGCAGTGACTGAGGAGGAGGAAAAGGATCTGGGGGTGCTCATGATGGGAGCAATGAACAACTCGGCACACTGTAGAAAGGCGGCTGTAAAGGCCAAAAGAATGCTGAGTTGCTTTGCTAGGGGCATATCCTCAAAGAGGGGGGAGGGTAGTCTGCCATTGTATAGATCACTGGTTAGTCAACACCTGGAGTACTGCATGCAGTACTGGTGCCTATACCTGAAGAGGGACATTAAATTACTGGAGGGGGTGCCGTGCAGGGCGACAAAGATGATCCATGGTCTGGGGGACTCACCTTGCGAGAGTAGGCTGAGGGAATTGAACATGTATTCACTGGAGGAGAAGAAGGAAAGGGGAGGATATGATTAAAACCTTAAAGTACATAAAAGGACTAAACAAGTCATGCATGGAGGGGCTGTTCAAACTAAGGGAGTGGAGGGACACCCAAGGCCATGATATGAGATTGGAGGGGAGAAGGTTCAGGAGGGAGATGAGAAGCCACTTTTTTATGGAGAGGGTGGTGGCCGGGTTGAATGCCAAACCGGCAGATGTGGTAGCCAGTAACTCAGTGGGTGACTTCAAAGGGGGGGGACAGGGCAAGAGGGAGGGTCAAGGGAGAGGCAAGGGAGGGCTGCTGCAGAATAAGGGCTGCTAGCTGCACACTCAAGCAGACTTGTAGACCATAAGGCCTTTTCCTGCTGGCAATTTTCCTATGCTCGTATGCCTTCCACAGTACTGGAATCTTCCTCTGAGATTACCTCTTCCAGCTCTACATTGGGCCTTTCATTTTTTCAGCTCCTGCAGCACCTGGAGGAGGTCCTTTGGCAGTCTTTTTGCAATCTGCCACTGCGGGGAGCATACCATGGGCAGGAGGCTGCCCCACGGCCTCTCCCCCTGCCACAGGGTGGGTCAGGCACTAGTTAGGAGAAAAGCTGGGCAGACAGCTAGTGCCTTTCCCCCCAGAAACTACCTCACTGGCTGCAGTTTCCACCTCCTCCCAGTTCTCAAGGCTTAAGGTATCTGTGTTCATTAAAGCTGAGGTGGTGGTTCAGCTCCAAGTAGGCTGATAAGGCAAGATGGGCTGGGCCGAAGGAGGTGCTCCACTGCTGGCACAATCTAAAGAGACTGGCAGTGTTTTCATGTGGTTCCCAATTTTGTGGCAGACCACACATTTCTTCTGTGTGCTACCCTTTAGAGCTACCTCCCACAAACACGATAGGAGTGAAGCAGGAACAGGGACCCTCCTGTTCCCATTACCAGATGCCTCAGCCATCGTTTCTTTGGTCCCTTATTCGGTTCTGCTGCTACTCAAATTTTAGAGTCTGTAGCTAGCAGATTTCTCCTCAAGCTCTAAACATTTTTGGTGCAGTTCACTGTGGTTTAAAATAAAATGGTGCTTCTGCTGCTCATTCTGTGACTTCTGGCCCCAGCCCTGCCATCCTCAAGCCAATGGCAGAATGTCCGCAAAGTTCTGCATACATTAAATGTATGCTAATCAGTCCATGCTGGTAGAAAATGGTGCTGAACTGAAGGTGTGAAATTTCATGAGTCCAAGATGGCACCTAGCAGCTAAGAAATCTCCCGTGCTGCTGTACCCCCATGAAAACAGTCCAGGCAAATTTCTTGCACCCCCAAATGATTATTGAACACATCCTGGATGAGCCCCCACTTTGTAAGTCCCCATCCCGGTGTCTAGGGGTATTCCTGATGTTACATGGGGGGGAAGGGCACTATACAGCCAGAAGAGAGTATTACAAAAGGCTGACATGCAAAATCCCAACCCTCAAAATCCCAAGCCCAAAATTCCGACACGCCGATTGCCTGACAGATCACCATACCGATGACTGAAAGCCCTGCATAGGAACTTGCCGTGACATAGAGTTGATTATATTTTTTTAGGGGTGAGTGGGGGAGAAGTCCCCCACAATGGGGGGGGTTTGGGTGTGGAGCCACCCCTACCGCCCACATACACGGCTACATCAGGTGTCAGTATGTCAGTCATCGGGATGGTGGCCTGTTGGGAAGTGGCTTGTCGGCATTTCAAGCTCAGGAATTTGAGTGTCAGGATATGAAATTTTGAGATACCATAGTAAATCCAGCCAGAAACACAGTCCCAGAAAATTAAACTCATTACCTGGGTTCAGATGAGATATCTTCAGGGGGTACAGGCATTAATTCAGCAGCAAGAGGTGTACAGCAGCTGAGGGGGCAAGCTTGGTTATCGCCATAACAAATGCATAATAAAGTCCATTGTCCACTCACATGTAAAAGGAGAAAAAATGATTTAATTGTGTACATTTGATTAAACCACTCCATGGAATGGGGATGCAAATCAATCGGTGGGTAACCTTCTGGGCACAGAGCCCGATACAGTCTGCAGCAAACTTTCGTTTGCCAAAAGCTTTTCTACTACAGTGCTCCCTGTGAGACTAACAGGCTCTTGAATCCTGGCAGCAGCACAAAAGCGGGCTGAAAGCAAGGTCACGAACTGGTCCTTTTCTCCCCCAACTTCTCTCCTGCACAAACCTTATTTTTCACCTCTTTGTTCATTGAACTCACTGGCCACACAACGCACAAGCAGCTACAGGATGTAAAGTAACTGTAATATGAGCGTTATCTCCAGCACCTATGGTTCAAATCCAGAGCTCTTAACAGGGTGATCTAAACAAAATGCAAACAAAGTCCAAAAGAAATGCCAAGTCCCCTCTATTCAAAGCCAGTGCAGCTTTGAGCAGCCCAGGGCTTTTCCCACTTGACCCTGGTGATCCCAGAAACCCGTGCACTTTTCGCTCTTTGACTGAATAGCTCCCCAGCACCTCCTGGCTGGACCAAAGTGCCACAGGAAAGGTAGACAGGCTGCTACCACTGTGCTCCCTGCAGTAAGGACTGCCACCACCACACTGCCACAATGGCCCAGCCCAGGCATCATTCACTCTCCCCCACAGACGAGGATGCAAGGGACTCACCTGTGCCACCCCACCAATGTGCCAGAGATCACAAGGTGGGCCACTTTACTTTCTTCTTGGGTTCTGGCTCCCCATGACGCAGGTGGTCCCAGCACAATAGCTTTGGACCCCAACACAGCCTGCTGACTGCTACATACTTCTGCTGGTCTTCAAGGGTGGTGGGCTGGGGTGGCAAGTGACTCACCCTGGCCCCAAATCTCTGTCCTCACGGATGAAACCACCCACAGACTACCTCTTCTCTCCTCTCTACACGGGACTCTCTTGATCTCCCTCTCCATGCCAAAACCTCCCCTTTTTATCCCCTCTGGGTTAAGGTCCTCCTTCTTGCCAGTAGGCAGGGTCCCGAGTTCCAGACACTACGGCTACAATAAATTAACTAGTAAGCTCCCAAAAGGGGCTTACATGAGTAAGGCTTAGGACTGATAGAGACTGAGCAGTTTGTGATGCTTGTGCAACAGCTCCCTGTTGCTGGAGCAGAAAGTTACAATAACAGGAAACAACATTTTTGTACTTAGGACAGTCTATAACATTAAACCTTTGAGTGCAATAAACAACTTTAGAAAAAAAATAACAGGTTAGCTAGTAACTCCTGTGGCAGTAGGTGGGTTACAATTGGATCTGGGGGGACTGGGATAAACCTTTTTAGCATGGTCAGGGTAGTACATTCTGTATCAAGGGCCTTCAGTTGGGGGGTAGAATTAAAAGTAATGTGAGGAAGCAGTCTGTCACCCAAAGTCTTATTTATTTCAGTGGGCGTACACAACCTAAGTGAGGATTTATGTTTGTGCAACATTGTTAGTCTGCAGGTTACTAAATGTGTGAGCTGTCTGACTGTTACACGTGGCTACTTTAGTCATTCACCCTCTCTGTCCCCTAAGGGACTACCACCCTGTTGGGGTATTGTGAAAGCAAAGGAACCCTCTTGAGGAGGGTTCCACCCCTAGAAGTGCTGTGGGAACATAATTCCTTTAGGCTAAAAGTACTTTATATTAGGAAGGCACCTCAAGGAAACAGAAATGCAGAATTTGATGGCAGATAAGGACCGCTTGGCCCACCCAGTCTGCTCATTTCTCCCTACCTACAATACCCCTGAAGACTCTAATTGATCTCTAGCACCTTCTTCCTCCCCATGTCCTTTCCACTAAGATGCCCTTATGCCTATCCCATGCATTTTTGACCCTCCCACTGTCTTCTCCCCCCACCACCTCCACTGGAAGGCTGTTCCAGAAATCCACCACTGTTTCTGAAGCTATCCCCCTCCAGGTTCATAGCATGTCCCCTTATTTCTGAGTTCCTTTTTTTTTCCTGAAAAATACTTCCCTCCTGTACCTTAGTTACTCCTGTGAGATATTTAAAGGTCTCTATCATTCCCACACATCCTTCCTCTCTTCCAGGGTGTACATACTGAGGTCCTTTAGTCTCTCCTCATACTGCTTTTGATGCAGACCTTACACCAATTTAGTTGCCCTCCTCTGGACTGCCTCCACTCTATCTATGTCCTTCCAGAGATGTGGTCTCCAGAACTGGACACAGTACTTAAGGTGGGATCTTACCAGTGATCTATACAGGGACAACACCAGCTCCTTTTTTCTGCTCATGATACCCCTCATTATGCACCCCAACATTCCACTAGCCCTCCTAACTGCCTTGTCACACTGCCTGGCCACCTTTAGCTCATCTGATATGATTACCCCAGGTCTCTTTCCTGCTCAATAGTCATCAGTACCACTCTGCTGACTTTGTAATCTGCCCTCAAGTTTCTGTGCCCTAAGTGCATTATTTTGCACTTGTTCATACTGAAATCCAGCTGCCATACCCTTGACCACTCCTCGAGTTTACTCGGGTCACTGCTCATCCTTTCCAACATCCCTTGGAGTGTCCACCCTGTTGCAGATCTTGGTGTCATCCACAAAGAAGCAGACCATCCCTTCCATCTCCTCTGTAATGTCACTTACAAAGACATTAAAGTGGACAAGTCCCAGCACTGATCCCTGAGGCACCCCACTGGCCACCTTTCCTTCCTCAGAATGAACTCCATTTACCACCACCCTATCCCCTAACCAATTTCTTACCCAGATTACCACCTTTGGACCCACTCCTAAGCTACCGAGCTTGCTTACTAGTCTCCTATAAAGAGACAAAGATGTGGCACTGGAGGAGGAGGGAAGGATGGTGGGGCAAGAAACAGTGCTTCTGAATGAGGCTAGAAGAAGCTGGCTTAAATAGCTCATAGAAGGGGTGTGTCTGGTAGGTCCCACCCACTGAACTGCAGGCATAGCCTTTTAATTCAATGGGCATACACAGCTTAAGTGAGGAGATACAGATGTGCAACATGGTAGGATAAGTGAGCCACCATTCAACCCCAAGTCACAGTAGAAATCCTACTACTAGGGTAAATGCTACAATTAATATATATACTACATTATGGCCTTTGGCACTCAGGAGAGAAAAAAAAACTCCTGTGGAGGAAATCTCTGGGGATCCATGGCCTCAGTCACCATCTCTCCTGGCTTGGGTGCTGTGGCAGCTTATCTTCGCTAATTTGGAGCCTGAATTCAGAGGAAGTTTTTACAGAGATAACTATCTACCAGGATAATCCTTTGGGGTGCAGTGAGTTGATCTCTGCAGCAAAAGGAAGTTCCCCATGAAGGAGGCCCACCCCTCAAAGTGTGGAATAAGGAGAGTAGCAATTTCTGAAATGCTATCACCCAGCCTTGAGACCATGAGGAGGCCTAACCTTGACTGCAAACTAAAGGAAGGGGGATACAGAATGAGACTAGGTGGGCCTTAGGCAGATGCAGAGAAAACATATTTCACAGGTGCTGCCAATATGGTCTGCACAGCTAAAGGAACCCCTGTAGGCTTAAGGCTCCACCCTATGGTAGCTAAGAAAAATTACTCACCTTAGTAATTATGTTTCTTCTAATGGAGTCTTGCTGTATTCTGACATATTGCAGTGATTCCCAACCTTTGAACTGCCCTGGAGAACAAAGAGTTAACTTTCTATGCAGGTCATAGAATGCTGAGCTTGAGCTCGGTTGAAGTCTCTGTCTGGAGTGTTTCAAACTCAAACTGTCAGATTCTTACGAGCCCAACTAACTAAAAATTCTATGTGGAAATTGTAAAAATTCCTACTAGCCAACTGGCAGGAAAAATGTTTTGGATTCCCAAGGAAGACTCAGGTCAGGAAACTCAAAAACCAAAAACCAATCTAATACAAATAACAGTAATAAATGAGCACTCAAACAAAAAAAGAGGAGGGTGTAAACAAAAAACACCCCTTGGGTGCAACACTGCACCTGCCCACCCACTTCCCAAAAACAGGTTCTGAGAGGGGGGAGGCAGGGAGGAAGGTCAGAATACAGCAACACTCCATTAGAAGAAACATAATTACTAAGGTGAGTAATTTTTTCTTCAAACAACATGAAGTCTTTCTGTATTCTGACATATTGCAGGCTACCAAGCAGTACCTCCATGGAGGGACAGAACCTACTTTGGGAATAGGCTCTGAAGTACTGCTGTGCCAAACCGAGCATCACTCCTAGCCTGGATATCCAGAGAGTAATGCTTGGTAAAGGTAAGGACTGTTTTCCAGGTGGCTGCTTGACAAAACTCTAAGAGAGGAATATCCCTGGCAGCAGCCAGGGAAGCAGCTGTACCTCTTGTGGAATGAACCCTCAGGCCTGAGGGTGGAGTTTTTCCCAGTTTTTCATAGCAGAATTGTATACAAGACACAATCCACCTGGCAATAGATCTCTTGGTGGCAGGTTTTCCCTTACCCACTTCTCCATAAGTGAGGAACAACTGGAGGGAGTCAAACCTGTGACCCTTGGTCGCTCCATGTAGTAACTAAGGGCTCTTTTAATGTCTAAACTGTGTAGCCTCCTCTCTCCTGAGGAAGAATGATCAGTGAAGAAAACAGGAAGAGACATAGACTGGTTTTAATGGAAGTCTGAAACCACTTTGGGCAAGAACCTTCTATTGGTTCTAAGGACCACTTTATCCCTGTGAAATGAGATAAAATCAGATTCCACTGACAGGGCTTGCAATTCACTGATACGCCTGGCAGAGGTGATGGCTACCAAGAACACAGTTTTCCAAGTCAAGTACTTAAGCTCTGCTGAAGACATAGGCTCAAAAGGGGGTTGCATAAGTTGAGCAATGCAAACATTCAAATCCCAGGCAGGGGCATGGTCTCTAAAAGGAGGATTGGTGTGACACAATCCTTTAAAAAATTTACAGAATACAGGATGAGAAGATAGTGAGGAAGACTTCCCCACAGACAAAAATGCAGAAACAGTTGACAAATGTACCTTGAGAGTAGCTGGTCTGAGGCCTAGGCCATTAAGATGGACCATATAATCCAGAACCGTAGGCAATCCAGCAGTGTCTGGAGAAATATGCTTCTTAGAACACCAAATGCTGAATCTCTTCCATTTGGAGTTATAAGTCTTTCTGGTGGAGGGCTTTCGAGAAGCCTTGAGGATATCCAGAACCCCTTGGGAGAGATGCAGATCTGCAAACTCTAACTCTTCAAGAGTCATGCCTTGAGATTGACAGATTGAAGACTGGGTACCAAATCCTCCCCTGAAAGGATGTTAACAGGTTGTAATTCCTGGGAAGAGACAGGGGAAGATGGACTGCTAGGGACAGCAACAGGGGTACCAGGGCTGTCTGGCCCAATCTGGAGCAATCAGAATTACTTTGCAAGGTTGAGACCTTATTTTGACTAAGATTTTGAACGGGGGGGGGAGGCATATAGAAACTTCCCTTCCCAATTCAGAATCAGGGCGTCCAGGGGGACTGAGCCCAAGACTGGAGGTCTACAACAAAAGAGAGGGAGTTGGTGATTGTCTGGGACTGCAAAGAGGTCTATCTCTGGAGTGCTCCACCTTGAAAAAATCACTTTCAACACCTGAGGGTCCAGGGACCATTCGTGATGGCCCTGAGAGATCCTTCTTAGTGCATCTGATAGCACATTGTCCTTCCCTGGAAGGTGAACTGCTACCAGAGAGGTTTGCAGGGAATAAGCCAGGGACCACAACTTCATGGCTTCTGTGCACAAGGCCGTGGACCGAGTGCTTCCCTGCTTGTTGATGTACCACATGGTGGTGGTGTTGTCCATTCTGACCTGAACCACCTTGTTCTGTACTGACTGAGAGAAAGCGTTTAGGGTCAGAAAAACTGCCCTGAGCTCTAGGAGATTGATATGGAGAAGGGATTCTTGGGGGGACCACAGCCCCTGGGCAGTGAGGGACCCCAGATGGGCTCCCCAGCCCAGAAGAGAAGCGTCCATGGTAAGGACCACTGAACAAGGCTGAGTAACAAAAGGAACACCTTGTCTTAAATTGTCCTGATCCTGCCACCATTGGAGGGCTTGAATCAAGGTCAGAGTCACTGGGATCAGTTTGGTAAGGGAATCCTTCCTCTGAGACCAAAAAGCTCTCAGGTGGAACTGAATATCCCTCATCTGGAATCTTGCCCCTTGCACCACTGCTGTTGAAGCTGCCATGTGGCCCAAGAGCTGGCTCTTGCTCTGAGTGTGTCCAATTCTGCCCCTATAAAGGTAAGAAGCTGGACTGGTTCGAGAACTGACTTGGGGAGGCTGAGAAAAAATCCTAGAGGAGTGAGCACTTGCTGGGTCACTTGCAGGTGAGACTTGACTTGGTTTGGAGACTGACCCACTATTAGCCAATCATCCAGATACGGAAAAATGGAAATATTTTGCCTTCTCAGAAAGGCAACTACTACTGCCAGGCACTTTGTGAAAACCCTTGGGGCTGAGGTTAGGCCAAAAGGCATTGCTCTGAACTGATAGTGGCCTGAGGGCAACTCGAACCTGAGGTACTTTCTGTGGGAGCACCTGATGGGAATGTGAAAGTAGGCATCTTTGAGGTCCAGGGAGGCTATCCAGTCCCCTGGCCTTAGAGAGGGAAGGATTATTCCCAGAGTTACCATCTTGAACTTTGGTTTTAAAAGATGTTTGTTTACATATCTTAGGTCTAGGATGGGTCGCGACTCTTCTGTCTTTTTTGGGGTCAGGAAGTACCTGGAGTTCAGTCCTTCGCTCCATTGTAGAGTAGGTACTCTCTCTATGGCTCTTAAGGCTAGAACAGAAGAAACCTTTGCCTCTAGAGCAAGGGTTTCCGAGAGATTTGCAGGTGGAAAAGATCTGGCTTTCATCTTTGGAAATTTTTTGAAGCTGAGAACCAGTCCCTGGCTTACTACTTTCAGGACCCACTTGTCTGATGTAATAGACATCCAGTCCTGGACAAAGTAAGCCAGCCTGCCCCCTACTGGAATAGGAGAGTCGACCTGGGCAGGCCCATCAGGGTATCTGCTTGGCAGGGGCTTTAGGCTGAGGAGGATGCAGCCCTGCTCATCCCCTTCTGCCTCTCCTCTGAAGAACCCCTCTGAGAAAAGGAAGAAGGGCCTGTGCGTTGGTAAAAGGCCTTTGAAAAGGCCTGTCCCTGCCCCTAGACTGCTGCCTTGAGGAGTTGCCTGCCTCTCCTTGGCCTGAGCACTCCTGTAAGTGGTCCTGTACTCATCCATTTTTTTCATTTAATTCTCTGTCTGCTCCCCAAACAGAGAATTACCCATTACAGGAAAATCCATGGCCTTAGCCTGGGTGTCCTGAGAGAGGCTAGTACATCTGAGCCAAGCCATCCTCCGAATAGCCACAGATGTAGCCATGACTCTTGATGACATATCATTAGAGTCCACAGCAGCATGAAACTGAACCTTAGATGCCTCAATCCCATCTGCAGCCACCGCCTCCAGCTCCTTGGCTAGCTGGGGGGAGGCCTGTTTAGCCAGTGCCAGTACAGTGTCCCACCTGGACTTCTGGTACCTGGCTGTATAGGCCATGTAATTCGCCTGCCTGAGTCCCAAAGAAGATGCTGTGTACTGTTTCTTTGCCATGGCATCAATCTTCCTGGAGTCCTTGTCTGGGGGTGTGAAGCCAAGGGAATATTTGCCTTGTCACAGGCAGCAGCCTGCACTACCCCAACATGGCTGCATTGCTGGTATAAGAACTCCGTGTCTGAGCCTGAAAGTGTATACCTCTTGTCCATTCTTCTATCCACAGGAGATATAGTGTTTGGAGACTTTAGGATTTTTTGTGTCTGTTTCCCAAAGGATTTGTGGAGGGGAATAGACAGTCTCCTGGACTCTGGATGTTCATCATTTCTACATAATCAGGCTACTCTTGATCTTCCACAGCCTCCTCCATAGGAAGCTGGAGAGTTTCAGCCACCTTTCTGTAAAACATAAAGTGAGAAGGGGACTCAGAAAGCCTAGGAGGAGAAACACCTGAAGGTCTGTCTGGGGAGATGTCCGGTTCCACAGGCACATCCAGATCCTCACTTTCACCATCATCATCCTCAAATTCCCCTTCCTCTTCAAATTCCAGTTCATAAAAATCTTTGAGGGTATAATCTTGAACTGGGGGAACCAACCAAACCCCTGCCAGAAGAAGTTGGATCGGTAGGAACCGGGCGGAGCGACTCCACAATCTGAATCGCTCTGGCTATCTTTTTGGCAGTCGGAACATGAACCTCTGGATCAGAACTGGTCGATTTGTCTTTGCGTTTTCTTTTTGTCAGAACTGATCCCTTGGAATCGGCTCCTTTTGCCCGAAGAAGTATCGCCCTGGTCAGAGGGCACTCCTTCTGGTTCGGACGGAACGAAACTGGGCTGGCCATCTGGGTCAGTGGACTTCTCAGCCTCCTTTTCCCTCAGTCTACCTAATCTCTTCTCAAGGGTAGATTTGGGAAAGTTTTTACATATTTGGCAGTCTGAATCGAGGTGGTCAAACCCAAGATAATAAACACAGGTGGTGTGGGGATTGGCCTTAGCAAAGACCGCCCCACACTCACTGCAGTGTTGAAACCCAGTGGGCCCGTTTTTTTTCTTGGGTTTCTCAGACATGGCCAACCTAACCAACCTCTTTTTATGGCAACCACCAGGCAAGACTCCCTGTATCGGTTCCTAACTACGTTTAAGGGTATTGGAAAAAACGATAAAACATCGCTTTTTTTAGAACCGATAAGAACCGGTAACCACACACTAAGTAAAAACACAAAACACAAGATTTCACTATCAAATGGCCAGTTCAGCCAAACCGAGCCGCACTTTTACAAGTTCCACACAGAAAAACAGAACAATTCCTATCTAGTACTCACGGCACCACAGACAGAGACTGAACCGACTATGTGGAAAACTTTTTCATTTTAAAAAACCAACGGAAACTGAAACTTTAATCGACTTTCGAACTGAGCTGAAGGAGACATCTCCAGAGCGACAGTTCAGCGAGGTGGAGTAAAGAATCTGATGGTTTGAGTTTGAAAACTCCAGACAGAGACTTCAACCGAGCTCGAGCTCAGCATTCTATGCCCTGCATAGAAAGTTAACTCTTTGTTTTCTGGGGCAGTTCAAAGGTTGGGAATCACTGCAATATGTCAGAATACAGCAAGACTTCATGTTGTTTGAAATTCTTAAATTCTACACCATGAGGTGCTGCTGACTGAAGGTCTGCATGACTGAAGCTTCCACTAGAGCACTGGACCTTATCACCCGGTGTGACTGCAGGGAGGCACCACAGGAGACAAGTGCCTACAGAGAAGGACCCCGCTTAAGACAATGGACTCACCCTCAAGATGCAGACTTCAAGGGGAGCGAGAGCATGTCTGGCCACTGGCAAGCTCCAAGGGCAAGATTTTGACTGAAAGATGATTGCTGAACAGGATGACTGATACTGATGGAGACTGCAGTGACTGAAAGGTACTGGAAATTGAACACATATCACAGGTCAAAATGATAGGTAATACCCAGCCTCGAGCAGGAAAATCTGGAAGCTGTATGCACACTAAGGTTAATGTAATAAATGCTGAAACAGACTGACTAAGTAAAACTAACTGAAGTGACAGAGCAGGAGTGGGAGTGGCTGCCTTGCTAGGAAGCCAGGTGGAATCAATTGAGGAAGAATGCAGCGAACCTAAGAGAATTTACATGTGGTTTGGTAAGAACAGCAAATAGAAAAGATTGAGACTGCACAAGCCAATAAAGCAGAATGACATACAATAGGTACTGTAGGACATACTGTGGAAACTAGTAAGCACTCAGACAACCAAAATGGAAAGAATCCCAGGAGTTACATGAGGACATGAGTGCAGTAGGATTAGCTAACTGAGAGACAAGAAGGAAGCACAAGCTACAGCCAGGAAGGCAGGAAAAAAATACTAACCTAGAAAGCTGCTGAAGGCACACACTGAACAGAAAGTCCAAAAGCCCAGAGGAAAGCGGCAGACAGATATGGGGAGAAAAGGGAGGTCAGAGTCCCAGCAGAGACTACAGATGCATCAAAGAAACAGTGTTTCTCAATGTGGGTGGAGGAAGCAGAATTAAACAGCTCATGGAAGGGGTGTGTCTGGTAGCTCTCCCCACTGAACCACAGGCATAGCCTTTTAATTATTGAAAAGAGTTGGCTAGGAATGGCACCCTGAAGTGCAACAGCTCAGTGCATCTTATGAACAATAAGATAAAATTGGGATACAACAAAAAATATGGTAAATAAATCAGTAACAATATAGTAAATGTAGCTCCCACCAGCACCCCTGTAGCCCCCACCACCACCAGGGGACACTATGCCATCTATATTCTTATAGTCTCATTTGGTTATCCCAGGGATTAATTCTAGGCCACAACCAGCTCTCACTCTGGTGACCATTGCCACTGCAGAAAAGGAGGAGCCTGGCACCATTTTGAGGGAGGAGGGGGGAGTGGAGAGGAGAAGAGCAAAGCAAGATGGTGAGTGTCAGGGGCATCACCTTCGAGGGAGTCCTTTGTAGATTCTTGAGGGTGATCTGCCAGCTCACACTTGGGGAAAGAGAAGATAAAGAGGGCATTGCAACTTGGTCTGCTGGGGTAACCTGGGGTCAAGTTGAAAGAGTTCTGTCTCATCTGCACCACAGGGACCCTGATGAATTTAAGAGGAAGAACCACACACTGGATCGAAGAGGGTAAGTATGCATTAACCAAGGGCATAACTGGCCCACCTAGGCATTGCCCCATCACTGTTTATGGTGTCTGCAACCTTCCCTTTGGCCTGCTGACTCCATATTATACCCCGATGAGGGTAGGCATGGCCCAGGACAGCTCCCATGTCTAGCTGTATAATGATGTTACAGGTTGCCAGTAGCCCCCTTATACACACTCTGGCACTGGCTGCTACAAAATGTTTCATTTATTATATTGGACAGGACTCTGGATGTATGGTAGAATAATCACACAATGCTCAGAACTGCAATTCATGTGTTATCTTTACTGATGTGTCACTCTTGAAGCTCATCAGTGTACACTTCTGCTTAGTTCATGAATGGATCACAAAGGCCTTGTATTTTATCATTATTTACAACTTGCATTGTGCTAATTTATAAGGCCCATATAGTACGTCCACCTCAGGGTCCCTGTGGCATGACAGTCCTGACCCATGTACAGCAACAATGGACTCTCCTGTCCTTGACCTAAAAATGGCTTCAACTAGCCAAGTGGTGCATTTCCTCACCCCCCAAGCACATTAATCTATTTTCAGCTCTGGCATGAGCCTGGAAACATATGCCATAACTTCAGCTAAAAAGGCATACTAGCAGGTGCCCTGATGTCCAAGGTCATCTCAAATTTTACTGTCTGAACCACCAGACTGACAAACTAGTGCCATGCTCCAACACCCTGAGATCATGATGCCCCCATCCTTATTTCCTCAGACAGCCTTAGCCGAATCCTCTAGACTGAGGCACTGGAATCTGTGGCCCACTCAGGGGATCTCTCACATGGCAGGAGATCACAGCTAGCTTGGCCCTGTGTACAGGGAATGAACACATTCCCAGAATCATGCTCTTTATCTGCACCTTGGACCTCTCAAGGTGTATGGCCCCCACACTTTCTCGCAGCTGGCTGGTGATACTCATACTCAAAACAGCGCCCCCCCAATCACATCTGTACTCAGTCTTTGGGGAATCCCTTCATGGCTGAGAGACATCAGCACACATCTTGAGGGAATGCCCACCCAGGATTCCCACACTGTCCCATGGGTTCCCTTAACTTAGAGAGTGCCTGTCCGCAGAGACCTTTAAGTCCTCATTAAAAACTTACTTATTTAACTTAGCTTTTGGGGACTAGATTTAGTTTTACTGCTGCTGCCTTTTTATTTTCATTTCTTTTTTAGATTGTATATTTGGTTTTATATCATATTGTGTATGCTTGATTTGACATTGTATTGTGTATGCGCTTTGGTTTTAGAAAAGCGCACTATAAATAAAATTTGATTTGATTTGGAACCATCCACCAGGGGGCCATTTCTGCACTGCAAAATACCTTGGTGCCCTGACCCCTGGAAGAAACACAGAATGACCCATATACTGAAGCCCCACCACTCACCATCCAGGACCTTGTGCCAGCCTCAGGCACTGAGGATGACATGGCACCCCCAACCTCAGGTAAGACACCCTGCAACAGGGAAAAGGGCCTTCTTGGTCCATGTCCTAGTCAGCCACATGGCAGAACATCTTGTGTACCCACCCCTCCAGTGCACCAGCTGCCCTGAAACCCAACACTTAAGTCAGTGATGCCTGCAGGGAAATACCCAGACTGTACCCCAGTATGGAGCACCGAGCCAATCTCTCACCCATATCTGTGGCATGGGATCAAGGTTCCCTAAAGTGGGTTGTCTCCAGACTTCCTAGACAATGGAACACCAGGCTAACCACTTACTAGATGTCATACTAGAAGTAAAAGAGCAAAACAAGATTTGTCCATACAGTAGTAGCTTCTGCCAGTCTACCAGTAGTATTGTAACTTGTGACTCTCTAGAATATATTTGTCTAATTTTAATTTGAATTTGGCTTTGTCCTTACTGATCATTATTTTATTTGGTAGTTTATTCCGGGGATTTATGATGCAGTGGGTAAAGAAATGTTTTCTTCTAATTATATGGAATTCTTGAGGTTTTAATTGTAAAGGGTGTCCCCTAGTATTTAAATTATAATTTTTGAATCGTAAATTCAATTCATTAATCAAATAAGCAGTGATCAGTAATCAGGCAGTATCAGTAGCTCATCAGGTTGCACACTCGCCTCTCAGGCTGGAAGATCAGAAGGCTGTGGGTTCTAGCCTCCACACCTGGCACTTGGGTTAAATTCCAATCCTGACATTACAGTACAGCATGAAGGGGGATGCAGCACTCCTGCAGTGCCGTCTTTCAGATGAGACGTTAAACTGAGGTCCTGTTCAGGTGAACGTTAAAGATCCCATGGTACTTCTCGAAAAGAGTAGGGGACATTTTTATTAATAAACAAAAACAATAATCTCTTCAAAAATCATACATTGCATATACATAACATACTAACTTAATATTCCATATGCAAACCAAACTGCAAACTGTTCACAACATACATACTAACCATCACTATCACTAACAGTCCTCAAAAAAGAAAATCCCAAACACTTAACTTAGTTACTACACTACACCCAGCTATCCTATGTCGAGAAAGAGAAAGAAGAAAAATACAATAAAAAAGAAAGAAATTAAGAAAAAAGGAAAGAGAAAAAAGGCAGAAATATCATTATACCATAGTCTTCTCTCTTAACTAACATCTCCTTCCCATAAGATTCTGTACAATAGGTTTACAAATTCAGCATATGTTAGCATCAATTCTTTAACCAACCTAATCCATTCCTTTCCATAAATTAAGACATTTTGCTTCTCCCAATGTAGCTTTTTCATAAGTATATACTGCATCAACCTCAAACTGAACCTTAAACAATATATCTTGTATATCTACTTCCTCTTGTCGTAAGACTCGAAGACATCTGAGCTGCCAGATAGACCATTTGATACATGCCAGTACCGCTAATGCAGTACTTCTGTTCCATTTTTGCCATTCTCTTGATAATTGACCCAATATTAAGATATCATAATCAATCTGTTCAAACAGTTTCTTACCCCACAACTTACTTGGACAATCAAAAAATAAATGGTATATTATTTCCAATTTCCCTTCACAGTTCCCAGCCGTACACATCCTATCCTCTATCTGTTTGTGTTTTTGATTACTTTTCACATTCAATTTCTGGTGCCCACAAAGCCATATAACAACTTGCATTTTAAGTGGAATTCTGGATTCCACCATATTAGCTAACCATAGGGATTCATCTATATGAGGTTCAATTTTAAATATAGGATCTTCCAGATAACATTTTTCAACTATTATTTTATAATTTTTTTTTTCTTATTTGCATCCAGAAACCAGATTAATTATATTCTCCATGTCCTTATATATTTCAGAGCAGTTTGCACATAAAGAGGCAGAGATTTATCCGTAGTGTGCCACTTTCCTCTCCCTCAGGCTCAAAAAATTGTTTAACACACCATTTCATACTGTCTGTCCCAAACCCAACTTTTTCCAAAACTAAAAGGCCTAACATTACTATAAAAGAAATTTCCAAATAAAAACACTAACGGTTGTAACATACCCAACCCCCTTTCCATTCTGGTCCTATACATATGGGTCCACTTCACCGGATTCAGCCTACTCCCCCATAAAAATAGAAAATAAAGTCCCATTATTTTGGTATGCATCTTGAACTACAAGGGATATATATGAAACATACAAAAAAATAGGCAAAATATATGCCTTCAATAAATAAACTATTTTTTTTCCTGGTCACTTTCCACAATTTCCACATCTGAACTTTTCTATGAGCATCTTCATAAACTTGATCCCAATTTGCTTGGTCCGCATGTCTATTTCCAAAAAGGACACCCAATGTCTTAAGTTTTGCACTGTTACAGTACAATCATCCGCATAAGTGGATACCTTATGAAACCTCTGTCCTGCCTTATTACTCACAGGTTTAATATCCTCAGAAAATTCTATCACCCTCAATATGGGATCAATTGCGAACACGTACAACAGTGGGCTCCTTGGGTAGCCCTGCCGCACCCCATTTTTTAAATTAATAGGAACCCCTAAGTGTCCATTTACTAATGGTATCACCTGGGCTTGGCCATATATGAGCTTTAGCAAAGTAATAAATTGTGCTGGAATACCATAGTGATATAAAATACCCCATAAGTAATCATGCCTTACTGCATCAAAGGCCGTTGCTTGATCCAAAGTCATAATATATCCACCCAGCTCCATTACCAACCCTTGTTCCACAATCTCCTGCATAAAAATCAAATTCTGTTGAACATTCCTCCCTGGAACAGCGCATGTTTGTTGTGGTAATATCACTTTTTGTGCCACTTTTGCCAATCTTGCTGTCAGAAGTTTGGCTAAAATCTTATAATCAGTATTCAGTAAACTCAAGGGCCTCCAATTTTTTATATCCTTTTGGATCCCCTTTTTATACAGAAACATCAATATCCCATCATTCATGCTGTCTCCCAATTTTTCCCCATGCTGAATTTCATGGTATACAGCCTGCAACCAAGGTATGACTTCTTCGCTGAATTCTTTATCAAATTCATTAGAAATCCCATCATACTCAGGAGTTGTGCCTGTAGATAACTTAATGATTGCCAACCTGATTTCATCCATCGTAATTAGTGCAAACTCCTGTTTGTCTAGCTCTGTCAATTCGGGAACTCCAATGGTGTCTAAAATAGTAGATTACTGCTCAGTATAAATTTTTTGAAATGTCTCACAAAGATGTGTATGAATAAGGTGCTGTATAGACAGCTGGGTATCCATAATTGTACCATCTGGAGCTGTTCATGAAGAAAAAACCTTCCTTTGACCCTTTGCAATTCAACAACATACAGATTAACTATCCCCGTTTTACCTCTTGTTATAAATTGCTGACACTTCACCATCTCTCCCTCCTGAACTTTATGAAAGGCATACATTTTTTCCTTAAGTCCCTGCAGTTGTGTCATTTTATCACCCCCTACCGTCCACGCTTGTTTCAATATTTTTAAATACTACGCCCGTACATTTAGGTACTCCATATATTTATTACCAGCTTTTAATTTAGCAATACGTTTCAATAAATCCCTCAGGTCTCTCTTAGTATCTTCCCACCACGCAATCAGAATATCATACAGAAAACTAATATCCTTTCTTACCATAAGAAAGTCCCTAATCTTCTTTCTCGTAGAATCATCCTGCAATAGTGAATTATTTACTTTCCAATAATTCCTTCCAATCATGATTTTATGTTTGCTTCCAATCTGAACACAAAAAGCCATATGATCTGATGTTTCTAGAGGCTGAATCTGTACTGTAATTCCTTCTGTCCTATCTGAAACAAATCAAAAATATATCCTAGTAGTCAATCTACCTTTATGAAAAGTATGCTCTGGAGGAAGCCCTAAAACCTCATATATATCCTTTAAGAAGTCTTTTGGCAATATCTTTAGTAATAATCGCGTATCACTGTAGATTTTCTCAATTTTTCTACCCCAGTCTCTAGAGGTCAAGCCACAGTTAAAATCTCCTCCCCAAAGTATCACTTTTGAAGTAAATAAGAGAGGTTCTATAGATTTCAATAATGTGGACCTCTCTGCCTTCATCTGGGGATCATAAATATTAATCAGCCTATAGGTGGTGCCATGTATCAGGACATCTGTCATCAAGACCCTACCTGGGCAAATGTCCAGAACTTTTAAAATAGTAACAGATAGGTTAGAAAATAAAATCTCTACCCCTGAGCATAAGTCTTCTCCAATAGACCACATGGAAGGGCCCCACCACCAATCCCTCTGGGCCTGTGCAACTTCCATAATCGTGTATAACCTGGTATCCTGAATAAATATTACTTGACCTCCCCAAAATGCAAACTAACAAATGTCACCTGACGTTTCTCTACCGATTTAATGCTATTGACATTTGCAGATGTTAAAAATAAACGTTCATGCATAATGGAAGAAAGTACAAAAAAAAACAAAAAAAATATCTATTTTCTTTTCTTTCATTTTTTCAGTTTAGGTTTGTCACCCTTTATAGTTTCAGCAATGGTCTCCATTTGTGAAGGGGCCATTGACGACCCATCCGATTCACCTCCCCCATCTTTCTCCTCAAAATTCACTAACACATCATAAGAATTTTGAATAGGGGTGTCATCCATCCTGGGAGCAGTTTTTTGCGCAGCTTTAGACTGTGTAACCCTCTGAAAAGGAATTTCCACTACAGTCCCCAGTGGAGGCATGTCCATCATTCCCTTCTCCCCCTCCACCAGGACGTCACGTCCCGACTGTGCCACAGTCTCTTGTAGGTCGTCATGTTCTGTATCATCAGGAGCTAAGCCCCTACCGCTGCCCTGTGGTCCAACATCAGTACTGTTTACATCCATGTGCTGATCTGAAAGGGGGGGTGGCTTCTAGATCCTCCTGTGCAATAACCTCAGTAGTTATGGGCACAGTTTTTCTGGCAAAGACTTCCCTCTGGGGTTTTGGGTCTGAGGAAGTCAGCTGCATCATTAATTCATGAGCTTGCATCTTTTCTTTTTCTGCAGTGGCCACATAGACATTCTGCTCTGCTCTTATTGCCTGGTTCATGCTGTAATGTGATGCCCACACACAATTCCTAAATGTATGCCCATGTTCTTCATAAAGGTTGCACTTCAGAGGTTGTTGACATTGTGCCCCATAATGTCCCTCTTCTCTGCAGAGACCACACTTCTGCTTTTTGCACATATTACTTAAATGACCCAGTTCCCCACACTTGTAACAAGCTCAAGGCCGGCCAGGATAGAATATCACACCTCTATCCCTCCCCAGAAAAAAACAATCTGGGGGATGTTTTGTCACCCCATTCTCTTGCTTCAGGGTGACTTTATATTTCCAACCTCCAGTCCATAAATGTTTCTCATCCAAAATAGGTTCAGGATACCCATTAACCACACAATCCTGCTTAAGCCAATAGGTGGTGTCCGCAATATTCACCCTTTCATTATGAAAGAGTACTGTGATCCTTTTAAACATTGGTTTAGTAAGTGGGATTGCCAAAAAGGGTTTCCAAAGTGGGGTATTTTTTAGCCGCTGTTCTTGTTTCCAAAAATGGTCCAAACCAGCTGAGTGTTTAAAACTAATATCATATAAAGTGTCTCCTGGCATATGAATCAACGCATAGATTTAATATGCATAGTGCTTCATACTAGTCTTTAATAATACCCACCGCACAAACAGCCTGTCTGGGATTTCATTTAGATCCCCCCTAAACTTAAGTCAAACTGTAATCCTTCATGTTGCAGGCTCAAAGGCTTTCCTCACTGACTCAGGGAACAACCTCTCTCTTGTGTTGTGGCTATGGGTGGAATCCTTGTTGACTTTTCAGGGGGGTCATCAGTATTATCCTGTAGAGGAGCCCGAGGTTCAGAATCTAAATTAGCATCAGATGCTCTAAGATCTACTATGTGGGTGGAGGAAGAGACAATAAGCTGTACTCCCTTGGGCTGGTCATCTCCTTCCAATTCCCTAATATCAGATAGCACTGACTTCTTTTCAATAGCATTTATAGTTATATTCTCACTGTCCACTGTCCACTGACCCCTGACCAGGAGTGATGCAGGAAAAGGGAGCAGCACTAGACATACCCAAACCTTCCTTCTGTTTTAAAGGCCCAACAGTGTTCTCAAGCAACACAGGTACATTTGCATCCCAACCTGTCCCATCTGCTTTCTTCACCTAGCCTTCTGCTTCTAAGGACTCAGATACCCAGTCAGCAGGTGCTACAACTAAACCCGGCAATCCCTCACCAACCTCTGACACAATAGGTAATAATAGTGATAAGGCCCTCTTCTTTCTTCCCTTTCCTTTTAGGTAGCTGGTCTTTACCTGTGTTTTTTTATGCAACCCCCTGTCGAGGCACCAGTCGTAAATCGTATATTTTTACTTTGGAGAAGTGTAAGTTCCCCTGCCATGCCTGTACATACAGTTTCCTGATTTAGTTCCTGTACACTAGTGCCAGCCTGCGCTGTACTGCTGTCTTCTGCAACTCTCACATCCAGTTTCTCACTCTTCCCGCTCCCATCCGAATCTTTTGCCACCACAATAGAATGTACCTGCATCATCAGAGAGCCATCCTGGGGATCATGCGACTGTATTTCTCTCTCTGTTTCCATTCCTACGATTCCTTTGTCATGATGCACATCCATGCATGCTCACAGAAAATCTGGTCCTTCCATTTGGTCCGTTCCACTGCATGTCCCTTGCCCCTGCAGCACCACTTCCAGTTCCTTCCTACACAGTAAAAACTTCTGTTCCTCAGCCGCAATCACGGATTTCACCCACTTTTTGACGATGCGTTGCAGCCTGCAAATCCTGACCGTTGCCATCTGGACCATGTAAGTTTTCTTTCACTAAGTGAAACAAATCCTCTGCTTGATTATCCTTATTCACATCTATCATGGTCTCTAGAGATTCAGAGACCGGGAAGGAGACTCACTCCTCAGCCCCAGACACATCCTTTCTCTTGTGCTCCCCAGGGAGACTGGCCATCTCAGCACCAGTCACAGCACCCCCTACCACAGAAAAGAGTTGGGGAAGTTTCCACGGTGTCCTGGTCAGATTTCCCCCATTTACTGAAAAAATACCACTGACAGCTTAATCTGGTTCAATTTCTGTTGGTTACCAACTGTATCTCTCTCCCCTGGTCACTGCCTGAAAAATGGACTTCTAGTCTCAGTGGGCCTATTGGGTCAACTAAATTCAATAAATAAATAGGTATCTTGCATAATGTTGCAGCAAAATTTAATTTCGCCAGTGAAATTCCGACCAAATAGCGAATTTCACCACACGAAATGTTTAGCAAAATTCATGCATTTCGCTCATGATTTCACAGGTGCAAAATGTGAAATTCCGCTGGCAATATTACAAATTTTACCTGCAAAATGCAGAATTTCGCCCGCAAAATGCAGAATTTCACCTGTGAGCGGTGGAATTTTGCCAGAGAGTGGCAAAATTCCATCGATTGCGAGTGAAATTCCGCATTTTGTGGGTGAAATTCACTATTTTGCCAGTGGAATTTCGCATATCGCACCCACAAAATATTTCTTGAAATGTGCGAATTTCGCGAAATATCTCGCAGAATGAAATTCACACATTTTGCACATCTCTAATCTTACATAATGTCATAACACATGAAAAAGTCCCCTTTACATCTTGTCTCCAAGGACATTAAGTGGAGATGTCTGAGACAGTTTGGATAGTCATCCTGCCTTATACCGTAAATCATCTACGTAGCAACGTGTTGCAGTCTTGCCACCCCCGATCTCTTTCTTGGCTAGAAGGCATCATACTTTACACTTATTTCTTTCTGAAAGCAACTGCTGCTATGAACTGATTAAATGGCACTATCTGTGTGCTACAGGAGCCCCTAATAAAAGCTGTCCCAAACTCCTCCCCCTCCACTAAAGGCAGTGCCACGGTACCAAGGCACCCAATGCTGTGATGGGCATTGCTAGTAGTAACTATGCCCCTAAAGGAGGCTGTTACATGTCCATTTTGTAACTGGTTGCCAGGGAAGGAAGCTGTCTGATGGGGACCCCTAACCTGGCACTGTAAGAGGTGCTTATCTGACAGACTTCTTACAAATGAGTCAAAGTCAGTAGCCCCAGCGAATGGGGCTCAAGGAGGATAGAATGCATCAGTTTGGAAAGAGAGTCCCTTGTCCAGGATCTAGAAGATAGAAAGAAGCATGTGGAATATAGCTAGCAAGTAAATTGTCTGTGTGGCTGTGACTTTCAAAATAAGTTCTGCTCTGCCTGACAGTGTTATGGACAATGAACTTTTTTATCCTGATCTGGGATGATTGGAAGGTAGGAGACAGTGTTGCAACCCAAGTTCCCAAAATTTCGAGACCTTAACCCACACCCAATTGGCACACCAGTCTATAGTGTCGCCCCATATAGTGAACTAGTTAAAGTGCTGTGCAAAACATAGAATGTGTAAACAAAAGTAGACACAGGTAAATGTGTGCAAAACCAAGCAGCAAAAAAGATTCTAATCAATGCTGCCAACAGACCAGTTCCAGGATTGTGCCCTGGATGGAAAGGACATGCTGGCCGAGGTGCGGGCCAGGAATATAACCAGGGTAGTAATGGGGAGTGGGACTTCAATAGCCAGCAAGAGGCAATAACAGGTTGGCCTTGCTATGTGACTGCTGCTGTGCCATGCATAGAGGTCCGTGGGTGTCGCACTTCAAGTGTTAGCATGCAAACTCCCTGTTTGCCCACACTAACATCTGGCAAAACTCATCTGCCTTCTGACTTAGTTACATTGGGTAACCCCACCCCCCCCGGTAAATGAGTGTGAATTTTGAGTATAGCCTCAGTGTATGGTGGCCCAATGGAGAAATTTTTTCCCCTTGAATTTGTAGTTCTGTACAATGCTACTGAGAGTCAGGTACTGTGTTCTTCCAAGATTTTTTCTGAGAAGGTGCAACCACCAGCCGAGAAAAAAGTAATAACTGGCAACTGCAGAAATCAGTTGTGTCCCGTTCTAAATACTTTGATTTTTAAAGTTTTTCCTGTCTTTACTTTTTAGAGTGTTCATTTGGAAGCAGGCACTTTGTTCCTTACAGTTTATCTAGAGCTAAGGCTTGTTCTGGAACTGGTGTCATTGTCCCCTCATGCTTGTGGGTTTCATGTCACAACAGCGAATGCAAAATTGTGACTGGAAAAACAGCTTACAGCAATACAGTGAGGCACAAAGACAAACCAGGATACACAGCAATCACCAAAATGGCAACAGTGTGTTTCTGCAGGGGGCTTTGCCCCCTCCCACATCCCCTTACTTTAGGTAACCAACTCTGGGGTTGCACAACTTGGGGAGGGGAGAAAGCTGTAGATCGCTGTTTTGGCGATTGCTGTGTATCCCAGTTTCCCTTTGTGCCTCGCTGTATTGCCGTCACCATTGTCCCAGTCATGATTTTGCATATGCTGACTTGATGGACACCATGCTTGTGATGTCACAGTCACTCCCACAGCAACAGAGTGATACAACAAGAAGGGCACTATGACTTTAGCTGCTGAATCAGCCTCATTTAGCTCCTGAATCAGCCTTACCTGTAACATAACAGCAAGGGACAAAGGCCCAGTTCTCATGTAGATGTTCTCAATAACACACAACAGGGGGTGCATTAAATATTATAATTACTGGTTAGCATTTTCAGTGTACACATGAAAAAAATTACTCACCATAATAATGTTGTTTCTTCTAATGGAGTCTTGCTGTATTCTGACAATATGCAGTTAGCCCCAGCACTTGAACTGCCTCTGAGAGGAAAGAGTTAACGCTATGCAGCAGCATAGATCATTGAGCTCAAGCTCGGTTTTCAAACCTCTGTCTCTGGTACTTCTCAGTGTAACCATCAGATTCTTACGAGCAAACTAACTAAGTACTAATATGGAAATTGTTTAACTTTATAGCCAAAAGGCAACAACCTGTGTCCAAAAGACTCAAGTTGAGAACCCAATAAAAATATAGTGACAATATATATTAAACATAAAGGCAACAGCAATAAAACAACTACCCCACCCTTAAGAGGGAGGGTACAAGGTACACCCCTGAGGCGCAACACTGTACGTGCCAGCCCACTTCCCAAAAACTAGGTTCTGAGAGGGGAGGCAGGGAGGGAGGTCAGAATACAGGAAGTCTCCATTAGAAGAAACATTACTATGGTGCATAATTTTTTTCTTCAAACAACATGAAGTCTTGCTGTATTCTGACAATATGCAGACTACCAAGCAGTTCCGCCAGGAGGAAGGAATACAGAACCTACTTTGAGAACAGGCTCTGCAGTACTGCTGTACCAAACCTAGAATCACTTCTAGCCTGGATGTCCAGATAGTAATGCTTGGTGAATGTATGGACTGTTTTCCAGCTGGCTGCTGTACAGATTTCTACCAAGGGTATATCTCTGGCAGCATCCAGAGAAGTAGCTTTACTCCTAGTTGAGTGAGCCCTTAGGCCTGAAGGGGGAGCTTTGCCCAATTTGTCATAGAAGAATTGTATACAAGAGACAATCCACCTGGCAATAGTTCTTTTAGTAGCAGGCTTATCTTTCCCCACTTCACCATGAGTGAGAAATAATTGAAGACAGTCATTTATGTGTGCCTTATTATGCTCTATGTAGTAGCCAAGTGCCATTTTAACATCCAAACTGTGTAATCTTATTTCTCCTGAAGAAGAGTGGTCCGTGAAAAACACAGGTAAAGACATAGACTGGCCTGGACGAAAATCTGACACCACTTTGGGTAAGAACCTCCTATTGGTTCTCAGGACCACCTTATCCCTATGGAAGGAGATAAAGTCAGGTTCAACTGTCAGGGCCTGTAATTCACTAATCCACCTGGCAGAAGTGATAGCTACCAGGAACACATTTTTCCAGGTCAAGTACTTAAGCTCGGCAGAAGCCAGAGGTTCAAAGGGTGGCTGCACGAGCTGAGCAATGCAGACATTTCAGATCCCAAGCCAGAGTAGGCTGTCTAAAGGGAGGGTTGATATGAACCAGACCTTTGAAGAACTTACTGAAAACAGGATGAGATGCCAGGGAAGAGCCCTTCCCTGCTGAAAGGAACGCAGACACAGCTGCTAGGTGAACCTTCAAAATTGCAGGCCTAAGGCCTAGGCCATTAAGGTGAACCAGATAATCTAAGGCTGTAGCAATGCCTGCAGTATCAGGCAGAATGCCCTTCTGAGAATGCCAAATGCTGAATCTTTTCCATTTGGAATTATAAATTTTTCTGGTGGAAGGTTTCATGGAGACCTTCAGAATATCCAGAACTCCCTGAGAAAGATGCAGGCCTGCATATTCTAACTCCTCAAGAGCCAGGCCTTGAGATTGAGAGACTGGAGATTGGGATACCAAATTCTCACCTGAGTGGAGGTTAGGAGATTGTGTCTCTTGGGAAGAGACAGGGGGAGTGGCACTGCCAGAGACAACAGCAGAGGATACCAAGGTTGTCTGGCCCAGTCTGGAGCCACCAGTATCACTGTACAGGGTTGAGATCTGATTTTGACTAGAGCTCTGAACAACAGGAGGAAGGGAGGAAAGGGAAGGTATAGAGGAACCTGCCCTTCCAATCCAATATGACAGCATCCAGAGGAACAGTCCCTAGGACTGGAGGTCTGCAGCAGAACAGAGGAAGTTGGTGATTGTTTGTACCGGGTCATAATGTCGCACGCTTAATAGCGTATGGCATTATGGTGAAACTCCAGCACCTGTATCGCTCCCTATGAGTTGGACCCTCGGAGTTGAGAATCTTTAGTGGGGAGGTCCGGGGGCGCAGCCCCATGGTGGGGGCAGAGCCCCACAGAACAAAGACATGATGCCTCATGGCATAAATTGCACAGTGCGATAGTGCCATGTGGCATTATGTCTTGCGACATAATGACCCCGTGCCGTGATTGTGTGGGCTGCAAAGAGATCTATCTCTGGAGTGCCCCATCTGTTGAAGATTACTTTCAGGATGGGAGGATCCAGGGACCATTCATAATGTCCCTGGGAGATTCTACTCAAAGCATCTGCTAGCACATTGTCCTTCCCTGGGAGATGAACTGCTGTCAGGAAAGCCTGAAGGGAATAGGCTAGAGATCACAGTTTAACGGCCTCTGTACACAAGGCCATGGACCAAGTGCCCCCTTGCTTGTTGATGTACCAAATTGTGGTGGTGTTGTCTGTCCTGACCTGCACCACCTTGCCTCTGAGTCCGAGAAAGCCTGAAGGGCTAGGAATACTGCCCTGAGTACCAGCAGATTGATATGAAGGAGAGAATCTTATGGATACCAAACCTCCTGAGCCGTGAGGGCTCCCAAATGGGCTCCCCAGCCTGGGAGAAAAGCATCTGTGGTTAGGACTACTGAGGGGGCTTGACTGAGGAATGGGACACCTTGTCTGAGATTGTCCTGATCCAGCCACCATTGGAGAGCTTGGACCAGAGTCTGAGTCACTGGAACCAATTTGGTGAGAGAGTATTTTTTCTGAGACCAAAAGGACCTTAGGTAGAACTGAATGTCCCTCATCTGAAACCTGGCTCCTTGTACCACTGCAGTGGAAGCTGCCATGTGGCCTAGGAGTTGAAGAAAGTGTCTTGCTGGGGGAGAGAGACCAGAGGTCAAAAAGAGAAGCGAGATCTGTAAGGGCCTTTACCCTTGCTAATAGGAGGAAGGCCTTTGCCTGAACAGTATCTAACTCTATTCCTATGAAAGTAAGCAGTTGTACTGGTTCGAGAACTGACTTTGGAAGATTGAGGAGAAATCCCAGAGAACTGAGCAAGTTCTGAGTGATTTGCAGAGCTGACTTGACCTGGTCGGAGGACTGACCTACAATGAGCCAGTCGTCCAGGTAGGGGAAGACAGATATACCCTGCCTTCTAAGGAAGGCAACTACTACTGCAAGGTACTTTGTAAACACCCTTGGAGCTGATGTTAGGCTGAAGGGCATGGCCCTGAACCGATAATGGACTGAAGGCAACTCGAACCTGAGGTACATTCTGTGGGAGCACCTGATAGGAATATGGAAAAGGCATCCTTGAGGTCCAGGGATGCTAGCCAATCCCCTGGTCTTAGAGAGGGAAGAATTATTCCCAGAGTTACCATTTTGAATTTTGGTTTTGTGATGTGTTTGTTCAAATACCTTAAGTCTAGGAAGGGTCGCCACTCCCCTGTCTTTTTCGGGGTAAGGAAATAACTGGAGTACAGACCTTTGCCCCTGTGTTGAGTAAGAACTTTCTCTACAGCTCTGAGAGCCAGTAGAGATGAAACCTCTGCCTCTAGAGCAATGGTTTCTGAGATGGTCGTAGGTGGAAAGGCTCTGGTCCTCATTTTTGGGAACCTTTTGAAACTGAGGGCCAGTCCCTGGCTTACTATCTCCAGGACCCACTTGTCTAAGGTAACAGACTTCCAGGCCTGGAAGTAGTAAGCCAGCCTGCCTCCTACTGGAATAGGGGAGTCGACCTGGGCTGACACATCAGGGTGTCTGTTTGGCAGGAGCCTTGGACTGGGAAGAGGATGCAGCCCTGCTCATCCCCCTCCTGCCTCTTCCTCGAAAGAATTCCCTCTGTGGGAAAGGAGAGGAAGCCTGGGCTTGGTAAAAAGGCCTGTGGAAAGGCCTGCCCCTGCACCTAGACTGCTGCTTCTGAGGAGTGGCTTGCTTTTCTTTGGCCTGTGCACTCCTGTAGGTGGTCCTATACTCATTCATTTTCTTCACGTAAGCCTCTGTCTGCTCCCCAAACAGAGAGTTATCTACTACAGGGAAATCCATGGCCTTAGCCTGGGTATCCTGGGAAAGGCTAGTACATCTGAGCCAAGCATGTCTCCTGAGAGACACAGATGTAGCCATGACTCTTGGTACCACATCATTGGAGTCTACAGCAGCGTGGAATTGTACTTTGGATGCCTCAGTTCCATCAGCAGCTACCTCCTCCAGCTCTTTGGCTTGCTGACAGGAGGCCTGTTTAGCCAGTTCCAGAACTGTATCCCACCTGGACTTCTGGTACCTGGCTGTGTAGGCCATATAGTTAGCCTTCCTGAGTCCCAAAGAGGCTGCCAAATATTGTTTTATGGCCATGGCATCCACTTTCCTGGAGTCTTTGTCTGGGGGGTGTGAAGCCAAGGGAATATTAGCCCTGTCACAGGCTGCAGCCTGCACTATCCCAACATGGCTACAATGACTGCATAAAAACTCTGTACCTGAGCCTGATAACATGTACCTCCTGTCCATTCTCTTATCTACAGGAGGTAATGTGTTAGGTGTTTGCAATATATTTTTTGTCTGTTTCCCCAAAGATTTATGAAGAGGGATAGACAATCTTTTGGACTCTGGGATGTCCATCATCTCAACAAAATCAGGCTCTTCCTCCTCCTCAGCAGCTTCTACCATTGGAAGTTGCAGGGTTTCAGCCACCTTCTTTTAGAACAAGAAGTGGGAAGGAGACTCAGAAAGCTTGGGGGGGGGAAGGGAGACATTAGAAGTCCAGTCTGGGGAGATGTCTGGTTCAATGGGCACATCCAGGCCTTCAAAATCATTATCATCATCATCATCCCTGGGATACTCTTTGTCTCCCTCCCACTCTACATCATACTAAGCATCCAGATTATAATCTGATGGAGTCGGATCTGACCGAACTGACCGCCTAACTGGCGGTGCCGGTTTGGACAGAACTGGGCGAAGCGACTGGACTATATTGATCGCTTTGGCTATTTCGTCAGCGGTTGGAGAATGCGGTGTCCTATATTCGTATAGACAGAATTTCTTTTCCTTTTTGCTGGACCCGACCCCTCAGAGTCAGATCTCCTTTTGGCCGAGGAAGTATCGCCCAGGTCAGCGTGCACCTCCTCAGGTTCGGCCACAACCAAACCGGGCTGGCCATCCGGATCCATGGACTTCTCCGCCTCCCTTTCCTTCAGCCTACTCAACCTTTTTCCCAGAGTGGCTTTAGGAAAATTCTTGCAAATTTGGCAGTCTGTTTTGAGGTACACAAACCCCAGACAATAAACACAGACGAGGTGGGAGTCAGCATTGGCAAAGGCCTCCCCACACTCAGTACAGTGTTGAAAACCAGTGGGACTGTTTTTTTTCTTGGGTTTCTCAGACATGGCCACACTAACAAATTACCTTTAATAGCTTTCAAGCCAGGTAATACTCCCTACTTTTACCAACCGTGTTACAGGCTGTGGAAAAAAAACAGAAAAAGTCCTTTTTTTTTTAAACCGAAAGGAACCAGAACACCACTACTAAATCCCAGAAAATACAAACATAAACAAAAGGTCAGTTTCCAACCTGACCAACCGATCAGAAACTGAGGAAAAAACAATTTCCACAGAAACTAAGTCACTACCTATCTACAACACTAGCTGTACCGTAGACAGAGACTTGAAACCGAAAAATAATAAATCGGTTGAAAAACTGAACGCTTTTTTAAACTTTACTGAACCAAGCAGAGAAGAAATCTCCGGAGTGACTGCACTGTTAGATGGAGTAGAGAATCTGACAGTTACACTGAGGAGTACCAGAGACAGAGGTTTGAAAACCGAGTTCGAGCTCAATGTTCTATGCAGCGGCATACAGTTAACTCTTTCCTTTCCGGAGCAGTTCAAGTGCTGGGGCTAACTGCATATTGTTACAATACAGCAAGACTTCATGTTGTTTGAAAAAAATGTTTTAATAATGCACTATAACAGCGTGTGTAATTGGGACATGTCAGTCAAGTACACAATTCTAAACCACATGGCATAGACTCAAAATCCAATTAAAAATACTACCCAGTAATTATAAAAAACAAACCATGGGTTTGTGGATTTACCTAAGAATTTTTACACACTCACTCAGTGTGTGATGCTTTTACAAAACTTACAAGCTTTGCTCTCAGTATTTATTTAGCATCACACACCTCAGGTGTGTATAAAAGTCTGATTACACACACCAGCCCATGTATTATTCTCTGTTTAATGTATGGTCAGCATGTGATATGTTTATTTATTGAAAATTGATAAGTGGGAAAGGAACACTAAGCCAGCACTCATTTTCAGGTGCGACCCAAGGAAGGGGTACAGGAATAGCAATATAAACAGAGAATGAGACAGGCAAAAATACACAGAGGATGGTGCAGGCAGGAATATGCAACAAGAATTTGTACTTGCAATATGTAAAACAACTATGGTACAAAAAATATATAGAAGAAAAAATATGTATGCAAAATATATATGCAGTGAAGGAAACAAGCCAGCATATACACAGATAATGGTACAGGCAAAAATATACAGCAAAATTGGGTTCAGGCATGGATGGAAGTGAAAATATAATCCAAGAATGAATATCAGATGTAATTTCAGATTTAGGCTGTCAGGACTTGCAAAGTAACTGACACCATGTGGCATTAGAGCAACACATGGCGCAGGAAGAGAAATGAGTAATTAGACAGCCTAGCCAGGGCCAGAGCAGAAACAGAAGGGAGCGAGGTTTCAACCAATCACATGTGGGGAATTTCCCAATGTCATTTTACAATAAAAAAAGAATGGCTCCAGATTTAACACCGTTGGATGGAAAGATTTGTAATGGAATACTTCAGTTGTGATTTTTGCTGCTGACTGATGCTCCCTTTTCAGTGCCTAAGTCACAAAAAAGGCTGGCTATGCCCAATGTGTGCATATCTGGTCCTTGGGGCTGTGCACCAGGGTGAATCTCTGCACGTGATGGTGAGATGGAATTCTCATCCCCGGCTGCCCTTATATGTGAGCACGGAGGTCCACTTGGGAGCACGGGGTGTTCTGTGAGGCAAAACTGGGCAGGACACTCGGCATCTAGTTCGATACCTAGATTATTGACAAGTAGATCCCCATATGCCTTCAAAGAAAATTAAAGTATCTCTCTCTTCATTACAAAAAACCTATGTTTATGCAGACATTATGGAGGAAGACCGCAAAGCAGGCAAAGTAAGGAACTGAAAAACATTAGGGTTGTGAGTCTTGGTGAATCAGTGGTGTGTTGGTCCTTGGAGTTTTCAACCCTACTGCCCACCCCCCTCCTTCCAGCCCATAGCCTCCTCTCCAAAGCACAAGTTACAGCTCCAGTATGGCTCACCACATAGGACCAACAGAATCAGTTATACCTTTCTTCATGAAGGACCCTGTGGGTGCTGCATGAAGCAAGAGATCATGTTTGTTTTGTCAGGGGCGGGGGTGGGCATTAGGGTTGACAACCCCAAGGAACAACACACCACTGATCTGTCAAGACTCTTGAGACTCTGAACCTTAAATGTTTTTCATTTCCTTACTTTGTCTGCTTTGTTTTACAGCCCTAATATCTGCATTAACATATTTTTATCAATGAATGTTCTTCCTTTTTGTGATAGTGGAATCTTATCCTTATTTACACAGGTCCCTTCAGGCCCTGCACCGAGGGAAGAGTCCATCTGGCTGCAGCACTTCTGTGTGGCTATGGGTGAAAGAATCCATGGGGCTGCAGAAGCAGAGGGCCCTTCCATGTAGCTGCAGTTGCAGAAGCACAGGGCCAAGAGTCCATCTGGCTGCAAAAGCTATAGATGCAGAGGCACAGGACCTCCAGGCATGAGTTCTGTTTTCTGTATGGTTACTCATTGCCCCTGTGGCCAACACTGCATTGTCCTTTCCAAGGCTGGGAGTGGGGCTGCACGGCAATACCTTCCACCCAGCCTCCTCACCCAGCTTTCATCAAGCTTGCCCTCAAACTCAGCTAACGAGCATGGGATCTCGATGTGCTACTCACTGGGCCAACAGCCATCCCTGAACGCAGCATTTCTTTATAACTTTTTTTTACATTTTGACCCAAAATTGTCAACATATTGTAATAGCGGATGGAAGCAGTTTGAAGGAAATCTCTTTTTGTCAAACTGCAAACACACAAAAACAGAAAATGCTTAGAACTTTCACTTTTTGACCTGAGCATTCTCAGAAAACAACACAGTTTTTAACTTGTATTGTAAAATTATTAGTTAAAAACTTCAGACTTGCAAAAATATGTATCTTGGTTCAAACTCTACCAAACCAGTAAGTTTCAGGTAAAAAAAAAAAAGCTGTGTAGTTTCATAAGTAGTGTTAATTATTATCACATATGGGGAAATATCTGATTTTATTTGTAATTTATTTATTTATTTAGTTTTTGTTAACCGGGTAGGTACACTAGACAGCATAGCTGCCTATTTTCAGGTACAACTCAGGAGATTACAACAAAGGGTACATAGACAATAGTAGATACAAGAAAATATCATGGGACAAGTAGAAGTCAGACATAGTACACTTATACAAAATTTTCAGCAAATTACAGTACATTTGCAGGAATCTATATGTAGTAACCAAACAGAAATATAAGTGCAAATGACTAACAGTCATAAGTCATACAACTAGTAAGTAAGTGCTAGAAGAGAGGAAATTACAAGATTTCCAGGCAGGTTTGAGAGTAGTAGAGGTTGGAGCCAGTAGGCAACTAGGAGGAACCACTACAGGAGTGGGTGGATAGAGGACAGGAGCGGGGTTCAATCAAAAAAATCAATCAAAATCTTTATTTAATCAGGCGAACATCATTGAGCATAGCTCATTTACAAGATGGACCTGAGTGGTCAAGAAGTGCAAGTGTTATTACATTTACAAGGGTAGCATAAACAGTAATACAATGACAGGGGTAACATAAACAGTAATACAATGACATAAGTGCTAATATATAACAATATACATATGTACACGGCACATTAAAACTTTTAATCTGTGAGACAGAAGGCAATGGGCACATCAGGAGTAATATGTAGATTATAGGACCTAGCAGGCATTTTGAGGGTGAATCTTGGGACTGGAAACGGGAGTTTTATCAGCATATAGGGACACGAAAAAAAAAAAAAAAAAAGCTTAGAGCTTAGAAGAGCCATACTAAGCTCCTGCTTGAAGCTGTGTGGAGAAGGGGAGATTCTTAGATTCAGTGGAAGGGAGTTCCACAGTTTAGGGGTCCAGCTAAAGAAAGCATTCTCCCCCATTTTGGTTTTACATCTCAGTTGGACAAGAAGGGATTTGTCAGCTGATCTCAGTGGGTAGGCAGAGGTCACAGGTTTGAGCAGTAGAGCCAGTTTGTCAGGTATCTGGGAGGAGATTATATTCTTTATAAAATAGTAGGAAGTAAACTGTCGGAAAGCTGAGGGGGTAAACCATACCAGATTGGAGTATAGTGTGCATTGGTGAGTAAGTTTGGGCAAAGACAAAGCAAAACAGCAAATGCTGTTGTAGCAGACATCCCATTTTCGGAGGAGCCCTCCAGTAGTTGCCAGAAAGGCTATTAATGCATACCCCAATTTGGGTCTCAGGATCCCCTGTGCAATGGCCATTCTCACCGTGGATGTTAGGCTATGTCTCACCTTATATGCCAGTCCAAGTTGAATATTGACAGATTTAATAACTGAGGCTTGGTGCAGGTCAAAATCCAAGGCAGGATCAATGGTTACTCCTAGGAATTTAAAAGATGTAACTGTGTTAAGGGGAGAGCCATCAAGTGCTCTGATACTTAATGGCTGGGCGCAGGACCGAATTTCTGAACCTGAACCAAAGAGCATAGTCACTGTTTTATTTTTATTTAAGACAAGCTTGCTTTGCAATAGCCAGCTCTGAAAGGTATTGAAGTTACTATTGAGATTCATGTTGATCTCTGAGAGGTTTGAGGAGGATGAGTGAAGAACAAAATTGGCTGCATATAGCAGACCTGAGCAAGCACCAGTGAGCGGTGGGATGTCATTTATGAAGACTGTAAACAGGAGAGGACCAAGAATCGAACAATGGGAAAAAGTCCCAACCTTGTAATTGTCACACAGCCACACTACCCTCAATCCTGGAAGCTAGGGGGCAATGGATGAGGGTGGGTTGCCATTCAGGTCCCAAAGCAATCCGGAGTGACTGTCTCAGTGGAATGTGAAATGCTTTCTTCTGGGGTACAACTCATGTAGCTTCTATACCCACCTGACCACTTCTCCAGTGTTCATCATACGCTAAGGATAGAGACGGAATGCAAACTTGCTCTCCTTGTGGACCTGAACCTGGACCTGTCTACTGAGGCCCAGTTTGGGTTGAGGCCACACTCTGCAGATGGTGCTCAGCTGTGTGAATGCACTTAGGCCTCTGCACTTGTGGAGAGGATCATCCTTATATCACGACCCTTGCTATGGACTTACATGGGGTGCATAAGGTTTTGTAGCTCAAACCTTAAGACTCTAGAACAGTCAGTTATCTTCAATGCACAAATTTTTGTGGGGAAATAGTGGTGATTAGGGAACAAACTTTAGGACTATGGATGGGCTGCGGGCCGGGTCGGAGATTTGGGTTGGACAGATATTGCCCAGCCCATTCTGGTGGGCCAGAATCAGATCACAGGCGGTCTGACCCTGTCACAGTTGCCCAGAGGGCTAACTGCAGTTTGAGCAGTTGGCTATTTTTCTTAAAAAACAGAAATATATATGACCAGTCAGTCAGTGTAATATGTCTCTGCTTGTTGCCCCCCCCCCCAACATGCCTGGTTGCCTGCTGTCACGTTCACCTGTGTAGTGCTCTGTCTCAGTTGCCCAGATGGCTAGTTGCATTTTAAGCACTTGACTATTTTTCCTTTAAAAAAAATTAGTAGGACCAGTCAGTTATTGTAGTACACCCTTGCTTGTTGCCAGTAGCGTGGCTGCCTGCCTGCTGTTACATTCACTTGTGTGCTGCTATGTCACAGTAGCCTGAAGGGCTAGTTGCATTTTAAACACTCAGCTATTTTTCCTTTAAAATTAAAAATTGTAGAACCAGTCAGAGTAGGGTCACTGTAGTATGCCTCTGCTTGTTGCCACCTAGCGTGCCTGGCTGTCTGCTGTCACATTCACTTGTGTACTACTCTGTCGCAGTTACTCAAAGAAGAAATTCCTTCATACTTACCATAATTTCCTTTTCTGTTAGCTCCAGCATTATTAATGGGTATTTAATACATATAGGAAATGTGCACCCCTGCTAGAGGAAGTAGCACAGCCCAAAACTGTGAATCAGCATAGAACCCTGGGCACATGAACATTCTGAATAGCCAAGACTCTCCAGTCACCTCTGTCATTGCAGTACCTATATAATGGTATGTAAGCAAAAATCTATAACATAGAAACATAGACTTTGATGGCAGATAAGGACTGCTTGGCCCACCCAGTCTGCCCATTTCCCTACCTGTTGGGGAAGCTGCAGATCCTAGTTAACCAACAGCCTACTTCCTCCTACCCCCCCACTAGAATTGCTTTATGTCTGTCCCATGCATTCTTGAATTCTCCCACTTTTTTTAACCCCATAACCTCCTCAGGAAGGCCTTTCCATGCATCCAAAACCCTCTCTGTGAAAAAATACTTCCTCACACTGCCCCTGAGACATCCCCCTGTATCTTCAAATTGTACCCCCTTGTTCTTGCACATTTCTTTTTCTGAAAGATACTAATCTCTTGGACTTTGCTGATTCCCTTGAGGTACTTAAATGTTTCTATCATGTCCCCCCTCTCCCTCCTTTCCTTGAGGGTATACACATTAAGCTCCTTTAGTCTCTCTTCGAAATGGTTTCTGGTTCAGACCCTGCACCATTTTAGTTGCCCTCCTCTGGACCGCCTCCATCCTGTTTATGTTCTTGCGGAGATGGGGTCTCCAGAACTGCACGCAGTATTCCAGATGGGGTCTCAGCAACTGCTGTACAGAGGGATAACAACTTCCTAATTTCTGCTGGTGATGCCTCTCCCTATGCATCCCAGTATCCCCCCAGCCCTCCTTACTGTCTTCTCACATTGCTTGCCTACCTTTAAGTCATCTGATATGACTACCCCCAGGTCCCTTTCCATTCTTGTTGTTGTTAGTACCTCCACCCACATTGTGTACTCTTCCCCTGGGTTTTTGTTTCCCAGGTGCATTATTTTGCACTTCTTTGCACTAAATCTAAGCCATCATATTTTTGACCACTCCTCCAACCTTGCCAAGTCCCTTCCTCATCCTTTCCTGCCCCCCTTGTGTATCTACCCTGTTGCAGATCTTTGTGTCATCTGCAAAGAGGCGTACTTTCCCTTCCAGTCCTTCTGCAATGTCACCTATAAAGACATTAAAGAGGACCAGTCCCAGTACTGAACCCTGCGGTACCCCACTAGTAACCCCTCTTTCTTCCGCATGGAGGCTCCATTTACTATTACCCTCTGCGTCCTGTTGTCCAGCCAATGTTTTACCCAGGCTACAACCCTGGGACCCACTCCCAGACTGGCTAACTTGTTTATTAATCTTTTGTGTGGGACTGTGTCAAATGCCTTGCTAAAGTCTAGGTAGGCCATGTCCACAGCCCCTCCCTGGTCTACTACTTTGGTCACCCAATCAAAGAAATTGATTCGATTCGTCTGACGTGACCTTCCCCCTGTGAATCCATGCTGCCTTGGGTCTTGTGCCCCACTGGCCTCTAGGTACCCAACAATTCTTTCCTTCAGAAGTGATTCCATCATTTTCCCTACCACTGAGGTCAAACTAACAGGTCTGTAGTTTCCTGACTCTGTCTTGCCCCCACTTTTGTGAAGGGGAATCACATCCACTCTCCTCCAGTCCTCAGGTACCACACTATCCTCCCATGATTTGTTAAAAAGGGTAGTCAGTGGTGTCACTAGTTTTCCCCTTAGTTCTTTTAGAATTCTAAGGTGAATCCCATCAGGCCCCATTGCTTTGTCCACCTTCAGATTTAGGAGTTCTTTCAGGACACTTTCTTCTGTGAATGGACTGGTATCGACCCCCCCTGTCCAGAGTGCTTCTATTCTTTGGTTTAGGTACCTCCCTTCCTCTTGTTTTGAGAATACTGAGCAGAAGTATTCGTTCAGTATCCCTACTTTTTCACTGTCACCCTCTGCCCACGCCCCCTTCTCTTTATTAAGCCTCACTATCCCTGCCTTGATCTTTCTTCGTTCCCTAATGTACCTATTAAAGGTTTTAACCCCCATCTTAACTGAGTTGGCTATCTTTTCCTCAGGTTTGGGCCTTCCCCACTCCCTTCTGCTTTACTTGGTGCAGTTCTCTGTCCTGCTCCTTCTATGTTCCTTATACTTCCTGAATGTTACCTTTTTCTCCCTAACTTTCCACGCCATCTCTTTTGAGAACCATAGTGTTTTTTTTCCCTTCATTTTGTTTTGTTGATTTCCTTCACATAAAGGCTTGTTGTCTCTGTGATGGCTGTTTTGATTTTTCCCCATTGTTCCTCCACCCCTCCTTCTTGCCTATTTGCTAGTGCTTTTCTGAGGCACTCTCCCATTTTCCCAAAGTTAGCCCTCCAAAAGTCCAATAATCTTGCTTTTGTATTGCTTGGCTCTACAGCTGTATTTATCGTGAACCGCACTGTTTGGTGGTTGCTTGTTCCCAGATGGCTACCCACTTCTAAATCCGAAATTCTGTCTCTGTCCCCATTTGAGAGTACCAGGTCTAAGACTGCTCCCTCCTGAGTGAGTTCCAGCACTAGCTGTCTGAGGCATGCCCCCTGTAGGGTATCAAGAATGACCCTGCTCTTGGATGTGGCTGCAGCAAAGGTGCTCCAGTTAACATCTGGCATATTCAGGTCCCCATCAACAATATCTCCCCTTTTTCTGCCATTCTAAGGATGCCATCTATCATTTCTTTGTCCATTGCCTCCCCCTGAGATGGGGGTCTGTATACAACCCCCGTGCAAATTGTGGTGCCATTTCCTCTCTCCAGGGTGACACATAGTGCCTCCTCTCCTCCCTGTTTACCCTTTAGTTCCATTGCTTTTATTCCTTCCCTTACATAGAGAGCTACTCCTCCTCCTCCTCTTTTACCCTCCCTATCCCTCCAGTAAACTGTGTACCCTGGTATGTTGATATCCAAGTCATGGTTCTCTGTGTACCATGTTTCTGAGACTGCCACAATATCCAGGCATCCCTCTTCCATCAAGGCCACTAGTTCAAGAATCTTATTACCCAGACTATGGGCATTGGTACTCATCACCCTCCATTTTTTGATGGTCTTACCCTTTTTAACCCCATCCCTGTCCTTACTCTCTTTGCCTTTTTCTCCATTTACCCTGTCCTGCTCCCTATTGACTTCTCTACCTTGGTGTTTACCTCGCTAACTACCCAGTTTTGTGGGGGGAGGCTGGGATTTCCCTGGTCCTTTTCAGTGTCTCCCCCCTTGGCTAGTTTTAATGCTTGCCAATGAAGCATTTAAACCTATCACCTGGATCCTGGTTCCCCTCCTGGACAGATGCAGACCATCTGCAGTTTGATAACCTGCCTAGGGCGAAGCTGCCCAAAGCTCACCCTCCAAGCAAGGGGACTACTGTGCCCTTTCAGGCTGTTTCCTCTCAAGCAAACTGCATTCTGCAGTTTGATAACCTGCCTAAGGCGAAGCTGCCCGAAGCTCACCCTCCAGGCAAGGGGATTACTGTGCCCTTTTGGGCTATTTCCTCTCAAGCAAACTGCATTCTTCAGTTTGATAACCTGCCTAAGGCAAAGTTGCCCGAAGCTCACCCTCCAAGCAAGGTATGGGTTGGAACTCTGAATTTTGGCATCTACCCATGGAGGAACCTCACTTGCTCCTGTTTGCCAGTGTTCCTCACACTATGTGCAGCAATCCAGAAGTCCTCTAGGAACTGCTGCCAAGAAATTAATGCTAGTACTGATCTCTGCTTGAAATGTTTTGATTTCTCACTTTAAGTAATGTTTAGTCTGATGTAGAGATTTCTTAGAGTTGATTTAAGTTTTGAGAGAGGTTTTTAAGGTAGTGTGAGGCTATCTGCCCTGAGCCCTGTGCCCCCCCCGTGCCCATTTTTCCATTTGCAGTTTATACTGATCTGCCACTAGAGGCATCTTATTTTTCCTATTAATCCTCCAACCCACTTGTCCAACTTGCCTCTGCCTTTTTCCTGTTCTAATCACCGTTATCCCCTCCCTTGTTTCTCACTTTTAGCATATTGTACTCTGAAGAAAAAAAAAAAACACAAAACACTGGTATAATTAACCTTGCACTGTGCTTGGGACCTTGAGTGTGCCTTTACTGCTGCACTCCTTGGTATCTTAATGTCTCCTATAACGGCTCTATTTCCTAGAGGCATTATATTGCTCTCACTATTGACCCTATCTGACCTTGTCTGTGATAAGGTTCTAACATCTACCTCGCCAACACAGGATAGTAATCATTTATATGTTTATAGTACTATCACCTTATCCCAGTGCTGTGACTCTCTTACTGTGCCATGGAACCTGCATTCCCCTGGTGACTGGAGGTTGCCATTTCATTGCCCTAGTTGGCTACCCCCTTTTGGCACTCCTCCCTGGGATCTTCAACTTACAAGCCAACTGTAACCCGCGCTCAACTCAGAGGAAGCTTCACAAACTCAGCAACAAGCAGTTCAAGGAATATCTGTGTGGACTGGCCTTACTGTTGCTGCTGCTCTCTGGCAATATTCACCCCAACCCTGGCCCTCCACAACTTACGGCATACCCACAGTCATCTACTGGGTCACTTAAAATAGCCTCACTTAATATTTGCAGCCTCCTCCCCAAAATGGATGTACTGAATGCATGGATCTTACAACATAACCCAGACATCCTCTCAGTCGTAGAAACATGTCTTTCTCCAAAAGTAGCAGATGCTTCAATTTCCATCCCAGGCTACACAGTCTTGAGACAGGATCATCTCTCCAAGCATGGGGGCAGTTGTGCGATCTACCTCTGAAACAACCTTCAAGGTCTCGTCCTAACTCTGCCCAAAACCGATGACCATATGCAAGCCCTTGCCATAAAAGTGCCTCTAGGTGCACACAATAAAACCCTTACTGTGTTTTCAATCCTATATTCCTCTCAGACGGCCTCCTGCTTTTTTTTTTATCACTACTGTGTTTCTCCTTGCTCCGTGTGGCCCCCATCTGACCGACTCCCCCAGCTCCGTCCCCCGGAATTACTGGGGCTTACCTTATGCCCAGTCCGGGAGCGGCGCCTGCTGAGAGTCGGTCGCCATCCTGCTGCTGGTTGCCTTTTTCCATTTTTCTTCCCATTTCCTGAGGACCCCAGGAGAAGGACGCATGCATGTGGAGGCACGCATGCGCCTTACAGCCCTTTTAATGGCCCTCCTCTGCCCGCCCCATTGGCCTATCGCTGGCACCCTTGCTTGCGAAGCCCCTCAGCCTCCACCAGGGGGTAGCTGTGAGCTAGGGATGCCACCCCACCTCCCTGGAGAGGAGAGCTGCCTTTATGGCCGTTCCATCCTGCTCCACCCACCCACCCCCGTGCCAACCTCCGACGATCCAGGCTTGCTCCCGAACCCAGGTCACCGGCATGCCAGGAGGTGAGATGTCCAGCACTTCAGCCCTCTGTGCCACCGGGCTGACAGCCTCCTTCTTTGATTCACTCTTGGAGTGTTTTGGCTCTCTGAGTCTTAATTTGGAAATTATCATGTTAGGAGATTTCAATATCAATTGATTTGTGGCTAGCTACTGGCAATGGCAGACATGTATTAGCTGGCTCCTCTGGGCTTAGAGTTAAAAATCACCTAAAAAGCTGTTTTTTTTGCCTATTTTCATTTTACAAACTCGCCAACCTTGATTCTATGTGTCCATGGCATCTACTAAACATAAAAATCACCAAGGGAAAATTTAATTTGAGAATTTAATTAAAAACCGCCGAGATCGGGGAAACTAAGTGAGGCATCCACGGCAACACAGGCCGCAAGTATGGAGAGATCGTGCAGCTTGGAAGGGTCAGATCTGGACATGCTCTCAAAAACACTCGCTGGTGTGCCTTCCACACTTTTACAAATGCAGCAAGAAATGAAGGCAGGTTTCTTAAATCTCACTGCCTAGCTCACTCATCTACAAGGAATTGTAACAGGGTTCTCTGAGTCCTTGGCTGCACATACAATGCAGATTGCAGAGCTTGAGCAAAGGGTGAGCAATTTGGAGGACACACTAATCGGGGTCTTGGCAGACAGGAATGCAATGAAAGCCACACTGGAGGAGCTTATGGCCAAGATCAACGACCAGGAAAACAGATCTAGGCGCTCAAATCTATGCATAATTGGTCTCCCTGATGGCATGGAAGGGACGAGATGTGGCATGGGGCCTGCAGAAATGGTTAGTGGCACAGTTGGGCCTCCCAGACAAGTACCAGGAGTTTGAAATTGAACGCACACATCGAGTGGGCTGACCTCCTAAACCTGGGGAAAGAGCTAGGCACTGTCTAATTAAATATCTATGTTTCCCAGATAAAGAGAAAATGTTACAAAAAGACAAACAGAAGGGTCCGATCCAGTATGAGAATGCCAAGATTTACATCTACCAAGATTTCAGCAAGGCTTTACAAGGAAAAACGCAGAATTTCTCCCAAATTAAATCCAGATTACACAACCTTGGATGGTCCTTTGCCTTTCGCTACCCAGCCTGCTTGCAAATCGATTGCCCGGGTCAGGCCCCTCGTTTCTTTCTGTGCCCTAAAGAAGCAGAAAGGTGGATCACTGAGGAGGAGGAGGAGGAGGAGACCAGGAGGAAAAGGGCCCAGGCAGTAGGTACTTGATAATGCTTCTCACATGTTAGTTTGTGTTTGATTGTATTCCCCTGGGGTTCTTATTTCCTTTGGCGTATTTACCAGTGCTGCTGCTCTACTAATAGCTTCTGCTTGCAGCTCAATTTGCTGAGGGGCTGCCTGGGCACTACAGATGGAATGCGTCTTTACGGGCTGGTAGCCATCACTACTGTTGTTCCTCTGGATCCTTGTTTGCCCGACCATGTCTGGGGACACGGCTATCGACGGGTTGGTTTGTTAATGCCTTTTTATTTTACTTTTACTCAAGTTTTCTGCCGGAAGAACTGGCGACTCATTCAGTTGAATGTGATTTGAATGGATTTGTTGGACATTTCGACTGTTATGCTATTTTCTGGCCATGACTACATAACCCGCTTTATAGGGTATATAAACAGGCGTGTAAATGTTAACTTGGACTATTCATTATGCATACACAGCTTGACTTCAATATGAGTTGGTTCTCAAAATGTCCCATTTCTACTACAATGGGAAACTTTAGTATCTGCCAATTGGTGTTTGGGGGGTACTTGCGGGCTTGTTTCTGCTTGCAAGCTGGGGGGTGTACCATGGCTGGAATTGTACAGTGGGGAGGACACTGGGTGGGGTGGAGGGGTAGTGAATTGTGTAGTATTCGGGTCTGAGGGGAGAGGGGAGGTTGGGGTTCCTAGAGGGGTTCAGTTGGTCACTGCCTATACATTTGGAGATGGAGAGGTCATTGGAGCCTACTTCGGAGGGTTATATATTTCTGTTCCATACCCTCTGTGAGGTGTGTTTTGGGTGCTCTGTAATTTCCTTTGGTGGTTCTGCAACTGGGGGAAGGGTTTGGGAGATTGGGGAAAGGGGAGATGGGATGAGGGGAACTTCTTGGGGTTTGGGTGTTCTTTAAATGTTAAAATTGTTGGTTCGGGATGTGCTTGTGTTACTGCTGGGACGGGCAATGTAATTTTTGAATACCACTTATGGCTTCTGATATTAAGATAGTCACATGGAACATAAATGGGCTCAAAACAATTCTCAAATGTAGGAAAATTCTGGCTGAGGTCCGCTGGATGAAAGAACATATACTATTGCTGCAGGAAACACATTTTTCAGTTGGGGAGGCTCACAGGACTGCTGCTTTTATGGGGGGCTCATGGGTATCCTCCTCGTTCTCATCTAAGGCAAGAGGCACCTCGATTTGGCTTCCTGGGGTAGCCCTGCTGAGTTAGTTGACTCTTTCATGGACCCAGCGGGGCGATATGCCCTCGCAAAACTTCGAGTACCTGGGGGAGCTACCTTATTGCTTGGGTCTGTCTACGCTCCCAACATTGAGGATCCAGGCTTCTTTCAAAAACTGGCAGTGGTTATGGCAAGATGGATAATTGGTGGGGATTTCAACTGTGTGTTAGACACAGTGTTAGACAGTTCTAAACCCTCTGTGGTGCCCATGTCCCGGAATGCCAAGGCTCTAGAGTGGATGCAGGAAAAACTGGGCCTCACAGACGCATGGCGCCATTACCACCCCACTGATAGGGAGTATAGTTTTTTCTCTCTCTCTCTCTCTCTCTCATCAGTCCTATGCCAGGATAGACAGAATAATAATTTCATCCCCTTTACTATCTGGGGTGGGAGAGATAAAATATCTCCCTGTGCTGATATCTGACCATGCCCCCCCCATTCCTTGTCTCTTCACTCTACGCGATCCGCTGTCCCCCCACGTACCTGGAGGTTGGAACCCCTTCTCTTGAAGGACCCTAAGTATGTCGAGCAAATGAGGGGAAGCATACAAGAGTTTCTGACCCACAGTATTAAGGGGGAGACATCTCATGGCATTAGGTGGGAAGCTTTAAAGGCTTTTATCAGGGGCCAGACTATTTCTTAAGCATCCCATCACAAGAAAGAGGAGGACAAGGAGTTGTTCTTCCTCAGAATTAAGATCTCCGCTTGAGAGACTGCCCATAAGAGTAAACCATCGAAAGAACTATTCAACATAATCCAACATTTAAAATACAAATTTAATGTACTAAATAGTGCTAAATTAGAGCGTTCAATATTATTAGCTAATGCAGGTGCTTATTTTGATGGAGATCGTGGGGGCAAGTTTTTTGCATGGCAAATCAAATGTAGAGAAGCAGAGAGGAGAGTGGGAGAGATTGCAGATGCGGGGGGGGGGAATAGCATATGACACTGATAGTATTGGCAAAGCATTTGTACAGTTTTATGAGGAGTTGTATACATCAGAATGTCATCCTTCAGAAGGGGAATTAGCTTCCTTCTACAGTCAGGCTCCATTGAATAGATTGGGAGAGGAGGACTCGAGTAGATTAGATACCTCCTTGTCCAGACAAGAAGTACAGGCAGCGATAGGGGCTTTGAAAGGTGGGAAAGCTCCTGGCCCAGATGGTATTCCCATAGATTTTTTCAAAACCTTCTGCCCACAGCTTTTAGACCCTGTATTCAACATGTTAGAGAAGGGGTTACAAAGGGGTATTTTACCCACTTCTACCCGGTCTGCTGAAATCTCTGTTCTCCCTAAACCGGGGAAAGATTTGACCAAATGTGCCTCCTACTGACCCATCTCTTTACTTACTGCAGACTACAAAATTATGGCAAAAGTAATGGCCACCCGTCTGGAACCTGTTTTACCCTCCCTGATCCATCCATCAGGACCAGTCGGGTTTTGTAAAAGGGCCGCAGGGTAAACACAACATCAGGCGAACTCTTAATGTGGTCTATAGATGGGGTTGGAAGAGAAGGTCACATGGTGCTACTGTAGTTGCACTAGATGCAGAAAAAGCCTTTGACCATGTAGAGTGGGATTACCTGTTTGACTTGTTGGGGAGGATGGGGCTGGGTAGGAATGTCTGTCAGTGGGCGCGTACTTTCTATAAGGATCCCTCAGCTCAAATTGTAATTAATGGCTGTCTCTTTCAGTCTTTCATTTTGGAACAAGGTACACGTCAGGGGTGACCACTACCCTCCTTACTTTATGTGCTTTAATTGGAGCTCATGGCAGCGGTCCTGGGGGCTCAACCTGATATAGAGGGGTACTCGGGGGGGGAAGGGCTGTGCACAAGATTTCAATGTATGCAGATGACCAGTTGTTATACTTGCTCAATTAGCCTTCATTCCATGGGGGTGTGGGAAGGATACACTGGCCTGGATGAAACTGGAGGAGGAGATGCTACCAGGTAGTTTTAAAAATGGCTTGTTAAGTGGTAGCCTCACCTCCCTGGCTCGCCAGACTGAGAGTGTGCTATTGAACCCTTTCACTGCTAATACATTGGAGATTTGGAAGAGGGTACCCCAGTATATAGGCTGGTGTGGGGGTTTCTTACCATACGTAAGTCTGATTGGTGGTGTGAAAATGAGGGGCCCTTACTCACTGCAGCTCATTCAGAGATTGCGGCATTGGAATAGGGTGGGTCTCTCGTATGTTGCTCAGCTATATGATGGAGGACTCATTTGCAGTTTTCAAAATCTTCAAGACAGGTGGGGGCTCCAAGCAGGAGATTTTTTTGCATATCTCCAATTGAGGCAAATCTGTGGCACCACTCTCTCTGCTGATGTAAGCTGGGCATCCCCATCACCCTTCGAGGAGGAATTGTACAGGCCACAGATTAGAGGTAGGCCTCTGTCATCCTTTTACCACACCATATTGGGGAGAAATGTGGAAGCACCACATGGGAGCAGGTTGAGATGGGCAAGAGGACCTCTCACTGGACATTGATAAACATACGTGGAAATTGGCTTGCTCTCATTATGATCACTGTTCTTACAGCAATAGGCTGAGACAGATACAACTTAATTTTCTTCATAGGGCATATATTACTCCTGTAAAGTTGCATTCTATGAATAGCTCCAGATCTAATATATGCCCTAAATGCAATAATGAAATTGATGATTTCCTTCATATGACCTTAACATGTGCTAAAATTGCCCCATTCTGGCATAGTATACACAAAATAATGTCGCACACTCTTGGTTATGCGCCGCCCTCAAAATTCCCTGTTGAACTCCTACTGGGGGCTGATCCTAAGCAACCCAATAGATTCATCAGTAACCAGCTATGGAATATAGCCTTATTAAATGCTAGGTGGACAATTACTCAGGTTTGGATGTCCCTCACCCCCCCGTTAGTGAGCAGATGGTCCCACAACTTGCTTTCCTATATGGTAGTTGAAAAAGCACAAATGGGGGCGTTAGGCTTGATGCATAAATTCCAGGAGATGTGGGGACCTTTAATCAGGGCTGTTGAGGAGGGAAGGTTTCCTACGTAGCCAATCATCCTTTTCATGGGTATTACCACTTCGGTGTTCCAACAGTGACTGTAGCTCATTATGTTTAGGCAACGTATATCAATACATTGACTGTTGATTCTCTTATTTGGATTCAGTTGTCTCTCAAGTTACCCTCTGTCTTTAAGAGGAAACCATTGCCGCTTATCAGATTATTGCTATCAATGTATAACTATATTAATGATAGAATCAATTTTTTAGCCCATGCCCATAGCTAAGAAAGTATATTAATTTTATTTTATTGGTGTGCTGAGGATGACAATGTGTTAGAGAATTGTTGTCTTCTGTTTACTAATGATTATTTAAGCCTGTACATAATTTCTCATTGGAATGTATTTGTACTTGTGTGTCCTGAACCACTCAATAAATTTTTGAAGAAAAAAATATATCAATTGATTCTCTCCTGACACAAGCCCTTTCAAAGATGCAGTTTCAGCAGTTCACCTCACCCAGCTAGTCAAGCCCCCCTCTAGAATCAGCTATAAAACTGGGACAGGTACCTTACTGGACTGGGTGCTCTCTAACCACCCTGACAATATGTCGGACACAACCATATTCCCAGATGCCTTCAGTGACCATCCCCAGTCTTGTTTCATTGGGTGAACAAATTCTCTAAACCACCTGCTAGAACAATTACCACCAGGGTACTCATCCATGGGCATCTTGAATCACTAAAAGCTGACCTCCGTAATCAGGACTGGTCAATGGTTAACACAACTAACAATGTTGACATTGCCCTTAACCAATTCATTCTTCAATTCAACGCCATATGTGATAGGCACGCTCGCCATAAAAAGTGTAAAATCAAAGGCCGCTGCAATCCCTGGTTTTCTCCAGACCTCCTTGAGCTTCTGAATGCCAGGGACCATCTACGGCACAGGTCTAGGTCCCTGTGTAACCAGGCCGACATCCGGAGGTACAAAGCAGCTAGAAACAACTGCACGAGGGCTATTCGTACAGCTAAAAATCAATATTATAAGGAAGTGCTCTCTTGGACCTGGAATGATGGCAGAAACTTTTGGACAAACCTTAAAGAGGTCACTGGAAGAGACCTCAGATCTGCCCCTAACATGCTTAACATTGATGGTGTACCCTCACTCAACCCCAAACTTATTGCTAACACTTTTAATAATGCCTTCATGGACCTGAGTGGTGTCCTGCTACTGGTTACTTCTCTCACAAGTGACTACTCTGGGAAGGAGACTCAGCACCCTTCTCATCCTTCTTTCTACTTCAAAACCCTCTCAGCCCATGAAGCCAGGAATTACCTACTCAAGGTATTAGGAAAATCAAGATTTAGTGGTGACACCCTGGATCTTAAGTTTGTAGCCCTTACACTGGATGAAATTCTGTCACCTCTAACACATATTATTAACATGTCACTTAGTTACTCTCAGTTCCCTCAGAAATGGAAATCTGCCACTGTGACATCAGTTCATAAGTGTGGGGATCGTACAATTACTGGGAACTATAAGTCTATCTCTATCCTGCCCCCACTCTCAAAAGCTCTTGAGCGTACAGTGGCTGACCAACTGGTTGAATACTTAGAAATATGTCAGCTACAATGCCCGCAACTACACGGGTTCAGAAATGGTCATAGTACCACTACCGCCCTTCTGGAGTTCACAGGCTTTATTCACCACTCCTTAGATCAAGAACACCTGGTCAGTGCTGCTTTCATTGACTTAACCAAAGCTTTTGACACAGTGAATCATGCCCTCCTGGTCAAACAGCTTACCACCATTGGCCTAGCTCATGACAGCATAGCCTGGTTTGAAAGTTACCTGCACAACCGTACACAGCAGGTGAAGATTGGTAACACCCTCTCGGATAGCAGACCTGTCCTATCTGGAGTTCCTTAAGGGTCCATCTTGGGCCCTCTTTTATTTAGCATTTTCCTCAACAACCTTGCTTACTCCTGTCAGGGTCACATCCTTTTGTATGCAGATGATGCTGCCTTGTTTACCAGTGATCCAGACTCTAAAGTTCTTGAATCCAGGCTACAGAGTAATTTCGTAGTCATAGAAAGATAGTTCCATAAGCACAAGTTAGTTATGAATTACAAGACTAAAACTATGCTGTTCTCCAGCTCTCAAAATAGGCACAGAACTTACCCTCTTTCTATCACCAACAAAGAGGGCTCTCCCCTGGAGCTAGTTCAGCTCTTTAAATATCTGGGGATTACTATAAACAGTATGATGACCTATGCCTATCACATTGACAACATTGCTAAGGCTATTAACACCTGCATTGGGCTACTTTATAGACATAAGCAATGTTTGACCCCAGAGGCTCTTAGTCTGGCCATTCAAATCTCTCTTGTCTCACTTATTGATTACAGCTCACCAATCTATCAGCTACTGAAACAACTCTGCACTGCATCATAGCTGCAGTCATCAAAGCATGCCGGCTCCTTACCAGCTCAGCCTGTCTGTCCCATACCTGTGACATGTATGCTCAGGCTAACTGGCTCCAATTCAAAAAGTAAGCTTAGGCAAAATGCCCCCAGGACTGTAAAAGCTTATTACCTCCACTATCAACCATCATTGCACCAGAAGCTCTACTAGCCAGATTTTTAATATACCCCGCTGTTGCACCTCTCTGGGACAAAGGTCCTTTGCCTACCATGCCCTGCTATGGATGAACTTGCTGCACCATGACATCACTTCAGCATCCACCTTAGGCTCCTTCAAGGTTAAACTTAAGCAACAGCTAGTTGCTGATGCTAGTTGTGACTGCTTCCAATAACCTTCCTTCTTGTGACCAGCACTTATTCTAACCTTATGCTATCCTGACCTTATGCATAATTGTTCTCAGCATGTAAATAACTGTTCTAAGTTGCTAATCATTCTCCTTCACATTTCCTCTCGATCCCGTCTACTCTTTACCCTCACCCCTATATGGCTTTCCCCCATCCCCCCTGTTATATCTCCTGAGCTCCCTTGCTCACTTTAAAATGCTTTGTCCCATACCTTCTGACCTCTGACGAGGCCCCTGGGCTGATGCCATCCCTTACTTTGTTGTTTATTAGATATTAGGCAGAGTCTGTACTCATTTTCCTGTAAAGGGTAATTTCATAAGACCCCACCCCCTCTAATATGACCCTTTGAATTCCAGGTTTTAATCAAATATGCACCATGGCATACATTGTACTATGCCACATGTATTGGAACTTCTCTAGTTATGCGCTCTTGTAGTGTCTTGTATAATTCCTTGTTTTGTTTGTTCTCCATCTCATACTTTTCCAATATGCATTGTTCGTCTGATGTGGAACCTATGAAATGAGCTTGTTCTCAAAGGTGTTATCCAAAATTTCAGTAAACAAAAAATCGTGCCAGTATAAGCCTGTATCCCTCCAGGTGGACCCCCAGTCCCAATGAAGCCAAATCCCTGAGCTCTGTACCAGTTTTTCAACCATTCATTGAATCCCATGGTGCAGAGTACCCTAGCTTCACTCTTGACATAGACAGGCAGCAACTCTGAGAAGGTTACCATATGTGCTACTTGTCTAAGGCCCCTCCCCAACTATACAAACTCCTCTTGCACTGCTCTGATTCCATTCCCAGCCAGGTCATTTGTCCCAAGGTGGACAATGACATCCAGCTCCCTCCCCTGTGAAGTTGCGCCCGTGATTCTGGGGATTCACTCCCTGTCCCTCCAAGCTCTGGCACCAGGCAGGCACCTTACCCCCCCAGTTCTAACCCCCTAACGATTGAGTCCCCAATAGGAGTTGTTTCCTTCCTCTGTGGAGTCCCATGCCACCCTCCTGTGGGTCTCCTTTGTGGAGGTTCCCAGCATCCTCCTTGGTCTCCACTGCAGGTGCCTCCACAGAGGAACCACTCTCCACCAGAATGGCATACGGATTGTGGAGAGATGCAGCTGAATGGATGCACCTCTGTTCCACCACCCTCACCCTCCCTGAGCCCACCTTTGTCCAACTGCTCCTCTTTCTTGGCAACCTCTGAGGCAGCAGCAGTGGCCCTGGTGGTCCCTGGGTGGGGTAGGAGGTTTCATGAATCCTAGCCAGGTCAGCCTGGAGATGGGCAATCTCCTCCCTCAGACCAGAGAGGTGCCTGCAAATAGGGCAGCATTGCAGCCTCCAGAACATCTCCCAGAAGACTGCTGCCCCACAGCTATTGCACTGCACCACTCTCATCATGTCTTATTTTGTGGCCCCCCCTTGTTGCTTTGTATGCTTACTCTCTCCTCACCCTATTTATTTTTCCACCTACTTTCCTACTGCCTGTGTGCTCTTACAGCTGTTGCCCTTTCTTATCTGGGACAGGAATGTCCTGTATTCTTCGGTAGTCTTCTTCTTCCTTGCTCAGAGGTGGACCTCCAGTAGCTGAGGGGGAGGGAGAGCTACTGTTTTCCTTCAAGGATGACGACATTTATGTGTCTCAGTGATCCTTCCCTTCCTACTGCCAAACAGGAAGTTCCATTTGTCAGTCAAATCCAGTGCCTATAAAGTGGAACTAGTTAAGAGTGGGAGGGTGGAGGGGAGGGAAGGAGGGCAATTAGTAAGAAAGGTTAGTTCTTTTTTCAGCTGCTCCTCGCTCGGAAAGCAAGATTGCTGTCTGCCAAAAGCTAGCAGCAGGGAACTGTAATTGGAGACACCTGGTTTTCTGCTGCCTAAGCCACACCCTCAATTAACTGCTCTCCTCAATTAACTGTTCTCCTGACTTAGCAAACTGAGAAGCTGATACAGTCCCCTTCCCCAACACAGAAAAACACACCGACTCTTTTTTTTTTTACCCAAACTGAGACCCCACATTTCTAATAAAGTATATGGTTACTTAATCCCAACAGACTCAGACTTCTGCTGAGTTAGAAGTGTTCTATTAGTAAGAAAAGTTCTAGCTCTTTAGTCAGCTATTCCTTGCTCTGAAAGCAAAATTGCTGTCTGCCAAAAGCTAGCAGCAGGGAATTGTAATTGGAGACACCTGGTTTTCTGCTGCCTAAGCCACACCCCAATTAACTGCTCTTCTGACTTAGTAAACTAAGAAGCTGATAGAGTCCCCATCCCCCAACACAGAAAAACACATTGACTCTTTTTTAACCCTGAGACCCCATACTTCTAATAAAGTATCTGGTTGCTTAATCCCAACAGGCTCTGACTCCTGCTGAGTTAACATAGAAACATAGACTTTGATGGCAGATAAGGACCACTTGGCCCACCTAGTCTGCCCATTTCCCTACTTACAGAATAAGTTGCAGATCCTAGTTAACCAACAGCCTATTTCTTCTTACCTCCCAAAAGAATTGCCTTATGTCTGTCCCATGTATTCTTGAATTCTCCCACAATTTTAGACCCCACAACCTCCTCAGGAAGGCTGTTCCATGCGTCCACCACCCTCTCTGTGAAAAAATACTTCCTCACATTGCCCCTGAACCGCCCTCCCTCTATCTTTAAATTGTGTCCCCTTATTCTTGCACATCTCTTTTTCTGAAAGATGCTACCCTCTTGGACTTTGTTGATTCCACTGAGGTACTTAAAAGTTTCTATCATGTCTCTCCTTTCCTCAAGGGTATACATATTAACCTCCTTTAGTCTCCTTGCTCTGAAAGCAAGATTGCTGTCTGCCAAAAGCTAGCAACAGGGAACTGTAATTGGAGACACCTGGTTTTCCACTGCCTAAGCCACACCCCCAATTAACTTCTCTCCTGACTTAGCAAACTGAGAAGCTGATACAGTCCTTTCCCCAACACAGGAAAACACACCGATTCTCTTTTTTTTTTAACCTAACTGAGACCCCACACTTCTAATAAAGTATCTGGTTGCTTAATCCCAACAGGCTCTGGCTCTTGCTGAGTTAGAAGTGTTCTATTAGTAAGAAAAGTTATAGCTTTTGTGGTGTTTTTGTTATCTGCCACTAAAAGATCCCTTACCTTCTATGTGGTCTGTTAGACCCTTCGGTCGCTGCTGGTGAGGACCCCATCTGGACCGTGTGAATAACTAAATGGATGCATAACTGCAGCCACATCCAAGAGCAGGGTCATTCTCGATGCCCTGCAGGGGGCAGGCCTTAGACAGCTAGTGTTGGAACCCACTTAGGAGGGAGTAATACTAGACCGGGTACTCTCAAATGGAGAGAGGATCACAAATTTAGAAGTCAGTAGACATCTGGGAACAAGTGACCACTGCACAGTGTGCTTCATGATAAGCACAACCATGGAGACAAGCCATACAAATACAAGGATACTGGACTTTAGAAGGGCTGACTTTGGCAAAATGGGTGAATACCTGAGGAATGCACTAGCAAATGGCCAAAAAGGAGGGGTGGAAGAAAAATGGAGAAAAATCAAAACTGCCATAATAGAGGCAACAAGCCTTTGTGTGAAACAAATAAAGAAAACAAAGAGGAGTAAAAAAACACTATGGTTCTCAAAAGAGGTGGCAGGGAAGGTTAAGGAGAAAAAGGCTGCATTCAAAAAGTATAAGGAATCACAGAAGGAGCACGACAGGGAACTGTATCAATTAAAGCAGAAAGAAGTGGGGAAGGCAGTCAGAATAGCAAAGGCCCAAACTGAGGAAAAAATAGCCAACTCAGTTAAGAAGGGGGATAAAACCTTTTATAGGTACATTAGGGAGAATAGAAAGGTTAAGGGAGGAATAGTGAAGATTAATAAAGGAGAGAGGAGGTGGGCAGAGGGAAACAGTGAAAAGGCAGAGACACTGAATGAATACTTTTGCTCAGTATTCACAAAAGAAGATGAGGAGGAGTTACCTAAACCAGACAATAGAAGCACTCTGGGTAGGGGGGTTGACACCAGTCCATTTACAGAAGAAAGAATATTGAAATAACTCCTAAAGCTCAAGGTGGACAAAGCAATGGGGCCTGATGGGATTCACCCCAGAATCCTAAAAGAACTAAGGGAGAACCTAGTGACACCACTGACCACACTTTTTAACAAATCATGAGAGGATGGGGTGGTACCTGAGGACTGGAGGAGGGCAGATGTGATCTCCTTCACAAAAGTGGGAGCAAGGCAGAAGCAGGAAACTACAGACCTGTAAGTTTGACCTCAGTGGTAGGGAACATGATGGAATAACTTCTGAAAGAAAGAATTGTTGAGTACCTAGAGACCAGCAGGGCACAGGACCCAAAGCAGCATGGATTTATAGCAGGAACATCATGTCAGATGAACCTAATTGATTTCTTTGACAGGGTGACCAAAGTAATAGACCAGGGAGGGGCTGTGGATATGGCCTACCTAGACTTTAGCAAGGCATTTGACACAGTCCTGCACAAAAGATTAATAATCAAGTTAGCCAGCCTGGGAGTGGGTTCCAGGATGGTAGCCTGGGTAGCAAACTGGCTACACAACAGGACACTGAAGGTAATAGTAAATGGAACACATTCCGAAGAAAGAGGGGTTACTAGTGGAGTACCTCAGGGCTCAGTACTGGGTCCAGTCCTCTTTAACATCTTTATAGGTGACATTGCAGAGGGTCTGGAAGGAAAGGTATGCCTCTTTGCAGATGACACAAAGATGTGTAACAGAGTTGATACACAAGGGGAGGTAGAAAGGATGAGAAGGGACTTGGCAAGGTTGGAGGAATGGTCAGACTTATGGAAACTTAGATTCAATGCAAAGAAGTGCATAGTAATGCACCTGGGAAACAAAAACCCAGGACAAGAGTACACAATAGCAGGAGAGGTACTAACAACAACAAAAATGGAAAGGGACTTGGGGTAGTGATATCAGATGACCTAAAGGTGGGTAAGCAATGTGAGAAGTCAGTAAGGACAGCTAGGGGGATACTGGGATGCATAGGAAGGGGCATCAATAGTAGAAAAAGGGAAGTGGTTATCCCTCTGTACAGACAGTTGGTGAGACCCCATCTGGAATACTGTGTGCAGTTTTGGAGACCCCATCTACGCAAGGACATAGACAGGATGGAAGCAGTCCAGAGGAGGGCAACTAAAATGGTGCAGGGTCTGCATCAGAAACCATATAAAGACAGACTGAGAGAGCTTAATATGTATACCCTTGATGAAAGGAGTGAGGGGGGAACATGATAGAAACTTTCAAGTACCTCAAGGGAATCAACAAAGTCCAAGAGGGTAGCATCTTTCAGAAAAAGAGATGTGCAAGAACAAGGGAGCACAATTTAAAGATAGAGGGGGGATGGCTCAGGGGAAATGTGAGGAATTTTTTTTTCACGGAAAGAGTGGTGGATTCATGGAACCACCTTCCTGGGGAGGTTGTTTGGTCTAAAACAGTGGGGGAATTCAAACATGCATGGGACAGACATAAGGCAATTGTAGTGGGGGGTTGCAGGAAGTAGGCTGTTGGTTAACTAGAATCTGCAGCTTATCCAATAGGTAGAGAAATGGGCAGACTGGGTGGGCCAAGTGGTCCTTATCTGCTGTCAAAGTCTATGTTTCTATAAAATAAAGAATACTGGTTTATTCTGTACAGCAGATGCTCTCTTCTTGGAGACAAGCCCCAGACTGATAATTTCTCTGACTGACAGACATACATAGCACTGCCAGGCAGTACAACAAAATTGTTACATGCAGGTTCTAAGTGCTCTTAAAGGGGTGGCAGATAACAGTAAGCCCCATGCTTAATGTGTGCTTCACATCACCACCAGGACAGTGAATGTGAGTACCACTCAAACAAGCAATTAACTATAAACAGTTGTCAAGTAAGAAATATGTTTAAGTAAGTTTTAAGGCCAAAAAAAAACACATTTTCATGCATTTCAAGGCATTACATTTCACAAAACAGTACTCCACTGCAGGAAGGGGGGGGGGAGAAAGAATCTGGACTACACTGGGGATCAGTCAGAGTAGCACCAGAGAGAGGGGAACACAATAGTACTTGAGGTTTGGTCATGCCATAAGTGCTGAAGTGCGGGGGAAGGAAAAGGGAAGAGAGGGATGGGTAGCAGCTGGAGGATACCCAGAATGCAGGCTAAAACTTTAATAACAGTTGCATAACAATAACAAACAGGTGGACTGTCCATTGGAAGAAATTCCTAAGGGGGGGCATTAGTATTTAAATCAACACTGAGTCTGGTTCACAAAAGTTCAAGACCTCCATCAACTTTTCCAGTCAGTGGGAATGGAAGCATGTGTAGATTGCACTAGTTCCTGACAGGATGGGGTCAGGTCATCAAAAGCGACCCCAGAAGTTCTGCCCACTGTCAAATCCACACCACTTGACTCTATAAGTCCAGGATCCATTGACAAACTTCTTTCTTAAGACTTCTCGATCTGGTACACGAATGTGTGTACAGGAGAGTCCTGAGAAAAAGAAGAAGAAGGTTGAAAAGAAGAGGAAGCCCCAGGCAAATCATCTGGCAAAACAGAATCTGGCTGGAGAGTGTCAGGAGTGGGAAGATCTGTAGGAACTAGTTGAAAGTTGTCTGGAGGGATCTCAGCTTTAGAGAGGATGGCAGGCTCAAGTGCAGCTTCATTGTTAGGTGGACTGGGGTCATCTGGAAGGTTGTTACTCAGGTACCCATGTTTCAGATGGTTGATAAGGACTTTATTGTGTACCAGCTTTCCATCTGACTTGAGTCGCAGACAAACGTGGACAGGAGGAAACTTTTCTATGATGTAGAAGGGATCAGTCCAGGGGTAAAGCAGTTTCTTGGTGGCGCTCAAAACAAAGATAGGTTGGTACAAATACACAATGTCACCAACAGAGAATGAAGGCTCATGTGGCAGTGTCCTTGATTTAGCTCTAATAGATGTTTTCTCTTTTTCAAGAGTAAATAAATTAATTATTCCCCCTACATGGGAAAGTGATCACTATCCCTTAATAGTTCATCACAAAATTTTGAATGATGTTAATCAAGCCTGTGTGGTGGATCCACAAAAAGCAGACACAAATCTTATAATATATAATAAAAAGTTAATGAGATGGACCCCATAATTAACTTCCTTTATTAAACCCCATTCTAGAGAATTGGGATCTTGAGAAATTAGGAGCCAATATTAATCCAATACAGGAATATAATAAATTGATATCTTATTTAAAAGGCCATATTAATAAAAAGATGGCAAACAATATTAATACTAGAACTAAGGGGATAAGAATGGATTCGCCTTGGTTTGGTAGGGAATATGAAAATCATAGAACGTGATGAATAAAATAAGAAGGTATTTAAAGAGGAAGACAGACTGGTTTCCTAGAATGTCTATGAAATGGCTTAAAAAAAGAATAGAAGGACCTTATTAATAAAAAGGAAAATCAGTATAGAAAGGGATTATGGCATAGATTACAAAAAGCAATATTAAATAAGGACTGCAAATCATTTTGGGAAATGGCATTGGGCACTGCTAATATTGATATAAACACACATTCAGTTATTCCTGCCAGTATTTGGGAAGAGTTTTTTATTAAAAAGTATGAAGTTCCAAAAAACTACCTTTATTTTTCCTGCCTAAATTGGAGTATTCTCAACAACTATCACCCAAATTTATGATGACAGTGGCAGAAGTTAAGCAGGCCATTATGGCACAAAGGAAGAATAAGGCCCCAGGTATTGATTTGCTGGAAGCAGAATTTTTCCAGGCCCTTCCTGATTGGTGGGCCAATAAACTTACTATACTTTTTAATTACATACTAGAAAAAGGAGTTTTACCAGAAGAGTGGTTGATTAGTTTGATAGTTCCAATTTATAAGAAATGAGATATTAACAATCCAGGAAATTATAGACCTATTAGTTTATTATGTATTGCAGAGAAAATTTTTACCTGAGTCATTTTACGGAGATTGGAGAACTGGGTAATGGAGAATAATTTGATCTCTGAAGAGCAGGCAGGATTTAGAAAGGAAAAAGGGACTATGAATAATATATTTATTCTTAATTTTTTTGTAGATAAATATTGCGTACAACAAAAGGGAGTTTTATATACAGTTTTTTTTTGACTTGAAGGCAGCCTTTGACAATCTGAATAGGGAGAATTGCAGGCTTTATTACAAGATCTAGGTATCTAACCTGAATTGCTGAATGTACTGAGGTGTTTGCATGATAAGACTTGTGCCTTGATTAGCACATCAAGAGATGATCATACCTCTCAGCCAATTCCCCTGGGAAAAGGGGTTAAACAGGGCAGCCTGCTGGTACCATTATTATTTAATTTATATATGGAGAAACTAATAAGGGAAATAAAAAACATAAATTGTGCAGCATCTAGTATATATGGGGAAACAGTAAGCATTCCGGTATACGCAGATGATATTGTGCTATGTTCTTTAACCAAACCTGGAATAACACAGGCCCTGGAAAGGTGTATTCATGTACTTGGAAGCCTGGAGTTGGTTGTAAATGGTGAAAAATCAGTTATCCTGATTTTCAGAAATAAAAAGAAAAGTCATTATAAGAGCTGGGTTATAAGTAATCCAAGTTTTGAAATAAGAAATGAATGCACCTATCTAGGAGTAATTTTTGATATAAAAGGGTCATGGAGTTCACATTTTAGTTGGCGCAAGAAGCAAGCTAGAAGTTCTTCTAGAGCTATCTTTAGGTTTGCTCAAAATTTTGCAGGTAATTCCTATACAGCTCTTAACAGAGCTGTTGAGTCCAAATCTATTGTTATATTGTTATATGGCTCAGAAATTTGGGCATTTTTCAAAGAATGCACTGACATTAGAAACAGTACAAAATATGTTTTACAAGGTAATTTTTGAACTACCTTATAGAACTCCTACAGCTGTATTAAGAACTGAACTTCATATTATCCCTATAAATATATGAGCACAATTTAGGGCTTTGGGTTTTTGGAAAAAAATGATGTTGGCAGCTCCAAATACATTATTATCTAAATGTTGATTAGAAACAAAAAGTAAAAGTAAGACTATGTTTGAAGGATGGTTTCAAGAGCTTAACACTCGATTAATTATATCTGGTATGCCCCCAATTTGGGACGTGTTGATTATGAATATTGACCAATACATAAGTATGGCTAAGCAGAGGATGAGAGATACTCATTTTCAGATGGAATTTAGTAAAATAAGAGATATTCCCTATTTTGAAAGCTATTTAGGCCATAAACAAAATATGGAAAGTGAACCTTATTTAACTTTTTGTGAGAATAGTATCCAAAGAAACACATTATGTAAATTCAGACTGGGAATATTTAAAGTTGATTCTAGAAGAGAACATGTTGTTGGTCCTTGTAATAAGGTATGTTCTTGTGATTCTATTACTGTTATAAATATTAACCATCTGATTTTTTAATTTGTTCACGACTTACGAAAATCAGAGAGCAATGGTTGAAATCAGTTTGGGGTCACCTAGAAAATAGTAAGTCTAGAAATGTGATAGATTGCATGCTATCTTCCAACAAGCCTGCCCATATGTATGCAATAGCTAGTTTTGCTAAATTTGCACTGTATAATTTAAATGGTTGGAGGCTGAATTAATTTTGAACTGAAATTTTTATATACTGTTTTGCTGTAATGATTATATGATGGGATGTAATTTATAAAATTTAGTGATGTTTTGTATGTCATGATTTTATATCTATATGTACTTAAATAAAGAACTTTTGAACCTTGGCTCATGTGACATGGCTGCTAACATTTTCGCATGGCAGATTTTCTCTGGCCCAACATGGTGATTGCAACATGTCTGGCAAGCTCAAGTTGTTCCAGCATTGGAATAATAAGAGAAGAAGCTGACTTGGGAACTTCTAGCAGTGAGAGATACCTGCCCAGTGGAGTTATTGGGTGACATCCATGGACTAAGAAGAATGGTGTGTATTCCACGCTGTGGACACAGCAGCTGGTATTGTAGGCAAATTGCACAAAGGGAACAAAACAATCCCAAGTGTCGTGCGTCTCATCCAGGTACTTGGAAAGTGTGCCGAGAATGGTAGACATCTTTCTTTCACTCTGTCCATTGCATTGTGGATGATAATTTGTGGTATCTGTCTTTTTTATGTCAAGAAGTTTGCATATTTCTTGGATAATGGTGGAAAGGTAGTTTGTGCCTCTGTCTGAATGTAGGTACAATGGGGTACCATGATGACAAATGACTGTGTTGAGAAAGGTATTTGTCACAGTGGCAGCTTTAATATCTTTTAGGGGGATGAGTTCCAAATACTTCGTTAGGTAGTCCACAAAAACAAGGATATATTTGTTGCCAGAGTCACAGCATGTTGGTAAGGGCCCAAGAATGTCAGTGCTGACTCTTTGGAAGGGTTCAGTGGCTACAGGCATTGGGATGATATGTGCCTTTGTCAGTTTGGCAGGAGTCTTTCTTTGGGAGCAGGGCTGATAGGCTTTTACAAATCGGACAATGTCCCTGTTCATGTGAGGCCAGAAGAAGTGAAGCCTTGTCTTTTCAAGAGTTCTGTGTATTCCCATATGACCTCCATAAAGTGGAGAAGTATGAGTGGAGAGAAGAACCTGAGGGATGAGAGAGGCTGGCACAACTAGCTGTACATGAGTTCGATCCGTGCGATGTCCCTTGCCTTCCTTGGTCCAAATGTGGAAAAGCACTCCGTCATTGAGGAAGTACTGCGAAGCAAGGAAAAGTACATCTTGGAGATGCTTCTTTTGTTGTGGTAAGGTTTCAGACTCTAAGTAGGTGATTATGTCTGTGAATTGATTGTCAGTTCTTTGTTGCATTTAATAGTTGCCAAGGACAGATCAGATGTAGAGGAGATGAGAAGCTCTTCGGCTGCTTACAGCAACTGAGGATTTGTGTGTCTTTTTGTAGAAGCAGTTGGTAGCAGCAAAGCAACCTGAGGTGCTGTAGGAGTGTCCACAGGAAGCACATCCGTGGCGTGGAAAGGAACAGCTTGTAAGCAGGACTCTTCATCTGTTGAGAAGGATGCGGTGGGATATCATCTCCGGCTTACACCATCGGCAGTTGAGTGAATGCGACATGGTCTGTACTGAATGTCAGAGTTGTAACTCTGTAACATGGTGATCCATTGGGCAAACTTGCCTACTGGCTCCTTCATTTTGAATAACCATCTGAGGGCAGAATGATCAACAATAGCTGTAAAGGAGCAGTAGCGAAGGTAGCAGTCAAATTTCTTTATGGCAAATACCATGGCTAGACATTCTTTTTCTGTGATGCCATAGTTCTGCTCAGCTGAGGAGAGAAAGTGCCCAGCATAGGAGACAACTCATTCTGTTCCATCTTGAATTTGACAGAGCACAGCATCCACTGCAAAGGAGCTAGCATCTGTGTAGAGCTTGAAGGGTTGGTTGAACCTTGGGTAGGCCAATACTGGAGAAGAGATTAGGTTTTGTTTTAAGGTTTCAAAAGACTCTTTACATTTGGAAGTCCACATATAGTCACATCCTTTTTTGGTGAGGGCGTACAGTGGGGCTGCAATCTTGGCATAGTTGCAAATGAACTTTCGATAATAGCCAAACAAGCCCAGGAAAGTTCAAAGGCCTTTGAGATTGTTAGGCTCTGGATAGTCTTTGACTGTGGAGAGCTTATCTGGATCTTGAGAGATGCCTTGAGAACTAACCACAAGTCCCAGGTAATGAATTTGATGATGTGCAAAACAACACTCTTCTGGGCGAAGCTTAAGATTGGCTTGTCTGAGACGTTCAAACTCTTCTTTTAGATGCTGGAGGTGCTGTGGCAACATTCTGCAGAAGACAATCACATCATCCAGGTAGACTAGGCAAGATTTCCAAGACAACCCATGTAGTACGGCTTCCACAACACATTGGAATGTGGCTGGACTGTTCTGAAGACCCGATAGGTAGACATTTGAACTGAAAAAGTCCCAAAATGGCAGCACCATGCTGTGTATAGATGGGAAGCTGGATCAATGGAAACTTGATAGAACCTACTCTGAAGGTCTAGAGTGGTGAAGTAAGCAGGACTTGCCACACCAAAACTCTCTAAAGCATCTTCGGTTGTAGGTAAGGGATGAGCATCCTGCACTGTGTAGGCATTGAGTTTTCTGTAGTCTACCATGAAGCAATACCCTTTGTCCTTCTTAACCACCAGCAAGCAAGGTGCACCCCAAGGACTTGTAGAATCTTCAACAATGTCTTGGTCGAGCATGTCTTTGATTATGTCCTTGAGGACTTGCTTCTGTTTGTGTCCCACTTTGTAGGCTTGCTGACAGATTGGTTTCTGGTTGGGCTGCACTACAATGGTGTGTTGCAGGATATCACAGCATCCGAGCTTGTTATCTGGACCTACAAAAACATCTGGGTAATTCTCCAGGAATTTTGGAAGTTGTTGCTCTTCTGTTGGAGGTACTGAAAGTTTTGAAGAGGGCAGTCTCTGATTGAGGAGTAAGTCTGCTTAAGCTTGAGTGGTCGTGATCGTACTGACAGGATTAGAGTTTGTGGAACCATACTGAGGTTCTTGCATGAGATGGATCTGGTCCCCTGAAGATAAGCAGACAAACTTTCCAGTCATGGTACCCTTTGAAATGACCACAGGCTCATCTGTGAAGCTGCAGCATTTTTGGAAGATTGCACTGCCATACACCTCCAATAAGGTGTTTTCTGGAAGAAGACCTGACGAATGTAGTGTGGGGGATCCCGTGACTATGCCAACAACACCTTGTGGAAGTGGTTCACCTCGAATCTTGACAAACAGAACATCTCTGACTGAGAAAGCACAGTGACTGAGTCTATAGCTACAAGTTGCCTCCAAGGAGCTAGTGACTGTTTGAGGCAAAGTCTAGGATGTCTTTGTGAGCTTTGAGGAAGCCCAGGCCAAGAATTATTGCAGGTTGAAGATCGGGCACTATGTAAAACTTGACAGCAGCTTGCTGTGAGCCAAAGTGGAGCTTGAGATGGACAACACCTGTGATAGGTACTGTAGCTGTACTTGCTGTGATAATATACTTTAGGTTGGCTGAGGAGATATTAGGTATGTGATGAATAGCTTGGTTGTTCAGAATACTGCTGTTGATAACTGATATTTCTGCTCCAGTGTCGACCAAGGCATGCATGGACCAATCTCCAAAAGTGATAGGTACATAGTTTGCTAGGGGAGGTGATTGGATGACAGGTACCTTTGCCCCTGGAAGTGAGAGTGTGACAGAGTTCACAGTTGGAGGATGCATTTTGTTTGAGTTGCGAGAGTCAGAGGGGTGGTCAGGTGCTGTGTTCCCCTGATCCTGGGAGTATTTGCAGTTATCTTGCTGACCATGTGGTGGTGGGCGCCTTTGGTTCTCTTGATTTCTGTTGTACTTTAGCTTTTGGCAAACAGCTGCAGTGTGCCCTCTGAATCCACACCACTGGCAGGTTACAGGCTCTCGTGAAGGCCAAGGTGGATCAGGTCACTCTCAAAATGGTCGAAGAGCATTGACAGAGGTAGCAGAAGAAGCAGTTGAGCTGAGGTGCAGACTATTGACAGTTGTGGTGAACACCTCTATCACTGACTGCTGCTGCTGGACACATGTTGTGAGTGTGGCTAACTGTGATGACTGAGGTGCTTGTACAACAGTGGTGGTCTGGGACATTAATATGGACTCTTGTGCAAGTCATGCAGCTTGGACTGTGTCCATCCAGGTTGTTGGTTTCTCCTGGATTACATAAAGATGGAGTTGAGGAAGCAGTCCCCTGACAAATATTGTGATTTGCTCTTTCTCAGGTTTCTGCAGACATTTGCAGAGAGACTCAGTGTCCACTATGAAGGCTTCAAGAGATTCAGAGGATTGCATGGTACGTTCCCACAGCTGTTACTCCAATAACCAGGATGGGAGTGCTTGGAGAAAATGGTGTTTGAAGGTTGCATACAAGGTGGCAGTCTCTCCTTTGACATATTCTGGAAGTGCATTTAACCAGGAAATGGCAGTCCCTTTCAGAAACAAGTGCAAGGCGTTGGAGATGTGCAAGGGATCAGTCCAACCATTGAAAGAAATCCATGCTTGGAATTGTTCCAGCCAGTCGACAGCATCTTCATGAGGCAGAGCTGAAAAGGGTACTGGTTGTAGGCTGGTATGGACTGAATAGCTTTAATGTAGGCCAGGTCATCTTGAATGGCTTGCATAGCTGGTGCTCCTAGAGCTGAGATGGACAATTGGATGTCATGCAGGATTGTTTTGATTTTGTAGCCCCACACCCTTGAGGTGAGTGAAGGTAGAACTCCGGACACTCTGGCACCCATATCTGTGTCATTGTCAGACACTGTAGTTGGAGACTAGCGTCATTTCACTGAATGAAGGTTGTAAGGATGAGAAGGAGTTGCCATCGTGCAGGAGACGGGACGTCTTGTCGTGAATGAAGTGCTAAGCAAAAAATATTTTTGTAGATAAAAGTACAAAATTTTTGTAGCACAGTTCATCAAATGATGTCTCAATAAAGAATTCTCTCTCAGCTCTGTGTTGTCTGTTATTTAAATAAAGGTTTCGTAGCAAGGTTAGCTATTTGTTGCAGTGTCCATTCATTTTAATAGGATTACCATTGATTTCTACTGATTGAGGTCATTTTGAGTCCTTCACAAGATGGTTGCCGAACTTTAACATACAGTTCCTGTGGGTTTGACTGGTCTGACTGTAGCAAGATGGCCACCAGCAGGGGGTTTAAGGGTCATTTCCTTTCTTGCTGTTTGTGAAGCAAAGATGGAGGATTGTTGCCATGAGGCTGCTGTGCTTGCTGCAACACTGTCTAAAATGGCGACTGCTGCGCTGCTGAGCTTTGTCTTCTTCATGAACTGGTACTGAAAATGTTGGGCTTTTTATTTAGCAAGATTGCTGTCTGCCAAAAAACTAGCAGTAGAGAACTGTAATTGGAGACACCTGGTTTTCTGCTGCCTAAGCCACACCCCAGTTAACTACTCTCCTGACTTAGCAAACTGAGAAGCTGATACAGTCCCCTTCTCCCAACACAGAAAACCATACTGACTCTTTTTTTTACCCTACACTTCTAATAAAGTATCTTGTTGCTTAATCCCAAAAGGCTCTGACTCCTGCTGAGTTAGAAGTGTTCTATTAGTAAGAAAAGTTCTAGCTCTTCAGTCAGCTGCTCCTTGCTCTGAAAGCAAGATTGCAGTCTGCCAAAAGCTAGCAGCATGTAACTGTAATTGGAGACAGCTGGTTTTCTGTTGCCCAAGCCATATTCCCAATTAACTGCTCTCCTGACTTAGCAAACTGAGAAGCTGATACAGTCCCCTTCCCCAAAACAGAAAAAAACACTGACTCTTTATTTATTTTTTTTACCCTGAGACCCCCACACTTCTAACAAGCATTTGTCAATGCCAAATGTTTGCTTGCTGGTATTAGCATTGGAAGTGCATGAGGTAGACAGATGCAGAATAAGAAGGGGAGTGAAGTATTGAAGTGATGCCAACCCCACCCTCACCCTTCAGAGATGGACATGCATTGGGGTGTGCCTTTGGGTCATTGCCTAACACTCACACCATTTCACCTCACCGTATCATGCAGATACTATACTGACAAGTGTTGAGGTGTGTGTTGGGGTGTTCGGCTTTACAGTCACCCCATTCCATAAGGAAATACAGTGAAATGGCTGCAGTATAGGAGAATGGGATGAACTTTGGGGCCAAAGAGTCCAAGGTGCACCTCAATGCCTGTCAGTGGCTGCAGGGTGGCGGTGGGGATGGAATGGTGTGTGTATTACAGCCAGCAATCCAAAGTCATACCCCTGATGCTGGTCAGTCCATACAGGGTGGGACGTAGGGATAGAAACCCCAACACCCCAGGCATTTGTTGGTATTTGCACTCCAAATTTTCAACATTTTTTTTTTTGTCACCCCACCTCATGAAAGCACTTGGGACTTCTGCTCAGGAACAGTGCCACTGTGATTTTGTTACTCTGTCCTGAACGTTAATGCCCCACAGTGATTGCGCCATTCTGCACCAGTTGTGTGAAACCACAGTCGGGCAGGATGTGAGAAATGACAATTGTACCATTCTTAAGGAGGTGTGCAAAAATGGCAATGTTGAAAATCTGGAATGGAAATATTAAACAATCTCGAACTTATGAGTGTGCTTGGAAACTGAATAAGGCACGCTCGTTAAAATAGGCATTTTGTGGAATTTTGTCACCAAATTGTCAGCATAGGCATTTTGGAACTGCCGCTCATGAACAGTGTCACAGTGATTTTCTTAAACTGTCCCCAACATTGATGTCCCACAACGACCACGCCATTGTGCCCCAGATGTGCGAAAACACATTCTGGGCAGGATGCAAACAATGACAGCTGTACTGTTAATAAGGAAGTGTGAAAAAATGGCAATGTTGTGTAACCCCCTTGTTACCTGGGGTTACTAGAATCCCAGTAAGACCTAGTGGTAGGCAGCTTGTGAAACTCCAGTTAAGACCGCTGATTTGGGTCTCTGTCCCTCAGGGGATGGGGCAGGAAGGTTTGCCTGCATTTCCAGGGGCAACCCCCTGGCTACTGCTAGTGAAGAAGCTGCCTTATTTTGTCCACGAGTGTGGGGTACAAGAAGATTTCGTGATTCGCCTGTGGGGCACCTGCAACCGAAGGGTGAGTTCTGCTCTTTCTAAAGGGTCCATGTTTCATCCTGAACTGTGAAAAAGTGGGGATTGGACTACTGAAGTAGTGGGAGGCCTAGAGTAATAGGCTTAGCCAAAAGTAAAAGTATGTTCAAGTCCAGCACATAAGGGAAGTCAAGACATGTAGAGGAGATGTGATATACATCTACCCAGTATTCTACATTGCCAAGCTTTCAAAAGAGTTGTTTAGTATCCAGAGAAATGGCCGGGTATGGATTGTGGGAGCTGGAGGTGGAGGACCCCGCATCTTTAGTAACCAGGTCCACCTCTACGGATTTGCTCTGTGGATTTCTACTTTGCCTCATGCACTTGGCCAGTGATGAGGGAAGTACCCAGACGTGGGATGGAAGGAAAATTCCCTCTAGGAGTCGAAGGCTGTAAGGTGGTGTACGAAGCCACCAATTGGAAAACGGGTTCATTCCCATAATGGACCACGGATCAAGTGACCGGTTGGGGGATCTGGGCCAGTGGGGAAAACCCAAGTAGTGTACAAGTTGGGCTGTGTACCCAAAAATGCGCGCAAGTCCGGGCTGTGTGCCTGGTGGGTTTAGAGCCTGAGAGCTGGAAATGTGCAGAAGTGTTCTGTTGTCTCTAATCTGCATTACCAGGAATGTAGCCCTGTGGGGGTCAGTCTATGCTTTGTTTGTTCAGTTTGGATGTGAATAAAAGCCACACTGTAGAATCTCATTCCTGGTTTTGGACATTACAGCTATTGCTTCCTGTGTTCGGATTTACTTGGGTGCCCCTGTGCAGAGTAGCCAAACCTAGGCCCCCTGTGCTGAGTAACCTAGTCCTCCCCGAACCCAGTCCCCATCAGGTACTGCTATCAGCTTCAACAGCATACCACCTGTCATTTTGCAAAAAGGCAGGGGTCCGGGGGTTACAAAAATGGAGGCACTGCTTTGGATTTAATTCTGGGAGGAAAGGTGCTTGGGCAAGGGGCTAGCGTTTTGGTTATCTGGCAGTGGGTAGCCCAAAAAGCTGAAGCAAGCTAACTAGTGTGTCGCTGTGTACTGTGGATCTTAAGCTGCTGTTAAAATGGCAACGGTTTAGCAAGGAGCAGTAAAGCTAAAAGAGTGTGCCCTTGTCCTGCATCAAATGTTTACAACGTTTTTGCTTGTTTTTTAAAAGAACTGTGGTGATAAAGAAAAGTGTGGAAGACTAGGGGTAACAACAAATAAATTGTGCCCTGGACGTTGGAAATGCTTTTTAAAAGAACTGTGGTGTGATTAAGAAAAATGTGGAAGACTAGGGGTAGCAACAGGAAAATTGTGCCCTGGACGTTGGAAATGCTTTTGAGTGAACTGAGAAACTTGCTGTGTGAATGGTCATGCTAAATGGCTGAAATGGGCTTCAGTCAGTTGAAGAAAAAAAAAAGTGGTTTCTGCAGTTTAAATTTGCCTGCTCGACGATTGCCGTGAGGAGAAGAACACTCACGAGGAAGAAGAGGCTCATTTGCATGGTGTTGTGTGATTGGTGAGGCTGCAATCAGTCCCGCCCCCTCAGCCAGCTCTACAGTGACTGCCCAGCATTCGAGAGGGAGTGTGAGTGGAGTGCGTGTACTGGCTAGTGGAGGAGCATCGCGGTGATTAAAAAGCACTGTAAAACTTCTAAAAATAGACTGTTTTGTTCAAAATCAGGCTCAACCCGCATTTCGATCGACTTAATTGCAAGTGTGGTGATCGGGGGAGACGATCGGCAGGACTGCTCACCCGTTCTCTCTCTGAGGCCTCCAAGACTGGCTGCAGGCCATTTTTCCATCACAGTTAACAGCTACTGATAACAGTAAGTACCAACAGTAAAAGTTGCTCAGACAGTGATTTTCTGCCAAAAGCCAGCTAAATATGTGTGCAGCAGTGTAGTCGCTTTGCAAATAACGACTGTGTCAAGTTCTACCAGCAAGTGCAAGTCTGTTAAGCCATTGACTGTGTGCATAGTTATGAGTTCAGCATCAGTTTAAAGTTTTAAAGCCAGAGAGTGACTGTGAGTTGTAGCCAAATGTGCAGCACTAGTTTACAGGCAATCCTGTGCTTAAAATCCTGAGGCTTTAAGGGACTGTGAGTTAAAGAAATGTTTCCAGCAAGTGAAAAGTCCATGGAAAATCATGTAAATGTGTTAGAGAAAGAACAGTGCACGTTTGTGCAGTTTGAGCAAAAGTTATCAGCAGTGTGTGTAAATCAGATGCACTGTGGCTTGACCCAATTTCAGAATATTGATGCGTAGGAGTGCTGCCGCCGCCATTACAAGGTGGGGTAGTAAAGTAAACACAGCAGCAGAGGAGCCATTTTAAAACTAAAGAAAGTGTTCAGTAAAGTGGGACTTTCAGTAACAGTGAGCTTTTGTTTGTTTTCCCTGCAGTTATGGCCTCAGGACCAGCTCGCTACCCGGATCATGCCCGGCCTGCAGTAACAGCAGTAGTGAATAGATTAAGGAACATTGAAATGTGTCATTATGGAGGACAACTGCCTCCTCATGTGACGATTCCTGGTTATCCAGTGCAAGTGTGTCAAATTTGCTTAAACGCTGGAAGGGACGTCTTCATGATACCTCACTGTGCTGGGTGCTTAGAAAAATATGGCTTGTATAAAGTGCCCCAGATTTGTTTGGCTCCCACATGAACAAAGGTTCAGGAATCTGCAGTTGGCAGCACACAGCACCAGGCGGAGCCTGTTGAAGAAGGCCCCTGGGGGGAGTTTGGCACAAAGCTAGAGGGTGCAGATTTAGAGACTGAACCAGAAGTTGAAGTTTCAGATGCTGGATCTCAGAAGGAAAGTTCAAATAAAGCAACAGTAGACCCCTGGGGGGGGGGCCTAGCCAAAGTCTCATAGGAGAAGATGAGATGCGGGAGGCCTTTGAATGGGAGGTGTCAACCTCCGCGCCTAGTGATGAGTGGATAGTCTCAGGAGTGAGGACAACTGCTCACTCCTGGGCTCAGATCCTTAGTGAGGAAGAAGATGAGGGGGAACCTATGTGGCCTTGTGAAAAAGGAACGGGTACACAGCCTCAAGCTCTTGCCTTGGAGGAATGCATGGAAGAGAGTGATGATGCCACTGCCCTGGCTATGCAAGAAGAAGAAGTCAGGGATCCGTTTCTAATCTTGTTGAGGATGCGTAGCTGGCAGAACCAGGACTGGCCGCCCCCAAGCCAGGCCAGCGGTCTCAAGTTGACCAAAGCTAGTAAAGAGGAGAGACTGGTTCATAGGAAGGCGAATGAGATCTATGGGATGACCTTTCCTACCTTTCCTCGGAGAGTCTGGGATGAGATTGAGAACAGCAGGAAATCCTGGATCTGGGCCGAAGCAATGAAATGTGTGCATCCTGGTGCAAACAAGCACGTCAAGAACAGACTGTTTCATGAGAAATATACCCAGTGGAAGAGAGGCAGGACACTGTTTATGGACAGAGTGCGAATAGTGGACAGAGAGAGACATGAAACCTTCCACTGTGTGAATTATGTGCACTCAGATGGGGTAATAATTCAAGCTCCTGACCCCCTGTACTATTGGCTTCAATGTAAGGACCTCCCAGCAAATGTGCCAGTGCCTACTAGATGGAAAGCCGAGCAGTGGTAGTCAATACTGCCACACCAGCCTGTGAAGTGCCTTTATTGATCCACCAGTATGGACATCCAGGACTCATGTGCCCCACATTCATCAGTTCTACAGTGTACTGGCCTTTCCAGAATCCATCGACTGGCCCACCAGATGACTTCAGATCCAGAGAGGACACCAGCCTAGCTGTATCCTGATCCATCGCCTGGTAATCGGATGACGTCAGACCAACTGTTTTCCTTTTTTGTTCCTGTTCTAAAGTTCCATCTTCAGAGATGACATCAACCCAGCAGTTCCCAGATGTGCCCTCCTGTAGTTCCCAGAAGATGTCCGCCCAGCTGTATCGGAAGAAATGCTGCCAGAGAGAGTCTTTGGCTAAGGAGCAGGTCGGTGCAGATTTTTCATTCTACAAGGGACTGGTAAGTCCAAACTTTTCTATCTTTATGACATTGCAGTACACACCCTACACTAGCAGACTCCAGAATGTGTGAACTGTCCTCAAAGACTCTCTCCTTCAGGACTTTTGGCCTGCTAGAACTGTGCTTCACTGGGCTCCGGCCCAGGAGAGACTCTTTAATGGACTAGCCTTTGGGCACTGTGGTCACTAGTTGGGACTTTTAGGGCACTCCATCCCCCCAAATATGTATTGTAAATAATGTCATTGTTTTTCTACTGTTTTCTAGTGTATATACTGTTTTTCTATCTTTTCTAAAAAAATATTTTTGGGATTCTCCACTGTTTTGATGGTAGGGGTTTAGGTAGACTGTGTATGCAGATCAGGAGTGTGTGTTGTCTTTCTTTTTCTTGCAGGTGGTCCTGAAGAAGATAGAAGAGAAGACAAGAAGAGGAGGAGGGGCTCATTGGAGTTCCTCATTAGTACTTTAGTGTGTAGTGATTTAAAGTACTGTGGTTGTTATTGTTGTTGTTACTGTATTAACCCTTTCCTTCCACAGGTGTGGTTGTGGGGGTAGGGAGGCAGTAAAGTGATGTAATGGTGTGTTATTAGTTTACTGGTGTGTGGTTGCAGGTTGCCCAAGGTTGGGGAGGTCCCCGGGTTGTTTTATTTTGGGTGTTAAGTTAGAGGCAGATAGATTTTCCCTGGAGGGCTGGGGGGGATAGACAGGCTGTGGTCCTGAATGGCCATAGGGACTGCAGTGTTGAGCTATTAGGGCTATGCTCTGGACAGTTCTACCAGAGCCACTAGGCGGCCATAGTAAGTGGGTAGAGTAGAGGCTGATATGTCAGCTAAAGGCCTCTAGGCCCTTAGTGTTGCCTGCCTGTGCTTGCACATGGTAGGAGTGGGCCTGATCATCCCCCTCCGCAGGTAGCACATAGGGTGGGATGGCCTAAGCCGGGTGAACAATGACTGCAGACATCATTTTCCTGGTCAAGGGCGAGTGTAACCCCCTTGTTACCCGGGGGTTACTAGAATCCCAGTAAGACCTAGTGGTAGGCAGGGAAGGCAGCTTGTGAAACTCCAGTTAAATGGATTTCACACTGTCTCACTCTGTTCTCAGTCTAAGCTGAGACTGAGGGATGACATCACCCTAGAACTATCGCAGCTGCATGAGCCACAATGGAATCTGCAGAAGGAAGTTAGAGTAGAATGTTGGAAGGTTTGAACAGTCAGTCTGTAGTCAGCTGGAGTTGGAGATTGTTGTGAGAGGAGCACAGCAGCTCTGTGCTAGGCTCTTGGAGCCTCAGCCCTGAAATAGGGCTACATTTGGGGAAAGGTGTGTGTTTCCGCCTAAAAAGAGACACAGTAAGTTTTTTTTTTTTAGTGGTGGAGACCGCTGATTTGGGTCTCTGTGTCCCATTCCTCAGGGGATGGGGCAGGAAGGTTTGCCTGCATTTCTGGGGCAACCCCCTGGCTACTGCTAGTGAAGAAGCTGCCTTATTTTGTCCACGAGTGTGGGGTACAAGAAGATTTCATGATTCGCCTGTGGGGCACCTGCAACCGGAGGGTGAGTTCTGCTCTTTCTAAAGGGCCCATGTTTCATCCTGAACTATGTAAAAGTGGGATTGGACTACTGAAGTAGTGGAGGCCTAGGTAATAAGGCTTAGCCAAAAGTAAAAGTATGTTCAATCCAGCACATAAGGAAGTCAAGACATGTAGAGGAGATGTGATATACATCTACCCAGTATTCTACTGCCAAGCTTTCAAAAGAGTTGTTTAGTATCCAGAGAAATGGCGGGTATGGATTGTGGAGCTGGAGGTGGAAGACCCCCCATCTTTAGTAACCAGGTCCACCTCTACGGATTTGCTCTGTGGATTTCTACTTTGCCTCATGCACTTGGCCAGTGATGAGGGAAGTACCCAGACATGGGATGGAAGGAAAATTCCCTCTAGGAGTCGAAGGCTCTAAGGTGGTTTGGGGAGCCACCAATTGGAAAACTGGTTCATTCCCATAATGGACCATGGATCAAGTGACCGGCAGGGGAGCCAGGCCAGTGGGGAAAACCCAAGTAGTGTACAAGTCGGGCTGTGTACCCAAAGCTGCGTGCAAGTCCGGGCTATGTGCCTGGTGGGTTTAGAGCCTGAGAGCTGGAAATGTGAAGAAGTGTTCTGTTGTCTCTAATCTGCATTACCAGGAATGTAGCCCAGTGGGGGTCCGTCTATGCTTTGTTTGTTCAGTTTGGAATTGAATAAAAGCCACACTGTAGAATCCCATTCCTGGTTTTGGACATTACAGTTATTGCTTCCTGTGTTCGGATTTACTTGGGTGCCCCGTGCAGAGTAGCCAAACCTAGGTCCCCCTGTGCCGAGTAACCTAGTCCTCCCTGAACCCAGTCCCCACCAGGTACTGCTATCAGCTTCAACAGCATACCACCTGTCATTTTGCAAAAAGGCAGGGGTCCGGGGGTTACAGTTGAAAATCTGGAGTGAAAATATCAAAAATTCTTGAAGTTACGAGCGTGCATGAAAACTATGCAACGCATGCTTGTAACAGTCATTTTTTGGAATGTTTTCAGCAAATTTGCAACATACGTTTTTTGGGAGCCCACCTCATGAACACTGACACTGTTTTGTTAATCGGTCCCAAAAGATTATTCCGGTAGTGACCGCAAAATCATCTTTCAGGACCAAATAACGAAATGACAGTGACCGAATTCATGAGGTGGAGTTCCAAGAACCCCATGTTGACAATTTAGAGCAAAAATTCACAAAAATGGCTGAGATATCCACCCAAGTTAAAAAAATCTAATTCATGCCATTATACAGCTTACTGGCATTTCTTCAGTTCGTGGGTGGCTGTGTAGAGTGCAGACGTGTTCCTGGTCCACTGAAGATCATTGCACGGGCTCTGGAGGCAAGTCTCGGGTAGGGGGTGGGGACCCGACAGCAAGGGACCTTTTTCTTTGTTTCAGGTAACAATAAAAAAACAGCACCGCAGACCGTTTTCTGTTTTTTGACAGGTTTTGGCCACACTGGGGTGGGCTCCCAGTGTGGCACATTTGGTTTGAGTGAGGGTCATGTTAGCCACACTTGGGTGGGCTCCCAGTGTGGCACACAATCGGGGTGGGGCCGCACCAGGAAAATGCTAAGGCAATGGGGGGATTAACTTGCTGACAGGGGGATTAGGCACCCCTGTTGGCAAGCATGTCCGTGTTTGGGGGCATGATGTCACGGGGGATATGGCACCCCCTTGCAGACCACAACAGTAAAGGTGGCACAAATGCTGACAGGGGTATTGGGCAGCCCCGAAGTCAGCTTCCTATTCCTATGAACTGTGAGCAGCAGGCAGCGAGTCACTGCCCGCCATGTTTATTGAAATGTTACAGGCAAGGCATGGCCTGCAATGACTGGTTGCTCCTTCATTGCAGTGGCAAAACTGTTTCAAGTGGTGGCAGGCTTTTGCACTGTTGTCATAGACAGCATGCTATTTCATTTGTGCCACAGAACCCAGCCTGCAAAAGCAGTGGTGCCACTGGCCACAACACGACCACACCTCCAAAACCTGCTATTCCAAGCTACCGCAGTATGTGTATTGCACGCACACAAGACAACATAAAAATTACTTCAATTTCTACAAGGACTAAAATCAAGGGCTGTAAAAGATTTAGATGACAAATGGAATAAAAAAAGAAGTGTTGTACAGTAATTATTAGCCACTGTACAAGACCACACTACAATGGTAGTTAATTTCATGTCATGTAATAACATTAACAGAGAAAAGAAGATGAAAGAATATGGAAAAAGATATAGTTAAGCAACTACCAATAACTTTAGGCAGGTCTGCATGTCATTTTTATGTTTTTTAGCATTAGGGAGAGGGGCAGACAGCGCGCAGTGGGGGGGGAGTGGGAGGGTTTATGTGCACTCCAGGTGCCAGGATGGGGAATGGACAGAGCAGGGCGGACAGCACACAGTGGGAGGGAGTAGGAGGGTTTACGTACACTCTGGGTGCTGGGACAGGGAACAGAAGGAGTGAGGCAGACAGCACGCAGCGGGAGGGTTTACGTAGACTCTGAGTGGTGGGACAGGAAACAGAGGGAGCGGGGCGGGCAGCACGTAGTGAGAGGGAGTGTGAGGGTCTACTTTCAGTCTGGGTGCCAGGATGGACAACTGAGGGAGCGGGGTGGACAGTGGAGTGGGAGGGTTTACTTTCACTCTGGGTGCAAAGAGGGGGAACAGAGGGATCGGGGTGGACAGCACACAGTGGGAGAGAGTGGAAGGGTTTACGTACACTCTGGGTGCTGGGATGGGGAATGGAGGGAGCAAGGCGGACAGCATGCAGTGGGAGGGAGCAGGAGGGGTTACTTTCACTCTGGGTGCCAGGATGGGGAACAGAGAGAACGGGGCTGACAGTTGGAATTAACATTTTTGGGATGTAGATTTTCTTCGACCAAGCTTGTTACACTAAAGGGGAAATACAGTATATGTTAATTAATTCCTATACGATCAATATATTTAGTCAATGTTTATTTGTATTTATTTTTTTGTTTTGTTTTTTTGGTTTTATAAAGAACAATCGGCCATTCTTCAGTTTTGATCAGGTTAAAAAAAAATTCTTTCAGGCAGGATACATAATTGGAATCAGAGAACAAAACTTTTGTTTCAAAAAATCTGAATATTGGAAACAGTTATATTTAAGCCGTTTTGTGCTAAAATGGAGGGAGCAGCAGGGTTTGTGATGGTTTTGTTTACTGCGTGAACCATGGAATACTGGGCAGAGACAGGGTTAAAAGTCAAGAGCTCTGTATAGTATAAACAGCCTGAGGCATAAGAAAGTTCAGCTTCGGGTCTCAGCGGGGAGAGAAAGCTCAGTAAAAGAACAACTCAGGTCCACCTGTGGACTCCAGTAGCTAATGATCCCTCTGCCATATATTGCCCCAAGTTGTACTCTATAACACTGTATAGACCAGCGTGTTAGATATTCAGCTGTGCTGTTACCTGCATGTATTCCTCCTAGAACTATATAAGGCAGAGTAGCCTACCTGCCCATCCACACACAGTCCTGTTCCTGAGTATGTGTTTCCTCTATATCTACTACAAAAAAAAGTGTATTATCGTGCTTTGGAAATTATACTTTCCCTTGTGAATCGTTTAATAATCTGAACTACTAACATACTATACTCTGATGCTCATAAGTGATTTTAGCCATAAAACATTTTCTGATTTCATGTTTCATTTTAATTATTTCATTTTTATGTTTGCTTGCACGCATGTGCAAGAAACATAGTGCCATGATCCGAAAATGCAGTGCCGTACAGTTGAAAGGGAGAGCTACGCTTCAGTGAGCAGCGATAAGATATCGCATGCTCATGCGCGCCTCTCCCCCCCACACACACACATGCATATTGCGTGCTCTAGCACTCCCCTCCCCCCCACACACACTGTATAGCCGAGGGGGTGCCCAATCCCCATCGGCTGTGCTACCCCAACAGTATCAAAAGACTTTACATATGTACTAAATGCATTTCAGTAATTACTAACTTGTCAGCTAAAAGGAACAAATCTATTAGCCATCTCCAACCTACAGCATACTACAAAATATAACAAATAAACTATTCAATCATGCAACATGAATTGAAGGCGTACACTCTTGTGATCGGGTTCAACCCCCACGGTTCTGGCAGCTTTTGTAAGTCTACAAAGGTGAGTCTCAGAACCCCTTTGATTTGAATCCTATTATCCTACTCATCTCGAATATGCTTACGGAGGGTCTTCCGTGATCTATTAACAGAACAGGCGTGCACCCCTATTCTATTCCAACAGTCGAATCGTTGTTCCAAATATAACTTTTTTTTTTTAGGACAACACACACACGTTATATCACAAATGGAGTTGTGCAGTTAATAAATACCATGAAAAGCAATATTATGGGCTGCAGCGCAAACACAAGCTCTGACAAAATATTGCCCCACCCTGCATGTGTTTCTGCCTCTGGCTCCATATTCTTTGAATTGCTGTGGCGATGCTGCTGGTGCAGAGATACAGTGCCGTGTCCTCCGTGGGTTGCAGGTTGCTGATCCGCAGTGAGTAGCTGCTCCTTTCTGATCTCTGAGTGGAGATGCAAGGCGAGACCCCAGGGTTTCAGGAGTAAATGGGTTCGAGGACCGAACAGTAGAGGAGCTCTGGTCCCACTCATCCATGGTTGGGGTCCAGCGGGTCGTGCACCTGCCGGAACCAGGCCATCACTTGGTCGTCGTTATCCTGCTCACAGCCCAGCTCCACTGAGTCCCAGCCCATCTCACCACCCTTCTGGGACCCTGGGTCAACACCATGAAAGGTTTGGCCAGTGGCGATGTTAAAAATAAAATCTCTGTAAGCAGGGATTAAAGAAGATGAGATCAGCATTAGTAATAAAAATTAAGTGGCTATTTTAAAATCCCTACAGCAGGGATCAGAGAACTGATATATTATAATCCCATTTCATGAAAGCCATATAAAGAAAAAGGCCAGTAAATGAATTGGTCCAGAAAGTGACATAGAGAAAAATAGGGAGAAACGTGTATTTACTATCAGATAATTTAAAGTCTGTTTTTAATTACCATTTCAAGTATAACAAGCATTTGTCAATGCCGAATGTTGCTTGCTTCTATGTGCTGTTTAGGTATTTGGAAGTCATTGGAGTGTAAATATTGAAAATTTGCGAACTTACGAGCGTGCGTAGGAACTGTGCAACGCACGCTCGTAAAACAGTCATTTTTAAGAATTCTTTCACCAAATTTTCAACATTGCCATTTTAAGATCTCTGCTCATGAACAGTGACACTGTGATTTTCTTAATGTGTCCCATATACTGAGTTACTTCCGACTCATGCATTGGCTCAGCTACATGAAGTGAGAAACACGTTTAAGGTGAGATGTGAAAAATGACAGCTGTACTACTCATAAGAAGGTGTGGAAAAATGGCAATGTTGAAAATCTGGGTGGAAATATTGAAAATTACGCGAAACCTCTGATAAGCCAAGAACTGCATAACATGCGCTCATAAACAGTCATTTTTAGGAATTTTTTCACCAAATTTTCAACATAACCATTTTAAGACCTCTGCTCATGAACAGTGTCACTGTGATTTTCTTAATTTCTCCCGTAGATGATTTCATGGTCACTGCGTGGTATCACCTTTCTGGACTGATTTATGAAATGACAGTGTCACAGTTCATGAGGTAGGTCCCCAAAAACCCTATGTTGCAAATTTGGTGAAAAAATTCCCCAAAATGACTGTTTTACGAGCATGCGTTGCGCTGTTCCTACGCACGCTCGTAAGTTCGCAAATTTTCAATATTTTCACTCCAGATTTTGAACATTGCCATTTTACCATGCCTCATTATGAGCAGTACAGCTGTCATTTTTCATATCTCACCCAAAATGTGCTTCCGCCCATGTAGCGCACAATGGCGCAGTAGGTGCGCAAAATCAATGTTTGGGACAGATTAAGAAAATCACAGTGACACTGTTCATGAGCAGATTGTTTGTGTTAACATAGCTATGCTAAAAATTTGGTGAAAAAAGTTCATAATATGACTGTGTTACAAGCAACCATTGCGCAGTTTCCACACACTCTTGTAATTTCATGGGTTTCTAATATTTTCAGTCCAGTTTTTCACCACTGGCATTTTTCCACACTTCCTTATTAACAGTACAGTGGTCATTTATCACACCATGGCCAAAATGTGGTTTCGCACTTCCAGCGCAGAAATGCGTGGTCGCTGTGGGAAATCACTGTTCAGGACAGATTAAGAAAATCACAGTGACACTATTCATTAGCGGAGGTTCCAAAATGCCTGTGTTGACAATCTGCTGTACAAAATCCCCAAACTAATTGCATTATGGGTGTGCATTGCGCATTTTCCACGCACACTTGTGACTTCACCAGTTTTTCTAATATTTTCACTGCAGAATTTCAACAGTGCCATTTTTTGTACCTCCCTGTGAACAGTATAGCTGTCATTTTTCACATCCTGTTCGATTTTTGCACAGTGACTATGGCATTTGGCACCACAGGTGCAAAAACACATTCCGAACAGGATGTGAAAAATGACAGCAGTACTGTTCATGGGGAGGTGTAAAAAATTGCAATGTTGAAAATCAATGAAAATCTTAAAAACTGGTGAAGTCACGATGCAGTATAGAAACTGTGCAACGTGACACCGTAATGTAACTAGTTTGGGGATTTTTACAGCAGATTGTTAACACAGGCATTTTGGGACCTCCGATCATGAGCAGTGTCACTGTGATTTTTATCTGTCCGAACAATGATTTCCCACAGTGACCATGCATTTCTGCGCTAAAGTGTGAAACACATTTCGGCCATGTTGTGAAAATGACAGCCATACTGTTCATAAGGAGGTGTGGAAAAATGACACTGGTGAAATCTGGACTGAAAATGTTACAAATTCATGAACTTACGGTGCATGGAAACATAATACTCACTCGTAACACAGTCAGTTTATGGAGTTTTTTCACCAAATTTTAACATAGCCATTTTAAGACCTCTGCTCATGAACAGTGTCACTGTGATTTTCTTAATCTGTCCCATACATTGATTTCGCACACCGACTGCGCCATTGTGCGCTACATCCGCGGAAACACATTTTGGGTGAGATGTGAAAAATGACAGCTGTACTACTCATAAGAAGGTGTGGTGAAATGGCAATGTTGAAAATCTGGAGTGAAAATATTGAAAATTCGTGAACTTACAAGCGTGCGTAGGAACTGCGCAACGCACGCTCGGAAAACAGTCATTTTTTGGAATTTTTCCACCAAATTTTCAAAATAGGTTTCTTGAGAGCCCACCTTATGAACACTGGCAGTGTTATTTCATTAATCAGTTCTGAAAAGTGATTTTGTGCAGTGACTGCGAAATCACCCTTCGGGCCCGAATAACGCCATGACAGTGACAGCGTTCATGAGAAGGGATCCCAAAAACCCCATGCTGAAAAGTTGGTGCAAAAATTCCAAAAAATGCCCGAGATATGCAGCAAAGTTGAAAACCCTATCTATTACATTATACAGCACTGGCATTTCCTCAGTTTGTGGTCGGCTTTGAAGAGTGCAGACGTGTTCCCGGTCCACCAAAGATCGTCGTGCCAGACTCCAGAAGTAAATATGGGGTGAGGGGGTGTGGGGAGGCAGGGTGCGCAGTGGGTGGGTGCGGGTGGAGGCAGGGAGACTGCGAGGGACTGTTTTTTTAATTACAGTTTTTTTTTTTAAATGATTAAGACAATGCGGGACGTTTGCCATGCTGAGGTGGGCTCCCAGCATGGCAGCTGGAAAGGATGTTTGGGGGGCGCTGGAGCCGACGGGGGATTGGGCACCCCGGTTGGCCACACGGGCTAGTGCCATGCTGGGGTGGGCTCCCAGCGTGGCAGCTGTAAGGCTGTTTGGGGGGGGCTGGAGCCGAACGGGGATTGGGCACCCCGTCGGCTATACTGTATGTGCATGGGGGGACACGTCAGCACGCAATATGCATGCGTGCTTGTTGGGGGAGCTCTGCTCACTGAAGCGGAGCTGTCCCTTTCAACTGTATGCCACTGCATTTTCAGCTGTCATAGACAGCTGGAGCAGTGATTGGCGAACTGCGACCGCGCCTGCAAACACACTGACCGAATTGGAAGAGGCTAACACACCTCTGGAAAACTCGGATGATGGCACTATGTTTCTTGCACATGCGTGCAAGCAAACATAAAAATAACCTCATCGGTGACAGAAAACACTGTTCTGTAATAAATCTTGTATTCAACAGAGCCCACCCCAGCATGGCAAACGTCCCGTGCCATCTTTTAAAAAAAAACAACCTGTAAACATAAACATGGTCCCTCGTAGTCTCCGTCTCCCTACCCACCACCCACATGCACCCACTGCACACCCTGCCTCCCCACATGTAGCGCACAATGGCGCAGTCGGTGTGCGAAATCAATGTTTGGGACAGATTAAGAAAATCACAGTGCCACTGTTCATGAGCAGAGGTCTTAAAATGGCTATGTTGAAAATTTGGTGAAAAAATTCCCTTCAGCCGTTCTGCAATGTTACTAATGAAGACCCTGCAGCACCCCACTGGTCACGCCCTCTCCCTAGACTGCACCCCATTTACCACCACTCTCTGCCTCCTGTCTGTTAGCCAGTTTCTAACCCAGTTTACCACCCTTTCCCCCATGCCCAGCATACCCAGCTAGTTCATCGGCCTCCTATGTGGGATGGTGTCAAAGGCTTTGCTGAAATCAAGTTAAGCGTTATCCACTGCCTCACCCTGATTCACTTCCTTTGTCACCCAGTCAAAGAAATCAACCAGATTTGTCTGACATGATGTCCCCACTGTGAATCCATGTTGTTTATGGTCCTGGGCTCCGATGGCTTTTAGATGCCCCACTGTCCTTTCTTTTTTTTTTTTTTTATTTAGTTGTTTAACCAGGTATAGCACACTAAGCAGAAAGCTTTTTTACAGGAGAAACCTGGGAGCACAAGGAGGTTAAGTGACTTGCTCAGGGTCACACAGTATGCAAGTGGAAGCTGTGGGATTCAAACCCAGGTCAGGTCTTCTGGATGTCACCAAATTTGCAGCTCAGAGCCTTAGACCAAGCGCTATACTGCCTCCTAAGCATATATGCCTCCTATACTGCTCTTTAAGCAATGTCTCCATGATCTTCCTCACTACTGAGGTGAGGCTGAACGGCCTATTGTTCCCCACCTCCTCCCTGCTGTTGGACTTGTGTAGAGGGACCACATGTGCCCTCCTCCAATTCACTCATGTTGAATGACTCAGTGGACATGGTTGCCAGAGGTACTGCTATCTCCCTTCACAGTTCTCTTACTATCCTTGGGTGTATGTCATCTGGTTCCATCGTTTGTCCACCTTCAGTATAATGAGCTCCTGCAGGACTCTTTTGCCTTTGAATGGGCTATTGTCCACCTCTTCACCCCCTTGGCAACTGCTGTACTGCTGTGGCCCTTGCCCCTCCCACTCTTCTGTGAATACTGAACAGAAAGACACGGTGGATGTCTTGGGAGGAAGGCATGGAACTATCACTTCCAAATACCTAAACAGCACATACAAGCAAGCAACATTCGGCATTGACAAATGCTTGTTACTGTACTTGTATGGTTAAAGTGACAGCACCTCTGTTTGATATGTTACTCATGGAGTCAGCTCTTGCAGAAAAGCAAGGGTTGTGGCTACTACGCAAATAACATAGATACTGTGCAAATAAATGATTTCAACTGTTATTTTCACAGTCGCTGTCTTCGGTGAAAATAACAGCTTTTATCTTCCAAATGTATTTGCACTCCCATGGTATACATATGTACAGCATAATACATGGATGTAAACATTTCCTATTAAAAAGGCCATCATTTATTTCTTTGTATACCTGTGACCAATTGATCAAACAGAAGTATATACATGCACTAATTCAACAATTACAGCTATATACCTACACCAATAAAACAATTAAAAGCATATACCTACGCTAACAAAAAAGTATAGACCTACACTACATTAAACCCTATTGGACAATACTAATAGCACAATTAATACATCATTAGGAAGCTGGCCAAACCAATTAACAAGCTGCAAAAGAACCTGAAACAAAAGACACACAAAACCTCATAAAACCAGAAATCCCCCCTCCAAAAAAAAAAAAAAATCCTAGCTGCACTCATTACACACCACTCCCTCCTTGCTGCAAGAGATATCCAGGTGGCATAACCTGATTTCAAACTCATCTGTGTAACAGTAACCATCCTAATGTATTATATTCAACATACAATGGGTAGGGGTGAAACACTTGGAAGTGTGTGTGTGTGTGTGTGTGTGTGTGTGTGTGTGTCGTGGGGGGAGGTTAAGTAGGGCAATAAAGCTACTGGCCATTAGGGCTTCTGGCCTTATAGTCTTAATTAGCCCCCTCCATGGGTATACATCCTTGTATAACACCCTTATCCATTATTTAATCAATCAATCTATCGATAGATACAGAGGAGCACGGGTGGGATGTTTCTCCCTAGGAACCATTGTCACCTTATTTTCCTGTATATGGGATAGAGAGACTAACAGTAGTCATCCACATTTTTAAGATGGTTAGAACGGAAAGTCTGCTATACTGGGAAATAAGACTAGAGAGCTAACCAGATCATAAAGCTTTATGTTCTGTAAGCCCCCTGTTTGGATTTATCTATTGTATATTATGGGCCGGATATTCAAAAGGGTTGCTCCATGCGCAATAGGGTTGCGCATGCGCAAGTCCGAAAGTGCGCCATTCTGCAATATTCAGCAGGAGGCAGTTGCAGCCGAAAACAGGCTGAGCAACAACATAATGCAAATGATGGCATCGCAAACGAAGGGGTGGATCCCTCATAAAGAGCAATGCGATATTCAAAGGTTGCGCAATGCGCAACAGCGGAACAGCTGGAAGTTGCGCCACAGCGGAAATGAGCCAAAATAAAAAGGCTCAAGGAAGAGGTGCAAGAACGCTACAGAGATGCCAAGTGAGACAAACAGAGAGAGACAGACAGTGACAGTCCAGAACAGGGCAGGCAAGGGAAGTTGTGTGGGCCATAGGCTGCAGAGGCCAGCGGGGGTACCCGGTGCAGTGGAGGTAGCAGTCAGGACAGCGGGGTAACAGAGCAACATCAGCCAGGGAGTCACAAGCCAGGAGATGGACAGTGCCAGCTTCCACATGGAAGCTGTAATGAGGGGGTGAGAATGCATGCTGCAGGGGCGTGGCCGTGGAAGGGCCCGTCAGTGAGTACGCCCCAACAGGCGATACCGTGCCGCATCACTTTGAGCTGTACACAGATGTAGAGATCGTGGGCTGGTACCGCCTGAACAGGGCAATACTGAGACGGCTCTGTGAGCTGTGCAGTGATGTGATGCAGGCACCCTCACGACGGAGTCACGCTCTGTCGGTGGAGACCAAGGTGACAGCCTGCATGTGCCTGCTCACCACGGGCACCTTCCAGAGGCCGACAGGGACACCACAGGCATCACACAGTCGGCCACGTCATGCATCCTCACCCAATTCCTCAGCGCACTGCTGCCACATGCTGCGGAGCACATCCACTTCCCCAGCACCACGGCAGAGCGTACAGCAAACATGCAGGAGTTCCACAGGGTAGCAAGTATGCCTGGCATGCTAGGGGCCATAGACTGCACCCATGTGGCCATTCGCACGCTACCTGGCCCCAATGGGGCTGCATATAGGAACAGGAAGGGCTATTCCAGTGTCAACTGCCAGGTGGTGTGTGATGCCACTGGGCGCATAATCAATGTCTGTGCCACACACCCTGGCGGAGCACATGATGCCTTTATATGGTATCAGTCCTCACTGTGCCATCGATTCGAGAGTGGGGACATCCCCACAGGCCATCTAGTGGGTGAGTACGCATGTAGAAATTGCAAACGTGGGGCAAGGGTGGGAATGCCACAGGTGCTATGGTAGTGGCACACAGGGATATTGGCAATATGGACCTGAACATGATACTCATCTCCACCATCTCCACACAGGTGACAGCGGATACCCACACTCCGTCCCTGGCTGCTCACACCATACTGGCGCCCCATGACCCCATCGCAGCAATGCTATAATGAGGCGCATGCCGCCACACGCAACATCATCGAAGCGGGTGTTTGGGATGCTCAAGGCATGCTTCCGATGCCTAGACACCTTCGGCAGTGCCCTACAGTACAGCCCCTCAAAGGCCTGTGGGATATTCCTGGCGTGTTGTATCCTGCACAACATGGCCAAAGACTGTGGGATAGCCATTCAGGTCGAGGAGGGGGACAGCGATGGGGACGCCAGCGGCCCCGGTGATGATGGTGTTGAGCAGCCCCCCCTTGGACGGCGGGACCCCCGACTGATCCGGCAGGCCCAGCTGCACCGGGACACCATCACGGAGGAGCATTATGCATGACACAGGTAAGTCAAGGGGCCATGTGCAACCAACACGTCATTGCACAGGACCTAGAAGGCAGAATTTCACTGTTCGCTGATGACACAAAGCTCTGTAACAGAGTAGACACACCAGAGGGTGTAGACAGAATGAAAAGGGACCTGCAGAAACTTGAAGAATGGTCAGGGGTTTGGCAGTTGAAATTCAATGCAAGGAAGTGCAAGATAATGCACATGGGGCACAAAAACCCTGGCACAATATATCAGTTGGGGGGTGAGGATATAGCATGCACCAAGCAGGAAAGGGATCTTGAGTTATCATCTCTGATGACCTCAAGGCAGGGAAACAGTGTGACAAGGCAGCAGGTAAAGCAAATAGGATGCTGGGATGCATAGGCAGGGGCATCACCAGCAGGAAAAGGAGGTCATAATTCCACTATACAAGACACTAGTGAGGCCGTACCTGGGTACACTGTGCAGTTCTGGAGACCTTACCTACTTAAGGACATAGACAGGGTAGAGAAGGTTCAGAGGAGGCAACAAAGATGGTGCATGGATTGCATCACAAGTCCTATGAGGACAGGTTGAAGGCACTGAACATGTACTCCTGGAGGAGAGGAGAGAGAGGATATGATAGAAACATACAAGTATCTTACAGGAGGAACAGGGTGCAGGAATGCACTATTTTAAGCGAAAAAGATGTTCCAGGACTAGAGGCATGGGATGAAGTTGGAGGAGGATGATTCAGAGGAAGCGTGAGGAAGAATTTCTTCACAGAGCGGGTGGTGGACAAGTGGAACACCCTGCCAGAGGAAGTGGTGGGGGCTGAAACAATCACGGGATTTAAGAATGCATGGGATAGACATAAAGGAATTCTGGAGGTCAGGGGTAAGGGGCAACAGACTTCCTGGAAAACATAAACTGAACTTACAAACTTAAATGGGCAGACTGGGTGGGCCATAGGCCCTTATCTGCTGACACTGTCTATGTATCTATGTATCTATGTAACACTGTCCTGGTGCAACCCACAGGCACACAGAGTAACACACCAAGGGTGCATGACGGCAAGGGGAGTGGAAGGGACCAGGCACACAAACACACCATCAGGGAGGGGTGAACAGTCATATGGACACACACACACACACACACACACACACACACACACACACAGGCACAAAGCATACATGGGCAGGTGCACAGCAGAGCAGGAACAGACATGGCAAACACACAGATCCACAGACCACACCCACCACCTGTGCTGTCCAAGTACGTGTGTCAGATGCTGGGCACCCTTGCACGTTGGTGTACAGTACAATGCAGGCATCATCATGCACACGCACCTGTGGACAGCAGTCGGGATGGTGTGCAGGTGGTCCGTATGTCTGCATGATGTGCAGGGCACCCACCAGTGCACTGCCCACCATGACGCACAGTACACACAGGGCAGCACCAGACAGGGCCCACACTGGGAGACAGGTCAGTCATGTTGCACTGTTCCATGGCCACCGCGGATGTGTGGGCGGCCCCGCCGTGACCCAACAGTACTGGCAGGCTGAGCAGGGGCCACATGGGGTGGCACCGATGGACCACCAGGGGTCCCACTGCGCGATCGCGACCTTGTCCGCACTGGGGTCTGTAGTATGCCAAACATACCTGCACCAGGGGTGCTCGGGATTCCCACAGCAGAACCCGGCATCGACAGGCTGGGTGTATGCGCCGGGGAATGGGGGTGGAGAGCGTACTGTGTGGGGTGCGCAGTACAGGGGCACCTGCTTGTCTGCCCAATGCAGCCATGACAGCGACCAATGCCTGGGTCTGCCTGTCAATGGCGGCGGTCACATCCATCCGCATATGGACCATCTCTGCAAGGATCAGAGCACAGTCCCTGCTGTGCCACTCCACAGCCACGCACAGTGCCTCCACGGACGTTGCAACCCGCCTTTGCTGCTGTACTGATTCTTGCAGCAGGCGGGTGTGCTCTTCAAATGGGTACTCTGCCACAACGGCATCCTGTCCCCCAGGGTATGGAAGGTCCTGATGCTCAACACCCCTTGAGGGTGGGCGCTGTTCATCAGGACCAGGAATGGGCATATCAAGGCGGTGGGCATGTGCCACGCTGGACACTGTACCCCAGACCTGGTGGGTGACTGCTGCTGCTGCCCCTCCAACCGCTGTGCCCAGGGACCACTCGTTCCACTGCTGTAGCGCAACAGTGCCAGACACCTGCACAGCCACGGTGCTGCCCCACGGTGCCGACATGCTGGCACACGTTGGAACCAGCTAGGCCCAGGGGCATGTGCTGGCCTGCTGTGTGTCCGTCATGGAACACACACATATCACTGCCCATTGCAGTCCTTGCATCATCAATGGTGCAGGTACGTGCTACAGCCACAGTCACAGCATGCTGGCATGCTTGCATGCCAGACTGCTGAGACACAGGCTGTGCACCCCCCACACCTGACTCACCGACACCAGAGCTGGCAGCCTGGCGTGCATGCTGGTGCAGTGCATGCTGGCTGGTGACAGAGGTGGATGGACTCTCCTCCATGTCCAGCAGGTCTTCCTCACTGCCTGGACCCACTACCACCATCCCCTGAAGACGAACAGGATCTGTAACAGAAAGTGATAACATGTGAGTGCATGTGAACAACCTTCCCCTTCCCGCAACACCACCACCATGTCATACCGTGCAGTGATGGGCTTCCACCTGTCTGGAATCCACCTCCTGGTACGCCTTCAATAGCACTCCACTGCATTGATGCAGCCAGTCGGTCCTCAGCCGGGGTCAGCTCCGCCACCGCTGGCTGGCCCCCGCCTGTGCCAGCACGTGCTGCCCTGAGGGCTGCCACCTTCTCCTTCACCCTCCTGCGGTCTGTCCCCATCTTCTTTTTGCATTCCTGCACGGAGCGCTGGTGGCTTCCGTGCAGGTTCATTGCCTGAGCTACCTGCTCCCATGCAGCCACACGGGCCTGAGGGGTGCCCCGCCGTCCACTCAGTAGTGGCTCCTCCTCCAGGTAGGCCTGGAAGAGGGCCTCTGTCTCCGCCATGGTGAAGTTGGGCCTCCTCCTCCTCCGCCCACCATCCTCACCCTCACCTTGGCTCTGCTCGGTCATGTCGATCTGTATGGGTGGAAGTGGACACCTGTCACTGTGCAGTCTACAGCGTTATCCCATGACCATTGTCCAGAACATCACACAGCATGCAACCCACCTCTCACCTGCAGTAACCGATCTGGCCAGCGCAGCCCAATGCTCCACATTTATAGCGCAATGCATGCAAATTAGAGGAGCAACTGTAATGAGATGCAAATCGTGCCACCGCGCCTTTGAATGGCTGATCAGATGAGTTGCATGTGTCGACTGATATCGCGCTGCGCTTAAACTGCAGTCGGTTGAGCGGCTGAGCCAATGGCGCATATCTGTGACTGTGTGGTACACTGCATTGCGATGCCCAGGTAGCTTACGCGGGCATCTGCCGCACTGATGACGTGCTGTGCGCGATCGGCAATTCAGGCCATGGCCACCATTGTGCCAATGGCGCTACAGCGCTGGTCACCACATGGCTCAGTGGCAGTACTGCGCAATAGTCCACTGTGGCATTGGCACGCAGGTGTCCGATCACGCAGGATGTGTGGACGTCCGATGGTGCTGTGCGTGGCCTTGTGCCACTGACCCATGACCTTGTGCATGACCTTTGCCCCCTGGCGCTGTACGTCTGCCATGTGTACGGCTCTATCGCGCTGTTCGGTGACAGCACGATGTGGACCGACGGCGCTGTCCGAACAGCGTGATAGGCAGTGATGGAGTTGTATTGTGCAACATTTCCACATGGGGTTGCCGCGCTGCTGAGCGCCATATTACCACTGTACAGTTTGACAATGGCATGCAGGAGAGCACCACAATGGGGGGCTTTGGAGTTAGCCAACCTGGTGGCTGTGGTGGAGCCCCACTATGGCTCACTGTTCAAGGGTGTGCCCCTGCAGGTGCTAAGCACCCATGTGTGGCAGCAGGTCGCCGCTGCCCTGGAGCAGGCCACTGGGTGGAGGAGGACCCCTGAACAGTGCAGGCACCGCTATGGCGACCTGCAGAGGAGGGAGCGTGCTCTGCTTGCACGCCTCGGGTCACGTGCCAGGAGGGGCATTGTGCCCAGGCCAGGTGGGTGTGCTGTGTATGCACCGGTATTGTCTGCATGGGTGACTGTGTAATGTAATCTGCGCATGGGGTGGGTTGGGCTGTGGTTTGCTGTGAGGGTGTTTGCAGGTTTGTGCTGTTTGGGTCTGGATGTGTGGGCAGGCACACTCAATGGGGCAAGGGGCTGTCTGCTTTGGGATCTCACTGATGTTTTTCTCTTCCTTTGTCTCCCACAGGCGTGGAGGAGCGGAGGCAGATACAGGCTGAGGCATGGGATGGTGGTGCCAGTGTGGCTGGCGGAGGAGGGGTGCAACAGCCACAGCAGCAGCAACAGCAGCAGTCGCAGCCGCAGCACCTGATGCAGCGGCTTGATGAGGGTGAGTGTCATTACAACATGGATGCTATTGCATGCTGTGGGGGGGGCAGCCACCATCCATGGACAACACTGCCATACGCGTGATGTGTGAGTCAGCACTGTCCAGTGGCACTGCATGTCTGTGAGTGCGTCACTGGTGGACCATGCATGCTGGGCACATGGCTGTGGCACTACCTTCCACGACATAGCCATGTCACTGGACAGCCTTGGTTGTGCTGTGCTGGGCATGGGTGGGGTGTGTGCAGTGGCACACATGGCTGTTGCTGCCTGGTTGGGCTTGTCTTGTGCACGGTCACTGTGAGTGGGTGCAGTCCATCACAGGGTGGGGCACTTGGCTGTATGCCATGCATGTTGGGTGGGCTTCAGGGTTGTGGACAGTCACAGCCATTGATTCTGTTCCTTGCCCTAGGTGTCCGGGTCCTGCACAGGATTGAGCGGGCTGTCCACCGCCTGCTGGAGGTGTCCACGGTGCCCCTATCCATTCTGCAGAAGATGCACGGAGGGTGTCAGGCAGCGGAGGAGGCCACGAGACCAGGGGCAACCTGCTGCTGTGCAGCCTGGAGGACAGTAGCTGTCCCACACCTACCCCTTGCCCTTCCTCACACCCTGCCTTCCCTCACCAATTTCTTCACCCTGCCCTTACCCACCTACCTTTACCCGTACCCCGACCCTTTCTTGTATATATCTCTCTGTACATAGTTTATTGTTGTGTGTTCGTGTTGATATTCTTTTATAAATCTATTTTGTATGAATACTGTAGTGGTCTCTGATTTGAAGCTGGCTATGGGTGCTCAGTTGCAGTGGTGTGCATGGCATCTGGTGTGGTATTGTCCTGGGATTGTGTGTGTGTGTGTGCATGAGGGGTGTCCCTGGTGTGGTGGTGGCTTTCAGCCGGACTGGCCGTGTGCTGCCACACACCGCTGGGTGCTCCTGGTGGGTCTGGCTTGTATGGTTCAGTGGTACACATGGTTGCATTGTGCCGGGGGGCCTGGGGAGTCCTGCAGTGATGGTCACAGTCACTGCTCATGGGTGGTGTCTTGGGGTCACAGTGCAGGGTGTGCTGTGCACACGGGGGCTGCTGGACACTGGGGTGGTCCGCCCCCTTTGTGTGGCAGTCTCAGCTTGCCAGTGGGTGTGCTGCAGTAACATGGCCGGGATGTGCTTTCTTTGCTTGTCCCCATGGGCCGGTTGATATTCCGTCCCTCCCCCAGTTATGCTGTTCTTGGGGTGTGGGGGTGCATTGTTAGTTCTGCAGTGTGTCCCTGTGCCCATCTGTGGCATGGGTGGTGGGCCTCTGCCTACCTCCCTGGTTGTGCTGCTCCATTGCTATGCTGCTGGGGGTGTCATTGCTTGCCCTATGGGCCTCTGGACTGCTTAGCTGGGCTGGCCTTGTTGCGCTATGGCACATCGTATCTGCTCAGCTTCCCCTTCCTGGTTGCGCTATGGCGCATCATATCTGCTCAGCTTCCCCTTCCTGGTTGCACTATGGCGCAGTTTGTGCAATATTCAGACGTTGGCTGCTTGCGCAATTGGCCTTGCTCCATGTTTGAATATCGCGACGATTGTGCATGTGCGCACGTGACTTGCGCTTGCTCTTGCTGTTACGCACTTTTCGGGCGCAGTTTGAATATCCGGCCCTATATCTATTAAATCTATCTAGCTAGCTAACTCTACAGTTATATGTGGTATATTGTGTTGTTTGCTGCAGATGGAAACGGACTCTTGATTCACACATTATTAATACTGGTGTGGAACCATTCCAATCATATCTAGGGTGCCACATGGATGTGTGAAACCCCTTGGATTGATCCCAGTCTAGAAAGGGAAGCTGCTGCTACCATAGACGCATTTGCATTTCCAGTCCCTTCTGTGTTCTCTAAACAACTCCCATCGTCCAAACAATTATTGAGTTTCAGCTATAGAGTTCACAGTAATTAATATATGGCACCTAGTGTCAGTTACTTCTGCCGAAGTGTAGCATCCTAAATAATGTTTGTCTATGTCAATGTCATATTTGACTCTCCAGTAATTTGTACTGAAATACATTTCAGTCAAACCCAGCTTCTGGTTTTAATATATTCATACCTTAACTTCAGCATTAATTTAGAGGGAAATGGTAAAATAGTTAAAAGAAAAAAAACAGGTGGGCCTAGCAGGGCAGGCTCTGCAGGAGGATGTGAAATTGCTTTGACACTCAGCACAATTTGTGGCCAACAATTGCATTTCAAGAAAATTATCGAGGAGGGCTCGCTTGGTCCGTTGGCTGACAGAAGATGCTCTTAATGTGTTCACAGATGTTTCACAGCTCAGCTCTGGGCTACCAAACGACTTTTAATTAGCACTAATGATATTGTATGAACCTTTAGACTACAGAGACTCTTTTGGTGTGCTCCAACATTAATTGGGTGAAATGTGTGAACTGTGGGTTTATTACGTACAAGCTCTTTTTTGCTAATTTATAGCTATTGAAATAGGTCATCCTGCTCATTAGTATTTATTGTATAAATGGACAATAATAATGGTGAAGTTTGAAAAGTTTAAGTGGCTGTATTAGCCGGTGAGCATGTACCAACTGGATAAATGACCATTTGTATGTAACAGAACGAAGATATTTAAATCTGTGATTTTTTTCTGCAGCCTGGTTATAGCACTAAACTTCCTCACACTCACTTTTTTTCCTTGTGTTGTGCATGTTTTAGTTCGCAATCCATTTAGAGGACGACATCCTCTCACAGCAGTGACAATTCAGATGTTGTGACCTGCTGCCAGTGTTTTTTTTTATATTTTACTTCTCTGTGCCTTTTACATACTGTTACTTATAAAATTACATTTTTCCAATATGTGTTATCATGCAGTCAAAGTTTGTCATAATCGAATAGCACTGGGCGAATTATCCGACGACCTCATCGATTTTAAGAGAAGCTCTCGGGATGCTGTAATCTTTATTGGATTTTGGTTAAAAAAAAACACTGCTGATAGGTTCAGTCATACCACTCAAGTACCCCTAGTTTACGGTAAAGTCACTTGATTTAAACCCCCACCTCCCCTCGGACCGGGTATTTGCCCCCCAACACTGGTGTACCTATTTTAGGAGTAAGGATCTGACCGCAAATATCACACATTCTCCTTCAGACACTGTTTATTTTTATAAAAATTATAGTTGTTGAAAAAACTAAGTTGTTCGGATTTTTTTTCCAAAAAAAAGTTTACTGTTTTTTTTTCAAGTATGAAAAATACATCAGATATTACATGGCAATAACAAAGTACAATTTAATCTCGGGTGGACTACTATGCCAGTTCAATGTTCACCAACAGTTTCTGAAAAAAGAGAGCGAGAGAGAGAGAGTGTGTGTGTGTGTGTGTGTGTGTGTGTGTGTGTGTGTGTGTGTACTGAAGGCTCCCCTTTGCCCCTTGGTGTGAAGAGTGGGCAAGGAGACGGTGACACCTCCCCTCTGTGTATAAGGCCGAGAGTGTGTGGTCAGAAGGGAACATTTCCAGCTTGGCAGCCTTTTCCATTCATAGCCGGGATAGCTCTCTCTCTCTCTCTCTTTCTCCCTCTTGCTGCAATTGGAGTAACGTCAGGGCAGGCTGGGAGGGACTCTCCGGCAGCCAACAAAAAATTTAACTACGTAAAAAAGTGCTGTCTGCTAGTGACGGATGCTCAAACTTCAGAAGTTTCCCAATGCATTAGAGCTTGCGATCGCAGGGCTGAGCCCGAGAGACTACAGAGAAAGTTTGGGACTTGAACTGGTACAGACTTCTGATCGAAAAGACTGGGGCTAGTGGCGACGTGCTTTTTTTTGGGGGGGGGGCCTGGAGCCGACAGGGGATTGGGCACCCCCATCGGCCATAACAATTTTTGCCATGCTGGGGCGGGCTCCCAGTGTGGCACCTGGAAAGATTTTTTGGGGATAGCGTGGAGCTGTCACGGATTAGGCACCCCCACTGGCCATACAGTGTGTGCATGGGGGGGGGCGCATGAGCATGCAATATGCGTGCGTGTGGGGGGAAGTGTTGCTCATTGAAGCGGAGCTCTCCCTTTCTACTGTATGGTACTGCATTTTCAACTGCTGTCATAGACAGCTGCAGCGTTCATTGGAGAACTGCGGAAGCACCTGTAAACACACTGACTGAATTGGAAGATGGGTGCCACACCTCTGAAAACTCGGATGATGGCACTATGTTTCTTGCACATGTGTGCAAGCAAACATAATAAAGTATCTGGTTGCTTAATCCCAACAGGCTCTGACCCCTGCTGAGTTAGAAGTGTTCTATTAGTAAGAAATGTTCTAGCTCTTTAGTCAGCTGCTCCTTGCTCTGAAAGCAAGATTGCTGTCTGCCAAAAGCTTGCAGCCAGGTGCCCAAGGTATATTATTGCCTCTTGCAGTAGCTTCAACACTTCCTATGTACAAAAAACTTGTTGTCTTAAGAAACAATGATGATCTACCTCACTCTGGAGAATGAAATGATGCTAGGCTGCTTCTCACATTTTCCTCTCTTGTTGTACTGGTGTCAAACCCATAGTCTCTTGGCAGAGATGCTACGCCACTAGCAATACTGTTAACATAAAGGTGTATAACAGTAGTAATGGTAATAATAGTAAGCGTGCCTGCAGGAACAGTGTAAACACTAACCTGTAACAGGGAGGCACCATCTCATTATCAGAAATATCTCCTATTAACCTGCATGCCTGTAATCCAATAAACTGCAATCCGTTTTCACATTAGGAGATAATTCTGTATAGGATGTCAACAAATTCACAAACCATAATTTCGGAAAAAAGAAAAACAAATGTCCCATATGCTTATCCGACAATATTCTCCAGAAAAAGGCCAAGGCTCCCAGGAGAGGCCCAGGTGACAATGCTGAAGCTAACAGAAAAGGAAATTATTGTAAGTATGAAGGAATTTCTTCTTTTATATAGCACTCCACATTGTCAATGGGTATTTAATATATATGGGTTCTACTAAGCAGTACCCATCTCCCAACTGGGTTGGGGAGAATATTGTTCCATATATAACCCATACAGTGGAAAAAGAATTATCTGCTAACCACTGCCTGCAAAACTCTGAAACCAAAGGGCACATTGGCGGAACTTTGAACATCCAGTCTATAGTATTTAGTGAATGTGTGGAGAGAGGACGGTGTTGCTGCCTGGCACAGTTCTAACACAGATGCCTCTCATTTTTCTGCCCAGGAAGTAACCAGAGCCCTGGTGGAGTGAGCTTTGATGAGAACCAGGGCTTTCTGCATTTCTGCCTCATAGGCCTTGGCAATACACGCCCTCGACCCCTGGCAAAGGTGGCCTTGGAGGCTTTTTGACCATTATTTGCTGCTCCAAAGACAGGGAATAGATCTTTGGACTTTCTGAACTCAGCAGTTCATTTTAGGTATGTCCTAACTGCCCTGCACAGATCTAACTTGTGCAGCTCACGCTCCTTAGCATGACCTGGCTTCGGACAGAAGGACGGCAAACAGATTTCCTGATTTACATGAAAAGATGTAACTATTTTGGGTACAAAGGATGAAACAATCCTCAAAACTACCGATTCCTTATGGATGACAAGGTAAGGCTATTTGTGGTGCAACACCTGAAGTTCACTAATCCTTCTGGCTGAGCAGATTGCAATTAAAAAACACACTTTGTGTGACAGAATTCCAGTGGCACTGACAAAAGAAGCTTGAAAGGTGCTTTACAAAGAACATTCAACACCAGATTCAGGTCCCACAGGGATACCAGAGATCGAAACAGTGGTCTACTTCTGCTAACTGCTGTTAGATATCAGATGACCTCCCCATTTGTCCTGAGGGATGAACCCATGCAAGTTCCCAATGCTGTTCCCAGTGCTGAGACCTGACCTCTCAGAGTACACCCATCTGTAAAAAGTCCAAAATCTGCAGAACCATAGCTTTAGAAGGTCTGATACCTTTTCTCTCTGGCCCAAATCGAGAACGTGTTCCATACTCTGTTATAAGCCACAAATGTAGAGCTCTTCCTGGCAGGCATCAGAGGATAAAATAATTGTCCAGAAAATCCCTGTTTTAACAATTTCCTCCTCCTCTCAGAAGCTAGGCCTCCAGCTGCATCACCTCCTGGTCTGGATAGAGGATGGATTTTTGGGAGAGGAGGTTCCCCCAGTGTGGGAGCTAAAACGGTGTGTGGGTCAAGCTAGATTCACTAGGTTTGAGAACCACAGCCTTCTTGGCCGCTGGTGCTATCAGAAGAAAATTTCCTTTTGAGTGCCTTGTTTTGCCAATGACCTTGGGGAGATGCAGCAGAGGAGGAAACAGATATGCTCTAAAGAAATTCCACATCTGGAGTCACCTGATGCACTGGATGGAGTAACAGCACTCCTCAACCTCTCTGGCCTACTCTCAGCTATATAAGCTTATTTTATCTGTTTTTCTTGCCTGCATCTACCTGTTTTGGAATTTTTGTAGTTACTTTACCAGTGTATTGCTGCTGTTTTCTGGATATATCGAGAACTATGGAGGTTGAGATGAAGACTCCTCCTCCCCATCACATGCCTCCTGCAACACCTGAGAGGGACAAGGCCTCAATGAGATCGAAAGTGCAGAACGCAACAGCATCTCGTCCTGTGGTTGCCTCAGCTGCTTTAACAGAAGATAAATTTCGACAGGAGTTTTCTCCGGTAAAGGAAGCCCTTCAGCTACTCACCGAGGAACTTAAAGCCACCCGTTTAACTGTTGAGAAATTACACCAGCGAGTGGGTGATAATGAAACGTATATCAGTTCATTCAGTGACTGGTGGGCCCTACTGGATCTGGAGCTGATTTCTTTAAGGCAAAAAACTACTCGTCTGGAAACATGTTTGGAGGACTTGGAAGGGTTGAGCAAACAGAACAATGTGGTGATTTGGGGGTTAGGTTACTGGAGGGTCCTAGTGTGCTGCACTTTGTTCAGAACCTCTGCAAAAAGGTAGAGGGACCCTTTCTGAATGGTCCCTCATATGTTGTGGAGAGAGCTCATTGTGAACTCCACCAGATGCCAACTGGGGGGGAGGGTTCTCCCCTTGCCCTCTCATCTTCAGGTTCTTAAATTATTTGGACAGTCAGCAAGTCCTTTCCAAAGTCTGGGATCTGAAAGAAGTTTCTTGGGAGGGAACTGGATAGCGCAGGACCTCCCACTCTCAGTCCACCAGAAGTGAGTGGCTTACCACCCCATAATTTCTAAGCTGATTTTGGCTGGTATTAATTTCCAAATGCTATATCTCACACGTCTCCAACTTCAACATGATGGCACCAGGAGCAGTTTTGATTCTGCAGAACAAGCGGGAAAAGAGCTTTTTGCTCTCTAGCCAGATCTCTTCAAAAGTCCCTGAATTTGAGGTGACAGCTTGTTAATTTGTTTGAGCTACAACTATAATGGGTCGTCTCTTGGAGTCTCAACATGCTGTTTCAAGGATGGTGAGCCATACCAGAACTCTTGCTTATCATTGCTACTTCATGGATCATATGCCGCAGTAGATGGCTGCTTTCCAATTTGGTTGGCATTGTTAACTAAAAACTCAGTACTGCCTTTAGCTCATTTTGATGTTCCCTGGTAGCGACTGGGTTAGAGGTGCATACCCGACTTACGTGGATCCGTGTTGAATACGATCGCCTAGTTATGCATTGGATGCCAATGTATCATTTCTCTGCCTTTTTTTAATATATTTGTAATGGATCATTTTTGAACTGCTGTCTGTCACACTTGTGTATCCCAGTCATTTTACACATTTGGACTCACATCGTTGTTAGGCGGTATTACACCCAGAAGCACTACTGGCTCCTTGCAGTGTTTACTGATATTTCCAGCTACCTGCATTAGACTGATCTGGATTTTCAGAGTATAAGGAACTTTTCTTTTTATTTCCCCCTTCTGGCTGGGGTTTTCTTTTACAAGACATTCAATGGGATTTTTATTTTTATTTTCCTCCTTTAGTTTTTGCAGCAACACATGCCAATATAAAACTGTACAGTGCGTTACACATACAAAAGGTTCTTGACAAGGCTCTTCAGCCTGTCCCTGGATATGAGGAGGGTGCAGGAGGACTGGAGGGCTGATGTGGTGCCCTTACACAAGGGAAGTATCAGAGAGATGAAGGAGAACTACCGTCTAGTCAGCCTCACGTCTGTGGTGGGGAAGGTAATGGAGGCATTAATCAAGGAGAGGGTGGTGAATTACCTGGAGGAATGTGACTTGCAGGACAGCAGACAGCATGGCTTCACCAAGGGGAAATCATGCCAGACCAGCCTAATTGAGTTCTTTGATTGGGTGAATCAGGTAATCGACTAGGGAGGGGCAGTGGACATGGCCTATCTGGACTTCAGCAAGGCCTTCGACACTGTCCCTCATAGGAGGTTGGTGAACAAGATGGATAACATGGGATTGGGAGGGAAAATAGCAAGCTGGGTGGAGATCTGGCTAGCAGAGATAACTCAGAGGGTAGTGCTTAACGAGGTGCACTCCGAGATGGCAAGGGTAAGGAGTGGAGTGCCACAGAGGTCAGTTTTGGGTTCGCTCCTCTTCAACATCTACATCAGTGATATTGCAGAGGGTTTGAGAGGGAGGGTGTGCTTATTTGCCAATGATACAAAAATCTGCAATAGGGTGGACACCCCAGAGGGGTTGGAAGACATGAGGGGGGCCTCAGGAAGCTCAAGGAGTGGGACAGGAAATGTCAGCTGAAATTTAATACCAAGAAGTGCGCTGTGATGCACCTAGGGAGGAAAAACACGTGAGCAGGGTACACGCGGGGGGGGGGGAGGAAATCAAAGAATCAGAACAGGAAAGGGGTCTGGGGATCATAGTCACCTCAAACCTTAAGGTAAGTTTCCAATGTAGTAGGATGTCGGGAAGGGCCAATGGAATACTGGCATGCATAGGAAGGGGTATTACTAGTAGAAGAAGGGAAGTAATAATGCTCCTCTACAAAGACATGGTGAGGCTGCAATTAGAGTACAGGGTTCAGTTCTGGAGACCACACCTCTGCAAGGATATAGATGCATTGGAGAGGGTTCAGAGAAGGGCATCAAAGGTGGTGCAGGGTATGCAGGGGATGACATATGAGCAGAGGTGTAAGGAGCTGAATCTGTACATGCTAGAAACAAAGAGGGAAAGGGGGACATAACTGAAACCTTTAAATATGTAAAGGGGCTTAATAAAGTAGGTGAAGGGGGTCTGCTGAGGAGGAAGGAGGGAACCAGAACTAGAGGGCACAGCCTCAGATACCAAGGAAATAGGTTCAGTAGCAAGGTGAGGTGGCACTTCTTCACAGAGAGGGTGGTGGAGTCCTGGAACAGACTGCTAGATGGAGAAGTGGGGGCTAAGACAGTGGAGGAATTTAAGAGGGCATGGGACAGGCATATATGGGACTGAGTATTGGGGGGAGGGTGGGGCAGGTGGGGAGGGAGGTATGTGAAAGAGGAGGGTTGGGCAGACTAGATGGTCCAGAAGGGTCCTTTTCTGCCATCAAATTTCTATGATTCTGTGATTCTATGATCACTATTTCTTCAGTGTCAAACCTTTATTGGGACTTCTGGTGACATCAGTAGCCTAATGGCAGCTTGAGTTCTCGGCTCCTCTCGCCTCTTGAAAGAATCAAAAGCCATCTGCATGGAAAAAACATGAGTTTGCCAGCAAAAGCAGCTTGGTTGAAAACACTACTCACTAGGAATCCATCAACACCAGTACAGATGTTGAAAGAACTACTACAGAAAGAAAAACAGGGAACTCCAGCCGAGTTTGCCAACTCAAGTAGCTGCATGGGGACGGACCCAGCCTCGGAGGAAAAGAGCATGGATATAATCACCTCAGTCCTTCAGACAGTGAAAACTGTCACTAAAATCAAGCAGACTCTGTCAGAACTCAGGATAGAGCTGGGGAAGATTGAACACAAAACCGACCAACTAGAACTGGGCCTGACCGTGGTGTCAGAGCAAATCAACTGTCATGATCGCCTGGTACTTTACCTGCTGGCAGGGGATAGAGAGAGCTGATACACCAACTGCATGGCCTTGAGGGGCACAACTGCCCACAAAATATATGAATTTATGGGATCCTGGAGTGAGCAAAGACAGGCTCCAAAGATGTAATCACATTGCTGCAATCTCCTCCAGAGGGCCTTCCAGTTACCACAGGATTTTGACTTGGCTATGGACAGGGCGCATTGTTCGCTGGCGTCGAAGCCCAGTAATGCAGGAGTGTGCCCAAGGTCATTTGTGGCTAAAATGACTTCATATGCAGCAAAAGAAGAGTTATTGTGGAGAGCCTGGGGCGCGAGGAATTTGACATACCAAGACCAGCACATATCTTTGGACAATGACTACATGACGGCTATACTGGACAGCCGGCACTCACTGGCCAATTCTTAAACAACTAAGGGCAAAAAACATTAAAGCCCAGTTTCTCTATCCAGTGAGGCTAAGGATCAAAATGGAAAAAGGTACTCGAATGTTTGAAGATCTCTTGGCTGCATCCACATTTTTGGAAGAAAAGGGCATTGCGGGTCCAGCGCTTACCAAGGAGCGTCTGAAGAAAGAGCTACTTCAATCAGCATGGTCAGTGGCCCACAAAGGCCTTGTACGGGGTCACCAGGTGCAGATAAACCAGCAAACCCACTTGAGGGTGGATCTTTGCTCTATGCTCAATAATTACATTTCACCAATCCAGATCGCTGATATCTGTGCTGAGGAAAGAGCCCAAGCATCAAAGGATCCAGCCGACAAAGATGCAGCAACACAAGACACTTGAACTGGGGTCATAGGATCTCTGACCCAGATCGATTTACCAACCGACCACAGTAAGGTAATGCCCAGACTAAGCTGATGAACCAGGGAGGAGGGGGTGGCTCACATACTGAGGGGGCGCTCATGCTGTTAACATGCGAGCCCCAAAGCACTCAGGGGAGAGCCACCCCAGATGCCCAGGTGGCAAAAGACTACCAACTTGCAGGGGAACTTTGGCCTAAACACCTTGGAACTATACAGGCACTTTTCTGAGTTTAAACACCGGAGGCTGCCTTGCTTTGAACTCACTCCCAGACTAAAATTACAAGCTGAATGTTTATATGCCCCACAGGAAACAGGCATTTGGTGACTTCCTCTAATGGGGGGGGGGGGCTCTCTACTGTAGCCCACTGTATAGTTACAAAACAGCATATGACATCAAGCATACTACGGTGGGGCATTCTGAGACCCAGAAGGGTGAAACAGATGAGGGGGAAGGGAGAGATGGGACATGTTTACCCACTGAAAATGGACAAATCTGAGACAAACTTTAAGACAATTACTATAAAAATGGCATAAGAGTTAAACAAAGGTCAGGTGTATAACGGCAGATAAGCAAAGGGGGGGAGGAGGTATCTACCTACTATCCCCCCTCCTTTCCTAAACTGCAAGTGGAAAGGGGGGGGGCAGGGGGGGGAACAATCAAATGCCTTCTAAATGTTTTTGTTAATGCTTTACCCAGTGCTGCAGACATTGGTTTTGCCAGTGGACTGGGGACACAGCATCTGGTCTGATTTTCTGGCTGCCTCCCTGTCATGACAGGGAGCAGGGTGCCATAAGTGTGATGCCTTCCAACCCAAATAAACAACACTGGGTTGACCTAGGAAGTCCCCAAGGAATAGCAGTAGAGGACTGTTTCCTCCTGAGTGCTGTCTCCTCCAAATGGGGAGACATCGTTGACCACATAGTTTTTTATGACATGGATTGAAAAAGGTGTACCCCTAGGTAGTGTAGGGGTCCTAGTGGCTCCGCAGGCAACAGATGCAAGTCAGTTATGGGGTCAAAAGGTTTCTCTGGTTTCGATATACATTAGACTGAACAACATGGTCAGTGACTTTGAATTGGTAGTAAACCACAGAAAACAGCATAGACAAATGCCATCTAGTGGCGAAAACTGTTTTCTCTCACAACAGTTAGATGAGATGCTGTTGTTAAGTCCTGCTGATGCTTTTGCAGGTGATAATAGGTTTTTTAAAAGCTTTATTGTATTTCTAAGTTCAAAGGGGCGTGTGCATGGGTATACTACAAGGAGAAAATACTTTTCCATTCCATCTACAACAATGGTGCAATTCCAGGGAAAAGCTCTTCATAATATTTATAATGGCACACATTAGTTTCAATCAATCAATAAATCTTTATTTAGCCAGGTGAAACTTCATCGAGCAAGCTCATTTTCAAGTAGGCCTGGTAGGTACAGAATAAATAATACAGTATACAGTAGCACAACCGAGCATATAATAATATAATATAATTGGGTACATGGACAGTCAATGAGAACAAGGCATAAAGTGAAACATCAGCCCAGAATTCCGCCCAGAAGAAGGGTGGTGGCAAACAGCACCCAATCTGCCAAACCATTGTTTTTAGACAATGATTACTCTGGCAGCGCAGAGTTAATGCTAATGGAAGTGCTAAGCTAAGAGGCTCAGCAGCAAGGAGATAGGCAAGGGTGAAACCAGGAACATGACTTAGTTTATTTTTCTATAGGCCCATCTCAATCTTACCTGTCCTCTCCAAAGTCCTCGAAAAGCTAGTTTACTCCCAAATTAAACTCCATATCGAATCATCTTCCATCCTCAGCCCTGCAAATTCTGGTTTCCGGCCCAACCATAGTACAGTCACTGCTCTAGCCAAAGTTACCAGTGAATGGATCACAGCCATGGACTCCAAGAAAGTTACTGGTGAAGTATTTTTAGATCTCAGCAAAACGTTCAACACTGTTGACCACAATATGTTAGTCTCAAGTCTAATAAAAGTAGGAGCCACCCCCCCTTGCTGCCCAGTGGTTTACCAGCTACCTATCTGGAAGGACCCAGAAAGTAAAAGCTGGTGGCCTTTTTTCTGCATCCCTCCCAGTTGTTAGGGGAGTCCCGCAAGGCTTCATATTAGGTCCCATCCTCTTCTTCCTGTACATCAATAACCTTGACGCACGTATATACCAGTCCCATCTGCATTTCTTTGCTGATTATACTGTACTGTACTGTGCACATCAGGCCCTACACTGGCTGAAGTGAGGGATGTACTTCAAGCTGACTTTGCACAACTAGAAATCAACCTAATCAATGCCAAGAAAACTAAGGCCATGATCTCTGCCCAAAACACCACCTCCACTTCTCTTGCAAACACGCGTAAAGAATTCATCACTACCTCCCTAGGTGAAACCCTTTGAAATCACCTCCAAATTCAAGTATATTGGTATGTGGCTAGACAACAAGCTACCCTTTCATTACCACCTCGACGATCTGGCAAAGAGGCTAAAAATTAGGCTAGGTTTCTTCTTCTGTAACAAGTCTCTCTTTCCCTCATTTGGCTAGGGAGCCATATCGAGTGTACTCCCAACTATCTGGAATCAGCTTCAAGGTGTACTGATGCTTCCCAGTAGTGTCTTTGTCAGCCTGTATAAAAGGTTGGCTGCAGCAAAAGTAAAAGATACGTGCAGCTGATTCTAAATCCTAGCTCACTGCTCTAATCCTAGCCCACTGCTTCCTCTTACTTACCAAGAAATTAGCTGACTTGATACTCCGAAACAAGCAGTTTGTACCTTTTTTCTGTACTTGCATTTTTCTATGTCATTGTCATTTTTATGCAGCATGTTAATGCTTGCCCATAATTCTGTACTGAATTTGCACTGTTTTTTCAATTACGCAGTCTGTAACTACCTGTAAAAAAACAAAGACAAGGCGCTGCGTCAGCATGTGGTCTAAAAGCAAAACAAAATGGTTAAATTAAATGCACGCTGAAAATAGAAAATAGAGTTAAAAATCTACGTTTCGACCTTAGGTCTTCTTCAGGAAGTATCTAAAAGAGAAAAAAGACAAGTTAGTGTAGAGGAGAGGTAAAATGAGAGAGATATAGATGTGGAGAAAGAAGAAGAGGGAGGCTAAGGGAGAAGAAGTGATAAATGGTAAGATTAAGAGAGAATCTGTGAAACAAAAGGTGATGATGGGAAAGATAAAACATAATGGGAGAGAAAGAGCTGGGAAGTTCCCAGGTAGAGAGTGATTAACAGGGCCTTGTAAGAAGGCTGAAAGGTGACAAATGTGTGAGAAGGAGACAGAGATGGAGACATATGGTGAAAATGAAAAATAAATCAGTACAAAAACAAACTGACTTTAGGGGAAAAAAGGGGAGGCTGAAAGATGTTAATGGAAAATAAGTCTATCATTTAAACCAGAGGGCTACTGGGAGCCAAGGCGGATGATCAGCTTGGCTTCCATGTTTTTTCTATGGTTAGGATCCCGGAAGCCCTGCTGAAGGACACAAACAGAAAGGTCATTGACATTGTGGTCCCTGGAGATAAGTGGGATACAATGGGTTTAGCAGTTTCACCATTCCTGACCGCTCTGTAATGTTCCCTGAAGCGGTCAGCAAGGCGCCTACCAGTTTCTCCAATGTACATAGCTGACACCTCCTGCAAAGAATACAGTACACTACATTAGTGGAGGTGCATGAGAACTCCTTGGTGATGTGAAAAACACCTGTAGGCCCCAGATCTCAGTTACACTGGAAATAAATTTGCAGGTGTAGCAACGAGCCCTGTTGCAAGGTTTGGTACCTGGGGGAGGAACTGTTAGGAGTGGGTAGGCTGCTTTTACCAGGAGATTGCGCAGGTTAGGTGGCCGGTGGGAGGCAATAGGTGGTTCTGTAAAGGAAGCACCAATGTTGAGTCAGTTGCAAAATAGGAAAGTTACTAGTGATGATCCTGTGAGAGAAGGTGTGCTCTGATGGAAAGGAAGAACTAGTGGAATACGCGCGTTGTTCTTGCGTGAGTATCCCTCCTGCGGGGGTCAAGGATCGGGGCATGTTACTGACCGGAGAGTGCTCTGTCCACTGTGCTTTTAGGGTATCCCTGTTGATAAAACTATGCATTATTTGGGACTGAGCAGATTATTTGGGACCGAGCAGACCCAAATAATGCATAGTTTTTTTTCAACAGGGATACCTTAAAAGCACAGTGGACAGAGCACCTCTCCCGGTCAGTAACATGCCCTGTATCCTTGACCCCGCAGGAGGGATACTGTCACACAAGAACAACGGCAGATTCCACTAGTTCTTCCTTTCCATCAGAGCACACCTTCTCTTCACAGGATCACACTAGTAACTTTCCCATTTTGCAAACTGATCTCAACATTGGTGCTTCCTTTACAGAACCACCTATTGCCTCCTACACACGCCACCTAACCTGCAATCTCCTGGTAAAAGCAGCCTACCCACTCCTAACAGTTCCTCCCCCAGGTACCAAACCTTGCAACAGGGCTCGCTGCTACACCTGCAAATTTATTTCCAGTGTAACTGAGATTCGGGGCCTACAGGTGTTTTTCACATCACCAAGGAGTTCTCATGCACCTCCACTAATGTAGTGTACTGTATTCTTTGCAGGAGGTGTTCAGTTATGTACATTGGAGAAACTGGTAGGCATCTTGCTGACCGCTTCAGGAACATTACAGAGCGGGTCAGGAATGGTGAAACTGCTAAACCCATTGTATCCCACTTTATCTCCAGGGACCACAATGTCAATGACCTTTCTGTTTGTGTCCTTCAGCAGGGCTTCCGGATCCTAACCTATAGAAAACATGGAAGCCAAGTTGATCATCCGCCTTTGGCTCCCAGCAGCCCTCTGGTTTAAATGATAGATTTATTTTCCACTAACATCTTCAGCCTCCCTTTTTCCCTAAAGTCAGTTTGTTTTTGTACTGATTTATTTTTCATTTTCACCATATGTCTCCATCTCTGTCTCCTCTACACATTTGTCACCTTTCAGCCTCTTCAAAGGCCCTGTTAATCACTCCTACCTGGGAACTTCCCCAGCTCTTTTTCTCTCCCATTATGTTTTATCTTTCCCATCATCACCTTTTTGTTTCACAGATTCTCTCTTAATCTTACCATTTATCACTTCTTCTCCCTTAGCCTCCCTCTTCTTCTTTCTCCACATCTATATCTCTCTCATTTTACCTCTCCTCTACACTAACTTGTCTTTTTTCTCTTTTAGATACTTCCTGAAGAAGACCTAAGGTCGAAACGTAGATTTTTAACTCTATTTTCTATTTTCAGCGTGCATTTAATATAACCATTTTGTTTTGCTGTAACTACCTGTCTATGTCAAAGGACCTCCTTGTGCATGAGCTTGCTCAACAGAGTTGTCCTACAATAAACTTGAACTTGAACTTTATGTATTAAGTCTCGGATTACAATACCTTTGCACGCTAGGCGCTCATTTACAAAGGTTCCACGTCAGTGGGGAGGGGTGAACAAACATACAGAGGTGGTAATACAAAGGCCAGGTTTAAAAAACAGTAAAGAGCATACTTTAATTATCTAGAATTAATAACTTTAGTAATGGAGAAGAAAGGAGCGGGGGGTAAGAGGAGAGAAGGAGAGGGGTAGCAGCCAGAAGGCCTTGTCAGTAGGAGTAGAAAGAGTGGCGGGTGCGGGTAGCAGGTAGGTAGGAGGGGAGGTGGGGGAAGGAGAGTGGGGGGAGGGTAGGAGGATATAGCAAGGGTGGAAAAGTAAAGCTTTGAGGTGGAGAAGAGGGAACTGGAGTGTGCACAGGTGGTAGCATCATTGGTGAAGCAGGCGCAGGAACTATTTGTCGTAAGATGCTGATGGAGCCTGTGCTTGAAAGGACCTAATTTTGGTATGGATAGGATTTCATTGGGAAGTGCATTGAACCCGAGTGGGGCTTTGTAAGTAAATGACCGCTACCCTTGAGATGTTCTGCACCTAGAAATCTTCAGAGATTGATGGGCTGAGCTTCGAGTATGCTGAGAGCTGGGGTAAGGGCTAAGGATGTTAGCAGTTCCGGGGGCAAAAGGCCGAGAAAGTGCTTTTTTAGCTAACAGGTATGTTTGGAACTGTATCCTTCCACTTAGATGAAGCCTCCCAGATTGGGCATATAGGTCGCATGTGTGGGTAAGGCGCGTAGCACCAGTGAGGAGTCTGCATGCCTTATTTAGTGCAATGGATATTCTACGGAGTAAAGAAGTAGTAGTGGCACCATAGATAACCAAGCCATAGTCGACAGTAGGTAAGACAGAGCTGATAATTGCAGTTTTCAGGGTTTCTGATGTCAAGCAATGTTTATGTCTGTAGAGCAGACCAAACTTGATGTTGGCAGCCTGGGCAATGCTGTTGATGTGCTGAGCATAAGAAAGTGAGCTGTCCAGGGTTACTCCCAGATACTTAAAGTGTTGGATTTGTTTCAGAGGTACTCCCATGCAATTTCGGATTGTAAGTGGTTGAGATTTGTGTTTGCTATGGGTGCCGCTGAACAGCATAACTTCAGTTTTTTTGTAGTTTAGGATCAATTTGTGAGCATTGAACCAGTCCTCAGCTTCTACAAAACTATGCTGTAGTTGACGTTCCAGTTGCGGTGGGTCAGGGTTACTAGTAAAGATGACAGCACCGTCCACATACAGTAGCATCTGTTGGTGGCAGGCCTGTGGTAGGTTGTTCAGGAAGATGCTGAAAAGTAAAGGCCCTAAAACAAAGCCCTGTGGTACACCCGAGCAGACGGGCAGTTTGACCAAGGTAATATTTGCAAGTTTCACCTGTTGGGATTAACCATCCAGGTAATTATTGACCCAATCTAACGTGTCAGAGATGAGACCTATAGAGGCTAGTAGCTGAAGAAGAAGAGTGTGGTGGACAGCGTCAAAGGCCTTTATAAGGTCTATGAAGGCTGTTCCCACTAAATTGTCTTTTTCGAGAGATTGATGGATGTAGCCAGTGAATTCCAAAAGTGCCGTTGTGGTGCAATGACCTTTTCAGAATCTGTGTTGCTGCAGGCATTGGATTGAGTATTTTTCAAGGTATTCCATTAATTGGTCTGCAACTATGTGCTCGAGCGCCTTGGATAATGGTGGGAGAATAGATATGGGCCTATAATTTACATGTAGGCCCCGGTCTCCGCTCTTGTGTATGGGTGTCACTAGGGCAGACTTCCATATTTTTGGAAACTGGGCCAGCTTCAGTGAGAGGTTAAGAATCTTAGTAAAGGGATTCAGTAGGTCACCTAGTATGAGGGCAACGAGTTTAAGATGCAGCAAGTCTCCACTGAATCTGGACTTCCCAAGCACTTTGCACAGGTATTTCTTGGCTGTTAACAAAGAGACCTTCCTAAAGTAAAAGAGGGGAAAAAATTACTGTCCTCTCCTTAGCACTGTGTGTAGGGGAAGGGGTGGAATCTTCAAAAAAATACTGGGGGAGGGCACTGCTCAGGTCCGTGAAAGCATTGTTAAAAGTATTTAGTAATAACAATAATAAATAATAAATTTTATTTTTATGGCACCTTTCCAAAACCAAGGCACCTCACAAATTAAAATCACATCAAATATCACACAAATTACTTAAATAAAACAATACACATTGGCCCAGATATTCAAACTGCGCCCAAAAAGTGTGCAACAGCAGGAGCAAGCGCAAGTCCATTGTGCCCATGTGCAAGAAGCGCGATATTCAAAAACTGCGCAGATCAAGATGCACCTACAGCTGATGACTGAATATCACACCACCTGTGCCATAGTGCAAATAGGGAGGTGAAACTGAGCAGATCTGATGCACCATAGTGCAACAAAGGATGTTCAGCTGAGCAGTCCAGATGCACCATAGCGCAACCAGGGACACCCCCCAGCAGCAGGGCAGCAATGTAACAGCACAACCAGTGATGCAGGGGCCTGCCACCCATGCCACAGATAGGCAGAGGAGCACACAGCAGAACAGACATCATTCCCCCACACCCCATGCACTGCACAACTGGGGGAGGGATGGAATAACCACTGGCCCATGGAGACCAGCAACTAACCCACAGCCGGGCCATGGTGCCCCATCACACCCCCTGGCAAGCTGTGACCAGCACACTAGGAGGGCCAACCACCCCAATGCCACACCATCCCACCAATGCAGAGCACACCCTGCACTGTGACCCCCAGACACCCTGCCCAGGAGCAGCGTCCACCAGTGCAGGAAACCCCATGCATGCCACCACCCCCACTGTGACAATGGAACCCTGTGCACCACAGAACAATGCAAGGCAGCTCCCCATGAGCACTCATCAGCGGGTGGCAGCACACAACGATGCAACAACTGCATACACAGTGCCACCACACACATCCTCCCCCGAGGTACAGCTGAGAGACCGATCATGCGTCGGCACACGAGGTACCCCACTCGTGACAGGGCATGCCCTGGACCCCACCACCAGTGGTACAGCACCATGCACACCCTCCCAAGGACACACCTTGACCCAGCACTGGCCACAACCACCAGCGCAGACACCCACAGTGGTGCATAGAAGCATGCACCACACAGGATGCAACACAGTGCATGGACAAACACCCACCCATACCCAAGGGCACACCAACAAAGGGACACAGTAGCGGGGCAACCAAGCCCCCAGCGTGTGGCCATGGAAACTGTGTGCACACGGCCAGCACTCCTCCATGGCACAGGAGTGCCAGCCACCCTGCACAGGCACTGTGGAGCTGTACGCTACCAGCATTTGCCCGGAGCACAAGTGACAGACAGTGGTGCACATCCCCTGTGACACACACAAGCGAAAGCATGGAGGTGGGACAACAGCAGAGGCCACAGTGTCACCCGAGGCAGACATGCACCACACCAGTGACAAGAGGCAACCCGTCACTGTGCCTGCATGGACAGCCACCACTGACATGCCAGTGGACTGTGCATGTCGCAGACATGCATGGGTGTCAGCTGCACAGGCCATGGATGGTCTGACAGGTGTGCCATGGACACAGAGCATGCACTGTGGACCACTGCACATGGTCATCCAGTGCACAGGGAATAACACACATGCCACAGACAGTGACTGATAGCCACTCCCACACCATACTCACATCCTCACGGACACACACATGCACACGACTGCACCACCCCTGACGCCATGCACACCACTGCAGCTGAGCACCTGTAGCCCGCTGCAAATCAGAGACCACCACATTAGGCATATCAAAAGAAATGTATTTAAAAACAGCAAACAAAACTATGTACAAGTATTTACAAAGGTTTGTGGGTTGGGACACAAACAAGGTGGGGGTGGGTAAGGGGCAGGGGTGAACAAACGGTAGAGGGAAGGAAAGGTGTGAGGGTGTGTCCAGGGGTGTAGGGGAAATCAGGGGCAGTTCAAATTTCAGCAGGAGCCCCGCTCCCCATTCCGGCTTCTCCTCCCGCCATGATGTCTTCGGACACTGAGCCTGTCCAACTGTTCGAGTATCTCCAGGGATGCCCTGGCTACCTGGAGAATCTCCCTCAGTGCCACCCTGATCTCCTGCAGCTGCTGTCCACCTAGGACAAGGGAGCAGAGCCAATAGGTGTGAATGCACAGCCCCATGCAGCCCACCCACTGTGCATGGCATAAGGCCATGGGACATGCCTCTGTGATGGTATGTGACCACCCACAGTGATCGTGTCCACAAGACCTGCCCATCCAGGTGCACACAGACATGCAGACTGCTGCACACACCCACCAGCCAAGTCCTGCACAGCACCACTGTGGCTGTTTAGTGACATGGCTATGTGGTGCGAAGGCAGTGGCACAGCCATGTACCCGGTGCACGCATGGACCACCATTGATGCACTCCCAGACATGCAGTGCCACTGGACAGTGCTGACTATAACAAGTTGTGAGCATGGCAGTGGTGTCAATGGATGGTGGCCATGCCCCGCTGCCCACCCTGTTACACAGCATGCAATAGTAATCATGGATGTAAGGCACTCACCATCATCAGGCTGGTCCCTGCGCCTCTGCGGACCTTCGCCCCTCCCAGACTGATGGTTCTCCTGCTGGTACCTCCTCTCCCTCACCAGCCTGCGCTTGTCTGGGCCTTAGGTGGGCAGTGACACGTGTGTGCCACAGGATGGCCACACAGTAGGTAACTGCGCCCTTGTCTCAGCACATTCAACACAATTGCGCAAAGCGCAACAGTGCGATATTCAGCCGTTATATGCAAATCAGCTAATCAGTCATTCAGTGGCACAGTCACTGCATTTGCATCCACTTAAAGATGCGCCTCACCTCATTTGCATGGGTTGCACTATAAAAGTGCGACATTGGGCTGCACTGGCCATAGTCGGTTACTGTAGTCTTTTGGTGAGTTGCATGCTGTTTGGGAGTGTGGACTGTGGATTTTGGGACATGCATGGGACTGCACAGTCACAGGTAACACCTGTCATTCTCACAGGCTGAAACATGACTGAGCGAGTTGTGGAGGAAGAGGAACACAGTTGTGGGAGTAGGAGGAGGCCAAATTTCACGAAGGCCAAGACGGATGCCCTGTTCGAGACCTACCTAGACCAGGAGTCGCTTCTCAGCGGACACCAGGGAACACCTCAGGCCCATGCTGCTGCATGGGAGGAGGTGGTGCATGCTGTAAACCTGCATGGCAGCTACCAGCACTCCGTGCAGGAGTGCAAGAAGAAGATGGGCACAGACAGGAGGAGGATTAAGGAGAAGGTGTCTGCCATCAGGGTAGCACAGTCTGCTACAGGTGGGGGACAGCTGGAGGTGCTATGCCTGACCCCACAGGAGGAGAGGGTTGCTGGCAGCATGTAGCGTTGCGCCATTGAGGGTGTTCCGGGTGGTGGATTCCAGATGGGTGGTAGCCCGTCACTGCATGGAAGGTCATGGCCTGTCTATTGGGGGGGGGACAGGATAGGTCATATGCAGTAACGCGACTTTGTTTTCCCTTACAGCTCCTGAGCATCTGAATGGGTCAGCAGTGATGGTCTTCTCCACTGAGGCCGGTCAGATGGAGATGAAGGAGGGACCATCCACCTCCACAGGAATACGCAGCTCAGTGCGACAGTGGGCCCGCCTGGACGTCCAGACTGATGTTGTTGGAGCAGGTGCGGAGGAGGCTCTGCCCATGTCCCAGCATGCCGGCATCCATGGATGCCGGCATGCTGGGACTCAGGCTGGTGCCGGGTCTGTCACCGATGATGATGTCGCTAACGTCATGGGCACTGACACGTGTGTGCCACAGGATGGCCACACAGCAGGTAACATCGCGGCCATGCCTGTGGGTGGTGCTGACATGGAGGCCTGCGTGTCATCACAGTCCCAACCTGTGCCTGTCGGCACTGATGGGGCAGCACTGGTGTGTGTACAGGACAGTGGGACTGTTGTAGCCACTGCAGCAGCACCATTGAGCCCTGGAGAGTGGCAGTCAGAGGGGCAGCATCAGCAGTCGGCCAATGGGCTTGGGGGTACAGTGTCAGGGGGCAGCATCAGTGCACCACCTGTGGACATGCCCAGGCCTGGCCCTGGTGTGCAGCGCCCACCCTCAAGGAGTGATGAGCATCAGGGCCGTGAACACCCTGAGGGACAGCATGCCAATCAGGGAGATGACCTCTTGGATGAGCACACCCGCATACTGCAAACATCAGTCAATCAGCAGATGCGGCTTGTGATGGCATTGGATGCACTGCGTGCGGCTCTGCAGCGGACAGAGGAGCATCACAGCAGAGAAACCACTCTGCTCCTGGCAGGGATGGACCAGATGCGGGAGGATGTGACCGCTGCCATTGATGGGCTGACACATACAGTTGCCATGACCACAGGGGGCACACAGTTATTTGCCCATGCGTCGCAGACACCAAGCAGTGCAATGTCCACCCCCATTCCTGGCATCATGCGACACCATCCTTGTCGACACCGGGTTCAGCTGTGGGCATCCCGAGCAGGCCTAGTACAGGCATGTTCAGTGTGCTGCAGACCCCTGCGTGAGCATGGTTGCGTTCACGCAATGGAACCCCTTGGGGACCATCAGTGCCACCACATGAGGCCAGTGGTCAGCCTGTTACTGCTGACGGGTCTGGGCAGGGCTGCCCATGCATCCGTGGCAGCTGGGGCACTGTGGCGTGTGACTGATCTGTCTCCCAGCACGGCTACTGTCTGATTCTGCCCTGTGTGCATTGTGTCATTCAGCAGGCAATGCACGGGTGGGTAACTGGATCTGCATGCACACACACAGTCCATCTGCACACCCTCCCAGCTGCTGTCAGCAGTTGCATGTGCATGATGATGCCTGCATTGTGCTGTACGCCAATGTGCAATGGTGCCCAGCGTCTGACACATGCACAATGACAGGCAGTGGGTGTGGTGGTCTGTGAACATGTGTGTGGCTAGGGGTAGCATTCTGGGTCGGCGTGCCTCCTACCCTTTGTGCATGTCTGGTGAGTTGTGTGTGTGTGTGTATCTGTCCATGTGCCATGTTAGACCTCACCCATCCCTGGTGGTGTGTGTGGTTCCATTCCCGGCCACTTCCCTTAACGGCATGCACCCCTGGTGTGTGTCCATGCTTGTTTGTGGGTTGTGCCTTTGCCATTGGTGGTTGCACATGGCCCCATGACTTACCTGGGTTGGCTGAAGTGCTCCTCCGTGATGGTGTCCCGGTGCAGCTGTGGCAGCCAGAGCAGTCGTGGGTCCCGTCGCCCAAGGGGGAGCTTGCCATCACCATTGTCACTGGTGTCCTCATCGTTCCCATTGCTGTCCCCCTCTTCAACCTGTACGGCTATCCCACATTCGTTGGCCATGTTGCGCATAATGCAGCAGGCCAGGAATAGCCCTCAGGCCTTTGAGGGGCTGTACTGTAGGACACCGCTGGAGGTTTCCAGGCAACGGAAACGTGCCTTCAGCATACTGAACACCCACTCAATGACATTACATGTGGTGGTATGTGCCTCATTGTAGCATTGCTATGTTGGGGTTGCGGGCCGCCGTTATGGTGTGAGCAGCCAGGGATGGAGTGGGTATCCACTGTCACCTATGTGTAGAGGATGGAGGTTAGTTTGGTGATCAGCATTGCCCTGCCCCGGGCCATGTAGGCCACTACCCATGTCACCTCTGACCATGCCCCTCCCAAGCCCTATGTTTGTCCGTGTGGTTTGCATACTCACCCACTAAGTGGCTAGTGGGGATGTCCCCACTCTTGAATCTGTGGCACAGTGCTGACTGGTGCCAGATGAAGGCATTGTGTGCTTCCCCAGCGTGCGAGGCACAGACATTGATTATGCACCCCCCGGCATCGCACACCACCTGGCAGTTGATGCTAGCATAGCCCTTGCAATTAATGTATGTGGCTCCCTTGGGGCCAGGTGGTGGGCGGATGGCCACATGGGTATTGTCTATTGTCCCTAGCATGCCAGGCATACGTGCTACCCTGTGTAACTCCTGTATGTTTGCTGTGTGCTCTGCCAGTGTGCTGGGGAAATGGATGTGCTCCACAGCATGTGGCAGCAGTGTGCTGAGGAATTGGGTGAGGTGGTGTGACGTGGCTGACTGGGTTATGCCTGTGGTGTCCCCTGTTGGTCTCTGGAAGGTATCCATGGTGAGCAAGCACATGCAAGCTGTCACTTTAGTCTCCACTGACAGAGCATCACTCCGTCGTGTGGGTGTCTGCATCACATCACCGCACAGCTCACAGAGCCACCTCAGAATTGCCCGATTCAGGCGGTACCAGCCCATGATCTCAGTATCACTGTACAGCTTGAAGCTGGTGTGGGCTTGGTACTGCCTGTTGGGGGCATACCGCCGATGGGCCCCTTCCACGGCCGAGCCCCCCCGGCTGCCTTCTACCCCCTCATTACTGCCTCCATCTAGATGGTGGCACTGGCCATATCCTGGCTTGTGTTCACCCCCCCGGCAGCTGTTTCTGTGTTCCCCCCGCTGTCCTGGCTGCTACTTACCCTGCACCGGAAACACCTAACTGTGCTGGCCTCAGTGCTGTGTGGCACTTCCCCCTTCTGCATTGTGGCTGTGGCTCCCCACACCTTCCCTGAGCCTGTGGGTTCCAGGTGCCCTTTCTCTGTCCTGCCCTGTGTGTGTGTGTGTGTGTGTGTGTGTGTGTGTGAGTTGCTTGTGTGGCTAGCTATAGTTCAGCAACATGTGCCTTCCCTGTAGCATTCTTGCACCTCTCCCTTGTTCCTTTTTATTTTGGCTCATTTCAAGCTGTCATGCAACTTCCGCTTGCTTCCCTATTGTGCATGGCACATGTTGTTGAATATCGCACTGCGACATTTATGCATGGTTCCTCCCCCTTCAGTTGTGCATACATTCATTATCATTGCGCTATTGCTCAGCAGGATTTGGGGGGGGCGCAACTGCCTCCCGCTGAATATCGCAGAATGGTGCATTTTTGGACTTGCGCTGGCATGGCATTATGCAGGGCGCAACCCTTTTGAATATCTGAGCCATTGAATTTAAAACAAATACATCAGTCACCGAAAGCTTGGATCCATAGATGAGTTTTTAACGCTTTTTTAAATCCCTCCACGGTCCCGCACCCACATAACTGGCAGGGTAGAGAATTCCAGAGAGATGGGGCTGCATGCATACAGTAAATGCCCGGGCTCCAGAAGATTTTAAACACATACTTGGGATCTCTAGCAACCCCTCGCCAGCTGAGCGAAGTGATTGCCTAGGGCAGTAGGGAACCAGAAGCTCTTTCAGGTAGTTAGGGCCCTGTCTGTGTAGGGCATTATAAGCCAGAAGACAGACTTTAAAGGTGATCCGCCATTGTACATGCAGCCAATGCAGACCGCGCAGCACTGGAGAAATATGGCAGGATGGAGAAGTTCCCATCAAAAGTCATGCTGCTGTATTCTGCACTAGCTGCAAACAGCAGATTTCCACCCCAGAAAGCCCTAGGTAGAGGGAGATGCAACAATCCAAGCGCAAGGACATAAAGGCGTGAACCAATATAGGAAGGTCACTGGACGGAACAAGGTGCTTAATCCTGGAGATATTCCTCAGATGGTAAAAAGAGGTCTTGATGACGGCTGACACCTGTGCAAGCAGTGTCAACCCTTTGTCAAAATTACCCCCAGGTTTCTCACCCATTCAGAGGCCAGGAGTTCAGTGATGAGGAGAATTTCTTAGTGTTGATCCCAGATTGTTTGGAGTCACCGTGTTTTCTGCTGGGAACATCAGTTTGGCTGCATCTTTTACTGGGTTTTTCAGTAGGGCTCCCGGGAACACTCATTTTTGTGCCTTGCTCTCTACTTGCCAGACAGACTTGAGAAAGTTTTGCTCGAGTGTCTCCAGCTCTAGGTCCAGGAAAGATATGCTCCATTCCTTCAGCTGTGGCATGGCTTCCAAGAGATAAGCATAGATTTTAGGGACCAAGTCCAATTGTAATTGCAGCCTTGCTGGAAACAGAAGCTGGGCTTTGCAGTTTTTTTTCTCTTGATTTTCCTTTATTACTGCTCATACCTTAAGCCTCTCATTCTGTAGTGCAAGTGAGAAATCTTGTTCAAAAAAGATGGAGCTACCCTGGTATTTTAGGTCTTTGTTTCTTCACGCCTCTTGTGGCACCCATTCTTTGCTCTGGAATACAGCCATCCACACCACCCAAGATCGGGGCCTCACCACAGGACTGACAGGCTTCAGCACAAGCAATCTATGGGCCCTGTCCATCATTAAGTCCATATCCAAGGGAACGGACAGTACTGAATGGATCAACTGCTGGACAAAATCAATGAGGGTAGCGAATCCCTCCTCGACACCCTCCGGGACTCCGTGAATATGGAAATTGTTCCAGCGAGACCGAGTCTCCATATCTTCCAGCCTAGCATGCATCTCCCTTTCACATTGCAGCAGAAATAACAGCACTCTGCGTTCTGTATCCTGGTTTTCGGAGACTTCTGAAATTTTTGTTGTGTCGTCTGTGATCCGTTTATCAAGGCTTTTAACATCCTGACAGAGGTTCACGATGGATGATTCTATATTTTGGACCGATGATAAGATCCATTGGAGGGTTCTTTCTGATTTTCTTGACCCTATAAACTTCTTATCCTCTAAGTCAGCCGAGGACTCTGACACCGTGCGGTCACAGCGGGCCCTGGATGTGAAGGCCTCCATCTCCTTGTCCAACGTAAGCTGTTTCAACTTGGCTTGGGAGGCATTGTTTCTCTATGTTTTAGGTTTATTTCCTTTCACTGACATAGCTTACACCACAGTATAGCTGTTCCTCCATTGAGATTATCTGAGGGGAGGATTTTATCAGAGTAATCAGATGGGTCTCGGATCTCTCAGGCTATACTCCCATTCACTCAGTGACGTCACCAGAAATCTCGGTTAACCCCTTTTGTAAGATTTGTTTCTCATTCTTTGATAGTTGATAGTTAGAGAAGTGTATCACCATGTCTTTAGATGTTATATTAGTATTTAGTACCTGTTCCCCCAATTGCCTCTCATGTTCCAACTGTTTGGTGAGTAACTGGGCTTGTAGTTGCCCCTCCTGTTGTAATCTCTGTGTGTGTTCCCATCTCTTTTGGTCCTTTGACCCTCTTCTCCCCTTCCCTCTTGTGCCTCTGCATGTTCATTTTCTCTGAATTGGACAATTTGTGGGCTGCATCTCAGCAGTCGTTCTGGTAGAATTGTAGATTGAGGGATGGAATTCACTGCATATGGGAGATCGGACTGTGGGGCAATTTCTGTTTGTACTTGTCTTTGTCTGTCAAGGGCCTCCTAGTTGGATACAATTCCTCCTGGCTTTGGTCTAAAAAAGTAGTGGATGTGTTTTCAGAATCTGAGCTGCTGGTGTATACATCACCAGAATTACCAGGGTTTTGTTGGGGGGGGGTACCCTTTTTTGGAATCAATTCACTTGGCATTGGTTGTTTCTTTCAATTAAATACTTTTCCCTCCAAGTAATCTCTTCTGTCCCTTTCATATTAATTTTGTTTTACCTTTTTAATCTGCTCATCACATTTCTGAATGTTGGCATTAAGTTGTTGCCAATAGCCATTATATTCAAAATGGTTGGCGAATGACTGAACAATGTTTTCTTTTTCTAAAAGTTCAGTTTTAATACTTTGTTCTACAGTCTCAGCATCTTTTAATATGCATTTAATAAGTCTGTTGGTGGTCACTTTAAATAGGTTTTTTTCATAATGAGGACCACTAATAGGATTGGTCAGCATTGAGAAAGTGCAAGTACTGTGTGAAAACGTCTGGCTGCAGGATTTGGGATGGAGGGTCTGTGCAGAATCTTACTGCTGGTGTTCTATCCTTTGTACTAAAGAATTGATTTAACCTGAGACAGCAATCAGTGGTTCTTCATCTTAGCAGTGGACACTGTGAAGCTGAGTTGTCTGCTTTTGTTAAGTAGGGTAACTGAAGCTAAGAATTCCCAGATTGCTTTTACGTGCCCTTGCTCAGTCCCAGTCTTATAAGGGTACAGCTCCTAGTAGTAGTTTCTAAAGGCAATAGGTCAGAATGCAGACTGCATCAATAGTGCTGTAACAATAACACATCAATAAAAGCGCTGACAAAACCTGTGTCCAGTATAAACAGTGTGGGACAAAACATTATCAATGGTGGCAGTCCCAAAACACACTGAGGACTGTTACCATGGCTGAAATAAACAACAGTACATTTTGTTTTTGTGGGGACTCTGTCCCCTGCAACCTCAAAATAGGGGCTGTGCCCATCACCCCCTATAATTATTGTAATCAACTCCACGGGGGTTGAAACTCGAGGGGGGGGAGAAACCGGGAGTAAACTCTGTGAGGTGAGGGAACTTGTAAAAAATAAAATAACTTTGGGGGGGATGAACACTTAAGGGATACTGGGTGGCCGGGTTATCTGGTGGTGACCAGCTTCAATTAGTATTGCGCCAAAATAGGCCTCACAGGGTTTGTGGAAATTAAAAGACCAAACACCTGATTGTATTACAGGGCAAGCTAAGGGAGAGTTTCCACTGTAGCAGCCACAAGCTGCTAGCCATATGGTGGTGCCATTCCCCACTAATATCTCCCGTATACTGTCCTGCCCGGATTCTACTCTCAGTTGCAGCTGGTCCAAACTCCCCAACCACAACCCGCAGCTTATACACATCCAAGTGGAACCCTCAAACATTATTATTATTTTTTTTTACTTTTACTTCTCTGTTACAATCATCACAAACATTATAAATCATCCATAGATATAGATACATTTAGATCGATCTAAAAATAGTTGATTCTAAAATTTTCTCTTCACAGGACTAAGAATAGATGTTCAGACAGGAGAATCGCAACAATGACTATACTGCCAAGAAGAACTTACACAGCAAATTTTTGTCCTCAAGGATGGACATTGAAGGAGAATATTTTATATCAGTCCCAGGTGCTGCAGGAAAACACTGTTCCTCTGTATCTTCAAGCAACATTTTGACAATAAAACAAGAAACTTTTATCTCAACTTGAACAATAAACTTTAAAACTTTAGATTGTGAACTTTGATCCCCCAGATGTTAAAAATAAAACTAGCTAAACACAGTAGAAGTAGAAGATATTAAAATCATCCATATCTCTGGCATAGGAAGTGAAATGGGATTATGAAACTGATCAACTGTTAGAATATATACCTAAATAAATTAATATGCAGTACAAAAAACCTAAAGGTATGCTGTGCATCATTTGTTCTACTGGAATAGTAGATTGTGATTTCCACTGACTTATTAGTAGGATTATTGGTGTTGTTAGCTGTCTCCCCCAGCCTCAACACCCAAGCCCTCCACCAAGGAAGAATGGACAACTGGTGCCTGTGGCTATGACAAGGTGGGGGGGGAGGGAATGAAAAGAATATTATCAATCCTAATATGCAGGAATTCCCCATAGGTGTCAGGTATGGTCTGCAGGATGTTCATTGCCCCCACCGTTCTGGATCCTGGAATGCCAGGGCCACCACACCTTCAGAAATTTCTCTGTTTTCAAGTGAAGGGTGGTCATGAGCCCCTCCATAGTCTCAGTCTTGTTGACCTTCTGTATCCACATGGGAAGGGAGGGAGGGAGGTTCCAGTGAGAGCCACTTTATAGTGATGCACTTAAGAGCTGTCACTTGGAAAATCTGGAAAAGCTTGTACCGTCCTCCAGCCCCCTCAACCCCCCCCCATCCAGACCCAGGACCAAAGCCTGAAAAGTAAAAGGAAAGGGGAGTTCCAGAATGGACTGAATTTGGATATGTACTTGCTGCCAAAAGGCTGTTAAGATCGGACAGCTCCAAAAAATGTGCCACTGGGACCCTGTTAGCACACAGTCTCCAATATCTGTCTGTACTGGGAGACCCAAAGTGTTTACTGTGAGTTGGGGTAAGGAATAACCACACTGTAATCTTCCAATCAAATTCCCACCATGTGGGGGAAAAGGTAACTGCCCAGCCCTTCCTGAGTCTATGAAGCCAACTGAATTCAAGGATAGAATGACCTACCTCAAGGATCCAAGTCTGGCAAATTTTATCTGATGAGGGATGTGGTGGTGCTAGAGTTTATAGAGTTGTGATATAGGCCTCATCTTAGCTGCCATCTGTGTCCACCAATAAAATAGCTCTTCCAAATTGGTTCAGGGTCTTGAAATTTGGGCCTGGTAGGGGTCCTGCAAAATGAAGTTCCTGACTTGTAGGAACCTAAAGTGGTCCTCCTTCCGAAGACCATATTTTTGTTGAAGCTGATGAAAGCTCATACATGTGCCCTCTTGTGATAGTTGGGAGGAGAATAGTCCCTGCGACTCCCAATAGACATATCTGTCGTCCAGCATTGGGGGCCGGAAGTCTATGTGATGTCTAATCAGGGACAGGAGGCCAAGATCATTTGGGGAACCCTGAAACGTTAAGATAACTAACAGTACCTTAATCTTTCAGTTCAAGTAACAGATAGCTGTCAGTTAGATCCATGAGTCCACCAGGGAGACCTGTTACTTATACAGGCCATTAGGCATACTGTTAGCAGCCACAACATGTAAAAACAGAAGAAGGCACTAACAGAGTGTTCCCTAGGCCTGTAGAAGAAATCACCTCAGCCCACTGTCTCCCTTCCTAGTACCATCAATTCTTCCTCTGAATTTGCTTTGTGGTGTCAGTGATCCTGTCTTCCTGATGCTGTGGCAGTGTGTCTCAGTCTCACTGGTCCTGGGCTACGCTGCAGCTTCCGATCCTGGTGTCGACTCCTGTCAGGAGGGTTGCTGTACTCAGGCTGGCCTGTGGCATTCAGGATGAACTGTCCAGCTTCTGTTGGGCAGGTGAAGGTTTCTGTCTTCTTTCTGATGGTCAGCCAAAGAATGGAGGGCAGGCCTAGGGAGCATTTGAGACCCCTCTCTCTCTCTCTCTCTCTCTCGCCAGATGTCAAATGTGGTGAAAGTATTGCACTTGATGAGAACTCTTTTTGTGAAGTCTGACTGCAGGGAGAGGTTTTTTTTAACCTTATTTTTGCCCTCCTGTCACTCTGGCTGGGGCCCCATTAGTTAACCTGCCTGTTCCCCTCCTACCTGATATCCTCCCAGCTGTATCCTCAGTCTCCCATCACCTGCGACACACCTCTGGAGTAACCCCCGGTCCATGCCCCCTGGAGTGGGACCACCTTCTGCCCTTTGGCACTCTCTCTCTATCTCTTCTGATGCTTCTCGGGCAGAGGTGATTGGTGAGGCGAGGTCCAGTGGGCAGGATCCGGTAATGGACGTGGGGTAGAAGACGTCTTCCTCCCAGCCAATGAGAGTTTTCCTGTGTTCGTGAGTGTGATTCCCCTCCCAGGAGCGCGGACGTGCAATGATGTCCAGTGAGCTTGGGCGTGCTCCCGCGCCTATTCCACGGATGTCTGCTGAGGCTCTTCCCCGTTACCAACGTAATCCCCCTGTTGCACTCCCAGCCTCCACTGGGAGTCACTAATGCTGGGGAATCTTCCACCCACCCTCCTCAGGACAGAAGAGCAGTCCTCTGGATGCTCTATCCTCTCCTGCCTCACCGACCCCCAGTGGCCTGAGCTTGTTCCCAAACCTGGGTCACCAGCATGGTGCGAAGTATGGCGTCCAGTGCCTCAACCCTCAGTTCCACCAGGCCAGCCTAGGGAGGAGAATTTTGACCCTTGCCACATAAGATCTTTAAGTGCCTGTGCTTTGGTAAAGATCAACTCCCATTCCTGGTAGTGTAGCAGGCGGAAGATTACAGGTCATGGGAAGGCATTTTGACAGGCTGGCAGTGGCCCTGATGATATCCAGCATGCCCTGTCAGTTTCAATAGGGTTATCCCAGTAATGACTAAGGAGCTGAGGTAGCAGTCTCTGCAAAACATCAGTCAGGTCAGAGCCCTTGCCCTCTCTGGGAGACCAAACAGGCGTATATTATTCCTTCTTTGTTTCTGAGTCTTCTGGTCATCTAGTTGGTCCTATAGGGGTTGCACCTCTTTCTCCACTAGTGACAGGCACTACTCTTCTGGGTGAACACAAGTTTTGATCCCCCTGATTCTGGTGCCTGTCTCCATCATCCAGGCACCTAAAGAATACACAGATGCGTTGACAGCAGCTAAAACTTCTGTGACCCTCGACAACTTGCCTCTGATACTCCTGATACTCTCCATAAAGGTTTTGATTTCAATCAGTTCCCTAGTTGTGAGTCTCAACTTCTGACTCTTTTACGTAGCAGGGTTTGGCAATCTTGAGAGCAGTTTCATTCCTGCTGCCAGGAGAAGAAGAGAGTTTATACTGTTTTGATGAAACTAAGTTGGCAGATTCTTTGCTCTCCGTATCTCTGAAATTGCTTGCTACCCAGTTGTGTAGGGATCGAGTGGAATTTTAGGGGTTGAAGTTACAGATTGTCATGGATTGAGCTGCCTTAGTTAGAGACTCAGTAGCCAAGCTGCTTTCAGCTTGGCTGCATAACGTGTTTCTCCCCCTTTTCCTTTTTAATCTTACAATCCCACTTCTCATCTTCGTCTTTTCACTTACATACCTAAACAATGTCTTGTCCCCTTTCATTACCTCCGGGGCTGTTCTCTCTTTAGTTTGTGGCTTTGTGCTCCTTACTGCTTTCCTGCTTCCCTCTGTTTCCCCTGATACAATTCCCTATGCTCCTTCCTCTGTGTCTCATTATATCTGCTAAATACTACCCCTTTAGCCTTTACCTTTTCATCCACCTGTTCTAAGAACTATTGTGGTCTCTTTTTCTTCTTGCTCTTGCTCACTTGTTTGAAGCAGAGGTTTGTTGCATGTACTCTGCTCCCCTTCAGCTTTACCTGCTGTTCTTACACCCCACCAAGGCCATCCCTCCCTGCTAGGTCATCCATGAGGCATTTACCCATCTTTATAAAATCTGCCCTCCTGAAGTCCAGGATACTCACCCTTGTGTGGTTCAATTTTGTAGCCATTCCTACATTAAACTATACTGTACCACAGCACAAAAAGACAGGTATGGGGCAGGGGGAAGGGCTTGTCAGTGCCATGGAAGGTGGGGGGTACACTGACCTCCAATGTTAGTGTGGGGACCCGGGCTGGGTCGTGGGCATTGAGGTGTGGTGCACCAGTTGTGGGGGGGGGGGCATGACATGCATTGGGTGAGTGGGGGCACTGGAATAGGGTCAGAGGGATGTATCCTGAGGTGTTGTGGCTGAGCAGTCATGTCGGAGCTCATTGAAGGGGTTACACTATCGGTGATGGGCCACATTGTGGTGGTCTGTGGGGGGACTGCAAACATGGGGTCGGGGCACAGCTGGAGGGGGTCCAACTGCCAGGGTCCTTCTGTGTGCGAGGAGGGTGCCTTGTCCTACATACTGGGCTGGGTAAGCTCACGGGATGAGGAGGCCATGCTGCGTGGGTCCTGGTGCCTGTGGGAGGCATTCATGCACCCAGATCCACACCTTGCTGTGCATGGGCTTACTCTGGGCACCAGGACATGTATCCCATTGGATGCCTGCCCAGGACTGCGACTCCACCCTGGCTGCCCTGCGGAGTACTACTCTCCAGGAGGGGGGTAGAGCTGTGGACAGGTGGCTACTGGTTGTGCATACAGGCATATGTGCACCTGTCCACAGGTGTGGACCTCCGTGGTCAAGATATGTGCTTTCAGTGCGTAATTCCCACCCATTAGTGTGTAGCACCCAACGTCTTCCAGATTTTGTTTCCACAATGCTTCTTGACCCTCTTTTTTCCTTTTTGCCCTCTTTCTTATCCCTCTCTCTTTTTTTTTTCCTTGATCTGTTTTTACCTCCTTCTGATGCCTGCAGTGATCTTCTCCTTCGGGCGGCTCGCCATCCAGCTGCTCATATGCCCAGTTGTCCCAGATGTATCCCTTTGCTGGGGGGGGCCCCCCCTTGCCTGTGGAGGCTTCAGAAGGGGAGACCAGAGTGCAGTGCATGTAGCACTCCTTTACATCTTGGCAGGGTGTGGACATGCAGCCTGGATGCACTGTGGCTCACAGGCTCAGGGAGGCAGGGCCACTGTCAACCAGATGGCATATGTGCCATTTTCATGCTTTCCTGATTTCCCTTGCTGCACCGCTCTTTGTATTGTCCCCGGTTTCCACCAGGGGCTGCTACTGAGTGAGGCTACCCACCTAACCCACACCAGGAGAGAAGAGCATTCCTTTGGATGCTCAATCCTCTCCTTCCCCTGCCAGACTCCAGCACCCCAAGTCCATTCCTGAACCTGGGTTGCTGGCGTGATTGAAGTAAGGCATCCAGTGCCTCAGCCCTCTGTGCCACTGGGCTGGCACCCCTCTCTTTTTAATGCTCCCCTTCCCCTTCCACTTTGTCTCTACCATCCTGCTTCCTTTATTAATTTGTACCCTGGAGGATTCCTCTCCCATTGGGTTCTCCTTACTCTCTGTTTCAGTCTGTGGGGGGAAGTGGGGTGGAGCAGTTTCTACTTCCTCAGATCCTTCTCCCATCTCCCTTAGCTACTTTAAATGTTCATCAAAGTAACATTTAAACCATCCATGGAGGACTGTGGTTCCCATCCCAGGTGTATGCAGGCCATCACCCCGTATAGACCCTTATCCTACCAGGTGGGTTCCCAGTCTCCAGTGTAGCCAGACCTCACTTCTCCTCTCCTCTCCTCTCTTCTCCTCTCCTCTCTGCACCACTCCTTCAGTCATGAGTTGAAGCTCTTGGTGCAGAGATCCCTCTCTTTCCCCCCATTATAGACAAGCAGCACCTTTACGTGAGCCACTGAATGAGCTACCTGTCAAAGACAACTTCCTAGCTCCCTAAACTCCCCCTCCCCCCCCAGCCAGGTCATTAGTCCCCAGGTGGACAATGACACCCAGCTCTCCCTCTCATCCTGCTGCCCTAGAAATTCTCAGGATCTGCTTCCCATCCTTCTGGGTCATGGTGCCATGTAGGCACCTAACCTATCCCCCTTTCCCATTCCCCAAACTATCCCCCCTTACAATTGTGTCCCCCACCAGAAGTTGCTTCCTCCTCCTCCTCTGGGATCCTCTACCACCCTCCTTCGAGTCTTTACTATGGAGGACCCCCACATCCTCCCTGGTCACTACCGCAGGTGCTTCCTCCTGGCAGTCCTGCCCCTTGAGAGTGGAGCAGAAATTACATAGTGGTACTGGTTAAGGAATGTTCTTTTGTCACACCAACCTCAGCCTTCTAGAGCCCACCATAGTCCAGCCGTTCCTTTCGCCCTGGCATCCTCTGAGGTAATGGAGGCAGATTTGGTGGCCTCTGTGTGGGGAAAGAGGTCCCCTGAATTCTAACAAAGTCGGCCTGGAATCTACCAGCTTCTTCCCTCAACCCAGAGAGGTCTGTGCAGATAGGGCAGCATTGCAGTCTCTAGAAGTTTTCTTTGATAACTGCCTCCTCACAGCCCCTGCACTGCACCACTCCCAGCATTCTCAACTTCTGTTATCCGGTGGATGTGCTTTATGGCGCTCTTGTAAGAAGGCAGAAAACCTTGTCATTTCCTCCCCCAATTACACACCTGATTCACATGGCTTTCTGAATATACTAAGCTCAAGATTAAGACCCTGAGATTTTTTTTCAATTATGTATCTATTTATTGAATTTTGTTGACTGGGTAGGCCCACTGGGCCCCGGAGGTCCCTTTTTCCGGGGCGATCCAGGGGTTAAAAAATAACATACAGGTAACAGAACAGTACAAACTGATAGATGACATATTGTACTGAGTTTGGTGTGCATATTTATGGAACACATACAAACAGAGGAGAGAAAGAAGTAAGTACCTCAGCTGGGACTTCAACCCAGGCTACCCAGAATACAGTTCTGCTGTGCTACCAACTGCGCTACCAAGGCAACTGGAAAATGGGCTATCTCAGTGCATATTATTCTTTCTTCAATGCATAACCACATTTTGGATCACAAGAGTGTGGTGTGCATATTTATGTTACACATACGAGCAGAGGAGAGAAAGAAGTAAGTGCCTCAGCTGGGACTTGAACCTAGGCCACCCAGAATACCATTCCAGTTGTTCTATCAGCTGCGCCACTAAGGCAACTGGAAACCGGGCCATCCCCAGCACATTACTGTTCTCCAATGCACAATCTGCTGCTGCACTGATAATTACATTTTCAATCACAAGAGTATGGTGTGCATATTTATGGAATGCATGTAAACAGAGGAGAGAAATAGGTAAGTACCTCAACTGAGACTTGAACCCAGGCCACCCAGAATACCACTTAGTTGCACTACCAGCTACACCACCAAGGCAACTGGAAATTGAGCCATTCTGGAGCATATTACTCTTTCTCTAATGCACATTCTGGGGCTGCACAGATAATTACATTTGTAGTCACAAAAGGGTGGTGTGCATATTTATGGAGCACATACCAACAGGAGTGAAAGAAGTAAATGCTTCAGCTGGGACTTGAACCTCCTGAGCTAGTTTCCCCCCACACCTCCTGTTACAATTTTATTAAAAGCAAGTTTCAAAGTTCCCCAAACACTGCCTGCAAATCTTTTCTTTTCTCCCCACTTACCCTGCTACTTTCAGTATGAAGAGAAATATAAATACATATAAATATACCTTTAAGTAAAGCTAGGTGCTATCACTCCTCTCTGTCAGCAAAGTCTGTTTTTCCAGCCTTTTTGCAAACAACATACAAACTGGGACTGACCTCACACTGTTCTTTAATATTATGCAGAGAACATTTGAATCAGTTTTTCTAAAAATGCCTTTTCCTATCTTAAATTAATCAGGTATCAACTATCCAGTATTAAAATACCATGCAAACTGTGAAAACATAACTTGAGTTAGGTCTGGCAGGTATCTTCTCACAGCTGTCACAAGGTTATTACTTTAGAAATGACATCCAATATGTACCCATGTACCAAGAAAAACAACCTCGTGGTTTCTTCTCTCTTTGGTTACGTAGGCAGAATCATGCACTGACATCTGGAAAACAAGTTGTAGAAGAGAACAACATCTACTGTATGATTTTCCTACCTCGAGTAATTTCCTTTTATAGAGGGCCTCTGGCTGCAGCAACAGAATCACAGCTTGGTTCTGCAAAACCAAGGGTTAAGTTATCTTTTTCTTTGTGGAATTTAAAAAAATGTATGCATCTACATTTGGAAACCATTCAAATGTTCTGAACATCAGAATAATTTCAGTTCCCAAATCTGGAAAGTAAATTCTCTAAGACAGGTCTATTTTTTGAAGTTAGTACTGCATACAAATACTAATGCTAAAATAACCCATTCCTACATAACAAGCAACCAGTTTTGACTATCATACATAGAAAAAGGAAGGCCCTAAATTTGCATTTTCTTCTTTTGGGCATCAAATGCTTATGCCTGTCAGAACAATAGGCTGCTGTATCAATTGCTTATTATGACCACTTAGCTTGGCCTCAAGCCTTAACTTCGTAAGCTATATAAAACAGTGGAAAAAATTAGCTCAGATGTTTTCTTTTCAACCTACTGCATTCCTAAAGGGGATTCTTATAATTTATAAATGAACATGGCATGTGGCAACCTCAGAGTGATATAAAAATAGATTTTATAATTCCTGCACAATATAAACTAATAAGGCTAATAAAATATATTACATAGATATCAAGTCTGGTAAATATTTCACAAAGCAAAAATAACATGGACCAAACAACCAGCAACATTTTCAGAAACAACAAACAAAAATAAACAGACACAATAGGCAGTATTAGTAAACTTTCGAAAATGGCAACATTGTTCTTGCATAGGTATTGTGAGTAATTTCTTTGCATAGGTATTTTAAGATGTTTCTTTGCATGTGAAATGTTTAACTATTCCTTTACATATAGACTGTTTAACTATTTCTTTGTACACCATACTTAATATAGGTTAAACAAATTACCCTTATATAACTACCCCTTTCCTAAGTTATACAAAAAAAATGACAATATTAAAGAGATACTCAGACTCTTGGAACTGGCACAAAATGTGGAGATTTCTTCCTGGTGTGAGAAATAATGGAGAATACTTCTTCTTCTGTGCTGTGGATTGTCACTCTGGTTGAAGATTCTTCATTTTGGCAGCTTCTTCTTCATATACTGGTACTGGAAATCGCTTCTGGTACAGATGCAGAAAGACAGGGATACCTCTTCTGGTATCTGGAAGATAGGCTTAAGCTCTTGGTGGGAAGATTTATCAACCATAAAACACAATTCCAACCAATGTGGACTTGCACAGCATCTGGGTTTAAGAAAATCTGGCAGATTTTTGTATATCTAGTTTTTATAGTCTGTGATATTATGATATCACTATGACATCATATACGCTAATTCACCAGTTACAACTGGATCTTGCAAAGCAGGATGGAAGAGCAAATTTCTTTTCTTAGGCACACGTCTCTCTCTGGTAGTTTTAACTTTTGAAATTATTAAAATTAAAGTTATTTTTCATCTTTGCATTTGGATGCCAGCAAGTACATGTGTTAATATACACACATTTGAATGCAGCACATTATTTTATACCTTTTGGTATTAGTATCTTTTAGAGTCCATAGTTCACAGGATAGACCATAGACACTGTTTCCAAGCAAAGTTTTTCAGAAAAGTTGTACCTAGGGGCTTCTCATGTCCTGTTTTTTAAGATGATTTATGCAACAGGTGTCAGGATAAAAATTTCCACATAAACCTATTTATCTGAGTCACTGTGTGGATAAATTTAATTACCATAGTGATTCCATCATCTCCATTTATCCACAAGTAATTACATCATACTTTACCACTGCCGAACTACTCGCACAATACCTAAAAAGGAACATACATGACGTCATGTTCCCAGTCAAACACCTGTCCCTTTTTTTTATTTTTTTTGTTTTAGTTGTTTAAACAGGAGTAGCACACTAAGCTGAAAGCTTTTTTACAGGAGCGACCTGGGAGAACAGGGAAGTTAAGTGACTTGCTCAGGGTCACACAGTATGCAAGTGGAAGTGTGGGATTCAAATCCTCACCACCACGAGCACACTAATGACAAAAGAAACCTACAAATACTCCTGCAGCTCAAACGCCAACTCACCGTGCCTCAAAGCACATTCTCCATGGTGGCACAACAAAGGAATACCGCAAGACAGCATTTACCATCAAAATAAAAAAAAAAACAGAAAAATGTCAGAAAACAACTGAAATACCAGCTTCCACCTAGAAAGAGAACAAATCATGACTCAGCTTGAAAATGACATCAAGCCACTGATAGACCCTATGGACCCAAGAAACTTCAGCAGCTATCTCAGCAGCAACAATAGCTACCAAACATGACAAGAGTCCAAAACCCTATACAAGTGCTTCCGTTTCAGCAGAGGCAACCAGTAAAGCAAAACAAATTGATGATGAAACAATAGAAATGTACATAGAGAAAGCCAGAAATGCCAAGACTGCGAAGAAAACTCACACTGATGTCAACATGTTCAGGAATTACCTCAAGCAACAATTTGGAGATGAACACCCCTTTCCGGATATCGCACCACAAGACTTTACCAACTACTTCTGCCATTATTTTATAAACTGTACAAAAAAATGATGGCACAGAGTGCGACCCACTCACACTAAGAGCCAGTTTTAAAATAGTGGAATGCTACCTAAAAAAATAAATCCTACAGCGACTCCTTGTCCACCTCTTCTGCTTTTAAGAAAGCTCATCGGGTCCTGCTATCAAAGCAAAAAACAAAAGTGAGGTTAAGGGCTCAAAATCCTGAGCCACTGATAATTTAACAGACACCATGATAGCCAAGCTTTATGAGGAACACCTACTAGGCCTCACAGCCTTGAATCACTGTTAAATATGATGTGACTTATTAGAAGAATTTATTTCAGGGTAAGGGAAAATACCGAAATATGTAACCTCAAATTCTGAGATGTACTTAAAACTGATGAAAACAGGCAAAGCTATATTCAGCTGTATCAAGAAAGCCAAAAAAAAAAAAAAAAACCCGGACCAGCACTAACCCCAAAGGCTGTTGCAAAGTAATGCCAAAGGCTTACCAAATAACTAACAACCCTCACAACTGTACGATTCAAAACTACCTACTGTATCAAGAAAAAAGACCTACACAGTGTCTCTCCCAGGACTCCCCATTCTTTTTAGCTGTCAACTACCATGCTAAAGAAGGACCACTGAATGCATGGTTCAAAAAACAGACAGTGGGAATCCATAAACTAACATCTATCATGAAACCATGGTGTCAAAATCCACTATTAAGACAGAAAAAAGGCTGACAAACCACTCTGTGTGAAAGCACTTAATCCAAAAACTGACTGACAGTGGCATCCATCCAACAGACATCATGCAAATTTCTGGCCATAAACAACACCAAAGTCTAAATGACTATTCTAAAATTAACAAAGAAAAGCAAGAACACATTTCCAATATGCTCAGCAGCAAACCGATCAGCCTGAATAAACACCAATGGTTCAAGAAGCACCACTATCAACAATTTTGTAGAAAACTACTCAGACATACTGGGTACCTGCTTTTACAGGCCATCCATTCAAGCCAAAACCATTAACTTTGCCATAATACAAGCGAAGACATAACACACTACTTACAAAACCCTACTCAAGTCACCCTATCCCCCACCCCACCCCCAAATCTAATGAAAACTCTTTATTTACTTAGCTTCACCCTTGACAAGGGAGCTTCTGCTGCTGCAAGCAGCTGGGCAGGCCTCTTTTGTCCACCAGCTGCCTTCCTTGATGTACTGCCCGCCAATCACCAGACCGAAGCTTCACCCTTGACACGGGCGCCTCTGCTGCTGCAAGCAGCTGGGCAGGCCTCTTTTGTCCACCAGCTGCCTTCCTTGATGTACTGCCTGCCAATCACCAGACCAAAGCTTCACCCTTGACACGAGTGCCTCTACTGCTGCAAGCAGCCCGGTGGGCCTCTTCTGTCCGCCGGCTGCCTTCCTCGATGCACTGCCCGCTGATCACCAGACCAAAGCTTCACCCTTGACATGAGTGCCTCTGCTGCTGCAAGCAGCCAGGTGGGCCTCTTCTGTCAGATGGCTGCCTTCCTCGCTGTACTGCCTGCTGATCACCAGACCGAAGGTATGCTGCTGAAACTTGACTGGCCAGAATCCATCGGCTCTGCCTGCTGACAGGCTGCTGCAGTTCTTTAATTTCTTTGCTACTCCATCTCCTTCTGGACTTCAAGCTAATGTTACATACTGGTTGTGGTAGTGTTTAAGCCTCTCCAAACTGCCCTGTGAATCCTAATTTAAATGTGAACCTAAGCCTGTTTACAGCAATTTTGCACTCCAAGGGTAGTTTAAAGAGCAAGTTCTTTTAGGCTGCAGGTTTGTAGATTTTAAAGTATTACAGCTCTCTTTGTTTTAAGGTCCAGTAGTAATCTACTAGATTTCATTTGGGTCACAGTTGTAAGTTTTGCCTTGCAAATAATCCGATTTCTGCTTCACTTTCTCTCCTACTGTCTCCTTGCTGCTTGAATTTAAAAATGTGTACTACCCTGGATCAGAAACTAAGTTTAAAGTGATAGTTTTTTCTGTTTAGACTAGATTTCATTTGGGTTACAGTTGTAAGCTTTGCCCTTCAAATAATCCCATTTCTATTTCACTTTGTCTCCTACTGTCTCCTTGCTGCTTGAATTTTAAAATTTTTACCACCTTCCCACCTCCAGCATTTATTAAATACTCTCCCTCCCCCCCCTCGGCACCACCCCTAGGCAATCTTCATCCTTCCTTCTCAATAATATTGCAACTCCACTTAAAGATACAGAGTGCAGCTATTGGGCCTAACACTTGTCCTGTCTTCCCCTTAAAGACATTTTCCTTTTTAGGTCACCGCCAAACTGTAAGGGTACACAGCAGCCTATAAGGCCAGGACACCCTCCTAGCTCCATCACATCTTAATTTCTTTTACTTTCCTCCCCCCTCCCAAGACCCTTCTTGCTGTGCCACCACCCTTTTCCAATCTTGGACATGGCAATCAGACTAATGCTAATTCTTATACTCCTGCCCACTCTCTGTTTGCAGTTGCTGAATGACCCTAAATCACCTGACCCTCTTATCACGGAGCACCCCTATGGCAACATCTATAGCACTATAACGTCCGTGCATAGTTGTGGCCTGTGTGCCAACTGCATGCCAAACAACACACCCTGGCCTACCTAGCCCAGAATGCATCCTGCTCGGCTAGGGCTTCCCCCTCCCACAGTCCTGCCTAAACTGGCCGTTCTCTCTGACAAGCATGCAGCTTGAATGAATCCACAAAGACAGCACTAAGTTAACTTAAACACTTTAAAAGTTACCTGGTCAGATTGGTACTCCTGTTACTACTGCTGTCAGGCAACATCCACCCTAATCCCATTCCCCCTCTATACCAGGGGTTGAGTGCACCGAAACCAGGCACCTTAACCTTTGCGTCACTAAACATCCACAGCCTGACAGCAAAGTTTGACACCTTCAAACCTGGGTAGCCCTACATAATCCAGACGTATCGTCTGTGGTAGAGACATGGCTCACTCCCAAGATCCCTGATGGAGACATCAGTCTGCCAGGCTATTCAATCTTTACGCAAGATCGCAAATCTAAAAGAGGTGGTGGCTGTGCAGTCTACCTTAAGGACAGCCTTCAGGGCATAGTCCTGAATTTACCCTGGCTAGGGTTGTTCTCCCAGGCCCTTGCCATTAAGGTTCTTCTTGGGGCCCACAGCAAAACTGTCACAATTCTGTCTATATTCCCCCAAAGAACTCGGCCCAACGTCTCCATGCCATCATAGACTGTCTTGAAGGCCTAACCCTAAGCTCTGAGGTTATACTCTTAGGTGATTTCAATATTAATTGGCTTGCCCCTGCAGCTAACCAATCCAAGGATGCAATTCAGGCTATCCACTATACCCAGCTCAATGAAACACCCACCAGAACTAACTACAGGACATGCACTAGTACCTTGATTGACTGGGTGCTCACCAACTGACCTAAGCATGCCTCTAATGCCTCCCTCCTTCTGGACGACGTCAGTGACCACTCCCCTGTCATGTTCAGTTGGCTAATAATTTCCCCAAACCGCCTCCTAGAACAATCACCAGCAGGATTCTCAAACCTGGTCAAGCTGATCGCTTCAAAATGGATCTACTCAATGCTGATTGGTCCTCAGTTTTTGAGGCTTCCGACATTGATGACGCGCTTGACCATTTCATCCTCCTCTTCAATACAATCTGTGACACCCATGCTCCCATAAAAAAGTGAAAGATCAAAGGCTACTTTAACCCCTGGATGAGCCCTGATACACTTGAACTAATGAAAAATAGAGACCACCTCTGGCATATAGCTAGGGCCACTGGCAAGCAGTCTGATATCCTGAACTACAAAAGTGCAAGGAACAACTGTACCAGGAACATCTGATTATCCCAAAACATATGCTATAAAGATGCCCTACCAAGAACTGAAATGACGGGTGCAAATTCTGGGCTAACCTAAATGAGGTCACCGGGCGAGAACCCAAAATGGCCCCTACCATGCTCTGCATTGATGGCTCCCCCATCCTTGACCCTAAATCTATCACCAACACCTTTAACAATACCTTCAGCGACTTGCAGCATGTTCTCCCCCGCCGACTTCTTCTCACCCACCATCCCTGCTACACCCACACAATCTCCATCGCATCCCCCCTTTTGCTTCAAGACTATTACCTTTGGAGAAACCAGGAAATATTTGCACAAAGTGCTTGGGAAGGGGAGATTTAGTGGGGATAACCTCAACCTGAAACTAATCTTGCTCTCACTTGAAGAAATCCTGTCCCCTCTCACCCATATCCTTAACCTCTCACTCCGTCTCGCAGTATTCCCCCCAAAATGGAAAGCTGCAGTAGTCACCACTGTGTACAAGAGTGGGGATTATGCCCTCCATGGGAAGTATAGACCCATGTTTATACTACCACCATTCTCGAAGGTCCTTGAATGAATCATTGCTGACCAACTTGTCAATTATCTGGACAAGCGCATGCTCCTATGTACAGAGCAACATGGCTTTAGGGCTGGGCATAGCACCACCACCACAGCCCTCCTGGAATACACAGGTTTCATCCACAAATCCCACGATCTTGGCCAGCTCATTGGGGCTATCTATATTGACCTAACAAAGGCCTTTGATACGGTCAACCACGCCCTTCCAATTGACCAACTCACTGCCGTAGGCCTTGCCCCTGAGGTGGCTACATGGTTCCACAGTTACCTACACTGCTGTTAACAGCAAGTCAGGATAGATACCTTTCTCTTGGATGCCAAGCCTGTGTACTCAGGCATTCCACAGGGGTCAATACTGGGCCCCTTCCTCTTTAGCCTATTTCTGAATTGTCTCCCCCTAGCCAGTCAGTGCTGTATCCTCCTCTATGCAGATGATGTGATTATCTTTTCTAATGGCTCTGACCCCACTGCTCTTGAGCAACAGTTACAATGTGACTTCACCAGCATTGAGTCATGGTTCAAAAATCATAAATTGATAATGAACTACAAAAAAAAAAAAAAACATGTTGTTCACCAGTCTTAAGAACAAGCACAAAAACTTCCTGCTATATATATGTGATAGGGGTGGTGTTCCTCTAGAACGTGTTCATCACTTCAGATATCTCAGAATCATTCTTGACAGCTTGCTCTGCTATGGCCTCCACATAGACATCACAGCTAAAGCAATCAACAAATGCTTAGGGCTACTTTATCACCATAGGCAGAGCCTAACCCTTGAAGCCCTCAGCATAGCGGTCCACAGTTCAGTGGATTCCCTAGTGGACTACAGACTGCCGATATATGGCTCTGCCACAGATACTGCCCTCCGATGTATAAAAACTGCCCTTAACAATGCCTGCAGGCTCACCTTAGGGGCACACCGACTAACCCACAAACCTGTGATCTCTATGCAAAGGCTCACTGGCTAATGCTCTTTGGTCACTTAAAATATCAATCTTGCCTCCTGGCCAAAAAATCTGCCTTGGTCAGCTCCCGACTGGGGTCCAACAACTCCTAGTTCCCAGCACTAATCCCAGGCCCACCTGAAATTTGGAAATGCAGTCCTTCCTGACTCCAAAATGTCGCATACCTCAAGGAGAAAGGTCCTTTGCCTATTGGGCACCGTTGTGGTTCAACTCCCTCCATGAGAACATTATTAGCCTGCCCACTCTGTGGACCTTCAAAAAGAACCTAAAGAACCATTTAATACAGGAATCTCAATGTGTCTGCCATCGCTAGCACCTAGCAAAGGCATCTCCTACCATCTGCCCTTCTGCCAAACAGATCTCTCTCTCTCTTGGATACCCTGCACTTGGGGCTCAACCCCCCCCACCCTGCCTCTCCAGCACTTCTACGCTCTAAGCCCCTTGTGTTGCTGACAACTAACAGGTTCCCTGTTGGGCACAGTTATTTAGTCTGTTCCTGTATGTATCTGACTGTGTTTACTTATTACAGTTTTAATTTTCACTGCATTTTTTGCATTCCTTTGTTTAAAGACCAAATGTACCTGAATGTTCTCATTCTAATTCTATTGCCTTGTTTGTCTCAGTTCTCTGTATAATCACCTACTTGTTCTAAATGTACTAATGTGGAACCTATGTAAATAGCTCTGAACTCAAATGGGTAATCCAAGATCTGAAATAAATAATAAATAAATAAATGTCTCTTTCTATTCACCCCAGGAAATAAGTATGACTCCTACATTAAGAAATAACCCCTGGTTCTAGATGCGGACAGTGATTCAGACTAATTGAACTGAAATTAAAGAATATTTCCACAGACATGGACTTGCTACAAAATATAAGTTACAAATATTAGACAGCAAGCATAACATTCACAAACTCCTACACCTTGAAGATTGATTCTATATGCAGCACTGGGAAGACTGATGCTATGTACAGTTACTATACTGTGAAGAGTGGCTCTGCAAATCTAAATCAGCAGATAAGATTGATTCTGAATAATAATTTTCAGAATAAATAAATGTGAGAATGCTACTCAAATGTTAAAAACAAGAAAAATAAACAAATGCTACCCCTTCCTCCTAGCTACTCTGTGTCCTCCTCTCTCTATCATTTCCTGTAAATAAAAGCAAACTTTTCCCCCTATCTGTTCCTATTACAAACTTTGGCTATAATGACATGTTTATAACAATGATCAAAATTAGTTCTTTACTGTTGCAATGTTGGTTTACAAAAGTTCACAGTTTCCATGTTACTTGTTTGGTTGAAAATAAACGTTTAAACGTTTTTACCTCGTTTTCCTTGTTACCAATAAAAAAAAAATCCAATGCCAAAATTGTCCCACAAAACCTTCACAAACATTCTGACTCTTCAGGTCATATCCCAATGGTAAATATGATGGGACTCTTCAAGTCCTAATCCACTGAAGAAAAACACAATGAAATCTCCCCCAAAATCCAAAAGCAATTCAAATAAACAAACAGGCACTGTAACCCAGAAGACTCCAAGATGGGGCTCTTCCTGCCCTAATCCAAATAAAAAAACAATCATCCAAAGGTCTCTCAACTGGACTCTTATTGTCCTACTCCGAAGCCAAAAAAAACATACCCCAAAAATAAAGATTCGATCCAAAAAAATCCAAACTTGATCCAAACACCTTCCCGAAGACTTTGATGACTCCTCCAGTGAAGGCAAGACATCCAATACATGGCAGAACTGAAGAAGCAGGTTGCACTCCTCAATCACTGACTCCATGAAGTCCACGATGAAAGCCATGTCCAGGCTGCCAAATCCTGAACCCTCCAAGCATTCCTCGATGCCACACCCCTGCTCCAATAAAAACATTGCTTCAGCAGAAACATGCCCCCCAACCAATCACAGTCCAGATACACCTGTCAGTCAACCGCCATTCATGCCATGCCTACTACCCACATGCAACCAATTGGAATACACACACCACATCAATGCCACCAATCAAAACCCACACATACCTATCCATTCACATACAAATAGCCAATGAAAAGCCACACATAAACCCCATTCAACAAAACAGCACTCCACAGTGCTCCGGTGGAAGAAAACTACAAGTAATAAAATAGTCCCCATACAAACATTTAAAATTCAGCACTAAACCAGTAAAAAAACACTCCAAAAAACAAACCAAAATAAAAAAACCTGTTGTATAAATCCAATATGCGGGTGGCCCCTGTGGGATAACCAGGTTATATTGTACAGTTGCCTATGACCTCCCATAAACCTCACTCACGGCTTTGCCACTTGTGAGGTTACTTGAGGTCATAGGCAACTGTTCAACATAACTTGGTTATCCCACAGGGACCACTTGCATATCCCCTATGTATTTTTCTTCCAAATAACCCTTTAGGAAGTAAGTCAATAGACACAAAATCTCTTCTGGGCAAAGTTTTTCTTTGTCTGTAGTTTTCCCAGGCTAGCAGCTTATAAATCTTCAGGCATCAAATTAACTTTTAAAAACAGTCAGCAGAACTTTAAACCAACATATCTTCTCTCTGCAACCACTCAGACACATAAAAATCACATTTTATGCAAGGCTGTGCCTGTAGTTCAATGAGGTGGAGCAACCATCCACTCCCCCTGCTTGAGCCATTAAAGGTTGTACCTTTCAACCATCTTACTGAAGCATTTTTCATTGCCCGCCATCCTCCCCTCCTCCTCCAACAGCTTGTCTCTCTTTCTCTCTCTCTCTCTCTCTCTCTCCCCAGGGGCTTCTTCCTAAGGTACTTTTAGCCAAGGGAATCATTCTCGTGACACCTCTAGAAGTGGAACACTCCACTAGGGTTCCTTGCCTTCATACCCCTAAAGGGTGATATATCCCATGGATAGAGAGGTGGATGGCCACAAAGGTTCACCACAAGTTACACAAGCAAAACACTACACTAAGTTGTGTAAGCTCATTGAATTGGAAGGCTGTGCCTGTATTTCAATGGGGTGAAGCAACCAGCCACTCCCCCCACTTGAGTCATAAAAGGCTACACCTTCCAACCACCTAACTGAAGTGTTTTTTGTTGCCCCACCATCCTCCCCTCCTCCTCCAGTGGCTCATCTCTCCCTCTCTCTCTCTCTCTCTCTCTCTCTCTCCCCCCAGGGGCTCCTTCCTAAGGTACCTGTAGCTAAAGGAATCATTCCAGCAGAACCTCTAGGGATGGAACACTGCACTAGGGTTCCTTACCTTCATACCCCTACAGGGTGGTATATCCCGAGGATAGAGAAGTGAACAGCTGTAAAGATTCATCACAAGATGTACAAGCATAATGCTATAGTAAGTTGTGTAAGCCCATTGAATGAATGTTGCATGATGTGTGCTTTCAAGTGAGTCCAAACATGAATGTTTTAGCTTTTATTTTTTTTCTATTTACTATACTTTTTGCCTATTCCAGGATCGTTGATTTCAGCCCTTGGTTACAGCCCCCTCGTACTTCCACTTCCAGTGATCACTACACTCTCCCAGTCACCCCTGACTTGCCCCCCAGAGGGTGGGGTTTCAACACTAGTCCCCTTCCAGTGCCGCGCTACTGGTACTGGTCAGGAGAGACAGTACCGGAGGCTGATCAAGGCCACGGGGGAAGGGCACCATGGAGATGACCCAGCACAGAGTTTTTATCCCCTGTAAGCAGGGGCGAGAACATGCTATGATGACCAGTGTCCGCCCCACCCCTGAAGATATGCTGGCAGCAGTGTAGTGCGATGAACTCAGCCTCCGCTGGGTGCTGCTGTTCACTGGGCACTCAACTCCCCCTCCCTCTCAGAGAAGGAGAGCAGTCCTTGGGATGCTCAATCCCTTCTCTCCTTGGCTGGCTTTCCAATGACCCAGGTCTGTTCCCAAACCTGGGTCACCGGCATTGCAAGCGGAAATCCAACTGCTGCGCTGGCAGGCTGGCTGATATGTTTTAGCTTTTAAATTACTAGCAGAGGACATTTTTGCAAAAAACTTCAGTTGTATGACAGCTGCATTTATGAATATTGAGTCTCCAGTAGATAAAAAAACATGTTATCAAATTGTATTATTCTCATATCCGTAGCATTGTTGGTTTTGTGGCAGGAAACAAACATACATGTATAATATTAAAACATTAAGTTTTTCCTTCTTGTCATTTCATGCCACTCACTGGAACAGCACCTTATCAGTGGTCCAGGCAGCTGGTATGCCTGTTGCCACAGGAGGCTTCCCACCTCTGACCTTTTGTATTAGTCTGTGTTTTGCTTCATGGGGCCCTTCCTCTTTCTGGAAGGACAGCAATTTAAAACTCATCCTTGTTTTTCTTTTGTTCACCCCCCCCTTGAGTCCATTCAGGGAAATAAGACCACTTGTAGCACTTAAAAAATCCTCAGCTTATCCTCAGAGCTTGATTTGTTAATCCATCAAGATAAATATAATTATTTGGAGATTCAAACAAGCCATCAGTTGTCTCAGTATCACATGGCACCTGAATAACCATATTCTATACTAAATATTATAAAATAAACAAATATATTTCTATAATTAACTCTTTGCTACAACACTCCTTTTTTGTTTTGGAAGATTTTACCTCTTTTTATTTGTAGAAGTCCAATACTTCTAAAATGGTATTAAATTAAACTTTCCGCAGAACTCAGTTACACAACACAGTCATCATAAAAAGGACAATGTTGGGCCATTACATTCTTTATTACTAAGGAGGTATGGGACAAACTGACCAGCTTTTTTGGTCCTTCTGAAGTATGTCCCAATTCTCAAGGGAATCCATTGGCCTCTTGGCAATTTTAGTGTTATCAGTGGCAGTATAGCCTGGAGGTTAGAGTAAAGAGCTGTGAATGAGATTGGTGTGCCCAGCAGACCTGGGTTTGATTCCACTACCTCCACTTACATACTCTGTGACCCCAAGGAAGTCACTTAACCTCCCCAGTGCTCCTGGATCACCCCTGAAAACACAACCTTTGCCTAGTGAGATTTACCCAGTTACTAAAGAATAAAAAACAAAAAAATAATAAACCTGCTGGAGTCCCCAACTTCCAGGTTACTAATGGAAATGTAATGCTTGTCCTCCACAACCCTAGGTTTCCTGCCCCTAAGCCAGTTAGCAAGTATGCCTCATATTTAATGCACTTGTAGCCTTTTCTGGAAGTTTTTTTCTTATGGCATAGTGGCAAAAGACATTCTGAGATCCAGGTGGACTGTGCTGACAGGCTTGCACCATCCACTGTCCTGATCATTGCATCAAAGAATGTGATCACTCAGATTGGTTTGACATGCTCTCCCCCTCCTAAAATATTGCTTAAATGTGTGAGAAGTTGGAACATTGGCCTTGAAAAAGTACTCCATTATTGTGGCCTAAATAATGGATTCCAATTTCTGGCCCACCGTTTGTTAGGCTGACCTGCCTGTAGTGGCCTAAATCTGACCTTGTCCCCTCCTTGCAGATGGGAACCACACTGGCTACTTTGCAATCCTTCAGCATTGCATGTGTATGGACAGATCATGAAAGATCAATGCAAACAGTCCTGCTAATTGTTCCTTTAGCACTTCTAAGCCTGGGGTTGAGCCCTGCTTGGCTTGATCTTCATCAGGTAGTCAGCTACTAGGGTGGAGTAATGTCCAAAGGCAGTGCCATGGCTACCCTTGATGCCATGGGCCTCTCGATAAGCACTCTTCCCCGGGTGCCAATTGGTGACCTATTAATCAAAGCATTCATTCAGCATCTCAATCATTAAGCCTGGCTCTCTCACTGACTTTTTCTCTTTTACCCTATTTTTGGATGTCCAATCTTCTCCTTCATCTTTCTCTCTCTTTCTTCATGTTCTGGGAGAAGACTTTGGTGTTACCTGTAGCTCCTACTGCTATTCTGCTTTCTAGACCCTACTTGGCTTTCTTAGATCTAGGTCACATACTCTGACAGTACTTCTCTGTACTCTTTTCTGGCCTGGGGCAACCAGTCTCTTTCTAGAGGCCACTGGCTTTCTTTTTGTTCAGGATAAGTTAACTCAGGCCCCTGTTGATTTAGGCTTGACCATTTTCCCTTGTTACTTACAAAACAGCAGAGAGTCATTGCAGAACTAAACATCTTCCTCAATGAACCCCACATGTGGTTTGCATTATCAGCTTCATGCTGCTGCTTCAGATCTTAGGCCACCAGACCCTTTATCTTTGCAAAGTCCACTCTTCTGAGGTTACAGATCTTGATGACTAAGACCCATCTAGTCTTCATTATCATCAGGGAGATGGTTTCCTGATTGTGGTCATTGCCTCTCAATGGCTTCTTAACATTTATGCTTGGGATGACCCCTTCCCTTGTCTGAGAACAAGGCCAGGATTGACTTCATCCTCAGTGTCTTATTGGACATGCTATGATATGAAGCAGTCCTTGAAAGTAGACAGGAACTCAGACTTAGCCCTGCTGTTAGCTCTTTCAAGATTCTCATCTATGCTTGTGAAAGTCCCAAAGGATCACCACCGCATTCAATTTGCCTGCTGTTATAATTTCCTAGACCAGCTGGTTATCATGTTCTGTTAAGCTGTTTTGCAACTTGAAGCATACACTCAAGGAGGCTTTTTTGCTTGCCTTTTCCTGTAGCTTGACCGAGAAGGCCTTTGTGGGACTGTTCACCTCCCTAATATTCTCCTTGTCCACCACAGTAATTCCTTCTGTTACAAAGATGGTCATTACCCCCCCCCCACATTACTGTCAGGCTTTTCCATTTAGAATAATCTGCACTATCTATAAGTGACCTATGTTGGGATGCCACCTTTTTATTTATTTATTTAAAATGGTATCGGAATTACAAACCTTTGAGTCAGAGACTCATTTACAAAGGCTCCACATCAAGAATACAGCAGATAACATAATACAAAGTAACAAGCAACAGACAATGGTACAAAGTACGGATACAATGAGCATACTGTAAGTCCTATACATGGAGGTAGCTAAGCAGAGATAACAGGTGTCATGAGAAGATAAGTCTGGGTTCTGGGGCTGGACCACATTTGACATGGGAAGTGATGGCAGGGGGCAGACATGTACAGTATATAGGGATCCCAGAACAGCAGAAGTCTGTCCTGCAGTTTTCATTATAGAGTAAGAATTGAGGAGTGTAGGAGCTGCCAGCCTCATGGAGAGAGGGTGTTCTCCACCCAGCTGTGATCCGCACTGACAGTGGGTTTTGCCCAGTTAGTTTCAGGGCAAGCATGGATTTTTTTAATGGGGAAGCAATGGGCTCCAGGGCAATTCATCTCACCAGCTATGCTAGTCAACTGGCCATTTGGGGGCTGGCCCACTGGCACAGCAGTTGGATTACCACTTGCGATGCCGATGACACTGGTTCAGGAATAAACCTGGGAGTTGGAGGGATGGCTGGGGGAGAAGGATTGAGTGTCCTTTGGACTGCTCTCCTTCTCTGAGGGGAAAGTGGGAAGAGTATCCGGTGCTTTCTGGACCCCTGGCAGAGGATGGGGGAACCATCAGTGGCTGGTATCATCACTTTGGGGGGGGCTGGCAAACTCTGGAAGTCATTGCATGTCCCCACCCCCAGAATCCAAGAAGCATTAAAAAATGAAGGCCCCTGGGCATGACGACCTACCCTGCTGCTGTATCCACTGCCTTCCAATGTCTGCTGAGGGTGGGCCTGCTCCTGTGGCCCCAAACCCAGGAGATAAGTCCTTTGTGAAGGGGAGCCCTCCCAGTGGCCCTGCCCAGGGGGGCAAACCTGGGCATGGGGGGATGACTGGCAGGGTGGGTCTGATCACCAAACAGAGGATTGTGGGGTTTCAGAACAAAAAAAAACTGGCCAATTTGTCATGGCTTCTTCAGCTATGGAAGCATCTTCTCCATTCCTGCAAGGCATTTGTCTCTGGATGAACTGCAAAAGTACTGGGATTGTGAAATGTGTGTCTGCTAATGGGATGCACCCCATCACTTCTGAAATATGACTGTTAATAGGATTCTTCCTTGTGATGATTGAGTATGCAGGCCCTGAATGAAAAACTCCACAGATCTGTGTTTGTACGAGGCCACCTGTGAAACTGGTACCATGGGGCGGATGCTGAAATCTTTACGTGTCCTGATTTGTGACTAACAATATTCCCATCTTTGCCTGTAGAGTCCTTATATTTATGGAAATGCTTTATGTAAACTTCATTTCATATAGATACTCAGGAGGTCAGGAATATGCCTACAAGAAACCAGTGTGCTACTTGGGCATAGGTCCTTCTTGGACTGTAGCTGTTTTACATCAAATACTTGACACTGCACTGTGGCTGTGTACACTCTGCATTTGTACCACCATCAATTGCCAGACTTGCTTGAGGGTGCTGTGTATCCAATAAGACACAATAGGATGTGTAATTGTGGGTCAATAATCAAACGCCTCTCAAATGCACTGTTTGTGCCAATTGCCTTTAAACACACGAGAGAGAACTGTGATTATTGACCATAGTTGCATATCCATAAAGTCTCTTATTACACGCATAACATAGGTGTTTCTGAAACTTAAAAAAAAAAACAGGATTTATTATAATAAAATAATGTTGTTTTGTCTGAAATATGAGTAGCTCAAAAAATAGTTCCTGTTCGGTTTGAACGTTTTCTCACACATAGACCACTGATCCATAGCTGGTATTGTATTCATTTTTTTTTAAATAGGATTCTTTTTGGATTTATTTTATTTTTACATTGAGATGTTTTTCCCATACTACCCTCTTTGTTAACTATCTGGACTTTCAGCCGGCATCCTCCAGACCCATCTGCTGCTTCCCCCACTGGTGAAGCCAGTGAGGATACAGATGTTGTGGGGCCCGAGAGTGGCAGTCATCATCATATCGGTGGCATGTGAGATGTGATTGCTTTTATTTTAATATTTCCTTCTGTTCCCAAACACCTCCACAGGGAAGTGCCCTGACAGGCTTTGTATGCACACAGTGATGTCCCCACAAAGGAAGCAAGCTCATGGCCTACCACAGGGGTCACTGTGGCAGTGAAAACAAAGCACTGTCCCTCGGTGGCTCAGAGTGCTTGATACTTCTCTATGAGTGAGACATTGAAGTGTCTAAGTTAATACTTTCAATACTTTTAAACTGATTTGAAGTACTTATATCATTGGCACTCTTCTGATTTTTGCTATATGGTGTTATTGGAGAGGGAAACATTGGAGATGTCAAGGGCAGAACAGCATTCTTACAGTGGCACAGAAATTGACTCTCATGCACTTATGATCAGTGGTGGTTTCCATGGAAAGTCAAGAAGTGTACTGATATTGCAGTCAAAGGGTACAAAAGCAAAAGAAGTACAAGAATATAATTACAGCCAGATAATTATACACCTGCACCTGTTTTATTCAATAAGGTCACTTTTTCCTTACATATGTTATAAACTGCTAAGACATACTGGGAATGCAATTGTTTTATTCATTGGAGAGCATTTCCGTTTGCATCTTTCTGTCCAAGGCAGGCTCTTCCTTGCCACAATGAGAGGACTAGTCAACAAAATACTGCAATAAATCCCTTCCAATAGCTAGGGTCAAATATGGAAAGAATTCACTGGGGAACCAATCGCTTTTGATGTAGGCTAGACCATATCTGAAAGGGGTCTGGGAACACAGTTGCTCATTATATGTTGCATTTTTTTTAATTTATTGTATTAATAAATAAATTAATTGTAAGAGTTTTACCAGGAGAGACAGACTGAGTGGATAACAACTCATTTTCAGATGTGTTCTGGGGGTAGGAGTAGATGAAGACATTAATATGGGATGTGCAAATGAAAATAACTAAATGTAGATACTGTGCTACTAAAACATAAAACACAATCCAATAAAAAATACATTATAAAAAAAAATTAGAAATGTCAATTGTGCGGACACAATGAACGTAATATACAGACAGATAATCAGTGCAACAAAAAATAAATAGGTGTAACAGTGCAAATTAGGGTACTAATGAAATATAGTTCTGGAAGCAACCCAGAAAAGGAGCACATTACTACCACCCAGACTGTGAACTGGCATGAGTTAACAATGTAAGTGTGGTAGTGTAGGTACAGGTGCAAAAAACATTCCACATGTGACAACTGAGAAGGAGCAGTTTATCCTAGGGTAGGAAGGAAACTTGAGGAGGGGTGTGCAAGGGGAGTGCTCTATTTTGTCAGTTTTATGTATTTAGAGGGGTACATGACACACCATTTTGCACCTGGAACTGAGTCAGACTTTTTCACTCCCGAAACCTAGTTCCCTAGGGTCTCCCCCCTTCATTTTCAGTTCCGGAAATAGTGTTTTTAGAAGTCCAAACATTCAATTCCCTAACCTCTTTATAAATAAAATATCTTCTTCAGAGGGATTGAGTTGGGAATATGAACTGCACTGGGTACCCTGACACACAGAGCCTTCCTTCTTCACCACAAGATTGAGGGGCCCCTTTTCTACTACTTCCTTCCCATGTAACACCCTTGCTACCCACAGGAGTCCAGGTTACATGTTCATCCTCAAAACCTTCCTGACCATTTTCATAACAACTGATCATAATGTCAGAAGTAGGGTGCTTAGCTTCCAAATCACAGAACTGGATTTGCCAGATTCCGACCTGAGTTTCAGAATTTGAATCTTTGGAATTGTGGTCTGAAAATCCTAATTCCCATGTTTAAGGCTAAAACATGTTTTTACATAGAATTTTGGATTCCAAATCAGATTCTGATTTCGAGGTCCTTTTTGGGAATCAGATAAGAATATGATTTTGAGTTGGAAATTCCTAAATAGTCCAGTTGAATCAGAGTTGGCCAATTCTGAGCATATGTGTCAGAAGAAGAGGGTTATGATGCCAGGTGGGAACAGGCAGCCAAGGTAGATGAAATCCAGGTGACAATTACCCTAATTTTATGTTAATGTGCATAGCTCTACTGAAGCAGAGGGAGCAAGTTCAGAAAATGTATGTGAGATGAACTGATGTAGATCTAGAAATGACATGTCCTACTTCTGTACCAGCTGGTATTCTGTGAAAATGTGTTTTAATTTCCAATCTGTATTACCTGTGTGCCATCTTCGTGCCTGAAAACAGTCTCTGGGATCAGTGCACTTACCCAATAAACAAATACAGAAAGAAATAAATACATTTATGTAATAGGATTGAGCTAAAATCCAGTATGTATGTAACAGCACAGCTGTTGGATAAATATTATTTATCCACACAGGAGACACGTCACGGGAAGTTATGTAAGTAGTTAAAATGTCATTATGTACTTGCTTGCCAGACTACTTCTAAGATTAGTAAGGATGTCACTGAATAAAGGCAAGCTGTAACTCACACCAGGAACCCTCCGATTGTGTGCCATGAGTCATTTTCATTCGGCAAACTGTCATTGTGCCTAAGGCTGCTATATACATTGTATTCCTTCTGATTTTATAACTGATTTAAATCATGTGGTTTTATGGTTATTATGTTTGAGTTATGTCTATGTATAACACCATGGTCTTCTGGAATGGCATTTTAGAAATAAAATTTGCTTTGCTTTGCTATAAAGGAGCATTAAGTTTCATTCAATACAACAACAGAAATAATGTTTCCGGGCTGCATAATCCATAAACATGTCAATTGCAGATAACAGTTTTACTCTGGAGATGGAACACATTCTCACTCAGATGGAAAATGATACTGAACCACTAACTGACCCAGGAGAAGCTGAGTAAGGCCCCCCAGCGGCACTGGACTGGGAGCTGGCAGCAGTGCATGTTTCCCCTGACAAAAATAGATATGACAGCAATAGACGACCACATACTTAAGGCTAGAAACCAGAATACTGCAAAGAAAACAGAAACAGATGCCCAAATGTTTAAAAATTACATTGCAGAAAAAATTCAGCACAACTGCCCCTCTACACAAGCTACCGCCTGTAGAGCTAGACAGACTGATGTGCCACTATTTTATGTACTGCAAAAAAAATCCATACCTCCTATGAGCCTCTCACCCTAAGATCAAAACTGCAGAGGTTGGAGAGGCATCTTAAGTTAAAAATGTACCTGGAGTCACTCTATATGTCCTACAGTTCCAAAAAAGCAGACAAGTACTCCAGAGTAGACAAAAAAACTTAAAGGAAGAGGGCAAAGAGAACAGAGACAGACAGAGAGAGAGCAGCAGATGAGTTAACTGATTCTATGATAGACAAATTGTATGCCAGCAATCGGTTAGGCCCTACAACCCCAGAGTCTCTGTTTAATACCATGTGATTGACTGGGACCCTGTTTTTTAGCATAAGAGGGAACAGAGTCAAGAAACCTGAAATGGAAACACATTGAATTGAAAGTAGTTAAGAATAACCAAAGGTACCTTGAGTTTAACAAAGAAAGACAAACTAAAACAAGATCCAGTGCTTACCGCATAAATATCAGGAAACTAAAGCCCAGAGCTACTAAACAGAGAACCACCGCAGATATCCAGTAGCTAACTACAATTTGTACAAAAGTCAGAGAACAGGGAAAACCTTGCATCCAGATGTCCCTTTTTTCCCTTTCCATCAATACAAATGCAAAGCCCAATTACTCCACAACATGGTATCAGAACCAACTACTCCACAACATGGTATCAGAACTAACTACTCCACAACATGGTATCAGAACCAACTACCCCACAATATGGTATCAGAACCAACTGCTCCACAACATGGTATCAGAACCAACTACCCCACAACATGGTATCAGAACCAACTACTCCACAATATGGTATCAGAACCAACTACTCCACAACATGGTATAAGAACCAACTACCCCACAACATGGTATCAGAACCAGCTACCCCACAACATGGTATCAGAACCAACTGCTCCACAACATGGTATCAGAACCAAGTACCCCACAACATGGTATCAGAACCAACTACCCCACAAGATGGCATCAGAACCAACTGCTCCACAACATGGTATCAGAACCAACTACCCCACACCATGGTATCAGAACCAACTACCCCACAACATGGTATCAGAACCAGCTACCCAACAACATGGTATCAGAACCAACTACTCCACAACATGGTATCAGAACCAACTACCCCACACCATGGTATCAGAACCAACTACTCCACAACATGGTATCAGAACCAACTACTCCACACCATGGTATCAGAACCAACTACCCCACAACATGATATCAGAACCAACTGCTCCACAACATGGTATCAGAACTAACTACTCCACAACATGGTATCAGAACCAACTACCCCACAACATGGTATCAGAACCAACTACTCCACAACATGGTATCAGAAGAAACTACTCAACAACATGGTATAAGAGGAAATTGTTTAACCAGGAGCAGCACACTAAGCTGAAGCTTGTTTCCAGGTGTGACCTGGGAGCACAAGGAAGTTAAGTGACTTACTCAGGGTCACACAGTATGCAAGTGGGGGCTGTGGGATTTAAACTCCGGTCTCCAGGTTTACAGCTCAGAGCCTGAAATCACTTAATGCTATGCTGCCTCCTATGGACCAGCCCATGGGTATCAACAATATAGGATCCATAGTTAAGACCATGGTGGAAAAGGCTGGAATTCAATCTGACAAATGACTGACTAACCATTCAGTTAGAAAACACCTTATTCAGAAGTTAACTGACAGCCGATTGGCCCCCACAGAAATCATACAGGTGTCTGGTCACAAATAGCTCCAATCCCTCAATTACCATTCAAAGCTGAATGACAAAAAGCAGCACCAAATCTCGACTATCCTAAGCTGTTCTCAGATGTCATCTAGCTCTCAGCATGTGAACAATTCTGTGATTTTCAGCACCCAACCCCAAAGCTAGAGTGGCGTTATGGGTGCCTGTTTCAACAGGCCCACCATCAATGCATCAGAGATAACGTTCAGCATTATACAAGGTAAGTAAACAAATAGTAAAGGCAGTTAAATTAATCTATGCAACACATTTGTTATCCTGATCTAAATAAACAGCAGGCATGGACATATGAACATGCGAACACACAAAACAACCAGCAGATACGGGCCATATGGTCTATCAAATCTGCTCGAGTGTGCAGCTAGCAATCCCTTATACCTTTTCTGGAGTATGATATTGAAGAGTCACAGCATTGTTTTGAGGAGTTACATTTTTTACCAGGGCTTAAACCTTGTTTTTTATAACACCTAAATGGAGTACGACTTTGAAGAGTCGATCACTGTTTTAAAAGAAGCAAATAACCCTGTCTATGCAATCCTCACCCCCCCCACCCATTTCCACTGTTGGTTATCATAGAAAAAAAGCACGCAGCCCCTTAGAAATGCAGGCATAATCAGTGTAATGTAAAACTTTACACACATTCTTACCACCCACACCGCCTTCCAAAAGCTGTGTTCAATCCAGCCATAAAAGTCATGTTTAAGGAGTACCAAAAGTAAACATATTGCTGTTTTGTTTCCTCACATGCAACTAATATGAAAATATGAAAAGAAAACATCCACAAGTCATTGCTTTAGACTCAGACTCAGACTAAGTGAAGAGGAACCACAAATACAACACCTCTGTTGAAAAAGAAAGAAAAGTAAAGGGCCCAAGAACATTAACTGCAGCAACTTAAGCTAACACAGTTTCTGTTGTTTCTGCACAGTTTGTGCAGTTGACTTTATTGCAAGTGTGCTACTCATTCCTAGGCTATTGTAATTAAAAGCAACAGACCTATAACTTAATAAATAAGGGATACAGCAGTTTTGCTTGTTTTTTTGGGGTTACAATTTCTGTGATTAATCCCTCAAAAAGGCTATTCAGTGAATGTACCTCTGCTCTTGTTAGGATGTAACATTAAATAAAATGTTTGAACTTACTCTTTCTTGTTTTCTGGTGGTGTCCACAAAATAAATATAGGGGTACTCCAAACAGGTAAAAAAAACAAACGATGCGACTCTTCAACGTTGTACTCCATTTAGGTGTTGTAAAAAAAAAAAAAGGTTTAAGCCCTGGTAAAAAAAATGTAACTCCTCAAAATGATGTTGCGACTTTTCAAAGTCGTACTTCACAAAATGGTGAAAAAAGGGATCCTCAAAAGGTTGCGACTCTTCAGTGTCATTCTCTAGAAAGGGAAAAACAAATTAAACATCCCAAATGTTGCGACTCTTCAAAGTCGTATTCTCAGAGTAAATCCAGTTAAACGATGCCACCATCAGAAGACGCCAAAAAAGGACAAAGAATCCAACAGCCAGTCACTGACCCAGCACACTGCTTCCACCTGGACTCCTTCCAGTTGACCACCATGAAGACTCTGCGCCACTCCACTGGTCCACTCCAGTAGGCCGTACCAGAAGAATTCCAAGCCAAGACGCATATGCTGAAGCTCACTCTCCATTGGCTCCACATCAACTGAAAAAGAAACTGTGCATCACAGAAAGTCCTGCCCGCTTCCAAGAATCAGCCAATCAGAGCAAATGCTTACAGCAATGCCCAATCAGAAACCATTCAAGGCAATAGTCAATCAACATGCAGCTCCCAACCAAATGGCCAATCAAATCTTACAACCAAGTCCACATTCACAAAATTACTGGCAAAAGTGCATCAGGATAACAAGAAGGAGCATATAGTCCTACAGAAAAGAAGATTTATTTTAAAAATCATCGGCTGCGTCAAAACAAAAAAGATGCTGCTAAGCCTAGGCCCACTGCATAAATTGAATACATGCTGGGCTGCTGGTTGAATACATTATTTATCTTCACTCACTCTGATTGCCCTCAGGGACTAACACTCATGGCAATGCTATACTCTGCCACTCGTGATGCACCCAAGGTCAATCAGCGCTTGTTCAGATAAATCATGTATATAACAGCAGCCCAGCACATATCCCTTATTTATGCAATAAGGGTGTACAAAAATCCCATTGAATAAATGTATGTATACACACTGCTGTTGAATAAAAGATATTTATCCACACAGTAGACACGTCAAGGAAAAAAAAAATATGTACATAGTAAACACGTCACTATTTGTAGGTTGGCCGGACTACTTCTAACATCAAGAATGATGTCACAGAATGCCACCTGCCTTGAACTCTTAGCCAGGCATCTCCTGTTTGTATGTCTCGAGTCAGTTTTATTCTGGAAATTGTCATCACAATCAACAGAATACCTGTTCCTGTATTATAATATGCTCCTAAAGTCAGAATTTCAAAAACAACAGAAATTGCATTTCTGGTCTGCAAAAATCATAAAAAATGTCACGTTCAGACAACAGTCTTGAGATGGATGACATTTGCACTCAAATGGAGAATGACACTGAACCGTTCGTTGACCCAGGAGAAGCTGATCAAGGCCCTCCCGCAACACCTGACCGAGAACGACCAGCAGCAGATGCTTCCTTGGTAACCATAGACATGACAGCAATCGATGACTACATCCTAAAGGCAAGAAACCAGAATACCACAAGGAAAACTGAAATGGATGTCAGAATGTTTAGAAATTACCTAACAGAAAAATTCAGCATAACTGTACTGCTACACGAGCTAGCACTGGAAGAGCTAGACAGACTGATTTGCCACTATTTCTTGCATTGTAAAAAGAAAGCTGGGACCTCATACAAGGCTTTAACCCTGAGATCTATACTACAGAGCTTGGAGAGACATCTGAAGCTTAAAATGTACCCAGAATCACTGTCTATATCGCTGAAGTTCCAAAAGAGCAGGAGCAGTACTGCAGAGCAGACAAAAAACCTTAAAGGAGAAGGCAATGGAAGTAAAGAGAGAGCAGCTGATGAATTAACTGATGCCATGATAGACAAGTTATATGCCAGCAACCAGCTAGGCCCTGAAACCCCAGAATCTCTGCTGAATATCATGTGGTTGATTGCCACCCTCCATTTTAGTATAAGAGGGAAAACAGAAAGCAGGAACCTAAAATGGGGAGACATTGAGTTAAAAGTAGATGAAAGTAACCAAAGATACATTGCATTTAACAAAGACAGACAAACAAAAACAAGATCTGGGCCCCCACTGAAATGATCAAGGTGTTTGGTCACAAACAGCTCCAATCACTAAATGACTATGGCAAGTTAAATGACCAAAAGCAGCAGCACTAAATCTCAAGGATACTAAGCTTTCCTCAGATGCCACCAACCTCTCAGCATGTGAAAAGCTCAGCTGCTTGCAGCAGCTTACCACGAAGCTGGAGTGACATAATGGGAGCTTGTTTCAACGGGTCTACCATCAATGCATCAAAGATCACATTCAGCACTGTGCAAGGTAAGCAAATAAACAGAAAGGCAGTTAAGCAAAGTTATGCAGCATCTTTGATTTCCTGACATTTTCAAACAGCAGGCATAGGTGATTAATGTAGGGAAAATAACACCATATCTCTTCCATGCCCCTCAGCTATTGTGTAGTACAGTAAAAAGGTGCGAGAATTCTTTAAAACGCAAGTAGGTTAATTTTAAAACACAATTTTTCCACCACCCCCCTTCCCACTAGTGAATGCATAAATCTGTAAATGGCATGTGAGAAGTAGCAAAAAAAGTAAACAAATTGCTTTTATTTCATAACAGGCAAGTGGTATGACAATTTAAAAAGAAGGCGACCACAAGTCATAACTTCAGATTCCGACTAACAGAAAAAGCGACCACAAAAGAATATCAACTTTAAAAAAGAAGGCCTGTGGCAAAAAAGAAAGAAGATTAGAAAGCCATAAGAACATTAATATGTGACTCAAGTTGTCATACGGTTCTCACAGTTCCACATAGTTTGTTTACATCTCCATGTTGCAAGTGTACTAATCAGTTCTAAACAATGAAATGTGAATGTGCAAGACCAGTATTTCAGTCAATCTGGGTACAGCAGTTACTTATGTTTTTGGCTTAACAATTACTCGATTAACCCCCCCCAAAAGCCTATTCTGTTAATGTGCATGTGTTCTAGTTAGTATGTTAAAGAGAATAACATGTTTGCAACTTACTCGGCTTGTTTACGTGTGGTGTCCAAACAATCCACAGAGGTAGTCCAAACAAATAATTAAAATAAGATGCGACTCTTCAAAGTCGTAATCCACATAGAGTAAGTGTAGTAAAAGAAACCTAAATAACTAAATCCTCAAGGCACTGTTCCCAACGAAACACCAAAGGTAAAAAAATACTGAAAATACACATGCCCAAGTAGGAAATCCCAACATTGCCACTCTTTTAAGTTGTACACCACCAAAGGTAAAACAGATTTTCCAAACATTGCGACTCTTCAGTGTCGTACTCCACCAAAGGTAAAAATGAAAAAAAAAATCCAAAACGTTGTGACTCTTCAATGTCATATTCCCCAAAATATCAAGTAAATCAAAGCTGGCACCCAAAGAAGCAGAAAAAAAATGAGTATTCCTTCAGCAGGATGATGACCCAGCACTCCGTTTTCAACAGGACTGGACGAGAAGGCACCTTCCAGATGACCACACCATCAGAGAGGGGATGTTGAGGTATTACCACTATAAGGCTTACCACCTTGCCACCATCTGACTGTCAACAAGCTAACAGCTGTTGCTACAGTACTCACAATTGCTCACTGACAGTCAGATGATGATCGACTGAAGTAATGAGCTTAGGGTTGTGCTGGTCACTATCACTATTGCTGTAGTTCAGCCTAGGTAACTGGGGTGAGAAGAGGGTGCAGGAGGAGGATTCTGAGCAGGTGGGTTGAGAAGGGATCAGATGCCTAATGGGGAAGACAGCAGTAGACTACCGGGAATATTCCAGACAGCTACAGGATGGGTGATCGGGAGGGGTGAGGGACCACTAGACCACCAGAAATATTCAAGGCACATAAAAGACAGGTGACCAGGGGGTGGGAAGCCACTAGACCACCAAGAATATTCCAGATAGCTGCAGGACAGGTGATTGGGGCATGGGAGGGCCAGTACACCTCCAGCAATATGGTAGCCAGTGATGATAGTGATAATAAATGAGTGACTGTAGAACCAGTGGCTCATTTATATCGCTATCATGAACAGCTACCCTGCTAGGATAGCGACCCTATAGTGAGCAGAGCAACCGAAAGGGGAGGAATAGGGAGGTGGAGGGGAGAGATAGGAGGAAGGGTTTGTATGAGTGGTGGGATCCTGCTGCAGCTGAGCCAGCCCTGTGGTGTGGTGGTGAGGGTGGCTGGCTATGGTGCAGCAGGAACTGGGTTTGGGACCTGCAGGAGGAGGGTTGTTTTGCTGCTGCTTGCGGCTCTGTTTTTTTTTTTGTTTATGCCGTGTTTCGCCCCCTCCTTGACATGCCCCCCCCGTAGTTGACAATCTTTAGTCGGGGGTGTGGGGGGGCAAAGTCCCTTGTGAGCGGGGTCGAAGGGGGGGCACAGTCCCTGCACATTAACACTTTTGTGTTTTCCGGAAGTCGGGTCACTGCTACTTGTATGTCTCCAAAATGCTTTTCTGCGACATACATTCACGATGATAATGATCACTGTTTTTTGATCACTATAATCCTATGGAACCCAGGAATTTGCAATGCTGCTGCTACTACAGGATGCCCAATTGGTGTGGGGGGGGGCATGAATGGGGATAAAGGCAAGATTTCCACAGCATTAAACAGCACTGTGAAAAAGGCTGTTTAGGACTGCAGAATCTGCTGGATATAGTGCTGTGCACAGTATGCCTCAGGGATTCCTGAGTTGCATGAGTGTAGCAGTATATTCTATGGTGTACTGACCACACAAAGAAACTTCTACAGCAAAGACCATCACAGTGACAGAAAGTTTCGGGTCGCTGTGATGGTCCCCGCTGACACCGGCATTGAATCTCCAAGTGTTTCGCCCTCTCCCCGAGACAACTCCAACTCAGAATTGGATAAATAAATATTGGGGTGTGGGAAGGGGCCTTGAAAACACACCAACATTCATGACAGTACAATGCTGACACTTGGGATTGTGTCTGTCGATGTTTGGGATGTCTGTGATGTAGATGTTGCCACTCTATAGGCAAACCATATTCTACGTGGCCACACTGTCAGGTCAGCATTGTGCACAAGGGACCTTTAAATATGGCTGCCACCCAGCTGGCTGGTGCTACTTGTGGTTAGAAGCACAGAAACACAGAATTTGTTGGCAGAAAGGACCGCTTGGTCCACCCAGCCTGCCCAGATTATTTCTGCCTAGTCTGTCTCCACAAGCCTAACTGGTCTCTGGCAACCCATACTTCTCCCTGCCTATTTTGTAATATTCCCCAATGTCTATCCCATGTATGCTTGAAGCCCCCTACTGTTTTTTTCTCCATCACTTCCACTGGCAGTATGTTTCAGGTGTCTGCAACTCCTTCAGTGAAGTAGTCCAGATGAATGTTTTAGCTTTTATATTATCAACAGAGGACATTTTTGCAAATAACTTCAGTTGCATAACAGCTGAATTTATGAATATTGAGTCTCCAGTAGATAAAAACACATGCTATCAAATTATATTATTCTCATATCCATAGCATTGTTGGTTTTGTGGCAGTAAACAAAAATACATGTTCAATATTAAAACATTAAGTTTTTCCTTCTTGCCATTTGATACCTCACACTGTAACAGCACCTTATCAGTGGTCCAGGCAGCTGGTATGCAGGTTGCCACAGGAGTCTTCCCACCTCTGACCTTTTGTATCAGTCTATGTTTTGCTGCATGGGGACCTTCCTCTTTCTGGAAGGACAGCAATTTAAAACTCAGCCTTGTTTTTCTTTCTGTTTTTTCCTCCTTGAGTCCATTCAAGGAAATAAGACCACTTGTGTCACTTAAAAAATCCACAGCTTATCATCTTACCTTGATTTTAATCCTTCAAGATAAATATAATTATTTGGAGATTCAAACAAGCCACCAATTGTCTTAGTATCACATGACAACCGAATAACCATATTCTATACCAAATATTATAAAATAAACAAATATATTTCTATTATTAGCTCTTTGCTACAACACTAATTTTTTGTTTTGGAAGATTTTATCTTTTTTTATTTGTAGAAGTCCAATCCTTCTAAAATGGTAATAAATTAAACTTTCAGCAGAACTCAGCTGCATAGCACAGTCATCATAAAAAGGACAATGTTAGACCATTACATGAGCCATTACATTCTTTTTTACTAAGGAGGTATGGGACAAACTGACCAGCTTTTTTGGCCCTTCTGAAAAATGTCCCAATTCTCAAGGGAGTCCATTGGCCTCTTGGCAATTTTAGTGTCATCAGTGGCAGTACAGCCCTCTAGGCTAGGTTTGATTCTACCACCTCAACTCACATACTATGTGACCCCAATGCTCCTGGGTCAATCCTGAAAACAGAATGTGTGACTAGTGAGCCTTTCCCGGTTACCAAAGAATAAAAGACAACAAATAAGAAATCTGCTAGAGTCCGCAACTTCCAAGTTATTAATGAAAATGTAATGCTTGTCCACCACAACCCTAAGTTTCCTGCCCCTAAGCCAGTTAGCAAGTATGCCTCATATTTAATGCACTTGTATCCTTTTCCTGAAGTTGTTTCTTATGGCACAGTGTCTAAAGACATGCTGAGGTCCAGGTGGACTGTGTCAACAGCCTTGACCCACCCATCATCCTGTTCACTGCATCAAAGAATGTGATCACTCAGATTAGATTGACATGCTCTGCCCCTCCTAAAGTCTTGCTTAAATGTGCAAGAAGTTGGAACATTGGCCTTGAAAAAGTACTCCATTATTGTGGCCTAAATAATGGATTCCAATCCCTAGCCCACCGTTTATGTTAGGCTGACCTGCCTGCAGTTGCATAAATCTGACCTTGTCCCCTTCTTGCAGATGGAAACCACATTGGCTACTTTGCAGTCCTCCAGCATTGCACCTGTATGAATAGATCATGAAAGATCATCGCAAACAGCCCTACTAATTGTTCCTTTAGCACCTCTAAGCCTAGGGTTAAGTTTTGCTTAGCTTGATCTTTGTCAGGTAGTCAGCTACTAGGTTGGAGGTGATGTCCCAGGGCAGCATTGTGGCTACACTGGATGCCATGAGCCTCCAAATAAGCACCATTCCCCAGGTTCCCATTGGTGAACTATCACGCAAAGTATTCAATACAATAGATAGAACCCAATTATGGCTTTGTTTGAAAGAAAAAGGTTGTTCTCATAAATTTATTGCTGTAATCAAAGAACTATGCAGTCAAACATGGGCCCAAGTGAGACTAGGTAGAAGTGGTCAACTTTCTTCTAATTTTGAAATGAATACTGGGATCAGGCAAGGCTGTGTCCTTGCGCCGGTCTTGTTTTTTCTGTATACTGATGGATTATTAAGTCAGCTTCAGACTTCAAGAACTGACTCTCCAAAAATCTTTAATAAGCATATTGCTGTCTTGGTGTATGCTGACGATTTAGTAACTTTCTCACTAACACAGTCTGGCCTGCAGCAAAAGCTCAATATTCTGGTTAATTATGCTCACAGTTATAATTTGAAGATAAATGAGGGCAAAAGTAAGGTATTGGTTTTTGGTTCAAATCTTATTCAAAAAAACATGAAAGGCTGGTTCAAAGTTCCTTAAAACTGTTAAACGTTATACTTACCTAGGCTTAGTCCTTTCTTGGAATGATAAATGGACTAAACATATTAATGACTTAAAGATTAGACTTAAACAGACTGCTGCTTCTCTCAATTCTTTCAATAGGAAGTATGGTGGAAACTCAATAAGACCATTAATAACAGCTATTAAAGCCAAGTACTATGCACAGGCAGCATTTAATAATGAAATCTGGCTTGTATAAAACAGTAATCCATAAGAAATTCCTTAAAATTGATTACCGAGGTCTAGTACGGGTCTTGGTAATTCAGTTCCCTCAGGTATTATTAGAGCAGAGCTAGGTTTAAATAGTCTTTAGGCTGTTTGGGCAGCTAGGAAAATAAAATATTAGATTAAGCTGCTACAATATGATCAAAAGAGAATTTCATATCTCCCATTAATGGAAAAATATTCTTGGCTTAATTTAGGCCACTTACAATCAAGTTGGCTCTCATATATTTCATATTATTCATGATGTTGATTTAGAATACTTAAAAACTTATCAAACTAGAGGAATAAAAATTAGTCTCAAATTTCAGAAATATGTGTCCAATAGAAGTTCTACCCAATACAAAAATAGAGACCTTTATCTTATTTCGACTCTCAGTGTTTCACTTTGGCTAAGAGGAAATGATATTTTTCATTATTATTGACCTTACCTTGATTTGATTATGGATAACAAATTGAGGGTATTACATACTAAATATAGGCTAGTATTATTTCTAAGCAATATATTAGCTGCAAAATATCAAAAGAGTACTAACATTTTGGACAGTTATTGTCACTGTTCTTTTCAATTTCTAGAGAACTTGCTCCATGTGTTTTTTGTCTGTACATGGTACAACAAGCTTAGGGGAAAATGATTAAAACCTATTTGTGATATAATACAAACTGATGATTAGTCTGTACTGCTGAATATATTTTTCACAACAAATGATGAAGTAACTGTTTATGCAGTTGCTGGTTATATTGATGCAATCTGTAGACTTTGTGTTAAGGTTTATAGGCCAGGCTGTACTTCTATAATTCCCATGGCTTCCATTGTGATAAAACAGCTTATATTATCCTCCTGTTTAAATATTTCCTGGTGATAGTCATGCAGTGTTTGTGCCTAAAATGTATCCTATTTCAAAACTATTGACTATAGATTGTTCAAGTGCTTGCTAGGCTCTACATTTTAATTTATGTCTGATATATTTTTGTTAACTGAATTCTTATTTATTGTATGTTTGATATATTGAAATGTGCTATTATATGTTGTTACTTATATAATACCTGTTATTTTTAAATGTATGTACGTATGTTGAAATTTGTAATGGTCTTTAGACCAATCAATAAAAGACTACTACTACTAGTATTAAGCAAAGTATTCATTCAGCATTTCAGTCACTAACCCTGACTTTCTCACTGACTTTTCCTCATTTACCCTATTTTCAGGTGTCCAATCTTCCCCTTTATCGTTCTCTCTCTTTTTATGTTCTGGAAGAAGACTTTGGTGTTACCTGCAGCTCCTATTGCTATCCTGGTTTCCAGACCCTACTTGGTTTCCTTAGATCCAGGTCACATAATCTGACAACACTTCTCTGTACTCTTTTCTGGCCTGAAGCAACAAGTCTTTTTCTAGAGGCCATCGGCTTTCTTTTTGTTCAGGTTAAGTTAACTCAGGCACCTGTTGACCTAGGCTTGACCATTTTCCCTTGTTACTTACAGAACAGCAAACATCCATTGCTGCACTAAACATCTTCTTCAATGAACCTCACATGTGGTTTGCATTATCAACTTCATGCTGCTGCTCCAGAACTTAGGTCACCAGACCCTTTATCTTTGCAAAGTCCACCCTTCTGAGGTCACAGGTCCTGTTGGCCAAGGCCCATCTAGTCTTCATTATCATCAGGGAGATGGTTACCTGATTGTGGTCACTGCCTCTCAATGGCTTCTTGACATTTATGCTTGGGATGACCCCTTCCCTTGTCTGATAACAAGGTCAAGATTGACCTCATCCTTAGTGTTCTGTTGGACATGCTATTATATGAGGCAGTCCTTGAAAATGGATGGGAGCTCAGACATGGCCCTGCTGTTAGGTCTCACAAGATGCTGATCTATGCTTGTTAAAGTCCCCAAGGATCACCATTGCATTTGATTTGCTTGCTGTTGCAATTTCCCTGACCAGCTGGGCATCATGCTCTGCTAAGCTGTTTTGCAGCCTGAAACATATACCCAAGGAGGCTTTTTTGCTTGCTTTTTCCTGTAGTTTGACCCAGAAGGCCTTTGTGGGACTGTTTGCCTCCCTAATATTCTCCTTGTCTACCACAGTAACTCCCTCTGTTACAAAGAGAGTCACCACCTCCTCCATTCTTGTCAGTCCTTTCCCTTTAGAACAATCTGCACTATCTGTAACTCACCTAATGTTGGGATGTCACCTTAATGCTGGGTTCTTGGCCTGAACCACATTTGACATCAGAAGTGATGGCAGGGGGCAAACATGTACAGTATATAGGGATCCCAGAGCAGCAGGAGCCTGTCCTGCAGTTTCAATTATGGAGTAAGAACTGAGGAGTGAAGGAGCTGCCAAACTCATGGAGAGAGAGGTTGTTCTCCACCCAGCTATGATCCACACTGACAGTGGCTTTTGCCCAGTCAGCCTCAGGGCAAGCATGGATTTTTTTGGGGGGTGAAGCAATGGGCTCCAAGGCAGTCCACATCACCAGCTATGCAAGTCAATTGGCCAGTTTGGGGGCTGGCCTGCTGGCACTGTGGTTGGATTTCCAGTTGCGACACCGATGAACTGGGTTCAGGAATGGATCTGGGAGTTGCTGCTGGCCAGGAGGGAGGAGAGGACTGAGCATCCTGTGGACTGCTCACCTTCTCCAGAGGGAAGTGTGTCTGGTTCTTTCCGAACCCCTAGCGAGGATGGGGCACCATTAGCGGCCAGCACCATCTCCTTAATGGGGCTGAGCAGACGCTGGACGTCATTGCACATCCCCATCCCCAGGATCCAGCACATATCAAAAAAAAATTATGGCCACCTGGCATGTTAGTTCCACTATGCTGTGGTGAAAGAAAGTTCCCCAGTAACTGATACCATGATACACTGCCTCTGACAGTCTTGATGGTGCCATGTCCCAGCACCGATCAGAAAATGGACCAACACTGACCCTGAGTCAATGCGACCCCCCACAGCCCCCTACTATTGACTGCCAACTCCAGTCACACAGGAAGTGGAGAAATGGCCAATCCCGCTGCCCACACAGCAGTCACCACAACATGTTGTCAGTGGCAAATACTGCTCACCGCTAGTGCAGTCACTGTCAGGGAATCACTTTCGGGGAGTCATTGTTACAGAGCCACTGTAACAATGGTATACCAGCATGACAACCTGCCCTGCTGCCATACCCACTGCCTTCCAATGTCCACCGGGGAGGTCCTGCTTACGTGGTCCTGACCGGGGAGTAAGTTGGAGCTCACCTACAGTGTTCATTGTGTGAGGGAGGCAAGGCAAGCAAGGCAAATTTTATTTAAGAGACACCCATACTGGAGGCTCTGGGTGCCGAACATATTAAAAATGCATACTACACATCATAATAAATATGTAACAACATACTATTCAACATAAACATACAATATTTCAACAGTTAAACAAAATTTCATATAAATAATACCCTAAACAACAACATCTACTACTTAAAAAGCTTAAGGCTAACCGAAACATAAGGTTCTGAAAATAGGCAAGGACTATAAGAGCCCTTCTGGTGGCTCCACCCAGGGGGGGTTAATCCTGAGCATGGGAGGAATGACTGGCAGGGTGGGTCTGACCTCTAAATGGAGGATTGGGGGGGAGGTTCCAGGAACAAAAAAAAAAAACTGGCCAATTTGTCGTGGTTTCTCCAGCTATGGAAGCATCCTTTCCATTCCAGCAAGGCATCCGTCTATGAATGAACTACAAAAGTACTGGGATTGTGAAATTTGTGTCTACTTATGGTATGCACCCCATCACATCTGAAATATGACTGTTAATAGGATTCTTCCTGGTGATGAATGAGTATGCAGGCCCTGAATGAAAAGCTCCATAGATCTGTGTTTGTACAAAGCCACCTGTGAAACTGGCATCATGGGGCGAATGCTGAAATCTTTGCCCATGTCCTGATTTGAGCCAAACAACATTCACATCTTTGTCTGTAGAGTCTATACATTAATGGAAATGCTTTGTGCAAACTTTATTTCATACAGATACTTAGGAGGTCAGGAATATGTCTACAAGAAACCAGTGTGCTACTTGGGCACAGGCCCTTCTTGGACTGTAGCTGTCTTACATCAAATACTTGACACTGCACTGTGACTGTGTACACTCATTGTGTTTGTACCACCATCAGTTGCCAGACTTGCTTGAGGGTGCTGTGTATCCAATAAGACACAATAGGGTGTGTAATTGTGGGTCAATAATCAAACGCCTCTGAAATATACTGTTTGAGCCAAGTGCCTTGTAACACGAGAGAGAACTGTGATAACTGACCATAGTTGTATATCTGGAAAGTCTCTTATTACACTTATAACATGGATGTTTCTGAAACTTGAAAAAAATAATTTATTATATATACAATAATGGATGGGGAAGTGTGCTTAATGAGCAATTAGTGGTTGTCCGAGGTGTGGGATGCTACATAAACCCCGAGGGCGAAGCCCAAAGGGTTTATTAAAGCATCTTACACCAAGAGCAACCATTAATTTCGAATTTAAAAACACTTCCGCATCTTTTATTATTTGTAATTGCTGGGTGGCAATTTTTAGCAGCCCTGAGTCTAAAACACAGAGATACACTGACACTGTCTCTCAGTCACACAGACACAGACACAGACACACACAAACTGTGTTGCTGTCAGAAAAGTTTATTTCTTGTGAGGAGTATTTTTGTTAAGCCCTTTTTGTTTTGTGTCCCTCAAACTGCAGTCACACTTTGTTCCTTTTACTTGCAATAGCGCTTACCTCCAAGAAGCACTGCGGAGCTATTACTCGAGGCAGTGAAGCAGTGTGGAGCCTTTTTGAAGGTGGGGAAGCTCTTCGGAGCACTTTTTGGGAATTTCTATGCGGTGTGAGTTCTGGACAGCAGGATCAACCAGATAGGTTGTTTTGTTAAAATAATACGATGGGACTCCCGGTGTGGTGGCTCCTCGGTAAGTGGAGCTGCCATGTTTGTGTCAGTGTTTAGCCCACCCATGGGAAGTGAAGAGCCAATCAGGATATGGCTCTTTCATGACTGAAGTGGAACATGTTTGCAGCAAATTATAACTTGGTCAGGCAATGGGAAAAATTGCTGACCAGTTATTATAATAAAATAATATTTTTCTGTTTGAAATATGAGTAGCTCAAAAACTAGTCCCTGTTCAGTTTGTACCTCTCCTCACACATCGACCACTGATGCATTGCTGGTATTGTATAAATATTTTTTTTAAATAGAATTCTTATTTTTTTTATTTTATTTTTTATATTGAGTTGTTTTCCCCATACCACCATCTTTGTTTACTATCTCTCCTCTGAGTTGGCACCCTCCAGACCCATCTGCTACTTCCCCCACTGGTGGAGCTAGTGAGGATAGATAGACATGTTGTGGGGTCTGACAGTGCCAGTGATCATCATATAGTTGGCACGGGAGACATGTTTGTTTCTTATTTTAATATTTTCTCCTGCTCCCAAACCCCTCTGCAGTGCTGGGCAGTGCTCTGACAGGCCTCATAGGCACACAGCGACATCCCCACAAAGAGGCAAACTCGTGGCCTACCACAGGGGTCACTGTGGCAGCAAAAACAAAGCACTGTCCCTCGGTGGCTCAGAGTGCTTGATGGTTCTCTGTATGTATGAGACATTGTATGACTAAGTTAATACTTTCAATACTTTTAAACTGATCTGAAGTACTTATATTGTTGGCTCTCTTCTGATTTTTGTTGTATGGTATTACTGGAGAGGGAAACTTCGGAGATGTCAAGGGTGGTACAGCATTCTTACAGTGGAACAGAAACGGACTCTGATGCATTTATGCTCAGTGGTGGTTTCCATGGAAAATTAAGAAGTGTACTGATATTGCAGTCAAAAGGGTACAGAAGCAAAAGAAGTACAAGAGTATTAATTACAGCCAGATAATTACACACCGGAACTTCTGTTTTATTCAATAAGGTCACTTTTTCCTTACACATCTTATAAGCTGCTAATTCATACTGGGAATGCAATAGTTTCATTCTTGCAAGAGCATCTCCATTTGCATCTTTCTGCCCAAGGCATGCTCCTCCTTGACCCAATGAGAAGATGGGTCATCAAGATGCTGCGGTACATGCCTTCCAATAGCTAGGGTTGAATATGGAAATAATTCACTGGGGAACCGACCACCTTTGATGTAAGCTAGACCATAACTGAAATGGGTGTGGGAACACAGTTGCTCATTACATGTTGCATTTATTTATTTTTATTTATTGTATTAATTAATTAATTAATTAATTAACTCATTTTAAGGGTTTTACCAGGAGAGATAGACTGAGCTGATAACAGCTCATTTCCAGATATGTCCTGGGAGCAGGAGTTGGGGAAGACATAATACAGGATGTGCAAGTGAAAAGAATTAACTATAGATACTGTGCTACTAAAACATAAAACACAATCCAATAAAAAATACATTATAAAAAAAATAAAATTAGAAATAAGTGTCAATTGTGTAGACACAATACACACAATATACAGATGTATACTCAGTGCAACAAAAAAAATAGGTGTAACAGTGCAAATTAGAGTACTAGTGCAATATTGTTCTGGGAGCAACCCAGAAATGGAGTACATTACTACCACCCAGACTGTGAACTGGCATGAATTAACAAATTTCAGTGCGGTAGCATAGGTACAGGTGCAAAAATAATTCCAAATGCGACAACTGAGAAGAAGTAGTTTAACCTAGGATAGGAAAGAAAATAAAGAGTGGGAGGAGGGGTGTGCAAGGGGATGGGTTTATTTAGTCAGTTTTATGTATTTAGAGGGGTACATGACACACAGTGGCAGTCCATCCCCATTTTGCTCCTGGAACTGGGTCAGACTTTTTCACTCTCAAAACCTAGTTCCCTAGGGTCTTCCCCCCTCAATTTCCAGCTCTATAAATAGTGTTTTTAGAAGTCCAAACATTCAATTCCCTAACCTCTTTATAAATAAAATGTCCGCTTCAGAGAGAGACTGAGTTAAGAATACGAACTGCACTGGGTACCCTGACACACAGAGCCTTCCTCCTTCACCACAAGCTCGTGAGGTCCATTTTCTGCTACTTCCTTCCCATGGAGCACCCTCATTACCCACGGGGGTGCAGGTTACATGTCTATCCTCAAAATCTTCCTAACCATTTTAATAGCAATTGATCATAATGTGAGAAGTAAGGTGTTTAGTTTAGTTTCTCCTGCATAGCACTTTGATTTAATTTCTCAAATCTATCAATCACAGACATGTCATCCACATATTTAATACAGGGTCTCATTGTGTGAAGATCATTAATCATAATAAAAAATAGAACAGGTCCTAGTTTAGTACCCTGTGGAACCCCACCACACAAATATTCCTGTTCTGACTTCCACCCCTCTTTCTCAATCCACTGTGACCTTCCTTCGAGAAAGTCCTGGATCCACCTAATTATACAGGCAGGAACTGCCAACGCCTGTAATTTGTCTAGTAGAATGTCGTAAGCTAGCAAATCAAAAGCTTTTCTTTTGTCAACTAAGACTGCTCTTACCATGTCGCCCTTCTCTCATGACCTCATATATAACTCGTGGAATTTCAACAAGGCTAATGTAGTGGAATTCCCCTTAAAGGAACCAAACTAATTAGAATCCATGTACTGACTTGTAATTTCCAATAACCAGTTGGTAATGAATTCCTCACATAATTTGGATATGACTCAGGTTAGTGAAATGGGTCTACAATCCTTGTTTACATAGCGTGGTGTGTTTACCTTAGGCAATGGTAAAATCTGGGCCTGTTTCCATTGGTTTGAAATTTTCCCAGCAACATGGGCTTGTTGAACAAATTACAAATCCACGGTGCAACTAAATTGGCTCCCTCATGCTAAATCCAGTTAGGTATGTTATCTGGTCCTACCGCTTTGTTTACTTTTAGCCATTTTAGGGCTTTTACTTCATCCTCAACTGACACTAGATATTTGTCTGGGACCACTCACAATTCTCCCTCACTTTCCTTTAGCGGTTCAAGCCCTCTGCTAACTTCACACAATACTCTATTTAACTCCTGCACAAATTGGTTCTCATTGTCTTCTCCCTCAAATCCACAACTATTAGCCCACTTACCAACCTGTTCTTCCTCATTATTACTTTGGAGGATAGTCTTTGTGGTTTTCCACCATTTTTGGATTCAGATTTACCTAACCCATTTACCTTTTTCAAATAATAATCCTTTTTGTTCCTTTTCCCTCAGTTTGTGAAATTTGTCTAACCATCCTGCTTTTAAGGTCACTTGTCTCTTCATTATTAACCTTTTAAATTCCTCAGTTACCCAGGGTTTGTCACCTCCCTTTACCTCAACTTCACACAAAGGTGCAATCCTATCGTTAATCTCCTGGATTTTACCAGTTACCATTGTCCAGGTGGAATCTGCTGATTCTAAATTGAATCATTTGGGATCCAGCTCCCTCGCTATAGCATCTAACACCTTTTCCTTTTTTCTGGTGTTCCACTTTCTACTGAACCACACCTGTCTTTTCTCCCTTTGTGCTTTGCAACCCAATACACTAGAAGTAACTAACACAGTTTTGTGGTCAGATGAACCAATGGAAAGACCAATATTAGGTGGGCTGTACCACTCAGACAAGTTAGTAACTACTACATCCAGTACATTTTTACCCCGGGTCCCATCTCTATCTGCTTCAGATTCCTTCCTTACATAATTTTGGACAACTGGAACTGATTTGCATCTCCCATCAAAACAATCCTCACACAGGATGCTTTTCCGTTATTCTATCAAGACACCAATTTAGATGTGTAATCATACTGCGGTTCTTGCCTGAGGGGGGGATGGTAGAAACCACCCACAAATAATGGCCCACAGTTTCTGGGAAGCTTAGGCATTCTTGCTTTTAACCATAAGGTATCCAACCCTTCCTGTTCTAATTCACACATCCTTTCAACAGGTGTATCATCTTGTACATAAATTACAATCCCTTCCCCTGCTTTTCCTATTCGATCCTTTCTCACTGTCTGGTACCCTTCAATTTGTAAAGCAACATTTGTTAAGTGGGAGGTACACCATGTCTCTGTAGTGACTGCTACATGTACTTGGTTAAGTTTAAAGATTACACTCAACTCATCTACTTTGGAAGCCAGAACTCTGATATTAGTGTTCATTAAATAGAGAATAATGGATAGTTTAGAATGTATTACCAGTCAGTAATACCATCGAGAGGTTCAGGACATGTAAGAACCTCGAGAACGAAGCTCGAGAGGTTCTTTCATGTTCTGAACCTCAAGATGGTATTGTGGCCGGTAATACATTCTAAACTATCCATTGTTTTTTTTAATATATGGATCCAGGTTTGGGTTTCTTACCTTTACTTGCTGGTAGTTCGTCCAGTGGCTGCGGTGGGTCTGGTGATGCAATGTTCCTTGCGGTGGGTCAGGTAATGCGAAGAGTACAAATATGGATGTAAAATAAAACTGCTAAAGTAGTTTGAACAGCCAATGATTTGTGGCAACTGATTTAGTGCCAATGATTGCGGCAACAGAAAGTTTTATTTTTTTGAACTGTGGTATCTGTGTCACTGTCGGAATAGATGATGTAACGGCGTTTCTTGGGTGGCTGGGGAGAGTGACGTATGTTAATAGAGACGGTGCCGAAAAAAGAGCAGTGACTCCCAAATATGTTTCCGGAGGTTGCAGAGATTTGGGAGGTTGTAGGTTTGCATGTGCTGTGTGATGCAATTTCCTGGTCATCCACGGAAGAAGGCAAAGAATTTTCCTGCACTCTGGGAAGGATGGCACTTGTAGAAGCTTCGGTTTTGGGACTTTTACTGCGCACTTCAGAGTCTGTTTGGTGTTGATCCCGAGAGGTGGATGGCTGCTGGAGGTTGCAAGAGAGGATGGAGCACATCAGTTTCTGCTTCTGCTCAGATAAGGTGCTGTATGCATTAATACTTTGTAGGTTCTTGTGGCCAGAGAGCTGTGCAATGTCTGTTGGGGGGATATTGGAGTCTACAAGCATTTGTATGGCAGTTTTCCTCATGGAGTGGTTCGTGATTCGTTTCTCTACTGGTATTCCGGCTGATTTTTGGAGGAGCTTCATAATGGATCTGATTTTGTTTTCCCCTATTGTCATGCACTGATACGAGTAACTGCTTGGCTTTAGTCTGGTGTTTGTGCTAGGTAAAACAGGGAATCTGCTTGTAGCATTTCAGGTGGTCTGTGACTGGCATACTTTTTGTATGCTGCGATGGGGTCTCTGTCTGGGTTTTGGAGATTTGCATACATTCGTGGAGCTACTGGCCGTATATCCCTGACATTTACCTCAGTTCTCATTTTAGTTTGACGTTCGTGGTACTCTAGGTATTCTTTTCCTACAGAATCAGTTCCTGGAATTATGTCTCCCCATCTTAACTGATACTGTTCGCTGGTTCTTAAAGCAAAGTGTAATCCGATGTTGAAAAACAACATGTGCAGTAAGGAAGTAGGGGATTGGGAACCCAGTGTGCCTGTTGTGTAAAGAAGGTTTATGTCAGCCTCTGAGAGGGGTTGTGCTTGTCTGGGTAGGTTTCTGAGTCCCATTTTTTTAAATACTTTTGTTTGGCTAGCAGGATGTCTTGTGTTTGTTTAAAAGTACCTGCAGGACCTTGGAATATTGATGAGCCATAGTTATGCTTTAGTAAGTGCCTATCTATGCTTGACAGTACTCCTCGTATTGTTGTTGGCTCATATTCCGAGCCGTCCTGTTTTTTTAATTGAAATATAAAGTCTGCTAGAATAGGGTCTAATTCAGAAACCGGTATTTTTTCAATTTGTCTGGACTCACCGGTTCTGTTGAGGTAGGAGCTGAGGAGACGGAGGTCCAAATTGTTTTTTTTTTTACTGTATTTAAGTTTTGCTGTTTTTGTACAAAACGTAGCCTGTCTTCCGATGTGTTTGCTGGCTTAGATAGAGACATTTTTAGTTCAGGGGAGTGAAGAAATGTTGATGCTAGTTTACCACAGGCGTTGCAGTGATTTGAATTGTTGAATGCGGTGCGGTTTCAGTTAGAGGTGTCTCGCGCTGCACAGCTGCCGATGTTGAAGCGCCTGAGCTGTGTGGTTGATGTGATAATACTATCATTCAACAGTGAACGATAGTATTATCACTTTGGAACTATGGTATTACCACTTGCTGCCCGGTGCTATTACTGGGATTTTTTTGTATGCTTTTGTATACTATTAATTTACATATCCATATATCAAGGTAGGTTCTTAGCTTCTGAGTCACAGAACCAGATTTTTCAGATTCTGACCCTAGTTTCAGAATCACAATCTCTGGAATTGTGGTCTGAAAATCTTAATTCCCACATTTGAGGATAAAATGTGTTTTACATAGAATCTCGGATTCCAAATCAGATTCTGATTTTGAGGTCCTTTTTGGAACTCGGATAAGAATTGAATTTTGAGCTGGAAATTCCTAAATAGTCCAGTTGGATCAGAAATGGCCAATTCTGATTATATGTGTCAGAACAGAGGATTATGATGCCAGGTGGGAACAGGCAGCCAGGGTAGATGAAATCCAGGAGACAGTGACCCTATTTTAATGTTAATGTGCATAGCTCTACTGAAGCAGAGGGAGCAAAGTTCAGAAAATGTATGTAATATGAACTTATACAGATCTAAAAATGATATGTCCTAATTCTGTACCAGCTTGTATTCTGTGAAAATGTTGTGTTTTTATTTCCAGTCTGTATTACCTGTGTGCCATCTTCATGGACCAGGTCGAGCCTGAAAATGGTCCCTGGGATCAGTGCACTTACCCAGTAAACAAATACAGAAATAACTTAATTAAAAAAAATAAATGAATGAATAAATTTATGCAACAGGAGTGGGCTAAAATCCAGCTGTAGAAATGTATGTATCAGCACAGCTGTTGAATAAATATTATTTAGCCACACAGTAGACACGTCATGGCAAGTTATGTACACAGTTAACACGTCACTATGTTCTTGCTTGCCAGACAACTTCTAGCATTAGTAATGATGTCACTGAATGAAGGCAAGCTGCAGCTCATACCGGGCACCCTCATTCTGCAAACTGTCATCGCGCCTACGGCTGCTACTGGTATATACACTGTAAAGGAGCATAAAGTTTAATTCAGTACAGTAACAGAAATAATGTTTCCGGGTGGCATAATCCACAAAAAAATGTCAAGCGCAGACAACAGTTTTACTCTGGAGATGGAAGACATTCTCACTCAGATGTAAAATGATACTGAACTGTTAACTGATCCAGGAGAAGCTGAGCAAGGCCCCCCAGTGACACTGGATGGAGAGCTTGCAGCAACACTCATTTCTCTGACAGTAATAGATAAGACAGTAATAGACAACTACATGCCTAAGATTAGAAACCAGAATACTGCAGAGAAAACAAACAAGCATTTGTCAATGCCGAATGTTTGCTTGCTGGCATTGGCAGTGGTAGTGTAGAAGTTACAGAGCTGCGTAATAAGAATGGCAGTGAAGTATTGAACTGAAGCCAACCCCACCACCACCCTGCAGAGAGTGACAGGCATTGGGGTGTGCGTTTGGGTCATCAGGCATAACGGCCACGCCATTTCACCACACCCCACTCTGCAGAGACTGACAAGTGTCACGTGTTCCTCTGGGTCTTTGGCCCTTATGCGTACCCCATTTCATTAGGAAATACGGTGAGGTGGGTGCGATATAGGAGAATGGGGTGAAGTTTGGGGCCGAAGAGTCCAAGGCATACCTCGATGCCTCTCAGTGACTGCAGGGTGTGGAATGATATGAGCATCACAGGCAAGAATCCCAAGTCACACCCCTGATTCCTGTCATTCTCTATAGGGTTGGGCGATTTAGTTGAAAAGCCTAATACCTCAGGCATTCATTGGTACGTTAACTCCAAATTTTCAAAATGTTTGTTTTGTGACCCCACCTCATGAACAGGGGGAATATCAGTTTGGTAGGCAAAAGCTGCTTATGCACAGTGACTACGGCATTTAGCACCACAGGTGCAAAAATATTCCGAACAGGATGTAAAAAATGACAGCTGTACTCTTTCATGGGGAGGTGTAAAAATGGCTATGTTGCAAATGTAGTAAAATATTTTTAAAAATGGTGAAGTCCACGGTGCACATGGAAACTGTGAACTAGATTATATAATTAGGTTGGGGATTTTTTATAGCAGATTGTCAACTCAGGCATTTTGGTGCCTCCAATCATGAACAGTGTCACTGTGATTTTCTTTATCTGTGCCGAACAATGATTTCCCACAGTGACCACGCATCTCTGCACTGAAAGTGTGAAAACACACCGCCATGTTGTGAAAAATGGCAGCTGTACTGTTCTATAGGAAGTGTTGAAAATGCCACTAGTGAAAATCTGACTGAAAATATTACAAAGTCATGAACTAACGAGGATGCGTGGAAACTGCACAATGCTCACCATACCACAGTCATTTTATGGACTTTTGTCACCAAATTCAACATGGCCATTTAAGACCTCTGCTCATGAACAGTGTAACTGTGATTTTTTAATCTGTACTAAACAGTACTTTACGCACAAACCCAGCACCATAAATGCGCTACATGGCGGAACACATTTTGGGCAGGATGTGAAAAATGACAGCTGTACTGCTCATAAGGAGTTGTGTAAAATGGCAATGTTGGAAATCTGGAGTGGAAATATTGAAAATTGCAAACCTACTAGCTGCTGGGAACTGTGCAACGACACTCGTAAAACAGTCATTTTAGAATTTGTCATCAAATTTCAACATTGCCATTTTAAGATCTCTGCTCATGAACAGTGACACTGTGATTTTCTTAATGTGTCCCATACACTGAGTTCGCACAACGACTGCGCCATTGTGCGCTACATGGGCGGAAACACGTTTTGGGTGAGATGTGAAAAATGACAGCTGTACTACTCATAAGAAGGTGTGGAAAAATGGCAATGTTGAAAATCTGGAGTGGAAATATTGAAAATTCGCAAACCTATGAGCGCCGTAGGAACTGCTCAATGCACGCTCGTAAAACAGTCATTTTTAGGAATTTTTTCACCAAATTTTCAACATGCAGTTTTGGGACCCTTTCTAATGGTGATGTCATTGTCATGAGATTATTCGCCCAAAGGATGATTTCACGCAGTGACTGTGCAGTGACTGAGAAATCACCCTTCGGGCCCGAATAATGCCATGACAGTGACATCATTCATGAGAAGGGGTCCCAAAAACCCCATGTTGAAAATTTGGTGCAAAAATTCCAAAAAATGCCTGAGATATGCAATAAAGTTGAAAACCCCTATCTAGCCCATTATACAGCTTACCGGCATTTCCTCAATTCGCGGTCGGCTTTGAAGAGTGCAGACGTGTTCCGGTCCACGAAGATCGTCGCACCGAGCTCGGAGGTAAGCGGAGTAGGGGTGTGTGGGGAGGCAGGGTGTGTAGTGGGTGGGTGCGGGTTGTGGGAGGGGGCAAGGAGACTACGAGGGACCGTTTTAATTTAGGTTTTTTAAAAAAGACGACGTGGGACGCTTGCACGCTTGGTGGACCCCAGCATGGCAGAAGGATGGCTGGAGGTGGCCATGGAGCTGACGGGGATTGGGCACCCTCATCAGCAGAACGACATGGGGCGTTGCCATGCTGGGGTGGGCTCTGGCGTGGCAGAAGGATAGCTGGGGGCGTGGGGCCGGGAGTTGGGCACCCCGTTGGCAGATGACGCTGGACATTTGCCATGCTGGGGTGGGCTCCTAGCATGGCAGAAAATATTTGGGCGGCGTGACGCGGTGCAAGCACACAGCGGTGGTTTTCTTTGAAGAGAAGACCACCACTGTCATACACAGCACCGCGTCCGATTGGTGCAGGACTGCCATGCCTGCTCAATGGAGCAGGGGATTACAGAGGAGGGGCACACCTCCAAAGTGTTCCATTCTCCCAAGACGTTCCTTGCGCATGCACGCAAGCGAATGTAAAAAAGAAAGAATGGTACCTCCTATGAGCCTCTCATCCTAAGATCTATACTGCAGAGCTTGGAGAGGCATCTTAAGCTAAAAATGTACCTGGAGTCACTCTCTGCATCCCTACAGTTCCAAAACAGCAGGCAAATACTCCAGAGCAGACAAAAAAACTGAAAGGGAGAGGGCAAATGGAAAGAGAGAGAGAGAGAGAGAGAGAGAGAGAGACGGAGAGAGAGAGAGCAGCAGATGAGTTAACTGTTTCTATGACAGACAAACTGCATGTCACCACCAGATAGTCCCTGCAACCCCAGAGTTTCTGCTTAATAAAATGTGGTTGACTAGCACCCAGTTTTTTTAGCATAAGAAGGGACACAGAGTCAAGAAACCTGAAATGGGGAGACATTGAATTGAAAGTAGATGAGAATAACCAAAGGTACCTTGAGTTTAACAAAGAAAGACAAACTAAAACAAGATCCAGTGCTTACCTCATAAATATCAGGAAACTAAAGCCCAGAGCTACTAAACAGAGAACCACCGCAGATATCCAGTAGCTAACTACAATTTGTACAAAAGTCAGAGAACAGGGAAAACCTTGCATCCAGATGTCCCTTTTTTCCTTTCCATCAATACAAATGCAAAGCCCAATTACCCCACAACATGGTATCAGAACCAACTACCCCACAACATGGCATCAGAACCAACTACCCCACAACATGGTATAAGAACCAACTACCCCACAACATGGCATCAGAACCAGCTACTCCACAACATGGTATCAGAACCAACTACTCCACAACATGGCATCAGAACCAACTACTCCACAACATGGTATCAGAACCAACTACCCCACAACATGGTATAAGAACCAACTACCCCACAACATGGTATCAGAACCAACCACTCCACACCATGGTATCAGAACCAACTACTCCACACCATGGCATCAGAACCAACTACTCCACAACATGGTATCAGAACCAACTACCCCACAACATGGTATCAGAACCAACTACCCCACAACATGGCATCAGAACCAGCTACTCCACAACATGGTATCAGAACCAACTACTCCACAACATGGTATCAGAACCAACTACTCCACACCATGGTATCAGAACCAACTGCTCCACAACATGGTATCAGAACCAACTACTCCACAACATGGTATCAGAACCAACTACCCCACAACATGGCATCAGAACCAACTACTCCACAACATGGTATCAGAACCAACCACTCCACAACATGGCATCAGAACCAACTACTTTACAACATGGTATCAGAACCAACTACCCCACAACATGGCATCAGAACCAACTACTCCACAACATGGTATCAGAACCAACTACCCCACAACATGGCATCAGAACCAACTACTCCACAACATGGCATCAGAACCAACTACTCCACAACATGGTATCAGAACCAACTACCCCACAACATGGTATCAGAACCAACAACCCCACAACATAGTATCAGAACCAACTACCCCACAACATGGTATCAGAACCAACTACTCCACAACATGGTATCAGAACCAACTACTCCACTACATGGTATCAGAACCAACTACTCCGCAACATGGTATCAGAACTAACTACTCCACAACATGGTATCAGAACCAACTACTCCACAACATGGTATCAGAACCAACTACTCCACAACATGGTATAAGAACCAACTACCCCACAACATGGTGTCAGAACCAACTACTCCACAACATGGTATTTGAACCAACCCTTGGGTATCAACAAAATAGGATCCACAGTCAAGACCATGGTGAAAAAGGTTGGAATTCAATCTGACAAATGACTAACTAACCAATCAGTTAGAAAACACCTTATTCAGAAGTTAACCGACAGCCAGTTGGCCCCCACAGAAATCATACAGGTGTCTGGTCACAAATAGCTCCAATCCCTCAATGACTATTCAAAGTTGAATGATAAAAAGCAGCACCAGATCTCGACTATCCTAAGCTGTCCTCAGATGTCATCTAGCTCTCAGCATGTGAACAATTCTGTGATTTGCAGCACCCAACCCAAAAGCTAGAGTGGCGTTATGGGAGCCTGTTTCAACAGGCCCACCATCAATGCATCAGAGATAACATTCAACATTTTACAAGGTAAGTAAACAAATAGTAAAGGCAGTTAAATTAATCTATGCAGCACATTTGTTGTCCTGACTTGAATAAACAGCAGGCATGAACATACAAACACCTGAAACTGCCATCAGATACAGGCCATATGGTCTATCAAATCTGCTCTCGGGTGCTGCTAGCAATCCTTTCTACCTTTTGTGGAGTACGACATTGAAGAGTTACAACATTGTTTTGAGGAGTTACATTTTTTAACAGGGCTTAAACTTTTTTTTTTACAACAGCTAAATGGACTACGATTTTGAAGAGTCGATTACTGTTTTAAAAAAAGCAAAAAACCCTGTCTGTGCCATCCTCACCACTCCTCCCTATCCCCAGTGTTGGGTATCATAGAAAAACAAGCATTTGTCAATGCTGAATGTTTGCTTGCTGACATTAGCATTGGAAGTGCAGGAGTTAGACAGATACAGAATAGGAATGGCAGCGAAGTATTGAACTGATGCCAACCCCGCCCCTACCCTACAGAGACGGACAGGCATTGGGGTGTGCCTTTGGGTTGTCACCCATAACACTTATGCCATTTCACCTCACTCTACCCTGTACACACCGACAAGTGTCGAGGTGTGCCTTTGGGTGTTCAGGCTTTACACTCACCCCATTTCATACAGAAATATGCTGAAATGGGTTCAGTATAGGAGAATGGGGTGAACTTTGGGGCCGAAGAGTCCAAGACACACTTCGATGCCTGTCACTGGCTGCAGGGTGGGGGTTGAATGGCGTGAGCATTACTGTCGACAATCCCAAGTCACATCCTTGATGCCTATCAGTCCCTATGGGGTAGGACGTTATGGTCGGAAACCCAAACGCCCTGGGTGTTTCTTGGTATTTTCACTCCAAGTTTTCAAAATTGTTTTTTTTGACCCCACTGCATGAACAGTGACATTACCAGTTTGTTACCGGAAAGGTGATTTTGCACAGTGACTGTGCCATTTAGCACCGCAGGTGTGAAAACACATTTTGAACAGTATGCAAAAAATGACACCTGTACTGTTCATGAGGCGGTGAAAAAAAATGGTAATGTTGAAAATCTGGAGTGAAAATATAAAACAATTGGTGATGTCATGTGCGTGTGTAGAAACTGTGCAATGCATACCCATAATGCAATTATTTTGGGGAATTTTACACCAGATTTTCAACATAGGCATTTTGGGACCAATGCTCATGAACAATGGCACTGTGATTTTCTTAATCTGTCCCAAACGTTGATTTCGCACAGCGACTGTGCCCATAGTGTGCCACAGGTGCGAAAATATGTTTTGAGCAGCATGTGAAAAATGACAGCTGTACTGTTCATAAGGCAGTGTGCAAAAATAACAATGTTGAAAATCTGGAGTAAAAATATAAAAAATTGGTGAAGTTACGAGAGTGCATAGAAACTACGCAATGCACACTGGTAACACAGTTAATTTTTGGTATTCTTTCACCAAATTTGCAACGTGAGCTGTTTGGGACCTCTCCTTATGAACACTGTCACTGAGATTTTCTTAAACTGTCCTGAACATTGATTTCACACAGTGAGCATGCCATTGTACGCCAGATATGCTAAAACACATTTCAGGCAAGATGTGAAAAATGACAGCTGTTCTGTTCATACAGAGGTGTAGAAAAATGGCAATGTTGAAAATCTGGAGTGAAAATATTAAAAATTCTTGAAGTCATAAGCGTGCGTGGGAACTGTGCAATGCACACTCATAACACAGTAATTTTTTGGAATTGTTTCACCAAATTTGCAACATAGACTTTTTGGGAGCCCAGCTCATGAACAATGACACTGTCATTTCATTAATCGGTCCTGTAAGGTGATTCCACATACTGACTGTGAAATCACCTTTTTGGACAGAATAGCAAAATGACAGTGACTGGGTTCATGAGGTGGGGTCCCAAGAACCCCATGTTAAAAATTTGGAGCCAAAAGTCACAAAAATGGCTGAGATATCTACCTAAGTTGACCCCCATTTATGCCATTATACAGCTTGCCAGCATTTCTTCAGTTCACGGTCAGCTTTTAAGAGTGCAGATTTGTTCCCGCTCCACTGAAGATTGTCACACTGGGCTCCAGAGGTAAGTATGGGGTGAAGTGGGGTGCACAGAGGGTGGGTGCGGGTTGGGGGAGGAGGGCACTGCAGACAACGAGGGACCGTTTTCTTGTTTAGGTAGTAAAAAAAAACTACTGGACCTTGTGGGGCCATTTTCTTTATTACAGGTGAATTTTGACAAATGTTGGGCATACTGGGGTGGGCTCCCAGTGTGCCACCTGTGTTTTTTGTGGAGGGGGACTGAGGCTGATGGGGTCCCCTGTTGGCAAAGAAAAGAATGTCTGTGCTGAGGGGGCATGATGCCGAGGGGATTGGGCACCCCCTTCGGCAGACAAATTCCAACAAGGGGGACATTAAACCTATGGGGATTGAGCTCCCCCATTGGCAAATGAACTGGGGAAGGGGCGTGCCATCAGGGGGATTGGGCACCCCAAAAGTTGGCTTTGAGAGGTGGACAGCGACAGCCGCCACCATGTTTATAGAAATTTTACACCAGGCAAGGCACGCCCTGCAATGAGGGGGTGCTCCCTCATTGCAGCAGTGAATTTCTTTCAAGTTAGTGGCACACTTCTGAGCTGCTGTCATAGACAGCATCCTCATTTGTTTGTGCCACCCAGACAAGTCCCAAAAAGCAGTGGCAGCATTGGCCACAACACTGGCGCACCTCCACATCCTGCTACTCCAGCAAGCTGTCACGACATGTTTCTTGTGCAAGCATGCAAGCAAACATAAAAAATGTGCAGCTCCTTAGAAATGCAGGCATAATCAGTGTAATGTAAAGATTTACACACTTTTTTACCACGCACACCCCCTTCCAAAAGCTGTGTACATCCAGCCATAAAAGTCATGTTTGAGGAGTACCAAAAGTAAACATATTGCTTTGTTGTTTCCTAACGTGCAACCAATATGAAAATATGAAAAGAAGACATCCATAAGTCATTTCTTTAGACTAAGTGAAAAGGAACCACAAATACAACACCTCTGTTGAAAAAGACAGAAAAGTAAAGGGCCCAAGAACATTAACTAGCAACTTACGCTAACACAGTTTCTGTTGTTTCTGCGCTGTTTGTGCTGTTGACTTTATTGCAAGTGTGCTACTCATTTCTGGACTATTTTAATTAAAAGCAACAGACCTATAACTTAATAAATAAGGGATACAGCAGTTTTGCTTGTTTTGTGGGGTTACAATTTCTGTGATTAATCCCTCAAAAAGGCTATTCAGTGAATGTACCTGTGTTCTTGTTAGGATGTAACAGTAAATAAAATGTTTTAACTTACTTTTTCTTATTTTCTGGTGGTGTCCACAAAATAAATATGGGGGTACTCCAAACAGGTAAAAAAAAACAAATGATGCGACTCTTCAAAGTCGTACTCCATTTAGGTGTTGTTAAAAAAAAAAAGGTTTAAGCCCTGGTAAAAAATGTAACTCCCCAAAAACAATGTTGCGACTCTTCAATGTCGTACTCCATTTAGGTGTTGTTAAAAAAAAAAGGTTTAAGCCCTGGTAAAAATTGTAACTCCTCAAAACAATGTTGCGACTCTTCAATGTTGTACTCCACAAAAGGGTAAAAAAAGTTCCCCAAAACGTTGTGACTCTTCAGTGTCATTCTCCAGAAAGGGAAAAACAAATTACCCCCCCAAATGTTGTGACTCTTCAAAGTTGTATTCTCAGGGTAAATACAGTAAAATGAAGCCACCATCAGAAGATGCTGAAAAGGATGAAAAATCCAACAGCCAGTCGCTGACCCAGCATGCTGCTCCCACCAGGACTCCTTCCAGCTGATCACCATGAAGACTCTGTGCCACTACAGTGGTCCACTCCAGAAGCTGAGTCCTCCATGACATCTCTGAGGTCCTTGCAGTCAGAAGTAGGCTGCACCCAAAGAATTCCAAGACAAGACGCACATGCCGAAGCTCACTTTTCGCTGACTCCACATCAACTGAAAAAACAAACAAACTACACATCACAGAAAATCCCACCCATTTGCAGGAATCAGTCAATCAGAGCAAACACCTACAGCAATGGCCAATTGGAAACTGTGCAGGGCAATAGCCAGTCAACATGCAGGTCCCAACCAAATGGCCAGTCACATCTTACAACTGAGTCCCCATTCACAAAATTACTGGCAAAAGCATGGCAGAATAACAAGGAACATAGCATCCTACAGAAAAGATTTATTTTAAAAATCATCGAGTGAGCCAAAAAAACAAACACACTGCTAAGCCCAGGCCAACTGCAAAAATTAAATACGTGCTGGACTGCCGGTTGTATACATGATTTATCTTCATTCAGTCTGATTGCCCTCGGGGACTATAGCTCATGGCTATGTTATGCTCTGCCACTAATGAGGCACCCAAGGTCAATCAGTGCTTGTTCAGATAAATCATGTATACAGGCCAGCCCACCAGCACAGCAGTTGGACTTCTGCTTGCAATGCCGGCTACCTGGGTTTAGGAACAGATCTGGGTCGCTGGAGGGCTGGCCAGGGGGAGTAGGATTGAGCATCCCATGGACTGCTCTCCTACTGTGGGGGGAAGGTGTGGGTTGCGTTCGGTGCATGATGGACCCCTAGCAGAAGCTGGGGGTTTGTGCAGCTACCGGCGCCAACATATAAGTGGCGGGGCGGATGTTGGACGTCATTGCACATCCCTGCCCCTGCCAAAAAAGCAAGGAAAAACTCCTCACAGCTGGCTGCACAAGTGAAGCCTGCCACCAGCTTTGATTAGCCTCTGGGTCCCGCTCTCCCTAGGCAGTTACTTGTCATGCAGTACCAGAGTGCCGCATCCCTGCCCTCTGGGGGGTAAGCCAGGGGTACTGGGGTGAGAGCATAAGTGGCTGGGAGGTGGAAGCACTGGGGTGCCGTGACCAGGCTGATGTACAGCGTCTGGCTGTGGGGGCAAAAAGAGAAAAAAAAATCATGTATACAACGGCAGCCCAGCACATATCCCTTATTTATGCAATAGGGGTGTACAAAAATCCCATTGAATAAATGTATGTATAGACACAGCCATTGAATAAATAATATTTATCCACACAGTAGACACATCAAGGGAAAAAGAAGTTATGTGCATAGTAAACACGTCACTATTTGCTGGCTTGCTGGACTACTTCTAACATTAAGAATGATGTCACAGAATGCTACCTGCCTTGAACTCTTTGCCAGACATCCCCTGTTTGTACAGTATGTCTCAAGTCAGTTTCATTCTGGAAACTGCCATCGCGATCAACAGACTACTGATCCTTGCATTATAATTTGTACCTAAAGTTGGAGTTCCCAGAACAACAGAAATCACGTTTCTGATCTGCAGAATCATAAAAAATGTTATATTCAGACAACAGTTTTAGTCTTGAGATGATAACATTCTCACTCAAATGGAGAATGACAATGAACTGCTCGTTGACCCACGACAAGCTAATCAAGGCCCTCCAGCGGCACCTGACTGAGAACTACCAGCAGCAGATGTTTCCTTGGCAACCATAGACATGACAGCAATTGATGACTACATCCTAAAGGCAAGAAACTAGAATACCACAAAGAAGACTGAAATGGATGTCTAAATGTTTAGAAATTACCTAACAGAAAAATTCAACATAACTGTACTGTTACATGAGCTACCACTGGAAGAGCTAGACAGACTGATTTGCCACTATTTCATGCATTGTAAAAAGAAAGATGGGACCTCATGCAAGGCTCTAATCCTGAGATCTATACTACAGAGCTTGGAGAGACATCTGAAGCTTAAAATGTACCAAGAATCACTTTCTATATCGCTAAAGTTCCAAAAGACCAGGGCAGTTCTGCAGAGCAGACAAAAAACCTTAAATGAGAAGGCAATGGAAGTAAAGAGAGAGCAGCTGATGAATTAACTGATGCCATGATAGACAAGTTATATGCCAGCAACCAGCTAGGCCCTGAAACCCCAGAATCTCTGCTGAATATCATGTGGTTGACTGTCATCCTTTATTTTGGCATAAGAGGGAACACAGAAAGTGGGAACCTAAAATGGGGAGTCATTGAGTTAAAAGTAGATGAAAATAACTAAAGATACATTGAATTTAACAAAGGAAGACAAACAAAAACAAGATCTGGGCTGACCCCAAAAATACCAGGATACTAAAACCAAGAGCATACCAGACTGAGGACCACTGAAGATGCCCAGTAGCAAACTACAGTCTATACAAAAGCAAGCAACCAGGAAAAACATTGCATCTAGATGCCCCTTTTTTCCTTTCCATGCATACAAATGCAAAGTCCAACTACGCAGCAGCATGGCATAAGAACCAACCCATGGGTATTACCAAGATAGGCTCCATAGTCAAGACCATGGTGGAAAAAGCAGGAATTAAATCTGACAAATGACTGAAGAACCATTCCGTTAGAAAACACCTTATTCAAAAGCTGGCCGACAGGGGATTGGCCCCCACTGAAATGATCCAGGTGTCTAGTCACAAACAGCTCCAATCACTAAGTGACTATGGCAAGTTAAATGACCAAAAGCAGCAGCACTAAATCTCAAGGATACTAAGCTTTCCTCAGATGCCACCAACCTCTCAGCATGTGAAAAGCTCAGCTGCTTGAGACACCCTACCACGAAGCTGGAGTGACATAATGGGAGCCTGTTTCAACGGGCCTACCATCAATGCATCAAATATCACATTCAACCTTGTGCAAGGTAAGCAAATAAAGAGAAAGGCAGTTAAGCAAAGAGTTCTCATGCACCTCCACTAATGCAGTGTATTGTATTCTTTGCAGGAAGTGTACAGCTATTTACATTGGAGAAACTGGTAGGCACCTTGCTGACCATTTCAGGGAACATTACAGAGCAGTCAGGAATGGCGAAACTGCTAAACCCATTGTATCCCACTTTATCTCCAGGGACCACAATGTCAATGACCTTTCTGTTTGTGTCCTTCAGCAGGGCTTCTGGGATTCTAACCATAGAAAAAACATGGAAGCCAAGCTGATCATCCGCCTTGGCTCCCAGCAGCCCTCTGGTTTAAATGATAGACTTGTTTTCCACAAACATCTTTTAGCCACCCCTTGTTTTCCCTAAAGTTTATTTGTATTTGTACTCATTTAATTTCTTTTTCATTTTTACCATGAGTCTCCATCTCTGTCTCCTTCCCACACATTTGTCACCTTTCAGCCTTCTTACTGGGCCCTATTAATTGGTCCCCACCTGGGGACTTCCCTAGCTCTTTCACTCCTATTATGCTTTATCTTTCCCATCACCACCTTTTGGTTTCACAGATTCTCTCTTAATCTTGCCATTTATCACTTCTTCTCCCTGAGCCTCCCCTTTTTTATTTCCCCACACCACACATATATATATATATATCCCTCATTTTACCTCCCCTCTACACTAACTTTGTTTTTTTTCTCTTTTAGATGTTTTCTGAAGAAGACCTAAGGTCAAAACGTAGATTTTTAACTCTATTTTCTATTTTCAGCGTGCATTTAATATAACCATTTTGTTTTGCTTTTAGACCACATGCTGACGCAGCGCCTTGTTTTTGCTTTTTACATGAAGCAAAGTTATGCAGCATCTTTGACTTCCTGACATTTTCAAACAGCAGGCATAGGTGATTAATGTAGGGAATACAACACCATATCTCTTCCATGCCCCCCAGCTGTTGTGTAGCACAGTAAAAATGTGCACTAATTCTTTAAAATGCAAGTAGGTTAATTTTGAAACACAATTTTTCCTCCCCCTTTCCCATTAGTGAATGCATAAATCTGTAAAAGGCATGTGAGAAGTAACAAAAAAAGTAAATAAATTGCTTATACTAACTGGCTCCCCCTTTTTCCCATAGGGAAACTGTGGCATAATTTGCCATTATAAAGGAGCGTTTATAACGGCAAACACATGCATGATTTCCCTTGCTGTGCGCATGCTCACACAGCAGCGCGACCAGTCAAGACCACTCTCTGCTTCCATGTTACCCAAAACAGAACCACCAGAAGAAGTTGGTGGTAAGTTCTTTTATTTTTTTCCCCATATACAGTGAAAACACACAAAAATCTGCCGAAAGAGGGAAAAAAAAACATTTTAAAATATTGCAAATCACGGCCCCGGACTTAAACGAAACTGAACCAAGAATACACTGGAAACTCTTTGTTTCATATAACTGCTGAGGCGAAAAAGGGAAACCCAGCAATTATATAAAATAAAATATGGGGTGGTGTGTTTAAACTCGAAGTTTACACACACCCTTGAGGTTAGATGATAATATAAACCCCATGAGCTTTGCTCTCGGGGTTTATGAGCATCTAACTCCTCGGGTGTTTGTAAACTTCTCATTACACACACCACACCATATATTATTCTATATTTATTTCATAACAGGCAACCAGTATGACAATCTAAAAAGAAGGTGACCACAAGTCATAACTTCACAGTCTGATTCTGACTAACGGAAAAAGGGACCACAAATGAATATTATCTTTAAAAAGAAGGCCTGTGGCAAAAAAGAAAGACGACTGCAAAGCTATAAGAACATTAATATGCAACTCAAGCTGGCACACAGTTCTCACAGTTCCACATAGTTTGTTTACATCTTCATGTTGCATGTGTACTAATCAGTTCTAGACAATGAAATGTGAATGAGCCACAATGGTATTTCAATCAATCTGGGTACAGCAGTTACTTATTTTTTGGCTTAACAGTTACTCGATTAATCCCCCCAAAAGGCTATTCTGTTAATGTGCATGTGTTCTAGTTAGTATGTTAAAGAAAATAAAACGTTTGCAACTTACTCTGCTTGTTTACGTGTGGTATCCAAACACTCCACAGAGGTAGTCCAAACAAATAGTTAAAATAAGATGCGACTCTTCAAAGTTGTAGTCCACGTAGGTGTAGTAAAAGAAACCTAAATAAATGTAAATCCTCAAAGTACTGTTCCCAACGAACCACCAAAGGTAAAAAAAAATACCAACAAAACACAAGCCCAAGTAAGAAATCCCAATGTTGTGAGTCTTTTAAATTGTACTCCACCAAAGGTAAAACAGAGATTTTCCAAACATTGCGACTCTTCAGTGTCGTACTCCACCAAAGGTAAAAAAAGAAAAAAAAATCCAAAACGTTGCAATTCTTCAATGTCATATTCCCTAAAATATCCAGTAAATTGAAGCTGGCACCCAAAGAAGCATAAAAAAATGAGGAATCCTTCAGCAGAACGCTGACCCAGCACTCCACTCCCAACAGGACTCGACAAGAAGGCACCTTCCAGATGACCACACCATCAGAGAGGGGATGTTGAGGTTTTGCCACAATAAGGCTCAACACCTTGCCACCATCTGACTGTCAACAAGCTAACAGCTGTTGCTACAGTACACACAATTGCTCACTGACAGTTAGATGATGACCGACTGAAGTGATGAGCTTAGGGTTGTGCTGGTCACTATCACTATTGCTGTAGTTCAGTTTAGGTAACTGGGGTGAGGGGAGGGTGAGGGAGGAGGATTCTGAGCAGGTGGGTTGAGAGGGGGTCAGATGCCCAATGAGGGAAGACAGGAGTAGACCACCAGGAATATTTCAGACAGCTACATGAGGGGTGATCGGGAAGGGTGAGGGACCACTAGACCACCAGAAATATTCAAGACAGATACAGGACAGGTGATCAGGGGGCAGGGAGCCAATATACCACCAAGAATATTCAAGACAGCTACAGAACGGGTGATCGGGGCATGGGAGGGTCAGTACACCTCCAGGAATATGCAAGTCTGTTACAGGATGTCCAATCAGTCGGGGGGGGGGACGTGAATGGGCATAAAGGCAGGATTTCAACAGCATTAAACAGCACTGTGACAGAGACTGTTTAGGACTGCAGAATCTGCTGCATATAATGTTGTGGACAGTATGCCTCGGGAATTCCTGATTTGCATTGGTACAGCAGTATATTCTATGTGGTTGCACTGTCAGGTCAGCATAGTGCACCAGGAGCCTTTGAATATGGCTGCCACCCTATTAGATGGTGCAACTCATGGTTAGAAACACAGAAACATAGAATTTGTTGGCAGAAAAGGACCGCTTGGCTCACCCAGTCTGCCCAGATTATCCATGCCTAGTCGGTCTCCACAGACCCTAACTGGTCTCTGGCAACCCTTCCTTTTCCCTGCCCATTTTCTAATATTCCCTTATGTCTATCCCATGTCTGTTTGAAGCCCCCCTACTGTTTCTTTTCTCCATCACTTCCACTGGCAGTCTGTTTCACAACTCTTTCAGTGAAGTAGTACTTCCTCACGTTCTTCTTAAATATCCCCCCTTCCAGCTTCATTGTATGCCCGCTGGTGCTCTTTCTCATTTGAAAAACACTCACCTCCTGCACCTGCTTACCCCTGTGAGGTACTTGTAGAACTCTATCATGCCCTTTCTTGCTCTCCTGTGTCCCAGGGTGTACATGTTGAGATCACTTAATCTCTCCTTGTAGGGCTTTTGGTGCTGCCATTATACCATTTTATTTGCCCTCCTCTGGACCACCTCCACCCTGTCTGTTTCTTTTTTTGAGACACTGCCTCCAGAACTGGACTCAGTGCTTCAGGTAGGGTCTCACCACCAAGTGATATAATGGCAACACCACTTCCCTCTTCCTAGTGGAGATACCTCTCTCTATGCATCCCAGCATCCCACTTGTCCTACCTACTGCTTTGTCACACTGCCCTGCTACTTTGAGTCCATCAGATATAATAATCCCAAGGTTCCTTTTCTGCACAGTGACTGTCAGTACCTTCCCCCATCCTATACTCAATTCCTGGGTTCCTGTGACCTAGGTGCATGATTTTGCACTTTTTGACACTGAACCCCAACTGCCATGCTTTTGACCACTTCTCGAGTTTCCCAAGATCCATATGCATTTCTTCATCCCTCCTGAGTGTCCATCCTATATAGATTTTGATGTAGTCTGCAAAAAGACATACCTTCCCTTTGTGTTCTTCTGCAATGTCACTTATGAAGACATGAAAGAGGACCAGTCTCAGTACTGAGTCCTGTGACACCCCACTGGTCACTCTTCTATCGTTAGAGTGAGTGCCGTTAACCAGCATCCTCTGTCTCCTATCCACTAAGCAGTTTCTAACTCATGATTATTCATCAGCGCATACACTATACAGTAGGCTATCACTGACTGTTCAGTCTGGCGTCCAGCTGTGGAGGTGTGAGGTGGGTTGTGTTGGTCACCAGCTGCCTTTCGAGAGCTGGGGTGAGTGGGGTGGTGGGCACTACCGGCTGGGGTAGGGGATGGGGGCCACTAGATTATCAGGTCACGGGACTTCATTTACAACATATTAACTGGCGGGATTAGGGATCATGGAGATGTGCCACTATACCACCAGATCAGGTGACTTAATTTATAACATACTAATGAGCGCTATCAGGGATCAAGGAGGAGGCCACTATACCACCAGGTTGGGGGACTTGATTTATAATATACTAATGGGTGCTATCGGGGAGGGGGTGTCACTATACCACCAGGTTGGGAGACTTTATTATATAATAACTAGCACTAGCACTGATCGCTGAGTTGTGGACCACTAGACCACCAGGGATATAGGTCCTTAATGGGGTAAGGGATTGCAGAACATTACCGCACAGTGCTCAGCTCACTCAGAGGGTGAATTTCAAAGTACCCTTAGACCAGCCCTGGCTGCAGATACTGGAGTTCAAACAGACCACTTCTGGGCTATTTGGCTGTAGAAACCCAGGCAGGCCTCCAAACTTTCTCTCTGAGCACACAGTTTGAATCTCCTCACTCTCTGGAGGCTCCCTCAGAACTGCACTGTTCAACCGTCCCTCTCTAACTGAAGAAAACACAATACTGTAATCCGATTGGTAGAAAAGGCAGTCAATCACAGTTCCTGCATTGCGATTAGCCAATAAAGGGTGCCAAACACACAGTTCTCTATTTCTTCCAGCAACCATAGTTGAAGAACTCCTTGGGACCCTTTGAGTTCTGACTGGCTGAAACAAAAGGTCAATGTGGCTGCCGGAGGGCAGCTCGAAAACAATTCAACTTTAAAGTTCATTTTTTATAACCAATCAGTTTAGTTTAAAGTTTAAACATTTGCAACATTCAATAGGGCTCCCTCTGCACTATTATCTGGTGCAAGAGCGGAGTGGATAAGAGCATTCCCTGGCCAGTTGTGAGCTCTGGACCACTCGGACTCAGCACAGGCTATAGACACTAACTATAGGTATTGAGCTTCTTAAAGCTACAATGTGACACTGCCAGATCACATGTTCACACAGCAACCAACAACACAGAATTACTTTACATGGACTTAATCTTAATGCTGGTTATTAGCTCAGGTCTAAAAGCAGAACACAGGACTTGAGTATGGCCAGGCAGAGGGCAAAGGAGGTACCTGGGGAGACAAGTTAAGGTAAACCCCATCACTTTGGTGGGGGGGGGGGTACATAAGAAAGGAATCAGATGAAACAACCAACAACATCAATGAATTTTACACAAGATAAGTAGTCATAAAATAGGGTTTTTCAGCTAGAAATAATATTAATGCAAAAATAATTTGATGGTGCCCCTTTAAGCATTTATTTTTTATACTGTTTTTTTTCACAAAGTTTATAATCAGCTGTTACTTGATTCTTAAAAACAGCACTTTTTGTGTGCTATTTTTAATGGATTTTATTGTAGCTTTATTGTCAGGTAAGCTTAGTTATTACTGTTCATTGCTCCTTTGCTTTATAGAGGTGGATCTGGCACTATTCTGGGGTGGGGTGGGGGTGGTGGCTTAGACATGGTGCAGAATTTAGGCAGGGTTCTGGGTTTCATCACTGGTGTTTGGTTCTGTCTCTATGGCAGTGCCTCTGGGTGGAGAATGGTGTGGATGTATGTGACTTTTTTGTTGGATCCCTTAGAAGAAAGATCATTACTATGGCGAGTAATTATTTCTTCCTGAAGTCATATGTGATGAATAAATAGGTTCTCCTCCACATTCTTAGAGGACTCCTCAGATTCTGCCTTCCTTAGAGGCATGGTGGTTATGATTAATATCCCCACTGTGGAAACTGATTTTTGATATTGGGGAGTCAAATTTCTTAAGCATGTTGGGAATGACATTCATAGCACAAGTCAGTATCCCCATTCATGATACTTTTAAAAAGATGAGTAAAAGATTTTACAATTGCCTACATCAGCAACTGATATGAAGGTAGAAAAATATCTATAGTAACCAGGACTGGTTAAAAATATCTTTACCAACACCCTTACCCTAAAGGTCTAATACAAGCTGCTGTGTCCAGTGCCACATGTTGTTGGCAGGTGGGTTAGTGTTTTCTGGTGGCTGGGTTGGGCAACTGACCACCTGACTTTGTGGGGGGTTGCTTTCTGGTTGTGGGGTTGGGTACTTAGCCGCTGGATTTCGGGTGGTGGGGTTGTTGGGTTTTCTGGTAGCAGGGTTGGAGGCACCCGACTGCCAGGCTTTGGAGGATATTAGCATTTTCCTGTGGCAGGGATGAGCACTCAATGTCTGGACTGGGGGGGTTGTTGTGTTTTCTGGTGGTGGGGTTGGGCACCTGACTGCTGAATGTGTTGAAAGCTGGGTTTGGTGGGAGGGGGATACTGGCGGCAGGACTGAACACCCATCTCCAGTGCTATTGAGTAACTGGATCAGGAGGGAGGGAGGGAGGACACTTGTGGCAGAACTGAACACCCGTCCCGGTGTTATTGGGTAGCTGCATCGGGTGGGAGGAGGGTACTTGTGGCAGGAGTGAGCACCCACTGCTTGTTCTACAAAGCTGGTCAGGCAGGAGGTGGGCACGATGGCTGAAGAGGTCATACGAAAGGATACAGCAGCACTGTAAGAGGATGAGAGGTGAGCGGGTAGTTGTAACCCCCTTAATTAGAAAATAGATTAGGCACTTGGACTGGCTAGTTTGAATTTTGAACAGGCCATAATAAGTGAGCATTTGTGCTATATAAGCGGGAGGCTGATAATGGAACATCAGCCCCTGAGGAAGGTCGTGTCGTTGACCCAAGTGCTGAGCATTGTGTTCTGAGATGCTCCTCCTGCTGGACAGTACAGTAAATTGCTCTTTATATTTGTAGTGCAGTAGCACTTTAATAAATGGGCTCCACAGTATTAACATTGGCACTATCTGGTCTGTTAATTTATGTTAGTGCCACCCTGCACTTGTTTGATTACTGGAGCACTGGAAGGTTAAGCTCAAGTGTCTTGCTCAGCGTCACACAATGAGTAAGTGGGTGTAGCAAGATGTGAACCTGTGATTTCCCAGTTCCCAACAGTGCTCGAACTACTGGAACACTCTGACTTCACTTCCTCCACAGGGAGGGGGGAGACCCTAAAACAGCATTTTTTTTTTACAATTTATTTACTGAGGACAGCTCTGCTGAGTTGCAACATCTCAACCAGTGGGTTCTGGTTCTACCTCTAGTCTGAACTATGGTAGCTTCTGATGCAGAGCTCTGGAGCACAATCAGTAATTCCTGTGATTTAGCACCAATGCACTGACCACAAATACTTTACAACCACAATGCAAAAATAAATACATTTTTGCAAAACTCAAACTTCCCTTTATGATTTTGGTTACATCAACACAGTACTTCAGCACCAGTCCTCTGACTCCTCAATCAGATGTCAGTCTGGTCAGCTGGCAAGCTAACACTTGGGATGGGCTCCCAGTTTTGGCATTAAAAAAGTGACAGCTAATAGCAGAGATTTGACCTCTGGCGCTGGTATTTGAAAAAATGAAAGCTAACCCTGTTTAACGGTTGTGGCTGCACCATTGCAGCTTATACTGTAGCAGATATAAGTAAGTAGTAGATCTCTTACCTGGGTCCTGGGGATCCTGCTATTGGGGTTTAGAGGTAACGTCTAGCTGCACCTGCAAAATAAGAAGAGCAGTAGAGTCACAAAGGATCTGTAGTTCTTTAGGGACAAGGTATGCGAGCCAGGGAAGGATAAACAATAAATAGTACTTATCTGATACATAGGGGGTCAGTGCCATGTCTGACCAGGGTAGTTGTACTAGCAGACCTGTAGAAATTAAGGGAAAAACGGATTAGTATGAGGAACAAATTAGTAGCGAGTGTAGAGATAGAGTTGTGGAGAGCTACAAGAACTACAGGGTGAGGATAGATATTGAGTAAAATGTATTTTTAGAGAAAAGGTACAATTTAAAGTAAAAGTGAGAGAGACAGGGAACACAGAGAAATAACATGTGGCATAAGTATTCTGTCAAGCAAATACACAGTACAACTACGAGCAGATCATATTTCAATGTGACATACGTTGCCTGTGAAACAAATATACTAGAATAAGCGGGTCATAACAATGTGGCATAAGTACAAACGTTGTTGTACTTGATTCTTTGTTTGCTATTCCTGCATTGTGATGATCATGTCCTGTGTGCTTTGTTTATCTTGTGTAACGTTTATTGTATTTATTAAATCTGTGATCTGATTGTGTAATTGGGGCTGTTTTATTGCTTTTGCACTGCACTCGTTGCTGTCTCATCCCTGTTTGTTTTGATCCTTGCCTGCTCATTGTGACTCTGTCCTAGGACATATATTGTGTCCCTGTGTTGTTCTGCACTTTTGGTAAGCTGTTGGCTTGCTGCCTTTTGTAATATCAATTGTCCTTGGAATCTCCTGGGGTGTGCCTGAAAATAGGCACGTTCTTGTCAAGTGCACCTACCTGGTTAACAAAAACTAAATGAGCAAATAAAGAAAGAAATACATTTTGTGAAGCGGCTATACAACAATAAGCATGTCATATTTCAATGCTTCATAAGTAGCCTGTGAAATGGATGTCCAACAATAAGCAGGCCCTATTTAAATGTGTCATTAGTATCCTCTCAAGCAAATAATCAACAACACGCATGTCATATTCAAATGAGGTGTAGGCATTGTATTTTGTGGCTTTTCATGTGATATGAAATAATTTTTATACTGTTAAACGCCTCCCTTTTTTTCCGTTCCATGTCAGCTACGTATTCTTTTTTTTTTTTGTCTATTTTTTCCTTCTCCTTTGGTCACCTGACCTGCTTCTCTTACCTTTGTCCTCGCAACTGCTTGGGGACATCCAGTCGCCGACCACCTCTATCGCGGGCACCCAGACTCCTGCGGCTCCCCCCCCACGCAGTAGGGCCGCAGGAAGACCCCAACTCCCCGCAGAACACAGATCCAGGTGGGTGGCAAAACTGCAGACGGCCATCAAGCAGCTTACATCAGGCGCCATTTTCCCTGGTTTTTGGTGTCCCCATTAGTGCATGCTCAGGTTGTGCTTCCGGTCTCCACTGGGGGCCGCTGCCAAGTGATGCATCCCCTGATCCCACCCCCGGAGAGGAGAGCAGTCCTCCAGATGCATCACCCTCCCCTGCCGGCACCCCCTGGCACTCTGGAGTCCATTCTCAAACCCGGTCGCCGACGTGGACTGTTTGGCACCAGCGCCTCAGCCCTCTATGCCACCGGGCCGCAGCTGTGTATTCTGATATTTTATTTATTTATTGAATTCTCTGAATTAAACACCTTTGAGCTGAAGGATCTTTACATAGGTTCCACATCAGAGGATTACATAAACAGAATACAATATGGTTGTCATCAGGCGATAAGCACTTATAAATGTTGCAGTGTCATGGAGTTAATACAAGACAAATCACAGTTAACATTAAAAAGAGAGGACACTAAAGTGGCAAGTTTGAGTGCCATTGTACAATGAATGCCACAGCGCAATGTTTATACATAACTAGGCAGACAGTTGGAGACAGTACTAAAACAACAATAATAGTGAGAATCAGCCGTGAGGCCTAGTTGGGGGGAGGGATGGGTGGATAGGTAAGGGAGGGGATGAAAGAGGTGAGAGAGAGAGAGAGAGAGAGAGAGCAGGGAGGGGAGGACTGAGGGTGAGTGAAATTGAGGGGAGGCATGGAAGAAGTGAATTTGGGCCAACTACGCAAAAAGGGAGGCTAAGTCCGCCAGATTTTAAGTGCCAGTAGGAAACACGTTGCAAGAAGGTACAGCTAGAGGAGGCAATCACAGCTGGCATTAGCAACTAGGTGTTGCTGAAGCTTACATTTAAATAAGCCCAGCGTGGCTGAAGAGGATATGTCGTTATGTAGGTATGCACTGACCATTATTTGATTAATTATCTTGGTTTGTAGTGCCTTTAGATCAACAGTGTGAACCCTATCCTTGACAGCTACGGCCCATTTTGTATATTTCCAAAACATTGCTTAACATCTGTTACACCATTCCATGCTACTCATACAAATGGCCCAGAATGGAATAATTGATATGAAAGAATGCTCATGTATATGAAAAAAAAACAAAGAAGTAGTTACACACACAATGCAAAATTGATTATTAATTTTAATACTAAAGGGTCAAAATGTATCCAGATATTGGATAGGCACTAAAAGGAACACTGAAGGGCATCTAAAGGTTTTAAGCTGCTTCATGCTTACATTGGACTTTGTGCAGCAAGCTCTTTACCACCTGTGGACTTCTCCAATCAGGAGAATGTTCTGCTTGTTGGGCTGGGCTACAGCAGTGATCAGAGCAGCGTCTTTCAAAAGCAACTTGAGTGGATTGTTTAACAGCTGATCTTCTGGTGTTCTAATGACTGTCTTGGCCGAATAGTGTACTGAGCCAGTTGGACTCTGTACACTGCTTGGTGCTTACACTGGACTTTGGCAGCAAGCTCTTTGCCACCTGTGGACTTCTCCTTCAGTCAGGAGGATCTTTTGGCTGTTGGGTTGGACTACATCACACTATTTTAGAGGCCTTACACTAGGAGCCACAGACACTGCCAGCTATTTCCCGAAATTTCTGTGATATTTCCAGAAATATCTCTTGCTTTCTGCATTTTCACAGGAGGGGCAGCAGAGAGAGAAACTCTTCAGAAATTTTGCCTAATATCTGGAAATAGCTGGCAATGTCTGTGGCTACTACTGTACCCCCGGCAACCCTCTGCTCTGTGGTCCATAGCTCAAGGGCCAGAGCATAAAGATGTCACACTGGGGATGTCAGCATGGGGCGGCAGTCGGCAGCAGATGCTGCACCCCTAGTATAACACTCCTGAACACAGTACTGCATTGACTGTGTATCTTTTGTAAGTACGTATAATTTGATCTGCATTATATTTATTTATTTCAGCCATGGGCACTAGGCCTCTGTTGCCACTTATGGGAAATTCTGACAGTTTACCCATATTCTGCTTCAGTATTTTGATAATTCACTGTGTTTCGTTATCATTTTGTGTTCAAGCTTCTAACAATCTTTGTTTGGTGGTGGTTACTATTGTGTCAGTAAATGCTAAGGTTTAACTCATTGCCTCCATAGGAACTCTCTGAAGTTGCATCACTTGTCTCCTGTATACTGTTAACAGTGAATCCTGGCCCCTTTTAAGCAAAATCAAGCCATAATCGGCATGCCACAAACAAATGCTAATAGCACAAAACCATAAGTGCTAGACACAAAGTATGAGTGACAGACTTGTTCAGCATAAGATTACCTTTCCAACGGTGGTATGCAAGTAATAATAGGTAATTTAGTTTTTTTTTCTATGCTGGTCGAAACAGCAAAAAAAATATTTTTTCCACTATGAAATGCACCATACGCCTTTTTTTGCTGGGAAATATGTAATATATCAACACCAAATTAAGCATCCAAACATTAGATGTAGTTTTAATAATTGTTTGTAAAAAAAAAAAAAAACTTAATTATTTCTGTAGTATTAAACATAATTGTTCCTCATTTTAGTCAAGGTGTGTTGGTGAGGTTTGAGAGACGAATCTAAACCATAAACACCATACCATAAACAAATGCATATAACTCCTAAAATATACATAATACATACAACATAGCAGTAGCAAAGTTGTTCCACACAAAATTGCCTTTCCAACGGTGCTATGCAATCAATTATGCTCAATTCGTTTTTTATTTTATACTGGCTGAGATACCCAGAATGTATGTTTTCTTTAAACTGCTTAGGTGGTTCTAGAAGGACAAAATGTCTGCCACACATACCATGTCAGAAATAAATGTGAATAATTCCTAAAGTAAACATGATACACACAAAGTGTCAGTGGCAAAGTTGTTCAACACAACATTACCTTTCTAATGGTGCTATGCAGTCAATTCTAATAATTTCTGGCAGGCAAGAAATATTAAAACGCGTGTGACGTCTCCAGAGACATTACTAAGACACACAGGAAGTCTGTAGGCAACTTCTGTAGTCATTCTGGGACACACTGCAGTACATTTGCTGCTGCCTATAGGCGTCTTCTAGGAGGCAATGAGTTAAACGTTCATGTAATAGTACTGTTTGCCAGCCAGCCTCCTGAATTGCTACTCATTGTTAACTTCTCTTCTGGTAAGGCCATTCCATCTCCATGTTATAGTGGATGCAGGTATCCTTCCTGACACCCTGAGTGACCATCATGTGGTTTACTGTCTGTGCATGATTTACTACCCTAACCCCCCCCAATTCTTCTGTTTCAGGTTCTTCAGGTTGGGTTGGAGGGCAAATGTGATTCCACTTCACGAAAGCAGGGAGCAGGGCAGAGGTAGGAAACTACAGACCAGTTAGTTTGACTTCAGTGGTAGGGAAAATGATGGAATCACTTCTGAAGGAAAGAATTGTTGAGTACCTTGAGGCCAGTGGGGCACTGGACCCAAGGCAGCATGGTTTCACAGCAGGAAGGTCATGTCAGATGAACCTAATAAATTTCTTTGACTGGGTGACCAAAGTAGTAGACCAGGGAGGGGCTGTGGATATGGCCTACCTAGATTTTAGCAAGGCATTCGACACAGTCTCACACAAAAGATTAATATACAAGTTAGCCAGCCATGGAGAGAGTCCCAAGGTGGTAGCTTGGATAAAAAACTGGCTGGACAACAGGACACAAAGGGTAATAGTAAACGGAGTCCACAGTGAAGAAAGGAGAGTAACCAGTGGGGTACCGCATGGTTCGGTACTGGGACCGGTCCTCTTTAATATCTTTATAAGTGACATTGGAGAGCACCTAGAAGGAAAGGTATGCCTCTTTGCAGATGACACAAAGATCTGCAACAGGGCTGATACACAAGTTGGGGTGGAAAGAATGAAAAGGGACTTGGCAAGGTTGGAGGAATGGTCAAATACGTGGTAGCTCAGATTCAATGCAAAGAGGTGCAAGGTAATGCATCTGGGAAACAAAAACCCAGGGGAAGAGTACACAATGGGGGGTGAGTTAAAAACAACAACAAAAATTGAAAGAGACCTAGGAGTAATTACATCAGGTGACCTAAAGGTGGGCAAGCAATGTGAGAAGGCAGTAAGGAGGGCTGGGGGATACTGGGATGCATAGGGAGAGACATCAACAGTAGAAAACAGGAAGTTGTTATCCCTCTCTATGGACAGTTAGTGAGACCCCATCTGGAGTACTGCATACAATTCTGGAGACCCCATCTCCGCAAAGACATAGACAGAGTGGAGGCTGTTCAGAGGAGGGCAACCAAAATGGTGCAAGGTCTGCACCAGAAGACATACGAGGAGAGACTAAAGCAGCTTAATATGTATACCCTTGAGGAAAGGAGGGAGAGGGGGAACATGATAGAAACTTTCAAGTATCTCAAGGAATTAACAAGGTACAAGAGGGTAGTATCTTCAGAAGAAGAGATGCAAGAACAAGGGGGCACAATTTGAAGATAGAGGGGGGACAGCTCAGAGGTAATGTTAGAAAGCATTTTTTCACAGAGAGAGTTGTGGATGCATGGAACAGCCTTCCTGAGGAGGTTGTGGAGTTAGAAACAGTGGGAGAATTCAAGAATGCATGGGACAGGCATAAGGTAATTCTAGTGGGGGGCGGGAGGAAGTAAGCTGTTGATTAACTAGAATCTGCAGCTTATCCATTCGGTAGGGAAATGGGCAGACTGGGTGGGCCAAGTGGTCCTTATCTGCCGTCAAATTCTATGTTTCTATGTTTCTATGCTGCACTTGTCCTCCCTCCTAGCTGACATATGGGCCACTGACTGGTCCCCTATCTCTACAGCCACCAATATTAATTCTGCCCTCCAGTTCTGCCAGACAAAATGTATAGCTATATAGAAATAGAAACACAGAAGTTGTCAGCAGTTGAGAACTGTACGATTCATCGAGTTTGCCTTTGGCTTCCTACCCCCCTACTTAGCTGACTGCTTTTGTATACCACAGTGTCTGTTCCATGCCCGCTTGAATTCCCCCTCACTGTCTTGGCTTGCACCACACCACTTGCAGGCTATTCCATGGTTCCACAACATGCTCTGTAAAGAAGAATTTCCTCATATTGTTTCTGAACTTTCCTCCTTAAGTTGAAGGTTGTGCCCTCTAGTCCTGCTGCAGTCCTTTACCTGAAAGAGGTTCTGCACATGCACCCTGTTGTTGCTTTTGAGGTATTTGAATGTTTCAATCATGTCCCCATGATTCCTCTGTTGTTCTAGGGAGTATAATGTGAGGTCATCCAGTCTTGCCTCGTACGGTTTCTGATGCAAGCCCTGCATCATCTTTGTTACTCTTCTCTGTACCATCTCCAGCCTATCTATGTCCTTTTTGAGGTGTGGCCTCCTGAATTGGACACAGTACTCCAGGTGTGGCCTGACCAGGGACTGATGGGGGGACATGATTACTTCATGCCTTCTGCTTGTGATGCCCCTCCCTATCCATCCCAGGATACCACTAGCCTTTAATACTGCCTTTTCACATTGTCTACTGACTTTGAAGTCATCTGATATGATCACCCCCAGGTCTCGCTCCTGCCTGGTAGCCACCAGCTGCTCCTCTCCCATTGAGTACAGTTTCTCTGGGTTACGCTTTCCCAGGTGCATGACCTTGCATTTTTTGGCATTTGAATTTCTTTTGCCAGGTCTTGAACCACTCCTCCAGTTTTCGGAGATCAGCTTCCATGGTTTTTTATTTTTTTTATTTTAGTCTTTGGTAACTGGGTAAGACCCACTAGGCACAAGTGCCTGTTTTCAGGGGCAAACTGGGAGCTCTGGGAGGTTAAATGACTTGCTCAGAGTCACACAGCATGCAAGTGGAGGTTGTGAGAATCAAACTCAGGTCTGGTCTGCTGGATGTACCAAGCTCATTCACACCTCATTCCTCTAACCTCTAGGCTATACTGCCAGCTTTGCTGTCCCTCTGTTGTGTCTACCCTGTTGCCAATTTTGGTGTCATCTGCAAACAGGTATACCTTTATCTCCAGTTCATCCGCAATGTCCCTGATGAATATGTTGAAGAGGATCGGCCCCAGAACTGAGCCCTCAGGACCCCGCTAGTCACCCTCACCTCCAAAGACAGAGTGCCATTTACTAATGCTCTCTGACTTCTCCCATGTAACCAGTTTCTGACCAAGTTGTAACCTCGGGCCCAAGTCCCATGTTCGTCAGTGTTTTGACTAGTCTCCTGTGCATAATGGAGTCAAAAGCTTTGCTGAAGTCCAGGTAAACCACATCCACTGCCCCACCTTGATCAACTGTTTTGGTGACCCAACTGAAAAAATCAACCAGGTTTGTCTGGCAAGACCTCCCTGCCATGAAACCGTGTTGACTTTTGTCGAGCTGACCAGTTTGCTCCAAAAAAGCTATGATTCTTTCCTTCAGCAGGGACTCCATCAGTTTTCCCATGACTGACGTTAGACTAACCAGACGGTAGTTACCTGGCTGTTCCTTGCTTCCACTCTTGTGGAGTGGTACTACTGTTGTACTCTTCCAATTCTCCGGCACCTCCCCGCTCCTTAATGATTTGTTGAAGAGCACTGCTAAGTGGGCTGCCAGTTTCCTCCCTAGTTCTTTCAGTATTCTTGGGTGTATCCCATCTGGTCCCAAAGCTTTATCTACCTTTAACTTGTCCATTTCCTCCAGGACCCTTTCCTCTGTGAAAGGACCCTGTCTATTCCTTCAATCAGACACGTCTTTATGCCTATTGTTGGTCTGTTACCGTCTGCTTCCTGTGTGAAGACTGAGCAGAAGTACTCATTGAGTGCCTCTACCTTCTACCTGTCTTGTTCTGTGGTTTGTCCGTCTTTTTCGGAAAACCCTTAATAACAACACGTCCAAGTTCTGGAAAGTTACTCACTCCTTTTTCTCCCCTCCAACACAGTCCTCCTCCCCTGTCATCAAGGTTGGAATCTCTCTTATCTCTGACTGTTCTTCTGTTGCCTCTGCCCTTAATTCCTACTTCACCACCTGTGCTCTTTCTCTCATCTCCTCCTCATCTTTCACTTCCTCCTCCTCATCTTCCCTATTTAACTCTTTCTTCTTCTTCTGTCCTACTATTCCCTCTGCTTTCCTTTGTCCTCAACCCATACAAAGGATGATGCCTTGATGGTCTTGATAAAAAGTTTATGCTTCTCTCAGCCCCTGCCATCACTGTTCCTATTACTCAACTCCTTAATTTCTACTTCTCCTCCATCACTGTCCCTGAAGCCTGGAAACAAGCTACTGTCATCCCACTCACTAAAGGTGGCAATCCTTCTGCTCCTGGTAACTGCCATCCAATCACTTTCCTTCCTACACTGGCTAAGTTACAGAAACATCTTTTTCTCTCACAGTCTTCCTTCTTATTTGACTCCTTCTTCTCCACTCCTTTCCAGTCTGGCTTCAGAAAATCTCACTCCACTTCCTCCTGCTGCCTCCATCTCACTGATTCCGTCCTTTCTGGTATGGACCAGCATCTGATCACCTTTGCCATATTTTTGTTTTGGCCAAAGCATCTGACACTGTAGCACATCCCCTTCTTCACGACAGGCTTATGATGGTAGGCCTCTTTGCCTCCTCTGTCAGTTGGTTCTACTTCTACCTTGAGGGCAGGTCTCAAGCTGTTCTGATTGGAAGCTCCCTATACCCCACACTACTCATCTGCACAGGTGTCCCTTAAGGGTCTGTTCTGGACCCCATTCTTTTTTCTATTTTATTGAATAACCTCCTTGCTACCTGTACCTCTCTGTCTATTCATATCTATGCTGATGATACAGTACTCTTTGCCTCTGGCTTCTCTGCCCATGACCTTACTGCCCAACTACAACTGGATTTTGACAATATTCAGCACTGGTTCCAGTCAAACCAACTGTCCCTCAATGTAAAAAAACAGTTTCTATGACATTTGGCTCCTGACAGAGACTTGCTAGACTCACCTGCCTCCCACCCATCATTCCATACCTTTGATGGTGCTGCGATTAAGGATGTCACCTCATTTAAGTACCTCAGGGTCTGGCTGGACCATCATCTTGATTACTCAGCACACATTGATGCTTTCCACCTTAAGCAGCACTCCAAGCTTGGTTCACTATATAGAAACAAAGGGAGCATCCTGCTTCCTGCCCGCCGTGAGATTATGACACTTCCCATTTTTGCATCCTTGACAATGGTAACACAATCTACAGTGCAGCTCCTAAATCCTCCCTTGTTAGACTAAGCCCCCTCTTTCACTCCTTTTGTCATTTTGCCTTGGACTCTTCCCCTCATACCCATGACTGCTCGCTCTACTCTGCACCCTCCTTCCCCTCTCTTGATAGCAGAAGCCTTTCCCATTGTGCCTCCTTCATATCCAAATTCTGGTTTGGTTCTCTTCCTTCCTACCTTACTTCCCTCCTATCCTATCCCTTGCTTAACTCTAACCCTCTCCACAGCAATATTTCTCATTCCCTTTCCATTCTGCCCAGGAAATCTATTGCTGGTCAAGCTGTCTTCTCATACTGTTTTCCTAAACTCTAGTCCTTGCTTCCCTAACTATTTATCTGCTTTGTCTCATTTCCCTTTTCTCTTAAGTCTCTTCTTTTTCCATAGATGTATTTTTCCACCTTGGCAGGACAGGCACTGCATCAGGCTCTGTTTCCATCTGCTGCAGCCATCTCCATCTGGCTCCAAAGTTGGGTGATGAATCTTCTGTGGGTTATGCCCTCCCCACAGCAGAGCCAGGAGGGGAGGGCTGTCCTTCCCCTTGGTAACTCATCCAGATGCACCACAGACCTGGAGTGGCAGAGTGGGCTTGCAGTCGGATGGACAGGGCTTCATGAAGCCTGTCCCCCACTTTTTCCCAGCATCAGCTCCCTGACCAATCATGATCATGCAATGAGCATGTTGTGCAAGCTCTGCCTCCACGGAGACGTCCCTGGTGCTCTGGACATAGGGCCTACCCATATAATGTCACCCACTCGCACCTCCAAGTGGATTCCTCCAGGTGGCGGTTCAGTGGCAGACCATAGACCCCCTTCCCTGAAGAAGGAGAGCTGTCCTCCATACACTTGATCCTCCCTCCTCCAGCTAACCCCTGGTAACCTGTGTCTGTCCCCGAACATGGGTCACTGGCATGGCAGGAGGTAAGATGCTTACAGCACCTTAGCTCTCCAAGCCACTGGGCTGTCCTTATTAAGTCTCTTCTTCATGAAAAACCAAAAAAGTGCCCACTGGGAAAGTGGTGCTCACTGCAGGTAGCAGAGACAAAACAAAGGGGCCAGGCACTCATAAACCATTAGTTCAAGACACTGCAGCTTATATGACAAACATTAAATATTTATTAAAATCCCATTTTGGATATAAAACACATTTGCACATGCCTAACACGTTTCAGAGAATAGCAGTTCTTTATCAAAGGCCTTTGATAAAGGACTGCTAAAGTCCGAAATGCATCAGGCATGTGCAAATGTGTTTTATATCTCTTCTTAATGACTTTTCTACTTCCGCCTTTCCTTGACCCCTTCCTTAAAAGACCCCCTACATTTATTGCCTGCCATATTTGTCCTCCCTCCCCAATAGGCATGGTTGGGGTAATTTCCCTCTGCTTATGCATGCTCAAATTTTTAGCTACCACACCCACCATATAGTGTTGTTTTGCCCTGCACAACTTAATATTATGCTCCTTGTGGATGCACTGTATTGTCTGTATATACTATTATGTATCTATTAATGCACTATATAACTTTTTTCTCTTTTGTACTATCTTCCTTACCCCGTTTCCCCAGGATGCATCTGTAAATGAGCTGTTATCAGCTTAGTATGTGTTTCTTGGTAAACCTTCTGAACTAAATTACTAATTAAATAAATAAATGAATAAGTAAATAAAAAGTTATTTCTCATCACCTTTAACAGCAAACTAGGGAGGGAGAATTGCATACATCCTGGGTCTGCAAGATCTGGGGATTTGTCTTGATTATTTTTTTGGCAGATATTCTCTCCTTCTTCCTAACACTGTTAGTTGAAAAAAAAAAAAAAAAAAACAGAAATGTGTAAAGAATAGTAAAAAAAGGTAATTACTTTAAAGTTTCCCTTTCTCAGTTCTTAAAATAAGGTCAGTCCTACACAGATCATATACCCCCTACCAGCAGCACACTACCTTACCATGACCCTCTGTCTACAAATCCTTAATTTAAATTGTTTTTTAATATGTGATTTGGGGACCCCTAAAGTAAGGGCTGTACATGTAAAACACTTAAACATCAGACTTGCAAAAATTAAAAAAATAATTTTTAATCATCAATCCCAATGATGTCCTGGTAGCTGTCTCATGAATTGTTGCTGTAGGACCCCCCGGAAACTTCCAGCAGTACAGAGATATCTACAACTGTCTGCCCTATACTGACGCTGCACATCCATTATTTGTGGATACTTGTGATTTCATGCACAGGGGAAAGCTGTGCTTGACCAATCTACAGTTATGCTTCACCATGCATGACATCCCAAGAGTCTACAAAATGGTATCAGTCAGCTCAGTATGGGGCAGACTTATCCATGGATATCTCAGGACTGGTGGGAGCTATGTATAAGCCAAACACCTCATTTAAAAGAGCCTAGGCTTTAGAGCTACTGGCCATATATATTCCCCTTTAACGAGATATTACTTCACTCAAAGGGAGAAAGGACTCTGGGGTTGGATTTCCTAAGGAGGCTGTAGTTCATTTGCATTACCAGGTGAGGGAAAAAGGTCTGGCTCCCCATACGACGCTCAGGGGAAATGCCGGGACCTCACCCAGCAACTAACACACTGAAATCTGGCAAATGGAAAATCATGAATACAAATGCCCACAGTCTGGGAAATTAGATCCCAGACCTGCAGGCAACAATGACAGAGGCTAAACTGGATATAGTAGCCATTAGCGAGACATGGTTCACCAATAACCACACTTGGGAGACTTCAGTACTCAGCTATATACTGTTCAGAAGAGACCAAGGTGCAAAAAGGGGGGAGGGGGAGTGGCCCTTTATGTCAATGGAAATATCAAAATTACAGAAATTCAGACTACACATAAGGAGCCAGAAGAACTGAAAACAGGAAATGGGACAGCCATACAAACTGAGGTTGTCTACAGGCCTCCAGATCAGGGGAAGGGCATAGACACATTACTGTTATAAGATCAGCCAAAGTGGAGATTTTGATAATGGGAAGACTTCAACATGCCAGATACAGATTGGTCAATACATAGGTTCATAGGATTAATACAAGTTCAGTAGGTATTGCTACCTTTTATGAACTTACCACTGATTCAAGGGTGGAATCTAAACTTAGAATCACCCATATAAGTATCTAAGTTATGTTTAAATGACGTCAAAGAAGTGCTAAATACCATGTTTTCAGGAAGATTATTCCATATGTTTATCACCCTTTGTGTATACCAGTTATTTCTTTTTGAAGTGTTATTTTGAGTACCTTTAAGTTTTAGTGAATGGGATCTAGTATTGATGGTTGACATATGTTTTTTGTAGTCCTATTGTTTCTAGTATTACATCACTCTGTATAGCTTTATATGTCAAGCATAGATTCCCTCGAAGTCTTCTGTAGTCCATAGAATATAGACCTCCTTTTTTCAATCTAGTTTCATAATCAAGTTCTTTAAATTATGTTATTTTTTTTGTGGTTCTTCGTTGAATATTTTCTATTAATTTCTTGTTTTTAATCAAATAAGGAGCAGTTACTGAAGAGCAGTATTCCAAATGAGGTCTAATCAGACCAGTATACGAAGGTATCAAGACTTTAATGTCTCTACTTTTGATGTTCCTTAAAATGCAATTTAAAATTCTATTCCCTTTTTTAACAGCGTTAATTGTATGCTTATTAAATGTAAAATCTTTGGAAAGTGTTACCCCTAAATCTTTTTCATGTTCTGTCGTTTCCAAGCCTATGTTATTCATAGTATATGTAAAGCAGGGATTGTTTTTGCCCAAATGCATAACCTTACATTTGGATTCATTAAACAAAAGTCCCTTTCCTTTAGACTAATCAACAAGGTGAGATAGATTATTCTGCAACTCCATAGCAGAATTTACATTATTGATGATGCTTCCTAGTTTACAATCGTCGGCAAATTTAACAAGATAGCAAGTATTGGTTAAAAGACTCATAGATGAAATCAAAATATTAAAAATAGAGCCCTGAGGCACACCACTAGTAACTGGACCCATGCTGACAAATGACCTTTTACAGAAACCTGTTGTGTCCTATTAGATAGCCATGCATGTATCCAGTTAATAATAACTGGGTGAATATTTAACTTCTCGAGTTTGAAAATAAGTATTTGATGAGATACAGAATCAAATGCTTTAGAGAAGTCTAAAAAATTATATCCACTGATAAGCCACCATCCAGGGCTTCACTAACTGGCTCAAGGAAATGTAAGAGATTTGTTTGACACTATCTATTCTTCACAAAACCATGTTGGTAAACGTCAACAAAATGTATATCATCCAAATAATTAGTTATTCTATTTTTTAATATCCTTTCAAGCAGCTTGCAAATTACATTGGTTAAACTTATAGGCCTATAATTTTGTTCAAGGCATTTACTACCACCTTTTTGAAGTGGAATAATTATGGATTTATTCCATGATGGAACAGTATTACATGTTTTCATTGATAAGTTAAATAGTAATGTTAAAGGACCCACTAATAATTCTTTTAGATTTATTAAAAATATTGGAGGAATATCATCAGGGCCCGAAGACCCACTGTTCTTTAATACATTTATTGCTTCTAAGTTGCAGGAACCTCCACCAGAATTAGACACATGGTGGATTCCTGCAGGGGGAGGGCCTCAAACAACTGGTACAACAACCCACAAGAGATAGGGCTATACTAGATCTAGTACTGACTAACAGGGAAAGGATCACAGACCTCCAGGTAGAAGGTCACTTGGGGGCGAGTGACCATCACATGGTATGGTTCAATTTGGCCACTAGAACTAAATCATCCCATTCCAAGGCAAAAATATGAGACTTCAGAGGAGCTGACTTTGATAAGATGGCCAACAGAGCTAAGCTAGCCCTAGCAAGAAGAAATACAGGTAACGGGGTACATGTAAAGTGGGCAAGCATTAAAGATGCAATACTTGAAGCAATATCCCATTGTGTTAGAGAGAAAAGGAAGAGCAAAAGAAGGAGGAAACCACTTTGGTTCTCAAAAACAGTAGCAGAAAAGGTCAGAGCCAAAAGGCTGGCCTTCAGGAAATATAAGGGAACGCAGTGGGACGAAGATAGGGAGGCATACCAAACTTCCCTAAGGGAAGCAGGGAAGGCAGTAAGGCAGGCAGAGGCCCAAACCAAGGAAACACTAGCATGAACAGTAAAAGAAGTTGACAAGACTTTCTATAGATACATTAGTGAAAGGAGAAGTCCAGGGGAGGTATTGCTAACATCAAAGGGGATAAGGGAGAGTGTGTGGAAGAGGACCAAGGAAAAGCATCTATCCTAAATAGATTCTTCTGCTCAGTATTTACTGAGAAGAAGGTAGGGCAGGGCCCACAGCTCAGCACCATGGCCACAGGGTGGAGGGAGGTGTGCACTAGTCCCTTCATAAAAGAAAGGTTCTTATAAGAGCTTGCTAAGCTCAGGGTGGACAAGGCAATGGAACCTGATGGCATACATACCAGGGTACTAAAGAAGCTAAGGGTGGAACTAGCAGAGCCATTATCAAAACTGTTTAGTGAGTCTCTGAGCACAGGAGAGGTCCCAGAAGACTGGAGAAGGGCTCATGTGATCCCACTCCACAAGTGTGGTAGCAGGGAGGAGGCAGGGAATTACAGATCAGTCAGTCTTACCTCAGTAGTGGGCTTGCTTGTGGAGGCACTCCTTACAGAAAGGATAGTGCAATACCTGGAATCTATAGGAGCACAGGATCCAAGACAGCATGGGTTTACAACAGGAAGGTCCTGTCAAACTAATCTCATAGATTTCTTTGACTGGGTAACCAGAGTGGTGGACCAAGGGGGTGCAGTTGATGTTGCCTACCTTGACTTCAGCATAGCTTTCGATACTATTCCACATAGAAGACTGATTAATAAGCTGTAGGCTCAGGATGGGTCAAAGTTGGTTAACTGGGTGGCAAACTGGTTGGCGGGCAGAAAACAGAGAGTGGTGGTAAACGGTATACAGTCAGAAGAGATGCAAGTCACAAGTGGGGTACCTCAGGGATCAATCCTGGGGCCAGTCCTCTTCAATATCTTCATCAGTGACATTGCAGATGGACTGGAGGGTAAGGTTTCTCTGTTTGCAGATGACACCAAGATCTGCAACAGAGTAGATGATCTGGATGGGGCGGCAGAATGAGAAGAGATCTGGATAAACTGGCAAAACGGTCAGAAGAGTGGCAACTGGGGTTTAATGCAAAGAAGTGCAAGATCATGCACATAGGGAAGAGAAACCCTGAAGCCACCTATAGGTTGAGAGGGGAGTTGCTGGCAATCACAAGGGAAGAATGAGACTTGGGCATCATCATCACAGATTACCTGAAATCATCCAAACAGACCACTAAAGCAGTAGGTAAGGCTAGAGGGATGTTGGGATGTATTAGTAGGTGTATCACAAGTCGTAAGAGGGAGGTAATAATCCCTCTTTACAAGACACTGGTTAGGCCCCATCTGGAGTACTGTGTGTAGTACTGGTGGCCGCACCTGCATGAGAACATTAACAAAACGGAGGCAATCCAGAGAAGGGCAACCAAAATGGTGCAGGGACTGCATCAGAAAACATAAGAGGACAGATTAACAGAGCTCAATATGTATACCCTAGAGCAAAGGAGGGAGAGAGGTGATATGATCAAAACACTCAAACATCTTAAGGGCATTAACAAGGTGAAAGAGTCTAACATGTTTCATATAAAAGAAGCATTTGTCAATGCTGAATGTTGTCTTGCTGGTGTTGGCATTGGTAGTGCAGGAGTTAAGAGAGATGCATAATAGGAATAGCAGTGAAGTATAGAACCAACGTCAACCCCACCCCACTCTGCACTGAATGACAGGCATTGGGGTGTGTGTTTGGGTCGCTGGTCATAACGCTCATGCTATTTCACCTCACCCTACCCTGCAGAGTCTGACAAGTGTTGCATTGTGCCTTGGGGTCGTCTGGCCTTATGCTCACCCCATTTCATAAGGAAGTATGTTGAGATGGGTGCAGCATAGGATAATGGGTTGAACTTTGGGGCTGAAGAGTCCAAGGCACACCATGATGCCTGTCAGTGGCTGCAGGGTGGGGGTGGAGGACCAACGGCATGAGCAGTACAGTAGACAATCCAAAGACACACCCCTGATGCCTGTTAGTCTGTACAGGGTGGGACGTAATGGTTAGAAGCCATAATGCCCTGGGTGTGTGTTGGTATTTGCACTCCAAATTTTAAAACATGGCCTTTTTGTGACCCCACCTCATGAAAGCATTTGGGACCTCTGCTCATAGACAGTGTCCCTGTGATTTTGTTAATCTGTCTCGAACATTGATTTCGCACAGTGACCGTGCCATTCTGCACCACATTAAAATGTCAGCTGCACCATTGATAAGGAGGTGTGAAGAGATGGCAATGTTGAAAATCTGGAGTGAAAATATTAAACATTCTCGAATTTACGAGTGTGTGTGAAAACTGTGCATCGCATGCTCGTAACACTGTCATTTAGTGGAATTATTTTATCAAATTTTTAACATAGCCTTTTTGGGACCTCTGCTCATGAACAGTGGCACTATGATTATCTTAATCTGCCCCGAACATTGATTTCCCACAGCCACCGCACGATTGTGAGCCAGATGTGTGAAACTACATTTTGGGCAGGATTTGACAAATGACAGCTGTACTGTTCATAAGAAGGTGTGCAAAAATTACAATGATGAAAATCTGGAGTGAAAATATTACAAATTCTCGAAATTGCAACTGTGCTTGGACACTGTCAAACACACACTTTTGTAACATAGTCATTTTATGGCATTTTTTCACCAACTTTTCAACATAGGCATTTTGGGAGCTCTGCTCATGAACAGTGTTACTGTGATTTTCTTACTGTGTTCTGAACATTATTTTCCTACAGCGACTGTGCCACTGCGTGCTGGATGTGCGAAAACACAGTTTGGGTAGGATGTGGAAAATGAAAGCTGTACTGTTCATAAGAAGGAGTGAAAAAATGGCAGTGGTGAAAATCTGGAGTAAAAATATTAAAAATTATCGAAGTTACGAGCGTGCGTGTAAACGCACAATGTACACTTGTAATACAGCCATTTTATGGATGTTTGTCACCTAATTTTCAACATAGGCATTTTAGGACTTTGCTCATGAACAGAGTCACTGTGATTTTCTTACTCTGTCCCAAACACTGATTTCCCACAGCGACCGCGCTATTCTGCATGGGAAGTGCGAGAACACAGTTCGGCCAGGATGTGAAAAATGACAGCTGTACTGTTCAAAAGGATGTGTGAAAAAATGCCAATGTTGAAAATCTGGAGTGAAAATATTACAAATTTGTGAAGTTACGAGGGTGCTTGGAAATAGCGCAAGACACGCTCATAGCACAGTCATTTAATGGACTTTTGTCACCAAATTTTCAACATAGGCATTTTAGGACCTCTGCTCATGAACAGTGTCACTGTGATTTTTTTAATCTGTCCCAAACACTGATTTTCACAGCGATCATTCTATTCTGCGCCGGAAGTGCAAAAACACATTTCAGACAGGATGTGAAAAATGACAGCTGTACTGTTCATAAGGAGGTGTGGAAAAATGCCAATGTTGAAAATCTGGAGCAAAAATATTACAGATTCACGAAGTTACCAGTGTGCGTGGAAACTGCGCAATGCACACTGGTAAATCAATCATTTTTTAAATTTTTTTCACCAGATTTGCAACATAGGCTTTTAGAGAGCCCACCTCATGAACAGTGCTTGATACGTTTCGTGTCGGTCCCAAAAGGTGATTTCATTGTGACTGCAAAATCACCTTTCTGGACAGAATAACGCCATGACAGTGCTCTGAATTCATGAGGAAGGGTTCCAATAACCCCATGTTGAAAATTTGGTGCCAAAATTCCCAAAATACCTGAGATATGCACCAAAGTTGAAAAACCCTATTTATGCCATTATACAGCTTACCGGCATTTCTTCAGTTCGCGGTCAGCTTTGAAGAGTGCAGACATGTTCCCAGTCCACCGAAGATCATTGCGCCGGGCTCCAGAGGTAAGTATGGTGTGAGGGTGTGTGTGTGGGGAGCTGGGGTATGCAGTGGGTGGGTGTGGGTTGGGGAGGGGCCACAGACAGCCAGCAAGGGACTTTCTACTTTACAGGGTTACAAAAAATAAACATCGCGGTAAGGTTTTTTTTTAACAGGTATTTTGGCATCGCTGAGGGGGCTCCCAGCATGCCACCACCTGCATGTTTTGGGGTGGGGGGACTGGAGCCAATGGTGATTGGGCACCCCGTCAGCAAATAAAAGGTGTTTTGGGGGAGGATGATGCCGAGGAGGATTGGGCACCCACCCCCCTTGTAAACAACTGGCACAGACATGATGCCAACGGGGATTAGGCTCCCCCATCAGCAAATAAACTCAGGAGGGGGGCATGATGATTCTGACAGGGGGATTGGGCACCCACAACGTCAGCTTCTGGGGACTGTGTGAGGTGGATGGCACAGCTGCCGCCATGTCTGAGTGAAATGTTACACCAGGAAAGGCACACCCTGCAATGAGGTGGAGGTCCCTCATTACAGTGGCTATACATTTTAAGTTGGTGGCATGCTTTTTCACTGCTGTCATAGACAGCGTGCAATCTAATTCATGCCACGGAGCCCAGCCCCAAAAAGCAGTGGCCCACTGGCCACAACACGACCGCGCCTCCAAAACATGCTATTCTAAAGTTACTGCAACATGTTTGTTGTGCACGTGCAATACAACATAAAAACTAGCAGGACAAGAGGACACAGCATGAGATTAGAGGGAGCCGATTAAGGGGCAATGTGAGGAAGTTCTTTTTCACAGAAAGGGTGGCAGATGTATGGAATGGCCTACCTCATGAAGTGGTGGATATGAAAACAGTGCAGGGCTTCAAACAGGCATGGGATAGGCATAAGGAAGCAATACAGATGAGTATGACTAGATATGCCTTTGACAGAGTACTGGCCTATGGCACATTCATAAGGTTGGAAAAAAATGGGTAGACTAGATGGGTCTTGAGGTCCTTATCTGCCATCAACTTGTATGTTTCTATGTTTCTATGTTCAAATCAAATTTAATTGGATGCTTTAAACCCAAGGTGGATACATTTCTGAAGAGGAGTAACATCAGAGGACGCAACTGCTAGGACAACAGAGGGATGGATTTACAGACCATGGGTCTTTTATACATTCCATAAAATACTTACAATCCTATGTAACTATTTTTGTATTTATTATGAAAGGCTGTTTTTGTATTTTCACCAAACGTGATCTAAGCAGCACAGTGTCTATGGGGTGGGGTGGTGGTAAGAAGACCATTATGAACTATGGAAACGATAATGCATGCTAATGCAAAGGGACCTGCAGTGGTTAGAGCCATAGTCTAAGATTTGGCAGTTGAAAGTTACAATGGGGAATTATTTAGATATCTGGCAGTGGGAGGGCAGTAAATGATGATGGGCAGAAGGACAATATGTTAAATAATTTCTTCTGCACTGTATTGAGGGCAGAGAATGAGGGACCACTGCTCAAAAGTTGTGTTAAGTCATCCATGAGGGGGCAAAACAGAATGTCACCATTGCTTGAATGGCATGTGCTCAGACAGAACCTTCTATATGTTCTGCCCGTGAATACTGTACCAGTGTTGAATACAGTTGACATTTTAGACATAATCACTTGGAAACTTGCTTGCTTTTGCACCTAGGATCAAAGCCTATGAAGAGTTGAGATGATTACATACGATTTTTGACCCTATTAATGTCAAAACCGAGAATTCTGCGGACATCAAGAGAATGCTGAAGAACTTTGCCTGCTTTCTCTGGCTTATGGTAAAATGCCAGTAATGCCAAGGATTGGTTGACATGGAACTCAGACACTATCTTTAACAATGTAGACAATGTATAGAGACTCACTCTATGGAATACCATATTGGAGGCTTGGTCACCAGAGCTTGTGGCTTGAAGACTCTGCAGGCTGAGATGATGGCTACTAGAAAGATTATCTTCCATGTGAGCTACTTCAACTCACATCTGGCTGTTGGCTTGAATATGGAAACAAGGTAATGGCTGCTGGAAAGACTCCCTTCCTTGTGAGATATTTCAACTCACATCTGGCTATTGGCTTGAATAGGGAGACAAGGTAATGGCTACTGGAAAGATTCCCTTCCATGTGAGATATTTCAGATCACACTTGGCTGAGGGATTGAATAGCAAGAGAAGGTAATGGATTGTCTATTATGAGAGATACTTCAGTTCGCATTTGTCTGCTGGCTTGAATGGAGGGCAAGTCAACTTACTCAGCACTAGGTTAAGGTTCTTTAGCCATCGATTTATTTTAAACTTATATTTATTGATTTTCAAATGCAATAGATACAAGTATAGCCCATAGGACAGTGCTTAGAATTATACATTCAGAATCTGGCAACACATACAGTATCGATGGCACTCCTAACTTGATACAACATGGGGGGGGGGTATATACAAATTACCTTTTCTTGTAATAAAAATTCACTAACGCTATTGCTGCCATGAGTGGAGTAATTACTATATTAATGTAATCTAGCTTAAAACAAACACACCCCTTTAGTAGGTGAAGCTTCCCCATATTTTAACATCGACAGATATAAAAGAAATGGTAAATCCTGTCTTATTCCAAACCGCCCACTTCTGATAGTCATGGCCTAAAAATGGACAGACAAATATTGTTAAAGTAACCAAACATCTCAATATGGCATTTCTAAAACTCCTAATGCTGTACACGATCTTTAAAATAAGAACTCTCTGGTTATCTTACCCAGAAAAAGAAGGAAAGCTATTGTAAGGCTAAGTACAGACTTACTAGTTCTTATATGATCAGGACAGTATGGACATCAATATTAATCCCAACTGCGTCACAATAACCCAAGTTATTTCTCACCCTGCATATCTACACCATACAACCCTTCACCTTCGTAAAATGGAAAGTCCGACCAAAGTGAGCTGTTATAAAAGTTTCAGGATTGCTGTGTTAACCCACATTGTAAATAGTAAAAGTCATTTTGAAGAGAAAATGTCATTTTAACAAGCGACACGTCCACATCTTCTTTAGGAGGCCTAGCCAAGTAAACACTTACTGGGTCAGGTCCTTACTTCTCTCAGGTGTTACTTTCCTCTTCTTCTGACTCAGAATCAGGTCCCCTCTTCGGATAATCCAGCTCAATTTTTGCAATCAGCTTGTCCGCATTGATTGGGTCAGCAATATGGTATGATTTGGCCTTCTAAGCTATTTTCAAGCTTGCTGGCATTAAGCAAAATATGGTGGACCCCCAGTTGGTGCAGCTTCATTCTAACACCATCAAAAGCTTTCCAGCATTGTCTAGTTGTGAAGCTGAGGTCAGGAAAGAAATGTATAGCTGCTCCCTGCCACTGTGAGGGACCTAGTTTTCTGGCCTCCCATTGGATATAGTCCCGTTCTTTTATGGAGTTAAGCACCACTAGTACTGCCTGAATTGGTGGGTGAGTGGGATCTACATGTAAACGGGCCCCCCGACGTTAACCCTGTAGGCCTTCACTACTGAGATTTGTAAGTCCAGATGAAAAAATTCTGTCAGCCACTGCTCCAGAAAATTACAAATGTGCTCTCCCTCCAACTCTTCAGGCAATCCATGGATTTGGATATTGGATGCCTGTGCACCATTTTTGAGATTCTCCAACCTGCGCCGCAGCAGCAAACTTTCTTTCACTAGGCCAGACATCATGGTAAGTGCCTTATCAGCTGTTTTAGATGCTCCCATCGCTGTTTCTTCTACCGACTGGAGTTTGGTTTCTGCTACCTGTAATCGAGCAGTGAATTCATCCATTTTTTTATCTATGGACTGGATTGCTTTCAATAAAGCAACATTTAAGGACTGATTCAAGCTTGAGTCTGGAGGCTCCTTTTCCCTGTCTGGGCCTGCTTGGGTGTCTTTCTGCTTATCTCCGTCTCCTCCAGTTGTTGTATTTGTGTGACACATGCCTCCAGCTGCAAAAGTTTTATACTGTTGTGATCTGCTGTAGCTGTTACATTCACTTGTGAGCCCTATGAGATGTTTTGTTCCACTTCTAGTGTTGTAATCAGCTAAATTTCAAAGTGGTGGCACAGAGCAAAGGAGGATTGCTGCTCTCAGCTACGCTGCTAGCTATGGCCCCCTAGCCATTGATTTATTAATTGGTGATTTCACATGCTGAATTCCCCTATGGAATCTTCTAAACTAAGATAGCTGCACTATTGGAGTCTTATAGCCGCCATGTATCATGAAGATCAATGTGCCAATGGTGAACTGGGATGACAACAGAGATGTTGCCTTCGCTGCAGCTTGTTTCTCCATTTCTTTGAGTATTAGAAAGTATTGGTTGCTGCATTCAACATGGTGGCATCATGATCCTTATCTGAGGGACCTGTGTTACCCCCTCGAATCCATTCGTAAGTCCGATTCATGTTTTTATCGGTGAAACTGTTTAAACCGAATACCGGCACTCTTGCACTGCAGGCTGAGCTGTTTTCGGGGACTTAGCACCAAGCTTCGGGCATCAGTACCATGTCTAGCTGGACCATCTCTCCCACATTGTACCCGTGCATTTAGGCTGCTGCTGTGCCAGTGTCTAGTCCTCGAGACATCCAGCAGGAGCTGCATAAGCCGATCGGCGCTATCACGCTGGTCCGTGAGGATAATGGCTGCACAAAACTCCTCCGTGAACCTTGCGCAGGACATAGTGAATATTACAGTGATGTTAAGCAGGGTGCTACAAGACACAGCTGACCTTAAACTCTCCTCCTCTAAGATCACCGACGATCTTAAGTTACTAGCTCTCAGGGTGGAAGGCATGGAGAAAGCAGCTAAGTTACAGTTGGACCAGATATTCCAACACGATGGGTATTTAAGGGAGCACCACAGCCACATTCAATACCTGCTTTCAAAGGTGGATAACCTGGAGAACAGGGCTAGGAGGCTGAATATCCAGATTGTGGGCATCCTGGAGGGCATGGAAGGCAGTGACATGATCTCATTTCTCGAAAATGCCCTGCCAGCTATGCTAAAGCTGGAACACGAGCCTGCTCCAGAAATCCAGAGGGCCCACCACTCCTTAGCTCCAAAACCCAAGCAAGGTGAGTGCCCTTGTCCTTTTCTGTGTACATTTCTAAGATATCCAGTAAAAGAGCGTTACCTGAGGCTGGCTAGGGACTTGAAATCAGTAACATGGCAGGGCTGCTCGATCCAGCTTTACCAGGATTACTCACAAGACCTGGCAAGGAGAAGAAGGGCATATGCGGGAGTGAAACAGCAACTCTACAGGATGGATATACCAACCTTCCTAAGATATCCCACCTCGCTGAGGGTACAGCACAATGGGGTCTACCATATGTTCAGTTCCCCAGAGGAAGTGGAGAAGTTTTTGCAGACTGTCCTACTGAAAGGGCAAAAATCACGGCAATCTCCACAGTGCCCATGTGGTGCAATCTGGCAAGCAATGGAGCCTTCTTCATCACCCATGGAACCTTCCCCTGGCACCCAGGAAAGTGTACTGGTGCAGGGCGATGATTGGCACAGAGTCCAGAGGGGCAGATCGAGGAAACCAGGCAGGGCCTCCTCTATCAAGAAACTCATCCTGAAAAAGAATCGTTCTAGAAGCCGTCAGAGGATACAGATCCTGTCAGATGACAGCACGAGGTCCCCCATCACAACCCCAGTTAAACTTAAAAATTGATATGAGCCTTTGGGAGACCTTATTCCAACTGCACTTGAGCTGGAGATCAACTCTGAAACAGTGGATTCTGATGATCTTATGGACAAGATCCTGTTAGCAGACTGGGCCCCCCTCTGCAAGGACTGGGCCAACTGTGAAGAGGAGCTACAGGCCGTAAATCCACCACCAACTTGAGATATGGAGTGCATCACCTTGGAGTATGTACTTTTAGGTCACTTCTTGAGAGGTTAGCAGGGTAATTCCTTATCTCTGGGAGAGTGTAAAATGTGTTAGAGTATTCTGTTGGGGCCCAACCACAGTCTCTATGCCATCCAGAGATCTTGCCTAGCAGATCCAATTTAGGGAGCCTGAGTGGGTTGTGGTGCCTGCTTGGTCTATGCCAGATGGGCTTGGCAGCATGTAACGGCTGTTGCCGTCTTGTTTATTTGTTGTGTTCATCATAGCGATCTGTTATGAATTTACCATGAATAACGTGCAGGTTGTTTTTCTCCTCTCACAAGCAGACCCCCCTCCCCCCACCCTCCTCACGGGCATAGACTGAGGAGGTTTACAACTTAACAGTTTTCGCTTATTCAAGCTAGGTAAGGATGGGTTATGAAACTCAGGCTCTTGCCCAGATATCCAAAGGCACTTCATGCCACTATAACATACAGGTAGTGGATATCCTGGCAGTAAGCAACCCTCGGATAGTTAAGGGAGGAAGTTGGATTAGAGGACAACACGCTGCTTTTCAGTGGTTGCAACCTCAATATATTAATTAACACTGTGAGAGGAGGATAGCTCATGGCTAATGCGCAAATGCTCTGTTTTGTTCACATAAATAGCACCCTCACCCAAAAAAACTTAAGGGGTCGTTCACTACAATGAGGCATGTTGTATTAAGAGGGGGCTAGCCTTCATTGCTGTATTGTACGGTATTAGTTGATGTTCCATGGCTATACAGTTAAAGTTTATACTTGTTGACTAATTAATTCACACAGGGGTCCACAGGTACCCGAGGGTGCTTAAGGTGTTTCAGCTATGGGAGCTTTAACGCCTTTCTTAGTAGAGGGGCTGAGTAGCTCCAACAAGAGGGCACGCTCCTCTCCCAGGAGTGGACTCGCTGACCATGGGTTGCCTTGGATTTGGGTGGCTGGTTTACCACGGGAGTCCCACTTGGACCAGGGTATGGTTAAGGTGTTCCAGAAAAGGGGATTAGAAGGGGGAAAGTTATGGAGCCTTTGGAGCCTATGCAAGAATTTGTATGTGTAACATGCATGGTTGGATTTGAGGGGAGGGAAGGGGGCTATGTCTGGTATTGTAGAATGAAGAGGATTGGCAGTGACCCTATCACCAAAATCAGACCTATAGAGTCCTGGAAGGGGAGGAAATATATTTTAATAGATAGAATAAATGGGGGGGTAGCGATATGATTATGGCTACATCCTGGAATGTAAGGGGCCTGAACTCGCCTATTAAAAGGAAAAATATCCCGAATCGACTAAAATCCTTAAAATCGCATATAGCCTTCCTTCAAGAAACAAAACTGAACCGTATAGAAGCAAAAAAATTAAAGAGGGACTGGGTGGGCTGGGAAGTTCACAGTGTGGCAAGTAAAACCAAAAGGGAGGTATCTATTTTATGTCACAAAAATCTCAGATGGCAGTTGCGGGAACACCGGGCAGTAAAGGAGGGAAGATGGGTGATTGCCAGGGTTAATACTTCAATGGGGGATGTTCTCCTAGCAAATCTTTACGCCCCAAATGAGGACTGCCCTGATTTCTTTCATAGAGTTTCACAGGAACTAATGGGGATGATGACAGAAGAAATGGACATTATATTGGGACGGGATTTCAATCTGGCATTAGATGCCCTTATGGACAGATCAAATTTGAAGCCTGGCAGTCACCCAAAAGCCATCAAAGCTCTGAAAAACCTACTAGCCTTACATAAATTACAGGATATATGGAGGATTGCCCATCCCACCATGAGGGATTACACTTACTTCTCAGAGGCCAAACAGGTTGGCAGCAGGCTGGATTACTGGTGTATTTCCCCTAATATCTCAGGTAGGATTCTGGATGTAAATATTGCTCCCCTATACATATCTGATCATGCCCCATTGACTCTCTCGATAGCTCTACCCACTCCCTTCCCTAAATCATTGACTTGATGGCTTGACCCTCTACTGTTGCAAGAAAATGAGTTTAGGGATTGGCTCCAGAAAGAGGTAAAAACATACTTTTTGGACAACCCTCAGGGCTCTTCCTTGGCTGTGGCCATATGGGAAGCATTCAAAGCAACTGTAAGAGGCTGAATTATAAGCTATGCCTCTTACCGTAGGAAGCAGAGGGAAAAGGAAACTAAAGAACTGGAAAAAGATTTTGGGGAAAAAGAACTGCAATACAAGAAAGACCCAAACAAAATGCAAAACCCAGAGTTCTTATGGGAGCTCTTGGCTCTGCGAATGAAGCTGAGCATGTTAGCCTCTAGAAAGGCAGAACTCCAAATTTTAAGAATGAAATATAAGTACTGGGCAGGGGGTGAAAAAACTGGGAAGCTTTTAGGGTACAGATTAAAAAAACAACAGGCTGATAGGCATATAGCACAACTGCAGGACACCAAAGGGAACATTTATAACAAACCTGACTCTATAAACAAAATTATGCTTTTATTTTATGACTCCCTGTACAGATCTCACATTACCTAGGACAAGACCAAATTTGATAAGTTTATAGAGGGCATGAAACTACCAAAACTTACAACAGCACAATGCAAGCATTTGGAGGGACCCATAGAAGAGAAAGAAATTAGGGATGCAATTAATAAAATGGCAGTACGAAAGGCCCCAGGGGGCGATGGCTACTCTATTGATTTTTATAAGGTATCCAAGATAAAGTCACTCTTCCCTTGAGAGACATGTTACAGGAGGCCTTGAGGAAAGAGTCATTTCCATCTACACTTAGGGAAGTGATTATTACAGTTCTTCTGAAGGAATAAAAAGATCCAAATCTCCCAGCAAGCTATTGGCCCATTTCGCTCATAAACACAGACACTAAGATCTTGGCTTAGGTGTTGGCGTCACAGCTAGAAACAGTCCTTCCTAGCTTAATTCACACCTCTCAGGTGGGCTTTGTGAAGGGCCAGGCCAGCGCGGACCACCTTAGGTCATTAGTATCCCTCCTCCAAAAAGCAAGGCAAATCCACACCCCGGCAGCAGCCATCTCGGTAGACTTCGAGAAGGCCTTTGACTCGGTTGAGTGGGACTTCCTGCATGCCATCCTCCAACACTATAATTTTGATAGGGTCTTTAGAAGCTTGGTCAAAACTCTCTATACAGCCCCCAAGGCAAGATTACTGACAAATAATATTCTCTCTGAGCCATTCGAATTGCACAGGGGAACTAGACAGGGGGTGCCCTTTGTCTCCAATGTTATTTGTTTTAGTCATAGAAGCTCTAGCAAGTGCAATCAGGGAACACACGAGGATATCAGGTACTGTATATGCATGGGGAATGTCTCCTATTCTGCTCGATTGTATGCCGATGATTGTCTCCTTTTAACTGAAGACTTCCTTACTTGTGCACCACATATAACTGAGCTATTGCAAGCCTTCACAGGCATTTCAGGTCTAAAAGTAAATCAGGGTAAAACAGAGGTTCTCCCCCTGAATACCAATCTATCACCAATGGACATTACTAGTGAGGGCTTGGTTCTTGCCAAAGGAGGTATTAAATACTTGGAAATTAGGATATCAGCATCTGTTTCTGCACTGCCAGAAGCTAATCTTGCCCCACTGGTCAATAGCTTAAAAGAGGAAACCCTGAGGTGGAAGCAGCTGAATCTGTCATTACCTGGTAAGGTGGGGGCAATCAAGATGATGTTGACACCCACGGTGTACCATGTTCTTTCCCATATTCCAGTTATAATTCCAAAAGTATGGTTCCAAAAATGAGACAATATAATACATGTATTCTTATGGGGGAATAAGACCCCACGATATAGCAGAGCCAAGCTTCAAGCTTCATGAGAAAAAGGGGGCTGGTGCCTTCCTCATTTTCAAAAATATGCCTATGCCTTTTCGGTTGTTACCATGGTTAGGATGTTTTGGGCATCCCTGGAGTCCATGCCAGCATGGGCAGAGATCAAAACTGGGGCCCTTTTGGGGAATCACCTATCAGGATACTTGGGCAAGCGCCTTCCCACCCCACTTTGCCAGTGGCTGACTATTAAGGCTGCTCACTGGGCGTGGAATCAAGTAGGGGTCACTACCAGGTCCTGTCTTGACCCAGGGAATTATCTATCCCTCTGGAACAATCTAAGTTGGACCATTGGCCAGAGACCTTTTGTGTGGGAATCATGGAGGGTAAACCAGATAAATCAACTAAATGATATCCTAATGGGTGATGGGTGTACTCCAGACAGCTTTGTGTCTTTACAAAAATATATAATTTAGAGAAATCAGAATTTTGGAGACACCTACAACTTAGGCATCTCTATACAACTTAGCTACAGAGGGGGTGCTCTTGAATAATGTGTCATGCCAAGCACACTGTCCCTGGTAAAAGATTGCCCCTATCAAGTTGGGTCAAAGAGAGGAGAGGCTTAGCCAGCCAGATTTACAGATACATGAGAGATGATCTGCCTGACCCCTCCCTGCTGGCTAAACAGAGATGGCAAAGGTTGTTGGGTTATGTTATACCAGAACAAGAATGGAGCAGAAGCTGGACCGTGATCAGACTAGCCTGTATTGATCCCAAAAGCTTTCATATCCAAAATAAAATACGACATCTTTGGTACCGCACCCCAGCAGTGTTGCACAAAATGGGCCTAATAAAAGAGGATTTGAGGATTGCTGGTGATGTGAGTCACAAGGGGCAGAATTACTACACATTCTATGGCAGTGTGACCCACTTCATCCCTTTTGGTCCAAGGTAGCCCACTGCTGCTCCAATATCCTGTCATGCCAGATTCCCACTTGCCCTCTACTCTGGGTCCTGGGGATCCCTCCCCCAGGTGGCAGAGTAACTGGCCCACACCTTGCGTGGCTCTTGCAGGCATCAGTAGAAGCTAAACACCTGATACTTTGCAAATGGAGAACTAAGGAGGTCCCCTACTTTATGGACTGGCTGATGGCTATGGCTAAATTGGCCAACTATGCCAGGGTTATACATATATCTAGTGACACTCTGCATAGGTATCTGGATAGTTGGTCACCATTTATGCACTTTATTCAAAGCACCCCCTCCCTCATCACTGACACTGCTGGCAAAGCCCTGGTAAAACCTCCTTGAGGGCTTCCCTTCTCCCCTACTTCCAATTTACATATAGCCATTGACAATACTGGATAATTTCAGGAAGCCCCCCCTCCACCCCCCCGACCATGAATTTGTGTGATACCTGTTACCTGCTGTTTAGTTTACAGTACAATTAGTTTGTAGAAATAGAACCTGTTGTAAAACAAGAAGTCCTTTATGTGAAACCTATTGTATTTTGAATACAGTAAGTGAATTGTTGCTGGCATTTCTATCTTACGTGAAATGTAACTGTTACTATATCTCCATAACTCAATAAAAATTTAAACTGCAAAAAAAAAAAGTATTGGTTGCCTGGTTAAAGCTCTGGAAAACTGAGTAGGCTTGAATGTTATGGTTTGTACTAAGGCAATGAATACAGATTGGTTGGCGTTTTTATAAATCTTAACATCACCATAATGGCAATATCAAAAAAAGGGGTTCTTTATCCATTCACATCATAAAAGTTAACATATAAAGTAACAAACTTAAGAAAGTAGCAACGTTAGCAAATACTTGCAAATATTTGACAGCATTGCTGAACAGCTGTGGATCAAAGAGCGGTTGATGGTAGGAGAAAGAACTGAGGCATGCTGGGGACACCCATGTTATATGGGCACCGACGCAGTATGTCAATGTGGGCAGCCCCAGCCTGCAAAAATTTCTGTGTGGTCCTGATGCTGATGGCTTACAGGTCCATGATGTGGCTCAATGGAGGGAGATATCCTTGAAAAGATCAAAGAAGTTCTGGTCAATGTATAAGGAAGGCTATGCTCTACAGTGGCCAAGAAAAACAGAACTGTGACTGTTGGGGCTGACTCCACTGTATTTAGCATAGGACTATGCATGGTGCAGTTAGTTGATGTCAAGCATTGGCATCCTTGGATCCAAATAATCTTGCTCTGGTGGGGTCTTAGTGCCTGCAAGCTAAGATCAAGGAGTGGGGTGTTATGGAGCAGATGACCTCCATAAAGAACTTCAATATAATTCAAAATGCCACAGCCTGTCTTTTTGACCTATATCAGAGAGTTGGATTATAACATGGCAAGACAACTCCTGTGACCCCACTGGTCAGCAGGGACCTTCACCTGTGACATTATCATGGCACAACATCATGGGATCAACTCTCAGCATATACTTGACTGCATGACCTAGAAAAATCGTAGGACCTCTCATGTCTATACCTGACCCTCACTTCGCATGGCCACCTTGAATAAAAAAACACCAACACAAGCCCCGGACATGGAAACATGAATCTCTTTCTCCCACCATGCCAGTACTGATCACAAAATCAGTATCTATAGTAATCAGTTAGTGTATCCATTATGATGTTTTAGTGACATTTGTTTAACCATTGTATTCTGTGTAACATCTACTGCTTTTAGTTTAATGTTTTTCCTATTAATTTACCTATTTTCTTCAGATTACTCTGTAAAGCATGTTGTTGTACTCTGTATAGTAGGTGCTATATAAAAGTCAGAATTGTTTGTTCTCCATAATTAGGTAACTACTAAGTCTTGACTCTGCTGCTGGGTCCTCCTTGACATGCGTTGAAACACACAGATGAGTCCTGAGATGAACAAAACACGTGCCTGTCTTTTGTTTTTAGCCTTTGCAAATTGTGTGAGAGGCCATTGGGCAACCAAGCATTTCTGCTTAAAGCAGTAGTCCAAATTATTCTATAGTGATTTTCATATGCTTCCCATGATGCTTTGCATTATTGGAGTATGTATAGTTTTGTATTTTGATTAAGTTTTACTGTCCACTTGTATTACCAATAAGATTGTTTGCATGTGCGAGTATCACAGCCATGATGTACATGCATGAAAGAGCCCGCTGTGTCCACAATGGCCACTGTAGGTTGTGTCCGCATATGTGACTATCACAGCCACAGTGTGCACGTATGAGTATTGCGCACAGCTGCAGCTGTGTCAACTCTGACCAGAGTTTGTTTTCATTGCTGCCACATTTTTTGATTGCTCATACTCACATGATCTGGGAATCCAGGGTTCACGGTGTGATGATTTTGACTTAGTGTCAATTTTTTGAACGTTTTTCTATTTAAAATAAGGTACTATTGTTGAATTACAGTATACGTATTTGACACATAACTTCAGGTTCAGGTCACATCTTTTTTAGTAGGATGAAACTTGTGCACTAAAATTGGCCTTTTGTTGCTCCTGAAATGCTATGGTGTGGAGTACTTAAGTAGGGCAGGATGTCACCTTCATACAAATTCCATGAAATGTGGTAAAAACTATAATGTTCACAACACTGGTGAAAATTTATGAAATGTGTTCATTTTGTTTTGTATAAAAAAAAAAAGCTACAGTTTTCCCACTTTGTAAAAATGACATAAATGTCACACTTAGAATGTTAAGTTTTTCCTTTTGTTTTCTGCAAAATGTTATTAATGTTAAATAGTGATTTATTACAAATTTCTCCCAGCCATGAATCTGAGTAGTAGGCACAAGTGACAGGCACACACACGGTGCTGTACATTCCAATGTTATATACTTAAATACTATACATGAATGTTTCATTACAAATAAAAAGTAATGCTAATGATCTTCAAATATGCAGTTGCTTTGATTCCTTCAGGAGTTGCTCAAGATGAGGGTGGTGGAAGGAATCTCATCTGTCTGGTTGTGAAGCTAAAAGTAATTTGAATGCTATAACATGTGGCGCTGGCATGAAATGTATACTGAAGATATGCAGAAATCAGTTGACGAGGCTAAAGTATCATTTGCACAGGCATCTGCTCCTAATTTAACTCTGAGGTCAAAAAATATACAACAGCACATTAAAGAGGGGGAAATGAGCACTACCCACTGACCCAGTACTAAATAAAAGTGACACTGAACAAAATCATTGATATTTAAAGGGTGTATATTAAATCATCAGGTAAGGACACCCCCCCCCCATAGTTGGAAGGATGTGTTCTAAATATTAAAGGGATTTCCTGAGTTCCAGCAGAAAAATAAATGTTTGGCATCATCAAAACTCAGTTACCCATCATCAGAACTCAGTTACCCATCATCAGAACTCTGTTACCTCAAAAGTTGAACTTCAGAAGCTTATGGGCCCTATATTCAAAAGGTTGGTGTGGATCTAACTGAGCCAGTGCCTATGCAAACCTGGGTTAACGTCATTGCTCTGGGCAGGGCCATATTCAGATGCCCCTGGAGCACTGCCCAAACCCATCAGTGCGATTGTGCTAACCGTCCCGTTGCACCTATGGAGATGTGGGAGTCCTTCATGCTTAATATCGCAGTGGTATTTTTGAAACAGTTATGGCAGCATTAACAGCCCTCAGAGCAGTACTATTTACCGCTGCTGAAAAATCCATCTTAGCACAGCACTGCAACAGCCCTCCCCTGCAGGCAGTGTAGCTACACTGCAGTTGCCCGGCCCTGTATCTTGTGGAACCTCTTCCCCCTGATCACCCCTGTAGCACATTACATTCATCTTTCCTAGTGTCTAGTGGACTGCCCTTCCCCCAGTCACCCCTGTAATATAGTACATTAGTCTTTCCTGGCGTCTAGTGGAGCTTATTCCCTTCAATCACTCCATGACATCCCTTCCCAGCCACCCACTGAGGACCTCCTGTCCTTCACCCCCTTACCCCGGTTCATACTCACCGACACCACTGTGCTCAGATTGACAGCTGGCACAATCCTCAGCTCACCTCCTCAGTCGATCACAGTTTAACTCTGATGGGGCGTGATTGGGAATATACTCATTCTGGGCAGGGCTATATTTAGAGGCCCTCAGAATGCTGCCAAATCTGGCAGTGCTATTGTGCCAACCATACCACTGAGCCTATGCAAATGAGGGAGTCCCTGATGCATAATGGCATAGTGATATATTGAAACAGTTTTGTGGCACTAAACAGCCCTCAGAGTGGCGCTATTTGCCACTGCTCAGAAATCCATCTTATGACAGCACTATGGCTGCACCCCCTGAAGCCAGGGTATCTGTATTGTAGCTGCCCAGTCATGTGCCCAGTGAACCTCCATTACCCCTTTAATACATTACATTAATATTCCCTTGGGTCTAGTGGATCCCCTCCCCCCCCAGTAGTACACTAGATTCATCTTCCCTGGTGTCTAGTGGATCCCCTCCTCCCGATCCCCCTAGTAGTACACTAGATTCATCTTCCCTGGTGTCTAGTGGATCCCCTCCCCCCGATCCCCTAGTAGTACACTAGATTCATCTTCCCTGGTGTCTAGTGGATCCCTCCCCGATCCCCTAGTAGTACACTAGATTCATCTTCCTGGTGTCTAGTGGATACTCTTCCCCTGATTGCCTAGGATCCCATATCTCTGGAAATCTCTGGTGGATTAATGTCCCCCACCACTGAATGTGACTGATCCCCTCCTTGCGACTGACACCTCCATGTGGATGCCCACTGAGGACCCTCCACCCTGCACCACCCTCACCCTAGTTACCATTCTCCCACACTGCTGCTGTCAGATCTGCAACTGGGCCGACCCCCAGCTCACCTGCTTGGATGGCTGCAGCCTGACTGTCACAAACATCCTTGTGAGTATACTCATGATCACACTCTGTGACAGTCAGATGGTAATGGGCCAGGGAAGCATCAGTTGCATGGTGGGACTGGTCACGCTCAGTGGTGGGGGGGATATCCCTTGAGGGATTTACAAATACAGGGGACCCAGGGTGATCAGGGGAAGGGGTTCACTAGACACCTGGGAAGATGAATGTAAGATACTTTGCAGAAATCAGGGGAAGGGGGTCAACTAGATACCAGGGAAGATGAATTTAAATTGCTAAGTGGTGATTGGGTGGAGGGTGGTCCACTAAACACTAGGGAAGAGGAATATAATGTACTGCCAGGGTGATTGGGGGAGAGGGGTCCACTAAACACTAGGGAAGAGGAATATAATGTACTGCAGGGGCAATTGGGAGGGAGGGACATCCACTAAACACTAGGGAAGAGGAATATAATGTACTGCCAGAGTGATTGGGGAAGAGAGGTCCACTAAACACTAGGGAAGAGATATATATTGTACTGTAGGTCTGACTTGGGGAGAGGGGTCAGCTAAACACTAGGGAAGATGAATGTAATATACTGCCAGGGTGATTGGGGGAAAAGAGGTCCTCTAAACACTATGAAAGAGGAATATAATGTACTGTCGGGATGATTGGGGGAGAGCGGTCCACTAAACACTAGGGAAGATGAATGTAATGTACTTCTGGGACAACTGGTGGTGATTCCACTAGACATCAGGGAAGGTGAATTTAATGTACTAAGGGGCAACTGAGGGGAGGGGGGGTTCATAGGCTGCCAGGGATTTTCCACCACTGATGCCCTGCATCAGTGCTAGGGGTCTGCTGCACCCATGCAAATGAGCCAATAATGGGCATGCAGATGGCCCCTTAGCACCTTGCATGCCCAGTGAATTTATTTACATGCTTGGACTGAATATGATCTACAGGAGCCTTGGTGCTATCCTGTTTTGGGTAGTGTTGTCTCCTGTGGGCCATATGCAGCCTTGCACCATGTGAGCACAGTGCATGTCCACTTGGCACTGCACAGACCTGGCCCAATATTTTCTCAGTTAATGCACTCCTGTTGGTGTACTGGAACTGAACTGGCTGAATATTGCTCAGAGTTGGTCGTGCACTATTTTTGGCACAGCACTAAAGGTGCATTCCTTTTGCATCTGGCTCTGAATATGAAGGAGTGTCTGTTTTAATACTGAAAGCCTTTTTATTAAAAAAAAATCTGATGGCCATAAATGATTTTCAGACAACTGCAGCATGCTTTTGCTACACTTGTGACCAGACTGTTAGACTGCAGAAAACAGAGAGGGGAGGAAAGGCAACAGGAACAGATGAAGTGGGAGGATCAAAGAGCCTGTGTTCATGCAATATGATCTGTAATAAGGAATGTTTTTTTTTTAATCTTACAAGATTCAAACCCTGCTGATGCTGACAGTAATTTGTTTTCAGAAATCTGGAAAATCACTTTAAGATGTTAACACCTCAGGAAATAGATGCCATTAATTAAACTATTTTAGAGTCGCAGTAGCTGGTAAATATTTAGAAACCCCCATACAGTGTATTTGCTGGGAGTAGGTTTGCATCTCTCACCTCCCAAGGTTCATTAGTACCAGGATTATGAGTGTTTCCCTCTTGAAAAGTTGAAAGGATGATGAGGGCATTTACTGAGCCATATGGATATGGTTCCCTTTGTTACTTGATTCAGCTCCCCCTTTCTACCTTTAAGCTCGATGCACTTTTATATTTTTTTCAGTGTCTCTTATGGTTTCTCTCTCCCCAAATGCATGCGCTGCAAGAATATTGGGGACCAGGACTCTGCTGGATATATGGGGGTGGGAGTGTTGCAGACTACGTGCGACTAGAAACAAATACATAGAATTTTGCATACTGCATAAATGTTTTTAGGAAAACACTGACCATATTATTTCTCTTGCATTCTTTTTTTATGAATTTATGGTAAAAATTCAGCAAAAAAACAATAAAACAGCCAGACCTTTGGCACAGTGGCACAGTTGTCCTTCATGATATGAGAGACCCAGGTTCTTGGCTTGAGCTCAGAGTGGCAGAGGGGCCGGTGGTGGCCACAAAGGGTCTGGGCATCCCAGAGGCTGCTCTTCTCATCTATGGTCAGATGTCTCCCAGGTACATCAGCGTGGAGAGACACTGACCGCATTGCTAAAATTGTACAGGAAGCATGAGAAAACATCGACATCCTGGTACACATAGGGACTAATGATCTTGCCAGTCGGTCAGTTGTGGAGACCAAGGAACACCTGAACAGGCTGGGTAACAAACTATCATCCATTTCATCCGGCATCTCCTCCTCTGAGATCCTGACAGTCTGGGAGAGGGGGCAGATGGACTGAAGGTCAGAGAAGGGGAGATAGGGGAGCTAAACATGTGTCTCAAAGGCTGGTGCCAGGAAAAAGGACACAAATTTGTAGGGAAATGGCAACAGTTTTGGAAGAGAAAGTTCTTTAAATTCGATGGCCTGCATCTGACTAAGGAGGGAGTCAGTGCATTCGGGCAAAAGTTTGACATCATTGCAGAATATTTAAACTAGCAAATGGGGAGTGGGGTGCAGCACCCGATACGTCGAATGGGAAGAACACCCCTCCCCCCCTCAGCTGGTGATCAAACAGGAGTTTAGCATGTTTGTAGTTCATTTGCATCACCAGGTAAGGAAAAAGGTCTGGCTCCCCAAACAACGCACAGGGGAAATGCCAGACCTCACCCAACAACTAACACCCTGAAATCTAGCCAATGGAAAATTATGTACACAAATGCTCGCAGTCTGGGAAACAAGATCCCAGACCTGCAGACAATAGTGACAGAGGCTAAACTGGACATAGTAGCCATTAGCGAGACATGATTTACCAGTAAACACACTTGGGAGACTTCAGTACCGGGTTATGTACTGTTCAGAAGGGTTCTATGTGATAATAGCGACTGCACAAAGGCGATCGCTATTATCCCGACCTGCATTATCGGCAAAAATTTTTGGTGATATGCAGAATAAAGACTACTATTGCATGGGCTGTGGCTCTGCGCACTCCCCACAGGGGCTTCACCCCCGCACCCCTAAATAAGATTCTCAACTCCGGGGGTGCATGTTGGGAGAGGGTCACATCCCGGCTTAAAAAAAAACTAAGTCCTGCAGCTATGGGAATCACAAAATAACACCCTCCCCCAGTCCCGAACCCGGGACCTGCTCTGTCAGAGCCATGCACCCTACTCACCACACCACATGGCTGACTCAGTGGAAGCAGGTTTCCCGTGGGTCACATACCTGTCCCCCATCCCTCCACATCCTGTCGCCCACCCTTCCTTCCCGTCACCCATCCTAGCTTTGCGATGGAAGCAGTCGCCATCTCCCTTCGGTTGCCCACGATGAAAACACTGTTATATGGGTCGCCGTTATGACGGTCGCCCATATTCGGTCACCATCATCATGTGCTATTGTTCAGAAGAGACCGAGGAGCAAAAAGAGGGGGTGGAATGGCCCTGTATGTTAATGAAAATATCAAAGCTACAGAAATTCAGAATACACATAAGGAGCCAGAAGAACTGCGGGTCACCCTGGAAACAGGAAATGGGACAGCCATACAAACAGGGGTTGTCTACAGGCCTTCAGACCAGGGGAAGGACATAGACACATCACTGTCAGAAGATATACAAAACATGACAGCCAAAGAGGAGGTTCTGATAATGGGAGACTTCAACATGCCAGATACAGATTGGTCAATACCAGCAGGAACATCTGCTAGAACTAGACACAGAGTGGATTCCCTGCAGGGGGAGGGCCTCAAACAACTGGTACAACGACCCACAAGAGACAGGGGTATCCTAGATATAGTACTGACTAACAGGGAAAATATCACAAATCTCCAGGTAGAAGGTCACCTGGGGGCCAGTGACCATCACATGGTATGGTTCAATTTGGCCACTACAACTAAATCATCCCATTCCAAGGCATAAATATGGGACTTCAGAGGAGCTGACTTTGATAAGATGGCCAACAGAGTTAAGCTAGCCCTGGCAAGAAGATATACAGGTGAGGGGGTACAGGCAAAGTGGGCAAGCATTAAGGATGCAATACTTGAAGCAACATCCCATTGTGTTAGAGAGAAAAAGAAGTGCAAAAGAAGAAGGAAACAAATGTGGTCCTCAAAAACAGCAGCAGAAAAGGACATAGCCATAAAGCTGGCCTTCAGGAAATATAAGGGAACATGGCGGGATGAAGACAGGGAGGCATACCAAACTTCTCGAAGGGAAGCAGGGAAGGCAGTAAGGCAGGCAAAGGCCCAAACCAAGGAAACACCATCATAAACAGTAAAATAAGGTGACAAGACTTTCTATAGATATGTTAGTGAAAGGAGAAAGTCCAGAGGGGGTATTGCTAAGATCAAAGGGGATAAGGGGGAGTGTGAGGAGGAAGGGGAGGACCATGTAACATCATCTATTCTAAATAGATACTTCTGCTCAGTATTTACTGAGGAGAAGGTAGGGCAGAGCCCACAGCTCAGCACCATGGAAACAGGGGGGAGGGAGGTGTGCACTAGTCCCTTCACAAAAGAAAGGGTCTTACAAGAGCTCACTAAGCTCAGGGTGGACAAGGCAATGGAACCTGATGGCATATATCCCAGGGTACTAAAGGAGCTAAGGATGGAACTAGCAGAGCTGTTAAGTGAGTCTCTGAGCACAGGAGAGGTCCCAGAAGACTGGAGAAGGGCTCATGTGATCCCGCTTCACAAGAGTGGTAGCAAGGAGGAGGCAGGGAACTACAGATCAGTCAGTCTTACTTCAGTAGTGGGTAAGATTATGGAGGCACTCCTTACAGAAAGGATACTTCAACACCTGGAATTCATAGGAGCACAGGATCCAAGACAGCATGGGTTTACAACAGGAAGGTTCTGTCAAACTAATCTCATAGATTTCTTTGACTGGGTAACCAGAATGGTGGACCAAGGGGGAGCAGTTGATGTCGCCTACCTTGACTTCAGCAAAGCTTTCGATATTGCTCCACAAAGAAGATTGATTAATAAGCTGGGTAGGCTTGGGGTGGGTCAGAAGTTGGTGAACTGGGTGGCAAACTGGTTGATGGGCAGAAAACAGAGTGGTGGTAAACGGTATACAGTCAGAAGAGATGCAAGTCACAAGTGGGGTACCTCAGAGATCAGTCCTGAGGCCAGTCCTCTTCAATATCTTCACCAGTGACATTGCAGATGGACTGGAGGGTAAGGTTAGTCTATTTGCAGATGACACCAAGATCTGCAAAAGAGTAGATGATCCAGATGGGGTGGGCAGAATGAGAAGAGATCTGGATAAACTGGCAAAATGGTCGGAAGAGTGGCAACTGGGGTTTAACGTAAAGAAGTGCAAGATCATGCACATAGGGAAGAGAAACCCTGAAGTCACCTATAGGTTGGGAGGTGAGTTGCTGGCAGTCACAAGGGAAGAAAGAGACTTGGGCGTCATCATCACCGATGACCTGAAATCATCCAAGCAGACCACTAAAGCAGTAGGTAAGGCTACAGGGATGTTGGGGTGTGTTAGTAGGTGTATCACAAGTCGTAAGAGGGAGGTAATAATCCCTCTTTACAAGACACCGGTTAGGCCCCATCTGGAGTACTGCATGTAGTACTGGAGGCCACACCTTCACAAAGACATTAACCAAACTGAGGCAGTCCAGAGAAGGGCAACCAAAATGGTGCAGGGATTGCATCAGAAAACATATGAGGACAGATTAATGGAGCTCAATATGTATACCCTAGCACAAAGGAGGGAGAGAGGTGATATGATTGAAACATTCAAACACCTTAAGGGCATTAACAAGGTGAAAGAGTCTAACATGTTTCAATATAAGAAAAATAGCAGGACAGGAGGACACAGCATGAGATTAGAGGGAGGCGATTAAGTGGTAATGTGAGGAAGTTCTTTTTCACAGAAAGGGTGGTGGATGCATGGAATGGCCTACCTCAGGAAGTGGTGGATATGAACACAGTGCAGGGCTTCAAACAGGCATGGGATAGGCATAAGGGAGCAATCCAGATGAGTATGAATAGATAGGCCATTGACAACGCAAAGGCCGATGGCACATTAATAAGGTAGAAAAAGAAATGGGCAGACTGGATGGGCCTTGCGCTCATCATCTGCCGTCAGCTTCTATGTTTCTATGTTTCTATGGAGGGATGGCTATTGCCGCCTGTGTGATTATGGGTGGTGATGTAGCAGGAGACCCTATGTAGGAGGGAGGCCAGCAACTAGTTCTGTGACATCATGCTTGTATGTATGCACCTGGAGCCTATGCCATTTGTAGTAGTGGGGGAGATACAAGGAAAATGGACCCCAGCTAGCAGAAATGACATGCCTTGCACTCTCAGGCCCTGTGGGAAACGGTGGAGCCATGGAGGAAAAAGAACCTTGGGTAGAAGGTGTTGGGACTGGGGGGAAGGGGTTACCAGTAGAGTTGATAGGGGCAGGCTGGTGAGGAGCATAAAGAACAGAATACAAAAAGTAAAAAAAAAAAAATGAAGTTTCTTTCCAGAAGACAGCAATGTTAAGACACTGAAAATGAAAAGTTCATACAAGTGTCATAATCATCCAGTAGTTTTATAGTACATTTTTTTCTTGGTCTGTTTTGGTCCCACCCATCAGTGGAATCTTCTGGTCCCTCTTCACTGGTCTGCTTTGCACTCCAGATCTGTCTCCACTCATGCTGAAGTGCTTCTAACACCAGGCACCACCACCCACACTGACCAGGCTACCTTAACTTAACACCCAAGGCAGGAATTCCCCTTCTTTGAATGCCCACCACATAGTCAGGGGAGGCATGGATGACAACGTCACTGTGTGGTGGTGGGGTAAGGGATGGCATGCTGTGCATCCAGTATGTGTAGACAGTCACTGGTCCAGCTTCCCAATGTGCTGATGGGGGTTTTCTTCCCCAATATGTTTCTCTGGCCTCTCCATAGAAATGGTGCCAGCTTGGAACTGCCATATGAGGGTGCCTGACATTGCATGGCCACAAATGGTGTCATTGGCTGCCACCAGACCTCTCACAAGTGTTGCTGATAGAGCAAAATTCCAAATCCTCCTCACCACAGTAGGAGATCCACTAGGTGGATGCTCGGTATCCTCCCTGTTGGCCTCTTCTACTGATGTCTCGGGCTCAGGGTGCAAACCCAAGTTACCAGCATGCCAGAGTGATCCCCCACTTCTTGGCACCAGAGAATTGACATAATAGCATATTACTGATGAAGATAAAGAACAGGAAATATTCAAAGCTTCTGTAAAACCAGCATAAAGCAAAACTATATTGAACTGTGTAAGAACCCTCTACCATACTCTTACGTGTTTTTCCATAGAGGTGTTTCCCCCAGCCAACTGTCAATTAACCTGTTGGGGCCTTGGGCATCCATCCTGCCTCATCAATCAATACCCCATTGCCAGCACAGTTCAGTGGGCAGCTGGATCCATTGTGTTGGCCCCGAGTGTGCCCCGGCTGTTATTCTGGTGGTATCAGGGACTTTCCCCCATTTTGCCATTTTCTATCCCACCAGTGTCCAGCCACACTACGGTGCCACCAGCTTTCTGGATTGACGTTGTACATCACAGCTAACCCTGGGAAGGGGGAACAAGCTCCTTGGCCCTCCACTTGGGCTGCTGTGACACTACAGTGCCGACCCCTCCATGGGCTGGCAAGCCCTGCCAACTACAACACTATTTCCCAGCCCTGCTGCCTGTACCACGTGCCCCAATCCTGCTTCTGCATCTGGACTGCCAAAACGCAAGTCCATTGTGTTTCCACTAGGCCAAAGGGTGCCACTCATGTGTATTTTAATGGCACCTAGTTTTATTCTTTACAGTCATACATATTAAGCACAGCAGAAGACAATTTCTATACTAGATAACAAGCTTGTATGCTTTTTACAAACTAAAAAAAACTCAGACACAGAAAACGAAAAGAACCTCAGAGAAAAGTGAACAGAGTGATTATGTAATGGGATAAAAATCCAAGTGCTGGCAAGTTCAGTTCAATTTAAGGTTTTATTATTCAGCAAATAGCCATTACAAAACAGACAGACTTAAAAACAAATACATAAAAGTTTTGTGCACTTCCTTCAACATATTCCATATATATTTTCATCAGTGCTTAATCTATAGTCAGGAGTAAAGAAATCTCTCATCCTGAAATAGATAATAATCACACCTGAGCACTGAAAGAGGAACAGGTACACAACTGAGCTATAAAACATTAAACAAACGTATAAACCTGAATATAGTTTAGAGTATTTAAAATATTTTTCAGCCAGAGCAGACTTGTGCCTCCATAAACTGGACTCCATTTACTGGAGGTCAATATTCAGGTTTCATTTATTCAGAAGTTCATCAACTAATAACACTTCCAATCATGTTTCTGGAGACCGTTGATTGTAAAACAAAACAGACATTTACATTAAAACAGGACCCTGCAATGGCACTATTTATCATCAGTGTTCTCCCGTGTACTACCTCAAGTAAACAAATAAGCAAGAGCTTCTTAAACAGGCATCCTAAAACTCCATCTGATGAATAAAACATGTTTTTTTAAAAGCTCCTTTTGGTTCTGGGATTCCATATGCATTTCAAGCTAGAGAAATGTAATGTATAAAATCTGTGTCCTCACTTTAGATAAAACAAAAGCAAAGGATTCAGACACCTGAGCCCATCAGTTAACAAGTGGCAAAAGGCTCAATTTTATTCAGGAGTCCAATCCAAGCTTCAGCCATTTAGTGACTCAGATCCATTTTAGAGAGTACCACTAAGGACTTCTGGTTTGGATAATTGGCTTAATGCTATACACTAAAACTGAATCTTTCAGAGACAGAAAAAAATCCCTATAACAGGAGTTCAAGCTCCAGAGAAAGCAACATCAGTTAGAGAGATTTGCACCATAATTCCGTTCCACAATTACTAGGATAGCGTCACTATAGAAAAACAGATACTTTCTATGAGTGATTAAAGTGCCAGGGCTGGGTATTGTATGTACCCTCCAAGATTTCCTTTCTTCAACAGTGGCACAAGTTTTAAATAGCAAAAAGAGTACCTTCATCTGGCATCTTTTGCCACCTCCATCCTCTGCTAACCAAGTCACACATATGGCAGATTTACTTCAGAACTTTGAGCTTAGAGCCAGAATTAGCTCAATTTATTCAGGAGAAATTTATCCATCTTCCTAGGCTCCTACATAGGCGCTAAAATCAATATAAATTGCCATATGATTTTTTTTTTATGAATATTTTTCCTTTCAGCATTTCCAGTCATTCTCCTAACCATACGGAGGGCACGCCATCTGTCTTACCGCAAGATCTGTAAATAAAAAGATAAAACCATATCAGCACATACAGTGCTCTCCAATACGCTGAACTTATCTTACCCTTCTTCAACTTGGAGCAGGTCAGTCTCTGCTATCTCTTCTCTCCAAAACTCCAGAGTTACACTCCAGTCATTCACCCGGTGCTTTTGATGGTCTTATAGCAAAGACTGACAGCTGTCGGAACAAAAGCAAAACAAGGACTAAACAATCTTTATTTCAATCGATCCCACTTCTTCATTTAGCCGTACTTTACACTGCTGACTCTGACAGTCCAGAAAAACGCCAGCCAGACACCAATAAAATGCCAAGTGCTAGGCGTGAACAGACACAAATGGCTGGCAACACAACCGCACAAAGTGTGCTCTGTAAAAGCGCAATATTGAAGATTAACTTCAAAAAACTTAAGTTTCAATCAACAGGAGGGCCTTTTACTTATTCAAATCTGAGGAGCAAAACAAATCCTACTGCAGGGAGCAGAGCAGCCTGCGGCCATCTTGTCACTCCCCCCCCACCACCCCATCAGCTCTCTGTCATGCTGGCAAGTTAAAAAGAGATGCTGCATTAATCCTGCTGCTTATTTACTTGTTCTTTTTTCAGTTAATCAGCAGCATTTGTTACCAAGTCTTTCAGAAGTCCGGGTGCTGTCAAAATATTAGAAAAAAGGGAGAAACCTCATTTAAAAGCAACCCCTCATCACTGTATGAATACACAGTCGAGGACTCCTGCTATATAATGTTTTTTTGTGGAAGTCAAAAACATGTATGAGTCTAAATTTGGAAGTCATTTCAATTTGAGAGGTCAAAGTACTTCCCATAGTCCCAGATTTTGAAAGTCAGTACTTGTGAGATATCAATATTTTGGAGGAAAGTTAATGCAAAATATTACTAGTAAAATTTTTTTACTTCCATGCTTGCAAGATCATGTGACATCTACTCCCATTTCCCTTTAAAAGCAATGGCAAGGCAAGGCAAGGCAAGGCAAGGCAAAGTTTATTTAAAAGACGCCCAATCCCGGAGGCTCTGGGCGCCGTACAAAATTTTTTAAAACAGCCATATATAAATAACAGATGTACAATTAATACATAATAAAACACAGAATCAGAGCCGGAAACATTTCCATAAATGTCAATTCAAACCTCAAATGCTTTAAAAAAAAGAAAAGTCTTCAACTGGGCCTTAAAAGTATCTACTGTGGGGGCTTCCCTGACCATAATTGGCAGAAAATTCCACAGAACAGGAGCCGCGGCGCTAAACGCTCTATTGCCAGCGGATATCAACCGAGTTCTGGGAATGGCCAGGAAGCCCCCACTAGAGGAACAAAGAGGGCGCGGGGAGGGGTCAGGTAACAGAAGGTCCAATAGGTAACCAGGGCCCTGTCCGTGTAGGGCCTTATAGGTGAGAAGACCCACCTTAAAGAGGACTCTCCACCTGACTGGCAGCCAGTGCAGTTCGTGCAAAACCGGTGTAATATGACAGGACTTCTGCTGTCCAGTCAACAACCGGACAGCCGCGTTCTGCACCAGCTGCAGTCTGCGGAGAGATCCTCCCGTGACCCCAAGATAGAGCGCATTGCAGTAATCAAGCCTTGATGTGACTAAGGCATGTATCAAGGTAGGGAGGTCCAGAGGCGGAACAAGGGGCTTAATCCTGGCAATGTTTCTGAGATGGTAAAAACAGGTACGAACCGTGGAGGATATTTGAGCCTCCATGGTTAGATCCCCATCCAGAATCACTCCCAGATTTCGCACCCAAGAGGAGGCCTTCAATGACACAGTTCCAAGAACAAGCCCGGTTCCTGTGTCAGAGGCCATCCTATCATGAACTCTGTTCGACTCCACTACCAATACCTCCGTCTTATCGGGGTTTAGTCGCAGCCAGCTGGAAGCCATCCAGTCATTACTCTCGGCCAGACAGATATTAAGCACCTCCACAGCATTTGATGTTCCTGGGGCAAGGAAAATATAGCTGAGTATCATCAGCATAGCAATGAAAAACTCAGACCATACTTCTAATGATCCCACCCAGAGGCAGCATGTACACTGCAAACAACATTGAGGGCCAATTACCGCTCCTTGAGAACTCCACAAAAAGGAGACTGGGTGTAGATGAGGAATTCCCCATCATAACCCGTTGCCTCCTGTTGGTAAGAAAGGACTCAAACCATTTGATGACAGTTCCGGTGAGTCCACATAGGTTCCTAAGGTGGACAAGCAACACACAATGGTCCACTGTGTCAAATGCTGAAGAGAGATCAAGGAGAACAAGAATTGTCTTGTCTCCCCGATCTCTAGCCCTGAGGAGATCATTTTGGCCCCAAACAAGTGCTGTTTCAGTGCTATGTCTGGCATGAAAAGCCGACTGGAAGGGTTCATATAACTTGTGAGATATGAGGTGCTCTTCCAACTGAAGCGCTACCACCTTCTCAACAATCTTCCCCAAAAATGGAAGATTGGAGATAGGATGGTAATTTGCCTTGATTTCCGGGTCCAAAGATGGCTTCTTTAGGAGGGGTCTCACCAGAGCCTCCTTCAAGGCATCTGGAAGACACCCTCAGAGAGGGAACACCGTACAATTAGAGGCAAACACCGGGCCGACGGAGTCAACACATCTCATTAAGAAACGCGTTGACACCGGGTCCAGTTCACAGAAGGTATGCTTCATATTGGTTGCTACCTCGATAACCTCACTAACCTCCACTGGTCTAAACTCACCCCAACCAGATGGAGTGCACTCAGAACATATCAAGCGATCACTGCCAGATATAACATTTCTGGCTGAAGAAGCCACCCGCCGGATCGAGGATACCCTGTCCGAGAAGAACCAAGTGAATTCCTCACAATCTATGTTGGAAAAAACTCTCCCGGGCCGTAGACAGGCAGGATGTAAAAGCCTATCCACAGTCCGGAAGAGTGAGGCCGGCCGGCTCTTCCTGGCGGCAATCTCCCTAGACAAAAAATTTGTCTTCTTGCGGTTGATTGCCTCCTGATACGCACCATAATGGGCACGCAGGACCAGTTTATCTGCCTCCAGATGGGATCTCCTCCAGCAGTGCTCCAATCTCCGACCCATCTTCTTCATCTCCCTGAGCTCGCCATCAAACCATGGCGACCTCAGGTATGAAGTTCTGGGTCTTACACAGACAGGTGCGAGGGAGTTAATGGTGTCAGATAACACCCGATTATAGGTGTCAACCCCGACAACAACACCTCCCATGCATGCCCATCTTAGTGTGGATTTATCTTATTTATTTGGCAGTCAGTGACTTCTAAAACAGAGAGACTGTCCAAAAGCACTGCGCACTGGTTGTGAGGTGGTGCAGACAAGGGGTAGGCAACCCCAACCATAAACATTCAAGACTCACAGTATTGTTGCACTCAGAAACTTCACACAGATACAGCAGAAAACCAGGCTACTTACTCTGTGAGGGGCACTTACTCCAGCGCTTCACTCTCTGGAGCTTCCTCAGGGGTCCTTGAGGAAGTGCTGGAGTAACTGCCCCTCACAGAGTACCGTGGTTTTCTGCTATATCTGTGTGATAACTTTTGTCAACCGTGGCAAATAAAATTGCTTGATTTATTGACAGATGTGTCCTGGTGGATTCCTGTTGAAACTATTGTCAGCATCTAATTGCCAGCTGTATATGTTCTTTGTGCCCCGACAGGTTGATGCAATCTCTGTTCTAAATAGTTGCCTTTCCAAGATCAAAGACTGGATGAGCTTGAGTTGGCTGAGACTGAATCAGGATAAGACTGAGGTGTTGGTTATGGACACGGGTCACCCAGGGGCGGGTTTGGGGTCTGGGCATGTGTGGGCCTATGGCTTGATGGTGTCCAGCTCACTACCTCAGATCGGGTGTGTAACCTGGGTGCTATTTTTGATGAAGGCTTGAACCTGAAAACCCAGGTGTCAGCTGTGGTTAAATCCTCATTTTACCATCTGAGGAATATCACCCAGGTGAGACACCTGATTCCACGGGGCAACCTTCCAACATTGGTTCATGCCTTCACTACTACCTGCCTTGACTACTGCAATGCCCTCTACCTAGGACTTTCTGGGGTTGATATCCACTGCTTGCAGCTAATGCAGAATGCTGCAGCCAGGCTGCTGACTGGTACTTCTAGGACCAATCATATTACGCCTGTGCTGCGCGAACTGCACTGGCTGTCAGTTCAGTGACAGATCACCTACAAGGTAGGCTTGCTTACCTTTAAAGCCCTACATGAACAGGGATCTGACTACCTGAAAGATCTCCTGACTCCCTACTCCCCCAATTGTTCTCTCTGATCCATCAATGAGGAATTGCTTGAGATTCCCAGGGTTCGTTTAAAAACATCTGGAGCTCGTGCTTTCTCTTTTGCAGCACCAACCCTGTGGCAATCTCTACCTTTTTGGTTAAGAGAATGCTTGACTGTCGGCAGTTTTGAATCTATGTTAAAAATGTATTTATTCTCTTTCGCTTTCCCAGACTGATTTTGAATAATTTATATTGTTGCCTGTTTTTAATATTCTATTTATATTGTGTACAGCACCTTGATTTTGAAAGACGCTAAATAAATAAGATTTGATTGATTGATTGATCTACTGCAAGCTTCTGAGTGCAACAATACTGTGAGTCTTGAACTTCTAAAACATTGTTGACTGTGTACATGATGCAGAGCCCCCTAGCATTCATTGCAGGTCTCAGAGTTCACTGCCTCATCCTGAGCTGCAGAATATGCTGCTATTGTCCCTTTAGGAGTTGGACATATAAAGTCAGTAATCAAATTGGGTTATTAATAGTGATAATACAGTATCAAAGAGGTGGCAGGTTTCCAGTAACAGAGAATGTAAGGGGGATGTCTTGTTTTCCTTACTTAGAGTACAGTAAGAGGATGCTGCTGCTTGCCTCAGCAAAAGATAGGATATAAAAAGAAAGGCAGGACCAGAGTCAGACAAGTGATTCTTGGAGGTAAGTAGCCTGCCTTTCTAGAGATGCACATTACTGTGCTTTGTTTATTTATGTCAATTTTAATTGTAAGACTAGGGTGCTAATGCTAAGAGCTTGACAGCAGATGTAATATCAACAGTTATTGATTTGGAAGGGCTGGTACAAATTCATCAGAATAGTTGTACTGCACACCTTGAAACTTTTTCCCTTCAATGTCAGTCAGTAATGATGCAGAAATCTATTTTTCAAACCTCATATTCCATAGGAGTGAGAGAGATGCTTTGGCTTGGAGTCTCTGGCTCTACTTTTATTTTTCCTTTAGCTGTGTATTTACTTTAAATAGCTTTTGAATCCTCACTTGGAAGAAGTTTGGAAGGTATTGCTAGTTAGACAAAAATAATGTAGCGAATAATCCAAGTATTTTCTGTATTTTGATTTGTTCTTACTAAGTAGACATGTTTAAAAAGTGGCATCTTTGCCTGTTGGATTTGACATGCTTCTGCTTCTTGCTCACATGTTAACGAACAACTCTGAACTTCATATGTGCTTTCATAAATAAGATGTTTCAGCTGTTACAATTTACTAGAGAATACAATTTTTCATATTCAATGTTTCTTTCCAAGAGTTATAGCATATCTTGGTAGTCCAGCTAAAAAGTCTGTATAGATAACATTTGAAAACATTTGCCTTGCAGTTCCTTGGTTTTATGACATCATAGTGCTCACCATGACAACAGACTGTGATGTCACAAACATCATTTGTGTGGTTAGTAGGGGAGAGTCAGATACATTTTGAAAGTCTCTGTGAAATAATTGCTCCATTATCTACAATATTTAGTAGACTAGCAGCAGGGAAAAGAAAAGAAAATAACAAATAACTAGAAAAGAAAGATAAAACATAACTTGTTTAAATCTAGTGTTTTTAAGTTTTTTATCATAATAGAGAGTTGCTGTTTAAAGGAGAACTGCACTGAGACTGTAAAACAGTTTTCCCAATAGAAGCTGCTTTTAAAGGAGAACTGTGCTGAATCTGTAACTGAGCCCCCTTGGGAAGCTGTTTTTTAAATACTGGTTCAAATTCTGTTATTGCTCTAGTTATCCAGGCTTTTTAGTTATTTTAGTGGGCGTTTCTGATTTCTGTGCTGCTAATAAGAACCATTTTAGAACTGCATGATGTACCGTAGTTTATGTCCCTGTTCTATGCTTCTATTGTTGGCACAATGTATTTATGTTCTACTTTGGAACTCTGAGGTTGTTTGGGACATAAACTACATCATACAGTTCTAAAATGGCAATTATCACCTGTTTGTAAAGCAGAAACACTCTCAGAGGTTGCCCAATGGCCCATACAGATGGAAAAATTGCAGAATGTCAATTAGTACTTAAAAAACAGCTTCTATTGGAACAATTAACTTACAGGTTCAGTGCAGTACTGGCAAGGTATAGAATACTGCATTGGAGGTGTGCATAAATAGAATTGTACACACCCCCAAGGTGTGGGATGCTACAGAAACCCCAGGAGTGAAGCTTGGAGAGTGAAGCTTGAAGGGTTTGTGAAAGCATCTCACACAGAGGGTATGTGTAAAATTAAAGTTTTCCACAACTCATTATGTTTTGTTCTATATAATTGCTGGGTAGTGTTTTCTGGTACAGGGCCAAAATGTCGCATGGCAGAATGCCGTGAGACTTAATCACGTTGTCGCGATTTCCAGATTTCTTTTGTTCTGTGGGGGGCTCTGCCCCTCCACAACCCCCATTATGGGAGTCTGTGCCCCCAGATCCCCCAATTAAGATTCTAACTCCTGGGGAGGTCCAACATGGAGAGCACACAGGTCCAAGGGTTTGTGCATAATGCTGTACGCTATTAAGCGTACAACACTGTGACCTGGTAGGGTGTTTTTTCACCTTGAAAACATAGCCCAGCAATTATAGAAAACAGTATGGCTAGTGGTGCCAGGAACATAGAAACATAGAAACATAGAATTTGACTGCAGATAAGGACCGCTTGGCCCAACCAGTCTGCCCATTTTCCTACCTACTGGATAAGCTGCAGATCCTAGTTAACCAGCAGCCTACTTCTTCCTACCCCCACCCCCTAGAATTGCCTTATGACTGTCCCATGCATGCTTGAATTCCACCACTGATTTTGACTCCACAACCTCCTCCGCAAGACCGTTCCATGCATCCACAACCCTCTCTGTGAAAAAATACTTCCTTAAATTACCTCTGAGCCGCCCCCTCTATCTTCAAATTGTGCCCTCTTGTTCTTGCACACCTCTTTTTTTGAAAGATGCTACCCTCTTGGACTTTGTTGATTCCCTTGAGGTACTTGAACGTTTCTATCATATCCCCCCTCCCTCCTTTCCTCGAGGCTATACATATTAAGCTCCTTAAGTCTCTCTTCATATGTCTTCCGGTGCAGACCCTGCACCATTTTAGTTGCCCTCCTCTGGACAGCTTCCATCCTGTCTATGTCTTTGTGGAGATTGGGTCTCCAGAACTGCACGCAGTACTCCAGATGGGGCCTCACCAGCTGTCTGTACAGAGGGATAATAACTTCCTGTTTTCTACTGGTGATGCCTCTCCCTATGCATCCCAGTATCCCCCAACCCTCCTTGCTGCCCTCTCACATTGCTTGCCCACCTTTAGGTCATCTGATATGACTACCCCAGGTCCCTTTCATTTTGTTGTTGTTAGTATCTCACCCCCATTGTGTACTCTTCCCTGGGTTTTGTTTCCCAGGTGCATTACCTTGCACTTCTTAGCATTGAATCTAAGCTGCCATACATTTGACCATTCCTCTAACCTTGCCAAGTCCCTTCTCATCCTTTCCACCCCACCCTGTGCATCAACTCTGTTGCAGATCTTTGTGTCATCTGCAAAGAGACATACTTTTTCAGTCCTTCTGCAATGTAAACTTATAAAGACATTGAAGAGGACCGGTCCTAATACTGAACCCTGCAGTACCCCACTAGTAACCCTCCTTTCTTCTGAGTGGACTCCATTTACTATTACTCTCTGTGTCCTATTCTCCAGCCAATTCTTTACCCAGGCTGTCATCTTGGGACCCACTCCCAGGCTGGCTAACTTGTATATTAATCTTTTGTGTGGGACTGTGTCAAATGCCTTGCTAAAGTCTAGGTAGGCCATGTCCACAGCCCTCCCTGATCTACTACTTTGGTCACCCAGTCAAAGAAATCTATCAGATTCGTCTGGCATGACCTTTCGCTGTGAATCCATGCTGCCTAGGGTCCTGTGCCCTCTGGCTTCTAGATACTCGACAATTCTTTCCTTCAGAAGTGATTCCATCATTTTCCCTACCACTGAGGTTAAACTAACAGGTCTGTAGTTTCCTGCTTCTGCCTTGCTCCCACTTTTGTGAAGGGGAATCACATCTGCCCTCCTCCAGTCCTTGGGTACCACCCCATCCTCCCATGATTTGTTAAAAAGGGTAGTCAGTAGTGTCACTAGTTCTACCCTTAGTTCTTTTAGAATTATGGGATGAATCCCATCAGGCCCCATTGCTTTGTCCACCTTCAGTTTTAAAAGTTCTTTCAGAACCCTTTCTTCTGTAAATAGCACTAGTTCAATAGTATGGTCAGGCTGAAGCGCAGGGGGTGCACGAGGGAGGCAATGTGGGCATGAGTGGAGCGAGGGAAAACCCAGCACATGTTCGCTGTTATAACCAACTGGTTATAATGGTGAATTATAACAGGGTCTCCTAATGGGATAAAATGCTCCTCAGTTATTATAATAATACTGTTATTGTTCTGTCTGTACAATATTTTTAGTAACCTCACTATGTGCTTTTGCTTTACAATCTGGTGAAAAGTACCATTTTAGAACTGTATGGTGTACTGTAGTTTATGTGCCTCTCACCCTCAGAGTTCTATTTTAGAACATGGATGCATTGTGGCAGTTAAAGAAAAGTAGAAAAGGGACAGAAACTACATCATACAGTTCTCAAATGGTTCTTACAGCAGCATGTAACTTATGAACACCCAACAGGATAACTAAGAAGCTTGGCTAGCTAGAGCAGTAACAGAATTTGAACCAGTGTTTAAAAAAACAGTTTCTCCTGGGTAACATTACTTACAGGTTCAGTGCAGTTCTCCTTTAAGTTACAATCCTCTGCCTGTGACAGCATGCAGGATCACTGAGGAAATGCATATGTTGGGGAATGGACGGATAATGACTCCTGCTGTAGAGAAGCCGCAGGAGCAGATAAAGTCTAAGGGCTCGAGTCCCAAAGCCCCGAGTGTGACATAAGGTGCCTGCCTCAAACAAACAGTACGTGACGCAAGTGGCACCTCTCTTCAAAAGATGTGGCACTCTCAGTTTTCTAATGCGGTCTGCATCGAAAAGGAGAGCCACTGCACCAAACATCCACACCTGGATGTCTCTGGTGCTATGTGGAGATGTTGAACTGAACCCAGCTCCTGAGGGAAGTTCCATTAAACTTGTACACGACAAGGCAAGAAGTTTGATAAATAAAATGGACTCCTTCAGGACCTGGGTTTCTGTTGAAAATACAGATGTCATAGTTTTGACAGAAATGTGGCTCCATAAGGGGATATAACAAGTAGAAATTGGGCTAGACAGCTACTATTAGGCAGGATAGAGGGTCAAGAGGTGGTGGAATTTTAATTTATTTAAAACATGCACTACAGCACACTGAGATCTTGTATTCTGGAAAAATGGAGGGTATTGAGTGCCTATTAGTTTATTTAGAGTTACAAAATTTGGTAATAGAAGCTGTCTATTCACCACCAAAAGTGAAAATGTGTCATTGTGACAGTTTTTGCCACATGTTAGCAGATCATATAGGTCATAGGAAAGCAATCCCTATGGGAGACTTTAATGCTGCATGTGGGGGGGGGGGAGCTCAAGGGCAAAAATTAGGCAATCTAATGCAGAGTTTAAACTTAACCCAAGTAATTCACTCCTTTTCTAGAAAGAGTACCTTAAATAGCTATGGTAACATATTGGATTTAAATTTTGTTTCCTTGAATTTAAAAGTAAATGAAGTAAGTGTTTGTCGTCCAAACTTAGGTGACCATAACGTCATTCAGTGTGGTATAAATCTGGAGCAAGTAAATAATTCTATTCCCAAACAGGTAAATAAATATAGGAGGAGCTATACTAAATTTAATAAACAACTATTTAGGGATTATTTGGCAAAGATGCCATGCCATAGGGTGTTTCTTACACCTGATTTGAACATGGCAGTGGGAGAATTCACTGCCATGTTCTTAGGTGCTGAGGTTTTCAGGATAGTTGGTAGTTTGCAGACAAAAAAGGCTAGTGGTATTGACGGCATAGAAAACAGGTTATTAAGGGAATCAGCTGTGGAAATATCCCCTATACTTAGAGACATAATAAATTGGAGTCTGAGAGAGAGGGGATTTTCCCACAGAGTTGGAAGCTGTCAAAGGTTATCCCAATTGCAAAAGGAGGGGATCCCACAGATCTATCACACTACCGTCCCATAACCTTATTATCAACAATTTCAAAAATAGCAGAAAGAATAGTACATGGACAGTTAAAAAACTATCTTGAAAAGTACGAGAAATTGACAAAATTTCAGTCAGGATCTAGAAGGGGCAGGTCCACTGTCACAACTCTCATGGACTTTCTAGACATGGTTGCCACTCCACTGGGTATGGCAAGGTCCGTGGTTGCAGTGTACGTGGACCTGTCAAAAGCATTTGATTAAGTTGTCCACAAAACTCTATTGGGTGGACTTAGAGATATAGGGTTAGCAGACGAATCATGTCAATAGTTCAAACCTTATTTAACCAAAAGAACATGGATAGTTACTGTTAATGGGTTTCAATCAAATATATTATCCATTACTCGAGGAGTCCCCCAGGGATTGATCCTCGGCCCACTACTATTTATTATATATGTAAACAGTCTTCTGGACTGTATGATGCACTTCAGCATTCAGCTATATGCTGACAACACAGTACTGGTGGGCGATGGTAGTTCTCTGGGAGAGGTTGAAAAAAAGTTACAAAATGATTTTTTGATAATGCAGGATTACTTTACTTCCCTGGGTTTGATTAGAAACAGTAAAAAGACCCAATGTATGTTTTTTTTGTTCTATACAATCTAAATTAAGACCGGCCCAGTGGCACTGAGGGTTGAGGCCCTGGACGTCACACCTCGCGCCACGCTGGCAACTGGGTTCGGGAACTAGCCCAGGTCATCGGGGGTCGGTGGGGAGAGAGGATTGAGCATCTGATGGACTGCTCTCCTGTCTCAGGGGAAGGATCCAAGGGTAGCCCAGTGCAGCAGTGGCCCCCGGTGGAGACTGGCAGCACTGCCATGCATTGGGCTTGTACACTACAGGGTGACGTTAGGCAGCTGCCTCTCTGATGTGGGTGGGAGCACCTATGTCGGGCTGGGTGGCGTTGCACATCCCACGTCGGAAGGGGGGGCATAATCAGAACACCGAAAAACCCAGTGCTGAAGGCACCTATCCACCATGCCCATCACCGGGCTCTCCACGGGTGGCCTTCAATTTCCAGGATCCACTCCTCATCCGATGACAGAGTCTGACTTGGCATTTCACCCAGGTAGGAGGGGGAACCCACCCCGGATAGGGTTAGCCAGTGGTGCTGTCTTCGGAGAGGAGGAAGAGATGAGGCTTAGCTCGGGGATCCTCAGGCAGGCAGGACAAGGCTAGGATGCCTGAAAGAGGACCTCAGGGCCGCGACTGGAGAGAAAAAGAATTGACAAAAAAAAATATCTAAATTAAACAAACCATGTTTGGAGCTGAAGGAAAAGACTAGAGAGGGGAAAACCATAATTCAAACAGAGGTCTATAAGTACCTAGGGGTTTATATTGATCAGGACCTTATGTTTGCTTATATCTCAGACTTGACAAAGAAACAAATGCCCTCATTGGAGCAATGAGGCGGTTTACAAATTGTACTACAAGGAATGTTTGATTAACAATTGCAAATCAGTTGATTTTGCCAGTCATTGACTATGGGAGCCATATATATTGGCATACTGATAAAAAACAGTTAACTAAATTGGATCACATTTATAACAGATTAGCAAGATATGTGTTAAAATATACATACAGTACACATCATTGTGCTATGTGTAGTGCATTAAGTTGGAATACACTTGCGTTAAAAAGAAAAAAATATATGGATAAATCAAGTCTGGGGCATAATAAAAAATGAGGTACCTTTGCACTTAAAGGAAAAGTTACATAGACCAAACCATGGGTTGAATTTGAGATCAAAGAGGGCTAAGGAATTAGTACAGCCAAAAACCACTAATAATTTTAGTAAAATTACATTTTTACATGAAACTGTGGTCAGCTAGAATGCACTTCCGATACAATTAAGAAATCAGGAAATGACATGGGCTATGTTTAAGGCTGCAATAAAACAGGAATACATTTTCTGTTGTGAGTGTAATAGGGTCAGTTAAGTTTGGGTGTTAATTTTAGTCCTACCAGGTAGGGTCATAGACATTTTTAGCATAGGTATAACATATTGTATTGTCATGATGTAAGTTGATCTATGTGAATTGTTTTTGTATTTGATGTTGTACCGAAATGTTTTAAATGTAAAAATTTATTTACACAGGTTCACCTTGTAAACAGGGCAAATTATAGCCCTATCGGTGTTATACTGTATAAATAAAAATGTTACTACTACTAAACAGGCACTGCACAAGCCTTGCACCATAAAGCAGGGTGCACCAGGTTGCAAGGGGGCTTGCGCCATGGTGGTGCTGCAGCATTCCATTTTCTGCAATTTTGCAAGCCCCGCCATGGTAGCAACAGGGGGCTCCACCAAGGCCAACCAGGAGGTGGTCTAAGTGCTCTGCGCCACTGCTTGGCAGGGCAGTGAGTGAGCTGAGGGGGTTGGGAAGGTGGGAACTGGGGCTGTAAGAGCACTGAGGGTGCAACAGGTGCAACATTTGCAAATATGTATCAGAGTTTTGTAGAACCGACAACGGGGATAAATAAAATCAAAAATGCTACATGCACTGCAGAACTCCATTTGTTGTTTATGCTGCATGGTGCAGCTGCATAATGCTGTATAAATGAAACTGTTGCTCACTGAAATGCAGAGTCCCGGAGCATGTAAAAGTGATCTTGAACAAAAAAATGGAAAATACACCGGGTCTGCATTTTAATAATGCTGAGTCACTTCTGTTTTGGGAACTGGCATGAGGAGGTCATGGCGACAGACATAGGGAGTGGAGGAGGCACCTAGCACAGGGGCCATAGGGCATATGAGACAGCTGAGGGGACCATTTAGGGAGGGTTGGCATTGTGATCCTTTTATGACAGGGTCCCAGGTGGAAGCAGCCTTGGCACCTGCCCCACAGAACCCCCAGTCCTGTGGGCAGGTGCCAGGGCTCCTTCCACCTGGAGCCCTGTCATAATAAGATCTCAATGCAAACCCCCCTACCCAGACCCCTTCGACTGTCTTATACATTCTATGGCACCTCTGCCAGGTGCCTCCTCCACTCCCTATATGTGCCACTATGCCCCCCCTCATGCCAATTTCCTACACAGAAATTATTCATCATCGTTAAAATGCAGACCTGGTGTATTTTCCAATTTTTTGTTCAATATGACTTTTATATGCTCCTGGACTCTGCATTTCAGTGAGCAACAGTTTCATTTATACAGCAGTATGCAGTTGCACCATGCAGCATAAACAACAAAAGGAGTTCTGCAATGCAATTAATGCAGAGTTTTCCTAAGAAGAAAGGGGAAGGGGAGAGGGTCAGGAACCGACCCACCAGATTACTGGAACTGCATGAAGTGAAACAACATTACTGCTTTACATTGTTATTCTTTTTGGTTTTGGGTCAGATACCTTGAGACTTGTGCCCCTTTCGTCCCTTAGGTCCATCTGCTGAAGTGGTGGAGAATTGGGTCTGATTACAGCAATTTGATGACTGAAGGCTTTTAAATTGTTTAAAGAAAATATTTTGTACTGCCCATTTTCATCTCACAGCATCAAGCTCATTTTGCAGGGAGCTGCAGCTGCGGTGAATGGCAACATTGGGAGACTGAGTTGGAGTTAGGTTCTTGTTTTTTGCAGCTGGGGACACCTGATTGTATTTTCAAGAACCGGAGGATATTCTCCTGCCCTCCCCTATCCCACCCACCCCGGGATACTGCCACCTTTATAGCCATCCAATAGGCTACAACTTCCTGTGGGCTGAGGTGCATTGTGCTAGCACAGATGTACATAAGTGTGCCTCTGATATTACAAACAGCAATTGATGGGAGAGCTATTTCACAAGAACAGTACCAACCTCATAGTCAGTAAGGGAGGAGAGCGAGAGAGAGAGGGGGAGAGAGAGAGAGAGAGAGAGAGAGAGAGAGAGAAGAGAGAAGAGAGAAGCAAAACAAATACACAGAAAAAATACATGCACACAAAAAAACAGGTTTGAACAGATCTGAAGCAGGGGTCATTGGCAGAACAAAAGAGGAGGATGCAGGGAGGGTGCAGTGCTGTGGATTCAGGGCAGAGGTCTTCAGGAGGACATTCTGGGTACTACAGTGCTGCCCCATATGCTGTCAGCTCTCTGGGCTGAGGGCAGAGGTTGCCAGTTTCCAGGCTGAGTTGGCTGGAGTACTGGCAACCTTTGGCCCTACCCAAAGGTCACCATGTCCACAGCCACTGCCACAATGGATGTCTGGGCAGAGGGCTGGCTGGAATATGGTGGGTTCAGGGAGGTTGAGGGGGCAGGGTCAGAGGCACATCCCCCATCTGCTTCAACTTAGGAACTCCTTCACTGTCCTGGAGGAGTGGGAAGCTACCACAAGGGAACCTGAGGTTGCGACTGGTGAGGATTAGCGGGTCCCCCAGAAGGGAGACCCAGATGTGGGAGGGAGAGGACCCCAGAGGAAGAGGAAGCTACTCCTGATGGGGGACTCAATAGTCCAGGGAGTGGAGTTGGCGGTAACTAGCAAGGGGGGAGAAGGAAGTCAAATGCCTTCCAGGAGGCACTGCATGGAGGGATGGGACACAGATCCATAGGATCGCAAGGGCGATAATTAGGAGGGAGGAACTAAATATCATTGTCCACATGGGACTAAATGACCTGGCAGGGGACAATGTGGAGACAGACAGAATTCAGGAAGATTTCAGAAAGTTGTGGGGCCTAAAGCAGATAGCACGCTCCATCTCCTTCTTGGAGGTACTAGCTGTCCATGGCAAGGGGGAGACTAGGACACTCCACATCCAGAAATTCAACTCCTGGTTAAAGGAATGGTGTGGTAAGGATGGTTTGGGCTTTATTCAAGACTGGGGCCCACCTGGGTGGATGTGAGCCTGTATAAGGATGATGGTCTACATCTGTCTGGGAAGAGGATCTTAGTCCTAAGTGAGAAGTTTGAATGCTTCAGTGGAAAGCATTTAAACTGGCCAAGGGGAGGTCCAGGAAGGCTGGGAGGCTTAGTACCCTCCCCACATGAGCACATGCTTTACACGGATATTCAAGGTGAAGAGAGGCTGGCAGAGAGCACTATTCAACATAAGGGAAAGGGTCAGGGAGGACAGGGGATGAAGAGTGCTCAGGAAAGGGGGGAAGCACATGTCAACAAAGCAAGTGAGGGAATTCAAATCCTAGACAGCCATGTGTGCTGATGCCCGGAGTCTGAGTAGCAAATTGGAGGACCTCAAGGCCGCCATGGTGGAATCAAATCTAGACATTGTAGCCATTACAGAGACCTGGTGTAATGATAATCACTGCTGGGAAATGGCCATACTGGGCTACAATATATTCAGGAGGAACAGGGCAGGCAGGAATGGGGAGGATTGGCTCTTTATGTGAAGGATATTATAAAGGCCACAGAGATTCAAGGAGAACCAGGAGGGGAGAAGATACTATAGGTTAAGCTAGAAAGAAAAATGGGGTTAGCCATCCACACAGGGTTAATATACAGATCACCAGCCCAAGGAGAGGAAACAGATAGGGAGATGATGCTGGCTATCCAAAGGATAGCGCTCAAGGGGGAGGTAGTGCTGGTTGGTTACTTCAATATGCCAAACATGGAGTGGACACTCCCCACAGTAGCAACAACCAGGAGCAGGCATATCCTGGACTCCCTATAGGGACCTTTCCTTAAGCAACTGGTTACAGAATCCACCTGTGAGATGGCAGTACTGGACATCTTGCTCATAAATGGGGACAGTGTGACAGGGGTCACAGTAGGGGAGCACCTGGGGAACAGTGATCATCAGTCAGTGGGTTTTGAGATAACTCAAGGGGAGGAATCCAGCCACAGAAGAACAAGAATCCTTTACTTTAGGAAGGCAGATTTTGTAAAAATGGGGAAATGCTTAGAAGAGGCATTAGCTGGAATAGGAAGTAAGAGAGGGGTGGAGGAACAATGGGTAGTGTTCAAATCCTGGATAACAAAGGCAACACAACTCTGTGTAAACAGGTTAACAAGGGGAAAAGGAAGATGAGACCATTATGGTATTCCAAAGAGGTAGCTGAGAAAGTAAAGGCAAAAAACATCGCATTCAAACAGTACAAAAAGATACAGGCAGAGGGGGACATGGAGAGGAATCAGGAGAAACAAAGGGAGGCAGGGAGGGCAGTAAGGGAAGTCAAGGCACAAACGGAGGAAACATTACAAAATCAGTGGTTGGGGGGGGACAAAACCTTTTACAGGTATATCAGAGAAAAAAAGGAAGGCAAAGGGGAAGGATATTGAGGCTGAAAGTAGAGAACAGGTGTAATGTGGAGGATGACAACCACAAAGCAGACATACTGAACAGATACTTCTGCTCAGTCTTTACAGAGGGAGCAGGAAATGGGCCAGAAAGGAGTAGAAAGGGTAGGAAGGGCACATAAATGGATACAAGTCCTTTTCCAAGGAAAAGGGTCATAAGAGAACTGGAGGGAATAAGAGTTGATAAGGCCATGGGGCACACTCCAGGGTGCCTAGGAAGCTAAGGGAGGTGGTGGTGGAACCTCTGGAAACCTGTTTAGCCTGTCACTGGAAACACAGAGGAAGCGGGAAACTACAGACCAGTCAGCCTGACGTCATTAATGGGGAATATCATGGAAACACAACTGAAGGAAAGAATAGTGGAACACCTGATTGCCAACAATTTACAGGATCCAAGGCAATATGGTTTTACTGGATGGAGATCATGCCAGACTAACTTCATTGAGTTCTTTTTTTTTTTTCTATTTACTGTTTATACTCCTCCCTACCCCGCAGCGCTCCCACTCTTCGAGAGACACCTAGGGCCTTAGAGTCTCCACACACTTACCTGGAGCCTAGTACAATCCATCCCCCATGTAGCCATAGCTATATCCCCAGGCGGGCATGGGGGTGTGTGGGCATCCCCCAAAGTCCTTCTTGGTCTCATCGGGATGCTGGTGTCAGGTTAGGTAGTGGCATTGGAGATCGGGGCCTGGTGCTCCATCTACCAGGGGCGCTGCAGGGTCTTTATTCTGATGTTCCTAAGGGAGTGGCCTACTCCCTGATGTCAAGGCATCTCTGCTAATGTCCACCACTCCCAACCCTCTCTGTAGGCTCAAGTGCCTGCTATGCCTCCAGCTTCTGCCAGAGGTCAGTCAGGTACCGAGTGGGTGCCCCCCTCCCTCGCAGGAGAGGAGAGCTGTCCTCAGATGCTCTATCCTCTCCCTCCTCTGCCAACTCCTGATGCCCCGGGCTTGTTCTCAAACCAGGGTCACCGGTGTGGATATTCATTGAGTTCTTTGACTGGGTGACAAGGGAGGTGGATCGGGAGGGGTGGGTGGTGGCAGTGGATGTGGCCTACCTGGACTTCAGCAAGGCCTTTGACACTGTGCCACATAAAAGTCTATTAAACAAGCTGGGGAACATGGGAGTGGATAAGATGGTGGTGAAGTGGGTGAAGAATCGGCTGGCAAGCAGGACACAGAGGGTGGTGGTAAACGGCTGTCACACCACAGAGGGAAAGATGACTAATGGGATTCCACAGGGATCAGTGCTGGGTCCAGTCCTCTTCAATATCTTTATCAGTGACATTACAGAGGACCTAGAAGGGAAAATTTGCCTGTTCACTGATGACACAAAGCTCTGCAATGGGGTGGACACGCCGGAGGGTGTGGATAGAATGAGGAAAGATCTGCAGAAGCTAGAGGACTGGTCAGGGGATTGGCAGTTAAAATTTAATGCAAAGAAGTATACGATAATGCACATGGGGCACAAAAAAACAGGAACAACATACTGTTCCAGCTTGGGGGAGAGGTTACAGAATGCTCCAAGCTGGAAAGGGACCTAGGGGTTATCATATCTGATGACCTTAAAGGTTGGGAGTCAGTACGACAAGGCGGAAGGAAAAGCAAACAGGATGCTAAGATGCATAGGCAGGGGTATCACCAGTAGGAAAGGGGAGGTCATAATTTTATTATACAGGATGTTAGTGAGGCCACACCTCAAGTACAGTGTCCAGTTCTGGAGGTCTTACCTACGTAAGAACATAGACAGGGTGGCAGCAGTGCAAAGCAGGGCAACCAAGATGGTGCAAGGGTTATATCACAAATCCTATGAGGACAGGCTGAAATACTTAAATATGTATTCCCTGGAAGAGAGGAGGGAGAGGGGAGATATGATAGAGATGTATAAGTACCTCATGGGGAGGAACAAGGTGCAGGAAAACACAATTTTCAAAGAAAAAGATGCTCCAGGACTAGGGGACATGGGATGAAACTGAAGGCAGAGGGGGGTTCAGAGGGAACGTGAAAAAGGTCTTCTTCACAGAGAGGGTGGTGAACAAATGAAACTGCCTGCCAGAAGAGGTGGAGAGGGCAGAAATGATAACAGGATTTAAGAGGGCATGGGATAGACATAAGGAGATCCTGGTAGTTAGGCGGAAGGGGACAACCTAGTTCCTGAGTAGCTTGAAGAAGCACATTTACGTGCATTCATGGGCAGACTATGTGGCCCGAAGGCCCTTATCTGCTGACAATATCTATGTACCTATGTATCTATGTAGCACACAGTATTTTTGATTTTATTCATCCCTGTTCTTGGGTCCACAAAACTCTGATACAAATTTATAAATGTTGCAGCTGTTGCACCCTCAGTCCTCTTGCAGCCCCTGTTCCCCACCTTTCATCCAGGGTTTCCCCTTCACACCTCTGTGGGTTGTATAGGCTTGTGCCAGGGAGTGGGGATTGATGGATCCCTCTGTCAAACTGTGCAGGTGTGCCCAATATTTGAGGTAACCTGCAGATGTGGCAATTCCTGGGTCTTCGGTGCAGTGTCCCCGATTTTACAGAATTGGGCACTGGGTCTCTGATGCACCCAGAGTTCGCCGCAGGCCTAGATCGCTGCAAATTAGGACGCTCTAAGGTACTTTTGAAAGTCAAGCCCTAAGGCTCAAAATTCCTATTTTCCTGCAAAAGTCCCAAGAAATGAACAAACAAACAAAAAGGGAACAATAACTACAGGAAAAATATGAGATACAAGCTGAATTGTGTGAAGAGATGAGAGTCTTCCCCGACAAGTCAGGCTCGTGACATTTCTCCTTGAGCATAGTCTGTGCACTTGCATTCATTGAATTGTTCCTACTTGGTCAGTATTTTTATTTCTCTGACTTGTTACTGCAGTTCCTTATGAATCTGCTGTACTATAAGCTAATATCCTAAGACCTGTCTATATGTTAGTTCCTAGCTGCATTCCAAGTTATATAGATCCAGAGTTTTCTAACCATGTGGCCTATGTTCATACAGTATCTTATTATTGCTATAGCTTGTATTGCTTATGGACTTCTTGGGCATGATTCTCAAAGCTCCCAGAATGGCGCAAGAGCTTGTGCCACAAGGAATTTTACAAAGAGCCCCTTGCACCAAAAGATGCTCTGGTAGTGATTCTCAAATGCAGCCTGGATCAACTGCAGACTGTGTGCACCAAGGGGACCCGCACTATCCTTGTGGCATGAAATGGGTTGTGCTATGGTGCTAGTGGGCATGCAGCAGATGCAAGCTGCTGCATCCCGTAATTTGGATTCTCTTAACCCTCCTAGAGGGCGACATTCTAAGTACCCTTAAAGGGTATTAGAATTTCACCCTCTGGGAGGGTCAGAGCATTTGCACCACTCAGAGCCTGCCTAGGGTGGGAGAGGAACATGTGCCGGGGCCTCCCCATCCCCGATCCCCTTTATTACTCTCAAGCCCTTATTCCCAATGTATACATATTAATCACCACTCTGGTGGTCTAGTGGACCCTCCCTCCCTATCCTGGATCTGCCCACATAATATAAATAAATTGTCCCCTGGTGGTCTGGAGGACCCTCACCCCAACCCCAGCAGGCAGTGCCCCATTACTCCATTCCCCCATGTCCCATCCCCGAGTTCGCGACCAGCACAACCTCCTCTCTCCACCATGGCTGGCCACTCACTGTGCTATCAATGAGCACGTACTGCATACAGTATATGCGCACTGATTGATAGCTCAGTGAGTCAGCTGTCATTCAGTGAGCACTTACTGTATACAGTATGAGCTCATTGATAGCTCAGATGGTGACCAGCCATGGTGGAGAGAGGAGGTTGTGCTGGTCACCGACTCTAGGATGGTACGGGGGTGTGGGGTGCTGGGCAGTGCCTGCTGGGGTGGGGCTGGGGTTCCACTAGACCACCATGGAATTATTTATTTATATTATGTAGGCAGGCAGATCCAGAATAGGTAGGGGGATCCACTAGACCACAAGGGCAGTGATTAATATGTAAACATTGGGGATCGGGCTGGGGGGTGTCTGCTAGACCACCAGGAAAGTGATTCACTATTATACAAAGGGGATTGGGGCTGGGGGGCTAGCTATCAGGGACATTTTAGGGTGGTGCATGGCTACCCCGCAGCTTGCAGCACACCATCCAAATGCACCGTCTAATTGGCATACAGCCACAGTTGTCATAAGCCGAGATGCTGCTGGAACCCTACCCCTTGTTTTTACCATGTTATGTTGCCATACATGTAATTAATTCAGGGTCGTCCCTGAAAAAGGGACAGTGGGCCTACCTGGTCAACAAAATTCAATAACAAAATAAATAAATAAATAAAACGGTAGCTACTCATTCCATCTGTGGTGGCCATTTTTAATTAATGTTCAGCCGGCCTCATGCCCCAACCCTCACAACTGGGCATTAATTCCCTAGTAGAGCCCGCTTCTGTTGTGCATTAATGCATATGAGTTTGTTATAAAGGGAAACAACAACAGAACTGATAAATTAGAAAATTCTGATGGCTTTCCTGCTGACTAGGAGCAGGCATTTGACTGCGAAATGCATAGAGCTGGCTAGCATCACAGCCAACTCCTGGTTCTGGAACTCCTTTAAATAGCCAAACTTGAAAGTGAAGTTATTATTTTTCCATATATTTCTCCGATAGCACAGCCCTGAGGTTGCAGGAGACAGCTGCTGGTAGAAAACAAAACCAGGATGACAACGGAAAATGTCTATGTGTCTATGTAAGGGTTATGGGTCATCACAGATTTTTTCATTTTTCCACAAGAACGAGACATTTTTAGCCAAAACCTACTTCAAAAGTATAATTCTACTACACAGTTTACAAAGCATGAAATCTTCTTTTGGGCCTTTAAAACAGCGTAGTTTGTCAGTTTAGTTTTGTTTATCTCATACATTGCAATTTAAGTCAAGACATGTACTGGTTATATTGGTCACCCAGGAAGGTAGACTAGAACTTATAAGCTTTTTTTTTTTTTAAATCATTTACCAGGATAGCCCAGCTGAGATTCAACCTCTCATTTCCAGTGGCATTTTGCTGTTATGCATTTCTGCAACTGGATGTGCTGGAGCACTGGAAGGTAAAGTGACTTGCCCAAGGTCACAAAATGACTATTTGATTCTAGCAGGGTTTGAATCTGTGATTGGTTCACAAGATGGTGTTAACCACTAGACCACACTGCCTCCTGTTTTTGAAGCTATTTACAGCTGCATTATATTCTAGGGAGGATGAACAAGGTAAAACTACAATACAATAGGAAATTAATTACAGAGGATGAGGAAGGCACGGTATAGTTTAACAGGCATTACAGAAGTAGTGTTGCACTGAAAACTCTTAAATCAGCATTGATAAAGCTACTACGCTGATGCAACTGTGTGTTGCCAACTTCAAGTGTATTTGTGCTATGGTAGCAAATCCTGTGGCACCTCAGTGAAAATTTTGTGTGACAGGAAAAATCACCCACAGAGATTCCCTACATGTCCTAGTAACTGTGGATCCTCCACGTGGTTTATCATTGTTTTTGAAAGAAATAAAAGTTATGAGGAACTGTTATGCACTTGCAATGGAGTTCACGCGTTCAATTTCTTTTACAGAGTAACGGTAGCTTTTTCACTCTGGGTTGCTGCACTAGGAGGTAAGATTCCTTCTAATTCATGTTTTTGCATTCATCATTTCATGTTGACATGGACACTTGTAACCAAAGCTGTATCAGTTGTTTAAGCATGTCAAGTCACTGGGAATGGGTATGGTGACTGTATGAGCAAGGACAGTAGTTACAAAATGAACCACTAAGTCCAGATTTCTTCTCCAGACATGTAATATGACCCTGTGGAAATGGAAACATATCACAAGAGAATGAAGCTGATTAATATCAGCTGATTCTGTGTTTTCAACACATTTAAAAATAGAAATCCAGGCCACGCTCTTGAATGAGTGATTAAATCTACATCTGCCTTCCTTTTCATTTCGGAGGCAGTGTAACGCAGTGGGTTAAGGCTCTGAGCTGCAGATCTAAAAATCTAGGTTTGAATCCCACAACTGTCTAGGTACATACTGTGTGATCCTCAACAAGTCACTTAACTTCCTTATGCTCCCAGGTTGCATCTGGAAACAAGCTTCGGCTTAGTGTGCAACCCCTGGTTAGACAAAGTTCCCTTTTCTTTTTAAAGCTTTAATTTGCTTTCTCTCAGAAAGTTCAGTCTATCTTAAAAACAAAATAAAATAGCTGTGCAGGCCTGCAATGAGCCCAATCTGAATTAGATCTCCTTTCCCATATAAGGTGTGAGAACTAAATATGGGAGGGGGCAGAATGAGTGACCATAACTTAATTTTTGTATTACCATTGTCATAGTTGGTAGTGCTAGGCATCCAGCTAGCTCTCTAACGAGTTACTTTACTAGCTCTGTATTTTATATACAAGTTATTTACTCAAGTTAGTGCAGTTGGGATGCAATACAGTATCTTATATTCAGTGGTATCCTGCTTTTACCCAGTTTTACAACAGAGTGGACTGAAGTACTAAGAGCTTAAGTCACTAGCTCAAGGTCACACTTTGTGTAAAGAACTCTAGTGGGATATGAACCAGAGTCTTCTGGGCCTCCTAGTTCCCCAAGTCTGTCTTTAAGCCACTAGACTTTGGCATCTCCATGAATGTCAGTGTCAGTGACTCAGCAGGTTATACGCTCACATCTGTGGCAGGATGAGTGGAAGGTTGTAAGTTCTAGTCCCACACCAGGAACTTGTGGTAAACCCTAATACTATCACTGCAGTGCAGCATGAGGGTGGTGCTGCACTCCAGAGGTACTGTCTCTCTCATGAGACACTAAACTGAGGTCCCATCTGCCTCTTCTGGTGGTGGTTAAAAATCCCATGTGCTTCTCAAAACTGTAGGGAAACTTCCCTGTTATCCTGGCCAAATTTCCTTCATTCACCAAAAATACCACCAACAGCTTAACCTGATTCAGTATGTCAGTTTGACTCTATATCTCCACCCCCTGCCTCAGGATGAGGTTGAAAATAGGCAGAATTGTCTAGCTCGCTTTTCTGGGTCAATATAAACAAAATAAATGTTATTTTATGTTGGACTGATATTTATCAATAAACAGTAGCTCTCAGTCTAAATAGGTGCATTATAATGACAAGCTGTATTCACTTCTTAGTGCCAACTCCCTGGAACCCCACTCATTCCCTTGCCATAGAAATCTGCTCCTTGTGCCTCCCAGTCCTCCCAGGGCATGCAGTCATTACTTAATAATCTCCCACACTGTTGGTTTTTCCCTTACTTTACTGTCCCTGAGAGTCTTACTTTTAACCCCTTCAGGGAGATTTCTACTGCAGTAAGTTAGAATATGTTACTGGTCATGATAATGAGGAACACTTCCCCCAGATGTCTCTAACTTGTTTTAAATTTTTTATAGTAAACTACAGCCATGAGTTCTGATGCAGAAATGGCAGTTTTTGGCGAGGCTGCGCAGTTCTTGCGTAAGTCTGAGAAGGAGAGAATTGCGGCGCAGAGCAGGCCCTTTGATGCCAAGAACACATGCTTTGTAATAGATCCTAAAGAGGTGTATGTAAAGGGAATAATCACAGCCAGGGAAGGTGGCAAAGTCACCGTGAAAACTGATGCTGGGGCCGTAAGTCTACAGAGAAAGGATGGATGACATGTTTTCACTGAGCCCATTACATGGAAACTTTCAATAACCTTAGTTTTTGCCACTTTGTTCTAGACTGTGACTGTTAAAGATGATCAAGTCTTTCCCCAGAACCCCCCCAAATTCGACAAAATTGAAGACATGGCCATGATGACCCATCTAAATGAACCATCTGTGCTGTACAACCTCAAAGAGCGTTATGCTGCCTGGATGATCTATGTAAGTACATTTTCTGTCAGTCTCTTGTACATACTGTACTAATATTTTACTTCCTGCTTTTTCTCATCAGAGGAGAAACTCACTGGTCTTGCATAAGAAGTATAGTCCTAACATATAGCGCACTGGAGATGTGCACATGTAGTTCATTCTCTTTGGAAAGTTGCCAACCTGTTGTACTTTATTTAGAATTCAAGGCTAGTACTGTGATGATAGCCGATAGTTTCAAATAATGAAATGTCTAGAATCAGAAAATTAGAGAGTGCTTTATTAGGGTACCCATATCTAAAACAAACCCCACCTCATTGATTTAAGTGTTGTACTATTCTTTGCTCATCTGTACCTGCTAGATACTAAATCAGTTATTAGTTGAAACTGCAAGTTTTATTAAAGGGCACAATTAGGCTGCACACCTTGAGTTTACACTTCCCAGGTTAGGAACTTTTAATTCTAATGTGAGGTTTAGACCTTGGCTCATGGATATGGGAGCTGCATTTCTAGGCCTCTAGAGTTGGGATCTCTCAGTGACAGGGTTTCTTCCTAGGATAAATCTTTTATTATCCATATTGAAACTTTGGTTGGGAAGAGTGGATGTGATAGTTAATCTTTAATAATTACAACCTGAATTTGAGACGGCACAGTATCCCAAGACATGCATGAGTCACTCCGCAGTTCTAACTCTGTACTGCCATCAAGTGGGAACAAAAAATATTTCTATCTTTTCATTCCAGACTTACTCTGGCCTGTTCTGTGCCACTGTAAACCCCTACAAGTGGTTACCAGTGTACAACCCAGAGGTGGTTAATGCCTACAGAGGCAAGAAACGTCAGGAGGCTCCACCACACATCTTCTCCATCTCTGATAATGCTTATCAGGCCATGTTAACTGATCGTAAATTTAATGTTGTATTAGTCTTTCTGTTCACTTTAAGTGCTACATATCACAATTATATATTAAACATGAGGATTTTATACTTTCACAGATCGTGAAAACCAGTCTATTCTGATCACGTAAGTATAATAAATGAAAGGCAAGCAGTGTCTGTAATCAACTGATTGATGTTACTTGTGAAAATACAGTACTGTATTTATACCATTTGTTTCTATCTTCACTTTTACCCAAAGCGGAGAATCTGGTGCTGGAAAGACTGTGAACACGAAACGTGTCATCCAGTACTTTGCAACAATTGCAGCTGCTGGAGACAAGAAGAAGCAGGAGCCACAGCCTTCAGGCAAAATACAGGTAGGTAAAAACTGATTGTGCAATTCAAGTTACTTAACTGCAGTTGACAAAATTCATTACTAATATGCAAAACATTTTTTTAGGGAACCCTGGAAGATCAAATTATCCAGGCAAACCCACTGCTGGAGGCCTTTGGGAATGCCAAGACAGTGCGAAATGACAACTCCTCTCGTTTTGTAAGTTGTTTCACTTTAATCATGCTACAGAGGTTAAACCATTGCCAGTAAGATAAATATAAACTAAAACTGAAATATACCTATCCTAAATGCATGTAATTTGTAATCCATAGGGTAAATTTATTAGAATCCACTTTGGGACCACAGGAAAACTGGCTTCTGCTGATATTGAAACCTGTAAGAACAATACATTTTTTCAACACATCTTAGAATATTATCTGCATTCGTATTTTACAGATTGTGTTTAAATATCTCCTTTTCCACAGACCTGCTGGAGAAGTCTAGAGTAACAGGCCAGCTTCCAACTGAAAGAGGCTACCACATCTTTTACCAAATCACAAGCAACAAGAAACCAGAACTTATTGGTAATGCTCTATTCCTTTTTGTAAGAGCTTGACTATCTAGATGATCTAAAGTTTTACACTTTTAATTATGCACGTGAAAAGCATGGCCAGTTCAAATTTTGTTTCAGTAACAAAGTGTCAGTATAATGTAGTCATATTAAAATATTACAAAACACCAAGATACACATATAAATACATATCAGCAAATCTTATTTCAGGAACACTTTACAAACTATGCATTTCAGCATATATTTACATCTGTTAAATTACAATAAAAGCCTAGTACAAATAAGATGCTTAGCATTGTATTGCATTTAGCTAAGCCTGGGAATGGGATGTGGGGTTCAGGTCCAGTTAACAACACGACCAAGAACACAGTGTAGCCAGTAATCTCAAATATAGCAGACAGGTTGCTCATTTCTGAGCTTTAAAAGTACAGTAACCATCTAATCATCTTAACTGCAATTTTCTGTAAAGTCAAAAATTATGATAGTATAATCATAGTTGGTATCTAAGTGACATTGTAGAAATATCATGATACAGTTTGTAAACTGACAGCAAGTAACATCTTTATTCATTATGATGCTATGTTTTAAAAATCAAATACCTAACTAAACAAGAATGGCAATTCCTGGTTTTCTAATTTTCATTACAGCACATAGATAATTTGCAACTCTCTCTAAATACTCCGAGTCTTCTCTTCTCATTAGTAGTATCACAAGTTCCCAGTTTTCTATTTGTTTGTTACCAGGAAATGCTCCTAATCAGGTTTTTCTTACAGACTCATGCCAGTTACATTCCAGTGGAATGTAAAAGCATGAAATAAAGAGGCATGTAGAAGCACCTTTGCACCTTAACCAGATGGCCATGGGTTCGAGCTATGTATTATACAATGGCAAGAAAGAATCCTGGCTCCTGATTGGTCAGTTGGCCATCACAGCAGGGATGTTATCCTGGCATAACATCCCTGCTGATCAACTAGATGACGATCTCATAGATAGGCTTGATCATTGTTTGCATCTTTTCTTAAAAAAAATATTTTTAAACACTAAAAAAAATTCTTTAAAATTATTTTTTTTTGTATAAAACAACAAGCCATTGTATAATAGGAATAATGCCCTCCAGGGTGGGTGTTATGCTGGGATAACATCCCTTCTTGGGTGTTGTTTCCCCTCTGCCGGTGGCCTCGGGCCCAACCACCCGAGGTGGGATGTTATCCCAGCATAACACCCACCCTGTCAGGCATTATTCCTTTATTAGCACATGGACTCATACTCAGTGCTGACATAACAGTTCAATATTACGATGATGCAGTCTTTCTGAGGCTATCATTTGTTGAATGAAACATTGAAATAAAATGACATCCAGCCTACTGTACTAGTTCTACAGGCAGAAGTTAAAAGATGTGAAAGCTAGCGTTATCACCAATGTTGTCTACACCCAGCACTACATTGCTCACTATAATGGATCTGATACAGTGTTCTATGACTATGTGCTGGTGTTTAGTCTTTAATAGATGACACATGCGCCTGTGTACTAGCACCATACTCATTAGTTTGTAATCTACACTGAAATATACTGTGTTTGAAATGGCTATATCAGTATATGTATACTTCTTTTGCAGAGATGCTGCTGATTACTACCAACCCGTATGACTACCCTTTCTGCAGTCAGGGTGAGATCACTGTGAAAAGTATCAATGATGAAGAGGAATTAATGGCAACTGATGTAAGCATGACAACAAGGAACAGAGCTTTCAAGTAAAAAAAAAAACATTATATTACAAAGCTCTTACTGTCTCTGTTTACCACACAGGAAGCCATTGACATCCTGGGCTTCACTAATGAAGAAAAGGCTGGAATCTACAAACTAACCGGTGCACTCATGCATCATGGCAACTTGAAGTTCAAGCAGAAGCAGCGTGAGGAGCAGGCTGAGCCAGACGGCACTGAGGGTTTGCATTTCTTAAACTTTATTGTCAATTTATCTCCTCCTCCTTCCCTGGCTGCCCCCTTCTGACAGAGCCCCACAGCCACATCACCCTGGTTCCTCTGGCACTTACCTTCACTTTGTGCCCTGCTGCCACAGGGCTGCAGTTATGCCTGGCCATTGGGTACAGAGCCTGCAGGGGTTTGGTCATAATCTAGCCATTGGGGGTGTTTTTATGAAATTTTCTCCCCCTTCCCATTGTTGGGGCACACATACACATCAGCCTGCATGCATGGAGGTGCACACAAGCTGCAGACATCCTACAGTACCCTCCCTTCTTTTGTCATCCCCAGTTCATCCTACCCTCAGGCCTCCACCTGGGGGGTAGTCATGTGGTGAGAATGCCAAACCAGCCTCCCAGGGAGAAAACAGCAGTTCTCCAGATGCTCAAGCCTATCCCTCCCAGGTTGATCCCCAATGACCCGTAAGCACCGTGAACACGGGCTGCCGGCATGGCAGGAGGTAAGGCATGGATGCCTCAGCCCTCCATGCCACCTGGCTGAATTTATTGTCAGTTTAAAAAAAAATGGTGGTACCCCATCCCCAGCCAGTTCCAACTGTCCGCATCACAAATACCTCCATCAGAATTAACACCAACAGATACTATTGTTATCAATGTCACATAAGAGGCTAAGAATAAATACACAGTGAGCTCCATTGTCAAAGCCTGAGGAATGATGCAAGGTTCCTGTGTCAAAAATAAATGACATAAGTGGCACCTTGCATCAAAAGCCATGACATTCACAATTTTCAAATGTGATCTGCTCGAAAAGGGGAAGCACTGCACTACAGTGGAACTGCACCATCCTTGTGACATACAGCAGGGAGCACCAGGTCACAAGGGGACTTGCACCATTGTGGGGTTGCACCATCCCCTTTGTTTCATAGTTTGGAAGCCTTGCCATGGGTGCAGCAAGGGCTTTAACTTAGACCAGTCATGAGGTGGTCTAAGTGCCTTGTGCCAGTGCCACACAATGTGTCAAATTGGGGGGGGGGCTCTGAAAGTAGGGTCTGTGGGCAGAAGGGGCACAGGGGTGCCATGGGGAGTTAAGGGAAGATGGGTGAGCATGCAAGGGTGATGCTGCTTGCCCAGTGGGGTGTATTTATATAGCCATAAATCCAATAGGATGTTACAGCTGGGGGAATTTCAGGGACAAACACTGCCACGGCCCAGGTGGCATCATCCCATTGACTTTATAGCTATATAAATGGCACCCCTGTTGGTTGCCACATCACTCCTTCACATGCCCACCATTTCCCCCAACTTCTTCTATGGTGCCCCTGTGCCCCTTCTGCCCCTAGATCCCTGCTGGCAAACATGCTTCATCCCCTCTCAACCATCCCGGCCCCTCTATTGTTGCACTAGGTGGGGGAGGGGCAGATCCCTGCAGCAATTCCCTCAAGTGCAACAATTGTTTGGCACTAGCCTGCTGGTGCAGCAACTCCTGGGTTTTTGGGTCAGGGACCCTCTTTTTACAAAACTGGGCACAGGGTCCCTGATGCACTGAGAGTTCGCTGCAGCCCTAGATCACCAGAAGTTGCAGCAAACTAAGGGCCCTTTGAAAATCAAGGTCAGTGTGTCAGTTACCCTTTCACTGGAGTGGTCTCTCTGTGATTGGGGCGAGGTGCATTTGTAGGTCAAAATGGGGATGCTAACACTAAAATTATCTTTGCTACATCATCATGTTGATAGAGAAGTTCACTCTCCAGTTCTGTAAGTCTGGTCTCTTTCTTGAACATAACAGACTGTAAACATTATAAAAAATTAGCTTTATCCCAGAGAAGTATCATTCATTTTATAAAAGGCAAGTAGATTAATAGCAGTGCTTGATGTTGATTTGTGCAAAATATTAGTGACAAAGCATTATCATAAACTTTATGTCTTTATGTTAGATAGTCCATATGGTTTCCCAATAAGTTTTTAGAGAAAACTCAACTGATATGTACAGCCATTACAGAAAGAGTTAAAAATGATTGTTGTTCCTCCAAAGTCACTGACTGTCAATTAAATAGTTAAATAATGAGTGTACAACATTTTGTCACAAAGAAAATGGATCCCAGGCACTGTACATTATGTTTATGTTATCTTTATATTCTAATTATATGGGATCAATCTGGGTATAATTGTTATTTTGTTTTCTTTGGGCAGTGGCTGATAAGGTTGCTTACTTAATGGGCTTGAACTCTGCTGACTTGCTGAAAGCACTGTGCTTCCCAAGAGTTAAGGTTGGCAATGAGTATGTCACCAAGGGTCAAACTGTCCCACAGGTAAGTTACCGCAGATTAATTTTTAATTGTAAATAAATGTACTCTTTTATGTGTCTGTTCAATTTAAAAATTCTTCAACAAATAAACTATTCTCATTTTCTTTAGGTGTACAATGCTGTTGGTGCCCTGACTAGGTCAGTCTATGAGAAAATGTTCTTGTGGATGGTGCTCCGTATCAATCAGCAGCTGGATACTAAAAATGCAAGACAATTTTACATTGGTGTCCTGGATATCGCTGGGTTTGAGATTTTTGATGTCAAGAGTTTCATGTCATGATACTACGAGTACTGTTAGAAAATATGAGATGTATACATTACTTACACAGTTTCACATTTTCACATATACAGTTCAACACTTTGGAGCAGCTGTGCATCAACTTTACCAATGAGAAACTGCAACAGTTTTTCAATCACCACATGTTCGTCTTGGAACAAGAAGAGTACAAGAAGGAAGGCATTGAATGGACATTCATTGACTTTGGTATGGATCTGGCTGCTTGCATTGAGCTCATTGAAAAGGCAAGTAGAATCGCTCACATTTCAAAAACATTTTTATAAATTTCTAACTTATTATCTTGTAATCCAAAAAATGCTTTCCTTTCTAGCCAATGGGAATTTTCTCCGTCCTTGAAGAGGAGTGCATGTTCCCTAAGGCTACAGATACTTCCTTCAAGAACAAGCTGTATGAGCAGCATCTTGGCAAGAGCAACAACTTCCAGAAGCCCAGGCCTGGCAAAGGAAAGGCTGAAGCTCATTTCTCCTTAGTGCATTATGCTGGTATTGTGGATTACAACATCACTGGTTGGTTGGAGAAGAATAAGGACCCACTGAATGAAACTGTTGTGCAGCTGTACCAGAAGTCTTCAGTTAAACTGCTTGCCTTCCTCTATGCAAGTGCTGCAGTTGTCGATGCAGGTAATTAACAAACACAAAGACGAGGAATACAAAACATCTGTTGCTGTAATGTATTGATTTGTCAGTAAGGTGCTTCTCTTGGCCACATGCTTATGGGTCCAAGTCCCATAACAGGGACATGGGTTCCTATCCAGTGCTAGTAGTGCAGTATTAGCAGGGCTCTGCTCTGTTGCATGACTGGTCCTTCAGATGAGAGATTAAAGCAATGTATCTTCTGCCCATTCTTGCCCATGACTGTCAATGTGGTTGTTCAAGGTCTATGGCATGTTTTGGCAAAAGCAAAAACTTGGATATTGTTTGAGAGTCCTAGTCAATTTTTCTGTGTTTACTGACAGGTTCTAACACAGGTGCCCATCACACTGCGTAGGATATTACTAAGCACATAACAGTCTCACCATTTATGTGCATACAGTCTCTAAGGACCCATCATGTAACTTTGTAAATAGAAAGTGATTCATACCACACCAGAGAGAATAAATAGAATAATAGATAGGTTACAGTGAATTACAAGGCTGTAATTCCATCGAGAGGTTCTGGGGATGTAGATAACGAGGCAGCTCGAGGTTCTATGTCCCAAACTTCGAGATAGAGATACAATCAGTAATTACTGTAACCTAATTTTTATTTTGTAATATGGATCCGATTCTGAAAAATGTGCTGCTTTTAAAATTCTGTGACCTGGGCTGGCTGCCTGTTGCACTGAAGAAGTGCTATCTCTCGGCTGACCCACCCACAGACAGTATTGAAGTTGTGCCCGGATTTGTGACGAAAGCTTTTACTTTAATTTGGTAATCCTACCGTTTATTTTCTTTGTTCATCCGGCAGGTAATCCACTTTTCTGAGAAATAAACATAAAAAAACAAACTGGGCATAACTTCGAGTTGCTCTCGCTAAGCCCAGTGAGCGTCCATAAACATTTTCACGGCGTTGGTTTCCGCGCCTACTCAGAAAGTGTGCCAATGGCATTGCACGTTTACATTGGGTGCACAGACTGGAACGTGGCACCATGGCAACCACGTTTGTGTGGCAGGCAAACTGGCGCATGCGCTGTGGGATTTCAGTGATAATACTATCGTTCAGAGCTGAAACGATAGTATTATCAGCAGTGAACGATAGTATTATCAACAACAACCAATAGTATTATCGCTTGAGGAAGGGTAGAATTATCAGAAAGGGAGTAGTGTATTATAGGGATTTTTTTGTATGACTTTTGATAGTATTATTTTAACAATCCATATATTACAAATGGTATTATCTGTGTTGATAACATACCTGCTATTAAAATAACAAGATACTGTTCAAGATGTTAGATGTGGCATAGGTTAAATGTTATAATGCTGCACTTAACCAATGGAACAGTTGCTGAAACACGGCTTGATTACATCACGGTGTAGCTGTAGCATGCCAACCAGAGTAGTGAAGTTAAAATACATGGAGTCCAAATGAAAGAGTTAATTTGAAAGATTTTCATTTGAAAATGTGTGGTATAAACCATGGCATGCAATGACCAGACTCAGAATATAACATTTGTCATAACTTCAGTGGGGGAAGGGGCCATTATAACTGTCATGTAGCTTCACCACACATGAGTTATGGTCCTGTCCCTTTACTTATGAAAGGTACAATCTGAGCCAAGACATTGCGTATCATTTATAAAAATGCAAATTCAAAGTTAACCCTATTAACCTTGTTCTTATAGATGCTGGTGGAAAGAAGGCTAAGCATAAGAAGGGTTCATCCTTCCAGACAGTGTCTGCTGTCTTCAGGGTAGGTATAAATGAAGCATTACTGTAGTTTGTAGTAAAGTACTTAGTATTTTTGTATTTAAATACTTGGAGATAGTTTTGATAAATTGAACAGTCCACTGTCTGACATATGAATGACAGAGGATAATGCCTGATGTACAGGTGATAACCATGGTATAATCACCTTGAGTGGTTGCTAGTGCAGCTCAAGAGGTTTACCATTGCCCTAGCAACCACGAGAGGCATTGTCATTTATAATGTATGGGACTCGACATGAGAAGTTACTCCCCCCGAACACAAGTAATTTACACTTACCGTATTAATGAATCTGTACTACAGCCAGATGATTATGTAGGAAAACAATTTATTAGAATACATGGACTGAATGACAGTGGGCTAAAATAGCACCAGAGTAAAAATCTCTATCGGACATAGCGATTGCTAGACTCGGTAACATAAAACTGAGACAATTGGAATGTTATTTGAATACTGTACTGAAACTATAAGGTTCTGACATCACAACAGTGGGATTACAAGGTTGTAAACAGCTTACTTTCAGTGGGTAGTAAGGGCTACCCATACATTATAGAATGTTAAAATGTATAGAATCAAGTGAACTCTATATAACATTGCTTGACTTATATGCTGAATAGACTTGTAATATCTAAAATTTACTTTCATAATAGCTTTGCTTTTCTCATTTGTTATATTGCAGGAAAACTTGAACAAACTAATGAGTAACCTGAGAAGCACTCACCCACACTTTGTGCGTTGTCTGATTCCCAATGAAACAAAAACACCAGGTAATATTAATATACCAATTAATTTTCTTTTCATTTTATTGAAGGGTTAGACCATTGAGTAAAACTCATTTAAAATGGTGACCCATTACATCACACAATAAATACAATTTTAAAACAACACCCATTAACATAAATGACAGTAACAACAACCTTACATAAATTATATAACAATACAATACATACTAAAACATTAATGAATGCAGCAAGACTTGATTTGTGCAACTGCAGTCCTCAAAAATTATTGTTTGATTACTTTTAAAGATGGGGGTAACATTAACCTAATGAAATTGGTGTGGACGATTATTCCAGATCAGGCGAATCATACAACTAAAGAAATACTCAGAACATTGAGTTCTAAATATTGGGACAACAAGCTCTCTATATGCTGCCTTCCTGAGAGTTGAGTTAATATCCCTAGTTTTTATTCATACTACTAAATAATCTGGTATACTACGTGTTACACTTTTATATACAAATACCTTTCAGGTAATGAAACCCAACCCAGATCAGAATACATAAAACAGTGATGGGTTTGCCTAGGACAATGAAGGATTAGTCTTGCCACTTTATTGTAAATAACACATCTAGCTTCTGTAGTCTGGCTTTACTAGAATAATCATACAGTACATCACAGTAATCAAACGGGGGAAGACATGGGTTTCAACTATCTTCTTAATCATACATTTCCCCAGACATTTCCCCAGACAGTCTTTGTTTCAATATAACATCCCTACTCTTTTTCCTATTAAACCTATGAGCTTATCCATGTGAGTATTGCCAGTTGCTGATGAATCCACCCTGAAACCAAGGTACTTGTGTAACGGAACTTGCTCTAACTTGATCCCATCTGTATCAACAATGAGCAGATCTTCGCAATTTTTCAGCTTTTTCACTGACCTTAACACCATGCATTTGATTTTGCTAATGTTCATTTTTAGCCTTGAAGTTGTCTTGGACACTATCAAAACTCTGTCGTTAATTATCCATTAATTCCTTCAAAGTACTAGCTGAAGTATAGATTATTGTGTCATCTGCATATAAATGATATGCCACATTGTTTACTATTTTCTCAAATCCTCTCAGGTATATCAAAAATAATAAGGGCCCAAGTACTGAGCCCTGGGGGACTCCACGAACAACTGGCAGGGGGACTAAATTTACTTTGTTTACAGTTGTAACCTGCATTATCCCTCCCAAATAAGATGCAAACCATTTTAAAGCAGTAGGCAACAATCCCATATCCTTCAGTCTCTGAAGTAAAATTTGGTGGTCTACCATGTCGAAGGCCTTGGAGAGATCAACAAAGATGGCACCTGTTAAGTAGCCTGAGTCCATTGCTTTGTTGATGTCATCCAAGACTCTCGACATGGAGACCACTGCGCCATGAGATCTATGAAAGCCTGATTGATACTTATCAAATAGATCGTTATGGCTTAAGTGATCAGTCAGTTGTTTGGCTAAAAGCCTTTCAAAAAGTTTTGAGACCTGGGTCAATAAGGAAATGAGGTGATAAGTTATCAACAGGCCAGGGCTGTCCCCTTTGTAAATGGGAACAACCCTGGCCAATTTCCAACTCTCATGGATAACTCCCTCCAAAATAGACCAATTAAATAACTTCATCAAGGGAGCTGCAATCTGTAATGCAGAAAATGTTAATAATGATGGAGATATCCCATCAAGGCCACTGCCTTTGTCCATTTTTTAAACCCAGCATAGGTCTAACACCTCATATTCCTCAACTTCCTGAAAGGAGAAGGTGTTGTGACTGTCTTTACTTGGTGAAAGAACTTTTATGATATCAGTAGTATCTGGATTATCAAAAAAAAATGTCCAGAATGTACAAAATAATTATTGAAGATGTCAGCCAGTGACTCAGGTCCAGTATGACCAGCGATCTAAATTTTATGTACAGTATCTCTTTGGGCATTATATCAATTTATATATTTTACAGTTTTCCAAAATGTCTTGGGGTCTCTGGCTGAGGCTTCCAATTTAGTGTTAAAATACACTTTCTTGGATTCTCTCACTGATGATACATAGGTATTCCTTAATTTCCTATAATGGTCCCAGTCTACTTCCTGTTTTGATCTGTTGGCCCTTCCCCAGGCCTGCTTTTTTGCCATTTCAATTTTCTAAGGATAGGTGAATACCAAGGGGTACAGTGTTGTTTTATATTTTTTGTTTGTAGTGGTAGGTGATTATCCATCACATGCATTAGTACAGTAAAACAAGCATTTGTCAATGCTGAATGTTTGCTTGCTGATATTAGCATTAGATGTGCAGGAGTTAGACAGATGCAGAATAGGAATGGCAGTGAAGTATTGAACTCACACCGACCCCACCTCCACATTGCAGAGATGGACAGTCATTGGGGTGTGCCTTTGGGTCGTCGCCCATAATACTCATGGCATTTCACCTCACCCTATCCTGCAGACACCAAGTGTTAAGGTGTGCCTTGGGGTGTTCAGCTTTACAGTCACTCCATTTCATAAGGGCATACACTGAAATGGGTGCAGTTTAGAAGAGTGGGGTGAACTCTGGGGCTGAACAGTCCAAGGTACACCTCGATGCCTGTCATTGGCTTCAGTGTGGAGGTGGAATGACATGAGCATTACAGCTGGCAATCCAAAGGCACATCCCTGATGCCTGTCAGTCTGCACAGGGTGGGACATTGTGATTAGAAACCCTAATGCCCTGGGTGTTTGTTGGTATTTTCACTACAAATTTTCAACATGGCCTTTTTGTGACCCCCACCTCATGAAAGCATTTGAGACCTCTGCTCATGAACAGTGGCACTGTGATTTTGTTCATCTGTCCCAGATGTTGATTTTCCACAGTGACCATGCCATTCTGCACCAGATGTGCAAAAACACAGTTCAGGCAGGATGTAAAAAATGATAACTGTAACATTCATAGGGAGGTGCAAAGAGATGGCAATGTTGAAATTCTGTAGTGAAAATATTAAAAATGCTTGAACTTATGAGCGTACGTGGAAACTGTGCAATGCACTCTCTTAACACAGTCATTTAGTGGAATTATTTCACCAAATTTTCAACATAGGCATTGTGTGACCTCTGCTCATGCACAGCATCACTATGATTTTCTTAATCTGTCCTAAACATTGATTTCCCACAGTGACTGTGCCATTGTGCACCAGATGTGTGAAAACACATTTCGGGCAGGATGTGAAAAATGACAACTGTACTGTTAATAAGGAGGTGTGTGAAATTGACAGCACTGAAAATCTTGAGTGAAAGTATTACAAATTCTCAAAGTTACGAGTGTGCGTGGAAACTGCGTAATGCACACTCGTAACATAGTTATTTTATGGACTTTTGTCATCAAATTTTCAACATAGGGATTTTGGGACCTCCGCTCATGAACAGTGTCAATGTGATTTTCTTAATCTGTCCCAAACACTGATTTCCCACTGCGACCACGCTATTGTATGCCAGAAGTGCGAAAACACATTTCGGCCAGGATTTGAAAAATGACGGCTCTACTGTTCATAAGGAGGTGTGAAAAAATACAAATGTAAAAAATCTGGAGTGAAAATATTACAAATTTGTGAAGTTACCAGTGTGTGTGGAAACTATAGCATAACTCACTCTTTGATCATTTTTGTAATTTATTTCACCAAATTTGCAACATAGGCTTTTAGGGAGCCCACCTCATGAACAGTGACACTGTCATTTTGTTAATCAGTTCCGGAAGGTGATTCTGCGCAGTGACAGTGAAATCACCTTTTGGGACCAAATAATCAGATGACAGTCACTGAATTCATATGATGGGATCCCAAGAACCCCATGTTGAAAATTTGGTTCCAAAATTCCCATAAATTGCTCAGCTATCCACCTAAGTTGAAACCCTCCATTTATACCATTATACAGCTTACGGCATTTCTTTGTTCAGTTGGTCGGCTTTGAATAGTTCAGACATGTTCCGTTCCACTGAACAACCGTAGGTAAGTATGGAGGGTGAAGGGGTGTGAGGAGGTTGGGTATACAGAGGGTGGTTGTGGGTTGGGGAGGGGGCATCAGTGACAACGAGGGGCAGTTTTCTGTTTCAACAGGGTTTAAAAAATAAAAGACCTCACAGGATGTTTTTTCTATTACTTGGACAATGGACACACTGGGGTGGGCTCCCAGTATGCCATCTGGGTGTTTGTTGGGGGGGTCTGTAGCTGACAGGGATTGGGCACCCCATTGGTACATACAAATGGGGGGGACATTATGCCAATGGGACTGGACTCCCTCGTTGGCAAATGAACTTGGGAGGGGGCATGCTGACAGGGGGATTAAGTTACCCCTGTTGGCTTTCATAGGGACTGTGAGAGGCAGATGGCAATAGCAGCTGCCAAGTTTATTTAACACAAATAAGGGGGACATAATGCTGACAGGGATTGGGCTACCCCATCGGCAAATGAACTGGGGATGGGGCATGCTGACAAGGGGATTGGGCACCCCTGTTAGCTTTCATGGGGACTGTGAGAGGTGGCCAGCAATAGCTGCTACCATATATCTTGAAATGGGACACCAGACAAGGCAAACTGTGATTTGCTGCTGGAATCAGGGACCGCTCCAGCAGCAAAAACAGCTGATTGTTAAATGACGGGGTGCTCTCTGATTGCAGTGGTGAGTTTCTTTCAAGTTGGTGGCATGCTACAATGCTGCTGTCATTGACAGCGTGCTCCTCTATTGATGCCACAGAGGCCAGCCCCAAAATGGACTGCTGGCATTGGCCACAACACTTCCACATCTCCACAGATCACTACTACAGCATGCTGCTGCAATATGTTTCTTGCGCATGCGCACAAGCAAACATAAAAATAGTTCCAAGCTAAATCTATGTCTGGTATCAGTAAGTGTCTGTCCCAGTTAATATTGTCTAAGTCTCTAGTAAACACCAGAAAATCAAAGTTTCTTGTCACATGAAAGGACACAAAACTAGGCTGAGAATGAACAATATTTTACCTCTAACACAGTAAATCATGTTGTGGTCACTGTTCAAATCTTCTAGTATCCTCGCAGTGTATTTGTGGGGAACATTAGTCAAAATTAGGTCTAATAAAGTTGAATCATTTGGATTTTTAACGTTTATCCATGTTGGATCTTTTATTAATTGTTACAGACCCAAAGACAGTGCCACATTTTTTATTATGGTAGAATTACCCCCTTCCAACCAATTTTCATTAAAGTCCCATAATAAAAGTAATTCCTTGGTTTCAACACAGGGACTAAGTATTTGTCCTAAACATTTCATCTTACCTTTTGGATTCTTGGGAGGACAGTACATTCTTATAAGTAAAATTGGTTTCCCTACTGGAAATTACATTTCTAATGCTAGGTATTCACAAATACTAGGTTGGATTCCAAGAAACAATTGCTTGGGGGAAAATGTATCTAATACGTATATCAAAATTCCCCTTCCCCATTTATTCCTATCTACCCTGTAAATGTTATACCCACTGATCATAAATTGTATACAAGTATACAAGTATTGGAAAGGCAACAATAGTAAATGTTCAATATGTATCTGACTCGTGGTTTACTTTCTTGTTTTAGGTGTGATGGACAATGACCTACTCTTGCACCAGCTAAGATGTAATGGTGTCCTAGAAGGCATCAGAATTTGCAGAAAGGGATTCCCAAGCAGGATTATTTACAGTGATTTTAAACAAAGGTTTGCAATATTTCTCCATTTAAAATACCACTGTAACTAGCTATTCCTATATGTTAAAATAAAGTAATACAACTAATTATGAAAGGTATAAATATCATATTGTATAATGCATATAATAGCATTTCAATTAATGTTGCCATCAGCATCATCAGGTTCAGACAAGCGTGAAGACTTTTTAAATAATAATTATGAGGCAAAGAGAATTCTATCTGTCTATCAGTCTGTCTGTCTGTCTGTCTATCTATCTATCTATCTATCTATCTATCTATCTATCTATCTATCTATCTATCTATCTGTCTGCCTCTATACTATGCCATTAACATTACTGTCTAGCACGCAATTCATTAATTTCACAAGATCTGGATCTTATTATTTAAAACAATAGATACAAGGTTCTGAATGCAAGTGCCATCCCTGAGGGACAGTTCATTGACAGCAAGAAGGCATCAGAAAAACTTCTATCATCCATTGATGTTGATCATACCCAGTACAAATTTGGGCACACCAAGGTTTGCAATCCCTTAATAGTTCTAATAAATTATGACTCCTGTATTTTTGACTTGGCATTCTTAGACTCTTTCCTGCTCTTACAGGTGTTCTTCAAAGCTGGTCTCCTGGGTACTCTTGAAGAAATGCGAGATGAGAAACTGGCTGAACTTATTACCCGCTCACAAGCTGTTTGTCGAGGTTATTTGATGAGAGTTGAATTCCAGAAGATGATGGAAAGACGGTATCTGATGACTATTTAAATATTTTATAATACTAACACATGTAGAGTTTCTTTTTTTTAGGAATTTGAGAATCATTGTGTCATTTTCATCAAACAGGGACTCAATATTCTGTATTCAGTACAATATCAGATCATTCATGAATGTCAAAACCTGGCCATGGATGCAGCTGTACTTTAAGATCAAGCCTCTGCTGAAGAGTGCAGAGAATGAGAAAGAAATGGCCAATATGAAGGAAGAATTTGAAAAGACCAAAGTAGAGCTTGCTAAGTCGGAGGCAAGAAGAAAAGAGCTGGAAGAGAAAATGGTTGCCCTTTCGCAGGAGAAGAATGATCTTCAACTATCAGTTCAGTCGGTAAGCAAATAAGAAAATTATTTGACAAGTAGTAAAACCTATATGTACACAGATAAAAATCAATAACATTCCATAAACCATTTGCTACAGGAAAGTGAAGCTCTGGCAGATGCAGAAGAGAGATGCGAAGGTCTTATCAAGAGCAAAATTCAGCTTGAGAGCAAAGTCAAAGAGCTGAATGAAAGACTTGAAGATGAGGAGGAATCAAATGCTGAGTTGACAGCCAAGAAGAGAAAACTAGAAGATGAGTGCTCAGAGCTTAAGAAAGATATTGATGACTTAGAACTGACTCTGGCTAAGGTTGAGAAAGAAAAGCATGCTACAGAGAATAAGGTAAATCATTAGTATATATTGGACTTTGTCCTTTGATGAGTACCTTTTCTTGTTGTGATTCAGTATTATTGTATGAAATAAAACATTTCTTTCAAATTTGAATTAGGTCAAAAACCTTACAGAGGAGATGGCAACCCTTGATGAAAATATTGCTAAATTAACCAAGGAGAAAAAAGCACTTCAAGAGGCTCATCAACAGACCCTTGATGATCTTCAAGCAGAGGAAGACAAAGTCAATACTCTGACAAAAGCCAAGACTAAGCTAGAACAACAAGTTGATGATGTATGTATTCTGATTTATGAAAGAGGAGTATTTAAATACACTTTTTGTTAAGTATTGTCTTTAACTAAGAGTACATTTTAACTTCTAGCTTGAAGGTTCTCTTGAACAAGAGAAGAAATTGCGCATGGATCTTGAAAGAGTTAGGAGGAAGCTTGAAGGTGATCTGAAGTTGTCTCAAGAAACTGCAATGGATCTTGAAAATGACAAACAGCAGACTGAAGAGAAACTTAAGAAGTTAGTAAAAAACTTAATAGACAAGTCAAACATGGTTGAATAAGTTCTTCATTTCACTTTTTATTTCTTTTAATAGAAAAGACTTTGAACTTAGTCAGCTGCAGAGCAAAATAGAGGATGAACAAGCTCTGGGAATTCAACTGCAGAAAAAGATCAAGGAGCTTCAAGTATGCATTTCATGTCTGTGGATGGAGACCTAGTTTGCTTTTACAGAAGTATTATCAAGGTAATATTTATGTTGTTTTTTCCATTTCAGGCTCGCATTGAGGAACTTGAGGAAGAAATTGAAGCTGAACGTGCATCCCGTGCAAAAGTGGAAAAACAAAGGGCTGATCTTGCCAGGGAACTTGAGGAAATCAGTGAAAGACTTGAAGAGGCTGGTGGTGCAACTGTAGCCCAGATTGAAATGAACAAGAAACGTGAAGCGGAGTTTCAGAAAATGCGTCGTGACTTAGAAGAGGCCACTTTGCAACATGAAGCTACAGCTGCAGCTCTCCGTAAGAAGCAAGCTGACACTGTGGCAGATCTTGGAGAACAAATTGATAACCTGCAGCGTGTGAAGCAAAAACTGGAGAAGGAAAAAAGTGAGATGAAGATGGAAATTGATGACCTCTCCAGCAACATGGAATCTGTTACAAAATCAAAGGTCTGTTCTACAATGTGATATGAAAAGTCTGTAAGTGATACATTTCAAAACTAATTATTTAATGTAATATTAGGTTCTAATACAAATTTCAGGGTAACCTTGAAAAGCTCTGCCATTCCCTGGAGGATCAACTCAGTGAAGTTAAGACAAAGGATGATGAGCATGTACGCCTTATCAATGACCTAACTACTCAGAAAGCTCGTCTACAGACAGAAAATGGTACTAGCATACTATATTATACTGAGTTTTTTTATATTGCATTTATATTATTCAGGCATTGTTGTGCCTGTATATCAGGGTTGAGTAAGCACTTTCATGTTAAACCCCAGTTTTGCACCTTAATAATTTTACCTCATTCAATCAATTTGCATGACATTTAAAATGCTGTGCCTTTGTTCCAGCATCTCTTAATGCTGAAAATGTCATGTAGATTAGTTAAATGGGGCAAAGTTGCAGAGGTACAAAAAATTTAAAAATCACCATTTTTGAAAATTGTAAGTCTTTCTTTGCCACCCAATAACAAAACATATGTGAGCCTTTGAAACCTGAAACTTTCAGGTTTGGTAGAGTTTGGCCCAAGGTACATGCATTTGTTGTATTTACATCTCACAACTAGGTAGTTTTTAAATTATTTAAGAAAAAAGTTCCGTGTGTGAGCATGAGCAGTTTAAAAAATACAAGGTTCTAAGGATAGCTGACTTTTTGCGACAACAGCTGGTTTCACTATACAACATAGCTGTCATTTACTAACAAACAACAGCTGTGTCACATAGCAACCCCTGTTGTGTCATGATTCCTATGTCAGGGATGGGGCTATTGTCATTACAGCCCCGCCATCCTGAATGTGCTTTGCCTTAAACTGTATCTGCACACCGGGGGCCCCACATCCTGGTAGCAGTGTATTATTTATTTATTTGTATAATTCAAGACCAGGATGCCCAACCCCTGTGTCACATGCCCCTCCCCACAGCCCATTGTTTTATGAATGCGTGCTGACATCAGGGGGCCCAATTCCCATGTCAGAATTTACAAGACCCCCAGCCAGTAGTGTGGGACACTGGGGAGCCTACCCCAGTGTCCCATAATTTTTTTTCAATTTCCTTGGATCCTGAAAATTAAAAAAAACAGTTCACCAATGTCTTTTTTTAAACCTGAAATAAAGAAAACGGTCCCTCATCGCCACCACTGTCCCCATCCCCCCATCCTGACCCTCCCAAAAAACACCCACCCCTACACACACCCTTACTGTATACTTACCTGCTGAGGTCTTACACTGTCATCCTCAGTGGATTGAGACACATCTGCACTCTTCAAAGTTGAACTGTGAACTGAGGAATAAAGGTAAGTGCCTTATAATGTATTTCAGTTGCGTTTTGAATTTATGTTCTTAACTTTGCCATTTTTAGGAATTATTTCACCAAATTTCAAACATAACCTTTTTGGGACACCACCTCATAAACACTGGCAGTGTCATTTTGTTAATCAGGCCTGGAAAGTGATTTCACAGTTGCTGCACAAGATCACCTTTCTGGCCTGATTATCGAAATTTCACTAATAGTGTTCATGAGGTGGGGTCCCAAAAAGGTTATATTAAAAATTTGGCAAAAACATTTCTAAAATTGCCCAAGTTACAAGCGTATTCTTCTATGCATGTGCATAACTTTGATCATTTTTAGTATTTTGACCCCACATTTTCAACATAGCCATTTTTCGTATCACATCAGCTGTCATTTTTCACATCCTGGCCTAAACATGTTTTCACTCCAGTGATGTGGAATGCTTTTTGGCAGGGATTTGAAAATTTTCACCTACTGAGTTTATGAGGTGGGGTCATAAGAAGACTATGTTGAAAGTTTGGAGTCAAAATGTTAAAAAACAAAGAAATTATTAAGTAACGTTCTTTGCAGGATTGTCTGTCGCACCACTGGGGAACACACTGTCCGACTATGCCAGTGATCTGACTTCAGGTGTGAACTCAGTAAGCTGGTTTAATGCTACAAGGCCGATAGGGAAAGTGCTGTAGCATGCAGCACCAGTCCCAGCCTGGGTAGGGACAGAGCAGTGTTTTGATGTGCATGCCACACTCTGTGGTGGGTCAGGGAACCTCACCCACAAAGTATTGGCATGCATGTTGGGGGCCTGCTGGGCCCATGCACTGGGTCAGGATGTCTCCAATACTGTATTTATCTTGTTTTGTGCAGATTCTAAAGGGACCTGTGCAAATGAGGATACAATTCCACTATTAGAAAAAGAAGGGAAATAAATTCATTGCAAAAAACCTACGTTAATGCATACATTAGGGTTGTAGAATGCACAGCGCACAAAGAAGGGAAATTAAAACATTAAGGATTTGGGTCTCCAGAGTATTGACGAATCAATGGTGGGTTCTTACTTGGGGTTGTCAACCCTAATGCCCACCCCCTTCCTTGATCAGATGAGTTCAAATGTGATGTCTTCATGTGGGGTCTGTAGGGCTCTGCATGAAGAAAGCTCTGACAGGTTATGTTGCCCATACTGTATCACTATGAGGCACAAGGTTGGAGCTGTAGCTTGTGCTTTCAACAGGAAGCTATGGGCAGGGGGAAGGGTGGACATTAGAGTTGTCATCCCCAACTAAGACCCCACCACTGATTCCCCAATACACCAAACACCCAAATCCCTAATGTTTCCAGTTTTTGTAAACTTTGCGTTCAACAGCCCTAATGTCTATATTAACATTGTTTTTTTGTAATGAATATAGAAAATACAAATACAAAAATAATGGTTATAATAATACTACTGTAGTAGTAGAATAATATTATAGCAAAAAAAAACTAAAATGCTGAAGTTATAAATATATTCAATGTAATTTATTCACAGGTGAATTGGTACGCCAGATGGATGAAAAGGAATCCTTGATTTCACAGCTGACAAGGGGTAAGCAAGCCTTTATTCAACAGACTGAGGAACTGAAGAGGCATTTGGAAGAAGAAATTAAGGTAATATATTTGACATTATGGCATGTTATTTATCATACAGATAGTGTATATGACTGCATGGACTGTATTATGGCATTACCATCCAGTGTCCAGACCACAGAAATGTGAACAGGCAGCCTCAGATTCAAACTGCTTTCTTGCCCCAGATTGACTTTGTTTCTCTAAGCATCTCATTTGACTTCACTGTGCTTTAATCTTCCCAAGAGTTAAACAAGGCAGCAGAAAAGTGAAGACAAAATGTTGAATCTCAGTGGGACAATCCTGGGACAAACATTATCAAAAAATAATATTTAATAAACCACCTTTCATTCCATACATAGCTATAATGAAGAATACATGAATAAAGATTTCTATATCTTTTAATTCAAGGCCAAGAATGCACTGGCACACGCATTGCAATCTGCCCGCCATGACTGCGATTTGCTCCGTGAGCAATATGAAGAGGAACAGGAAGCCAAAGCTGAACTTCAGCGTTCCATGTCCAAAGCCAACAGTGAAGTTGCTCAGTGGCGAACCAAATATGAAACTGATGCAGTTCAGCGCACAGAGGAACTGGAGGAGGCCAAGTATGTTTTGCTGATCAATGTAAATCCTAGTTTGTGTAAACATAATGAATTATTTAATAACATATATATGATATGATTATTAGGAAAAAGCTTGCTCAGCGTTTGCAGGAAGCTGAGGAGCAAATTGAGGCTGTGAACTCCAAATGTGCCTCACTGGAAAAGACCAAACAGAGGCTGCAGGCTGAAGTTGAAGATCTGATGATTGATGTTGAGAGGGCTAACTCTGCAGCTGCAGCTCTAGATAAGAAACAGAGAAACTTTGACAAGGTTCTGGCAGAATGGAAGCAAAATTATATTACAAGTTGAAGGTATTTTAGTACATTCAATAAGTATGATGTACTTTCATCTGTTGAACATGTCCTCCTTTATGTGTTTTTCTACAGGTTCTGGCAGAATGGAAGCAAAAGTATGAGGAGGGCCAGGCTGAGCTGGAAGCGGCTCAAAAGGAAAGTCGTAGCTTAAATACAGAAATCTTCAAGCTAAAAAATGCTTATGAAGAAACTCTGGACCAACTTGAAACTCTGAAACGTGAAAACAAGAATCTACAACGTAAGTTTAAGTGTTTTACATTAAAACAAGCATTATTAGGTGTACCATTCTGATGGTTAAACTTGGACGTGTGTCAGTACTTAAACCAGGCTTGTAAATACCATGTGGGAAGACTGACAGTCCAGATGAACGAGGGGCTGGCCTGGTGGTGCTAAGGGCTGAGGCACTGGACACCACACCTCGTGTCATGCAGGCAACCTGAGTTTGGGAATGAGCTCGGGCATGGGTTGTCGGCAGGGGAGGGTGAGGATCAAGCATTCAATGGACTGCTCTCCTCTCCCAGGGAGGAATCCAGGGGTGTCGCTGGCACAGTACAGACCTCTGGTGGAAACCAGAGGTATCAGTGGTGCAGCAGCTGTTACGAGGGAGGATCATGGCCAACGTCTGTGGGTTGCCGTGCTGATGTCACTGCATGGCTGCACTGCTGGGGGAAACCTTAAGAGAAAATCCCCATCATTGGGGATAGGTGAAAGCTCCTTAGTCTCTGCCTGGCCACATTCCCAACACTGGGCACTCTCCTCTCTCTCCCCGATCACTCAGCCAGGCACACTTGATTATAAAACGAGTGACCTGGGTGGATAGGGTGGCCCTACATCAGAGGGGCTCAGAGCTGAAGGTTCCACCTGGCTGATGTGATGGGAAGTAGGGTGTCATGGTGGGAAGTAGATCTGGGGGTGATATGAGGTAGTCAGAGAGAGTTCCCCGTGGATGGAGCAGAAAAATAGTTGAAAAAAAAAAGATGAACTCTAAGTCCTTCCTGTTAGAAAACAAACTCACATTGTCAAATGGTAAGATTAATTATACAATGGCACGAAAGAATCCTGGATTCTGATTGGTCAGTGTATGCCTGAGACAGTGATGTTATTACACAATAACATCACGTTATTGATGATGATATTCTTTTGCACATCTTTTCTTAAGAAACAAGGATATACTGCCACACTAAAAATTTACTAAAAACATTTTTTTTAAATATTTTTTATTTTGTATAACAATGAGCCACTGTATAATAGCAATAAGGCACTCCAGTGTGTGTGTTTCTTGTGTAATAATGTCACTCCTGGGGTGGTGGAAAGCACTTGGCTTTTGCCTCGTAGCTACCAACCCACCCCAGGAGTGACGTTACTACATGATAACACACACCCTGTCATGCCTTATTGCTTAAATACATGTGTTGCCATGCTTTTAATACAGAGGAGATCTCGGACCTAACTGAGCAGATTGGGGAGAATGGAAAGATCATCCATGAATTGGAGAAAGCCAAGAAGCAGGTTGAACAAGAGAAGACTGACCTTCAGGCTGCACTAGAGGAAGCAGAGGTACATACAACTATATCCACTGTACTTTATTCTCATAAGGATATACAGTATATCGACTGTACTTTACTCTCATAAGTATTTCTGTGGCATCACTTGGAATACTATTATTATTTTTCATGACATAGGGATCACTGGAACATGAAGAGGCCAAAATACTCCGTGTCCAGCTTGAGCTAAACCAAGTCAAGTCTGAAATTGATAGGAAGATTGCTGAGAAAGATGAAGAGCTTGACCAGCTGAAAAGAAACAACTTGAGAGTTGTTGAATCCTTGCAGAATGCATTGGATTCTGAGATCAGGAGCAGAAATGATGCAATTAGACTGAAGAAAAAAATGGAAGGAGATTTGAATGAGATGGAGATTCAGCTGAGCCATGCTAACCGTCAGGCTGCTGAAGCACAGAAAAATCTCAGAAACACACAGGGACAACTTAAGGTATCTATTTATAATTCTACTTTATAATTAATCTACACTTTTGTTAGATTAAATAGCAGAAAAAGCAAAAATAATACTGTTGCTGAAATGCGTTCATAGGATGCTCTACTGCATCTTGATGATGCTGTCAGAGGACAGGAGGAGCTGAAAGAACAGTTAGCTATGGTTGAACGCAGGAGTTCCCTGATGCAAGCAGAAATTGAAGAAATGAGAGCTGCCCTTGAACAGACTGAGAGAGCTCGTAAGGTTGCTGAGCAGGAACTGCTCGATGCCAGTGAGCGTGTACAGCTTCTGCACTCCCAGGTAAAACAACATAGCCATTTGTAGCTGTATCACAATTTCAGTTCCTTACCAATGGATCATGGCTAAGTGTTTTGGTTTAACTCTTGTAGAACACAAACCTTATTAATACCAAGAAGAAGCTTGAGAATGACATCTCCCAACTTCAATCTGAAGTGGACGAATCTGTTCAGGAAGCAAGAAATGCTGAAGAAAAAGCTAAGAAGGCAATCACTGATGTAAGTACTACTGTCATTATTAGAGAGTAAAATACCACACGGCAGAGTATAAATCTTCCATTTGGTCTTTTATATGTTATACTTGCAGAAAACCGAAAATGAAATTATTAGTTCAGCCAATTCAGATATAGAAAAAAGTGCATTAATTATAGAAATACTATACTGCATTGTCAACTGTTTCTTGGCTGAGAGCCACATTACATTGATCTTTTAACATCACTGGATGAGAATGCAACTGAATAAATGGAAACTAGGATTTAAGCAATAGCACAGCATTAAAAATGTTTCAGTTGTGCCAGCCCAGTGGTGTGGAGGGATAAGGCACTGGGTACCTTACCTATTGCTACACCAGTGACCTAGGTTTGGAAGCAAAGTCAAATTGCTGAGGGCCAGCTGGGGAGGAAGAAGATCAAGCGTCAGAGGGACTACTCTCCTCTCCTGTGGAGGGAAAGGGAGGATTTCTTGCATAGTCTCTGACTGCCACCAGGTGGAGGCTTGGTGGTAATGTTGGTGCAGGCAGCATGAAGGGAGGTCCACAGTTGCATGATGTGTGTGCCTCCACACACACACACACACACACACTCATTCGTATATGGCATCAGAGGAAGGGAGAAAAGCAGAAAATGGTAACTGGGGCACTGTGAAGGCAAGCCTGTTTGTCCCAGGATTTGTGCTACCATGCAGGATCCCTGGTCTGTTCTGAGTAGTATCACTGGGGTGACGGAGGGTGGCTCTCTCCCCTGACCCCACCATGGGATAAATATGTGGGGGGATTTGCCTGACCATGTTATCTGCCTGGGGAGGTAGATGCTGATCTGAATAGATGGGACAGGGCTGAATAGCTGCCGCAAGCCACCACAGGACAAAAAAAACTATTTCACTTTGGCCACCTCTAAGATGTAGACTACCACATTCATTCAGACTATCTAAACAGCAGCACTTGTAAGATGAAGAGCTATGTTATGATGAACTAAGATCATTATCACTACATTTTTGTAGGAATCTACTGTCTTGGTGCAACCTATTACATAACTCATCTCTGCAGTATCTATCTATCTAACTAACTATCTATCTATCTATCTATCTATCTATCTATCTATCTATCTATCTATCTATCTTCTTTCTTTTCATGTATACAACTTGTGTGTACTAATACATAGCAAGATAAAAGGTGTGGTTCTGTCACTCATGAGTTATGGTCCTACCCCACCCAATGTGAAGATAAATTGCATATTCTGAGTCAGCCTATTACATTTATATTTATATAATCTACAGAGAGATAGAGAGAGAGAGAGAGGGAGAGAAAGAACCTCAGCACTTAGGCAATGGTTGCCCAAAAAGTGCACTGGCATTCAAAGAAAATCTTTTCATGGTTATCTGCATATACATCGCATGGTGCTTTGCATTATAGAGTTAGTGTTACAGATAGCTAGCTAGATACATGCATACATACACAGAACTTCAAACATGTTTGAACTTTAAATGTATAAGTAGAATAACATACTCCAGGGTGTGCTGTAATAGCTGTGCTTCCCGTGCGGTGCACCTTGTGCCTTGGAGCCCATGCCAGGTACAGGGATCATTACAGAACCACTAAGCACCCAGTTGTGTGCTATTCCTTACTTAAAGCACCATCCAGTATTTTGGTGATTATCATTGCTGTCTTTACTACCTAACCAACAGGCTTCGATGATGGCTGAGGAACTAAAGAAAGAACAGGATACTAGTGCTCACCTTGAGAGGATGAAGAAAAACCTTGACCAGACCGTAAAGGACCTGCAGAACCGCCTGGATGAAGCTGAGCAGCTGGCACTGAAGGGTGGAAAGAAACAGCTCCAGAAACTGGAGTCCAGAGTATGTTTACCAAAAACTTGTGTTCTTCTTGTAGTTTTTGGTGATCAGAAATTTACATTAAAACTATTCTTTCAATATATTTTAGGTTCGTGAGCTTGAAAATGAGCTGGAAGCAGAACAGAAACGAGCTGCAGAGGCTATTAAGGGTGTTCATAAATATGAAAGGAGAGCTAAGGAGCTCAGCTATCAGGTATGTTGAGCCTTGAGCCCAGGATCTTTTAATCAGTGTCTTTGAACCTACAAGAGTGGAGTTGTCAGTTCTAAATATTTACTTTATTTTCAGTCTGAGGAGGATAAAAAGAATCTACTGAGACTTCAGGATCTGGTTGATAAGTTGCAACTGAAAGTGAAAGCTTACAAGAGACAAGCTGAAGAATCTGTAAGTTATAACTAAAATCTTCGATGAACTAGAGCACGTTTTGTCTAAATGTTGGTATTTCTTAAGAATTCAGTTTCTGTTGCCTACTATTTAAAGTGAGGAACCGACCTATATGATATCTTTTTCTGTTTCTTCCAGGAGGAACAGGTCAACACCCAAATTTCCAAGTTCAGGAAGGTGCAGCATGAGCTTGAAGAAGCTGAGGAACGTGCGGATATTGCTGAGTCCCAGGTCAACAAGCTCAGAGCTAAGAGCCGTGATATTAGTGTAAAGGTAAGATGTCTGAAACTGAAAGTCCTTTAAGAATTATTTACAGTACTTTGGAATATTTCTCAAATGGAAAAATATGGGAAGAGGGAAAGAAAGAAAGAAAGCAAGAAAGAAAGAAAGAAAGAAGAAGAAAGGGAGCACAAATACAAGTGTTGGAAAGCATGTTGCATTGTTACTGTAATGGGATCTCTATTTGCAAGAATAGTCCACTTCAAAGAAAAACTGCTTACAATATTTAGAATAATGGGATAATGTAGAATTTTGCTGTTCACCAGTGACTCTTTAAGCGGCCTGGTGCCAGTGTACACCAGTTGTGACTGTGTCCTTCCGCATATGTTTGAAGTTCAACCACCAGATTTTAAAGAATATTTGTCCATTTGTACTGCAGGAGTTGTTCTTACACTGACTGCCTTCACTTGCTTTTAGTACTCCTCATGGTTTACCTGCTGTGGTACACCCCTTGGGCAGTAGTCAAATACAGAAGGAGACTAATATCCCAGGTGGAAGTTTAGGAAGTTGGCAAACATGATGTCCTGCATGCAACTTCAGGGGCAGGTGCTTTCCCACCTGTGTGTCCACACTTAAGTGTTCTAGGAGGAAATCAGAGATGGGGTAGTTCACTGCATGTTATATCCTTCCCTCCAGGCTACAAAGTGGCAGCCACACATTGACAGATGCCACAGACTCTCCCTGGAGGTATTGCAGATCAAATGGGTACCAGAAACATAATTTTACCAGAATCATAGGGGTTGCAAAGCTCCTCCACCCCCACCACATTTTATATAAATAAATGCTAGGGATAGCCGGCCCAATGGTGCTGAGGGTTGAGGCGCTGGACGCCACACCTTGCATCACTCTGGTGACCCGGGTTCAGGAATGGATGGACTCAGGTCATTTGGGGGTCAGCTGGGGAGGTAAAGATTGAGCTTCTGGGGGACTGCTCTCCTTTCTTGGGGTGGAGGGTTTGTGCTGCATGCTTCAGCACAAAAAGAGAGGTTCAGCCCACACCCAGGGTGCTTGGCTGCCTCTGCGAAGGTGGAGACAGCTGCTGCACCCATTGCACGGGTGTGGGCACAGGGGCAGAAAACAGAGGAAAGATACTGGGACCTGGCAGGACCCATGATGGTCCCGATGGGCTGGAGGATGTACCCCTCGGTGGGGGCGGGTGTTGTAGCCCCTTCCAGGTCCACGGAGGTGGTGACAAATAATGTCATGATAAAAAAATAAATAAATGCTAGGGAAATCATGTTTTAGTGGTTTCTAGGAGTTGCAAGGGGCATCATAAGGGTTGCAAAGAAATCATAGGGGTCTCAACCCCAATTCCTGGTTACCCTTAAATGATGCACCTGCTAGGTACTGTGCTGAGTCTTCACCAGCTTGAATAGAACCTTGGTACTCAGGACATGAATGTGGTCCTTTCTCATTGCAAGTTAACACATTTGGTATTAAACCATCAGGCAGACCATGGCTATAATTTTTTAATTATTAACCTCACTCTTGGGCATTTGTGATTGTTTAAATAATACAGGCTTGGCAGCCCAGTGGTGCAGAGGGCTGAGTCACTGGACACCTTACCTCGAACCACGCCGGTGAACTGGGTTCGGGAATGGACTTGGGGTGCTGGGGCCTGGCAGCGGGAGGAGAGGAGTGAGCATCCAGTGGACTACTCTACTCTCTTGGGGTGGGTCGAGTGGGTAGCCTCACTCTATAGCAGCTCCTGGTGGAGACCAGGGGCACTACAAAGGGCGGTACAGCAAGGGGAACAAGAAAAGCGTGAAAAGGCACTCATTCCGTCTGGATGACTGGCCCCGCCTCCCCACGCCTCTCTGCCGTGATGCCTCCTGGCTGCATTTCTACGACCCTGTAAAGATGTAAAGGAGTGCTATGTGCACTCTGGTCTCCCCTCCCAATACCCTGGCAGATAAGGGGGGCCTCCCTGGCAAAGGGATATATCCAGGATAACAGGGCATAGGAGCAGCAGGATGACAGGTCTTTGGAGGGTAACGGCAGGACTGGCTGCCCGAAGGAGAGGGCGACTATGTGCACATAGGAGGAGGTTACTAGATCATGACAAAAAAAAAATAATACAGGCTTGATGCATAGCAAGGGAGCACTAGCCTAGTCTGGAAATACATACAGTACTGTATAGACCTTCAGACAGGAATGTCACAATAAAATCATTTTCATGGTATGACAGCCTTGAAAAAATGAGCACCATTATCAAAATATCACAATAATATGATGCCTGGTTTGGGCTTTTGTGGAATGACTCATAGCACCCTCTATTGGGGGGATGGGTACCAGCCAATCCAAAAACTCAAGTTTTTCAAGATTTATTGTGATTCATTTTTATTTTATTCTTTGGTAACCGGGTAAGGCCCACTAGGCACAAGTGCCTGTTGTCAGGGGTGACCTGGGAGCACTGGGCAGTTAAGTGACTTGCTCAGAGTCACACAGTATGCAAGTGGAGGTTGTGAGAATCAAACCAAGGTCTGATCTGCTGGATGCACCAAGCTAGTTCACAGCTCATTTAACCTCTAGGCTATACTGCCAGCCCTATACTGGTCTAGACTATACTGCCAGCCCTATACTGGTCTGCTGGCAGCCCTATACTGGTCTGCTGGATGTACCAAGCTCGCTCACAGCTCGTTACTCTAACCTCTAGGCTATACTGCCAGCCCTATACTATCATACAAAATCACACATGCCCCCACAATGCAAAGCATCATGGGCTGCATATGCAAATCACCACAGAATGTTATGCTGGTCCAACTTTAAGCAGAGTTTCATGGTGCCGAAAGGCCTCTCACACAGTTTGCAAAGGGTGCTAACAGAAGACATAGACACGTGTTTCATCCTACAAGGACTCATCAGTATGCCTCGTCTGTTTGGCACCCCAGTGGAATGGACCAGCTACCCTTAAGGCAGTGTGCCTTGGATATATTGTGGTGAACCCATTAAAATAAAAAGCTATTTAAAAGACAAAGAACCTCTGTGTGCAAACACTAAGGCAAGGGTTACCCCAAAGGGCATTTGGCTGGTAGGACAAAACACGTGTCTATGTCTTCTGTTAGCACCCTTTTGCAAACTGTGTGAGAGGCCTTTCAGCACCATGCAATTCTGCTTAAAGTTGGACCAGCATAACATTCTGTGGTGATTTGCATATGCAGCCCATGATGCTTTGCATTGTGGGGGCATGTGTGATTTTGTATTTTCTTGAAACTTGGCTTCCCAGCCAAATGCCCTTTGGGGTAACCCTTGCCTCAGTGTTTGCGCACAGAGGTTCTTTGTCTATACTATCATGCTATATCACCAGTTGACATTTGCGCAGTTGTCATAAAACACAGTTATTATGACACTGCCACTCTCTGATGGATCATTCTTAAGTGGGACCATTTAAATAACTGCTATGGAGTTGGAATTTGACATATGATGAAAACAAGACAAAGCTTTATGGCACACAGTTTATCAAGGGCATCTTGCTCCCCTAAATGAATGTTAGATCAGAGGGCCATGATTAACTTTATCACACCACCTGCTAGAAACAGAACCTACTAGACTGGTAGGGTTGCTACTCACAATGCTAGTGAAACATGTTTTAGAAGGAGCCTGTGGCACTGGTGCCTGTGGGAGGGATGGACTGGGAATCCCAAAGGATGCTCTCTTCCTTTGCAAAGGAAAGTATCTATGTCCCACTTCAACACTGCCATCTGGGTGACCACAGGGGGAACTGCAGTTACAGGCACTCATAGGAGGGAGGATGTCAGCTGATATCAGAAGGATGGCATGCATACCATGCATGTTCACATCTTGAAATCCTTGTTGGTGAAATCCTGGGGTTGTGAGTACAAAGCAAGCAGACACAATCCCAACACAAGTTCAAGAGGATAGCCCCATCAGCATACTAGGTTCCCACACAGTCTCCTGCCATATTCCTGATGGCTTTCTAAAGTTTGGTGGCATCCATCCATTCTCTGTCTCTGTTCAGGGGGTATAGCTGAGGCTACATGGGGGGAAAACACATAGGTAGGGTGGACGAGGCTGGGTGGTTGCATAAGAATGACAGATGGGGGTGTGAGTCGGCAACCAGGAGGTACATATTTAAAAAAAAATTTAACAGAACCTACCACATTTTCCATTCTCACACACCATACAGTATAATTTGTCATACTTCATTTATTCATTATAAATTGTGTTTACAACCTTTGAGTCAGAGACTCATTTACAAAGGCACCTCGTCGCGTGGGGGCAGACATCAAGACAGTTATTACAGTGCAGATTAAAACAGAGGATAACATTACAAGTGCAGTAAAAGGAACATTTAACATAGATACACTTAGGTTACATAATGTAGTAGTTTGTATGTTACTTAGGTTACATAATGTTACAAAATTGTGAGTTACACTCATGGATATAGTAGGTCCTCAGAGAAGACAGTGGGTTACATCCCTGTTTGGACCTATTAGGGAACGGGTAGGTTGGGGGGAAGGAGAGGCTGTCCAGTGGACGTTGTTGAGCCAGGTGGCAAGGCGGGCGGGAACCACAGGTTACAACAGGGGGTTAGTTGCACCAACAACAGCGGGTATTAAAGTTACGGTTCTGAAGGGCTGTTTTGAAGGAGCCAATTTTTGGCAAGCTGGAGATGCAGCTAGGGAGAGAGAGTTGAACCAGGTGGGGGCTCGGTAGAGGAAGGATCTCTGGGCAAGAGAGGTCTTGGTTCTGGGCACCTTGAAAGTGGCCTTAACAGAGATATGGGTGGTGATGGACGAAGATGGCTGCTGTAGGGTGGTGGAGACCTCCAGGGGGAGAGTCCTAGCAGAGATTTCTTAGTGAGAAGGCAGGTCTGGTAGAGCAGTCGCTCCTCAAAGTTGAGAAGATTGGTGGTAGTATAGAGAAGGCAGGTGTGAGTTCAGCTGGGGGCACCGGTCAGGAGCCTACAGGCCTTATTGATGGAGAGTTGGATTTTGAAGAGGGCAGTGTTGTCAGCTGCAGCATAGATGGGCAAGCCATAGTCCATGAGGGACAAGACGGAGGAGGTGATGGCCAGCCTGAAGGCAACCTGAGGCAGGCAGTCCCTGTGCCAGTATAGCAGGCCAATCCGAGACTTAATATCGGCTGACAGGGCATTAATGTGGGTGTGGAAGGAGTGGGCAGTATCGAACGTGATACCTAGGTACTTGTATGTGGTCACTTGTTCTAGTGGGTGCAGAGTGCTGGAGATAATAAAGAGGGAGGTATTTTTAGCTTTATTTTGGTGGTGGGAGAAGAGCATTGCTTTGGTTTTCTTTAGGTTAATGACCAGTCTGCGGTCTCTGAACCACCTTTCGGCTTGGTTGTAAGCTTGCTGGATGGATAATTGGAGGGAGGTGGGATTGGGATGTGAGGCAATGAGGACTGCATCGTCGGTGTACAGGAGCATTTTACCGGTACATGACCTGGGGAGGGTGTTGAGATAGGGACTAAAAAGTATTGGACTCAGGATGGAGCCCTGAGGGACCCTGGAGTGAACAGGAAGAGAGCTGGAGAGGGAGCCGCTGATCTTTTACACGCTGATATCTAGCAGAGAGGTAGCTAGAGAACCAGGAAATGGGACCACTAGAGAAGCCAAGTTGGTGGAGAGAGTCGAGTAGAAGGGGATGGCAGACAGTGTCAAAGGCCTTGGAGAGGTCAATGAACACTGCTCCTGCAAGGCTGCCAGAGTTGACAGCAGCATGCAGGTGTTGGGAGAATTCCAGGAGAGCTGTGGTTGTACTGTGTCCTGGGCAGAAACCGTGCTGCTCTGGGCACATAATGTCATTCTTGGTTAGGTATTTAGAGAGCTGGATCAACACCACTTTTTCAAGGGCTTTAGAGAGTGGAGGGAGGATGGAGATGGGCCGGTAATTGTTGGGGGTGGATCTGTCCCCACTGTTATGTATGGGTGTGATTTCAGCAGTTTTCCAAGCACTTGGGAACTGACCCAGGCATAGAGACTGGTTTAGAAAGTCAGTCAGGGGGACTAGGACTTCATCCAAGACCATACAGAGGATCCTGGAGTCGAGGGGGTCACTGCTAGGGTTATTGCTGCCTAAGGCTTTTAGCAGGTGTGGCCTGGCTTCTTGGAGGGATAGGGTGTGCAGGTAGAATGGTGGGCGATGCAGGACCAGAGGGAGAGAGGTGGGGATTGGGTCAAAGAAGCTGCTGGGGAGGATCGAGCTTAGGTCAGAGAAGACAATGTTAAGGCAATCGGCTATGAGGAGTGGATCTGTGGTGGGGGTTCCATTGATGGAGAGCTGAGATGGTGGGGGGAGCTGGACTTCCCATTTAGCTCTTTCATATTATCCCAGAAGGTTTGGGCTCAACCCCAAGTGGAAGTGAGGGTGGTCTGGTAGTGCTCTGCCTTGGCCCGCCTAATGGCCCAAGTGCACTTATTGCATTCTGCATTGTAGGCCTGTCTGTCAGACACCTTTGCAGATTCTACAGTAATGTGCCAGAGATTATCTCTGTTTTTGAGTCTCTGGAGGAGGGGTTGGGTGATCCATGTGGCATTGCATTTTTTTGGAGCGGATCCTGGTGAGGGGGGCGAAAAGGTCACAAGCCTTACAGAAGGCATTTGTGAAGTGGTCAAGAGCTGAGTCAATGTCAGGGGCACGCTGGATAGGGGACCAGTCTAGCTGGGCTAGGTATTGTTTTAATTTTCTGAGGCTGCCGGGGCATAAACGGTGGCATACAGTGGCCTGGGACACTGGCTTCAGAGTGGTGGATGACCAGAGACAGAGGACTGGGGAGTGATCACTAACAGAGTTGGAGAGGACAGTGACATCCCGGATTTTGTAGGGGCAGTTAGATATAACAACATCTAGGAGAGTGCTGGTGCCAGTAAAGTGGTTGAATCTGGTGGGCTGGGTGACTAACTGGGACATATCCAGGGCAGCAAAGGAGTCCCTTATATGGGAGGCAGTGGAGGCAAGCCAGTTAATATTTGAGATCACCTAGGATGACTTGCTCCACTTTGTGAGGGAGAGATGTGAGATAGTCAATGAGGGACTGGACCACTTGGTTTTGATTCTTTGGGGGTACGTAGGAGACCATGAGGAACAGAAGGCCTCAGGCAGGGTTAGGTGTGATTTTTAAGGTGAGTTCTTGGGCTCCATAATCAAGTTTAGAGCTGGGAGTGCCTGACCTATACGGGAGTCCCGTATTAGTAGTGCGCAACCACCACTGCATTTGCCTACTCGGTCTTCCCTGTAGATTGTATATCCAGGGAGAGTGATAGTGGAGTCAGGGGTGGATTTGGAGAAGCCAAGTCTCTACCAGCGCAATTATATCAGGTTGATGTTGAATGACCCAGCACTGGAGGACAGCAGATTTCTTTAGGAGACTGCAAATGTTTAAGGATGCAAAGCGTAGGCCAGTTGCAGTACAGGGTTTAGAAGGGCTGGAAGCAATAGGTCCTGGGTTTGGGTGTACATTACCAGATAATAATAATAGCAGTGTAATTATTCTGGTTAGTGGCCAGTGGCGACAGAGACCCTTGGGTCGACACCCATCTGAGGACTTTAGAATAAGGGTGCATGGGATAGATAAAGTGTAAAGGGTGGGAATGGCAGGGGAGAGCTGGGTCCAGGTCAGGCCTTGGACGGGGGAGGGAGTGGAGGTATTGGCAGGGTGGGGGTGTTGGGGGATCACAGGTGTGTCGAGGGTGGGGGAAGGCCGAGTTACTGTGGGGTAGTCTGGGGATGAGGTGCCTAGTGTGGAGAAAAGGTGCTCCAGTCTGTGTGAGGTCTGTACCAAGAGGGTGAAGGAGAGCAGACTTAGTAATGGAGTGTAGGTACCCATAGCAGCTGAGGAGTAAAGGAAGAGTGCCAGGAGTAGTAGAGAGTAAGGAGATGTAGAACAGCTTTGGAATGGTTTGGGGAAAACCCCTTTAGTGGGCGAAAAGACTATAAGCTGCATCAGTAGAAGAGGGAGGGGCAAAGACAGATGAATAGTGATAGACTGACCACACAATAAGTGAAATGAGACAGGAACTATACTGTGTTGGATTGGGTAAGTGTGCTTATAACTGGGCCCTCTAGTGGCTAAAGGATATAACCTGCTGATCTGCTAATGGAAAAGTAAAAAAAAAAAAAAAAGAACAGGCAGGGAGGTTCTAAAGCAAGTTTTTTTTGGGGGGGGGGCACTGCAGCAGCCTCAATGGGACACTGAGGTCAAGGGTGCAGCCCACAGACTTACAGCTCTAAGAGAAATGGCACAGTGCTCAGGGCAGATAGCAAAATCACAGTACCTTAAGTCCTCTCTCAAAACTTAAATCAACTCTTAAGAAATCTCCACATTACACTAGACATTACTTAAAGTGAGAAATCAAGAACATGTCAAGCAGAGGTCAGTCCTAGCAATAATTTATTGGTTGCAGTTCCTAGAAGACTTCTGGATGGCTGCACAAAGTGTGAGAAACACTGGCAAACAGGGGCAAGTGATATTCCTCCAGGGGTAGATGCCAAAATTCAGGGTTCCAACCCATACCTTGCTTGGAGGGTGAGCGTCGGGCAGCTTCTCTTTGTTCTGCTTACCAAACTGCGGAATGCAGTTTGTTTGAGAGGAGAGAGCCCGAAAGGGCAGAGTTGTCCCCTGGTGAGATAAGGTGAGAGGATGAAATTAAATAGCAGGCTTGATGGGGAGGGCAGTCAGAAAACAAAAGAGAAATTAACAGTTTGGGAGAGGCTGAGAACTAAACAGAAGTTAAAGCAGGGAAGTCCTGAAGCAAGTTGGGGATTGGGGAGGAAACTGCGGTATGCTCAAGAGGAGAGAGCAGTAGCTTCAGTACAGTCGTGGAAGGGGCTCTGATTAACATTTGGGCACAAAGCTGGAAAAAAAAGAACAGGTAGGGAGGTTCTGAAGCAAGTTTTTTTTGGGGGGGGACTGCAGCAGCCTCAATGGGACACTGAGGTCAAGGGTGCAGCCCACAGACTTAAAGCTCTAAGAGAAGGGGCACAGTGCTCAGAGCAAATAACAAAATCACAGTACCTTAAGACCTCTCTCAAAACTTAAATCAACTCTTTAGAATCTCTACATCAGACTAAACATTACTTAAAGTGAGAAATCAAGAACATGTCAAGCAGAGGTCAGTCCTAGCATTAATTCCTTGGCAGCAGTTCCTAGAAGACTTCTGGATTGCTGCACAAAGTGTGAGAAACACTGGCAAACAGGGGCAAGCGATATTCCTCCAAGGGTAGATGCCAAAATTCAGGGTTCCAACCCGTACCTTGCTTGGAGGGTGAGCGTCGGGCAGTTTCCTTTTGTTCTGCTTGCCAAACTGCAGAATGCAGTTTGTTTGAGAGGAGAGAGCCCGAAAGGGCAGAGTTATCCCCTTGGTTGGAAGGTAAGTGTCGGGCAGCTTCTCTTTGTTCTGCTTACCAAACTGCAGAATGCAATTTGTTTGAGAGGAGAGAGCCCGAAAAGGCAGAGTTGTCCCCTTGCTTGGAGTGTGGGCGTCGGGCAGCTTCTCTTTGTTCTGCTTACCAAACTGCAGAATGCAGTTTGTTTGAGAGGAGAGAGCCCAAAAGGGCAGAGTTGTGCATTACTTGAGTTTTAATGAGTCCAGATGTTCAACTACAGATAGTCCATACTGACCTATTTATTTTTAATTTATTTTATATTTAATTTATTTTTATTAATTTTGTGTCCTCTTAAAATTATTTTGTATAGTTTTTTTTATACATACTGTGTAATGAAGTCTCAGCTATAAAGTCATGAAACTGTGTTCTGCTCTGTCATCAGTAGAGGACTGTGCCATCTTTATCGTCATATTTGCACCTCTCTATTTGTGGTGATAGTGGGGTCATCAGTGGCCTTCTAAGTGGTAACAAATCGAAATGCAGTATAGTGGATTTGTATTTTCCACACTTCTATTTATTTTTATTTATGTAAAATAGAAAGATTAAATCCAGATGACAGGATAATATTTCTAGGGGATTTCAATATGCCAGGTATTAGATGGGGCACTAGGGAAGGGAAGACAATTGCTGAGAAACATTTCTTAGAAACCATAAATAAGCTTAAAGGGACACTGTCAACCTGTTTGTCATCATATTATTTCTAGTTAAAAGCCTACATTTTATGATTGCTTATCTTCTCTAAAGTTCATTGATGTTGCTGTTGTTTTTTTCTGTCTCCTTGTTTAGTAGAACTGAATGCATGCTAATATATAATTATAAACAACCTTGTTTTGTTTACAGTCCTGGATCTGCTCTTACTGTCTACTTCCTGAGCATTACAAAAAAAAACAAACAAAAAAAAAAACAGTGCAGTCACTCATGATGTAATAGCCTTCTAAACTCACACTGCATCATGAGGGGTTAGACTGTGTTCTGGGTATTTCGAAGTCCAGGAAAAGATGCAGTTGGAGTTGATCAAGGAATGTAAACAAACCTGTGTTTGTGTGGTAACACTAGTATGGTGGGCAGTCTGTTTTTCACTTTTTTTATAGAAAAGAAAAGTCAGACTCAAACTACCAGCTACATCAGCACTCTTTACAGAATGTTGGCAATCATAAAATAATATTTTTTAAACTAGGAACATTTTGAGACCTTAGGGGGTTGACAGTGCCCCGTTAACTTAGAGCAGCATGTTACATTAGGAAATAGAGGAAACAATATTTTATATCTCGTATTAAGTAACTTGGAAGACCAGATAGCAAACTGCAGGGTATTGCAACCACTAAGTGGCACTGACCATGACATTGTCACGTTTGATGTTAAGAAAATAATTTACAAGGTAAACGGTAGTACAAAAATAAAATGTTTTAGTAAAGTGGATTTTCAGCGGACGAAGGAAGAATTAAGGAAATGGAACTGGAGGAAAGATATGAAATATAAAGATCATAATGTGATGTGGGAAATATTGATGTCAAAATTAAATGATCTAATTGATAAATATGTACCAGAACAGCAGAAGTACAATAATACGGGCAGGATACCAATGGCTAAATAAGGCAGTCAAAACCAAGATGGGCAAAAGCAATTAAATACACATGAAGCCTGGGAAATGTACAAAAAGAGTACAAGGGAGTGCAAAAAAGTAGTAAGGAAGAAAAAAAGGAAACATGAGCTTAGGGTGGTGACAAAGGTTAAAGATAACTATAAGGCTTTTTATAATCAAATTAATTACAAAAGAGGTGGCAATACACATGTGGGACCAGGGTTGTGGCCAACGTACTGTAGTCTCGATCCAGGCCCAACATGCCTCTTGTTGGGGTGTGTTGAGGTCATTGGCCTGGTCCTTGCCAGGATAGTCTGTTGTTCTCTAATGACAGGGGTCTTTCTTGATCCCCTGAAGGAGGCGGTTGTTAAACCACTCCTGAAAAAAACCCTCGCTAGATCCAGACAGCCTGGCAAACTACAGGCTTGTCTCTATCTTGCCCTTTGTAGGCAAGGTTATTGAGAAGGCAGTGACTACTCAGCTGGATAATCAGTTAGCATTTCATGGCATCTACGATCCTCTCCAATATGGGTTCATAATGAGGCATAGTACTGAGACTGTCCTTCTCTGTTTGTATCCTGATGGCGAGGGATCAAGGGAGTTGTACCATCTTGGATCTCTTCGATATCTCAGCAGTGTTTGACACTGTAGACCATGAGGTGTTGATGGAGGCCTGTGGGCATGCTGTGGACTGGCTGGTACAGACCTCAGCTGGTTTAAATCTTTTCTCATGGGCAGGACGCAGAGAATAGTATCAGGGATTTTTTCCTTGGCATCTCTGCCCCTGTCCTGTGGGGTCCTGCAGGGCTTGATCTTATCCCCCATGTTGTTTGCAGTGTACATGCTACCATTAGGGAACATTATTAAGTGGTATGGGCTGAGTTTTCACTGTTATGTGGATGACAATCAGTTCTACATGTCCTTTGCACACGGGCAGGAAGATACAGTCTCGGTCTTTAATAACCACCTCTCAGAGATCCAGAACTGGATGAGTGCCAGTTGGTTGACGTTAAACCCAGACAAGACTGAAGTATTGGTGTTAGAACCTGGTCACCAGGGTGTGAGGATGCAGCACATCTGTCCTCCTCTATCTGCAATGGCTGCTGGTAAATTGGCAGCCCTACATGACAAGGGACCCAGTTACATGCAAGACCTTCTGCACCCTTAATGCCCCCCACCCACTCCACTCCACTGATGAGAGATTACTAGATATTCCCAGGGCAAAACTTAAGACATCTGGAGCATGTACATTTGCTTTTGCAGCTTATGACCCTGTGGAATTCTCTACTTTGTCAGGTTAGAGAGTGCCAGACCATCAACCATTTCAGAATTGAACTGAAGACCTTTTTTATTCAGCCAGACATTCCCTGATGGTACTTAAGATAAGGATTTTAAATACTGTAGCTGCTATTTAAGAGTGCTTGTTATACCATTCTATAGATCTAAGTGTAATTATATGTAAAGCACTTTGATTCCCTGAGACTTGCGCTGTATAAATAAAGCTTTGATTGATTGGTAGGACTGACATTAGAGCCTTGGGAAAGGAACAACAGAGGGTAACTAGGATAATAACAGGAATGAAAACACATTGGAATATACAGAGATGGTGAACAAATTTAGGCTGTATACGCTGGAGTATCGCAGATTAAGAGGTGACTTATGTCTGATTTATGGGACCTTCAACAGCCATGACTTGTGGGATTGCTTAGGGTTGGAAAAAAGAGATATACAGCATGATACAAGATTCCATATGTTACAACTAAAAGGGGGAAGTCAACCATTCAAAACAAAGAAGTCCACCATTCAAAATAAGGGCTATGTGGTTCTCCCAGAGAGTGGTGTCCATATAGAACTGCCTACCACTAGAAGTGATGGTTTGCAGGACCATGGAAGACTTTAAGGCTAAATTGGACAATTATTGTGAAATGACTATAAGTAGGAGGATACAACCTGAGATAAAGGCAATGTGCTTAATAGTGCTTGTAAATGACCTATGAGATATATATAGTATAATACAGATATTAATACTTTTTCCATTTTCATTTGTAATCACCAATGGTGCTTTCTCCTGCCTAAGAAGTCTTATTATTCTTTATAATAATGTTTAAAAAAGAGTGCAGATAAATGCTACTTCCATGCTCGCTCACTCACTATCAGTTTTCTCAGGTATTACATATGGGATAAATGTTCCTCACAGGCTTAGAAAAACGTATGTAGACAAGCAAATGTATAAACCTGAAAACATTCACCTTTATTAAATTATATTATTTTTCTCTTTTCAGAAGGGAGAAGGGGAGGAATGAGCACCAGCTACAATCAAGAAGTGAAGAAAGAAGCAAAATGTGGATTTCTTCATCTTCCTGTATAATTTGTTTAGAATTCTAGTAACCCTTGTGTAGTACTTTGTCTTTGTAGAAATAAAAAAGGCACACTTGATCAAATGGTTTGTTATTCACTTGTCTTTTATCAATCACCGACAGAGGTGCCACCTTCTTTTGATTAAAATACATATGAACCAATGAAGAGATATGCAGGGATATAAGTAACTCCTTGGATAGTGACTGACAACCTTGATGGGCCATGTCACACTGTTGTCTGAAATACCTATGACTCTATGAAGAGATAAGCAGGGATATAAGTAACTCCTTAGGATAGTGACTGGCAACCTTGATCGGCCATGTCCTACTTTTGTCTGAAATACCTATGTACCTATGAGAAGGTATGCAGTGGCAGAAGTAACACTTTGGGTAGTGATTGACAAACTTGATGGGTCATGGCCTACTTTTGTCTGAAAAATGTATGAAGAGGTATGCAGGGATATAAGTAATGCTTTGGGTAGTGACTGACAAACTTGAAAGTCTATGCCCTACTTTTATCTGAAATACCTATGCATCTATGACAGAGATGTACAGGGATATAAGTAACACTTGTGATAGTGACTGGTGAACTTGATGGGTCATGTCCTACTTTTGATTAAAATACCTATGAATCTATGAAGAGATATGCAGGGATATAAGTAACACTTGGGATAGTGACTGACAAACTTGATGGGCTATGGACTATTTTTGTCTGAGATACCTATAAATCTGTGGCAAAGATATGTAGGGATAAAAATAAGTTATTAGATAGTGACTGACAAACTTGAGGGACCACGATATATGTTTATCTGAAATATTTGTAATCCTACTGTATGAAGAGAGCGTTGATATTTTGGAAGGCATAATAACAGTCAGCCTAGATGCTGGAACCATAAAGCTCAGGGTGGGGTTTAAGGTGAGGGGGAGAAAACCCTACTAAGATAGAAAGTGCCCTTTAAGCCCCTTACTCTATAGGTTGCTATTAAGCTTCCACCTGTCCCCTTTTAAGTTGTAAGTGCCTGTTTCAAACATACCTTAGAAGTTTGAATAAGAATGTCTTACTTCTTCCAAATAATATATTATGGTTCTACCAGAGCATCAAGAATTACCTCCAAGTTTGGCAGGCATGTCTCCAGTACAAACCTTCATAATCAAAATTACAGTAATAGCGACCATTTCATGTGATCATGCTGGCTACTAGGCATATGCCTCTCAAGTTCTCAGTACTGAAATGCATAGCACTAGTCTTCAAAATGCAGAGCAAACGGCCAGAATGTGTAGCTATCTCTCAGAGACAGGCATAAGCTTTCCCGAAAAAATGAAAGCCACTCTGACCAGAAAGGTATAATTTTTGAAGAAGAATTCAAGGAAGGAGAAGGAGTGAGTTAGCAACATTTCCTTGTAAGTGTCAGTTTGGAAAGCGCATTTTTAAACCTAACAGGATGAATGACTACCTCAACCTTGACAAAAAGGTATAATCTGTGAAATGTGGTGTCTTGCATTTTGATAGTACTATCTAGAAATAAAGAACTTCAAAGAATTGTATTACCAGCAGTTGAACTCTTCTGTTCTGTTGAAATTAACCTCAGGACCATGTTTTACAGCTGTTATAATTCAGCATGGGAGGAGCTGGGGCAAGTATTTGCCCATCTCCTATCTGTCTATAGAGAAGTCCTCCAGGAGACTCAGAGTTATCACCCTTCAAACTCTTGTATAACCATCAGGTGTAGGGACCCCTAGATTTAGTTTGGTATAAATGGGAGGGCAAGTTTGCCACTCTTGGGAAATCTATTGTAGAGTATGTTCTGAATTTCAAAGAGAGGTTAAAGGAATTCATGGGCCTTTCATGGGATATCCTGGCAGCTGCACAACAGAGGTAGAATGACTAGCATGACTGTATGGCCAGAGGTAGGTCAAGTGACACTGGTCAGAAGGTGATAGTGCTCATCCCTGTGCAACAGTACAATCTACAGGCAGCATTGAAGGGTTCATTTGTAGTGGTGCAACAGTACAAGCTACAGGCAGCATTGAAGGGTTCATTTGTAGTGGTGAAACAGGTGGATGAGGTGAACTATGTTGTAAAACTGTAGAACAAGAGGTGCAAACACAGGATTCATCACATCAACATGATGAAACCTTGTCATGACCAGAGCGAGGCAGTCACAATGGTTTGAGGCCAGTCAAACGACGGTTGGGAAAAGCCACTAGTAGAACTTTTAGAAGAGAGTAGGGGGACTCAATGGAGAACTCAGTCATACTCTCAGAGCAGCTGACAATTACACAGGTGATACAAATAAGTAAGATATCACATTCCACCAGCACCTTGTTCTCTGCAAATCCAGCGTACACCTATTTGTAGAATGCCAGGTGGATACAGGGTTTCAAGCACCACTGAAACAGCCTGCCTATAGAATCCCTGACTGTGTGAAATGCCACATGAATGAAGAACTTAAGGAAATGCTGGATTGCTGGGTCATCCAATATCCAGCAGTCCTTGGGCCGCCCTTGTCATGATTATCACAAAAAGGACTGGACAAAAAGATTTTGCGCGTACCTAATGCCTTGGACAGATGAAATAATGAAGACATTAGGAAAAGCAAAGTACCTAATAACTATTCACCTGACAAAGGGTTATTACCATTAAAGGGATCAGCATTCAACATTTATCACTCCATTTGATCTGTGTGAATTTCTAGTCATGCCATTCAGAATGTAAAATATGCCAGCTACCTTTCAAAGTCTGGTTGACTGAGTGTTGTCAGGGTTAGGTGTCTTCAACATGGCTTACATGGATGATGTTGCTATATTGTGTCAAACCTGGGAGGAGCATCTGACACATATGAGGGAGATGCTTGGGAGATGGCAGGCTGAAAACTTACAGTCAAAGCTGAGAAGTTTCAGGTGGGCATGGCCAAGGTCCCATACTTAGTTCACAGAGTAGGGGCACACATCCGGCCAGAATATACAAAGGAGAAGCCTATACTGGGATGGCTAAGCTTACACCCACAAACAAAAAACAGGTGTGAGAATGTTTGGGGACTGCTAGGTATTTCAGGAGATTTGTAGCTAGTTTTAGTACCAGTGTAGCTCCCCTTAGCAATCTAACAAGAAAACAAATGCCAGAGAAGGCACAGTGGACCGAATGTTGTGAAAAAGATATCTATCAGTAGAAGCAAGCCATATGCCAGTTTCCAATGTTAGTAAGCACTGATTATAGTCTACAGTTTATAGTGCATATGGATTCATTGAATTGTAGGTTGGGGGCAGTACTCAGCCAGGTCAGTTCCAAAGGGCAAATGTCGTCAGTAGTTTACTTTTGAGTCAAAAACTCCTGCCAAGGGAAGGGGCTTACGCCACTATTGAGAAGGCATGTTTAGGTATAAGTTGGACATGGCTGCAGTGTATGAGTGGTGAGAATGCCAAGTTACTGCACTGGAATTAAGTACTGCAGAGGTACAATAGGCACATCAAGCAAACACAGAATGCCAGTGCTGATAGTTTGTCGCACCAGATGACATAGCATGCCTGATATACAGGGGAACCAACCCTCCCTCCCCAGAATGTAGAGATTTTACAAGTGATCTTTGGAGGGATTTTGTGTTTATAACTGCCACAACCTATCAGACTACTTTTGCCCCCTACCTGTCACTCCCATTTAGTTTAGCCCACTCAGCCCCCTGGAGTAACATTGAAGTCACTCCCTCTGCCTGGTCCCATATATTGTACTGTAAGCAACTTCTGGATTGGATCTGTCTCCCTCTACAATGATTTTTCCCTCTTCTCTTCCCTACTATTGTATCCTGCCCAGGTACTCATCTGAGGGAATCACCCTTTCTGTGGGGCCGTGGGACTCAAACTGCCTCTGTATCTCTCTCTCTCTGCTGCAGTGTGAACCCCTAACCACTTGGCCAACACTGTCATAAAGTGTTTCTGGTCACTAACTCTTACAGTACCTCAAATTAAGCTATTTCTACTCCCACTTCTGGCTGCCTCTATGACTGGCCTGCTATTAGGGTCAGATTTGTGTGCCTCTGTGCTTGCTGTAGAATAGCAAAATTTATCCTCATTTACTCACCTCCATAGACCTGATGTGCGTCCTCCTACTATTGTTAGATATGAATCCACTCCCCTGCGCCTGGCTCTCTTTGCCTTCCTCTCCAACCCTGAACATCACCTACTTGGCCTCTTCCTGTACTCCCTCAACTTCTCACCCACCCACTTGCTCCCTCCACTCTGCTCTTTTTTCTCCCTCCTTCTCATTGCTGGTGGCATTGAAAGCAACCCTGGCCCTACTAACACCCCTATCAACCACTCTAAAGTCATCTGGGCAATGCAGATTGGTCTAAGAATTGCACATTTAAATGTTTGCAGCCTCCCATCCAAGTTCCTAGACCTTGAGGCCTGCGTGTCCCTCTATACGTCTCATGTGCTAGGGCTCTCTGAGACCTGGCTGAAACCCTACAACTCCAACCCCTCTTATCATCTCCTAGGTTACTCCCTCCTTCACCTGGCTAGATCAGGAAGAAAAAAGGGTGAGGGAGTAGCGCTGTGTGTCCAGGAACATATCTCAGCCACCGTTGTTAGCCGCATAAATCCCCTTTCCCCCTGACCCTGGGTTCCTCAAAAATGTTCTACCTGGGATACTGGTACAACCCCCCTACCGGAGGTATCCCTGGATTATCCACCCTTCTCGATGGCCTAGGACTGCTCTCTCCTACCTGGGACACCATATTGCTCAGGGACTTTAACCTTAATTGGTTAAGCACCCAGGAACCCAACTATGCAAACTTCCTGAAAACACACAACCTCGAGCAAATCATCTCGTCCCCCACCAGGCACAATGCCCGTATGCTCAACCACTTGCTGCTCGACTGGATAGCCACAAATTGGGTGGACATGGTCCTACACTGTTGGACTATGTAAAGTGACCACTTCCCTACTTATGTCATATTGACCACCAAAATCAACCCCCCACCCACCAAGTACCTGTCTTTCAGAAATTTTAACTGCTTGGATCCCACAAATCTCCTTGAGGATGTAAGAGAGGCGAACTGGTCACCCTCTACCTCTTCAACAATGTGTCAGATGCAGTTAGCTTCCTCACAAATGCCCTCATTTGGATACAAGACCTCCACTTCCCTCTCATTACCCAGAGGGTGAGAGGGGCTACACCTGATGGATATCCAAAGACTTACTGTCCCTAATGAAAGAGAGGGACAGAAAATGGAAAGCTTATAAAGCATCCCCTTCCCCCAACTCTGGAACACCTATAGGTGCTTACACAACACAAGTAAGCAAACTGCCAAATCTCTAAAACGCAATTTCTACCTAAACCTTCAAAGGACCAACCTTGATGGTCCCTGTCACTTCTGGGCCTCAAATGGGTCCTTGCTCATCCCCAAGACCCATAGTCAAGTTATTCAGCTCACCTCCCCGTCAGGCCCCCCTAACTGATCCCTCTGAGACTGTGCGGATTTTTAACAAAACAATTTCTGACCTCTCTGCCAAGCTTACCAAATTACCCTCCCAGCCACCCCCTAGACCTGGTAGTCAGGCTAACTACTCCCCCTTCGTCACCACCCTCTCTGACACCCCCTTCTACTTTAGAGCCATTGGCCAAGGTGTTACCACCAAGCACCTGAAGTCCCTCCCTACTAGGGTAGCTCTGGCAGTGATGGGCTTTTTCTCTCATTCCATAGGTGCATCTCTCTGGCAGTCATTGAACCCATCACCTTCATATTTAACCTTTCCCTCTCCTCATCCACAATGCCAGACTCTTGGAAGCATGCTAACATTGTGCCTATTTTCAAAGCAGGTGATCCCCTTTCTCCTGATAATTACAGGCCTATCCCCCTCCTCCCCACGTGAGCAAGCTACTGGAAGAAATTGTGCACTTCCAACTCTCAGAGCATCTTGGAAAGTATAATCTGCTGTGACCCCAGCAGCACAGCTTCCATAAGTGCCACAGCACCACATCAGCCTTCGCCCATTTCTCTAACCATGTACTTAGAAACATGGACGCGGGTAAGGCCACTGGTGCTGTATTCATGTATCTGACTAAGGCCTTTGACCCCGATGACCACTCCCTCCTCCACTCCACTCTCCTACACTTTGGCTGCTCTGCTGAGACAACAGCATCGTTTAGAAGCTACCACAAAGGCAGATCCCAGTCTGTTACAGTTGGTACAGCCTCCTCCCCTGCCCTACCGGTATCCACAGGGGTTTCTCAAGGCTACATCCTTGGTCCTCTACTCTTTTCAATTTTTATTAATGCAGACCCAGCTGAGAGCCTCACCTGTGAGGCTCTCCTCTATGCAGATGACCTTGTTCTTTACCATAGCAACAAGTCTCTTGCAAACATCGCCTCTGCTCTTACACTTAACTATTGTGCTGCCTACAATTGGTTTCTTTCCCACAGACTCTTGGTAAATGAAAAGAAAACAAAAGCAATGTTATTCGGATCCAAACCATTCCCTGCAAAGGTCTCCAAGGCAAACTCATCCCTCCTTGTACCCACACATGCTGGCCCCCCTCAAAAATGTCCCTAGTTTCAAATACTTAGGTGTCACCCTGGACCCCTCTCTTATGTTCACCGACCACGTCAACAATTCCATGCTACAGAGTTAATCAGAAGCTAGGTGCCACCTACCACCTAAATCAATTCTTGTCTTATAAGGTGCACCTAGCAATTGCACAAGGAAACCTTCTACCTCTCTTTAAATACTGCTGTCCCGTCTATTCCCCCGTATCCTCAGATCTGCACTCTAGACTGAACTCAGTCTACAATAGTATCTATTTTGTTCTCCATGCCCCCTATTCTACCCATCATTGTGTATTGTACCAGTCACTTGGTTGGCTCCCACTGCAAGGACAGTTTGACTACGTCCTTGGCTGCTTAGTTGACGATACTCTGAGAGGTTGCCACCTGTTCCTATATTGATCCCTCCTCACGGGCAGAGTGGCAGCTAGAAGCCCCCATGAAACATCTATCCCCATCCACCCAGTAGTTCCAAGAATCTCCTCTGCCAAGGGCAGTAAAGTATTTTCTATCTCTGCCCCCTTAAGATGGAACAGACTCCCCACATCGCTCTGCTCTTCTGCCTCCCATCTCTCTTTCAAAACCAATTTCAAAGACTGGCTACTGTCTGAAGCCAACAGCCTCTACTCTCCCGGGGCTGGCAGTATAGCCTAGAGGTTGGAGGAATGAGGTGTGAACGAGATTGATACATCCAGCAGACCAGACCTGAGTTTGATTCTCACAACCTCTACTTGCATACTGTGTGACTCTGAGCAAGTCACTTAACCGTCCAGTGCTCCCAGGTCACCCCTGAAAACAGGCACTTGTGCCTAGTGGGCCTTACCCGGTTACCAAGACTAAAATAAATAAAAATAAAATCTCTGGCATTCCATTGCTCCATTCCCAACCCCCACCTATTAGCGTGATCTCGCCCTAACTACAGTCAACACTTCCGCTTCTGTCCTCTTCCCCCACCTTTCAGGGCTGCTGCTGTCACCTCCCTACTCCAAGTCCCAGCACTATTTGCTAAGGGGAAGTGTTGTACTTGATTTCCGAGTTCCAATCTGATTGTTGACCTGTGTACTATTAGTATACCTGAATGCATTTTGCACTTTATATATCATATCTGAGAATTATGTTTGGTCTCTGTGTTTTGTGACTTGTATTTTGGCCTGTTGTTTGGCCTGTGACTATGTATTTTTGACCAGTATGCTGGCCTTTTTTGGCACCTTGTATCTTAATTGCACTTTATATAATGACCCCTTGTTCTGTGATTTCCTGTGCCTCATGTTGAGGCCTTTATTTACTGTTGTTCTCCACACTGGTACTGCTTAATATGCCATGCTTTGGCTCGGGTCATGCCTGTCTTTTGGATTAATGCACCCACCCGGTTATCAAAGACTTAAACAAATAAACTTGTGACTGGGCTCAAAGGGTCCAGGTGTTCATGGCATGCCACCTTTGCAGGGAGCCGAGTGTCGATACTGGATGCTGTAGGGGGTGAACTAGAGTAGAGTTCTACAGAAGGCAGGTGAAGGAGAGGTGCTTTCTGGGGTATGGGTGAGTGGTCTGTCACAGCAAGGTCACACAGTAAGTTACTTTGGTGAGATTTGAACTAGGAATCTACTGGTTCACAGTTCTGCATTCTGACCATGAGGCAGCGCTTTCTCCTTACTTGGAGCTATCACTGGCAGAGGGTGCCAGACTGCATTCTCATGGGGACGGGATGGAGTAGGAAACCATACCTGATTGAATAAACATTTCAGTATTTCATCTAAAATAGTCCTAGACTTTGAAATTAGTGGTGAGGAAATAATGCCAACAAACAGAAAGTGTTTTACACCCTCCATCTAAGGATTTTTCTGCTTGAGTATGCTACAGTACAGGGATTTACTACACTGCAGGCCACCTAAAGAGCTGCTGACACTCCCGGGAAAGCTTTAAAAATCACTACTACAGTATACAGACACAACTTAGAATATATTTTAAATATCTTCAGGAGATTTCTCCTCCCCGTTATTTATTATGGCAGACATTTGCACAAACGTTGCTCCCCCTGCTAGTGATTTCCGCTGGACAGATATAAATACAGTGGCATTGAGAATGCACGAGATTGCATGTTTCAAGAAAATCAATCGGTTTTCCACCTGGGATGTATGCCTGCAGCTTCTCCAACTTGCAGTATACCTACAGTGGAGCACCCTGATTGTCTGACTGCATTCTAAAAGGATAATGTTAACAGTTGGAAATCCTCACGCATACTAAAATGACTAGAATTTTAACCACAGAAACACCAATTAACTCATCATACCCAATATCTTCACTTGATACCCGAACCATCCATTGCTCAACCTGATACAAAATGGCTGCCCTAGGTACAATGAGTTAAAGAAAATAACTGTTTAGGTTACTAATAGCATTAAAGGACTCCAGAGGTTGTGTTGCCTTCATTAACCTAACCAGGGGAAAATAAGGCACCCAGGTTTGCCTCATATTCACCCCCTGATGAAGCTTCATGTGTAACAGGTGAAGCTTTGAGGTTGTCTATGTCTGCTTTCAGTGTCTTATTGAGCCTAATACATCTTAACTTCATGCTACATGTGCTTTTGTGATACTTTTATGGACACTATGTCGGTGTTGTACTACCCCCCCCCCTTAAATCATACCTCATGATCCCCCTAGGGTTAGATTAACTGACGGCTTGGTGCTAAGAGATTTTCCAGTTTGCTGCACACAATTCGCAGTTGGTGTTAGCAGAAATCAGATGCACTAAATCCCCTCAAAATTTAAATCTTGCAGCCTTCTTTTTTTTATTATTGCAAACATTTTCATTAAAATAGGATACAGCCTCCCTGCCACTTCAGCTCTCTAAGCCACTGGGATGTCCTTCTTAAGTCTCTTCTTCATGACCTTTTTACTTCCACCTGTCCTTGGTCCCTTCCTTAAAAGACACCCCAACCCCCTACATTTATTGCCTGCCATGTTTGCTCTCTGTCCCTGATAGGCATGGTTGGGGTAATTTCCTTCTGCCTATCCATACTCACATTTTTAGCTACCACATCCACCTTGTAGTGTTGTTCTACCCTGCACAATTTAATGTTATGCTCCTTGTGTGTGCACTGCATTTGTTTGTATATACTATTGTGTACCATATATACTCACATATAAATTGAGTTTTAGTGCCAGAAATAGACACTAAAGAATAGGGACTCGACTTGAATGCAGGGTCGACCTATCTGTGGGTGTTTTACTGGCCTGTAGAGGGCTCTGGTTGACTTATCCATGACTTTTTTTATTGCAGTGCTTGAAAAGCTGGTCCATACAAATGCCTTCCCTCCACTCAACTGCAGAATACCATATTAAATGGTATTAAACAGCAGGCATCTTTCTACTTGTTTACAGCATATAATTAAAGTGAAATCTGAGCATCTTTTAATAAAAAAGATTTCAAAAGCATGTGTGTGGAGTGGTCTGTCATGACTCAATTGCTATTCATACCAGCTGCCTCTCTGCAGAATGTGCCCTCCCACCCCCACCCCAAGAGAAAAATGTATGCAGTTCTCAGGCACAAGACAAGACATAATCAGAGCAATTTAAAAACAGACTAAAAGATAAGAGCCTTCAACAGTTTATTCACCACCTCCCAAACCAGTACATAGGTACACATACATTCCTAGGGGGGGAGGGTTGATTTATCTGGGAGGTATATCTTAAAAACTGCTAAAATCCAATGGAAAAGGGAGGTTCGTCTTCTATGGGAGGTCGACTTATACTCAAGTATATATGGCTATATCTGTTAATGCACTATATAATTTTTGTTGTCTTTTGTGCTATCTGCCTTACCCCTTCTCCCCAGGATGCATCTGGAAATGAGCTGCTATCAGCTCAGAATGTGATTCCTGGTAAACCTTCTGAAATAAATTACTAATTGAATAAATAAATGAATAAGTAAATAAAAAGTTGTTTCTTATCACCACAGCAAACTAGGGTGGGAGACTTGTATGTATCCTGGGTCTGCAAGATCTGGGGGATTTGTCTTGATTAGTTCTTTTGGTAGCTATGCTCTCCTTTTCCCTAACACTGATAATTAAAAAAACAGAACTGTGCAAAGAATAATAAAAACAAGTTCATTACTTTAAAGTTTCCCTTTCTCAGTTCTTAAAATAATGTCAGTCCAGCTGGCCTGGTGGTGCAGAGGGCTGAGGTACTGGATGCCTTACCTTGTGCCACACCAGCGACCCGGATTCGGGAATGAGCACGGGTCGTCGGGGAGCCAGCATGTGGGTGGGAGGGTGGGAGCAGGATTGTGTAGCTAGAATGCAGCTCTCCTCTGCCAGTGTGGTTGCTGCCCCCCCCCCCCATAGTTCCGCTGCCACCGGGTGGAGGTTCGGTGGTCAGCTTAGGCAGAGGGGGCAACACGTAGTGGGAGGGCACCTCAACATGCAGCATGCATATGCCTCCACTTGTGCATGTGAGGCCAAGGTATGGGGATGGGTTAAGGGGAGAAAAGAGGAAAAAAACACTGCAAAATATATATGGAAAAAAAAATAATGTCAGTCCTACAAAGATCATATACCCCCACCAGCAGCACTCCACATTACCTTGCCCCTCTGTCTACAAATCCATGATTTAAATTGTTTGTAAGCTAAGGGATATACATGTAAAACATTTAAATATCACATACATTATGAAGAAGTCCCACATCAAGACTTGCAAAAATAAAAAAAAAGAATTTGTGATTGTCAATCCCAATGGTGTCCTGATAGCTGTCTCATGCACTGTTGCTGCAGGACACCCCTGAAACTTCCAGTAGTACAAAGATATCTACAGCTGTCTGCCCTATACTGACCCTGCACTGTCATTATTTGTGAAACCTTGTGATGTCATGCACAGGGGGAAGCTGTGCCTGACCAAACTATAGTTATACTTCACCATGCATGACATTCCAAGAGTCTACAAAATGGTATTAGTCATCTCAGTATAGGGCAGACTTATCCATGGATAACTCAGGACTGGTGGGAGGTACAGGTAAGTCAAACACTCATTTAAAAGAGCATAGGCTTTAGAGCCACTGTTCATATATATTCCCCTTTAAGGAAATATTACTTCACTCAAAAGGAGAAAGGACTCTGGGGTTAGAGTGCCCAAGGAGGCTTTCAAATCAAATTCAATTGGGTGCTTTAAACCCAAAGTGGATACATTTCTGAAGAGGAGTAACATCAGAGGACACAACTGCTAGGACAACAGAGGGATGATTTACAGACCATGGGTCTTTTATTTGTTCCATAAAACACCTACAATCCTATGTTACTATTTTTGTATTTATTATGAAAGGCTGTTTTTGTATTTTCACCAGACCTGATCTAAGTAGTACACTGTCCGGGAAGAAGACCATTATGGGCCATGGAAATGATAATACATGCTAATGCAAAGGGACCTGCAGTGGTTAGAGCTGTGGTCTAAGATCTGGATGTTGAAAATTACAATGGGGAATTATTAGGATATCTGGCAGTGGGAGGGCAGTAAATGATGATGGGCAGAAGTACAATATGTTAAATAATTTATTCTGCACTGTAGTGATGGCAGAGGTTGGGGGACCACTGCCTGAAAGTTGTGTTAAGTCATCCATGAGGGATCAAATCAGAATGATGTGGCACTGCTCGAGTGGCAAGTGCTCGAACAGAACCTTCTAGATGGCCTCCTACCAGAGAATACTGTACCAGTGTTGCCACAGTAAGGATTCCCTTGGCTAAAGGTACCTTAGGAGAAGCCCCAAAATGAAGTATTGAGTAGCAAACTTGACCACAAGGCTGATGAGCACAGATTGACAGCAATGAAAGAAAACTAAAGAGACAAAATTGAGATGAGCAGGTTGTCAGGATGGCATTGATAACATTGGGGGATTCCTAAGAAGAGAGGGAATGGTAGAGAAGAGGGCCACCATCCAACTCCAACCAACAGCGGAAACTTATCTAAGTAAACTAGAGAAATGTACTACATAATGAATACCTAACTTTTATGACCGTTGCATGGAGGAGATGAAAAATTAGGAAACCTTTGGGGATCCAAAGCCTAGGTCGCCTTTCCTCCAGACATGAGATACTTTTTTTTCTATATACGTTTTGTAGGCTTTTATCCCATTTTTACTCCCACCCCATCTCTAGCATGCACGTACGTGTGGAGGCACGCACATGCCATGTGTTGAGACATCCTCCCTTTGTGCTGCCTCCTCCATCTGGTGGCAGTGGGACTATGGGGGGGGAGTGACCACCTCCCCAGGAGAGGAGAGCTGCTGTAAGGCTGCCCAATTGGCAGGACACAGAGGGTGGTGGTAAATGGCTGTCACTCCACAGAGGGAAGAGTGACCAGTGGGGTACCACAGGGATCAGTGCTGGGACCGGTCCTATTCAATATCTTCATCAGTGACATTGCGCAGGACCTAGAAGGCAGAATTTCACTGTTCGCTGATGACACAAAGCTCTGTAACAGAATAGACACACCAGAGGGTGTAGACAGAATGAGAAGGACCTGCAGAAACTTGAAGAATGGTCAGGGGTTTGGCAGTTGAAATTCAATGCAAGGAAGTGCAAGATAATGCATATCGGCACAAAAACCCTGGCACAATATATCAGTTGGGGGTGAGGATATAGCATGCACCAAGCAGGAAAGGGATCTTGGGGTTATCATCTCTGATGACCTCAAGGTAGGGAAACAGTGTGACAAGGCAACAGGTAAAGCAAATAGGATGCTGGGATGCATAGGCAAGGGCATCACCAGCAGGAAAAGGGAGGTCATAATTCCACTATACAAGACACTAGTGAGGCTCCACCTGGAGTACACTGTACAGTTCTGGAGACCTTACCTATGTAAGGACATAGACAGGGTAGAGAAGGTTCAGAGGAGGGCAACAAAGATGGTGCATGGATTGCATCACAAGTCCTATGAGGACAGGTTGAAGGAATTGAACATGTACTCACTGGAGGAGAGGAGGGAGAGAGGGGATATGATAGAGACATACAAGTATCTTACAGGGAGGAATAGGGTGCAGGAATACACTATTTTTAAGTGAAAAAGATGTTCCAGAACTAGAGGGAATGGGATGAAGTTGGAGGGAGGACGATTCAGAGGAAACGTGAGGAAGAATTTCTTCACAGAACGGGTGGTGGACAAGTGGAACACCCTGCCAGAGGAAGTGGTGGGGGCTAAAACAATCACGGGATTTAAGAATGCATGGGATAGACATAAAGGAATTCTGGAGGTCAGGGGTAAGGGGCAACAGATTTCTTGGAAAACATAAACTGAACTTACAAGCTCAAATGGGCAGACTGGGTGGGCCATAGGCCCTTATCTGCCGACACTGTCTATGTATCTATGTAATCCTACTCCTCACCCTCCCTGTGCTGGCTCCCCGATGACCTAAGGTCATTCCCAAACCTGGGTCACTGGCATAGCATGAGGTAAAGCATCCAGCAGCTCAGCCCTCTGCTCTACTGGGCCAACCAGGCTTGGGATACAGTTGGAGGAAGGCTCTCGCTCAATCCCTCTAACTGGAAATGCCATGAAGGAACTGTTAGCATTGCTCTGCAGCAAAGGGAGACTACCACTCATGAGGCCCTCTCCCCAGGGTGGGAGGAGGAGGAGGAGGAGGAGAGCAACAACCATTGAAAAACATTCATCCGGCCTCCAGGAGGGAGGCCTTAAGGTGAAGGTAGATGTCCAAGGGGCTTCCCTGAGGACCTTCTGAGAGCTGAGACTGGACAGGGAAGGGGAGGACATGGAGACCAGGTGAACCTTAGGTAGTTTTAGGGAAAATAACTTTAAAAGGTGCTACCTGCGCAGCCTTCACAGACAAAGGAGCCCCCTTGGGTTTAAGAGCCCCACCCTTTGGTAGCTGAAGTCTTAAATTCTACATTAGGAGGTGCTGCCAAAATGTCTGATGGCTAAAGTTCCTCCCGGAACAAGGACATTCCCTCTATGGGCCAGATGAGAAGGGCCCCACCCCAAGTTTCACATGCTCAAGATGCAGAATTCATGGGTGCACAGTGAGACTGTTGTCTGCAGGAGATCCCTGAGACTGAGAAAATAATGGCCATGGTTGGTAAGCCTCCAATTGATGAATGAGAGCATAAGGTCAACTGCAAGTACTAGATAGGAGGAGGCTGGGCAAACCAAGTGGCCGTAGGGTAGGCAGTAGAATGCCAAGCAAAGCCAGTGGGTGGAAGTGACGTAGTAGAAGCATTTGATAAAGTAGCAGCATTTACAACAGCAGTATAATGTGGCAGGTTACACAGGAGGAACAAAGCCCACCAAAGCCTATGGAAGGCAAGCCAACCAATTCCATTAAGGAAGCCTCATATACATGACAGTGAAAATACTCACATGGAAGTAGGTACTACTAATGGAGGTAGGCAGTAGGAGGCTGGGTGAAGACAGTGGCCATAGGTTAGACAGTAGGAGCAAATGCCAGTAATGAGTCAAGGAGGTTTAGGTAAATGAATTGATACAGTTTATGCATGAATACTTTAAGTGCCATTTAGGTTGCAAGGGAGCACGGCAAAATTCATATGACTTACATAAAAGCATGCTTCCGCTACCTGGAGCCACGATGCCCCACTGTGACATCACAGTCCCCCACCTTGGTAATAACAGGGAAGCCAGAAGCTGACTGCCATGTGTTGTCAAGGCACATGTCAGGAAGCACAGGGAACACCAGGAGCAGTTGTAGAACTCAGCAAAAACATTTATTTACAGTAGCAGTAATATATAAAAAAATATAAACATGTCCATAATAGCTATGTACAGAGGCAAAATAAAATAAAATTTTCCTTCAGTCTCTGTGTCCCTTTTTCTTGTAATCCCCCTTGCAGTAGCAGCTTAGCTCTTTTATAAGTCTTTTCAACCCCCCCAATCCTTAGCAAACATCCTGTCCTTGTAAGTTTCAGGAGCTGCTACAGCTTTTGCAAAAGGCTCAACATTTGCACTCAAGTAACCTCTAGAGTTTACAATCTCAAAATATAATTGTATACATTTCAACAGTAATACTATATATATTCTAAACAATAGGGATTCCCAATATCAGTTTCATTTCCATATATTTATTTGCACATATTTCTATATCAGCAGATCTAGATATGCAACGGAGAAAAAACAGACAGCAAGTGAAAACAGAGAGACAGTGAGAGGCAAAGAACTGAGAGCCTGTCAGGTTGATCAAGTCCGAGGTCTGAAAGGGAAAATTTGGTTGCACAACCAGACAGAGAAGAGACAGGAAATGAAAGATTAGATCTTTGCATTTAACACTTTCTCCATAACAAATGGGACAGGGTCCAATTCTACCCTGTCACATGCACCCCCCTGCTTAAGTGGGAACCTGTTTTATTAAACAGGTTTCCAAAACTTTTTATTCTCTAATAACATTTGTTGATTTCAGATATTAAGCACATGTGCATTCAGGTTTTTTTTTCTATAACAGTTCAGCAAACAGTAAAGCTTAAACACGTATATTTGTTTTCATCCTTCAGAACCCTCAATCCCTGATCCATATCTTGACAGAAAATCAGCATTGCTTTTCTCTTTTCCAGATTTGTGTATCACAGTGAATTTAAATGGCTGTAGTGTCAGGTACCAGTGTGTGATTTTGGAATTTTTATCTTTCATCTGGTTAAGCCAACAGAGAGGATTGTGATCTGTTACAAGAACAAAGTCAGTTCCTAGTAAATAAAATTTGAGGAACTCCATGGCCCACTTTACTGCTAAACACTTCTTTTCGATAGTGGATTACATTTTCTCTCTGTCATGCAATTTTCTACTTATATACAGAATAGGATGTTCTGTCCAATCTATATTTTGACTTAGGACTGCACCTAGGCCTACTGTACCTCAGATGCATCTGTTTTTAGCAAAAATGGTTTCTCAAAGTTTGGGGTTTTTAAAACAGGGGCTGAGCATAATGCAGCCTTTATGGCTTGGAAAGTTCATCACACTCTAGGATCCATTTCACATTATTTGGGTATCGTTTTTTCATGAGTTCAGTGAAGGGAGTAGCTAATTCAGCAAATATTGTAACAAATCTCCGATAATAATGAGCCAGCCCTAAAAATGACCTTACATGTTTCTTTGTTTTAGGGACAGGGCTGTTAGCTTCAGCTTCTATTTTAGAAATCTCTAGCTTGATTTCTCCATTTCCCAACACATAGCCCAAATATCTAGTTTCCTGCATGCCCAATGCACATTTGGTAGAATTAATAGTCAGACCTGCATTTTTGATAGCTTGGATAACTGCTCGTAGGTGTTCCAGAAGGCTTTTCCAGTCTGGACTGTAGACCATGACATCATCCAGGTATGCAGTACAATAAACAGTGTGAGAAGATAAAATGACATCCATGTACTGCTGAAATGTAGCTGGCGCACCATGTAAACCAAGTGGCATGGTGGTGAACTGATAGAATCATATAGGGGTGGCAAATGCAGTTTAATCTCTTGCTTCTTTAGCTAAAGGTATTTGCCAGTAACCCTTGGTAAGATTGAGGCTATTGAGGGCGGTGGTGGATGGGGAGGAGGGGAGGGTGGCCCTACAGGGGGACCTGGAGGCTCTGGAAAGATGGTCTAGAAAGTGGAAGTTGAGGTTCAATGCAGGGAAATGCAAGGTACTCCACTTGGGGGCCAGAAACCCAGGCCAAGTGTACACCCTGGGGGGGGGGAATGCTACAAGTCTCGATGGCTGAGAGCGACCTGGGGGTGGTGGTGGATGTCAAGATGAACAACTCTGAGACTTGTAGGAGGGCAGCAGCCAAGGCCAACAGGATGCTGGGATGCATCGCTATGGGGATCACCTCCAGAAGGAGGGAAGTGATACTCCCTCTGTATAACTGCTTGGTGAGGCCGCACCTTGAGTACTGCGTGCAGTTTTGGAGGCCACACTTAAAGAGGGACATTAACCTCCTGGAGAGGGTCCAGAGGAGGGCAACCAAAATGATTTGGGGCTTGGGGGACAGGACCTATGAGGAGAGGCTCGAAGAGCTAAATATGTACACATTGGAAGAGAGAAGGGACCGGGGGGACATGATAGAGGTCTTCAGGTACATGAAGAGGGTAAATAGGGAGGAACAGTCAGGGTGCTTCAAGGAAGGAGGAAGGGGCCACTAGAGGGCATGGGTGGAAGCTGGAGGGGGAAGATTCAGGGAGAAAGGAGGAGGTGCTACTTCACTGAGAGGGTGGTGGAGCCATGGAATGCACTGCCTAGGGGGCTGGTGGAGGCAGAGACAGTGGAGGGGTTCAAGAGGGGGTGGAACAGGTACGGGGAAGGGTTCTGGAAGCAAAATCCAATGCAGCAAGAATATCCAGAACTGGGAAGGGAGAAGCCAGAGAAGGCGAGGGGGACAGCAAGGTCAGCACCCAGGGTGGGAGCTGACCAAACGAGCAGACACGAAAGACCGTTAGGCCTATTCTGCTGGCATTTTAGTATGTTAGTATATACTTTGCACTCCCCAGTCTGTCCACCAAATCATCTATTCTGGGCATAGGATTACTGTCAAATTCTGATACTTGATTAAGTTTCCTAAAATCAAGGCAGATTCTAACAGCCTTTCTTTTTTGCTTACAGTTACCATGGGAGATGATCAAGCACTCCTCGACTCCTCTATGATACCCAATTCTTTCATTTTTTGTATTCCCTTAACCATGTTAGCTCTTAACCGCTCTGGTAACCTGTATATCTTTTGCATATTATGAATGTCTGCAGCTTGTTCTGAGGTTAAGGAAATATTCACCTTTACAGCATCAGCATTTACAGTTTGTTCCAGTCTATCATGAGCTACATCAATATCTTCCTTATCAGTTTCTGGTAACACCAGAAAAGCAGCTTTTGGTATTTTTTCAATCCATTTCTTGCAGAAGTTAGCATGGTATATTTCAGTAGGATTTTTCTTGTCAGGGGTCTCAGTCTTGTAGTTAACAGTACCAGTATGTCTAAGAACCTTGTAAGGCCCTTGCAACTTCATTAACAGTTTATTTTCTGTTGTGGGTAACGGTAGCAACACCTTTTCACTGGGCTCTAAAACTTTTTCTTTTACTCCATGGTCATAATATACCTTCTGCTGGTTTTGGGCCTCTTCCTGATTACTATGGGCAATATCTACATATTTTGCCAGCTTCTTTCTTAGGGCAAACATGTAAGATGATATAGATTGTTTCTGAGTGGGGTTATTTTCCCACGATTCTTTTATTACATCTAGTGGCCCTCTTGCCTGCCTACCATACAACATTTCAAATGGTGAAAATCATGTTGATACCTGTGGCACTTCTCTGTAGGCAAAAAGTAGGTAAGGCAAGTATTGGTCCCAGTCTTTTCCTTCCCCTTTTACAAACCTTTTTAACATGCGTTTTAGGTTTTGGTTAAAATGCTCAACAAGACCGTCTGTCTGAGGGTGAGAGGGGGAGGTTCTTATGGCAGTGATACCTAGTAGTCTGTACAGCTCCTTTAGCAATGCAGAACCAAAATTACTACCCTGATCAGTAATAATTTCTTTAGGTATGTCCACTCTGCTGAAAATTTTAACAAACTCTGCTGCAACTTTTGAGGCTGTAACAGTGCGCAGTGGAACTGCTTCTGGGTATTGCGTGGCATAGTCACATACTACAAGGATAAATCTATTACCCTTTTTACTTTTGTCTAAGGGACCAACCACATCCATTGAAATTCTCTCAAAAGGCACATCTATTAATGGTAGGGGCACCAGGGGCACTTTGTCTTTTCTAGTGATTGGGGCTACTTTCTGACCCTCAGCACAGGAATTACCAATACTTAGCAACATCGTCATGAATTTCAGGCTGAGCAAAAGGGGTTGAGCATGTAATAGTGACAAAGCATGTTCATTCAAATCAAATCAAATCAAATCAGCTTTATTTTTATAGCACCTTTCAAAGCCAAGTCACTGAACATAAAAACAAATACATCAAATATAAATAAGGTTAAATAAGCATGTAAAACAGAACATCATATCATCCATAACTAGGGAAGGCTAGATCAAATAAATATGTCTTTAATTCAATTTTAAATCTACTGATGGTTGAGCATTCTATTAGATAGCGATGGCTGGATGACTTGCAAGCTATCAAAGGCAGAGGTTCCAGCACAGATTCAGATGAGCAACAAAATGCAAACAATTTAAAGGCCATTAAACTTACAAAGTTGTGTCCCTCAGATGATATTGAAGCATACCTGACAACCTTTTGAAAGAGTTGCCACAGCCTGCCAATGGCCAAAGCAGCATGGAGCAATTCATCAACATCTTGCCTACAGATGTGCAGCTGTGGGTAAAGGAACACCGACCAGAGAGTGGGGAAAAGGCTGTTTCTTTGGCTGAGGACTATCAAATGGCCAGAGAGATGCCACAGCAGTGAGGTAACAGTCAAGCACCGGCAAGGCACTCTTTTTCCCATTTAAACTCCAAGTCTGATAAGAACTCTGGTGGGGGTAACAAATATGTGCCACAAGACGTTATCTGCTATAACTGTAATAAGACCTGCCATTTTGCAAGAAACTGCCATAATAGAGAGAGTGGCACTGGAACAGATTTGTCCTTGGCAAATTGGGGCAAGTACTTAACAGATGTGAAGGTGGGGAATAAGACTGTGAAGGGACTCATTGATTTAGGAAGCAGACAGACCCTAGTGCATGTTAAAGTGCTGGGAAAACACTGTGCAAAGGGACCAGGTACTGGTGTCATTTGCATCCATGGGGACACTCAATACTATCCCACTCTGACACCATCTGTTGTTGAGACACAGGTCAGGAAGCATAAGGAAAACCAGGAGCAGTTGTAGAACTCACCAAAAACATTTATTTACAGTTGCAGTGACATAAAACACTATATAAACATATTCATAATAACTATGTATAGAGGCAAAATTAAATATTATCTTCCTTCAGTCTCTGTGTCCCTTTTTCTTGTAATCCCCCTTGCAGTATCAGCTTAGCTCTTTTATAAGTCTTTTCAACCACCATCTTTAGCAAACATCCTATCATTGTAAGTTTCAGGAGCTGCTAGAACACAGTGTCCTTCTTGAGGCCCCTACAGCTTTTGCAAAAGGCTCAACATTTGCACTCAAGTAACCTCTAGAGTTTACAATCATCTCAAAATATAATTATATATATTTCAACAGTAATGTTATATATTCTAAACAATAGGGATTCCCGATATCAGTTTCATTTCCATATATTGATTTGTACATATTTCTATATCAGCAGATCTAGATATGCAAGGGAGAAAAAAAACAGACAGCAACAGAAAACTGAGAGACAGTGAGAGGCAAAGAACTGCGAGCCTGTCCAGTTGATCAAGTCCAAGGTCTCATAGTGAAAATCTGGTTGTGCAACCAGATAAGATACAGAAAAGGAAAGATTAGATCCTTGCATCTAACACGTTCTCCATAACAAACCGGACAGAGTCCTATTCTACCTTGTCACACCATGAAATCAGACATATATTTTAATGACTGAAAGTTTCAATATGGGTTGAAGTCAAAAACGGACTGCTGTGGTTTTGGTAAAAGTATGGTTCAGTAAGGGTATGAAATAGCAACAAATGAGCCTGAATAGCACAAACATAGGAATGAGGAGTAAATGAAGTAGAGCATGGCACTGCTAGAGCAGCCAGGGGAATGTAAGACAGAGTCAAAGCTGCTAAAGGGAGCCAGTACTGATTGAGGCAGGTGCAAACAATTAAGGTGTTCTGCACAGGGACTGCTACAGCATGGAGACTGCTACAACATAGAGACAGCAATTGGAACTGAGAGCACAGGCAGCAAGTACAGATAAAGAAAGGGAATGCTAAAAGTATGATATAAAGGAAATGAGCCTGATTAGCAATGCATCTGAATATTACAATGCAAACAAAAGGGACCTAGAAAAGCTAGAAAAGCCTAGAAAGAAAGAAACAAAAGTAAACACAAGCACAGGAGCTGGAGGGAGCAGAAATAAACAACTAAGAAACAAGCACAGACCGACTGCAGCCAGAGGCAAAGGCAAAGTACTGACCTTGAAGCAGGAGAAGCACAACCCAGGCAGAGTACAGCACAAGCCACTATAATCTAAACACAAGAGAAGGCAGGAGACAAATGCGCAGAAAAAGGTGTGTGTGTGGGGGGGGGGCAGGGCCCAGGGAGAGGTTGGGCCAAGATAGAGGTCAGATAGAGTCTCTGGCCACAAATAAAAAGTGCTTATCAGGGAGGCTAGAAGGACCTGCTTATATAGCTCAGGAAGGGGACGTGTCTGGTTGCTTAACCCCATTGAACTGCAGGTACAGCCTTTCAAATACATAATGAAGCAGCAGCATTAGCAAATGCATACAAAAGTTTGACAGCATTCTTGAACAGCTGTGGATCAAAAAGCGGTTAACGGCAGGAGAAAGAACTGAGGCATGCTGGGGACACCCATGTTATATGGGCACCGATGAGGTTTGTCAATGTGGGAAGCCCCAGCCTGTAAAAATTTCTGTGTGGGCCTGATGCTGCTGGCTTACAGGTCCATGATGTGGCTTGATGGAGGAAAATATCCTTGAAGAAGATCAAAGAAGTTCTGGTCCATATGAGGAAGGCTATGCTCTACATTGGCTAAAGAAAACACAAAACTGAGGCTGTTGGGGCTGGCACTGCTATATTTAGCATGGATGCATGCATGGCACTTTTGATTGATGCCAAGTGTTGGCATTCTTGGACCCAAAATATTCTGTCTCCTGTGGGGTCCTAGTGCCTCCTGGCTAAGACTAAAGAGTGGGGCATGATGGAGCCGATGACCTCCAAAAAGATTGTCACTATAATTCAAAATGCCACTGCCTGTCTTTTTGACCTATATCAGACAGTAGGATTATAACATGGCAAGACAAACTCCTGTGACCCTACTGGTCAGCAGGGACCTTCACCCATGACATTATCCTGGCACAACACCAGGGGATCAGCTTTAAGCATATACTTAACTACATGACCTAGAAAAATTGTAGGACCTCTCATGACTACAACTCACCCTCACTTCTCATGACCAAATTGAAAAAAAAAAATAAAACACCAACACAAGACCCGGACATGGAAACATGAATCCCTCTCTCCCACCATGCCAGAACTGATCACAAAATCAATACCTATAATAATCTGTTAGTGTATGCATTGCAATCTTTAGTAACATTTGTTCAATTATTGTATTCTGTATAACATCTACTTCTTTTAGTTTAATGCTCATTTTAATTTACATATTTTCTTCAGATTACTCTGTAAAGCATTTTGTGATATTCCATATAAATATGCTATACAGAATTCAGAAATTGTTATTCTTCATAACTATGTAACTGCTTAGCCTTGACTCTACTGTTGGGTCCTCCTTGACCTGAATTGATATACCAATGAAACTCACAGATGAGTCCTGAGATGGACAAAACATGTACCTGTCTTTTGTTTTCAGCCTTTGCATATTGTGTGAGAGGCCATTTGGCAACTATACATTTCTATTCAAAGCAGAAGTAGTCTAAATTATTCGATGGTGATTTTCATATACTTCCCATGATGCTTTGCATTATTGGGGTATACATAATTTTGTATTTTGATTAATTTTTACTGTCCACTTGTATTACCAATACAATAATTTTAACAAACATAATGTTGTTGAGCATAGCACATGGTTGTACCAGTGTCCTTTTTTCAATGCTGCCACATTTTTTGATTGCAGATACTCACATAATCTGGGAGTGCAAGGTTCATGGTCTGATGATTTTGATTTAGTGTCTCATTAGTTCCACTTTTTTAAATGCTTTTCTATTTAAAATAAAGTACTATCTTCAAATGGCAGTATATATATTCAACACATAACTTCAGGTTTAGGTTGTATCTTTTTTAGTAGAATGAAACCTGTAAACTAAGGCCCAGTCCACACTTGGGATCTGTAACTTTACTGCTGTTTGAAACCATTACCAGATCCCCATGTAACCGTGTACAAAAACCGTGCTTGAACCTTGATAGTTTCAGGGTTGTAGCACGGTTCCGTAATGGTTGCGTTTTCAACATGCTCACCCGCTCAAGTGTGGACAGGATAGCAGTTGCGTGTTTGTCCTGGTGGTGTCTGTTGGTCCTCCGATTAGCCATTAAGGTCCTTCCTGGTATCAAGAGGCAGTTTTAACAAATACAGCTGAAGTAATGAGAGAGTCTGCTGCTAGAATGCATTGGGATAATTTAACAATGAGGGAATGGGCAGCACTGGTAGAATTGCAACAGATGAAAGATATCATTATCAAGTCCTCTGACAAAGGTGGGAATGTTGTTGTTCTTCATAAAGACTATTATGAAATTGAAGCTTGGAGACAGCTCAATGATGGCAAAACCTATAAGAAGCTATCCTGTAGCCCCTTAACAGATTTTAAATCAGAGTTAGAGTTATTTTTGTTGGAATCACTTGGAGAAGAGTGGATTAATGGCATGGAGTATGATTTTCTAAAAAATGATTTTTCCAAAATATTGTTTTTTATCACTTACCAAAAGTGCACACAAATTTTTCTACTCCCCCAAGCCATCCAGTAATATCTGGCTGTGACTTCTTGATAGAGCTGCTGGCAAAATTTATAGACAGCTTCTTACAAAGTGAGGATAGGAACCTGAAATCTTACCTGAGGGATACCACATCTGTTTTGCAGGAATTTAAGGGATTTGTGTGGGAAAAATCTTTTTGGTGGCTTACAATTGATGCCACTGCATTATACACATGTATTGATCATATGTTGGGTTTGAAGATAGTAAGGGAAATGTTATCACACTTGATGATGCAGTATCCCTTGAAATCTATAAATAGGACCCTTGGACTTATTTTGGAATCCAATTTGTTCATGTTTGGTGGTGAATTCAATAAGCAAGAGGCTGGGACAGCAATGGGGTCCTATGTTGCACCATCCTATGCAAACCTATTTATAGGTTGGTGGGAGGGGGATGCGATACAAGACCCCATCACCAATCCCTATTTTAGTAATATTGTGTCATACAAACAGTTCATAGATGACTTCATAGTTGTCTGGGGCGGGGGGACTTGGAAGGCATTAATTGTATTTTGAATTATCTGAATAATAACAACATGGGCTTAAAATTTACAGTGGTCCAGAATAAGAATGTGATCACTTATCTGGACTTAACACTGATTGAGAGAAAGGTAAAATTGTACAAATAAAAGCCTTCAGGAAAGATACAGTGGGGAATAGTATTTTACGTTCATATAGTGCGCATGCTAAACATACTTTTGAGAATCTACTCTATGTATAATTGATTCAGCTTAAATGAAATTGTACAAACGTGAATGATTTTTTGAAGTGAAGGATGCCCTATTTGATAGATTATGTGTAAGGGGCTACAAAGAAACCATTTTGCAAGAAGCTTTGACCAAAGTATCAAAAGTTGAAAGAACAGATTTATTGGAATATAAAAAATGGGAGAAAAGTGTAGATAAACTGACTTTTGTAACCTCTTATGGTCCTATAGCAATGGACCTTAGAAAAGTAATTTTGAAACATTAGCCTTTGTTAGGTTTGGACAAAGATTTGAAGGAGGTGGCAGCATCTGGACCCCTTCTCACTTATAGGAGAGGAAAAAGACTAAGGGACTTTTTGACATCAAGTGAATTTAAGGGACAGAAAATTTCCACTTGGCTAGGACAGATGCTATTTGGCTTCTTCCCGTGTAAACAATGCAAAACATGTAAAAATGCTGTGACTGGGAAGGAATTACAGAATCCCAGTAGGCTGGGGATAAAAAATATGTGCATTACCCAATTCATTACATGTGACACCAAATTTGAGGTGTACGTCATGTGGTGTTCTTGTGGAAAAATCAATGTGGGCCAGATGATCCGTAGATTAAAAGAAAGAATACAGGAACACCACAGGGCAATCAATCATTCTGACTTGGCAAACCCTAAGGGGAGACATACTGTGGAAGTGGTAGATGACAAAACCCATGTTTTCAGATACATGGGTTTTGATCATGTTCCCTTCCCAAGGGGGGGGGCAGATCTCAAATGTTAGATCAGAAAGAATTAATGTGGATCTTTAAACTGAGATCCTTGAAGTTGAATGGCTTCTATGAATGCATGGATTGGAAACCCTTCATACATTAAACCCATGAATATTTTAGTGGATACGGCGATAATTGTCCTTGTGTAAACAAAAAAAAATGTGAGGTGAAAGTGACACTGCTTTAAATCTTGATATGAGGTATATTTTTCTGTAAAAGATTTCTATGAAAAATATTTTTTCTTTTATACTATGCTTTGATGTAAACCAAAACACCTCACACTTCATGGTATTCTCTTTTCCTTTTCCTTTAATGAAGGCATTTTTTAAGACTGAATCTATGATACATGTGGGAGTCTATACTGAACCGGTCTCTGCTACAGCAGTGCTGGGGAAGTGGGAGGCAATTTGCTTTTTGAGCATGAATAAAGAAGCTCAATCCCAGGTCCACTAGCACTGATTAGAGCTGTACTGGATAGTGGTTTACTATTTACCCCCGCATCATGGCAAGGCATTGTGTGCGTGAATCTGTCTTGATTGATTTATTGTAGGTGATTGAACTTGTAAAATGTAAAGTTTTATCGCCTGTTTAAAAAATGTTATTTAACTGGGGGATTGTTAGTTTGTGGTCACACCTCCTAAGGAAGGGGTTAGAGTCCCGAAGCGCAGAGGCTGAGACTGATATGGGAGCTTGAAATGCACTGAAATGCATTGAAACCTGATTGTTTTCATGACTGTATGACTGTATCCACACTGGAGAACTTTTTTGTACCTATGTCAGTGTGGACTCAAAATAATTTTTTAGTAAAACAAAACTCTCTTTTGAAATTCAATCCAAAGTGCTGGTTGTTCTTTCTAAAATGGAGCTGGGTCTGAATCAAAAGTCCTATGAGGAGTTGCTAAAGGACCTCAATATGTATACCTTGGAGGAAAGGACAGAGAGGGGCGATATGATAGAGAATTTCAAATATCTCATGGGTATAAACAGGGTACAAGAGGGAAACATTTTTCAGAAAAAAAGATGCTCAACAACAAGGGGTCATGCTATGAAACTGGAGATAGGCAGGTTCAGGGGAAATGTGAGGAAGTAGTTCTTCACAGAAAGAGTGGTGGATGCCTGGAAGAGCTTCCAGTGGGGGTGGTCAGAGCAAAACTGTAACTGGATTCAAGAATGCATGAGATAGGCATAAGGGAATCTTATTGGTCTGGAATGGGAGAGTAAAACTGGAGAGCAAGCAGGGTCTGTGGTATTACAGTAGGTAGGGAAAATGTGCAGACTGGGTGGGCCAACCAGTCCTTATCTGCTGGCAATTGCTATGTAACCCCCCAACCCCCAACCTGAAAATCTCAGAACAAGCTCCTTTGGAGCTTTTGTATGTATTCTGTTCTTTAGTGTCATGCATGAATCTATCCATCTAAATGTTAATCAATTTACTGTATTTCTTGTATCGTGAAAGAATGCTTGTGTTCCATCTCTACATTGCTCTGTGTCATGTTTTACCTGTATTGATGTGGAACCTTTGAAAAGGAGTCTTTGATTCAAAGGTACTTTCTGAATCAATAAATAAATAAAAAAAATAATCTATGTAATATGAAGAAAGAGTTTATCCAAGTGAATTAACACAGTTTCATAGAAGGGGAGATGTTATAGAAATATAAAGTTTTCACAAAACTACACTGTCTTGAGAACCAACGGCTTGCTAACTTTAAACTGTGTATTCTAACTAACATACTGTTAAGTTCATGGCGTTTTTATAACATCTTAAAGCCACAGCTTAAAGGTTACTACACAGTACACAGTACATAAGGTTTAAACGATGGAATATTGCAATTTTTGGGAAATAAGCCTTTTAACAGTATTAAAATGAATGAAATGTCTGATAAGTCTTGAAGAAACACTACCATGTATAAGCTAATATAATATTAAACTGTTTTATATATTATTGGCAGATCATGAGACTGACATAATATGTAAAAACAAAGATTTTTTGAAACCATTCTGATCTTGAACTTGGCAGACAGGCCTAAGAGGTCAGCTATAGGGAGTGTGTAGCACAAATGTAGCACAGGAAGATTAGTAGTGGGAGTACAAGGTGATTATTGACTCATACATATGCTATCATTTATTTTTAATGAAGTGAAAAATGGCAATCATACGTACGTAAAGTGTCATTATCTATTTTACAGCTTTATAACAAACAAAAAACATATCAAGTTTCAACTACATTTATGAGTGTGAAACTCTATTTAGGTACATTTGGATTACTTCATTGTAAATTAAATATAATTGACAGATGGGTGCTTAAAGAGTTTTTGTATCTGTAAATATTTCAGAATTCCCCTTGAAGAAGGCATGATCAGTTTGGCGAAACATTGTTGCAATATAAATAAAGAACAAGAATTTGTCAATGCTGAATGTTGTCTCGCTGGCATTGGCATTGGTAGTGCAGGAGTTAGAGATGCATAATAGGAATGGCAGTGAAGTATTGAACTGATGCCAACCCCAACCCCACCCTGCAGAGACTGACAGGTGTTGGGGTGTGCCTTTGGGTCATCAGCTATAACGCTCATGCCATTTTACCTCACCCTACCCTGTAGACACTGACAAGTGTCATGGTGTGCTTTGGGGTCTTTGGGCCTTATACTTACCCCATTCTATAAGGAAATACGCTGAGGTGGGGCAGTATAGGAGAATGGGGTGAACTTTTTGGCTGAACACGCCAAGGCACACCATGATGCCTGTCACTGGCTGCAGGGTGGAGGGGCAGGGGTGGAATGGAGGGAGCATTACAGCTGATGATCCCAAGTCACACCCCTGATGCCTGTCAGTCTCTACAGGGTGGGGTGTTACAGCTGAAAACCCTAATGCCATAGGCATGTGTTGGTATTTTCACTCCAAATTACCAACATGGGCTATTTGCGACCACACCTAATGAAGAGTGGCACTATCAGTTTGTTAGCTGAAAGGTGATTTTGCACATTGACAGCGCCATTTGGCACCACAGGTATGGAAACACATTTTGGGCAGGATGTGAAAAATTACAACTGTATTGTTCATGAGGAGGTGTAAAAAAATGGCAACATTGAAAATCTCGAGTGAAAATATGAAAAATTGGTGAAATCATGAGCATGCATAGAAACTGTGCAATGCACGCTCCGACCCAATTATTTTTGGGATTTGTTTAACCACATTTTCAACATAGGCATTTTGGGACCTCCTGTCATGAACAGTGGCACTGTGATTTTGTTAATCTGTCCCAAAAGTTGATTTCCCACAGTGACAATGCCATTGTACGCCACAGGTGCAAAAACACATTTCGGGCAGAATGTGAAAAATGACAGCTGTACTGTTCATAAGGAGGTGTGAAAAAATGGCAGTGATGAAAATCTGGCATGAAAATATTGCAAATTTGCAAAGTTACAAGAGTGCGTGGAAACTGCGCAACAGATGCTTGTCATTTTATGGACTTTTGTCCCCAAATTTTCAACATAGGCATTTTAGGACCTCTGCTCATGAGTAGTGGCACTATCATTTTGTTAATCTGTCCCTAAAATTGATTTGCCACAGTGACCATGCTATTCTGAGTGCAAAAACACATTTCGGCCAGGATATGTTAAATGACAGCTGTACTGTTCATAAGGAGGTGTGGAAAAATGGCAATGTTGAAAATCTGGAGTGAAAATATTACAAATTCACAAAGTTACGTATGCCTGTGGAAACTGTGCAGCGTACACTCGTAGCAGTAATTTTTTTTAGTTTTTTCACCAAATTTGCAACATAGGTTTTTTGAGAGCCCACTTCATGAACAGCGGCACTGCCATTTCGTTAATCAGTTCTGAAAGGTGATTCCGCGCAGTGACTGCGAAATCACTTTTCGGGACCAAATAACACCATGACAGTGACTGAATTCATGAGGAGGGGTCCCAATAACCTAATGTTGAAAAGTTGGTGCCAAAATTCCCAAAAATGGCCGAGATATGCACCAAAGTTGAAAAAAAACCTATTTATGCCATTATACAGCTTACCGGCATTTCTTCAATTTGCGGTTGGCTTTGAGGAGTGCAGACGTGTTCCTGGTCCACCGAAGATCATCGCGTCAGGCTCTAGAGGTAAGTATGGGGTGAGGGGGGTGTGGGGAGGCAGGGTATGCAGAGGGTTGGTGCAGGTTGGGGAGGGAGCAGGACAGACTGCAAGGGACCGTTTTCTACTTTTACAGGTTAAAAAAAAAAGAAAAAAATTGCGGGATGGTTTTTTGTTTTACAGGGACATTTGGCACGCTGGGGTGGGCTCCCAGCATGCCACCTGAGTGTTTTTTTGGGGGGGCTGTAGCCGACGGGGGACTGCGCACCCCTGTAGGCACATACTGAAGGGGGGACACATGAGCTGAGGGGGATTGGGCACCCCCCTCGGCACACAACAAATGGGGGGACATTATGCTGACAGGGAGTGGGCTCCCCCATTCACAAATTAAACAGGAAAGGTGGGACTGAAGCCAATGGGGACTGGGCCCCCATCGGCAAAGAAAGACCGTTGGGGGGGCGCATGATGCCGAGGGGGATTAGGCACCCTTGGCACACACTTGAAATAGGAGGGGCCATTATGCTGATGGGGATTGGGCCCCCATCAGCAAATGAAGTGGGGCATGACAGGGGATTGGGCACCCATGAAGTCCGGCAGTGGCTGTCAGTGCCGCCATGTTTGGTGAACAACTTCACCAGCAAAGGCACATCAGGAGGCGTACTATCATGCCGCTGCATGAGGAGCTTGCCTATCAGTGCAGTGGCACTTTTGTTAGACCTGGTGGCCACATTACGTATAGCTGGTGTCAGTGTCTGCATGCTGGCTTATTGGGGAATGAGGGATGTACCTACTGATGCGTGCCCTGCGTTCGTCCACAGTGACCGCACCTCCAAATATGCTACTATTGCAATATGTTGGCTGACATACAAGCACGAGCCAACATAAAAAGATTACTTGACACTGATGCACAGACACTTCAGCACTTGGCAATGGTACTATTACATTATTGAATGGACAGAAACAAATCCTGAAAGCTGATTGGTCTAGATGCAGTTCGAGCCATGAGGTTATCCCAGTTCAACATCATGGTCTGAAATTAAAGGAAAAAAAATACATAAAAGCCGTTTTTTAATTCTACAGGATCCATTTTAAGGCAGTTTAGGGCATGTTATGCTCATTAACATCACTGTTCAGGGGGTTGAAGGCCCTCAGCTGCACATCATAGCTACAGTGAACCTGTGGGGTTAGATTATCTCACAATAACACATGCCCTGATGGGCCTTATGGCATTATTGTTTATGGCAAAGTCTCTAAACTGGGTGTAAATTGGATTCAGAAACTGTCTGACCTCTCCCCAGTTTAATACTGACTGGGAGTTAACTCATAAAGAAGGCTGAAATGGAGAAAAAACTTCCATATCATTTAGCTAACATTACATTTATAGGTATTGTTGATAGAAGGAATAATGCATGGGTACCCATACACAACGAGCCTGTGTTTTGAGGGGTTAAGATACCAGTATATGGACCTCGAGAGTGAAGCTGGAGAGGTCCGTGCCGGTATCTCAACCCTGAGATGAAAACACAAGGTGAGTTGTGTATGGTCACCCATATTTTATTTGTTGTAGTGTATGATTAAAAAAAAGAGTGGTTGACATATTTTTTTTTAACCGCAGTTATGATAACGCTGAGGTAAAGTGAGCAGAGAAATTGAAAGCAGGCAGCGGGAGTCAGCCAAGGGAATATCAGCTATAGTTAATGATAGAACATGCACAATAAGGTTTTTAGAATGTGCAGAACAACTTTAGAACATGTGCAGAAAAAGGTTTTTGAGCTGCTTGAATTCCATGTGCAGTAAACCTTAACCACACACTGTATACAAACTCAGGCTGTCTCATCTGATACCACTCCATTTTTATTTTTGTTTTCCTTGACCAGTAAGGAGGGCTAGGCAAGTCTGCCTATTTTCAGCCTCATCCCAGGGGAAGGGTTGAGATACAGATTCAAACTGACATACTGTATTGAACCAGGTTAAGCTATATTCCCATAGAGTATGCACTAGAATGTGATGCTAGGAAACTCACCAAATTCAATTACTTCAGGTCCCCTGCACACACAAATCCAAAAGGGATGCCACAACATGACAGTGCAAAAAAATTCAATTTATGACATTAAAAAGGCAGACAGTACAGGTACAGCACCAGACATATTTCGAACCTAACCAGTTCTTTTTCAAAGGCTTGTGTGCAGGGAACCTGAAGTAATTGAACCAGGTTAAGCTGCTGGTGGTATTTTTAGTGATTGGGGGAAATCTGGCCAAGATGCTGGAGAAATTCCCCATCTCTTTTCGAGAAGTATTATGGATTCTTTAACATCCACCTGAACAACCACCAGAGCAGGCAGATGGACCTCAGTTTAACATCGTATCAGAAAGATGGTACCTCAGGAGCACAGCAGCGCCCTCATGCTGCACTGCAGTTTAATATTAGGACTTGTTCCAAGTTCCTGGTGTGGGGCTAGAACCCACTGACTTGCAATCTTTGGGCCTCAGAGGTAAGTGTGCCCTATCTCCTCCCTCCCCATCTTTCATTTTTGTTCTGTTTGGCTCTGTTTCCCACCCTATTACATTTTTATTTTTATTTTTTTTTAGTTTTTGATGACTGGGTGAGTACACTAGACACAAAGGTGACTATTTTCAGGCATGACCCAGGAGGTTACAACAATCATAGAAAATGGTACAGCAAATGGGAAAATTCAGGACAATGTCAAAATATAAAACAGCAGAGATACAGAGGTACAAATTTAATCAACAGTAACGTATTAGATTTTATGGTACAGTAGGATGTTAGACATTACATAAGTGCAAGAAACATTTACATGGACTCTATGTAGTGTATCGACTAAAATTACACACTCACAAGTAAAAGGAGATGTAAGAGAGAATGAGGACATAAAGGGGCAGGTAAGCAAAAGAGAAAGCCCAGCAAAGGAAAGTGTGTAGGGGTGAGAGTGTCGACGGAAACGAGAACCAAGGATAGAAGAGAGAGGTAATCAACAGGTGAAGTCAGGGAAACTGTTAGCAGGGGATCATTTAGCATTGCATCTCATCTGTGAGGGGCATGGACAGTGGTACACTCTGAGCCTCCACCAATTCCTGCTCTTTGCTCAGCTACGTAGGTCCCGTCCACACTACACCGTTCAGGCCCAGTAGCGGATGCAAACCATTACGGCTGGGGAGTGGTGCAGTGTGTCCACATCACGGCGGTGTCCATTACGGGACCGGTACTGCCGGTCTACGTTGTGGGAGCCGCGTGACCATTACGGTGGCACCTGATCCCACAATGCAGTTCGTGCTGCACCAGGGCACTGCAGTAGCGACACAATCACCCGTCCACACTAGGGCCGGTAATGTTACAGGGCTGAACCGTTGTCGTAACCGTTGTGGAAACCACCTCATAAGTGGTTTCAACAATGGTTCCGGAAACGCCTTCTGTAACGTTACAGGTGTAAACGCAAACCATTGTGGTAACGGTTTGCACTGTCTGTAATGTTACAGAGGCACAGTGTGGACAGGGGAATAGGGTGCAGCAACAAGATGCATGCTAACGCCTCCCCCCAGACAGCAAGTCCATTGCCTGCATTGCCTGCATACTAGGCCACTGGTCAGACAGAAGTTACAGTATTTAAACAGTAACATGATTTTGGCTGTTAAACTTACTTAAATATGAAGTCCAGCAACGTGTCTTGCCATCAGTCAGGCAGGGCTTGTGTATTGCAGTAAATAGAGAATAATATATATTCGGCTGTGTGTTATGAAGTTTTTTCACACACCTGAGGTGTGTGATGATCTATAAATCTTGAGAGCAAAGCTCAAGAGGTTTCTTAGGTCATTACACACTGAGGGTGTGTAAAAAAAACTTTATAGACATGCAGTCATCTATATTTTTTTACAATTACTAGTGCAGGGAGTGAAAGCAAAGAAAGACAAAAATAGCTGTATGTACACAGCTGCAGCATTTTCTTTTCAAAGCTGCTCCTTTCCCGCTGTGCTACGTGTTGCGCTGTTTTCAGTCTACACTGCTGGCTCTTACAGTGGTGTAGGTCACACTGTGGAGGGGGGCTGGACATTCTGTGGGGCAGGTTTGGATGATGTGGAGACAGCTTTGTAGTGGATCATGTACAGAAGAGAGTTTACAGTGCAGTTCAATGCGCTCAATCTGCTACATGTACCCAGTCCTGAGCAGGAGCAAAAAATGGATCCAGAGCGCTCTTAGTGCACTCCGTTAAGTGTCCACACCGTCGTGTTTGCAGCGCATCAACCAATGCGCATGGGGTGATGCGCTGCAAACATGGTGTGAACAGGGCTTTAAGCAGTTCAGATGCCTTGCACAGTTGCTGTGGCAGACAGACAGACAGACAGACACACACACACACACACACACACACACACATACACTATGTCTCTCTCTCTCTCTCTCTCTCCATATATTCCATTCTTTTCTTTTCTTTACTTTTTTTTTTTCTTTTTTGCTGAACTGTGCATAAGTAGCAGTACAGAAGGCACAATACAGTTGCCAATCACACTCATTCTGATTCACTGTTTTGCAAACCCGGCACACAGCAGGATCAACCAGATAAGTTGTTAAAGGCAGGATCGACCGAATAAAGAGGAAAAAGAAGAATGAGAAGGAGAGCCTTACCAGAGGCAAATTTTCCATTGTACAAGCGGCTCATTGCTAAGTGATAAACAGAGTCGCCATGTTGCCAGAACAGTTCAGCCCACCTACATACAGAATGATAGCCAATGAGGAAGTGCTCTACAAGGAAATGAAGCAACGGTGAAACAAAATGCTGTAATAACCAGTGACCCTGATAGAAAGATAGGAGGCAGAGAGTAGTGGTAAATGGCAGTCACTCGGAGGATGGGAGGGTGACCAGTAGGGTACCATAAAGATTGGTATCGGGCCCTATCCTCTTGAATGTCTTCATAAGTGACATTGCTGAGGAACTGGTGGGGAAAGTGTGTCTCTTTGCAGATGCCACAAAAATCTGCAGCAGGGTGAACACCCAGAAGGGAGTGGAGAGAATGCTAAGGGATCCGGGGAAACTAGAGGAGTGGTTTAGAGAGCGGCAGCTAGGTTTCAGTGACAAAAAGTGCAAAGTCATGCATCTGGGGCTGGGAAACCCAGGGGCTGTGTATGGGGTGTGTACTTCCAGTTACCAAGCAAGAAAGGGACCTCAGGGTGATCATATTCGATGATCTCAAGGCTGCATGGCAGTATGACAAGGCAGTGGGCAAGGTGAGATGGGTGCTGCGGTGCATAGGAAAGGCGATCACTAGCAGAAGAAGGGTGGTGGTGTTTCCTCTGTGTCATTCACTTGTGAGACCCCACCTGGAATGCTGTGTCCAGTTCTAGAGGCTGCACCTCTGCTAGGACATAGACAAGGTGGAAACGGTTTAGAGGAGGGCTGCTAAAATGGCACAGGGGTTGCACCGGAAACCATATTAGGAGAAGCTACAGGAGCTCTGGCTATACTCCCTGGAGGAGAGGAGAGGAGAGGAGAGCAAGAAGGAACATGATTGAAACCTACATGTACCTCATGGGGGTGAACAAAGTGCAGCCAGCAAGCCTCTTGCACAAGAGGAGGAGCACTGGAACACGAGGGCATACTATGAAGCTGGGGGGGGGGGTTTAAGATAGATGTGAGGAAATACTTCTTCACAGAAAGGGTTTTGGACACCTGGAACAGCCTGCCAGAAGAAGTGATAGGGTGAAAACAGTGAGGAGCTTCAAACATCCGTGGGATAGGCATACAGGTATAATAAATAGAGGTAAGGGAAGAGGGAGAGACACCTGTGACCAAACAGAGTCCAGAGTAGGGAAAATAGGGCAGATTAAATTGGCCTTTCAGTCCTTTTTTGCTGACATATTCTATATTTATATGCTTGTATATGTAATTAGACTTATAATATCATGTACCATGACGTATTGTGATGCAAGTCTGTTACAATTCTGAAACTGCCATGTACCGTTTGCTGCTGTGGCTGCTTCTCTTTCACCTCGGAACACTTGTAAAATAGGCATTACATACACCTAAATGAGGTTAAGTGGTATAAAAAGCACTAACACAAAATAACATGTGTAGTATATAGTGACTCAGTTTCATCCAGCATTAATCCCTAGATACGGTCTGCTCTGCTCAACACCTGAGGAGGAAGTGAGAAGGCAACTGAAATCACATAGCAAGAATGTAAATGGGCCTGATCCACAAAAGGCTAAGAGTCTTTCTGCATGTACGGAGGGACACACAAAGCAACGCAATCCCTCCTTTGTGCATGATGCGCACCAGGGAGGCAGCCCATTGCATCCATATAATGGGATGCATGCCCCCTCCATGCCCGATCCCAAGCCACATGAGTTGCTATGAGGATGGAGGGGCTGGGGTTGGACTAGGGGTAGAACGCAGGCCTGTGCACCATTCCTGAACCATGCCTCATGTTGTGTAGGGCTGACAGAGGCTATGCTTTCCTATAGGCACTATTAGTGGGTATGCATCCCCTCCACACAGCCTCCGATTTGTCCTAAGGACTGAATTAGTGCACTTTCCTCCAGCTGCTAGCCGTTAGAGCCTCAGTGGTAGTCCAGGGGCCATACTGGCACTACCTGCTGCCAATTCCAAACATTCACCGATTCTGCCAGGGACACATCAGTCCTTGGAGGAGTGCTGTATCCCATCGTCTCCTGCTCCATGCGGAATTTGGGACCCACCGATGAGTTGGAATGAGCAACTGATTTTATCCCCAGAGTCTGGCACAGCTCAAATCCACCACCCCCCCCTCCCCTGCCCCCTGCCCCCATGCACAAGTCTGCAATGACAGAATGCAGGAGGCAGGGGCTGTGTAGGCAGTTTGGTGCCGATGGGCATTTGGGGGGTGGAGCACCACATTCGAGATACATTCTAATCAGTATCATATCCCAGTTGGCTTTGTGGCTTGGGCCCAAAAAATCAGAGGGGGGAGGGCTACTAAATGCCCGTTTGATCTTTGTTGGCTTGAATCCCTTTGACTTGTTTGAGAGAACAAAGCTAGTCAAACTAGTTCACATCTCCTCCCAGCCCCCAAAGATACATCCATAATGAAAATAACCTGTCTCACCCCCTAAGGCATGAGGGTTTGATTCTTTTTTTTCTCTTTTTTTTGAAGTTTCCATTTTGGTTCAGGTTTTACTTTAAAAGTCAGAATCCCTTTTTAATTTTAGTATCAATTTTATTATCCCTCTTTCAATTTTAGATTGCTCAGCCTAGAGTGATCATGATGGCAGGAGAGGATCATACCTTTCTTCTCAGGTGTGCCCTTTTTTTTTTGCACATTGGATTTATTCTGGAAATTTGTATTTCCTCTTTTTACATTTTTTTTGTAGCAAATGTTTCTTGATTTAGAAGTCCAGTCTTAAGCCACATAGCAGGAACAGAATGGGTAGTCGTAGTGCAGGCCTACTCACACTGCCTTGTCAATGTGCCTAAATCATATAATTGGACAATAGGTCAAAGGGCTGATAGGGAACTACTGGCAGACTAGATGGGGCCCTTGGTCTTTTTTCTGCCGTCATTATCTGTGTTTCTACTGGGTGAGTTCAGACTCCATTCTCATTCTGCTTAGTATCTCAAGTGAAACTGCCAGCCAGGAGCCAGTCAACGTGAACTGTGATGGTGTTTGGGTTTTGTGATGTGGATACTTGCCCTCTAGGAACTGCACAAAAACCACAAGAACTTCATTAGATTTCTGTAACTACACTGCAATTTCTGTGTAAGTTCACTGTGACTGCACCACAATTATGAAATAGGTACATGCATTAAATATATAACCATAACATCATTTCCTCTTTTATATAGTTAATAATTACCTACTCTGCCGTTACATAGTAACAAAAAAAAACATTTGTCAATGCTGAATGTTGTCTCGCTGGCATCGGCATTGGTAGTGCAGGAGTTAGAGATGTATAGGAGGAGTGGCAGTAAAGTACTGAACTGACGCCAACCCCACACCCACCCTGCAGAGACTGACAGGTGTTGGGGTGTGCTTTTGTGTTGTCAGCTATAACGCTCATGTCATTTTACCTCACCCTACCCTGTAGACACTGACAAGTGTCGTGGTGTGCTTTGAGGTCCTTGGGCATTATACTTACTCCATTCCATAAGGAAATATGCTGAGGTGGGTGCAGTATAGGAGAATGGGGTGAACTTTGTGCAGAGGGTGAGTGCGAGTTGAGGGAAGGAGCGGGACAGACCATGAGGGACCATTTTCTGATTTACAGGTTTAAAAACCAAAAAAGAACATCGCAGGACATTTTTTTTTTTTTTTTTACAGGGGCATTTGGCATGCTGGGGTGGGCTCCCAGTGTACCACCTGAGTGATTTTTGGGGGCTGTAGCCAACAGGATTTGGGCACCCCATCGGCATCATGCAGGGGGATAAGAGCGAGGGCACCCCCGGCACACAACAAATGGGGGACATTATGCCGGAGGGAGTAGGCTCCCCATCAGCAAATGAAGTGGGTCGGGCATGCCAACAGGGGGATTAGGCACCCCTGAAGTTGGCGCTCATTACAGTGGGCCTTTTCTTTGATCTGGTGGCCAGTTTACGTGTTGCTGGTGTCAGCACCTGCAATTGCCTTATTGGGGAATGAGGGACACACCTACTGATACATGCCCTGGATTCTTCCACAGTGACCGCACCTCCAAATCTGCTACTACTGCAATATGTTGGCTGGTGCGCAAGCACATGCCAACATAAAAAACTGTTTAAGACAAACATTTTGTGTTGTGGCTTCTGTCAACCCAGAGTGGTCCAACAACCCCCCCCCTCCAGTTGCTACAAGACGAGTTCTGCCAGGACCAGCTCCACATCTGAACTTTATCTACATGTTAGTGATTTCCTGACAACACCCACTTTTCTTAATACAAATTTCTCCCAGCCATAAATCTGAGGAGCAGGCATAAGTGACAGAAACACACAACCCTGGTACTGCACATTCCAATGTTATATACTTAAATACTATATATAAGTGCCTCATTACAAATACACCTAACAAATGATGCTAGTGACCTTCAAGCATGCAGTTGCTTTGATTCCTTCAGGAGTTGCTCAAGATGAGGGCGATGGATGGAGTCTCATCTGTCTGGTTGTGAAGCTAAAAGTAATTTGAATGCTATAACATGTGGTGCTGGCATGAAATGTATACTGAAGATATGCAGAAATCAGTTGACGAGGCTAAAGTATCATTTGCACAGACATCTGCTCCTAATTTAACTCTGAGGTCAAAAATATACACGAACACATTAAAGACGGGGAAATGAGCACTACCCTCTGGCCTAGTACTAAATAAAAGTGACACTGAACAAAATCACTGGTATTTAAAAGGTGTATATTAAATCATCAGGTAAGTACCCCCTAAGTTGGAAGGTTGCGTTCTAAATATTTATTTATTTAGTTTTTATTGACCGGGTAAGGTGCACTAGCCATAGCAATGGCTATTTTCAGGCATATTAAAGGGATATTAAAGGGATTTCCTGAGTTCCTACAGAACAAAAAGAAAGTTTGGCATCATCAGACCTCAGTTACCCATCATCAGAACTCTAAACTGGGATTTCAGAAGCTTATGGGCTTTGTATTCATAAGGTTAGTGTGGGTCTGACTGAGTAAGTGCCTGGATTAGTGCCGTCACTCTGGGCAGGGCCATATGCAGAGACCCTTGGAGCACTTCCCAAACCTGGCAATGCAACTGTGTTAGCCATACCTCTGCACCTATGCAGATGTGGGAGTCCTTCATAATGGCACAGTGGTATATTGAAATGGTTATGGCAGCATTAACAGTCGTCTGAGTGGCTCTGTTTACTGACGCTGAAAAATCCATATTAGCACAGCACTACAGCTGCCCTCCCCTGATGGCAGGGCAGCTGTACTACAGTTACCCGGCCCTGTGTCTGGTGGATCACCTTCCCCTGATCACCCCTGTAGTACATTATATTCCTCTTCCCTAGCATCTAATGGACTGCCCTCCCTCCAGTCACCCTTGTAGTATATTACATTCATCTTCCCTGGTGTCTAGTGGACCGCCCTCCCTCCAGTCACCCCTGTAGTATATTACATTCATCTTCCCTGGTGTCTAGTGGACCGCCCTCCCTCCAGTCATCCCTGTAGTATATTATATTCATCTTCCCTGGTGTCTAGTGCACCGCCTTCCCTCCAGTCACCCCTGTAGTATATTACATTCATCTTTCTTGGTGTCTAGTGGACCACCTCAGTCCCCATGCATCTGGAAATCCCTGGTGGACTAGAAGTCCCCCCACTGAATGTAACCAATGTCTTGTGAATGACATCCCCACCCAGTCATCCACTGAGGATCTCCTGTCCTGCACCCCCCTCACCTTGGTTCACACTCACCAACACCACCATGGTTAGATTGGCAGCCAGCACAACCCTCTGCTCACCTTCTCAGTCAGCTGCAGTTTGAGTCTCATGGGGTGTGATTGTGTATACTCATTTCAGGCGGGGCTATATTCAGAGGTACTTGGAGTGCTGCCAAACCTGGCAGCGTGATTGTGCTAACTATATCGCTGTGCCTATGCAGGTGAGGGAATCCCTGATGCATAATGGTGCAGTGGTATGTTGAAATGGTTTTGTGGTGCTGAACAGCCTGCAGAGTGACACTATTTGCCACTGCTGAGAAATCCATCTTATGACAGCGCTATGGCTTCACCTCCCCCCTGAAGCCAGGATGGCTGTACTTCAGCTGCTCAGCCCTGTGCCCAGTGAGCCCCATCACCCCTGTAATACATTAAATTAATATTCCATTGGGTCTAGTGGACCCGCTCCCCTGATCCCCCTTGTAGTACACTAAATTCATCTTCCCTGGTGTCTAGTGGATACCCCTCTCCCCAACTGCCCCATAGTATATTAGATTCAACATTCCTGGTGTCTAGTGATGCCCCTTTCCCCGATTGCCAGGGGACCCATCAATCTGGAAATCCTTGGTAGGCTAGTGTTCTCCCCCACTGAAGGCAACTGATCCCCCCCTTGTGACTGACACACCCACCTAGATACCCACTGAGGACCCCACAGCCCCTTACCACAGTTACCATTCACCAACACTGCTGCGGTCAGATTGGTGGCTGGCACGAACCCCAGCTCACCTCCTCAGATGGTCACAGACTGACTGTCACGAACATCATCGTGAGTATACTCATGATCACGCTCTGTGACAGTCAGATGGTGACTGGCCGAGGAAGTGTCAGTTGCATCGGGAGAACTGGTCATGCTTAGTGGGGGGGGGGAGGCTAGCCCACCAGGGATTTACAGATTTATTTTATTAAGTTTTTGTTGATCAGAGTGGTACAGGGGACCTGGGGTGATCAGGGAGAAGGATTCACTAGACACCTGTGAAGATGAATGTAATGTACTATAGAGGCATTTGGGGGCTCCTACTAGACATCAGGGAGGATCAATTTAAAGTACTAAGGGGCAATTGGGGGGAGGGTGGTCCACTAGACACTAGGGAAGAGGAATATAATGTACTGCATGGGTGATTTGGGGGGAGAGACGTCCACTAAACACTAAGGAAGATGAATGTAATGTACTATGAGGCAATGTGGGGAGTCCACTAGACACCAGGGAAGGTGAATTTAAATTGCTAAAGAGCGATTGGGGTGGGGAGGTTCCACTAGATACCAGGGAAGATTAATACAATGTACTACAGGAGTGACTGGGGGAGAGAGGTCCACTAAATGCTAGGGAAGATAAATGTAATGTACTACAGGAGCAATGTGGGGGGTGCTAGACACCAAGGAAGGTGAATTTAATGTACTACAGGGATTTTCCACTGCTAATGCCCTGCATCAATGCTAGCGGTCTGCTGTGCCCATGCAAATGAGCCAATAATGGGCATGTAGATGGCCCCTTGGCACTTTGCATCCCCAGTGAATTTATTTACACATTTGGGCTGAATGTGGCCCAGAGGAGCCCTGGTGCTATCCTGTTTGGTTCTATGACATCAGAGCACTGGCATTTTTCCGCTGGCAGTACAGTGCCAGCAAAGTGGCAAAACACAGTAGTGTGACCTGGTATCAGCAGTGCCATACAAGGGTGACGGGTGGGAGGTGGTACACAGAGTGCTAGTGGCCTGATCCATTTCGGACTGAGGGGACCAAGGATGGTGGTGGGTGACACATCCTGCAGGTGACATGTCCTGTTGGGAGGGGAGGGCAGGTGTCTATGTTGACATGCGGTACCGGTGGGTGTCCCTGAAGGGTCCAATGGCCGGGGGGGGAGCATGCCACTGGATGTGTGTCTGAAGGTGGGCGGTGTGTGATCCTGCTATGGACTGGGTAAGGGGTGGGGGGGACTGTGGACACCATGTGTGTGCACCCTTCCTTGTGTGTCTATTATTCCTGTGGGGCACCATGGCAGGTGTCCTCTCTGCCTCACTGCCTCCCATTGTTGCCATCCCGACAGTTGCTCTGTTAGTGATCTGCTGGGGTGTGTGTGGCATATGGTGGGGTGCTCCCCTCACTGTTGCTGTCCTTGCCAGTTGGCAGTCACACATTTTGTTGGGCACACTGATGTTGCCCAGCTTTTCATCCCGTTGGCTAGATGCTGATGCTCTAATTGCCGGTGGTGATTTTCCTGTCACACTGGCATGGGTGAACCATCCTGTTTTGGGCAGTGTTATCTCTTGTGGGTCATATGCAGCCTTGGGCCATGTCAGCATAGCACATATCCACTTAGCTCTGCACCAGCATGGCCTGATAGTCAGTCAGTTAATGTACTCCAGTTAGTGTATGTGACTTGAACTGGTTGAATATTGCTCAGAGCTGGTCGTGCACTGTTTTTCGTACAGCGCTACACACTGCATTGCTTTTGCATCTGGCTCTGAATATGAAGAGGCATCTGTTTTAATATTGAAGGCCTTTTCATAGAAATAAATAAATAAAGAAATAAAATCTGATGGCCATAGACGATTCTCAGACAATTGCAGCATGCTTTTGCCATACTTGTGACCAGACTGTTATACTGCAGAAAACAGAGAGGGGAGGAAAGGCAACAGGAGCAGATGAAGTGTGAGGGGCAAAGAGCCTGGGTTCATGCAATATGATCCTTAATAAGGAATAGAATACTAAGAAATTCTATTTTTTTAAATCTTATGAGTTTCAAACCCTGCTGATGAAGACAATAATTTGTTTTCGGAAACCTGGAAAATCACTTTAAGATGTTAACACCTCAGGAAATTGATGCCATTAATTAAACTACTTTAGAGTCTCAGTAGTTGGTAAACATTTAGAAACCCCATACAGTGTATTTGCTGGGAGTGAGTCTGCATCCCTCCCCTCCCAAGGTTCATTTGTACCTGGATTATTAGTGTTTCCCCCTTGAAAAGTTGAAAGGATGAGAGCATTTACTGAGCCGTATAGATACGGCTCCCTTTGTTACTTGATTCAGCTCCCCCTTTCTCCCTTTAAGTCTAAAGCCTTTGTTTTTCTCGCTGTACTTTGATATTTTTTTTCAGAGTCTTTTATGGTTTCTCTCTCCCCAAATGCATTTACTGTGAGAATATTGGAGACCAGGAGTCTGCTGGATATATGAGGGGGGGGGAGCCTGGGAGTGTTACAAAATCGTGGGGCTTGAAACAAATACATGAGGTACACTCCTGCTTAAACGTTTTCAGGGAAAACACTGACCATATTATCACTCCTGGATTCTTTTTTTTATGAATTTATGGTAATAATTCAACAAAAAAACAAAAAGAAAACTGGACAGTTGGCACTGTGACAGAGTTGTCCTTCATGATATGGGTGACCCAGGTTCTTAGCTTGAGCTCAGAGTGGCAGAGGGGCCGGTGGGGGCCACAGAGGGGCTGAGCATCCTAGAGGCTGCTCTTCTCATCTATGGAGGGAAGGCTACTGCCACCTGTGTGATTATGGGTGGTGGTATAGCTGGAGACCCTATGTAGAAGGGAGGCCAGCAGCTAGCTCTGTGACATCATGCTTGTATGTATGCACCTGGAGCCTATGCCATTGGTAGTAGTGGGGGAGGTACAAGGAAAATGGACCCCAGCTAGCAGAAATGACATGCCTTGCACTCTCAGGCCCTGTAGGAAACGGTGGAGCCATGGGGGAAAAAGAACCTTGGGTAGAAGGTGTTGGGACTGGGGGGAAGGGGTTACCAGTAGAGTTGATAGGGGCAGGCTGGTGAGGAGCATAAGGAATGGAATACAGATTGCAAAAAAAATGAAGTTTTTTTCCAGAAGACGCTAACTTTAAGACACTGTAAAACAAGCATTTGTCAATGCCGAATGTTTGCTTGCTGGCATTGGCAGTGGTAATGTAGAAGTTACAGAGCTGCGTAATAGGAATGGCAGTGAAGTACTGAACTGAAGCCAACCCCACCACCACCCTGCAGAGAGTGACAGGCATTGGGGTGTGCATTTGGGTCATCAGGCATAACGGCTTCGCCATTTCACCACACCCCACCCTGCAGACACTGACAAGTGTCACGGTGTTCCTTGGGGTCTTTGGCCTTATGCGCACTCATTTCATTAGGAAATGCGTGAGATGAGTGCGTAGGAGAATGGGGTGAACTTTGGGGCCGAAGAGTCCAAGGCATACCTCGATGCCTCACACTGGCTGCAGGGTGTGGAATGGTATGAGCATTACAGGCAGGAATCCCAAGTCACACCCCTGATGCCTGTCATTCTCTACAGTGTTGGGCGTTATGGTTGGAAACCCTAATCTCTCAGGCATTCGTTGGTATTTTCACTCCAAATTTTCAATATGTTTTTTTTTGTGAGCCACCTCATGAACAGGGGGAATATCAGTTTGTTAGCCGAAAGCTGCTTATGCACAGCGAGTACTGCATTTAGCACCACAGGTGCAAAAACATTCCGAACAGGATGTAAAAAATGACAGCGGTACTGTTCATGGGGAGGTGCAAAAAATGGCAATGTTGCAAATCTGCAGTAAAATATTTAAAAAATGGTGAAGTCATGAGCGTACATAGAAACTGTGCAACGCACACCGTAATATAATTAGGTTGGGGATATTTTACAGCAGATTGTCAACTCAGGCATTTTGGTGCCTCCGATCATGAACAGTGTCACTGTGATTTTCTATCTGTGCCGAACAATGATTTCCACAGCGACTATGCATCTCAGCTTGAAAGTGTGAAACACACTTCAGCCATGTTGTGAAAAATGACAGCTGTACTGTTCATAAGGAAGTGTGAAAAATGCCACTGGTGAAAATCTGGACTGAAAATATTACAAAGTCATGAACTTACGAGGGTGCGTGGAAACATGTGATGCTCACTGCCAGAATACAGTCATTTTATGGACTTTTGTCACCAAATTTTCAACATAGCCATTTTAAGACCTCTGCTCATGAACAGTGTAACTGTGATTTCTTTAATCTGTCCTGTAAACATTGCCGCGTTCAAGTACCATTAGCGCTACATGTGCGAAACACATTTGGGGCGACATATGAAAATGGCATCTGTACTGTTCATATAGGAAGTGTAATAAATGGCAATGTTGAAAATCTGGAGTGAAAATATTAAATTTGCAAACTTACGAGCATGCATAGGAACTGCGCGAACGACATCAGAAACAGTCATTTTAGGAATTTTTTCACCAAATTTTCAACATAACCATTTTAAGACCTCTGCTCATGAACAGTGTCACTGTGATTTTCTTAGTGTCCCATACATTGATTTTGACATACTGCGCCTATATAGTACTACATGGGTGGAAACACATTTGGGCAAGATGTGAAAAATGACAGCATACTGCTCATAAAGGAGGTGTGGTAAAATGGCAATGTTGAAAATCTGGAGTGAAAATATTGAAAATTCGCGAACTTACGAGTGTACGTAGGAACTGCACAATGCACCCTCGTAAAACAGTCATTTTTAGGAATTTTTTCACCAAATTTTCAACATAGCCATTTTAAGACCTTTGCTCATGAACAGTGTCACTGTGACTTTCTTAATTTGTCCCTACATTGATTTCAAGACACCGACTGTGCCATTGTGCACTACATGTATGAAACACGTTTTGGGTGAGATGAAAATGACAGCTATACTACTCATAAGAAGGTGTGGTAAAATGGCAATGTTGGAAATCTGGAGTGAAAATATTGAAAATTCGTGAACTTACGAGCGTGCATAGGAGCTGTGCAACGCACGCTCGTAAAACAGTCATTTTTAGGAATTTTTTCACCAAATTTTCAACATAGCCATTTTAACACCTGAGCTCATGAACAGTGTCACTGTGATTTTCTTAATTTGTCCCGTACATTGATCTCGCACACCGACTGCGCCATTGTGTGCTACATGGGCAGAAACACATTTTGGGTGACATGTGAAAAATGACAGCTGTACTGCTCATAAGAAGGTGTGATAAAATGGCAATGTTGGAAATCTGGAGTGAAAATATTGAAAATTCGTGACCTTACGAAAAGGGAGGAACTGCGCAATGCACGCTCGTAAAACAGTCATTTTTAGGAATTTTTTCACCAAATTTTCAACATAGCCATTTTAAGACCTCTGCTCATGAACAGTGTCACTGTGATTTTCTTAATTTGTCCTTACATTGATTTCATACACCGACATGCCCATTCTGCGCTACATGGGTGGAAACACATTTTGGGTAGATGTGAAAATGACAGCTGTACTACTCATAAGAAGGTGTGGTAAAATGGCAATGTTGAAAATCTGGAGTGAAAATATTGAAATTTCCAGCGAACTTACGAGCTCATGAGGAACTCGCGTAACGCACTTCATAAAACAGTCAATTTTGGAATTTGCACTATCTAACATGGGGTTTAAGGACCCCTTCTCATGAATGATTTGCTGTCATGGTGGTTCAGGCCCAAAGGGTGATTTCCGCAGTCACTGCACGCAAATCACCCTCGGGCCCGATAACGCCATGACCATGACATAATCTCATGAGAAGGGGTCCCAAAAACCCCATGTTAAAATTTGGTGCAAAAATTCCCAAAAATGCCCGAGATATGCAATAAAGTTGAAACCCCCCTATGTAACCCATTATACAGCTTACCGGCATTTCCTCAGTTCGCGGTCGGCTTTGAAGAGTGCAGACGTGTTCCCGGTCCACCGAAGATCGTCGCGCCAGAGTCCGGAGGTAAGTATGGGGTGGGGGTGTGGGAGGCTGGGTGCAGTGGTGGGTGCGGTTGTGGGAGGGGTTGGGAGAGCTGCCTGGACAGTTTTTATTTTACAGGAAAAAACAAAAAAGACGCTGTGGACGCTTGCCATGCTGGGGTGGGCCTCAGCATGGCACAAGGACTTGGGGTTGCTCAGCTGACGGGGATTGGGCACCCCTGGCCGGCAAAATACAAAAAAAATCACAGGGTGACGCTTTGCCACTCTGGGGTGGGCCTGGCACCAAGGACTTGGGGGCGTTTCAGCCGACGGGGATTGGGCACCCCGCCAGCCAAAGGAGCAGGTGCTTGCCACGCTGGGGTGGCCTCAGCGTGGCACCTACAACTGAGGGGTGGGGGACGAGCTCAGCCGACGGGATTGGGCACCCTGCCGGGCTATACAGTACGGGGGCCCGCACGCCTGTCTGTGCGTGTGGAGTTGCGCGTGAGCAGCCGATATCTTATCGGTGCTCACTCAAACGTAGCTCCCCCTTTCAACTGCATGCCACTGCATTTTGGAGCCTGTCATACACAGCTCCAAAATGCATTGGCTTACAGGGGCCGCGCCTGCCAGCCCACTGACTGAATTGGAGGAGGAAGTGACACACCTTCGAAATCTCCGATGAAGGCACTATGTTTCTTGCTCATGCGTGCAAGCAAACATAAAAATGGAAAGTTCATACAAGTGTCATAATCATCCAGAAGTTTTATAGTATACATTTTTTTTCTTGATCTGTTTTGGTCGGTTTTACTATGCTGCAGTGACATCACCCACAACGATATCCTCCACAGCGCCATGAGTATGCTGACATCCCCAACACTGATGCATCTTGAAACTGACAGGCAACACGACGACAGCAACTCGAGGCAGGCTGTGCCCCCCACCTCCTCATGCTTTAGATTACTAACTCCATGTCACAGACAGTGGAGTTAGGTGCCTACTCCCTGTCACTGCACAGTCCATCGCCATGGAATCCCCATCACTGCAATGTTCGTCACCATTGGGGTTTTGCTGTGTGGGTGTCGCTGTCCTGTCGGCATACAGTTATGGTGCCACCCATCAGTGGAATCTTCTGGTCCCTCATCATTGTCCTCCTTTGCACTCCAGATCTGTCATCACTAGTGCTGAAGTGCCTTTAAAACCAGGCACCACCACCCACACTGCCCAGACTACCTTAACACCCAAGACAAGTATTCCCCTTCTTTGAATGTCCACAACGTAGTCAGAGGGAGGCATGGATGATAAAGTTGCTGCATGGTGGTGGGGTAAGGGATAGCATGCTGTGCATCCAGTATGTGTAGGCAGCCACTGGTGCCAGGTTCACAATGTGCCAATGGGGGGTTTCTTCCCCAATATGTTTCTCTGGCCTCTCCATAGAAATGGTACCAGTTTGGAACTGCCATATGAGGGTGCCTGACATTGCATGGTTATAAATGGTGTCATTGGCTGCCACCAGACCTCTCACAAGTGTTGCCGATAGAGCAGAATTCCAGAGCCTCCTCACCCCTGCAGAAGAGTTGCTAGCTGGATGCTCTGTATCCTCCATGCTGGCCTCTGCTACTGATGTCTTGGGCTCAGGGTGCAAACACAAGTTACCAGCATGCCAGAGTGATCCCCCACTTCTTGGTACCAGATAATTGACATAATAGCACATTACTGATGAAGATAAAGAACAGGAAATATTCAAAGCTTCTGTAAAAGCAACATAAAGCAAAACTATATTGAACTGTGTAAGAACCCCCTATCATGCTCTTATGTGTTTTTCCATAGAGCTGTTTCCCCAGCCCACTGTCAACTACCTTTTGGGGCCTTGGGCAACCATCCTGCTCCATCAACCAATGCCCCGCTGCCAGCACGGTTCTGTGGGCAGCTGGATCCATTGCATTGGGCTAGAATGTGCCTGGGCTGTTATTCTCATGGCACCAGGGGCTTTCTCCCATTTTTGCCATTTTCCAACAAACCAGTGTCCACCCACATGATGGTGCCATCAGCCTTCTGGATTGGCCTCGGACATCACAGCTAACCCCAGGAAGGGGGGGCAAGCTCCCTGGACCTCCACTGGGGCTGCTGTGGCAGACTTGCAGTGTCATCCCCTCCATGGGCTGAGAATCCCTGCCAGCTACAGAACTATTTCCCAGCCCAGCTGCCTGCACCACATGTCACTAGCATGCTTCTGCATCTGGATTGCTTACATGGAAGTGCACTGCGCTTCCACTAGGCCAATGGGTGCCACTCATGTGATTTGTAATGGCACCCAGCTTTATTCCTTACAATCATACACATTGAGCATAGCTGAGGACAATTTCCATACTAGACTAAAAGCCTGCATGCTTTTTACAAACTAAAAAAAAAAACATAGACACAGAAAATGAAGAGTACTTCTGACAAAAGTGGACAGAGTGATTATGAGATGGAATTAAAATCCAAGTGCTGGAAAGTTAAAAAGAGACACTACATTAATCCTTTTGCTTATTCAGTTGTTTCTTTTTTCAGTTAATCAATCAGAAGCACTTGCTACCAAGTCTTTCAGAAGTATGGGGTCTGTTAGAATATCAGAAAAAAAGGAGAAACCTCATTCAAAAGCAAGCCCTCATCACTGCATGAATACACAGCCAGGGACTCTTGCAATATATTTTTTTTGTTATGGAAGTCAAAAACATGCATGGATCTTAATCTGGAAGTCATTTTAATCTGAGCGTTCAAAGGATTTCCCAGAGTCCCACATTTTGAAAGTCAGTACTGTATGAAATACCAATATTTTGGAGGAAAGTTATTATGAAATATTACTAGTAAAATTCCCTGTCTTAAAGTTAAAGCTACCATTTTTTTAACTTCCATGCTTGCAAAATCATGTGTCACCTACCTTCCCCCTTCCCTTATAGGAGTAAAAACAATGCCCACCTTAGTGTGGATTTATCTTATTTATTTGGCAGTCAGTGACTTCTAAAACAGAGTTGACTGTAGCTCTGCACACGATAGCCCCCTAGCATTCCTTGAAGGTCTCAGAATTAACTGCCTCGCACTGAACTGCAAAATTTGCTGCTCTTGTCGCCTTAGGAGTTGGACATATAAAGCCAGCAGTCAAATTGGGTTATTAATAGTGATAATACAGTAACAAAGATGTGGCAGGTTTCCAATAACAGAAAAAAGGGGTGTGGCTTGTTGTCCTTACTTAGAGTAAGAGGATGCTGTTGCTTGCCTCAGCAAAAGATAGGGTATAAAAAAGAGGCAGGACCAGATTCGGACAGGTGATTCTTGGGGGTAAGTTGCCTGCCTTTCTAGAGTTGCATGTTCCTATGCTTTCCTTACTGAATATGTCAATTTTAATTGCCAGTCTATGGTGCTAATGCTAAGTGCCCAACAGCAGATAGCTTCAGTGAGTGCTGCATTGCACTCCATGTTGAGTAGTTGTTATCCATGTTGGTAAACTTGGCCTGGAGACAGCAGGCATTGTAAGGCTTTGTAACCTGTGACCAGGGTGTGATAGATCAGCCTGGAGTCTAGATTCAACCAGTTCATGCTGCTGTACAGCACACAGGTGTGTGTGTGTATCAGGGCTTAGACCAATTGTAAAATGGCAACCCCGTTAAGGAAGTCCCTGACTCTGGGCAGCACACCGTTGCAGAGCCATAAACCACGATTTCATAATCAACTAAGCTTGCAATAAAGCAATGTACTGGCAGCCAGTAGTTTCATAACTCCGGGTAGGAAGTTGCATCTGTGTTGGTACAGTAGTCCTAGCCTCGAGTGGTCTGCCTTAACCAGAAGGTCTACGTGGGCACTGAAGGTCAGAGACCTGTGAAGTGTGACCCCGAGATATTTAAAGGTTTTTACTTGCTCGGGGGGCACTGAGGATATAATAGTTAGTACTGGGGGCTGCTGGTCTTGCCTCAAGTTGGTATTCAGGACGAGCAGGTTGGTGGTGAACCAATCCTGGAGGGCAATAAAGTCTGCCTAAAGCCTCTTCTTCAGCTTCTCCAGTCACTTGTCACTGGAGGAAATGACAGCATAATCTGCATAGAGTAGTATGTTAGTAGACCTACATATGGCAGGTATTGTATCTATGAATAAACTGAAAAGAAGGGGTCCTAGGACTGACCCAAAGGACACCTACAGAGACTTGTCTAGCATCTGAGAGTGCGGTGTGTCATTGTACAGCCTGTGTTCTGCCAGCCAGGTAATGTTTGAACCAGTTGGCTGAGCTGTCTGATTGTCCCAGATTAATCTGTTTCTGGCAAAGGAGGTCAGGATTTACAAGGTCAAAGGCCTTGGTAGGGTCAATGAAAATGGACCTGGTCATTTCCTCACTGTCCAGGGCACAATGTATTGAGTCTGTAAACTCAAGAAGTGTAGTCATTGTGCTGAAGTTCTTTCTAACCTATGCTGTTCATTTGACAGGAGTTCGTACTGACCTAGGCATTGAACAACCTGGTCATTTACAACCTTCTCAAGGGTTTTAGATATTTATATAAGGGTTTTATTATTTCTCTGTATAGTTCTTTGATGGTACAGCCCTGAGGTTGCAGGATGAATCTAATGGTAGAAAACAAAACCAGGATGACAATGGAAAATGTCTATGTGTCTATGTAAGGGTTATAGTACATGGCAGATTTTTTCATTTTTCCACAAGAACGAGACATTTTTAGCCAAAACCTTCTTCAAAGGCATAATTCTACTATACAGTTTACAATGAATGAATACTTCTTTTGGGCCTTTAAAATAGTGTAGTTTGTCAGTTTAGTTTTGCTTATCTCATACATTGCAATTTAAGTCAAGATATGTACTGGTTATACTGGTCACCCAGGAGGTAGACTAAAACTTAAAAACATTTTTTTTTTAATTATTTACCAGTATAGCCCAGCTGAAATTCAACCTCTTGTTTCCAGTGGCATTTTATTTTATGCATTTCTGCAACTGGAGCACTGGGAGGTTAAGTGACTTGGTTATGGCCACAGAGTGAATATTTGGCTCTGGCATGGTTTAAACCTGAGATCTCCTGGTTCACAAGCTGGTGCTCTAACCACTAGGCCACACTACCTCCTGGTTTTGCAGTTGTTTACAGCTGCAGTGTATCCTAGGAGGATGAACAGGGTAAAACTACAATACAGTAGAAAATTAATTACAGAGGATGAGGAAGGCATGGTACAATTTAATAGGCATTACAGAAGTAGTGTTGCACTGAAAATTCTTAAATCAGCATTGATAAAGTTACTACGCTGATGCAACTGTGTGTTGCCAACTTCAAGTGTATTTGTGCTATAGTAGCAAATCCTGTGGCACCTCAGTGCACATTTTGTGTGACAGGAAAAATCACCCACAGAGATTCCCTACACATCCTAGTAACTGTGGATCCTCCATGTGAGCTATCATTGTTTTTTAAGAAAAATAACAAAAGCTATGAGGAACTGTTATACACTTACAATGGTGTTCACTCGTTCAATTTCTTTTACAGAGTAACGGTATCTTTTTCACTCTGGGTTGCTGCACTAGGAGGTAAGACTCCTTCTAATTCATGTTTTTGTATTCATCATTTCATGTTGACATGGACACTTGTAACTAAAGCTGTATCAGTTGTTTAAACATGTCAAGTCACTGGGTATGGGGATGGTGTGAGCAAGGTTTCTTCTCTAGACATATAAGATAACCCTGGGGAAATGGAAACAAACCACAGAAGAATGAAGCTGATTAATATCAGCTGATTCAGTGTTTTCAACACATTTAAAAATAGGAAGCCAGGCCATGTTCTTGAATGAGTTATTAAATCCACATTTGTCTTCCTTTTCAAAGCTTTGATTTGCCTTCTTTCCGAAAGTTCAACCTATCTTAAAAACAAAACAAAATAGCTGTACAGGCCTGCGATGAGCCCAGTCTGAATGAGATCTCCTTTCCCGCATATGGTCTGAGAACTAACTATGGGAGGGGGCAGAATGAGTGACCATAACTTAATTTAAGTATTACCATTGTCATAGCTGGTAGTGCGAGACATCTAGCTGGCTCTCTAAAGTGTTACTTCACTATTTCCGTATTATATACAAGTTATTTACTCAGGTTAGTGCAACTGGATGCAATACAGTATCTTACATTCAGTGGCGTCCTGCTTTTACCCAGTTTTACAATAGGGTGGACTGAAGTACTGAGAGCTGAAGTCACTAGCTCAAGGTCACACATTGTGTAAAGAACTCAGGTGGGATATGAACCATGTCTCCTGGGCCTCCTAGTTCCCCAAGTCTGTCCTTAAGCCACTAGACCTTTGCACCTCCATGAATGTCAGTGTCAATGACTCAGCAGGTTATACGCTCACCTCTGTGGCAGGATGAGTGGAAGATTGTGGGTTCTAGTCCTACACCAGGAACTTGTGGTAAATCCTAATGCTATCACTGTAGTGCAGCATGAGGGTGGTGCTGCACTCCGGAGGTACTGTCTCTCTCATGAGACACTAAACTGAATTCCCATCTGCCTCTTCTTGTGGTTGTTAAAGATCCCATGACACTTCTCAAAACAGAAGAGAAACTTCCCAGGTGTCCCTGGGCCAAATTTCCTACATTCACCAAATATATCACCAACCGCTTAACCTGATTCAGTATGTCAGTTTGCCTCTATATCTCCACCCCCTACCTCAGGATGAGGTTGAAAATAGGCTGAATTGTCTAGCCTGCTTTTGTGGGTCAGCATAAACACAAAATAAATGTTATCATTTCATGTTAGACTGATATTTATCAATAAACAGTAGCTCTCAGTCTAAATAGGTGCATTATAATGACAAGCTGTATTCACTTCTTAGTGCCAGATCCCTGCAACCCTACTCAGTCCCTTGCCAACAGAAATCTGCTCCTCATGCCTCAAAGTCCTCCCAGGACATGCAGTCATTACTTAATAATCTCCCACACTGTTGGTTTTTCCCTTACTTTACTGTCCCTGAGAGTCTTACTTTCAACCCTTTCAGGCAGATTTCTACTGCAGTAAGCTAGAATATGTTACTGGTCATGATAATGAGAAACACTTTCCCCAGATGTCTCTAACTTGTTTTTAATTTTTTATAGTAAACTACAGCCATGAGTTCTGATGCAGAAATGGCGGTTTTTGGCGAGGCTGCGCAATTCTTGCGTAAGACTGAGAAGGAAAGAATTGCGGCGCAGAGCAGGCCCTTTGATGCTAAGAACACATGCTTTGTGATAGATTCTAAAGAGGTGTATGTAAAAGGAATAATCACAGCCAGGGAAGGTGGCAAAGTCACCGTGAAAACTGATGCTGGAGCGGTAAGTCTACAGAGAAAGGATGGATGACATGTTTTCACTGAGCCCATTACATGGAAACTTTCAATTACCTTAGTTTTTGTCACTTCATTCCAGACTGTGACTGTTAAAGATGATCAAGTCTTCCCCCAGAACCCCCCCAAATTCGACAAAATTGAAGACATGGCCATGATGACCCATCTAAATGAACCATCTGTGCTGTTCAACCTCAAAGAGCGTTATGCTGCCTGGATGATCTATGTAAGTAAATTTTCTGTCTGTCTCTTGTATATACTGTACTAATATTTTACTTCCTGCTTTTCCTCACCAGAGGAGAAACTCACTGGTCTTGTATCAGTAGTATAGTACTAACATATAGCGTACTGATTTGAGATGTACACACATGTAGTTCATGCCTTCTGGAAAGTCGCCAAATATTGCACTTTATTTGGAATTCAAGGCTAGAAATGTGATGATAGCTGATAGTTTAAAATAACAAGGTGACTAGAATCAGAAAATTAGTGAGTGCTTGATTAGGGGATCCATGTCTAAAACAAACCCCATCTCTTCCATTTGAGTCTTGTATTATTCTTTGCTCATCTGTTCTTGCTAGATACTAAATCATTTATTAGTTTAAACTGCAAGTTTTATCAAAGGGCACACTTAGGCTGCACACCTTGAGTTTATAATTCCCAGGTTAAGACCTTTTAGGCCCTGGACACACTACAGAACTGTTTTTGAAAACCATTTTTAAAACCAGTTTAGCTAAACCATTTCAGTGCAGCCACACTACTCAGTAACCATTTTTGATAACGGTTTAGTGTGGCCACACTGCTAGTGTTAAACCTGTTCTCCTTGTAACTATTATGTGTTAAGTCCAACACATAGAACTGTGCTTGCATGGACACACTGCAGCTAGAACTGTTTTAGTTAAACCATTACAGCTTAAAACACTTTTACTCCTGGATAGATCTGTGTGTAAAACCATGCTAGCTCTAAAACATTTTTTAAAATAGTTTTAAGACTAGGTATCTAGCAGGGTTTAAAAACACTTTTGTTAAAACATTTTAAGGGGCTTGTAGTCTGTCTGCAAACAGTGCTAGGGAGATTTAAACCATTTTAAGGCACTTAAACCATTTTAAGTTCCCCAGTGTGTCCAGAGCCTTAATTCTAATGTGAGGCCTAAAGCTGAGCTCATAAACGTGGGAGATGCATTTCTAGGCCTCTAGAGTTGGGATCTCTCAGTGACAGGGTTTCTTCCTTGGATAAATCTTTTATTACCCATATTGAAACTTTGGTTGGGAAGAGTGGATGTGATAGTTGCTCTTTAATAATTACAACCTGAATTTGAGATGGCACAGTATCCCAAGACATGCATGAGTCACTCCACAGTTCTAACTCTGTACTGCCATCAAGTGGGAACAAAAAATATTTCTGTCTTTTCATTCCAGACTTACTCTGGCCTGTTCTGTGCCACTGTAAACCCCTACAAGTGGTTACCAGTGTACAACCCAGAGGTGGTTGCTGCCTACAGAGGCAAGAAACGTCAAGAGGCTCCACCACACATCTTCTCCATCTCTGATAATGCTTATCAAGCCATGTTAACTGGTAAATTTAATTTTGTTTTAGTCTTTCATAACTGTTTATTTTTACTGCCACATATCACAATTATATATTAACCATGAGGATTTTATACTTTCACAGATCGTGAAAACCAGTCTATCCTGATCACGTAAGTATAATGAATGAAAGGCAAGCAGTGTCTGTAATCAACTGATTTATTTATTTATTAGAATTTCAGAAACAACCCTTGAGTAAGAACTCTTTTACAAAGGGTCCACGTCTGTTAATCAGTACAAATACAGACATATTTGAATTCACAGTACAAATACAGACATAGTTGAAATATCAGTACATAATTGCAATTCACAGTACAAATACAGCCATGGGGGAAGAGAGGGGAAGGAGGGAGAGACAAAGCAGGGAGTGGTGGTATCACGACAGTAGAGATTGATGGAGAAAAGGGTGGGTGGGAGGAGGGGGGTGAAAGGAGGGGGTAGAGAGTGAGAGATGGGCGATGAGGTGCGAGACAAACAAGAGAGCACAACCACTAGTGGAATAAGAGCTATGGAGCATGAAGTGTCAGAGTCTGGGGAGCAGGGGGTAGGGAGTGGAGAGGGGTGGACTGTGTAAGTGAGTCCATGAGTAGTTGCTGGTAGGCAGGATTGGTGCAGACTCTGGAGACCTGCTCTGAATAGTTTAGCACTCACGGCCATTCTTTTGCAGTAGAAACTGCTTAAGTTCAGCTTTGAAGGTTCTAGGGTTAGCAGCATTTAGAGTGTTAGCTGGGATCTCTTTAAGCCACAGTGGGGCACGGTAGGGGAAGGATCTTTGTCCAACCGCTGTCCTTCAGAATGGGACACAGAACAGGTGTAGTTCTTTATTCCTGGTCCTGTACATGGAGTTGGTTAAGGTAATCAAGTTGGCGATACAGGGAGGAGGTAGGCCCAGCATGGCTTTCCTACATAGGAGGCATGTCTGGTATGAGATTTTATTCTTGAGGCTTAACCTGTTTGCTTACTCATGGAGTACACAGGTGTGTGTGAGCCAGTCAAAATCTAGTAACAGTCTGCAGGCCTTGTTTAGAGCTATTCCTACCTTCCTGAGGGCAGTATCAGTTGCTTCTCCATAGGCCACCAGGCCGTAGTCAACCATGGAGAGAATGGAGGTGTTTATGGAGAGCCTGAGGGCATTGATAGTGAGGCTTTTCCTGAGCCAATAGAGTACCTCGAGTTTAGTATTTACTGCCTTCACAACCTAGTCAATATGCTGGCCAAATGAGAGAGTATCATCTATTATTACTCCTAGGTATTTAAAGGAATGAACCTGTTCTAGTGGGATCAACCTGTTGTCGGTAATTGTTAGTATGAGGTACCTCCTCTTTAGTTATGGGATAGAGAGAAGCATGGATTTGTTTTTTTTGCAACTGAGTAGCAGCCTATGAGAGCTGAACCAGATCTCCAGTTGTTGGAAGGTGGACTGCAGCTCAGCCTGCAGGGTCTCAATGTGGGCACTGCTGCTGAGTACCACCGCATCATCTGCGTAGAGTATAACTGTGCTGGCATATGCCTCCGGGAGTGTGTTCAAAAAAGAGGCTGAACAGCAATGGACCCAGTGTGGACCCTTGTGGAACTCCCAGCAATATGTCCCAAGAGGTGGAAACTGTTGGTCCAATTCTGGCCCTTTGAGGCCTTCTGGATAGGTAATCTTGAAACCACTGGATGGTACTGGAGGCCAGCCCAAGGGCACATAGTTCCTTGAGAAGGAGGGGTGACAGACCATGTTGAAGGCCTTCATCAGGTCAAGAAAGATGGATCCAACCAGTTTACTCTTGCCGTTAGCCTTGTGAGTGTAATCACTGAAATCAACTAGGGCTGTGGCAGTGCTGTGTTTTTTTCTGAAACCATGCTGCTGGGTACACTGCAACTGGTATTTCTGGATATATTCTGTGATTTGGCCTGCTATGATCCTCTCTAGTGCTTTAGATGGGGGGGGGGGGGGGGAGGATATTGGTGGGCCTATAATTAGTTGTGCATTTCCTGTTCCCGCTCTTGTGAACCGGGGTGACCAGTGCTTGTTTCCACAGGGAGGGGAACTTAGCCAGGGTTAGGGACTTATTGAAGATTTTAGTGATGGAGACAATAAGTACATCCACTGTCTGATTTATTTTATTTGTGAAGGTTCTATATTATTACTGTTTGTTTCTATCTTCTCTTTCACCCAAAGTGGAGAATCTGGTGCTGGAAAGACTGTGAACACAAAACGTGTCATCCAGTACTTTGCAACAATTGCAGCTATTGGAGACAAGAAGAAGCAGGAACCACAGCCTACAGGCAAAATACAGGTAGGTGGAAAATTATCGTGCAGTTACATAACTACATTTTCTAAAAAAAAAATGTCAGTATTTATTTATAGACACATTTTTTTTTAGGGAACACTGGAAGATCAAATCATCCAAGCTAACCCACTGCTGGAAGCCTTTGGTAATGCCAAGACAGTGAGAAATGACAACTCCTCTCGTTTTGTAAGTTGTCTCACTTTAATCATGCTACACAGGTTAAACCATTGCATGCAAGATAAATGTAAACTAAAGTGGAAATATACCTATTCTAAATGCCTGTAATCTGTAATCCATAGGGTAAATTTATTAGAATCCACTTTGGGACCACAGGAAAACTGGCTTCTGCTGACATTGAAACCTGTAAGAACAATACTTTTTCTTCAACACATCTTAGAATATTATCTGCATTCATATTTGTACATGTTGTGTTTAAATATCTTCTTTTCCACAGACCTGTTGGAGAAGTCTAGAGTAACATTCCAGCTTCCAACTGAAAGAGGCTACCACATCTTTTACCAGATCACAAGCAACAAGAAACCAGAGCTTATTGGTAATGCTCTATTCCTTTTTGTGAGAGCTTCACTGTCTAGATAATCTAAAGTTTTACACTTTTAATTATGCACGTGAAAAGCATGACCAGTTCAGTTCAAATTTTGTTTGATCAACAAAGTGTCATTACAGTGCAGTCATACTAAAATAGTATATAACACCAACATACACATATAAATACACATCAGCAAATCTTATTTCAAGACCAATTTACAAGCTATACATTTCAGCATATATTTACATCTGTTAAATCAGAATAAAAGCCTAGAACAAATAAGGTGCTTAGCATTGTATTGCATTTAGCTGAGCCTGGGAATGGGATGTAAACTGGACTGAAGTGGGGTACGGGTCTGGTTAACTACATGACTAAGAACACAGTGCAGACAGTAATCTCAAATATAACAGACAGGTTGCTCATTTCTGAGCATTAAAAGTACAGTAATCATCTATTCATCTTTACTGCAATTTTCCATAAATCAAACATTATAATAGTATAATCATAGTTGGTATCTAAGTGACATTGTAGAAATATCATTATACAGTTTGTAAACTGACAGCAAGTAACATCTTTATTCATTATAATGGTATGTTTTAAAAATCAAAGATCTAACTGAACAAGAATGGCAATTATTTTGTCCTAATTTTCATTACAGCACATAGATAAATTACAATTCTCTCTAAACACTCGGGGGCCTGATTCCAGAACAGCCCTCAGATCACCACAAAGTTCTGGCAATCTAGGGCTGCAGCACACTCCTGGTGTGTCAGGGACCATGTGCCTGATTCTGGAACATTGGGGGTCCTTGCACCACAACACACAGGACATGCCGCAATGGCAGGCTAGTGCTGAACGCATGGTGCACCTGTGGGACCCGACGGATGGATCCGCCAACCCCATCCCACTAGGTGCATGGCACGTGTGTATGCTGGGGGTGATGTTCTGGCACCTGGCAGGGGTGCCCTAGCCAGTGCTAGCCACACTTCAGTGTGTGCAGTGCCTTCAGACTGGCTCACCTGTCGGGTGCCTGATTATGCTTCCCCCTGCATACACATGCCTCCCAACACCTCTGCTGTATACTCCTATCCCTTCTGACCCCTAGACCCCACAAATGGAGCCCCCTGCCAGCTCCCCACCTCGAGGGGCATTGTCGCAAAGGGTGCAGACCACCTCCCAGATGGTCTAATGGGACCCCCTTCCTACCATCATGGCAGGGCTTCTGGAATATGAGATTGGCTGATGTTGCAGCCCCACCATGGTGCAAGTCCCCTTGTGACTTGGCATACCCAGACGCAGGTCACAAGGGCAGCGCAGTGCCCCTTTGGTGCAGTGACTTTCCTCACTGGAGCAGACCGCGTACCAGAATAGGGAATGCCACAAACTCCAACGCAAGGTGTGACTTGCAACATTGCTGTTTGTCACAAACACCTTGCGTAGGGCACATCTCTTTCAAAATCGGGCCCTCTGAGTCTTCTGTTATCATTAGTATTGTCACAAGTTCCCAATTTTCTATTTATTTGTTACCAGGAAATGGTCCTAATCAGGTTTTTCTTACAGACACATTCCAGGGACATTTCAGCAGAATGTAAAAGAATGACCATGCTTCTCTGTGAAATGAGGAGGCATGTAGATGCACCTTTTGCACCTTAGCCAGGTGACTATGGGTTCAAGTTATATATTAGCACATGGACTCATACTCAGTGCTGACATAACAGTTCAGTAATACGATGATACAGCCTTTCTGAGGCTATCATTTGTTGAATGAGACACTAAAATAAAATGACATCCACCCTACTCTTGTAATTCTGCAGGTGGAAGTTGAAGGATCAGAAAGCTGGAGTTACCACCAATGTTATCTACACCCAGCACCACATTTCTCACTATAATGGATTCTGATAGTTTTCTGTGACTATGTGCTGCAGTTCAATCCTTAATAGATGATGCATGTGCCTGTGTACTAGCACCATACTCATTGGTTTGTAATCTACACTGAAATATATTGTGTTTGAAATGGCTATATCAGTATACGTTTACTTCTTTTGCAGAGATGCTGCTGATTACTACCAACCCGTATGACTTCCCTTTCTGCAGTCAGGGTGAGATCTCTGTGAAAAGTATCAATGATGAAGAGGAATTAATGGCAACTGATGTAAGCATGACAACAAGGAACAGAGCTTTCAAGCCAAAAAAAAAAACATTATATTACAAAGCTCTTACTGTCTCTGTTTACCCCACAGGAAGCCATTGACATCCTGGGCTTCACTAATGAAGAAAAGGCTGGAATCTATAAACTAACCGGTGCACTCATGCATCACGGCAACTTGAAGTTCAAGCAGAAGCAGCGTGAGGAGCAGGCTGAGCCAGACGGCACTGAAGGTTTGAATTTTTTAAATGTTATTGTCAATTAAAATAAAATAGTGGTACACCATCCCCAGTCCAGTTCCAGCTGTCCACATCACAAATACCTCCATCACAATTAACACCAGCAGATACTTTTGTAAGCAATGTCACATGAGAGGCTAAGAATAAATATGTAGTGTGTCAATTATCCTCTCACTGCAGTGGTGTCTCCACGATTGGGGTGAGGTATATTTGTAGGTCAAAATGGGAATGCCGACACAAAAGCTATCTATGTGTACTTTGTCAAGTCGATAGACAAGTTCAGTCTCCAGTACTGTCAGTCTGGTCTCTTTCTTTAACACAACAGACTGTAAACATTCTTAAAAAATTAGCTTTATCCTGGAGAAGCATCATTAGTTATACAAAAAGCAAGGAGATTAATAGCAGTGCTTGATGTCAATTTGTGTGAAACACTAGTGACAAAGTATTACAGTATCATAAACTGATAGTCTTTATGTTAGATGGTCCATATGGTTTCCCAATATGTTTTTAGAGAAAACTGAACTGGTATGTATAGCCATTATAGAATAAGTTAAAAATGACTGTTGTTCCTCCAAAGTCATGCATTGTCAATAAAATAGCTGAATAAAGAATATGCAACATTTTGTCACAAAGAAAATGGATCCCAGGCACAGTACATTATGTTTATGTTATCTTTATACAGTAATTATATGGGATCAATTTGGGTATATTTGTTCTTTTTCTTTCCTTGCACAGTGGCTGATAAGGTTGCTTACTTGATGGGCTTGAACTCTGCTGACTTGCTGAAAGCACTGTGCTACCCAAGAGTTAAGGTTGGCAATGAGTACGTTACCAAGGGTCAGAGTGTCCAACAGGTAAGTTATCACAAATTAATTTTTAATTTTGAAATAAATATACTGTATTATGTGCCTGTTTCATTTAAAAATTATTCAACAAATAAATTGTTCCCATTTTCTTTAGGTGTACAATGCTGTTGGTGCCCTGACCAGGTCAGTCTATGAGAAAATGTTCTTGTGGATGGTGCTCCGCATCAATCAGCAGCTGGATACTAAACAAGCAAGGCAATTCTACATTGGTGTCCTGGATATCGCTGGGTTTGAAATTTTTGATTTCAACACTTCAACACTGTGGGTTTCATGTCATAACTCTAAGAATACTGTTAGAAAACATGATATGTATATATTATTTACACAGTTTCCCATTTTCACATGTACAGTTCAACACTTTGGAGCAGCTGTGCATCAACTTTACCAATGAGAAACTGCAACAGTTTTTCAATCACCACATGTTCGTCTTGGAACAAGAAGAGTACAAGAAGGAAGGCATTGAATGGGAGTTCATTGACTTTGGTATGGATCTGGCTGCTTGCATTGAGCTCATTGAAAAGGTAAATCATTTCTTATAATTTAAAAATAGATAATTGCATATTTTTAAGTTACAACCTAGCAATCCAAACAATGTTTTTCTTTATAGCCCAAGGGAATTTTCTCCATCCTTGAAGAGGAGTGCATGTTCCCTAAGGCTACAGATACTTCCTTCAAGAACAAGCTGTATGAGCAGCATCTTGGCAAGTGCAACAACTTCCAGAAGCCCAAGCCTGGCAAAGGAAAGGCTGAGGCTCACTTCTCCTTAGTGCACTATGCTGGTATTGTGGATTACAACATCACTGGTTGGTTGGAGAAGAATAAGGATCCACTGAATGAAACCGTTGTACAGCTCTACCAGAAGTCTTCAGTTAAACTGCTTGCCTTCCTCTATGCAAGCTATGGGGCTGCCGATGCAGGTAATTAAGCAAACACAAAGACTAGGAATACAAAACATCTGTTGATGTAATGTTATAATTTATCAGCAAGGTGAATCTCTTGGCCACACGCTTATGGGTCCAAGTCCCATAACAGGGATATGGGCTCCTATCCAATGCTAGTAGTGCAGTATTAGTGGGGCTCTTCTCTGTTGCATGACTGGTCCTTCAGATGAGAGATTAAAGTGCTGTATCTTCTGCCCATTCCCAGGAACTGTCAGTGTGGTTGCTAAAGGTCTATGGCATGTTTTGACAAAAGCAAAACTTAGATAATATTCCAGTATCCTAGTCAAGGTTTCTGTTTTCATTGACGCATGTTATAACACAAGTGCCCATTACTCTGTGTAGAACATTGCTAAGCACATAACAGTCACACCATTTATTTGCATGCAGTCTTTAAGGACCCAGCATGTAACTTGAAAAGTGATTCATATCACACCAGCGAGAATAAATGGCATTATTTGTATTGATAGCATACCTGCTATTAAAATAACAAGATACTGTTCAAGATGTTATTTGTAGCATAGGTTAAATGTTATAATGCTGCACTTAACCAATGGAACAGCTGCTGAAATAAGGCATGATGACATTATGGTGTAGCTGCAGCATTCTATCCAGAGTAGTCAAGTTAAAATAAATGGAGTCCAAATGAAAGTGTTAATTCGAAAGGTTTACATTTGAAAATGTGTGGTATAAATTTGAGGGGGCACAATTTGAAGATAGAAGGGGGGGCGGCTCAGAGGTAACTTAAGGACGTATTTTTTCACAGAGAGGGTTGGGGATGCATGGAACGGCCTTCTGGAGGAGGTTGTGGAGTCAAAAACAGTGGTGGAATTCAAGCATGCATGGGACAGTCATAAGGCAATTCTAGGGGGTGGGGGTAGGAAGAAGTAGGCTGCTGGTTAACTAGGATCTGCAGCTTATCCATTAGGTAGGGAAATGGGCAGACTGGGTGGGCCAAGCGGTCCTTATCTGCCATCAAAATCTATATTTTCTATGTTTCTATAAACCATGGCAAGCAATGCCCAGACTCAGAATTGGGAATTTTTCATAATTCTGATGGTGGTGGGCCATTACAACTGTGATGTAGCTTCACCTCATGAGTTTTGGTCCTGCCCTTTTACTTATGAACATAAATGACACATTCTGAGTCAAGACATTGTGTATCTTTTACACAAATGTAAATTCTAAGTTAACCCTATTAATCTTTTTTCTTATAGATGCTGGTGGAAAGAAGGGCAAACAGAAGAAGGGCTCATCCTTCCAGACAGTGTCTGCTGTCTTCAGGGTAAGTATAAATGAAGCAAAGCAGAAAGGTGAACAAAACATCCAGTACTCACAAAGAGGTAAATGCTCAAGTGGTATTTATTGTGCCAAACTCCACAAACAAGCGCAACAAGACCCCCTAGTGCCACGAACCCCTGCGGATCCTTCAAAGGGGAAACTCCCCCTTTGAAGAACCCGCAGGGGTTTGAGGTGCTAGGGGCTCTTTTTGCACTTGCTTGTGGAGTGTGGCACAATAAATACCACTTGAGCAGTTACCTTTTCATGAGTACTGGATTTTTTATTCACCTTTCTGCTTTGTTTCTGTTGTTTGATTTTTCTGGTGCCTGCATTCTATTTGAGTGTGTGAAAGTTTGCCTTCTACCTATCTATAAATGAAGCATTACTGTAGTTAGTACTAAAGTACTCAGTCTTGTTGTAGTTAAATACTTGGAAACAGTTTTGATAAACTGAACAGTCCATATGGAGCTGTCTGACATATGAGTGATAGAATGCTGAAAAGCATAGAATCAAGTGAACTCTATATAACATTGCTTGACTTATATGCTGAACAGACCTATCATGTATCTAATTTACATTAATAATAACTTTATTTATCTCATTTATTGTATTGCAGGAAAACTTGAACAAACTGATGAGTAACTTGAGAAGCACGCATCCACACTTTGTGCGTTGTCTGATTCCCAATGAAACAAAAACACCAGGTTAATGTTAATATACAAATTGTATACAAACCTTGATAGAGCAGCAATAGTAAATGTGTGATATGTATCTGACTCAATGTTTACTTTCTTGTTTTAGGTGTGATGGACAATGAGCTACTTTTGCACCAGCTAAGATGTAATGGTGTTTTAGAAGGCATCAGAATTTGCAGAAAGGGATTCCCAAGCAGGATTCTTTATAGTGATTTTAAACAAAGGTTTGCAATACTTGTCCTTTTTAAAACCAACTGTAACCAGCTGAGCATATACAGTATGTTAATAATAAAGTAATACAAGTATTCATGAAAGATATAAATATCATACATTATAATGCTTATAATAGTTTTCTTCTACTGGCATTTCAATTAATGCTGCCATCATCAGATTCAGACAAATGTGAAGTCTTTTTAAATAATAATTATAAGGGAAAGAGAATCATCTCTCTCTCTTGCTCTCTCTCTCACACCATCTGTCCATCTCTCTCTCTCTCTCTTTTTCTCTCCATCCATCCATAGCTAGCTAGCTGTCTCTCTCTCTCTCTCTCTCTTTCTCTCCATCCATCCATCCATAGCTAGCTAGCTAGCTAGCTAGCTAGCTATCTATCTATCTCTATACTATTCCATTAACTTGGAGGCAGTATAGCACAGTGGTTTAAGGCTCTGAGCTGCAAATCTGGAGACCTGGGTTTGAATCCCACAGCCCCCCTTGCATATACTGTGTGACCCTGAGCAAGTCACTTAATTTCCCTGTGCTCCCAGGTTGCACCTGTAGACAAGCTTTCAGCTTAGTGTGTCTCACCTGGTTAAACAATTGGAAAAAAAACTTTACTGTCTTGCATACAATTCATTCATTTCACAAGGGACAATATATTAATTGTGGATCTTAATATTCAAAACAATAGATACAAGGTTCTGAATGCAAGTGCCATCCCTGAGGGACAGTTCATTGACAGCAAGAAGGCTTCTGAGAAACTTCTGGGATCCATTGATGTTGATCATACCCAGTACAAATTTGGGCACACCAAGGTTTGTAGTCTCTTAATAGTGCTAATAAATTATGACTCCTGTATTTTTGACTTGGCATTCTTAGACTCTTTCTTGCTCTACAGGTGTTCTTCAAAGCTGGTCTCCTGGGTACTCTTGAAGAAATGCGAGATGAGAAACTGGCTGAACTTATTACCCGCACACAAGCTATTTGTAGGGGTTATTTGATGAGAGTTGAATTCCAGAAGATGATGGAAAGACGGTACCTTATGACTATTTAAATATTTTATAATACTAATGCACGTAGGGGTTCTTCCCCCCCCCCCCAGAATCTGAGAATCATTGTGTCATTTTCATTGAACAGGGAATCAATATTCTGTATTCAGTACAATATCAGATCATTCATGAATGTCAAAACCTGGCCATGGATGCAGCTGTACTTTAAGATCAAACCTCTGTTAAAGAGTGCAGAGACTGAGAAAGAAATGGCTAACATGAAGGAAGAATTTGAAAAGACCAAAGCAGAGCTTGCTAAATCAGAGGCAAGAAGAAAAGAGCTGGAAGAGAAAATGGTTACCCTTTCTCAGGAGAAGAATGATCTTCAACTGTCAGTTCAGTCGGTAAGCAAATCGTAACATTCTCTGACAAGTAATAAAAACAATATGTATTAAGAAGAAAATCAACTAATAATACTCCATAATCTATTTGCTGCAGGAGAGTGAAGCTCTGGCAGATGCAGAAGAGAGATGTGAAGGTCTCATCAAGAGCAAAATTCAGCTAGAGGCCAAAGTCAAAGAGCTGAATGAAAGACTTGAAGATGAGGAGGAATCAAATGCTGAGTTGACAGCCAAGAAGAGAAAACTAGAAGATGAGTGCTCAGAGCTTAAAAAAGATATTGATGACTTAGAACTGACTCTGGCTAAGGTTGAGAAGGAAAAGCATGCTACAGAGAATAAGGTAAATCATTAGTAGATATTGGACTTTACCTTTGAAGTGTACTTTTTCTTGTTGTGGTTCTGTATTATTATATAAAATAAAACATTATTTCTTTCAAATTTAAATTAGGTCAAAAACCTTACAGAGGAGATGGCATCCCTTGATGAAAATATTGCTAAATTAACCAAGGAGAAAAAAGCACTTCAAGAGGCTCACCAACAGACCCTTGATGATCTTCAAGCAGAGGAAGACAAAGTCAATACTCTGACAAAAGCCAAGACTAAGCTAGAACAACAAGTTGATGATGTATGTGTTCAGATTTATGAAAGAGGAGTATTTGAATCCACATTTTATTAAGTATTGTCTTTAATTAAGTGTGCATTTTAACTTCTAGCTTGAAGGTTCTCTTGAACAAGAGAAGAAATTGCGTATGGATCTTGAAAGAGTTAGGAGGAAGCTTGAAGGTGATCTGAAGTTGTCTCAAGAAACTGCAATGGATCTTGAAAATGACAAACAGCAAACTGAAGAGAAGCTTAAAAAGTTAGTAAAAAACTAATATACAAGTCAATATGTTCTATAAGTTCTTCATTTCACATTTTATTTATTTTAATAGGAAAGACTTTGAACTTAGCCAGCTGCAGAGCAAAATAGAGGATGAACAAGCTCTGGGAATTCAACTGCAGAAAAAGATCAAGGAGTTTCAAGTATGCATTTCACATGTGTGGATGGAGATCTGGTTTGCTTTTACACAAGTATTATAATCATAATATTCATGCTGTTTTTGCACTTCAGGCTCGCATTGAGGAACTTGAGGAAGAAATTGAAGCTGAACGTGCATCCCGTGCAAAAGTGGAAAAACAAAGAGCAGATCTTGCCAGGGAACTTGAGGAAATCAGTGAAAGACTTGAAGAGGCTGGTGGTGCAACTGCAGCCCAGATTGAGATGAACAAGAAACGTGAAGCAGAGTTTCAGAAAATGCGCCGTGACTTGGAAGAAGCCACTTTGCAACATGAAGCCACAGCTGCAGCTCTCCGTAAGAAGCAAGCTGACACTGTGGCAGAGCTTGGAGAACAACTTGATAACCTGCAACGTGTAAAGCAGAAGCTGGAGAAAGAAAAGAGTGAGTTAAAGATGGAAATTGATGACCTCTCAGGCAACATGGAATCTGTTGCAAAATCAAAGAGTAACCGTCTGTTCTACAATGTGATATGAAAAGTTTGTAAGTTATGAATTTCAAAACTAATTTTCTAATCTAATATAGTGTTCTAATGCAAATTGCAGAGTAACCTTGAAAAGCTCTGCCGTTCCCTGGAGGATCAGCTCACTGAAGTTAAGACAAAGGATGATGAGCATGTACGCCTTATCAATGACCTATCTACTCAGAAGGCTCGTCTACAGACAGAAAATGGTACTAGCATGATATACCATACTGAGTTTCTTTAAAATGTAATATATATGTGTATATATATATACACACACACACATATATATGTATCAAAGAATAATGGTTATAATAATAATACTAGTAGTAGAATTAGATTACGGCATAAAAAGGTTAAAATGTTGAAGTTATAAATATATTCAATTTAATTTATTCACAGGTGAATTTTCACGCCAGTTGGAAGAAAAGGAATCCTTGATTTCACAGCTGACACGGGGTAAGCAAGCATTCATTCAACAGACTGAGGAACTGAAGAGGCAGTTGGAAGAAGAAATTAAGGTTATGTATCTGACATTATTGCATGCTATTTATGATATAGATAGTGAATATGACTGCATGGACTATATGATGGCATTATCATCTAGTGTCCAGACCACAGAAATGTAAACAGGGAGTCTCAGATTTGGACTTCTACCTTGCCCTCAATTCACTTAGTTTCTCTAAGCATATCATTTGACTTCACTGTGCTTTAATCCTCCCAAGAGTTAAACAGGGCAGCAGAAAAGTGAAGATAAAATGTTGAATATCAGTGGGACAATCCTGGACAAACAATATTAAAAAATAATATTTAATGAAGTACCATTCATTCCATACATACTGTAGGTATAGTTAAGAATACATGAATAAAGATTTATATATCTCTCAATTCAAGGCCAAGAATGCACTGGCACATGCACTGCAATCTGCCCGCCATGACTGCGACTTGCTCCGTGAGCAATATGAAGAGGAACAGGAAGCCAAAGCTGAACTTCAGCGTTCCATGTCGAAAGCCAACAGTGAAGTTGCTCAGTGGCGAACCAAATATGAAACTGATGCAGTTCAGCGCACAGAGGAACTGGAGGAGGCGAGGTACGTTTTGCTGATCAATGTAAATCCTAGTTTGTGTAAACGTAATGAATTACTTAGTAACATGTATGTGATATGATTATTAGGAAAAAGCTTGCTCAGCGTCTGCAGGAAGCTGAGGAACACATTGAGGCTGTGAACGCCAAGAGTGCCTCACTGGAAAAGACCAAACAGAGACTTCAGGCTGAAGTTGAAGATCTGATGATAGATGTTGAGAGGGCTAACTCTGCAGCTGCAGCTCTGGATAAGAAACAGAGAAACTTTGACAAGGTAAATTATATTACAAGTTGAAGGTATTTTAGTACATTCAATAGGTAAGATCTACTTTTTCTGTTGAACATGTCCTCATTTATGTGTTTTTCTAAAGGTTCTGGCAGAATGGAAGCAAAAGCATGAGGAGGGCCAGGCTGAGCTAGAAGCTGCTCAGAAGGAATCCCGTAGCTTAAGTACAGAAATCTTCAAGCTAAAAAATGCATATGAAGAAACTTTGGACCAACTTGAAACTCTGAAACGTGAAAACAAGAACCTACAACGTAAGTTTAAGTACACTGTATTAAAACAAACATGAGCAGGTGTAGCATTTTGGCAATTAAACTTGGATGTGTGTCAGTACTTAAACCAGGCTTATAACTGCCACATGGAAAGAGGGGCAGACAAGATGAACTCTAGGTCCTTTCTGTTAGAAATACTGTACTATGTTATTTTAAAACAAGCTCACATTTTCAAATTGTATGATTAAATACATATGTTGCCATGCTTTTGATACAGAGGAGATCTCAGACCTAACTGAGCAGATTGGGGAGAGTGGAAAGAGCATCCATGAGTTGGAGAAAGCCAAGAAGCAGGTTGAGCAAGAGAAGAGTGACCTTCAGACTGCACTTGAGGAAGCAGAGGTACAGTTTTCTAGTTTATGAATATGAAATATAGCTATTATACAGTACTTTATCCTCATAAAGATATTTATACAATGGGGGTGAGGGATAAATGAATAAGATAACATGTTATTTGCACTGCAATGGAATAACCACTGTGATGACATCACCACAGTGAGAATATTTACCAGTATACAGATTGTGCTTATATCACTAGCACATATTCTCACTGTGGTGATGTCATTAGAGGAGTGAGAATATCTTCACTGCAGCCTGCATTCTAAATGGAACAGCTTCACAGTTTCTCTTTCTCACGGAAGCCTGCAACCAACTCAATTAGCATTGCAAAGGACAATCCCCTGTGTCCCACAGTGTTTCTGACACTCCTAGCCCATTACTGTGCTGATCTAAGCTTCAAAATAGCCTCCTTCATAAAGCAGTTTCTCTTTCTGAGTGCTGCCTGCAACAGTTTCTCTTTCTCACTGAAGTCTGCAACTTACTCACTTAGCATTGCAAAACACACACCTGTATCCCAGTGTTTCTCAAATTCCCAGCCCAGTCAGAAAAACTCACACACACACACGCACACACACACCTCACAGAAAGAGTAGAAAACACACAGAAACAGGAAAAGAAGACAGAAAAAAATGTTCCTAAAGCTCCTAGCCCCATTGTATATATCACACACATGATGTGCAGATCGTGGGATATGGAACATATTCTCACTCCTGCAGAGTGAGCTGTGCATTCTCACTCTGCAGGAGTGAGAATATTTTCCATATCCCACTCCTGCCCATCATGTATCCCCTATATATCCACCATACTTTACTCTCATAAGCATATATGTGGCATCACTTGGAATACTATTATTATTTTTCATGACATAGGGATCACTGGAACATGAAGAAGCCAAAATACTCCGTATTCAGCTGGAACTGAACCAAGTGAAGTCTGAAGTTGACAGGAAGATTGCTGAGAAAGATGAAGAGCTTGAGCAGCTGAAAAGAAACAACTTGAGGATTGTTGAATCCATGCAAAGTACACTGGATTCTGAGATTAGGAGCAGAAATGATGCCCTTCGACTGAAGAAGAAAATGGAAGGAGACCTGAATGAGATGGAGATCCAGCTGAGCCATGCTAACCGTCAAGCTACTGAAGCACAGAAACATCTGAGGAACACACAGGGACAACTTAAGGTATTTATTTATAATTCGAACTTATAATTAATCTACACTTTTGTTAGATTAAATGGCAGAAAAATCAAACAATACTATTGCTGAAATGTGTTCATAGGATGCTCAACTGCAACTTGATGATGCTGTCAGAGGACAGGAGGAACTGAAAGAACAATTGGCTTTGGTTGAACGCAGGAGTTCCCTGATGCAAGCAGAAGTTGAAGAAATTAGAGCTGCCCTTGAACAGACAGAGAGAGCTCGTAAGGTTGCTGAGCAGGAACTGCTCGATGCCAGTGAGCGTGTACAGCTTCTGCACTCCCAGGTAAGATACTAAAGCCACTCATAGCTGTATCACAATTTCATTTCCTTATTAGTGGATAACAGTTGAATGTTTTGGTTTAATTCTCTTCTAGAACACCAGCCTTATCAATACCAAGAAGAAGCTTGAGAGTGACGTCTCCCAGCTTCAGTCTGAAGTGGATGAGGCCATTCAGGAAGCAAGAAATGCTGAAGAAAAAGCTAAGAAGGCAATCACTGATGTAAGTACTACTGTCATTACTAGACAGTAAAATACCACACAGTAGAGTGTAAGTCCTCCATTTGGTCCTTTTTTAATTTATTTAATATTGATTCGGAAAACACCTTTGAGCACAAGCTCTTTTACAAAGGTTCCACATCATAGATTGTAAGCAAAGTTACACTAGAAGAAGCAGAATAGCAACACAAATGAACAAATATACAATACATCCTGGATACAGAAACTTACAGTGCCAATGCATGCACATAGTTATAAAGGTAAAGGCAAAACTAGTGCAACCATGGAGAGCCTTGTCATCGGATTGGGGGAAAGGGGATTGCTAGCCATGGGTGGGGTAGTGTGGAGGGTGTGCCGAGGAAGACATGTCATGGCCAAGTGCTCCGAGGAGGACATGACGTGACTGAGTGCTGCATCAGTCATAAAAGGGGCAGAATGGTGGGTTACCTGCTGTCAGTCACCTAGACGCAGGTGCACTTAAAGAGTGTTATAAGGTGCTGTTTGAGGTCAGTTTTGAATTTGGCCAGACAACTGGTGGCAAGGAGGTTCCCAGGGAGTTAATTCATCCATCTTTTATATGTTATACCTTCAGAAAACCAAAAATGAAATTATTGGTTCAGCCAATTCAGGTATAGAAGAAGTGCATTAATTATAGAAATACTATACTGCATTGTCAACTGTTCCTAGGCTGAGAGCCACATTACATTGCTCTTTTAACATCACTGGATGAGAATGCAATCCAATAAATGGAAGCTAAGATTTAAGCAATAGCATATCATTAAAAATGTTTCAGTTGTGCCAGCCAAATGGTGTGGAGGGATAAGGCACTGGGTGCCTTACCTGTTGCTACACCAGTGACCTAGGTTTGGAAGCAAACTCAGATTGATGGGGGTCAGCTGGGGAGGGAGAAGATCGAGCATCAGAGGGTCTGCTCTCCTCTCCTCTCCTCTCCTCTCCTGTGGAGGGAAAGGGAGGTTTGCATGCATGATCTCTGACAGCCATCAGGTGGAGGTCTGGTGGTAATGTTGGTGCCGGCAACAAGAAGAGAGGGCCAAAGTTGCATGATGTGTGCATGCTTCCACACACATGCATTCATATAGAGTGGCAGAGGAAGTGAAAAAAGCATTGCAAGTGGTAGTGCTACTGCTTCACTGGCAGGCCAGCTCGTCCACCATCCTTTCTGTGAAGAAACATTTCTGCACATTTCCTCTTATCCTACCCCCTCCAGTCTCATATTGTGCCCCCTCATCCTTGTACAACTCTTGTACTGAAAAATGTTAGCCACTTGCATTTTGTTCAAACCCATAAGATACTTGAAGGTTTCGATCATATTCCTCCGTCCCGCTTCTCCTCCAGTGTATACATATTGAGGTCTTTTAATCTGTCCTCATGTGTTTTCTGCTGCAATCTCTGCACCATCTTGGTAGTCGTTCTCCTGACTGCCTCCACCCTGTCTATGTCCTAGAGAAGGTGTGGCCTCCAGAACTGGACACCATATTCTAGATGAGGCCTCACCAGTGTTTTGTACAATGGCATCACCACCTCCCTTCTTCTGCTAGAGCTACCCCTTCCTATTCACCCTAAGATCCCAATGGCTGTCCCCAGATCCTTGTTACACTGTTTGGCCATCTTAGGTCATCTGAGATGACTATCCCTAAATCACTTTACTCCCTGTTAACTGGCAGCAACTCCCCCCCCCCCCGTGTAACTCTCCTCTGGGTTTTTTCTCCCCAGGTGAATGATCTTGCACTTCTTAACTTTAAATTTTAATTGACACTCTTTGGACCATTTTTCCAGTTTTCCCAGATCCCTCCTCATTCTCTTGACCCCCTCTGGACTGTCTACTCTATTGCAGATCTTGGTGTCATCTGCAAATAGGCAAACCTTCCCCTCCAGTCCTTCAGCTATATCACTGATAAAGATATTAAATAGGACTGACCCCAGAACTGATCCCTGCGGTACCCCACTGGTCACCCTCCTCTCCCTGGATTTGATGTTATTTACTACCACCCATAGCTTTCTGTCCCTCAACCAGTTTCTGACACAGTTTTCCATCTTGTGGCCCAACCCCAAGCTTACTTACTTACTTGTTAACCAGTCTTCTTTGTGGAATGGTCTAGAAGGCCTTGCTGGAGTCGAGGTAGGTGATATTCCCCGCACCTCCCTGATCCACCTCCTTCATCACCCAGTCAAAAAAGTCTGTCAGATTTGTCTGACATGGCCTTCCTGCTGTGAATCCATGCTGCCTTGGGTTCTGTGCACCCATGGTTTCCAAGTGTTACACAATCCTTTCCCTAAGCAGCACCTCCATGATCTTGCCCTATACTGAGGTGAGGCAGACTGGCCTATAGTTTTCTTTCTCCTCCCTGCTACCACTCTTATGAAGAGGGACTACATTTGCCACCTTCCAGTCCTCTGGAACCACCCCTAAATTGAGTGGTTCACTAAACAGGGCTGCTAATGGTGCTGCTAACACTGTCCATATTTCCTTTAGTATCCTGGGCTGTAATCCAGCTTAATCTGGTTCAAGGTCAGTTGGCATTCATCTGTATCCCCCTCCCCGGGGTTGTGCCTGAAAATAGGCAGGATTTGTCTAGTGCACTTACCCGGTCAACAAAAACTAAATAAATAAATAAATGCCATCCAGTCTCATTGCTTTGTCCACCCTCAGTTTTGTGAGTTCAGGACTCTCTCCTCTGTAAAAGGACTGGTGTTTCTCTCTCTCTCTCTCTCTCCCCCCATTGTTTGTGATGTCTAGTTGTGGTCCATATCCCTTCCCCTCTACCATGAATATTGAACAGAAGTATTCATTCAGCACTGATGCTTTTTCTAGGTCACCCTCTACACTCGCCACCTCCTCCCCTTTGAGCCTTACAGTCCCTTCCCTGGTCTTCCTTCTATTGCCAGTATATCTATAAAATGTTTTATCCTCCTTCTTTATCATGTGCACTAATCTCTCCTCTATTTGAGACTTCATGCTCCTAACTGCTTTCCCTGCCTCCCTCTGTCTCTCTATGTACATCGCCCTATCCACATCCTTCTTAGTCTCCTTGTATTTTTTTGAAAGCTGCTCTTTTTGTCTCTCGCTCTCTCTGCCACCTCCTTTGAGAACCATAATGACTTGTTCTTTCTTTTCCCCTTGTTTCTCAGCCTAATGCGCTGATTTGTCATCTCCACTATGGCTTCCTTTAGGTGTGCCCACTGCTCCTCAACCCTCCCCATGGTTCCCTTCTTGCCCGAGGTTCCTTGATCCCTCTCCCTATCCTATCAAAGTCTGCCCTTCTGTAATCCAGAACCCTCATTTTTGTGTGGTTCTCTCTTGACTCTGTACTGAAGTTAAACCACACTGAATAGTGGTCACTGGACCCTAGGTGTTCATTCACCCTGAGTTCCTTGATCCTGTCCCCATTGGTCAGCACAGGGTCCAGAGTTGCCTTGTCCCTGGTAAGCACTTTCACCAACTGTCTGAGACCTGCCCCCTGCAAGGATTCCTTGATGCCTTGGCTCTTGGCTGAGGTAGTTGCTTGGATTGTCAAGTGCACATCTGGCTTGCTGAAATCACCCAGCAGCAGTAGCGCCCCCTTTGTTGCCATCCCATGTATTTCCTTCACTATATCCCTATCCACCTCCTCCCGCTGAGCTGGAATACCAGTACATAGCAAGATAAAATGTATGGTTCTGCCATTCATGAGTTATGGTCCTTCCCCCTCACATGTAAAGATAAATTGTATATTTTGAGTCTGCCTATTACATCTATATCTATATAGTCGAGGGGGGGGGAGACAACATAAGCACTTGGACAATGGTTGCCCAAAAAGGGCACTGGCAAAAAAGCCAAGTTTCAAAGAAAATCTTTTCGTGGTGATTTGCATATACAGCCCATGATGCTCTGCATTATGGAGTTAGTGTGTTATATATCATATATATATATATATATATATATATATATATATATATAGTATGTATTTCTAACATGTTTGAACTTTAAATGTATGAGTAGAATAACATACTCCAGGGTGTACTGTAATAACTGCACTTCCTATGTGGTGTGCCTTGAGACTCAAAGGCCACGCAAGGCATGGGGTCATTACAGAATCACTACACACCCAGTTGTGGGTTATTCATTATTTAAAGCACTATCCATACTTTGGTGATTATCATTGCTGTCTTTACTACCTAACCAACAGGCTTCGATGATGGCTGAGGAACTAAAGAAAGAACAGGACACTAGTGCCCACCTTGAGAGGATGAAGAAAAACCTTGATCAGACTGTAAAGGACCTGCAGAACCGCTTGGATGAGGCTGAGCAGCTGGCACTGAAGGGTGGAAAGAAACAGCTTCAGAAATTGGAGTCTAGAGTATGGTTGCCAAAAACTTGTGTTCTTCCTGTCATTTTTGGTGACCAGAAATTGATATTAAAACTATTCTTTCAATATATTTTAGGTTCGCGAACTTGAAAATGACCTGGAAGCAGAACAGAAACGAGGTGCAGAGGCTATTAAGGGTGTCCGCAAATATGAAAGGAGAGTTAAGGAGCTCACTTATCAGGTATGTTGAGCCTTGAACCCAGGATTGTTTGATTAGTGTCTTTGAATCTGCAAGCGTGGAAATGTCAGCTCTAAATATTTACTTTTTTTAGTCTGAGGAGGATAAAAAGAATATACTGAGACTGCAGGATCTGGTTGATAAGTTGCAACTGAAAGTGAAAGCTTACAAGAGACAAGCTGAAGAATCTGTAAGTTATAACTAGTCCTTGGAGAATTTTCAATGAATTGGAGTGTGCTTTGTCCAAATGTTGGTGTGCAGTATGAATTCAGTTTCTGTTGCGTCTTTCTTAAGGTGTGGAATTTATTTATGGGATGTCTTCTTGTTCTGTTTCTTCCAGGAGGAGCAGGTCAACATCCAGCTATCCAAATTCAGGAAGGTACAGCATGAGCTTGAAGAAGCGGAAGAACGTGCTGATATCGCTGAGTCCCAGGTCAACAAGCTCAGAGCTAAGAGCCGTGATATCAGTGGCAAGGTAAGATGTCTGAAACTGAAAGTCCTTTAAGAATTATTTACAGTACTTTGGAATATTTCTCAAATGGAAAAATATGAGAAGAGAGAGGGAGAGAGAGAGAGAGAGAGAGAGAGAAAGAAAGAAAGAAAAAGAAAGAAAGAAAGAAAGAAAGAAAGAAAGAAAGAAAGAAAGAAAGAAAGAAAGAAAGGAAGGGAGAGCAAATACAAGTGTTGGAAAGCATGTTGCACTGTTACTGTAATGGGATCTCTATTTGCAAGAACAGACTACTTCAAAGGAAAACTGCTTACATTATTTAGAACAATGGGACATGGTAGAATTTTGCTGGTCACCAGTGACTATTTAAGAGACCTGGGGCCAGTGTAGACAACTTGTGGCTGTCTCCGTCTGCATACTTCTGAAGTTCAACTACCAGATTTTAAAGAATATTTGTCCATTTGTGCTGCAGGAATTATTCCCACACCGACTGCCTCCACTTACATTTAGTAGCCCTCATGGCTTACCCACTGTGGTAGACCCCTTGGGCAGTAGTCAGATACAGAAGGAGGCTAATATCCAGGTGAATGTTTAGGAAGTTGGCCAACATCATGTCCTGCATACAACTTCAGGGAAAGGGCCTTTCCTACCTATGTGTCCATAGTCAGGTGCCCTAGGAGGAAATCAGAGATATGTGGTCCACTGCATGTCATATCCTTCCCTCCAGGTTATGAAGTGGCAGACACACACTCTCCCTGGAGGCATTGCATATCACCTGAATACCAGTAAAGTCGTTTCACCAGAATCATAGGGGTTGCAAAGCTCCTTTACCCCCACCACATTTTATATAAATATATGCTGGGGAAACCGTGTTTTAGTGGTTTCTAGGGGCTGCAAGAGGCATCATAAGGGCTGCAAAAAATCATATGGTTCTGAGGCACAACCCCGGCTACTCCTAAGTGACGCCCCTCCTGGGAGCTGTGCCGAGTCGTCACCAGCTTGAATTTACCTCACTCTTGGGCTTTTGTGATTGTTTAAATAATACAGGTTTGATGTGTATCAAGGGAGCACAGCAAGACCCAGTATGGAAAGATATGCAGTACTTTACATACCTTCAGACAGGAGTGTCACAATATAATCATTTTCATGGTATGATAACCTTGAAAAATGATCATCATTATCAAAATATCACAGTAATAAGATGTCTAGTTTGGGCTTTTGTGGAATAATTCATAGAGTCCGATTCTCAAAGCAGGCTTGGAGCGGCACAAGCAGCAGCAAACAGCAGCTTGCGCCAAAGCCCGATGTGCCAAGGACCCTGCGCCTGATTCTCTTACAAGCAGGGTCCCGGTGGCTAAGTTCCTAGGCCTGCATCAAACTGGGCAGTGCGATGAACATATGGTGGACTGGGAGTGTCAGCCACAAGACGCTGCAGGTGGTCTAGTGGCCTTCTCCCCAAACCCTAATGCTGTCCATAGTAATTAAGAAATACCAAGACCCCCCTTCCTGACACGTGTTGCAATAAACCCATATACCATTTCCCGGGTAGTCTAGTGGCACCCCCCCAACCCGGCAGTGCCCAACACTCATCTCCACGGCCAGCCACCAACTGAGCTCCAGCTGAGCACTGTACTGTATATAGTAAGCACTCAGTGATTGAGATGACATTCACTGAGCTCATACAATATACAGTACAGCACTCGGTCAGAACTCAGTTGGCAGCTGGCAATGGAGGTGGGGGTGGGCAGAGCCATTCGCCAACTCACTGATGAGATGGGCACTGCTGGGTTGGGGGGAGCCACTAGACTACCAGGGAAATTGTATATGAGTGTATTGCAACAGGATTTGAGGAGGATATTTATGACTTACTACGGACAGCATCAGGGTTCAGGGAGGGGGACCTATGTATTACTAACTAACACGGCATCATCGGGAATGAAGGGGCACTAGACCACTGGCACTGTACTGAACTGTACCAGGGGATGATTTCTAAGTTCCCTTAGACCAACCCTGGCTGGTCTAAGGGTACTTAGAAAACTGTCCTCAGGGTGCAGTTTGTGAATACTGTTTTTGGGGATGTGGCAGCTTGCATCTGCCACAGGGCCCCTTCCTCCTTGTTGCAGCCCATTTCTGGGCACACGGATGGTGCAAGCCTCATTTGGGGCAGACAACCTGTGTTTGACACAGGCTGCCTCTGTGAATCCCTCCCAGCATATCTTATGGTGCAAGGTGCACCTTGCTCCATTATTTTTGGTGCAAGCCCTTGTGCCATGCAGGAAGCTTTGTGAATGGGTCCCATAGTCTCATAGCACCCTATATTGGGATGGGGGTGGGATGGTGGGGTGGGCAGATAGGTCTATACTGTCAGCCCTATACTATTATGCTATATTGTTAAAACAGTTATCTCAATATAGGAATATAGATGCAACAATTTCAGTGTCACCAGTTCACATTTGCATGGTTATTAGAAAACACAGTTACATGACACTGCCACTCTTGGATGGATCAGTTTTAGCTGGGGGCCACTTTAATAACGGCTATGGAGTTGGAATTTGACATATGATGAAAACAAGACAAAGCTTTATGGCACACAGTTTATTGAGGGCATTTTGCTCCCCTAAATGAATGTTAGATCAGAGGGCCATGATTAACTTTATCACACCACCTGCTAGAAACAGAACCTACTAGACTGGTCTGGTGGTGCAAGCAGTAGGATTACTAATCACAATGCTGGTGACATGTGCTGGAAGGAGTCTGTGGCACTGGTGCTGGTGGGAGGGGTATCCAGCAACATGGGCGAGTCACAATTGAGCAACTCAATATGAGCAACTCAATTTGACCACCGATAGCAAAAGCAACTGTGGAACAATAGCTACTGTGTGGATAGTGAGGTCTGGAGACATGAATAGAGACTGAAGAAATATGGAGTCTGAAAGACAGTGGGAGGGCAGTACATGATAAGGGAGTCAGAGTGATGGGGAAAAATTGAGCTGGCCATCTAGCGCAGTGGTAGGGTGTATGCCACTAGAGCAGAAGGCTCTGGGTTTGCAGCTTGCGGGCAACTGAACATTTGCTGCATTTTACCCTTTAACTTTTCCCCTGTGTCAGGCCCACCACCAGAGTTGATTATATTAATGATGGGAGTGGGGGGCAAATCCTGCAGTTCTTTCCATTTTAACATGTGCCCGATGGTAGCTGTTTTTGTGGTTGCTGTTGTGCAGGTCGCCGTTGTGGTTTTGGGTGACTTGCACTTGCTGGGATGTTCGGCGCTATTGTGCAGTCGCTGACATGATGTGGAACAGGTGGTAGGGATGGACTGGAAATTCCAGAGGTTGCTCTCCTCCTTCGGAAAGGGAAGTAGCATGTTCCACTGCAACACTGCCATCTGGGTGACCACAGGGGAACTGCAGTTATAGGTACTCATAGGAGGGAGGATGTCAGCTGATATCAGAAGTATGGCATGCATACCATGCATGTTCATATCTTGAAATCCTTGTTGGTGAAATCCTGGGGTTGTGAGTACAAAGCAAGCAGACTTAATCCCAGCATAAGATGATAGCCCCATCAGTACACTTGGTTCCTGGACAGTCTCCTGCCATACTCCGATGGCTTTTTGAAGTTTTGTGGCATCCATCTAGTCTCTGTCTCTGTTCAGGGGGTATAGATGAGGCTACATGGGGAAAAAACATAGGTGGGGGATGAGGCTGGGTGGTACCCCAAGAATGACAGATGGAGGTGTGAGCTGGTAACCAGGAGGATAAATAGTTAAAAACAAATGAAACAGAACCTACCACGTTTTCCATTCTCACACCGTGTAGTTTAATCTGTCATATTTATCAGGTAGTTGTGTAGTACTTGACTTTTAATGAGTCCAGATGTTCAGCTACAAATAGTCCATACTGACCTATTTTGTTAATCTTGTGTCTTGTTTTCTTTTACATTTAAATGCTGATGATTTTGTATTGTTATACACACTGTGTAATGAAGTCTTAGTTATAAAGGCATGAAACTGTGTTCTGCTCTGTCACCAGTAGGGGACTGTGCCATCTTCATCATCATATTTGCACCTCTCTATTTGTGGTGATAGTGGGGTCATCAACTGCCTTCTAACTGGTAACTAACCGAAATGCAGTTTCATGGATTTTTATTTTACTCACACTTTTATTTACTTTTATTTATGAAACATATATAAACAAGAACATTTTACATTTAGAAACATATAAAAGTGTATAACAATTGGGTGGGCAGTTTGGGAATCAATGAAGCAGATATTAACACTTTTTCCATTTCCATTTCTAGACACCAATGGTGCCTTCTCCCGGTTCCATGTAATAACAGTAAAAACCTAAATGAGATCACCTACGTGCTCGCGCAGTCAGGCCTTGGCATTTTCAACCTCTGACAGCCCGGCACACAGGACAACAACACTGGGGACATAACTTTCAATGCTTTCTGTGGAGAGGCTGTGCCTTCCCACATGGGGGCATCCCCTGCACCCCCTACTAAAGGATTCTCAGCTCCAGGGGGGGTGCATGTCGGGGGGGTGAAAGCATGTAAAATTAAAGGTTTGGGCCAGGTGCAATAAAATCAAACCAGCACCCAGACTTGAACCCGGTACCTCACCCACCCCAACCACAGGCCAACCCCAGAAGCCATGACACAGCTCGGCAACCCACCGAAGTGCTATCCCCTACAGCTTCTCTACCCCCTCCCAGCCCACACTTGCTGTGCTCACCCCCCACTTGCATACATATAGCGACATCCTGTTGCCCATTTCACCCACACCCCCATCCAGTCACCCTACCCTCCCATCGCCGTGAGGGATTTCGTGGAGAAGGAGTCGCCATTACGGACAGTGCCCTTGCCCATGCGTCCTCCTCACAGGCTACCCTTTCTCCTGCCTAAGAAATCTTGTTACTCTTTACAACAATGTTTAAAAAAGAGTGCAGATTATAAATACCACTTATATTGCTCTCTCTCTCTCTCTCTCTCTCAGTTTTCTCAGGCATTACGTATAGGGAAAATGTTCCTCACAGGCTTAGAAAAGCTTACTTAGATAAGCAAATGTATAAACTTGAAAACATTTAACTTTATTAAATTATATTATTTTTCTCTTTTCAGAAGGGAGAAGGGGAAGAATGAGCACCAGCTATAATCAAGAAGTGAAGAAAGAAGCAAAATGTGGATGTCTTCATTTTCCTGAATAATTTATTTAGAATTCTAATATCCCTTGTACAGTCCTTTGTCTTTGTAGAAATAAAAAAAGGAACACTTGATCAAATGGATTGTTATTCACTTGTCTTTTATAAATCACCATCAGAGCCGCTGCCTTCTTTTGTCTAAAATACCTATGAATCTATGACAGAGATATGTAGGGATATAAGTAACTCCTTGGGATAGTGAATGGCAATCTTGATGGGCCATGTCCTACTTTTGTCTGAAATATCTATGAACCTATGAAGAGGTATGCAGGGATATACGGAATACTTTGGGTTTCGAATGAAAAACTTGATGGGTCATGGCCTACTTTTGTCTGAAAAATGTAGGAAGACATATGCTAAGATATAATTAACTCTTGGTATAGTGACTGATATACTTGATAGTCCATGCCGTACTTTTGTCTGAAATACCTATGAGTCTATGACAGAGATGTGCAGGGATATAAGTAACACTTGGGATAGTGACTGACAAACTTAATGGGCTACGGACTATTTTTGTCTGAAATATCTATGAATCTATGAGGAGGTATGCAGGGATATAAATAATGCTGTGGAATAGTGACTGGCAACCTTGATGGGCCATGTCTTACTTTTGTCTGAAAAAACCTATGCAGGGATATAAGTAACTCTCAGTATAATGACTGACAAACTTCATGATCCATGCCTTACTTTTGTCTGAAATACCTATGACAGAGATATGCAGGGATAAAAGTAAGTCATTGGATAGTGACTGACAAACTTGAGGTGCCACTGCCTGCTTTTGTCTGAAACATTTATGAACCAACAAAGTAAGCATTAAAATTTTGGAAGGCATTGTAACAGTAAGTCTAGGTACTGGAACCATAAAGCTCGGGGTGGGGTTTGAAGCGAGGGGGGCGAGAACCCCACTAACATAGAAAGTGCCCTTTGAGCCCCTTACACTAGAGGTCACTATTAAACTTCCACCTGTCCCCTTTTAAGTTCTAAGTGCCTGTTTGAAACCTACCTTAGAAGTATGAACAAGAGTGTGTTACTTCTTCCAAATAGTATATATAATATGGTCACTACCAGAGTGTCAAAAATTACCTCCAAGTTTGGCAGCCATGTCTCCATTAGCCTACAAACTTTCATAATCAAAATTACTGTAATGGTGGCCATTTCATGTGGTCATGCTGGCTATTAGGCACATGCCTCTCAAGTTCTCAATATTGAAATGCATAGCATTAGCCTTCAAAATGCAGACCACATGGCTAGAATGTGTAGCTATCTCTCAGAGACAGGCATCAGCTTTCCACAAAAATGAAAGCCATTCTGACCAGAAAGGTATAATTTCTCACGAAGAATCATGGGTAGGAGAAGGAGTAAGTTAGCAACATTTCCTTGTGTCAGTTTGGAAAGTGAGTTTTTTAAAGCTGACAGGATGAACGATTGCCACAACCTTGACAAAAAGGTATAATCCGTGAAACGTTGATGTCTTGTATTTTGGTAGTACTATCTGAAAATAAAGAACTTCAAAGGATTGTATTACCAGCAGTTTAACTATTCTGTTCTGTTGGAATTAACCTCAAGACCATGTTTTGCAACTATTGTAGTTCAGCATGGGAGAAGCTAGGACAAGTATTTGCCCATCGCCTATCTGTCTATAGAGACGTCCCACAGGAGACTCAGAGCTATCACACTTCGATCACCCATATAACAGTCAGGTGAGGGGACCCCTAGATTTAGTTCAGTATAAATGGGAGGGCAAGTTTGCCACTCTAAGGAAATCTATCGTAGAGTATGTCCTGAATTTCAAAGAGAGGTTGAAGGAGTTCATAGGTCTAGCATGGGATATCCTGGCAGCTGCACAACAGAGGTAGAAAGACCAGCCTGACTATATGGCCAGGGGTAGGACATGTGACACTGGTCAGAAGGTAATGATGCTCCTGCCTGTGCAACAGTATAAGCTACAGGCAGCATCAAAGGGTTAATTTTTAGTGGCGAAACAGGTGAATGAGGTGAACTATGTTGTAAAACTGCAGAGCAGGAGGTGCAAACGCAGGATTCATTGCATCAGCATGATTCTTGTCATGACTGGAGTGAGGCAGTCACAATGGTTTGCAGCCAGTCAGATGAGGGTTGGGGAAAGTCACTAACAGAACTTTTAGAAGAGAGTGGGGGGACTCATCAGTGGACTCGGTCACACTTTAAGAGCAGCTGACACTGACGCTTACATAGGTGATACAAATAAGTATGATGTCACATTCCATCAGCACCTTGTTCTCTGCAAATCCAGCATACACCCACTTGTAGAATGCCAGATGAATACAGGGTCTCAAGCACCACTGAAACAGCCTGCCTGTAGAGTCCCTGACTGTGTGAAATGCCACACGGATGAAGAACTTAAGGAAATGCTGGATTGCTGGGTCATCCAAAATCCACCAGTCCTTGGGTCTCCCCTGTCATGATTATCACAAAAAGGACTGGACAAACAGATTTTGCACGTACCCAATGCCTTGGACAGATGAAATAATGAAGACATTAGGAAGAGCAAAGTACCTAATAACTATTCACCTGACAAAGGGTTATTACCATTGAAGGGAGGCAGCAATTAACATTTATCACTCCATTTGGTCTGTGTGAATTTCTAGTCATGCCATTCAGAATGAAAAATGTGCCAGCTACCTTTCTAAGTCTGGTTGACTGAGTGTTGTCAGGGTTAGGTGTCTTCAACATGGCTTACGTAGATGATGTTGCTTGCTGTATTAGTCAAACCCGGGAGGAGCATCTGACACATGTGAGGGAGATGCGTCGGAGATGGCAGGCTGAAACCTTACAGTCAAAGCTGAGAAGTTTCAGGTGGACATGGCTGAGGTTCCATACCTAGGTCACCACGTGGGAGGACACACCCAGCCTGAACCCACAAAGGTGAAAGCTATACAGGGATGGCTTACACTCAAAAACAAGAAACAGGTGTGAGAATTTTAGGGGACTGCTAGGTATTACAGGAGATTTGTGGCTAATTTTAGTACCACTGAAGCTTCCCTTAGCAATCTAACAAGAAAACAAATGCCAGAGAAGGCACAGTGGAACGAATGTTGTGAAAAAGATATCTATCAGTGGAAGCAAGCCATATGCCAGGCTCCAATGTTAATAAGCACTGATTATGGTCTACAGTTTATAGTGCATATGGATTAATTGAATTATAGGTTGGGGGCAGTACTCAGCCAGGTCAGTTCCAAAGGGGAAATGTCGCCAATAGTTTACTTGAGCCAAAAAATCCTGTCAAGGGAAGTGGCATACGCCACTATTGAGAAGGTATGTTTAGGTGTTGTTTGACATAGCTTCAGAGTATGAGTGGCAAGAATGCCAAGTTACTGTGCTGGAGTTAAGTACTGCAGGAATACAATAAGCACATCCAGCACAGAAAGAGAACACAGAATGCCAGTGCTGATAGTTTGTTGCACCAGCTGACATAGCATGCCTGATGTACAGGGGGACTGGGCTCAAAGGGCCCAGGTGTTCATGGCATGCCAGCTGTGCAGGGAGCTGAGTGTTGATACTGGGTGCTATAAGAGGTGAACTAGAGTAGAGTTCTATAGAAGCCAGGTGAGGGTAGGGGTGCTGTCTGGGTTGCGGGCGATTGATTTGTCACACCAGGGTCACACAGTAAGTTACTTTGGTGAGATTTGAACTAGGAATCTACTGGTTCACAGTTCTGCATTCTGACCACGAGGCAGCGCTTTCTCCCTACTTAGAGCTATCACTGGCAGAGTCTTTCAGACTGCATTCTCATGGGGACGGGATGGAATAGGAAATCAAACAGGAGTGATTAAACTTTATAAGTATTTAATCTAAAATAGTCCTAGATTTTGAAATTAGTGGTGAGGAAATAATGGCAACAAACAGAAAGTGTTTTACACCCTCCGTCTAAGGATTTTTCTGCTTGAGTATGCTACAGTGAAGGGATTTACTACACTGCAGGCCACCTAAAGAGCTGCTGCCGCTCTAGAGAAAGCTTTAAAAATCATAACTACAGTATACAGACACAACTTAGAATACATTTTAAATATCTTCAGGAGATTTCTCCTCCCAATTATTTATTATGGCAGACATTTGCACAAACGCTGGTCCCCCTGCTAGTGATTTCCACTGGACAGATATGAATACATTGGCATTGAGAATGTATGATATTGCATATTTTTTTTAAGAAAAGAAATCAGTTTTCCACTTGGGATATATGCTTGCAGCTTCTTCAACTTGCAGTATATCTACGACCACCAATAATGACTTTTAAAAAAAGTGACTGGAAACAGAGCACCCTGATTGTCTGACCGCATTCTAAAAGGATAATGTTAACAGTTGGAAATCCTCACGCATACTAAAATGACTAGAATTTTAACCACAGAAACACCAATTAACTCATCGTACCCAATATCTTCGTTTGACATCCGAACCATCCATTGCTCAACCTGATACAAAATGGCTACCCAGGGTACAATGAGTTAAAAAAAAAGTTTCATTTACTAATAGCATTAAGCACTCCAGAGGTCGGGTTGCCTTCATTAACCTAACCAGTGGAGCATAAGGCACCCAGGTTTGCCTCATATTCGTCCCCTGATGAAGCTTTATGTGTAACAGGTAATGCTCTTTGTAGTCTATGCCTGCTCTCAGTGTCTTATTGAGCCTATAAGCTTAACTTCATGCTACATGTGCTTTTCTGATATTTTTGTGGATGCTGTGTCAGTACTGTTCTACCACCCCCCCACCCCCCTTTGTCCTATACCTCATGATCCCCCTAGAGTTACACTGATTGATGACTTGGTGTTAAGAGATTTTCCAGTTGACTGCACACAGTTCACAGCTGCTGTTAGCAGAAATCAGTTGCACTAAACTCCCTCCAGATTTGAATCTCAAAGTCTTGTATTTTTTATCATTGAAAACATTTTCATTAAAATAGGATATTTTTCCCTAGACTTCATTTGTTCCCATTGCTGTTACCTGTCATGAGTCATAACCTTCTGTTTAGAAGATCACAGCCTGTTGTCACGAGAAAGGTTCTGAATTATCACAAGCAGAGGATTAGGGTTTCAGGGCAGGACCAGCAGCAGGGACAGATGTAATCGCAGGGGCTGTTTACACTGAGTGTTATGCACTGGTGTAAGTGGTGCAGACTAGCTAATCCACTGGCAGAGAAAATGTGTACATGGGAAGCTTAAATGGCACAGGAGTTAAAAGCCAGGTTTACATGGTTGCTGTGCTGATAATTGCAGTCCACTCCCGGTTCTGCATCGACCTCCTGCAGTGCATCAAATTACACCTACATGTCCCCTCTCAATGCCGGTGCAAGCGTGTTGGAGAAGGACCATGTAAGGGTGGCAGGTGTTCACACTGCATGCTCTCCTACTTACCACCCCCCAAATCAGCACTTGCTCCATCCCAGGCCCCCTGCATAAGTGCTATCGGAACATAAGAAATAGTAGTTGAGTTTCCTGGACAAACTAAGGTGGGGGAAGGAAGTGGGTTAAAGATCAGCAGTAAGAAAAACTGCACTGGACACACTGCAGGGTACCCATCTCTCGGTTCTGCAGAGGGACTCCTCTCACATGTCAGAGCAAGTGATGCAGCCTGATCGCATGGGTGCTTACACCACTCACTCCAGAATGCATCCCCTACTCTGCTGTGGCTTGGAGAGGGGAGAAGTGACTGACCTACCATGATCAGGTAAGTGTCCACATTACCACATTTGCACCACAGCAACCTGAGCACTTGTGTTGCTGTGGTGTAAACGTGGCACTATAAACAGGCCTTAAAGTCCATGTGTGGACATTCCACACCACCTAAAATCAATACACTTGCAGTGCTGGAAGCCAGGAGAGGGACATACTATAAATTAAACACAGTGGGTGGGGGAGCTTGGCTGCCTGCAACACTTCCACAGCTACTGCATTGCTCCACAGCTCCTATGTGCTGATGCACTGGAAATGGCTACAGCAGTGAACTTCACTCACTGGTGCTGTAACAGTGTCAAAATCCAGCATGTGTGGAAAGGTGCAAAGAGTCTGTTTTCATTCAAATATCTTAAGAAATCAATAATGCACTATCCTGAGATTCAAATTGTTTTGGAATGCGATGGGACTTGCATTTTGCTGATGCCAGCATTCTTTATTTTTTTTTTTTGCAGCAAACAGTGAATCATTTTAAATAAAACCATGTGGAGAACACTGATCTCTGTAGTTCACCCTTTGACTTCTGTCCCACTGGGTTCAATAACAGGTGCTTTCATTACAGAGTCTTCAGTGTGATCTTTTACTAAAACAAGAATAGTAATGGCCGTTATGTTATGTAGGGCAACATTCCATGGTCATAAACTACCCGTCCAAAGACTGGGAAAGCACATGCTCTTTGTATTTACTCTGCCAGCACAGCTGTACATTTTAGCACAGGTCAACACAGCAGTAATCATGCGCTCTGTTTGACTGCGAGGTTCTAAGTGTGGTACAGAAAGTCAATCGATAGAGTCACAGCAGTGAATTAACAGTAAAGATGTACTGGAGGTACTTCTATAAAACCATTCCCCATATTCCCTTTATTTAATGAATGACAAGTGCTTCAGGCAGCTTATGTAGGAATGCTTAGGCAACATAATTGAGATGAGTGGTAAAATGTTTGGAATGACTGAAATGACTGGTCATATTTACTATGCTTCCCAAGTGGTTGAAAGTCCGAGGCCAATCCAGTCAGGGTGTGTGATGATTACAGCGATAATAGCACAGTGGTGGATTTATGTAAGGAGATATCTGGGAGTTCGTAGACACCAAGGCTGCAACCGCAGGTGTTTATGTACTCCCACACACAACTATTATTGATTAACCCCCCTACTATAATAAGTACTACTGCCATTCAACCCCAGAATGTTGAGAACATTTTTAAATTAAAAAAAAGTTGCAGAAGGGGATAGAAAATGGCCATGACATAACCCTGTTTCTTGAGTAGTTAAGCATGGGAATGTGTTGCAGGAATACTGTATAACTGTAAAGTTTACCACTTTTGTACAAATAAAACCACTATCAGAGTTCTAAATTTAGATTCCTTTCTAATGATGATTATTCCAGATTCTGGATACCTGAGTATTTGCTTATTATACTGGAAATCAATATGAAGGGTTAAAGGTGAGATTTTCAAAGACAAATAAATATAGACAAACAGGTGTCTGTCTAGAAAGACAATATCAATGTGCAGTACTTGTCTGCTTGTCGACTGTGAGGCTTATGTTATAGCAGAGTGTCTTCAACCACCAGAGATTGGTATTAATTTGGCTTATCGAATGGGGCCTGACTAATTTGGCCTCTTCATCAGTCAAGGCCTGGTCACAGGTAGTATGCTATCCTATATATAATTACTGGTGACCTGTTTAATGCACAGAGCAAAGCATTGGCAAATGTGTGTCAGTCACAAGAGCTGCGGTAAATACAATACCACACAGGTGATACTTTTTAACTGTCTTGTGCAAACCCCCATGCAAATAAAATCACCTCTGTGAGGTAGTTTACTAGTGCAGCAAACACAAATGACAAAAGTGCTCCCTACTAAAGAAATTTCAAGAAGCCAGAGAAATTGTGAATTGTTTAATAAAATCTCTACTTGTTTATCAGCTATTTCTTCCAGCATGTGATTTTCTCACATCTTCTCTACCATCACTCTCTTTCGGGACCTCTCAGCTGGATGCCATGGTACAGTAGTCATGACATCATTTGTATGTCTCAACAACTAGTATTGAAAACACTCGGAGTGAGCATACTGGGGAGGCAGTTTGCAGAAAGAGTAATACAGTATATGGGAAAAGGGTAGTTCCGACTCAATTTAGAAGTGCTGCAATCAGTCTGTCTTGTTTCAGATCCTACCACTAGCAATTACAAACATTAAGTCATGGTGGATAGTGATAACTGGATTTTTTATAGACTTATGGTGTGGGATGATTGTGCTTCACTCTTGGGGTGAATGTGCCATCCTGCAGCTCCAATGTGTAAATATAACTCACTATACACTCCCCATGTATTCCTTTATATGTAAAATGCTATGAACGTATGTTATATAACTAAGCAATAATGCCCGACAGGGTGTGTGTCGTGCTGGGATAACGTCACGCCTCAGGTGGTTGGGCACGAGGTCGCAGGCCGAGTACGTCCAATGACTGAGGCATGACATTATTCCAAACGACACACACCCTGGAGAGCATTATTGCTATTATACAATGGCTCATTGTTATACAGAATAAAAAAATAATTTTAAAGATGCTTTTGTGTGGAAAAATATTTTTGTTTTTTAAGAGAAGATGAAACAATCAAGCAGAAACAAATGAAGCAAACAATCATCTCCAGGTTCACAGTGAGGCTGAGACTAGACCTGTGATGTACTATGATAACATCACAGATCCAGCCCAAGACTGACCAATCAGAGTACAGGATTTTTTCTTGCCATTGTATAATATGATTAATAACATGCGCTGAAAGACATGATGGTTATGTTATCTCAGCAACAACACAGAGGTCAAAGATCATTATGCAAATTGCACAGCCACAATATCCAATCAGATCACGGCCCCTATCTCTGATAACCACGTAACTAGCCCACCCCATCCCCAAAGGACAAAAATCAAACACAAACACAAAGACAAAAACAAATCACAAATGCACACACCAAGGAAAAAGCAGAAATAACAGTGACAATAAAAATCCGTGGCACGAAACTGAAAAAATAAAAAGAGTAAAAAAGCTACTAAAATAAAAGACTGTAGAAATCAAAGAAACAAGCACTAAAACAACTTTCTTTGAAAACTATTTGTTTTTACCTCAGACATGTCTCTTAAACAGTGCCTAAGCACATAGACTAGAAAAAAAAACACAGAAAGATTTGGGGAGGATTAAATGTTTCATAAATTAAGTTTTTAGAAACAAAAACATTCAGAGCAAGCCGACTACCTTATGGCTGAAACCTGTTTCAAAAAGGGAGTGTGCTGATGTCATTCCTGCTTTTAGTAATCTCTCCTTAAAGGCAAAGACTCTTAAAGATTATTAAAGTCACTCTACCATGCAAGTAGGATCTTTGTATTAATAGAAGCAGCTCTTAAAATGCTACAACTCGATACTTTTTATAACACCCCCCCCCAAAGGTAAAGACTCTTAAAGGCTATTAAAGTCACTCTACCATGCAAGTAGGATCTTTGTATTTATAGAAGCAGCCCTTAAAATGCTACAACTCGATACTTTTTATAACACCCCCCCCCCGACTGATAAATAGAATAAAACATTCCAGAGTAGGCATTACATTTTGTAACATGACTTCTGGAGGTTTACAGCCCTCAGCTTTGCTTCCAGTGCTAACCTCCCCATGTGACATGTTACTATGAGATACTACTTTCTCTGTCATCTCTTGTCACTTAAATAACACAAAAACTCTCAAGTGTGTTACTGCTCTTAAAACAGCTTTTCTTAAAAAATAATAGATTTTTGATGCATCAGTTAGCTTGTAAGAGGTACTATTTGAAACCCCCTAATGAGAAAATCAAATCCTAGATCAGAATATAGGACTCCAGAGAGCTATACCTGTTTTCCTTATTTTGCACTCTAGTCAACACAAGCTGGTGAAATAAATTTCAAAATTGAATCCATGTACAGTTATAGTATGTGGGATTAGCATATGGGTCTCAGAATAAGCACAGTATAATCAATCTGTAAGAAACATATTTTTGTTTTAGTTATCCTCTTTATCCTCCTTGAGCTCTGACCTAGGAGCCATCATGCCAGCTTCTCCAGCTCCCAAACCCAGCTTCTCTCTGACTTACTCTGTAACTCAATTCCCCTAGGGTTTACTCCCTTGTGGGGTTGGCGGGTCTCCTCAGTTCTCACCATGGACAGTATCCAGTCAGAGGAGCTGCCAAGGACACTGGTTTGGGGTCTACAAAAAGGCTGGATTAACCATCCTCAAAAAACAAAGAGCAAACACACTGAAGGAGATCTAACAAGTGAAGCACCGGGGAAACTGGGTAATGGTCCAACGGCTCCTTGTACCTTGTGTAGGATATACTATGACTGACTGAAATACACAAGCCCAAGTGTTGGGAGCACAAAACTGATTGTCCAGCACTCGGTATCCCAATACTCGGGACTTGCCCGTGACAAAGTGTTTTTTCATGTTTGGGGGGGGGAGCTTCACCCGGAATGCCAGTGGTGAGGGTGTGCATGCGCATACATGCAAGCATGCTTAGTGCAGCACCAGCTGACATCCTCCCTCCCATGAAGCAAATCCCGACTGTACTGCCACCTGTGGTCCGCGAGGGGGGCCAGAGGGTAGTATCACACTGGAGCTGGCTGCCCTCCCTCATCAGAGGCTTGTTCCTGAACCCGGGTCGCCAGTTTTCCAGGTGGTAGCCCTACTGCTACACTGATGTGTTGGGAAGCAACATCTGTGAAGTAATTTTATAAAATGCTTTACTAGTAACATTGTAACAGGTTGGACTTGCCTCTAGGTCTGTTATGTCTACCCATACCCCCCGCTTAATGAGCAAGTGTGAGTAAGTATGCTGTTCAGACATGTACTTAATTAAAGGGGTCCCCTACTGACTCTACTGCTCAAGGTATCAAGTGATTCCATTGGTAAGCAGAAATCTGCCCAGGCATACCTAGTATGAATGTCAAATATAAGTTGACATATTCTGTCTCATTAGCTGATCACACATGGTTGATTTGATTTCTATTTAAAGAATTTCTTGTGGTGCACAAATGTTGTACCTATACATTTTTATTTCATTTTAAATCACCATTTTTCTCCTGTCTTGTAAGAGGCATTGTGGCTAGCTATCTATTGTCATGTCACAAAACCTAAGAATTATCTATCATCGTAAACATGAAATGAAATTTGGCACCATATAAAATGGATTCAGAAGCAATAATGAACAGCAGGAGTCAACATCAGAGTGCAAAGGAGTTCATAATGCAATAATATATAGAGAAACATAGAAACATATTCATTTAAGGTCAGAAGGTACTCTAGGTCTTTCATGTCCACCTTCCTCTCCCGCTTCATAACCAGGGGCCAAGTATGCTGTGCAAACAATCGAATTCAGATCAGCAGTGACAACTGAAAACACTATATTCATTTATATTATTGCATTTATTTATTCCAGAATTACTCCTTTAGTTACTCTATAGTTATCTGTGAACCTGTGTTCAACCTTTTAAATGCTGTAAAACATTATTGTATTTTTTTTTTTTACAAGTAATACAAGTAAAAATAGAACAAGGCATAAAACTGCATTCTGTTCTGTCACCAGAAGGTGGCATCATACAACATCACCACCACCATGGAGCTCACTCTTCGTAGTTGTAGTGCTGCCATCATCTATCACCCCCACCCACACAGACACACACACACTGATAATAGGTCAGAATGCAGTTCCATGCATTTTTACATCTACAGTTTTTATTTATGCAAAATAAACAAAAGCAATATTTTGAGCTTCCCATAAAAATTACTTATAAAAAAATGTAGTTTCTCAACAGTTTCAGTGATTCGCTCCCCAGACATTGGTTACCATCAACAGCTTTTTATAATGGCAACTTTTTCATTTCAATTCAGCTTTCAAAACACATTGTTTCAAAACAGAAAGAAAAAGAACCAAATCATAACTTCTAGATATTTAAATGGTTTCCTCTGGTACGAACAACATCCAAAGGTAAAAAAATCACATTCCTGAAAGTGCAAACATCTACACTGAATACAGCTGTTCTTGTAGTGTCAAACAGTAGAGACCATAGAGATTGAATATATATGTGTGTATAGAGAGGACATCACGTGACTATTGTTTCCTGTCTTTCACTTTTCTAAGTGGAGGTGGTCCAGAGGAGGACAACTAAAATGGTGCAGGCTTTGCACCAGATGCCCCTCGAGAAGGGACTAAAAGACCTCCATATGTACACCCTGGAATGGGGCCGGGTATGATACAGACTTTTAAAGGGGTACTACAGTACATCAAAATTTGACAAAATATGTTGTGCAGAGTGTTTTGACGTGTGTTTTTAGTCCTGGTCTGCCCTTCTCTTTGTTTGCTATTAGTAGTTTTTTCTCAATTTGCTTACTAGTTTTATGTCTTCTCCTACTAGTTTTATGTCTTCTCCTACTAGTTTTATGGCCTCTGGAGATCTCCATGTTACCATGGTTTATTGCTCTTATTTTTCCTTAAATTCCTCCTGTCCCACGTGACAGTGATGCATCTGGAACCATAAGGCGCTTTTACACACAGGTTTCTGTAATGGAACGACTGTTACAGAAACAGTATTCCATTACATCCCTTGTGTGTAAAGTGAATCTGTTTCCTTCCCTAGGTGAATGTTCGTCCAAACCGCAATCTCTGCTTTTCGCGGTTTGCACCGATGTGTTCTGTTTCGTCTGGCTGTGTAAAACAGCCATTCCAGTAGCAATGCAGAAACAACCATTATAGAGCAGCAAACTCTGGGGGAGCCAAAACAAATGGAGGTGGGAGTTGCCGGAATACTCGTAGGGTGTAGAAAGGAACCAGAACGCAACAGAGTACAATGGCGTCACACAGGTAACGCTGATTCCATTTTAAAAATCTGTGTGTAAAAGCACCTATAGATTCAGCAAGTACTGGTTTGCAGTCAATTTTATAGTAGTACAGCTGTGATTTTAAGTCACTTTCCTTCTCCAGTAGGCACTGAAGTTCACATTTAAAGCTTAGTAATGGGCACTGAAGGCTATATTTACAGCTTAGTAATTACTCTAGGTCTAACTGAGTAGGGATTTGTTAGAAAACAGCTAGAGTCTTTACTAATTATAGCACAGATAACCTAGGGTGATTTGTGTGATTTTATGGCTAGGTGTAGTTTGATGAAATTAGAAACTTTAAAAGCAAAACATTTACTCCTTCTGGCTAGACTTAGACAAACATATAGAAAACAAAAATATTGAATTAAACTTGTTGAAGCCAGAACATTAGGCTCCTATCTTCAGATTACTGCTGCAGTACCTTCTCCCACTGAATCAGTAGTCCGGGACACATCACTGTCACATGAGACAGGAGACATTGTAGGACAAAGAGGAGCAATAAACCGTGCTAACATAGAGATCCCCCAGAAGCCATAAAAATAGTAGGCGCATTTTGAAAAATCTCTTAATAGAAAACAAAGGAAAGCACACACAAGGGCTAACCACGCAAATCAAAACACTCTGCACAACATATGTTATTGCAAATGTTGACTGTAGTACTCCTTTAAATACCTTACAGGGTAAATAAAGTTTAGGAGGGAAGTATTTTTCAGAATAAAAGAAGCTCAAGAACAAGGAGACATACTATGAAGCTGGAGGGGGTAGATTCAGGAAAGATGTGAGAAAGTGCTTCTTGACAGAAAGAGTGGTGCATTCCTGGAACAGCCTTCTAACAGAGGTGGTAGGGGTGAAAATGGTGGTATGGTTCAAGAATACATGGAATAGGTATAAGGAAATCCTACTGGAAAGGAAAGGGGGGGGAGAAAGAACCAGAGATCAAGAGGGGTCTGCGGTGATGCAGTAGATAGGGACAATTGAGCAGACTGGGTGGGCCAAGCAGTCCTTATCTGCTGTCAAATTATATGTTTCTATGTAATGTTAAAGATGAGGACTAACTCCCTTATGGTGACTAAGTGCCCCAGACAGACCACTTGATCTACCCTCTAGTTTTAGATTTACAGGGACAGTATCATGCAATCACTGGGGAGCTGCAGTTTCGAAAAAACATTTGTAAATAATACAAAACAGAGTTTTAACAGTGTGATGGTCAGAGCAACCCACAGTCCCCAGCGAGCTTCTTTCTCTATCTCAGGCTTTTGTCACTCAGACTGTCTAGACCAGTGTCACTGCTGTCAAGGTCCCCTCTTTAACAAGAGCTCAGAACCTGGTGCTCTGATGGCCCTTTTCTGCCACCTTCTACCCTTTAAACTCCTCGTAGTGAGAGTCTCTGACCTGGGTAGGGCAGACTCTACTCTCTCAGGGATCTTTTACTGTGCACCTCTTTATCCAGGTACCCTTCCCTCAGAGATGCAGTCACAAACAACCAGTTACTCCAGTCTCTAGAAAAATCATTTTTCAATAAACACTGGTTGTGCAAACAGAACAGCAATAATCAGGTATAACACTATACACAGTAAAACAACAGTACAGATACAGGACTACAAAAGAAAGCTTGCACACTTGTGAAGGTAAACACTTCAATGTTTCTTACAAGTTACAAAGTCTGAGGTGAGTACTATTAACTTCTGCCCCATGGTGTATGATCAAGCTCTGGCCCCTTTATCATACCAAGTCTTTTGATTATGTTGTGCTGCAGCTAAGTGATCCTGAACAAGACAGAAACTCCAGAAATAGTTCAGAACAGACTCCTCTAGGTAGCAGCAAAGCTTTCCCACTCCTTTCCAACTAAATCTTGGGGTTCTCTGACCCGTCTAGCATACAGGAGCTTAAAAGGTGGCAAGCCTAACTACTCCTGTGGGACTTTCCGAATGTGAACAGCAAGTGGGGGTTGGAATTTGTCCCATTCCCTTTTGTGCTGTTCTGTGTACTGTATCTGCAAAGCATGCTTTTTAAACTTGCATTAAATCTCAAAACTAAGCCATTCGTTTGTGGGTGGCATGGGGCTGTATGCAGTGGCTGTACCCCACACTGCTTCCACAACTCAGTCTTCAAATCAGACATAATGTCTGTTCCCTAATTTGGCCAAATCTTCGGAAATCAAACTGCTGAAAATCCCTAGCAGCTCGTCGGCTACCATCCCTGCCTTTATGGGAGACATGACTAGAGCTTCTGGATACTGAGTGAGGCATAATCCACTATGACTGGAATATACTTCCTTCCCCTCAAGCTAGGCATAGTCAGTGGGTTCACAATGTCCACAGCGACCCGATAAAATGGTTCCTTAACAATAGAGAGTGGAATCGGGGGGGGACTTTGCTCGAACCCTTCTTCCACACATGCTGAAACTCTGCCCATGAACAATAGTACCCAACCACATCTTTGTACAGCATCAGCCAGTAAAAGTTCTGGCGCAAATGCTTCTTTCTTTGTTTAACCGCTTGGTGTGTGGACAGAGAAATTCCCTAGGAATCAGCTTGCACACATTCCAGTCTTGCTACAGACTGTCAACAGCTTAAGTGCAGCTAGAGATGGATCTGCTAGCTGAGCCTTGTGCAACTTCTCTCATGAAACCCCTCCCAGCTTTGTCTTCCTTGCATCTGGCTGCAACTTTTGCTTATCAGTGAGGTCTCTCTCTACTGACTTCTGTGTCAGTGAACTGCTGCTCCCTGCAGAGCTCTCTGAAACAGCATCTTCATATGCCTCAGCAGTGGGAGATGTTTTCTCTGACTGCTGTGATCCCATAGGCTTAGCATCACACTGTCTGGTACAGGCCTGAGGTTATGAACTGGGTCAGATCTTGTCTTCCTCTCAGCTTTCCTATTTACCTCTACCTCTGCCAGTCATCGAGCTTGACTAGAAGTCACAGCACTGACTGTGTCTTGCTCTCCTTCCTCATCCTAGCCATTTCCTAGCAAAACATCTGCAGGTAATCCAGAAGCAACTACAGCTTCCCTCTCACCTTCAACCCCCCTCACTCCAGAAGTACTCTTTCTTTTGGAACTGTGAGCCAGGGGTAAGGAACACATTTAACTGAGGCACATTTCCCAGGCAGGATCTGATCTGGCCATGCCAACTTCTGCTGGATAACTGTGATACTGGCCCCAGTATCCCCTCAGTCCTTGTGTCAAGGTGTCATTTACCCAGACTGGCCAAAAGATGTTTCTGAGTATTTCTAGGAATAGCACTTGAGACACAGCTTACCAGGTGCTTCTCTGCTGGCGAGGTATGGTTCTCACCCTCCTTAGTGAGGGTTAGGTTGACCATACTGGGTCTGATAGGGGGGGCAGTGGTCTCCCCTTGCAGTGGTTTCATCCCTGTTGTTGAAGGACAATCATAAGACAAATGCCCAAGGTTTTGGCACACATTAAAATTATGAATTTCTACTGTATTACTGTTAGGCCCTGTGAGGGTATTCCTCCTAGGTTCAAAGGGCTGATGGGTTTTAGGACCCCCTGTGTCCCACTCACACTTTATTAACAAACCCCCCTCTGTCAGAAGATATACAAAACATGACAGCTAAAGGTGAGGTTCTGATAATGGGAGACTTCAACATGCCAGATACAGACTGGTCAATACCAGCAGGGACATCTGCCAGAACTAGACACATGGTGGATTCCCTGCAGGGGGGAGGGCCTCAAACAACTGGTACAACAACCCACAAGAGACAGAACTAGCCTAGATCTAGTACTGACTAACAGGGAAAGGATCACAGATCTCCAGGTAGAAGAACATCTGGGTGCCAGTGACCATTACATGGTATGGTTCAATTTGGCCACTAGAACAAAATCATCCCATTCCCAGGCATAAATATGGGACTTCGGAGGAGCTGACTTTAATAAGATGGCCAACTGAGTTAAGCTAGCCCTGGCAAAAAGATTACAGGTGAGCGGGTACAGGCAAAGTGGGCAAGTATTAAAGATGCAATACTTTAAGCAACATCCCATTGTGTTAGTGAGAAAAGGAAGTGCAAAAGAAGAAGGAAACCACCTTGGTTCTCAAACACAGTAGCAGAAAAGGTCAGAGCTAAAAGGCTGGCCTTCAGGAAATATAAGGGAACGCAGCAGGATGAAGATAGGGAGGCATACCAAACTTCCCTAAGGGAAACAGGGAAGGCAGTAAGGCAGGCAAAGGCCCAAACCGAGGAAACACTAGCATAAATGGTAAAAGAAGGTGACAAGGCTTTCTATAGATACATTAGTGAAAGAAGAAAGTCCACAGGGGGTATTGCTAAGATCAAAGGGGATAAGGGGGCATGTGAGGAGGAGGACCATGTAAAAGCATCTATCCTAAATAGATACTTCTGCTCAGTATTTACTGAAGAGAAGGTAGGGCAGGGCCCACAGCTCAGCACCATGGTCACAGGGGGGAGGGAGGTGTGCACTAGTCCCATCACATAAGAAAGGGTCCTACAAGAGCTCAATAAGCTCAGGGAAGACAAGGCAATGGGACAGGATGGCATACATCCCAAGGTACTAAAGGAGCTAAGGGTGGAACTAGCAGAGCCATTATCAGAACTGTTTAGTGAGTCTCTGAGCACAGGAGCGGTCCCAGAAGACTGGAGAAGGGCTCATGTGATCCCGCTGCACAAGAGTGGTAACAGGGAGGAGGCAGGGAACTACAGACCAGTCAGTCTTACCTCAGTAGTGGGCAAGGTTATGGAGATACTCCTTAAGGAAAGGATAGTGCAACACCTGGAATCCATAGAAGCACACTTTCCAAGACAGCATGGGTTTATAAAAGGAAGGTCCTGTCAAACTAATCTCATAGACTTTTTTGACTGGGTAACCAGAGTGGTGGACCAAAGGGGAGCAGTTGCCTACCTTGACTTCAGCAAAGCTTTCGATACTGTTCCACATAGAAGATTGATTAATAAGCTGGGTAGGCTCAGGGTGGGTCAGACATTGGTCAACTGGGTGGCAAACTGGTTGACGGGCAGAAAACAGAGAGTGGTGGTAAATGGTATACAGTCAGAAGAGATGCAAGTCACAAGTGGGGTACCTCAGGGATCAGTCCTGGGACCAGTCCTCTTCAATATCTTCATCAGTGACATTGCAGATGGACTGGAGGGTGAGGTTTGTCTGTTTGCAGATGATACCAAGATCTGCAACAGAGTAGATGATCCAGATGGGGTGGGCAGAATGAGAAGAGATCTGGATAAACTAGCAAAATGGTCAGAAGAGTGGCAACTGGGGTTTAACGCAAAGAAATGCAAGATCATGCACATAGGGAAAAGAAACCCTGAAGCCATCTATAGGCTGGGAGGGGAGTTGCTGGCAGTCACAAGGGAAGAAAGTCACTTGGGCGTCATCATCACTGATGACCTGAAATCATCCAAGCAGTAGGTAAGGCAACAGGGATGTTGGAGTGTATTAGTAGGGGTATCACAAGTCAGAAGAGGGAGGTAATGATCCAGATGGGCTCTTTACAAGACACTGGTTAGGCCCCATCTGGAGTACTGCATGCAGTACTGGAAGCCACACCTTCGCAAGGACATTAACCAAACTGAGGCAGTCCAGAGAAGGGCAACCAAAATGGTGCAGGGACTGCATCAGAAAACATATGAGGACAGATTAACTGAGCTCAATATGTATACCGTGAAGAGCAAAAGGAGGGAGAGGTGATATGACTGAAACATTCAAACACTTTAAGGGCATTAACAAGGTGAAAGAGTCTAACATGTTTCAATATAAGAAAAATAGCAGGACAAGAGGACACAGCATGAGATTAGAGGGAGGCCGATTAAAGGGTAATGTGAGGAAGTTCTTTTTCACAGAAAGGGTGGTGGATGCATGGAATGACCTACCTCAGGAAGTGGTGGATATGAATACAGTGCAGGGCTTCAAACAGGCATGGGATAGGCATAAGGGAGCAATACAGATGAGTATGAATAGATAGGCCATTGACAGAGCAAATGCCAATGACACATTCATAAGGTAGAAAAAGAAATGGGCAGACTGGATGGGCCTTGTAGTCCTTATCTGCTGTCAACTTCTATGTTTCTATGTTTCCCCCATGTACCTTCTTGCATCTATCATGGTGGCTGACTGCATACTGATTGGCCTATTCAGCAGCTTCTTCTACAGTACTAGGATTCTTATCTATTAACCAAATTATTGAGGGTTCAATGTGTGCACTGACTGCAAAAGACCACCTGAAAGAGAAGCTCTGCAGTACCTGAACAGTTCACTAATAGCCACTGCATGAAACTGCATTTTATTTAGTATTTTTAGTAAATACAGATTCTGCACTCTCCAAGTTTTCAAAAGCTACCACGATCAAGCAGGTTTGATAAAAATAACAAAAGATATTTGAATTAGAACTGGTGCCCTGTTTGAATCACAACTAACTCCCTTCTGAATACAGTATGGCAATGACTCCACCATCTGACAGCAATGTTAATAGCTCTAGCAACACATTAACATCAGATGAACAGTGTGATAATAAATTTAAACAAATGTTTGTGTCAATCAAAGCTGACTTCAATTAAATTAAAGAGCCCAAACTAACACTTGGAAATCTGAAACTAGATGGGACAGCTGTGAATGACAGGACAGAAACAGCTGAATCAAGGATCTCTAATACCGATGATTCCATCTATAATCTTAAACAAAAAACATTACCTCACAAGCCAAAAAAATAAAATAAATAATGATCTCTTACGAAAAGTGAATGAGTTAGAAAATAGGGGGAGGAGAAATAATATCAGGCTAACTGGACTACCTGAAGGAGTTAAGAAACAAGACATGAGAGTTTTTCTCCAATATTTCCTCCCTAGACTTCTAAAACCTGACATTAATATTGTAATTGAAAGAGTCCACCACTCACTTGTTTCCCCCAAACCCACAAAAGAAATGAAAAGCCTGTGATAATAAGCCTGCAGAGATACACACGAAAAGTGTTAATCTTACAGGCAGCAAGGGAAGCAAAATCACTAATGTGGCATGGGCAAAACAGGTTTAGCTTCCAACAGGGATTGCAAACAAAAGAAAGGAATTCCCCCCAGTAAGACAAGTACTATAACAGCTAGGAATCAGACACTGATTTAAATATCCTGCAGCAGCTCTGATATTTCCTAAGAATGGCATAGAACAAACATTTACTGACCCTCAGACAGCACTGAGATTTTGTTTATAACAACTGGTCAGTACCTGATACATACCTGCATGGTTTCCCCTCTTGCAGAGTTGTAACTTGAGATATTTCTTTACTCACAGGAAATGAGAATTCACGTCAGAGAAGGAAATCCCTGCAAACTCTGAAGTTGGACCACTCAAATTCACCCAGTTAGTCAGATCCTAAAAAACCTAGGAAACACTCTCCTTCTGATTAAAAGACAACTAGAAAAGGAGGTCACTTCCCTGGAGGGTGGAACAAAGAATCAGATGGCCCTATTCTGTACAATTTTAGAGAGAGAAACATCCCAAAGCCCACAGAGAAATACATAAACACGTGAACCTCTTTGCCTGTCACAGCATATAACTCCCACCCTCTACAGGAAGAAGAGGAACACAGTTGGGAGATGGGAGTTTCCTGTGTCCCCCAATAAAATAGGCCCTCAATACAACAAGAGGAAAACAGGAAAACAATTTGCAGATAACTTTTTTAAAGGAAAACACTGGATAGTACCCAAATGGAAGCAGTCACCTGCAGCCATCTTATGCTCACCGGGAGTCTTCCACCACATGGGGTATGCTAATGAGGGTTACCAATGAATGGCTAACATGATGGTCAGTGGTGACATTCTGGGATTAAATAATATATTCTAAAGGCAAAGAAAAATTGTACTTTCTTGCTAAAAGCCCTGATCGGGCATTTCTGCAGCAACTGCTTCTATCTGGGTAATATCCGGGCTTTTCCTTTAAGCTTCTGGAATATATAACATAGCTGTCAAATCGGGATATTCTGAACTCGGAATAGCTCTTCAAAACAAGATCAATAGTGGTCAGTGCATAGGAATGTGATAAAACAAGTCCTAAATGTTCAGACTCATGGCAAATGTCGTCTTTTTATTTTGACACAGCTCAGCTGGGGCAGGGAGGGCAGGAATCTGTCACAGAATAACACAGGGATACTGGCACCTCCACAGACATACAAGCTTTTTACTAAAACCTAATTGTTTGCCTCTGCTGAATATAGAAAATAGACTCTATTACTGAGTAAAGTTATACAGAATAACTGTGTGAACTAGTTCATAAATAACCTACATAGAAATATGGGATGCTTCTCTACTTCTCAACTGCAATTATGAGCATTCCCTGTGATCAGAGGAAGGCAGAATAATGAGCAGCTATCATTCCACTGAAATAATATCCTTGAGGTACTATGCCTCAAGAAGAACTTTGAAAAACATAATATTTGGACACAATGCAGCTTATATTTCTAATTAACTCTATATTTCTTATCCCCATAATTTACTACTGAGGGCATGTGCATGACAACAGGAGACTTGTTCCTTGAGAGTTCATCAGTACCTATTGCGTCTTCCCAACCTGATGTCATAATACTCTGCTGGCGACATCAGTTATTCCCATGGCAACAGACTGTGATGTCACAACTGAGCATTATTCATTTCAAGTAAGGAATAGGCTATAGAGGCAGATGAACTCTAAAGCATAAAGAACTTGTTTTGTGAGAATTTATTCCATAATAAATAATAAGAGAGGAGAAATCTACAGAAGATTGTGCTTTGGATATTTAAAGGCTAACACGGTAGAATGATATGTAGTGCAGGAACTCGTAACTACAACATTATAAAATGAAGACTATCAGTAAGATGCAAAGATGAAACTTGAGAATGGAGGGCAGCACATGTACAATAAGAAGATATAACTGCTCCAACACCTTCTCGCCACTGGTACCTGCGCCTGCCCATGCTAAAATCCAGCCTCAAGTCAGTAATCCCTCTGCTGAAGTCTGTACTTACACACTAGCACTTCTCACCCCACACTGTTCCACTGGGTAGCCCCAACCTTTACACTTCACTTACCCCCCGACCTCCCCCTTGATGCCCCTCCCCTTCCCACACCACCTCACCTCTCTTCCCTACCCTTCACCACTTCCTGCACCCACCCCTCCCTCTACCTTTACCTCACCATCTTCTCCCCCCCTCTCCCCCCTCTGTCTACTCTACTGATTTTTGTCTCTCCTGGATGCAGGCATACATTGTACAATGCCTCAGTATAGTCTATCCATGTACCTTATCTGTACTGTTGCACCGTACCATGTTTGTATATTTACCACTGAACAGCTCTGTATCTGTATGTTTATGTATTCACACTGTACTTGTCACCTGATGTGGAACCAATTAATGAGCATCCGCTTATTGGTGTAATCCAAGATTTCAATAAAAAAGATATATATATATATATATATATATATATATATATATATATGAAATACAAACTGAACTGTATCTAAATATTATATTTCCTAATGTTTTCCAAGAGGTGTCAGCTGCTCTTTACATGCAATATGCACAAAAAAGACTCCTTATTGTTAAGACAGTGAGCTGTGTTAGCCTTTAAATATCCCAAACATAAAAAGGAGAAGGATAAGGAGTACAGGAACTCGTAACTACAACATTATAAAATGAAGGCTATCAGTAAGATGCAAAGATGAAACTTGAGAATGGAGGGCAGCACATATAATTTTTTTTAGAAATAAAGACAACTAACTAGCAATTTATAATTCACTTAGAACTGTGTACAACTCAAGTAAATAAACCCTTTATAAAACTTTAACTAGCTGGTTTTAATTTTAAGTAAGATAGCCCTTTGTGCCTTTAATCCCCCAGTCTGACCCTTGGTACAGTAATTTTAAAGTACTGTGGCATCTGAAGTGACTTAATTGTTAAGACCTTACTGGATCAATACCACTGCAGTAATTTTGGAAAGATCCGTATGTAAGCATTCACTTTAGAATGCTGAAACCACCATAAATATTAATCTATTTATGTGTACCAGTTTTCTATAAATGGTATTGAAGCGAATCTATTCTATGCAGACTTTATTTGCCACATTCACTTTCTTAGTCAAATGTGTGTCGTGTTTTGAAGGATTTAGTTATTATGCAGAAACATATAAATAAATTGGATTTGTGTTTACATTGCTATTGTACCACAAAGCAGTTAAGAATACAGTGGGAAAAACAGTAGACAGGTTGCTAACTGAACCACATGGGGTCCACAGGGCATTAGAACGTGTAAATTCGCAATACAATGTTTTACATTATTTTGTTCCTTATCCAGTTATGTTAGAAAGAACTTTTATGATTCACCAAAGGAAACATTCTCTGCATGGCTATTATACTCTATCAGAATTTGCTGTTTTTGCTTATGTTATTCATTAATCTTATACTCCAGTACCTTGAAGAAGTTATGGTATTGCTCGACTCATTCATCTACAGACTATTCAGTGCAACTTAAACTCTCATTGTATACAACATTACATATAACAAAATTAGCTAATAATGGCTAACATTAACATATGCAGCTGGAATGTCAATGGACTAGGTGGCAGTGCCATCAAAAGAACTAGGGTTTTACAAAATCTAAACAAGGAAACTGACATAGCGCTATTACAAAAGACACATTTGTCAAAGTTGGAAGCTCTCAAACTCTCTAGATGGTGGGTTTTCAGAAATTTCACAACTGCTTTACAACAAATAAAAGAGGAGTATCAATTATATTTAGGAAGAATGTACTATTCATCTTAACAAAGGAAAAAAAGATGTGGAAGGAAATGGATAATCCCCTCAGGAAACCTAGAGGGGAACAAAGTAGTAATCTGCAATATATATGGTCCTAATGATTCTCATGTAAATTTCTTTCATATAATTTCAAATGAGCTCAAAACCTTCAAAAACTCAAGTTTAACAATGGGAGGAGATTTCAACCTGACAATAGATCCATATCTAGATGAAAGTAAAAGTCTTAATAAGACACTGTAACTAAACAGAACAGGAAGCATTGCTCCAAATGATTAAAGACAATGGCTTAACAGATCATGTGCAACACTCTTCATTGTCCTTCACGCTTAACACAGCAGTACAAAACACCTTTCTAAGTGGTGTCCTGTCACTGCTGTGCAGAATCTGTTAAAATATTATGTTTTATTGCACCTCAAATTGTTGCCCCGTCTGGTTGTGCTGTCATTCTCCTGACACGCAGCAGTGCAAGAGAGGAACATGGCAGCATGGGCGGGCATCCAATCAGATGCCCGTCCTGAGTCCTGGAAAGGATCCCTTGCTGCACTCATGCAGGGGATACTAGGGTGGTGTGTAGCCTGACAGGGTTTAAACAATGTTTTTTTTGCCCAAATAGACACTTCCAGCCCTCCCAGGCAGTACAGTAGGCTGTTACAGCTGTGTGCAGGAGGATCCCATTGCCACTGTGCCCCACTAGTGGCCTTTGGTGGGGGTGCATAAACATTTATGGCAGGGTGCCAACTTGCACAGCATCTTTCCCACCAGAATGGCACGCAAGTGCAGTCGTGAGTGTGGACAGCACAGGCACACTTTGGACCACACCTGGCATGGTGCCACACAGCAGACAGGGGGATCCAGTGCATAAGCTACTAGTACACCTATGGTGAATGCCACCAGGGGTACGGAGATCACCACTGCATGGCATTTGGGCATAGGAATGCCTATGTGCTGCCCCTATGCAGTGCATAAGCATTCATGCATAGGGCCCATTAGCAGTAAACCTTCAGCCTTAATCTCACTTGACACCTCATATGCATTTCATTCCATTGAATGCATTTATTTATATGCAGTTTTACACCACTTTGGGTGCCAGATTCCTTTATTCAGTGGATTAACATTCTTTACAAAAATCCCCAAGTGGCAGCACTAATGGAATCAAATCAAGCAATTTCACACGAGAGCAAGGAACCAGACAAGGCTGTCCACTTTCTCCATGTCTTTTTGCCTTAGCAATTGAACCACTTATTCAGAAACTGGAAAACAACATAGGCATAGAAGAAATATGAGTTAAAAAGAAAGTATGTACTGTAAGTGCCTAGCATTTCCAGAAAGGTTTACTTCTTTCGTCACAAAATCCATAGCTCTCTACTCAGATACTAATGAAGAATCAAAACAACTTTTCGCAAACTCTCAGGTCTTCTAATTAATTAGGAGAAATCTGAATTGCTCCCTCTCGATAAAACTTGGTCAGCAAACTTACTGATGGGGATAAAATCACTAATACCTCTAAAAATCTCATATGACAAAAAACAATTATCTGGAGATAAATATTTTGTCAAAACTTAAAGATATCACGAAACTCAACCGAAATCCTCTGTTACACAAATTAGAAACAGATCTCTCCTCCTGGAACAAACTTAATCTGTCACTTTGGGACCAAATAAACTCAATAAAAACTAATAAGTACCCCCAAAGTACTTTATGTTCTTACTGCACTGCCTATCAATTTAGAAGGAATATGGTTCAAACAAATCAACAAGCTTATTATTAAACTTATTTTTTTTTTGGGGGGGGAGGCCATGTCTCAGCCTGAAAAAGCTTTGGCTAGCCAAGGAAGAAGGTGGATTCTCACTACCAAATTTTGCACTCTACCACCACTCTTCTCAAACACGCATGCTTCTTAACCATAGCTCTCTGACTACTTTCCCACTACAGCTACAGCATTGAATGCTGATTCCTTAGACCAAGTCTGTTTATGGATTGCCTTTTCCTGCCTTTGAATAAATCATTAGCAGATCATCCAACCATTCCCTAGGCCTTACTAGCATGAAAAAGGCTTCAGATGATTACAAAATGAGCATCAGTACCATACAAACGTCTTCCATAATGGGAAATCCACTACTTAAATATGAATAACCATTAAATAAATTAAATGAAATGGAAACAGAAAGAAATAAACAAAATAGATGATATTTTATAACTGAATTCAAACACAACACTCTTCACAGAAATTCAAAAGACATATGGGCTAAACAGATTCAATCGCTACCCATAGCTGCAGCTCAAACAGGTTATAGAAAGACGCTACAACAAAAAAATCCAGAGCAATTCAATCAGTCAGTCTTTAACCAGGCATAACATCGTTGAGAAGAACTCATTTTCAAGATGGACCTGGGCATAGTTGCAGTGTTAACAACAGTAAAAACATAGGTAAAATAAGGTATACAACGTAATAAGATAAAATATACAGCGTGAAACAATTATAAAATAAGGAATGGGATCTGTTTCTAAAAATAGGATCAGGAAAAGGATCTTCTGGTTGAATTTATAAACTTTTAAAAACTAAACAGGAAGCGGACATAACTGATAATTCAGGATGGAAATGGGAAGAAGAACTAGATGTCACCATCACTACTAGTGTATGGAGGAAACTATGGAGAAATACTTTAAAAAGTTCACCAGAATTACAATATAGCATCCTTCACAATATATACCGTATGCCATCTATCCTTTCAAAAATAACAAACAAGAAAGAAAATAATATTGGAGATGTGGAAAAGGAAATGCTACCCTTTCTCACATTTTGAATATTAAACCTACATGGAAATAAATCTTAGAACTATGCTTAGATCTGTTCATATTTAACATCCCAATTATTCCTACACTCTGTATACTGGAAGACTGCCAATTAATTTACTCCTACCAAAATACACCCAGTTCTGGTTGCTGAATGCATTCAAAGGGGCTGAAGAGGCTCATACTGTCTTACTGGAAAAATACTTATGTTCCAGAGCTGCACGAGTGGAAACTATGTATGTGTACGTTAGCATTTAATGAAAGACTCAGCTGCATTGTGCTGGAAAACTTTCAATTACTGTATATGATTTGATATGAAATCCTTTCATGAACTAGTTAGAGCAAAACAGGAGCAAATAGTCAATTCATATTATATAATGTCATACTCAGTAATGTGATATGGAGAATGATGGATGGGTGGGTGGTATATAACTTTACACACACCCCAAGGTGTGGGATGCCACATAAACCCCGAGAGTGAAGTTCGATGTGTTTATTAAGGCATCCCACACTGAGGGGTGTGTGTAAAATGCAAGTTTTTTTGGTACCCTTATGTTTTGCTAAGGCTCACTATCCCGACACTGACCTGCCCGGGCAGTATTGCTCAACAGGTTCAATATCCAGACAGTGAGCAGCCTGGCAGTAAGGAAACCTGAAGGACATTACAGTGGCAAGGTAGCGGATGCGATGGCTTGCTACCTTACCCCTGTAGTTGGGTTTCAATTTGTGGAGGAATTGGAAGGCTGGCTGAGCTTGCCCGGTGGCATTGAGGGCTAAACCACTGTCAGCTCAGCCAGCATGTTCTGGGAGGCACGGGTTCTATACCACATTGCATCCTGCAACTTTTTACACAGTTGCACCACTGTAACTATTGTTTTCTAACTTCGAGGTCCACTCCCTCTTGGAATTATTTATTTTAGTTATGGGGGGTGGAGCCCCCACTTGGGAGGTTCAGGGGCGAAGCACCGCTATTTGCTGTGTGTAGTTTACAATCAGATGCCTGAAATAGTATTTTTGGGCATCTGATTGATTCAGCAGGATGGGTTTCGGGCCAGTGGGGTCGGTATCCCAAGACTCAGGAAACTGAGATTAGGGATAGCATAGTATATCCGTTTTTACCACCTACCCATCCTTTATTGTGTATAATTGCTGGGAAGCACTTTCCACAGCAATTATACAAAATAAAGATATCACTAGGGAGTCGCAGACCGATCAGTGTTTAAGTGTGGTCTGCGGCTCGTGATAAAAAAACATTGCTTGTTTTTCTTTCTTTTTTTTTTTTAAAGAAGCAGTCCAGGTAAAGCTTAGGGCAGTTTGTAATAACTTACCTCTGCTGACTGACTCCACCGCGATGAACTGTGTAGCACTACAGAATGGCAGCTGACACTGAGGAGTCAAAGACTGCTGGCTACAGAAGTTCAGTGCTAGGATAACCTGGCGTGTGTTCGTCGTTATAACCAGCTGGTTATAATGGAGAAATTATAACCAGTTTCCTTATGGGAGAAAGCACTCCCTGTTATAAGTTAATAATAAACTAATAATAACTGGGTTCCCCTTTTTCCTGTAAGGAAACTGTGGCATAATTTTCCGTAATAAAGGAGTGTTTATTACAGCAAACACGTGCACACAGTTTCCCTTGCTCTGTGCATGCACCCCCACAGGTCTGTGCTTCCCAACTGCTCTCTCTGCTTTCCCTGTCACCCGCTCAACCACCAGAGGAACTTGATGGTAAGTTATATTAAAAGCAAAAATGTAAATTTCCACTTTTGGTGGATAAGAAAATACTATAAGACACGTTTAAAATCTCACCCAAAAAAGTGTAATATCCGGCCAAAAACGAAGCCAAACCACAGACTAACCAAAGCGCCTAGTATTTTATATTATAAAAAGGTTATCAAAAATGCTGCAATCTGATTGACTGTTAGGATTCCAAAAGCCTTATATTAATCCATGTTATACTGTCATGTACAGCCTGATCACAATGGCACATGGATTCTTTCTGCCAGCATTCCATCCTCCAGCACTGCTTGAATGACTGGAATGATGCATTCTGATTCTGAACCAGCATTCTTAAACTGTTGGTGGAAGAACTATTTTATTAAGAATCTCCCTCTAAATGAGGAAAACGTTAAAACAATACACTTTTAACACTTTTCTTTTGGAATAATGTTTTTTTATAATAGCAATAAGGCACTCCTAGGGGTTAGATTAACAGTCAGTCACCCCTTGGGGCAATATGGCACTCAGCTGCACCTCGTGCCACATTACATCCCTAGGGGGTGATTAACAGACTGTTAATCTAACCCCTGGTCATGTCTTATTACTTAATAGTTGCTGTGGCAAAAAAGGGGACACCCATCAATTATGTAAAATAAAATATGGGGTGGAGTGTATAAACTTGAAGTTTACACACACACCCGAGGGGTCAGATTCTTTCATTAACCCCTTGAGCTTCACTCTCAGGGTTTGTGTAACATCAAACCCTTTGGGTATATGTAAACTTCTCATTACACACACCACCCCATACATTATTCTATATTTAAACTGTTACTGATAGTTGTAATTAGCAGAGAATGTAGTTGCCTTGGTTGATTGTTCCGAAATGTACTAATTGATTCTTGGACATGGTTCTCATAGTATCTGTAATATTTCATATTTTCTTCATGTATTTTTTGAAACTTTAATAAAAAATTAAAGTAAAAAAGGCAAACATATTTTAAGATCAGCATGCACACATTTTAAAAACTGTTCAATGAGCATCACTTCACAAATTTCTTTTGCAGTTATAGCTTTCTTCCCATTTAACCATCTCACAAAGTACTCAATTGCACACTCAGTTCTTTATTATTCTCCCCCAGCTGCCTTCTTAAATGTCAAAATGTGAGTCTGCAAGCCTTAGGTGTTAACTCATAATGTTTTAAAATAGCAGCCTTGATTTTCACATAGTCCTGGCTATCATAAGGGTCAAAGCATAAAAACATTACCATGCCTTCCCAGGAAGCAACAGAGTCAGACAGGCTGGCCAGTGCTGATGTGCCAATTCATACTTCAAGTGTAATTTCTCAGACAAATTAAAAAAATCATCAATATCCACATTGTCTGTTAATTTTGGGAACAATCTGCACCCCATTTTTGAGCCTTGGCTAGCCCCGTCTACCCCCATTACTCACCTGGTCCAGCGTCTGCCTCTGCAGAAATGTTACTATCCAGAGTTCATGATCTCTCATCTTGAGCTGATGATATGTTCTTTCTCGCTTTCTTTTGCTTGGGCCACCTCTGCCTCTCTTTTGGCTTCCTCTCAGGCTGCCTCTGCCTCTCACTGCTTTTGCTTCTCCTCTGCATCAGCCTAGCACTGTTTTTCTCTCTCCTCTGCATCTAGCTTAGCTGCTTCCATTTTTAACCTGTCAAGTTATATCTCCCTGTCCTTCCACCTTTCTGCAACGTGAGTTAATTCCAGCTTAGCTTGTAGGACTGCCTCAGACTTCTCATGGAAGCCACTAGAGTCACCCAGGGCTCCTTGGTCAGCTGCTTCCAGAGCCTGAATCAGCTTAGCTCTGTTTGAACCTTCATGCAGTATGCCTTTCTCTTCACACAGTTGCTGGAGCTCAGGCAACTTCACTGCATCTACTTGCCTAGCATTTCTATCTCTAAACTTTTAAATCCAGACAGAAAATAAAATAAAATTAGTTAGAAGTAAGATGAGATAGAAAGAGTTGTGGCGCTTACTGTTGCATACCTGTTAATACTGCTTAATTTTGTGCCCATTAGGTACTGGATAGCCAAACTGTGCTTTGTGCAAGTAAATCTCACTTTTTTATTCTCACAGTACTGCCATATGCGACAGTCAGAGCACCCCGCAGTTCCCAGTGAGCTTCTTCTTCTCTCTCTCTCTCTCTCTCTCAGACTTTTACCACTGAGATCATTTGAACCAGTGCCATGTCTGTCAAGGTCCCCTCTTTAGCAGCAGCTCAGACCATAGTGCTCGAATGGCCCTTTTCCACCTCTTCTACCCTTTAGACTCCCTATAATGATGGTCTCTGTTCTGGGTAGGACTCATGCTGCTCTCTCGGAGACGTTTTACAATGCACCCCTGTTATTTAGGTACCTTTCCCTCAGAGATGCAGTCACAAACAACCAGTTACTCCAGTCTTTACAAAAATAACTAATTAATTAATAAAAACATTAGTTGTGTAACTACAAGTAAAAATCATGTATAAAACTATTTACACATAGTAAAACAACAGTACACATACAGGATTATAAAAGAAAGCTTGCACACTTGTGCAAGTAAACACTTCTATCTTTATTACAGGTTACAGAGTCTTCTTACTTTACTATGCACTAGCCTTGTTACCTGAACCTCTCTCTGCAGACACACAGTCTGGGTCCCTTCTTAAACACACAGACACCCCAGTGAAAAGGGAGAAAAACTATATTGGTTGAAGCATCTCTCTCTCTCTCTCCCCCTCCCCCCACTGGTGCTTTGGTCAAGCAAGGCTGATGTCACTTCCATGTACCCAGGTTCATCTAATCATCTGAAACTGTTTCAGGCCTGGAATTTTGGGTGATGCCTATCTTGCAATGTTATCTGTCCTTGGTGTCTGTGAGACACAGTTTCCTTTTGCAAATTTTTTTTTCCCCTACCTGGCTCCCGGTCTGCCCCAGTCTTCTGCACATCCTGTTATCCACCCACCATCCGGAGTCCCCTAGCTCCCTTAGGGACCCCCGTCTTATATCCCCATGGATTACCCCTTATGGTGGGGTGGCGGAATGCCCCAAACTCTGCCTGGTTTAGGATCCAGTGTTCGGTGATGTCCCCACAAGCCAGGTGCCCCCCATAGGATGGCCATCAAGCTGCTGCGACCGGTCCAAAGCCATTTTCCCTTGTTCTGCTTACCTTGTGGAGTCGGGCATGCAATGGTGCCCAGGAAGGATTGCACATGTGTCCCATATACTTTCTGGACCGTGCCCATCTCCAGCTCCCCAGTACTTGTTGTTGGTGTACCACTCCCAGCCTTCGCTAGGAGCTGATAGTGCACTGACAACTGTGATCCCACCCCCGAGAGGGAGAGCAGTCCCTTGGACACTCTATCCCTCTCCGGCCCCACCACCCCCTGCACCCGAGTCCACTCCCGAACCTGGGTCCCCAGCATGGAGCGAGGTGTGGCATCCAGTGCCTCAATCCTTAGCACCACCGGGCCAGCCCTTTTGCAGATTATTTAGTATCTGAATGTATATAATCAGATGCCATTGAGACAGACTGTCTCTGATTCCTTTGTGTACTAATGAACTTATCCCTCTTCCAGGAAGCTAATACAGTGAAAGTTCACACTTACTTAAGAAACCCTGCTGGGCTAGTGAAAATCTCCAAATAGGCCATTTTTTCACTTTTGAACTCTGCCTCTTTGCCCCCCTGGGACCCCCTCCCCTGCTATAGAAAGTACTAGCAATTAACAAAATAGTTCAAACTACCAGCAAACGTCTGGTCATCACAGTCAGAAATAAAACATATATTTATATTCAGCAGCAGTAATTTACTTTGCCACAAAACACAATTTAACAGGAAGAAACAATTAACCTTAGAGCACAGTTAACTAGGCAGAGCTCGCTCCAGACACATGATACTGCATAGAAGCTGGTTGTTATACCTGTGACACACTTCTGTAAACTCTTTAAAAACTTTTTATAAACCTGTCCCTAGCATGTTTGTCAGAGCAGCCACACTGTGCTCTGGCATCCTTGCTTGCACAAGTAAGTTCCCAGGCATGATTGTGGCACCAGCACAAAACATTGCGGGTGCCACAATGCATGATGGGAAACTCATGATCGGCCACCCCAATGGATTGGGGGGAAAATTGTATGTTTGGAATAAGGAGTGCATTGGGGGCACAGCCGTGTCAGTAATATATTTTGTTTTGTATACTGTAGTCTAAAATCTTAAGTTATGTTTAAACACAGTTGTCTTAACACGTGTTATAGCACAGATTGCATCTACACTGGTGTTAACATGGATTAAGGCAACTGTGTTTGCCTAAAACTGTGCTAAAGGCTACCTCCCTAGCAGGATATTGGCATGGTTTTAGAACATAGTTGTAGCATGGTTTAACTGTGCTACAGGGTATACAGAAACTGTGCGTGAAGGGCTTAAAACGTTGTAAGGCAGTTAAAGAGTTTTAAGTCCCCTAGTGTGTACAGAGCCTAACTGACACTCTAGCTCCAGCTCTTCTCAATTAGCAACCATGAACATTATCAACAAACCATTCAAACCTACTGAACTTCTTAACTCATGCAGTGCTAGAAATATTTTAAACTCTAAAAAAACACTCTATACTAAGCCATTTGTTGGCTAGGCAAATTTATGATAGAAATAAAAGCTAGAAAAAAGTGGTATACTTGTGAAATAATACCATCTCGGAGTCCACAAGGCTCATAAAAGCCAGTCACTCTTTGGACTTATAGCCTTATGGGTATCCCATCATATGAGTGAATCAAAGAGGGCAACTCAGTATGAGCACCGACAATATGAGGAACAATACAATTATAGCACCGCTACAATTATACCAACTGTACAATTACTGCAATCATGATGGTCAGTGAGCATTGTGGAGTTAGTTATTTATAAGAAGGGGGCAGGGGGCACAGCCCCTGTGGGGGCTGCAGGGGGCAAAGCCCCCTGCATAAATAAAGAAGTAGTGTGTGGTGATGAGAATATTGATTTTATATGTGTATTTTTGCTTTTAGCATTCATTTGTACAGCGCCTTGGTGCTTGAAAGGCGCTTAATAAATAAAGTTTTATTATTTTATTATTATTATTACGAGACGCAGCTGCTGCTGTTGCTAAGTGCAACAGGTATGTGTGGTTGCCGTCTTTAGTAAGGGTGTGGGGCTGGTGAGTGTTGTAGGTGCTGGTACACAGAATATCAGATGAGTTTCATGTTCCCTGTTTGCACCTGAGGATAGCTGTGGTCGGGGTGATATAAATTGTTTCATCACTGTTTCGTGCTGCGTTGTTGTTTGCATGCACCGTTATTGCACTCACTAATGTTGATTTGTTGCTATTGATTTCACTATTGTTGCCTCACCCAAATCACATAGAACCAGCTTTATGAGCTCATTAGCCCCCCCCCCCCACCACGGTATTATTTCCTTGTACACCACACTTTTCTAGCATTAATTCTTTATGTAATAACTGGGGAGCATTCTCTCCATTAGGGAAACTGGGTTATAATTTGCTGTTATAACCAGCTGAGTATAACGGTGAATATGTACCAGGTTTCCTCTATGCCATGCATGCCCAAACTGCCTCCCTTGCACACACCCTATGCTTTAGCTTGATTGCACTGTTAAACTAGTACTACTGGAACCACTTCCATCCTGTTTTCTATAATTGCTGGGTAGTGTTTTTAATGTGAGAAAACACTACTCTGCAATTATATGAAACAAAACATGGGAAAATGTGCAAAAACCTGAATTTTAAACACATCCTTAGTGTGGGTTGCTTTTATAAACCCTTCAAGCTTTACTCTTGGGGCTTATGTAGCATCTCACACCTCAGTTGTGTGTAAAATTATCATTATGCATACCTCCTCATGTATTATTTTCATTGGATGGTTTATTGCTACTTGCAAATGTTTCTTGAATTTTTGATCCCTGCTGTTGGGCTACTTTGTTTACCTGTGCTATTATTATTTTGCTAATTTTACTACCTGTTTACTGTGTGTACCTCTTGTTCAATGTATTTGTATGTCACTTGTTGCCACATTAGGCTGAGTCGTGCCTGAAAACGGTCCATTGGATCAGTGCACTTACCCAGTAAATAAATTCATGAATAAAAAATAAATAAAGATACTCTGGTTCATTATTGCCCTAGAACTTCATACTGTTTATGTCATATATTATGAACTGTATGTTACTGAACATGTTCTTCAAATACTTCCTCATGAGTGCTTTGCATGTATTGTGACAACATAACAATACTCCAAATATTCAATAAAAATTTAATTATAAATAAAAATAAGCAGATTTGGAAGAAATCAGTTCTTTTGATGTTATGTAACTGCATTCTTCTGATGTCAGCTGAGAGACTTTTTTTGCTGGCAACTGGATGCCCTCTGGACCCGGTCGTGTGCATGGGCCACACGAACTAACGGAACACAGGAACGGGCCAACATTGAGCTGTACCTGGACAGACACCTCTCTCTCTCTCTCTCTCTCGGGTCTGGGAGTGCAGGGCACAGCCATCAGTCACAGAGCTCGCCCCCCGCATTTTCTTTCCATGTTTTTTGGCCCTGGAGTGTGGCGTGCAACGACATCCGGGCACTGATGTGCTGACATCTTGCCACACTCTGCCCCTGATGTTGCTACCGGTCTGGTAGTGCCCCCGGTCATCACCACGGGCTGCTATAGAGCGGTGGTTCCCTGGATCCCTCCCTGGGATAGGAGAGCAGTCCTCTGGATGCTTGATCCTATCCCTCCCTGCTGGACCCCTGGAGGCCCGGGCTCATGTCCGAACCCAGGTCACCAGCGTGCTGCCACTTTTTATAAACAAAGTAGTTTTCCTTTCTCTTTTTGCCAGTTAGAAAATGTTCCACCTGACAATACTAGGTGTGATGTATAGGAGAGCACTTTACCTGTTAACTGACATATCCAGTGCTGCTCCCCTCATCCCTCATCAGCACGGCCATGTGTGACCACAGTGACTGTGACATCATCACTCACCAGGAGACTAGATACTAGGTGTTATATGTAGAACAGCACTTTACCTGATAACTGATACATCTAGTCTTGTTCTTCTACATACCTCACCAGTACTGTGTTACCTCACTGACTGTGACATCATCACTCACCAAGAGACTAGATACAAGGAGTGATGTGTAGAACAGCACTTTACTTGTTAACTGATGTATCTAGTGTTGTTCTCCCACATTCCTCACCAGCACTGAGTTACCTCACTGGCTGTGACATCATCACTCCCCAAGACACACCAATGCCCTCCCTACCCAGGAACCAAGCCCCATGGTCATTTCTGGTGTAGGATTTGTGGATCCCAGTCTCTGTCACTGTACCACTAACATTTTGTCTTTATTGATTTTCAGCACTTCTTAAGAAATGACAGGCAACACATGAATACACATCTCAGAGAGGAGTTTCAACCCCTCCCCCCAAAAAAGTGAGCCAATCCAGTCAACCTAAAGTCAAATGAAGTTTTCTGTCAACCTGATCAAAAGTCTAATGGCAAATTCCGAGACCTGATTTGCTACGCAAGCTTTGGTTATATATCAGGAAAATGATCAACAGAGTTAACAGAATGCTGATGGGTGGCAAACATTACAGAGGAGAGATCTTTTTGTTTTCATTTTCAGGTTTAACGATAGCAATAATCTCATCCAGCCTGGACATTTATAGACAGATTAAAGCGGGGCGATGTTAAGGACTCTCAGCTTTGCCTCAGGCTCTCAATTGTTCCCGCTGGTCAGTAAAAATTACTTGTGCAACATTTAAGCAAACTTTCTAAAATGTTATAGTCCAACATAACTTAGCTTACATTTCATTCATTTTTGTATGCATCTCCCATTATTCTTTATTACCAAAAACATTTGCAATTGAAAACAAGATCTCTGTGATTCAGAGTTCATCTCATCCTCCCCGTGTTCTCCTGTGTGTAAGTAATAACCCTTTTGTGTGATCAGAGTTATTTGTATGGCAACAGATGGTGATGCCACAAACAGAAAATTACAGCTTCTGCGGAGGGAACAGCTGCATTAGATTTGCACTTTAGCAGCTTTAGGAGCTCAGCAATGGAGTTCCATGGGGTCCATTGGCGGGATTTTCAAAAGAGTTGCATAATGATTGTACTGTTTACAACATGACTGTTCGACCACAGAAAATGTGGTCTAACTCTGTGATGCAAGTTCTATGAGTTTCGTTCTGAAATGTAAACGTGCATCAAAATAATGATGCATGTTGTACTGTAAAATGAGGACAATGATGTAAATGCATCAAACATTTGAAAAAAGGACACTGGTGTGCTGGTGCATGGTGCAGGTGACATCTGAAATAGGTACTTGCCTCGGCATTATGAATTTTGAAAACACAACCCCCTGTCTTTAAAGTGTGCCTCCTTCCCATTAGAGGCCGATGACAGTGCTGAGATTGCTACTGGGGCTCACATCAGAGCCATGGGGGCACATAGGGTCCAGGGGGTTGATTTTCATAAAGCCCTTTGATCACTGCAATTTGTGGCAATGTAGGGCTGCAGAGAACTCTGGGGGTGTGTCACGGACCCTGGTCCAATTTAGTAAAAATAGGGTCCCAGCACCGAAGTCCCAGGAGTTGTCGCTGATGTAGGGTTGCCCCAAATGTTGGGCGCACCTGCTGAGTTTGATAGAGGGATCTACACCCTCCTGATGCATTCCTAGACAACCTGTGGAGGTGTGTGGGGGGGTTACTATTCAAGGATGGTGGGGACTGGGGGCCAATGTAACCCTTTGGGATGCAATGGGGTGTGTGGCAGGAACAGCAGCAGTGGGGGGGGACATGCAGAGGCACCCAGTAGTGGTGTCCTAAGAGGTGGCACACAGCTGGATCAGGCTGGGTGGGGGAGCACCACTGGACCATCATGACCAGAACCCCATAGGTGACAGCAGCCCTTGCACCTGCCCCACAGGACCCACAGTCCCCAGTATAGTAATCAGGCATTTGCGGGCCACTACACAGGGGGATCTGTAAATGGGGAATGTCACAATGCCTGGGGCATTGTCCCTGGTCATCAACTGCATTCACAACCTGCACCCACTGCCACTTGCTGCATTTAGGTTAGCCACACTGAAATGCAACAATTCTTTACCAGTGGAGTCCTGTTTCTATCCATTTCTCCAGCTGGGTGGAACAAAACAGTGGGAGGTTGAGTGACTTGCCCAGAGTCACACAGTGACTATCTGGTTTTAGCCAGGTTTGAACCTGCAACTACCCACTGCTACTTTCACCTTAATCATCCCAACTGGAAATTATCCAGTCACATAGACATTATTGCTTCAATAACCCATCTGAAGGTTTAGTGTAGGCTGAATTCAAAAATAAATGTGCTGAAAACACTGAATCAGCTGATATTAATCTGCCTGCATGTTTTATGATCCCCCTCCAACCCCCCGACTTATGTTACTTTCATGGAGAATACATCTGGATAGGCAGACATGCACTCAGCACTCCCAATAACTTGACATGATCAGGCAACTGATACTGGTTCAGTCGAAATTATCCCATGTCAGAATGATGCATGCAAGTTAATGTACAGAAGGAACCTTACCTCCCAATGTGGCACATTTAGCAATGCTGAATGACTCTCTTTACCATTGCACTGCAAAAAGAAATCGACTTGTTAATTCCTTACATGTATAGAACAACTCTTTAGACTTTTTGCACCCTCCTTGGAAATGATAATCTCACAAAACCAACAACTCCTGCTTTTTATTTTTATATAATATTTGGTCAGCTGTTGGACAATCCCAAAAATAAAGTTATAATTGCTTGCAACTGCAGGACCCCCCCCCCCCACATACACATACACATTTCATTTGCTTTTTATGAAAGTTAACTTTTTAGAAATCCTGCTGCATTCTCAGCTGCTTGGGGTGCACCCCAACTTCTGTAACAACTGTTCCTAGTTCTCATAATTTATTCTAAAATCACCTGCCAAAAAAGCCCCACGGGAAGCATTAAATCCACATCCTGTTAGCATTTTTGACAGACTAAGTGTGGCTGCAGCATAACCCAGCAATGCTCAGTGTGATAGACTGGGGAGACTGGAGCACTGGGAGGTCACATAGTCTGCTTAAGGTCACACAGTGGTAGTGACCTTAGTGAACCTGGTTCTAACTCCTGAGCCTGGATTCAAACCACTGGACCATGCAGTTTCAATTTCCTATCACCTTCAAAGTGCCCCTAAAAATCTCAAAGGACACTTGACAAAAGCATGAGTTTTAGACAGATATTTAAATTTAATTGTGTGTATTTGTCTCCCCTATTTTTAATAACTTTAATATAAGTTAATGGGACCTCCAAGGGCTACCTCTGTAAACAATAAACCATGACAGGGAGTGGGTTATGCTGGGATTAAACCATAGCTGGCATGGTTCAGCCATGAGGCCACAGGCTGAGCAGTCAGACCAGGTCGGCTATGGGAAAATCCCAGCATAACCCACACCCTGGAGTGGTTTATTACAATTATACAATGTTCCCCTTTACGTTTTATAACAAAAAATAAACCAAAAACACTGCTGTATACTACTTCTAATAATTGTTATTGAAATTATTGTTCCTCCAGAAAAAATAGTTCCCAGTAGCTAGGTAGAATAATAAATTCCCCATTCCATTATGGTATGATAGAGAAAGACAGTGTGCTAAGGTTTCACTTGTTTTCATCCTCCCCCAACCAACCACGGTCCTGCAGATCATTATGTGTACCAAGGAGAGAGAGAGAGAGAGAGAGAGAGAGAGAGAGAGAGAGAGAGAGAGAGTGAAGCTTCAGTTGAGATAAAAAAAAAAACAGTCCGTTTCTACCTCAGGTTTCTCTGCCACCAATTAACAGAGAGTGAATGTGTTGCACCAAGTAGTCGGTGACTCATTTGTGAGGTGAGAGACTCTGGGGTTGGGGCGTATTGAAAGCAGGAGTAGAGAGACACTGTCCGTCCCTGTTTTTTGGTTTTCTTTCTCCTCTTTTTTGGAAGGGGGTTACAGTGATTGGGCACGTGTTAAATCGTGGCTGAAAAGCTGAGCCGTGATACTGAGCATGCACATACCCAGAGACGCATGCTCGGCATCATGGCTAGGCTTTTCGGACGTGATTTTTTGTAAGTTTTACACCTAATGTTTCATAAGTAAACCGTTTCCCCAGTTCAGCATTGATAAAATACTTAAAATATTTGACAAGCTGAACAGGGATGGTGGGAGGTGAGTACGAGCCTCCTGGGCTTCAGCGTGGTGGTGTCTTGTCCCACTTTAGTGGGGGATCAAGATAGCAACTTCACTGTTTGATTCTAGGGGGTTGGATTGATCCTTTGTGAGATGTGGCTAACTGGCACCTTTTCCTGTGGGCAATATCAGGATTTACCATGGCTGGAAGGTGCCAGCCAGCCAATCAGAGGCAGTGATTCTGTGATACCATTGTATAATATGGTATAACAGACTCTGAGCCTGAGATTTAGATGAGGGGATCACAAAACAAAGCTGAGCAGTTCTGTCTGCCCAAACCTCAAGAGAGGAGTCTCTTATACCATAAGAAACACCCATCAGAGGACCTACTATCTTATTATAAACATAAACCACTCCCGTTTAGCAAGAATGATTTACAATAAAGTTTAGAGTTTTTATTTTATTATGCTGTCATTCTCCTGGCGCTGTAGTGGAGCACTCCCTGCTAACCTTCCCACATGAAAGCACACTGTACACAGCATAAGTGGCACAGTGGCTCTGCATGCTGATTGGTTGAAGTCACATTAGAAATTTATAATACAAATTAACATGAAAACAGGATCACTGTCCCCTTGATATTTGCTCTGGCTGCCTATCTACATTTGACATCACAATCCTTAGTTTATGACATCACAATCATTTCTACAACAACCGATTATGATGTCACAAGTAGGACATTGGGATGTTAGGTGTCGACAACCAGTCAGAGAAGAGTAAGTCCAGGGGAAAGGAATTCAGTTTTCATGTTAAGGCACATATTTGTAAACAAGAAAAGGAAGCAAAATACAGAAAATATGTGGAATATAAGCAATGATGTGTGTAGAAATGATGTTTAGATAAGCTTCCCCTCTGGTGCCACGGGCTGTTTAAAAAGTTCCTGACATATTTGGAGAAACATCAGAGAAGCACAATTTTAGACATATCTCTGCTCTTATGTCATATTCTCTTTATTTCATTTCCCCCTTTAATAACTTTGCACATAAATAACATGACAACAGGATCCCTATCCCCTGCATTTTGTCTGCTCTGGCTGCTTGCCTACACCTCACATCACAATCCTCTGCTTGTGACATGACAGTCTGCTGCTTGGAAAAGTATTGTGATGTCATAAACAGAGGATTATGATGACATACTGTATGTAGGCAGGCAGCAAGGGCAGATGAAGTCTAGGGGACAGTGATCCCATTTTTAATGTTAAAGGGAAAAGAAGAGTTGATCAATTTTTGTAATATGATTGGAAATGTAGTCATGTATGTATTGTAGTCTGTGTAAAACTGAACACGATGGGCCAACGTGGCCTTTTTCTGCCAAGATTTTATGTTTCAATGTTTACAAAACCAGCACCCTGTTTCCTGTATTTGTTTTAAATAGTCCTATTCTATCCTTATTTGGAGTTCTATATTAATGTTGCTTTTTTTCTCCACATGAAATTCATTTTTTAATCATTTATCAGTTTTGGAACCTGGTAGAGTAATATCAGTTGAGTGGAAGCCTTCAGAGAAAAATTCAACTCAACTGATATAACTCAATTCCAGAACTTAGTTGCCAAGATGAGGAGAAAAAAAAGACAATTTCAAAACAAACTAATGAAACCAGTGAACTGGGACTATTAAATTGATTACATACATTCCCAGATTGAAAAATGCAGAAAAAAAACAATGTATATTGTCCCTTTACTGTACTTAGTTATAAAGAAAAATGGGAAGCGAAATGTAAAAATTTATGATTTTTCAAGTTTTATGTATGGGCATAGTAACATAGTAGTTGACGACAAATAGGGACTGCTAGGCCCACCTAGTCTGCCCTTATTCCCTGCCTGCATCAGCTGACCATACTTGGTTATTGGCTATCGCCTCTCTACACCCCATCTAGGGTTCCCTTATGTCTATCCCATGCATGTTCAAATCCCCCCACTGTGTTAGCACCCACCACCTCCTGGGGTAGGCTGTTCCAAGCATCCACCACTCTTTCCATGAAGAAAAACTTCCTCACATTTCCCCTTATCCTGCACCCGTACAATCTCATATTGTGTCCCCTCATTGTTATACAACTCTTGTACTGAAAGATCTCACCCCCCTGCACTTTGTTTAAGCCTTTAAGATACTTTAAGGTCTCTATCATTTATTTATTTTTATTTTATTTATTTAAAATTTAGTGACCAGGTAGGCACACTGAGCCCTGAAGGTCCCTTTTTCAGGGGCAACCCGGGATAACAATACATATTTTCCTACAGAGAAAGACTTGGGTTACAGAGTAGTTTCAGGTGTGTGAGCAGGTTACAGCCATGGTTATCATCATGCATCAGTCCTTACAAATATGTTGACAGTAGAATTAACAAAAGGTGCAGAAGAAATGTAATTTTACGTGGTAAACTCATTGTTTACTACTGGCATGGTTCAGTGGAAAGTTAGCTGTGGTACTATGCCTAGAGGGAAGCACTGTGGAACCTGATATGGTGCTTGGAGGATCTGGATATTAGGAGGATAGAAGCAAGTGGAGGGGGTCATGAGCCATGGCAATGACAAGCGCTAGTGTCAGACATATAGACTTTGAGTCTGGTGCAAAAGTTCATCAGTGAGGAGGCTTCCTGCACTAGGGGTGGGAGTCTGTTCCACAGGTAGGGGGCTGAGTAGGAGAATGATCTGCCGCCAGCGTTAGTCCTGACTCTGGGAACTTCAAGCAGTGTACGTTCAGATGTCTGTAGGCTCCTGGGGTTATATTTGAGTGTGATAGTTCCAGCGATGCTGGGTGGAGCTGAAGGGCTGAGTAGCTTGAACCTCAAGCAGAGCAGGGGGTAGTGGAGACAAGAGGTCAGCGAGGGCCAGCGTAGCTGAGCAAGTGTGTCACAATGGTGCCTTTGCAAATGGTCCTGGGTAGTAAACTGGGCTACCTTGTTATACAGGATTTGCATCCTGGTGACCTCCTGCTTGGCCATGCCATGTAAGATCGGGCAGCGTAAGTCAAGGTGGGGAGGAGGATATCCCCCCTTTCCCTCCACTCTTCAAGTGAGTACATATTGAGGTCTTTAATCTGTCCTCATACAGCATGTTTTCTGATGCAAGCCCTGCACCGTCTTGGTCACTCTTCTCTGCAATGCTTCCACCTTGTCTATGTCTTTGCAAGGATGCAACCTCCAGAACTGAACACAGTATTCTAGATGAGTCCTTACCAGCATTTTGTACAATGACATCACCACCTCCCTTCTTCTGCTAGTGATACCCCTTCCAATGCACCCCCAACATCTCACTGGCCCTCCCCACAGTCTTGTTACAATGTTTGGGCACTCTTAGGTCTTCTGAAATGATTATCCCTAAATCCCCCTACCCCCCCATTCAGGAGCTTTCTGCAGGGTTTCTTCACCCCAGGTGCATGGTTTAGCACATTTTTGCATTAAATTTCAACTGCCACACCTTTGACCATTTTTCCAGCTTTCCCAGATCCCTCCTCATTCTTTCAACCCCCTAGAGTGTATACTCAATTGCAGACCTTGGTATCATCTGCAAATATGCATACCTTCCCCTCCAGCCCTTCAGCAATGTCACTGATGAAGTCCCCTTGATTTTATCGGATGCTCCTCCAGCACTGCTGGGAATGAAACATGGAACTACAAGTCCCAATGGCTGGAGCTGTAATCATTCTGGTAAAGAGTATTTCTCTTAGCAGGGACATCAAAGAGCATTTTTAACTGTAATCCTTGGTGCCCCATAGACCACTATTATATGGCACTATTACTTTAGACACCAGTCTATTTTACAATGTTTTTCTACTAGATGGCATGCTTAGTACGGATTGCATTCTTCTCATACACAACACACCCTAGGAAAAGTATCCACTCCTCCTCACCACTATTATATCTGCCCCCTCTTCTTGGGCAGACACTCCTCCTGTACTTGCTTGGTATCAAATGTATGATCCTGAGACATGAAGGCAACAGCAGCAGAACCATTTTTAGCTGGAAGGTTGGAGAGCTCCTTTGACTGGTATGTTGCTATCACTCCAGTCACCACTAGATGGCTATATTGCTTTAGACTGTCATTGACACTGCTCAATATCAGATTGCAGTAAATTGCACAGACTGCCTTTTTGTTATCTACAACAGGATGGGCTCTTGAAGGAAACTTAGAGCCATGCACAAAACATTCTACACGTACTAGTGGGACTATATATTTGATGTGAGGAATGCTTTGTCAAGTCACTGAGAAGATCACTTTTATAGCTATTGCGTTCCCTAAATATTTGCCTAAACCCCAAAGTAGAGCAGTCAATGAGCAACAAAAATGTAACAAAACAAACGAAACAAACAAAAGCGATAGATGTTTCCAAAAGTTATTTTATGAAGGATCTTTTGTGTGCACATTGTGGACAACCTGACAAACCTGCAGAGCAGCAAAGTGTCACTGACTTTGGATTCTGTTTGAGCAGCATTGTATTGCCCCGTCTCATAGGGAGCTAGGGGATTCGTATCTGGGAATGACAGCAGCCTCACTCAGAGACCTTAAAGGTGACCAGCAATGGAAATTGAAAATGGCTTCCTTTCTGCAATATTTATTTCAACATTACCCAATAATTGTATTGCCATTTTGAAATTGGTTTCTAAATGTAAAGCAAAACAAAATATCATACATGTGTTTTGCATGCATAATGAAAGTATGGGGCAGAAATTTGTTAAACTGCATTCTGATTTGTTACCAGTAGGTGGCTGCTAATGATGTCACTACCACCACTAATAGAGGGCTGTAATGGCAGTGACAGCAATGACATCTGCATCTGCTGGCTGGTCACAGAACAGATGGCATTGTTAAGCCTTTTTATAGCTGTATATGTGACAAATATGTAATAATGCATTAGTTACAGGAGTTGAAATGCTAAAAAACATTTAATAATAAAAAGGTATTTTTGGAATAGGTAATGCAACATAGCTCTACATTTTTCTGAGTTGGTCAACTCTAACAGGAGTTCCAGACCAGAATACCTTTTGACATGATCTCTCTGTCTATGATGAAGCCTTGTAAAGTGGTAGATAAAAGCTTCTTCCTAGTCTGCAGAAACACCACCAAACAAGGGTTCAGGTTGGATGTATTTTTTTCTGAAGTCAAAAACATCCATGGGACTTATTTTGGAAGTTATTCCAGTGTTTTTCAAGTCAGAATAACTTCCCAGGTCCTGAATTTTGGAAGTCAACTCTTTAAAGAAAGGCTTGTTTTGGGAAGCTAATGTACTGAATAAAAAAAAAAAATTCACAAATATAAACCATTTTTGACTTCCATACCTATAAAATTTGATGCCACTAAACTTTCTCCTCTTCTACGTGTGGAACTCGTATACTTTCAATGTATTTTGGAGGCTTTTTTTTACATTAATTAAAATTCCAAACTGGAATTAGCTAAAGCCATGCTACTACAACTTTTGATAAAATGTGATAGTATTCGATGGAAATGCTGGGAACGAGTATATAAACTGCTCCGTGTTTGCGAACTTAGTTACCAGGAACTGGATGGATTCAACTGGGTAGCACATAAGGTGGGCGCCCAAAAGACAGCGCCATCTGAAACAGCAACGTGATGTGGGCGAAAGCCTGAAAGGCGAGGGGGCAGGGAAGGTGACTGGATGTGGGGTTGTGGGCAACCCTAGTGACAGGATGTCGCTATATGTACACATACAGGAGGGAAGCGAGCATGGCTTGGGAGGGAGCAGAGTGGATGTAGGAGGTGGTGCTGTGGTTTGCTACCAGGCTGCACCATGGCATCAGGGGTTGGCCTCTGCTTGCGGTGCTGGGGTTCCGGGTTCAGGTCTGGGTCCGGATGCTACTGCCTTTTTGTTGTGCCTGGCCCAAATGTTATTTATATTTTGCTTTTTCACCCCCTGACAAGCACCCCCTCCAGAGCTGAGAATCCTTAAGTAGAGGGGAGTGGGAGGTGTAGGGGGCACAGCCCCCCCCCAGAGAAAGCAAAGTACAAGAATCCGGTGCTGTTCTTCCATGCGCTGAGGATGTCAGGGTAGCGAAATTGTTTTCGCCATTCTGACATTGTGATAATGCGAGTCGCTGTTTGGCATTCGCTATTATCACATTGAACCAGTCAACTGTGGCTTGCAGGGGCTAAGGAAGAGAGTGGAAAAAAAAGACAGCAGGCATGAGAGAGTCAGTGTGCAACTTGAATAGTGCACTTGGAGGAAGAACTCAATACTGACAGGGATGTGCACCAATACCATGCTAATGGCATTTACACTGAAGGATTCTAATCTCTGTCTTGGATTAGTGGGTCTTTCTCTCCTACTTTGGCTGAGGAGCTCAAGCCCATTTTGTCTTCTTCTAACCTCCCAAATTCAGCAACCTGGAAGTCTGTGGGACAAGTGCTCTCGGCTGTCCAATAGTCCCAGAGCAAACACTATCTCAAAGCAAAAATGTTACAGTCTACCTCCGAAAAACCTTTAGCAAACAAAATTTGTTTTGTGCACTAGAAATTATATCCATACACTGGAGATGGAAACCCTACAGAATATGAATTATGCAGCAATAAAATAATTACCATTAAGAACATATTATGCAAGCAGTACAGCAAACCAAATAACATTGCATGCATGCAAGCATAAGAAAAATGAAAAACCAGTGTACCCCATGGTGCGGTGTGAATTAATTTCCAAGTTTTGCAGCTACTCCTGATTGCGCTGATGATGGCCATAGGGCTGGGTTTGTGTTTTTGTAGCCAGAAGGGCATCAGTTAACTCCATTTTCAAAATATTTGACTTCCTGAAATAAAGAGAGAAAAATGTTTCCAAAATAAGAGTATATAACTTCAAAAAAGGGAAACTGGAAATCAAGAAACTTTCTGTATTGCAAAAAGGTAGATTTTTCTAAAAGAAGGGACATCTTTCTGTTTAATAAAGCAAATTAATTTCTAAAATAGGTCTGTCTTAATAAACTGACTTCAAAAATGTAAAACCTGGAATTATTGTGACTTCGCATAGAAAAAACAGGATCATCTAGCAAATCTGGACCCATGATAGTTTTTTGACATTCAAGAAAAATAAAGTTAACTGAACCTGTGGCAGCGCAAAATACTAACATGCAGGTCCAGAGAACTGTTTTGTAAACAAATGACACCCATACTATTAAAAGCACTCATCTTGTCAATTAAAAAGGCAAATTCTATTTTTTTTCCAAACAAGTATAGAAAAAGATAATCTCCTACAACACTTTCAATATTTGTGATTGGAAAAAGTCTTTCTTTCTGCATGTGCAGCCACCCTTTCATTCCAAATCTGTCTATTACTGTAAGTATTCATTATCTGCAATTGTTGTTGTCTCTAGAATAACTAAAATTAATTCCTCTAAGAATAATAATAAGCACAATTTTAAGGTAGCACACCTCTAGTAAGCAACCAACAGTACTTACACAGACAACCATCCAGCAACCCTGGGTCCAGCCTAACCTCGTTTTATAAAAGCACTTTTGCTTAGGCGAGCACCCACTGCTCCAAGTAAGGCATGCAAAATGCCAGATAATCTATATGTAGAAATCTGAACCCAATTGTATTAGCACTAATAATAACCCTTATTCATCTAGTGGCTTCATATGTCAAAATGACCAGGACAGCACATTCTGTGTCTCAACATGGCTGCCAGGTCCCCGGGTGGGGGTGGGGGGATTTTGGAGCCTGGAAGAAATGTTGGATATTTTCACAGCTTGTCCGATGCTGTGTGTGCTGAGCTTATACTTCATATAGAAATCATCATGTTTATTAGTATTTTTTTTTTTATACAGAGCCCCTACCATAGGACTGCTGTAGCAAAAGTTACTGATTAGACAGCAACAGCTGTCAATTAAAGAAAACATCTGTGCTACGAACTGATGGTCCAGGCTGTCATTTCAGTAAGCTCTACAAATATTTATTACATCCCAAGTGGTGCGTTTCATTGGCAGGGCTCCCAGATCTACTGGTATTTCTATATTTTACATGGACTGTAGCAGTCTACAGGGAAATCATTCACATAAACTTGCATTGGCTATATCAGGAAAACAGAGCAAGTCATCTTCCATAGGAAATAATGTATTAATTTGGAAAACACAGGATAAATATTTGATAGATATTGAAACCCTGAGTAGTCATGGCTTGTCTAGGCATGAACTGAGCTAGGATATGCCTAACTTTCTTTGCCAAGATAAATTTATTTTCTTTTTTAAATGCGCTTCCCAGAATCCTCCCATCCCCCAATAGTAGACTTACTCCTTTGCATTATGGCCCAGATATTCAAAAGGGTTGCTCCATGCGCAACAGGGTTGCGCATGCGCAAGTCCTACATTGCGCCATTCTGCAATATTCAGCAGGAGGCAGTTGCTCCACTGGCAACAGGTTGTGCAAAAGAGCAATGCAAATGAATGCATGCTCAACAGGAGGGGGAGGAACCATGCATAACCTGCGCAACCTGATATTCAGTCGGGTTGTGCAGAGTTGTACATGTGCAACCCCCAACCTGCGCCTGCACAACCTTGAGCCAAAAAAAAAAGGAACAAGTTGAGGGCCACCCACAGGTGAGCTGCTGTATTGCAGGGCGCAACACAGCAGCTGCCACCCCTGGCTGGCCCCCAACTCGGTCCCTGTGCCCCCCCACCAGCCTGATCGCGGGCATCACAGTTACATGAACCCCCACATCTCCCACAGCCCGATCGCGGGCAGAACACGTCCATGTCACCCCACACACATCTCCCACAGCCCAATAGCAGGCAGAACCTGTATGACCCCAGTGCCCGATCGCGGGCAGGGTAACCTCCCCGACCCGAATAACTCCCTGGTGGTCCAGTGGACCGTAAAGCCCGATCTCGGGCAGAATGTCACAACAGAACCCCCAAACATCTCCCTGGTGTCTAGTGTCCCCCACCCACCCACAGCCCCTCCACCCGCTCCCTCCCCCGCGGCAGTGAGGCGACAGCATCCACCGCCTGCACTCCGCCCGCCCGCCGACTGACTGTCGGTAGGGCTGCACGCCCGGTAGTGCAGAGCTACAGCCAATGGGCGTGCAGCCCATCACCGGACAGTCAGTCGGGCGGGCGGCGGGCGGCAGGCGGTGGATGCTGTCGCCGCGCCGCGGGGGAGCGGGTGGAGGGGCTCGTGGGTGGGTGGGGGACACTAGACACCAGGGAGATGTTTTGGGGGTTCTGCTGTGACATTCTCGCGCGATCGGGCTTTACGGTCCACTGGACCACCAGGGAGTTATTCGGTTGGGGGAGGGTTATATTCTGCCCGCGATCGGGCACTGGGGGTTTATATAGGTTCTGCCCGCGATCGGGCACTGGGGGTTTACAGGTTCTGCCCGCGATCGGGCACTGGGGTTTATATAGGTTCTGCCCGCGATCGGGCTGTGGGTGATGTTGGGGGGGCATGTATGGTGGTTCTGCCCGCGATTGGGCTGTGGGAGGTGTAGGGGGCATGTAACTGTGATGCCCACGATCGGGCTGTGGGAGGTGTGGGGGGGCATGTAACTGTGATGCCCGCGATCGGGCTGTGGGAGGTGTGGGGGGGCATGTAACTGTGATGCCCGCGATCGGGCTGCAGTGTGCGTCGGTCCCCGACGGCTGCTGCCTGGCAGGGTGGTCAGGAGCAAGTCCTCGGGGATCGGCGCACCTACATGCTAATGGCATGCAAATGGGGCCATAAAGAGATGCAAATGGCCCCCCCTGCGCCTTGCATAAATTATGGCCCCATTTGCATGTCACCTTTGAATATCGGAAATTTGCGCATGGCGCAATGGTACTTGCGCCACCGCAAGTTGAATGCTCAACTCTGGCAACTTGCGGTAGCGCAAGTTCCACTGCACCATGCGCAAGTGCTGTGGCTCGGGGGCGATATTCAAAGGAGTTGCTCAACAGCGCAACTCCTTTGAATATCACCCCGGCCACACCCCTGCGCAACTATTTTGAGCAGCGCAGGGGCTTGCGCCTCAGACTGGCGCAGTTTGAATATCTGGGCCTATGTGTTTAAAATTTCTTATTCAAACGAGTTGATGTGAGGAAAGCCTTTCATTTCCATGAAAGTGCTTAGGTATTAACACTGAGTGAGTTGGTTCTGTTTTTTTTTCTGGTGCTACCACTCTCACATCGCCACATAGTTATTTTGTTCTGCTTTGTTACTGTCATTGCCACTTATGTTATATGACAAAATATGATGATGTCGGACATTGCATTTTCAAAGCCTATTTGAAATGAAAATTTGGGTTCTGAGGCTCCTTTGATGGAACATAAATTATCATGAGATTGTGTAACGACTCTGGGCCCGATTCGCAAAGCCCTTAAAATGACGCAAGGTGCCTGAGTCAAACGTAAATGATGCAAGTAGCACAATACATCAAAAGATGTGGCATTTCTGATTAAGAAACATGGTCTGCAACAGAATGAGAACCTCCTGCACTGAAGTGGCTCTGTGCCACCTTTGTGATCTACTTTGGGGTGCGCCAGGTCACAAGGGGGTTGTGCTAAGGCTGGGCTGCAACTTTTCCTTTACTGTGATTCTAAGAGCCCCACCATGGATGCAGCAAAGGGCACCACTTAGACCAGGCAGGAGGTGGTCTAAGTGGCTTGCACCAGTCTCACACACTGTGATGAGCTGGGGAGAAGAGCTATATGTGGGGTCAGGGGGCAGAAAGGGCACGAGGGGGCACTGTGTGAGTTGGAGAGACAGCAGACAACTATGGAATTGCTGTGTCACCCAGCGGATATGTCTGTGAATTTAATACGGTAAATTCAGGAGATCATTTTGTGGTCTGCTATGTTCTGTTTCAATATGATGCCATTCGGTAATTGCACTTGCCCTTCCATGGCTATGTTTCAGGTATACTGTCCAGTACGGTATCTACAGTATAATAACATGGTACATTACTGTGTAGCACTGTATTGCACTGTATTAAATTCAGAGGCATTTCCGCTGGGTGCCAGAGCAATCCTGTACTTGCCCGCTGTCTCCCCGACTCACACAGTGCCCCCCCATGCCCCTTCTGCCCCTGATCCCTCCTGGCAAGTGGATTCATTCGCCCACCAATGCTGGCCCCTCTTGTGTTGCACTGGGTGGGTGGGTGGGGGAGATGGATCCCTGCAGCATTTCCTGTAGGTGTGCCAGTGGTTTGGTGTTGTTATATACCTGCGGCAAATCCAAGGATTTTGGCACTGGGACCGGTGCAGGGTCCTTGGCGCACCTGGAGTTTGCCGCAGCTCCAGAGCAATGCAACTTGCATCACTCTCAGGGCTCTTTAAGAATTGGCCCCTCTGTGTGTAAGCAATTTCTTAAACATGGCTTAATGAATGTTTGAGGTTTATGGCCGGTATAGGGAGTGCACTATGTACTTTATGGTATGAGAGTTGAATATTTTCCTTTTGAAAAGGGCTAGAGCATTTAATGATGTTAAAATTAATCTGATGCAAACTCCTAGGTCTGAACTGTGAACTGTGACCAGAACAGTTTTTGTGTGAAAAGCATGGTGCTGTTCTGGTGACTGGCAGAAGACAGCCATGGGGTAAAACCCTGTTTGTTCGTATCTTTGCCTGTTTCAAGTCTCTAATATGAAATTATATAAACACCTATGTAGCTTAAATGACTCGTTTGTGTATTGTTGGAGAAAGATTCTTGAATTTTTTTCTGAATGTCGGCGAAACCGTTTTAGCTACTTTGATGTCTTCTGTGTTTATATATGTTATGAGATATTTTATAGCTATGACACTGTTAGAAAGTTTAAAATAGAGAGCAGGACTCTGTTAGCTTAATTAAGAATGGAAATGGCAAATAATTTATATGTGGCCTTAAGTTTACATGCCCTTATAGATGTTCATAGATGTTTTTAACTGATCGATTATTTTTATTAAGGCTGTTCTCAATATACCTAGGCCATCTTGCAGTTTGGCCCGCATCGGATGGAATGATTCGGATGTATGACAAAATCTGCAGACCCTAACCTGTGGAACTGGAAATTCTGGGTTAAACTATTGTTACAAGAATGAATTGTACAGGCAGTGATGGGACATTTAATTGCCCTATTCCCGTGTTGCTGGGATTATTTGTTGTAGGTTCCCTACAATTTGTGGGTTAAGGACCAGTGGACTCATTTGATGCTTCTCCGGGAAGCCTGCCCAGGAGGAATTATTTAGGGGGGTCCATTTGGGTTTGTTCTAACTGGGGTTCCTAATGCGCCTGAGTGGTAGCCCCTTGAGCTTACTCTGAGTTCCCAATTAAGGTAGCCAGGATACTACACTAAGTGTTTGTGGACAAGGAAAAGCTCCAGAAAACAATAGTTCCATGGTGTGGTATAGTAATGAAGGTGTATTTTCTGAGTCTTTAATGTGATGTGGGCAATCTGTTAGTATATAGCCTGGGACAGGGTTAATTTCTCAATTTGTGTAGCCTGAAATGGTCACTTAAGAACAAAATAGCGAGATTTAGGTGAAATGTGACCTTTTTAGACTATGTTTTTGATGTATTAGACAGGGTCCTTAGACTTTATACTATTTTGAAGGTGCAGAAGTATTTTTAGGTAATTATATAGTAAAGTGTATAACATGATTTTATTATATTAGGCTGCAATTCTTCATATTTTGAGTCAGCCTGCAAATGAACATAATTTTTAAATATGGTGTTCTTACTTGTAAATTTGTCTTATGATGTGTAGGTGTATATTTGAATTACTTGTATGACTATTGTAATGGCTTAAAAAGCTGAACAATAACATTTACTTACCTTACCTTAAACTAAAACATATCCCGTACATTAGTATTTTTTTGTGTAAGTGCCTCTACTGTAGGACTATTATAGCAAAAGCTGATAATGAGGTGGTAACAGCTGTCACCTTAAAAAAAAATCTGAGCTATGAATTGATGGACCAGCCTGGCACTTCAGTAAGCTCTACAATTATTTATTATATCCTAAGTGGAGCATTTCGTTGGCAGGGCTTACAGATCTACTGGTATTTCAGTATTTAACATGGAGTAGAGCAGTCTACAGGGAAATCATTCACATTGCTTGCACTGCTTATGTCAGGAATACAGAGCAATTCAGCTTCCATAGGAAATAATGTAATCATTTGGAAAATGCAGGAAAATTCATTGCTCTGGAGTAATGGGAAAATGTTTGTAGCAGATGTTGAACCTGAGTGGGCTTGCCTAGGAGTGAACAGGGCTAGGATACGCCTAACTTGGTTTGGTAAGATAAACTTTTTTATGTACTTCTTAGATCCCCCCCCCCCCCGAATAGTAGTTTTACTCCTTTGTATTATTTTTTTATAATTCCTTATTTAAAAAAAGTTGACTGAGGAAAGCCTGTAGTTGCCATGAAAGTGCTAAAGTATTAACATTGAGAGGGCGGACTCTGTTTTTTTTTTGTTTTGTTTGTTGGTGGCACTCTCTTGCCCCCACATTTTTATTTTGTCTCACTTTCTTTTTGTTATTGCCACTAATGTCACATGACAAAATACAATGATGTTTGACAGTCCATTTTTAAAGTCTGTTTGAAACGGAAATTTGGGTTCAGAGGCTCCTTCAATGGAAATTAAATTATAATTGAAAGGCTTGCCTGTAATTCAGTGGCTAAGCAGCCAGCCACTCCTACTTCCTGAGCTATATAAGCAGTTCCTCTCAGCCTCACTGTGAAGTATTTTGTCTTTGCAGCTGGAGGCTATGTTTGTTTGTTTGTCTTCTGAGCTGGCTGGGTCCTACCCCCCCCCCGCCTGCTGTTTCTGTATGTGTCTCTGCTGGACTTCAGTGTTTGTTTTCCTGCTTCTGGTTTGTATCTTTCCTCCAGCTGTATGCCTCCCTGTGTTTTGTTTCTTGTTTTTTTTTTTTTTTGGCCTTTCCCTGTTTTCTGTTTTGCTGTGTTTTGGTTTCCTCTTTTGGGGGGGCTTTTAATTTTAAAACTCCTAGCATACTGCTACTACCAAGCTCATTCTGCTTGCTTTCAGTTACAACTCTCAATTTTACTGCACTGCAACTGCAAACCTACTCAGAGCTCATGCTACTGCTTTGAGTTACCTACAACTTCAGCCACTGCTGCTGTCTGCTTACTTTAATTACTACTGTACCCAGTGCCTGTGTTTTAACACTGTACTCATTTAACTACTGCTGTACAGGCCCACTTGCTTCCTGCTGCTGCATTGTTTACACCCATTCCTATTCTACCTTGTTTACTCTGAGGTTAGCTGAAGCTCCTGCTGAGGCTATTAAACTAGCTTTTATATCTGCATGTGGTTCTCAGCCTTTCATTGCTTCCTTGTTTGTCCTACGGTGGGGACTGGGAAGTGTTTGGGGGGTCGTAGCCTATGTGGTTAATTTTTGTTCTAAATCCTGTCTTCACCACTGAAAATCCTCAGAGTTTGTCACCTTGATTTGACTATTCATGTCTGGCTGGCTTGCCCCTAACGTAGTGCTGTTTACTTGCTATACAGTTGTTATGCAGGTCCACCTATTACTACTACTACTTACTGACCTATCAGGTCCCCACTTGCTTATGCAACTGTTGCTTCTTGCTTACGCGAACCATTGCTTTATGCCTAGTGCCATCCCCTCGGCTTCGCCTGGGATTCTACTGCTGTCAATCTGCATCCGACCTTGCAAGGTCTCAGCACTCAATGCGCATTACAATCTCAGCATGCTGTGCTCATTCAGCTCACCAGCTTTACAACTCTCAATCAATTCTGGGGCATGCCAGCCATTCTAATCTGGTGCAGGTTCCTGCAGCCAACGGTCTCTCTCTGCATTTAGTCCACATCATCGAGCGTGTCAAACTTGGGGAGGGATCCTTCTCACCTGGCCCATAGCTGGGAATGTCCTCACCCTGGGCTTGGATTTAGCTGCCTGCTATGCGGCAGCAGCTCCTGGTGTAGAATTTAAGACTAGTGGTGAAGGGTGGTTACGATGATCTCCTCTGGCTCTAGTGTTCCACTATAACTGTTGGCCATTGACTTTAGTGGTTTCCCTAGCAAGGCACCTTCACTGCATTCTCCCCATGACTGCCTCTGGTTCACCTGGTTTGATTTAGGGTGGGTAGGCCAGCTGAGTGCCTCAGCAGTTGTTGCTCTCCTCCTGTGCCTTGGATGCTCGTATTGTTGCAGAGTTTTCTCGCAACTTTCCAAGACATTTCCGCTAGAGGGTTTGAGTGAGAGCCTTCCTCCAAATTGGAATATTTTTCACCTCCCTTTAATTGGGCTTTCCAAATTGCAGCTGCAGAGCCGTCACTAAATACATTTTCCCAAGCCTGGAGGGAAGGTGACCTAGGCCTTGGATCCCCATAGATTTCCTCCTAATAGGGTTTTTTTTCTCTCCTCCATTGCCTCAGGTCATAACACTTAGCATAGTTTTCCCCTAGTTTCCTTAGGTAAGTTCCGTTGTTGGATGGTGGTGGAGGATGTCCTGCCGTTCCTTCTGTCAATGCAAGCCATCACTATTCTGCTCTACTACTATGTTCCAGTTACTGCTTCTATGTCACTGTTAATGCTTGCTCATACGCATCATGTTGCCTCCTTTGGGGATGATACTACATTTCTTTTGGGGATTCCTAAGGTACTTTTAGCTATGGGAACTGTCCCGTGGCACCTCTAGGGGCAGAACCCTCTCCAAGAGTTCCTTGCTTTGTACCCCTACAGGGTGGTAATTACTCTGGAATAGAGTGCGAACAGCTACAACCAAAACTAACACAGTTACACAAGCATAACACTATACTGGCTGCATAGGTCAGTGAATTGAAAGGCTTGCCTGTAATTCAGTGGCCAAGCAGCCAGCCACTCCCACTCCCACTTCCTGAGCTATATAAGCAGTTCCTCTCAGCCTCACTGCGAAGCATTTTGTCTTTGCCCCCACCATCCTCCCCTCCTCCTCCAGCGGCAGCGCTCTCTCCTTAGGGGGATTCCTAAGGTACCTTTAGCCACGGGAACCATCCTGTGGCACCTCTAGGGGCAGAACCCTCTCTGAGAGTTACTTGCTTCGTACCCCTACAGGGTGGTAATTCCTCTGGAATAGAGTGCGAATGGCCACAACCAAAACTAACACAGTTACACAAGCATAGCACTATACTGGCTGTGTAGGTCAGTGAATGAGATTGTGTAAAGACTCGGGGCCTGATTTTCAAAGGGACAAGAATGCCACAACCCCTGGGTGCACTGAACATGTGATACACAGAGCTTGTGGCATTCACCCGGCTGGGGATCAGTATTTTTTTATCCTGAGTGCAGATTGCCATGAGTTACACCAAACATTATGTGCTCTAACTTGTAGCACTCCCTGGTACCCTTTTTACTGGGCTTGCACCAAATATTTGGTGCAAACTGCCATAAACTGGATAAAGTGTCATGACTCCCCCCAACGTACCAAAACTGTGTGCAGTTGTAGCAAATGTGTTTGATGTAGCTGCGCCGAAAAAGGGATTGATACCGGGCTTGATGCAAGCCATGTGTCACTCTTCGAAAATTGGTCCCTCTGTAAGCAGTTTCTGAGACATGGCTTAATGAATGTTTATTTACTTAAGCCACACTCACAATCAGCTGTGGACACTGCCATTGCAAGGAAACCACAAGCAAGAATTCACAGACATGGATAAACACTTTCCTTCTCTGCAAGGAGAAAGGTTCATGGATCCAGAACAGATCTGCAACAGATGTTGGCCACCATATTCAGAAGGTTAGCATATCACTAAACACATCAGTGGTGCACTAATCAGAAGTAGCACTGTTGAATGAGGGCCATATTCAGTGCCCCAGGCACACAGCACTAAACTGATAGGGCTGGATATTCAAAAGGGTTGCGCCATGCTCTATAGCGTTGCACCTGCGCAGGTCCAAAATTGCACCATTCTGCCATATTCAGCTGGAAGCAGTTGCACCCCCCCCAAGTGATGCTGAGCAACAGCGCAATGTTAATGAAGGCATGCTCAACCGGGGGGGGGGGAGGAACCATGCATAAACTGCACAGCCCGATATTCAGCTGGGCTGTGCAGAGTTGTGCAGGCGCAACCCAACCCGCGCCTGCACAACTTTGAGCAAAAAGAGGCAATGAGGGGCCACCCACAGGTGAGCTGCTGCATTGTAGGGCAACACAGCTGCTGCCACCTGGTGGGTGGTCCTCGACTTACTCCCTGTGCCCCTGCAGCCCAATCGTGGGCATAATAGTAACCCCTCCCTGACTGGCTAATCATGGGCACAACTGTATAAATCCCTCCCTGACTGGCCCGATCGCGGGCACAACTGTATCATCCCCCTCCCCGACTGACGGCTCGATCGCTGGCACAACTCAGGAGATCCTCCCCAAACTGGGCCTGATCGTGGGCGAAACTGATGAACCCCTCCCCACTAGCCTGATTGCGGGCATTAGAGTCAACCCCTGCAGTCAATATCCCTGGTGGTCCAGTGGACCGCGGCTCCGATTGCGGGCATATGCTCATCCTCTAGGTCAGTAGCCTGGCGTGATTCAGTGGCCCTCCACCCCACTACCTATGGAGCCCCACCTCTCACCACCCCCCGCCAGCCGGCATGGCAGGCACCACCCACCTCGCCGCCTCACGCCGACTGACTGCTCAGGGCTGCATTGCTCAGAGCAGAGCACTGGCATGAGTTATACTGCATAAGGCAGTCCAGATATGTTCACATATCTGACTGCCTTTGTACGGCGGGCTGCATGCTCATTGGCTCTTGTTTGAACCAGTGGACGGTAGGCCTCACCGAGCAGTCAGTCGGCGGGCAGTGGGGAGGCAGGCGGCTGGGGTGTTGCCAGCTGACGGGGAGCGGGGTGATGGGGCTTCGTGGTTGGGTTGGGGGCCACTAAATCACCAGGCTTTGGACCTTGGGGGTGTACTCTAATGCCCACGATCGTATTGCAGTCCACTGACCACCAGGGATATTGTTCTTGGGGTTGATTCTAATGCTCATGAGCGGGCTAGTGGGGGAGGGGGTTATTATGGTTTTGCCCGCGATCGGGCCAGTGGGGGAGGGGATTTACAGTTATGCCCGCCGATCTGGCCAGTCGGGTGTGGGGGATTACAACAGATATGCCCATGATCGGGCTGCAGGGGAGGCGTCGGTCCCCGATGGCTGCTGCCTGGTAGGGCGCCAGGTGCAAGTCGTCGGGGATCGGCGCATCTGCATGCTAATGGCATGCAAATGGGGCCATAAGTAGATGCAAATGGCCCCCCCTGCACCTTGCATGAATTATGGCCCAATTTGCATGTCACCTTTTGAATATCGGAATTTTGCGCATGGCGCAATGGAACTTGCACCACCGCAGCTTGAATGCTCCACTCTGACCACTTGCGGTGGTGCAAGTTCCACTGCGCCATGCACAGTGGCTGTGGCCCGGGGGTGATATTTAAAGGAGTTGCTCAATAGCTAAACTCCGTTGAATATCGCCCAGGCCACACCACAGCACAACTATTTTGAGCAGCGCAAGGGCTTGCACCACAGAATGGCGCAGTTTGAATATCCAGCCCATAGTGTGTATGGGCATAATATACTGCTGTGCCCGTGCAAATGAGGGACCCCTGCTGCATACAGGGTGCAGCAGTATATTCAGTGGTTTTAAAGCACTAATTAGCCAATGTTGCAGCCTAGTTTAATGCTTGCAAAACCCTACCCTTACTACAGAACACAGTAGTGCGCATTTCAACTAAAACATATCCTGTTTATTAGTATTTCTTTATAGAGTCTCCACTGTAGGACCGTTGGAGCAAACTCTGTTAATTAGGTGGCAACAGCTGTCACATTAAAAAAAATCTGAGGTATGAATTGATGGTCTAGTCTGACACTTCAGTAATCTATGTAATGCAAACTGTGTGAGGGGCCTTTCGGCACCATGCATTTCTGCTTAAAATTGAACCAGCATAATATTCTGTGGTGATTTGCATATGCAGCCCATGATGCTTTGCATTGTGGGGGCATGTGTGATTTTGTATTTCTTTGAAACTTGGCTTCCCGGCCAAATGCCCTTTGGGGGTAACCATTGCCTCAGTGCTTGCACACAGAGGTTCTTTGTCTAATCTATGTAATTGTTTATTATATCATAAGTGGGGCTTTTATTTCTCCTTCATGGCAACTGACACCTAACTGAATCAAGTCAAGTCACGGTTATTGGTTGACAGATCATATCATTACAATTCTATCGCACATAATTAACATTTTTCTGACACAAAACTGCAAAAAAAGAAAAGAAAAAAGAACATGTTAAAAAGGTCAACATGTTTCACAGTAATATATGTTATTTTGTAATAGGACATGTATAAAATTGCATTCCTCTTTGTATCATTAATAATTAGTAAAATCTTTAACATACTTCCAATAGCCTTCGTATGAAGTCCGAACTATCCATTGCTTAACCTGAGACAAAATGGTTACATAGGAGATAATGGGCTAGATATTCAAAGTGGTTGCACATGGTGCAACTGAGTTGCACCAGCAAAACTGCAGAAATGCACCCTGGGGCAATATTCAAAAGAGGGAATTGCACAGACCAATTCCCGATGCACTGGGGTGCAAAGATAATGTATGCGGCTCATCTCCATGGGGTGTGCCCGTGCATATGTGGCACATCCCGATATTCAGCCCGGGATGTGCAGTGCACAAGCTGGCACAACCCTGAGATGCACTGCATACCGGGGCACAAGTTTGAGCCCGGAAAGAAAGGCTCAAATGATGGCCACCCACAGGCGCACTGCAGTAATGCAAGGTGTATCACAGCAGCCGCCAACCATGGGTGGCCACACCTCCAGTACATTGTGCACTAGCACCCAAAACATCCCTGGTAGTCCGGTGGCCACCCCCTCCCTGCCTGTAACCCCTATCACCTGACATAAAAGTATATCAAGTCCTTGGTGATCCAGTACTACCCCCTCCCTCCCCGTAGCCCCAGTCATCCACCGTACATCTTTGTAATATCCCTGGCAGTCTAGTGGTACCCCCCAACCCTCCCGGTGGTCTGATCACTGAAAATAAAATATTTATATATCCCTGGTAGTCTAGTGGTACCCCCCCACTCCTCCCGATGCTCCAACTGCCAGTAAACAACAGAAAGACATCTCTGCTGGTCCAGTGGCACTCCCCACCCACACAGGGCCCCCTGCTCACCCAGCTCAACCCCAGTCATCTGTGGGCAGCAGCAAACCCACCCAAATACCTCCGTGACTGCCCGCCGAATGACAGCATACAGTATGAGCTGCAAGCCCATTGGTCCACATGTGGACCAATGGGCTTGCAGTACACTGTATTAGTCCTTCACAAATATGTGAATGAAGTCATTCATTCACATATTTGTGAATGATTATTACAGTATGAAACTGCAAGCCCATGGGTCCACAGTTCACACAGAAAATACACAAAGTACTCACAGAGCAGTTGTCACAAGGCGGCTTTCAAAAGTCCAGAAAGGACCAGGGGATTGCCCCTGCATCCTGATGTTCAGCCCATCCCTTCTGGGATGGGGCACAGGGAAACCCTAATGCCCAGGTCTCCACCACTTCCAGAACTGGTACAGTTGTCATCCACTAGGGTGAGAACTTAAAAACACAAACTGGTAGCTCTCTGACAGAGCTGAATGAGGAGCTGCCTAACACTGCAGCCTCCTCCACTGAACTCTAACTACAGACTGCCGAACATTCTAAAGCTAGCTCCCTAGCAGCTGGCCAGTGTGGCTCATGCTGCTGCGACAGTTCTAAATGACATCATCCCTCCAGAGTTCAGCAGAGACTGAGAACAGAGAGAGAGAGAGAGAGACAGAGTGAAACACATTTAACTGGCATTTTACTAGCTGCCTTCCCTGCCTACCACTGAGTCTAACCGGGATTCTAGTAACCCCTGGGAACAAGGGGGTTACACTAGGTTATGACTTCTTTTGTTTCTTGTCATCCCTTTACACATTTTATACTGTTTACAGTATTCTAACACCTAACGGATGTTGTTCCTTGATTTGCTGGCAGGGGGCCCAGATCTACAGGTATTCCTGTATTTTACATGGAGTGGAGCAGCCTACTGGGAACTTGTTCACATAAACATGCATTAGTTATATCAGGAAAACAGAGCAATTCAGCTTCCGTAGGAAATAATGTATTAATTTGAAAACACAAGAAAATTCATTGCTGTGCAGTAACGGGAAAATATTTGATAGGTATTGAAACCCTGAGTAGGTATGGCTTACCTAGGAGTCAACAGGGCTAGGATACGCCTTACTTGTTTGTTAAGATAAATTTATTTTCTTTATGTTCTTCTTAGAATCCGCACCCTGAATAGTAGACTTACTCCTTTGCATTTATGTTACATGAGAAACTACAGTGATGTTTGACCGCCCATTTTCAAAGCCTGCTTGAAATGAAAATTTGGGTTGTCTGGGAAAGTAAATTATCACAAGATTATGTAAAGATTCTGGGCCCAATTCTCAAACCCCTGGGGTGGCACAAGGAGCTTGCATCCCAATGATTGGCATAAGGTGCCCCTTGCACCAAACGATGCCCTGGGAGCGATTCACATAGGCAGCCTGCGTCACCCGCAGGTTGCCTGTCCCAAACCTTGCTTGTGCCGCTCGTGCACCAAAATATGGGCTGCACGAGGTGTAAAGGGTGACAGGCAGACACAGGCTGCTAATGTTCCTGGATTAGGATTCACAAAACTCACTCAGAGGGCACATTTCTATGTACCCTTAGATTAGCCAGGGCTGTTCTAAGGGTACTTAGCAATATGCCCTCTGGATGATTTATGCACATTGTGGCAATGTACCGTGGTCCCCTGCACCAGCCCAATCTCTTGATGGAAAAATATAAACTCCCTAGCAGTCTAGCGGACCCCCCCTCCCCTATCCTTGATAACAGGTGTTGTTATAGTTCCTTTCATCCCCAATACCTGGTGGTCTAGGAGGCTCCCATCCCTCCCCAATGCCACCATTGTTTAGGTCATAATATGCCCCCCTCCCCAATCCCTGAAGTTGACCTATTATCCATGTTATAATATGCCCCCCCCTCCCTGATCCCAAAGTCACAGTTGTTATAATATAAGGTAAGACCCATTTCACCTGGAGTTCTAGTGGCCCCCTGCTCCCCCACCCCAGCATGTAGTGCCCACCACCCAGTTCCCTCTATCCCGTAACAGAGCCAGCACCAACACAGCCCTTCTCTCACCTCCATGACCAGCTCCAAATGAACTGTCCTTGTGTGCTGTAGCGTATAGTGTATATGCATTGCAGGCACTACCCTCTGGGGTGCGGGTGCTGCGGGTGTCACTAGATCACCAGGGAAAGGGGGTTCTTACCTTATATTATGACAACTGTGACATTGGGAATCAGGGAGGAGGGGGGCTGCCTCTGCCTCTCACTGCTTTTGCTTCTCCTCTGCATCAGCCTAGCACTGTTTTTCTCTCTCTCCTCTGCATCTAGCTTAGCTGTTTCAATTTTTAACCTGTCAAGTTATATCTCCCTGTCCTAACACCTTTCTGCAATGTGAGCTAATTCCAGCTTAGCTTGTAGGACTGCCTCAGACTTCTCATGGAAGCCACTAGAGTCACCCAGGGCTCCTTGGTCAGCTGCTTCCAGAACCTGAATCAGCTTGGCTCTGTTTGAACCTTCATGAGGTATGCCTCTCTTCGCACAGTTGCTGGAGCTCACGCAACTTCACTGCATCTACTTGCCTCACATTTCTATTTCCAAACTTTTAAACCCAGACATAAAATAAAATAAAAATAGTTAGAAGTAAGATGAGATAGAAAGAGTTGTGGTGCTTACTGTTGCATACTTGTTAATACTGCTTAATTTTGTGATTGTTCCTTAGGTACTGGATAGCCAAACTGTGCTTTGTGCAAGTAAATCTCACTTTTTCATTCTCATGCTACTAGCATATATGACAGTCAGAGCACTCCGCAGTCCCCAGTGAGCTTCTTCTCTCTCTCTCTCTCTCAGACTTTTGCCACTGAGATCATTTGAACCAGTGTCATGTCTTTTGAGGTCCCCTCTTTAGCAACGGCTCAGATCACAATATTCGAACGGCCCTTTTCCACCTCTTCTACCCTTTAGACTCCCTGTAAACCCTGCTGGGCTATTGAAAATCTCCAAATAGGTCATATTTTTCACTTTTGAACTCTGCCTCTTTGCCCCTCTGGGCCCCCCTTCCCCACTACAGAAAGTACTAGCAATTAACAAAATATTTCAAACTACCAGCAAACGTTGTCTGGTCATCACAAACAGAAATAAAACATATATTTACATTCAGCAGCAGTAATTTACTTTGCCACAAAACACAATTTAACAGGAAGAAACAATTAACCTTTAGAACACAGTTAGCTAGGCACAGCAAGCTCCAGACACATGATACTGCATAGAACCTAGTTGTTATACCAGTGGCATCACTTCTGTAAACTCTTTAAAAATGTTTTATAAACCAGTCCCTAGAATGTTTGTCAGAGCAGCCACACTGTGCTCTGGCATCCTTGCTTGCCCAAGCAAGTTCCCAGGTGCAGAGGTGTGGGAAATAACAGATGTCCAGACGATATTCAAGACACATGCAAATGCATTTATCATTTTATTTTTAGACAAAAAAATAAAATAAAATAAAAAAAAATTTTAAAAAAAGTTCACAGAAAGGAAAAGATTGGTGTTAAATTCACACCCATCCAACACAGGAAATACGCCTTGATTCAAGCTCCTGAACAATGTCTTTTCCTTTCATCCAATAAAGCACTTTGCCTGAAAAGCCTGCACACAACCTCCTCAACCTGTGGTCAGTCGAATACTGACCCACCTCTCTAAACCTGTTCCCTAGAGGACAGTTTGTATAGTGCCTGAGACTATGACATCATGACCATGTGACACATAATTAAGAAATAACTGTACTACTCTAATCTTTCCTAGAATATTCACACTGGTCTGTAAACGCTATCAGGACACATATATGTGGCTATTACTATAATTCTTAAGACCAGTCACACAATAGGTCCTGTAACTCCTGTAGAAACCTTAATTTCTGGAGGGGGTGTGGTTTGGAGTTAAGCCCCTCCGTCTTGTGTGACTCATGCTCTCTGATTCCTGTGTAGTCAGCCATTTCATGGGCTGCCAGCTCTATACTAGGAACTTTCCAGGCTCTACCACAGTCGGGTAAATAAAATAAAACAGCATTTTTACTTTTATTCAAAAAAGCAAAATAACCTAGTTTAACATGTTTGAAAGTGAATCTCTAACCTTAGCAAAGAACAACAGATGAGGGGTGCACTTCCTATTTGTGTTCTTGCCAGGTTAAGATTCCACTTCCCAGCAGAAATGTACTTTTATAACAAACAAAAACAATTTAATTTCTCAAGTTTGACTCTGAAAATGCACATACATTCCTATTTTCAGGTTGCTTGTTTTACTCTGGCACATTTAGACGACTTTCTGGGGCAGCAGTCATATCTGACAGCTTGTAATTGCAGCCAATGGCTGAAACTTCTCATTCTGGTCTGGTACCAATCTACAGCCTCTCCTTAAACTCTGGAGCCAATAAAACAAAAAGAAAACCCATTTATACACTTCTGAGGGCACTACAGTACTTAATTCCACCTGCCTGTAGTGTCCTACATTTAGTTTAACTTCAGCAGCCTCCCCTGAATCATATCCATGAAGCAGATACATTTCCAGCACATAGGGGCATCAGAGGAGCTGCTCCATGACAACAGTACACAGCTGCATCCTCCTCTTGCAGCTGAGCAGGTGCTCCCTTTCTTTTTCTTTACTGCAGCAAGTGGTTTCAAGATTTGAGCTCAAAAGTTCACTTTCTGGGAGTTCTCCTATGTGATCGTGTGCAGGGACCATCGGAAGGCGGAAGGCATAAATATGCGATCGTATGACACTTGTCGCTGCTACCGCTTGCTCACTGATTCCAAAGCACAAAGCCCTGCTTTTAAGCAATGTAAACACTTTTCCTTACCTTTAAACATACAAAGTCATTAAGGACATGCCTTTCTACAGAACAGGAGTTTCTGCATGACTCTCTACGAGGGCATATTGTACTTTTTTATTACACTGAAGGTTGTTGGAGACAATTGCATTTCAATATGTCTGGAACCATGTATATTTCTTACAAGCAACTGCTCAATCACTGAAGTAAGATGCATAGACATTAGATATGGGAATAAAGGATAGTAAAGTAGAGATATAGAATTGCTAGGTTGGCCACCCTGGCAAGAAAAGTTAGGATAGATATGAATTAATAGTAGAGGACAGGATAGAGTGAAAAGGAAATGGGAGGGGGGTGCATTTTTGTAAATAGTGTGAGTACATTATAATTATTATTCATAACAGGACTTCCTGTTATACCAGCCATGATTGTGGCAGAAGCACAGAACATTGTGGGTGACATAATGCATGATGGGATACTCACGATTGGCTACCTCAATGGCTTGGGAGAAAAATTATATGTTTAGAATAAGGAGTGCATTGGGAGCACAACCGTGTCAGTAATATATTTTGTTTTGTATACTGTAGTCTAAAATCTTAAGTTATGTTTAAACACAGTCGTCTTAACCTGTGTTGTAGCACGGATTGTGTCTACACTGGTGTTAACATGGATTAAGGCAACTGTGTTTGCCAAAAACTGTGCTAAGGCTACCTCCCTAGCAGGGCATTGGCATGGTTTTAGAACATAGTTGTAACATGGTTTAACTGTGCTACAGGGTATATAGAAACTGTGTGCGAAGGGCTTAAAACGGTATAAGGCAGTTAAAGAGTTTTAAGTCCCCTGGTGTGTACAGAGCCTAACTGGCACTCTAACTCCAGCTCTTCTCAATTAGCAACCATGAACACTATCGACAAATCATTCAAACCTACTGAACTTCTTAACTCATGCAGTGCTAGAAATACTTTAAACTCTAAAAAACACTTTATACTAAGTTGGGTAGGCAAATTTATTACAGAAATAAAAGCTAGAAAAAAGTGGTATACTTGTGAAATAATACCATCTCGGAGGCCACAAGGCTCATAAAGGCCAGTCACCCTTTGGACTTATAGCCCGTGGGTATCCCATCATATGAGTGAATCAAAAAGGGCAACTCAATATGAGCGCCGACAATATGAGGGACAATACAATTCTAGCACCTCTACAATTACGCTGACTGTACAATTATAGCAATCATGATGGTCAATGAGCATTGTGGAGTTAGTTGTTTATAAGTGGGGGGGGGGCGCAGCCCTTGTGGGGGGGGTGCAGGGGGCAAAGCCTTCTGCATAAAAAAAGAAGTAGTGTGTGGTGATGAGACGCAGCTGCTGCCATTGCTAAGTGCAACAGGTATGTGAGGTTGCCGTCTTTAGTTAGGGTGTGGGGCTGGTGAGTGTTGTAGGTGCTGGTACACAGAATATCGATTGAATTTCATGTTCCCTGTTTGCACCTGAGGATAGCTGTGGTCGGGTGATATAGGTAGTTTCATCACTGTTTCATGCTGCGTTGTTGTTTGCATGCACCTTTATTGCACTCGCTAATGTTGATTTGCTGTTATTGATTTCACTATTGTTGCCTCACCCAAATCACATCGAACTGGCTTTATGAGCTCATTAGCCCCCCCACCATGGTATTATTTCCTTGTACACAACACTTTTCTAGCATTAATTTTTTATGTAATAACTGGGGAGCATTCTCTCCGTTAGGGAAACTGGGTTATAATTTACTGTTATAACCAGCCGAGTATAACGGTGAACATGCACCAGGTTTCCTCCATGCCACGCATGCCCAGACTGCCTCCCTTGCACACACCCTATGCTTTAGCCTGACTGCACTGTTAAACTAGCACTACTGGAACCACTTCCATGCTGTTTTCTGAAATTGCTGGGTAGTGTTTTTAATGTGAGAAAACACTACTCGGCAATTATATGAAACAAAACATGGGAAGATGTGTAAAACCTGAATTTTAAACACACCCTCAGTGTGGGATGCTTTTATAAATCCATCAAGCTTCACTCTTCGGGCTTATGTAGCATCTCACAAACCAGTTGTGTGTAAAATTATCATTATGCATACCACCTCATGTATTATTCTCATTGGATTGTTTATTGCTACTTGCAAATGTTTCTTGAATTTTCGATCCCTGCTGTTGGGCTAATTTGTTTACCTGTGCTATTATTATTTTGTTAATTTTACTACCTGTTTACTGTGTGTACCTCTTGTTCAGTGTATTTGTACGTCACTTGTTGCCACATTGGCCCGTGTCGTGCCTGAAAACGGTCCATTGGATCAGTGCACTTACCCAGTAAACAAAGTCTTGAATAAAAAATAAAGATACTCTGGTTCATTATTGCCCTAGAATTCATGCTGTTTATGTCATATATTATGAACTGTATGTAATATGTTCTTCAAATACTTCCTTATGAATGCATTGTATGTATTGTGATAACATGACATTATTCCAAATATTCAATAAAATGTAAATAAAAATAAGCAGATTTGGAAGAAATCAGTTCTTTTGATGTTATGTAACTGCATTCTTCTGATGTCAGCTGAGAGACTTTTTTTGTTGGCATCTGGAGACCATCTTTAAATTAAGAAACGGATGTCAAGTTCATCCCTCAGCCCCATGAAGGGATTTTTAACCACTTGTTTGCTACCCATAGTAGGTGAATTTTGTTAACAGTTAATCTCCGTAACAGCTTGTACATTGTCTAAAAATACAAATAATTGTGAAAGTACCCAGCTGACACTTTTTATAAACAAAGTAGTTTTCCTTTCTCTTTTCACCAGTTAGAAAATGTTCCACCTGACAATACTAGGTGTGATGAATAGGAGAGCACGTTACCTGGCAACTGATATATCTAGTGCTGTTCTCCTACACACTTCAACAGCACTGTGTTACCTCACTGACTGTGACATCATCACTCACCAAGAGACTAGATACTTGGTGTGATATGTAGAACAGCACTTTACCTGTTAACTGATATATCTAGTGCTGTTCTATTACATACGTCACCAGCACTGTGTCACCTCACTGCCTGTGACATCATCACTCACCAGGAGACTAGATACAAGGTGTGATGTGTAGAAGAGCACTTTACCTCTTAACTGATATATCTAGTGCTGTTCTCCTACATACCTCACCAGCACTGTGTTACCTCACTGACTGTGACATCATCACTCATCAGGAGACTAGATACAAGGTGCGATATGTAGAACAGCACTTTACCTGTTAACTGATATATCTAGTGCTGTTCTACATACCTCACTAGCACTGTGTTACCTCACTGCCTGTGACATCATCACACACCAAGAAACGAGATACTAGGTGTGATATGTAGAACAGCACTTTACCTGTTAACTCACATATACCACACCAGTGGTGAATAAATTGGTCAATAAACCATGCTATTTTGGGATAAATATTTATTTTCACTTAGAACACCATTTATTTCACTTAGAACATCTTATTTCCACTTAGAATCTGGAAATGGAACACATAGAACAATAGGTCAGATAGGGAGCTTACAATGGAAAGGCAGTTTTAAGCTACAAACAAGGTAAAACACAAGTAGAAACCTTACAAATGGTGTAGTATATATCAAACACATACTGAATTGCAGTAGAATAACACATTTATCTCCTCACATGAGTAGTAAGACTTTCATAAGTAACTTGTGGCTTTGCCACTCATGAGTTATGGGTCTTACCACTCACTAGTGAAGATAAATGTGTTATTCCATTGCAGCCCATTATGTATTCCTTATATATCTAGTGCTGCTCCCCCCCATACCTCATCAGCACTGCCATGTGTGACCTCACTGACTGTGACATCATCATTCACCAAGAGACTAGATACTAGGTGTGATATGTAGAACAGCACTTTACATGTTGACTGAAATATCTAGTGCTGTTCTCCTACATACTTCACCAGCACTGTGTTACCTCACTGGCTGTGACATCGTAACTCCCCAAGACACACCAGTGCCCTCCCACCCCAGGAACCAGGCCCCATGGTCATCTCCAGTGTGGGATTTGTGGATTCCAGTCTCCGTCACTGTACCACTAACATTTTGTCTTTATTGATTTTCAGCACTTCTTAAGATAGGACAGGCAACACATGAATACACAACATCTCAGAGAGGAGTTTCAACATCCCCCTCCCCCAAAAAAGTGAGCCAATCCAGTCAACCTAAAGTCAAATTAAGTTTTCTGTCAACCTGATCGAAAGTTTAATGGCAAATTCCGAGACCTGATTTGCTACTCAAGCTTTGGTTATATATCAGGAAAATGATCAACAGAGTTAACAAAATGCTAATAGGTGGCAAAAATTACAGAGGAGAGACCTTTTTGTTTTCAGTTTCAGGTTTAACAATAGCAGTAATCACCTCCAGCCTGGGCATTTATAGGCAGATTAATGAGGGGCCATGTTAAGGACTCTCAGCTTTGCCACAGGCTCTCAATTGTTCCCGTTGGTAATTAAAAATGATTTGTGCAACATTTAAGCAAACTTTCTAAAATGTAGTAGTCCAGCATAATTTACTACATTTCATTCATTTTTGTACGTATCTCCCATTATTCTTTATTACCAAAAACACATGCAACTGAAAACAAGATCTCTGTGAGTCAGAGTTCAGCTCATCCTCCCCGTGTGCTCCTATGTGTAAGTAATAACCCTTTGTGCGATTGCAGTTATTTGTATGACAACAGATGGTGATGCTACAAACAGAAAATTACAGCTTCAGCGGAGGGAACAGCTGCATCAGATTTGCACTTTAGAAACTTTAGGAGCTCAGCTATGGGGTCCCATGGGGTCCATGGGTGGGATTTTCAAAAAAGTTGCAGAATGAGTGTACTATTTACAACATGACTGTTTGACCACAGAAAATGTGGTCTAACTCCGTGATCCAAGTTCTATGAGTTTCGTTCCAAAATTTAAATGTGCATCAAAATAATGATGCATGTTGTACTGTAAAATGAGGACAATGACATACAGTAAATGCATCAAACATTTGAAAAAAGGACACTGGTGTGTTGGTGCATGGTGCAGGTGACATCTGAAATAGGTACTTGCCTTTGCATCATGAATTTTGAAAACACAGCCCCCTGTCTTTTAAGTGTGCCTCCTTCCCATTAGAGGCCGATGGCAGTGATGAGATTGCTACAGGGGCTCACATAAGAGCCATGGCGGCACTTAGGGTCCATGGGGTTGATTTTCATGAAGCTCTTTGATCGCTGCAATTTGTGGCAATGAAGGGTGGCGGGGAACTCTGCGTGTGTCACAGACCCTGGCCCAATTTAGTAGAAATAGGGTCCAGCACCGAAGACCCAGTAGTTGTCACAGATGTAAGGTTGCAAGAAATATTGGGTGAACCTGCTGAGTTTGATAGCGGGCCCCCCCCGATGCAATCCTAGACAACCTGTGGAGGTGGGGGGTACTATTCGAGGAAAGTGGGGACTGGGGGCCAATGTAATCCTATGGGATGCCATGGGGTGTGTGGGGGGAACTGCAGCAGTGGGGGGGGGACATGCGGATGCACCCAGCAGTGGTGTCCTAAGAGGTGGCACACAGCTGGATCAGGCTGGGTGGGGGAGCACAACTGGGCCATCATGACCAGGACCTCACAGGTGACAGAAGCCATTGCAGCTGCCCCACAGGACCCACAGTCCCCAGCAAAGTAATCAGGCATATGTGGGCCACTACACAGGGGGCTCTGTAAATGGGGAATGTCAAGGTGCCCGGGCCATTGTCCCTGGCCATCAACTGCACTCCACATCCTGCACCCACTGCCACTTGCTGCATTTAGGTTAGCCCCACTGAAATACAACAATTATTTACCAGTGGAGTTCTGTTTCTATCCATTCTCCAGCTGGGTGGAACAAAACAGTGGGAGGTTGAGTGACTTGCCCATAGTCATACAATGACTATCTGGTTTTAGCCAGGTTTGAACCTCCAACTACCAATTGTGAAGCCAGTGCTTTAACTACTAAATCACCCTGTCTCTTTCACTTAATCATCCCAACCAGAAATTATCCATTCACATAGACATTATTGCTTCAATAACCCATCTGAAGGTTTAGTGTAGGCTGAGTTCAAAAATAAATGTGCTGAAAACACTGAATCAGCTGATATTAATCTGCCTGCAAGTTTTATGATCCCCCTCCAACCCCCCGACTTATGTTACTTTCATGGAGAATACATCTGGACAGGCAGACATGCACTCAGCACTCCCAATAACTTGACATGATCAGGCAACTGAAACTTGTTCAGTTGAAACTATCCCATGTCAGAATGATGCATGCAAGTTAATCTACAGAAGGAACCTTACCTCCCAATGTGGCACATACAGCAATGCTGAACGACTCTCTTTACCATTGCACTGCAAAAAGAAATCGACTTGTTAATTCCTTACGAGAATAGAACAACTCCTTAGACTTTTTGCACTTTTCACGGAAATGATAATCTAACAAATCCAGCAACTCCTGTTTTTTATTTTATATAGTGTTTGGTCAGCTGTCGGACAATCCCAAAAATAAGATTATGATTGCTTGCAACTGGACACACACCCTCACTAACACACACACATTTCATTCACTTTTTATGAAAGTTAACTTTTTAGAAATCCTGCTGCATTCTCAGCTGCTTGGGGCGCACCATAACTTCTGTAATAACTGTTCCTAGTTCTCATAATTTATTCTAAAATTACCTGCCAAAAAAGCCCCACGGGGAGCATTAAATCCTCATCCTGTTAGCATTTTTGACAAACTAAGTGTGGCTGCAGCATAACCCAGCAATGCTCAGTGTGATAGACTGGGGAGACTGGAGCACTGGGAGGTCACATAGTCTACTTAAGGTCACACAGTGGTAGTGAAATTTGAACCTTTTTCTCCTAACTCCTGAGCCTGGATTCAAGCCACTGGACCATGCAGATTCAATTTCAGATCATCTTCTAAGTGCTCCTGAAACTCTGAAAGGACACTTGACAGGAGCATGAGTTTTAGACAGTTATTTAAATGTAATTAATTGTCTGTATTTGTCTCCCCTATTTGTAATAACTTTAATATAAGTTAATGGGGCCTTCAAGTGTTACCTCTTTAAGCAATAAACCATAACAGGGAGTGGGTTATGCTGGGATTAAACCATAGCTGGCGTGGTTCAGCCACGGGGCCACAGGCTGAGTGGTCAAACCAGGTCAGCCGTGGGAAAATCCCAGCATAACCCACACCCTGGAATGGCTTATTGCGATTATACAATGTTCCCCTTTACTTTTTATAACAAACAATAAACCAAAAACACTGCTGTATACTGCTTTTAATAACTGTTACTGAAGTTATTGTTCCTCCAGAAAAAAATAGTTCCCAGTAGCTAGGTAGAATAATAAATTCCATTATGGTATGATGGAGAAACAGTGTGCTAAGGGTTAACTTATTTTCATCCCCCTTCCCCCAACCAACCACAGTCCTGCAGCTCAGTTACTCTTATGTGTACCAAAGAGAGAGTGCAGTTTCAGTTGAGATAAAAAAATACAGTCCGTTTCTACCTCAGGTTTCTCTGCCACCAATTAACAGGGAGTGAATGTGTTGCACCGAGGAGCCAGTGACCCATTTGTGAGGTGAAAGACTCTGGGGAATAAGCATATTGAAAGCAGGAGTAGAGACACTGTCAGTCCCTGGTTTTTGTTTTTCTTTCTCCTTTTTTTTGGAAGGGGGTTGCAGTGATCGGGCACGTGTTAAATCGTGGCTGAAAAGCTGAGCCGTGATACTGAGCATGCATATATCCAGAGACGCATGCTCGGCATCATGGCTTGGCTTTTCGGATGTGATTTTTTGTAAGTTTTACACCTCATTTTTCATAAGTAAACTGTTTCCCCAGTTCAGCATTGATAAAATACTTAAAATATTTGACAAGCTGAACAGGGATGGCGGGAGGTGAGTACGAGCCTCCTGGGCTTCAGCGTGGTGGTGTCTTGTCCCGCTGTAGCGGGAGATCAAGATGGCAACTTCACTGTTTGATTCTAGGGGGTTGGATTGATCCTTTGCAAGATGCGGCTAACTAGCACCTTTTTCTGTGGGTAATATCAGGATTTACCATGGCTGGAAGGTGCCAGCCAGCCAATCAGAGGCAGTGATTCTGTGATACCATTGTATAATATCGTATAACAGACTCTGAGCCTGAGATTTAGGTGAGGGGATCACAAAACAAAGCTGAGCAGTTCTGTCCGCCCAAACCTCATGAGAGGAGCCTCTTATACCATAAGAAACACCCACCAGAGGACCTACTATCTTATTATAAACACAAACCACTCCAGTTTAGCATGAATGATTTAAGATAAGTTTAGAGTTTTTATTTTATTATACTCTCCTTCTTCTGGTGCTATAGTGGAGCATTTCCTCCCTAACCTTCCCACATGAGAGAATACTGTACACAGCGTAAGTGGTACAGTGGCTCTCCATGCTGATTGGTTGAAGTCACATTAGAAATTTATAATACACATTAACATGAAAACAGGATCATTGCCCCCTAGATACTTGCTGTGGCTGCCTGTCTACATTTGACATCACAATCCTTAGTTTATGACATCACAATCATTTCCACAACAACCGATTATGATGTCACAAGTAGGACATTGGGATGTTAGGTGTCGACAAGCAATCAGAGAACAGTAAGTCCAGGGGGAGAGGAATCCAGTTTTCATGCTAAGGCACATGTTTGTAAACAAGAAAAGGAAGCAAAATACAGAAAATATATGGAATATAAGCAACGATGTGTGTAGAAATGATGTTTAGATAAGCTTCTCCTCTGGTGCCACGGGCTGTTTAAAAAGTTCCTGACATCCTTGGAGAAACATCAGAGAAGCACCATTTTAGACACATCTCTGCTCTTATGTCATATATTCTCTTTATTTCATTTCTCTGTTTAATAACTCTGCACATAACATGACAACAGGATCACTATCCCCTGCATTTTGTCTGTGTTGGCTGCTTGCCTACACCTTACATCACAATCCTCTGCTTGTGACATGACAGTCTGCTGCTTGGAAAAGTATTGTGATGTCATAAACAGAGGATTATGATGACATGTGTAGGCAAGCAGCAAGGGCAGATGAAGTCTAGGGGACAGTGATCCCATTTTTAATGTTAAAGGGAAAAGAAGAGTTGATCAATTTTTGTAATATGATTGGAAATGTAGTCATGTATGTATTGTAGTCGGTGTAAAACTGAACACCATGGGCCAACGTGGTCTTTTTCTGCCAAGATTTTATGTTTCTATGTTTCCAAAACCAGTGCTCTGTTTCCTGTATTTGTTTTAAATAGTCATATTCTGTCCTTATTTGGAGTCCTATATTAATGTTGCTTTTTTTCTCCACGTGAAATTCATTTTTTAATCATTTATCAGTTTTGGAACCTGGTAGAGTAATATCAGTTGAGAGGAAGCCTTCAGAGAAAACTTCAACTCAACTGATATAACCCGATTCCAGAACTTAGTAGACAAGATGGGGGGGGGCGGGAAAAGACTATTTCAAACCAAACTCATGAAACTAGTGTACTGGGACTATTAAATTGATTACATACATTCCCAGATTTAAAAAAGGAGAAAAAAAAAACAAGGTATATTGTCCCTTTACTGTACTTAGTTATAAAGAAAAATGGGAAGCAAAATGCAAAAATATATGTTTTTTCAAGTTTTATGTATGGGCATAGTAACATAGTAGTTTACGACAGATAAGGACTGCTAGGCCCACCTAGTCTGCCCTTATTCCCTGCCTGCATTAGTTGACCCTACTTGGTTATTGGCTATCGCCTCTCTTCACCCCATCTAGGGTTCTCTTATGTCTATCCCATGCATGTTCGAATCCCCCCACTGTGTTAGCACCCACCACCTCCTGCGGTATGCTATTCCAAGCATTCACCACCCTTTCCATGAAGAAAAACTTCCTCACATTTCCCCTTATCCTGCCCACCTCCAATCTCATATTATGTCCCGTCATCTTATACAACTCTTGTACTGAAAGATGTCATCCCACTGCACTTTGTTCAAGCCTTTAAGATACTTGAAGGTCTCTAGCATATCCCCCCTTTCCCTCCTCTCTTCAAGTGAGTACATATTGAGGTCTTTAATCTGTCCTCATACAGTATGTTTTCTGATGCAAGCCCTGCACCATCTTGGTCACTCTTCTCTGCAATGCCTCCATCTTGTCTATGTCTTTGCAAGGATGCAGCCTCCAGAACTGAACACAGTATTCTAGATGAGGCCTCACCAGCATTTTGTACAATGGCATCATCACCTCCCTTCTTCTGCTAGAGATACCCCTTCCAATGCACCTCCAACATCCCACTGGCCCTCCCCACAGCCTTGTTACAATGTTTGGACACTTTTAGGTCTTCTGAAATGATTATCCCTAACCCCCCCTACCCCCCACCTTTCAGGAGCTTTCTGCAGGGTTTATTCACCCCAGGTGCATGATTTTGCACATTTTTGCATTAAATTTCAACTGCCACACCTTTGACAATTTTTCCATCCAGAGTCCCTCCTCATTCTTTCAACCCCTAGAGTGTTTACTCTTCTGCAGACCTTGGTATCATCTGCAAATAGGCATACCTTCCCCTCCAGCCCTTCATCAATGTCACTGATGAAGTCCCCTTGATTTTATCAGATGCTCCTCCAGCACTGCTGGGAATGAAACATGGGACTACAAGTCCCAAAGGCTGGAGCTCTAATCATTCAGGTAAAGGGTATTTCTCTTAGCAGGGACATCAAAGAATATTTTTAACTGTAATCCTTGGTGCCCCATAGATCACTATTATATGACACTATTACTTTAGACACCAGTCTATTTTACAATGTTTTCCTACAAGATGGCATGGTTAGTACAGATTGCATTCTTCTCATATACAACACACCCTAGGAAAGTATCCACTCCTCCTCACCACTATTATATCTGTCCCCTCTTCTTGGGCAGACACTCCTCCTGCATGTGCTTGGTATCAAACTTATGACCCTGAGACATGAAGGCAACAGCAGCAGAACCATTTTTAGCTGGAAGGTTGAATAGCTCCTTTGACTGGCATGTTGCTATCCCTCAAATCACCACTAGATGGCTATATTGCTTTAGACTGTCATTGACACTGCTCAATACTAGATTGCCATAAGTTGCACAGACTGCCTTTTTGTCATCTACAACAGGATGGGCTTTTGAAGGAAACTTAGAGCCATGCACAAAACATTCTACACATACTAGTGGGACCATATCTTTAATGTGAGGAATGCTTTGTCAGTCACTAAGAAGATCACTTTTATAGCTATTGCGTTCCCTAAATATTTGCCTAAACCCCAAAGTAGAGCAGTCAATGAGCAATAAAAATGGAACAAAAACAAAACAAAACAAAAGTGATAGATGTTTCCAAAGGTTATTTTATGAAGGATCTTTTGTGTGCACATTGTGGACAACCTGACAAACCTGCAGAGCAGCAAAGTGTCGCTGACTTTGGATTCTGTTTGAGCAGCATTGTATTGCCCCTTCTCATAGGGAGCTAGGGGATTTGTATTTGGGAATGACAGTAATCTCACTCAGAGACTTTAAAGGTGACCAGCAAAGAAAATTGAAAATGGCTTCCTTTCTGCAATATTTATTTCAACATTACCCAATAATTATATTGCCATTTTGTTATTGGTTTCTAAATGTAAAACAAAACAAAAAATCATACATGTATTTTGCATGCATAATGAAAGTATGGGGGCAGAAATTCGTTAAACTGCATTCTGATTTGTTACCAGTAGGTGGCTGCTAATGATGTCACTACCACCACTAATAGAGGGCTGTAAGGGCAGTGACAGCAGTGACATCTGCATCTGCCGGCTGGTCACAGAACAGATGGCATTGTTATGCCTTTTTATAGCTGTATATGTGACAAATATGTAGCAATACATTAGTTACAGGAGTTAAAATGTTAAGAAACATTTAATAATAAAAAGGTATTTTATGAATAGATAATGCAACACAGCTCTACATTTTTCTGAGTTGGTCATCTCTAACAGGAGTTCCAGATCACAATACCTTTTGACATGATCTCTCTGTCTATGATGATGCCCTGTAAAGTGATAGATAAAACCTTCTTCCTAGTCTGCAGAAACACCACCAAACAAGGGTTCAGGTTGGTTGTATTTTTTTTCTGAAGTCAAAAACTTCCATGGGAGTTATTTTGGAAGTTATTCCAGTGTTTTGCAAGTCAGAATAACTTCCCAGGTTCTGAATTTTGGAAGTCAGCACTTTAAAGAAAGACTTGCTTTGGGAAACTAATATACTGGATAAAAAAAATCACAAATATAAACCATTTTTGACTTCCATACCTATAAAATTTGATGCCACTAAACTTTCTCCCCCTCTACATGTGGGACTCATATACTTCCAATGTATTTTGGAGGCTTTTTTTTACATTAATTAAAATTCCAAACTGGAATTAGCTAAAGCCATGCTACCATAACTTTTGATAAATTGTGATAGTATTCGATGGAAATGCTGGGAACTAGTATGCAAACTGCTCCGTGTTTGTGAACTAATTTACCCGGAGCTGGATGGAGTCAACTGTGGCTACGAAAGATAGAGGAAAAAAAAGAGAGCAGGCGTGAGAGAGTCAGTGTGCAACTTCAATAGTGCACTTTGAGGAAGAACTCAATACTGACGGGGATGTGCTCCAATACCATGCTAATGGCATTTATGCTGAAGGATTCTCGTCTCTCTCTGGGATTAGTGGGTCTTTCTCTCCTACTTTGGCTGAGGAGCTCAAGCCCATTTTGTCTTCTTCTAACCTCCCAAATTCAGCAACCTGGAAGTCTATGGGACAAGTGCTCTCGCCTGTCCAATGGTCCCAGAGCAAACACTACCTCAAAGCAAAAATGTTGCAGTTTACCTCCCAAAAACTTTTATCAAACAAAATTTCTTTTGTGCACTAGGAATGATATCCATACACTGCAGATGGAAACCCTATAGAATATGAATTATGCAGCAATAAAATAATTACCATCGAGAACATATTATGCATGCAGTAAAGCAAACCAAATGGCATTGCATGCATGCAAGCATAAGAAAAATGAAAAACCACTGTACCCCATGGTGTGGTGTAAAGTAATTTCCAAGCTTTGCAGCTACTCCTGATTGCGCTGATGATGGCCATTGGGCTGGGTTTGTGTTTTTGCAGCCAGAAGGGCGTCAGTTAACTCCATTTTGAAAGTATTTGACTTCCTGAAATAATTGGGGGGGGGGGGAGCTTCCAAAACAAGAAGTATGTAACTTCAAAAAAGGGAAACTGTAGAAATCAAACAACTTTCTGTATTGCAAAAAGGTTGATTTTTCTAAAAGAAGGGACATCTTTCTGTTTGATAAAGCAAATTAATTTCTAAAATAAGTCTCTTAATAAGCTGGCTTCAAAAATTTAGGACCCGGAATTATTGTGACTTCACATAGAAAAACAGGATTGTCTAGCAAATCTGGACCCATGACAGTTTTTTGACATCCAAGAAAAATAAAGTTAACTGAATCTGTGGCAGCCCAAAATACTAATATGCAAGTCCAGAGAATCCTTTTGTAAACAAATTACACCCATACTATTAAAAACACTCATCTTGTCAATTAAAAAGGCAAATTCTATTTTCTTCCAAACAAATACAGAAAAAGAACATCTCTCACTACAGTTTCAATGTTTGTGATTGGAAAAAGTCTTTCTTTTTGCATGTGCAGCCACCCTTTCATTTCAAATCTGTCTATAACTGTTAGTATTCATTATCTGCAATTGTTGATGTTTCTAGATTAACTAAAATTAATTCCTCTAAGAATAATAATACTAATAATAAGCACAATTTTAAGGTAGCACACCTCTAGTAAGCAACCAACAGTACTTACACAGACAACCATCCAGCAACCCTGGGTCCAGCCTAACCTCTTTTTATAAAAGCGCTTTTGCTTAGGCGAGCACCCACTGCTCCAAGTAAGGCAAGCAAAATGCCAGATGATGTGTTTGCAGAAATCTGAACCCAATTGTATTAACACTAATAATAACCCCTATTCATCTAGTGGCTTCAGATGTCAAAATGACCAGGACAGCACATTCTGTGTCTCAACATGGCTGACAGGTCCAAGGCGGGGGGTGAATTTTGAAGCTGGAAGAAATGCTGGACATTCTCACAGCATGTCTGATGGTGTATGTGCTGAGCTTATAGTTCATATAGAAATCATCATGTTTATTAGTATTTTTTTTATACAGAGACCCTACCATAGAACTGTTGGAGCAAAAGTTACTGATTAGACAGCAACAGCTGTTAATTAAAGAAAACATCTGTGCTATGAACTGATGGCCCAGGCTGTCACTTCAGTAAGCTCTACAAATATTTATTACATCCCAAGTGATGCATTTCATTAGCAGAGCTCCCAGATCTACTGGTATTTCTATATTTTACATGGAGTGTAGCAGTCTACAGGGAACTCATTCACATACACTTGCATTGGTTATATCAGAAAAACAGAGCAAGTCAGCTTCCATAGGAAATAATGTATTAATTTGGAAAAAATTTGGAAAACACAGGAGAAATATTTGATAGATGTTGAAACCCTGAGTAGGCATGGCTTGCCTAGGCGTGAACTGGGCTAGGATATTCCTAACTTTCTTTGCTGAGATAAATTTATTTTCTTATTTTCTTTTTTTAATGTGCTTCCCAGAATCCTCACATCCCCCCAATAGTAGACTTACTCCTTTGTATTATGTATTTAAAATGTCTTATTCAAACGAATTGGCTTGAAGAAAGCCTTTCATTTCCATGAAAGTGCTTAAGTATTGACACTGAGTGAGTTGGTTCTGTTTTTTTTTCTGGTGGTACCACTCTCACATCGCCACATAGTTATTTTGTTCTGCTTTGTTACTGTCATTGCCACTTATGTTACATGACAAAATATGATGATGTCTGACATCGCATTTTCAAAGCCTGTCTGAAATGGAAATTTGGGTTCTGAGGCTCCTTTGATGGAACATAAATTATCATGAGATTGTGTAATGACTGTGAGCCCGATTCTCAAAGCCCTTAGAGTGATGCAAGGTGCCCGAGTCAAACGTAAATGATGCAAATGGCGCAATGCATCAAAAAGATGTGGCATTCCTGATTCTGAAACATGGTCTGCATCAGTATGGGAAATCCCTGCACTGAAGTGGCACTGTGCCACCTTTGTGATCTACTTTGGGGTGCGCCATGTCACAAGAGGCTTGTGCCAAGGCGGGGCTGCAACATCTCCTTTACTGTGATTCTAAGAGCCCCACCATGGATGCAGCAAAGGGCACCAGTTAGACCAGGCAGGAGGTGGTCTAAGTGGCTTGCACCAGTCTCACACACTGTGACGAGATTGGGGAGGAGAGCTATATGTGGGGTCAGGGGGCAGAAGGGGCACGGGGGCATTGTGTGAGTTGGAGAGACAGCGGGCAACTATGGGATCGCTGTGTCACCCAGCGGATATGTCTCTGAATTTAATACGGTAAAATTCAGATCATCATTTTGGTGGTCTGCTATGTTCTGTTTCAATGTGATGCCATTTGGCAATTGCACTTGCCCTTCCATGGCTATGTTTCAGGTATACTGTCCAGTACGGTATCTACAGTATAATAACATGGTACATTACTGTGTAGCACTGTATTGCTCTGTATTAAATTCAGAGGCATATCCACTGGGTGCCACAGCAATCCCGTACTTGCTCGCTGTCTCCCGGACTCACAGAGTGCCCCCCCCATGCCCCTTCTGCCCCTGACCCCTCCTGGCAAGTGGATTCATTCGCCCACCAATGCTGGCCCCTCTTGTGTTGCACTGGGTGGGTGGGGGGAGATGGATCCCTGCAGCATTTCCTGTAGGTGTGCCAATGGTGTGGTGATGTTGTATACCTGCGGCAAATCTAAGGATTTTGGCACTGGGACCGGTGCAGGGTCCTTGGCACACCTGGAGTTTGCTGCAGCCCCAGAGTGATGCAACTTGCATCACTGTCAGGGCTCTTCAAGAATTGGCCCCTCTGTGTGTAAGCAGTTTCTTAAACACAGCTTAATGAATGTTTGTGGCTTATGGCCAGTATAGGGATTATTAAAGGAGAGTTGAAGTGCACTATCTACTTTATGGTATGAGAGTTGAATATTTCCCTTTTGAAAAGGGCTGGAGCATTTAATGATGATAAAATTAATCTGATGCAAACTCGTAGGTCTGAACTGTGAACTGTGACCATAACAGTTTTTGTGTGAAAAGCATGGTGCTGTTCTGGTGACTGGCAGAAGACAGCCACGGGGTACAACCCTGTTTGTTTGTATCTTTGCCTGTTTCAAGTCTCTAATATGAAATTATATAAACACCTATGTAGCTTAAATGACTCGTTTGTGTATTGCTGGAGAAAGATTCTTGAATTTTTTTCTGAATCTCGGTGAAACCGTTTTAGCTACTTTGATGTCTTTTGTGTTTATACATGTTATGAGATATTTTATAGCTATGACACTATGTTAGAGAGTTTAAAATAGGGAACAGGACTCTGTTAGCTTAATTAAGAATGGAAATGGCAAATAATTTATATGTGGCCTTAAGTTTACATGCCCTTATAGGTGTTTATAGATGTTTTTAACTGATCGATTATTTTTATTAAAGCTGTTCTCAAGGAATTAAACCTAAATATACCTAGGCCATCTTGCAGTTTGGCCCGCATCAGATGGAATGATTCGGGCGTATGACAAAATTTGCAGACCCTAGCTTGTGGAACTGGAAATTCTGAGTTAAACTATTGTTACAAGAACGAATTGTGCAGGCAGGGATGGGACATTTAATTGCCCCATTCCCGTGCTGCTGGGATTATTTGTTGTAGGTTCCCTGCAATTTGTGGGTTAAGGACCAGTGGACCCATTTGAGGTCTCTCCGGGAAGCCTGCCCAGGAGGGATTATTTAGGGGGTCCATTTGGGTTTACTCTAAGGGGTTCCTAATGCGCCTGAGTGGTAGCCCCTTGAGCTTACTCTGAGTTCCCAATTAAGGGAGCCAGGATACTACACTAAGTGTTTGTGGACAAAGGAAAGCTCCAGAAAGCAATAGTTCCATGGTGTGGTGTAGTAATGAAGGTGTATTTTCTGAGTCTTTTATGTGATGTGGGCAATCTGTTAGTATATAGCCTGGGACAGTGTTAATTTCTCAATTTGTGTGGCCTGAAACGGTCACTTAAGAACAAAATAGCGAGATTTAGGTGAAATGTGACCTTTTTAGACTACGTTTTGCTGTATTAGACAGGGTCATTAGACTTTATACTATTTTGAAGGTGCAGAAGTCTTTTTAGGTAATTATATAGTAAAGTGTATAACACGAGTTTATTATATTAGACTGCAATTCTTCATATTCTGAGTCGGCCTACAAATGAACATAATTTTTAAATATGGTGTTCTTAATTGTAAATTTGTCTTATGATGTGTAGGTGTATATTTGTATTACTTGTATGACTATTGTAATGGCTTAAGTAGCTGAACAATAACATTTACTTACCTTACCTTAAACTAAAACATATCGTGTACATTAGTATTTTTTTGTGTAAGTGCCTCTACTGTAGGACTATTGTAGCAAAAGCTGATAATGAGGTGGTAACAGCTGTCACCTTAAAAAAAAGTCTGAGCTATGAATTGATGGACCAGACTGGCACTTCAGTAAGTTCTACAATTATTTATTATAACCTAAGTGGAGCGTTGCGTTGGCAGGGCTTCCAGATCTACTGGCATTTCTGTATTTAACATGGAGTAGAGCAGTCTACAGGGAAATCATTCACATTGCTTGCACTGCTTATGTCAGGAATACAGAGGAATTCAGCTTCCATAGGAAATAATGTAATCATTTGGAAAATGCAGGAAAATTCATTGCTCTGGAGTAATGGGAAAATGTTTGTAGCAGATTTTAAACCTGAGTGGGCTTGCCTAGGAGTGAACAGGGCTAGGATACGCCTAACTTGGTTTGTTAAGATAAACTGTTTTTATGTACTTCTTAGATTCCCCCCCCCCCGAATAGTAGTTTTATTCCTTTGTATTATTTTTTTATAATTTCTTATTTAAAAAAAGTTGACTGCCACTCCCACTTCCTGAGCTATATAAGCAGTTCCTCTCAGCTTCACTGTGAAATATTTTGTCTTTGCAGCCGGAGGCTATGTTGGGTTGTTTTCTGAGCTGGCTGGGGTATAACCCCCCCCCCCAAGCCTGCTGTTTCTGTGTGTCTGTGCTGGACTTTAGTGTTTGTTTTCTTGCTTCTGGTTTGTATTTTTCCTCCGGCTGTATGCTTCCCTATGTTTTGTTTCTTGTTTTTTTTTTGGCCTTTCCCTGTTTTCTGTTTTGCTGTGTTTTGGTTTCCTCTTTTGGGGGGGCTTTTATTTTTAAAACTCCTAGCATACTGCTACTACAGAGCTCATTCTGCTTGCTTTCAGTTACAACTCTCAATTTACTGCACTGCAACTGCAAACCTACTCAGAGCTCATGCTCCTGCTTTCAGTTTCCTACAACTTCAGCCACTGCTGCTGACTGCTTACTTCAATTACTGTTGTACCCAGTGCCTGTGTTTTAACACTGTACTCATTTAACTACTGCTGTACAGGCCTCCTTGCTGCCTGCTGCTGCATTGTTTACACCAGCAGTTCTCAAACTTTGTCATAGTGAGCAGGGGTGTAGCCCGACAAAATAAATACGTATACCAGGACCATGTTTGTTGATCTGTTTGGCACAATAAATACAACTTTTGTATCTCATGACACTGTTTGCTGCCCTCCCCCATGCATGGGTAAATTCAGATACAATACATTGCTCCCTCAGACACCCACATACAAGTCCAGAGCCTGTAAAGCCCTTGGGATGCCAAGACAGTATCAGTAACCAATCCTTCTAGTTTTGACTAATATGAATAAAATTACAGAAAAATTCTGCTGGTTCTGTGTTTTGTTTTCATGGACAAAGGAAGCAGTTCAGAACCTATTTGCTGCCCCCCTTAAATAAAATTGTACACCATGGAGTACATGGAGTATGCCTGCCTACACCCATGATAGTGAGCCTCCCCTAAGCCATGGAAAAGATCTTGAGCCTCCCCCAAAATACTGAAATATTTTTGGGCTTCCCCATAGAAAAATAGCCTACTTTTCACTGTACATCAGGAATAAATTGAAACCTCTTTGCATAGTTGGCTCTCATGTTATTAAGCTTATTGCAACCCCCCCCAACAGGACAACCTACTTGCTCCAATATTTTGACTCTCGAACCATTGTTACCCCTTACTGCCACACCTTCATGGGTCAGACTGCTTTTTCTGTTTCCCCTCTAACTGGAATAATCTTCCTGTTGACCTCTGCCTCTCCCCCTGCTCTTAAGCAACTTCTCAGGGATCATTTTGCTCCCTCCTGTTCTTATTCCTAGTACCTGTATGGTTAACTCTTGTATTTAGACAGTTCTGCTGCCAGACTAATTGATCAATTGTTCCTCGCATTGTTAGTTTATTGTTCGTAATTTGTTTGTACTTTTATTCATTTTGTATTTCTTGACTGTTTTGCAGTTACATTTTGAATTATAGTCTTTCACTACCCTTCCATGGGTACACCTGAAATAAGCCATGGCTCAGTGTACAGTACCTTCCCTGATCACAGACTTGTGAATAAATACATAAATTCACCTACTATTATCCTCTTTCAGTTTGCCTTATCCCTTCACACAAAATCTATAAAGTTCAAAACTGAAGTATAATACTTTTTCAAGACTTGCTTGAGCCTCCCCTGGAACAGGTTGGGGCCTCCCCAGGGAGGCTGGCCTCACCATTTGAGAACCCCTGGTTTACACCCATTCATATTCTACCTTGTTTATTCTGAGGTTAGCTGAAGCTCCTGCTGAGGCTATTAAACTAGCTTTTATATCTGCATGTGGTTCTCGGCCTTTCATCGCTTCCTTGTTTGTCCTACGGTGGGAACTGGGAGGTGTTTGGGGGGGTCGTGGCATATGTGGTTAATTAATTTTGTTCTAAATCCTGTCTTCGCTGCTGAAAATCCTCAGAGTTTGTCACCTTGATTTGGCTATTCATGTCTGGCTGGCTTGCCCCTAACGTAGTGCTGTTTACTTGCTATACAGTTGTTATGCAGGTCCACCTATTACTACTACTACTGCTTACTGACCTATCAGGTCCCCACTTGCTTACGCAACCATTGCTTTATGCCTAGTGCCATCCCCTGGGCTTCGCCTGGGATTCTACTGCTGTCAATCTGCATCCGACCTTGCAAGGTCTCAGCACTCAATGCACATTACGATCTCAGCATGCCGTGCTCATTCAGCTCACCAGCTTTACAGCTCTCAATCAATTCTGGGGCATGCCAGCAATTCTAATATGATGCAGGTTCCTACAGCTGACTGTCTCTCTCTGCATTTAGTCCACATCATCAAGCGTGTCAAACTTGGGGTGGGATCCTTCTCACCTGGCCCATAGCTGGGAATGTCCTCGCCCTGGGTTTGGCTTTAGCTGCCTGCTACATGGCAGCAGCTCCTGGTGTAGAATTTAAGACTAGTGGTGAAGGGTGGTTATGATGATCTCCTTTGGCTCTAGTGTTCCACTATAACTGTTGGCCATTGACTTTAGTGGTTTCCCTAGCAAAGCACCTTCACCGCATTCTCCCCACGACTGCCTCTGGTTCACCTGGTTTGATTTAGGGTGGGTAGGCCAGGTGAGTGCCTCAGCAGTTGTTGCTCTCCTCCTGCACCTTGGATGCTCATATTGCTGCAGAGTTTTCTCGCAACCTTCCAAGACGTTCCCGCTAGAAAGTTTGATTGAGAGCCTTCCTCCAAATTGGAATATTTTTCACCTCCCTTTAATTGGGTTTTCCAAATTGCAGCTGCAGAGCCATCACTAAATACATTTTCCCAAGCCTGGAGGGAAGGTGACCTAGGCCTTGGATCCCCAGAGATTTCCTCCTCATAGGGTTTTTTTTCTCTCCTCCATTGCCTCAGGTCATAACACTTAGCATAGTTTTCCCCTAGTTTTCTTAGGTAGGTTATGTTGTTGGATGGTGGTGGAGGATGTCCTGCCATTCCCTCTCTCCTTAGGGGATCCCCTTATCTCAATGCAAGCCATCACTATTCTTCTCTACTACTATGTTCCAGTTACTGCTTCTATGTCACTGTTAATGCTTGCTCATACGCATCATGTTGCCTCCTTTGGGGATGATACTACATTTCTTTTGGGGATTCCTAAGGTACCTTTAGCCATGGAAACCGTCCCACGGCACCTCTAGGGGCAGAACCCTCTCCGAGAGTTCCTTGCTTCGTACCCCTACAGGGTGGTAATTCCTCTGGAATAGAGTACGCGAACATCCACAACCAAAACTAACACAGTTACACAAGCATAACACTATACTGGCTGCATAGGTCAGTGAATTGAAAGACTTGCCTGTAATTCAGTAGCCAAGCAGCCAGCCACTTCCTCTTCCACTTCCTGAGCTATATAAGCAGTTCCCCTCAGCCTCACTGCGAGCATTTGTCTTTACCCCACCATCCTTCTTCCTCCTCCAGCGGCGGCGCTCTGTCCATAGGGGGATTTCTAAGGTACCTTTAGCCACGGGAACTGTCCCGTGGCACCTCTAGGGGCAGAACCCTCTCTGAGAGTTCCTTGCTTCGTACCCCTACTGGGTGGTAATTCCTCTGGAATAGAGTGCGAATGGCCACAACCAAAACTAACACAGTTACACAAGCATGACACTATACTGGCTGCGTAGGTCAGTGAATGAGATTGTGTAAAACCTTGGGGAGGTGGCCTGATTTTCAAAGGGCCGAGAATGCCACAAGCCCTGGGTGCACTGAACATATGATACACGGGGCTTGTGGCATTCACCCGGCTGGAGATCAGGATTTTTTATCCTGTGTGCAGATTGCCATGAGTTAGACCAAACGTTATGTGCTCTAACTTGTAGCACTCCCCAGTACCCTTTTTACTGGGCTTGCACCAAATATTTGGTGCAAACTGCCATAAACTGGAAAAAGTGTCACGACTCCCCCCCCCCAACTTCCAAAACTGGGTGCAGTTGTAGCAAATGTGTTTGACGTAGCTGCGCTGAAAAATGGGTTTGATGCAGGGCTTGATGGAAGCCCAGTGTCACTCTTTGAAAATCAGTCTCTCTGTGTGTAAACAGTTTCTGAGACATGGCTTAATGAATGTTTGTTTACTTAAGCCACACTCACAATCAGCTGTGGACACTGTCATTGCAAGGAAACCACAAGCAAGAATTCACAGACATGGATAAACACTTTCCTCCTCTGCAACAAGAAATTGTCATGGCTCCAGAATAGATCTGCAACAGATGTTGGCCACCATATTCAGAAGGTTAGCACATCACTAAACACATTAGTGGTGCACTAATCAGAAGTAGCACTGTTGGATGAGGGCCATATTCAGTGACCCATGTACACAGCACTAAACTGATAGTGTGTATGTGCATAATATACTTCTGTGCCTGTGCAAATGAGGGACCCCTGCTGCATACAGGGTGCAGCAGTATATTCAGTGGGTTTAAAGCACTAATTAGCCAGTGTTGCAGCCTAGTTTAATGCTTGCAAAACCCTACCCCTTCCCTTACCACAGAACACAGTAGTGCGCATTACAACTAAAACATATCCTGTTTATTAGTATTTTTTTAATAGAGCCTCCACTGTAGGACTGTTGGAGCAAACGCTGTTAATTAGATGGCAATAGCTGTCACTTAAAAAAAAAATCTGAGATATGAATGGATGGTCTAGTCTGGCACTTCAGTAATCTATGTAATGCAAACTGTGTGAGGGACCTTTCGGCATCATGCATTTCTGCTTAAAATTGAACCAGCATAATATTCTGTGGTGATCTGCATATGCAGCCCATAATGCTTTGCATTGTGGGGGCATGTGTGATTTTGTATTTCTTTGAAACTTGGCTTCCCGGCCAAATGCCCTTTGGGGTAACCATTGCCTCAGTGCTTGCACACAGAGGTTCTTTGTCTAATCTATGTAATTGTTTATTATATCATAAGTGGGGTTTTTATTTCTCCTTCATGGCAACTGACACCTAACTGAATCAAGTCAAGTCACGTTTATTGGTTGACATATCATATCATTTCAATTCTATTGCACATAATTCACATTTTTCTGACACACAAACTGCAAAAAAAAGAAAAGAAAAAAGAACGTTAAAAAGATCAACATGTTTCACAGTAACATATGTTATTTTGTAATAGGACATGTATAAAATTGCATTCCTCTTTGTATCATTAATAATTAGTAAAATCTTTAACATACTTCCAATAGCCTTCGTATGAAGTCCGAACTATCCATTGCTTAACCTGAGACAAAATGGTTACATAGGAGATAATGGGCTAGATATTCAAAGTGGTTGCACATGGTGCAACTGAGTTGCACCAGCAAAACTGCAGAAATGCACACAGGCAATATTCAAAGAGGGGATGCACAGACCAATTCCCAATGCACTGGGGTGCAAAGATAATGTATGCGGCTCATCTCCAGGGGGCGTGCCCATGCATATGTGGCACATCCCGATATTCAGCCCGGGATGTGCAGTGCACATGCTGGCACAACCCTGAGATGCACTGCATACAGGGGCACGAGGTTGAGCCCGGAAAGAAAGGCTCAAATGATGGCCACCCACAGGCGCACTGCAGTAATGCAAGGTGCATCACAGCAGCCACCAGCCATGGGTGGCCGCCCCTCCGCAGTACACTGTGCACGAGCACCCAAAACATCCTTGGTTGTCCGGTGGTCCCCCCTTCCTGCCTGTAACTCCTATCACCAGACATATAAGTATATCAAGTCCTTGGTGATCCAGTGCTACCCCTCCCATAGCCCCAATCATCCACCGTACATCTTTGTAATATCCCTGGTAGTCTAGTGGTACCCCCACCCCTTCCGGTGATCTGATCACTGAAAATAAAATATTTATAGATCCCTGGTAGTCTAGTGGTACCCCCCACTCCTACTGATGTTCCAATCACCAGTAAACAATAGAAAGACATCCCTGGTGGTCCAGTGGCACCCCTCCACCCACACAGGACCCCCTGCCCATCCAGGTCACCCCAGTTATCCATGGGCATCAGCAAACGCACCCAAATACCTCCGTGACTGCCCGCCGAATGACACCATACAGTATGAGCTGCAAGCCCATTGGTCCACATTGTGGACCAATGGGCTTGCAGTGCACACTGTAATAGTCCTTCACAAATATGTGAATGAAGTCATTCATTCACATATTTGTGAATGATTATTACAGTATGAAACTGCAAGCCCATTGGTCCACAGTTCACACAGAAAATACACAAAGTACTCACAGAGCAGTTGTCACAAGGTGGCTTTCAAAAGTCCAGAAAGGACCAGGGGATTGCCCCTGCATCCTGAAGTTCAACCCATCCCTCCTGGGATGGGGCACGGAGAAACCCTAATGCCCAGGTCTCCATCACTTCCAGAACTGGTACAGTTGTCATCCACTAGGGTGAGAACTTAAAAACACAAACTGGTAGCTGTCTGACAGAGCTGAATGAGGAGCTGCCTAACACCTCAGCCTCCTCCACTGAACTCTAACTACAGACTGCCGAACATGCTAAAGCTAGCTCCCTAGCAGCTGGCCAGTGTGGCTCATGCTGCTGCGACAGTTCTAAATGACATCATCCCTCCAGAGCTCAGCAGAGACTGAGAACAGAGAGAAAGCGAGAGAGAGACAGAGTGAAACCCATTTAACTGGCATTTCACTAGCTGCCTTCCCTGCCTACCACTGAGTCTAACTGAGATTCTAGTAACTCCTGGGAACAAGGGGGTTACACTAGGTTATGACTTCTTTTGTTTCTTGTCATCCCTTTACACATTTTATACTGTTTACAGTATTCTAACACCTAATGGATGTTGTCCTTGATTTGCTGGCAGGGCTCCCAGATCTACAGGTATTCCTGTATTTTACATGGAGTGGAGCAGCCTACTGGGAACTTGTTCACATAAACATGCATTGGTTATATCAGGAAAACAGAGCAATTCAACTTCCGTAGGAAATAATGTATTAACTTGGAAAACACAAGAAAATTCATTGCTGTGCAGTAACAGGAAAATGTTTGATAGATATTGAAAACCTGAGCAGGTATGGCTTACCTAGGAGTGAACAGGGCTGGGATACGCTTTACTTGTTTGTTAAGATAAATTTATTTTCTATATGTTCTTCTTAGAATCCGCACCCTGAATAGTAGACTTACTCCTTTGCATTTATGTTACATGAGAAACTACAGTGATGTTTGGCCACCCATTTTCAAAGCCTGCTTGAAATGAAAATTTGGGTTGTCTGGGAAAGTAAATTATCACAAGATTATGTAAAGATTCTGGGCCCAGTTCTCAAACCCCCGGGGTGGCACAAGGGGCTTGCATCCCAGTGATTGGCATAAGGTGCCCCTTGCACCAAACGATGCCCTGGGAGCGATTCACATAGGCAGCCTGCGTCACCCGCAGGTTGCCTATCCCAAACTGTGCTTGTGCCGCTTGTGCACTGAAATATGGGCTGCATGAGGTGTAAAGGGCGAGAGGCAGACACAGGCTGCTATTGCTCTTGGATTAGGATTCACAAAACTCACTCAGAGGGCACATTTCTATGTACCCTTAAACTGGCCAGGGTTGTTCTAAGGGTACTTAACAATATGCCCTCTGGATGATTTATGCACATTGTGGCAATGTACTGTGGTCCCCTGCCCCAGCCCGATCTCCTGATGGAAAAATATAAACTCCCTGGCAGTCTAGCGGACCCCCCTTCCCGATCCCCGATAACAGGTGTTATTATAATTCCTTTCATTCCCAATACCCGGTGGTCTAGCAGGCCCCCATCCCTCCCCAATACCACCGCTGTTTAGGTCATAATATGCCCCCTTCCCAATCCCTGAAGTTGACCTATTATCCATGCTATAATATGCCCCCCTCCCTGATTCCAAAGTCATGGTTGTCATAATATAAGGGAAGACCCATTTTCCCTGGTGTTCTAGTGGCCCCCTGCTCCCCCACCCCAGCACGTAGTGCCCACCACCCAGTTCTCTCTATCCCGTAACAGAGCCAGCATCGGCACATCCCCTCTCTCACCTCCACGACCGGCTCCAAATGAACTGTCCTTGTGTGCTGTACCGTATAGTGTATATGCATTGCAGGCACTACCCTCTGGGGTGCGGGTGCTGTGGTGGGCACTAGATCACCAGGGAAAGGGGTTCTTACCTTATATTATGACAACTGTGACATTGGGAATCAGGGAGGGGGGCTGCCTCTGCCTCTCACTGCTTTTGCTTCTCCTCTGCATCAGCCTAGCACTGTTTTCTCTCTCCTCTGCATCTAGCATAGCTGTTTCAGTTTTTAACCTGTCAAGTTATATCTCCCTGTCCTTCACCTTTCTGTAATGTGAGCTAATTCCAGCTTAGCTTGTAGGACTGCCTCAGACTTCTCATGGAAGCCACTAGAGTCACCCAGGGCTCCTTGGTCAGGTGCTTCCAGAGCCTGAATCAGCTTAGCACTGTTTGAACCTTCATGCGGTATGCCTCTCTTCGCAGTTGCTGGAGCTTAGGCAACTTCACTGCATCTACTTGCCTAGCATTTCTGTCTCTAAACTTTTAAACCCAGACATAAAATAAAATAAAAATAGTTAGAAGTAAGATGAGATAGAAAGAGTTGTGGCGCTTACTGTTGCATACCTGTTAATACTGCTTAATTTTGTGCCCATTAGGTACTGGATAGCCAAACTGTGCTTTGTGCAAGTAAGTCTCACTTTTTATTCTCACGATACTACCATATGTGACAGACAGAGCACCCCGCAGTCCCCAGTGAGCTTCTTCTCTCTCTCTCAGACTTTTGCCATTGAGATAATTTGAACCAGTGCCATGTCTTTTGAGGTCCCCTCTTTAGCAACGGCTCAGACCACAATGCTCGAATGGCCCTTTTCCACCTCTTCTACCCTTTAGACTCCCTGTAGTGAGGGTCTCTGCTCTGGGTAGGATGCATTCTACTCTCTCAGAGATGTTTTACATTGCATCCCTGTTATCCAGGTACCCTTCCCTCAGAGATGCAGTCGTAAACAACCAATTACTCCAGTCTTTACAAAAATAACTAATTTATTAATAAAAACATTAGTTGTGTAACTACGAGCAAAAATCATGTATAAAACTATTTACACATAGTCAAACAACAGTACACATACTAGATTATACAGGAAAGCTTGCACACGTGTGCAAGTAAAAGCTTCTATCTTTACTACAGGTTACAGGGTCTTTTTACCTTACTATGCACTAGCCTTGTTACCTAAACCTCTCTCTGCAGACACGCAGTCTGGGTCCCTTCTTAAACACACAGAAACCCCAGCAAAAAGAGAGAGAAACCATATTGGTTGATGCATTTATGCCACTTCCTCTCTCTCTCTCTCTCTCCCCCCCCCCCGGTGCCTTGGTCAAGCGAGGCTAATGTCACGTCCCTGTACCCAGGTTCATCTAATCATCTGAAACGGTTTCAGGCCTGGAATTTTGGGTGATTCCTACCTTGCAATATTATCTGTCCTTGATGTCTCTGAGACACAGTTTCCTTTTTCAGATTATTTAGCATCTGAATGTATGTAGTCAGATGCCATTGGGACAGACTGTCTCCGATTCCTTTGTGTACTAATGAACTTATCCCCCCTTCCAGGAAGCCAATACAATGAAAGTTCACACTTACTTTGGAAACCCTGCTGGGCTATTGAAAATCTCCAAATAGGCCATATTTTTCACTTTTGAACTCTGCCTCTTTGCCCCGCTGGGCCCCCCTTCCCCGCTACAGAAAATACTAGCAATTAACAACATTTTTCAAACTACCAGCAAACGTTGTCTGGTCATCACAAACAGAATTAAAACATATATTTACATTCAGCAGCAGTAATTTACTTCATCACAAAACACAATTTAACAGGAAGAAACAATTAACCTTTAGAGCACAGTTAGCTAGGCAGAGCAAGCTCCAGACACATGATACTGCATAGAAGCTGGTTGTTATACCAGTGGCATCACTTCTGTAAACTCTTTAAAAACTTTTTATAAACCGGTCCCTAGCACATTTGTCAGAGCAGCCACACTGTGCTCTGGCATCCTTGCTTGCCCAAGCAAGTTCCCAGGTGCAGAGGTGTGGGAAATAATAGATGTCCAGACGATATTCAAGATGCATGCAAATGCATTTATCATTTTATTTTTAGACAACAAAATAAAATAAAATAAAAAAAATCAAAAACAAGTTCACAGAAAGGAAAATATTGGTGTGAAATTCACACCCATCCAACACAGGAAATACACCTTGATTCAAGCTCCTGAACAATGTCTTTTCCTTTCATCCAATAAAGCACTTTGCATGAAAAGCCTGCACACAACCTCCTCAACCTGTGGTCAGTCGAATACTGACCCACCTCTCTAAACCTGTTCCCTAGAGGACAGTTTATATAGTGCCTGAGACTGACATCAAGACCATGTGACACATAATTAAGAAATTACTGTACTATTCTAATCTTTCCTAGAATATTCACACTGGTCTGTAAAAGCTATCAGGACACAAATATGTGGCTATTACTATAATTCTTAAGACCAGTCACACAATAGGTCCTATAACTCCTGTAGAGACCTTAATTTCTGGAGGGGGTGTGGTTTGGGGTTAAGTGCCTCCGTCTTGTGTGACTCATGCTCTCTGATTCCTATATAGTCAGCCATTTCATGGGCTGCCAGCCCTATACTAGGAACTTTTCAGGGTCTACCACAGTCGGGTAAATAAAACAAAACAGCGTTTTTACTTTTATTCAAAAAGGCAAAATAACCTAGTTTAACATGTTTGAAAGTGAATCTCTAACCTTAGCAAAGAACAACAGATGAGGGGTGCACTCCCTATCTGTGGTCTTGCCAGGTTAAGATTCCACTTCCCAGCAGAAAAGTACTTTTATAAGAAAATAAAAACTATTTCATTTCTCAAGTTTGACTCTGAAAATGCATATACATTCCTTTTTTCAGGTTGCATGTTTTCCTCTGGCATATTTAGACTACTTTCTGGGGCAGCAGTCATATCTGACAGCTTGTAATTGCAGCCAATGGCTGAAACTTCTCATTCTGGCCTGGTGCCAACCTACAGCCTCTCCTTAAACTCTGGAGCCAATAAAACAAAAATAAAACCCATTTATACACTTCTGAGGGCACTACAGGACTTAATTCCACCTGCCTGCAGTATCCTACATTTAGTTTAAATTCAGCAGCCTCCCTTGAATCGTATCAGTGGAGCAGATACATTTCCAGCACATCGGGGCATCAGAGGAGCTGCTCCATGGCAACAGTACACAGCTGCATCCTCCTCTTGCAGCTGAGCAGGTGCTCTCTTTCTTTTTCTTTACTGCAGCAAGTGGTTTCAAGATTTAAGCTCAAAAGTTCACTTTCTGAGAGTTCTCCTATGCGATCATGTGCAGGGACCATCGCGAGCACACGAATGTGCAATCGTGCGCACACTTTGCCGCCGCTACTACTAGCTCACTGATTCCAAAGTGCAAAGCGCTGCTTTTCAGCAATGTAAACACGTTTCCTTACCTTTAAACATACAAAGTCATTAAGGACATGCCTTTCTACAGAACAGGAGTTTCTGCATTACTCCCTACGAGGGCATATTGTACTTTCTTATTACACTGGAGGTTGTTGGAGACAGTTGCATTTCAATATGTCTGGCACCATGTATATTTCTTACAAGCAACTGCTCAATCACTGAAGTAAAATGCATAGACATTAGATATGGGCATAAAGGATAGTAAAGTAGAGATACAGAATTGCCAGGTTGGGCACCCTGACAAGAAAAGTTAGGATAGACATGAATTAATAGTAGAGGACAGGATAGAGTGAAAAGGAAATGGGAGGGGGGTGCATCTTTGTAAATAGTGTGAGTAGATTATTATTATTCTCCATAACAGGACTTCCTGTTACACCAGGCATGATTGTGGCACCAGCACAAAACATTGCGGGTGACATAATGCATGATGGGATACTCACGATTGGCCACCGCAATGGATTGGTGGAAAAATTATATGTTTTGAATAAGGAGTGCATTGGGAGCACAACCATGTCAGTAATATATTTTGTTTTGTATACTGTAGTCTAAAATCTTAAGTTATGTTTAAACACAGTTGTCTTAACCTGTGTAATAGCACGGATTGCATCTACACTGGTGTTAACATGGGTTAAGGCAACTGTGTTTGCCAAAAACTATGCTAAGGCTACCTCCCTAGCAGGACATTGGCACAGTTTTAGAACATAGTTGTAGCATGGTTTAACTGTGCTGCAGGGTATACAGAAACTGTGCGTGAAGGGCTTAAAACGGTTTAAGGCAGTTAAAGAGGTTTAAGTCCCCTAGTGTGTACAGAGCCTAACTGACACTCTAACTCCAGCTCTTCTCAATTAGCAACCATGAACAATAGCGACAAACCATTCAAACCTACTGAACTTCTTGACTCATGCAGTGCTAGAAATATTTTAACCTCTAAAAAACACTCTATACTAAGCCATTTGTTGGCTAGGCAAATTTATGATAGAAATAAAAGCTAGAAAAAAAGTGTTATACTTGTGAAATAATACCATCTCGGAGGCCACAAGGCTCATAAAGGCCAGTCACCCTTTGGACTTATAGCCTTATAGGTATCCCATCATATGAGTGAATCAAAAAGGGCAACTCAATATGAGCGCCGACAATATGTGGGATAATACAATTATAGCACCACTACAATTATACCAACTGTACAATTACTGTAATCATGATGGTCAGTGAGCATTGTGGAGTTAGTTATTTATAAGTGGGGGGTGGTGGGAGTAGTGTGTGGTGATGAGACGCTGCTGCTGCCATTGCTAAATGCAACAGGTATGTGAGGTTGCTGTCTTTAGTAAGGGTGTGGAGCTGGTGACTGTTGTAGGTGCTGGTACACAGAATATCAGTTGAATTTCATATTCCCTGTTTGCACCTGAGGATAGCTGTGGTCGGGTGATATAGATAGTTTCATCACTGTTTTGTGCTGCACTGTTGTTTGAATGCGCCGTTTTTGCACTCACTAATTTTGATTTGCTGTTATTGATTTCACCATTGTTGCCTCACCCAAATCACATTGAACCGACTTTATGAGCTCATTAGCCCCCCCCCACCATGGTATTCTTTCCTTGTACACAACACTTTTCTAGCATTAATTCTTTATGTAATAACTGGGGAGCATTCTCTCCGTTAGGGAAACTGGGTTATAATTTACTGTTATAACCAGCTGAGTATAACGGTGAACATGCACCAGGTTTCCTCCATGCCATGCATGCCCAAACTGCCTCCCTTGCACACACCCTATGCTTTAGCCTGACCACACTATTACACTAGCACTACTGGAACCACTTCCAAGCTGTTTTCTATAATTGCTGGGTAGAGTTTTTAATGTGAGAAAACTCTACTCGGCAATTATATGAAACAAAACATGGGAAGTTGTGTAAAACCTGAATTTTAAACACACCCTCAGTGTGGGATGCTTTTATAAACCCTTCAAGCTTCACTCTTGGGGCTTATGTAGCATCTCACAAATCAGTTGTGTGTAAAATTATCATTATGCGTACCTTCTCGTGTATTATTCTCATTGGATTGTTTATTGCTCATTACAAATGTTTCTTGAATTTTCGATCCCTGCTGTTGGGCTAATTTGTATACCTGCGCTATTATTATTTTGTTAATTTTACTACCTGTTTTCTGCGTGTACCTCTTGTTCAGTGTATTTGTACATTACTTGTTGCCAGATTGGCCCAGGTCGTGCCTGAAAACGGTCCACTGGATCAGTGCACTTACCCAGTAAATAAAGTCATGAATAAAAAATAAATAAAGATACTCTGGTTCATTATTGCCCTAGAATTCATGCTGTTTATGTCATATATTATGAACTGTATGTAAAATGTTCTTCAAATACTTCCTTATGAATACATTGTATGTATTGTGACAACATGACATTACTCCAAATATTCAATAAAATGTAATTATAAATAAAAATTAGCAGATTTGGAAGAAATCAGTTCTTTTCATGTTATGTAACTGCATTCTTTTGATGCCAGCTGAGAGATACTTTTTTTGCTGGCATCTGGAGACCATCTTTAAATTAAGGAATGGATGTCTAGTTCATCCCTCAGCCCCATGAAGGGATTTTTTAACCACTTGTTTGCTACCCACAGTAGGTGAATTTTGTTAACAGTTAATCTCTGTAACAGTTTGTACACTATCTAAAAATACAAATAATTGTAAAAGTACCCAGCTGCCACTTTTTATAAACAAAGTAGTTTTCCTTTCTCTTTTCACCAGTTAGAAAATGTTCCACCTGACAATACTAGGTGTGATGTATAGGAGAGCACGTTACCTGGCAACTGATATATCTAGTGCTGTTCTCCTACACACTTCAACAGCACTGTGTTACCTCACTGACTGTGACATCATCACTCCCCAAGAGACTAGATACTTGGTGTGATATGTAGAACAGCACTTTACCTGTTAACTGATATATCTAGTGCTGTTCTCCTTCATACCTCACCAGCACTGTGTTACCTCACTGACTGTGACATCATCACTCACCAGGAGACTAGATACAAGGTGCGATATGTAGAACAGCACTTTACCTCTTAACTGATATATTTAGTGCTGTTCTGCTACATACCTCACCAGCACTGTGTTACCTCACTGCCTGTGACATCATCACACACCAAGAAACGAGATACTAGGTGTGATATGTAGAACAGCACTTTACCTGTTAACTCACATATACCACACCAGTGGTGAATAAATTGGTAAATAAATCATGCTTCTTTGGGATAAATATTTATTTTCACTTAGAACACCATTTATTCCACTTAAAGCATCTTATTTCCTCTTAGAATCTGGAAATGGAACACATAGAACAATGGGTCAGATAGGGAACTTACAATGGAAAGGCAGTTTTAAGCTACAAACAAGGTAAAACACAAGTAGAAACCTTGCAAATGGTGTAGTATATATCAAACACATACTGAATTGCAGTAGAATAACACATTTATCTCCTCACGTGAGTAGTAAGACTTTCATAAGTAACTTGTGGCTTTGCCACTCATGAGTTATGGGTGTTATCACTCACTAGTGAAGATAAATGTGTTATTCCATTGCAGACCATTATGTATTCCTTATATATCTAGTGCTGCTCCCCCTCATACCTCATCAGCACTGCCATGTGTGACCTCACTGACTGTGACATCATCACTGACCAAGAAACTAGATACAAAGTGTGATGTGTAGAACAGCACTTTACCTGTTAACTGATATATCTAGTGCTGTTCTCCTACATACCTCACCAGCACTGTGTTACCTCACTGGCTGTGACATCATAACTCCCCAAGACACACCAATGCCCTCCCTACCCAGGAACCAGGCCCCATGGTCATCTCCAGTGTGGGATTTGTGGATCTCAGTCTCCATCACTGTATCACTAACATTTTGTCTTTATTGATTTTCAGCACTTCTTAAGATAGGACAGGCAACACATGAATACACAACATCTCAGAGAGGGAGTTTCAACCTCCCCCCCTCAAAAAAAGTGAGCCAATCTGGTCAACCTAAAGTCAGATGAAGTTTTCTGTCAACCTGATCGAAAGTCTAATGGCAAATTCCGAGTCCTGATTTGCTACGCAAGCTTTGGTTATATATCAGGAAAATGATCAACAGAGTTAACAAAATGCTGATAGGTGGCAAAAATTACAGATGAGAGACCTTTTTGTTTTCAGTCTCAGGTTTAACAATAGCAGTAATCACCTCCAGCCTGGGCATTTATAGGCAGATTAATGAGGGGTGATGTCAAGGACTCTCAGCTTTGCCACAGGCTCTCAATTGTTCCCGCTGATCATTAAAAATGATTTGCGCAACATTTAAGCAAACTTTCTAAAATGAAATAGTCCAGCATAATTTACCACATTTCATTCATTTTTGTATGTATCTCCCATTATTCTTTATTACCAAAAACACATGCAACTGAAAATAAGATCTCTGTGAGTCAGAGTTCAGCTCATCTTCCCCATGTTCTCCTGTGTGTAAGTAATAACCCTTTGTGTGATTGCAGTTATTTGTATGACAACAGATGGTGATGCTACAAACAGAAAATTACAGCTTCAGCGGAGGGAACAGCTGCATTAGATTTGCACTTTAGGAGCTCAGCTATGGGGTCCAATGGGGTCCATGGGTGGGATTTTCAAAAAAGTTGCGGAATGATTGTACTATTTAAAACATGACCGTTTGACCACAGAAAATGTGGTCTAACTCCGTGATCCAAGTTCTATGAGTTTCGTTCCAAAATTTAAATGTGCATCAAAATAATGATGCATGTTGTACTGTAAAATGAGGACAATGACGTAAATGCATCAAACATTTGAAAAAAGGACACTGGTGTGTTGGTGCATGGTTCAGGTGACGTCTGAAATAGGGACTTGCCTCTGTATTATGAGTTTTGAAAACACAGCCCCCTATCTTTTTTTTGTTAAAACACATCTTTATTCATTTTCCAGACAAGGGACAAAACAAACAGAAACCTGGGAACCCCAGGGCACACAGTCCAAAACTGACTGTGTAAACTATATACAATCCAACTATATACACACACAGAAGGTAGCACCACCCCCTCAACTAAAGCCTAAACCTATTTCATCGATACACTAAAATAAAAATAGCAGGACTGCATACAAATTAAGCCCCCTCCCATTAGCCCCAGTAATAACCCCCTGCAGCCCGACAGATACTCTCTGACCCAGGCTCCTCTTTAGGAGCAATCTATTTAAGAGGTGGCGCCCATCTGTGCCCCCTGAAAAGAGAGAGAGTCCCCATCCCCCCTTATTAACCTGGCAGACCCCTAACATCTAACTATTAACCTTGTCCAAAGACCCTACCCATTCAAATACAATCACATAACAAACACTTAAATCTCTCTAGTGTCCCAAATGTCTATTATTCATTCCAGCAAAACTTTCTTCCGCTAATCGCAGCCCGACAGACAGATCTGTGTCTGAACATATGCACCCTGGTGGGAGTATATCGCCTCTAGTGCCGCCCATCTTTTAGCATATGACCCTTTTCTCCCCTCTGAATATAGATGCCTCTTTATTCTACCCAGAGCCCCCATGAGATCTCCTGCCCACTGCTTATAAACATAAGCTTGGTCATCCTTCCAGTGTTGTACCACAAATGATTTAATTACCGCAGCCATCAAGGATAGATGATATTTAGGTGTAACACCAGAGATTTGCGACAGATCACCTAGGACACATATCTCTGGTGTTATAAATTCTGAATAGCCTAGCATTGGGTCCATCTGTCTCTTAATTTCGTCCCAAAGGGGCGATATTTTGCTACAATCCCACAACACATGCAAGAGATCTCCTCTCCCTAATTCACACCTAAAACACAGGTCTGTCTGCCTAAGGCCTCTATCACATAATTTCGCAGGGGTAAAATATATATTAGAAACAATAAAAAAATGCAAACTCCTGTACTTACGTATAACTATATATTTGCTGTTTTTCCATATGTTTACCCAGTCAAGGCTTTGAGGGGCCAACACATTGTCCCAGTATGGCACTGTTATAGGAGAGTTCGGACTAAGAAAATCCAGAAGTACTTTATATATTTGCGATAGGGATCTAGATTTTGGATCAACCTCCTTTAGCATATCCCATTTAAAAGAGCAGTCTGTGAGACCCCCTGACCTCCTTAACACCCCCTTCAGCATTCGTGTGAGCTGCAGCCTTTGAAAGAAGGGCATCCCATCACAATGGATCGGGAGGACCACCCTATTATCCTGGTTGACATCCTTTAGTTTCAAGCCCAAAACTTGCTTAGCCCACCTCCCACTGATTACTTGACCCCCAATAACTAAGTTGGGATTGCCCACCAGTGGTTGCTCTTGGGCCCTCATTTGATCCTTTTTCTGAGTCGGGTCAGAAATGACCACCAAGCTTCCGCCGCCTTCAGAATTGGGTTCCCAAACCCCTTTTTAAAACATTTGCCTATATTGGCATACAGCGGTGCCTCCGGAGAAAGGCCAGCATCTTTCAACATTTGGATCTCTAAATGCAGCCAATCTGGAGTATAGATCTCCCCCTCAATACTTCTACCCCGGGGGGCGTGGCCTGACACCAAGCAAGATGGAGGTTTAACTACAGAGCTCTTCACTGACTGACTGAATCTAACATCATCCTCTGTCATCCAAGGTCATGAACATTATCTAATACAGGAGAACAAAGTAAGGAAGGATATTAGTACCACCAGGATTATATTTGGCAAGATATTTTTTATAATTTTATAATTTTTTCTGGAGAGCTCTCTGAGGCCCTACAAAGCATAACTATGCCTACTCTGACAAACAATCTAATCCGTTGGAAAAATAGAAAGCATGTTTAACAAACTATCTATGGATATGCAAGATATAAAACTGCTACACAATATAACACACAAATGATGGAAAGTATAGATTGCAGACTGGCTTTCTGAAAATAAAATTGTCTCAACGAAAAGATATACAAGAAATGCAAGCTATTATTAGAACTCAGGACCGAGTAATTAAAGAACTACATATGAAGGTGGAAGACCTAGAAAACAGAACCATAGAAATAACTTGCATATTTGGTTTCCTGAAGGCGGAAGACAAAAATACCACTAGTTTCCTACAGCACGAATTATCAATACTGCATCTTCAACCCGATGAAGTTCTAACTATAGAACGGAGCCATCGCTCACTAGGCCCAAAGTCCTCTACAGAACAAAAACCACACCTATCATCGTAAAATTTCTTAATTATGCCAGCGTTGAGCTAATCTTGAGGAAAGCACGAGAAATAGGTCAACTTAAATGGCAGGACTACAAAATATATATCTACCGAGATTTTTCAAAAGAACTATCTCTGAAACGCAAGGCGTACACTAATGCTAGATGTCTAATGCACCAGATGGGAATTCATTTCAATTTAAGATACCCAGCAAACATGCGGATTTACTTAGAAAAATTCAACAAAGGATTTTATGATTCGATTCCTTATGTCATTTTGAATAACTATTCTGCAACCACTAAAAAGAAACTAATAAACATCAAAACGAACCAGCAATCTTAACCTCTGAAACCTGGCTTCAAAGGGAACAAGCATAACAGATCGTCACAACGAAAGGGAGCCTATACTAACTTTAACTGATAGCTCATTAAAGGAGATAGCTCAACATGGGCAAACAACACCCAAATCGCAAAAAACTACTTCATCGATGAACGAGGGCAACCATAAATCCATCAATAAAGATGCCTCTAAATGTCTCTCAAAGTCTATTACCTTTACTGGTGTTACAATGCAGAACAAGTATGCCGTACTGCAACATCTACCCTCCCAATGCGACGATACAGAAATAGATGCTGGCATGCCGATGGGAGAAGAGGCTGTTTGCGACCAAGTTGAAACTCCGTGGGCATGTTATGAAGAAAAATCTCCTACAAAAAACAATGAACCTCCAAAGAAGAAGCGCAGAGGCAAAAACAAATATAAAAATGATAGCTCTCCAGTTAAACACTCAAAGTGATTTTTGCGATGTGAATTCAATTTAGTAATTTCATCTAGCCATCGCTGTGAGTATTATAATTGGGAGCTTTGACTTAAAGAAGTGCATTAGTCCCAATACCTTCAAAGTTCGGAAACTATATAAAGCTATAAGATAAAACACATTCTTCAGAAGCAACTGCATAAATAAGTGGCTGTGGCTGGACTAGAAATTAGGTACTGCTAGCTATACATTTAAAAAGCGCAAGACAGTATAAAGGCAAGTCTTACAAGAGAAACCTGTAATTAACTCTGGAGGACATCCAAATTACAGTTAAGGGACCAAAAAATTGTCATTTCTTATACCTGGACTGAGACGAGGCAGTTACACGGACGTATTCTCTCAGCATTGCATTAATGCTCTTTGATTGGTCAGTCGCCAGACACCAATGGAGAAACCAAAATTGAAAAAAAAAAAAAAAAAAGGTAAAAATGTTTGAACTGATACTTCTGGGTTTGAAGGAGGTGGATGGGATGGCTTCCCGTGAAGAGAGGAGTCGCCCGCTGATTTTGACCGAAATTTCAGTGCAGGAGTAGTCTGGTTGGGGGCTTGTGGAGTTGGAGCCATGGAGAATCATGGGTTTAGTGAGTGAGTGAGAGCTCAACTTATGATTGGGGTAACTGCCACTTCTGTTTTAAGTTTCATCATCTTAGTTGGCATTATTGTGCAAAGTGGTTACGCCGCGCTGAAATATCTGTTTTCCCATAGCGAATATTTAGAAACGGAATTCGGTTTATTGAGGGAAGAAGAAGCCGATTGTGACTATGTTGGATTACATGATTAAGCAATGGAAATATCCCCTGTCGGTAAACAAGATTTATTAAAGAAAGAACTCTGAAATAAGGGCGGATGTGGAATTAGCATTCCTTTACCTGGACACCTGGGGTGAAAATCGTAAAGCAACCTAATTCATTTTTCATATTTAACTGCTATCAAAACATTATAGCTGAGATCGTGGATTTATATAACATAATAGTTTTAATACCCCGATTGTATAGAAATTAATCAGAGGTTTGGGACTTTGAATCTCTAATGACATAGCAACTGTTGTAAGTGGCTGTGGGGGGACTAGATTCTAGGCACTGTTTGCCATAAGTTAAAACTCATTATAGTATAAAGGAAGTTTTCTTTTTTTCTTTACAAGAGAACATTGCCATTGATATTTGCCAATAACAATTTCATAATTATTGGATTATAAACTATGACAAATATGGCTTTTCTCTTTATTAGTTGATCGTGATGTGTCAGTTATATTAATATAATTTCGCAGTATTCCATTACTGATTTGGAAAATGGGTGCATAACATTGTACCCTGATGCATAAGTTGGCTTAATATGATTTATTTACAGATCATTTATATAGAGTGCCTCCTTATATTTAATTGATAAATATATAATTAATAAGTAGGCTGGTACAAAATTTCTATGATGCAATATCATTTAATATAAATTACTTATATAGGGTATTCTTATGGTTTGCCAAATTTTAGGCATTGAATTTATTGATTATTGTTTATACCAGGATCCCTTTTTTTTTTTAACATATTGATATTAAATTCTGCTAATGATATAGGAAATTAATGTGTCATAATGTAGCAACAATATTTGATACAGATGGACAGAAGGAAATTCAGCTCTTATAGATTACATGATGTAAAATTTATATACCTTCTTGGTATAAATGTAGATTTTTTTCTCTTTCTTCTCCTTTCCTTACCAGAGATGATGATAGATTCAGTTAGGTTAGGGAATTATATCTACAAGTTTAATAGAGCTAATTATATATCTTTTATAATCCTAATTAAAGGATTACGTTAACCAATACAACATAGACATTGTTTGATCATATTAATCTGTTTATTACTCTTAGGAAGATTGGATTAGTTCCTTTTCTCTGTTATTTTTTTTTTTTTATTTATCGGGATTTCCTCTCTTCCAGATATAAAAGCTGCGTCCTGATATACAGGGAGGTGGTCTTGGTCTTTTTGTATCTGGCTGTTTCTAGGACCGACCTTTTCCACTCTGTATATCTGAGATGACAATTTTATTTTGTACTTACTTGTTATGGATGTTTAATTTTGTTAAGACTACAAATGTTAGAGAGAGCTGCATAGATAATCTTCAAAAGAGAAATGGTTTGTTAACTTAATAATAGTTAAAATACCTGCCAACATGAGGACAAGTTACAATATATATTATAATCATCTATAGATCATTGCTGCATATTATTTTGCATAAGAGTCCCTTGATATATACTTACTACTTAAATGGTTAATAACTTAAATACATAATGTCCAATCTAACATTTTGTACTTGGAATGTCAAGGGACTCAATGCACCAAACAAACGCAAACAAATTCTAAATTATCTCAAAAAACACAAAATACAAATTGCGTTATTACAAGAAACTAAATTATTAGATGCAGACAATGACAGATTAAAAAGAGATTGGGTTGGTCAAGTGTATGCAGCATCGACTACTACAAAAAAAAGAGGTGTGGCCATACTGTTACATAAAAATCTGAGATGGACACCTTCTAATATACAGAAAGATACCGATGGCAGATGGCTTATTATAACCTTTAACACCCCATCAGGGCCATTAACCATAGTCAATATCTATGCACCAAATTCAGATGACCCTACATTTTTTCAGAATTTATCCCAAATGTTTATTACATCAAATATGCACAATTTTCCGATGTTAATTGGAGGGGACTTTAACTTTACTTTAGAAGCATATATGGATAGAAGCAATGGTTCCTTAGACAGTCACCCTAAAAGTTTATCCATTATCACTAAATCTATGCAGGATTTGGGCCTATCAGATATATGGAGAACTTTCCATCCTAGAGACAGAGAATATACGTTTTATTCTTCTCGTCATCAGACATACAGTAGAATAGACTACTTACTAACCTCACCTATAATAACTGCAAATACAATTGACGTCAACATTCTACCAATAATTATATCAGATCATGCCCCAGTTAAACTTCTAATCACATGGGGTCTTCCACCCCAAAATCCTTTGCATGGAGATTAGACCCTTATTATTGAAGGATCGGATTTTGTCCCTGGATTAAAACACAAATAGAAGAATTTATACAAATTAATGATCCAAGAGACACATCTATGAGTACAATATGGGAAGCACTTAAAGTTACACTTCATGGCAAAATAATCAGTTATGCAGCCCATAGGCGGAAGCTCAGGGAACAGCGAATTAATAACCTTGAAAAATTACTTGAAACAAAGCAAAAACTATATTCTAGCAATCCTCATCCCAATCCCTCCTCGAATTTGCATTATGAAATTTTACAATTAAGAATGCAAAGTAATGAGTTAATATCTAGAAAGACAGAAATTGCTTTACTGAGAATAAAACACAAATTTTGGGAAGGGGGCGAGAAAGGAAGCAAAATTCTTGCTTACAGACTTAAGATGCAACAGACAGAACGTTATATAGCTGCTTTAAAGGATGATAAAGGGAAGATTCAAACTAATGAATCTGATATTAATCAGACAATGACATCTTTTTATAAAAAACTTTATTCTTCATTTCATACACCGTCAAGTCAGGACATTTCCTCTTTCTTAGACAAGATAGCACTCCCATGTCTCTCTCAAGAGATAATACAATCTTTAGATATGCCATTTACAGTGGAGGAGATAAGTAAGGCAGTTCATTCTCTCAAAAATGGACGGTCCCCAGGTGGGGATGGCTTCCCTGTGGAAATTTACAAACTCTGTGAAGAACAATTGTGTCCTTTATTATGCAAAGTATTTCATGAATCATCTTTATTAGGCCAACTACCATATACTATGACAGATGCAATAATTACGATTCTTCCAAAAAAAGATAAAGATGCAACTAATCCAGCTAATTATCGCCCAATATCTTTACTCAATACTGACGGAAAGATTTTCGCTAAGATTTTAGCAAATCGTATAGAACCATATATCCCGAAACTAATTCATAAGTCACAAGTGGGCTTTATCAAAGGTAGGATGGGTTCTGATAACTTACGTTCATTAATAAATCTCATTTATAAAGCCAAATCTCTTAAATCTCCCGCAGCTGCAATAGCAATAGACTTTGAAAAAGCCTTCGATTCTTTAAGTTGGAATTTTCTCTTTCAAGTACTGTCTCGTTTTGGCTTTAGTGAACAATTTTGTTCCTGGATTAAACTTCTTTATACCAATCCTCATGCTAGAGTACTCACTAATTCTACTCTATCACAGACATTCAGATTAGAAAGGGGTACTAGACAAGGATGCCCTCTCTCACCTTCACTTTCTATTCTAGCCTTAGAAACTTTTGCTGCCTTTATTAGACAGAACAACGAAATTAAGGGTATTAACATCGGTCACATACGATATACAACCTTGTCATATGCGGATGACATGTTAATTCTATTAGAAAATTTAAACATATCTGGAAAATTACTTAAAGACATTTTCGCTTTGTTCTCAAGACTTTCGGGATTAACAATTAACACTCAAAAATCAGAAATATTGCCATTGAATAAATACTGTACACCGAATATGAATATACATTTAGGTTTTCAATGGGCCCCACATTATATCACCTATTTGGGAATTAAAATTTCAACTGATTTCGATAAAATATGGGAAAACAATTTACAGCCATTACTTATTAAAATTAAAGCAGATTTGGATAGATGGAAAAGTCTGAAATTATCTCTACTCGGCAAGATATCGATAATTAAAATGAATATTACTCCTAAAATCCTATATTTGTTTGCCTGTATCCTCTTAAGATATCTCCTTCCTTATTGGAAAACATTGAAAATCTATAGGAAACTTTATATGGGAAGGAAATGTTCGAGGTTTAATCGTATCAAATTACGACTTCACTGGTCGCAAGGTGGATTGGCCTACCTTGGTATATGGCCTATATGTGGGCTTTCAGAGCATCACAAACTATTAAATGGTTTATGAAACCTAATCATAACGTTCCATTATGGTATGATATGAAACTGCTTTATCTATAGGATATACACCTAATAGTAACATCTACTTCCCATTATCTTCTAAACTAAAAAAAATCCCACAATTAATGCGTCAGTTCATTACTGGTTTAAAATGCATAATTGGCTTAAATCTGACCCCTCTCCCTTACCTTTTACACCATTATGGGGTAATCCAAGATTTATATTAGAAAACAAACCAATATATTGTAAATCTTGGAGATATAAGAATATCCTTTTTTTACACGATATTCTAACTGATAATGACAATTCATTAAACTCTTTTAATAATATTCAAACAAAATGGAACATTCCTAAAGAAGAATTTTGGAAATATTTACAAATACGCACGGCCATATCCTCTGATCTTCAACAACTTAGGAAAACAGAAGTATTAACTTCATATATAAATACATGGATTAATATCTCTCATGGCTTAACCAGCAAAATATATAAGCAGATTAGAGACATATTACCAAACCAATCACTTTTGGCAAGAGATAAATGGAATCGGATATTAAATATAAATATTACAGACTCTCAATGGAATAGCTGCTGGAGAAATTGTCACGATTCCTTTAAAGATATGCGTAGTAGGTTAATTCAATCAAAAATTCTACATTTATGGTACAAAACACCAGCTCACTTATACAATATAGGTCTAGCCCTTAATAATAAATGCTGGCGATGTGATGCACCAAATGGAGATCTTTTACATATATTATGGACTTGTAAACCTATATCTGAACTATGCACACTGTTCATTTATTAGTCACCCAAATTATTAGACTTGATATTACTTTCAATCCTAAATTTTGCTTATTAGGAATAAGGAATAATAATGCAAAATTAACAAAATACCAATTTAGATAGCTCCAGATCTTATTTATGCAGATTAAGAGATTAATTTTAATCAAATGGAAAACTCAACTTATACCTACTTTAAAGATATATTTGACAACTTGACTCATATCGCATCTCTGGAAAGAATCTCATACCTGATAGTAGACCGACTCAATGAATACTACTTGTGCTGGCAGGACTATTTAAATTTTCTTCAAACTCAGAAGATATAACAGATATTACCTCTCTCTTCTCTTTTTTTTTACTTTCAGATATATCTTTAATGTGGAAGTAGAGTTATAACTAATTTTCTATGCAGCTCTAGTTTAGTATAGAATATGTTGTTCTTGGTATTTTTCTATATTATTAATTGCAATAAAGGGTGAACAGAATAAGTAAAAAGAGAAAATAATCTCGAATATACGATTATATAACCCTTTTAAGACACCACTTACGTGTACTAGTACATTGGTATCTTGGCAACACATTATATTTCATATACTACCATTTGTTGTACTTTGTATACTAAATGTAACATCATTCATATTTGATTTTGTACTATGTACATGTGTATATGATAAATATCTATTAATAAATAGATTAACTGCAAAAAAAATACTTCTACCCCATCGGGTCATCAGACCCAACTGTCCCGCTACATAATATACGTGGAGATCTGGCAGCTTAATCCCTTCCATCGAATATAGTAGTCACAGAGCGTTATACTTTTTCCTAGGGGACTTAGAGTTCCATAAAAAGTCTGAGAGTAGCTTCCTAATCATTTTAAACCATATTTTGGGGATATTATATGGGGCTAAGTACACCGGATATAGCAGCCTAGGTAGTAGATTCATCTTAATAAGCCCCAGTCTAGCCATAAAATTCAGGGGAAACTTATTCCATCTTACTAAATCACCCTTGATAGCTGATATAGTCCCTTTCATATTCATTTCGGCCCCCATCTCAATATTCGCTCTGATCCATGTACCCAGATATTTGATCTTGTTTGCCACCCACTGGACTCGCAGCAGAGCAAAATCTGCCCTATATACATAAGGTGTCAAGGGGAGAATTTGAGTTTTAGTCAAGTTTAGTTTATAATTTGAGACTTTAGCAAATCGCCCTATTAATTCTCTTGTCCTCTCGAAACCAGCCACCAGATCTTGTAAATGCAGGAGTATGTCTGCAAAAACTGAAAATTTTAACTCTCTTCCCGTTATCTCAACCCCCTTTATATACCTGTCATTATTAATTGCTCTCAACAAGGGCTCTAAATAGATGTTAAATAATATCGGAGAGAGAGGACATCCCTGATGGGTCCCATTCTCTAACTGAATTTCCTGCGAAATATAGCCATTACATAAAACTCTGGCTGTCGGGGCGGAGTATAGATTCTTGATACCTCTAAGCAGGCCCTCGGGGAAGCCCATCCTCTCCATTGTGGCAAAAAGGAAAGGATGGGAGACTCTGTCGAAGGCCTTTTCGGCATCTAAAGATATCAGGGCTAGGGGTAATTGAGAATCGGGTGCGAGATTCAAAATATGATGTAGCTTTCTCAAAGCATCATCGCCCCTCCCTGGCATGAATCCCACTTGTTCCTGGCTGATTAGGCTAGGAGCAATCCGCCAAATTCTGTTGGCCAAAATTCTTGTAAGAATCTTGATGTCCTGATTCATTAACGCTATAGGCCTGTAATTACTGGGCAAATCCCTGGGCTTATCTGGTTTGGGGATTAATGTAATGTACGCCTGATATAAGGGGGGATGAAACACTCCATCCTGCATTATAGTATTAAAAAATTCTTGAAGCATGGGTAGTATAGTGTGAATATGGGACTGATAGAACTTCGCCGTGAGGCCATCTGGCCCCAGTGTTTTACCAGTGGGCAGAGACCTCACCACTTCAGTAATCTCCGCTACGCCTATTGGAGCCACTAGTTCCTTAGCCTGAGTAGGGTCTAAGATGGGTAGAGGCACTCTCTTCAAATAGGTTTTAATTTATTTCTCCCCCACGGTATTCCTAATCTGATATAGTTCTTTGAAATAGGATGCAAAAGCGTCTGCCATTTCCTGGGAGTCTGTTATAAGCTTCCCCTCATGTCGAATGAATGTCACTGTTCTACTCACTTCCCACTCTTTGACTCTAGCCACCAGCAAACGTCCAGGGACATCTCCCAGTAAAAGATATTTAGCTTTAATCTTTTCTTACCAGAAATCTACTTTGCCATAAACAATATCCGCTAATTCCCTTCTTAAACTTTTAAGTTCCCTGTCGATTTCCCCCATGGACCCCATCCAGCAGCATCAGCGAGTTAATTGCCCGTAGAATAAATTCCTCTTTTGCCCTCCTCTGCCTACTTCTTTGTGCTGCCAGCTCCTGGGCCACTCCTGCATAGAGCACTTTACAAGTTGGCCATGCCAGCTTTTTATTTTGCAGCGTAGGTAGCTGTTGCTGTATAATCTCTAACAGTGCCCCCTCAAGCTTGCCCTTAGTTGAGGTCTCCATCACTAGGGAGTCATTCAATCTCCACCGATATGGTCTAGGAGGGCCTGATCTAGGTTCCCAGATCAATTGAATCGGAGAGTGATCCGAAAAAATTCTACCCCCCATTGTCCTATTCCTGATTTCCATAAGTGCCTCCCTATTTACCAGAAAGAAATCAATTCGAGATTGTGTCTTATGTGCAGCTGAGTAAAATGTCATAGTATTGCCCCCAATAGAGTGGGTCCGTATCGGATTCACCAAAGCCGCAACCTCTAGCAACCTATTTAAAGCAATTTGAACCTTAGTTAAAGGCCCTCTGGCAGGAGGGATCCTATCTTCCTGGTTATTAGATTATGTATTCCAATCCCCTGCCAGGATAAGGGAGTGCACGGGAAAAACAGCTATGTCCCTCTCTATTGAGGCAAAGAATTCTGGATTGGGGGGCATCGTCCCATAAATGGAAGTGACCGAGATCGTCTTGCCATACAAAAAGCCTGAGATGTAAATCCCTCTGCCATCTTCCCTTGCAACCACTTGCTCTACTTTATATGAACAAGTTTTCTTTATTAATATCGCTACTCCCCCTGAGGCCCTTTCCTTACCTACCCCATAGGTTTGCCCCACCCAGAGTCTCTTGAGGTTACTCAGCTTCTCCGTCAGTAAGTGTGTCTCTTGTAAAGCAGCAATATGGGCCCCCATTTGTTCCAAATGTCTCAGGATTACCATTCTTTTACGTCTAACCCTGAGTCCTTTAACAGTCCAAGAAATTAGTCTAACACTCGACATAGACAGTGCCAAAACTTATTATGAATAACCTAACCCTCTGAGCACTATCAGGGTCTGCCTCCTTCTCTCCTACCATAGTGGACTCTCTCTCTTTCCAGCTCCCCTTTAGCCCCCCTGCCCCCGATCCCTAGATCACCCGCCTTCCAAATATCGGATCATAGATGAACTCCTTCTTGTGCTACCCCCCAGCCCCACCCTCATGTAAGCAACTCCGGGATCTAATCTAGAAACAAGAAAAATTCTGCTGTACAACTACCTTACTCCCCTAAATCCCCCTCTTCTCCCAACCCATCCAACCATCCAACCTTCGAACCTCTCCCTTCCTCTAAACCTCGTATATACAGTTTGAAAGTAACCTCAACGTCATATAAAGAGGATATTGACCAACCTCGTCTCAACTCCCATTTGTTGAGAGACAGAATTGACTGTACATTTCCCCCATCGATATTCCCCACCATTTATGTGGCCCCTCCTAATTCCTACCCAGAAGCCTTTGAGCCTTTGCCCCCTTTCACCTAAGCTTCACCTGAAACCACCATAGAACCTTTCAATAAGGTAATGCTAGTATTGGGTCATCTTGTAGCATAATGCTAATCCGCACCCAAGGGATAAGATGCCCTCTGGGGGTACTATTAGCCAATGTCTGTCACCCATGGTTCTACAGACACCCTACCCACCTCCTCTTTCCTTTCCCGCACAGCAATCGAGGTAGAGGGAGACTAAGATTATCTCAGGGGGCATTGGGTAAGAGAAAAAAGAAAAAAAAGGAAAGGAGCTCCCATTACTCCGCTCCCCCTGAGAACCCAAAAATGAAAGGTGACTGCCACCATTTTAAGCTCCCTTCGTGTGCAGAGTCCAGACTCTCCTCTTGTGAATGGTGGGGGATTTACCGGGCCCCACAGACTACCCCCTCACCTTATTTACTCCTCTAATATCCCCTCAATGTGTTGGCCCCTTCCGATTACCTAAATTCCCAGCCCTCACACTCTGTCCAATTAGCTTTCTCTCTTCATCCACCTAGAAAGGGATCCTCATCCAATTCCCAACTTAAACTGTTCTCCCAGCCACCCCTCAGGCTCCGATCCCTTATCACCCACCCCCGCTACTTGTATGCTCATTTTCAACTCTTCTCCACCCACCCATCTCTATATTAAAATCATTCAATCTATCCTTCCCCATAGATAACCCTCTCCAACCCTATTTGTTTTAATAGAACTCTTTTCGCCCCAGCCTATATAGCCGTGAATCAAGCGATCTGACTGGAAAATTAAGTTTAATAAGCTTTTTCAGTCTCTACAGTCCCAATCCGGCCAGTCAGAGTAGCTTCCCTTTTCATCTGGGGCAGTTCAGCTCAGTGAACTAAATAGCTCGGGGAGCTCCACTCATAGCCCTTCTAAAGCATCCTTTGCTGTGAGAAACCTCTTCTCCCCAGTTTGGAGCCGCTCCACCAACGTTGCAGGATACTGCAGCCGAAACTTGATTCCTGCAAGGTATAATTTCTTCTTAATTTCCACGTATTCCTTCTGCTTTTCTCTCACCGCGGGTGTTTGGTCTTGAAATAACCATAAGGAGGTACCATTCCACTGTATTGACTTCTTTTGCCTGGCAGCAGACAACACGTGGGCTTTATCTTTGTAGTTAAGGAAGCACATAATAATTACCCGAGGTCTTGCCCCCGGTGGTGGTAGCTCTCTCAAAGTCCTATGTGCTTTTTCTAAATTATATGCATCTCCATATGGCATGGGGCCAAACAGCTTAAGCAGCATATCTTGTATATATGATACGCAGTCTGACCCTTCAGCCCTCTCAGGCAGCCCTGACAAAATCAGATTATTCCTTCGGCTCCTCGATTCTCGGTCCTCTATTCTCTCTTCGAGTTTTCTAACTTGCTTTCTAACCACCACAAGCTCCTGTTCAATCGTTGAAACTTTCCTTTCCTGAGAGGAGATCCAAACCTCGGCGTCCCCCATTCTCTGTGCCAGTGATTGCAATGCCGGTTTCACTGCTGCAAAGTCCACTACAAGCCCCTACAACATTTGCTTAATTTCTTGTATGTCCTCGCTGTTCGAGTGGGCTCCCCCTTCCTTTCCTGCCACTTCCTCCTGCTCATTAGGGGTGGGGGATTGGGGCTTTGGTCTTTTGGTAACGGGGGATCTCCCTGCGAGGGGCTCCACCATCTCAGTTTCCACCTAGGTGTTGTGCCGCTACCTAGTGCTACCGCCAAGCGCTTGCAGCTTGCAACGTCGCTGCTCTTTAATATCTCTCAATCTTACACCACTTCACCACAATTTTAGCCCACAGCAACTCACCAGTTGGATATGTATGTTTTGGTGCAATTCAGACTGATCCCAGAAGATTTAGAACCTTTTAATTAACTTAGGGCCTCGGAGCAGCACAGAAGACGTCCTCTCCGACTTAGCTCATCACGTGATCCCACTCCACAGCCCCCTATCTTTAAAGTGTGGCTACTTCCCATTAGAGGCCAATGGCAGTGATGAGATTGCTACAGGGGCTCACATAAGAGCCATGGGGGCACTTAGGGTCCATGGGCTTGATTTTCATGAAGCCCTTTGATCGCTGCAATTTGTGGCAATGAAGGGCAGTGGAGAACTCTGCGTGTGTCACAGATCCTGTCCCAATTTAGTAGAAATAGGGTCCAGCACAGAAGTCCCAGGAGTTGTCACAGATGTATGGTTGCACCAAATATTGGGCGCACCTGCGGAGTTTGATAGAGGGACCCCCCCACCCCCTTGCAATCCTAGACAACCTTTGGAGGTGGGGGGTACTATTCGAAGAAGGTATTGACTGGGGGCCATTGAAACTCTATGGGATGCTATGGGGTGTGTGGGGGGAACAGCAGCAGTGGGGGGGACATGCGGATGCACCCAGCAGTGGTGTCTTCAGAGGTGGCACACAGCTGGATCAGGCTGGGTGGGGGAGCACAGCTGGACCATCATGACCAGGACCTTACAGGTGACAGCAGCCATTGCACCTGTCCCAAAGGATCCACAGTCCCCAGCAAAGTAATCAGGCATTTGTGGGCCACTACACAGGGGGCTCTGTAAATGGGGAATGTCAAGGTGCCTGGGGCATTGTCCCTGGTCATCAACTGCACTCCACATCCTGCACCCACTGCCACTTGCTGCATTTAGGTTAGCCACACTGAAATGCAACAATTCTTTACCAGTGGAGTCCTGTTTCTATCCATTTCTCCAGCTGGGTGGAACAAAACAGTGGGAGATTGAGTGACTTGCCCAAAGTCAGACAGTGACTATCTGGTTTTAGCCAGGTTTGAACCTGCAACTACCAATTGTGAAGCCAGTGCTTTAACTACTAAATCACCCTGCCTCTTTCACTTAATCATCCCAACCAGAAATTATCCAGTTACATAGACATTATTGCTTCAGTAACCCATCTGAAGGTTTAGTGTAGGCTGAGTTCAAAAATAAATGTGCTGAAAACACTGAATCAGCTGATATTAATCTGCCTGCATGTTTTATGATCCCCCTCAACCCCCGACTTATGTTACTTTCATGGAGAATACATCTGGACAGGCAGACATGCACTCAGCACTCCCAATAACTTGACATGATCAGGCAACTGATACTTGTTCAGTTGAAACTATCCCATGTCAGAATGATGCATGCATACAAGTTAATCTACAGAAGGAACCTTACCTCCCAATGTGGCACATACAGCAATGCTGAACGACTCTCTTTACCATTGCACTGCAAAAAGAAATCGACTCGTTAATTCCTTATGAGTATAGAACAACTCTTTAGACTTTTTGCACTTTTCACGGAAATGATAATCTAACAAAACCAGCAACTCCTGTTTCTTATTTTATATAGTATTTGGTCAGCTGTCGGACAATCCCAAAAATAAGGTTATGATTGCTTGCAACTGGACACACACCCTCACTAACACACACACACACACATTTCATTCACTTTTTATGAAAGTTAACTTTTTAGAAATCCTGCTGCATTCTCAGCTGCTTGGGGTGCAACATAACTTCTGTAATAACCGTTCCTAGTTCTCATAATTTATTCTAAAATTACCTGCCAAAAAAGCCCTAGGGGGAGCATTAAATCCTCATCCTGTTAGCATTTTTGACAGACTAAGTGTGGTTGCAGCATAACCCAGCAACGCTCAGTGTGATAGACTGGGGAGACTGGAGCACTGGGAGGTCACATAGTCTACTTAAGGTCACACAGTGGTAGTGAAATTTGAACCTTTTTATCCTAACTCCTGAGCCTGGATTCAAGCCACTGGACCATGCAGTTTCAATTTCAGATCACTTTCAAAGTGCCCCTAAAACTCTGAAAGGACACTTGACAAGAGCATGCGTTTTAGACAGTTATTTAAATGTAATTAATTGTCTGTATTTGTCTCCCCTATTTTTAACAACTTTAATATAAGTTAATGGGACCGCCAAGTGTTACCTCTTTAAGCAATAAATCATAACAGGGAGTGGGTTATGCTGGGATTAAACCATAGCTGGCATGGTTCAGCCACGAGGCCACAGGCCGAGTGGTCAAACCAGGTCAGCCATGGGAAAATCCCAGCATAACCCACGCCCTGGAGTGGCTTATTGCAATCATACAATATTCCCCTTTACTTTTTATAACAAACAATAAACCAAAAACACTGCTGTATACTACTTTTAATAACTGTTATTGAAATTATTGTTCCTCCAGAAAAAATAGTTCCCAGTAGCTAGGTAGAATAATAAATTCCATTATGGTATGATGGAGAAACAAAGTGCTAAGGTTTAACTTATTTTCACCCCAACCAACCACAGTCCTGCAGCTCAGTTACTCTTATGTGTACCAAAGAGAGAGTGCAGTTTCAGTTGAGATAAAAAATACAGTCCGTTTCTACCTCAGGTTTCTCTGCCACCAATTAACAGTGAATGAATGTGTTGCACCAAGGAGCCGGCGATCCATTTGCGAGGTGAAAGACTTTGGGGAAGGAGCATATTGGAAACAAGAGTTGATACACTGTTAGTCCCTGTTTTTTGGTTTTCTTTCTCCTTTTTTTTGGAAGGGGGGTTGCAGTGAACGGACACGTGTAAATCGTGTGGCTGAAAAGCTGAGCCGTGATACTGAGCATGCATATATCCAGAGGCGCATGCTCGGCATCAGCAACAGCACCGGATGTGATTTTGTAAGTTTACACCTCATTTTCATAAGTAAACTGTTTCCCCAGTTCAGTATTGATAAAATACTTAAATATTTGATAAGCTGAACAGGGATGGTGGGAGGTGAGTACGAGCCTCCTGGGCTTCAGCGTGGTCGTGACTTGTCCCACTGTAGCGGGGGATCAAGATGGCAACTTCACTGTTTGATTCTAGGGGGTTGGATTGATCCGTTGTAAGATATGGCTAACCGGCACATTTTCCTGTGGGTAATATCAGGATTTACCATGGCTGGAAGGTGCCAGCCAGCCAATCAGAGGCAGTGATTCTGTGATACCATTGTATAATATGGTATAACAGACTCTGAGCCTGAGACTTAGGTGAGGGGATCATAAAACAAAGCTGAGCAGTTCTGTCTGCCCAAACCTCATGAGAGGAGCCTCTTATACCATAAAAAAATGCCCATCGGAGGACCTACTATCTTATTATAAACACAAACCACTCCAGTTTGGCAAGAATGATTTAAGGTAAGTTTAGAGTTTTTATTTTATTATACTCTCCTTCTTCTGGTGCTATAGTGGAGCATTTCCTCCTAACCTTCCCACATGAGAGAATACTGTACACAGCGTAAGTGGTACAGTGGCTCTCCATGCTGATTGGTTGAAGTCACATTAGAAATTTATAATACAAATTAACATGAAAACAGGATCATTGCCCCCTAGATATTTGCTCTGGCTGCCTGTCTACATTTGACATCACAGTCCTTAGTTTATGACATCACAATCATTTCCACAACAACCGATTATGATGTCACAAGTAGGACATTGGGATGTTAGGTGTCGACAGGCAGTCAGAAAAGAGTAAGTCCAGGGGAGAGGAATCCAGTGTTCATGCTAAGGCACATATTTGCAAACAAGAAAAGGAAGCAACATACAGAAAATATATGGAATATAAGCAATGATGTGTGTAGAAATGATGTTTAGATAAGCTTCCCCTCTGGCGTCCTGGGCTGTTTAAAAAGTTCCTGACATCCCTGGAGAAACATCAGAGAAGCACAATTTTAGACATATCTCTGCTCTTACGTCATATATTCTCTTTATCTCATTTCCCCCTTTAATAACTCTGCACATAAATAACATGGCAACAGGATCCTTATCCCCTGCATTTTGTCTGTGTTGGCTGCTTGCCTACACCTCACATCACAATCCTCTGCTTGTGACATGACAGTCTGCTGCTTGGAAAAGTATTGTGATGTCATAAACAGAGGATTATGATGACATGTAGGCAAGCAGCAAGGGCAGATGAAGTCTAGGGGACAGTGATCTCATTTTTAATGTTAAAGGGAAAAGAAGAGTTGATCAGTTTTTGTAATATGATTGGAAATGTAGTCATGTATGTATTTAGCCTGTGTAAAACTGAACATGATGGGTCAACGTGGCCTTTTTCTGCCAAAATTTTATGTTTCTATGTTTCCAAAACCAGTGCCCTGTTTCCTGTATTTGTTTTAAGTAGTCCTATTCTGTCCTTATTTGGAGTCCTACATTAATGTTGCTTTTTTTATCCACGTGAAATTCAGTTTTTAATCATGTATCAGTTTTGGAACCTGGTAGAGTAATATCAGTTGAGAGGAAGCCTTCAGAGAAAACTTCAACTCAACTGATATAATCCGATTCCAGAACTTAGTAGACAAGATGGGGGGGCGGGAAAAGACTATTTCAAAACAAACTCATGAAACCAGTGTACTGGGACTATTAAATTGTTCACATACATTCCCAGATTTAAAAAAGGAGAAAAAAAAAACAAGGTATATTGTCTCTTTACTGTACTTAGTTATAAAGAAAAATGGGAAGCAAAATGCAAAAATATATGTTTTTTCAAGTTTTATGTATGGGCATAGTAACATAGTAGTTTATGGCAGATAAGGACTGCTAGGCCCACCTAGTCTGCCCTTATTCCCTGCCTGCATTAGTTGACCCTACTTGGTTATTGGCTACCGCCTCTCTTCACCCCATCTAGGGTCCCCTAATGTCTATCCCATGCATGTTCGAATCCTCCCACTGTGTTAGCATCCACCACCTCCTTGGGTAGGCTGTTCCAAGCATCCACCACCCTTTCCATGGAGAAAAACTTCCTCACATTTCCCCTTATCCTGCCCACCTCCAATCTCATATTGTGCCCCCTCATCCTTATACAACTCTTATACTGAAAGATGTCACCCCACTGCACTTTGTTCAAGCCTTTAAGATACTTGAAGGTCTCTGTCATATTTTCCCTTTCCCTCCTCTCTTCAAGTGAGTACATATTGAGGTCTTTAAGCTGTCCTCATACAGTATGTTTTCTGATGCAAGCCCTGCACCATCTTGGTCACTCTTCTCTGCAATGCCTCCACCTTGTCTATGTCTTTGCAAGGATGCAGCCTCCAGAACTCAACACAGTATTCTAGATGAGGCTTCACCAGCATTTTGTACAATGGCATCACCACCTCCCTTCTTCTGCTAGAGATACCCCTTCCAATGCACCTCCAACATCCCACTGACCCACCCCACAGCCTTGTTACAATGTTTGGACATTCTTAGGTCTTCTGGAATGATTATCCATAAATCCCCCTACCCCCCCAATCAGGAGCTTTCCGCAGGGTTTCTTCACACCAGGTGCATGATTTTGCACATTTTTGCATTAAATTTCAACTTCCACACCTTTGACCATTTTCCAGCTTTGCCAGGTCCCTCCTTATTCTTTCAACACCCCTGGAGTGTTTACTCTTTTGCAGACCTTGGTATCATCTGCAAATAGGCATACCTTCCCCTCCAGCCCTTCAGCAATGTCACTGATGAAGTCCCCTTGATTTTATCAGATGCTCCTCCAGCACTGCTGGGAATGAAACCTCCGACTATAAGTCCCAAAGGCTGGAGCTCTAATCATTCGGGTAAAGGGTATTTCTCTTAGCAGGGACATCAAAGAACATTTTTAACTGTAATCCTTGGTGCCCCATAGATCATTATTATATGGCACTATTACTTTAGACGCCAGTCTATTTTACATTTTTTTCCTACTAGATGACACAGATTAGTACAGATTGCATTCTTCTCATGTACAACACACCTCAGGAAAAGAATCCACTCCTCCTCACCACTATTATATCTGTCCCCTCTTCTTGGGCAGACACTCCTCCTGCATGTGCATGGTATCAAACTTATGACCCTGAGTCATGAAGGCAACAGCAGCAGGATCATTTTTAGCTGGAAGGTTGGAGAGCTCCTTTGACTGGTATGTTGCTATCTCTCAAATCACCACTAGATGGCTATATTGTTTTAGACTTGTCATTGACACTGCTCAATACTAGATTGCAGTAAGTTGCACAGACTGCCTTTTTGTCATCTACAACAGAATGGGCTCTTGAAGGAAACTTAGAGCCATGTACAAAACATTCTACACATACCAGTGGGACTATATCTTTGATATGAGGAATGATTTGTCAGTCACTAAGAAGATCACTTTTATAGCTATTGCGTTCCCTAAATATTTGCCTAAACCCCAAAGTAGAGCAGTCAATGAGCAACAAAAATGTAGCAAAACAAACGAAACAAACAAAAGTGATAGATGTTTCCAAAAGTTACTTCATGAAGGATCTTTTGCGTTCACGTTGTGGACAACCTGACAAACCTGCAGAACAGCAAAGTGTTGCTGACATTGTATTCTGTTTGAGCAGCATTGTATTGCCACTTCTCATAGGGAGCTAGGGGATTTGTATCTGGAAATGACAGCAACCTCAATCAGAAACTTTAAAGGTGACCAGGAATGGAAATTGAAAATGGCTTCCTTTCTGCAATATTTATTTCAACATTACCCAATAATTGTATTGCCATTTTGTTATTGGTTTCTAAATGTAAAACAAAACAAAAAATCATACATGTGTTTTGCATGCATAATGAAAGTATGGGGGCAGAAATTTGTTAAACTGTATTCTGATTTGTTACCAGTAGGTGGCTGCTAATGATGTCACTACCACCCCTAATAGAGGGCTGTAAGGGCAGTGACAGCAATGACATCTGCATCTGCCGGCGGGTTAGAGAACAGAATGCATTGTTATGCCTTTTTATAGCTGTATAAGTGACAAATATGTAGTAATACATTAGTTACAGGAGTTGAAATGTTAAGAAACATTTAATAATAAAAAGGTATTTTTTGAATAGATAATGCAACACAGCTCTACATTTTTCTGAGTTGGTCATCTCTAACAGGAGTTCCAGACCAGAATACCTTTTGACATGATCTCTCTGTCTATGATGAAGCCCTGTAAAGTGATAGATAAAACCTTCTTCCTTGTCTGCGGAAACACCACCAAACAAGGGTTCAGGTTGGTTGTATTTTTTTCTGAAGTCAAAAACTTCCATGGGACTTATTTTGGAAGTTATTCCAGTGTTTTGCAAGTCAGAATAACTTCCCAGGTTCTGAATTTTGGAAGTCAACACTTTAAAGAAAGGCTTGCTTTGGGAAACTAATATACTGGATAAAAAAAAATCACAAATATAAACCATTTTTGACTTCCATACCTATAAAATTTGATGCCACTAAACTTTCTCCCCCTCTACATGTGGGACTCATATACTTCCAATGTATTTTGGAGGCTTTTTTTACATTAATTAAAATTCCAAACTGGAATTAGCTAAAGCCATGCTACCATAACTTTTGATAAATTGTGATAGTATTCGATGGAAATGCTGGGAACGAGTATGCAAACTGCTCCGTATTTGTGAACAAATATACCCGGAGCTGGATGGAGTCAACTGTGGCTGGCAGGGGCTATGAAAGAGAGAGGGAAAAAAAGAGAGCAGGCATGAGACAGTGTGCAACTTCAATATTGCACTTTGGGGAAGAACTCAATACTGACAGGGATGTGCTCCAATACCATGCTAATGGCATTTACGCTGAAGGATTCTAATCTCTCTCTGGGATTAGTGGGTCTTTCTCTCCCACTTTGGCTAAGGAGATCAAGCCCATTTTGTCTTCTTCTAACCTCCCCAATTCAGCAACCTGGAAGTCTATGGGACAAGTGCTCTCTGCTGTCCAATAGTCCCACAGCAAACACTACCTCAAAGCAAAAATGTTGCAGTCTACCTCCTAAAAACTTTTAACAAACAAAATTTCTTTTGTGCACTAGAAATGATATCCATACACTGCAAGATGGACACCCTACAGAATATGAATTATGCAGCAATAAAATAATTACCAAAGAGAACATACTATGCACGCAGTAGAGCAATTCAAATGGCATTGCATGCATGCAAGCATAAGAAAAATGAAAAACCACTGTACCCCACGGTGCGGTGTGAAGTAATTTCCAAGCTTTGTAGCTACTCCTGATTGTGCTGATGATGGCCATTAGGCTGGGTTTGTGTTTTTGCAGCCAGAAGGGCATCAGTTAACTCCATTTTGAAAGTATTTGACTTCCTGAAATGGGGGTGGGGGCTTCCAAAACAAGAAGTACGTAACTTCAAAAAGGAAACTGGAAATCAAGCAACTTTCTGTATTGCAAAAAGGTTGATTTTTCTAAAAGAAGGGACATTTTTCTGTTTAATAAAGCAAATTAATTTCTAAAATAGGTCTGTCTTAATAAACTGGCTTCAAAAATTTAGGACCTGGAATTATTGTGACTTCACATAGAAAAAACAGGATCGTCTAGCAAATCTGGACTCATGACAGTTTTTTGACATCCAAGAAAAATAAAGTTAACTGAACCTGTGACAGCCCAAAATACTAATATGCAAGTCCAGAGAATCCTTTTGTAAACAAATGACACCCATACTATTAAAAGCACTCATCTTGTCAATTAAAAAGGCAAATTCTATTTTCTTCCAAACAAATACAGAAAAAGATCATCTCTCACTACAGCTTCAATGTTTGTGATTGGAAAAAGTCTTTCTTTTTGCATGTGCAGCCACCCTTTCATTTCAAATCTGTCTATAACTGTTAGTATTCATTATTTGCAATTGTTGATGTTTCTACATTAACTAAAATTAATTCCTCTAAGAATAATAATACTAATAGTAAGCACAATTTTAAGGTAGCACACCTCTAGTAAGCAACCAACAGTACTTACACAGACTACCATCCAGCAGCCCTGGGTCCAGCCTAACCCTTTTTTATAAAAGCGCTTTTGCTTAGGCGAGCACCTCACTGTTCCAAGTAAGGCAAGCAAAATGCCAGATGATGTGTTTGCAGAAATCTGAACCCAATTGTATTACCACTAATAATAACCCTTCTTCATCTAGTGGCTTCATATGTGAAAATGACCAGGACAGCACATTCTGTGTGTCAACATGGCCCAGGGGAGGAGAGGGATGGGCAGGGGAATTTTGAAACCTGAAAGAAATGTCAGACATTTTCACAGCATGTCCCATGGTGTGTGTGCTGAGCTTATATTTCATATAGAAATCATCATGTTTATTAGTATTTTTTTATACAGAGCCCCTACCATAGGACTGTTGTAACAAAAGTTACTGATTAGACAGCAACAGCTGTCAATTAAAGAAAACATCTTTGCTACGAACTGATGGTCCAAGCTGTCACTTCAGTAAGCTCTACAAATATTTATTACATCCCAAGTGGTGCGTTTCATTGGCAGAGCTCCCAGATCTACTGGTATTTCTATAGGTTACATGGAGTGAAGCAGTCTACAGGGAAATCATTCACATACACTTGCATTGGTTATATCAGGAAAATAGAGCAAGCCAGCTTCCATATAAAATAATGTATTAATTTGGAAAACACAGGAGAAATGTTTGATAGATGTTGAAACCCTGAGTAGGCATTGCTTGCCTACAAGTGAACTGGGCTAGGATATGCCTAACTTTCTTTGCTGAGATAAATTTATTTTCTTTTTTTAATGTGCTTCCCAGAATCCTCCCATCCCCCCAATAGTAGACTTACTCCTTTGCATTATGTATTTAAAATTTCTTATTCAACGAGTTGACTTGAGGAAAGCCTCTCATTTCCATGCAAGTGCTTAAGTATTAACACTGAATGAGTTGGTTCTGTTTTTTTTTTTCCTGGTAGTACCACTCTCACATCACCACATGTTTATTTTGTCCCACTTTCTTATTGTGATTGCCACGTATATTACTTGACAAAATATGATGACGTTTGACATTGCATTTTCAAAGCCTGTTTGAAATGGAAATTTGAGTTCAGAGGCTCCTTTGATGGAACATAAATTATCATGAGATTGTGTAAGGACTCTGGGCCCGATTCTCAAAGCTCTTAGAGTGGCGCAAGGTGCCTGAGTCAAGCATAAATGATGCAAGTGGCACAATGCATCAAAAGATGTGGCATTCCTGATTCTGAAACACAGTTTGGATCAGAATGGGAAGTCCCTGCTCTGAAGTGGCTCTGTGCCACCTTTGTGATCTACTTTGGGGTGCGCCATGTCACAAGGGGCTTGTGCCAAGGTGGGGCTGCAACGTCTCCTTTACTGTGATTCTAAGAGCCCCACCATGGATGCAGCAAAGGGCACCACTTAGACCAGGCAGGAGGTGGTCTAAGTGACTTGCACCAGTCTCACTCACTGTGATGAGCTGGGGGAGGAGATCTACTGTATATGTGGAGTTAGGGGGCAGAAAGGGCATGGGGGGACATTGTGTGAGTTGGAGAGACAGCGGGCAACTATGGGATTGCTGTGTCACCTAGCGGATATGTCGCTGAATTTAATATGGTACAATTCAGGAGATCGTTTTGTGGTCTGCTACATTCCGTTTCAATATGATGCCATTTGGTAAATGCACTTGCCCTTCCATGGCTATGTTTCAGGTATACTGTCCAGTACTGTATCTACAGTATAACATGGTACATTACTGTGTAGCACTGTATTGCACTGTATTAAATTCAGAGGCATATTCGCCGGGTGCCACAGCAATCCCGTACTTGCCCGCTGTCTCCCTGACTCACACAGCACCTCCCCTGTGCCTCTTCTGCCTCTGACCCCTCCTGGAAAGTGGATTCATTCACCCACCAATGCTGGCCCCTCTTGTGTTGCACTGGCTGGGTGGAGGGAGCCAGATCTCTGCAGCATTTCCTGTAGCTGTGCCAATAGTTTGGTGATGTTGTATACCTGTGGCTAATCCAAGTATTTTAGCACCAGGACCGGTGCAGGGTCCCTGGTGCACCTGGAGTTTGCCGCAGCCCCAGAATGATGCAACTTGCATCACTCTCAGGGCTCTTTGAGAATCGGGCCCTCTGTGTGCAAGCAGTTTCTGAGACATGGCTTAATGAATATTTGTTTACTTAAGCCACACTCACAATCAGCTGTGGACACTGCCATTGCAAGGAAACCACAAGCAAGAATTCACAGACATGGATAAACACTTTCCTCCTCTGTAACAAGACATTTTTATGGATCCAGAACAGATCTGGAACAGATATTGGCCACCGTATTTAGAAGGTTAGTGCATCACTAATCATATTAGTGGTGACTGTGCTGAACTTTATAAATAATTACCTTGCTTGTATACCGAGATTTTTGCTATCTCTGAACAGCCTAGATTTTTAAATTTGCTGATTACTTTTTTTTTCTCAGTGTTAATACTCGAGGCACTGGAATCCAGTATATTCTAGTTTTAATGGGGTAAAGATTAAAGTTACTTAGGGAGAAATTCCACTAGGTTACATTTAGAAAGGATGATTCCCTTTGAATAGCTATTAATAAATAGCTTTGATATAATGGAAAATTGTTCTGTTGAGGGATTTGTATCTTCTCGGTCTTATTTTGTTTTTCTATATTGATTCTGCTGCTAAATCTCTCTTTTTGAGATTTCATGATTTAAATTAAGGTATGTACATGGCGATACATAGTCCCATGAATAATGGGGCGCTGTTCATGTTGCATATATTGCTGGCCAAGCTTTTATTTAGGTAATAGCCATGTAACTCATGGGCTCCTGCCTGGATTAGTTTAAAAGATTAACCCTCCATATGATGTATCTCTATATGGTAAATGCAATGTTATCCTATAATTAAGGGACTCTGAACCCAGAACTGTAAGTACATTTGGCCTGTTTACTATATGTGAAACTATTGTCATGTAAATGATGAAAATAAAAAATAAAGTATTCATTTATTTATTTATTAGGTCTAGGATTACAATACCTTTGAGCCAGGGCTCTTTTATAAAGGTTCCATGTCAAGTTACAATTCAAAACATAAGACATGTAAGTCAGATTACAAATTCAATACATAGGGTAAGGTTACAAAAGTGAAAGCTAAATGGAGTTACAAAGCATCTCAGAAACAAAACAAGTTTTGGAGGCTAGGTTACAAGGAGATAGCGGATGAGATACAGAGAGGATATAGGACATGAGAGAGGAAGAGTAGAGGGGGGCGGAGAGCTATAGAGGAAGAAGAGGAGGAGCGCAGCCAGAGGCATTGTCGTAGACATAACATGGGGAAGTGCGTGCTAAGGGGTAACCAACTGCTAATAGGAGAGAGAACTGCATATGGTTAGGGAAATATTCATGGGGTCAGCTAGTGGAGGCAGTCACAGGAGCTAGAGTAGAAAAATAACATATTAGTGGTGCACTAACCAGGAGTAGCACTGTTGGACGTCAGGCCATATTCAGTGCCCCAGGTACACTCCGCTAAACTGATGGTGTGTATGTGCATAATATACTGCTGTGCCCATGCAAATGGGGGACCCCTCCTGCATACAGGGTGCAGCAGTATATTCAGTGTTTTTAAAAAGCACTAAATAGCCAGTGTTGCAGCACTGTTTAATGGTTGCAAAACCCTAGCCTCACCAAATCACACAGTAGTGAGCATTTCAACTAAAACGTACTCTGTTTATTATTATGTTTTTGTTTAAGTGCCTCTACTGTAGGACTGTTATAGCAAAAGCTGATAATGAGGTGGCAACAGCTGTAACTTAAACAAAATCTGAGCTATGAATTGATGGACCAGCCTGGCACTTCAGTAAGCTCTACAATTATTTAGTACATCCTAAGTGGAGCGTTGCGTTGGCAGGGCTTCCAGATCTGCTGTTATTTCTATATTTAACATGGAGTAGAGCAGTCTACAGGGAAATTGTTTACATTGCTTGCACTGCTTATGTCAGGAATACAGAGCAATTTAGCTTCCATAGGAAATAATGTAATCATTTGGAAAATGCAGGAAAATTCATTGCTCTAGAGTAACGGGAAAATGTTTGTAGCAGATGTTAAACCTGAGTGGGCTTGCCTAGGAGTGAACAGGGCTAGGATACACCTAACTTGGTTTAAGATAAACTTTTTTTATGTACTTCTTAGATCCCCCCTCTCCCCGAATAGTAGTTTTATTCCTTTGCATTATAATTCCTTATTTAAAAAAGTTGACTGAGGAATGCTTCCAGTTGCCATGAAAGTGCTAAAGTATTAACATTGAGAGGGCGGACTCTGTTTTTTTTTTGGTGGCACTCTCCTGCCCCCACATTTTTATTTTGTCTCTCTTTCTTTTTGTTATTGCCACTTATGTCACATGACAAAATGCAATGATGTTTGACAGTCCATTTTTAAAGTCTGTTTGAAATAGAAATTTTGGTTCAGAGGCTCCTTGGATGGAAATTAAATTATAATGAGATTGTGTAAAGACTCGGGGGCGGGGGCCTGATTTTCAAAGGCCTGAGAATGCCACCAGCCCTGGGTGCACTGAACATATGATACACGGGGCTTGTGGCATTCACCCAGCTGGGGATCAGGATTTTTTATCCTGTGTGCAGATTGCCATGAGTTAGACCAAACGTTATGTGCTCTAACTTGCAGTGCTCCCCAGTACCCTTTTTACTGGGCTTGCACCAAATATTTGGTGCAAACTGCCATAAACTAGATAAAGTGTCATGACTCCCCCCAACATACCAAAACTGGGTGCAGTTGTAGCAAATGTGTTTGACGTAGCTGTGCCGAAAATGGGTTTGATGCAGGGCTTGATGGAAACCATGTGTCACTCTTTGAAAATCAGTCCCTCTGTGTGTAAACAGTTTCTGAGATGTGGCTTAATGAATGTTTGTTTACTTAAGCCACACTCACAATCAGCCGTGGACACTGCCATTGCAAGGAAACCACAAGCAAGAGTTCACAGACATGGATAAACACTTTCCTCCTCTGTAACAAGAAATTTTCATGGCTCCAGAACAGATCTGCAACAGATGTTGGGCACCATATTCAGAAGGTTAGCACATCACTAAACACATTAGTGGTGCACTAACCAGAAGTAGCACTGTTGGATGACGGCCATATTCAGTGCTCCAGGCACACAGCACTAAACTGATAGTGTGTATGTGCATAATGTACCGCTGTGCCCGTGCAAATGAGGGACCCTGCTGCATACAGGGTGCAGCAGTATATTCAGTGGTTTTAAAGCACTAATTAGGCAGTGTTGCAGCCTTGTTTAATGCTCGCAAAACCCTACCCTTACCACAGAACACAGTAGTGCGCATTTCAACTAAAACATATCCTGTTTATTAGTATTTTTTTTATAGAGCCTCCACTGTAGAACTGTTGGAGCAAATGCTGTTAATCAGGTGGCAACAGCTGTCACTTAAAAAAAAATCTGAGGTATGAACTGATGGTCTAGTCTGGCACTTCAGTAATCTATGTAATTTTTTATCATACCATAAGTGGGGCTTTTCTTTCTCCTTCATGGCAACTGATACCCAACTGAAACAAGTCAAGTCACGTTTATTGGTCGACAGATCATGTCATTACAATTCTATTGCACATAATTCACATTTTTTCTGACTCACAAACTGCAAAAAAGGAAAAGAGAAAAGAACATGTTAAAAAGATCAACATGTTTCACAGTAATATACAGTATGTTACTTTGTAATAGGACATGTATAAAATTGCATTCCTCTTTGTATCATTAATCATTAGTAAAATCTTTAACATATTTCCAATAGCCTTCGTATGAAGTCCAAAATATCCATTGCTTAACCTGAGACAAAACTGCCACATAGGAGATAATGGGCTAGATATTCAAAGTGGTTGCACGTGGTGCAACTGAGTTGCAGTAGCGCAACTGCAGAAATGCACCTCGGGGCAATATTCAAAAGAGGCAATTGCGCAGCACAATTCCCAATGCACCGGCGTGCAAAGATAATGTATGCAGCACATCTCCAGGGGGCGTGCCAATGCATATGTGGCACAACCCGATATTCAGCCTGGGATATGCAGTGCATATAGTATGCTGGCACTACCCTGAGATGTGCTGCATACCAGAGCACAAGGTTGAGCCCGGAAAGAAAGGCTCAGATGATGGCCAACCACAAGCAAGCTGCAGTAATGCAAGGCGCATCACAGCACCCGCCAGCCATGGGTGGCCACCGCCCCCAGTACACTGTGCACAAGCACCCAAAACATCCTGGTGGTCCAGTGGTTCCCCCCTCCCTGCCCGTAACTCCTATCATCTGACATAAAAGTATATCAAGTCTCTGGTGGTCCAGTGCTACCCCCTCTCCCTCCCCATAGCCCCGATCACCCACTGTACATCTTTGTAATATCCTTGGTAGTCTAGTGGTACGTCTTCACTCCTCCCGATGGTCTGATCACTGAAAATAAAATATCTATATATCCCTGGTAGTCTAGTGGTACCCTCCACTCCTCCCGGTTCTCCGATCACCAGTAAACAATGGAAAGACATCCCTGGTGGTCCAATGGCACCCCCTCACCCACACAGGACCCCCTGCCCACCCAGCTCCCCCAGTCATTGGCAGGCAGCAGCAAACCCACCCGAATACCTCCGTGGCTGCCCACCGAATGACAGCATACAGTATGAGCTGCGAGCTCCTTGGTCCACACTGTGGACTAATGGACTTGCAGTGTACACTGTAACAGTCATTCACAAATATGTGAATTCATTCATTCACATATTTGTGAATAATTATTACAGTATGCACTGCAAGCCCATTGGTCCATTGGGGTGGGGTAACACTAGACTACCATGGATGTATAAATATTTTATTTTCAGCAATTGGAGCAACGGGAGGGGTTGGGGGTGTACCACTGGACTACCAAGGATATATAAATATTTTATTTTCAGTGATTGGAGCATCGGGGGGGGGGGTACCACTAGACTATACAGGATATTCCAAAGATGAACGTCAGGTGATCGAGTCTACGGGATTGGGGGGGGTACCACTAGACATCCTCTGACAGCACTGCATGCTGTGCAGGGCATCAGGTGCATTTAGCTGGCCAACCCTGCACAACCCATGCAAACGGGCCCATAATGACATGCAAATAGCCCCATTTGTGCCTCGCATGTACTGTATAATGGCCCCTTTTGCATACTGCTGGCTGAATATCAGGAATATGTGCACAGTGTAACTCTGTTGCACTGGCACAGTTCCCATCCCTGGTATTCAGCCCTGTCTAGGGGATGTGCCAGTGCATCACATTTGTGCAGTGTGCATTACCTGATATATTCAGAGGAGATGCACCATGGCTCATCTCTTTTGAATATATTGCGCCACCACATGCGCCATTGCCAGGTGGAATTCTGAATATCGGGGCCAATGAGTCAATTTCCTAGATTATCGCCACTTTATATTACCCCAAATATTTCCATTCTCTTTTATTGTACTTTTGCTACTTTCTCATTCCTGCTTCACCCCGCAAAGGGGCCTGACTGCTTGCTCAACCCAGTCCTGCTTTGCCCCGCTGGAGGCCTGGCTACCTGCTCATTGTATTCCTGCTACATCCCGCAAGGGGGCCTGGAACTTCTTTAGCTTCACCCTGCATAGGGGCCTGGCTGCCTGCTCATGGATTTCTACTTCACACCGCAAGGGGGCCTGGCCACTTGCTCAACAATTCCTGCTTCACCCCACAAAGGGGGCCTGGCTACCTGCTTATTGTATTCCTGCTATGCCCCACAAGGGGGCCTGGAAGTTCTTTAGCTTGGCCCCACATGGGGGCCTGGCTGCCTGCGCATGCATTTCTACTTCACCCAGCAAGGGGGTCTGGCCGCCTTCTCAACCATTCCTGCTTTGCCCCAATAAGGGGGTCTGGCTGCTTGCTCACCCATTCCTGCTACCCCCAGCATTTTAGAGGTGTGTCACTGTCCTGGTCAATGCAGCTTAAGCTGCCTTGGGCTTGTCTGTGACACACCAATCAGTTTGCAAGCTGGCTGTGACAGTGGTCAGACTGCAATGGGTGGAAACTTTGTGTACTTGAAACAAATGAACCGCTGCAATCAGGGACGGTTTCAGTCCCTCCTCATAATTTGTTATTTGCATAAAGTCATCAGGCTTCATTGTGAATTGTAGCACTCTTAACAAAAAAACAAAACAATTCCCTCCTAGCCCCTTCTGAAAGTGGACACCCTGCTACCACCAAGAAAAATAACTATGCTTATAACATGGGTGCACATGCCCCCTCCCCACACACACACATTGGCACCAAATCTCCATTCTCCGATGACAGTGAGTGGCTGCCTACCCACCCAACCCGTGGATCTCCAAGTATGAGCGCAAAACATTCATAGTGCTGCTACACACACACACACACACACACACACACACACACACACACACACACTGTCAGCCAAGCAGTCAGCAGTAAGCAATACCCGAACAGTGACAACACAGGGTGAGGCATACACTGACTAGTCCCCAACCCATCGATCACTTCACATCAATTGGTGATGTGTTGTACCTGTGCTTCACCCCCAAGTCAATGTTCCCCAATGCAGCATGGATCAGCTTACACATGTCAAGGCAGCAGGATTGGGCATCTGAGAGAATGAGGCACACTGCGATAGGAGTACAGGGACATGGACGGATTTCATGTGCCCCAGGACCAGAAATGACCGCAAGCGGAGGACACTATGCTCTGGAACAAAGTCTGTCCCAGCCATTTTGGTTCTTCTCCCCCCCCCCTGCATAACACAGAGACAGAGATGTGGGTAGAGTGAGAAAACAGCTGATATGTTGGAGAGAGTGTGTGAGATTACCAGTGACACTGATATGTACTGTGTTTGTGATCAGCAGTGTGAATGACCCTGGTATTGTAGGAATTGCACCGTAGCCCCACTGCTCCCCCACCAACCCAACAGGTGTGAGCAGCAGCACGCGCTGGTGTGAGAGACAGAGGCATTGACTGCAGTAGTATAGCACCTAAAATCTTTGGTCATATGTAGTAGCACCTGAAATCCTTGCAATGGCATCATATAGTGTCACAGTGCAATGTCGCCTGAAATCCCTGAGATAAGATTTACTGAAGCAGTACAATAACACCTTAAATGCTTTGCATCACATTTTCTGTAGCAGCTGAGAGAGACAGAGAGTGAGAAAACAAGAGAGAGGGAGAGGCACAGTGGGCAGCAGCAGGCAGGGCACTGATCGTGACAGCAGCAAGTATGGTAGTCTGTCACAGAGTTCCTGCAGGGGATGTGAGCAGACACAGCAGAATGCAGTGAGTGTGCCAGTTACTCCTCTGCACAATGGGATGGTTTTGTGTGTGGCAGAGGGAGAGAGGGGAGACATGAGCAAGTGGAACAAGTGCCCCCCCACCCCAAAGAGTGACAACAAGATCTGGACATAGAAACATAGAAATATAGAATTTGACTGCAGATAAGGACTGCTTGGCCCACCTAGTCTGCCCATTTTCCTACCTAATGGATAAGCTGCAGATCCTAGTTAACCGACAGCCTACTTTCTCCTACCCCCCCCACTAGAATTGCATTATGTCTGTTCCATGAATTCTTGAATTCCCCCACTGTTTTTGACTCTACAGCCTCCTCAGAAAGGCTGTTCCATGCATCTACAATCCTCTCCGTGAAGAAATACTTTATCACATTACCTCTGAGCCATCCTCCCTCTATCTTCAAATTGTGCCCCCTTGTTCTTGCACATCTCTTTTTTTGAAAGATGCTACCCTCTTGGAATTTGTTGATTCCCTTGAGGTATTTGAAAGTTTCTATCATGTCTTTTCCTCCTTTCCTCGAGGCTATACATTTTAAGCTCCTTTAGTCTTTCTCCATATGTCTTCTGGTACAGACCCTGCACCATTTTGGTTGCCCTCCTCTGAACAGCCTCCATCCTGTCTATGTCTTTGCGGAGATGGGTCTCCAGAACTGTAGACAGTACTCCAGATGTGGTCTTACCAACTGTCTGTACAGAGGGCCAACAACTTCCTGTTTTCTACTGGTGATGCCTCTCCCTATGCATCCCAGTATCTCCCCAGCCCTCATATCTGCCTTCTCACATTGCTGGCCCACCTTTTGGTTATCTAATATGACTACCCCCAGGTCCCTTTCCATTTTTGTTGTTGTCAGCATCTCACCCCCCATTGTGTACTCTCCCCCTGGGTTTTTGTTTCCCAGGTGCATTACTTTGCACTTCTTTCCGTTGAATCTAAGCTGCCATACATTTGACCATTCCTCCAACCTTGCCAAGTTCCTTTTCATCCTTTCCACCCCAACTTGTGTACCAACCTTGTTGCAGATCTCTGTGTCATCTGCAAAGAGACATACTTTCCCTTCCAGTCCCTCTGCAATATCACATACAAAGGTATTAAAAAGGGCTGGCCCCAGTACTGAACCCTGCGGTACCTCACTAGTAACCCCCCTTTCTTCACTGTGGACTCCATTTACTCTTACCCATTGTGTCCTGTTGTCCAGCCAGTGTTTTACCCAGGCTACCACTCTGGGACCCACACTTAGGCTAGCTAATTTGTTTATTAATCTTTTGTGCGGGACTGTGTCAAATGCCTTGCTAAAGTCTAGGTAGGCCATGTCTGCAGCCCCTCCCTGGTCTACTACTTTGGTCACCCAGTCAAAGAAATCAATTAGATTTGTCTGACATGACCTTCCTGCTGTGAATCCATGCTGCCTTGGGTCCTGTGCCCCACTGGACTCTAGGTGCTCAACAATTCTTTCCTTCAGAAGTGATTCCATCATTTTCCCTACCACTGAGGTCAAACTGACAGGTCTGTAGTTCCCTGCCTCTGTCTTGCTCCCACTTTTGTGAAGGGGAATCACATCCACCCTCCTCCAGTCCTCAGGTACTACACCATCCTCCCATGATTTATTAAAAAGGGTAGTCAGTGTTGTTACTAGTTCTTCCCTTAGTTCTTTTAGAATTCTGGGGTGAATCTCATCAGGCCCCATTGCTTTATCCACCTTCAGTTTTAAGAGTTTTTTCAGAACCCTTTCTTCTGTGAAAGGACTAATATCAACCCCCCTATCCAGAGTGCTTCTATTGACTGGATTAGGTATCTCCTCCTGCTTTTCCATTGTGAATACTGAGCAGAAGAATTCGTTCAGTATCCCTGCTTTTTCAATGTTGCTCTCTGCCCAACCACTTCCTCTTTATTCAGCCTCAGTATCCCTGCCTTAGTCTTTCTTTGCTCTCTAATGTACCTATAAAAGGTTTTATCCCCCTTCTTAGCCGAGTTGACTCTCTTTTCCTCGGTTTGGGCCTTTACTATTCTGACTGCCTTCCCTGCTTCCTTCTGCTTTAACTGGTACAGTTCTCTGTCCTGCTCCTTCTGTGTTTCCTTATACTTCCTAAACATCATGTCAGTGTTTCTGTTCACAAAGACAGGGTAAGGGAAATACAGACACAGCGGTGAGAGCAACAGTCTTGGGAGATGTAGGGTGACAGTCCTGGAGAGAGAGAGAGAGAGAGAGGGAGTCAGTCATCCCAAACATAAGTTCTTTTCTGTTCCTGTGTTTGTGTGAGCAGGAGGTATACTCGATTGGGAGCACCAGACATCTCTCTCTCTCTCTCTCTCTCTCTCTCTGAGTGAGATTTCAGTGATAGTGGGCAGTAGTAAAAGTAAAGTGCTTGGAACATTTCTGGGTGGAATACAACAGTTCGACCTGCTGCCCACCTCCTCTCAGAGACTCACGGTGCTGTACTTGCTCTGGGAGATGAACTGCACCAAGCTGCTGCCCACCAACCCATTTGCCATCATCTTCACGCATCTGCTGAACCTGGCCCTGGTGAGAGAGGAGCAGGACAGACCCCTGTCCAGTAGGTAGGGATGGCAGCATTTCAGTCCAAGTCGGCTGCTGAGACAGCTGTTCCTGATGCCCTTCAATCAGATCTCAGAAAATCAGACTCAGAGTTTGTTACTGATGCTGGAGCATACAAAAGCAACCATTTAGTTTTCCTTCTTTTTTATGACTTTGGATGAAAAATGTATAAGCTACACAATTGTCATAATATTTGATTTGTCCCAGACACATGTAGTACAACATATGCTTATCTGCCTTACCTATGCAGCTGCCACAGAACTCACACTTTTCAAGACTTGTGGGATCTGTTCTCCTTTAGTGTTGTTTTCAGCCAGGGCATGAGATTTGATTAAAAAAGAGAAGGTGGCTTTTAAAAAAAAAACAGCCCAGTCAATAAGAATCACTATAACTGTTTTTTAATGAAGCCTCTATGTCATTGAGAACCAGCGAATACCGTATATCCCGGAGTGTTCTTAACATGTGGCAGAAGCTGTTTATTAAGTAGTGGAATCTAGTAACTGGAAAAATATTTTCAGACCTCACAGTTTTTAAACTAGACTACACTTCTTAACCCCTGCCATTGCCAGTTTAAAATACAGTTGTCGTGTTTCTTAGTTCATAGAACAAATGTGGAACTGGGAAAAATTAAAACTTACTTTAAATAACATTTGCTTTTTTAATTTTTTGTTGCCTGGCCCCCAGAAGCTCAGCTCCTGCTCCGTCCACCATCCCCCCATACCCAGGCTTACCCCCCTGGGTGGGGCCGCCGGGTGGGCACCCCCCCAATGGACACTGGATTGGTGGGACCTGACTTACCTCCCGGGTTGGGACCATGGGAGTGGGATCCCCCCCAGGCGGATACGGGCAGGCAGTGGGGACGGCGGTGGATCCAGCGTTATGCGCGGGGGCTGGCATGTTCTCTTGCTACAGGAATCCCTGAGGTGGGGACATGCAATGATAGCCAGAGTCCACCCTGCCCCCAGACATGTGGCACCAGACACAGCAGTTCCCCTCAGCCTCCACCAGAGGTCCGCAATGCACAGTACACTCAACCCTCCTCCCCCCCAGAGGTTTACAACCTCCTTCCCACCATCACTTAAAATAATTCAGGAGAATCCAGCGTAGTTTACTCTCTATGCCATTTACTTTGGCAAGGGATTATTCTATTTGAAATCAAATGGTAAGTAAAAAATTAGAATTGAGGAATAGGGTGCAGCATGAGTTAGGGATCTGCTAGTGATAAAGTACAAGAGTTAGCCTTTTTTAGGCTCCTATTGTTTCTGCAGATGACATTGAACATTTAAAACCAGTGCCGTGGTTGATGTGCCTGGTAAGACATTTCGGCCAGAAGCATTTTGTTGGTAAACTATCCCAGGCTAGCGTATCAGGAACTGTGCTACAGTACAAGTAGTGTTTCCTGGGAGAGCTGTTTCTTGACCAGACCGGGACACCAGTGAATCAAGTTGGAGCCATTGAGGGAAGAATTGGTGGTGGTTTTGAGGACATTACTTCAGCTGGAGATCTCAGAAAGGCTGTGTAGCCCTGGAAAAATCTTTGCCTGTGGCAAGTCAATGAAGTGGGAGTTCACTGCTGCTGTGGTCTGAATTGGAGCCCAGCAAAGAGTTAAAGGTACTGTTCTCATTTTCTTTTGCCAGTGGAAAAATCTTTTGGTCAATGATTGTGATGTTGGTTTTCTGAGATGAACTGGGTCCTGTGGAAAACAAGGGGTTCTATTTGGCCCTGAATCTATCTTCGGTTGCCATAAATTGTGGAGCACTGTGATCCTTGGAACACTTTCTTTGAGGAGGTGTAAACTTGTGCCCAAGCACACCTCTAACTTCATCTGTCTGAAAAAGATCTGTTTAGAGAGTGGTGTTGAGAGCACCCCTTCATTAAGGTCTCCTTGGGTTTGTATACTGCAGTTCTATTGCATGGCCTGAGCTGGACACTGGTAGAGGTGGTGAGAGCCCTCTATTTTGTGTTTTAAGTTGCCACCTATGAGTTTAAAAACTGTTTCAGTGGTGAGGGCACTGTACTGTTCTGGCTGAAAAAATGTGGACATGTCAGATTATTAACTGCTGAACTGTTTATTGAAACCTACCTCTATAGCCATTATAGGATTGTCCTAAATATTTATTTTAATTAAATTGGTTCCTTGGATTGGTTGGGGTTAGTTAGTGTGCAAGTGTGGAATGTTTGTGGTTAGGTAAATTATTTATATTTTGGTGAGGATGGCATGTGAGTGATTATGCTAGGGTTTTTTCTTTTTTAATTGAATACTGTGTTAGTAACTAATTTTAATTTTTAGAGTAATAAGTAGGGTTAGAAAATGTGTTTAGTGGACTGATTCCAAGACTAATGGTGTAACCTGCAGGCGGTTGCAAGTTGCGCCATTCACCCCTATGCCAGGGACCTATACCACATTCCAGAAGTGGCAGGGTCCCGGCACTTGCGACTAGCGGGATGCACCATGCATGGGCTACCATCATACACATGGCGTAACACAGCCGCATGTTGCAACTCATAGCCGGTGACAGGTTCCCCCCCCGAAGACCCCCCCACCCCAGACCACCTCAGCACACACCAGAGGGCATCTGGGGGCACACCAGAAATGGACCCCGGGGATCCCAGATGATCGGTGGGGTTGGAGGGCCGGGGTGTGCTGGAGGGAGCTTAAGGGACATTATGGTGCCATTGCCATGGCACTGTGTGGTGGCACCCGATGGTGCCAGACATTGGATGCCACTTAGGACAGCTCCAAACTGTCATAATTCTGATATGCCACTGCATCTCTTGAAATCGCAACTGTGGGTTATAGAAACATAGAAACATAGACTTTGACGGCAGATAAGGACTACTTGGCCCACCCAGTCTGCCCATTTCCCTACCTACTGCATAAGCTGCAGATTCTAGTTAACCAACAGCCTATTTCCTGCAAACCCCCCCCCCCCACTATAATTGCCTTATGTCTGTCCCATGCATGTTTGAATTCCTCCATAGTTTTAGACCTCACAACCTCTCCAGGAAGGCGGTTCAACGCCACCACTCTCTCCATGAAAAAGAATTTCTCACATTACCCCTGAGCCATTCCCTCTAACATTAAATTGTGCCCCTTGTTCTTACACATCTCTTTTTCTGAAAGATGCTACCCTCCTGGACTTTGTTGATTCCCTTGAGGTACTTAAAAGTTTCTATCATGGCCCCCTGTCCCTCCTTTCATCAAGGGTATACATATTAAGCTCTCTCAGTCTCTCTTCATATGGTTTCTGATGTAGACCCTGCACCATTTTAGTTGCCCTCCTCTGGACTGCTTCCATCCTGTCTATGTCCTTGTGTAGATAAGGTCTCCAAAACTGCACGCAGTACTCCAGATGGGGTCTCACCAACTGTCTGTATAGAGGGATAACCACTTCCCTTTTTCTACTTGTGATGCCCCTCCGTATGCATCCCAGTATCCCCCTGCTTTCCCTACTGACTTCTCATTGCATACCCACCTTTAGGTCATCTGATATGACTACACCCAGATCCCTTTCCATTATTGTTGTTGTTAGTACCTCCTGCTATTGTGTACTCTTCTCCTGGATTTTATTTTCCCAGGTGCATTACTTTGCACTTCTTTGCATTGAATCTAAGTTGCCATATGTCTGACCATTCCTCCAACCTTGCCAAGTCCTTCTCATCTTTTCTACCCCCTTGTGTATCAACTCTGTTACAGATCTTTGTGTCATCCGCAAAGAGGCATACCTTTCCTTCCAGACCCTCTGCAATGTCACCTATAAAGACGTTAAAGAGGACTGGACCCAGTACTGAGCCCTGAGGTACTCCGCTAGTAACCCCCCTTTCTTCAGAATGTGTTCCATTCACTATTACCTTCTGTGTCCTGTTGTGCAGCCAGTTTTCCCCAGGCTACCACCCTGGGACCCACTCCCAGGCTGGCTAACTTGATTATTAATCTTTTGTGCGAGACTGTGTCAAATGCCTTGCTAAAGTCTAGGTAGGCCATATCCACAGCCCCTCCCTGGTCTATTACTTTGGTCACCCAGTCAAAGAAATCGATTAGATTTGTCTGACATGACCTTCCTGCTGTGAATCCATGCTGCTTTGGATCCAGTGCCCCGCTGGCCTCTAGGTACTCAACAATTCTTTCTTTCCGAAGTGATTCTATCATTTTCCCCACCACTGAGGTCAAACTAACAGGTCTGTAGTTTCCTGCTTCTGCCTTGCTCTCACTTTTGTGAAGGAGAATCACATCTGCCCTCCTCCAGTCCTCAGGTACCACCCCATTTTCCCATGATTTGTTAAAAAGTGCGGTTAGTGGTGTCACTAGGTCCTCCCTTAGCTCTTTTAGGATTCTAGAGTGAATCCCGTCAGGCCCCATTGCTTTGTCCACCTTGAGTTTTAGAAGTTCTATCAGTACTCTTTCTTCTTTAAATGGACTGGTATCAACCCCACTATCCAGAGTGCTTCTACTGTTTGGTTTAGTTAACTCCTCCTCTTCTTCTTTTGTGAATACTGAGCAAAAGTATTCATTCATTATCTCTGCCTTTTCACTGTCTCCCTCTGCCCACCTCCTCTCTCCTTTATTAATCTTCCCTATCCCTCCCTTAACCTTTCTATGTTCCCTAATGTACCTATAAAAGGTTTTATCCCCCTTCTTAACTGAGTTGGCTATCCTTTCCTCGGTTTGGACCTTTGCTTTTCTGACTGCCTTCTCCATTCTTTCTGCTTTAATTGATACAGTTCCCTGTCGTGCTCTGTCTGTGATTCCTTATACTTTTTGAATGCAGCCTTTTTCTCCTTAACCTTCCCTGACACTTCTTTTGAGAGCCATAGTGGTTTTTTATTCCTCTTTGCTTTTCTTTATTTGTTTCACACAAAGGCTTGTTGCCTCCATGATGGCAGTTTTGATTTTTCTCCATTGTTCTTCCACCCCTCCTTTCTTGCCATTTGCTAATGCATTCCTCAGGTATTCACCCATTTTGCCAAAGTCAGCCCTTCTAAAGTCCAGTATCCTTGTATTTGTATGGCTTGTCTCCATGGTTGTGTTTATTGTGAAGCACACTGTGCAGTGGTCGCTTGTTCCCAGGTGTCTACTGACTTCTAAGTTTGTGATCCTCTCTCCATTTGAGAGTACCAGGTCTAATATTGCTCCCTCCTGAGTGGGTTCCACCACTAGCTGTCTAAGGCATGCTCCCTGTAGGGCATCGAGAATTGGGCTAAGTTGCTGTCATAACCCGCACTTGTGCCAGGCGTTGTGGGCTGCAGCATAATGGGTGGTGTAACACGTGGTTGTCATAGCCTGCATCTGTCATGGAGCCAGTCGCCACGTAGAATACCAATGGGTGTAATGCATAGCGTAAGTCGCGGGATATGTCATGGAGATTGCTGTATCTCGCCTTATGCCGGCGTAGCCCATCTTGGAATTGGGTCCTCTGCCCCTTTGTGACTTTCCCCTTCCCAGCTGTTGCAGTGAAACTTTGCTGGGAGGTGGGCATAAATAAGGGATGGGTGGGCACCCAGTGGGGTACTGCTGATATAGCGGAGGTGAACAGTATCAGGGTGGTCAGGAGTAGGAGGCACCCTGGGATTAGACGGAGCCTGGAGAGAGGCCTGGCATGTTTGGTTCCTGTCCTCAGGGCTCCCACCAGACTGCATGGGCTGGTAGTTAGAAGGCCTGCAGTCTCCACTGGTCCTCTTCGGGTGGTGCTATGCAATGCCAGGTCAATGAGAAACAAGACTGCAATTATAGCGGACTTGATTTCCTCAGTTGACCTGGCTTACATGACTGAGACTTAGCTGGGAGATGATGCTGGTTCCGCATTGGGGGCATCGGTCTCCACCAGGTATTCAGTATTGCACTGCTTTAGGAGGGAACGCAGGAGCAGGGGAGTGGCCATCTGTCTGAGATCTGGCCTGAACTTTTCTGCACACCCAGTGGGATTTACCTCATCATTTGAATGTGTGGCAGTGTGTGGGAGTCCAGGTGCAGGATGCAGGATTCTCCTCATTTACCATCCTCCGGGGGGAAATTCCTTCAGGAGGTAGCGGACTTCGTCACTAACAGGGTACTGGAGTTCCCCAGATGGTTAATTCTGGGGGACTTCAATGCTTCGATCAACGATGAATACTCTCTTCTTGGTTATGACCTCCTCCAGACAATGACACCTCTGGGCCTGACACAGGTGCTTACCTCTGTGATATATCAACACGGTCACACCTTGAACTTGACTTGATATTCTCACTGGTGCTTGATGTCACTGACATCAAGATTGATCAGGTTGTTTGGTCTGATCATTGCACAGTGAAGTTCTCATTTGGGGCCTGCCCACTGATAATCCCTCCCCTGTAAAGATGGACCACTACCGCCCTTTAAGGGGATTATCCCCAGAGGGGCTTTTGGCTGTAGTAGACTTTTCTGGCATGAGTGCTGCTTGTGCGACTGGCACAGGTGAGGAGGGTGGCGGCCTATAAGAGGACCATTGCCAAGGCACGCAATGCCATCACACTGGTACGTATATGACCCAGGTCTTCTCGCTTGATACCCCCGTGGTTTGATGTGGCTCTCAATCAGATGAAGACCAAGGATCGGAAGTTGGAGCATCACTGACATAGAAGCCAGTCCTTGGAGGACAAACTGACCTTGAGAACTCATTACAATGATTACCAAGGGGCAATCAACTGTAAGAAGGCAGAGTTCCTGTTCAGGGGAGATTGCTGCAGGGAAGAACAGAGCAGCTCAGCTGTTTCGGACTGAGGACAAACTGTTACATCCAGTCTATCTACAGCCAAAAAGAGCATTTTCAATTGCATTGTGTGAAGTGTTTGCTCTGTTTTTCTCAGACAGGGTGTCCTCAATTTGGTCAGGGATCTCCCTAGTGGGCTGTGACTTGTCCCACAGTGGTCGGCCTGGTTGGAGCAGAGGTGCTCCTATTATCAGGGAGGAATTTTGGCCAGTGGTGGTGGCTGAGGTCGTTAAGGTGCTTCTGAAAGCTGCGGCCCACATGCTGTGAACTGGACCCTGGCTAGACCCGTCTCCTAGTGGGAGTAGCTGAGGCCATTTGTCCAGTGTTTGCCAGGATAGTCCAATGCTCGCTCTTGGAGGGGTGCTTTCCTGATGTCTTGAAGGAGGCGTTGGTGATGCCCCTTCTGAAGAAACCATTACTTGACCCTGACATCCTAGTTAATTCTCAACCTGTCTCCAACCTTCCATTTTTGGGGAAGGTTGTTGAGAAAGTGGTGGCTCTGTAGCTTGAGGCACACCTCTTGGCTTTTGACATCTATGAGCCATTCTATTCCAGTTTCAGAGCTTGTCATAGCACTGAGATGGCACTAGTTCGGGGGCAAAATGACCTCCTCAGGGTGAGAGATAGAGGAAAATGGTCAATTCTCATTCTCCTCGATCTCTCATCAGTGTTCAACACTGTGGACCACATTATGCTTTTGGATCATCTTAGAGTATATGATGAACTCACTGGAAAAGTCATTCAATGGTTTGAGTCCCATCTCTCTGACAGGAGGCAATGGGTGGTTATGGGGAATTTCTTCTCCTCCTCCTCGAGGCCTCGGTTGTGTGGTGTTCTTGAGGGTTCAGTCCTTTCATTAATGCTGTTTCTGGTGTATATTCTGCCCCTGGGTGAGCTTAATAGACAGTACAGTCTGGGTTTCCACTGCTATGCAGACAATACCCAGCTATATATGTATTTTGCCCCTGGAACTGATGGTGCAGTGAAAGTGCATAATAAATGCTGGGCTGATATTCAGAATGGATGTCCTCAAATTGTCTGAAGCTGAACCCCAACAAGACTGAGATGCTAGTGATTGAGTGTTATCACTGGTATGATGGGGATGCCTCCAGAGGGGTGGCAGGTTTTGTCCTGGGATTCACTCTGTTGATGGCTTCCCCAGGTGAAAAATTCACGTGTCATCCTTGATGACAGGCTGACACTTGAAGCTCAGGTGCTGTCTGTTGTCAGAAGTGTTTTTTACCATTTACAGAATGTCACCTGAATTAGACCCTTGATTCCGCTAAAAGACCTGCCGTCACTGGTACATACCTCTGTGACTTCCAGGCTGGACTACTGTAACGCTTTGTACTTCTGGGTCAATGGAGGTGTCCTCCGCTGACTGTAGCTGGTGCAGAATGCAGTGGCCAGGTTGCTGATGGGCCTGCCTAGGTCCTGTCATGTGACCTCAGTCCTGCAGGATCTGCACTGGCTGCCTGTCAGGTGAAGGATTATCTTCAAGGTGGGCTTGCTCACTTATAAGGCCCTATACAGCCTGAGCCCTGGTTACCTGTCTGACCTCTTTACTGCAGCCAACCAGGTATGCTCCCTCTGCTCCTCCACCAAGGGCCTCCTGGCGGTTCCAAGGGCCAGGCTGAAAACCTTGGGAGATCACTCCTTTGAGGTGGCCAGCCTGGCTGTTTAGAACTAGATGCCAAAATCTTTGAGCAAGACCCCATTGGTGGAGGCATTTAAAAGGGGCCTGAAGATCTACCTGTTTAACAAAACCTTTTTAGATAGTTCTAATTGATTTTAATTAAGTTTAATGTGTTTGTTTATAACTGTATTGTCTGTCCTTATATATATATATATACAGTAACCCAGCTTTTACCTGTAATGGCACCAAGAGCTTCTGGGATCAGGCAGTAAATACAAATAAGAATTGATTTACTTACTAAAAACACTTTATACTAAGCCATTTCTTGGCTAGGCAAATGAATTATAGAAATAAAAGCCAGAAAAGTGTGGTATACTTGTGAAATAATACCATCTCGGAGGTCACAAGACTCATAAAGGCCAATCACCTTCTGGACTGGTGGCTTCATGAGCTCATTAGCCCCCGTCAATGGTATTATTTCCTTGTATACTGCACTTTTCTAGCATTCATTCTTTATATAATAACAGCGGAGCGTTTTCTCCCACAGGGAAACCTGGTTATAATTCGCCATTATAACAAGATGGTTACAACAGTGAACATGCACTGGGATTCCCCTCGCTCCACACATACCCACAATGCCTCCCTGATGCACACACTATGGTTTAGGCCGACTGCAGTACTGAACTAGCACTGCCGAAACCACTGGCCCGGCTGTTTTCTATAATTGCCGGGTAGTGTATTCAGTGCGAGAACACACTATTTAGCAATTACATAAAATAAAACATGGGAAGTTGTGTAAAACCTGAATTTTAAACACACTCGCAGTATGGGATGCTTTTATAAACCCCTTTTTCTTTGCTCTTGGGGTTTACTTAGTATCTCACTCCTCAGTTGTGAATGAAATTCTTATTATGCATACCTCCCCATGTACTATTCTATGTATCCTCTGGTTAATTGTTGCTCTAGAACCTCATGCTGTTTATGTTACAAACTATGAACTGTATATTACCGAATATGTTCTTTAAATACTTCCTTATGATTGCATTCTATATACTGTGATAACATTATGTTCCAAATATTGAATAAAATATAATTATATACAAAAATGAGCAGAATGGGAGGAAATCAATTATTCTGATGTCATGTAAGTGCATTCCTCTGGCATCGGCTGAGAGTGATTTTTTTTTTTGCTGATGTCTAGAGGGAGACCCTCTTCAAATTAAGGAACAGATGTCAAGTTCAACTCGTTGCCCTATGAAGGGATTTTGTGGCCACTTGTTAGCTACCTGCAGTAGGAGAATGTTGTTAACATTTAATCTTTGTAACAGTTTGTACACTGTCTAAAAACACAAATAATTTTTAAAAGTACCCAGCCACCACTTTTTGTAAATAAGTTCATTTTTCTTTCATTTTATGACAATTAGAAGATGTTCCACCTGACAATACTAGGTGCAATGTGTAGAACAGCACTTTACCTCTGGACTGATATACCTAGTGCTGTTCTCCTACATATCTCACCAGCACTGTTTTACCTCACTACCAGTGACATCATCACTCACCAAGAGACTAGATACTAGGTTTGATGTGTAGAACAGCACTTTACCTGTTAACTGATGTATCTAGTGCTGTTCTCCTACATACCTCACCAGCACTGTGTTACATCACAGACTGTGACATCATCACTCACGAGGAGACTAGATACTAAGTGTGGTGTGTAGAACAGCACTTTACCTGTTAACTGATATATCTAGTGCTGTTCTCCTACATACCTCACCAACACTGTGTTACCTCAGTGACCATGACATCATAACTCCCCAAGACACATCAATGCCCTCCCTACCCCAGGAACCAGGTCCTATGGTGCTCTCCAGTTTAAGATTTGTGGATCCCAGTCTCCATCACTGTACCACTAACATTTTGTTTTTATTGATTTTCAACACTTCTTAAGACATGACAGGCAACACATGAATACATAACATATCAGAGAGGAGTTTCAACCCCCCCCCAAAACAAAGTGAGCCAACCCAGTCAACCTAAAGTCAAATGAAGTTTTCTGCCAACCTGATTGAAAGTCTAATGGCAAATTCCAAGACCTGATTTGCTACACAAGCTTTGGTTATATATCAGGAAAAATATCAACAGGGTTAACAAAATGCTGATGGCTGGCAAAAATGACAGAGGAGAGATCTTTTTGTTTTCAGTTTCAGGCTTAACAATAGCAATAATCACCTCCAGCCTAGGCATTTATAGGCAGATTAATGAGGGGGCGATGTGAAGGACTCTCAGCTTTGCCTCAGGCTCTCAACTGTTCCAGCTGGTCACTAAAACTTATTTGTGCAACATTTAAGCAAACTTTCTAAAATGTAATAGTCCAGCATAATTTACTACATTTCATTCATTTGTTGTATGTATCTCCAATTATTTTTTATTACCAAAGATATATGCAATTGAAAACAAGATCTCTATGACTCAGAGTTCATCTCATCCTCTTCGTGTTCTCCTGTGCGTAAGTAGTAACCCTTTCTGCAATTTCAGTTATTTGTATGGCGACAGATGGTGATACTACAAACAGAGAATTACAACTTCAGAGGAGGGAACAGCAGAACTGGATTTGCACTTCAGGAGTTTTACAAATTCATCTGTGAGGTTTCATGGATGGGGTTTTCAAACTGCTGCCGAACGATTGTACTACTTGCAGCATGATTGTCAGACCACAGAAAATGCGGTCTAACTTTGTGATGCAAGTTCTATGAGTTTTATTCCAAAATTAATGCGTGCACAAAAATGATGATGCACGTTGTGCTGTAAAGTGATGATAATGTCAAAAATGCATCAAACGTTTGAAAAAAGCACAGTGGTGTTTTGTTGCAGGGTGCAGGGTGCAGGGTGCAGGCTGCATCTGAAATAAGGACTTGCCCCTGCATCATGAGTTTTGAAAATACAGCCTCCTGTCTCTACAGTGTGCCTCCTTCCTATTAGAAGCTAATGACAGTGATGAGATTGCTACAGGGGGTCATGTCAGGGCCAGGGGGGGTCCCTAGGATCCATGTCCTCATAAGTGCCCCCCCTTCCCCCCCTCTCCCTGCCATTTCTCCTGCAGAGGCTATCCTGCCCCAGTGCAGGTGTGGCTGAGATGCTTAATTGTTGTTTTTTTGCCTAGCCTATTCATACTGCACTTATACTTGTACTCATCATGTTATCCTGGTTGCACTTTATTGTAACTGTAAACTGTGTTTGTGCTGTGCTATGTATTTTGTGTCCCCTATCTCCTTCCCCTAAGTTGCACCTGGAAGCAAGCCTCAGCTCAGTGTGCTTTTCCCAGTTGCCAATGTTCAAATGATTCCTATTAGGAGCCAATTGCAATCATGTGAGAGCTACAGGGGCTCACATCAGAGCTCTGGGAGCCAAGCATGCTATAATTCCAACACTAGGGAAAAGCATGAGGGCAAGAGGATGTTACTTCAAAGCTATAACAAGCTCTCAGGTGTTGAAGCTCCTGAAAACTATATCGGACAACACCAGCCCTGGATCTGACTCTCTGGAACCTCGCCTATTAAAAATCGCTGCGCATCTCATCTCCGAACCTCTGGCAAAAATCTTCACATTGTCCCTCTCCTGTGGCACGGTCCCGGATCTCTGGAAAACTGCCAGGATTACTCCCATCTTTAAGAAAGGGAACAAAAATGAAATCTCTAACTACAGGCCGATAGCTATTCTATCAGAACTAAGTAAAATCTTAGAAAAACTTGTAGCCACCCAGACCCTTGACTACCTAGAATCTACAGAACAGCTCTGTGACGCTCAACATGGCTTCAGGAAGAACCACAGTACTACGACTGCCCTTGCCAAATTCACCTCGGACACTCTCTCTAACATGGATGAAAGTCGGCTAACAGGAGCTGTTTTCATTGCTGTTACCAAGGCTTTCAACCGCGTGGATCACTCCTTGCTCCTGTCCACCCTTCAAACAATAGGCTTCTCCTCCCAGGTATTAAACTGGTTCAGGAGCTATTTAACCGACAGAACCCAGACTGTAAAATTCAACTCTGCAATCTTGGACCACAATCAACACTGGTGTCCCTCAAGGTTCGATACTGGGCCCTCTTCTCTTTACACTCTTCATAAACAACTTACCAAGTATTATCCCTGCCTGCTCTGCTCTATGCTGATGACCTGGTCATCTATGCCAGCTCTCAAAATGTGGACCACCTAAACCTGTCTCTAACCACAGCCTACAACAGCGTGCAAAACTGGCTAAACTCTCATCACCTAATCCTCAACTCCAGCAAAACTAAAGCTATGCTCCTGGGCACTGCCCAGAAACTTCGATCCTGCACCTTCTCACTGAAAATACTTGACCTTAATGGGAACTCTCTTGCGGTCGTCACCACCATCCGCTATCTTGGCATCTTACTTGACCAATCTCTGGACCTTAATCTCCACATTCAAACAACCTGTAAAACCATAAATTGTAAGCTGGGGGCAGCCTACAGAATCAGCTATATGCTAACGTCACCAGCCAAGTTAGCCATCGCCAGAGGGATCCTCTTACCAACCCTAACCTACTGTGCTCCCATTCTGACTACTGCCCATAAAACAGCCCTGCAAAAATGGGGCGTCACTTACAACAATGTATGTCGATATGCTTCTAAGGCTCCACGACTCAAACATCAATGTCAACTGTACAGCGACGTTGGTTGGCCCTCCCCCACTGCCACTAGACTATACTATCTTGGCTGTCTATGTGACTCTATCATCAGGCTAGGCCAGCCTGCATCACTTGCTGAGCTATTTCATCCTGCTACCTCAAGCTGTGAATTGAGATCGACAGACAAATCTTTACTGAGAGTCCCCCGTTGTCACACCTCCAAAGGAACTGGAGCTTTCAGGCATGCTGCCCCCCCAGATGTGGAACATGCTGTCGCAGGATCTTAGGCATACCTCATCGCACCACCTATTCAAACGAGGGCTACGACACCACCTGGCCACCTCTGACCAATGTGCCTGTTTTGACCCTACCTGACAGCCTTGCCTACTCCTACACTCCCTCCCCTCTAGCTCACCCACTTTCCTCATGCCTACTCTCTCCTATCTGCTTCCACACCTTCTCTACCTGTTGCTCTTTAAGTACCCCAGCTATTATGGCTTGGTTTTGTAGCATACTGTCATATACAAACCGTATTAACATTACGTACAATTAATGTCTTCTACAGGATAAGCCCTTACTGTTATTTGTTAATTCCTTTCTACATGTTGTTATGCTGACTGAACTAAGCTGCTTTACTCTACCCACTGTTATCGTAATCTGTTACATGCCTCACTGTCCTATACGACAGGTCTGTTTGTGATTAGATAGGTACTGGTACAACTAGGGTCCTGACTCCTGACTCGCTTCCTGCCCCCCTAGCGTATTACACCCTGGATCCCCATGGACCGGGACTGTTCACCACTCTCATGCCCGGTGAGGGAACCATGAGCCCGGCTGCATATCCCTACTTTCAACCGCTAAAGCTGTAAAGTTGCCGAATCTCCCATAAAACCCCGATTGCACGCCGCTCTCACACCTGCCAACGGTTCCATGAGCCCGGTTACTTACCCCTACACCTAGCCGCTGAAGCCATAAGTTTGCAGACTTTGCCACAAAATCCCTGGCAGTACGCCGCTCTCATGCCTGTCAACGGTACCATGAGCCTGGTTACTTGTCCCTACGCTTAGTCGCTAAAGCCGTAAGACAGCCTCATTTCCCGCTAAACCCGACCGAACACCGCTCTCATGCCTGCCTATGGTACCATGAGCCTGGCTACTTATCCCTACGCTTAACTGTTAAAGCCGTAAGATTGCCGAACTTCCCTTAAAACACCGATCGCACTTCGCTCTCCTGCCCGCCATCGGTACCATGAGCCCGACTACATGTTCCTCTCCTAGCCACCAAAGCTGTAAGACTGCCTTTACACCCCCCAAACCCATGCTGTTTGCTGCTCTTGTGCCTGGCTACAGAACCATGGGTTCGGTTGACCGTCCCGACTTATAGCCGCTAAAGCCGAATATTTTTTAATTCCAGTGAAATTCTTTCCTAATCTCTCCTGAGTAGATTTTGCTTCACTCCTCCCTTGCACCAGATCTGCTGAGGCTCCACCGCACCCTCAAGGACCTGAATCTCATATTGTTTTTGCCCATATGTCCAACAGAAATGGTTCTCGCTTTATGCCCGGCTAGTCTGTCTCAGGGATGCTGCCGTATTCGCCTCAGGGAGCAGTTCCATGAGCTTGACCGCTGGTAGTACCCTCGAGCCACCAATGCCGTATTTAGTACAACTGAGCGGCATAGCTGCTCAAGCTGTGATCCTCCCTTTTTCATCAAACCTCCTCCACTTTTCTACCTCCATCTCCTGCATCCCGATCTATGCCTACCAGGTAATCAAAGAATTACTCTATCCTTGTACCAGTACCCGCTCTGCCTGTATATGCTATACAAAACAATTTTTTACTTAGATTAGTGGACACTATGTTATTTTAGCCAAATTAGCTTCTCTGTTTTTACATTGTACTGCCTGTATTGTCTATGTTATGCATCCTCATTGTGTATCTTGTCTTGTACTCTCCCGGGTCGTGCCTGAAAATAGTCATCTGCTGGCTAGTGCACTTACCCGGTTAACAAAAACTAAATAAATAAATAAAAGCAAAGATACTGACTTCAGGTAAATGGACTCAATAATACATAATGAAGGGAATTATGTACAGGACATGCGCTCTACTCCTGGGCTGCAAGTGGAAACGAGCTGCAACTTAGTTTGCCTTTCCCGGCCAAAAACTGCAAATAAAAAAAAGTGGAGTTGTGTCTGAATATTATGCTACTAAGGCTTCCTGTGAGTCTGATATTTTTCTTTGAATTTAATGACCCAGGCTAGCTCCACTGAAATGCAACAACTATTTACCAGTGGAGTCCTTTTTCGATCCGTTTCCACAGCTGGGTGGAATGAAGCAGTGGAGTGTTGAGTAACTTGCCCTGAGTCACACAGTGACTATTTGGTTCTAGCCAGGTCTGAACCTGCAGCTCCCTGTTGTGAAACCAGTGCTTTAGCCACTAAATCACCCTGCCACTTTCACATTAATCACCCCAAGTGCCAGAAATTGCCCACTCACACAGACATTATTGCTTCACTAACCCATCTGAAGGTTTAGTGTAGGCTGAGGCAAAAAATAAATGTGCTGAAAACACTGAATCAGCTGATATTAATCTGCCTGCATGTTTTATGATCCTCCAACCCCCGACTTATGTTACTTTGATGAAGAATACATCTGGACAGGCAGACTTATACTCAGTGCTCCCAACAACTTGACATGATCAGACAACTGTTACTGGTTCAGCTGAAACTATCCCATGTCAAAATGATGCATGCAAGTTAATCTACAGAAGGAACCTTACCTTCCAATGTGGCACATACAGAAATGCTGAATGACTCTCTTTACCATTGCACTGCAAAAAGAAATCAACTCATGAATTCCTTACAAGTATAGAATAACTCTTTAGACTTTTTGCACCTTTCATGGAAAAGATAATCTCACAAAACCAACAACTCTTGTTTTCTATTTTATATACTATTTGGTCAGCTGTCTGGCACATTTCATCCACTTTTTAAGAAAGTTAACATTTTAGAAATCATACCACATTCCCAGCTGCTTGAGTTGCACCCCAAATGCTGCAACAACTGTTTCCTATTTCTCATAATTTATTCTAAAATTACTTGCCCCCCCCAAAAAAAGAAGCACCACGTGGGGCATTAAATTCTCAACCTGTTAGCTTTATTGGCAAACTAAGCATGGCTGCAGCAAAACCCAGCAACACTCAAAGTGGTATACTGGGGAGACTGGAGCACTGGGAGGTCACATAGTATGCTTAAGGTCACACAGTGAGTAACTGATGGTAGTGAAATTTGAACCTGGTTCTCCTAACTCCTGAGCCTGGGTTCAAGCTACTAGACCATGCAGTTTCAATTTCCTATCACCGTCAAAGTGTCCCCAAAAATCACCAAGGACACTTAACGAAAGCACAACTTTTAGACACTTCTTTAAATGTAATTAATTGTCTGTATTTGTCTTCCCCTTTTGTAATAACTTTAATATGAGCTAATAGGACCTTCAAGCATTGCCTCTTATGGTACAACAGACTCTGAGCATGAGATCTGGGTAAGAGGACCACGAAGCAAAGCTGAACTGTTCTGTCTGCCCAAACCTCATGAGAGAAGTTGGTTCCAGGTCATAGGAGTTAATATATTTCGGCGACTCGCAAAACAGTTAATGGATTTTGCTAGAAACCAAATCATCACATAGCACACAGTAACAAGCACAAACTGAGCACAAATGCAAAGAAATAAAATATCAGCTGTGCCACCCACAATTTCTTTAGGTGGCAAGCTCTCCCCATATCCTCCATACTACAATGACCATCTCTGAGGGGGGTGGACACTGGGGTAAATGCAGTGGAGGGGAGCCAATGATAGGAACACTGTACAAAAACAACCCCATGTCACCCTGTAAAAGCAAACGAAAGTGTACCGGGACCACCAGCACCACAGACAGTGTCTTTACCCACCATGCTAGGTGGGCAGCTCATCAACAGCAGGCTCCACTTCCTCACTTATCTTCCCTTGTTCCTCCCTCATTCTCTCTCCCTGGTCCTTCCCTTGTTTCCTCCCTCCTCTGTCTCTATTCCCATTCATCGCCCTTATTCCCCACCACCATCACTATTTCCAGCCCTCACTAAAACTTTCCCATCACTGTATCTCCTTTCGACCAAACTGAGTTACTCAATTTGGTTCGCTCTTTTGACGTGATACCAAGGAGCCTCTTATACCATAAGAAACACCCATCAGAGAACCTACTATCTTATAAACACAAACCACTCCAGTTTAGCTCAAATGATTTATAATAAGTTTAGAGTTCTTTATTTTATTATGCTGCCCTCCTCCTGGCCCTGTAATGGAGCATTCCCTTCTAACTTTCCCATGTGAGGGCACACTGTGCACAGCATAAGCAGTACAGTGTCTCTGCGTGCTGATTGGTTGAAATCACATTAATAATTTATAATACGCATTAACATGAAAACAGTATCACTGCCCCCCTACATTTGCGCTCTGGCTGCCCATCAACATTTGACATCACAATCCTCAGTTTATAACATCACACTAATTTCTACAACAACAGATTGTGATGGCACAAGTAGGACATTGGGATGTCAGGTGTAGACAAGCCATCAGGGATGAGTACGTCCAGGAGACAGGAATCCAGTCTTCATGCTAAGGCACACATTTATAATGTATGGTAGAATGCTGTTATGTTTAAAAATCAGTTGTTTTACAGGGTTGTTGTGCCCTCGATGTGACATCACAGTGTTGTTATAACATCGCGGGCACATCACATCAATGGTACAGCAACATGGATCACGTTTGCGCATGCGCGTTATGTGATCCTCCGGTCTTCCTGAACCACCTGTGATGGTGAGTGCTGGACCTGGTAGAGAGCAGCGGTGACAAAAAAAACACAAGTAAGGATCCTAACTGTTGTTTCCCTCTTTATGTGGACCATACACTATAAAATATAATGTATGGGTCTACTATCGGCAACAAAGTGTGTGTTGCCATCTTGAGGTTGCCACGGCAACCAAAACATCTCGAGCTTCACTCTCAAGGTTTAAATGGTTGCCGTGGCAACCTCTCGATGAATATATACACTTGTTACTGATAGTGACCCATACATTATCCTCTATATAAGCAAGAAAAGGAAGCAAAATGCAGAAAATATATTTTATTTATTGACTGGGTAAGTGCACTAGACAAGTCCTGCCTATTTTCAGGCACGACCCGGGGGAGGGGGATACAGATGAATGCCAACTGACCTTGAACCAGATTAAGCTGTTGGTGGTATTTTTAGTGAATGAGGGAAATTTGGCCAGGACACCTGGGAAATTCCCCTACTCTTTTTTGATAAGTGCCATGGGATCTTTAACATCCACCTGAACTACCATCAATCCAGGCAGATGGGACCGTGGTTTAACGTCTCAACCGAAAGACGGCACCTCAGAAGTGCAGCACCCCTCTCATGCTGCACTACAGTGTCAGTACTGGGATATTAACTCAAGTGCCAGATGTGGGAACTGAACCCACAGCCCTCTGATCTCCCAGCCTCAGAGGCAAGTGTGCTACCTACTGAGCCACTGACACTGCAAATGGAATGTAAGCCATGAGGTGTCTAGAAATTATGTTTATATAAGTGTTCCCTCTGGTGACAGGGGCTGTTTAAAGAGTCCCCGAAATCCCAGGAGAAACTTCAGAGAAGCACAATTTTAGACACACCTCTGTTCTTACATCGTATTCTCTTTATGTTGCTTCCCTGTGTTTTATAACTCTGCACATTAACATGACAACAAGATCCCTATCCCTTGCACTTTGCCTGCTCTGGTTACTTGGCTACACCTCACATCACAGTCCTCTGCTTGTGGCATGACAGTCTGTTGCTGGAAAATGATTATGATGTCATAAATAGAGGATTATGGTGATATATGTAGACAAGCAGAAAGGGCAGATGAAGTCTAGGGGACAGTGATCTAATTTTTAATGTTATGTATTATAGTCTGTGTAAGACTGAACACGGGGCCTTTGTCTGCCAATATTCTATGTTTCTATGTTTCCATGTTTCCAACAGCAGTGCACTGTATCCTGTGTTTGTTTTAAAAAGTCTTATTCTGTCTTTATTTGGAGTCTTATATTAATGTTTTTTTTTTCTCCACGTGAAATAAATTTTTTTATCACTTATCAGTTTTGGAACCTGGTAGAGTAATATCAGTTGATTGGAATCCTGCAGAGAAAACTTAGACTCCACTGATATAACTGGATTCCAGAACTCAGTAGCCCAGATAATGTAAAAAAAGACTATTTCAAAACAAACTAATGAAACTATGCACTGGGACTATTAAACTGATTACAAGCATTCTCAAGCTTTAAAATGGAGAAAAAATAAGGTATATTGTCCCTTAACTGTACATAGTTATAAAGAAAAATTGGAAGCTGTATGCAAAAATACAGGTATATAAAAAATACAGTGAAAGGTGTCAAAAGTATGTTTTTTCAAGTTTTGTGTATGTCCCTCAATTTGATCAGATGCTCCTCCAGCACTGCTGGGAATCAAAACTGGGACTGTAAGTCCCAAAGGCTGGGATTCTAATCTGTTTTAGACTGTCATTCATACTACTCACTAATAGAGTGCATTGTGTTGCACAGACTGCCTTTTTGTCATCTACAAGAGGATGGGCTCTTGAAGGAAACGTAGAGCCATGCACAAAACATTCTACACATACTAGTGTGCCTTCATCTTTGCTGTGAGGAATGCTTTGTCAGTCACTAAGAAGATCACTTTTATAGCTATTGCATTCCCTAAATATTTGCCCAAACCCCAAAGCAGATCAGTCAATGAGCAACAGAAATGTAAAAAAAAAGCAATAATAAACAAACACCCAAAAGCGATAGATGTTTGCAAAAGTTATTTTATGAAGGATCTTTTGTGTGTACATTGTGGACAACCTGAGACATCTTGAGCAGCATTCTGTTGCCCCATCTCACGTGGGAGTTAAGGGATTCATGCCTGGAAATGACAGCAACCTCACTCAGAGACTTTAAAGGTGACCAGCAATGGAAACTGAAAATGGCTCCCTTTTTGTAATACTGTTTTAAAAATTATCCAATAATTTTATTACCATTTTGATATTGGTTTCTAAACGTAAAAAAAAATGATAATTGTGTTTTACATGCATAATGAAAATATGGGTATAGAAATAAGGAGGCAATATGGCACAGTGGTTAAGGGAACTGAGGTGTGAACCTGAAGACCTGGGTTTGAATCCCATCAGCCCCCACTTGCATACCATGTGACCCTGAGCAACTCATTTAACTTCCTTGTGCTTCCAGACCCCACCTGGGAACAAGCTATGGCTTAGTGTGCCTTTCCTGGTTAAACAATTTCCCCTTTCCCTATAGGTACAAAAATTCACTAAACTGCACTATGCATTCTGATTTGATATCAGTAGGTGGCTGCTAATGATGTCACTGCCACCACTAATAGAGGGCTGTAAGGGCAGTGACAGTAATGACATCAGTAGCTGCCTGCTAGCCACTGAACAGAATGCTTGGTTATGCCTTTTTATAGCTGTATATGTGACAGTACATGATAATATACCTGTTACAGGAATTGAAATGTTAAAGAACATGATTTAATAATAAAAGGGTATTTTTGGAATAGGTAATACAAAATAGCTCTACATTTTTCTGAGTTGGTCTCCTCTAAGGAGACCCAGAACAGAATACTCCTTTGACATGTTCTCTCTGTCTATGTTGAAGACCTGTAAAGTGGTAGATAAAAGCTTCTTCCTAGTATGCGGAAACACCACCAAACAAGGGATCAGATTGGTGTATTTTTATTTGGGGGGGAAGTCAAAAACTTTCATGGGACTTATTTTGGAAGGTTTTCCAATGTTTTGCGATTCTGAGTAACTTCCCAGGGTCTGAATTTTGGCAGTCAACACTTTAGAGAAAGTCTTGTTCTAGGAAATTAATATGCTGGATAAACAAACAAACAAACAAACAAACAGGCAAACATCGTTCACAAATATAAATAATTTTTGACTTCCATACCTATAAAATTTGATGTCACCAAACTTACTCCCCCTCCCCATGTGGGACTCATATACTTTCCCTGTATTTGGGGGGCCTTTTTATATTTGTTAATATTCCAAAATGGAATTAACTCAAACCTTCCTACCATAACATTTAATACAATGCGATAGTATTCAATGGAAATGCTGGGAGTGTCTGCAGATTACTCTGTGAACTAATTTTCTAGGAGTTGGATGGAGCCAACTGTAGCTGGTAGGGGCTAAGAGAGAGAGAAAAAAGCTAGCATGTATGAAAGTCAGTGTGCAACTGTAGTAGTGCACTTGATGGAAGAACTCAGTACTGACAGGGTGTGCACCAATATCACACTAATGGCATTTGCACTGAAGTATGCTTGTCTCTCTCTGGGATTAATGGGTCTTTCTCTTCTACTTTGGCTGAGGAGATAAAGCCCAACCTGCCTTCTTCTAACTTCCCAAATTCAGCAACCTGGAAGTCTATGGGACAGGTGCTCTTGGCTGTCCAACAGTCCCAGAGCAAACACCACCTCAAAGCAAAAATATTGTAGTCTACCTCCCAACAACTTTTATTAAGCAAATATTTATGTTTCGTGCAATAGAAATGATATCCATACACTGCAAGATGGAAACCCTACAGAATATGAATTATGCAACAATAAAATAATTACCATCGAGAACATACTATGCACGCATTAGAGCAAGTCAAATGACATTTCATGCATGCAAGCATAAGAAAAATGAAAAACCACTGTACCCCATGGTGCGGTGTAATTCCTGAGCTTCGCAGCTACTCCCAGTTGCACTGACGATGGCCATAGGACTGGGTTTGTGTGTTTGCAGCCAGAGGGGCATCAGTTAACTCCATTTCGGAAGTATTTGACTTCCTGAAATGGGGGTACTTCCAAAACACAGGAAATAGGAAGTATATAACTTCCAAAAGGGAAACTATGGAAATTAGGTAACTTCCTGTTTTGCAAAAAGGTTGATTTTTTTAAATGAAGGGGCATCTTTCGTGTTAATAAACCAAATGAATTTCTAAAATAGGTCTGTCTTAATAAACTGGCTTTAAAAATTTAAGACCTGGAATTATTGTGACTTCACATAGAAAAAACAGGATCATCAAGCAAATCTGAACCCATGAAAGTTTTTTGATATCCAAGAAAAACAAAGTTAACTGAACCTGTGGCAGCCCAAAATACTAACATGCAGGTCCAGAGAATCCTTTTGTAAACAAATGACACCCATTCTGTTGAAAGCACTCATCTTGACAATTGAAAAGGCAAATTCTATTTTGTTCCAAACAAGTACAGAAAAAGATAATCTCCCACTATAGTTTCAACGTTTGTGATTAGAAAAAGTCTTTCTTTCTGCACGTGCAGTCACCCTTCCATTCCAGATCTGTCTATAACTGTTAATATTCATTATTTACAACAGTTGCAAATATTAATTCCTCTAATAATAATAATAATAATAATGATAATAAGCACAGTGTTAAGATCACACACCTCCAATTAGTATCCTACTGTCCTTACACAGGCAATCATCTAGCAGTTCAAGGTCCAGCCTAACCCCTTTTTATAAAAGCGCTTTTGCTTAGGCAGGCAGCCCACTGTTCCAAGTAAGGCAAGCAAAATGCCAGATGATCTGTTTGCAGAAATCTGAACCCAATTGTATTAACACTAATAATAACCCTTATTCATCTAGTGGCTTTGTATGTCAAAATGACCAGGACAGCATGTTGTGTGTTTCAATATGGGTGACAGGGTCCCTGGGGGGAGAGAATTTTGAAACCTGGGAGACATGTTGGACATTCTCACAGCATAATTCCTCTAAGAATAATAATACTAATAATAAGCACAATTTTAAGGTAGCACACCTCTAGTAAGCAACCAACAGTACTTACACAGACAACCATCCAGCAACCCTGGGTCCAGCCTAACCTCTTTTTATAAAAGCGCTTTTGCTTAGGCGAGCACCCACTGCTCCAAGTAAGGCAAGCAAAATGCCAGATGATGTGTTTGCAGAAATCTGAACCCAATTGTATTAACACTAATAATAACCCTTATTCATCTAGTGGCTTCGTATGTCAAAATGACCAGGACAGCATGTTGTGTGTTTCAATATGGGTGACAGGGTCCCTGGGGGGAGAGAATTTTGAAACCTGGGAGACATGTTGGACATTCTCACAGCATATCCCATAGTGTGTGTGCTGAGCTTGTATTTCAAATAAAATGTATCGTGTTTATTAGTCACTTTTTTTTATATAGAGCCTCTACAGTAGGACTGTTGGAGCTAAAGCTTATGATTAGATAGCAACAGCTGTTGATTAAAAAAACATCTGAGCTATGAACTGATGGACCAGACTGTCACTTCAGTAAGCTCTATAATTATTTATTACATTCCAAGTGGAGCATTTCATTGGCAGGGCTCCCAGATCTACAAGTATTCCTGTATTTTACATGGAGTAGAGTGGAGCAGTCTGCAGGGGAATTGTTCACACAAATGTGCATTGGTTATATCAGGAAAACAGAGCAATTCAGCTTCCATAGGAAATAATATGGCTGGGTGGCAGGACACAGAGGGTGATGGTAAATGGCTGTCACTCCACAAAGTGAAGAGTGACCAGTGGGGTACCATAGGGATCAGTGCTGGGACCGGTCCTATTCAACATCTTCATCAGTGACATTGCGCAGGACCTAGAAGGCAGAATTTCACTGTTCGCTGATGACACAAAGCTCTGTAACAGAGTAGACACACCAGAGGGTGTAGACAGAATGAGAAGGGACCTGCAGAAACTTGAAGAATGGTCAGGGGTTTGGCAGTTGAAATTCAATGCAAAGAAGTGCAAGATAATGCATATGGGGCACAAAAACCCTGGCACAATATATCAGTTGGGGGGTGAGGATATACATGCACCAAGCAGGAAAGGGATCTTGGGGTTATCATCTCTGATGACCTCAAGGTAGGGAAACAGTGTGACAAGGCAGCAGGTAAAGCAAATAGGATGCTGGGATGTATAGGCAGGGGCATCACCAGCAGGAAAAGGGAGGTCATAATTCCGCTATACAAGACACTAGTGAGGCCCCACCTGGAGTACAGTGTACAGTTCTGAAAACCATACCCACGTAAGGACATAGACAGGGTAGAGAAGGTTCAGAGGAGGGCAACAAAGATGGTGCATGGATTGCATCACAAGTTCTATGAAGACAGGTTGGAAGGAACTGAACATGTACTCCTGGAGGAGAGGAGGAGAAAGGGATATGATAGAGACATACAAGTATCTTACAGGGAGGAACAGGGTGCAGGAGTACACTATATTTAAGTGAAAAAGATGCTCCAGGACTAGAGGGCATGGGATGAAGTTGTAGGGAGGATGATTCAGAGGAAACATGAGGAAGAATTTCTTCACAGAATGGGTGGTGGACAAGTGGAACACCCTGCCAGAGGAAGTGGTAGGGGCTGAAACAATCACAGGATTTAAGAATGCATGGGATAGACATAAAGAAATTCTGGAGGTCAGGGGTCAGGGGCAACAGACTTCTAGGAAAACATAAACTGAACTTACAAGCTCAAATGGGCAGACTGGGTGGGCCATAGGCCCTTATCTGCTGACACTGTCTATGTATCTATGTAATATAATCATTTGGAAAACACAGGAAAAATGAAACCGTGAGTGGATATCCTTCCTAGGAGTGAACAGGGCTAGGTTACGTCTAACTTGATTTGTCAAGATACATTTATTTTCTTTTTATATGTGATTCCTATAATCCCCCAATAGTGGACTTACTTCTTTACATTATTTATTTAAAATTTCTTATTCAAAAAAAGTGGACAGGGGAAAGCCTCTCTCATTTCATTAAAGTGCTATAGTAATAATACTTAGTGCGTTGGCTCTATTTTTATTTCCTGGTGATACCATTCTCTGGCACCCACACTTTTATTTTATTCTACTTTGTTTTTGTCATTGCTACTTTTGTTACATGACAAAATACAATGATGTTTGACAGCCCATTTTCAAAGCCTGTTTGAAATGAAAATTTGGGTTCTGAGGGTCCTTCGATTGAAATTAAATTGCCATGAGATTGTGTACTTATGTAAGCAGTTTCTGAGACATGGCTTAATGAATTTTTGTTTGGTAAAGCCACATTCACAATCAGCTGTGGACACTGGCATTGCAAGGAAACCACAAGCAAGAGTTTGCAGACATGGATAAACACTCCCCCCCAACCCACCAGAACAAGAAAGTTTCATGGAACAGATCTAGATCAAATGTTGGCCCCCATATTTAGAAGATTCTCTCATCACTATACGTATTAGTGGTGCAGTAACCAGGAGTAGCACTGTTGGTCAGGGATCATATTCAGTGCCCCTGGTACACAGCACTAAACTGAAAATGTGTATGCGCATAGTATTGCATCACTAAAATGGGTGAGCATGCATTCACCACAGTTGTACCTCAGCTCTGGCACTCCTTACATGTGCCACTTCAGTGCACAGAGTCCCACCAGACTTTTAAGAAAGAGCTACACAAGTTCCTTGTGAACACAGCTATGTGCACATGCAGTTATTTGTCACAGTAATCCCTTCAACCTGGTGTGTCTCCTCTTCCTCTATACATGTTCAGGGCACTTACTTGATCTGGTTTCCCCATAATTGCTCATAATTATTCCTTCCCAGCTTGTTGCAACGTTTTGTGTATTATACCAGATCTTGTATTTCTTTCTGTACTTACATTATACTGCATTTGTATTATTGTGCACTATCCAATTTTTTAATTTTTGCTCAATGTCATCTTTTGTACTTTTTGTGTTACTGTACTGTCTGTAACTCTCCCGGGTCATGCCTGAAAATAGGCAATGCTTGTCTACCGCACCTACCTGGTCAACAGAAACGAACTAAATAAATATACCGCTGTGCCCATGTAAATGAGGGATCCCTCTTGCTTATAAGGTGCAGCAGTATATTCAGTAAGTTTAAAGCACTAAACTGCCAGTGTTGCAGCCCTGTTTAATGTTCACAAAACCCTAGCCTTACCAAAGCACACAGGAGTGTGCAATTCATATAAAAGTTATCCTGTTTATTAATAGTTTCTTATAGAGCCTCCACTGTAGGACTGTTGGAGCAAATGTTAATTAGGTGGCAACAGTTGTCACTTAAAAAGAAAATCTGACGAATGAATTGATGGTCTAGGCTGGCACTTCAGTAATCTCTGTAATTGTTTATTATATCATAAGTGGGGCATTTGTTTTGCATTCATGGCAGCTGACACCTGATGTTGTTCCTTGATTTGTTGGCAGGGCTCCCACTCTACAGGCATTCCTGTATTTTACATGGAGTGGAGCTGTCTACAGGGAAATCGTTCACATAAACTTGCATTGGTTATATCAGAAAAAACAGAGCAATTCAGCTTTCATAGGAAATAATGTAATCATTTTGAAAACACAGGAGAAATGTTTGATAGATGTTAAAAGCTTGAGTGGATATCCTTCCTAGGAGTGAATAGGGCTAGGATATGCCTAAATTGGTTTGTTAAGATAAATATAGTTTCTTTTTTTGTGTGCTTGTTAGAGTACCTCCCCTTCCCAAACAGTACCCTTACTCCTTTGCATTATTATGATTTTTTTTTTATAATTCCTTATTCAAACAAGCATTTGTCAATGCCAAATGTTGGCTTGCTGGCATTGGCATTGGTAGTGCAGGAATTAGAGAGATGCATAATAGGAATGGCAGCAAAGTATTGAACTAACACCAATCCTCCCTCCAGAAGATACTGGGAGGTGCTGTGGTGTGCTTTGGGGTCTTTGGCCTTTACGCTAATGCTATTCCATAAGGAAATAAGCTGAGATGGGTGCAGTATAGGAGGATGGGGTGAATGTTAGGGTGACACACTCCAAGGTACACCTCGATGCCTGTCAGTGGCTGTAGGGTGGGGTGGTGGTGGTAGAATGCCATAAACATTACAGCCGACGACCCCAAGTTATGCCCTCAATGCCTGTCAGTCTCTATAGGGTGTACATATGGCTGGAAACCTTAACTCCCCGGGCGTTTGTTGGTATTTTCACTCCAAATTTTCAACATGGGCTTTTTGGGACTCTATCTCATGAACAGTGGTACTATCATTTCGTTACTCAATCCTGAAAGGTGATTTCACACAGCAACTGCACCATTCAGAGCCACAGGTGCAGAAACATATTTTGGGCTGGATGCAAACAATGACAGCTGTACCGTTCATGAGGATGTGTGAAAAAATGGCAATGCTGAAAATCTGGAGATAAAATATGACAAATGCGCAAACTTACAAGCATGCATGGAAACAACACAATGAACGCCCACAACGTGGTAATTTTGGGGAATTTTTCCACCAGATTTTCAACATATGCATTTTGGGACCACTCCTCATGAACAGTGGCACTGTGATTTTGTTAATCTGTTCCAAAAGTTGATTTCGCACAGTGAGCTCACTCATTGAGCCCCACAGGTGCAAAAACATGTTTAGGGCAGTATGTGAAAAATGACAGCTGTACTGGAGATGTGAAAAAATGGCAACGTTGAAAATATAAAATTGGCTATGTTATGAGCATGCATAAAGCAAAGCACATGCACATCATATCAAGAAGTCATTTTGGGAATGTTTCACCTGGTAACATATTTTTGGGACCCAACATCATGAACATTGGCAGTTAGCCAGCACTGGTCCCAAAATGTGATTCATGCAGCAACCGCAAAATCACCTTTTGGGACCAAGAAACAAAACAACAGTGACATTCATGAGGTGGGATCCCAAGAACCCCATGTTGAAAATTTAGGGCCAAAATTCCCAAAAATGGCTGAGATACCACTATTGCTTCCCATCATTTCTTCACATCACAGTTCGACTTTGAAGAATTCAGACACGTCCCGGTTCAGAGAAGATCGAGGCTCCTGACCTCCGGAGAGTAAGCATGGGTGAGGGGCATCACAGGGAGATAGGTGCGCAGAGGGAGGGGGGATGGGGAGACATCGGTGGACTATTTTCTTCTTTGCAGGGAAAAAATAACAAGAAACCTCGAGGGAAAATTTTCTTCATTTACAGGTTAAGAAACCAAAGAAAATAGGCACACTGGGGTGGGGTCCCAGTGTGCTACAATTTTAGGGGTGGGGGGAATGGAGAGAGTGGGGAGGGCAGCAGCAGTGGGAGGTTGCTGGAGGGTTTTATTGTCTGTTGGGTTATGGGAAGCGGAGGGAGCAGGGAGGGCAGCTGCAGTGGAAGGTTGCAGGAATTTTTTTTCTGTCAGGGGATGGGAATGGAGGGAGCAGGGAAGGCAGCAGCAGTGGAAGGTTGCAGTGTGGTGGGCGGCAGGAGCTGCAAACATGCCAACATGGGGATTGGGCACCAAAATGTCGGCTTCCTGCAGATTGTGTGGCGGATGGCAGAAGCCACCATTTTTACTGAAATGTTTCAGCAGGAAAGGCACGTAACGGAGGCATGCCATCTGCCGCTGCAGTGATGAGCTTGTCTCTGACTGCAGCAGCAGATTTGTTTAATCTCCATGGCTCTCTGAAACTGCTGTCATTGGCAGCATGCTCTCTCATTGGGGGCTGAGGGATGCACCCACTAAAACGTCCCCTGCATTGGCCAACACTGACACACCTCTGCATTTCTGCTATCACCACAAGATGTTGCTTGCGCGTACATGCAAGCCAACGTAAAAAAAGTTGACTGAGGAAAGCCTGTGGTACCCGTAAGAGTGCTTAATTATTAACACTGAGAGGGATGGCTCTGGTTTTATTTTTTGGTGCTACCATTCCCCACCCCCACATTTTTATTTTATCCCTCTTTGTTTTAGTTATTGCCACTTATGTCACGCGACAAAATATAATGATGTTTGACAGCGCATTTTCAAAGTCTGCTTGAAATGGAAATTTGAGTTCGAGGGTCCTTTGATGGAAAGTTACTTATCCTGAGATTGTGTGAAGACTTTGGTCTCAGTTTTCAAAGGACCGAGAATGCAGCAGGACCCGGGTGTGATGAATATGTGCTGCACGGGGCTTGTGGCATTCTCCCTGCCAGTGATTGGGATGTTCTGTCCCGTGCACAGATTGCCGCAAGTTACACTAACTTTTTCTGGTCTACGTTGAGGCAATCCTGGGTACCCTTATTTTGAGGCTTGCATCAAATATTTGGTGCAAGCTGCCGGAAACTGAATAAAGTGTTGCAACTCTGCCTGACATACCAAAATCGGGCACACAGTATTTGATGGTCAGAGCACCCCCATAGTCCCCAGTGAGCCTCTTTCACTCTCTCTGTCTCTCATCTTCTGGAACAGCATCGCCGATGTCAAGGTCTCCTCTTTATCAAGAGCTCAGATCCCAGTGCTCTGATGGTCCTTTCCCACCACCTTCTTCCCTTTAGACTCCATATAGTGAGGGTCTCCGCTCTAGGCAGGACAAACTCTACTCTCTCAGAGACATTTACTATGCACTCCTTGTTATCCAGGTACCCTTACCTCAGAGATGCAATCACAAAAAAATCAGTTACTCCAGTCTTTACAAAAATAACTAATTTATTAATAAACACACTGGGTGTGTAACTTCAATAAGTAATTATTAGGTGTAGCACTATCTACACATAGTAAAACAACACTACACATACAGGATTATAAAAGAAAGCTTGCACACTTGTGCAGGTAAATGGTTCTATCTTTCCTACAAGTTACAGAGTCTTCTTACCTTACTATCCACTATCAAGCACAGGATAGGGAGCACACTACTCACAACGGGTGCTAACTTCAAAAACCAGACAAGGAAGGCACAACTTTAGTAGCAACTGGTGAAAGCAATAAATAAGTTGGCAAAATAGACTGCATAAATGAAAAGGAGCCCACGGCTACTTCCCCTGCGCTTCGGGTCTGATTCATGACCCTTTCTCAAGGGGTTGTGGCCTTAGTGCTATCTATGCTCTTTTTATTCATAAAAATTAAAGTGACAATGCAAACTGATTATAAAGAACACCTGTGTATCAAAAATGACAAAAAATCGCTCAGTAAATACATAACTAAACAGTAGAACTCATGCACAAAAACAGTGCAGGTACAGAACTTATACAAGGCTCTAATAGTAATAATATACAGTTAGTTCAAATAGTCAAAATGTACTATTGATGTAAAATAGGGAGGAAAAAGACATTTTCAAGGCTGTTAAATATGAAACTCCCACTTATTATATAATTAACAAGTAAGATATAAAATCCACTTAATTCATAGTTAATGAATAAATCACAAAGGGCAGGTTCTAATCCCACCACTTAAGTGAAATTCAGACCATTGTATATGTATATGTATTACAACAATCATAAACATATATATCTACTGTATATGGAATGCATGTACAATGGCTATTAATAGCCTCTCAAGTAGATCTAAAGTTTCACTTCTTTCCTTTTCAGTTGTTTAACTATTATTACTATTGTACTTTTAATTTTTAATTTTAGGTGGAAGGAACCCATTCAACCACTCATTTCGATAAGGATTAACGTCTGGCTTGTAAGGTATAAAAAGAGGATGGAAGGGGAGGGAGAGGGAAAGGAAAATTGTGCAGTTAAATGGTTGTATCTTTCTTACAAGTTACATAGTCTTCTTACCTTACTGTCCACTAGCCTTGTTTCCTCAGCCTCTCTCTGCAGACATGCAGTCTGGCTCCCTTCTTGGACACACAGAAACCCCAGTGAAGAGAGAGAGAGAGAGAGAAAGACTATCTTGGCTGAAGCATTTATGCCCTCTCCTCCTCTCTCTCTCTCTCTCTCTCCCTCCCTCCCTCTCCCTGGTGCATTGGTCCAGCAAAGCTCATGTCACTTCCCTGTACCCAGGTTCATCCAATCATCTGAAAGTGTTTCAGGCATGAAGTTTTGGGTGACACCTGCTATGCAGTATTATCTGTCCTTGGCATCTCTGGGACACAGCTTCCTTTTGCAGATTATTTAGTGTATGAATGTATGCAGTCAGACACCTTTGACAAAGATTTTCTGATTCCTTTGGGTACTAATGAACCAGTCCCCCTTCCAGGAAGTCAATACAATGAAAGTTCTCAAATCTCCCAAATATGGCAGTTTTTCACCCTCGAACCTGTCTCTTGGCCACCCACTCCTGCAGAAAGTATTAGCATTTGACAACATATTTCAGACTAGCAGCAAAAGTTGTCTAGTTATTACAGTCAGAAATAAAACATATATTTACATTCGGCAGCAGTAATTTACTTCACCAAAAAACACAATTTAACAGGAAGAAACAATTAACCTTTAGAGCACAGTTAGCTAGGCAGAGCAAGCTCCAGACACATGATACTGCATAGAAGCTGGTTGTTATACCACTGACGTCACTTCCATACCACATGACTGACTGAAACTCCTTCATAATCTGCAACCATGACAACAGTCAATTATGGTCCCATCCACACTAGGGAGTGATTTTAAAACATTTTCAAAAATGTTTTATAAACCTGCCCATAGCACGTTGGTCAGAGCAACCACACTGTGCTCCAACAGCTGTGCTTGCCAGAGCAAGTTGCCCGGCATGACTGCAGCACTAGTGCAAAGCATTGTGGGTGGCACAATATATGATAGCATACTCAAGATTGGGCACCCTAAAGGATGGGGGGAAAATTATGTGTTTAGAATTGGGACTGTATTGGGAGCACAGGCATGTCAGTAATATTAATTTATTTACTTCAAAAGTTTCACCAAAAGACATACTGAGCTGAAAAATCAGCTTGTTTCCAGATGCACCCTGGGGGGACAGGTTGCAGGAGATACATACAAAGTATATACAGTCTTAAACAGAGAATTATACAAAAAATAGTGTAGCATATCATAAAACAAGCTTATAAGTAGTGTGTTGGGCTATTAAAAGGCTTATTCAGACTTAGAGTATAAACATCACAAATTAATAGGCAGAAGCAACGTTCACACAAGCCGTGGTGGGGGGAGTAATATGTATGCATGTATTTTTGTATACTGTAGTCAAATATCTTAATTTATGTTTGAACACAGTTGTCTTAACCTGTGTTACAGCACAGATCACATACACACTGCTGTTATGACAGATTAAGGCTACTGTGTTTGTCTGAAACTGTGCTAAAGGCTTCCTCCCTAGCAGGGTTTTAGCATGGGTTTAGAATATGGTTGTAGCATGGTTTTAACCGTACTACAGTGTGAACACAAACTATACCTGAAGGGCTTAAAATGGTTTAAGGCAGTTACAAAGCCTTAAATGACACTCTAACTTCAGCTCTTATCAATTAGCAACCATGGAAACTATCAACAAATAATCTGGACCTGGAGAGCTTCTCTACTCATGCAGTGCTAGAAACATTTTAAATTCTAAAAACACTTCATACCAAGCCATTTCTAGGCTAGGAAAATGTATTATAAAAATAAAAGCTAGAAAAGTATGGAGTACTTGTGAAATAATACCATCTCAGAGGCCTCAAGGCTCATAAAGGCCAGTCACCCTTTAGATTGGTGGCTTCATGAGCTCATTAGCCCCCCTCAGTGGTATTATTTCCTTGTATAACAGACTTTTCTAGCATTCATTCTTTATATATAAATAAATAAACTAGACAAATATATTTTATCTTGTAATGTCATCAACTACTACCAAGACTGAATTACATAGGAGCACTTCCGTCTCATAGCCTTCTTGCTCCTCGCGCGTCCTGGTATGAACTCCTAGTATACCATAACTGGGAAGCATTTTCTCCCACAGGGAAACCTGGTTATAATTCACTGTTATAACCAACTGATTACAATGACAAACATGCACTGGTATTCACCCACGCCATGCATGCCCATACTGCCTCCCTCAGGCACACACTATGATTTAGGCCAACTGCACTATTGAACTAGCGCTACTGAAACCACTGGCCCAGCTGTTTTCTATAATTGCTGGGCAGTATTTCCCATGTGAAAAAACTCTACTTCACAATTACATTAAATAAAAAATGAGAAGTCATGTAAAACTTGAATTTTAAACACACCTGCAGTATGGGATGCTTTAACCCCTTCAGCTTTGCTGTCGGGGGCTTTATGTAGCATCTCACACCTCAGTTGTGTATAAAATTCTTATAATTACTGACATGTGCTTTTTGCCATTGGGAAACCCAGTTGTAATTTTCCATTATAACTAGCTGGTTATAATGGCAAACACATGCCAGGGATTCGCTCTTACCACGCATGTACCACTCGCTGTCTTCCTTCACCAGCATATGGCTGCAGACTTCATCGCCCTTTTATTCAGAGATGAGTTGAATTTTTTTTTAAAGATTCTCTTTCTTCACTGACCCTTTAGAAGGGGAAACTATTCTAACATGCACTGGTTTCTCTGTTGGCACACATGACCCAGAGGATCTCCCCACCTCTCCACGCCGGAAGGACACCATGCTCTGGAAGCGCCACTCGACAGTAAGTTAAACTACATTTTAAAAATGCAGTTTTTATGACAGTTTTAAGTAACTAACTGCAGCATTATAACTTAGCAGACCACGGACTCAGAATTGCAACTGCTTCGCGACTGCCTGAACACAAATATGTTCGATTTTATTTCATATAATTGCTGAGGTGAAAAAGCGAACACCAACAAAAATAAAATATGGTGTGGTGTGTGTTAAACTCGATTTTACACACACGCTCATTGTGGGATGCATTTCATAAACCTATCGGACTTATGTAGCATCCCACGAGTCGTGTGTGTGTAAAATCTTGTTACACACACCATCCCATATATTATTCCCTATATAATTAACAGTCTCCGTTTTTTGCCATAGACAAAACCGTGTGTTAAATACCGTAACACCTGAGTAGGTGTTATTTACGGCGGCATTCTGCCGCTCTCCCTTTCCATACCAGCGGCGTCGAGACAGGTAATAAACGACTCGTCTCTTTGCACAGCTGGTCTAAAAGACTTACTTCTCTGCATTACTCTCTCCATCCCAAACACACTCTTGTGCTTCTAGGCTCACTGGTAAACTGAGGTAATGCAGAGAAGTGTGTTTTTCGGCCAGTACTTTTTGCAAAAACAGGGACAGTTGGAAGCTCACGCCTGTTTATTTAAAACGGAGCCTTCAATTATATAAGTATGGGGTTGTGGGAGAAGAAACAAACTGACTTACACTGGTTGTTGATGGCACTATAAACCCCTCGGCTTCACCCCCGGGGTTTATGTGCCATCCAACAACTCGGGTGTGTGTTAAATTCTCGTAACACACTTCTCTCCATACTTTATCCTATATATTATACAAGCCTCTCCATGTGCTATTCCATGTATCCTCTGGTTAATGGTTGCTCTAGAACCCCATGCTGTTTATGTTACTTATTATCAACCATATATTACTGAATATGTTCTTTAAATACTTCCTTATGATTGCATTCTATGTATTGTGATGACATTATGCTCCAAATATTTAATAAAAATATAATTATAAATAAAAATGAGCAGAATGGGAGAAAACCGGTTATTCTGATGACATGCAAGTGCATTCTTCTGGCGTCAGCTGAGAGTGATTTTTCTTTTCTTGCTGGTGTCTGAAGAAGTTCTTTAAATTAAGGAACAGATGTCAAGCTCGAACCTTTGCCCTATAAAGGGATTTTGTAGCAACTTGTTAACTACTTGCAGTATGTGAATGCTGTTAACATTTAATCTTTGTAACAGCTTGTACACTATCTAACATACAAATAATTTTTAGAAGTACCCAGCCTCCACTTTTTATAAATAAATTCATTTCTCTTTCCTTTCTTGACAATTAGAAGATGTTCCACCTGACAATACTACAGTAGGTGCAATAAATAGAAAAGCCCTTTACCTGTTAACTGACATATCCAATGTTGCTCCCCTCAAACTTCATCAACACTGTCATGTGTGACCTCATTGACTGTGACATCATCACTCACCAAGAGACTAGATACTAGGTGTGATGTGTAGAACAGCACTTTACCTGTTAACTGATGTATCCAGCGCTGTTTTCCAACATACCTCACCAGCACTGTGTTACCACACTGACTGTGACATCATCACTCACCAAGAGACTAGATGCTAGGTGTGATGTGTAGAACAGCACTTTATCTGTTAACTGATGTATCTAGAGCTGTTCTCCTTCATACCTCACCAGCACTGTGTTACCTCACTGACTGTGACATCATCACTCACCAGGAGACTAGATACAAGGTGTGATGTGTAGAACAGCACTTTACCTGTTAACTGATATATCTAGTGCTGTTCTCCTACATACCTCACCAGTGCTGTGTTACATCACTGACTGTGACATCATCACTCACCGAGAGACTAGACACTAGGTGTGATGTGTAGAACAGCACTTTGCCTGTTAACTGATATATCTAGTGCTGTTCTCCTACATACCTCACCTGCACTGTGTTACGTCACTGGCTGTGACATCATCATCATCACTCACCTAGAGACTTGATACTACTGTAGGTGTGATGTGTAGAACAGCAGTTTACCTGTTAACTGATGTATCTAATGCTGTTCTTCTACATACCTCACCAGTACTGCGTGACCTCACTGACTGTGACATAATCACTCACCGAGAGACTAGATACTAGGTGTGAGGTGTAGAACAGCACTTCAACTGTTAACTGATGTATGTAGTGCTGTTCTCCAACATATCTCACCAGCACTGTGTTACCTCACTGACTGTGACATCATCACTCACCAAGAGACTAGACACTAGGTGTGATATGTAGAACAGCACTTTACCTGTTGCCTGATATATCTAGTGCTGTTCTCCTACATACCTCATCAGCAGTGTCACGTGTGACCTCAGTGACTATGACATCATTACTCACCAAAAGACTAGATACAAGGTGTGATGTGTAGAACAGCACTTTACCTGTTTACTGATATATCTAGTGCTGTTCTCCTACATACCTCTCCAGCACTGTGTGACCTCACTGACTGTGATATCATCACTCACCAAGAGTCTAGATACTAGGAGTGATATGTAGAACAGCACTTTACCTGTTAACTGATATATAGTGTATGGTAGAACGTTGCTGAGCATGGAAATCCATGCTCCCAACAGCATTGTTGTGCTGTACTAGCTACATAGCTAGTGCAGCATAACACCGAGAAAGTGTGTGCGCATGCGGCGAGGTGCGATGTACGATTAGCACCGGCACTGCACTAACAATGGGTCATGGTGCTGATACGGGCCGGAGGAACAGAAAACCAATCGGAATCTAAAGAAAAGTAAGGGCAGACTTTTTATGAGCTATCATACACTATAAAAGATTGTGTATTATCACTCATACACAACTAGGGTACTTTTCAACTCTCGAGGTTTCCATGGTAACAAGACCTCTCGAGCTGCGCTGTCAAGGTCTCCAGTTACCATGAAAACCTCTCGAGTGAAAAATACCCTTGTTGTGTATGAGTGATCATACACAATCCTCTATATCTAGTGCTGTTCTCTTACATACCTCATCAGCAGAGTGTTACCTCACTGACTGTGACATCATTACTCACCAGAAGACTAGATACAAGGTGTGATGTGTAGACTAACACTTTACCTGTTAACTGATGTATCTAGTGCTGTTCTCCTTCATACCTCACCAGCACTGTTACCTCACTGACTGTGACATTATCACTCACCAGGAGACTAGATACAAACTGTGATGTGTAGAACAGAACTTTACCTGTTAACTGATATATCTAGATCTGTTCTCCTACATACCTCAACAGCACTGTGTTACCTCACTGAATGTGACATCATAACTCCCCAAGAGGCTAAATACTAGGTGTGATGTACAGAACAGCACTTTACCTGTTAACTGATATATCTAGTGCTGTTCTCCTACATACCTCTCCAGCACTGTGTGACCTCACTGACTGTGACATCATCACTCACCAAGAGTCTAGATACTAGGAGTGATATGTAGAACAGCACTTTACCTGTTAACTGATATATAGTGTATGGTAGAACGTTGCTGAGCATGGAAATCCATGCTCCCAACAGCATTGTTGTGCTGTACTAGCTACGTCATCATAGCTGTTGTGCTGCACTAGCTACATAGCTAGTGCAGCATAACACCGAGAAAGTGTGTGCGCATGCGTGGAAGTGAGGTGCGCATGCATGATTGGGCGACCAGCGATGCACTAACAATGGCCGCGGTGCTGATACGGGCCGGAGTAACAGAAAACCACACCGGAATCTAAAGAAAAGTAAGGGCAGACTTTTTACGAGCTATCATACACTATAAAAGTTTGTGTATTATCACTCATACACAACTAGGGTATTTTTCAACTCTCGAGGTTTCCATGGTAACAAGACCTCTCGAGCTGCGCTGTCAAGGTCTCCAGTTACCATGGAAACCTTTTGAGTGAAAAATACCCTTGTTGTGTATGAGTGATCATACACAATCCTCTATATCTAGCGCTGTTCTCTTACATACCTCATCAGCAGAGTGTTACCTCACTGACTGTGACATCATTACTCACCAGGAGACTAGATACAAGGTGTGATGTGTAGACTAGCACTTTACCTGTTAACTGATGTATCTAGTGCTGTTCTCCTTCATAGCTCACCAGCACTGTTACCTCACTGACTGACATCTTCACTCACCAAGAGACTAGATACTAGGTGAGATGTGTAAAACAGCACTTTACCTGTTAACTAATATATCTAGTGCTGTTCCTCACATACCTCACCAACACTGTGTTACCTCAGTGACTGTGGCATCATAACTCCCCAAGACACACCAATGCCCTCCCTACCCCAGGAACAAAGCCCCATGGTCATCTCCAGTGTGGGATTTGTGGATCCCAGTCTCCGTCACCGTACCACTAACATTTTGTCTTTATTGATTTTCAGCACTTCTTAAGACATGACAGGCAACACATGAATACACAACATCTCAGAGAGGAGTTTCAACCTCTCCCCCCAAAAAAGTGAGCCAATCCAGTCAACCTAAAGTCAAATGAAGTTTTCTGCCAAACTGACTGAAAATCTAATGGCAAATTCTGAGACTTGATTTGCTACGCAAGCTTTGGTTATGTAGCAGGAAAATGACCAATAGAGTTAGTAAAATGCTGATGGGTAGCAAAAATTACAGAGGAGAGATCTTTTTGTTTGCACGTTTGCGTTTAACAATAGCAATAATCACCTCCAGCCCCGGCATTTATAGCCAGATTAATGAGGGCCAATGTTAAGGACTCTCAGCTTTGCCTCAGGCTCTCAACTGTTCCAGCTGATCATTTAATAGAGAATAAAGTATGAGGTGGTGTATATAATGAGATTTTACACACACCCGAGTTGTGGGATGCTACACAAAACCCAAGGGAAAAGGCCGAGGGGTTTATGAAATGCATCCCACAACGAGGGTGTGTGTAAGATCGAGCTTTACACAACCACCCCATATTTTATTTTATATATTTTCTGGTGTGTACTTTTTCGCCTCAGCAATTATATGAAATAAATTAAGCAAACTGGGAAGCAAACAGATTGTGGTCAGCTGTGGACCAGCAGTGATTCTGAGTGGTACGCTAAGTTACAGTGCCCCACTTGTTCCAGGCATAGAGATGTGGAGTTTTTGTCTAAAAACTTTAATTATTGTCTATTTTTTTTTATTGCTAAACTGACCACTGAGCATGTTACATTTCCCTTTTATTTTCTTTTTTCAGTTTGTTTCACGGTCACAGAAAGAGACTTTTTTAAAACATTTTTATTGAAAAATGAACTTACCACCTACTTCATGAACTGGAGAAGTCTGCAGCTATATGGAATTGCAACAAGTAAGGAAGGAGAGTTAAGGAAAACTGGCGACTGGCACACGCGTGGTGCGGGGAAGGTAGGTTATAATGGAAAATTATAACTGGGTTTCCCTATGGGGAAAAGCGCACACCAGTTATTGTAAATTATTTGTGCAATATTTAAGACAATTTTCTAAAATGTAATAGTCCAACACAATTTAGTTCACATTTAATTCATTTTTAAGTTCACCGTGCATGCACGTGCAGTGAACTTCTTGCGGTAGAGTGACTTTTAAAGAGTGTGACACTGTCTGTCCAATGCAGTGTGCTCTGCAAGGGGCTCAACACTGTCACACCAGTCATCAGCCAGGCTGATTGTGAGGGTGTTTTCCCATAACCATTCTCTACTTGAAAAGAAAAAGTCACACCAATCATACAGCAGCTTTTTCTTTTCAACCGTAGGACACCGCCCAGGAAACAGCCGATCAGCCTGGCTGACCTCCCTTCTGCTGCCAGGGTCACTTCCTAAATCCTGTGGCTATCCGCTCCTCCTCATCCTACAGTGCACAAAATAATTGCAAAAGTTCCGTATAACAGCATGACTTTACAGACCGAGAGCCACTGCCACTAATATTGTACTGCAAGTGACTCAAAGGACAGTGGTACTGTTACAGACTGCAAGTGGTGCATAACAGCCACTCCATCTCGTGCTGTCATTTAGAAAAAAATAATGATACAATCCTGTTTCAGTAATCACCGATACTGGCTCCAACAAACTGTGCCTTTAATTTTCCACAAAAAATCATGACAGGCGATGATACCATTTGAACTTAAAGAGCTAGTGTACCTGAATCTTTGTTTAAACAATATTTTGGCATTTCTGTGATCAGTTCTTCAGCTTAATTTTACCTACCAAAATATCTAGTGAAAACGAGAAGTCCTTTTGCATATTTTGCATTGGTTTTCAGATCCTTGCACTTACTGACTATGTCCAATGCCATCTGCCAAAAGCAGGACCGGAGGTTATTCAGTAGGGGAAGGAAAGCATCAAGACACCACTGTAGCATTGGGACTGGCTATGCTCACTTTTTGCTGACTATCTCTCATCTTACTTCACTCCCTGTATATTAATTAGCTTAGGTAACCTAGAGAAATGCACTGGAGTGCAGATGTAAAAATGTTAACTGTGCTTTCAAGCTGAAAGTTGACAGTCAGTCCGCTCCGTCACTCTCTGCCTGTGTGTCCCTGCTAACTCCTGAAAGCATGAAATGGGAGATTTAAGTTACAACCAGCTATTAAGGAGAAAAAGTTAAACCTGCAGACTTAACTCCTGCTTTTAAAGCTGTGCTTCTTACCCCAGGAGTCCTTTAGCATCAGTAACTTTTTTGCTCTTAGCTGGCTAGGTTCAACTGCCCTTGAGGTGTGCCTTTAAGAGATATTTAAATGAGCTTAGGGCCAAGCCAATCAAAAGACAGGAGGGGGTGTGAGCTAAGTGAGAGCTGTTGAAGGCTTCAGAATTTTTTCTCCGCTGGACTGAGCAACATTGCCTCGGAGGTGTCTCCCAACTTTCCTTGTTGATAGCCTCTTCGTGCTTATAAGGGTACAATTTTCCTCATAAATTATTTCCTTTATTGTGCTGAGTGAAAGTTTTACTTTTTCATTAGCACTGTACAAATCTTTTATTTTTAGCGTGACTGTGCTATTTTGACTTTATTTCTACTGTGACTATTTAAAGCCTAATTTTATCGCGGGTGCTTATTTTCAACGGTTTACTTCATTTTTGGGTAAATTGTTGTGGGGACCATTGAATTAGGCACAGTTTCCTTGTTTTTACCTCAGACCTCGTGGGGTTTACCATGAGACATCTGCAGTGGATTTCAGATTTAAACAGTGCCTGGGGGTTTTCTCTCTAGACTGGCAATTACGAGGAAATATTTTTTGTCATATTACTGGACCTAGGTGTCATCTGTGTCAGGACTGTCCATAAGAGTCCAGCAGCCACCTGTGTGCAGTTGAGTATTACCAGGTTTCTATTAAGATTGGCACTGGTATGGATCCCAGTTCTACAACCCCCCCAAAAAATGCACTAGTAATATATGGAATTTATTAACTTGGGCAGGACTGACCGGTGGCATTTTCAGAGAAACCTGCACTCAGTTCGTAGGTCCAGGACTGGATTGCTTTGCTTAAATTGGCAAACAAAGCAGGCAAACCTTTGATTATTATGGCTGAGGATAAATCAAAGGCTTCTGACGAGGGGCCGTTCAAAAGTACTAATACCAAAAGCAGAGGTGCTGAGGAATCCTCCAGATCCCAGCCAAAAAATAAAGCTTCCAAAGAGGAAGTTCCTCACAAATTAAAAAATAATAAGAGTGATGAAAAAACGAAGCTTGATCAAGCCTCTGATGAAGTGGCTAAAAAGAATCTTTGTCAAGACAAATATACTCCCATTGCTTGTGGGGAAGCCAATAGCGAGACAACAGGCAGCTTAAAGCATACAGAAAAAAACAAAACAAACCTAAGTCTGCACAGGCTCTTCCATCAGTGCAAGATATGCAAAAAGCATGGCAACTGTTTCAGACTCTTCAAAAGATGGGTCCTCTATTTACTTAAGGGGCCTATTTAAAGGGCATTAGACAAGTAGCATGTACGGTAACCTTCTCGGAGGTGCTGCCTGTCTATGGCAAGGATGTTGCTAGGGTATTCCGCACTATGGGATTCAATGAATGGTTGAAAAACTGGTGTGGCGCTCAGGGTTTCGGCTTCATTGGGGACTGGGGAGCCACCTGGAGGGATGCAGGTTTATACTGGCGTAATGTTCTGCATCTGTCCTGGGGGGGGACCAGGATCCTAGGTGGCAGGTTTAAAAGCTTCATTGGCAAGCATTTATACTAGCCAAGGGGGGGAGGCACTGAAAAGGAGCAGGGAAATCCCAGCCTCCCCACACAAAGCGCAGTAGTTAGAGAGGTAAACACCAAGGTAGAGAAGTCAGTAGAGAGCAGGACAGGGATAAATGCAGAAAAAGGTGTTAAGGACAGGGATGGGGCTAAAAGGGGTAAGGCCATAAAAAATAAATGGAAGGTGATGAGTACCAATGCCTGCAGTATGAGCAACAAGCTCCCTGAACTAGTTGCCTTGATGGAAGAGGGATGCCTGGATATTGTGGCAGACACTGAAACATGGTACACAGAGAACCATGAGTGGGATGTCAACATACCAGGATACACAGTCTACAGGATGGACAGGGTGGGTAAAAAAGGAGGAGGAGTAGCTCTCTATATAAGGGAAGGAATTAAAGCAACAGAACTAAACAGTAAACAGGAAGTTGATGAGTCACTATGGGTCACCCTGGAGACAGAAAATGGCACCACAATCCACATGGGGGTTGTGTACATACCCCCATCTCAGGGGGGAGGAAATGGACAAGGAAATGATAGAAGGCATCCTTAAAATGGCAGACAAAGGGGAGATATTGTTGATGGGGGACCTGAATATGCCTGATGTTAACCGGAGTACCTTTGCTGCAGGCACATCCAAGAGCAGGGTCATTCTTGATGCCCTAAAGGGACATGCCTCAGACAGCTAGTGCTGGAACCCACTCGGGAGGGAGCAATCTTAGACCTGGTACTCTCAAATGGGGAAGGAGAAAGGATCTCAGATTTAGAAGTGGGTAGCCATCTGGGAACAAGTGACCACCAAACAGTGTGGTCCACAATAAACACAGCCATAGAGTCAAGCCATACAAAAACAAGAGTATTGGACTTTAGGAAGGCTGACTTTGGGAAAATAAGAGAATGCCTCAGAAAAGCACTAGCAAATGGGCAAGAAGGAGGGGTGGAGTAACAATGGGGAATAATCAAAACAGCCATTGCAGAGGCAACAAGCCTTTGTGTGAAGCAAATCAATAAAAGAAAATGAAGGAAAAAAACACTATGGTTCTCAAAAGAGGTGGCAGGGACGGTTAAGGAGAAAAGGATAGCATTCAGGAAATATGAGGAAACAGAGAAGGAGCAGGACAGAGAACTTTATCAGTTAAAGCAGAAGGAGGCAGGGAAGGCAGTAAGAATAGCAAAGGCACAAACTGAGGAAAAGATAGCCAACTCTGTTAAGAAGGGGGATAAAACCTTTTATAGGTACATTAGGGAGTGAAGAAAGACCAAGGGAGGGATACAGAGACTTAATAAAGGGGAGGGAATGTGGGCAGAGGGTGACAGTGAAAAAGCAGGGATACTGAATGAATATTTCTGCTCAGTATTCACAACGAATGAGGAAAGGGAGGTACCTAAACCAAACAAGGGAGAAACTCTGAATAGGGGAGTCGATACCAGTCCATTCACAGAAAAAAGGGTTTTGAAAGAACTCTTGAAACTGAGGTCGGACAAAGCAATGGTGCCTGATGGGATTCACCCAAGAATACTAAAAGAACTAAGGGTAGAGCTAGTAACACCACTGACTACTCTCTTTAACAAATCATGGGAGGATGGAGTAGTACCTGAGGACTGAGGAGGGCAAATGTGATTCCACTTCACAAAAAGTGGAGCAAGGCAGAGGCAGGAAACTACAGACCAGTTAGTTTGACTTCAGTGGTAGGGAAAATGATGGAATCACTTCTGAAGGAAAGAATTGTTGAGTACCTAGAGGCCAGTGGGGCACAGGACCCAAGGCAGCATGGCTTCACAGCAGGAAGGTCATGTCAGACGAACCTAATGGATTTCTTTGACTGGGTGACCAAAGTAGTAGACCAGGGAGGGGCTGTGGATATGGCCTACCTAGATTTTAGCAAGGCATTCGACACAGTCTCACACAAAAGATTAATATACAAGTTATCCAGCCTTAGAGTGAGTCCTAAGGTGGTAGCCTGGATAAAAAACTGGCTGGACAGCAGGACGCAAATGATAATAGTAAACGGAGTCCACAGTGAAGAAAGGAGGGTAACTAGTGGGGTACCACAGGGTTCGGTACTGGTCCTCTTTAATATCTTTATAAGTGACATTAGAGAGCACCTGGAAGGAAATATATGTCTCTTTGCAGATGACACAAAGATCTGCAACAGGATTGATACACAAGGTGAGGTGGAAAGAATGAAAAGGGACTTGGCAAGGTTGTAGGAATGGTCAAATATGTGGCCGCTCAGATTCATTGCAAAGAAGTGCGAGGTAATGCATCTGGGAAACAAAACCCAGGGGAAGAGTACACAATGGGGGTGAGTTAATAACAACAACAAAAATCGAAAGAGTCCTAGGAGTTATTATATCAGATGACCTAAAGTTGGGCAAGCAATATGAGAAGGCAGTAAGGAGGGCTGGGAGGATACTGGGATGCATAGGGAGAGGCATCAACAGTAGAAAACAGGAAGTTGTTAACCCTCTCTACAGACAGTTAGTGAGACCCCATCTGGAGTACTGCGTGCAATTCTGGAGACCCCATCTCCACAAAGACATAGACAGAGTGGAGGCTGTTCAGAGGAGGGCAACCAGAATGGTGCAAGGTCTGCACCAGAAGACATACGAGGAGAGACTAAAGCAACTTAATATGTATACCCTTGAGGAAAGGAGGGAGAGGGGGGACATGATAGAAACTTTCATGTATCTCAAGGGAATTAACAGGGTACAAGAGGGTAGTATCTTTCAGAAGAAGAGATGTGCAAGAACAAGGGGGCACAATTTGAAGACAGATGGGAGATGGTTCAGAGGTAATGTTAGAAAGTATTTTTTCACAGAGAGAGTTGTGGATGCATAGAACAGCCTTCCTGAGGAGGTTGTGGAGACAGGAACAGTGGGGAATTCAAGAATGCATGGGATAGGCATAAGGCAATTCTAGTGGGGGGTAGGAGGAAGTAAGCTGCTGATTAACCAGAATCTGCAGCTTATCCATCAGGTAGGGAAATGGGCAGACTGGGTGGGCCAAGCGGTCCTTATCTGTCATCAGATTCTATGTTTCTATGTTACTGGGGCTGGCATGCATTCTTCCACAGTTCTGTCTTCTGTAGACTGTGAGGGTGAGACAGATGTTGATCAATTTTATGATGCCCTTGACATGGATTTTGAGGACTTGAGCTCCAGGAGTCCCTGGACCCTCATCTTGAGGATCCCCTGGTGACCAATGAGATCCTTCCCATGTCCACACTTATATTAAATATGCCCGACACCCTGACCTCCCTCACAGAAGCCCAACCAGGATGTCGATGAAGACAAAGATTATAGGAAGGGAAAGGTCTTTTCATCCTCAAAGACCCTGGTCATCCCTTATCTATAATGAGAATTTAAAAATACCATGAAGGTGCTTCAGCACCCTACTTCAGTATCAGGGTTGATAAGGGCTTGAGAGAAAATATGAATTGTTTAAAATGGTACCGAGTCTCCTGTCTGCACACCCTAGCCATGAGAGTATAGTGCAGCAGGCAGCTTGAGAGAACTGGCATTCCCTTGTCCCCCTCTCCCCCTGACAAGGATTCCCAAGAAAATGACTTTATAGCAAAGAAAATGTATGCCACAGCCTCTCTACTTCTCAGACTTTCTTTTTACATGGCATTCACAGCCAAATATCAGAAAGCCCTTTGGAAATCTGTCCAGGCTATCGCCCACAACAGATCAGATTCTATGGTGCAGGAGCTGGTGGATACGTCAAAAACTTCCCTGGAAGTTACTATGTACCAATTCCACATGGTAGACAACAACAATGATGCAGCCTCTGAGGCGATGGCCCATGCCATCTCTCTGAGACGCGTCACCTTGCTTAGAACAACCAGTCTGACCGCAGACACTCAAAACAAGGCCATGGATTTTCCCTGTGATCAAAATATGTTGCTTGATTACAGAATCACTGACTATGTGAAAAGTTGATGAGTACAAGGCATCCTGGCAGAGCTCACTCGTCCAAGCTCATGCTTCCACAACCCCTCAGAGATTCCATCCCGGGTGGTAGGGGCATAAGTTTTGTTCCCCAGGCCTTACAATCCCTATCCCCAGTCTGACTTTGGTCAGTACAGGGGGTCTTTTCAGAGGCAGGGGCAGAAGGGGCCAAAGAAGAGCCACCTCTACCCAGCCATCTGCCTTTCAGTCTAAGTCCTGATGTGTGTCCAGGGTTGCCTCCTCACTCTCCGGTTGAGGCACACCTCCCACTATCTTCAGCACTGGTCCTCATCATGTCGGACAAGTGGTGCTGGAGGTGGTGGAGAAGGGTCTGTCATTACAGTTCAAGCAGCTGTCAGACCTCAAGTGTACCCAGGTGTCAAGACCTCTGTCCCCAACACAGATACAACTGTTGGAAGTAGAGGTGCAAAACCCTTCTGGCTTTACGTAGAAGTTGAGAGGGTCCCTTGCCCACGAGAAGGGTGTGGGGCCTATACTCCAGGTATTTTCTCTGACACGAAGAAAACTGGGGAGTGGTGACTTATCTACATCTCGTGATATTTAAACAAACATCTGAAAAAAAAAGTTCAAAAATGGTCACTCTGTCACAGGTCATAACAGTTCTTTATAGCAGGGAGACTGGCTAGCCTCCCTTGTGACTTAAAGGACACCTACTTCCACATACCCATAAGGAGATCTCACAGGAAGTTCTCAGGTTCAAACTTCCTTCCGTGTCATCAGTTCACCGCAATGCCCTTCAGTCTGTCCTTGGCCCCAAGAGTCTTTACCAAGTGTTCCGTAGTAGTAGCAGCACATCTCAGGAGACTGGGTGCTCTTCTCTACCCTATCTGGACTACTGGCTCATAGTAGCAAAGTCTCCTTGCCAGGTCAAGGACTCTTTTCTCTGCCAGAATGCACTCTGGAGTCTCTGAGTTTCTTGATAAGTCTAAAGAAATCTCACCTGAACCTACCCAGCTGCTCACCTTCATAGGGGCCTAGCTTGACACTCTAGAGAGATATACTTTCCTCCCGTAGAAAAGAATTCAAAGTTTCCTTTTCAGTGGCAGATTCCTTGCCTAGGGACAGCCAAGACCAGCTAGACATTTCTCAAACTTGGGATATATGGTTTCTTATGACTGCAGTAGTCTTCAGGGGTCAGGTACACGATGAGACTCTGCAAGCTCTACCTCAGAGCTCGCTGCTTCAAAGAAGCAACACATTTTCAAAGTTGATAGCTGTGTCCTAGCAGTTCTCCAAAACTTGCTGTGGGGAAGAATTCTGCAAATTTGCAGGCAGGGTTTTCCTTTCAAGTTTTCTCACAAAGGTGATCACCACAGATGCCTCCTTTGGGCTGGGACCTCATTTGGACAGTGCCTTATTAAGTGCAACTGGACTCTAAGAGTCACAGTTGCACATAAATCTTTTGGAACTCAGAGCAGTCTTACTAGTTTCTCAAAGCTGCCTGTTAGAAGGGTGTATGTTCAAATTGAATGGACAAATACTCATTGTACAGTGTTCTATATAAACAAGCAGGGTGGGTACTAGATGAGGAATACTCTGTTTGGAAGCTCTGAAGCTCTGGTCTCTAGCATTCTCCCTTGAGTCAGCCTCTCGGGCATTCACCCCCAGGCAAAGTATGGAAGGGAGAAAAGACCAAGGAGGGATACAGAACTTAATAAAGGGGGAGGAATGTGGGCAGAGGGTGACAGTGAAAAAGCAGGGATACTGAATGAATATTTCTGCTCAGTATTCACAACTAATGAGGAAAGTGGAGGCATCTAAACCAAACAAGTGAGAAACTCTGGAACAGGGGAGTCGATAATGCCAGTCCATTCACAGAAAAGGGTTTGGAAAGAACTCTTGGAAACTGAGGTCGGACAAAGCAATGGTGCCTGATGGGATTCACCCAAGAATACTAAAAGAACTAAGGGTAGAGCTAGTAACACCACTGACTACTCTCTTTAACAAATCATGGGAGGATGGAGTAGTACCTGAGGACTGGAGGAGGGCAAATGTGATTCCACTTCACAAAAGTGGGAGCAAGGCAGAGGCAGGAAACTACAGACCAGTTAGTTTGACTTCAGTGGTAGGGAAAATGATGTATTTACTTCTGAAGGAAAGAATTGTTGAGTACCTGAGGACAGTGGGGCACAGGACCCAAGGCAGCATGGTTCACAGCAGGACGTCATGTCAGACCGAACCTAATGGATTTCTTTGACCGGGTGACCAAAGTAGTAGACCAGGGAGGGCTGTGGATATGGCCTACCTAGATTTTTAGCAAGGCATTACACACAGTCTCCACACAAAGATTAATATACAAGTTATCCAGCCTTAGAGTGAGTCCTAAGGTGGTAGCCTGATAAAAACTGGCTGGACAGCAGGACGAAATGATAATAGTAAACGGAGTCCACAGTGAAGAAAGGAGGTAACTAGTGGGGTACCACAGGAGAATCAAAGTCTGGTCCTCTTTAATATCTTTATAAGTGACATTAGAGAGCACCTGGAAGGAAATATATAGTCTCTTTGCAGATGACACAAAGATCTGCAACAGGATTGATACACAAGGTGAGGTGGAAAGAATGAAAAAGGGACTTGGCAAGGTTGTAGGAATGGTCAAATATGTAATGCCGTAGGATTCATTGCAAAGAAGTGCTTAGGTAATGCATCTTGGGAAACAAAAACCCAGGGAAGAGCAAGGGCACACAATGGGGGGTGAGTTAATAACAACAACAACAAAAATCGAAAGAGTCCTAGAGTTATTATATCAGATGACCTAAAGTTGGGCAAGCAATATGAGAAGGCAGTAAGGAGGGCTGGGAGGATACTGGGATGCATAGGGAGAGGCATCATCAGTAGAAAACAGGAAGTTGTTAACCCTCTCACAGACAGTTAGTGAGACCCCATCTGAGTATACTGCAATTCTGAGACCCCATCTCCACAAGACATAGACAGAGTGGAGGCTGTTCAGAGGAGGGCAACCAGAATGGTGCAAGGTCTGCACCAGAAGACATACGAGGAGAGACTAAAGCAACTTAATATGTATACCCTGAGGAAAGGAGGGGAGAGGGGGGACATGATAGAAACTTTCATGTATCTCAAGGGAATTAACAGGGTACAAGAGGGTAGTATCTTTCAGAAGAAGAGATTTGCAAGAACAAGGGGGCACAATTTGAAGACAGATGGGAGATGGTTCAGAGGTAATGTTAGAAAGTATTTTTTCACAGAGAGAGTTGTGGATGCATAGAACAGCCTTCCTGAGGAGGTTGTGGAGACAGGAACAGTGGGGAATTCAAGAATGCATGGGATAGGCATAAGGCAATTCTAGTGGGGGGTAGGAGGAAGTAAGCTGCTGATTAACCAGAATCTGCAGCTTATCCATCAGGTAGGGAAATGGGCAGACTGGGTGGGCCAAGCGGTCCTTATCTGTCATCAGATTCTATGTTTCTATGTTACTGGGGCTGGCAAGCATTCTTCCACAGTTCTGTCTTCTGTAGACTGTGAGGGTGAGACAGATGTTGATCAATTTTATGATGCCCTTGACATGGATTTTGAGGGACTTGAGCCCCAGGAGTCCCTGGACCCTCATCTTGAGGATCCCCCGAGTGACCACGAGGATCCTTCCTCTATGTCCACACTTATACAAAATATGCCCGACACCCTGGACCTCCCTACACAGAAGCCCAACCAGGATGTCGATGAAGACAAAGATTATAGGAAGGTGAAAGGTCTTTCATCCTCAAAGACCCTGGTCATCCCTATCTATAATGAATTTAAAAAAAATACCATGAAGGTGCTTCAGCACCCCACTTCAGTATCAGGGGTTGATAAGTGGCTTGAGAGAAAATATGAATTGTTTAAAAATGGTACCGAGTTCCTGTCTGCACACCCTAGCCATGAGAGTATAGTGCAGCAGGCAGCTTGTGAGAAAACTGGCATCTCCTTGTCCCCCTCTTCCCCTGACAAGGATTCCCAAGAAAATGACTTTATAGCAAAGAAAATGTATGCCACAGCCTCTCTACTTCTCAGACTTTCTTTTTACATGGCATTCACAGCCAAATATCAGAAAGCCCTTTGGAAATCTGTCCAGGCTATCGCCCACAACAGATCAGATTCTATGGTGCAGGAGCTGGTGGATACGCCAAAACTTCCCTGGAAGTTACTATGTACCAATTCCACATGGTAGACAACAACAATGATGCAGCCTCTGAGGCGATGGCCCATGCCATCTCTCTGAGACGCGTCACCTTGCTTAGAACAACCAGTCTGACCGCAGACACTCAAAACAAGGCCATGGATTTTCCCTGTGATCAAAATATGTTGCTTGATTACAGAATCACTGACTATGTGAAAAAAGTTGATGAGTACAAGGCATCCTGGCAGAGCCACTCATCCAAGCCTAAGCCCACAACCCCTCAGAGATTCCATCCCGGGGTGGTAGGGGCATAAGTTTTGTTCCCAGGCCTTACAATCCCTATCCCCAGTCTGACTTTGGTCAGTACAGGGGGTCTTTCAGAGGCAGGGGCAGAAGGGGCCAAAGAAGAGCCACCTCTACCCAGCCATCTGCCTTTCAGTCTAAGTCCTGATGTGTGTCCAGGTTGCCTCCCTACTTCCGGTTGGAGGCACACTCTCCCACTATCTTCAGCACTGGTCCCTCATCATGTCGGACAAGTGGGTGCTGGAGGTAGTGGAGAAGGGTCTGTCATTACAGTTCAAGCAGCTGTCAGACCTCAAGTGTACCCAGGTGTCAAGACCTCTGTCCCCAACACAGATACAACTGTTGGAAGTAGAGGTGCAAAACCCTTCTGGCTTTACGTGCAGTTGAGAGGGTCCCTGCCCACGAGAAGGGCAAGGGCCTATACTCCAGGTATTTTCTGACACGAAAGAAAACTGGGGAGTGGTGACCTATCTTACATCTCAGATATTTAAACAAACATCTGAAAAAAAAAGTTCAAAATGGTCACTCTGTCACAGGTCATACAGTCTTTATAGCAGGGAGACTGGCTAGCCTCCCTAGACTTAAAGGACACCTACTTCCACATACCCATAAGGAGATCTCACAGGAAGTTTCTCAGGTTCAAACTTCCTTCGTGTCACTATCAGTTCACCGCAATGCCCTTCAGTCTGTCCTTGGCCCCAAGAGTCTTTACCAAGTGTCTCGCAGTAGTAGCAGCACATCTCAGGAGACTGGGTGTCGCTCTCTACCCCTATCTGGACTACTGGCTCATAGTAGCAAAGTCTCCTTGCCAGGTCAAGGACTCTCTTTTCCTCACAGAATGCACTCTGGAGTCTCTGAGTTTCTTGATAAGTCTAAAGAAATCTCACCTGGAACCCACCCAGCTGCTCACCTTCATAGGGGCCCAGCTTGACACTCAGGAGAGATATACTTTCCTCCCGAAGAAAAGAATTCAAAGTTTCCTTTCAGTGGCAGATTCCTTTGCCCAGGGACAGCCAAGACCAGCCAGACATTTCCTCAAACTTCTGGGACATATGGCCTCTATGACTGCAGTAGTCTCAGGGGTCAGGTACACGATGAGACTCCTGCAAGCCTACCTCAGAGCTCGCTGCTCTCAAAGAAGCAACACATTTTCAAAGTTGATACCTGTGTCCGAGCAGTTCCTCCAAAACTTGCTGTGGTGGAAGAATCCTGCAAATTTGCAGGCAGGGGTTCCCTTTCAAGCTTCTCACAAAGGTGATCACCACAGATGCCTCCCTTTTGGGCTGGGGACCTCATTTGGACAGTGCCTCACTAAGCGGCAACTGGACTCCCGAAGAGTCACAGTTGCACATAAATCTTTTGGAACTCAGAGCAGTCTTACTAGCTCTCAAAGCTTTCGCTTCCAGCATAGAAGGGCAGGCGGTTCAAATTCGAATGGACAACACCATTGCAATGTTCTACATAAACAAGCAGGGTGGTACCAGATGAGGAATACTCTGTTTGGAAGCTCTGAAGCTCTGGTCTCTAGCATTCTCCCTGGGAGTCAGCCTCTCTCGGCTATTCACCTCCCAGGCAAACTCAATACTCTGGTGGATGTTCTAAGCTGCATCAATCAAGGCCAGAGCGAATGGACACTGAACAAGCAAGTACTAACCAAAGTGTTCAGATGGTGGGGCACACCAGACGTGGATCTGTTTGCCTCTCCTTTCAATTTTCAGCTTCCTCAGTACTGTTGCAGGCCCCCAGTTCTGGGAACACTTCCTTTAGATGCCCTGATCCTGGACTGGTCAGGGAGGTTCTTACACGCATTTCCTCCCTTTCCTGTGATATTCAGAGTTTTGCTGAAACTCAGACAGCAGCCTGCATCGATGATCCTAGTGGCTCTATTCCGGACTGGACCAGGCAAGCCTGGTACTCTCTCCTTCTCTCAATGTCCTGCAGCAGGCCCATTCACCTGCCTCCAACTCACTCCCTGCTGACACTTCCTCAGACTGGAGTGCAGTACCCAGACATACACTCTCTTCACCTCAAGGCCTGGTTCTTGAGGAGTTAGAGTTTCCATCCTCACAGTACTCTGAACAGGTCCATAGGATACTGAGGATGGCTAAAAAACTGAACACTAAGAAGACTTATGCAGCCAAATAGAAAAGGTTTTCCTTCTGGTTCAAGAGAGAAAAGGTCAAGCCCCTATCAGATTCAGACCCTCAGCCACTAGACTACTCGGTACACCTACAGGCGTCAGGCTTGAAACCATTTTCATTCAAGCTACACCTGGTGGCAATTTCGGCCTACCTTTCGGTGGAAGAGAAGAAATCATTTTTTTCCCCACAACATTTTTAAACAGTTTTTCAAAGGCCTCTTGCACCTTCAGCCTCCAGCCAGGGAGACCGTTCCTCCTTGGTGCCTGAACCTTTGCATAGATGGACTCATTAATCCACTCTTCGAGCCTATGTCCATGGCCCACATCAATTTTGTAACTTGGAAGACAGTCTTCCTGGTAGCCATTACATCTGCCACGAGGATTTCAGAGCTACAGGCCCTGTGCACTGAGCCAAATCACATCATCCCTCACAATGATAAAGTTGAGCTCAGGACAAATAGGACATTTCTGCCAAAGGTGGTTTCAGAGTTTCACTTGAACCGGTTCCTTACTCTGCCTGTCTTCTTTACTGAGCCATCCTCTCCTGGTGAGCAAAAGCTCCACAGCTTGGATGCCAAAAGAGCCATCTTTCACTACCAAGAGCATACTAGACAGTCCAGAGGCTCTTCCACTCAGTTGTTCCTTACTTACGGGGATGTAGGCAGAGGAAGACCAGCTACCAACAGAACTATTTCTCATTGGTTGGTCTCTTGTATTAGATTCTGCTATGAGAAGGCTGGTCAACAACCTCCAGTGGGGCTCAGGGCTCACTCCACCAGGGGCACTGCAGCCTCACTTGCAGCAACAAGGGACATTCCCATGCTGGATGTCTGCAAAGTAGCTACCTGGAAATCTGTGCACACCTTTGTGAAACACTATAGTTTGGATGTGCAAACCAGATCCGATGCCAAATTTGGCAGGGCGGTTCTGCAGAGCCTCTTTCCTAAGTAGGTTCTCTGCCCACCTCCCACTTGGTACTGCTCGGTAGTCTGCAAAACAGTTACTGATGCTAAAGCACTCCTGGGGTAAGAAGAAAAAAACTGCTCATCACAGTAGTCTTCTTTGTTTCAAGGGGTCCTTTAGCATCAGTAAGCTTCCACCCTTCCTCCCCGGTTCACTTGTCAGAGAAGTGCTGTTTATGTCATCTTTTACCAAATTTGGAGTTTCTTACTGATGAATTTTTAGTTCGTGTTGCTGTTGTTTCTGTTTCCACTTTTGTGGACATTTGCATGTTTTTTGAATACTGTTGATTCTTTTTTGGGGCATTTGCCCTCGTTTTTCCTCGAAAAAGTTCTGAAGCCCTCAACAGCTCTCACTCAGCTTACACCCCCTCCTGTCTTTTGATTGGATTGGCCCTAAGCTCATTTAAATAGCTCTTAAAGGCACACCTCCGGGGAAGTTGCACCTAGCCAGCTAAGTGCAAAAAAGTTACTGATGCTAAAAGACCCCTTGGAAGAAAGAAGATTACTGTGGTGAGTAATTTTTTCTACCTTAATGGAGACTGCTGCAGAGGGTGGCAGGGAGACAGGAAAACTGAGAACAGAGCGAGCATGAAGGGCTGTTATGTAGGAATGCATGTACACACTTCCATGGCAGCTAATGTATTTCTCACATAATAAGAAACACTTTGAAGTGACCAGCAGATTGAGCCCCGGAGGGTAAGGTATTTATTTGACTCACTAAGTCCCTGTCAAGACGTCTTTTAGTTGTTTACATTTAAAAGCAAAATAAAGAGAGGTTATGTTTTCACTTATTTCTTCCTACTTACACTGTGCAGTGTCTCACTCTTGTCACACTGCTACGATCTGCCAAAACTATACAGTTATGCTACATGGCTAGTTTGTTTATTAAAGAAAGAAAGAAAACTGAGTGATTAAAACTGTGTTCAAAAATTATATTTAAGAACTGACTGCTGCCTTTGGGTGCGCTGCAGCTTCCTGCCACAGCGCTACTACTATTTGCTGTTGAATGTGCATGTGGAGCCCACAGAAGACCCACTCTGAGACACAGAACACAGATGGATAGATTTTTAAATTACCAAGTGTGATTATTCTGCCCATTAATACAGTTATGTAAAAGGTTGGATGTACAAAACAGATGACTTCAAAAGGAATCACAGTATAAAGAAGCATTAGTCAATGCCGAATGTTTGCTTGCTGTATTGGCATTGGTACTGCATGAGATAAAGAGATGCATAATAGGAATGGTAGTGAAATATTGAATTAATGCCAACCCCACCCCCACCCACACCCTGCAGAGACTGACAGGCATTGGGGTGTGTCTTTGAGTTGTCAGCAATAACGCTCATGCCATTCCACCTCACCCCACCCTGCAGACATTGACAGGCGTCACGGTGTGCCTTGGGGTCTTCGGCCCTTACGCTCACCCCTTTCCATTAGGAAATATGCTGAGATGGGTGCAGCATAGGAGTATGGGGTGAATGTTAGGGTCAAAAACCTCAAGACACACCTCAATGCCTGTCAGTGGCTGCAGGGTGGGGGTGGAATGGCATGAGCATTATGGCAGACGACTCCAAGCCACACCACAGACGCCTGTCAGTCTGTACATGGTGGGGTGTTATGGTTGGAAACCCTAATGCCCCAGGCGTTTCTTGGTATTTTCACTCCAAATTTTAACATGGGCTTTTTGGGATCCCCACCATGAACAGTGGCACTGTCATTTCGTTACTCAATCCCAAAAGGTGATTTCGCACAGCAAATGTGCCATTCGACGCAACAGCTGCGAAAAGACATTTTGGGCAGAATGTGAAAAATGACATCTGTATTGTTCATGAAGAGGTGTGAAAAAATGGCAATGCTGAAAATCTGGAGTGAAAATATGAAAAAAGTGGCAAAATTATGAGCTTGCGTAGAAATTGCATAACACACGCTCGAAACGCAGTCATTTTTTGGAATTTGTTCACCAGATTTTCAACATGGACTTTTTGGGACCTTCCCTCATGAACAATGGCACTGTGATTTCATTAATCCATTCCAAAAGTTGATTTCACACAGCGACTGCGCCATTCTGCGAAAACATATTTCAGGCAGGATGCAAAAAATGACAGCTATAGTGTTCATAAGGAGGTGTGAAAAAATGGCGATGTTGAAAATTTGGAGTGAAAATATTAAAAATTGGCACAGTTATGAGTATTAGCACAAACTGCGCAATGCACGCTCATAACGCAGTCATATTTTGGATTTTTTCACTAAACTTGCAACATAGGCTTTTTGGGACCCCACTTCATGAACAGTGGCACTGTCATTTTGTTAATTGGTCCCAAAACATGATTCTGCACAGCGACTGTGAAATCACCTTTCGGGACCGAGAAACGAAAGGACAGTGTCAGTGGTCATGAGGTGGGGTCCCAAGAACCCCATGTTGAACATTTTGGGCCACAACTCAAAAAAATGGCTGAGATATCAACCTAAGTTGAAACTCCCCATTAATTGGCATTATAGGGCTTATTGTTATTTTCATCAGTTTGCGGTCGGCTTTGGAAGAGTGCAGATGTGTTCCCAATTCACAGAAGATCATAGTGCTGGACCCATGGAAGTGAGTATGGGGTGAGGGGGGTGCGGGGAAGTGCGCAGAAGGAGGGTCAGGATGGGGGAGGTACGGGAGCGGGACCATTTTCTTTATTACAGGTAAAAAAAAAACATCAGGGGGTGGTTTTCACCTTTTACATGTGTAATTTTATGATAAATTGATTTCAGCACACTGGGGTGGGTTCCTAGTCTGCTACCTAGTGGGGGAGATCAATGCCAACCCAGGGACTGGGCACCCCGAGGTCGACTGAAAAAAGGTGACAAGGGAGGCGCATCCGACACTGGGAGTGGGCATTCTGATGTCAGAAAAACATAATGTTTACTTTGGCACACTGGGGTGGGCTCCCAGTGTGCAACAACAGTGGGGGGGCATGCCAACATGGGGATTGGGCACCCCATTGTAGGCAAAAGATAGCTTGGTGGTATGACAACACGGGGATTGGACACCCTGATGTCGGCTTTGAGGGGAGTGGGTGGTGGGTGGCAGGAGCCGCCAATTATGCAAAGCTGCACAGCTCATTTTTTATTTTACCAGGAAAGGCACACTGAGCAAATGAGTTGCTCGAAAATCCAGCAATGCACATTTCTGTGCCTTGTAATGCGCATGGTTGGAATGTTCCTTGTTGCCGGGAAGGGTGGGGAAGGAGAGATCTGCCGCTGCAATGATGAAACTGTCCGTGATTGTAGCGGCAGATTTCTTTCAAGTCTGGTGCTCGCTCTGAAACTGCCATCATTGGCAGCTTCTCAGTTGATTGGTGGCCGAGGGATGTGCCCCTGAAGTGTTCGCCAGATTGGTCAAACACTGCCATGCCTCTGTAATACTCTCCTCTCCTCAAAATGTTTCTTGTGTACTGAGAGTACAAGCAAACATAAAAAGGGTCATATAAACAGGAGGAAATAAGCAAAAAACATAACGTCTCTTTACTTTGCTTTTAATTTTAAACAACTCTCTACCTCCCTAAATCCGACACCCCCTTCCCTCTATTCCATCAACACTGCCCTATTCAACTATCTTGCACCTAACTGTTCGTGTTATGAGCCACCTTAATTTCCTTCATCTTGCTCCTTACAGTTCATCCCCCTTCAGAATTTACCCAATGCCTCTTCTGACCCTCGCCCCTCCTAAGTGCTAGTTCTCATACCTTTATCCCTTTCCCTACACTCTCCCCCCCATTCCCTAGCCTTCACTCTCCCCTTGCAGGGTTCTCAGCATCCTGAAGGGGTCCCATAGTGCCTAGATTTTCCATCTTTACTTCCCCCATCTACTTATCCTTGATCATCCAGGTCCCCTTGCAAGCCCCCAGCATCCTGGAGGGTTCCCTGAATCAGGCCTCATTCCCTCCCAGGTGTTATTTCTCATTCCCTTCCTCCCACTGTCCCTCTATAATTACAACACCTAACCACAAGAGGTTTACAATCGCCTGAACTTCCCTGTCCCCTTGCAGGGTTCATTGCATCCTGAAGGGTTCTCTTTTTTGGTCAGGCCTTATTTCCCCTCCTAGGTGTTTTTTTTTTGTTAATCCTTTTTTCTCTGGAGTTTTCTGCCATCCTTCTGATGTCCTCCTGCGCAGGCACCAGGTATTAGATGTCCTTCCCTAAACCCCCACAACTTACCCCTTCGTGGGCAGGTGGGGGAGACCTCTCGACCCACCAGACCAGATCCAGTTATTCGGGGAGGGCCTTCCCGAGCCATGTGGTGGGGCAATCATCATCTGCAGAGGACTCCTGCTTTCCGTGTTCTTCTTCCCCTAGGAGGGTGCAGCATGCCATGTTGCCAGTGGCGGCAGCGTGCACACTCCCGCACGCACTTCTCCAGGCATCTGACACATCCCCCACCCACATCTTCCAGCATCGGTATGCCACCACCCAGCCTCCACTGGGGGGTAAGTGATCGCCTAGTGCTGCCACCTCCCCTCCCCGGAGAAGGAGAGCAGTCCATGGGATGCTCAGCCCTTCTCCTCCCCTGCTGACCACCGGCAGCCCATGCTCATTCCCGAACATGGGTCGCTGGCATGGTGTGAGGTAAGACATCCAGCACTTCAGCCCTCAGTGACACCGGGCTGGACACTCACTCCTAGGTGTTAATCACACTTACTCCTCTCTCTCTCTCTCTCTCTCTCTCTCTCTCTCTCCCTCCTCTGTCCCTCCTCCCTCTTTCTCTGCCTCCCTCTTCTCTCTCTCTCTCTCTCTCTCTCTCTCTATCCTACTCCAGTCCTCTGTCCCTTGCAGGGTTCCCTGCATCCTGAAGGGGTCACTCCAGGACATGACTCTGCACTTTCATCTCATCCTCTCTCTCCTTCACCCCTTATTTCATGATAGCACTTGTTCACATATTAACATTGCACTTATTAATTGTTCTCACAAATTACATATGTATGCAACACTGTTTGTAGCAACTGCCTTAATTAACGGTATGCTGTGTTGATCTTTGTAACTTGAATGTTTAATGTCTCATCCCTATTGTACCCCTTCCCCCCAGGTCGCACCGGGAGATGAGCAGCCTGTTGCTCAATGTGCCTTCCTGGTGAAACATTTCAATAAATAAAATAAATAAATAATCATTACACTAGCTCTTTAAGTTTGCAACATGGGCACATTTCTAGAATTTAGTAAGAAGGACTTTCTTGTGTGTTGTTCTCAATAAATAAAAACTTCAGTTTTAATTGATATCAATGCCTGTCATGATTTGTAGCAGGAGTTGGGACCATATAGACAGGGTTTGTCTGACTCAGAGCCAGTATCAGCACTTACTGAAACAGGGTTGTATCATTATCATTTTCTAAATGACAGCATGAGAGGGAGAGGCTGTTAAGCGCCACTTGCAGTCTGTAATCGGTAGCACTGTCCCCATTAGCAAATGTACAATGGCGCCGTACCACCAAGCCCCACACTGGCAAAGGGCCCAATGGATTCCATCATCTACTTGCTGCTGCAATTAAAAGGCTCACACCATCCATTCAGAAGGAGACAGCAGGCGGCCTCACCCTTCCCCCGACTAGCAAGAGTACTGAGACAGTGGGCAGCGGGTGGGGATATGCTGATTATCTGCACTCCCCCCGTCCCACATGGTCATGTGAGGAAAGAGAGCGCAAGCCGTGAGATGGTGTGACACCATAATTTGTTGCTTGATGCAACTGAAGACTGTATCCTGTGGCTTGGCTTTGCCAGTTTCTTTTGGTGGTTGGACTTGTACTGGTCACTGTCTCGGACTCTCTCAGTGGATGGCGTGCAGTTGCACAGTGGAGTAACAGGACCTTCTTCACTTCTTGAATTGCTCCCCAGTATTCAGCACTGATGGGCAATGGGCCACGCAGCATCCAAACCAGACCAGGTATCTCCTGAGATCTCCTCATCGTGCTCTTCTCTCCAGTGGTCTGTCGGTGGTCTCTACAGACTAGTCTACTCTCCTCCACTCAGTTGCTGAGTCAGTCAGGGTGGTGCACTGACACTGCAGGCAGCTGCTGGTATCACGGTGAGTTGTTTCAGACACAGAGTGAGTGAATTCATTAAGCAGTCAGCACATATTGCATCATATATTCAAATACAATTAAACAATTACATTTACTCAAGTTCTGGGCTGGCTGCAGGACCCCTTGAGTCACTTGCAGTACAGTGGAGTGATGGGACCTTCTTCACTTCTTGAATCGCTCCCCAGTATTCAGCACTTAAGGGTGGCGGGCTGCACGGCATCCAGACCAGACCAGGTATTTCCTCGGTTCTCCTCGTCATGCTCCTCTCTCCAGTGGTCTGCCAGTGGTCTATACAGACTAGTCTACTCTCCTTCATTTAGTTGCTGAGCCGGTCAGGGTGGTGAACTGGTGCTGCAGGCAGCTGCTAGTATCAAGGTGAGTTGTTTCAGTCACAGAGTGAGTAAATTCATTCAGCAGTCAGCACAGACTGCACAGTTCAGCATCATGTATTCAAATAAAATTAAACAAATAAGTTTGCTCAAGTACTGGGCTGGCAGCAGGACCCCTTGAGTCACTTGCAGTACTGTATTAGTGGCAGCTGCTCTCTGTCTGTTATGTACTCCAGTATTTAGAAAGAGCTATAAAGTAGTGATCACAGACAGATCACTGCTAACAGGGCTGTCGCCAGCTAGGGTTCATCAGGTTCCAATGAACCCCCCTTTCCTTGCACCTCCATTTTGTTTTATTTCTGTTTGACAGTGCTGTACTGTCTGCATGCCCCTTTAACCCCCCCCACCACACACGCACACACTGCCAGCAACTCTGTACTTGTGTGTGCCCTGCTCGGTGTCTCAACTCTTCCAGCTGCCTCCCTCCTCCAGTCACGATCAACCAATCAGCATGCAACTGATGTCTAGTGAGTCATGGTGATTGGCTCATATATGAGAAGTGATGACCAGTTGTCACCGAAGTCCCAGAGCATGGCGGGAACAGTGAGAGACACACTGACACAAACTAAGTAGGCTGGTCAAGCAGACATGAGAGGTAACCTATGCCTTACCATAATGAAAATAATAAAAAAAGAGTAAAACAAAGTGACTATTCCCTCCAGGTGGCCTGATCTGATAGACACATTAGTGACTTTTAATGCAAATGGTGGTAGCTGCATTGCCGGTGGTGGTTAAGAGCAGTGTGGGGGGTGTTGCATACTCAGTTGTACACTATAGACCTCACAGCTCACTGTACTACATTGTGAGGGTCTACTCTCATTCCCCTTCATGTTCTGTCCTGGATGCATACCTCTGAACTGTTCCTGATTTTGCCTCAAAATGTTATTCTGACACCTAGAATTTGTGTATCAGTGACTTAACGGGGTGGGATTGTAATCATAAAAGACTGCCAAATAGTGTGTTTTTTATATGTATATATATATACATATATGTATATACTGTATATATATATATGTTCTATGCAAAAGACTTCATTAATGCATCATTTAGGGTCAAAACATAAAAAGCAAGGAAATTAGACCTTTAGGGTTGCCCCCCCCATGTACCCTCCATCCTGCCGAGTTTGACAGACGACGGGGTGTGTCATTGGGGTTGTGAGGCCTAAATATCACCCCATTCCATGTGTAATCATATTCACAAGCCACAGTAAAGAAGAATGGAGTGACATTTGGGCTCACAACCCCAATGACACACCCCGTCGTCAGTCAATCTTGGGAGGATGGGGGGTACACGAGGGGGGGAGGGGCAACCCTAAAGGTCTCACTTACTTACTTTTTGTGTTTTAACCCTAAATGATGCATTTACAATGTTTTTTGCATAGAATTTCCTTATGTTTTGAGAAAGAATAGAAAAGTAGAAAGTCGTACAAGTTGGTGGGAGCATGGGGTCTGATGCGCAAGTTGGTGGGGGCCCCGCACTCCACCAACTTGCACATGTCTGCCTAGCATAACAGTACAAGTACTGAAGATCATATGTATTGGTGGGAGCTCATATGGTTGTGAGCGTGGGGCCCACCACCACCTTGAAATACATTTTTATTCATCAGAGTGGCATAATTCCACATCTGTTTACATGTCAGACACCTAACCACTGAAAATAACCTCCATGGCAATAAGGCTAGGTACCCTATAAATGTGAAGCCACTACCACAATGCAAAACACTATACACAAGATGTAAAGTGTGTCATGCAATATCTCCACAGCAAATAAATTTTCCAACACCTAAATACCACAATTCACATGTACAGGACATCCCCTCAACACCCTCCAAATTTCTGTTTAAAAGACCAAACTGTGTCCGAGATATAACATTTTAAACTTTGAGATTTTCATTTGTCAGACTGGCAGAATTCTGCCCATTTACATTTTATACACCTAATGACTGAAAAGTACATCCATGGCAGTAAGGCTAGCTATCCTATAAATTTCAAGCCACTACCACAATGCAAAACACTGTCCGCAAAACATAAACTGCGCCACGCAATAACTCCACAACAAAAGTATTTTCTGACACCTAAATGCCATAATTCACAGCTGCATGGCATCCCGTCAACACCCCCCAAATTTCAAGTTAAAAGACCAAATCATTTCTGAGATATTTAATTTTAAAAGTTATTAAAATTGGGCTGTCTGGTTCCTCCAAATCTGGCCATCTAGTCTCTTCCTCACGAACAAAGAGCGAGATCAAAGAATCTCACGATCAAAGAAGTTGCAGGCTCATGACCAAAGAATTTGCAGGCTCAAGATCAAAAAATAAAAAATGTTAAAACTCAGTTTTTACACATAAATAGATGAAACCACAGCCATGATTCGATAGAATGAAGACCCCTGAGCAAAACCCATCCTAGTCTGTCTTTATAAGTCACCCCAGGGCTGAGAAATGTAATTTTTTTAAATCTGGCCTTCTAGTCATGCCCTCATGATCAAAGATTGCAGTCAAAGAATCTCGCGATCAAAGAATTTGCAGGCTCATGATCAAAGATCATTAGTGAGCCACGATCAAAGAATTGAAAAGTTTAAAACTCTGTTTTTTTAAATTTTTACAAGAAACCACAGGCATGGCTTGATAGAGGGAAGATCCCTGAGCAAAACACAACATAGTTTTACTTCAGAAATCACCCATGAGGTGAAATATTTGTTTTTTTCCTGACCGTAAAATGAAAACAAGATGGTGGCCATCGCGATCAAAGAATTCCTCACGATCAAAGATTCTTTGATCTCGAGCCTGCAAATTCTTTGATCATGAGGAGGGACCAGATGGCCAAAACCCCATTCATCTTTCGCAAAATAACCATATAAATTTTCTCATAGACTTATAATGGGAACTTAAAACTTTAAAACCTTTTTAATGGATTAATATTTTTTCACCAAACAAAAAGCGGCATGTTCCTTGATCCATGCTCTTTCAACGTGTCATGTTGCAGAATGGCATCCACGCAAAGGCTGCACAGCACCACAGACAAAATCAAAAACTGCCCACAAAACTGGTGAAATGTGCATTATTCAGTGTTTTGGGGTGCAAAAAGTAAGTCCAGACTAAAGCAAATTTGGCAGATCAAGAGATCATGCCCTCTTCACGCATACCAAATTTCATGCAAATCTGTTGAACAGGTCCAAAGTTATTAACATGCAAAATTTTATTTAACATAGAAGTGGCTTCATAACCCTAAATGTAGGGTGTGACCATGCCCCTATAATATATATGTATATATATATATATATATATATATATATATATATATATATAGGATATACAATGGTGAGCTGTCAGATAAATGATTTATCTACACAAGTGCTGTTTGACCTCGGGTAACCTCACGAGTGGCATGACCCTGGTAAGTGTCTGAATCGAAGCAACTGGTGAATAAATCATTTATCTGAAAGCTTAACATTGTATATTTCATTTATGCAATAGGGATGCTTTCTATCACTGCAGGAACATTTGGTTTTGACTGTTTAGCTTTTTCTTAAATGATAATTTCCAGAAGTTTTGGTTAACTTTCCTAGAATATGTCCACCTAGCATAGTGATTACTATTAAATGAAACATCACTCATTTTGTAGAAAACTTCTTGCTGAACAAATGTCATGCTCACAGTACCATGCTACCTTTTTCATTTTAAAGTTATTCACATTTGTTTCTCAAAAAAGGAAAAAGAAAATAGAATTTTATGCTGTTTTTTGCTAATTATAAAAAAACTAAAAGGTATCCATAAATGAAATACCACTCATTTGTAGATATTTTTGTGCTGAACATTTGTCGTGCTCACAGTACCATACTATCATTTTTTGTTTTAAAGTTATTCACATTTGTTTGTCAAAAAAGTGAACCAAAAATTGAATTGTCTTTGCTTTTTTGCTAATTGTAAAAAATCTGTAAGGTATTTATACATGAAACGCCACTCATTTTGTAGATAATTTTGTGCTGAACAATTTTTGTGCTCACAGTTCCATGCTATCTTTTTTCATTTTAAAGTTATTCCCATTTGAATATGGTTAGTACTGCTTCTGAGGCCGAACATTCTAAATGAATTCTCAAGAGATTTGTGACATAGTAACTGTGTGTATAAGTGGTCACTGTATGTATAAATAGAATAATAGATGGGTGAGTGTCTATTACAAGGGAATTATACCATCGAGAGGTTCTGGGGACAAGAGAACCTCGAGAGTGAAGCTCGAAAGGTTCCCTTGCCCCCAGAACCTCAAGAACCTTGTAATAGTCACCTATTTTTTATTTTTTGTAACATATGGATGCGAGTTTACTTTGCTGTTTGTGAGGTGCTGTGACTCCAGGGCAGGCTGCCGTCGGAGGGAGGACTCAGATGGTGGCTTTCTCCATCTCCACACACCTGCCCGCTCGCTTGCTCACTCAGTGTCTCTGTTGAGCTACTTATTTTTTAAGGCAGTCCTACCTTTCATTGACTTCTTGTGATGCCATATGCAGGATTATCAAAACAGTTGTGCAGCAAAGAATCAGCAGTAGAGAGAACAGATCATTTTCTCTTGCTAAGCAAGAGACAGATGCCATTTTTTTTAACTGTTTTGCCCGCCCACAGAGATACCGTGTCTAATGAGGAGGCATGATTTGTGTTACATCACCACGCATTAAGTGTATGGTATTGGAGGGTTTTGAGATTGCTCTGTTCTGGTTTGGTGATAATACTATCGTTCAGAGATCGAACAATAGTATTACGAGTCTTGAACGATAGTATTATCACTTGGCAACGATAGTATTATCACTTTACCTGCAGTGTATTACAAGGAATTTTCTGTATGCATTTTGGGGGTATTATTTTCATAATCCATATATTACAAATTTATTTATACATACAGTGATGCAGATAAATGCATTTGTCACACTGAATATATGTCCACCCCTATTGCTTAAGTAAGCAATAATACCCGTCAGGGTGGGCATTATTGGGAAATACTGGACCGCTCAGGGGTGTAATGAGGCCTGACGCCACAGGCAGAGGGCCTTATAGCCCCTGGAAGGTCCGGTATTTCCCAATAATGCCCATCCTGGAGGGTATTATTGCACTTAGAAAGTGGGCATGTGTGTAAATTTTATTGAAGTTGTAAAATAAATACAGTAAATGAGTGTGAAATAAAATTAATATAGATGTTAGAGATCAATGTATTGGAAAAAAAGTGGATAGGCTGTTCTTGGTGCTGTTGCCCCTCCCTGCAGAATTCTGGTAGATTGCTGCCCCCGCCCCGAATCACAGAAACACACAAACATGCACTGCTCCCTAAAGAAGAAAGCCAGTGTTTTGTGAAAATTATTTGTAGTTGTTAATGGCAAGTTTGTTTTTCATTTTTGGTGCATGTTTTTCTTCTTTTGGTCTAACTTCCGCATGTGCAGTGTACGACCATTGACCGCAATGTATGAGGAAGAAGAACGTTTCAGAGCGAGGAAGGAGCAATGCACTGTACAAGGAAGGAGTGCAATGTGCCAGAAAATAAAGGGTTTCTTTTGGATTTCTTTAAATAATGAGGCAAATGGTAGGCTCAGTCATTGTGGGGGACTTGTGGCGAGTCAGTAGTACCTGTTTGTTTGCGATCAGCAGAGGAGTGAGAGACTGCGGTCGGGTTAGCAAGGTAGTGTGACACTGCAGTCGGGAGAGTGGTGCCATTGTGTTAGTCTTCCAAGTGTAGGATGACTGAAGTGTGTGTTTTTCCATCTGTTCTTTAAAGATGGAGCGGCTGCAAGTAAATAAAGTGTACTATGGGTTGGGGAGAGCAGTGACTCTCGCTAAGCGAGAGAAAAAAGATGGCGTGTTTTTCAATTTTTTTGCAGTATTCAGCCAATTAAAAAGCAGCCTGGGCACCAGTACAAATGCTGTGCAGTGAGGTGCCACTTGGGCTGGTACTTATTTTTACCTGGGCATTTATTGAAAAATAAATGCCCAGGTTAGGCTCTTTGGCCAATCAGAATGGAGAATCCATTCTTACCATTTTCTAAATATATATATATATATATATATTGCATGGTTTTGCCTCAGCCCCTTTTTACAAATTATTTACTAGGGATAGCCCAGAGATTAAATACGTTGTTTTCTGCATGGTCCTGCCTCTACTAATTTCTAAAATTTATTTACCAAGGATAGTCCAGGTGAGATGCAACATCTTGTTTTCTGTGGTGTCCAGTTTTTACCCATTTTTACAAATTACTTATGAAAGAAGCCCAGGTGTGAGGCAACATCTCATTATTTGAGGAATCCTGCACCTACCTGTTGTAGCAATGTATTTGCCGTGGGTAGTGCAACTGACATGCAGTATCTCATTTTCCATGGGATCTTGCTTCAATACCTTTTTACAAGTTACTTACTTCAGCTCATTTCAGATGCACTGTCTCATATTCTTTGGTGCCCTGCTGCTACACAGTTTTATAATTTTGTTACATGTCATTGCTCAGCTGAGACATAATATCTCATTTTCTCCAGGGTGCTGTGAGTACCCATGTTTTAAATTTCTGTGCCTGGGATTCTTTACATGCCATACAATATCTCACTGTCAGTGGGGCCCTGCTTCTATCCATTGTTATATGTTTGTAACCCCACCCAGTTCAAGAGTGCCATCTTGTAGACCAGGACCCCACTAACTTGTGCACAGACAAGGCAACAAACCACAAGCTGGCTCTGCAAAGTCACTGCCCTTAGCACTGGGGCAACTACCCGGCTCAAATATCTAAGAGGTAGGGGAGTTAAGAGTACAAACCGAACATTTGTATATACTCCAGGTTCTGGGAGAGAGGTGCTAAATCTAATTTCTGAGGGGGCCCCATAACAATTCACACTGGAAGCATCAAATCAATTGTCCTCTACTGCAACTGGCATTGTGAAGTATGGCTTTATATACTTGCCAAAGTCCAGCTGAAATGCAATATTTCACTTTCTGTAGGGCCTTGTCTTTACCCATTGTTATACTTTTACTAAGGATATCCTAGCAGAGGTGGAGTTTTTGCTTTCTGTTGGGTCCTGCCTCGACCCATTTTTACAGTTTTGTTTTCTTGGGACAGACAAGCTGAGATGCAATATCTTCTGTAGGGTCCTGCTTCTACACATTTTAAAAAAGTATTAACATCAGATAGCCCATGTCCAGTGAGTCATGCTGATTGGCACATATGTGAGAACTGATGACCACTTGCCACTGCGGTCTGAGAGCATGGCAGGAACAGTGAGAGACACCCTGACTCAAACTAAGCAGGCTGGTCAGTGTGGTTGAGGAGACGTTGAGAGGTAACTTATGCCTTGCCATACTGAAAAAACAAACAAAAAGATACTATTTCCTTCAGGTGGCATGATCTGATAAGCACATTCTTGACTTTTAATGCAAAAAGTGGCACTTGTGTTGTCGCTGGCAGTTAATAGTAGTGGGGGAGGGTAGCATACTGTACTCAGTTATACAGTATAGACCTCAACTCACTGTACTACATTGTGAGGGACAACTGTCATTCCCCTTTTTGATCTGTCCTGGATGCATACCTCTCAACTGATTTTAGGGACATCCTTGATTTTGCCACAACATTTTGTCCTGCCACCAAGGGTGTAGGCAGGCATACTCACTGTACACATTTGTGAACAGTTTTGTTGAGTGCCTGTCACAAACCATATGCCTTTCTGTTAACATTATCATTCTGATCTGAAGTGTTTGAGTCAGCGTTGGCAATGGAGGAGTGTCTCTGTTTAAACTTCTGTTATTTAGGAGATATACATAGGTATAACCTCTTTTGAGAATACAGTAAAAGAATCATCTGGCAACAATCTGATTTGTTTGGAAGGGGGCAGCATTTGGAGAGGATGTGTAAATTTTTTAATGGGGGGGTGCTGTTGGACAGTGTGTGTACAAAACAGAAATTTCTGGCTACATCCCTGCCTGCCACTCCTGATTTAACAGGGAAGCAAACATTGCAAGGGTCACTCAAATTGTGAAATTCCATGCAAAGATATTTCAAATGAGGCACTGGACATCCTTGTAGGTGTCAGGAGTGCTGAGATATGAATAGCTAAATAATCTGTAAATCAGAACAAGGTAGCAGCCATTTCATGTAATCTCAGACCAGAAAGCGATGTCATTGAGGGGCAAGCTGTATGGTATTAATTACAGCTTGCCCCTCAGTGACATCACTTTCAGTCTCAAGATTCAATGAAATGGCTGCTGCCTTGTTTTTATTTACAGATGATTTGAGGTACTGTATTTCACCATTTTGTAGCCGCCCTCAAATAGTAACTGCCCTCAAATAGTAGCCACACATCATTTCAGTTTTACTAATAGAAGCCACCCTCGAATATAAGCCTGAACCAATTCAGTCAAAATCATGTCTTTTGGATGAGACGTTAAACCGAGGTCCCATCTGCTTGGATTGGTGGTAGTTCAGGTGGATGCTAAAGATTCCATGGTACTTATCGAAAAGAGTAGGAGAATTTCCCCGGTGTCCTGCCAAATTTCCCTCATTCACTAACAATACCACCAACAGCTTAATCTGGTTCAAGGTCAGTTGGCATTCATCTGTATCCCCCTTCCCCAGGTCGTGCCTGAAAATAGGCAGGATTTGTCTAGTGCACTTACCTGGTCAACAAAAATGAAATAAATAAAAATTAAAAATGTTGAAATATAGTAACACCATGTAACACTGTGCTGTCTTTTATGTTTTTAGCCCCTCAATTCACTTCAATGCTGTGGTGTTATACTCGTCAGCCTCCGCTAACCACTTGGACATGAAATGTTATTTTATACCCCCCACTCGCTATTGGAGTGATGTCCCTACCGTAGTTCCATGCGTCCCAGCAGGTGACTCCAGTTACCGGTAAGTCATTATTTCCACAACACAAACAGCAGACACGGAAAATGGGTTCCTTTTTATTTTGTGTTTTTCTGTGTTGATCTTCAGGGGGACTGATTTTGACTGTGGTGCACTGGCGAATTGTAAACACACACTGCACTAAGAAGCGGTCTACCCACCCACGGTTAGATTTGAATCTGGGGTTATGGATCAGGAAAGTGTCTTTCAGCGTGATAGTGTCCTGGTGACTCAGATGTGCTGCTCCCTCTGCAGCACTATCTAGTTAGCTAGCACAGCCTCCTCATTTGGGTAAGAGGGTTTACAACCTGCACCCTGCCAGCTTCACTAATCATTGACAGAATCCTTGTTTTTTTCTCCAGTCCCTTGTTTTCCCTCCAGCTACCAGTCAATTACTCTCACGCTCGGTGCAGTTCAACAAACCATTACTGGGCAATTACTAATATAAGCTGCCCTCAAAGTGACACCATCCCCGAATTGAAGCCACATGTCAAAATAAAATTTTGTAATAGAAGCCGAGGCTTCAAAACTGTGAAACATGGTATTCCTATCTCAGGACTCCTGACACCGACAGGTAAGCCCAGTACCTTGTTTGAAAGATCTTGTCATGGGCTTTCACAACTTGAGTGACTCCTGCAATGTTTACTTCCTCTTTAACAGTGGGATTATAATCATAAAAGACTGCCAAACATTAAAGTTATACATTTGTTCTTCTTTAAAAATGTATTTTACAGTAAGCCCCTTATTTTACCTGCTTCCTGATTTGTCCTGCCCCAGTCTGCACAATTCCAATACCAATGGCAAACTTTGGCATTGACAAATGCTTGTTGTATGTATCTCCCATTATTCTTTATTACCAAAGACATTTGCAATTGAAAACTAGATCTCTGTGACTCTGAGTTTATCTCATCCTCCCCGTGTTTTCCTTTGCTTAACCGATACCCCTTTGTGCGATCGCAGTTATTTTTAGGGCTGCAGATGGTGATGCCACAAACAGAGAATTACAGCTTCAGTGGAGGGAACAGCAGCATTGAATTTGCACTTTAGGAGCTCAGCTATGGGGTCCCATGGGGGTCATGGGTGGAAATTGTAGAAGAGCTGTGGAACAATTGTACTACTAGTAACATGATTGTTAGACCACAGCAAAATGCAGTCTAACTTTGTGATGCAAGTTCTATGAGTTTTGTTGCAAAAATGATACATACATCAAAATGATGACGCATACTGTACCATAAAGTGAGGAGAACATCGCAAATGCATCAAACATTTGAAAAAAGGACACTGGTGTTTTGGTGCAGGATGCAGGCTGCATCTGAAATAGGGACTTGCCCCTGCATCATGAGTTTTGAAAATGCAGCCCCCTGTCTTTACAGTGTGCCTCTTTCCTATTAGAAGCTGATGGCAGTGATACGATTGCTACAGGGGATCACGTCAGAGCCGGTGGGGTCCCTAGGGTCCATGTCCTTATAAGTGCCCCTCTTTCCTCTCCCAGACATTTCACCAGCAGTGGCAATCCTACCCCAGTGCAGGTGTGGCTGAGGTGCCTAATATTTATTTTTTTGGATAGCTTATTCATACTGCACTTATACTTGTACTGATCATGTTATTCTGGTTGCACGTTATTGTAACTGTAAATTGTGTTTATGCTGTGCTATGTATTTGTACCCCATCTCCTTCCCCTTAGTTGCACCTGGAAATGAGCTTCAGCTCAGTGTGCTTTTCCCGGTCACCAGTTTTCAAATAATTCCTATTAGGAGCCAGTGGCAGTCATGTGAGAGTTACAGGGGCTCACATCAGAGCTCTGGGGGTCAAGCCCTGGCAAGCCCGCTATAATTCCAATATTTTTGTTAACAATTTAGTTACCCAGGCTAGCCCAACTGAAATGCAACAACGCTTTACTAGTGGAGTGCTGTTTCGATCTGTTTCCACAGCTGAGTGGAAAGCTAAGTGACTTGCCCAGAGTCACACAGTGATTATTTGGTTATAGCCAGAGTTGAACCTGCAACTCCCCATTATGAAGCCAGTGCTTTAACCACTTAATCACCCTGCTATTTTCACATTAATCACCCTAGCTGCCAGAAATTGTCCAGTCACACAGACATTATTGCTTCAATAACCCAGTTGAAGGTTAGTGTAGGCTGAGTTAAAATATAAATGTGCTGAAAATACTGAATCAGCTGGTATTAATCTGCCTGCATGTTTTATGATCCTCCTCCACCCAATCCCTCCACTGCCGACTTATGTTTCTTTAATGTAGAATACATCTGGAGAGGCAAACATGCACTCAGCACTCCCAATAATGTGACATGATCAGGCAACTGATACTGGTTCTGTTGAAACTATCCCATGTTGAAATGATGCATGCAACTTAATCTACAGAAGGAACCTTACCTCCCAATGTGGCGCATTTAGCAATGCTGAACAACTCTGTTTACCATTGCACTGCAAAAAGAAATTGACTCATTAATTCCTTACAAGTACAGAACAACTCCTTAGACTTTTTGCACCCTCCTTGTAAATGATAGTCTCACAAAATCCCAAACTCCTGTTTTTAATTTTATATAATATTTGGTCAGCTGTCGGACAAACCCAAAAATAAGGTTATGATTGCTTGCAACTGGAGCCTCCCCTCTCCCCCCCCCCCACATACACACACATTTAATTCACTTTTTATGAAAGTTAACATTTTAGAAATCCTACAGCATTCTCAGCTGCTTGGGGTGCACCCCAAATTCTGTAACAACTGTTCCTAGTTCTCATAATTTATTCTAAAATTACCTGCCAAAAAAGCCCCATGGGGAGCATTAAATCCACATCCTGTTTGCATTTTTCACAGACTAAGTGTGGCTGCAGCATAACCCAGCAATGCTCAGTGTGATAGACTGGGGAGACTGGAGCACTGGGAGGTAACATAGTCTGCTTAAGGTCACACAGTGGTAGTGAAATTTGAGCCTGGTTCTCCTAACTCCTGAGCCTGAGTTCTAGCCACTGGACCATGCAGTTTCAATTTCATGTCACTTTCAAAGTGCCCCTTAAAATCACAAAGGATAATTGACAAAAGCATGAGTTTTAGACACTATTTAAATTTAATTGTCTGTATTTGTCTCCCATATTTTTAATAACTTTAATAAGTTAATGGGACCTCCAAGGGTTGCCTCTTCAAGCAATAAACCATGACAGGGTGTGGGTTATGCTGGGATTTACCTACAGCTGGCATGGGAAAATCCCAGTATAACCCACACCCTGGAGTGGTTTATTGCGATTATACAATGTTCCCCTTTACTTTTTATAACAGAAGATAAACCAACAACACTGCTGCATACTACTTTTAATAATTTTTATTGAAATTATTGTCTAGCCAGAAAAAATAGTTCTCAATAGCTAGGTAGAATAATGAATTCCCCACTCCATTATGGTATGATAGAGAAAGACAGTGTGCCAAGGTCTCACTTGTTTCTCCTCCCCAACCAACCACGGTCCTGCAACTCAATTACTCTTATGTGTACCGAAGAGAGAGTGTAGTTTCAGTTAAGAAAAAAAAATATAGTCAGTTTCTACCTCGGGTTTCTCTGCCGCAGATTAGTAGGGAGTGAGTGTGTTGCACCAAAGAGTTGGTGACCCATCTGTGAGGTGAAAGACTCTGGGAAAGGAGTGCATTGAGAGCGGGTGTATAGAGCAGGTTTAGGTGGGTACAATCTGGGACTGCATAAGTTCGTAAGAAAAAAATTGTTTCTTTGTAAGAGTTGGGACAGACACAGAACAGGAGCACAGCAGAGAGATACACTGCAAAAAGGACAGGAGATAGGAGCGCAACTGTGACACACAGCTGAAGGACAGAGCAAAGGCATGGCTGGTTACTGGGGTTACAGTGCTTTTTGGGCTGGGAGGTCGTGATGTGGACTGACACTGTCAGTCCATGTTGTTTGTTTTTCTTTCTTCCTTTTTTGGGAAGGGGGGTTGCAGTGATTGGGCACATGTTAAACCACGGCTGAAAAGCTGAGCTGTGATACTGGGCATGCACATATCCATAGGCATATGCTCGGCATCATGGTCTGACTTTTTGGTTGCGATGTTTTGTAAGTTTTACACCTCATTTTTAATAAGTAAACTGTTTTCCCAGTTCAGCATTGATAAAATACTTAAAATATTTAAGAAGCTGAACAGGGATGATGGGAGCTGAATACGAGCCTCCTGGGCTTCAGTGCGGTGATCACCTGTCCCGCTGCAGCGGGGGATCAAGATGGCAACTTCACTGTTTGATTCTAGGGGGTCAGATTGATCCTTTGGTAGATGTGGCTGACTAGCACCTCTTCCCATGGGTAATATCAGGATTTATCATGGCTGGAAGGTGCCAGCCAGCCAATCGGAGGCAGTGATTCTGAGATACCATTGTATAATATGGTATAACAGACTCTGAGCCTGAAACTTAGGTGAGAGGTTTACAAAACAAAGCTGAGCAGTTCTGTCAGCCCAAACCTCGTGAGAGGAGTCTCTTATACTATAAGAAACACCCATCGGAATACCTACTATCTTATTATAAACACAAACCACTCCAGCTTAGCAAGAATGATTTTATAATATGTTTAGAGGTTTTTACTCTATTATGCTGTCCTTCTTCTGGCCCTGTAGTGAAGCATTCCCTGCTAACCTTCCCACATGAGAGCACGCTGTACACAGCATAAGAGGTACAGTGGCTCTGCGTGCTGATTGGTTTAAGTCACTTGGTAATTTATAATACACATTAACATGATCACTGTCCCCTAGATATTTGCTCTGGCTGCCTGCCTACATTTGACATCACAATCCTCAGTTTATGACATCACAATCATTTCCACAACAACTGATTATGATGTCACAAGTAGTACATTGGGATATCAGGTGTTGATAAGCAGTTAGAGAAGAGTAAGTCCAGGGGAAAGGAATCCAGTTTTCATGATAAGGCACAAATTTGTAAACAAGAAAAGGATGCAAAATACAGAAAATATATGGAATATAAACAATGATGTGTGTAGAAATGATGTTTAGATAAGCTTCCCCTCTGGTGCCACGGGCTGTTTAAAAAGTTTCTGACATCCTTGGAGAAATGTCAGAGATGCACACATTTAGACACATCTCTGCTTTTATGTCATATATTCTCTTTATTTCATTTCCCCATTTAATAACTCTGCACATTAACATGACAACAGTATCCCTATCCCCTGCACTTTGATTGCTCTGGTTGCTTGACTACACCTCACATCACAATCCTCTGCTTGTGGCATGACAGTCTGTTGCTGGGAAAATTATTATGATGTCATAAACAAAGTATTATGATGACATATGTAGACAGGTAGCTAGAGCAGATGAAGCCTAGGGGACAGTGATCTCTGTTTTAATGTTAAAGGAAAAGAAGCTTTGTTCCATTTTTATAATATTTTTGTAATATGATTGGAAATGTGGTCATGTATGTATTGTAGTCTGTGTAAAACTGAACACGATGGGCCAAAGCGGTCTTTTTCTGCCAAGATTTTATGTTTCTATGTTTCCAAAAACCAGTGCCCTGTTTCCTGTGTTTGTTTTAAATAGTCATATTCTGTCCTTATTTGGAATCCTATATTACTGTTGTTTTTTTCTCCACGTGAAATTCATTTTTTAATCACTTATCAGTTTTGGAACCTGGTATAGTAATATCAGTTGAGTAGAAGCCGTCAGAGAAAACTTCAACTCAACTGATATAACCAGATTCCAGAACTCAGTAGCCCAGATAAGAAAAAAAAGACTCTTTCAAAACAAACTAAGGAAACAGTGCACTGGGACTATTAATCTGATTACATACATTCCCAGATTAAAAATGGAGAAAAAAACAAGGTATATTGTCCCTTTACTGTACTGTACATAGTTTGGAAAGCTGTTTGTAAAAATGTAGAAAATATACAGTGAAAGGTGTCAAAAGTATGTTTTGTCAAGTTTTATGTATGTGCATAATAACATAGTAGTTGACAGCAAATAAGGACTGCTAGGCCCAACTAGTCTGCCCTTATTCCCTGCCTACATCAGCTGACCCTACTTGGTTACTGGTTAGTGCCATCTAGGGTTCCCTTATGTCTATCCCATGCATGTTTGATTCCCCCCACTGTGTTAGCACCCACCACTTCCTGGGGTAGGCTATACCAAGCATCCACCACCCTTTCCATGAAGAAAAACTTCCTCACATTTCCCCTTATCCTGCCCCCCTCCAATCTCATATTGTGCCCCCTCATTCTTGTACAGCTCTTGTACTGAAAGATGTCACCCCACTGCACTTTGTTCAAGCCTTTAAGATACTTGAAGGTCTTAATCATATCCCCCCATTCCCTCCTCTCTTCAAGTGAGTACATATTGAGGTCTTTCAATCTGTCCTCAAACAGTAAGTTTTCTGATGCAAGCCCTGTACCATCTTGGTCACTCTCCTCTGCAATGCCTCCACCCTGTCTATGTCTTTGCAAGGATGCAGCCTCCAGAACTGAACACAGTATTCTAGATGAGGCCTCACCAGTGTTTTGTACAATGGCATCACCACCTCCCTTCTTCTGCTAGTGATACCCCTTCCTATGCACTCCAACATTCCACTGGCCCTCCCCATAGCCTCCTTTATACACTGTTTGGCCACTCTTAGGTCTTCTGAAATAATTATCCTTAAATCCCTGTCATCCCTCGTGATTGTCAGCAATCTTTCCCCACCCATTCAGTGGGTTTCTGCAGGGTTTCTTGCATCAGGTACATGATTTTGCACATTTTTGCATTAGATTTCAACTGCCACACCTTTGACCATTTTTCCAGCTTTCCCAGGTCCCTTCTCATTTTTTCGATCCCTCCTGGAGTGTCTACTCTGTTGCAGACCTTGGTATCATCTGAAAACAGGCAAACCTTCCCCTCCAGCCCTCCAGCAATGTTACTGATGAAGTCCCCTTGATTTTATCAGATGCTCCTCCAGCACTGCTGTGAATGAAACCTGGGACTATAAGTCCCAAAGACTGGAGCTCTGATCATTCAGATAAAGAATATTTCTCTTAGCAGGGACATCAAATAACATTTTTAACTGTAATCCTTGGTGCCCCATAGACCACTATTATATTGCACTATTAATTTTGACACCAGTCTGTTTTACAATCTTTTCCTAGTAAATGGTACAGCTTAGTAACAGATTGTATTAGTCTCATATACAACACAACCTGCGAAAAGAATCCACTCCTCCTCCTCACCACTGTTATATCTGTCCCCTCTTCTTGAGCAGACACTCCTCCTGCACTTTGCTTGGTATCAAATGTACGACCCTGAGTTATGAAGGCAACAGCAGCAGGATCATTTTTAGCTGGAAGGTTGGAGAGCTCCTTTGACTGGTATGTTGCTATCACTCAAATCACCACTAGATGGCTATATTGCTTTAGACCGTCATTGACACTGCTCAATACCAGATTGCAGTAAGTTACACAGACTGCCTTTTTGTCATCTACAACAGGATGGGCTCTTGAACGAAAGTTAGAGCCATGCACAAAACATTCTACACATACTAGTGGGACTATAGCTTTGATGTGAGGAATGCTTTGTCAGTCACTAAGAAGATCACTTTTACAGTTATTGCGTTCCCTAAATATTTACCTAAACCCCAAAGTAGAGCAGTCAGTGAGCAACAAAAATGGAACAACAAAACAAAACAAACAAAAGTGATAGATGTTTCCAAAAGTTATTTTATGAAGGATCTTTTGTGTGCACGTTGAGGACAACCTGACAAACCTGCAGAGCAGCAAAGTGTCGCTGACTTTGGATTCTGTTTGAGCAGCATTGTATTGCCCCTTCTCATAGGGAGCTAGAGGATTTGTGTCTGGGAATGACAGCAGCCTTAATCAGAGACTTTAAAGGTGACCAGGAATGGAAATTGAAAATTGCTTCCTTTCTGCAATATTTACGTATTTCAACATTACCCAATAATTGTATTTCCATTTTGTTATTGGTTTCTAAATGTAAAACAAAACAAAAAATCATACATGTGTTTTGCATGCATAATGAAAGTATGGGGGCAGAAATTTGTTAAACTGCATTCTGATTTGTTACCAGTAGGTGGCTGCTAATGATGTCACTACCACCACTAACAGAGGGCTATAAGGGTAGTGACAGCAATGACATCTGCATCTGCTGGTCACAGAACAGACTGCATTGTTATGCCTTTTTATAGCTGTATATATGAGAAATATGTAATAATGCATTAGTTACTGGAATTGAAATGTTAAAAAACATTTAATAATAAAAAGGTATTTTTGGAATAGGTAATGCAACATAGCTCTACATTTTCTGAGTTGGTCAACTCTAACAGGAGTTCCAGACCAGAATACCTTTTGACATGATCTCTCTGTCTATGATGAAGCCCTGTAAAGCGGTAGATAAAAGCTTCTTCCTTGTCTGCGGAAACACCACCAAACAAGGGTTCAGGCTGGTTGTATTTTTTTTCTGAAGTCAAAAACTTCCATGGGACTTATTTTGGAAGTTATTCCAGTGCTTTGCAAGTCAGAATAACTTCTCAGGTTCCAGATTTTGGAAGTCAACACTTTAAAGAAAGACTTATTTTGGGAAACTAATATACTGGATAAAAAAGAAATAAAAATTCACAAATATAAACCATTTTTTGACTTCCATATCTATAAAATTTGAACCCACTAAATGTTCTCCCCCTGTACATGTGGAACTCATTTACTTCCAGTGTATTGTAGAATCTTTTTATTTTACATTAATTAAAATTCCAGACTGGAATTAATTAAAGCCATGCTACCATAACATTTGAGAACATGGGATAGTATTCGATGTAAATGCTGGGAACGAATCGATAAACTGCTCCGTGTTTGTGAACCAATTTACTAGGAGCTAAATGGAGGCATCTGTGGCTGGCAGGGGCTACAAAAGAGAGAGAGAGAGAGAGAGAGAAAAAGAAAGAGAGCGTGCATTAGAGAGTCAGTGTGCAACCCTTCTTCTAACCTCCCAAAGTCAGCAACCTGGAAGTGTATGGGACAAGTGCTCTCGTCTGTCCAATGGTTTCAGAGCAAACATTTCCTCAAAGCAAAAATGTTGTAGTCTACCTCCGAAAAACTTTCAGCAAACAAAATTTATCTTTTGTACACTAGTAATGATATCCATACACTGCAAGATGGAAACCCTACAGAATATGAATTATGCATCAATAAAATAATTACCAAAGAGAACATACTATGCACTCAGTAGAGCAAACCAAATGGCATTGCATGCAAGCAAGCATATGAAAAATGAAAAACCAGTGTACCCCATGGTGCGGTGTGAGACAATTTCCAAGCTTCACAGCTACTTATGATTGTGCTGATGATGGCCTTAGGGCAGGGTTTGTGTTTTTGCAGCAAGAAGGGCATCAGTTAACTCCATTTTGAAAGTATTTGACTTTCTGAAATGGGGGGGGGCCTTTCAAAACAAGAAGTATATAACTTCGAAAAAGGGAAATTGTGGAAATCAAGCAACTTTCTGTATTGCAAAAAGATTGATCTTTCTAAAAGAAGGGACATCTTTCTGTTTAATAAAGCAATTTAAATTCTTAAAATAGGTATGTCTTAAGAAACTGGCTTCAAAAATTTAGGACCTGGAATTATTGTGACTTCACATAGAAAAAACAGGATCGTCCAGCAAATCTGAACCCATGAAGGCTTTTTGACATCCAAGAAAAATAAAGTTAACTGAACCTGTGACAGCCCAAGACACTATTACTATTAACCCTTTCTGTGCCATGGACTGATATATCAGTCCAAAATTCCTATACGTTCCAATTCTGTCTGCAAACTAAGGGTTAAAAGCACTCATCTTGACAATTGAAAATGCAAATTCTATTTTGTTCCAAACAAATAGAGAAAAACATCATCTCCCACTACAGTTTCAATGTTTGTGATTAGAAAAAGTATTTCTTTCTGCATGTGCAGCCACCCTTTCATTCCGAATCTGTCTATAATTGTTAGTATTCATTATCTGTAATTGTTGTTTCCAGATTAATTAAAATTAATTCCTATAATAGTACTAAGCATAGTTTTGAGGTAACACATCTCTAGTAAGCAACCAACAGTACTTATACAGACAATCATCCAGCAACCCTGGGTCCAGCCTAACCTGTTTATCTAAAAGCACTTTTGCTTAGGAGAGCACCCACTGCTCCAAGTAAGGCAAGCAAAATGCCAGATGATGTGTTTGCAGAAATCTGAACCCAATTGTATTAGCACTAATAATAACCCTTATTCATCTAGTGGCTTCATATGTCAAAATGACCATGGCAGCACATTCTGTGTCTCAGCATGAGTGACAGGGCCCCTTGGGGAAGATAATTCTGAAACCTGGAAGACATGTTGGACATTTTCACAGCATGTCCAATGGTGTGTGTGCTGATGTTATATTTCAAATAAAATTCTTCATCTTTATTAGTATTTTTTTTTTATATATAGAACCTCTACCATAGGACTGTTGGAGCAAAAGCTACTGATTAGATAGCAACAGCTGTTGGTTAAAGAAAACATCTGAGCTGTGAACTGACGGACCAGGCTGTCACTTCAGTAAGCTCTACAGTTATTTATTACATCCCAAGTGGAGCATTTCATTGGCAGAGCTCCCAGATCTATGAGTATTCCTGTATTTTACATGGAGTGGAGTGGAGCAGTCTACAAGGAAATCATTCACATAAACTTGTTTTGGTTATATCAGGAACACAGAGCAATTCAGCTTCCATAGGAAATAACATAATCATTGTAATCATTTGGAAAATGCAGGAAAAATGTTTGATAGATGTTGAAACCCTGAGTAGGCATGGCTTGCCTAGGAGTGAACTTTGCTAGGATATGCCTAATTTGCTTTGTCGAGATAAATTTATTTTCTTTTTTTTTTATGTACTTCCCAGAATCCCCCCCCCAAAATAGCAGACTTTCTCCTTTGCATTATGTATTTAAAATTTCTTATTCAAATGAGTTGACTTGAGGAAAGCCTCTCATTTCCATGAAAGTGCTAAAGTATTAACAGTGAGTGAGTTGGCTCTGGTTTTTTTTTTCTGGTGGTACCACTCTTACATCGCCACATATTTATTTTGTCCTGCTTTGTTACTGTCATTGCCACTTATGTTACATGACAAAAAATGATGACGTTTGATGTTGCATTTTCAAAGCCTGTTTGAAATGGAAATTTGGGTTCTGAGGCTACTTTGATGGAACATAAATTATCATGAGATTGTGTAACGACTGTGAGACTGATTCTCAAAGCCCTTAGAGTGACGCAAGGTGCCAGTGTCAAGCATAAATGATGCAAGTGGCACAATGCATCAAAAGATGTGGCATTCCTGATTCTGAAACATAGTTTGGATCAGAATGAGAAGCTCCTGCACTGAAGTGGCACTGTGCCACCTTTGTGATCTACTTCAGGGTGCGCCAGGTAGCAAGGGGGTTGTGCCAAGGTGGGGCTGCAACGTCTCCTTTACTGTGATTCTAAAAGCCCCACCATGAATGCAGCAAGGGGCACTACTTAGACCAGGCAGGAGGTGGTCTAAGTGGCTTGCACCAGTCTCGCACACTGTGATGAGCTGGGGGAAGAGATCTACATGTGGGGTCAAGGGGCAGAAGGGGTACAGGGGGGCATTGTGTGAGTCGGGGAGACAGTGGGCAGGTATGGGATTGATGTGTCACCCAGCGGATATGTCTCTGAATTTAATACGGTGCAATTCAGATCATTTTGTGGTCTGCTGTGTTCCATTTCCATGTGATGCCATTTGGCAATTGCACTTGCCCTTCCATGGCTATGTTTCAGGTATACTGTCCAGTACTGTATCGACAGTATGATAACGTGGTACATTACTGTGTAGCACTGTATTGCATGCATTAAATTCAGAGGCATATCCGCCAGGTACCACAGCAATCCCATACTTGCCTGCTGTCTCCCCAACTAACACAATGCCCTCCTGTGCCCCTTCTGCCCCTGATCCTGCCTGGGAAGGAGATTCATTCCCCCACTAAAGCTGGCCCCACTTATGTTGTGCTGGACAGGGTTGGGGTGGATTCCTGTGGCATTCCCTGCAGGTGTGCTGGTCCCAGGGCCAAAATGCCTGTGGCAAATCCAGGAATTTTGGCTCTGGGACCGGCGCAGGGTACCTGGCGCACCTGGAGTTTGCCGGAGCCCTGGAGCGATGCAACTTGCATCACTTTCAGGGCTCTTTGAGAATCAGGCCCTTTGTGTATAAGCAGTTTCTGAGACATGGCTTAATGAATTTTTGTTTACTTAAGCCACACTCACAATCAGCTGTGGACATAGCCATTGCAAGGAAACCACAAGCAAGAATTCACAGACATGGATAAACACTTTCCTCCTCTGCAAGAAGAAAGGTTCATGGCTCCAGAACAGATCTGACTGGAAGAGATGTTGGCCACAATATTTAGAAGGTTACTTCATCAATAAGCATATCAGTGGTGCATGAACCAGGAGTAGCACTGTTGGATGGGGGCCATATTAGTGCCCCAGGTACATGCTGCTAAACTGATAGTGTGTATGCGCGTAATATACCGCTGTGCCCATGCAAATGAGGGATCCCTCCTGCATACAGGGTGCAGCAATATAGTCAGTGGTTTTAAAGCACTAAACAGCCAGTGTTGCAGCCTTGTTTAATGCTTGCAAAACCCTAGCCTCACCAAAGCACACAGTAGTGCACATTTCAGCTAAAACGTACCTTGTTTATTAGTATGTTTTTGTTTAAGTGCCTCTACTGTAGGACTGTTGGAGCAAAATCTGATAATGAGGTGGCAACAGTTGTGACTTAAAAAAATCTGAGCTATGAACTGATGGACCAGCTCGCACTTCAGTAAGTTCTACAATTATTTATTATATCGTAAGTGGAGCATTTCGTTGGCAGGGCTCCCAGATCTACTGGTATTTCTGTATTTAACATGGAGTAGAACAGTCTACAGGGAAATCATTAACATTGCTTGCACTGCATATGTCAGAAATACAGAGTAATTCAGTTTCCATAGGAAATAATGTAATCATTTGGAAAATGCAGGAAAATTAATTGCTCTGGAGTAACGGGAAAATGTTTATAGTAGATGTTGAAAACCTGAGTGGGCTTGCCTAGGAGTGAACTGGACTAGGATATGCCTAACTTGGTTTGTTAAGATAAACTGTTTTATGTGCTTCTTAGATCCCCCAGGAATAATAGTTTTACTCCTTTGTATTATTTATTTATAATTCCTTATTCAAAAAAAGTTGACTGAGGAAAGCCTCCAGTTGCTATGAAAGTGCTGAAGTATTAACACTGAGAGGGCCGACTCTTTTTTTTTGTTTGTTTGCTGGTAGCACTCTCCTGCCCCCACATTTTTATTTTGTCTCACTTTGTTTTTGTTACTGCCACTTATGTCACGTGACAAAATACGATGATGTTTGACAGCCCATTTTTAAAGTCTGTTTGAAATGGAAATTTGGGGTTCAGAGGCTCCTTCGATGGAAATTAAATTATAATGAGATTGTGTAAAGAGCTGAGAATGACGCAAGCCCTGGGTGCATTGAACATACTTACGCGGGGCTTGTGGCATTCACCCGGCTTGGGATCAGGATTTTCTATCCTGTGCGCAGATTGAGGTGAGTGAGACCACACTTTTTGTGCTCTAACTTGTAACACTCCCCGGTACCCTTTTTACTGGGCTTGCACCAAATATTTGGTGCAAACTGCCATAAACTGGAAAAAGTGTCACAACTCCCCCCAATGTACCAAAATTGGGTGCAGTTGTACCAAATGTGTTTGACGTAGCTGTGTCAAAAAAAGGGTTTGATACCAGGCTTGATGCAAGCCCAGTGTCACTCTTTGAGAATCGGTTCCTCGGGTGTGTAAACAGTTCTGAGACGTGGCTTAATGAATGTTTGTTTACTTAAGCCACACTCACAATCAGCTGTGGACACTGACATTGCAAGGAAGCCACAAGCAAGAATTCACAGACATGGATAAACACTTTCCTCCTCTGCAACAAGAAATTTTCATAGCTCCAGAACAGATCTGCAACAGATGTTGGCCACCATATTCAGAAGGTTAGCACATCACTAAACACATTAGTGGTGCACTAACCAGAAGTAGCACTGTTGGATGAGGGCCATATTCAGTGACCCAGGCACACAGCACTAAACTGATAGCATGTATGTGCATAATATACCGCTGTGTCCATGCAAATGAGAGATCCCTCATTTGGCAGCTTGTCACAGCCGTATCGGCTCTGGCTAGAGTTTGTTTATAGATCCTCCACTGTAGGGCTGTTGGAGCAAAAGCTACTAATTAGGTGGCAACAGCTGCCAATTAAAAAAAAAATCTGAGATATGCATTAATGGACCAGGCTTGCGCTTCAGGTATCTCTACAATTATTTATCATATCCTAAGTAGAGCTTTTCTTTCTCCTTCATGACAACATGACACCTAACTGAATCAAGTCAAGTCATGTTTCTTGGTTGACAGATCATGTCATTACAATTCTATTGCACATAATTCACATTTTTCTGAACCACAAACCGCAAAAAGAGAAAAGAAAAAAAGAACATGTTAAAAAGATCAACATGTTTCACAGTAATATATGTTATTTTGTAAAATGACATGTATAAAATTGCATTCCTCTTGGTATCATTAATAATTACTAAAATCTTTAACATAATTCCAATAGCTAGAAACATAAAAATTGTTGGCAGATAAGGACCGCTCGGCTCATCCAATCTGCCTGTAGGCCCTATACATTGTATGTGGCCACTGATCCTATGTGATCAATGCCTTGTCATCACTCCCTCCCCTCTCAGTCTTCCCTTGTTTCTTTCCCAAGCATGCTTAAACCCCTCCACTGGGCTTGCCCCCACTGCCTCCTGTGGCAGACTATTCCATGTGTTGACTACCCTTTTTGTGTAGAAAAACTTCCTCACATTACCTCTTAATCTACCCTCTTCTAATTTCATATTGCGCCCCCTTGTTCTAGTACTTTTTCTACTCTGGAAAAGCTCCCCTACCTGCACCTTGTTTATGCCCTTGAGGTACTTCAAAGTTTCAATCATGTCCCCCCTCTGTCTCCTCTGCTCTCCTCCAGTGAGTACCTATTGAGGTCCCTTAGTATCTCCTTATATGTTTTGTGGTGTAAGCCCTGCACCATCTTTGTTGTCCTTCTCTGGATAGTCTCCATCTCATCTATGTCCTTGTTCAGGTGTGGTCTCCAGAACTGCACGCAGTACTCCAGGTGAGGCCTTCAATGTTTTATACAAGGGCATCACCACCTCCCGCCTCCTGCTAGTGATACCCCTGCCTATGCACCCCAGCATACCACTGGCTCTCCCTGATGCCTTTTTACACTGCTTTGATACCTTAAGGTCATCAGAGATGATAACCCCTAGGTCCCTTTCCTCTTTGGTGACAATCAGCTCCTCTCCCCCAACCTGTAGCTCTCCCCAGGGTTCCCTCTAGCCAGGTGCATTATTTTGCACTTCTTTACATTGAACTTCAGTTTCCACATCTCCGACCACCTTTCAAGCTTCTCCAGATCCCTCTTAATTTTTTCCATCCCTTCTGTAGTATCCACCCTGTTGCCAATCTTGGTGTCATCTGCAAACAGGCAGACCTTTCCTTCCAGCCCCTCTGCAGTGTCACTGATGAAGACATTGAACAGGACTGGTCTTAGTACTGATTCCTGTGGTACCCCACTGGTCACCCCCCTCTCCCTAGATTGTACCCCATTTACCACTACCCTCTGTCTCTTGTCTTTTAACCAGTTCCTAACCCAGAGTCCCACCTTGTCTCCCATGCCCAGACTACCCATCTTGTTAATCAGCCTTCTATGTGGGACAGTGTTGAAAGCTTGCTGAAATCCAGGTAGGCAACATCTACTGCCCCTGCCTGATTAAGTTCCCTGTCACCCAATCAAAAAAAATATTAGATTCATTTGGCATGACCTTCCTGCTGTTACTCCATGTTGCCTCAGATCCTGAGCACCACTGGATTCCAAATGTGCCACTATCCTATCTTTCAGCAGTGTCTCCATGATCTTTACCACCACTGAGATGAGGCTGACTGGCCTGTAGTTCAACACCTCCTCCCTACTGCCACTTTTGTGCAGTGGGACTACATGTGCCCTCCTCCCACCCTCTGGAACAACACCTGTGTTGAGTGACTCTGTGAACAGGGCCACCAGAGGTGCTACTAGTTCCCTTCGCAGCTCCTTTAATATCCTCGGGTGGATGCCGTCTGGCCCCATGGCCTTATCCACCTTCAGCTTTGTGAGTTCTTCCAGAACTCTTTCCACTATGAATGGACTGGTGCTCACCCCCCTCCCACTACCTCTGCAAACCAACTGTGGTCCTTGATCTGCTTCCTCCTTAGTGAATACTGAGCAGAAGTATTTGTTCAGTATTTCTGCCTTGTCCAGATCCCCCTCCTTACATTCTCCCTTCTCCCCTTTGAGTATCACAACACCCCCCAACTTTTTCTTCTTTCACTGATGTGCCCGCAAAATGCTTTATCCCCTTTGTTAATAGACTGTGCTAAGTTCTCTTTTGTCTGTGCCTTCGCCCTCCTAACAGCCTTCCCTGCTTCCCTTAGACATTCAAGGTACACCTCCCTGTCCTCCTCATTTTGGCTCCCCTTATATTTCCTGAAACTCAGCCTGTTAGCCCTGACTTTGTCCCTCACATCTTTGGAAAACCATAGTGGTTTCCTTCTTCTTCTTTTCCCTTTGGCCACTATCCTAATGCATTGGTTTGTTATATCCACTATGGCGCCTTTGTATGAAGTCCGAACTATCCATTGCTTAACCTGAGACAAAATGATCACTTAGGAGATGAGTCAATTTCATAGCTTATCGCCACTTTATATTACCCCAAATATTTCCTTTCTCATATACTGTACTTTTGTTATTTTCTCCAAATGCAGTTTTTTGCTGTCTATGGAGCTGAAGAGGGAAGACACAGATTCCAACACCTTCCTGGAGTGTGACTTTAGTAAATGTGTTACCAGATGTTTAGGTTTCAATTCCAGGGTGCCCAAGGTTTCCCCAAAATACTTTTTCCTTTCACTTTTGTACTGGTCTAAGGGTACTTAGCAATATGCCGCCTGGGTGAGTCATGCAAGCTGTGGCAAAATACCGAGGTCCCCTACCCCAGCTCGATCTCCTGATGGAAAATTATAAACCCCCTGGTAGTCTAGCAGACCCCCACCCCTTCCTAATCCCCAATTACAGGTGTTATCATAATTCCTTTTGTCCACTCATATACCAGAATCTGGTGCAGGATCCTTGGCACAAAGGGCTTCGGCACAAGTTGCTGTCTGATGCAGTTTGCACTGATCTAAGCCCTGTTTGAGAATCGGGCCCTCTGTGTGTGAGCAATTTCTGTGACATGGCTTAATGAATTTTTGTTTATGTAAGCCGTACTCACAATCAGCTGTGGACAATGACATTGCAAGGAAACCACAAGCAAGATTTCGCAGACGTGGATAAACACTTTCCCTCTGCAATAAGAAATTGTCATGGATCCATCACAGATCTGGAACAGATGCTGGGCACCATATTTAGAAGGTTAGTGCATCGCTACACACATTAGTGGTGCACTAACCAGAAGGAGCACTGTCAGAGGGGGGGCCATATTCAGTGCACCTATTACATAGCGCTAAACTGATACCATGTAAGTGCATAATATACCACTGTGCCCACGCAAATGAGGGGTCCCTTCTGCTTACAAGGTGCAGCAGTATATTCAGTGGGTTTAAAGCACTAAACAACCAGTGTTGCAGCCAGAGTCAGACTGGCCCACCAGGATACCTGGAAATTTTCAGGTGGACCTCCTCTATTGGGTACCTGGCCACTTCTAAACTCTGAGAATCTTTGGTTTTATCACCTAGTTTTTAATTAAATGGGCACCGTAAGTAAATGTACATTTCAAACACAGAGCTAGTGTACCATACTGAAGTAGAATGAATGTGTCACCGAGAGCCTTCCCCCTATTGATTTTCCAACTGGGCTCCTTTGTCAACTTCCAGGTGGACCCTTTGTACCCCAGTCTGGCCCTGGTTGCAGCCCTGTTCAATGCTTGCAAAATCCTAGCCTTACCAAAACACACAGTAGTGTGCATTTCAAATAAAACTTATCCTGTTTATTAGTATTTAGTTTTTTATAGTGCGCTTCTACCATGGGACTGCTGGAATAAAAGCTATTGATTAGGTGGCAATAGCTGTTGATTGAAAAAACATCTGAGCTATGAATTGATGGACCAGGCTGGCACTTCAGTAATCTCTACAATCATTTATTATATCCTGAGTGGAGCATTTTTTTCTCTTTCATGCAGCTGACACCTAACGGATATTGTTCCTTGATTCGTTGGCAGGGCTCCCAGCTCTACAGGCATTCCTATACTTTACAGGGAGATGGAGCAGTCTACAGGGAAATTATTCATAGTTATGCCCCCACCCTGAAAGTGCACCAACACAGTGACCTATATCGCTGTCGACAAAATCAGCAGTTTGCTGACAGGTCACTGTGTTGCTGCGCCTGAGATTGGGGCACATTGTCTCCCGGTCCTGCACCTCCCGAATCAACTCTGACTCAGGTTTGAGGTATGTGATGTAGGTGGGGGGGCAGGATTCCCTGCATGGGGGATTATGGGGTGAAGTCCCCTGATAAAAAAAAAAAGGACTGAGTCAATCAGGATTTATGTCGGCCACAACTTGTGGTCAACATAAATCCCATTGCTGTGATGCCAGTTGATGAAAGTGTTGTCGAACTGGCAAGTCAACTGGCATCATAGATTCTTATTCACATAGACTTTCATTGGTTATTTCAGGACAACAGAGCAATTCACCTTCCATAGGAAATAATGTAATACTTTGGAAAACCCAGGAAAATTAATTACCCTGGAGTAACAGGAAAATGTTTAATAGATGTTGAAACCCTGAGTAGATGTGGTTTACCTAGGAGTGAACAGGGTTAAGATACACCTAACTTGGTTTGCTAAGATAAATTGCTTTTCTTTTTCAAGTGCTTCTTAGATTCTCCCTCCTCCAAATATTAGATTTACCCATTTACATTATTTATTTTTAATTCCTTACTATACAATGGCAGGAAAGAATGCTGGGCTCTGACTGGTCTGTGTGGGGCCAGACCCATGATGTTATCCCAGCATAACATCACATGCAAGTATTAGTTACAGACATTGCCAGCTATTTTCAGATATTTAGCGACATTTCTAAAGCATTTCTCTCTGCAGCCCCCACTGTAGAAATGGAGAAGGCATTAGATATATCTGGAAATATCACAGGAATTTCCGGAAATAGCTGGCGGTGTCTGTGGCTGCTACTGTATCCAGTCTCAGCACACACATGACCACATTAAAGATCAAATGCAAAGCTTTAAAAATGTACAATCCCCCCGCCCCCCCACCATGAGGACAACTAGGCCTCATCTCTTACAAATAAAGTTCAGAAACTGCAGTTAAACATGTATGAATGCTATTGTGTTGTCTCTCTTATGTGATGATTTTACAAAAAATTCCCCAGACTTTTTTCAAACCAGCCAGCGGAATCTTGGAGTGGAATTGATGTCATTCAAACCACAATGACATTATTTTCCTCCAGGTCCTGTCAGCTTAGTACACACAGTATTTCAAACTGTCAACAGTTAGTCTTTGCTACCACTTTTCTGATGAGGCTTTTATTAATGGACTTGTACCAGTAAAACAATACGGTAAATATCTGTCAAGTTCCCTAGGTTGATCATCAACCATTTGAGCACTGTACGGTCCCCCCCAAAAAAACCTTTCATACTCTTAAAATTTAACTTTGTTTTTCTGTGCTCCCATTCCAGCCCTGAATGCAGCCACCACAACTCCATCATAATTTATTCTTCTCAGATTCACCCCCTTTGCTGAGGTTCCAGAGCACTCATGAAAAGGGTATTACTATCCTAGTACCTCTCCCAAATGTATAATCCCACAAAAATGTACAGCTCTATCCTGCACTTCCCTTGTAATTATTCCAAAACATGCCCACACTGTTTCTGACTCCACCTTGCATCACTTTTGTGACCTATTCCCTTTCTCCCACACACCTCATGAAATGTATACTTACTACTGCACCCATCCTAAAATGTGTACCTCTGCACCTCTCAAAAAAGGTTGCTCCCTCACCCTTGATATCTCTAGGCCTTCCTTGCACCCATTCTAATATTTGCCCACTCACCCCTCACATGTCTCGCAGAAGTTGTACTTACACCCTACCCCAACACTATTTGTATCCCATCCCCACTCACCCAAAATGTGTGTCCATCTGTGCAAGTCCCACATTTATACCATACATTCTCCTTCAATTATTTGTACCCCTACCCTATGACTCCTGAATCTTGTACCCCCTGCACAGCTCCCCCAAACTTGCAACCTTTCACAACTTTGTCCCCCCAAACACTAACTCTATACTTCCTCTTCACTCCTTTCCCAAAATTTCTGCCCCTGCATCTGGAAGATTATAAAGTTTCCTCCCTTCCCTACACTCTGAAAACTATTTACCCCATCTCCATTCTCCCCAAGATTTATATTTATTTATTTATGACTTTGATAACTGGGTGAGTGCACTGATCCCTGGGACAGTTTTCAGGCATAACCTGGGCCATAACACATGGCGCAGGGTGACCTCCCTTCTCTACCCCTTCTCTTGTACCCCTCCCAAAATTCATTCCATAATCTAGAATCTTACCCTAATGTTTTACCCCATTCCCTGCACAAATAACAACATTTGCAAGACTGCCAAAAAATAGATCCCTTCTCTTGCAACCTTCACACAATGTACTGCCTACTATTACACCCCTCCACATATTAGTAGCCTTTGCCCACACCACTCCAAAGGTATGTAATGTATCTTTCCCACACTACTCCCAAAATCTGCACCGCTGCCCTTTGTACAGTTTAAGAGGTGTGAGAGGGTAAAGTTAGGGAGGGATGCCTATTTCAGCAGGGGTGGAGGGGTACAAGTATACATTTTAGGAAGGGTGCGGGAGTGCAAGTACAATTTTTGGGAGAGGTGCAGGGGTAGAAATACAAATTTTGGGAGGAGTGCAGGGGTAGTTACAAATGTTGGAAGGTGTGCAGGGGTATTACAAATTTGGGTATGTGCAGAAGTACAAGTACAACTTTTGGGAGGGATGCAAGGGTACAATAGAAATTTTGGTAGGGATACAGGGGTAGAAGTGCAGATTTCAGGAGGGGACAGGGGTAGAAGTATACATTTTGGGAGGAGTGCAGGGGTACAATTACACATTTTGAGAGGTATGTAGCAGTGCAAGTAGAAATTTTGGGAGGGGTGTAAGAATGAAATTTGGGATGGGCGCAGCAGTGCAAGTACAAATTTTGAGAGGGAAGCAGGGGTAGACGTACACATTTTGGCAGGGGTACATGGGGTACAAGTAAACATTTTGGGAGAGATGCAGGAGTACAAGTACACATTTCCGTATGGATGCAGGAGTAGAAGTACAAATTTTGGGAGGGGGCAGGTATAAATTTTGGGAGGGGTGCAGGGGTACAAGTACACATTTTGGGAGGGGTGCAGGGGTACAAGTACACATTTTGGGTGGGGTGCAAGGGTAAAAGCACAAATTTTGTGAGGGGTGTTGGGGTACAAGTACTCATTTTGGGTGGGGTGCTGGGGTGCAAGTACACATTTTGGGAGGGGTTTAGGGGTACAAGTACACATTTTAGGAGGGGTTCAGGGGTATAAGTACACATTTTGGGAGGGTTTCAGGTGTACAAGTACACATTTTAGGAGTGATGCTGGGGTTCAAATACACATTTTGGGATGGGTTGCTGTGGTGCAAGTACAAATTTTGGAAGGGGTACAGTGGTACAAGTACCAATTTTGGAAGGGGTGCAGGGGAACAAATACAAATGTTTGGAGGGCTGCAGGGTACAAGTATACATTTTGGGAGGGGTGCAAGGGTACAAGTACACATTTTGTGAGGGTTGCTGGGCTTCAAATACACATTTTGGGAGGGGTGTAGAGATGCAAGCACAAATGTTTGGAGGGGTGCAGGGGTACAAGTACACATTTTGGGTGGGGTGCAGGGGCAACTACACATTTTGGGTGGGGTGCAAGGGTAAAAGTATAAATTTTGTGAGGGGTGTTGGGGTGCAAGTACATATTTTGTGAGGGGTGCTGGGGTACAAGTATACATTTTGGGTGGGGTGCTGGGGTGCAAGTACAAATTTTGGGAGGGGTTCAGGGGTACAAGTACACATTTTAGGAGTGGTGCTGGGGTTCAAATACACATTTTGGGAGGGTTGCTGTGGAGCAAGTACAAATTTTGGAAGGGGTACGGTGGTACAAGTACCAATTTTGAAAGGGGTGCAGGGGAACAAATACAAATGTTTGGAGGGGTGCAGGGTACAAGTATAAATTTTGGGAGGGGTGCAAGGGTACAAGTACACATTTTGTGAGGGGTGCTGGCGTACAAGCACACATTTTGGGAGGGGTGCAGGGGTACAAGTGCAAATTTTGGGAGGGGTATAGGGATGCAAGTACAAATTTTGGGAGAGGTACAGTGTACATGTACACATTTTGGAAGGGGTACAGTGGTACAAGTGCCAATTTTGGGAGGGGTGCAGGGGAACAAATACAAACGTTGGGAGCAGTGAAGGGTACAAGTTTAAATTTTGAGAGGGGCACGGGGGTGCAGTTCCAAATTTGGGTAGGCGTGCAAGGGAACATTTTGGGAGGATGCATGGGAATAGGTGTGGGGGTACAAATTTTGGGAGGTGAATAGTGGTACAAGTACACATTTTTGGAAGGGTGCAAGGATACAGGCACAAATTTGGGGGGCAGGGGTACTAACATACTAAAATGCCAGCAGAGTAGGCCTAACAGTCTTTCATGTCTGCTCTTTTGGTCAGCCCCCACCCTGGGAGCTGACCTTGCTGCCCCTTCGCCCTCTCTGGCTTCTCCCTTCCCAGTCCTGGATATTCTCGCTGTACTGGACTTAGCTTCTAAAACCCTTCCCCTGTACCTGTCCCACCCCCCTCTTGAACCCCTCCACCGTCTCTGCCTCCACCAGCCCCCTGGGTAGCACATTCAATGTCTCCACCACCCTCTCAGTGAAATAGCACCTCCTCCTTTCTCCTCTGAATCCCCCCCCCCAGCTTCCACCAATGCCCTCTACAAGTACAAGTATAAATACTGGGAGGGGTACAGGTACAATTGTTGGGAGGGTGTATGGGTACAGTTACAAACATTGGAAAGTGTACAGAGGTACAATTAGAAATGTTGGGTATGTGTGGCAGTTTTGGGAGGGATAGAGGGGTACAATTACACATTTTGGGAAGGGAACAGGGGTGCAAGTACAAATTTGGGGAGGGATGCTAAGTGCAAGTACAATTTGGGGGAGTGAGTAAGTGGTATACATACAAACTTCATGTTGGGTGTAAGGGTATGAGTGCAAACCTTGGATGTAGAAGTTCAAATTTCAGAGGCTCTCCAGGGGTGCAAGTGCAAATTGTGGGCATGGTGTAGCTACAAATTTGGAGAGGGGTGCAAGTGGTGGACATTTGGAGGGGTGCAGGGGTAGACAAACACATATTTGGTGGGGGGGTTCATATTTGGAAGGATGCAGGAGTAAAAGTGGAAATTTTAAGAGGGGGTAAATGTAAAAATATTATGAGGGTGCAGTAAAAGAGGCAAACATTTTGAGAAAGATGAATACAGTCTTATATTAACAAAGGACAGGGCTGAATATAAATGTTGAAGAAGAAAGGGTTACAAGAGGAGTGGTACAATTTCTGGACGAGTACCCATTACAGGGAAATGCATAATACTGAGAGTATTGTAGAGCCTTAGGAAATGGTCTGAAGCAAAATACAGCTACATTTAGGTTAATAAGGAAAATGGGGTGGGGGAGGATTATGTGACCTGAGTATGTTTGGGCACCCCTTCTCTTGCTTAATACTGTCCAAAAATGTTTACTGATTAGTCTGTGAAAGTTACTAGATATTGAATAACTTATAGTACATTTAATAATGTTTGAAGTGACCGTTGATTTTTACCATTTCATAATCTGAAGCACTGAGTGCATACGAAGCTGCCAGGACCTTGATGAAAATTATGTAATTTGTGCTTAAATGACATCACTGCTCACCCAAGATTCTGCCAGCTAGTCTGAAAAAGTCTGAGGGCCTTTCTGTCAAGCCATCAAACAAGAAAGGCAATAAAATAGTAGTTATATGTAAAATAGTGCAATTCCTGCAGTTTATTTGTAATACATAAGGTCTGATTCTCCTTGTACTGGCAAACGGGTAAATTTTTGAAATACCTTTACATTTGATCTTTAAATGTTAAAACAATCACTCCACAGACCATGTCAAAGTTGCCCACACTTGACATGCCTGCACTGGAGCCTGCCAGTACTTCCTAATTTAAAACAAGCATTTGTCAATGCCAAATGTTGTCGCGCTGGCATTGGCTTTGGTAGTGCAGTGCGGGAAAAGATTTTGGGCAGGATGTGAAAAATGACAGCTGTACAGTTCATAAGGAGATGTGAAAAAATGCCAGTGTTTAAAATGTGGCATGTAAATATTGCAAATTTGCAAAGTTACAAGGGTGTGTGGGAAATGCGTAATGCATGCTTGTAACATAGTCATTTTATGGATGCTCGGCACCAAATTTTCAACATAGGTATTTTAGCACCTCTGCTCATGTACAGTGTCACTGTTATTTCCTTAAACTGTCCCAAAAAGTGATTTCGCACAGCGACCATGCTATTCTGCACTGGACGTGCGAAAACACATTTTGAGCAAGATATGTGAAATGACAGCTGTAGCTTGGCTGCTGACTTCACTATTCCCCACTGCTCAGTACATCAGCATCTTGACTTTTACTTTAAGGGAATTATATTCTTTTTTTTGTAATATCTCCAACACCCCTTCCCATTACCTCATTTCTCAATTTTGTCATTTACTACACCTCACATTCCCACTGTCTTTTACAGCACACGCATCAGAAAGGCACATGCTCTGATCCCCATTTAAATTACCCTCAACTGTTTTGTTTTTTCCCACTCTCGGTCTCCACTCCCTGTTTGACTCATAATGCCAACCGCATTATTATAGATGCAGGAACCATAGAAGTGTTCACAGGGATCTGCTTCTCATTCAGCTGACTAACTGCTCACAGGCTCACAGCTTCATGTTGTGGTAGTGTGAGACCCACTTCTCATTCAGTTCCCTAAATGTTCACGGGCTCACTGCTTCAGAGGAGGATGTTAATTTACAGACCGCACCACAAGTAACAGACATCGATATAGAGGAAGGGTGGGGTGGGGGGCAAATGGGATGATAATTTAGAGATTGCACCATAAGTAGCACATTAATAGAGAGGGAGCTGGGTGTGGTGGTGTGAGCCACATTTAGTAACAACACAAAACAAGCACCATCTACTGCAAAAACAGAACATTCAGCACTACTTTTTATGCTTCCTTCCGCGTGCGCAAAAAACATCTCAGTACAGTAAACAGCATTTTAGAGATGTGTCACTGTCCTGGCCAAGGCAGCTTATGCTGCCTTGGGCTCGTCTGTGACACACCAATCAGTTTGTAAGCTGGCTATGACAGTGGTCAGACTGCAAAGGGGGGAAACTTTGTGTACTTGAAACAACTGAGCCGCTGCAATCAGGGACAGTTTCAGTCCCTCCTCATCATTCGTTATTTGCATAAAGTCGTCAGGCTTCATTGTGAACTGTAGCACTGTTAACAAAAATACAAAACAATTCCCTACTAGCCCCTTCTGAAAGTGGACACCCTGCTGCCTCCCAGAAAATAAATGTGCTTATAACATGGGTGCACATCCCCACACACACACTGCCACCAAAGCTCTATTCCCTAATGACAGTGTGTGGCTGCCCACCCACCACCCTGCGGATCTCCAAGTACCAGCGCAAAATGTTCATAGTGCTACTGTGGCACCCACCGCACACACACACACACACACACACATTGTCAACCGAGCAGTCAGCAGTTAGCAATACCCGAATAGTGATAGCACAGGGTGAGGCACACATTGACTAGCCCCCACCCCATCGATCACTTCACATCAGTTATATGTTGTATTTATTTATTTATTGAAAATGTTTCACCAGGAAGGCACACTGAGCAATAAAATGCTTGCCTCCCGGTGTGACCTGGGGGGAGGGGGTACTCAGGAAGGATAACACGCAGGTTATCTAGTGAAGTACATCTAAACAGTAAATAAACAGCAGCAAAGGATACATTTTATATACATTACAGGTGAAAAATAGGTAGCAATTTGGTACAGGTACAGGTATGCTTAGACAGTGGTACGTTATGCAAGTTATACAAGGGCTAACAAGGAAAACAAGGAATGCAAGGGCTAACACACAGAAACATAGACACACTAGAAGCACATGACAATAAGTGCGTAGGTTGGGCAATAATCCAGCTTGTGTAGCTGTAGCTATGTGCTGCTGGTCAGGCAAAAGGGATGGGGCAGTAAAGCACTCAGTGGGGTCAGGTGCAGGAGCAGTTTACCGTAAGGTAAATTGACAGGGTGGTAGATAGGGAGGGGTCAGCGGAGGGGTTGTGAATTTGAGGAGGGAGGTCATTCCAGATCTTAGGGAAGTGGTGAGAGAAGGCTGATTGGCCAGCAGTGGTCCTCCAGAGAGGGATTAGTAATTGGCGGGAGTCAAGGTATCTAAGGGCATGAGTAGGGGTGGGGGTAGCTGAGAGTATGGTAGAAAGGTATGATGGGAGTGTGCCAAGCCAGAACTTAGAGTCAAATTTTGAGCAGTGCATAATGCAATGTTTTTCTAGGGATGGCAGTGCCAGGGCTGGTAGAGGTCACAGTGGTGTGTGAGGGGAGTGGCATCGAGGGGCAAAGTGGCAGAAAGCATTGAAAAGGGTGTCTAGTTTAGCTAAGGTGGACTTTGGAGCAGCACTGCAGATGATGTCACAGTAGTCGAAGGAGGGTAGTATAATTTTCTGGACAAGTTCACGATGCACTGTTAGTGGGAGGCTACTACGGTACCTGTACAGGGCACCGATTTTGGGTCGCAGTTTTTTTGAGATAGCGTCCATGTGGGCAGAAAAAGATAGATGTCGGTTGAGCCAAACCCCTAAGTATCAGAAAGAGGTGACATCCTCTAGTTTTTGTCCATCCAGGGTACGGAAATAGGGTATGGAGGGGAACCTGGACAGTCGTCTAGTGCCGAAGGTCATAGTGACTGGGTTTTTTTGCATTGAGGGAGAGTTGGTGAGAGCTGAACCAATGTTGAATTTTGTCAAAATCAGCTTGGAGGTTGTACCTGTGCTTCACCCCCAGGTCAGTGTTCCCTGGTGCAGCACGGATCAGCTCACACATGTCAAGGCAGCAGGACTGGACACCTGAGAGAATGAGGCACACTGAGATAGGAGCACAGGGACATAGATGGATTTCATGTGCCCTAGGACTGCAAATGACCACAAGCAGAGCACACTGTGCTCTGGAACAGTCTGTACCAGCCATTTTGGTTCTCCCCTTCCTCCAATACCGTACAGAGGGAGAGTGAAACACAGGTAGAGTGAGAAAACAGCTGGTATGCTGGAGAGAGTGTGTGAGATTACCAGTGTCACTGATATGTACTGTGTCTGTGATTAGCAGTGTGAATGACCCTGGTATTGTAGGAACTGCACCATAGCCCCACTGCTCACCACCCTAACTGAACAGGTGTGAGTAGCAGCACACGCTGGTGTGAAAGACAGAGACTTTGACTGTAGCAGTAGTATTGCACCTAAAATCTTCGGCTCATTTGTAGTAGCACCTGAAATCCTTGCAATGGCATATAGTGTCGCAGTGCAATGTCACCTGAAATCCCAGGGATAAGATTCCCTGTAGCAGTACAATAACACCTTAAATGCTTAGGATCACATTGTCTGTAGCAGTAATGAGAGAGAAAGAGAGACAAAAAAAGAGCGAGGGAGAGGCAGAGAGGGCAACAGCAGATGTGGCACTGATTGTGACAGCAGCATGTATGGTAGTCTGGCACAGAGTTTTTGCAGGGGATGCAAGCAGACACAGCAGAAAACAGTGAGTGTGACAGTTACTCCTCTCCACAATGGGATGGTTGTGTGTGTGGCAGAGGGAGAGAGTGTATCCAGAGACTGAGCGAGAGGAATGGGTGCCCCCCCTCCTCTGAGAGTGACAGCAAGATCCAGACATTGTGTCAGTGATTCTGTTTGCAGAGACAGGGTATGGGAAAGACAGACATGGCAGTGAAAGCAACAGTCCTGAGAGATGCAGGGTGACAGTCTGGGGTGGGGGGGGGAGAGAGAGAGGGAAGGAGAGAGAGAGAGAGAGAGAGAGAGAGAGACATCTCAAACACTTGTTTGTGTGAGCAGGAGGTGCACTCGTTTGGGAGTGTCAGATGTGTCTCTCTCTCTCTCTCTCTATCCCTCCCTCTTTCTCTCACACTCTCTGTCTCTCTCTGTCTGTCTCTCTCTCTCTCTCTCTCCCTCTCCCTCTCTCTGAGTGAGATTTCAGTGATAGTGGGCAGCAGTAAATGTAAAGTGCTTGGAACATTTCTGAGTGGGCTACAACAGCCCATCCTGCTGCACACATCCTCGTAGAGACTCACGGTGCTCTACTTGTTCTGGGAGATGAACTGCACTGAGTTGTTGCCTGCCAACCCATTTGCAACTGTTTTTGCGTATCTGCTAAACCCGACCCTGGTGAGAGAGAAGCAGGGCAGACCCCTGTCCGGTAGGTAGGGGCGGCAGCATTTTCCTTCCAAGTCGGCTGCTGAGACAGCTGTTCCTGGTGCCCTTCGATCAGATCTCAGAGAATCAGACTCAGAGTTTGTTACTGATGCTGGAGCATACAAAAGCAGCCATTTAGTCTTCTTCCTTACTTATGACTTTGGGTGAAAAATTTATAAGCTACACAATTGTCATAATATTTGATTTGTCCCATACACATGTAGCACAACATATGCTTATCTGCCTTACCTATGCACTTGCCACAGAACTGTTCTCCTTTAGTGTTGTTTTCAGCCCGGGCATGAGATTTGATTAAAAAAGAGAAGGTAGCTTTTTTTAAAGCAGCCCCAGTCAATAAGAATCACTATCTGTTTTTTAATGAAGCCTGTATGTCATTGAGAACCAGCGAATACTGTGTATCCCGGAGGGTTCTTAACATGTGTCAGCAGCTGTTTAAGTAGTGGAATCTAGTAACTGGAAAATATTTTCAGACCTCACAGTTTTGAAACTACACTACACTTCTTAACCCCTGCCATTGCCAATTTAAAAGACAGTTGCAGTGTTCCTTGGTTCACAGAACAAATGTGGAACGGGGAAAAATGCCCCAAATCATAAATGGAGAAACACACACACACACACACACACACACACACACAAACGCTCTCTCACACACACACACACACACACACATATTTAGGCCCAGATATTCAAAAGGGTTGCGCCATGCGCAACAGGGTTGCGCGTGCGCAACTCCAAAAATGCGCCATTCTGCGATATTCAGAAGGGGCCAGTTGCGCCACCAAAAACATGCTGAGCAACAGCACAATGGAAATGAAGGCATGCGCAACCGAAGGGGGTGGATCCATGCATAAAGTGCGCAATGCGATAATCGAACACTTGCGCAATGCGCAAGAGTGGCTCAGCCGGAAGTTGCGCGAGGTAGCGGAATTGAGCCAAAATAAAAGGCTCAAGGAAGTCGCTGAAGAACCCTAGCAGGCCGCAAACTGGGGGAGAGACAGAGAGAGAGAGAGAGAGACAGAGCTGGAAGGGCAGAGAGGGACAGTGGGTCCAGGAGGACAGAGAGGCCAGTGGGGGTGCCCGTGCAGTGGAAGCAGCAGTGGGGCAGTGGGGTAACACAGGAACAGCAGTCGGGGGCAGAAGCCAGGGAGATGGACAGTGCCAGCTTCCACATGGAAGCTGTAGTAATGAGGGTGAGACACCATGCTGCAGGGGGATGTGGCAGCGGAGGAGCCCGTCGGCGGTATGCCCCCGACAGGCGGTATCGTGCCCGCATCAGCTTCGAGCTGTACACAGACGTCGAGATTGTGGGCCGGTACCGCCTGAACAGGGCAATACTGAGACGGCTCTGCGAGCTGTGCAGTGATGTGATGCAGGCACCCTCATGACGGAGTCACGCTCTGTCCGTGGAGACCAAGGTGACAGCCTGCATGTGCCTGCTCGCCACGGGCACCTTCCAAAGGCCAACAGGGGACACCACAGGCATTACACAGTCGGCCACGTCACGCATCCTCACTCAATTCCTCAGCGCACTGCTGCCTCATGCTGCGGAGTACATCCATTTCCCCAGCACCGCGGCAGAGCGTACAACAAACATGCAGGAGTTCCACAGGGTAGCACATATGCCTGGCATGCTAGGGGCCATAGACTGCACCCATGTGGCCATTCGCGACGCCACCTGGCCCCGACGCCAGGCATATCGGAACCGAAGGGGTTTTCCAGTGTCAACTGCCAGGTGGTGTGTGATGCCACTGGGCGCATTATCAATGTCTGTGCCACACACCTGGCGGAGCACATGATGCTTCATATGGCACCAGTCTGCACTGTGCCATCGATTGAGTGGGGACATCCCGGGTCATCTAGTGGGTGAGTACATGTATGGAATGCAAACTCTGGGCAAGGGTGGAATGACACAGGTGCCATGGTAGTGGCACACAAGGATATGGGCAATATGGACCTGACATGACACTGATCTCACTATCTCCACACAGGTGACTGTGGATACCCACTCCGTCCCTGGCTGCTCACACCGCACGGCGCCCACGACCCCAGCGTAGCTATGCTTCAATGAGGCACATGCCGCAACACGTAACATCATAGAGCGGGTGTTTGGGATGCTCAAGGCACGCCCGATGCCTGGACACCCGCGGAGCCTACAGTACAGCCCCCAAAAGGCCTGTGGGATATTCCTGGCCTGTTACATCCTACACAACATGGCCAAAGACCATGGGATAGCCGTACAGGTCCAAGAGGGGGACAGCGATGGGGACGCCAGTGGCGCCGGTGATGTTAGTGATGAACAGCCCCCCCTAGGACGGAGGGACCTCCGACTGACCCAGCAGGCCCAGCTGCACCGGGACACCATTGCAGAAGAGCACTACACCCAACACAGGTAAGTCAAGGGGACATGTGCAGGCAACACTGTCCATGCGCAAACCACAGGCACACAGGGGAACACACCGTGCATGAAGGTCAGGGGAGTTGAAGGTTCCAGGCATACCGACACACCATCAGAGAGGGGTGAGCACTCATATGGACACACACACACCAGGCAGCATACATGGGCAGCAGCACAGCACTGTGGAAATGATATTGCCAACACACAGCACCACCAACCACCCCCACCACCTGGACTGTCCACGTACGTGTGTCAGGACCTGGACACCCTTGCACCTTGGTGTACAGTGCAATGCAGGCATCATCATGCACACGCACCTGTGGACAGCAGTTGGAAGAGTGTGCAGGTGGTCCGTGTGTCAGCTTGGTGAGCAGAGCACCCAACAGTGCACTGCCCACCATGACACACATTGCACACAGGGCAGCACCAGACAGGGCCTGCACTGGGAGACAGCTCAGTCAGGTAGCACTGTCCCACGGCCACCACGGATGCATGGGCGGCCCCACCGTGGCCCAGCAGCACTGGCAGGCTGAGCAGGGGCCACATCGGGTGGTGCTGGTGCACCACCAGGGGTCCCACTGTGAACGCAACCTTGCCCGCACAGGGGTCTGCATCCTGCCAAACAAACTTGCACCAGGGGTGCTCGGGATGCCCACAGCAGAACCCGGCGTCGACAGGCCTGGTGTCGATGATGCGAGGACGGGAGTGGAGAGCGCACTGTGTGGGATGTGTGTACAGGGCACCTGACAGTGTGGCCACGCGTCCGTGACAGAGACCACTGCCTGGGTCAGCCTGTCAATGGCAGCGGTCACATCCGTCCGCATAAGACCAGCTCGGCTCGGTCCCGAGCACACCCCTATGCTGCTCCACGGACACAGACAGTGCCTCCACGGATCTTGCAACCCGCCCCTGCAGCTGTACCGAGTCCTGCAGCAGGCGGGTGTGCACGTCCAATGGGTACTGTGCCCCAATGGCATCGTGACCCCCAGGGTGTGGACGGTCCTGGTGCACAGCACCCTTGAGGTGGGCGCTGTTCGCCAGGACCAGGTATGGCGGATCGGGCGGTGGACATGTGCCACTGCTTGACACTGTACCCCAGACCTGGTGTGTGACTGCTGCTGCCGCCCCTCCAACTGCTGAGCCCCCAGGTCCACCTGTTCCACCTCCGTGCTGACAACAGTGCCAGACACCTGCACAGCCACCGTGCTGCCCCCACGGTGCTGACAGGCACAGCCTGGGACTGTGCCAGCATGCTGGTACACAGGTGTGAACCAGGAAGGCCCAGGGGCATGTGCTGGCCTGCCATGTGTCCGTCATGGGACACACACCTATCACTGCCCATTGCAGGCCTGCTATCATCAATGGTGCAGGTGCGTGCCACTGCCATAGGCACAGCATGCTGACATACCTGCATGCCTGACTGCTGTGACACAGGCTGTGCACCCCCTGCACCCGTATCACTGACACCAGAGTTGTTGGCCCAGTGTGCATGCTGCTGCAGTGCCTGCAGGCTGGTGGCGGAGGTGGATGGTCCCTCCTCCATGTCCAGCAGGTCTGCATCACTGTCTGGACCCACCACCACCACCGTCTCCTGAAGATGAACAGGATCTGTAACAGAAAGAGAGTACATGTGAGTGCATGTGAACAACAGCCCCCCAACAACACCACCATGTCATACCGTGCAGTGATGGGCTTCCACCTGTCTGGAATCCTCCACCTGGTACGCCCGCAATGGCACTCGGCTGCATGGCCGCAACCAGTGTCTCCTCTGTAGGGGTCAGCTGCAACACCACTGGTGGGCCCCCACCAGTGCCAGCATGTGCCGCCCTGAAGGCTGCCACCTTCTCCTTCAGCCTCCTGCGTCAGTCCCCATCTTCTTCATTTCCTGCAGGAGCTGGTGGCTCTGCAGGTTGACGCCGAGCTACCCCTCCCATGCAGCTGCACATTCCTGAGGGGTGCCCTCCGTCCACTCACTAGTGGCTCATCCTCCAGGTAGGCCTGGAAGAGCTCCGCCTCTGCCGTCGAAGTTCGGCTCCCTCCTATGCCCGCTGTCCACACCCTCAGCTTGGCTCTGGTCAGTCATGGTGATCTGTGGAGGGTGGAAGTGGACACCTGTCACTGTGCAGTCGCCAGCATTTCCCCATGAGCATAGTTGCCGCCCGGGGCGGAAGCTCCCCATCAGCTTCCACTCTGCATGGCAGATACTGATCGGGGCAGTGCCTTGTCCCTTCTATGCCCTTTCATGCTCAGCCCCTCAGCCTTTATCATCCTCCGCACATGAGCATTGTCCTGAGCATCACAGCATGTAACTCACCTCTCACCCGCAGTAACCAAATCTGGCCAGCACAACCCACTGTCGATAGTTTTTATAGCGCAACACATGCAAATGAGGTGTGGCGCAACTTTAATGACATGCTAATCGCGCCACCTGCGCTTTGAATAGCTGATCGCATGATTTGCATATGTCGGTTGAATATCGCGGTGACGGCGCCTTTGCGCAATACGGAAGGTCCGGGTTGAGCCAATGGCGTGGTTGTGGCTGTGTGCCACACCGCATTGCGCATGCCCAGACAGCTTACATGCGCCTATCGTGCTGCAAGACCTGCTGGCGCGATAGGTGATTCAGACCATGGCCACCATTGTGCCAGTGGCGCCACAGCACTGGGCACTATATGGCGCTGTGGCACTACTCGCACGACAGTCCACTGTGGCACTGGTGCTCAGCTTGGCAGTCTGAAGGCGATGCCTATACGTCCTATGGCGCGTGCGCAGCCTTGCATCATTGCCGTGACCTTGTGTATACCCTCTGACCCCGGGCGCTGTTGGCATGCCATGTGTACATCCCTCATTGCGCTGTCTGGTGACAGCGCCATGTAGTGAACGGCGCTGTTCGAACAGCGCCATCGGGAGCCTGGTGGTCTCATTGCGCAACAACTCCATGTGGGGTTACGGCGCAGCGGGGTGCCATATTGCCTGCTGTAAGTTGGTGCCATGGCTAGAGGAGGGCGGTGTCCTGAGCCAGCTTGAAGTGGCCAGCCTGGTGGCCCTGGTGGAGCCCCACTGTGAGGCACTGTATGGTGAGGCCCCCTCACCATGCCTAGGGACCCACGTGGCAGCAAGTGGCCACTGACCTGGTGGAGGTCACTGGCCGGGCGGTCTGCTGGAGCAGTGCCAGCACCCGGTACAGTGACCTCCGCTGGAGGAGCGGAACTCTTGGACGGCTGCGTTCACGTGCCAGGCGGGCGCGGTGCCTAGGCCAGGTAAGTGTACCATCTATGCACCTATATTCTCTGTAGGGGTGTGTGTGTGCTTGGGTGGCTGTGCATAGCCGGCTCGGACACGGGCAATGTGTCAGTGTGTGCAGCTAAAGCGATAGATGGTTATGGCTGTGTGGGCTTGCACTCACTGGGTAGGGGGCACTCTGCTTTGAGTCACACTGATGTTTGTCTCAACATATGTCTCCCACAGGCCGGATTGTGAGGACACAGGGCCAGGGTGACGTGGGCGTGCCAGGGCCCCAGTGCCGGGGCAAGCAGCCCCAACAGCAGCAGCAGCAGCAGCCAGACCCAGCTGCTGGAGGAGTGTGAGTATCATTACTCATGGATGCTATTGCATGCTGGGGGCAAGACCACCAGCCATGTGGGACACAACTAAAGGGAGGTCATAATTCCACTATACAAAACACTAGGTGGTCCCCACACTGGAGTACAGTGTACAGTTCCGGAGACCATACCTCACGTATGGACATGGACTGGGTGGAGAGGGTTCAGAGGAGGGCGACACGGATGGTGCATGGATTGCATCACAAGTCCTATGCAGACAGGTTGACGGAACTGAACATGTACTCCTGGAGGGGAGGAGGGTGTAGGGATATGATGAGACATACAAGTATCTTACAGGGGAAACAGAGTGCAGGAAAACAGTATTTTTAAGCATAAAGGATGTTCCAGGACTAGAGGGCATGGGATGAAGTTGGAGGGGCGATTCAGAGGAAACATGAAAGTATTTCTTCACAGAACGGGTGGTGGACAAGTGGAACACCTGCAGAGAAGTGGTGGGGCTGACTTGGTCACGGGATTTATGAATGCATGGGTTAGCCATAAAGGAATTCCTGAGGTCAGGGTAAGGCAACAGACTTATAGGACAACAGAGTGAACTTACAAGGTCAAATGGACAGACTGGGTGTCCCATAGGCTCTTATCTGCCGACATTGTCTATGTATCCATGTATGTAGGCATGACACAGGTGACCTGCATCACAGTGCAGTATCACGCACGCCTGTGTATGCGCAACTGGTGGTCCAGGCATGCACTGGGCACATAGCTGTGTAACTGGCATCGCACCATGTTGCCACATCACTTGCCAGCCTAGTTTGTACTGTGATTGGCGTGGGCAGTGTGTGTGGCGGTGGTGCACATAGCTGGTGCCGCCTGTTTGTGATGGCCATGTGCATGTTCACACTGGGTGGTGGCATGCCATCACAGGTCGGACATTGGGCTATATGGCTTGCAGGTTGGGTGGTGTTCAGGGTCAGGTCAGTCACAGCCATTGACTATTCTTCCCCAATGATATGAATGCTGTGTTTGATCTCTGATTTGCAGCTGTAGATTGTCAGTTGCAGTGTGCTAAAAAATCTGGGGTATGGTCCTGGGTATATGTGTGTGTGTGTGTGTGTGTGTGTGTGTGTGTGTGTGTGTGTGCATGTGTGTGCATGGGGAGGTATCTCCAGCATGGCAGTGACTTTCGGTTGGTCTTGCCATCTGCTGCCACCCACTGCTGGGTGCACAGGGTGTGTCTGGCTTGTAGGCTTCTGTGTTGCATGGGACTGACGTGTGCTGGGCTGTCTGCATGGTTTCCTGCAGTGCCAGTCACTGCACATGGGTGGTGTCTTGGGGTCACAGTGCAGGATGTGCTGTGCATACGGGGGGCTGATGTGCACTGTGGTTGTCAACCCCCTGTGTGTGGCACTCTCCGCCTGCCAGTGGTTGTGCTGGGGTGTCAGGGCTCTGCTATGCTTTGTTGGCTTGTCCCCATGGGCACGTGGATCATCCGTCCCACCCCCAGTGATGCTGTGCTTGGGGTGTGCCAGTGTGGTGTGGGTTCTGCAGTGTGTTCCTGTGCCCATGTGTGGCATGGCTGGCGGTGGGCCCCAGCCTGCCTCCCTGGATGTGCAGTTCCATTGCTCTGGGGGGGGCTTTGCTTGTGCTATGGCAGCTCTGGAATGCTCAGCTGAGCTTCCATGGTTGCGCCATAGCGCAACATTTTGGCTCAGCTTCTCCTTCCTGGTTGCGCGATGGCGCAGTATGTGCGATATTCAGACGTTGGTTGCTTGCGCAATTTGCTCTGCTCCATGTTTGAATATCGCACCTGTTGTGCATTTGCGCAACTGGTTTACGCTTGCTCCTGCTGTTGCGCCAGTTTTGAGCGCAGTTTGAATATCCAGGCCTTAGTGTGTTTTCAAACTTACTTGAAATAACATTTGCTTTTTTTTTTGTCACCTGGCCCCCCGGAAGCTTAGCCCCTGCTCTGCCCACCGTCCCCACATACCCAGGCTTACCCCCCTGGGCAGAGTCACTACCCACCCAACGGACACTGGATTGGCTGGACTGGCTTACCCCCCCCATGTCAGGGCCATGGAAGTGGGACCTCTACGGTGAACATGGGTAGGCAGCGAGGATGGTGTCGGAGCCAGCGTCATGTGCGGAGCCTGGCATTTTTTCTGGCTGCAGGGATACCCTGGGGCAATGATGTGCAATGATGACCAGCATCTGCCCCGCCCCACCCCAATGTGCAATGCCAGCTGTGGCAGTACCCCTAGCCTCTGTCAGAGGTGTACCCTCCCCAGAGGTTTACAGCCACCTTCCCACTGTCACTTAGGAGAATTAAGCAGACTCCAGCATAGTTTACTCTCTGTGCCATTCACTTTGGCAAGGGATTATTCTATTTTAAATTAAATAGTAAGTAAAAAATTAGAGCCGAGGAGTAGGGTGCGGCATGAGATAGGGATTTGCTAGTGGTAAAGGGCAGGAGTTAGCTTTTTTAATTTTTTAGGCTCCTATTGTTGCTGCAGAGGACATTGGACATTTAAAGCCATTGCTGTGGTTGATGTGGCTGGTAGAACATTTTGGCCAGAAGCATTTTGTTGGTAAACTAACCCAGGCTAGTGTATCAGGAACTGTGCTACAAATAGCGATTGCCAGGAGAGCTGTTTCCTGACCAGACTGGAACCACAGTGAATCGAGTCGGAGCCACTGAGGGAGGAATTGACGGTGATTTAGAGTACCTTACTTCAGCTGGAAATCTCAGAAAGGCTGTGTAGCCCTGTAAAAATCTTTGCATGCGGCAGGTCAGCGAAATGGGAGTTTGCTGCTCCTGTGGTCTGAATTGGAGCCCAGCAAAGAGTTAAAGGTACTGTTCTCATTTTCTGTTGCCTGTGGAAAAATATTTTGGTCAGTGAGTGTGATGTTGGCGTTTTGAGGTGAACTGGGGGCCTGTGGAAAACAAGGGGTTCTGTTTGACCCTGAATCTATCTTCCATTGCCTTAAATTGTGGAGCACTGTGCTCCTTGGAACTCTATAGCAATTGTTTACGCAGCCGACTTTGCTGCTACTGTGGAGCGTTGAAGTGCTACCCTGATGCAAGAAGATGCTCATCTTCTGCATCTACAGTACACAGGCCCTCTCAGCGCCAATGCAAGATGCATTGAAGAGGGGCTGGGAGCCAAATGGTGGTCAGCTAAAAACAGCCAAAAGATGCTCACAGGGTCTGGCGCATGGGAGCAAGCAGTGCAGTCTGTCCACATGGCTGCTTAAACCACTCATTCTGGAACGCGTTCCCAGACTTTCTGGGACTGTGGGAGTAGAGTAAGGACTGACTTACCGCAATCCAGTAAGTGTCCACACATGGTGGTATTTGCACCACAGCAGCCCGAATGCTCAGGTTGCTGCAGTACAAATACTGCTGTGTAAACGAGGCTTTTCTTTGAGGAGGTGTAAATTTGTGCCCAAATACACCTCTAACTTCATCAGTCTGAGAAAGATCTGTTTAAAGAGTGGCGGTGAGAGCACTCCTCCATTAAGGTCTCCTTGGGTTTGTGTACTGCAGTTCTGTAGCCTGGCATGAGCTGGACACTGGTAGAGGTGGTGAGAGCCCTCTATTTTGTGTTTTAAGTTGCCATCTATGAGTTTAAAAATCGTTTCAGTGGTGAGAGCTGTACTGTTCTGGATGAAAAAAAACATGGACATGTCAGATAATTGACTGTTGAATTGTTTATTAAAATCTATCTCTGTAGCCTTTATTGGATTTTTGCAAATATTTGTTTTAATTAAATTGGTTCCTTGGGTTGGTTGGGGTTAGTTAGTATGTGAGTGTGGTATATTTGTGGTTTGGTAAATTTTTGTATTATGGGGTAGATGGTATATGCATGATTAGGTTAGGTTTTCTCTTTTTTAATTGAATACTGTGTTAGTAATTAGTTTTAATTAATTTTAATTTATAAGGTAGTAAGTAGGATTAGAAAATGTGTTTAGGTTTCAGGCCCCCCCGCACAACTTATACAGCAGCCCTGCTGCATGCCTCCACCCCTCTGTGGATTTTCCCCTTCAGCTGTTGTGATGAGATGTTGCTGAGAGGTGGGTATAAATAGGAGACGGGTGCGCACGCAGCATGGTACTGCTGATATAGCAGAGGTGAACAGTATCAGGGTGGTCAGGAATAGGAGGCACCCTGGGATTAGACGGAGCCTGGAGAGAGGCCCGGCATGTTTGGTTCCTGTCCTCTCCGGGCTGTGCTATGCAATGCCAGGTCAATGAGGATCAAGACTACTATTATGGTGGACTTGATTTCCTCAGGTGACCTGGCTAGCATCACTGAGACTTGGCAGGGGGATGATGCTGGGCCAGTATTGGAGGCATTGGTCCCCACCAGGTATTCAGTAGTGCACTGTCCAAGGAGGGAATGCGGGGTGGGGGAGTGGCCATCTGTTTTAGATACAGCCTTAACTTCTCTGTGCACCCAGTAGGATCTACCTTATCATTTGAATGTGTGGCAGTGTGTGAGGGTCCAGATGCAGGATTCTCCTCATTTACCATCCTCTGGGGGGGTATTCCTGCAGGAGGTAGTTGAATTTGTCTCCGACAGGGTGTTGGAGTCCCTCAGATTGTTAATTCTGGGGGACTTAAACATTTGGATCGATGACAAATCCTCGCATCTTGGTTATGACCTCCTCCAGACAATGACATCTCTGGGTCTGACACAGGCGGTTACCTCTATGACCCATCAACACAGCCACACCTTGGACTTGGTATTCTCACTGGGGCTTGATGCCACTGACATCAAGATTGATCGGGTCATTTGTTCCAATCATTGCACAGTGAAGTTCTTGTCTGGGCCCCCTCTGTTGAGATGGCCCACTTCCGCCCTTTAAGAGGATTGTCCCTAGAGGGACTTTGGGTGGTAGTAGACTTTTCTGGCATGAGTGCTGCTTGTGTGACAAGCAAGATGAGGTGGTGGTGGCCTATAATGGGTCCGTTGTCATGGTACTCAATGCCATCAAACTAGTATGTATATGACCCAGGTCTTCTTGCTTGAGACCCCTGTGATTCAATGGTGCTCTCAGGGAGTTGAAGACCAGGGGTTGGAAGTTGGAGCATTGTTGGCATAGAAACCAGTCCTTGGAGGAGAGACTGGCCTTGAGAAGTCATTACAATGATTACCAAGGGGCAATCAACCGAAAGAAGGTAGAGTTCCTGTCCAGGGAAATTGCTGCTGGGAAGAACAGACCAGCTCAGCTATTTCAGACTGTGGACAGACTGTTACATCCAGTCTGCCTACTGTCGAAAAGAGCATTTTCAATTGCATTGTGCGAAGAGTTTGCTGTTTTTCTCAGACAAGGTGTCCTCCATTCAGGCAGGAATCTCCCCAGTGGGACATGACTCATCCTGCAGTGGTTGGCCTGGTTGGAGCAGAGGCACTCCTATTGTCTGAGGGGAGTTTCAGCCTGTGGAGGCGTCTGAGGCCACTAAGGTGATTTGGAAGATGCGGCCCATGTGCTGTGAACTGGACCCTGGCCTGACCCATCTCCTAGTGGGAGGGGCCAAGGCAATTGGTCCAGTGTTTGCCAGGATAGTATGGTGCTTGCTGTCAGAGGGTTGCTTTCCCGACACCTTGAAGGAGGTGTTGGTGAAGCCTCTTCCGAAGAAGCCATTACTCAACCCTGCTGTCCTGGAGAATTATAGACCTATCTCCAACCTCCCATTTCTTGGGAAGGTTGTTGAGAAAGTGATGGCTCTGCAGCTTGAAGTACATCTCTTGCTCTTTAACATCTATGAGCCATTCCAATCTGGTTTCAGAGCTAGACATAGCACTGAGATGTCACTAGTTTGTGTGTAAAATTACCTCCTCAGGGCTGGAGATAGAGGAGAATGGTCAATTCTCATTCTCCTCGATCTCTCATCAGTGTTTGACACCATGGACCACATTGTGTTTTTGAATCACCTTAGCGTGTATAGTGGACGCACTGGAACAGTTATTCAATGGTTTGAGTCCTCTCTCTATGACAGGAGGCAATGAGTCGTGATGAGGAATGTCTCATTCTCCTCCTCCTCCTCCTCCTCAAGGCCCTTGTTGTGTGGAGTTCCTCAAGGTTTGATCCTTTCACCGATGCTGTTCGCAGTGTATATGCTGCCCCTGGGTGAGCTTGTTAGACAGTACAGTCCGGATTTCCAGTGCTATGCAGATGATTCCCAGCTGTATATGTCTTTTGCCCTGGAACTGAAGGTGCCCTAAAAGTATTTAATAAATGCCTGGCCAAGATTCAGGACTGGATGTCCTCAAACTGACTGAAGACAGAGGTGCTGGTGATTGAGCTTGGTCATTGGCGTGATGTGGATGCCTCCAGAGGGGTGACAGGTTTGGTCCTGGGATCCACTTCATTAATGGCTTCCCCCAAGGTGAAAAATCTGGGTGTCATCCTTAATGACAGGTAGACACTTGAAGCTCAGGTACCATCTGTTCTCAGAAGTGGTTTTACCATTTAAGGAATGTTACCTGAATTAGACCCCTGATTCTGCCCAAAGACTTGCTATCACAGGTACATGCCTTTGTGACTTCCAGGCTGGACTACTGTAATGCTCTATATTTGAGGTCAATGGAGGTGTCCTCCGCTGACTGTAGCTGGTGCAGAATGCAGTGGCCAGGTTGCTGACGGGCCTGCCCAGGTCTTGTCATGTGACCTCAGTCCTGCGGGATCTGCACTGGCTGCCTGTCAGTTAAAGGTTTATCTTCAAGGTGGGCTTGCTCACCTTAAGGCCCTATATGTCCTGAGCCCTGGTTACTTGTCTGAACTCCATACTGCAGCCATCCTGGAATATTCCCTCTGTTTCTCGACTGAGGACCTCCTGGTGGTTCCAAGGGTCAGGCTGAAAACTTCAGGAGATCACTTCTTTTAGGTGGCCAACCAGGCCCTTTGGAACTTGCTGCCAAAATCTTTGATTGAGGCCCCATCGGGAGAGGCATTTAATAGGGGCCTGAAGACCTACCTATTTAACAAAGCCCTTTTAGATAGTTTTAATTGATTTTAATTAAGTTTAAAGTATTGATTTACAACTCTACTGTCAGTTCTGTGCTGTATATAACCCTGATTTTACCTGTAATGGTGCTCAGAGCTTCTGAGGCTGGGCACTAAATACAAATAAAAATGTACTTACTGCCAGGTCTGTGGTGCGGAGCAAAGGGGTTTGCTCGGCACGCTGGTGACCCGGGTTCGTGCCCCGAGCCTGGGTACCAGGAGTGGAGACCAGCAAGGGAGGGGTTCCATAAGTGTCCATTTGGATGCTTCCATCCCAGGGGGGGGATGTAATCTGCCTAGGGACCTGAGGGTGGATTGGCGGTGAGCTTGGGGACATGATGCATGCCCCCACCCCAGGAATATCCTGCATGCTTATGCAAGGCTGAGAATTGCAGTAGGTGGGGCACAGAATAAACAGAAAATATACCCCAATTGACCGGATGATAAGCACCTTGGCCCCTGCCACCTGAAGCCCCAGAGCCAGCCTGGATGCAGCCCCGCAGCACCTGGGATGTGATGTCGGCTGCGAGGCCATTCCCTCCCAGAAGAGAGGGACCCTACCAGCATAGGGATATGTGGGGCTACCCAAGGTAGGCTGCAATTGGGGCTGGGAGAAGGTGGCAGGAGGTCAGAGGGTGGCAGTAGGGTGCTGGTGCTCTGAAGAAGTGCCAGTTGGGGTGTGTGGGAGGCGCATAAAAAAAAATAAATAAATAAAATGTACTTACTAAAAACACTTTATACCAAGCCATTTCTTGTCTAGGCAAATGAATTATAGCTATAAAGGCTACAAAAGTGTGGTGTACTTGTGAAATAGTACCATCTCGGAAGTCACAAGGCTCATAAAGGCCAGTTACCTTTTGGACTGGTGGCTTTATGAGCTCATTAGCCCCCCTCAATGGTATTATTTCCTTGTATACTGCACTTTTCTAGCATGCATTCTTTATATAATAACTGGCAAGCATTTTCTCCCACAAGGAAACCCGGTTATAATTTGCTGGTATAACCAGCTGGTTACAATGCTTCCCTCATGCACACACTGTGCTTTAGCCCGACTGCACTATTGAACTAGCGCTACTGAAACCACTGGCCCAGCTGTTTTCTACAGTTGATGTGTGGTGTTTTCAATGTAAATAAAACTGCACTATTCAGGAATTATATAAACTAAAACATGGGAAGTTGTGTAAAACTTGAATTTTAAAGGTGACCTGCAAAATAGTGATGCAGCCCCCTCCCATCCTCACATAGCTTGCAGTACTGTTGCAGGAATCTGGGGCAGCAATCGGCATTATTTTTTATCAACAGGTTTAATTTTAATAACGTGCCGAAACTTTCAGCCAAATGTGGAAGTGCGGAGGGGAACTGACTGAGCGGGTGCAAGTGTTCCTGGGTATTACACCCATTTAGTGACGTCGCACCCACCACTACTATTATAAGTGCAACATTGTTGGTAGTTTATTATGCTGATTTTGTTGCTTCCTGGGGGTCTTGACACCCCAAATATTGCTTACTGCTATGCCTGGACAGGCTGTTGCAGTAAGTACTATTTGGGGTGTTAAGACCCCCAGGGAACCAATAAAATCAGCATAATAAACTACCGGGATGCTTTTATAGACCCCTCCAACTTTGCCCTCAGGCTTAGCATCTCACACCTCAGTTGTGTATAAAATTAAGCAATAATGACCAAAGAGCTGGTCATTTCCTTGAGATTAATGACTGGCTGGGGGGAAGGGTGGCCTGAGGCACAGCCAAGGGCCACCCCCACCCAGCTGGTCATTAATTGGAAGGAAAAGACTGGCTATGAGGTCATTATTGCAATTATAAGTAAAACTGGTGTTTCAATGTCAGAAACAGTTTTGTTTATGGGCCACTGCTGTTGGCGTAGAGTGCATGAGCTGAGTGCTGCTGCCATGCTGGTCATTTCTAAGAGATTTCAGAATGGCATGGCATGGGAGCCAATCAGTGAGCTAGTTCAGCTCATTAATAATTAGTTAGACTTATAATATACAATAATGGATGGGGAAGTGTGCTTAATGAGAATGTAATAACTGGTTTACGTTGTTTTCAATGGGAAAGAGCAGGTTATAATTTGCCGTTATAACCCATGGGTTATAATGGCAAGCATGTGCCACCTGCTCTTTCTCCTGTCTCATGCTGCACCTGAGCACTTCAAGAACATGCGAGGCACAAAGAAATTTCCTCAGAAGTCCTTTCTGGGTGCCACAAGCAGCGCTTTGTTCTGACATAAGAAAATGTCTGTAGTCTGAAAAAGAAGCACTGCTTCAGGTCTTTTTTTCTGTCACTGCATTCCATAGAAACACTGTCTGCGCCTGATGTAGGCAACCTTGTTAGCATACTCTGAAGCTACAAGACATTAATTTTAATATCATATGTGGTAACACTTCCTTGCAGACTACTGCACAGAAATAGAAAGGCAAAAGAAGGACTGACCTGACTCAAATATAAGTATTCCTAATTTTCACTATTTATCCTATCGGTTACCAGTTTTCAGCTTGCTACAACAGCAACAATTTCCACCCTCTTGTTACAGTGAGCCGTTTGCATTACCGAAATCCTACAAAATGTACTTGATTAGTAAATTCTTAAGTGTTACGACCTCTTCATATATTGGAATGTTCAATTTTTGTAGTTTCTTAAATTAAAATGTTTTTCACGTTAAATTTAAAAAATGTTCATCCAATTGTCAAATCTCTTAACTAAAAAATTTCTACACATTTTTTTTTTCTCCAGCTAAAGGAAACCATGTAAGCCAGCAATTACATAAAACAATGCACAGAGGTGGAGTGCATAAATGAGAAATTATGTGCACCCTCGGGGTGGGATGCTTATATAAACCCTCAGGTTTGTTTTGTTTATGTAGCATCCACACACCGGTGCACATCATTTCAATATGCACCCCACATGCATTATTTTATATTTAATGGTCGCCCGAGGTGTGGGATGCTACATAAACCCCGAGGGCGAGTTTAGGACACTTCCCCATCTTTTATTACGTATAATTGCTAGTCAGCAATTTTTTCCAACCAAAATTTAGTATATCTATGTCTCATTCATGCAGACACACACACAAACACACTCTTTCTGAAACACTGTCTTTTTTCCCGCTGCTTTAGGGTTGTTTTTTTTGTAGAGCTGCTTTTTTACTTTTATTTTATTTTAGCTTGTGCTTTTTTCCCTGAACACTTTAGAGTTTAGATCGCGATCGTGATCACTACTTACCCCAGTCAGCCAGGTTGGAGCCATTTCCCGGTGGCGGTTCTTGTGCACTGTGGCTGTCAAATGGCAGGATCAACCAGATACATTTTTTTTTGGTTTTTAAACGTTAAACTGGTGGAACTGTTTTTTTTTTGTTTGTTTTGTTTTTTAAAAACACGAAAAGGACTGGCAGTCTGGTGGCTCCTCACTGCTCGGGATAAGTAGGCACCATGTTTCCAAATGTGATTTGCCCGCCCAGGAGGAGATGAACAGCCAATGAGGAAGTGGCTGCTTTTGACTGACTTGGTGCATGCTCGCCGTTATAACCCATGGGTTATAATGGCAAATTATAACTGGGTCAGCATATAGAAAGAATTGCTTACCAGTTATTATATTCTTTCTATGCATACCTCCCCATGTACTATTCTATGTATCCTCTGGTTAATTGTTGCTCTAGACCCTCATGCTGTTTATGTTACATATTATGAACTGTATATTACTGAATATGTTCTTTAAATACTTCCTTATGATTGCATTCTATGAACTGTGATAACGTTATGTTCCAAATATTGAATAAAAATGTAATTGTATATGAAAATGAGCAGAATGGGAGGAAATCAATTATTCTGATGTCATGTAAGTGCATTCTTCTGGTGACAGCTGAGAGTGACTTTCTTTTTTTTTTTTGCTGGTGACTGGGTAGATACCCTCTTTAAATTGAGGAACAGATGTCAAGTTCAACCCTCTGCCTTATAAAGGGATTTTGTAGCCACTTGTTAGCTACCTGCAGTAAATGAATGCTGTTAACCTTTAATCTTTGTAACAGATTGCACACTGTGTAAAAAATACAAATAATGTTTAAAAATACCCAGCCACCACCTTTTATAAATAAAGTAATTTTTCTTTCCTTTTTTGCCAATTAGAAGATACTCCACCTTACAATACTAGGTGCAATGTATACAACAGCACATTACCTGGCAACTGGCATATCTAGTGCTGCTCCCCACATTCCTCATCAGCACTGTCATGTGTGACCTCACTGACTGTGACATCATCACTCACTAAGAGACTAGTTACTAGGTGTGATATGCAGAATAGCACTATACCTGTTAACTGATATATTTAATGCTGTTCCCCTCATACCTCATCATCACTGTGTTACCTCACTGATGGTGACATCAGCACTCACCAGGAGACTAGATACTAGGTGCGAAATGTAGAACAGCACTTTACCTGTTAACTGATATATTTAGTGCTGTTCTCATATATATCTCACCAGCACTGTGTTACCTCACTGACTGTGACATCATCACTCACCAAGAGACTAGATACTAGGTGTGATGTATAGAAAAGCACTTTATCTGTTAACTGATATATCTAGTGCTGTTCCCGTATATACCTCAACAGCATTGTGTTACCTCATTGACTGTGACAACATCACTCACCAAGAGACTAGATACTAGGTGTTATGTGTAGAACAGTACTTTACCTGTTAATTGATATATGTAGTGCTGTTCTCCTACATACCTCACCAGCACTGTGTTACGTCACTGACTGTGACATCATCACTCACCAAGAGACTAGATACTAGGTGTAATATGTAGAACAGCATTTTACCTGTTAACTGCTATATCTAGTGCTGTTCTCCTACATATTTCACCAGCACTGTGTTACCTCACTGACTGTGACATCATCACTCACCAAGAGACTAGATACTAGGTGTAATGTGTATGTTACCCCCAGTCAGCGCTAAACTGAAAGGGCTACTATCACTGCCTGTGTGGCTAGTGAACAGGTTGAGGGGCCTAGGTCCTATGACGCGGTGCCTCCATTTTTATAAGCTGAAAATTTAGGGAGAAAGGTGTCACTCGGCATGGTGATTAGTTTTGACTACTCTGCACAGGGGCACCCAAAGTAATCCAGAGACTAGAAGCAATAACATAATGTCCAATACCAGGAGATGGGATTCTAAAGTGTGGCTTTATTCAACAACACTGAATGAAAAGCATAGGCGGACCCCCACGGGGCTACACTCCTTGTAATGCAGATAAGGGTGATGACACAGACACAATCCATACTTGGATCCTAAACTTCCGTATGTCATGGACTCTTTAACTAGTGGCACACTACCACCCTCTACTCCATCCCAATGTCTGGGCACCCTCTTCAGGCACTGGACAATACCTGACAGAAAGGTGACTGGTGTCTCAAAGTGAATCCTTAGAGGTGAGCCCTGTTATGCCAGGTGGGGGGTCTCCCACCTTTTGTTCCATAGACCCATACCCGCCCATTCTTTTGTTTACACACACACACATCCTTGGCTACAGTAGTGCAGACTGTACATAGCTTTGTAATGCAGTAACTGTCTTTCTCTGAAGACCCCCCAAATACATCAGTCATTACATCTCACTGTTCCATAAGCCTCTTCCTTGGCTACTATAGTGCAGACTGTACATGGCTTTGTAATGCAGAAACTGTCTTTCCCTTGAAGACCCCCACATACAACAGTCATTACATCTCACTGTTCCATAAGCCCTGGACTTGGCATCCTGACTGACCCACAGCCCCAGAGACTTATTTACTCACTATTTTGGTGAATGACACTGGCCTTTTGTCAAAGCTTCATCACCCTCCATATTGCAGGTGTCCAAAACTCTGGATGAATCTCATTCTACAATAACTGTAGTGCCCCAGCACTCTCTATCAGGCAGCTTCTTCCTTTTCCTAGGCCAAGGGGTTGCCCCTGGGAGTTGGATCCTTGTGCCTCTCTTAAGGTGTAAGCACACACCGTAAGGTAGCTCTGTGTCAGAGCTGAGGGCGGGGGGATCTGCCCCTGCAGGGCACCCCCTCCCTCCAAGGAACAAAAGGAACTACATCCTTCCTTTTCTTGTGCCCACTTCAGACTGCAAACAAAAAACTAGAATGCTAACTTCAAGGATCAATTCTAGACTGACTTTGAAATTCCCCAATGTTCTACCAAACTCCCAGCTACATCATTCCATTGTGGCTTATGCTGCTGCAGAATTCTAAATGATGTCATAGCCCCAGCTCAGCAGAGACTGAAAACAGAGCAAGACATAGTGAAATCCATTTAACTGGAGTTTTACTAGATGCCTATCAATGTCTGCCATTAGATCTAACTAGGGTTCTAGTAACCCTGGGTGACAGGGGGTTACAAGTAGAACAGCACTTTACCTGTTAACTGATATATCTAGTGCTGTTCCCTACATACCTAACCAGCACTATGTTACCTCACTGACTTTGATATCGTCACTCACCAGGAGACTAGATACAAGGTGTGATGTGTAGAACAGCACTTAACCTGTTAATTGATATATCTACTGCTGTTCCCTACATACCTCACCAGCACTGTGTTACCTCACAGACTGTGACATCATCAATCACCAAGAGACTAGATACAAGGCATGATGCGTAGACCAGCACTTTACCTGTTAACTGATATATCTAGTGCTGTTCTCATATATACCTCACCAGCACTGTGTTACCTCACTGATGGTGACATCATCACTCACCAAGAGCCTAGATACAAGGTGTGATGTGTAAAACAGCACTTTACCTGTTAACTGATATATCTAGTGCTGTTCCCCTATATACCTCACCAGAACTGTTACCTCACTGACTGACATCATCACTCAACAAGAGACTAGACACAAGGTGCGATGTGTAGAACAGCTCTTTACCTGTTAACTGATATATCTAGGGCTGTTCTCCTACATACCTCACCAGCACTGTATTACCTCACTGAATGTGACATTATCACTCACCAAGAGACTAGATACTACGTGTGATGTGTAGAAAAACACTTTACCTGTTAACTGACATATCTAGTGATGTTCTCCTACATACCTTAAAACCACTGTGTTACCTCACTGACAGACATCATCACTCACCAAGAGACAAGATACAAGATGTGATGTGTAGAACAGCACTTTACCTGTTAACTGACATATCTAGTGCTGTTCTCCTACATACTTCACCAGCACTGTGTTACCTCACAGACTGTGACATCATCACTCACCAAGAGACTAGATATGACATGTAGAACAGCACTTTACCTGTTAACTGATATATCTAGTGCTGTTTCCCACATACCTCACCTGCACTGTATTACATCACTGACTATGACACCATTACTCACCAGGAGACTAGAAACAAGGTGTGATGTGTAGAACAGCATGTTACCTGTTTGCTGATATATCTAGTGCTGTTTTACTAAATATGTCATCAGCACTGTGTTACCTCATTGACTGTGACATCATCACTAACCAAGAGATTAGATAAGATATGTAGAACAGCACTTTACCTGTTAATTGATATATCTAGTGCTGTTCCATACAGACTTCACCAGCACTGTGTTACCTCACTGACTGTGACATCACCACTCACCAAGAGACTAGATACTAGGTGTGATGTGTAGAGCAGCACTTTACCTGTTAACTGATATATCTAGTGCTGTTCTCGTATATACCTCACCAGCACTGTGTTACTTCACTGACTGTGACATCATCACTCATCAGAAGACTAGATACTACGGTGATGTGTAGAACAGCACTTTACCTGTTAACTGGTATATCTAGTGCTGTTCTCGTAGATACCTCACCAGCACTGTGTTACTTCACTTACTGTGAAATCATCACTCACCAAGAGACGAGATACTAGGTGTGATATGTAGAACAGCACTTTACCTGTTAACTGAAATATCTAGTGCTGTTCCCTACATACTTCACTAGCACTGCGTTACCTCACTGACTGTGACATCATCAATCGCCAAGAGACTAGATACTAGGTGTGATATGTTGAACAGCACTTTACCTGTTAAGTGATATATCTAGTGCTGTTCCCTACGTACCTCAGCAACACTGTGTTACCTCACTGACTGTGTGATCATCACTCTCCAAGAGACTAGATACTAGGTGTCATGTGTAGAACAGTACTTTACCTGTTAACTTATATATATAGGGCTGTTCTCCTATATACCTCAACAAGACTGAGTTTCTTCACTGACTGTGACATCATCACTCACCAAGAGACTAGACAGAAGGTGTGATGTGTAGAACAACACTTTACCTGTTAACTGATATATCTAGTGTTATTCTCGTTTATACCTCACCAGCACTGTGTTATCTCATGGACTGTAACATCATCAGTCACTAAGAGACTAGATACTAGGTGTGATATGTAGAACAGCACTTTACCTGTTAACTGATATATCTAGTGCCATTCTTGTATGTACATCACCTGCACTGTGTTACCCCACTGTGACATCATCACTGAGCAAGAGACAAGATACTAGGTGTGATGTGTAGAACCTGTTAACTGATATATTATATATGGTTACCCTTTGTTATGTATAAAAATCAGGCTACTCAAAATCCTTGTTAAGCACATTCTAAACTGTACATAAACATTGTAAAGTGTTGTTATGCGCGTTCTGAACAGTTGTTATGCACAGTTCAAAGGTCATACAATTTTACATTTCTCATTTATTCTACACCCAGCTACTTACTAACTACCAAGTGCCAAAAGTCATGCCTTTTACCTTTCAAAAGTCTGTAAATTTGATTTTGATATGTGAGTGTTGCAAAGAAATGGCAAGATTTTTGTTTTCACTTCAGTGAGGGTCTGCCATGTTACTGTAAAAACCATATACTATAAAAAATAAAATATCATCAACCACACACAACTTGGCATGTGTCTATATCTTAGGGTTGAGATGACAGCATGGACCTCTTGATTTTCGCTCTTGAGGTTGATGTGTTGTCATCTCAACCCCTCAATTGAAACAGAGCCTTGTTGTGTATTGCTGCCCATACATTGTTGTCTATATCTAGTGCTGTTCCCTTCATACCTCACCAGCACTGTGTTACCTCATTGAATGTGACACCATCAATCACCAGGAGACTAGATACTAGGTGTGATGTGTAGAACATCACTTTACCTGTTAACTGATATATCTAGTGCTGTTCTTCTACATATAGAAACCAGTACTGTTGTCTCACTGATTGTGACATCATCACTCACCAAGGGACAAGGTACAAGGTGTGATGTGTAGAACAGCACTTTGCCTGTTAACTGATATATCTTGTGATGTTCTCCAACATACATCACCAGCACTGTGTTAGTTCACTGACTGTGACATCATCACTCACCAAGAGACTAGATGCGATATGAAGAAAAGCACTTTACCTGTTAACTGATATATCTAGTGCTGTTCTCATATATACCTCACCAGCACTGTGTTACCTCACTGACTGACATCATCACTCTCCAAGAGACTAGATACTATGTGTGATGTATAGAACAGCACTTTACCTGTTAACTGACATATCTAGTGCTGTTCCCCACATACCTCGCCAGCACTGTGTTACCTCACTGACTGTGACATCATCACTCGCCAAGAGACTAGATACTCGGTGTGATGTGTACAACAGCACTTTACCTGTTTACTGATATATATAGTGATGTTCTCCTACATACCTCATCAGCACTATGTTACCTCAGTGACTGACATCATCACTCACCATGAGACCAGATAATAGGAGTGATATGTAGAACAGCATTTTAGCTGTTACATAGAAACATAGAATTTGACGGCAGATAGGGACCGCTTGGCCCTCCCAGTCTGCCCATTTCCCTACCTAATGGATAAGCTGCAGATCCTAGTTAACCAGAGCCTACTTCTTCCTACCCCCACCTCCTAGAATTGCCTTATGACTGTCCCATGCATGCTTGAATTCCACCACTGTTTTTGACTCCACAACCTCCTCCGGAAGGCCGTTCCATGCATCCACAACCCTCTCTGTGAAAAATACTCCTTAAATTACCTCTGAGCCACCCCTTCTATCTTCAAATTGTGCCCCTTGTTCTTGCACACCTCTTTTTTGAAAGATGCCACCCTCTTGGACTTTGTTGATTCCCTTGAGGTACCTGAAAGTTTCTATCATGCCCCCTTCCTTTCCTCGAGGCTATACATATTAAGCTCCTTAAGTCTCTCACATATGTCTTCGGTGCAGACCCTGCACAATTTTAGTTGCCCTCCTCTGGACAGCTTCCATCCTGTCTATGTCTTTGCGGAGATTGGGTCTCCAGAACTGCACGCAGTACTCCAGATGGGGTCTCACCAGCTGTCTGTACAGAGGGATAATAACTTCCTGTTATCTACTGGTGATGCCTCTCCCTATGCATCCCAGTATCCCCCCAGCCCTTCTTGCTGCCCTCTCATGTTGCTTGCCCACCTTTAGGTCATCTGGTATGACTACCCCCAGGTCCCTTTCCGTTTTTGTTGTTGTTAGTATCTCACCCCCCCCATTGTGTACTCTTCCCCTGGGTTTTTGTTTCCCAGGTGCATTACCTTGCACTTCTTAGCACTGAATCTAAGCTGCCATACATTTGACCATTCCTTTAACCTTGCCAAGTACCTTCTCATCCTTTCTACTCCACCTTGTGCATCAACTCTGTTGCAGATCTTGTGTCATCTGCAAAGAGACATACTTTTCCTTCCAGTCCCTCTGCAATGTTGCTTCTAAAGACATTGAAGAGGACCGGTCCTAATACTGAACCCTGCGGTACCCCACTAGTAACCCCCCTTTCTTCAGAGTGGACTCCATTTACTATTACTCACTGTGTCCTATTCCCCAGCCAATTCTTTACCCAGGCTATCATCTTGGGACCCACTCCCAGGCTGGCTAACTTGTATATTAATCTTTTGTGTGGGACTATGTCAAATGTCTTGCTAAAGTCTAGGTAGGCCATGTCCACAGCCCCTTCCTGATCTACTACTTTGGTCACCCAGTCAAAGAAATCTATTAGATTTGTCTGGTATGACCTTCCCGCTGTGAATCCATATTGCCTTGGTCCTGTGCCCCTCTAGCCTCTAGATACTCAACAATTCTTTCCTTCAGAAGTGATTCCATCATTTTCCCTACCACTGAGGTTAAACTAATAGGTCTGTAGTTTTCTGCTTCTGCCTTGCTCCCACTTTTGTGAAGAGGAATCACATCTGCCCTCCTCCAGTCCTCGGGTACCACCCCATCCTTCCATGATTTGTTAAAGAGGGTAGTCAGTGGTGTCACTAGTTCTACCCTTAGTTCTTTTAGAATTCTGGGATGAATCCCATCAGGCCCCATTGCTTTGTCCACCTTCAGGTTTAAGAGTTCTTTTAGAAACCTTACTTCTGTAAATGGGCTGGTATCAACTTCTGTATCCAGAGTGTTTCTACTGTTTGTTTTAGGTACTTCCCCCTCTTCCTTTGTAAATACTGAGCAAAAATATTTGTTTAGTATCTCTTCCTTTTCACAGTCACCCTCTGCCCACCTCCTCCCTTTATTAAGCCTCACTATCCCTCCCTTGATCTTCCTTCACTCCCTGATGTACCTATAAAAGGTTTTATCCCCCTTCTTAACTGAGTTGGCTATCTTTTCCTTGGTTTGGGCCTTTGCTGTTCTGACTGCCTTCCCAGCTTCCTTTTGCTTTAACTGATAAAGTTTTCTATCCTGCTTCTTCTGTGATTCCTTGTACTTCCTGAATGCTTTCTTTTTCTCTTGAAACTTCACTGCCACTTCCTTTGAGAACCATAGTGGTTTCTTACATCATTTCGTTTTGTTTATTTGCTTCACACAAAGGCTCGTTACCCCTGAGATGGCATTTTTTATTTTTCCCCATTGTTCTTCCACCCCTCCTTCCTGCCCATTTGCTAGTGCATTCCTTAGGCACTCACCCATTTTGGCAAAGTCAGCCCTCCTAAAGTCCAGTACTTTTGCCTTTGTATGGCTTGACTCTATTGCTGTGTTTATTGTGAACCATACTGTTCGATGGTCGCTAGTTCTCAGATGGCTACCCACTTCTACATCTATGATCCTCTCTTCATCTCCATTTGATAGAACCAGGTCTAAGATTGCTCCCTCTTGAGTAGGCTCCAATACTAGTTGTCTAAGACATGCCCCCTTTAGGGCACCTAGAATAACCCCACTCTTCGAAGTGGCTGCTGCAACTGCACTCCAGTTAACATCTGGCATATTCAGATCACCCATCAGCAATATCTCCCCTTTTTCTGCCATTCTAAGTATACTTTCTATCATTTCCTTGTCCATTTCCTCCCCCCTGAGAGAGGTCTATACTCTAACCCCTATCGGATTGTGGTGCCATTGCCAGTCTCCAAGTTACCACAGTGCTTCTTCTCCTCCCTGTTTTCCCTTTTGTTCTGTTGCTTTGATTCCTTCCCTTATGTAAAGAGCTACTCCTCCTCCTCTTTTACCCTCCCTGTCCCTTCTGTAGATAGTGTATCCTGGTATGTTTGCATCCCAGTCATGGTTTTGTGTGTACCATGTTTCTGTGACTGCCATGATATCCAGATGTTCCTCCTCCATCAAGGCCACTGATTCAGGAAGCTTGTTACTCAGACTACGGGCATTGGTACTCATTGCTCTCCATTTGTTGATGGCTTTACCTTCTGTTGCAGCATCCCCCACTGACCTTTCTACCTCGGTCTTTTTCTCATTTAGTACCCTGCTTTGTAGGGAGAGGCTGGGATTTTCCTGCTGCTTATCAGTGCCTCCCCCCTTGACTAGTTTAAAAGCTTGCCAATGAAGCATTTAAACCGATTGCTCAAAAGACTTGTTCCCTTCCTAGACAGATGCAGACCATCCTGCCAGTATATGCTGGTGTCCCTCCAGGTGGAACCCCAGTACCCAATGAAGTGAAACCCCTGTGCTCCACATCATTTTTTCAACCATTCATTAAACTACATGGTGCCAAGTACCCTCACCTCACTCATGCCATTGACAGGCAACACCTCTGAGAAGGATACTGTGTGTGCTACTTGTATTAGGCCCCTTCCCAATTCTACAAAGTCCTTCTGCAGTGCTTGCTCTAATCTCATGATGAGCCAAGTCATTTGTCCCTAGGTGGACAATGACATCCGGCTCAGACTCCCATGCAGCTGTTCTCATGATCCTGAGGATGCACTTCCTGTCCCTCCAAGCCATGGCAACCAGGCAGGCACCTTACTTCAGTTTTCCCTGCTCCCCCCTTTTCTATCCCCCTCATAATTGAGTCCCCCACCAGGAGCTGCTTCCTTTCCTTGTGGTGTCCTCCTGCCTCCTTCCTGTGGGCCTCCCTTGTGACAGTTGTCCTCAGCCTCCTTAGTCTCCTCTCGTGGTGCATCCATGGGAGCTATGCTCCCCAGAATGGTGTGTGGATTGTGGGTGGAACAACTGACTGGGTGTGCCTCTGTTCCACCATCCTCACCCTCCCTGAGCCCACTGTGGTCCAGCTGCTGTGCTTTCTTCACAACCTCTGAGGTAGTGGTGGTGGCTCTGGTGCTCCCTGGATGGGGGAGGTTCCCTTCCTACCATCCAGTGTGGCCTGAGGGAAGGTTCCCTTACTACTGTCCAGTGTGGCCTGAAGATGGGCAACTTCCTCCCTCAGGACAGAATAGGGCAGCATCTCAGCCTCCAGAAAGACTCCCGGAAGACTGCTGCCTCACAGCCATTACATTGCACTACTCCCCACATGTTTATCTACTTTTTTTTGTGTGTGTTTGTGTGTGTGATTGGTTTGTTATATAGAAATATATATATTATACAATGTGTATGCTTATATTGTCAGTGCAGTGTGCTAGAGAGGATATGACAGTGATATGCACCTTGCACTCTTGAGGAAATGATGTCAGAACCCCAGGTATAAAGGAACTATTTCCAGGGGTGGGTGGGTGAAGGGTGGGAAGGGGTTGGGCTAAACTGTACCCTCACAAAACAATCAGCTAAAAGCTGACCCACCGCTGCAATGAGTGCCTTCCTGTCAGCAAGATGCCCTACACAACAATTTGACAGAAAATACCTGCTAATCAAACAGAAAATCCAGACATCCAAGTCTGACACAGGTAAACCTCCCAGCCCCAAAACAGCCTGGTGGTTTGTGCTCTGAAAGCAGTCAGCCCCAAAATAAGTCAGCTGTGCTTTAAACTCTTCCTGCACTGAAAATCTTAAGAATTGTAACAAACTTAAAGCTAGATCCACCTCCCTCTGTTGCTTGAAAGACTGTCTTTTCCTGATAATTCTAAGTTCCTTATTTCACCTTTCAGTTAGAAGTAGCCTCCACCTGCAGAATATCTGCTACAAACCAAAGACAATTGTAAGGTTCACCTCCCTCTGTTGTGAGCACAACTCGCTTTCTTGCAAATCCTATGTTCAGTATTGCAGTATTGCAGCTGACAGCCAGAGGTAGTTTCACTTGAAGAATATTAGCTGATATATCTAGCGGTGTTCCCTACATACCTCACCAGCATTGTGTTACCTCACTGACTGTGACATCATAACTTCCCAAAGGACTAGTTACTTGGTGTGATGTGTATAATAGCACTTTACCTGTTAACTGATATATCTAGTGCTGTTCTCCTACATACCTCTGCAGAAATGTGTTACGTCACTGACTGTGACATTATCACTGACCAAGAGGCTAGATACTAGGTGTGATGTGTAGAACATACCTGTTAACTGATATGTCTAGCGGTGTTGGCTACATACCTCACCAGCACTGTGTTACCTCACTGACTGTGACATCATCACTCACCAAGAGGCTAGATACAAGGTGTGATGTGTAGAACTGCACTTTACCTGATAAGTGATATATCTAGTGCTGTTCTCCTACGTACCTCACCAGCACTGTTTTACCTCACTGACTGTGACATCATCACTCACCAGAAGACTAGATACTAGGTGTGATGTGTAGAACCACACTTTACCTGTTTAGTGATATGTCTAGTGATGTTCTCCTACATTCCTCACCAGCACTGTGTTACTTCATTGACTGTAACCTCATCACTCACCAAGAGACTAGATACTAGGTGTGATGTGTAGAATACCACCTTACCTGTTAACTGATGTATCTAGTGCTGCTCTTGTTTATACCTCACCAGCACTGTGTTACCTCACTGACTGTGACATCATCACTCCCCAAGAGACTAGACAGTAGGTGTGATATGTGGAACAGCACTTTACCTGTTAACTGATATATGTAAGGCTATTCCCTACATACCTCATCAACACTGTGTTACCTCACTGACTCTGGTATCATCACTTACCAACAGAGTAGGTACTAGGTGTGATGTGTAGAACAGCCCTTTACCTGTTAACTGATATATAATACATGGTTACCCTTTGTTATGTATAAAAATTAGCCTGCTCAAAATCCTTGTTAAGCCCATTCTAAACTGTTATGCGCATTCTAAGGTGTTGTAATGCACGTTACGAACAGTTGTTTTGCACAGTTCAAAGGTCATACAATTTTACATTTCTCATTCATTCTACAGCTAGCTACTTACTAACTACCAAGTGCTCAAAGTCATACCTTTTACCATTGAAAAGTCTGTAAATTTGATTTTGATATGTGAGTACAACAAAGAAATGGCAATATTTTTGTTTTCACTTCAGTGAGGGCCTGGCACGCTAGTGTAAAAACCATATACTATAAAAATTAAAATATGGTCATCCACACACAATTCAGCATGTGTTTCCATCTCAGGGTTGAGATGACAGCATGGACCTCTTGAGCTTCACTCTCGAGGTTCATATTCTGTCATCTCAATGCCTCCATGGAAACACAGCATTGTTGTATATAGCTGCCTATGCATTATTCTCTATATCTAGTGCTGTTCCCTACATACCTCACCAGCACTGTGTTACCTTACTGACTGTGACATCATCACTCACCAAGAGAATAGGTATGAGGTGTGATGTGTAGAACAGCACTTTGCCTGTTAACTAATATATCTAATGCTGTTCTCCTACATGCCTCATCTGCACTGTTTCGCCTCACTGATAATGACATCATCACTCACCAAGTATGTAGATACTAGGTGTGATGTGTAGAACAGCACTTTACCTGTTAACTGAGATATCTAGTGCTGTTCCCATCATACCTCATCAGCACTGTTACCTCACTGACTCTGACATCATCATCCCTCACCAAAAGACTAGATACTAGGTGTGATATGTAGAACAGCACTTTACTTGTTAATTGATATGTCTAGCGGTGTTCCCTACATACCTCACCAGCACTGTGTTACCTCACTGACTGTGACATCATCACTCACCAAGAGGCTAGATACAAGGTGTGATGTGTAGAACTGCACTTTACCTGATAAGAGATATATCTAATGCTGTTCTCCTACATACCTCACCACCACTGTTTTACCTCACTGACTGTGACATCATCACTCACCAGGAGACTAGATCCTAGGTGTGATGTGTAGAACCACACTTTACCTGTTTAGTGATACGTCTAGTGATGTTCTCCTACATTCCTCACCAGCACTGTGTTACCTCACTGACTGTGACCTCATCACTCACCAAGAGACTAGATACTATGTGTAGTGTGTAGAACACCACCTTACCTGTTAACTGATATATCTAGTGCTGTTCTTGTTTATACCTCACCAGCACTGTGTTACCTCACTGACTGTGACATCATCACTCCCCAAGAGACTAGACAGTAGGAGTGATATGTGGAACAGCACTTTACCTGTTAACTGATATATGTAAGGCTATTCCCTACATACCTCATCAACACTGTGTTACCTCACTGACTCTGGCATCATCACTCACCAAGAGGAGGAGGACAACATCTCAAAGAGGAGTTTCACCACCCCCCCCTAAAAGTTAGCCAATGTTGTCAGCCTAAGGTCAAATTAAGTTTTCTGTCAACCCGACTGAAAGTCTTATGGCAAATTCCAAGGTCTGATTTGTTACACAAGCTTTGGTTGTGTGTCAGAAAAATGACCAAGAGAGTTAACAAAATGCTTATGGCTAGCAAAAAAGCAGAGAGATCTTTTTGTTTTCAGTGTCAGGTTAAACAATAGCAATAATCACCTCCAGCATGGGCATTGTGATTGGTTGACCATCCATGGCACTCCCAGACATTACCTCATGGGTTTTAGCCCACCTGATAGGCCAGTGATGCACATGACTCTAGGATCAAATTTCTAGTATATCCAGGTCCCAGAAACCCCTGTTCTCCAGTTCAAATTGTGCATCTCATCAGGCAACAAGCACACCAGGATCCCTGTTTTCTCCACACAGAAAGGTAGGCCTCTGATTATTATTTCTATAAGGATCATGGCTTAGGAGTAGAAAATCTAGGTGCTGCATTGCTGTTCCAGAATAAAAACGCAGCACATTGTGTCCCAATGTAGAAACAGCCAGCTGTGTGGCTTTAAGTTTATTTAAGTTTACTCAAGTTTCAGTTTATTTAAGTTATTTATTTTTAATTTATGTCATTTGCATCGTGAGAGAATAAGAGCTTTCCAGCCTGCTTAGATCCGGGAGCCAGCAGTGGTATCGCGATCTTCATCATTGTGTTAGGATGCTAGATAGCTTCTAACATGTGTTTTTACTGCATAAGATTAATTTTCACCCCATATCAAGTCTGCTTGCTATCGCTAAGAAGGGATCATACCTATAGGTGCCCCAACTGTGTTTTTGCATTGAGAAAAGGAGAGAGACCCAGTAGTGGGGTTTGAGTCTGCAGATGGCTGTTTATGTTTTGAATTTGTGCCACGCTAGCCAAGCATCCTGGTGCTTCTCTGAACCCCCTCTTGGCATTGCATGGTAGCGCAAGGGGAAGGCATCCGCCTAGGGCCTGCCCTCTCACCTCTCCTCTTCTAGTCCTGCTGTAGGTGTCCACGAGGCGCTCTGTGCCATGAGGGGTTTTCCCCATGGTTGAAACGCTGTTTTTTTCTCACTCAGAGAGCGCGCCTCCCCTAGGCCTCTGGCCTACATCCATGCTCTGCAACACCTCACCCCTCCCACTGCCGCATGGTCGGCTCTTTTATCCTTAGCCCCCTAACTTACATAGGGGCTAGTGTCAGGAAGGCAAATCTCCCAGGTGCATCACAAGCACTTGCTCACCCCCAGACCACCACGAGGTACCGCAATGGCCACAGCGGCCTCAGACGACCATTCTAGCCCATGGTCTGCCTTTTTCAGGCAATGCCATGGTAGAGCTCATCTCTCGCCTCCACAACTCCAGATCTCCGGTTCCTTCTCTGGCAGTCCCTCATGAGTGTGCACAGTTACAAAGGCTGAAGGAAGTACCCGGTTTTCATACGCGCTTTGAGGATAGCACCCAGGCATTGGCTCCCTGCATCTTGACCACATGGTCGAAGGCCTCAGGGGGGTCAAGGGCCTCAGCTCTCCCGGGCCATCCACTCTCGCTAAGGAGCCCCAAGCCCCTCGGATTCGGCATCTTCTCAGAACCCGCAAAGGGGCCCCCACCCCTCTTTCTCATGAATTAGACATACTGGGGGGGTCAAATGAACTACCAGATGGGGGAACAAGCCCAGTGGAGCCCAGTTGAGCCCAATGTTCCCTTGAGCGTATATATGGGGTCCCTCCCATAGCGACCTCTATATATGGGCCACAATTCCAGAGATTCCCCCCCTTTTTACACACAGGTCCTTCTCCATAGTGACCTTTGATGTAGAGGCGGCAATCACAGAACCGCCCCAGTTTTCACTTGAGTCCCTCCCCACAGTGACCCAATATGTTTGTCACCATTCTGGAGGTCCCTCCCTATAGCAACCACCAGGTTGGTGTGCCTATCCATGAGGGTTCCCTCCCACAGCGACCCCACATGCTGTTCTTACCATCAAAGGGATGGCACAGGCTGTTCTGGCAGCTAAAGGCAACTTTCACTCTGCTTGTTAATACAAATATCTAGGAGGTCCAATGGCTTAATAAAAGTACCTTGCACTAGCCCTAACTATACGCTTGCCTTCTTCTTTCTTTACCAGATGGTCAAGGCTAAGAAGTGCTCCTCTTGCAATGCTGCTCTCCTGCCCCACACCCCGGGGCCCCTTTGCTCCACCTGTCTTCATGATGATGACAATTTATCAATGGAGCAAACTCCTGTCATAGATCCCAGTAATCCAGGGCCCAGTGGCCCCAGTTGGAAGGATCCTGGTACCCTCCTGATACAGAATCAACAGGCCACAGTTGCCATGATGGAGAGCCAACAGAATTTCATGCTGAAGATAATGGAGAGACTCGAATCCCTTATGCAGCATAGAACAGCAGCACTGCTTCCGGAGCCGGACAATGCAGGGGGGCCCTCTGAGGAACATCCAGATGCTGAAGACCCAGTACCAGACAATCTTCGGCCGGATTCCGGTGAAGATAAGGAGATACCAGATGAAGAGGATGGAGTGGATACCGACGAGGAGGACATGGAACCACAAGCCGTGCCATCCCTCACTTCAAAACTGTGTTCCTTCAACATGGTCCCAGGCCTCATGAAAATTGTCAAGGCCACTATGGGGTTCGACGTCGAGGGAAAACCGGAGTCAAAATTAGATCCCATGATCCAACAAAAGGCGACCACCTCTGAGACCTTCCCAGTATGCCCAGCAATTGAGGACATCTTCAACAGAGAGTGGCAATCCACAGAACCAAGCAGAATGTCAAACAAGAGAAACTTGGACAGGATGTATCCAGTCCAAGAGGACAAGGCCAGTATCTGGTGCAAAGCCCCAACCATTGACCCTCAGGTGGCGGTGCTCAGTAAGAAAACCATCTTACCCTGCAGAACCATAGCATTAAAAGATCCAACGTATAAGAAAGTGGAGGACATGCTAAAGAGGGCCTTTGAGATCGAGGGAACTGCTGCCAAAGCTTCCACAATGACCATCTACATGGCACATGCACAAATCCGCTGGCTCGAGGAGCTTCTAGAGCAAGCAAACCCTAAGTTCAGAGAGGCAGAACTTTTAGAGTGCACTCTCAATGCTGCAAAATGCCTGGTGGACATGGTTGTGGACACCCTTCAACTGCATGCCAGGGCCACAGCCATCACCAATCAAACCAGGAGTGCATTGTGGCTCAAGTTATGGGACACTGACAATGAATCAAAGCCATTGCTACAAAATTTACCCATGAAGGGAAAGCATGCTTTTGGGGAGGGCCTACAGGAATTCCTGAAACAAAAAGAGGAGGGCAGAGACCTACTTAAGAACAAGGCTAAGTACACCTTCCTCCCTTCAGTGAGGCGGAGGTTTCGGGGGGGGGGAAACAGATCATACCAACCTCGCAGGGACACACACTCCCAGAACGGTCCCTTTCAAGGCAAAGGAACATACAATGGTCACTGCAGTTCCTTTTCCCATTCTTACCAACTGTCCTGTTTTAGAGTCCGTGGCCCAAAATTTGGGGGAAGAGGTAGAGGTTACAGGGGGAAACAACAGTGACTACTTTCCCAGAACCCTGCAAGGACGGGGGTCATACCCCCCCGTGGGACAAAGACTGTCACTGTTCAGGTGCCAGTGGCTCAACACAACCTCAGATAGATGGGTCCTAGAGGCGGTGTCAAGAGGGTACTCTATAGAGCTGTCCCACTCTCCCGTCACAACACAGGTTTCTAAGTTCCCCCATCACCAAAAGAAAGGCAACCCCGCATCAGGTCCAACACATCCTGTCAGAGTTGCTACAAAACAGAGCTATCCAGCCCATTCCCACGCACGAGCAGAAACTAGGAGTGTACTCCATTTTCTTCCTCGTGCCCAAGAAATCGGGAGAACTCTGCCCCATCTTGGACCTGAAACACCTCAACGAACAACGTGGTGTGCCACAGGTTCAAAATGGAAACCATAAGGTCAACCCTACACAGCGTCCAGGTAGGCAATTACCTCACATCCATAGACCTGAAGGATGCATACCTCCACATTCCTATCATACCAAAACACTGACAATATCTCAGGTTCCACATCTTGGGCCATTACTGCCAATATCAAGCCTTGCCCTTCGGGCTCACCTCGAAGCCAAGGGTGTTCACCAAGGTGTCCATTGTCCTAGTAGCCAGACTTTGGGAACAGGGTCTGGATATCATACCCTACTTGCATGACTGGCTCATTCGGGCATGCTCCAAGGAGAGCAATCGCACCGAGACACACTGACCGCCCTACAGGCACTCGAAGAACATGGCTGGGTAGTGAACCGTGCCAAGAGCCATCTGGTGCCCACTCAACAGATCGAACATCTGGGGGCACTAATCAACACATCACAGGGATGGGCAAAACCCTCTCAGACAAGGGTGCTCAATCCGATAACATTGGCTCATCACATGAGATCTCACCATTAGACAACCATGGGACGTATAGCCCAGTTGTTGGGTTGCATGGCATCTTGCATAGACCTCATACCCTGGGCAAGATGGCACATGCGCCCCACTTCAGACTTACTTACTCACTTGGGGATCACCGAACGAGTTCAACCTACAAGTCGTAGTCCCACTACCACCATCGGTGAGACACTCGCTAGCATGGTGGACAGTGAAGTCCAACCTCACAAGAGGGGTTCCACTAGAGGCATCTTACACTGCCACAATAGAAATGGACGCAAGCCTGTCAGGCTGGGGTGCTTGCTTGGGCAACTTGACCGCTCAAGGCCTATGGACTTCAACAGAAGCCAAGCTATCCATCAACATCCAAGAAATAAGGGCGGTAACTCATGCCCTCGAGGCTTTCAGATCATCCATCTGTGGCCAGTCGGTTCTTATACGATCTGACAACCAGGTCACAGTGGCGTATATCGCAAAACAAGGGGGCACCAGGAGCAGGGCCATGCTGAGGGAGGCAACATCAGTCCTCAATTGGGCGCAGACCAACCTCAGCCACCTCGGCACCATGCATCTCGCAGGCAGACTCAACGTGTAAGCAGACTGACTCAGCCGGCAACAGGTTCACCCAGGGAAATGGCTGCTCCATCCCCGTCTCTTTCAGATGATCCAGAAAACCTGGGGTCCAGTGTCCATGGACCTCATGGCCACAACGGAAAACACTCAGGTTCAGGAGTTCTATTTATGGTTCAGAGAAAGCCGGTTCCAGGGAACTGATGTCCTCTCACAACCATGGTCCCAGGAGCATGCTTATGTGTTCCCACCCCTTCCCCTACTTCCCCAGGTACTAAGCAAGATCAGAGCATCTTGATGTACCATCATCCTAGTGGCACCCTACTGGCCATGGAGGACATGGTTTGCCACGGTACTCGACATGACTTTAGCCAGCCTCAGATTGCCCTACCGATCGGATATGCTGACACAGGGCCCAGTACTTCACCTGACCCCGCAGACTCTGAAACTCATGGCCTGGCTCCTGAGAGGAACAGACTGATGAGAGCAGGCTACCATGAGTCCGTCATATTGACGATGCTACAATCTAGACAGTCCTTGACCACATCCACCTATGGTAGACAGTGGTCTCTATTCGTGAAGTGGTGTCACGAGCATGGTAAGGACCCAGAGCAACCGGACATGTCATCCATCCTCTTATTTCTCCATCAGGGAGTAGACAAGGGACTGGCTCACTCATCCCTCAGAGTACAACTCTCGGCCATTGCAGCGGCCATGGGCACCATCGGGGGATACAGCCCGGGAGCACACCTGGATGCCCTACGCTTCCTAAGAGCAGTGGAAGTACTCCGACCCAGGGTCCAACCTTCCATCGCACCATGGGATCTCCCACTGGTACTGGATTCCCTCAGTACAGCTCCCTTCGAGCCGCTCAGTGAGGTGAACCTATTCTGGGTTGGCCTCAAGGCCTGCTTCCTTGTAGTCATCTGCTCAGCTCGATGGATTGGAGAGCTAGGAGCACTCTCATGCGAGGAACCTTACACCATGTTCACCCCTCAAGGAGTCCGCTTACGGACCGTTCCAGCCTTCCATCCGAAGGTATCCACAACTTTCCATAGCGAACAGCCCATTGAGTTGCCTACCTTCTCTGGAGACACACAACAGGGTGTTAAGCCAATCCCACATCATCTGGATGTCGGGATCACCCTGTCTGTTTACATAGCCAGGACTCTGCCCTTACATAAGATGGAGAGGTTATTCATTGTCACAAGGGGACAAAGACAGGGTAAGGCAGCCTCTAAGACCACGATCGCTGGCTGGCTCAGAAGAACCATCCAGGAAGCTTATATAGCCAAGCATATGACACCCCCCGAGGGTATCAAGGCCCATTCCACTAGATCAGTAGCCACCTCCTGGGCGGAGAGGGTGAACGTGTCTTCCGAAGACATATGCAAAGGGGCAACATGGACCTCCATCCATACGTTCGCCAGACACTATAGGCTTGAGCACCGGTACAAAATAAAGCCCACTTCTGCAACACAGATCCTCCTAACAGCCAACTCTGTCTCTCACTCATAGACCACTCGGTCTCCCTCCCTAGGGTACTATACTGCTACTTATCTACCCATGAGGTAATGTCTGGAGTGCCATGGATGGTCAACCAATCACAATGGGTATTTACTCACCTGGTAAAGGTGATTGTGTTGGTTGACATCCATGGCACTCCAAGACCCTCCCGACAGAATACTCAGAGTGACCAGGATTGGAGCATTCCCAAACATACCTAAAGAGGGGGTAAGGTATAGGCCACTGTGGGCACAAATACAGGGGTGGAGGATTCCAACTGTCGACCTAATAGGGGTCGAGATTAGATTGTAAATAATAGGAAAATAAAACCGGGCCAATTGGCCAAATGAGCTTATGTCTCAGGCTGCTTCATTAGGTACAATGACTGTATTGTTTTTTCTTTGGAATATTTTCTTGCGCTTTATTAATCTTGATTTCAGCTATGGAAGATTCAAACTGGAAAACAGGGGTTTCTGGGACCTGGATATACTAGAAATTTGATCCTAGAGTCATGTGCATCACTAGCCTATCAGTTGGGCTAAAACCCATGAGGTAATGTCTGGAGTGCCATGGATGTCAACCAACACAGTCACCTTTACCAGGTGAGTAAACACCCATTTATAGGCAGATTAATGAGGGCAATGTTAAGGACTCTCAACTTGTCCTCAGACTCTCAACTGTTCCAGCTGGTCATTAAATATTATTTGTGCAATATTTAAGCAAAGTTTCTAAAATGTAATAGTTCAACACAATTTAGTTTACATTTTATTCATTTTTGTATGTATCTCCTATTCTTTATTACAAAAAAGATTTGCAATTGGAAACAAGATCTCTGTGAGTCAGAGTTCATCTCATCCTCCCCGTGTTCTCCTTTGTGTAAGTAGTAAGTCTTTCTGCGATTGCAGTTACTTTTAGGGCTGCAGATGGTGATGTTACAAACGAGAATTACAGCCTCAGCGGAGGAACAGCAGCGCTGGATTTACACTTTAGGAGCTGACTATGGGGCCCCATGTGTGATCACAGTTATTTCTATGGCAACAAATGGTGATGCCACAGAAATTATTGCTTCAGCGGAGGGAACAACTGTTGATTTGCACTTTAGGAGCTCAGCTGGGGTCCCATGTGCGATCGCAGTTATTTGTATGGCAACAGATGGTGATGCCACAGAGAATTACAGCTTCAGCGGAGGGATCAGCAGTGTTAGATTTGCACTTTAGGTGCTCAGCTATGGGGTCCCATGTACGATCACAATTATTTGTATGGTGACAGATGGTGATGCTACAAACAGAGAATTACAGCTTCAGTGGAGGGAACAGCGGCGTTAGATTTGCACTTTTGGAGCTTAGCTATGGGGTCCCATGTACAATCACAGTTATTTGTATGGTAACAGATGGCAATACCACAGAGAATTATAGGTTCAGTGGAGGGAACAACAGTGTTAGATTTGCACTTTAGGAGCTCAGCTATGGGGTCCCATGAGTGAGCACAGTTATTTGTATGACAACAGATGGTGATGCTACAAACAGAGAATTACAGCTTCAGCGGAGGGAAAAGCGGCATTAGATTTGCACTTTAGGAGCTTTTGAAGCTCAGCTATGAGGTCCCATGGGGTTCATGGGTGGGATTTTCAAAAAAGTTGGGGAATGATTTTACTACCTGCAACATGATTGTTAGACCACAGAAAATGTGATCTAACTTTGCGATGCAAGTTCTACGAGCTTCATTGCAAAAATGATGCATGCATCAAAATGATGATGCATGTTGTGCCGTAAAGTGAGGATAATGTCGCAAATGCATCAAACGTCTGAAAAAAGGACACTGGTGTTTTGGTGCAGGATGTAGGCTGCATCTGAAATAAAGACTTTCCCCTGCATCATGAGTTTTGAAAATACAGCCCCCTGCCTTTACAGTGTGCCTCCTTCCTATTAGAAGCTGATGGCAGTGATGAGATTGCTACAGGGGGTCATGTCAGAGCCAGGGGGTCCCTAGGGTCCATGTCCTTATAAGTGTCCATCCTTCCTCCTCTCCTGCCATTTCACCTGCAGTGGCTATCCTACCCCAGTGCAGGTGTGGCTGAGGTGCTAATCGTTGTTTTTTGCCTAGCTTATTCATGCTGTGTACTTGTACTCATCATGTTATTCTGGTTGCACTTTATTTTAACTGTAAATTGTTGTCTGTACTATGTATTTTGTATCCCCTATCTGCTTTCCCTGGCTCACACTTGGAAATGAGCCTCAGCTCAGTGTGCCTTTCCCAGTCGCCACATTAATCACCCCAAGTGCCAGAAACTGCCCAGTCACACAGACATTATTGCTTCACTGACCCATCTGAAAGTTTAGTATAGGCTGAGGTAAAAAAAAATAAAGGTGCTGAAAATACTGAATCAGCTGATATAAATCTGCCTTCATTTTTATGATTCCCTCCAACCCCCCCCTCGACTTATGTTTCTTTAATGGAGAATACATCTGGTCAAGCAGACATGCACTCAGCACTCCTAATAACTTCACATGATCAGGCAACTGATACTGGTTCTGCTGAAACTATCCCTTGTCAAAATGATGCATGCAACTTCATCCACAGAAGGAACCTTACCTCCCAATGTGGCACATTTCGCAATGCTGAACGACTCTGTTTACCATTGCACTGCAAAAAGAAATTGACTAATGAATTCCTTACAAATATAGAATAACTCTTTAGACTTTTTGCACCTTTTATGGAAAAGATAATCTCACAGAACCAACAGCTCTTGTTTTCTGTTTTATATAATATTTGGTCAGCTGTCTGACAATGCTAGAAATAAGGCTATGATTGCTTGCAAATGGAAGACCTCCTACCACACATTTCATTCACTTTTATGAAAGTTAACATTTTAGCAATCCTACTTAATTCCCAGTTGCTTGTGTTGCTTAAACTGCTTTAACAACTGTTCCTTATTTCCATAATTTATTCTAACATTACCTGCCCCCCCCAAAAAAGCACCCCAGGAAGCATGAAATCCTCATCCTGTTAGCATTTTTTGACAGACTAAGTGTGGATGCAGCATAACCCAACAGCATTCAGTCTGTTAGACTGGGGATACTGGAGGACTGGGAGGTCACATAGTATGCTTATGGTCACACAGTGAGTAAGTGATGGTAGTGAAATGTGAGCCTTGTTCTCCTAACTCCTGAGCCCGGGTTCAAGCCACAAGGCCATGCAGTTTCAATTTCCTATCACCTTAATAGTACCCCTTAAAATCACCAAGGACACTTGACAAAAGCACAACTTTTAGACATTTATTTAAATGTAATTAATTGTATTTGTCTCCCCTTTTTATGTTGGCGTGCTTGCTCAGCCAACATCTTGGGACAGTGCAGCTTTGGAGGTGTGGTCGCTGTTGGGCGAATGCAGAGCATGCACCAGTAGGTGTGTCCTGCATTCCCCAATCAGCCTGCATGCTGGCACCACACCATGCAGACATAATGTGGTGAGCACATCTAAGAAAAGGTCCGCTGCAATCTGAGCAAAGCTCGTCAGACGCAGCGGTCCTTTTCTTGATGTGCTCATGACATTATGCACATGGCAGCACACTGGCCACCAAACTGCTGACTAGAGGGGTGCCCAATCCCCCTGTCAGCTGACCCTGCCCCCTATGAATGTGCCGATGGGGGAGCCCAATCCCCATCATCATAAAGCATCCCACCCATTTCTGATATGCCGAGGGGGGTGCCCAAGCCTCCTCAGCTCTTACCCAGCTCCCCTTTCCTTGTGTGCTGACTGGGGAGCCCACTCCCCATCGGCAGAAAGAACCCCCCCAATTATTTAAAGCCGAGGGGGGTGCCCATTCCCTCTCGGATCTGCACCCCCACCCTTCTTTGTGTGCTGACAGGGGTGCCCAATCCCCTGTCGGTTACAGACACCCCCCCAAACAGTTAGGTGGCACGCTGGGAGCCCACCCCAGCATGGCAAATCCCTGCAAAAATAAAGAACTGTCCTGCAATGTTTTTTTTTTTTTTTGAACCTGTAAAACAACGGTCCCTGGGCGATCTTCGGTGGACCGGGAACACGTCTGCACTCTTCAAAGCTGACCGTGAGCTGAGGGAATGCTGGTAAGCTGTATAATGTAATAAATTGGGTTTTTTCAACTTTGCTGCATATCTCAAGCATTTTTGTGAATTTTGGCCCCAAATTTTCAACATGGGGTTTTTGGGACCCCTTCTCATGAATTCTTGCACTGTCATGGCATTATTCGGTCCCGAAAGGTGATTTCGCAGTCACTGCACAGAATTTCCTTTCAGGACCACATAACAAAATGACAGTGCCACTGTTCATCAGGGGCTCAAAAAGCCTATGTTGCAAATTGGTTGGAAAAATCCAAAACATGACTGTTTCCTTACTTAACGCGAAAGTAACTGCACAATGTAAGTTAAAGCATTCTACAATATTTTCATGCTAGATTCTCAACATTGGTATTTTACTACACCTTCTTGTGAACCTATAGCTGTCATTTTTCACATACTGGCTGAAATATGTTTTCGCACTTCGGTGCAGAATAGAGTGTTCATGATGTGAAATCAGTGTTTAGGACACATTATGAAATGACAGTGACACTGTTCATGAGCAGAGGTCCTAAAATGCCTGTGTTGAAAATTTGGTGACAATACTCCATAAAATGACTGTTTTACAAGCATGCGGTAACAACTGTGCAATGCAGCTCGTAAGTTAGCTCATTCGCACTATTTTCATGCCAGATTCTCAACTTTGACATTTTACCACACCTTCTTGTGAATTGTACAGCTGTCATTTTCACATCCTGGTCGAAATGTGTTTCACATTTCGGCGCGAGAATAGTGCGGTTGCTGTCGCGAAATCAGTGTTTGGGACACATTACAAAATGACAGTGACACTGTTCATAAGCAACCATATGAAACTGCCTGTGTATGAAAATTTGGTGACAATACTCCATAAAATGACTGTTTTACAAGCGTGCGTAGCAACTGCGCAACGCACGCTCGAAAGTTAGTGCATTCGCAATATTTTCATGCCAGATTCTCAACATTGGCATTTTACTACACCTTCTTATGAACTGTACAGCTGTCATTTTTCACATCCTTGCTGAAATGTGTTTTCGCACTTCCGGCACAGAATAGCACGGTCGCTGTGTGATATCAGTGTTTGGGACACATTACAAAAATGACAGTGACACTGTTCATGAGCAGAGGTTCTAAAATGCCTGTGTTGAAAATTTGGTGACAATGCTCCATAAAATGACTGTGTTACAGGCGTGCGTTGCGCAGTTTGCACGCACGCTCATATGTTTGCAAACTTCTAATATTTTCACTCCAGATTTTTAACAGTGCCATTGTTCTGCATCTCCTAATGAACAGCACAGCTGTCATTTTTCACATCCTGACCAAAATCTGTTTTCGCAGTTCCAGCGCAGAATAGTGTGGTCGCTGTGGAAAGTCCATGTTCAAGACACATGACGAAAATGACAGTGACACTGTTCATTAGCAGATGTCCTAAAATGCCTATGTTGAAAATTTGGGAACAAAAGTCAATAAAATGAGTGTTTTATGAGCATGCGTTGCACAGTTTGCACGCACGCTCATGACTTTGTGAATTTGTAGTAGTTTCACTCCAGCTGTTCATCATTGGCATTTTTCCATACCTCCTTATGAACAGTACAGCTGCCTGAAATGTGTTTTCTCGCGTCTGTCGCAGAATTGCACGGTCGCTGTGCGAAATCAGTTTTCAGGACACTTTGAGGAAATGACGGTGACACTATTCATGAGCAGAGGTCCTAAAATGCCTATGTTGAAAATTTGGTGCCGAAAGTCCATACAATGACTGTGTTGCAAGCATGCATTGTGCAGTTTCCAGGCACCCTTGTAACTTTTTCAATCTGCAATATTTTCATGCCACATTTTCACCACTGCCATTTGTGCACATCTCCGTATCAACAGTCTGGTAGCCATTTTTCACAGCCTGCCCAAAACATGTTTCCACAGCTGTGGCGCACAATGGCATGCTCGCTGTGCAAAATCACCTTTTGAGACACATTCACAAAATCACAACACTATGTATCTCAAGCTCCGCCACTCCCACTGCCAATGACAGCATGACAACATTTGGCATTGACAAATGCTTGTTATAATAACTGTACTAGAGGTTACTAGACCCTCCAAGGATTGCCTCATATGGTACAACAGGCTCTGAGATTGAGATTTGGGTGAGAGGACCACAAACCCAAAGTTGAGCAGTTCTGTCTGCCCATACCTCACAAGAGGAGCCTCTGATACCATAAGAAACACCCATAGGAGAACCTACAATCTTAATATACCACTCCAGTCTAGCAAGACTGATTTGTAATAAGCTTAGAGTTCTTTATTTTATTATGCTATCCTCCTCCTGGCGCTGTAGTGGAGCATTCCCTGCTAACCTTCCCACATGAGAGTCATTCCTGTATACAGCATAAGCAGCACAGTGGCTCTGCATGCTGATTAGTTAAAGTCACATTAGTAATTTGTAGTACAGATTAACATGAAAACAGGATCACTGTCCCTAGATATTTGCTCTGGCTGCCTGTCTACATTTGACATCACAATCCTCAGTTTATGATGCATAATCATTTCCACAACAACAGATTATGATGTCACAAATTGGACATTGGGATGTCAGTTGTTGACAAGCAGTCAAAGAAGAGTAAGTCCTGGAGATAGGAATCCAGTTTTTATACTAACACTCATATTTGTAAACAAGAAAAGGAAGCAAAAATACATAAAATATATGGAATATAAGCAATGATGTGTGTAGAGACGATGTTTAGATAAGTTTCCCCTTCTGGTGCCAGTGGCTGTTTAAAAAGTCCCTGTCATCCTAGGAGAAATGTCAGAGAAGCACAATTTTAGACACATCTCTGCTCTTATGTCATATATTCTCTTTATTTTGCTTCCCCGTGTTTTATAACTCTGCACATTAACATGATAACAGGATCCCTGTCCCTTGCACTTTGCCTGCTTTGGTTGCTTGGCTACACCTCACATCACAATCCTCTGCTTGTGGCATGACAGTCTGTTGCTGGAAAATGGTTATGATGTAATAAACAAGGGATTATGACGACATATGTAGACAAGCATATAGGGCAGATGAAGTTTAGGGGACAGTGATCCTATTTTTAATGTTAAAGGGAAAATAAATGTTGTTCCATTTTGTAATATGATTGGAAATGTGGTCATGTATGTATTGTAGTCTGTGTAAAACTGAACACGATGGGCCAATGTGGCCTTTTCTGCCAAGATTCTATGTTCTATGCTTCCAAAACCAGTGCCCTGGTTCCTGTGTTTGTTTCAAATAGTTCTATTTTGTCAATATTAGGAATACTTTATTAATGTTGTTTTTTCTCACCCAATATTCATTTTTTATCACTTATCAGTTTTGGAACCTGGTAGAGTAATATCAATTGAGTGGAAGCCTGCAGAGAAAACTTTGACTCAACTGATATAACTGGATTCCAGAAGTTAGTAGCCCAGATAATGTAAAAAAGAGTCTGTTTCAAATCTAACTAGTTCAAGTTTGTTTATTGTTGATCAGTTAAAACCATTACAACATGACATTTCTAAAAATTGCAATTATACAATGAATGAATTAACATCAAATTCCAAAGTTTCTATAAATAGAATACTTTCATATTAATTTAGAATATTATTTACAATTCGTTAATAAATCCATTCTAAATCTCTCCATTCAGAAACATTTATGACCAGCGTATGAACATAACATTCAATCAGTAATCAGTAAGTAATATAATTAAAATATTATGTCACTGAATAAATTTGAATACATCTTAAATTTAGAATATTTTCATAAATGAGTGGCCTGAAGAAACCAACAACTTTCTCCAGTATCGTGGATTTTCATTATTCATAAGATATTTCACCATATCATTGGGGAGAGATCGAGATTGCCATGATGTCACCAAGCCATTTCATGTGTATTCCTTTATATAAAGGACATAACAACAATATATGTTTTAGATCATCCTCTGAAGACTTGTCACATTTACAGTAAGGGATAGATATATTTTCCCTTTTTTGTCTATAAAATACATAGTTGGCATTGTATATTTCAAGCCTAAATTTAACCATAGTTCTTCTCTCATTTGGGTTAATCAGTTTCTCTAGGTAAGGTTCAAAACCATGTGTTAGCTTAATCTGTTTGAACCACCTATGTAACTTCAATTGCTTCATTTTTATTAAATCTTTAGTTATTTCCTTATCCCTTAATCTGTTCTTCACTTCTTCCACAATCATCTGCCAAGGATATATGTACATTCTCCACAAAATGTCTCCAAGTCCATTTGGAAAAATAAAATGTTTAAAAATATCCTGAGTTGGGAACATTTTTCCCATCCGGGCATATTTAATTTCTTCCTCCAAACATATCCCAGGTAGTCTAATTTCATTTAATAAAAATGTCTTTAAAGAAGAAAGAATCAATCTTTCAATTACTAAAGTAGAAATGGAAAATTGACCTAATTCCAAATTCACTAAATCAACTTGTACTGCTTGAGGTACTTTTAAAATACACCTTTTCATTTTGTTACATAATATTTCTAAATTTTTCAAATAATCTGTTCCCCATATTTCAGCAGCATAAAGAATACTAGAGTTTATTTTAGCTTCAAATACCCTTAGGACTCCCTTAACCGATGTTTGTCCCATCTTTGAGTTAAATATCCTAAAAGCATTAAATGTTCTCTTTATTTTCACTAAGATCTGTGCAATGTGATCTCTCCATTTTAAAGATTGGCTAAATCTAACTCCCAAATAATCGTAATATTTAACTCTTTCAATTTTTTCTGATTTTATCCATAAGGTTTTGATATATTTTTTATTATTTCCAAATGTCAAGATTTTTGTTTTAGACATATTTATTTTTAATTTATGATCATCACATAATTCAGAAAAATGATTGAGTTTCCTCTGTAATCCCAAGATTGAAGTTGATATTAAAACCAAATCATCAGCATATGCCAAACATTCAGCCAGAATATTTCCTATTTTAGGTGCATGACATTGTGGATTTTCTAGTTCCCTCAAGATGTCATTTATATATATATTAAACAGGAAAGGTGCCAATAGGCATCCTTGCCTGACTCCTCGTGTCATCTTAAAAGGCCTAGAGATATTCCCAAGATGATCATATCTTATTGCACCCCAGGTATCTGAGTGTAATCTTATAAGGATGTTAAGGAGTTCTGGGTCTTACTCTAATTTCTTTAGCTTATTTCATAAAATGACTCTGCTTATGTTATCAAATGCAGATGTAAAGTCCACAAAACAGCAGTAAAGTGAAGCATTTTTATTTTTTATGTATTTCCAAATTAAATGTTTAAGTGTGTAACAATGTTGTATTGTGGATCTGTTTCTCTGAAATCCATTTTGATTTTCATGTAAAATATTATTACCTTCTGCCCACGCTCTAATCTTTTAGAATAATTTTAGTAAAAATCTTTTGTGAAATGTCTATTAAACTTATTAGAATGATACATTTTAGAATCACTTGGATCATCTTTTTTAAAGATAGGAATATAGTACTTCCTTTCCAACTCATGGGTAATCATGTCCTTGCAAAATTATGTTAAATAATTTTCCAAAATTAAACCCACCAATCAGCGTAAGATCTATACACATCTCCTATTATGTTATCTGGACCAGGTGCTTTATTACATTTTAATTGATTAATTGCAATTTGTATTTCTTCTGTATTTATTGAAATTGGAATTGGATAAATCACTTGTGAATATTTTAAATTCTCTATTTTTCCTAATTCTGTTAGTAGAGCTTCATCTTGTTGGGAATAATAGAGTTTTGTGAAGTAAAGAACCCAAGTTTCAGGATGAATATATGCATCTACTGTCTTTGCATATTTGTCAAATCCTTGACTAACCAATGTCCAGAACTTTTTAGTATCTTTTTCTTTTACCGTTTTCCTCAGTTTTCCCCATAATATTGTAGAATATTTATATGTCTCTATTTCTAGTATTTGTTTATACTTCTTCCTCTCTTTGTTAATATTTATATTAACTTTATTGATCTTAATTATTTTAGTTTTTTTAGTTTTCCTATATCTCCTAATAGCTTTATTCAGTTCTTTTTTAGCGTCGTTACAATTTTTATTAAGCCAGGCTTTAACATGTCTGGTCTCATTTGGAAACCCTTTCCTGCTAACAATACAGTAGGGGTGTACCAGACTGGTTAAATCAGCCCAGTGTTGTAATACTGTATAATAATTAGTATTTTCTACTATCAATGTTCTTATATCATTTATTGGTCCTTTAAATAAGGTATCAAATTGTTTAATTGCCTTAGAATCCAATCTTATCCTTTTTAGATTGACTATTTCCATATCTTTAATAGTACTTAAGTTATTCTTACAATTGTCTCCTCTTATAATTTGATTAGTTTCAATTATAAGTTCAATTGGGTTGTGTGATGACTCCGGTCTGTCAGCAACAATCATTTCCTTAATAATTTTTGTTCCTCTAAATTACTCCAAACATGGTCAATAATAGAGGAACCTTTGGGACCATTATAAGTCAATTCTCCATCCTGTCTCCCATTATTCTTCCATTAATTAGTAACACATTTTCCTCAGAAAAATAGGGTGAATGATTCTCCCTCTCATATTATCCCTTTTATCTTTTGAAGCTCTTGTCCAGGTTATTTTGTGGCTTAGTTCTGTTATTATTTCCAGAAATCCTGACCCTCTAGATTTTTCCCAATCCTAGCATTGAGGTCTCCAATTATATAAACAGGAATATTCAGCTCTTCATCTATCAATTGGTCAAATATTGCTTTAATTCTATTCATTATTTTAACTTTATCTTTAATCATAGAAGACAAATATATGTTTACTACTATGATTTTAATTTTCCCTTCTCCTTTATTATTTCCTTCTTCAACTCTCACAATTAGCATATCTTCTGGAGTAGGATATTGTCTGGTGATTTTATAGTTATTTTTAGTTGTCAAATATATAGCTACTCCTCCTTTATGCCTCCTATATTTATTACTTTTAATTGCAGATTTAGATATATTGACATATCCCGAAATTTTAGGAGTATTCTCGGAACTACACCAGGTTTCTTGAAAACAAATAAGATCAAAGTTTGCAAGAAACTGATCAATTTCTGGTCTGCAATTTTAAGTAAGTACCTTCAATATTCAGGATAAAATGTTAATTTTAACTTTATCAACATATTGCTTTCTTTCCTGATTATTCCTTTGTATTTTCAGTCAATCTTCTTTTTCTTTCATGCTACCTAAAACATGAAATCTATTGGAACTCAGATGTTGGTTCCAACAAATCTAACTAATGAAACAGTGATCTGGGACCATGAAACCGATTACATACATTCCCAGGCTTAAAATGGAAAAAAATAAGGTATTAGTTATAAAGAAAATAGGAAGCTGTATGCAAAAGTACAGGTATATAACATATACAGTGAAAGGTGTCAAAATAATTTTTTCAAGTTTTATGTATGTTCCTTGATTTGATCAGATGCTCCTCCAGCACTGCTGGGAATCAAACCTGAAACTGTGTAAGTCCTGAAGGCTGGAGCTCTAATAATTCAGGTTAGGAATATTGCTCTTACCAGGGAAGTCAAAGAACACCTTCGACTACAATCCTTGGTGCACCATAGACCACCAATAGATGGTGCTATTACATTAGACACCAGTCTATTTACAGTTGTTTTCCCTACTAGATGGCACAGCTTAGTATAGATTGCATTTTTCTCATATACAGCACAACCAAGGAAAAGTATCCAGGCCTCCTCACCACTGTTATGTTTGTCCCCTTTTCTTCATCAGAAACTCCTCCAGCACTTGCTTATTATCAAACTTACAACCTTGAGTCATTAAGGCTGCAGCAGCAGATGCAACCATTTTTAGCTGGAAGGTTGAAGAGCTCCTTTGACTGGCATGTTTCTATCCCTGAAACCTCCACTAGATGGCTATATTGCTTCAGACCATTGCTGAGCAACCAGGGCCAGATTAAGGCAACCTGTGTCCCTAGGCCCAAGAAAAATATGGGTTCCCCTCACTGCAACAATGCCCCCTCACCATGACTGTGCCCTGTTGCCATGGTCGCACCCCTTGACCATTGCATATGAAGCACTGAAACTTGAAAAAAAAGTCTTACTGTCCTTCCAAAGTGGCATAAAACATAAATAACCCAACTAAAATGCATCAAAATTAATGACACTAGTAATATCAGTATGGAAAAATAACAATAGTATGAGTTTTGGTCATTTATAGAATGTAATTACTAACTGGCTTAGTAAAAATAATTTTTGGGATGTGAAATGTCATGATTTGCACCTCTCCAAAGGCCCCCCCCAAAACACACACGTGTGCACTCGCAGTCTGGGTGTTATCATTTTGTCCTGTCAGGTAGTATGAACCAGGATGTCAGGTCATTGGGCGATTAGTCTCTGGCCAGCTGATGGAATACCTGGCTAAGCACGACATCCTTGTAAGCAGCAGCACGGTTTAAGAAAAGGCCACAGCACTACATCGGCCCTCCTAGAATTTACAGGAGCAATCCACAACTCACTAGACAATAATCAACTAACTGGATCAGTCTTCATTGACCTGACTAAGGCTTTTGACACCGTCCATCACCAACTACTCATCTCCAAGCTTCAAATGCTTGGCTTTTCACTGAGGCTTCTTCTTGGTTTAAGAGCTACCTGGAAAACTGCTCACAAAGGGTAAAATTGCCAACACCCTCCCGATGCTAGACCCATCCATTCAGGAGTCCTGCGGTGATCTATCCTCAGGCCACTCCTGTTCAGCCTTTTCCTGAACAATCTTCCACAATCCTGTCATGAAGAAATCCTGCTTCATGTAGATGATGCAGTCATCCACGCCACTCATCATGATCCCCTCCTACTTCGAGAAAAACTCCAGTTGGGTTTCACTTCCATTGAAAAATGGTTTAATAGACAAAAGCTGGTACTCAACTATAAGAAAACAAAGTTTATGCTTTTCTGTGGCTCCCGCAATAAGCATAGGTCTCAGCTCATCGCAATTGCAAACTGCCATGGTGCTGTCCTCAACCAAGTACATTCCTTTAAATATCTTGGTATCACACTCAACAGTCACCTATCCTATGGTATCCACACTGACACTGTTGCCAAAGCTGTTAACAAATGCATTGGTCTTCTCTACAGGCACAGGCAATGCCTTACCACAGATGCATTAAGGATAGCTGTGCAGAGCTCTGTGGTCTCACTAATCGATTATGGTCTGATTGTCTACGGCTCTGCTACTGACACAACCCTTAGGCTCTTATCCTTAGCCCTAAACAAAGTCTGCCATCTCAATACAGGATCCCAGCATCTCATCCACACATGTGCACTCTACGCCAACATGGGTTGGCTCCAACTATCCAACAGTATTAAGTACCATACCTACTTAATGGCCAAGAAGATTACGTTAGGCCTTGCACCCCCAGGAGTCCAAGCCCTCCTACATGCAGCACGAATCCCCCATCCCACCAGGGCTTCTGGAAATCAAATTTTGTACATCCCTAGAGCCGCACCTCTCAGGGGCAAAGGTCCTTTGCTCACTGTGCACCCTCCTGGTTTAATGGACTCAACAAAGACATAACCTCTCTGCAAAGGCTTGGCCAGTTTAAAATCTACCTTTGCCTCCACCTCTCTGCCTCAAGCTTCTGTGACTGTCACTCCTAATCTGCTATCACCTCTGGCTCTTACCTCTCCCTCTCCTCCACACCCTTCTCCTCCCCCCTCCCCTCCCCCCTTTCTCCCAGACTTTAGCACTTTCTCAAAACCTGACAATGCCCTTGGCTGCTCCTCTGTTTCTGTTGTCCTCTCAATCTATCAACATTTTCTGCTAACCCTGCCCTGGTACCTTCCTTCCCTCAATTTGGCTGTATTCAATTGCCCGAAACTGTTTTAGAATCCCATGCTCTACATTGTTTTTCACATTTCTGTCCTATGCCTACCTCCCCACAAATGTATGTATTCAACTGCTTGAATTGCCTATTTCAATTTTTGTTCATGTTTGTACTGTTTCCCAATTGACGCAGGACCTTTGCAAAAGAGCCTTGGCTCAAGGTACTTAACCCTAGAATAAAATAAATAAATAACTAAAGGATGTGGGAGTTTTGATGGGTGGAATAGGGACCCATCTCTAAAGAGGCTAGATCCTCGGTGCTGTAGGAATTAAGTTGGTAGTTTAGTAGAGAGTCATGAACTTCAGAGATTATATTGCAAAGCGGATGATTGTTGAAGGAATCATTCCGGGATCAAACATTTTTGTTATTGATAAAATAAGTCAGGATCAATAACTGGTAAGATTTATTGACGGAATCTGGATATACATTCATTTGTTCACCCGAAAATTGAGCTATATCAAAGTCAGAATTTCAATATGAGCGAGATGAGGGAATTAAAACAGAGTATGATTTGTAATTGTACCACTGAAATGCATTGTAAATTTTTTAATTTTAGGAGTGACATTAAAGATAAAGTATGCATACCAAATTGTACTGTTAAACTTTTATATTTAAGGATAAGACTTGGTTCTAAGTGGGGATTGCAAATGGGAGTGGGAGACAAAGCAAAGGAAATGGGCCTCTTCAAATCTTGAAGGTCAGCCTGGGCCACTTAAGATATCAGCTGCACTTAACACCTAATCAGGAGGTGAGAATCATGCCACAGTTCAGCCCTTGTCCTGCTCAGATTACTCAGTGGCTGAGTCTTTTAAAATAAATGCAGCTCAGGCAGAAAGAAAAGGATATATAGTAAATATATGTCAGGGATTGCTGGGGGCCCCCTAGTGGACTGTGGGTCTAGGCCAGTGCCTAAGTTACCTATGCCTTAATCTGGCCATGTGAGCAATTTAAGATCATCAGAGGGCCAGAGGTGCAGCCCTCAAACACCCCCAAGGACTGCAGCACCCTTGTTTACCACAGTTACAAGCCAAATTTATACATTTGAATTAAAAACAAACTATATATAACATGCCCATCACAGCTTTCAGCCTATTACCATTGTTTGATACAAAAAAGTGCAGAATAATGCACATGGGGCACAAAAACGAAGAAACAACATATCAGCTAGGGAGGGGAGGATATAGCATGCTCCAAGCAGGAAAAGGACATAGGGGTTATCATCTCTGATGACCTAAAGTTTGAGAGTCAGTATGACAAGGTGGTGGGTAAAGCAAATAGGATGCTGGAATGCATAGACAGGGGCATTACTAGTGGGAAAAGGGAGGTCATAATTCCACTATACAAGACATCAGTGAGGCTACACCTGGAGTACAGTGTCCAGTTCTGGAGGCCTTACCTATGTAAGGATATAGACAGAGTGGAAACAGTTCAGAGGAGGAAACCATGATGGTACACGGTTTGCATCACATGTCCTACAAGAACAGTCTGAAGGACATGAATATGTACCCTGGAAAGAGAAGGGATGGGGGATATGCTAAGACATATAAATACCTCACTGAGAGGAACAAGGTGCAGGAAAACATTATTTTTCAGAGGAAGAGATGGTCCAGGACTAGGGGCCATGAGATGAAATTGGAGGGAAAGAGGTTCAGAGGTAACGTGAAGAAATATTTCTTCATGGAAAGGGTGGTGGACAAGTGGAACACCCTGCCAGAGGTGAGGGGCTGAAATGATTACAGGATTCAAGAATGCATGGAATAGGTATAAGGGGATCCTAGCAGATGGGGGAAAGGGACAGCCCAGTTCAAGAGAAGCTAGAAGGGCAAAATTACATGTGCAACTGGGCAGACTAGGTGGCCCAAAGTCCCTTATCTGACACCAGTATTTATGTATATATGTGTCTATGTCTAGCTTTTCATAGAGAGCTTCCTGGTATATTTTTGGATGGAAGAGGGGGTCCACAAGTTGACCAATGGGAGGTTGCATGTGGCTCTCGAGGCCACAGGTTGCCCACCAGTGCTTTAGACTGTCATTGACACTGTTCAATACTAAACTGCACTACGTTGCACAGACTGCCTTTTGTCATCTACAACAGGATGGGCTCTTGAAGGAAACATAGAGCCATGCACAAAACATTCTACACATACTAGTAGGCCTTCATCTTTGATGTGAGGAATGCTTTGTCAGTCACTAAGATGATCACTCTTATAGCTATTGTGTTCCCTAAATATTTGCCTAAACCCCAAAGTAGAGCAGTCAATGAGCAACAGAAATGTTAAAACAAAATAAAAAAAACACCTAAAAATGACAGATCTTTGCAAAACTTATTTTATGAAAGATCTTTTGTGTGCACGTTGTGGACAGCCTGAAAAATCTGCAGAGCAGCACAGCGTTGCTGACTTTGACTTGTGCTTGTGCAGCATTCTGTTGCCCCTCCTCATAGGGAGCTAGGAGATTCGTATCTGGACGTGACAGCAGCCTCACTCAGAGACTTTAAAGGTGACCAGCAATGGAAATTGAAAATGGCTTCCTTTTTGCAATATTTATTTCAAAACTACCCAATAATTTTATTGCCATTTTGAAATTAGATTCTAAATGTAAAGAAAAATCATACTTTTGTTTTACATGCATAATGAAAGTATGGGTACATACATTTATTGAACTGCATTCTGATCTGTTACCAGTAGGTGGCTGCTAATGATGTCACAACCACCACTAACTGAGGACTGTAAGGGCAGTGACAGTAATGAGATCTGAAGCTGCCTGTTGGTCACAGAACAGAATGCCTTGTTATGCCTTTTTATAGCTGTATATGTGACAAATACATAATAATACACCTGTTGCAGGAACTGAAAAGTTAAAAAGCATGATTTAATAATAAAAGGGTATTTTTGGAATAGGTAATACAAAATAACTCTACATTTTCTGAGTTGGTCACCACTAAGGAGTTCCAGACCAGAATACTCCTTCAACATGTTCTATCTGTCTATGTTGAAGCACTGTAAAGTGGAAGATAAAAGCTTCTACCTAGTCTCTGGAAACACCACCAAACAAGGGTTCAGGTTGGTGTATATTTTGGGAAGTCAAAACTTTCACGGGACTTATTTTGGTAGCTTTTCCAGTGTTTTGCAAGTCTGTGTAACTTCTCAGGGTCTAAATTTTGGCAGGTAACACTTTAGAGAAAGACTTGTTTTGGGAAATTAATACGCTGGATAAGCAAACAAACAAACGGACAAATATCTTTCACAAATATAAACAATTTTTGACTTCCGTACCTATAGAATTTTAAGTTACCAAACTTACTCTCCCTCCCCATGTGGGATTCATATACTTCCCCTGTATTTTTGGGGCTTTTATTTACATTCATTAATGTTCCAAAATGGAATTAACTCAAGCCATGCTACTATAACTTTTGATAAAATGTGATAGTATTCAGTGGAAATGCTGGAGTGTGTTTGAAAATTACTCTGTTTCTGAACTAATTTCCAAGGAGCTAGATGGAACCAAATGTGGCAGACAGGGGCTAAGATAGAGAAAAAAGAAAGAGAGCATCAATGAAAGAGTCAGTGTGCAACTGCAAAAGTGCACTTGGTGGAAGAACTCTGTAGTGACAGGGTGTGCACCAATACCACACTAATGGCATTTACACTGAAGTATGTTTGTCTCTCTCTCTCTCTCTCTCTCTCTCTCTGGGATTAGTGGGTCTTTCTCTTCTGCTTTGGCTGAGCAGATCAAGCCCAACCTGCCTTCTTTTAACTTCCCCAGTTCAGCAACCTGGATGTCTATGGAGCAGGTGTTCTTGGCTGTCCAACAGTCCCAGAGCAAACACCACCTCAAGCAAAAAATGTTGAAGTCTACCTCAAAAAACTTTTATCAAGCAAATATTTATCTTTTGTGCACTTGAAATGATATCCATATACAGCAAGATGGAAACCCAACATAATATGAATTATGTAGCAATAAAATAATTACCATCGAGAACATACTACACACGCAACAGAGCAAGCCAAATGACATTTCATGCATGCAAGAAGAAAAATGAAAACCACTGTACCCCATGAGTACGGTGTAATTTCTGAGCTTTGCAGCTACTCCCAGTTGTACTGATGATGCCCATAGGGCTGGGTTTGTGTTTTTGCAGCCAGAGGAGCATTAGTTAACTCCATTTTGGAAGTATTTGACTTCCTGAAATAAGGAAAAAAAACTTCCAAAACACTAGAACTTGGAAGTATATAACTGCCAAAAGGGAAACTATGAAAATTAGGTAATTCCTGTTTTGCAAAAGGTTAATTTTTCTAAAAGAAGGGACATCTTTCATGTTACTAAACCTAATTAATTTCTAAAATAGGTCTGTCTTAAGAAACTAGCTTTAAAAATGTAAGACCTGTAATTATTGTGACTTCACATAGAAAAAAAAAAGGATCGTCTAGCAAATCTGAACTCACGAAAGTTTTTGATATCCAAGAAAATGTCAAACAAACCTGTGGCAGCCCAAAATACTAACATGCAGGTCCAGAGAATCCTTTCTAAACAAATGACACCCATTCTGTTGAAAGCACTCATCTTGACAATTGAAAAGGCAAATTCTATTTTGTTCCAAACGAGTATAGAAAAAGATCATCTCCCACTTCAGTTTCAAGGTGTGTGATTAGAAAAATATTTTCTTACTGTATGTGCAGTCACCCTTCCATTACAAATCTGTCTATAACTGTTAATATTCATTATTTGCAAGTGTTGTTGTTTCCAGAGTAACTAAAATTAATTTGTCTAATAATAATAATAAGCACAAGTTAAGATCGCACACCTCCAGTAAGTACCCTACTGTACTTTCACAGGCAATCATCTAGCAGTTATAGTTCCAGCCTAACCCCTTTTTATAAAAGCACTTTTGCCTAGGCGAGCACCCACTACTCCAAGTAAGGCAAGCAAAATGCCAGATGATGTGTTTGCAGAAATCTGAACCAAATTGTTTTAGCATTCATAATACCCCTTATTTATCTGGTGGCTTCATATGTAAAAATGACCAGGACAGCACATTCTGTGTCTCAGCATGGGTGACAGGGCCCCTGGGGGGAGAGAATTCTGAAACCTGGAAGATATGTTGGACAGTTTCACAGCATGTCCCATAGTGTGTGTGCTGAGCTTATATTTCAAAAAGAAATGTATCGTGTTTATTAGTATCTTGTGTTATACAGAGTCTCTGCTGTAGGACTGTTGGAGCAAAAGCTGCTGATTAGACAGCAACAGCTGTCCATTAAAAAAATTGAGCTATGAACTGACGGACCAGGCTGTCACTTCAGTAAGCTCTATAATTATTTATTACATTCCAAGTGGAGTGTTTCATTGGCAGGGCTCCCAGATCTTCAACTATTCCTGTATTTTACACGGAGTGGAGTGGAGCAGTCTACAGGGAAACTGTTCACATAAACTTGTGTTGGTTATATAAGGAAAACGGAGCAAGTCAGTTTCCATAGGAAATAATGTAGTCGTTTAGAAAACACAGGAAAAATGTTTGATAGATGATGAAACCATGAGTGGAAATTCTTCCTAGGAGTTAACAGGCCTAGGATATGCCTAGCTTGCTTTGTCAAGATACATTTATTTTCTTTTTTTGATGTGATTCCTGTAATCCCTGCCCCCCTCAATAGTAGACTTACTCCTTTCCATTATTTATTTAAAAATTCTTATTCAAAAAAAGTGGACTGAGGAAAGCTTCTAGTTTCCACAACAGTACTATAGTATTAACACTAAGTGTGTTGACTCTGTTTTTATTTCCTGGTGATACCATTCTCCGGCACCCACATTTTTATTTTATCCCACTTTGTTTTTGTCATTGCCACTTATGTTACATGACAAAATACAATGATGTTTAATAGCCCACTTTCAAAGCCTGTTTGAAGTGAAAATGTGGGTTCTGAGGGTCCTTCGATTGAAATTAAATTGTCATGAGATTGTGTAAAGACTCCTTATGTAAGCAGTTTCTGGGACATGGCTTAATGAATTTTTGTTTGGTAAAGCCACATTCACAACCAGCTGTGGACACTGGCATTGCAAGGAAACCACAAGCAAGAGTTTGCAGACATGGATAAACACTTCCCCCCTGCAGCAAGAAAGTTTCATGGATTCATAACAGATCTGGATCAGATGTTGGCCCCCATATTTAGAAGGTTCTTTCATCACTAAACATATTAGTGGTGTACTAACCAGGAGTAACACTGTTGGACCGGGGTCATATTCAGTGCCCCTGGTACACACCGCTAAATTGATAGTGTGTATGCGCATTATATTGCATCAATAAAATGGGTGAGCATGCATTCAACACACTTGTACCTAAGTTCTGGAACTCCTTACCCATGTCACGTAGGTGCACAGAGTCCCACCAGACTTTTAAGAAAGAGCTACACAAGTTCCTTGTGACCACAGCTATATGCACATGCAGTTATTTGTCACAGTAATCCCTTCAACCTGGTGTGTCTCCTTTTCCTCTACACATGTTCAGGGCACTTACTTGATCTGTTTTCCCCATTACTGCTCATAGTTATTTCTCCCCAGTTTGTTGCAATGTTTTGTGTGTTATACTGGATCTTCTTGTACTTCTTACTGTACTTACATTATGCTTGTATTGTTGTCGCTATCCAATTTTGTTTTATTTTTACTCAACGTCTTATTTTGTACTTTATGCATTACTGTACTGTCTGTAACTCTCCTGGGTCATGCCTGAAAATAGGCAATGCTTGACTAGTGCACCTTCCTGGTCAACAGAAAGTAACTAAATAAATATACCGCTGTGCCCATGTAAATGAGGGATCCCTCCTGCATAAGGTGCAGCAGTACATTCAGTGAGTTTAAAGCACTAAACAGCCAGTGTTGCAGCCCTGTTTTATGTTCACAAAATCTTAGTTTTACCAAAGCACACAGTAGTGTGCAATTCATATAAAAGTTATCCTGTTTATTAGTAGTTTCTTATAGAGCCTCCACTGTAGGACTGTTGGAGCAGAAGCTGTTAATTAGGTGGCAACAGTTGTCACTAAAAAAAAATCTGAGATATGAATTGATGGTCTAGGCTGGCACTTCAGTAATCTCTGTAATTGTTTTATATATCATAAGTGGGGCATTTCTTTCGCATTCATGGCAGCTGACACCTGATCTTGTTCCTTGATTCACTGGCAGGGCTCCCAGCTCTACAGGCATTCCTGTATTTTATGTGGAATGGGGTTGTCTACAGAGAATTTTTTCACATAAACCTGCATTGGTTATATCGGGAAAACAGAGCAATTCAGCTTCCATAGGAAATAATGTAATCATTTCATTTAGAAAACACAGGATAAATGTTTGATAGATGTTGAAACCTTGAGTAGGTATCCTTGCCTACGAGTGAACAGGGCTAGGGTATGATTAACCTGATTTGTTAAGACAAATCTGTTTTTTTTTATGTGCTTGTTAGAGTACCCTCCACCCCGAACAGCGCACTTACTCCTTTGCATTTTTTTTTAATAATTCCTTATTCAAAAAAAGTTGACTCAGGAAAGCCTCTAGTTCCCATAAAAGTGCTTGAGTATTAACACTGAGAGGGCTGGCTCTGTTTTTGTTGCTACCATTTTCCCACACCCACATTTTTATTGTGACCCACATTGTTTTTGTTATTACCACTTATGTTACATGACAAAATATGATGATGTTTGACAGTGCATTTTCAAAATCTGTTAGAAATGGAAATTTGGGTTCGGGGATCCTTTGATGGAAAGTTAATTATTCTGAGAGTGTGTGAAGACTTGGGGCTCAGATTTCAAATGGCCAAGAATGCAGCAGGGCCCGGGTGTGCTGAATATGTGCTGCACGGGGCTTGTGGCATTCTCTCCGCCAGTGATTGGGATTTTCTATCCCGTGCACAGATTGCCGCAAGTTACACTAACTTTTTCTGGTCTAAGTTGCGGCAATCCTGGGTACCCTTTTTTTTGAGGCTTGCATCAAATATTTGGTGCAAGCTTCCATAAACTGAATAAAGTGTTGCAACTCTACCTGACATACTGTACCAAAATAGGGCACACAGTATTTGTTGGTTAGAGCACCCCACAGCCCCCAGTGAGCCTCTCTCTCTCTCTCTCTCTCTCTCAGGGTTTTGCCACTGAGACCTTCTGGACCAGTGTCACCACTGACAAGGTCTCCTCTTTATCAAGAGCTCAGACCCCAGTGCTCTGATGGTATTTTTCCACCACCTTCTTCCCTTTAGACTCCATATAATGAGGGTCTCTGCTCTAGGTAGGACAAACTCTACTCTCTCAGAGACTTTTACTATGCACCCCTTGTTATCCAGGTATCCTTACCTCAGAGATGCAATCACAAAAATAACAGTAAGTCCAGTCTTTACAAAAATAATTTATTAATATACACACTGGTGTGTAACTACAATACGTAATTAATAGGTGTAACACTATCTACACTTTGTAAAACAGCAGTACACATACTGTACAGGAATATAAAAGAAAGCTTGTACACTTGTGCAGGTAAATGGTTCTATATTTCCTACAGGTTACACAGTCTTCTTACCTTACTATCCATTAGGCTTGTTACCTCAATCTCTCCCTGCAGACATGCAGTCTGGCTCCTTTCTTAAACACACAGAAACCCCAGCATAAAGAGAGAGAAAAACTATCTTGGCTGAAGCATTTATGCCCTCTTCTCTTCTCTCCTCTCCTCTCCTCTCCTCTCCTCTCCTCTCCCCTGTCCTCTCCTCCCCTCCTCTCTCTCTCTCTTTCTCCCTCTTGCCTTGGTCAAGCGAGGCTGATGTCACTTCCCTGTACCCAGGTTCATCTAACTGTCTGAAACTGTTTCAGACTTGAACTTTTGGGTGATGCCTACTATGCAGTATTGTCTGTCCTTGGCATCTCTGGGACACTGCTTCCTTTTTCAGATTATTTAGTGTACGAATGCATGCAGTCAGATGCCTTTGACACAAATTTTCTCTGATTCGTTTGGGTACTAATGAACTGGTCCCCCTTCCAGGAAGCAAATACAATGAAAGTTCTGAAATCTCCCAAATATGGCAGTTTTTCACCCTCAAACTCTGTATCTTGGCCACCCACTGCTACAGAAAGTACTAGCATTTGACAAAATATTTCAGACTAGCAGCAAAAGTTGTCTGGTTATCACAAACAGAAATAAAACATATATTTACATTCAGCAGCAGTAATTTAATTCACCACAAAGCACAATTTAACAGGAAGAAACAATTAACCTTTAGAGCACAGTTAGCTAGGCACAGCAAGCTCCAGACACATGATACTGCATAGAAGCTATTTTATTTACCAGTGACATCACTTCCATACCACAGGACTAACTGAAACTCCTTCATAACCTCCAACCATGGCAAGAGTCAGTTATAGTCCCATCCACACTAGGGACTGATTTTAAAACATTTTAAAAATGCTTCATAAACCTGTCTTTGTGCGTTTGTGAGGGCAGACACACTGTGCTCCAACAAGCGTGCTTTTTTAATCAAGAAGTTTTATTGATTTTACAAACAATAACCCTATAAACAACCAGGCATTGACATGTATAGCAATAAGCTGAACTGGATAAAATAAGTCTCCCCCCGATCTCTACTATTCCCCACACTCCCCTCACCCCCCCAAGCGAGGTGTAATAATATAAGGGTATCCTGTACGTGGCTAAGGAAAGTAAAAGAGATTCAGCTTAGATGCTGTCCATTGATTTAATCATGGAGGTTTCCCGGACTGTCAACAAAGAGAATTTGGGACAGGTAAAGGGCGTATAGTTCCCCCCACTTTCTGGCAAAAGATGATTTACGATGGTGGACACTGGCAATTAATTGTTCTGCTGTGAGGGCAAAAGACATTTCATGCAACCATTTTGAATAAGTGATGGATGCCTGGCCTATCCAGTGTCTAAGCACCAGCTTCTTAACTGCCATTGAGATAAGAGCCATGTGGTACCTTCTTTCCCAACAACCGTGCTTGCCCAAGCAAGTTGCCAGGCATGATTGCAGCACCGGTGCAAAGCACTGTGGCTGGCACAGTGTATGATGGGATACTCGAGATCGGTGTCCTAAAGGATGGGGGGCGGGATTATGTGTTTAGAACTGGAACTGTATTGGGAGCACAGGCATGTCAGTAATATTTATTTATTTATTTATTTCGAAGTTTCACCAAGAAGACATACTGAGCTGACAAATCAGCTCATTTCAGATGCATACTGGGGAGGGGTAACAAAGAGATACATACAAAGTATACAGTCTTAAACAGAGAATTATACAAAAATGTGTAACACATCATAAAACAATGCAGCAACAGCTGTGTTGCCATATTCAAACTTAGATGCAGTATATACATCACAAATTAATAGGCAGAAGCAATGTTCAGACAAGCGTGGCGGGGGATAATATATATGCATGCATGTATATACTGTATATATATATATATATATATAATTTTTGGTGTACTGTAGTCTAATATCTTGGTTATGTTTGAACATTGTTGTCTTAACCTGTGTTACAGCACAGATCGGGTCCACACTGCTGTTATGACAGATTAAGGCAACTGTGTTTGTCTGAAACTGTGCTAAAGGTTACCTCCCAAGAAGGGTTTTAGCATGGGTTTAGAACATGGTTGTAGCATGGTTTAACCATGCTACAGTGTGAACACAAACTGTGCTTGAAGTTCTTAAAATGGTTTAAGACAGTTACAGACCTAAATGACACTCTAACTCCAGCTCTTATAAATTAGCAACCATGGAAACTATCAACAAATAATCTGGACCTAGAGAGCTTCTTTATTCATGCGGTGCTAGAAACATTTTAAACTATAAAAACACTTTATACCAAGCCATTTCTTGGCTAGACAAATGTATTATAAAAATAAAAGCTAGAAAACTGTGGAGTACTTGTGAAATAATATAATCTCAGGGGCCACAAGGCTCATAAAGGCCAGTCACTTTTTGGGCTAGTGGCCTTATCAGTTAATTAGCCCCCCCAGTGGTATTATTTCCCTGTACACCACACTTTTCTAATATTCATGCTTTATATATAAATAAATAAACTAGACACATATATTTTATCTTGTAATGTCATCAACTACTTCCAAGATTGAATTACATAGGAGCACTTCTGTCACATAGCCTTCTTACTCCCTATGTTTCCTAGTATGAACTCCTAGTATACCATAACTGGGCAGCATTTTCTCACACAGGGAAACCTGGTTCGGTGTTTGGGGAATAGCAATGGGGTATTAGTGCTTGTGTAACTTATAGTACTTTTTGTGGCTTTACTCTATTCCCATCCTTGAGTAGTAGGTTTGTAGATAGGAACTGTAGGGAATAGAAGGCCCATAAATAAGGGGAGAAGAGTGCTGGAGAAGGAGGAGGAGGAGGAGGAGGGGGGATAGCAGTGGACCAAAAACACTCCCTAAGCAAGGGAGGTGTGGTATAGGCGTGTTTAAGTAGAGGTTGTAGGAGGAGCTATTCCCCACGTTGAACCTCAGGCTTAAGTCCTCCCATTCAATGTCTGGGGAACAGCAATGGGGTATTAGTGCTTGTGTAACTTGTAGTACTTTTTGTGGCTTTACTCTTTCCCACCCTTGAGTACTAGATATGTAAGTAGGAACTGTAGGAATAGAAGGCCGAAAAAGATACCTCCTCCAACTCACAGAGAGTATGATCGCTGGCACTCAGGAGAGGACAACCCCCCAGGTGGAGGAAACCTCTGATGACCCATGGCCATTGGTCTGCCTGTCCAGGCACACTAACAGGAGAAGGACCCAGGTTCTAGTAACCATAGCTAATTTTGAGGAAGCTGAGTTTCTTGGAGAGATGACGATCTATCCTTGATCCATGCACAATGTAGTTTGGATGACAATCCTGAGGTTGAAGAAGGAGATCTTTTCTGAAGAAGCAGTAGAATCATGAGTGTGAAGCAGATTCAGTCAAGGAAGGGTGAATGAAGTCCAGATTTCCAAGGTTATGGAGTATGCTTGTCCAAAGGGATTGTAAGGATGTAATGAGCAGGGAAAGCATGATTTGCTCAATGTGTTACCAGACAGTGAACGATGGGAATGTGATGATTTGTGAAGTCATAATTGAATGCTTTGGTTGATTAAGACTTGTCGGTAGGCAGGCAAAACTGTGATAGTGAATTCAACGTTACCTGTTGTGGATTTCTGGAGTGAGAATCGGAGGAGCCAGTTCTTGGTGAAAGTCTTCACTGGAGGGAGTAATGGAGATAATTCATGAAGGCTAGACTAGAAGGATCACTGTATGGGCAGCTGAATTGACTATTGGTAATAGGATGGAGAAATGCAGATGAGTATATGAGGTATGGTGATGTTCAGGAGCTAGAAAACAGTGGTTTGGATGGCATAAGGTCAGTAAGGTGCTAGGTACAGGGAGATCCCATGATGAAAGTTCTGGGAAGGCAGCTGTGAAAGTCTTAGAATGAGCAATGGCCATTGAGAAGGTAGGAGTCGAGTAGCATGCTCAACAGAGTTGGTGTTGGTAGGAGAGGCTGCAGAAGGTAAAATGGATGATGTTTGTAGTGGTATGAGTTATCTTGCAATTCCCAGTATCCATAGCAGCGATAATAATTATGAAGTCAGAGCATTACAGAGCACAACAGAAGGATTTAAGTCCTTTTCATGTAGGAGGATAGCCAGTGAGACACGGTAGACATGGAAGTCACTGTGATTGAAAAGACAGGATTCGGAGGGTGTATCCAATAGAGATGAATGAGATCTTTCTATTGTCTAGGAGGATGAGATTCCAGGAATGATTGTGAGGGGCTGATTGGGAAGTATATAAAACTCTATGATGACATAAGAGTCTATGAGGCACGTTATCCAAGAGATGTTTGCTAACAGTAGTTTTCTTGAGAGTAATGAACAAGTGATTCATTGAGTATTGGAAGGGTACTGTTAGAATGGCCACAGTAGGAGTATGAGATGGATAAACTAGAGGAGTAGTTGACTAGGTAGGAATATTGATTGAAGATAGGGTACTATGCCCAAAAACAGCCTCAGCAAACAGTATGAAGCCCCGAGCTTGCAAGGCAGAGATAAAAAGGCAGCCATCCAATGGGAAGGAAGTCCGAATGGAATCCTGATGAACTGAAGGAATGATCCGGGAAAGGCAATGGGCTAGGCAAAGTTGGATGACATACATAGCAGGAAGGAACAGAACCGGGTCGGCTCTTCAGCAAAAGGCAGTGGAATGCAGGAAGGCTGTAGCAAGGTACCAGAGGATGATCCACGGAAGGCCAAGAAGTGAAGCCAAGCACCAAGAGCAACTGAGTTGAGCTACATGAGTCCCACATCTGACTAAGGCTTCATATGACAAGATAAAAGGATGGCAGGCACTGGAGCAATGAAGAATGAAGTTCCTACATCTGAAAAATAAAAAAAGCTCCTATAGCAGCTGGAAAAGTGGTCTGCAGCAAGGAAGTCCATGAGGTAGGTGACCTGGATTGAGAAAGAGACTGAATGAGCTGACAAAATCTACTTCATGAGGGAAATTAGGCCAAAGGGGTTAGAAAAAGATGGTCCATGGAAGAGCAGGATGAAGACTGGTGAGGAAGGAAGGCGGACATACAGAGCAGAGGGGTCTTGTATCTGGAGGGAAGCTGTAATTGAGCAGGAGGCAAAAGCGCAAAGGGATGAACATTCAGGTGCAGGCGCGAGGCTCCTAAGTGAGGCAGTTGAGGTGCAAAGACCTGGACATGATCGCCACATAATGTATTGGTGGAGTAAATTCAGTAAATGGTTCAGTTCCAGAAGGGAGGAGCAGGCGATGGTCAGTATGGAGCATCCAAAGTTGAAAGAGACGACTGCAGAGCTTAGCTTCCAGTTCAGGTAATCGAGGAGAGATAATCGGTATCTGATACCACCTGGCAGAGGTAGAATGATGGAGGCAACTGAGAAGATGAGATCACACTCCAGATGGGAGTGGCATCCAGGTGTGAGCCAGAGACAGTATGGAACCAGTGGAGTCACAGAAGCAGGCAACCACCAGGTAGTCAGAGTGTGAAGACCAACATACAAAGCCTTAGGAAACAGTGGAAGACAAAAGAGGTATAACGGCCCCATTCACGAAGGGCAGTGGCAACCCATATCATGTATGGGAAGCAGAGGGGGGAAACAGTCTCAGCAGATGCAGGCTCCCAGCCATGTAAGTTTGTGAGGTAGGACATAGTATCAAGGCTGCAGACCAGGAAAGATGGAGAAGGCAAGTAGGGTAAGTCAGGTTCCTGAAGGGAAGCAGTATTAAGGTAGCGTGCTGATAATGCATACTGTGGAAGCAGTGGAATGTAGAGTCAGACACCCATCGATGACGGCTGAAATGGGATGATCTGGACTTGAGGCAGCCAGGTATACTTAGGATGATGGCATATGGGGCGATGAAGTTCCATTTCCGAAGGGAAACGGCAACTGGTATGAGGTAGAGAAGGCATGATATGAATCAGTAGATTGTAGACATGGCTCCCATTCCTGCTAGTCGTGGTGAGTTAACCTTCACTCGATGCTGTTCAGCAGAGTTGGGGACAAAGGATGTCAGGCTGGTAAGCAGTAGGAGGTATTGAATGTAATGGAATCCCATCCCTGGTAGACAGGGGAAACCTACGTTTGCTCAGCACCTCAGAAGGTGCGAGTTAGGGACGGAGACCAGATTACTGCTGGTATGGGCTGACAGAAAGCAAAATGCTGCTGAAGAGAGAGAGCACAGGAGGAAACTGCAGGGTAGGCAGGAAGGAATGAATGTCACACAGAAATGGAAACACAAACAAAGGAAAGATGGAAGGCGGTGACAAATAGGAAAGATATGCAGAAAGTAGGGGCTGACTGGGAAGCAAGAATGATGGACAGCAAGGCAGGAGCTTCAATGAAAAGATGCAATCACCAGGAGGAGTACTGGTATGAGGATGGGTGAGTCAGTGGGTAAGCCAGCATTGTAGACAGGTGTGAGATGCAAATCCAGGGAAGGAGGTGAAACGCTGAGGTTGGGACAGTTTCTAAGTGGCACAAGTAGGAGTCGAATTCAGGCAGTCAGTATTGGAACCTCTGGGCTGTAGTTCCACAGTACAGGATCTTGGCCAGACTTGGTTGGAATAGAATATGCAGGTAGAAGAAGGGATACCAGTGTAATCACAGTGATTCCAGGCTGTGTTAGGTCCTGACACTATTTAAATGCATGCTGAGGGCTCCCAGGACTGACAGGATTAGTGGCAGGTGAGGAACGGATAAGGCAAGATGCAGGGAACAATGAACAAGGTAACAAAAAATGGTCAGTATTGTAAAGCCATCAGAGAAGTATTATAGGAAAAGATGGGAAGCTAGGTTGTTGGAAATGGGCTATGAAATGTGACAGCCAGCATTGAGAATATACAAGAATCGGGTCGCTCTCTACCCCCCTCCCTCAGAGGCATCTGGAAACAATCTGATATTAGCATAGTACAATTGTCCTGGTAAAGCTGTGGAAAGAAACAACAAATTTAATAAATTGATTAAGCTCAACCAGACCAAGGAACAATGCTATATGTGGTGCCCAAGCGTGCACACAGTCATAGCTCACTAACCATGCTTGGTAAGCACATTGCATAGTTGCGCTGTGAATGAGTGAGCCTGTAGTTGAACTGGCAGACTGTAGTGAAAAGCTGCGCTATGTAGTAGCTGACAACCATGCCCTGAGTAACAGACAGGCAAGGTTAGGGTAATGTAGAGCAAACAGGGCAACAAAACGAACAGTGAAGAATGTGAGTCACACTCACCAGATATCCTGGGTCCATGAAGCTGGGAGAGGCATCAGGTGAGAAGGAGCACCGAGCAGCCGTAAAACTGACTGTGTGTGGTGGGGTGTGACAGGGAGGAGAGAATCGGGCTTGTTATCAAACAGGAGCAAACAGCAGCAACAGCTGTCCAGCAGATTTGGGTTGAAAGCCCCAGTCCATAGAGCACAAGAACGAAAATCATAAGGTCTGGTGTGGGTCAGTCAACAGATGAATTCCTGGTGCAGAAAAGGGGAAATGAGCATGGGGGAAGTGAGGAGAAGGCAGAGACTGCTGACTGGGGACGGACAGGAAATGGGTGTGCTGTGGGCAGGGTACAAAAGACGAGTCACGCAGAAGAATGCAAGAGCCGGAGATGCCTATAAGCACCATTGGTGGGGAATCGGGCAGAGTGGAGATGCTCATAAGCACCATTGGCATGGAGTTGGAAGCCCAAAAAGGAGAACAAAAGAACAGGGAACCCCAGGACACCTGGGAAGGAGGGAGCAAGAAAGGGATTAGGGAGGTGGCCAGAGCAGCTGCGGAAGCAAGCGAAAGGAAACAGCGCACACAGTAGGAGAAAACATGGGAGCGGAGATGAGAGGGGGAAAAAAGGGGGAAGCACAGCAAGAGAAACACAAACCAGAGCAGCAGCAAACACAACGAAGCATTGCCACATGAGCCACACAGGGAGCTCAGGGAAAAAACACTCCCTAAGCAAGGGAGGTGTGGTGTAGGCGGGTTTAAGTAGAAGATGTGGGAAGAGCTATTCCCCACATTGAACCTTGGCTTAGGCCTTCCCCATTATAATTCACCATTATAACCAACTGGTTACAATAGCAAACATGCACCAGGATTCACCCGCACCATCTATGCCCATACTGCCTCCCTCATGTACACACTATTGTTTAGGCCAACTGCACTATTGAACTAGTGCAACCGAAACCACTGTCCCAGCTGTTTTCTATAATTGCTTGGTAGTGTTTTCCATGTGAAAAAACTCTACTTAGCAATTACATAAAATAAACATGGGAAGTTGGAATTTTAAACACACCCACAGTATGGGGTGCTTTAACCCTTCAGCTTTGCTCTCGGAGGTTTAGGTAGCATCTCACACCTCGGTTGTGTATAAAATTCTTATTATACATGCCTCCCCATGTACTATTCTATGTATCCTCTGGTTAATTGTTGCTCTAGAACCTCATGCTGTTTATGTCACATATTATGAACTGTATATTACTGAATATGTCCTTTCAATACTTCTTTATGATTGCATTCTATGTACTGTGATAACATTATGCTCCAAATATTAAATAAAAATGTAATTATAAATAAAATGAGCATAATGGGAGGAAATCAGTTTATTCTGATGTCATGTAAGTGTGTTCTTCTGGCATCAGCTGAGAGTGTTTTCTTTTTTCCTTGCTGGTGTCTGGAGACCTTTAAATTAAGGAACAGACCAACTTGAAGAATGGTCAGGGATTTGGCAGTTGAAATTCAATGCAAAGAAGTGCAAGATAATGCATATGGGGCAAAAAAACCCTGGCACAATATATCAGTTGGGGAGTGAGGATATAGCATGCACCAAACAGGAAAGGGATCTTGGGGTTATCATCTCTGATGACCTCAAGGTAGGGAAACAGTGTGACAAGGCAGCAGGTAAGGCAAATAGGATGCTGGGATGTATAGGCAGGGGCATTACCAGCAGGAAAGGAGGTCATAATTCCGCTATAAGAAGGCACTAGTGAGGCCCCACCTGGAGTACAGTGTACAGTTCTGGAGACCATACCTACGTAAGGACATAGACAGGGTAGAGAAGGTTCAGAGGAGGGCAACAAAAGATGGTGCATGGATTGCATCACAAGTCCTATGAAGACAGGTTGAAGGAACTGAACATGTACTCCCTGGAGGAGAGGAGGAGAGAGGGGATAGATAGAGACACAAGTATCTTACAGGGAGGAACAGGGTGCAGGAAAACACTATTTTTAAGCGAAAAGATGTTCCAGGACTAGAGGGCATGGGATGAAGTTGGAGGGAGGACGATTCAGAGGAAACATGAGAAAGAATTTCTTCACAGAGCGGGTGGTGGACAAGTGGAACACCCTGCTAGAGGAAGTGGTGGGGCTGAAACAATCACGGGATTTAAGAATGCATGGGATAGACATAAAGGAATTCTGGAGGTCAGGGGTTAGGTGCAACAGACTTCTAGGAAAACAAACTGAACTTACAAGCTCAAATGGGCAGACTGGGTGGGCCATAGGCCCTTATCTGCCGACACTGTCTATGTATCTATGTATGTATATATGTCAAGTTCAGCCCTCTGCCCTATAAAGGGATTTTGTAACCACTTGTTAGCTACCTGCAGTAGGTGAATGCTGTTAACATTTAAGCTTTGTAAGAGCTTGTACACTATCTAAAATACAAATAATTTTTAAAAGTACCCAGCCTCCACTTTTTATAAATAAATAAATTTATCTTTCCCTTTTCGACAATTAGAAGATGTTCCACCTGACAATACTAGGTCCAGTGTATAGAAAAGCCCTTTACCTGTTAACTGACATCCAATGTTGCTCCCCTTAAATCTCATCAGCACTGTCATGTGTGACCTCACTGACTGCGACATCATCACTCACCAGGAGACTAGATACTAAGTGTGATGTGTAGAACAGCACTTTACCTGTTAACTGATGCATCTAGTGTTGTTCCCCACATACCTCACCAACATTGTGTTACCTCACTGACTGTGACATCATCACTCACGAAGAGACTAGATACTAGGTGTGATGTATAGATCTGCACTTTACCTGTTAACTGATGTATCTAGTGATGTTCTCTTACATACCTCACCAGCACTGTGTTACCTAACAGACTGTGACATCATCACTCACCAAGAGACTAGCTACTAGGTGTGATGTGTAGAACAGCACTTCACCTGTTAACTGATATATCTAGTGCTGTTCTCCTACATACCTCTCCAGCACTGTGTTACCTCACTGACTGTGAAATCATCACTAACCAAGAAACTAGATACTAGGTGTGATGTGCAGAACAGCACTTTACCTGTTAACTTATATAACTAGTGCTGTTCTCCTACATACCTCACCAGCACTTTGTTACCTCACTGACTGTGAAATCATCACTAACCTAGAGACTAGATACTAGGTGTGATGTGTATAACAGCACTTTACCTGTTAACTGATATATCTAGTGCTGTTGTTCTATATACCTCATCAGCACTGTCTTACCTCAGTGACCATGACATCATAACTCCCCAAGACACAACAATGCCCTCCCTACCCCAGGAACCAGACCCCATCATCATCTCCATTGTAGGATTTGTGGATCCCAGGCTCCGTCACTGTACCACTAACATTTTGTGTTTATTGATTTTCAGCACTTCTTAAGACAGACAGGCAACAGAGGAATACACAACATCTCAGAGAGGAGTTTCAACCCCCCTAATAAAAAAGTGAGTCAGTTCAGTCAACCTTAAGTCAAATTAAGTTTTCAGTCAAACTGACTGAAAATCTAATGGCAAATTCCGAGATCTGATTTGCTCTGCAAGCTTTGGTTATGTATCAGGAAAATGACCAATAGAGTTCTTTTTTGCAATTTCACATTTAACAATAGTAATAATCACCTCCAGCCTGGCATTTATATAGAGAATAAAGTATGGGGTGGGTGTGTATAATGAGATTTAACACACACACCAGTTGTTTATGAAATGCATCCCACAATGAGGGCGTGTGTAAAATTGAGTTTTACCCAGTCGCCCCATATTTGACAGGGTTTTAAATAACTGATTAGCAGTTTTTTCCTTGGGGCAATACTAACTATACAGAAAGCATTTATGTAGGTTTTCTAGAAGTGTCATGTTTGTTAAACACAGTGAGGAAAGTTATGTGCATTTTCGCAATGTTTTACAACTTTTATGAGCAAAACGCTAATCAATTTTTAGAGTCATTTAAAACCCTGTTTTATTTGATATAATTGCTGGCATATGCTTTTTTGCCTCAACAATTTTACAAAATAAATTAAGCAAACAGATTGTGTTCAGCCGTGGACAAGCTGGGATTCTGCGTGGTCCGCCAAGTTACAGTGCCCCACATGTTCCAGGAATAGGGAAGTGAAGTTTCTGTTTAAAAACTTTACTTTTTGTCTACTTTTTTCTTGCTAAACTGACTGCTGAGTGACAGTTGTGGCATCCTTCCAGTAAGCTGGCGCATGCCTGCTGATTGGGAAACCCAGCGCGTGTTATGTTTCCCTTTTGTTTTCTTTCTTTTTTTTGCTTCAGGGTCACAGAAAGAGACTTTTTATTTTTATATTGAAAAATCAACTTACCACATTCTTCAAGGGGTGAAGAAGTCTGTGGCCATACAGAATTGCAGCAAGTAAGGAAGGAGAATTAAAGAAAAGCGGCAACTGGCACATATGCAGTCCGAGGGAAATTCAGTGCGTATTTGCCATTGTAACCAGCTGGTTAAAATGGAAAATTACAACCAGGTTTCCCTGTGGGAAGAAGCACACACCAGTTATTATAAATTATTTGTGCAATATTTAAGCAAACTTCTAAAATGTAGTAGTCCAACACAATTTAGCTCACATTTCATTCATTTTTAAGTTCGCCATGTTCACACGTGCAGCGAACGTCTTGCAATAGAGTGACTTTTGAAGGGTGTGACAATGTCTGTCCAATGCAGAGTGCTCTGCAAGGCTCGACAGTGTCACACCAATCATCATCCAGGCGATTGTGAGGATGTCCTTGAACCTTTCTCTACTTGAAAAGAAAAAGCTGCACCAGCCATACCACAGCCTTTTCTGTTCATCCAAGGACACCACCCAGCAAACAGCTGATCAGCTGACTGACCTCCACCGCCACTGCAGGGATCGCTTCCCACATCCTGTGGCTGCCTCCTCCTCATCCTGCAGTGCAAAAATAATTGCAAAGTTCTGTATAAAACATGATTTTCTGACCCAGAGCCGCTGACACTAATACTATACTGCGAGTGACTCAAGGGACAGTGCTACCGATTACAGACTGCAAGTGGTGCATAACAGCCTTTCCATCTCCTGCTGTCATTTAGAAAATGCTAATGATACAACCCTGTTTCAGTAAGTGCTGATACTGGCTCCAACAAACCGTGCCTTTACTGTTCCACTACAAATCATGATGGGCGACAATACCAATTTGAACTTCAAGAGCTAGTGTACCTGAATCATTGTTTAAGCAATACTGTATTTCTGTGATCAGTTCTTGATCTTGATGTTACCCACCAAAGTACCTAGTAAAAGCGAGAAATACGTTTGTTGTATTTTGCATTGGTTTCGGATCTGCGCTTACCAACTGTGTCCAGCACCATCTGGCAAAAGCGGGACAGGAAGTTATGCAGCAGGGGAAAGAAAGCATCAAGACACCACTGTAGCATTGGGACTGGCTATGCTCTCTTTTTGTGGGCTATCTCTCACCTTACTTCAGTCCCTGTATATTAATTATTTTAGGTAACCTAGAGAAAAGCACTGGAGTGCAGATGTAAAAAAGTTAACTGCTTTCAAGCTGAAAGAGGACAGTCAGTCCGCTCTGTCACTGCCTGTGTGTCCCTGCTAAGTCCTGAAAACATGAAGTGGAGGATTTAAGTTACAGCCAGCTATTAGGGGTACAAAGTTAAACCTGCAGTCTTAACTTCTTCTATTATAACTGTACTACCTTAACAAAGATTGCTGGGGGTGGCAGTGAGAGGAAAACTAAGAACAGAGCCAGGGCTGTTACCTGTATGTATCAATGCATGTACACACTTCCAGGTCAGCTCATTTATTTCTCAATAAAAAAACACTTTGAAGTGACCAGCAGATTGAGTCCCTGAGGATAAGGTATTTATTTGACTCACTAAGTCACTGTCAGGAATTCTTTTAGTTGTTTACAATTAAAAGCAAAATAAAGAGACATTATGTTTTCACTTATTACTTCCTGCTTATACTGTGCAGTGTTTCACTCTTGTCACACTGCTACCATCTGCCAAAATTGCAGTTATGCTACATGGCTAGTTTGTTTATTAAAGAAAGAAAGAAAACTGAGTGATTAAGTAAAACTGTGTTAAAAAATTTAATTTATGAATTGACTGCTGCCTTTTGGGTCACTGTAGCTCCCTTCCACAGCGTTACTACCATTCTCTGATGAATGTGCATGCAGAGCCCAGAGAAGACCAACTCTGAGACACAGAACATAGACGGGTATATTTTTAAATTACAAAGTGTGATAATTCTGCCCACTAATACAGTCATGTAAAAGGTTGGATGTACAAAACAGATGACTCCAAAAGGAATCACAGTATAAACAAGCATTAGTCAATGTCGAATGTTTGCTTGCTGGTATTGGCATTGGTACTGCATGAGTTAAAGTGATGCATAACAGGAATGGCAGTGAAGTATTGAACTAACACCAACCCCCACCCTGCAGAGACTGATAGGCATTGGGGTGTGCCTTTGGGTCATTGGCCATAACGCTCACCCCATTCTACCTCACCCCACCCTGCAGACACTGGCAGGTGTCACGGTGTGCCTTGGGGTCTTTGGCCTTTATGCTCACCCCATTCCATAAGGAAAAAAGCTGAGATGGGTGCAGTATAGGAGAACAGGGTGAACATTAGGGCTGAAGACCCCAAAGCACACTCGATGCCTGTCAGTGAGTTTGTAGGGAGAGGGTGAAACAGCATGAGCATTATGACCGCGACTCCAAGCCACACCCCAGACACCTGTTAGTCTGTACAGGGTGGGGCATTATAGTTGGAAACCCTAATGCCCTAGGCATTTCATAGTACTTTCACTCCAAATTTTCAACATGTTTTTTTTGGACCCCACTTCCTGAACAGTGGCACTATCATTTCATTACTCAATCCGGAAAGGTGATTTTGCACAGTGAATTCAATGCAACAGCTGCAAAAAGACATTTTGGTCAGGATGTGAAAAATGACATCTGTACTGTTCGTGAGGAGGTGTGAAAAAATGGCAATGTTCAAATCTGGGGTGAAAATATGAAAACGTGGCAGTGCACCCATGCATAGAAATTGTGTAATGCATACTCGTAATGCAGTCATTTTTGGGAATTTGTTCACCAAATTTTCAACATAGCCTTTTTGGGACCTCCCTTCATAAACTGTGGCACCGTGATTTCATAAATCTGTCCCAAAAGTTGATTTCACATAACGACTGTGCCATTCTGTGCCACAGGTACAAAAACACATTTCAGACAGGATGCAAAAAATTACAGCTGTACTGTTCATAAGGAGGTGTGAAAAAATGGCTGTGTTGGAAATTTGGAGTGACAGTATTAAAAATTGGTGAAGTTACAGCATGTGTACAAACTGTGCAAAGCACCCTCCTAACACAGCAATTTTTTGCATTTTTTCACCAAATTTGAAACATAGGCTTTTGTGACCTACCTCTTGAACAGTGGCATTGTCATTTTGTTAATCAGTCCTGAAAGGTGATTCCACACAGTGACCACGAAATCACCTTTTGGTACTGAGAAGCGAAATGACGTGTCATGGTCCTGAGTGAAGTGTCCAAGAGCAAATGTTGAAAATTTTAGGCTAAACACTCAAAACATGGCTGGAAATATCAACCTAAGTTGAAACCCCCATTGATTGCCATTATAGGGCTTACCCTGATTTTCTTCAGTTTGCGGTCAGCTTTTGAAGAGTGCAGACATGTTCCTGGTCCATAGAAGATCGCAGTGCCAGACCACTGGAGGTATGTATGGGGTGAAGGGGTGTGTGGGGAGGTGGGGTGCACAGAGGGAGAGTTGGGATGGGGGAGGGGGCCACTGGGATGACGAGGGACCATTTTCTTTTTTGATGTACAAGTAAAAAAAAAAGACAAACACATGGGGATGGTTTTCTTCTTTTACAGGTGTAACATAGAAACACAGAATTTGATGGCAGATAAGGACCGCTTGGCCCACCTAGTCTGCCCATTTTCCTACCTAACAGATAAGCTGCAGATCCTAGTTAACCAACAGCTTACTTCCTCCTACCCCCGTCTAGGACTGCCTTATGCCTGTCCCATGCTTTCTTGAAGTCCCCCACTGTTCTTGACTCCACAACCTCCTCAGGGAGGCTGTTCCATGCATCCACAACCCTCTCAGTGAAAAAATACTTCCTCACATTACCTCTGAGCTGTCCCCCCTCTATCTTCAAATTGTGCCTCCTTGTTCTTGCACATCTCTTTTTCTGGAAGATGCTACCCTCTTGGACTTTGTTAATTCCTTGAGGTACTTGAAAGTTTCTATCATGTCCCCCCTCTCCTTCTTTCCTCAGGGTATACATGTTAAGCTCCTTTAGTCTTTCTTTATTGTCTTCTGGTGCAGGCCCTGCACCATTTTGTTGCCCTCCTCTGGACAGCCTCACTCTGTCTATGTCTTTCTGGAGATGGGGTCTCCAGAACTGCACACAGTATTCGGATGGTGTCTCACCAACTGTCTGTACAGAGGGATAACAATTTCCTGTTTTCTACTATTGATGCCTCTTTCTATGCATCCCAGTATCCCCCTAGCCTTCCTTACTGCCTTCTCATATTGCTTGCCCACCTTTAGGTCATCTGATATAATTACCCCCAGGTCCCTTTCTATTTTTACTGTTGTCGGTATCTCACCCCCCATTGTGTACATTTCCATGGGTTTTTGTTTCCCATGTGCATTACCTTGCACTTCTTTGCATTGAATCTGAGCTGCCATACATTTGACCATTCCTGCAACCTTGCCAAGTCCCTTCTCATCCTTTCCACTCCATCTTGTGTATCAACCCTGTTGCAGATCTTTGTGTCATCTGCAAAGAGACATACTTTTCCTTCCAGTTCCTCTGCAATGTCACTTATAAAGACATTAAAAAAGACCGGTCCCAGTACTGAACCCTGCAGCACCCCGCTAGTAACCCTCCTTTCTTCACTGTATACTCCATTTACTACTACCCTTTGCGTCCTGTTGTCTAGCCAATTTTATCAGGCTACCACCTTGGGACCCTCAAGGCTGGCTATCTTGTGTAATAATCTTTTGTGTGGGACTGTATCAAATGCCTTGCTACAAATCTAGGTAGGCCCATGTCCACAGACCCTCCCTGGTCTACTACTTTGGTCACCCAGTCAAAGAAATCTATTAGATTCATCTGACATGACCGTCCCATCATGAATCCATGCTGCTTTGGGTCCTGTGCCCCACTGGCCTCTAGGTACTCAACAATTCTCATTCTCAACATTGTCTACTCTCCTCTCACTGGTGACCTCCTCTCATCCTCCGCTATCCGTCTTCTGAATCGATCTTCCTTTATCCACTGTCTATTATGCCTAACTCACCTGTATGCATTATTTATGCCTTAGAAATGCCTGTAACTTTGACTGATATCTATTGTGTACTTGTATTGCTGCCTGTCTGTTGTCTATTGTACCGCTGTTTTTTGTCCTCTATGTGGCGAGGTACCTTTGTAAATGAGCCTCTGGCTCAAAGGTTGTTAAACTGATGTTAAAATAAATAAATAAATAAATTCTTTCCTTCAGAAATGATTCCATCATTTTCCCTACCACTGAGGTCAAACTAACTGGTCTGTAGTTTCCTGCCTCTGTCCTGCTCCCACTTTTGTGAAGCGGAATCACATCTGCCCTCCTCCAGTCCTTGGGTACCACCCCATCCTCCCATCATTTGTTAAAGGGAGTAGTCAGCGGTGTCACTAGTTCTACCCTTAGTTCTTTTAAATTCTTGGGTTGAATCCCATCAGGCCCATTGCTTTGTCTACCTTCAATTTATTAGTTCTTTCAGAACCCTTTCTTCTCTAAATGGACTGTTATCGACCCCGTCTTCAAGTGTTTCTCTTGTTTGATTTAGGTAACTCCCCTCCTCTTCCTTTGTGAATGATGAGCAGAAATATTATTCAGTATCCCTGCTTTTTCACTGTCACCCTCTACCCACATTCCCTCCCCTTTATTAAGCCTCAGTATCCCTCCTTTGGTCTTTCTTCACTCCCTAATGTACCTATAAAAGGTCTTATCCCCCTTCTTAACAGAATTGGCTATCCTTTCCTCGGTTTGGGCCTTTGCTATTCTGACTGCCTTCCCAGCCTCTTTCTGCTTTAACTGATAAAGTTCTCTGTCCTGCTCCTTCTGTGTTTCCTTATATTTCTTGAATGCTATCCTTTTCTCCTTAACCTTCCCTGCCACCTCTTTTGAGAACCATAGCATTTTTTTCCTTCGTTGTGCTTTATTGATTTGCTTTACACAAAGGCTTGTTGCCTCTGTGATGGCTGTTTTGATCACTCCCATTGTTCCTCCACCCTCCTTCTTGCCTGTTTGCTAGTGCTTTTCTGAGGTACTCTCTCATTTTCCCAAAGTCAACCCTCCTAAAGTTCAGTACTCTTGCTTTTGTATAGCATTGTATGGCTGTGTTTATCGTGAAACACACTGTTTGGTGGTCCTTGTTCCCAGATGGCTACCCACTTCTAAATCTGAGATTCTTTCTCCATCCCCATTTGAGTACCAGGTCTAAGATTGCTCACTCCCGAGTGATTCACACAATATCTCCTTTTTGCCATTCTAAGAAAGCCTTCTATCATTTCCTTGTCCATTTCCCTCCCCTGAGATGGGGTCTGTATACAACCCCATCGCGTTGTGGTGCCATTTCCTGTCTCCAGGGTGACCCAAAGTGCCTCATCTGCTCCCTGTTTACTCTTTAGTTCTGTTGCTTTGATCCCTTCCTTTACATAGAGAGCTACTCCTCCTCCTCTTTTACCCTCCCTGTCCCTCCTGTAGATTGTGTATCCTGGTATGTTGACATCCCAGTCATGGTTCTCTGTGTACCATGTTTCTGTGACTGCCACAATATCCAGGCAACCCTCTTCCATCAAGGCCACTAGTTCAGGAGCTTGTTACACAGACTAAAGCATTGGTACTCATCACCCTCCACTTTTGATAGCCTTACCCCTTTTAGCCCCATTCCTGTCCTTACTGCCTTTGCCTTTTTTACATTAACTCTGTCCTGCTCCTAATACTTCTGTACCTTGGTGTTTACCTCACTAATCACCATGTTTTGTGGGGAGGCTGGGATTTCCCTGCTCCTTTTCAGTGCCTCCCCCCTTGGCTAGTTTAAATGCTTGCCAATGAAGCATTTAAACCTCTCACCTAGGATCCTGGATCCCCCCTGGACAGATGCAGACCATCGCACCAGTATAGGTCTGCATCCCTCCAGGTGGCTCCCCAGTCCCCAATGAAGCCAAAACCCTGAGCTCCACACCAGTTTTTCAACCACTCATTGAATTCCCTGGTGAGGAGTGCCCTAGCATCACCCTTGCCATAGACAGGCAGCACCTCCGAGAAGGTTACCGTATGTGCTACTTGTCTAAGGCCCCTTCCCAACTCTACAAACTCCTCTTGCACTGCTCTGATCCCATTCCTAGCCAGGTCATTTGTCCCTAGGTGGACAATGACATCCACTCCCTCCCTCGTGCAGCTGCTCCCACGATCCTGAGGATTCGCTTCCTGTCCCTCAAGCCATGGCACCTCAGGGATCATGGACTTCAGGGATGGGGAAAAAATCAGGAGGGGGAATTACTTTTTTCAAAAATAAAGTTGCAGCAGTAGGTGACCTGGCTGAAACTGAAACATGGTCCCAGGTCTCCTGCTTCACCATGTGCTGGTGCCCTAGCCACTCCACCACGGAAGTGGCTTGACCAGGCACCCCAGCACACTGCAACTTGATCCTCTACAGGAAATCTGCAGAGTGACAGGGGCAGATGTAATTCCCTACTGCTATTATACCCATGTCACTCTAAATTCTTTTGCATTTTACATAGCGTGATCCTTGCAGCACTCTTCCTTTCTGTTGTTTTGATCCAGTACCATATGGGACTACATTTGTAAGCACTTGGACGAAACTGGTAGAATAGACAATCACCAACATGGATTTACAAAGGGATGATCATGCCAGACAAATCTGCTTGATTTTTATGGTCAGGTCAGCTGAGTATTAGATCAAGGGAAAACGGTGGATGTGATATTCCTGGATCTGATTAAGGCCTTTGATAAGGTTCCCCACAACAAATTCATTAACTCATTGGTTGATTCTGGAGTGCATGTCAGTATTACACATTAGATATTATCATGGTTGACTGTCAGGAAGCATAGCATGTACATTCAAGCTGTCTGTTCAGGAAGGGCAGATGTTAGCAGTGGAGTGCCTGGGAATTGGTCCTGGGACCTTGCCTATTTAATGTATATGTCATCCATTGGTAGCAGAGAAAGTGTATGGCTAACCAAGTTTATGGACGATTCAAGGATATTTGAAGATAAAGAAGATTCATCAAACTACAGATAGCTTTAACAGAATTGGAGGATGGTCCAAAGAACATAAGTTGCTATTCAGTACTGAAAAGTATTCCATAATGCATATGGAAAAGTAATAAAAGGGTAGAATATAAACCGTGCAATCAAACATTAATGGAGATCACTGAGGAGAGGACCTTGACATAATAATATCTAATGACTTGACCTTTAATAGCCACTGCTTCACTGTTATGAAGAGAGACAACAGGATTTTGAAAAGCATCCTAAGACACATAGCTAGCAGGAGAAGGGAGGTGATTCTTCCTTTATGTGTTTCCTTGGTGCATCTGCATCTGGAGTACTGTGCATAGATATGGGTACCCGCAAGAAAACAGAAATCACAACCTTGGTGAAGAAGGTTCAGAGAAGGGCAACTAGGGTAAGTAGGGATCTTAGAGGATGTGATTATACAGTAGTACTAGATTGGAGGAATTAGGATTGTTCTCACTTGAGTACAGAAGGCTCAGGGGAGACATATGCATGTTGTTTGTGCTCTAACAAACCAGACCATGTGGGATAGCCTGGGATTGGAAATAAGGGATCCAAAATACAGTATGAGATCCCACACTTACAATTAAAGGAGATACTTGCCACAAAAACAGAAGATCTTATTGGTGCAACAACAGGGTTCATTGTGGAACTCTCTCCTTCAGGAGGTGGTGGTGGGCAGTAACAATATGGCAGATTTCAAGCAAAAGTTAGATACGATCTGTATGAGAAAGAACATAAAGGATATGGATAACAGATTCTGGTAAGCTAAATAAACTTAACATCTATATTTGCTCTGTACAAACCTATGAAACTTAGGAGTGAAAAAATGACTAGAGCTTATTTAGATATGTTAGGGAGAAAGGAAAACCAAGAGGGAATTAAAAGTTGAAAATGGAAAAGTGTAGGTGTGTAGGAAGATGGAGAAACACAAACATATTTAAAGAATACTACTGCTCAGTATTCATGGTACAAGGTGGGGCACTGCTAATCGTCAGCACTGAAGCTGGAAAAGGGCTAAGGATGATGATGAGAACCATCACTGAAGACAGAGTGCTTCGATGACTTGGGGGTTGAAGGTGGGTAAGTCTCTGGGAAGACTGGATGAACTGTATACCTAGATGTTCAGGAAGGAGGGTCAGGCTCTGGCAGACACTTGGCAGATCTGTTTAACTGCTTGCTAGTGAATGGAGTGGTCTCTATGAACTGTAGGGTGGCTGACGTTGCACCTCACCATAAGAGTGGAGACAGGGAAGATCAGGGAACTACAGACTAGTTAGCCTGACCTCAGTAGGAGGGAAGCTGCTTGAAACTATTATCAAAGATTAATACTGGTAGACTTTCTGGAGAAATACAACCTCCAGAACTGAAGACAACAAGAGTTCATGAAAGGAAGGTCCTGCCAGGCGATCTTCATAGAATTCTTCAAGAAGGTGTTTTAGGCAGTAGATGGGGATCAGGTGGTGAATGTCCTGTAGTTGGACTTCAACAAGGTCTTTGATACTAAGCCACATAAATGACTAATAAAAAATATAGGTTACTTAGGGGTGGGAAAAGACTTAAAGTGATTCAAAAGATTGGTCTGATTTACATGCACTGGAAGCCGATGGCAGCGGAAGTTTTGAGGGACTTTTTTTTTTTTTTTGCAAAACTCTGTGTGGAAGTAGAAGGAATCATAGTTTGACCCAGACCAGGTAGAGGCTGATCTCTTCACTTCCTGACTGATCAGGTCTGCTCCTGCGCTAAGGCATGTAATGATGTGTGCTCAAGGAGAGTGCAGGGACGCACCTTTAAAGTAAATGGGGAACAGTTTTAAGAACATATTTATACATAGAATGGCTGGTTTGAGTTAATGAAGGGCACTGCTCAAGTAACAAAGCCCTTATTAGTTGAGCAGTGTCCTTCAATAATTTCCAAACCAGCCATTCTTATACATCTGAACTTAAAAGTGACTTTCATCGACTTTTAATGGGGCACACCCCCACACACACTTCCTGGGCACATGTTATCACATGTCTGAGCATGGGGACAGACCTGATTAGTTGGAAAGTGAAGAGACCTGCTGGCTACCTTGTCAGTGCCAAACTCTGATCTCTCTACTTCCATACAGAGTTTGCAAAAAATATTAAATGACCCTCAAAAGACTTTGGCCACTGTGGGCTTCCAAACCATGTAAGTCAGACAAGATTTAAAAATACTTATAGATTCCCTTTAAGCAGGTGGATGCGAAATTGGTAAGGTGGAAGCACTCAGATGTCTGGACTGTGAACAGTGAGGTGCTGTAGGGGCAACCCTGGGTCCAGTACTCTTAAATTTGTTTATCTGTGACACTGGAGTACTGAAGGAATCCAGGGCAATATATGTCTATTTGCAAATGACACTAAAATATGTGATGGGGACAGCGAGGAAGAGATTAGGCATAAATAAAACAATATGAAACTGGAAAAGTAGTCAAAGATCTGACAGCTCATATTTAGAGCCTAAAAGTTCAAGGTTATGCATATGGGGGTGGGGATCAAAATATAGCAGACCTCCTATGAAAGAAACCAGATATTTTTATAAGTAATTTTATAACTGACAGCCTTAAGACCACTATCAAATGCAATAAATATATAGGAAAACCAGCAGAATGCTGGAGTACATAAACAGGGCCTTCTCTACAATAGAAAAACTTTTGTGCCTCTCATTGGTGAGGCCCCACTTGGAGCATTGTGCGCAGTTCTAGGACCCTCACCTTTGAAAGAACAAGGATTGCTTAGAATCAGCCCAGAGGAGGCAACCAAAATGGTACATCGGTAATAAAGGAACACCTCTGAGGAGAGACTGGCTACTCCCTGGGGGACAGAATGAAAGGGGACATGATAATGATTCAAATACCTTGTGGGATAAATAGGGCATATTGTCATCAACTATTCAGGCAGTGTGTGGAGGCAGCAATAAAAGTGCACAACTATCAATTAGTGTGCATGTGCTGATGGTGGTGATGAGGGTATCCAGGGGGATGTGAGGTAGTATTTCTTCAGAGAGGGGGATGATAGATGGAACCATCTACCAGGAAATATTATTTCCTCAAGATCACTACAGGCTTCAAGAGAGGCTGGGATTTGCTCATTTAATTGTTAAAAATGATGGTGTGGGTGAGAGTTGGGAAAGGTTTAGATATTGTGTGAGACAGAGGTATTAGCAGGAAGCACAACAAAGGCCCTACCACTGTTAGGTTAAAGAAACTAAGGTAGGGTCTGGGCAGACTTGACAGACAACAGGTCTTTTTCTGTCTGCAGAATTGTATGTTTCTATGTTTCTAGACATTCTTTCTGTTATTGAGCAACTGCTGGAGCATTAGAGCATGTTTATATATGAAGGCTGGGCTCAGTTACAGACCAAAGTGTATGTGTAGTTGCATACTTTTTACCACACACTCTGTTGAGAATACATGTATGGGGAGGGGATTTAAGGAGCAAACATTCCACTCATTTGGCTCTCCACTTATGTTCATGGTCAGCATCTCTTCTCCAGTGCCTTCCTGGTAAGTCCCTGATATACAGTAAGCCCAAGCAAGGTGAGGAGCTGGGGTGCACCATGGAGCACTTTATCCACATGATGAGAGTCATTGGGGATCCAGATCTGCAGCTGAAAAGCGGCATGTGTGAGAATGACACGGGCTGCAAAGTGGATGATGGAAGAGACAAAGTAAGAAGTCAATCAAGGGTATAGGCAGAAAATGATACTCCCTCCAAAGAGTTTGATTTCCTTTTTAATCTAGGGTTTACAGTTGCAAAATTATCTCCAGTTAGGGTATTTCTTTGTGAATTAATTAGCCCTCAGCTTTGTCCATGTGGTCAACTGATCTAGCACCATTATGTACTGTGTATTATATTTACAGAGAAACTGGATTTAGTGGTTATAGGCCTGATACACAGAAAATGAGCAATTATCACACTGCAAGTTACTGCATTTGTTCCCTGGAACTGATTCTATACATGGTAGAATCCACAACACCCAGTGGCTCCAATATGTAATTAGTGCATTGCAAGCCACTGCATTTGTTCCCATTGAACTGATTCCATACATTCAATTCAATTTTTACTTATCCAGGAAATGCACCATTGAGGCAAGCTCATTTACAAAGTGGTCCTGGAGGACAATTTAACATACATAAGGTAAATGTGAAAACAACAAAACAGCAACGATATACAGTTACATGACAGAGACCAAAATAATAAGAGGTTGACGATGGAATACAAACCTAGGGATAACAGTGAATTAGCTAAGTGATGGGGCAGAAAGGGATAGAGCAGAGAAGTAAGACAGAGGGAGGTAGAGGTGGAGAAGGGTAAAGAGAAGAGGAAAAATAAGGAAGCAGAGAAACAGATGCAGGGGAAGTGAGGATAGAGACAGGGGACTGGGAGCAAGAGTGCAATGAGGAATATGATCAGAGTGTGGGGAGGGAGGTACAGGTGGCAGATAGAATGGGTTTCAGCTTATAATAATAGTACAGCATATAGAGTGAAGTGCTTAAGTTGGGAAGAAGTTGTGGGAGGCTATGTGAAGAAAAGCTAAGTGATGTAACACTGACATTTTGAACCAGTGCAGAGGTTAACCTTGCTTTGAAGGAATTTGGACCACATAATTGAGCCAGTTTCAAGGAGTCTTGGATAGAATTCCAAACAGAGTGAATGGCATAGCTAAAGGAGGCAGCACCAAACCAGGACTGGATTCTTGGAATGTCCAAATGAATGCAGTCATAGCCCTTAAAAGTATGACTGAGGTGAGGTTGTAAAGAGACTGCAGATGTATGGAGGCAATTTCAAAGTTAGAGCCCTATATGCCCAGAGAACAGCACTGCAGTAATCTACGAGCATCTAGGGATCCCCATCCTAATTGTGAATGAAGAAAACAGTGGTGTGTATTCAAGGGTGCATTAGTAACCAATCTGCTTGCCCTATGGTAGAGAATGTCTAATTTGGCAAGGGCAGTTTTGGTCCCATGGCTGTACAGCAAGTCGGCATAGTCAATAAGGGGCAAGGACATGGTGGAGACTAGTCTAAGTTTGGCTTCAAGGAGAGAAGGCAACAAATCCTAAAAAGATTCCAAGTCTTTGAGCTTTTCAGTGAGTTCATCGATATGGTGAGGAAGGAGAGCCTGTGATTCAGCCAAAAACCAAGATATTTGAATTTGTCAACAACCTCAATGGTTTCTCCCAAGATGGTGGTAATTGGTAAGGCAGAAGGAAGGGTTTTATAGTCACCTAGACTGTCTTTGGGTGAGAAAAACATTACTTCAGTGTTTTAGCATTAAGGGTTAGTTTTAAATTGAGCAGATCATAGTGTAGCAAATTGAAGTCTTCTTGTAGTTCCAAGCAGGATTTGTTTAGTGAGGGTTTGGCAATGTGAAAAATGGTGTCATCTGTGAATAAGTGAACACTAGAATTTGTAACATTTTGATTGATGTTGTTAATGTATACTGTGAAGAGAAGGGGACCAAGGATTGAACCTTGGGGATGCCTCTTTGCAGTGATTTTAAGGAGACAGAACACGCTGAACAGAAACCTGTTGCAACCTGCTGGTGAGATATGAGAAAACCAATTGAAAACAGTATTCTCAACACCTAGGTTGGTCAGCATGGACAGGAGCAAGGAATGGTTAACTGTATCAAAAGCTTTACTCAAGTCTAAGAAAAGCGCACAGACAGATTTTTGTATCCAAAGCAGTCTGCCAATCATTTGTGACCTTAGCTAGGGCAGAGTAGTGTTGTGTAATGGTCTGAAGCCAGATTGAGAGGATTAAGGAGTGAAGCACACTCAAGGTAATCTCTGAGCTGGGCATTGACAACTTTTCTAGCAGTTTGGAAAGAGTGGGCAGAAGAGAGATAGGGCGGTAGTTGTTAGCTCAGGAGCAGTATAGTGCAGTGGTCTAAGGCTCTGAGCTGCAAATCCGGTGGCATCTAGAAGACCAGACCTGGGTTGGAATCTCACAGCTTCCACTTGCATACTGTGTGACCCTGAGCAAGTCACTTAACCTCCTTGTGCTTCCAGGCGCTCCTGTAAAAAAGCTTTCAGCTCAGTGTGCTATACCTGGTTAAACAACTAAATAAAAAGAAAAGAGATGGATCACCAGATTTGAGAAGGGTATAACATGAACTACCTTCCAGGCAGACAGGAGAGTGTCATGAGAAAGTGAGAGATTACAGAGGTGTGTGACAGGTGGAGCTAGGATGAAGTAGCCAAGTTTCAGATATAGTGGGTCATGACAGTCTGCACCTGTGTTCTTTTGGGATCAAGAGCTAGGAGTAGGTCTTCCACCTGCTAGGATGCAGTATAACACAGTGGTCTAAGGCTCTAAGCTGCAATTCTGGTGACATCCAGCAGACCAGACCTGGGTTTGAATCCCACAGCTTCCACTTGCATACTGTGTGACCCTGAGCAAGTCACTTAACTCTTGTGCTCCCAGGTTGCACCTGGAAACACACTCTGGCTTAGTGTGCCATTCCTGGTTAAACAATTTTCCTCCCATCCCCACTTTAAAGAAACCGTACTAAAGCTGAAAGTATGGTCAGTGAGTTTAACTGCCTGGTGACAAGGCAGTCCTGTGGCAGGAACAATTTTACAAGCAGGGGAACAGTTCAAGACCAGACCAGCAGTTGCAAAGTGATTATTGAGCTGCTCTAAAATGGAAAGTATATCTGTATAAGTGACACCATCCACGCAAATTTTGGAGGGTAGCGGTGACAAGGCAGAGTGTCCCTGAACCTCACAGAGGACATGCTAGAGCTTCGATGCATTATTTTTGGCAGAGTCAATTGCAATAAGAAAATATTTAGCTTTTTCTGCTCTGATTAGTTTAGTGAAATTATTTCTAGCTGGTCTGAATATTGTCCAGTCAGTGCTGGATTTGGTGGTTTCCAATGCTCATCTCTTAAGCACAAGGCAGATTGGAGGAGGAGGAACCAGGGCAAGCTCTTTTCCTAGCTCTGAGTTTCACCAAGGAGCATGCTTGTCAATGACATTGAGCACTAAGGAATGAAACAAGGTATTGGCTCGGGACAGTTTTGGCAAGGTAGAAATCTTGCCATCTGATTTTGTTTAGGTCAGTCAAGAAATCAGCAGGATTAAAATTGTGAAGGTTCCTTTTGTATATAAAGCGGGAGAGGTCCCAGTATGTGGCATCAACCTAACACAAGCAATAGCCTTGTGATCACTAATATCATTATAAAAATGCCAGCATGGGATATTTTATGTGGTTTATTGACTAAGAAAATATCAGTCAAGGGACTGTTATCAGGAGACTTAGAGTTGATGAGGTAGGCTTTGAGATTAGCTGGGTATAGCCAATTTCATCACAGAGCTCCTTGAGTAAGTTAGAGGCAGAGGAGCCAATTCACATTTAAATCACCTGTGATGATAGCTTCAGAGTCATTGCTTGAAGATAGATCGTGGAGATGGTTAAGTAATTTGTTACCCCGAGAAGGAGGTCTACAGCAGCCAGTCACGAGTACAGATTCCTTGGACGGCAGAATGATTTACGAGAGACTCTCAAATTCATTTGGCACTGATAGGGAGTTTATAACTGTGGCTGTAAATTTGTTAGCAATGTAGATGGCGACCCCCAGCTCGACCTATCAGTCCTGCAGACATAATAGGGAAGTAGATTGATGGAGGAGTCGGGTAGTGTGGCGGAGTCAAGACATGGTGATCATAAGAACATCAGGGGATGAGTGGAGGGCCCAAGCCTGAATCAAGTAAAGTTTTTCAGAAGACTGCATGCACTGATATGCATGAAGGAGATCCATTTTAGGTACTGAAGATCAGCAGGGAATTGATATGAACAGTGGGGCCAGGGTTTAAATCTATGTTGCTAGAACAAACTAAAAGCAATAAAAGTATTTTTAAGGCCTTGGGTTATAGCTTTAAGTTGGTGCAAGTGTTTATGACCAAGTAAATGAGGGTGGGTGGAAGACAGGGCTGGTGCAGAGAACAGATTTTTGATAGTCATGGTGCAGAGTAATAGGAGTGGGCTAGAGCAGAGAAACTTATTTTCTAGGAGACTGGTTATTGGATGGGTAGAGTGGTGGTTAGGTCCAATGCAAGTAATGCCAGAGGTTCCCTAATTTCAACATAACAGAGTGACACTGGGTAAATTTGAATGTAAAACGGCAGGGTCAGAAGAGAAGGGGAGCATTAGCATTCAGAGGGTGGTGGGCAGAGGACCATTGCCCATCCATGGAAGCTTGCAGGATAGGAGGAGCATTGGTGATGCAAACAGTATGGCTAAGACACAGCAGACAAAGTAAGTAAACCCATGAAGAGAGCAGGGTACACAGTAGAAGTGTAAGGGCTGGGGAGGAGTGGTTGCAGGGTGGGTCTCATAGTGAATATGCTAGATATAGTGCACTTTGGTCTAGCATAAGGATGAGTGCAGAAGACAAGAACCACTGCATGCAGGATATATTTGACCAAGGTGTGTAAAGGATCACTTGAGTAGTGAAAGAGAGATGTAATCCTCCTGAGTACTAGGTACTGTAGATAGTACTTATTTGACCAAAGTGAGTAGGATCACTCAACCCAAAGACCAATAGGAGTTGTGTGAAGAAAGGGTTGGGGCTAAAGGTCTATTTAATAAATGTCAAAGATGGGGATGGGTGGGTGGACACATTTTTTCAAACAATGGCTGTACTCAGCGACCTTCCCAGGGGCACAGCCGATGTGGCACCCTCTCTGCCCTGCAATACAGAGCAAGCAAGGTTGGAGACTGTGATTGGGAAGCTAGGAGCACAGAGCCAATCACAGTTGACCAGCAACCTAGTGGACCAATAAACTACAAAGCCATCCTGCAGCACACCCAATCAGAGAGGTTACTGAATCCAGAATCGTACCTGCAGCCTTGTTTTCGGAGTTTGTGAGCATGCGGGCAGCTGGCTGGAGAGCTCCGTGCCATGGTTGGTTGTCAGGGACTGGATCTGAAAGAACAGAAGAAGAAAAAATGGCAGTAAATAAATGAAAGTGGGATGGGGAGTGGCAGCTATGGGACAGACAGACAGAGGGAGGAGATTGGGAGAGGTGCCTAGGGCTGTGCATCAGAAGCGGGGTAATTTACTCTTTAACAAGACAAAGGAGATAGGGAGCAAGTTTAACAAACAAAAGGAAAATAGGTGAGAAATGAATGGGAGGGAGCAACACAGATCTGAAATTGGAGAATCGGAGGAAGGTGTGCAGCACAATAACACCAAGGAAAATACAGGGTTGCTAGGCAGATTACAGAAATATCAGGGCAGATCAAAGTAAAGAGTGACAAGCGAGAGATGGGGGCACTCCCAGCATCTAAAACACTGTGAGGGAGCAGGAAAGGAAGAACAGGATTTTAAACAGTAGAAATTAGTTCAGTAGAGTAGGGAGACAACTATGGGATACAACTAAATAGCATAAGGACAGTTCACCAATACAGTTTCAGCAGAAAAAAACAGTAGCAGTAATATGACTTTTCGAATGACTACAGTTTAAGCAGCAAAAAGAACAACAGTAGCAGTGATGTACATTAAAGAAACACAGTGAGGCTGGCTATAAAATAGAATAGCAAATGATAATGAGGCAGTAGGGACTTATAACAAGACTATTATTAAAAGAAAAAGAATAATGAGAGCAATTGAACTAAACACAGTGAGCACTAGCTAAACTGAAGCAGACTAGTCAAACAACGAGTTAGCATTATTGAAATGAAGACAAAAATGTTTTAAAATGCTGGCTGTACTCAGCAATCTTCCCAGGGCACAGCCAATGCAGCACCTCTTGGTCCAGCACTACAGAGCAAGCAAGGTCTGAGACTGTCTTCGTGGAAGCTAGTAGCACAGAATCAATCACAGCTGACCGGCAACCTAGTGTACCAATAAAGTACAAAGCCATCCTGCAGCACACCCAAACAGAGGAGGGTTATCGAATCTGGAATTTGTACCTGCAGCCTGGTTTTTGGGAGCTTGCGAGCATGCAGGCAGCTGGCTGGAGAGCTCCATGTTATGGCTGGTTGTCTAGGAGCCCATTCGGAGGCTGGGTCTGAACATATGGCACAATCCACAACACCCAGTGGCTTCAAAATGTAATTATTGCACTGCAAGCCACTGCAGTTGTTCCCCTGAACTGATTCCATACATGGCAGAATCCACAACACCCACTGGCTCCAATATGCAATTATCACACTGCAAGCCACTGCAGTTGTAATTCCTGGACTGGTTCCATACATGGTAGAATTCACAACACCAGTGCGTCGATATGTGAACACAGATTTCATTCATGAACAGGAGGCATACAGAGGTGGAGCTGGACCAGGCGCTGGATATCCAATTGGATACCTGGGTCATCAAGAAGGAGACCTCCTCCACAGAGGAGCAAAGGAAAATGTGTCAAGCTAATTAAAAATTAAATTCACCATCACTACTGTGCGAATATACCATTAAAATGTTATTAAATATATCTATTAAATGTCCATTACATTTCTATTACAGTCTGCCATTAAATTCTATTACTCAGTACATAATTAATGGTTCAAATTATACATTAAAGTCTTTCTATCCCTTAACCCATCATTATATTTAATTGGGTATTTTACATCTTTGGCCATCACCTTTTAGTGGTCATTTTAATGGTCAGATAGCGTTAATTGACTGAGCATTAATATCTTATACCATGTATGGAACCTTGCAGGATTTTTGCCATGTATGGAAATCTTGCAGGGTTTTCAACATCCTGAAAGGGGAAGGTCTGAGCTACCTTTTCCTCACTCCTCCCCTCCGCTCCCTCTCACACTTCTGCCTGCTACTTCCCTCCCCACTTTCTCCTTCCTCCCTTGCTTGCCTATTCCTGATTCCCTTGCAGGGTTTCAACATCCTGTACAGGGTAAGCTTTAGGCTACCTCTTCTCTCCTTCATATGTCAGTTCCTCATCCCTTGCAGGGTCCAACATCCTTAGGGGTGAAGGACTTGGCTACTTTCTCCTCCCTCCTGCACTTCACTCCTAATACCTCTACTAGTAACTCATCATGAAGGGGGAAAGGTCTAGCTGCCTTTTCTCTCCTTTCACTTGCCGTGCAAGGATATTAACCTCTTATTATCCCCCTTATTCATACTCTATACTTATATGTTGATTGTAGCTTGCCTGCTGTCTATGGTTCCACACCCAAGTGCTTACTCTGACTAATTCTTATGTTGCATCCAAATAGCTACTTACTCTCTCACCATGTTGGCTAGCTATTGATGTGTATGTTCGACATTATGCGTCTTACCCAAGTGTGTATTTATTCTTGTATATACCTATGAATACTCCATGTATTGCTTGCATGTAACTGTATCTTTAATTTTAATGTATACAGTTCATAATAATAAAAGCCTATTAGTTCTATACTCTGCCTCTTTTTATTATCATCCTGCTCCAATCTTTATTTAACCCTTCCCCAGGATGCTTATGGAAATGAGCTGTTTCACAGCTCATGTTGTCTTTCCTGGTGAATCTCTTCTAAATAATAATAATCTGTTAATGACCATCAAAATTGCAATAATGGTCACCATTAAAATGCCCATTAAAACTTCATGAAAATTTAGACATGGATTAATTAATTAATCACCATTAAAATACTGCACCATATCAACAGCTATATTAATAGGCTCTGACCCATTAAAATACATCATTACTTCCCCTTAATTGGTGCATAAATAGCGGTACAATTAAATGTTGATTACCCTTTAATGGCCATTTTTTCTTCAGTTGGCATTTTTGTATTTTAAAGGCACATTAATAATGCACAATGCCATCATGACTCATGCACCAGGACACCATTAACTTTTATTTGAATGAGTTTAATTATTGTTTCCTAAACAGCACTTGAGATGTATAGAACCCATCTGCATGAAGTTTCCTGAACAGATAAGTTAGTAAGACTTATTGTAATTTAAAAAAATCTGCAGCAATGCAACATAGCTTTTTCAGTTTTCCATTTGTTACATTAAGAAGCAAACTTTTTTATTTATTTTAGTTTTTGGTAACCAGGTAAGGCCACTAGGCACAAGTGCCTGCTTTGAGGGTGACCTGGGAGCACTGGGTGGTTAAGTGACTTGCTCAGAGTCACACAGTATGCAAGTGGAGGTTGTGAGAATCAAACTCAGGTCTAGTCTGCTGGATGTACCAAGCTTGTTTTCACCTCGTTCCTCTAGCCTCTAGGCTATACTGCCAACTCAAATGCAAATGTAGATAATGGCCATGGAAATGACCAGTATCACATACAAGCACATATTATACTTATAAATGTGTTGAGAAACAGGCATCAAAAGCCACAAATGTAGCATAAGTAACTGTAAAGTAGACAAAGAAGGCTGTAAATGGCACCTTTTTGAAAACCTTGCATATACTGTGGGAATTGCAAAAGTGCATGGAACATCCCAATGCACCACCTTTTCTGCCACATGTAATCCCTTACTGAAATATAGGTGTGCTGTGCACATGCAGAATGCATGCCGCATGCTTAATTGTGCAATGTTTGCATGTGGTTCCATATACTAAGTGATCCAAGCAACCAGGTCTAAAAAGAAAATCAGGTTTGCATACAGAAGCTTGACATGTCCATAGCAGGTAAGCTGGTATGAACATCTTCTAAAAGTTACATCAGGTTCGCGTGTTGCACGCTCGATGTGAGTGAAGCAGTTAAGCTGGTAGGAACATTATTTAAACATCACATCAGGTACACATGCTGCACTCTTAAGCTGTTGCAAATCTCATCTAAAAAACAAATCAGTTTCTATTTCTTATACTACTGCTTGGAATTAGAGTCATTAAAATACTTTTTTTATTTGAATTCCATAAAATTAGATAAACTCATTAATGCTGATCCTTTTGCAAGTTGTTTAATGGCTTTTGATTTGTGTATTAAATCACCATTCATTTATAAAGCATTGTTTGCTTACTGCATTAAATGCGTAGGGATATAGCCAGGCAACATCCCCATTCCAGATGTATGAAGAGAGGCCTATGTGTTGTGAATCCTATCCTTTTGTTTTGGACCATGCAAATTCCTTATGCATATTTAGTATTACAAATGTGTTTCTCCATGACTGTTTCATCTCACTTACTTTCCCACTGTCATTCTGTATTGAGCATATACACTATGATCAGACTCGCACACTTTGTGCTGAGTAAGGTCTTGGAAGCATGCACCATACCTCATATTTTGTCACTGAAATGAGGGACATGGATGTTCAAAATGAGGGACAATGAGGGACACTAACCCATATGATGATCAGGACACATCATGAAACATGGAGATACTGTACCTCAGAACACAGGAAACCATTGCATTAGCACCCGAGAATGAATTTCTACCATTAAGCACGGGTGTTATTTAGGTAGGGCAGAGGGAGACAGTTGCCCCCTGCATTTGTGACTAGGTTGTTCTTATGATGTAGCAATAATGGATTTAAATTTGGATTTAACTTTTTGCACAATATATGCCCACCTGGCCTGTGAGTGTTCACGCTGCAGATACTCTTAATACTTGACTGTATCTGTATTGTGTTGTCCACTTTCTCCACCTATTAACGGTGGCACATTCACATGTGATGTGATGCGCCCAGCCAAGAAGGAGCACATGAGCCTTGCAAATGCGACACTGTCTTTACTGCCACAAAGTAGACAGACTGCACACTACATCTTGGAGGGTCAGTGAACACTGAACTCTCAATAGCAGTGTTGGTAGCATAGTTTTGTTGTTCTACTCTTAGTGAACCTCCATCTCCCTGGTGGCTGAAGGGGCAGAGGGTGAACTAGAAACTAACTCAAGATTAGGCTACTTACTCTACTCAGCATTGCCTTGCAAAAACAACAGTACAGTCCCCCACGGCAGCAAGCTAAGCTAGCAGCAGTGGTGACAACAGTGTGGTGGCTGTCATAGGCCTTGATCAGTGCAGTGTGGCAGTAGCCTACAGCAGCAACCAAGCAAGAAGCAAGCAACCCAGGTTGGTGGGTTCTGTTGGTGAGGAGACTTGGTTGCAGACTATACTGAGGACCTGTGATAGTCGGTTCTAGCATCCAGCTTCTTGTGGAAGGAGAGGGGAGCAGACTGAAAACTGGAATGGTGGCACACTATGCCAGGCTGCAGGTTCTGGTCATATGGCCAGGTAAATAACAGTAAATAATTTTTACAGGGGATTGAGAAGGACTAAAATATTGATGAGTTTTTCAAGTTTCTTCACCTTTGGGAGGCTTCATAATCCATAGGGGTTGGGTATTGAATGGAATGGAATTGGGGAGAAAAATCAAGACAAAGTCCTTTTTGTGGGGGCAGAACTCAGCCAGGAAAAAATTGTTTAATAAATGGGTGGGTTTAGCCCAAATCTGATGCACTGTCTAGGGTATATACAGATGTACACTGTACATTTGAATCTGAGTTGAGTGGTATGGTATGCACACAGACTTTTGGAGCCCTGCTAGAGTCAAGCTTATGCAGCACCCCCGAAGCTGACCTCCACATCCTCATGCTCAGACACATTGTGACAAATGAGACTGTAGGGGTGTGTGCCATTAAAAATGATTTTTTATTACTATTTTATACATTATTAATGGAGGTTGGAGGTAAATGAACACCATTGCTTGACTAACAAGGGCTTTATTAGTAGAACAGTGGCCTTCATTATTTTCCAACTCACCATCGTAATATATAAAACAGAAATAAAAAATAGCTCCATTCATTTAAGTGGGTATACCCCAGCACTCTGACCCATGGACATCATCTCTAAGACTCCTGTCTCTGACTCCCTAGTATTCAAGAAAGAGACTTTTACTTATACCTGTATTTGATGGGTTGTCTGTAGCAGCATGGCTGTACCTGCTGCAGTGTGTGTGCATGGGGACTGGCTGTGTGTGTGTGTGTGTGTGTGTGTTGTGTGTGTGTGTGTGTGTGAAGTTATTGCTACTTATGTGTTTGCGCCTTAAAGTCTGTATGCATGGAAGCATTCAAAACTATGGGGAGAAAATAGTAGGAGTACAGGTCAGACAGAAGTAATTAAATGATTTTGTGGGTATTTTGTGTATTGGGTGTGAAAAACCACATGTGTTTCCTTTAGTATGTGTGCTACAGTTCAACTGTTAAAATGAGATAAGGGAGAGAAGAAAACTGAAAAGCATAACAGTGGCTACAAGCATCGCATGCATGCAGATATATTCAGATACAGTATGTACTGAAGTATAAGTGAGCCATATATGTGCAGACAGTAGGGTTTAGTGGTTGAAGGCACTGAACTACAAGCCAGGAGACTTGGGTTTGAATCTCATCAACCCTCAATTGTGAATGGTGTGATCCTGAACAAGTCACCTAACGTTCGACGTGCAGTTATCAATGACCACTTGCTTTTTGCATGCATGCCACATGCATGCAGTCTTTCCCAATATAACATAAAATTCATGGTTTCAACACTTGTTGTTGCATACATACCATATGCATGCAATCAGTTCCAATTTAATACTCAATCATACTTGCAGCACCATATCACTTACGTAATTTTTGTGCAGCATGAAAACATTTCGTATAATAATTTTTCTAAGGCATATCATCCTAACCTCTAGAAACCAGGACCCTGATTATCAGTGCAAAGGACTGGGGAAACAAAGGAAATTCCAACTACCTTAGATACTCTCACATTCATTCTCTCACTCAAACATCAACATACTACACAATATAGTCTTGTTTAAGAAAAAAACATGATTACTGAGAACATTCCTCACTGACTTAATTTTATCCCTGATTGTACCTATGTACACCAGAGAGCAGTCACAATGGTACATCACATGGCACTTCCTTCACTGACAGCTGCAGTGCAGCTGACTAAGTTACTTTTTTCTCATCTGCTCTGGTTTACTAAACCTCTGTCTGTGCTCTGACTGAACTTGACTCTGACTCGCTGACCTGTCACTGCAACACATGGTAAATTAAAAAAAGAAAACTGTATAAAAGAAAACATTGCAGCTCCCAAACCCCAGCCACACCTTTCACTAATCATGCTCTGCCTTCCTGCTTGTACACCCACCCTCTCAGTTCCAAAACACAAAACTCTAAGCATTGTAGTGCTTCTATTCAGACAAAGTCAGCCAGCCATGGAGGAGGGTGGATGGTTTTGGCCTACGCTTGATGAATGACAGGTGGGCCTTACTATTAAAACATTTGGATTCTGTGTGGGGTTGGGCAGAGGGGGAGTTGGTGCAGATGAATGGGTAGAAGGGTGAGTTGAAAGTAAGCTGTTCTATTTCTAATTCCCAAACCTTCCTGCAGTTCAGTGTGCTTGCTTCCTATTAATTTTGTGACTCTCCTGTGAGTGTGAACCAAGATTTTAATTTATCAAATGCTTCTAATGCATTTTTCTACAAATGCTCTTTTCTTTGTTCAAAGTTCATCAAAAAATCACGGATAAGCCCACCTAGTGAGTTCTCAGAATGTTCTTTTCTGGTGTTCGCCAAACCCTTACAGACACCTTTAACCTCTGGCCAACTCCCAATGTCTCTGTTCTGTATGAAGAGCAATACTTCAGGCAGAACTTGGTGAATGACATGATGACATCACTGCTACCCATGTCACAAGCCATGATGTGTTGCTCTGTCCAGTCCTAAAGGAAGCCCATTTTAACTGCAACCACAGTCTTGCTTCACTAAATGCAACACAATGGGCTCAGCACTTTATGCTTTTACACATGCAAAGAATCACTGTCTGGGCTCAATGTTATTTGTCCCTGTCTAGCCCCCTCCCACATCTAGGAGTATGAGCAAGACTAAAATGGGAGGAGCATGCAAACAAATGATATGCACTTGCTTGACCTCCTGGGACTTGGGATGACCTCCAGAGTGTTTGGGCACTTTTGGGCTAGTTGGAGCTGCAATAAAACTGTGTTAACAACAGAACATTCTCCAAACATTAATGGAGGTCCACACAGAGCCTAAAGCCCAAAACAGGATCCTTTTATTTGATCTCAAAGCTTATGAGTATATTCTTAAAGGAAAGGTTTTGCAACAGTCTCAGATCTGATCCCACAGGTCCCTCTTGTTCACATTTCACTTCATCCACTCTATAAGGCACTTCAACTTACTCACAAGGGTGGCAGTTTACTATACTTCTGACCTGTTTCAAATCCTTGGTACACAGTTCAAACAGTCCAAAATGACTTTAGGGCTGCAAGCAGTACAGTGAGGCACCCATTCCTTCTTTTTCATATATCACATCACCAGAAGTGAGAGTCTGTCTTTGAGGCTATAATTCAGGGCCATCAACAATGCTAGTTAATGGTACTAATATGCTTCATAGTCAGGCACAGCCCATAAGAACAGGTACACTGCATTTAATCAGTCAGTTTTACCTCAGCTCAGTCCCTAAATTGTGATAATACTCAGGTATGACAGGAGGCATTTTATTCCACAACATTTGCCCATGGAGGCAACCTACCTCCCTAGACCTGGTACCCGACACCCACTATCTGCCCGCACTGTGGACAAAATGATAAAGGCCCCAGCCTTAAATCTACATTAGCATACCGAGCTCTGCACCCACTCAGGAAACTGGACTTACATCACAATTTACAGGAAAAGAGAGACAAGTGCCCTTGATGGTTCAAGGGTGATTGAGAGGCTGTCTCCCACCCTGTCCCAGGAACCCATTCCCAAGGATAGAGGGTCCCTAGCTAAAATTGTTCTCTAAGTACCATACTTCACCACAGGATACCTAAACAGTACCAGCATCAGAATAAAATACAGTTCACTTCAAATTTCCAGTCCATTCTCCCAGTTTCCTGTGGCTTTCTCTTGAAGCAAAATTCTCTCAGATTCCTCTTTTTGATTCTGGGGTATGGCCTAATGGGGCAATGGTTGACAGCCATCACCAAGACACCCTGTCAAATGTAAGTGGGCCTTAATCTCTGAAAAGTATTTGCAAAGGAGGAGCACTGGGACTCCTTTCCCGCCTGATGCTCCTCCAGAATCATGCAGACTTTGCAAATTGCTTCAGCTCTCCAGCTCTCAGCAGTTGACCACTCCTCTTTGGAACACTGGCTCAGACTTTGGGCTCAGCCTCCAAAGGAGCCAGAAGTTAACACTTTGTGGTCTGGACACTCACATAATACACTATACATTCTCTAGTGTGCCTAAGGATCTGGGCTCCTTTGGTGGCTTACAGCAACATCACTGTTCTAAACCCACTCTTACATAAATTCCCCATACTTCCACAATGGGGTTAACTGTCAAAAGACTCTTATATTGTTTTGTCTTACATCATATCAAATACAGACATTCTAACAATTCCATTACATAATCCTGCTACTAATCATATGATTATTTAATCACCTCAAATACAGAGCCTGCTTTTCAATTTTATTCCTATCAGCTCTTCACTAGTGTTCAGTAATGTATTTAACCAACTTAAATAAATCCAGACCCCAAAATGATCATATTACATATTAATAGCCCAACATTTATACATTTGTGAATCCTGAATCTAAAAATAAGCTCCAGTTAATACCATCTACAATAATATGTTGGGGGTTAATTGTCATATACTCCAAAAGTTTATATAAAAGTACTTTAATGGTTAAAAGTCTTTATGAATGGATGTTGCACTATGGTATTTAACATTTATTGGGACCATTCATTTCTAAAGGATTCACTAACTGGGTACTTTAATGGCACATATTTATTCATTCAGTATAGGATAAAGTGTGGGTGGGGTGTGTAATGAGAAGTTTACACACACCTGAGGTGTTAGATGCTACATAAACCCAGAAAGAGAAGATTGAGGGGTTTGTGAGAGCATCTAATACCCAGGGTGTGTGTAATCTTGAGTTTAACACACCACTCCATATTTTATTTTATATAACTGCTGGGTCTCCCTTTTCACCACAGCAATTATATAAAATAGTAGAGGTTCCAGTGTAGTTGTGGTCTGGTTTTGTTTTCCGGTTCCCAAATTTGTGATCCCCACCATTTTAAAATGTTTAAAAATGTTTTTTATCCATGTAAATGTTGAATATGAACAACATTTAAAAAATAACTATCGCCAAGTTCCACTGGCAGTTGACTTTCAGTGAGAAGGCAAGTGGCGAGCAGTGGAGAAAGAACAAACTGCAGCAGGTGCATCAAGAGTAAGGAAAACTGTGCCATGTTTGCCATTTAAACTTTTCTTTATAATGCTAAATTACACCATGGTTTCCTATGTGAAAACGGAAACCCATGAATTATTGGCCATTAATGTATGAGCATCAAACATAACAAATAAATTAATGACTTGAAAGAAAACTAATTTCTCCTGGTAGCAATATATACAGTAATTAAAGGTGAACATTTATTTTAATGGCCATTAATGTATTGGCACAACATGAACATAATTTCCATGACAATTAAATGCTCATTAAATGATTTAATGGTTATTAAACACACCATAAAAAGGCCTGATTCAAGATTTAAGGGATGTACTACACCTATTAAATATTTAATGGATACTTACTTGACACAGTCCCACACAAAAGATTAATATATAAGTTAGCAAGCCTGGAGTGGGTCTCATGATGGTAGCCTGGGTAAAAAAATGGCTGGAGAACAGGACACAGAGGGTAATAGTAAACAAAGTCCACTCTGAAGAAAGGGTAGCTAATAGTGGGGTACCGAGGGTTCAGTTCTAGGACCAGTCCTCTTCAATGTCTTTATAAGTAACATTGCAGAGGGACTGGAATGAAACGTATGTCTCTTTGCAGACAACACAAAGATCTGTAACAGGGTTGATACACAAGGTGGGGTGGAAATGATGAGAAGGGGCTTGGCAAGGCTGGAGGAATGGTCAAATATATGGTAGCTTAGATTCAATGCTAAGGAGTGCAAAGTAATGCATGTGGAAAACAAAAACCTAGGGGAAGAGTACACTATGGGGGTGAGATACTAACAACAAGAATGGAAAGGGACATGGGGATAGTCATATCAGATGACCTAAAGGTGGGCAAGCAATGTGAGAAGGCAGTAAGGAGGGCTGGGGGATGCTGGGATGTACAGGAGAGGCATCATCAGTAGAAAACAGGAAGTTGTTATCCCTCTGTACAGACAGCTAGTGAGACCCCATCTGGAGTACTGCGCTCAGTTCTGGAGACCCAGTCTTCACAAGGACATAGACAGGATGGAGGCAGTTCAGAGGAGGGCATCAAAATGGTGCAGGGTCTGCACCAGAAGACATATGAAGAAATACTTAAGGAGATTAATATGTATACCCTTGAGGAAATGAGGGATGGGGACCATGATAAAAACTTTCAAGTACCTCAAGGAATCAACAAAGTCCAAGAGGGTAGCATCTTTCAGAAAAAGAGGTGTACAAGAACAAAGGGCACAATTTGAAGATAGAAGGGATGGCTCAGAGGTAATATGAGGAAGTAATTTTTATGGAGAGGGTTGTGGATGCACAGAATGGCCTTCCTGAGAAGGTTGTGGAATCAAAAACAGTAGGGGAATTCAAGAATGCATGGGACAGACAAGGCAATTCTAGGGCTGGGGTAGGAGGAAGTAAGCTGTTGGTTAACTAGGATCTGCAGCTTATGCATTAGGGTAGGAAATTGGCAGACTGGGTGGGCCAAGCGGTCCTTATCTGCTGTCAGATTCTATATTTCTATGTTTCTATGTTTCATGGTTAATTAATGGCATATGTGAAAAAAAATTAATTGTTTGCACAAAAACTATCAATAAATAAATACAGTTTAACAGGAGAATACATTAACCATTGAAAATGGTAATATAACATTTTATAGTGAAACTTACTGGATTTGCATAATAGTAATGGGAAATTAATGACATTAAAGCCATTTTAATGGCTTAAATGTGCAGTAATGCACCTAGCCCTCCATGCTGTATCAAAAATTGGAGACAATAGGTATGGGAAACTATTCAAGCCCCAAAACAGTCTGGTATGGTTAACTCAGAAGGGCATGTAGGGCTTATTACTAGGGTACCCATTAAGTAACATCTATACCCTCTCACCAGCATCCCCACATGCAAATCATGTTCAGTATTACAGTGAAGTGCTGGCATGCCTTTGTGGACCTTCCCCATCAGCTGGCAAAGCTGCACCGACTGGGTCAGGTTGGTATCACATAGCTGGCATTGTGCCAGATGTCAGTGATTAGATGCCATATCCTAACCCTCCTTTGCATCTGCATAGAGTTTTTGTGGATTAGGCAGTGTGCAGGATTTTCCAAAGGATCCATCCAAGATGCATCCAAAGTTAGAAGGTCTGATGGCATCCAAATTGTATGACACAAAAATGTGGCTACATTAAAATGGCAAAACTAGATTTGCATCAAGTTTATTTTATGACAAATGGTGATTGTTTTGTTGCAAACCAATGCATTTGTTTGAAAATAGCATCAGGACTGCTTGGACACATATAGGTAGATTAAGGCACAGACCCTCTACACAGACACTCACTCACACATGCCCACATCCCTCATCTCTCTCAGTAGACCTGTCATGCAGTTGGTTTGGTTACAAGTATCTGTTTCCAAAGAATGTCTGCAGATGTGTAAAAGGATCCTTACCTCCCAAGGCAGCAATCAAGAATTAAGCATTTACCAGAACACTGCGAAGAAATTGAACTCATCACTGTAGTTACACATACAACACAACTGAATCCCCAACCCCGATATTTGAAAGTGATAAGCCATTTGAAGAATTAGTTGATAGCTGATTAACACTTTGTGACAAACAATAGAGATTATTTAATTTGAATATTTAAGCAATAAAGACTGATGTACTGTTTATCTGCAGTTGAGAATAGACTTGGGCTGTTAAAGGAAAACTGCACTGAGCCAGTAAGCCATTACCAAAAATGCCACTGCTGGATAATGTTGTGCCAGGTCAGAACTGTGAAACCAACAACAGCAGAAGACTGGCACTAGCATTCTTCAGTGCAAAAATCTGTTACAAAAGTATACCAAGTAATATGTTCAGTACTGCAATCACAAACAGGAATTATAGACATTATGCCACAAAACCCAAACTAATATTGCTTCAAAAGCTTCACCGGGGTGGTGGAGGATAAAGCTTTGTAATGAAACTAGTTGGTGTTTATGGCAGCATGGGATGATGGCAGTGTTGAGCATATTGTGAAATATTTTTGTAATAAAGATTTTGCAATATAGACTGCCGATGTCAGTAGTGACTGACCCAGTAAGCCATATTTTCCTGTAAAGCTATTTTGTAAACAGGGGTTACATTCTGTTATAGGCCTCTTATGTAGCCTCTTCAGTGAAATCAGTGGAATTTACATAGGAACAGTAAAACCCTTCTTAGGGTTGTATGAAGTCATTTATGTCACTTTCAGTCACAAAGATTTATAGTAGAGCATGGCTGCATTGTCACAGCAATGCAAACACTTAACAAATGACATAAACTGTATCATTCTGTTCAAAATGGTTCTTAACACCACTGTGCACATCAGAACCACCCACTGAGTTTACAAAAGCCATTGAAAAACCTGACACAATGCAGAACTCCTGTATTACAGAATGTGAACCAGTATTGGAATAAGTGATTCTGCAGAAAACACTGGCTTGCTCATTAAATGTAGGTCTCTATATTAGGGGCCCAAAATGAAGTGCACAGTGCAGGCAATGATTTTCTGTTTCTTAACTAACAGACAAAATCGGACCAGGAATATGAGTTAATTTACTACTACATGTAATGATTCTGCTGTATTTTCAAACATGAAATACATACCCCTAAAATGATTCATAGTTAACTGTACCTGAATAAACACTGATGTAATAAAACCACATTGTTAGCTTTGTACAGTATGTGCAACTTTCTGTTCCCTTCCTGGAACCCAGAATATGGATTTTGACTATGTCACTGCATGGAATCAGAATGTTAGCCACTGACCTGTCAGAGCAGTGCTCTGTTCTGAATACATGCAATGACATAGTCAAAACTCAAATTCTTGGTTCCATGAAGGGAACTGTACGTGTACTGTCCATAAAGGAAAGCAATACAAAAATAATGTTTTATATTGAACTTTACTTGGGTACAGTTAACTGTGGATCATTTAGTGATATGAATATAATTACTTAAAATAAGAACATTTCAAACAGCTGCAAAATAAAATAAAAATAATTTTCCTTTAAGGACTGTTACTGATATCTGTAGTGTTACTTTAAAGCCTCTAATAATTAAACAACATTTTAATGATAAAATAAGGTTAATTTCATTAGTAAAATGTAAAAAGAAAAGTGATGCATCATTGTAAAGTTATTAAAATAGATCTTTAAAGGGCACACTTTGGTTAAAGCATTCCTAAAATGATGCTTTTCAATTAACTTTCTCAAACTGACAATTGTATAAAGTCTAAAAATGTATCTGCTGAAGAATACAAGAGTTTTCAATTCCTATATGTCTCTCTCCACAGCCAGTGGTTTTGTCCTGCCGACTGAGGAACCAGGGCCCGCTCCATTGCTTCCAGGTTCATTACTCAGTAGTGTGGGTGGCAGCACTCTGGCCAGTTAGTTGCATCAGAGCAATACAAATTGAGAACTTGGTAGTTTATCTAAGAAACATCCCAGCAAGCAAACTATTTTAGACATCTGTGCCCTTGAAGTGCCATGCATATAAATGAAGCCTACAAAGCATATGATACACATTTTGCAGAAGTATAAATTATTTAAATGTACATTTTATCCATGCAGTAGAGCAAGCCAAATGATGTTATATGCATGTGTAGAAATAAAAACTAGTACAGATCCCATTATAACATAGCATTGTTAATTATTCTTAGTCATGTAGCTGCTACTTAGGATGGCAATAGGGCTGGTGTAGCTGCAAGACCTCAAATTGCATACAGCTGTAAAGAATCATGTTAAAAAGTGCTGCTGCTGTTTTAGCTTGTCCTCCTGGGTCCAGTCCCACAATTAGGCACTGTGCCAAATGAGTTTATCCTAGTATAAAACACTAATTATACAATCAATAATAAATGTGACGCTCACCATATTACAAACATGCACCCCATCAATCTAAAGGATTAAAAGAAAATTATATTTTGTTTGAAGACTTGTATAAGTTTTCCTTGTTTGGGTATACAGCAGAACTCTTCAATGCATATAAAGTGCCCTTTACCATCCATGTCACTTTAATTATTTACAGTATGTGTGATTAGATGCTATTTCTTGTTACCATTAAAGTCCTCGATTAATTCAAAAGAGTTGATTCTTAATCCAAAAGAGTTATTTTGATGAATAAGAGAAGCAAATATAACCCATCTCCAGCAAACTACTTACACAGAGACCCTCAAGGGACCCAGGGTCTTGCTTTCCTCTTATATAAGAGCACTTTTGCCTACAGAGGCAGAACCTGGTGTCTGCCTTTCTCCAAGAAGGAGCAAGCCTCCACCAGATTTTCATAAGCAAGCAGAAATCTGACCACCATTGTATGAACACTAATAATATCAATGCAATTTGATCACTTATATTCTATGTCCAGCACAGACTACAGCAGCACATTCTGCTGCTCAGTATGAGGCAGTGAATTCTGAAGTGTGAATGGAGTGCACAGCTTTCACTGTGTCCACATAATGGCAACAGCTTGATTTTAAATTAAATTGTTTTTATTTATATTGAAGAATATTTTATTGATTTTCAAATATATGATACATACAGTATAACAATTCAACATATCACACATTAAACAGTAAAATAATTCAACAATCATTCAACTGGCAGTTTGGCCTAATGGTTAGACTGCAAGAGCTGTGAATCTAGAGACCAGGGCCCTGATTCACAAAAATGAAAATCCCAGTTCAAAACTTTGCTCTGTGTTTGTGATTGCCAAGTCAACAATTTGCAGTTCACAGTCAGATAGCACACACGCACTATCTGACCGTAGATTGGACTAGGTCACAGTAGTAGTAACCCCATTAGCACCAGCACCACCCCACTAGCACTGCCCTGACCTCAATCAGCGAATGGCCCCGGCGAACGATACTAGTGTGCTATTCTGATTCACTAAGATACTATGGAAATGAGGTAATTGAGCATGCAAGGTGCTAGGTGGCCATTTGCATGCCCATTAATGGCCTATATGCATAGGCTGCATGCAACTTATAATGTGGCCCTCCCTAGTCCATGCCTGACATGCAGTTGCAGTCTCTCGTGGCTAGTGGTCCCTCCCCATCATGATCACTGATCCCAGTATAGTATAGTTAATTCCTGGCGCTAGTTGTAGCCCCTCCATGTGATTGCAGATAACTGGCCGAATATAAATAAATATGATACCCTGGTGCCTAGTGGTCCTTCCTCTCACTGATATCCAGTCCATTATGAAATTTATATTTTCCCTGGTGGTAGTGGTCCCCCTCCCATAATCACAGTCACTGTCCTGTATATGACATAGAAGTGTCCCTGGTGTCCAGTGGTCCCTCACATTACTATCTCTATGCCTGATATAGAATTTATATTCCTGGTGTCCAGTAGTCCCTCCCTAACCTGATCTCTTGCATGATGTGTCAATACATATTCCCTGGTATCCAGTGGTTCCTCCCCCACCCAAACCCATGCCGAGCTGTTTGTAATATTCCTGGACATCTAGTGGTGTCCTTCCACCAATCACCCACTTGATATACATAAATAACCCTTCCCTGGTGTTTCAGTGCCCCCACCCGACCTTTGCCCAACACCAATAGTATATACCCTGGTGTCCAGTGTAACACCTGATCCCAATCCCTGTACAGAAAATTACACATTTCCCTGGTGTCAAGGTGGACAGCACTCCCTATCCCTGATCCCTATGTACAAGACCCGTTTCCTTTCCATGGCATCTACTGGACCACTGCCACCCACCCCAGCAGGTAGAGGTCCCACCACCCAGCTCCCTATCCCAAACCCAACCAGTGACCTGCACAGCCTTTCTTTCTCACCATGTCTGGCCACAGACTGAACTGTCAATGAGCATGTACTGTATACAGTACTCACTCACAGACACGATTGACAGCTCAAAGTGAGTTGTTATTCAATGAGCATATACTGTATACAGTACAGCTCATTGACAGCTCAGTTGGTAGCCAGCTATGGTGGAGAGAGGAGGGCTGTGCTGGTCTCCAGCTCAGATTTGGGATGGGAGGAGCAGGTGAAGGACACTACCTGCCAGGGTGGAGGGTCCACTTGATGTCAGGGAAGGGACATGTGGGTCTTTACAGGGATCAGGGATAGAGAGGGTCTGCCAGATACTAGAAAATGTGTAATTTTGGCCTACAGGTGATAGATGGGGATGTTACATTGGACACCAGGGTATATGCTATCAATGTTGGACAAGGGGCTGGGTGAGGGTGGGACCACTGGATACCACAGAAGGGCTATTTACATATATTGGATGGATGATTGGTGGAGAGGACACCACTAGAAACCAGGTAGCATTAAAAACCTTGGGCATGGGTGTGGGGGAGTGGGACCTCTGGACACCAGGGACTATGTATTGATACATCAGGTAAGGGATCGGGTGGGGAGAGACCACTGGAGACCAGAGAATAATAATTCTATATCAGGCATGTGCAGGTAGGGGAGGGACCATTAGACACCAGGGACACTTTTTGTGTCATATATGGGCCAGCAATCGGCGATCAGGGGAGGGGAACCACTACCACCAGGGAAACCATTAATTTTATAACAGGCTGGCAATCAGTGCTAGAGAGGAGAACTAGACACCAGGGTATCCTATTTATCTATATTCTGGCTGGTGATCTGTGATCATGGGAGGACCATCAGCACCAGGGAACCACTGTTTTATTATAACCAGGCCAGCAATCAACAAAGAGGTGTGGCCACAGTACCTCCACCAACCACTAGGGTTGCATGGAATTAAACCAAGGTCTTGGTTGGCGGATTTGCTCCATGCAAAAAACTTCACAAAAGGCCTTTGCACAGAGCAAATGCTTTGTGAATAGGACTGCACTAATATTCATGTCCCTCCCTCTCATTTGCATTGCAGCCCTTTCACACTTTGCCTGAGCATAAACCTAGTTTGAGCCCACACACTGGGCTTTTGAGAATACCAACTTGATGCAAAACCCAGTTTGATTGTACAAAAATGTGTTTGCATAGCGGCAAAGTTTTGTGAACCTAGGCCCATGCTTTGAATCCAACAATCACCAATTTCTTATTGTCTGATTCTGAACAAGTCAGTTGACTTTTGATATGTTTGGGAGCTGGAGCAGGGCCTGAAGCAGGTAGCTTCCACAGTATCCTTCACTGAAATGCTACCTGTGAACAGTCAGAGGAAGGCTAGGGAACTCTGCAGCAGGTCCTTCAATGGGTGGTTGAAGGCATAGTGCAGGGAAGAGGGCTTTAGCTAAATCAGAGACGGGGTCATACCTGGGGGATGGAGGCCTGTGCAAGGGAGACAGTCTCCATTCATCCAGAAGGGCAGCAGCAGTCCTGGGTGAAAAGTTTAAATGCTACTTTGATGAACACTGAAATTAGCCAAGGGAAGCAGAAACACTGAGGGAGGCAGAGTGTCCCCCCGAGACTAGTGCAGCAGGTAAAATTAACCCAGGAGAAGAAATTCCTTAGAGATTAATGAAAACAAAGTGAAGAACAATATAGGCAAGATTAGAGGAACTTCAGCTGACAGAGAGGGAAAGAGGAAGATAGGAAGACAACTTCACAGGGAGGGAGGAGGGAGGACTAGGGTAACAGAGGGCAAGACAAAAAGTGAGAAAGGAGTATACAGGAGAGAGGATATAGAGAATGAAGAGCCATCTGTGCCAGTGCAAGGAGGATGGAAACACAATTCCTGACCATGAGGCAATCGTTGTGAGAGCAAATCTGGATCTGGTGGCCACAACAGAATCATGATGTTCAGACAACCATAGCTAGAAGTAGCTATCCCAGGCTACACCATATTCTGGAAGGACAGGTTAGGGTGGAAAGGTGGAGGGTTGTTTTATATCTCAAGGGTTTATAAGGGCCACTGAGATACAGGGGCAACTGGGGAACAATGAATGGTTGGAGGTACTATGGGTCAGCCAGAGATAGGGTTTGGGGCTGTTATTCACATGGGAGTTGTGTACAGGCCTCAAAGCAGGGGAGGATTTAGACAAACCCTGTAGTAAGCCATAAGCAAAATGATCAGCAAGGGGAAGTTTTGATTATGGGGACTTTAATCTGCCAAGTGTAAATTGGAGCATTCTGACCTCAACTACATCAAGAGGCAGTGCTATTCTCAACTCCATACAAGAGGCATTTCTCAGGCAACTGGTTTTGGAACCCTATAGGGACTGGGCAGTTCTGGAGTAGGTGACTACAAGCAGAGACACCATTGCTGACGCCACAGTAGGTAGTCTTCTAGGGATTTAAAGAAATGAGAAACTGCCTCAGAGAATGCCTCCAAAGGGGGAAAGACAAAGGGGAGCGGAGGCTCAATGGAGAAAAATTAAGGAGGGTATAGCCCAGTCAGTGGCATGCTTTTGAAGGAAGTGAGAAAAGGAAAGAGGAGGAAGAGGCTGCTATGTTTCTTAAGGAGACTGCAAAGGCAGTGAAGAAAAAGTAAACAGCATTTAGAAAGTACAAGGAGACCTAAAAATGAAGACAGAGAGGTATATCTGACAAAACAAAGGGAGGCAGGAAGGAGGGTGAGGGCAACAAAGCACTAACAGTGGAAAGGATAGCTTTTGGTATGTCGGGAAAAAGGAAGATAAGGAGAGGGATAGTGAGAATCAGTAGGGCAAGAGGAACTGCACAAGGAAGATAAAGAAAGCAGAAATACTAAATGATTACTTCTGCTCAGTCTTCACTGTAGAGGGTGGGGACAGACCAGCATGCTGCAGTAAGCACCAGGGAGTGGGTGGAGTGGATACAAGTACATTCTTGGTGGAGATGATCCAGAAGGGATTGGAAGCCTTAAGGAGGATAAGTTGATGGGGCCAGATGGGATTCATCCAAGGGTCCTAAAGGAATTGATCATGGTACTGGCTGCTCTTCTGGCAGTGCTTTTAGTATCTCAGTGGAGATGGGAGAAGTAACAGAGGACTGAAGGAGGGCCAGTGTGGTCCCTCACAAAAGCGTCAGTAGGGAGAGTGCTAAGAACTACAGGCCAGTCATTCTCAAGTCAGTGGTGGGCAAGTTAATGGAGACACTACGATGAAGGCTTGTGGACCACCTGGAGACTAAAGGGCTGCAGAGCCCCCAGTAGCACAATTTCTCAGGGAAGTCATGTCAAACTAATCTCATAGATTTCTTTGATTGAGTTACCAGTGGATGGATCAAGAGAGCAATGGATATAAATTACCTAGACTTCTCTAAGGCTTTTGACACTATGCTGCACAGGAAGCTATTTAATAAACTAAGCAACCTGGGGTTGGGGTGAAAGTGACTAAGTGAGTATCAAACTGGTTAAGGGATAGGAAGCAAAGGGTGGTGGTCAATAATAGCCACTCAGATGATAGGAGAGTAACTAGTGGAGTGCAGCAAGGTTTGGTGCTGGGAGTGGTCCTCTTCAATGCCTTCATAAGTGATATTATGGAGGAGCTTTAGGGAAGGTGTGCCTCTTTGCAGAAGATACAAAAATCTGCAACAGGAGGACAGTCAGGAAGTGGTGGAAGAATGCAAAGGATCTAGGAAGCTAGCAAAATGGTCCAGGTGTGGTATCTGGGTTTCAATGCCAAAAAGTGCAAGGTTATGTACATAGGACTGTGGACCCAGAGGCTGTGTATAAGACAGGCGGAGTGATGCTTACAGTTACCAAGAAAGAAAGAGCCCTACAGTAAAGGTTATCAGGTCTGATGATCTCAGTGTAGCTGGGCAGTGTGACAAAGCAGTGGGAAAGATTAGCAAGGTGCTGAGGTGCATTCAGAGAAGGATCTCTGACAGAAACAGAAAGGTAGTGCTGCCTTGTATCGCTCACTGGTAAGGCCCCACCTGGGGTACTGTGTCCAGTTCTGGAGGCCACACCTCTGCAAGGACATTGAAAGGGTGGAAGTGGTACAGAAGAAGGCAACCAAAATGGTGAGAGATTGCAAATAAGACTTACTAGGAAAGACTGCAGGAACTCAACATATAGTTTCTGGAAGAGAGGAGAGCGAGACTACATGACTGAAACCCACAAGTACCTCACAGAAGTGAACAAGGTACAAGTTTAGGGTCTATTTCAGAGAAAGGAAGACACTAGAACAAGGAGGAATACAATGAAACTGGGATGGGGAGGTTTAGGAAAGTTGTGCAGAAATATATCTTCATCGGAAGTGCAGTTGATGGCTAGAACAGCTTGCCAGAGGAGGTACTGGGGCAAAGACTGGGAGCTTCAAGCATGCATTGGCTAGGCACAGAGGTATGTTAAGTAGATGAACAGGGGAGGGAGTGACATCTATGACCAACAAGAGCCAGTGGTGACAGAAAAGGCAGGGACAAGGGCAGACTGGATGGGCCTAAATGTCCTTGTCTGCTGAAAAAATCCATGTTTCTATATAACTTAAATAGTAAAAAAGCATGCATTACTTTTTAAAGTTTTTATTGACCATTTTCAAAATAAATGATACATACATATTAGAAGAGTGCATGCTTGATACAGTATATAGAGTCTAGCCTCCATTACTATAATGGAAGATTGGCAATTTGATATATTTGTCTGAATATACCACATTCATTACAGCATCCTCCCATTTCACCTTACTGCTTAATGACAGTTACACCTCTCTCAGTTCCACCATTAATCATTTACTGTTGGTCTGTCTCTCAGGCATTGGCCACCTGCACTGTACATTTCCTTACATGATAAAGGCACCTTCCTGTGGCAGGAGACAGTTTATGAAGGGCCCCACTATGACACCACTGCCAAGTACCATTTTGTTAATGCCAAAGCCTTAGTTCTGCCATGCTGTTAAACAATTTCTTGGCACCATTCAACTCTGGCTCCTTTGGAAGCTGGAAAGACCATTCCTTTTTTCTTGGTTCTGAGTCTGTTTCTTTAGTTTTAAATTTATTACTGCATTTGGTCATGTCCAGTCCTGGGACAAGAAGAAATCTTTGAAAGTGGGCCAGCCCCTATGTGTCATTGTCCCTGCCACCATCAATATTCCATAGCAAACCAACATGACCGCTATTTGACTAGCCTGGGTTCAGACCATGACATTGACCGATGTGATGCCTGTTTCTCCATGGACCATAGAGTACTCAAAAACTACATGCTGAAGATTGGCCATACACTGCTGACTTTCAGAGGACAGCCTCATACCAGGACACCAGATGCAGGTCCCTTGACCCTTCCTCTGGACCCACTGTAGTATAACATTTTTGATTGTGACCTTCAACTGATGATAGGCATTCAAGTGCAAGGACTTTCATGGTCACTTGTATCCAGATGGCCAGTATGGGATGTTGTAGAAACAAGCCAAAATTCAAATAGAAATCAGCCACTCACTCAGTTTCCAACAAATTATTTTTTTATTTTCATGAATGGTTTAAATGTCACCAAACCTGATGTTTTGAACAACTGGGAAATGACAGCCATGCAAAGTATATATAACATAATAATTATAAATTCCTTAAAAAGATTATTTGTAGCTTTTTTTTGTTACTAATGCACTTTTTCTGCCAGGATGGCTTCCCCATAAGCCCATACGTTGTGCTCATGTCCACCATCATGGCATTGAGGCCATCCCACTTGGTATTCCTCACTGGTTTACCCCCAACGGTGGGGCCTCCAGAGTCTCCCTTACCTGTGTCTGGGCAGGGAGCACTGTGCAGCTAAGTGATGGTGGCACTGCGATGCCAGTGTCATTGAGCTCATTCACAGGATTTTTACATAACTGCAGGAGGGGTGGTGTGCAATGACTCTGCAGTATGAACATGCCATGCATTTGGCACACCCCATTGCCAGCTCCACTGGATCAATTGTGTCAGGACATCCTGTGGTCACCCAAGAGCCCTGCACTGGAGACACAACCTGCCTCCCAGCTCCATGTGGAGAGAGTGCAAGGCCACTCAATCCACCACCCCAGCTGGCCTCTAGCAACCTGGGTCCATTTCCAAACCAGGCTGCCAGCATCAAGAAAGGTAGCTTAAAATGAATAATTTTCAGAATATGTCATCATGTAAATGTAAACATCTCATTACCTTACACCAGAATCTATTATCCGAACATAAACAGTCTGTGTCTCAGAGTCTGAAAAATGTAAACAATTTCACAAAGAAACATGGAAACATAGACCATGATGGCAGAAAAGGCTCATCATCATAAATGTTATTGATCAGCATAAGCTTTTACAAAATAAGTGGCAAAATGATAAAACACACATTTTCAAGACAAGTAAAAACATTCACAGAGCAAGAAATAGCAATGCAGGCAATACATAGTTCCATATGCTGTATCATATCATGATTTACATTGAGTCTATTATCAATCCCAATATCAATCTGTAAATGTAAAGCAGATACAAATGTCAATAATGTTTCCAAAATAAGTATATTTGTATTATTAAACAGATAGCGGATGAGCAGGTTGGGAGGGAGGGCAATGCTATCCAGGGTTTCCTAACCATCTCCTTCTTAGAATGTCATATAGTGGGCAGAGCAACACTATGTCTTTAAAGTCATCTTCCACTTGGTTCTCACATTGACAAAGGGAATTTTCACTTTTCTATTTTCTGACTGTGATATATACAGTATAGTTAACCTTATATACTGTAACTCCATCCTGTATCTTGAAAAGGTATGCCAGTGCTATGGATTGGTAAATTTACTAAATAAAAGTCTGAGCTGTGTGTTTGTTTTATTACCTTGAACCATCTATATTTTTTAAGTATGGAGTTCTTTCCAGATCTTTTGCTCTGGCAGTATCTCTTACCCTGGATTTGACCTGTAATATGATTTCCTTCATAGGTCTCATAAATATTTCAGTAAAAGTGTATCCTAGTCCCTGGAGAAAAGTTCCCTTGTATTAATCAGATGTTTGGTGAAATAAAACCAGCAAGATGTAAAGATGTTCTCTTCCAAACACCATTTTGGAATTTTTGACTCTGGTAATTGGAAGAGATTTAATAAGAAAAAGATGCCTCTCTAGGACTAAATTATCCAATGAGTATTGGCCTAACTCAAGCCTTATATTTCTGAGGATTCTGACAGTGATATCACTAATATTTATCAATAAGGTTTATTAATAATATGTTCGAGATCATCTAGCTTTGTTTCTCCCCAAACTTCAGATGCATAAGTTATACTAGTCTTTATTTTTGCATCTAGAACTTTTAAAATGCCTGGGACAGTCGCTTTTCCCATGTTTGAGTTAAATAGTCTAAAGTCATTGGATGCTGTCTTGATTTTGGCTGTTATCAATGCAAGGTGTTCCCTCCAGATTGTAATTTGGGAGAAGCAGACCCTTTAGTAATCATAGTTTTTCAATTTTAATTGTATCATAATTTATAAATACTTTTGAAAGGGTTTTCTTGTATTTCCCAAAATTACTGCATTAGTTTTGTCATTATTGATCAGCAGTCCATTTTCTTTACATAGTACAGTAAATTTATTCAACTTCCTCTGTAGCCCCAGTAAAGAGGTTGAGATGAGAACTCTATTGTCGCGTATGCCAATAAAGATACTCGGTTACTGCCAATTTTGGGAAAATGAAATTCAAGGCCTTTAGATCTTGTAAGATGGAATTAATACATAAATTAAATAGAGCTGGTGGTATAATACACCTCTGTCATACCCCTAGGTTTGTTTTATAGTAGAGGTTAAGGATCCTAGGTGATTGTACTGTACCTGCATCTATGTGTTGTAATAAGAGTCTTATGATTATGTCTAACATGGCAGCATCAGACCATATTCCCTTAGCTTTTTGCCACAACAGGTTTTACTGATTCCATCAAAGGCAGCAGTCAGATCTATGAAACAACATTGCAATCTGCTGCCCTTGATGGTTATGTATTCCATATGAGATATCTCAATGTGTAACAAAGTTGTACCGTTGATCTACCTGCTTGAAAGTCATTTTGATATTCACTAATATATCATTTTCATTTATCCATGTGTGGATTTTTGTAAAAAAATGTTTTCAAAACATTTCTGAGATACATCTATCAGACTGATTAGCCTGTACATTTTGGGGTTAGAGGTCTCCTTTTATATTATTATTATAATATAGACTAGACAATGCTTCCCAGATAGCTATGAGGGATGTCCTGGCTCTGTATAATTGCATTAAAGAGAACCTTAAAATTGGTAACCACCAATCATTAGATGTTTTATATATTCCCCAGGACACAATCTGGGACAGGTGCCTTATTGATAGCCAGGGATGACATAGCCAAGTGTATTTCATGATCTAAAAAACAAGAGGAACAGGATAGTGTTTCAAGGTAGCATTTGTCTGACTTCTACAGTAGCTATATTTTCTTCTGTTTGAGAAAAGTATAGATTTTCAAAATGAAGCTCACAGGATGTTTGAGTAATATATGCCTCGATCTTATTAGTATACTGTCCATAGCCTCCACTCACCAAGTTCCAAAAGGTTGTTGTATTCTTCCTCAACTCTGCAAGGTGGAGTTTTTCCCATTGGACAACGTAATAATTTTTCTTTTTGTTCTAGGGTTTATTATACTTCCTCCTGGCTTGGTTTAATCTTTTCATTTTGCCTTGGTTTTATCATTTCTAATGTCCCTTACATTGTGATTAAGTGCTGGTTTTGCTTTTTCATCTGCTGTTGAACCAGGTCCTTGGTTTGTTGTTAGTCATAGCAGTAGTTTTACAAAATGGCCTGATGTAAATAATCATTTTGTTCCATTGCTCTAATATAACAATAACATTTTGTTGTATTACATCCTGTTTCTGTTCAGATAAAAGACCAGTAAAGAATAATTCCCTGAAGTTATGCATTGTGTCACTCTGCCATTAGTTCTTTTAAGATTGATAATTTCCAAGGAGGTTGGTATTGCATTGTCAGTCTGTGGAGGGACAATGATTTCAAAGTTGTTAATACTGGAAAATGAGCTGAATCAGGGCAATCCAGAATTTTTTATCTAATAGGATTTTAGAGGTTCGATATTAGTCCATACTAGGTCCATTGTCGATTGGCCTTTAGGTCCTGTAAGCAAAAAACTTCCTTGTGAATTTTTATTTGTTCTTCCATTAATAAGCAGAAAGTTGTGTTCCTGAAAAGGCTTCAACTTGTCTACCCAATAATTATACTGTTTATCTTCAGATTTTCTAAAACTATTTATTCTAGGATTAATATTCACAATATTCCTTAGCAAATTATATAGAAATCTTCATTTGTCTCTTTCTTGCTGATTTCTGCATTAAAATTGCCCACAGTAATAATTGGGTGGGGATCTATACCTTTAAGTATGGTTTCCATGTCTCCTTGTATTGATTCCATAAATCCTCTGTGTTTTTCATTTTTGGTGGAATATATACATTACAGATTATGAGTGTAGAATCTCTTCTGTAATGTTTCAATTGCAGTATTGTGTTTCCTCTTAAATTTAGTTTAGTAATGCCAAGATCTAATGAGGTTTTAACATAAGTAGTTAGGCTTGCTTTTGGTCTTCCTGTCTTTTTACCTTTACTCCAAACAGTGTGTAACCTGGACTAAGATTACTTTCAGGAACAGTGCACCAGGTTTCCTGGAAACATAAGATATCATATGCCTCCATGAAAGTTCTAGTTTCACTGTCCGCTAATTTAACACTTGATATTCCAAGACAGAATTTTGAGCTCATTCCTTGTTTGAGAACTTTGCATTATTTGTCAGTCCATACCTGGGTCAGTACTCTGAGCATTTTCTGGTGAATAAAAGCTTACTCGTGGGTCCTTTATATAATTACAAAAGGCCCCCAGAGAGGTTATTAGGATACCCACGTTATCCAAGAGTGTAGCCTTCTCAAGTATGGCTCTTGCAAATCTGTCATCTTTAAGTGTAAGGTCTATTTAAGAAGTTTCAATGGTTTCTCTTATACCATAATGCTAGAAATTGCATAGGAAGGAACATCTAAGTCCAGTGAGTGGGCCAGAAATGAGATAAAGTCTTTCTCTATGTTCTTTAATATTTTCTTTCCCTTTGTATTCCATCAAAGATCAAGATGATTTTATTATTCTGTTCTATGTTCTGATTATTCTCATAATTTTGAATTACTTTTAAAAGTTTGTTTAGCTATCTGGTTTCCCTGATGATACAGTTTCCCTCATATTTATTTCTGTATCCTGTTGGACTGGAACTTTCTGTGGCTGACTTATGATAATCCACCTTAACTTAAGTGATTTTCTCTGGACTGTTTTTATATAGCTAGTTTTTGTGACTGTGCATAAAACACACAGTCAGGAATATTAGCATTAGGCAGTTGCATAAAATTGATGTCTATCCCATCTAAATTGATACCCAGAAGTTGTTTTATATTGAAGTCAAGAATGCCTTCTGATTCATTTTGTAATGGTTTAATACCATGCATTTAGAAAAAAAACTCAGTATCTTTTCCTGAGTCATCTAGTAAAGTGCTAAATGAAAATATTCAGGTGTGCCAGTAGACCCATTTTCCTGGGAAGGATGACAAGTAGATTCCTTATTCAGGGCAGCAATCACCCCGAGCCTGCTGTATCTGCTTATTTTTGGTACTAGCTTCTGAATCGATTATATCTGAATCAGTTGTTCTCACTAGTTGTGTATTTTCCACAGCTAGATTCTGTTTACTGATTTCTTCTTCTCTGTTAGTCTCTTTATGGGGTTTGTCCTCCTTATTTAATTTCTCCTGTAAGTTATCTTTACCTTTTTCTTTTTCTTATTACCTTTTTCTTTCATCCCTTGCCTGCTCCTATTCCCCTTCTCAAGCAGGGGATCAATGTGTTATTTTCAAATGGAGCAGGCAGGTTCACCTGTGTAGTTTTATTTTTCTGTACAATGTCCAGTGTCCATGAAGTTTGAGAGCTTGTGTCCATTCTATTATGAATTACCTTGCTAGCTATCTGATCTAAAAGTATCTTATTCTTAAAGACATCAGTTCTTAGTGCTGCAATTTTTATTTTAATGCTGCAATGGTTTCTAGAATTACAATATTTGCATAGCATGGGTTTTCACTAACTCAAGGATTTGTTTGGATAAATTAGTACAAGATATAAAGTTGCTGTCATCTGTGAAATGCTCTTTGTTGCAATTGATTATAGGAATGTTTTGTCCTCCTGTGTTAATTTGTATTTCACTATATTCAAGGCACCTATTGCAGTCAGCTAGAATGAGATCCAATTTGTTTAGGCCTTCTATTGCCTGACTTAGCTCCTGTAACACTGAGGTCATGTTCCCTGTTATTTCTAGACCCTTCTTTGTTTCCTCTTTAACCTTGTTACTATTAAGTCTTTGTGATAATGGTGGTAGAGAGGAAAATGGTAGGTAAGAATTATTCATAACTGCAGAATCTATTGTTGTACCATATGACTGTTCAGTTTAGAACACTGCCTCAGTGCAGTCCTGAGAGTAATCCTCAGAATCAGTGATCTCAAGATTTCCTGAACAAGGGGCTAGGTGTCCCCCACATGCATACAAAGATATTTCATCTTCCAATGTATCCTGAATATTATTATTTAGCCCTGCCAGAGTAGTTACATTTTAGGAGATACTGAAAAGTGAGTGTTTTGTTTGTCCAATATAATAGCTGACTTTTATCCCATATTGAGACAATCTTTTGGTGTGGACAAACTTGAGGGTAATTTTGCTTTACCCCAAAAAGTCAGTTATTTTATGCCATTTCTACTCAATTTTCTCCTGATCCTTCTCTACTTCTTCTATGTTTTTATTGATGACTTTCTTTGACCCCTGTTTACGTATCCTTGATTTTTTTCTTTTCAATGGAGTTTTCCACTGGATCCAAAGTAATGGATCCTGAAGAACAGTTCCTTCCACTTCTGGTTAAAACCATCATTTAAGCTTATAAATTAAATTGCACATGTGTTGTAGTTCACAGTATACTTAAATAATAACAGATATAAAAGCAAACCTCAGGAATACAGTACCTATAAAGTTCAGTAAAATTGAATACAAGTGCCACTTTTTATTTCTAAAGTCCCCAACAGAATAGCCTTAGTAAATCTAAATATAAATTGTGCTTTATAAAATTTATGGTAACTTGGCAAGTTCTGTAATAAATTAATAGAACAAAGCTGCTCTCAATTATGATTTCAGGAAGTAAATGTCCCAGGTTCACAGCTACAATTAATTTCTTAGGTAAAAGTCTTAATGTTATATGCGATCATCCAAAGTCAGCTGGCTTTTCATTGGAGCTCCTTGGTCCTGTGCCCTGTGTCTGTCAGACTGGTCCTTATCTTAGTTCACTTAGTGTCAGATAAAATAGGACTGTGGTGCTTTAGTTAGATCCAATAATTCAAGTAGTTCAAAATAGAAAGGCCAATGTACAGTCCTCTTGACTTTGTCCGTGGGAAGATATGCAGGGTTCCAGTCTGTTTTGACCCTTATATCTGTTTAATACATATAAATCATGTTTTAACCAAGTGTATACTCTAAATTAATTTCTGAAATAATTTCTAAAGCTTATTCAACATAAGAGTAATCTTAAAAAATATAAATAGGCTAAAATTGATATAATGTTAAATAATCAAATAGTTTGAATAGATAAAAAAACAATTTTAGCCTCTGTCTAGATAGACTAAAACCCTTTTATAAAATCAAAGTGATGTTTGAAAATAAAATAAAATAAAATATGATAATGCAGTCATTGAATGGCTTGCCACACTATTAAGCTATTATTTTGTATTTCCAAAAGCATTCAGTATAGGTATAATATCACATTCAAGAAGATAATCAAGACCCTAGAATTCTGAGGCCGCAGAATTTTATGAGAACTTGCAATCTACCAAGAACTTCTGTGGTGCTGCAGAATTCACTCTTTAGTGATTTTTATTAGTATTTCTGTTTATCCATAGAATCTGGTTCCCTTCCCTCTTTTATATTCAAAACCCCTATATGCTCAGAATGTGATGTCATCATTGCTATATCATACATTAGCTAATGAAACGCTGCATTCTTCAACAGAAATGAACAGTCACTTATCTACCAAGCTTCCACTGCCAGAGACAGCAGCACAGTACATCATGCATGGTGATATTTGCTCAACCTGCACTACAGCCAAATACAGTTTTCAGTCTTACATAATTGCACTAGGGCCAACTTAAACAAAACCTTGTCAATAGCACAGACCTGTTAAGTCCATACCTTACTTTGTACAAACCCTTTTGTGCCTTTAAGGTATAGAGATGCCATCTGAAATGAATAACTGGTAAAATGAATTTAACTGTCATTTTAAGAAAAATAAAGTAATTATGCTTAGAAAGTGGAATATAATGATGTGTAGACCTGTTGAAAAAATAGATCTGTTAAATAAATAATTGCACTGTAGCATTTTGCCAGGGTTATTGATTACATATTGTCATTGGTTGATAGAATTACCTAAAAGTTATGGAGAAATGTTGTGTGCAGGGACAGCTGTTGGGCCAGAGGGTACCATGCTGTGTTTCCATGCCGGCAAGTCAGGTTCAGAGATTAGTTCTGGGAGCTGGCTGGGCAGCACAAGGATTGGTGGAACACATCACTGCTTGGAGCCTGGGAAGGTATGGTGCAGTGTTCTGTCACATGGTGGACACATTGTGATGGGCTGGAGGCTCTATCTCATAATCAGTTCACATGCATGTCATGGCATGATGGTGTTATGCAGTGTGTCAGGGAAAGCAGGTTGACATGAAAAATGAGTTTTAATAACACCTCTATTCCATTTCCAATGGGACATGTATGAATGAGGATGTAAGTTCATGGAAATAAAAAATATATATATATATATATATATATATATATATACATAGATATACAGTATATATGCACACAAACACACACACACACATATATTTGTATGTATGTTACAGATTGCATATAAATATATAAGTGATACAAAGTGGGAACCTCATGAGGGGTGTAGAAAGCACATACAAATAAATAAGTGATATACAGTAGAGATCTAATTAGTGGGATATATAGCATGCATATAAAGTACCTTATTTATCACATAAGCTCCCCTCTGCATATATCATTTATGCAACAGGCTAGGACCTTAAGGAGAGACATTTGTTTTGCCTTTTTAGGCATAAAATTATTTTATAAGTCTGTTATTTTTGAACTAGTGTTACTGTGCTTTCCACCATCCTGATTGCTATAACCACTGTCACAAAGTGAAGTCAGGATGACAAGCTGACACTGTGATGTGGTAGTTTGTTAGTGCCACAGAACTTCTGCAGAAATGACAAACCACCGCCATAGAAGTTCTGCGGCAAATGGCAGTCTTGCTGCAGAATTTGGTCCCACTGTGCCACAGAAAAGCAAGGGCCCTGAAGATGATCTATAGTTCTGATATGTAATTGGCTAATTTGAAGCAATGTCATAAATCTTTATGTGTAGATATGCTCCTAATTTGTTCAGAGACTACCTACATTTTCAGTCAGCAAAACTGCGGGGTGGGATATTTAGAAATGCACCAGAGGCAGGTGCAGTAGTGGCGCAGCACAAGTACACTGCACCCTGGTGCACCGAATGTGACATTCAATGAATATTGCAGGGATGTGCCATAGCTGAACCAGGGCTGAGCCAGAGAGCAAACCAACATGTGCCATAGTGCAACCAGGGCTGCACAAGGTGCAGAGGTTCATGGACCAGGACACAGGACAACAGACACAGTAAGGAGCATGCCACCAGTGTGGGATAGACCATTACCAGGGTGCAGAGGATGCCAGGAGGTAGGCATGGCAGGCACACAGCAGCAGGCCCCGACCATGCACTCCACAGTAGTGCACAAAGGCAGGGTGAAACCAACATCCACTGGCAAACAGCCACGGCAACACCCACAGGAAGGCATGGGGCACACTACCTGGTCCACAGCTGGTAACACACAGGTCAATGGCATACAATGCACATGCCACACAACATGAACAGAGAACACACATCCATCCCAGGGCACAGCCACTGGACAGAGACCACCAGGTACAATCCCAGTCAACCCCAGACATACCACTCAGCCACATGCACACTACTGCATCATGGCTCCACATGCCAGCTGCAAAGTAGACACAGACACAGATGGCTAACCATAGAAATGTGTATTAAAACCAGTCAAAAACTATTTACAGAACAACAATCAATGGGTACAGGGAGCAAGGAATCGGGAGGCCACAAACAAACTGTGAGGCCAGGGAAGGGAGGCAGGGGACAGGGGACATGGCTAGACTAGGGTACAAGGGAGGGACACAGAAGAGAAACATCTGCAGGTCAACAGGCCCTATGGGTGTCCACACCCACTGGTGCCTGATGCCAATGTCTTGCCGAGACTGCACAGTGCCTGCTGTATCAGCCATGCCACCCAGAGTGTGGCAGTGGTGACCAAGGATCTGTCTTAGAAGCTTGGTGTTGACATCAGGTGCTGGACACCTAGGACAATGGAGGAGACATGGTATGAGTGCATGTCTGTACAACCATAGCCCACCACGTGCAGCAGATGAGTGGTAACATGTACCCCTGAGATGGCACACGCCTCCCAGTATGTGCACCCACATGAGCCACCAACCCAACTATCCACAGCCACGCAGAGCACTGCACACCAACACCACCCATGTGCTGCACACCACAACCATGGCAGCCAGGCAACAGGGCTAAGCAGCAGGATGGCAGTGGCACAGCTGGAATCTGGGTGCATCCACAGCCCACCTGCAGCAGCCACACACATGTGCTATTGCCACGGCACAGTGCAATGGACACCACCAGTGGCGTACAGCTGGAATGGATGCACCATAGATGTACATGACAGCACTGTGCTCATGTGCACTGCTGGACCTACTGCGCATGTCATACTGTTGCGCCATGGTTTTGTATCATGCAACACCCCTGCACCATGTGCAAATTCACAATATTCTGCCAGCATATGCAGATTAACTAATCAGCATATCTACAGTGCATCAGAGGCATTAGTTTCTCATTTCAGTTGCACATCCCTCATTTGCATGTGATATACTATAAAGGTGCTACGGGACTGCACAGGAACTAAACTGGTACTGCATCCTTCGAGGTAGGCCACTAGGCTGTGGGCCTGTTGGGACAGGGAATGGGAGGGCAGTGTAGATTGTAGCCATCACTGACCACATGTTCATACCCACAGGACTCAACATGATGGATCATGAGGAGGTTGAGGGCGTGGGTCTGCAGGCACAGGCCCAACTTCTTGAGGACAGAGAGCAATGCCCTATTTGATGCCTACCTGGACCAGGAGCCTCTCCTGAGTGGATAAACAGGTACCCACAGGCCCAGTCAACAGCATGGGAGGGTGTGGCCAGGTCCGTGAACCATCAGGGCATCCATCAAGGACTGCACAGAGTGCAAGAAGAAGGTCAGCACAGACCAGAGGAAGATTAAGGAGAAGGTGGCTGCCATCCAGGCTGCACATGCTGCCACAGGATGTGGACAGCCTGACGTGCCACAGCTGTCACCACAGGAGGAGATGGTGGTGGCAACCATGTAGTGCAGTGCTGTCAAGGGTGCCCAGCAGCTTCCAGATGGAGGGCAGCCTATCACTGCATGGTAGATATGGCAGCACTTGGTGCAGGGGGTCAGGGGTCGTGCCAGTGGCACTAATGCGACTGTGTTCCCTTTCAGCTCCATAGCACCTGCATGCAGTGGCGGGTGGGGTATCCACCATGGGGTGGTCCTGGACCTAGAGGACTGTTCATCCATCTACACCAGTGTCTGGGGTCCAGACCACAGGCAGCCCAACCCCACTGTCCATACTGATGCCTGTGGCATGTTTGCAGATAGGGCCCTGGCTGTATTTCAGCAGGATACCAGCCATGGCATCCAGTATGCCGAGACACAGATCAGAGCGGGTCTGTGACTGATGTCGATGTGGCCATTATCCTGGATAGGGGTGTTGCCATTCAGGGGAGGCACCCATACCACACACACTCACCATGGCAGCTCAGATGGTGTCCTGATTGTGGTCATCCACCCACCGCCACCATAACTGGTGATGCTGTGGGTGCTATCATTGTGGTGCAGTCTGATGGGTGTGGTGGTGGTGGTGGTGCAGCTGCACAGCACTGATCCATGCACAGTGGCCAGAGGGCAGCAGTGACAGCAGGATGAGGTCGAAGGGGATCCAGGTGCAGTGGCCGCTGACAGTGTACCACAGAAAGATCATCCCAAAGGGCACTGCTGCAGCCCCACCAGCATGAGGGGCTGGGCTGCGGGGTCAAGCACCACCCATGGGTTGGTGCAATTCCCATCCCCCAGGTCACGACCCCTTGACCGAGCACACCTGTCTGCTACGGGCCTCTGTGGAGCAATAGGTGCTTGTCATGGCAGAGGTGTGCACTTTGCACAAAGCTGTGCCAGTCCACAGGGAGGCATGACAGGGACTATGAGCAGCTCCTGGCCGAGACCACACTTATGTGGGAGGACATGACCACAGCCCTGGATCAGCTTACCACCACGATCACAGCCGGCCTAAGACCAGTGGCCACTGTGGTGCATGGCCATCCACCGCGACCCCATGGAGTGCTTTCTTCACCCCTCAGTCATGGCGTCATGTGACCCTATCAGTGTCAGCACCAGGATCCACTGTAGGCATTCCAGGCACACCTGGAGTAAGCATATTTGAGAGCCTGCAGGCACCTGTGAGGGACTGGTTGCATTCCCACAATGACACACCTGGGGACCATCAGAGACACCCCTTGAGGCTGTCACACAGCCTGCATCTGCTGGTCAGACTCAGCGGGCCGTCCACATGTCCACGGTGGCTGTGTGACTTTGGGGCAGTTCTGAGCTGCCATCCTCCCTGTCCACTGTCTGCCACTGCCCTGTGTGCACACTGGTGTGGCTTATGCATGTGCATTCCAGGAATGTGTCATCCAAGGTCGACGACGCACACAGGCCTTGTGCACACCCACCCAGCCCAGCCACTGGCCTCTGTGGCATGAGCATGATGATGCCAACACAACAGTGGCCACTACTGTGCACCGGTGTTCAGTGTCTGACACACACCGTTGGTGGCCTCTGGGCATGGGCATGTGCATGTAGGTGCCTGTGTGCATGTGTGTGAGAAGGTGTGTGGGTGGGGTGTTCAGTGCTGTACAGGGTGCTTCCATGAGTCCAGTCCCATGCCCATCCATGCTACCCTCCAGCCATTACTGTCATGGGGCCAGCCCTTGCATGCCTGAGTACTGTGCCATAGTCCCTGGGACATGTGTGTGGTCATGTTCACCTACCTGCATGCACCATAGTGCTCCTCTGCAATTGTGTGCTGGTGCTGCTGGGCCATCCTGTTCAGCCAGGGTTCCCTTCACGGGGGTTGTCCACCACCACCTGGCCTGGCAGCTGCATTATCCACTGCTGTTTCCTCGACAGCTATCCACACAGTCAGTGGCTATGTTGTGTAGCATACAGCAGGCTGGGAATAGGCTGAAGGCCTTTGAGGGCTGTACTGTAGGGCACAGTCAGACCTGTCCAGGCAATGGAACTGGGCCTTCAGCAGCCCAAACACATGCTTGGTGATATTCCGTGTGCTGGCATGTGCCTCATTGTATCACTCCTGTACTGGGGTCAATGGGTGCGGTATAGGGTAAGCAGCCAGGGCCAGAGTGGGTATCCACTGTCACCTGTGTGTTGACATGTGTGGTTAACATCGTAGTCTGTGTAGCTGCACCCCCTGCCTTCCTGGTCACACCCTCTGATGCCCCTGGCTAGCATCCCCCACACCCTGCCCTGTTGTGCCAGGCTTCCCATTCCAACAGCATGCTCACCTACTAGGTGGCCAGTGGGGATGTCCCACTCTTGAACCTATGGCAAAGTGCTGACTGGTGCCAGATGAAGGAATCATGTGCTCCACCAGGGTGTGTGGCACAGACATTGATTATTCACCCTGGCATTGCACACCACCTGGCAATTGACACTGGGGTAACCCTTACTGTTGAGGTAGGCTACCCCTCCAAGCCAGGTGGCATGTGGAAGCCTATGTGGGTGCAGTTGATAGCCCCTAGCATGCTAGGCATATGTGCCACCCTGTGGAAATCCTGCATGTTCGGCTGTACACTCTGCCTGCATGCTGGGGAAATGGATATATTCCACAGCATGTGGCAGCAGTATATTGAGGAATTGTGTGAGGAACTGTGATGCGGCTGACTGGGTTATACCTGTGGTGTCCCCGTTGGTCTCTGGAAGGTACCTGTTGCAAGCAGGCACATAATGGCCATGACCTTGGTCTCCACCAACAGCGTGGCTCCATCTTGTGGGTGCCTGCATCTCATTACTGCACAGCTCACAGAGCTGCCTCAGAATTACCTGGTTCAGGTGGTGCTGGCCCACAATCTCTGTATCACTGTACTGTTCAAGGTGGTGCGGGCATGGTGCCACTTGTTCAAGCGTACCACCGACAGGCCCTTCCATGGCCATGCCACTCTGCCTCCTGTTCTTCACACCCCTCATTAATGCCTCCATCTGGAAGATGGCACTGGCCAAGACCTGGGCTGTCCTGCCCCGGGCAACTGTCTCCCCGCACCCCAGCTGTGTGTCACTAAGGTGCCCCTGCACTGGGTGCATACCTGTGTTCAGGTTCCCAGCTTGTGGCCCATTGGCTGTGGCCTCACCTCCCACCCATCCGGGCACTTTTGCTGCCACTCCTATGTCCAGTATGCAGGCTCACACTGCTGTTGTTGCCCCCACCAATCACACACACAAGTCACTTACACATCAGGCACAATCAGTGTCACACACCCAGTCCCACACTCTGCTGCATTTCCTGCCCACCTCTGTCTTTGTCTTGCACCCCTCTTGCTGTCCTGCCTATCCACTCACTCTCCTTCTCCATTGCTGCCCTGTGGCACAAGCCTTCGTCCTGCTTGCTCCCTCTTTTTATGGGCTCAAGTTTGCTCCACACATGTCCTCGTTGCTCCACACTTGTGCTGTTTGCTTTCTGTTGAATATCATACTGCAGTGCTTATTCATGCCCACGCCCCTGCATGCATACATTCATTAGGGTTGCGCATTGGTTACTACAATTTACTGCGCATTGGCTCCGCTGAATATCACTCTTTGGTGCATTTTCACACTTGAGTGCATCTCAGTTGTGCAGCTTTGAATATCCACCCAGATGTCTTACACATGTTAAGACTGAAGTTGGTTAAAGCTCAGAGACCACTAATGTAGTAGAAGATGTAAACATCTGGAAAATAAGTAGAACAAATTTCCTTTTAAGTCCCTTTAAGTTCAAGTACATTTCAAGTATGGAAAATAAAGGAAGAGAATTTATAATAAGTAGTGCTGTTAAGAGTAAAACAAATATAGTTGTACCTTTTAATCCCCACAAATTAATATGGGAGTCCAGCAGAAGTTAAAATTTGAAGCCCTTGCTACTTGACAATGTGCCTCTCGCTGAGTCTTTAATTGTGCAAGGCAAGGCATGGAAAAGATTTACTTCAAGCAAATTTTTGCGGCCTTGACTGCTGCTTCTGAATGCAATACTCAGGTATGGATTATTAGTACCAACAATCAAAACAGGGTAACTTGTCTAGGTCTGTATGGTCCACAAAATGCTAAAGGTTTGGGGTCTTCTTAACAACAGAAACAAGCGATCTCTGAGTAACTCTAAATAACTGCTGGAGTCAAATGTGACTCTATAAGGCAGAGACCAGGAGAGCCACCATGTGTAATTTAATGATGTGTATGTCATTAACTGAAATCAATTAGTTTTAATCAACAGACCCTCACCATCAGTCAGCTTGAGGCCAATTAAATCAATGTGGAACAGTTAGGTAAATAGGCTCAACTCATTCAATTGTGGATTAAATAGAGCTGAATAAGATAATTAACCAGCTTCATACCGTGCAGGTGCCATCAGCCTAATAGCAATACAATTGTTAACAATTGCCAGCAAAAGATGAACACAATTAGGCATAAGGACTTTATATGTACAGCCATGAGCAGGATAATTATGCAAATGAATGAGCTTTTACATTAATTCTGCATTGACTCTGCTTGAACAAGCCTGCACTAAATCAGAGCACAAGTAAATAGTATTAGCTAGTGAAATATGTCTAGGAAATGAACTAAAATAATGTCGCAATCTTTTGTCAGTAATCAATATGCGATACTTAGTCAAATAAAATGAGTGCTCTTGTAAAGAAGTAATAAGTTTAAAATCCAAAGAGGTTATTATGCACTTCTGTGCATTTTGCGATTGTGCCAAGAAAATTTTAAGAGCTCTAAGGATGCTGAAACTTTGTCAGTACTTGTCCAATTCCTTGCTTTCCTTTGCAGCTCTGGATGGATTCCAAGCAGGTTCCTGACGAGTTCCAGAACAGTACTAGGTCAGGGAGAGGAAAACTCCTTTCTGCAAATCCAGCCAACTCTTGGTGCATTTGCCCTCCACAGGGCTTACCATGAGCTGCCTCCAGAGGGAGCTCCAGACACCTATGGACTCCTCCTCCTCTCGTGGGTGAGTCACTGGAGCACACAAGGCAGTGGGAAAAAATCTAGTGATACTAGTCAGTCCAGAAGGCTGTATCCTTGTCTGAAAGTTAAAACTATTACAACGGCAGCATAAACACTAGTAATGAGGATTGTGCCATTTTAGTTTAAAGACAATGGTGGCATACTTTATGTAGCTTAGAGACAAGCCTTGCACAGCCCTGCTTTCACAGCTTCTCCACAACAGTGTAGCCTGTATGTCACACCTTCTCCTGATATGTTCTTATTGCCCAGAAAAAGGCTCACCATCCCAGCCAGTCTAAGCAGCCCTACCTAATACTTTGGTAATGGCCCAAATGACCATCTTCCTCCCTAATACCTTTCCTATTTCCACCACCACCTCCTGCTCTGATCAGGGCCTTGTGCCTGTTCCACCCATGTTTAAATCCACTCACTGGTTTGGAGCATACCAGCTGCTCTGGCAGTCAATTCCACGTGTCCACCATTCTTTCTGTGAAAAAAAAATTTGCAGACAGTATCTCTAAACTATCCCCAGCCAGCTACAATGGATTGCCTCTTTACTTTGTGTTTGTGCTGAGGAGAAACATTCATAGCATTTCACTCTGTGCATCTCATGGAGATACAGTATTTGTACATGTCAATCCTGTCCCCTGTCTGTCCTTGTCTCCAGAGTGCACATGTTAGGTGTAGGCTTCAGAACCTCACCCAGTACTCCAAGTGAGGCATATACAGGGAAGGATCAGCTCCCTACTTCCAGTTCTGATTCCCTTTCATATACACCCAAGCATCCCATGTACGCTCACTACTGCCCTGTTGCACTGCACTGTTGATTTCGGCTTTCTGATTTTATCACACTTAGATCCTCTTCCTGTGTTGTGCTCTCTTTCACTACTCCTCCATCAGGTATTAGGTTTATGGTTTTTGTTCCCAATGTGCATTACCTTGCATTTCTTACATTAAATCTCAGCTGACATATCTTGAACAACTTTCAAGAATATTCAGGTGTGAAATGTTGGTGATGGCCTGACTCAAGTTTGAATGTTTGTGGTTTGATCTGTTGAGCCCAGATTTTGAGATGATAAATATGATGGAATGAACTCCAATGGTTTCAGGCATTGATTCTGTGCTCCCTAAGAGAAGGAACTTACAGAATCGAAGCACCAGGGTTTTGGTGCTCCCTTGTTGGCCACAATAAACCCATTTGCAGCATACTTTTAGCATTGTGCCTTTTTATTTTTGCAAACTCTGTTTTTGTTTTATTTAGCTAATGTTTTACTAAGTGCTGCATCTGTTCTGTTGCACCAGCCTTCTCTTCTTTTGTATCTGAGGATTATGGTACATTGCTTATTACCTCCTTAACCTGCAAATGCTCCTCATTTACTACTACCTTCTGTGTCTACCCTTTAACAAGTTTTCTGTTCTAGTTGCTATCTCTTTCCTTAAGCCCCAGATCCCTTCATTTCTTGACAAGACTCCTATTGGGGAACTAAAGGGGACTGAGTCACGTAATTAGAAATTCATAAAAGTGCTACAGCATATTAACTATTCACTTAGCCTTTCAAGCAGTTTCATATTTTATTTCCTCTGAACTCCTCTGATTCCCCTTGATCAATGAGAGTTCACTTCTTAGGTATTATACATGGTTTCATAACAATTTACATTCGTGTTAATTTGTGGAAATAGTTTCACAATCAACTATATTCATATTCAGTGATTTCCTCCTTGTCACTGCTTCATAAAATTATTATATTGAGTGAAATAAAACTAAGCTAGTTAGCGTTCCCAATGTCAGAACAGGCAAATGTAGTACATTCATGTGCTCAATAGAGCTACTGTTCTCATGCACCCATGCACATGCCTCAATTATTTTACTGAAAGAAATGGAATTAATCAAGGTATTGAGACTAATTCAGACTACCCACTCATGCAAAATAGTGAGACAATTATTAAATGCCATTAATTAGATGTTCAAAGGTCTTTCTCAAATCACACAACATTCAGGGTACTCAAGCACTCAACCTAATATGAGCTGTGTTCTCCACCCTAAAGTGTGGGGTTTACCTGTGGCTCTCAGGTCCTTACTACTGTACATTTTCTGCTGTCTCTGGCCACCAAGGACTGCTGTTTGATGAGGGACTGGAAGAGCAGTGACAGCCCAAAGTGATTGATTGTTTTAGGTGTTCCATGTGCCCTACTGTTGCTGCCCACTGTGTCTTCTGGCAAGATTCTGTCCCAGTGTTTTCTGCCCACCTTGGACTCCAGGAAGGGACAGCAGGTCTGGGGAAATGCTATGGGAGGAAGAGGGAGGAGGGACTGTATTTTCTTGACACTCAGCACTCCCAATGTCCCAAAGTGTCTCAGTAGCTACACATCAAAGGGGCTGCCCATCGCTTGTACAAAAGAGCATTATCAGTGGTTACAACAGAGTAGGAGATTCCTGCAAAGTTCCCTAATCACCAGGAACATTAAGTGTTGCAATACAAACTAGACTGTGGGGATAAATTAGTTAGACAGAAGCCCTAAATAAATCCCCTTTAGCGCCAATATTCCTCAGCTATCATGGGGAGACACAGCTTCTGGCCAGAGCCACTTTTGAAGTCTGACTAGGGCTTCTACTATCACAATCAGGAGGCATTTGAAGGTTTCTGCAACATTTGAAGCTGACTAAGAAATGCTTTCTTTGTTGCCAGAGTTGTCAGATTGACCTCCAGAGAAGAGAGACTTGATTCCTGCCTGGGAAAAAAGAAGGTAACCAAGTGCTAGTCCAGCACAACTACTACAGCTATCAGCCTACTGTGTGGTAAGAGACAGCTTGGGCTGCTATTAAATGGAGAAAGAATCAAGACTGAAGACAGTCTGTGGAACTGGCTGGTCAGCGCTACAGCTAGGCTCTAACTTGTATCTCACACTGGGCCTGGAAGCCAGGACATGTGTCTGGGACATGTGGCCCTGATTTTTGGATTGCTTTGTCCAGAAGAGAAGGAGAAAGACAGAACAAAAGAGGTATGGTTATCTGCTGAAGCAGAGAAACCTGATTCCAGCCAAGGGCACCTGAGGCCTGCAACACAGACCAGATCACCAAGATCAACTGATTATCTGATTAAAATAACCAACAGAGACCTGCCTCTTCACATAAAAAGGAGGAACCTCAGCTGTGAGGGCTGCCTCATAACACTGGAACCATGAGCCCTTTCAGGGCTTGCTCTGACAGAGGATTATAAATTGTTTGCAACCAGTTCTTCCTTGTGGCCCATGGGTAAGCAGTAATCAGAAGGGAAGGATCAGATCAATTCCAGTACAGTAGCTTCTTCTGCTGCTTTTACATTGTTTCTTGTTGATTTACTTGGTAGAAGGTATTTCTATTTCTTTCTTACTACTTCTAAGGGGCTAGCAGGGTATTGTTTTGGGGCTGTTGGAATTTTGGAGCCTACTGTATCTTGGTGTACTGTAAGTGTGCTGATTTGTCTTGTTGTTTCACTGTGTAGGAGTCTGGTTGCCTTACTACTTTTAAGGGGCAAGCCGGGTATTGTTTTGGGGCTGTTGGAATTTTGAAACCTATTTAGGTGTGCTGTAAGTGGGCTGATTTGTCTTGATGTTTAACTATGTAGCGGGCTGAGTTTTTCTTACTTTAAAAGGGCTAGCAGGGAATTATTTAGGAGCAGTTGAAACTTTGAAATCTATTTTGGTGTGCTTTGAGTGGGGCTGTCATTCCTTAACATTGGAGGCCTATTTCTTCTGCTTTCTTCTGATTTCAAACCTATTTTGTGTGATTTTATTGGGGCTGTTTCTTTGAATTGGAAACCTAAAGCTTCTAATTTCAAGCTTATTTTGGTGTGTTGTTGGTAAGGCTGTTTGAATTGAGACCTGTTTCTTTTGGTATCAAACCTATTTTTGTACTTTTAGTGGAGTTGTGATTGCCTTTTGCTGTCTTCACTAGCTGCAAAATTTAGTGCACAGTGGGGAAGGGTGCTAATGGTCTGACCAGGGACCTCAGCTACCTGATTGTTTCTGTAAGGCACAGGCTGGTCCCACCCTCCCTGCCCCTCAGCCACCCACCCCATGTACATGATTTCCTTTATACCTGTGGTTCTGACATCACTTCCCAGAAGGGCAAAGGACGTGTGCCTGTCATTGCAGAAGCACACATCCAGGAAAGGAACAGCAGTGATTGAAGAGGTGACTGCTATCTCAGTGGAAGGAAGTAACGGCAAAACAAAGGAGCTTTCATTGTTACCTGTTTGCATTGGTGTTTGCATTGTGAAAGGAGGGGTAAGAGTTTGAAGAAGCTGTGCAATAGTTGCTTAAAGTTTCTTTTGAGTGTGGACAGGAGGGATAGGAATGTAAAAAGCAGTTGCTCAAACTATCTAGACATGTATGACAAAGGGGTAAGGGAAATTAAGAAAAGGAAAAGAATATTTTGCACTGGTAGAGGGGAGAGGAGACTTGGGTGAGTTTTGATATCCTTTATCTGGAAGGGTGGAGTGTTGCTAGTGGGCAATGAGAGCAATGGGAAGGGTGGTAGGCTATAATAACTGCAGTGCACCAATCTTTCTAAAAATTGCCTGGAGGGTGGGGGATGTTTAGTGTGCAACCAAATAGAGAAACTTAGAAAGGAGATTGATGGTCTGTAGTAGGAACTAAGACAGGCAAGGCAGACTGAGGAGGTTATAGCCCAATACTGGAGGGAGGGAGGGAGGAGGGAGATGAGTGAGGGCAATTTGAGCCAACAGCAGTGAGGAGAGGGTCAGAAGAAGGAAGAAGAGACAAAGGGCCCAGGCCAAGAAGAACGGTGTCAGGGGAAACCAGATCAGGGGACAAAAGACAAACAGAAGGAGGAGATAGAGACTTGTGGGAAGGAGAAGTGGCAACAGTTATGGATTAGAAAGGAGGAATGGGTTACTAAGAGGAGAGAGAGGAAGTGAGCATTGGTGAAGGGTCTTCAGAAATATGTTTGCAGTACTAGAGGGAAGGAGGAAGAGGGAGGTGATGAAATGGGAGGAGTAGCTGTAGATGCCCAGATGAAACTGGAGTCGGGGAAGGTTTGCTGGGGAATTATAACAGGGGCAGAAGTAGGAACTACTGTGCAGGAGGAAGAGGAAGAGCTGGGAGTGAGAGATGGGGAGGAATGGAAGCAAGCAGTGAGTAAGGGGTGGAATCTTCAAGCTGGGGACTCAATACAAAGAGGAGTCAGGTAGAGAAGAAAGAGGAGAGGAATGGTCATATTTGGGTGGATGCCATGCCAGGAATGACTGTGGAAATGGTGGGTCAATCTGTTCTAAAATATTCTAGAAAGGTAGGGACAAGTCTCATTTAATTATACATTTGGGGATGAATGACCTGGCTGATAAGATGATAGATATAGTCCAGATGAGGTTTGAGGAACTAGGACAATTATGTGGGGCAGGAAGATCAGTAATTTTTTCAGAGATACTGCCAATGTCCATGGCAAGCACAGCAAGGAAGCTGAGAATAAATGAATTTAATGGATGGCTAAGAACCTGGTGTCATGCTAAAGGGTATAGGCTGTTGGTGGTGGGTGGAGCGGGACCTGGGAGAGCAGTAGTTTCTATGCCAAGGACAGACTACACTTCAGCGAGGAGGAAATAAAATGTTAAAACAGAGGATGGAGGAGTACATAGAGGAAGTTGGAAATTTAAACCAGGAGTGGGTGGTGGCAAGTGGGCAAGGGACATGCAGAGACCACAGGTTGAGAAGCCATACGAGCTACCCCATAACAGTGGCAAAGGACAAAGGACAAGTACTATTGGTGATACTAGTAAAGAGGGCAGGATGGAAGGGGTTAGGGGAAGAAGGTGGTCACCCTTAATGCTAGGAGCCTTGGGAAGAAAACTGCAGAGTTACAGGTGCTCATGGCAGAGGGTGAGGTGGACATTGCAGCCATCACAGAAACATGGGCCACCAAATATAATGACTGGGATCTGTCTGTACTAAGGTACAGGTTATTTCATAGGGATAGTGTGACTGGAAAAGGAGGGTGGCACTATATGTGAGAGAAGGACTTAAGTGTGTAAGGGAGGAAGGGAGGAGGGGTATGGCGCCACTTTGGACGCAAATCCAGGATTCCAAGAATAAGGATCTCAGAAAGAGCATGGTGTACAGACTGCCCTCTCAGATGGAGGAGTTAGACAGGGAACTAGTTGGACAGATCAGGAGGACCTGCAAGAAGGGAAGTAAAGTGAATGGGGGACTTATCATGCCAGGAGTGGACTGGAGTACCCCAACAACCAGGAATAGAAGGGAGCAGGTACTGCTGGATGCCTTCCAGGACAGCTTCCTGAAGAAAATAGTTAGTGAACCAACCAGGTTAGGGAATACCCTTGACCTTGTGCTGGCAAATGGGAAGTTTGAGAGGGAATTTAGGTCAAAGAACCGCTGACAGGGAGTGACCACCACACTATGGCTCACGTTGGATATGGGCAAGGAAGGAGTGGAATCTGGCACAAGGTTGCTGGACTTCAGAAGGACTGACTTTGGGAGGATGGGGAAGTGGTAAAAGGGTACCTGGCCAGAATTCAATCTAGTATGGGCACTAACCAGAGGTGGGAGCTCATAAATCTGGGAATAGTAGAGGCAATCAGAAATTACAGCAAGACCAAGACCAAAAGGCTAGGGCTAAGAAACCTAGCTGGTTTAGCAAGGAAGTCATGAAAAGGTAAGAAGGAAAAGAGCTGCATTTAGGAGGTCCAAGAAAACAGGGAGGGGACGACAGGAAGGAGACCTGAAGGAATCAAAGGAAGTGACATGAGCAGTAAGCAGAGCCAAGGCATCTATGGAGCTCAAGCTGGCATAAGGCATGAAGAAGAGTGAGAAGGACTTCAGGTACATCAGGGAGAAAAGGAACTGTAAGGACCACATAGTAAGGATTAGGAAAGAGGGGAGTTGGGTGGAAGCAGGGGCGATAAAGCAGAAGTGGTAATGATTACTTCTGCTTACTATTTACTAAGCAGAAGAGGGGAGCAATACCCAAGGGGAAACAGCAGAAACAGAGAGGGAGGGGTGACAGATGGGTAATCATGGAGGAAGAGTTCTGGAGGGTTTGAGGGCACTGAAGGTGGACAAGGTGCCAGGCCCAGATGGCATCCACCCCAGAATACTGAAGGAGTTGGCAGAAGTCCTTGCAGGACCTTGGCAGACCTGTTTAATGCCTCACTACACTACAGGACTGGAGGATGGTTCATGTAGTGTGCCTCCACAAGAGTGGCCCAAGAATGAACCAGGGAAGTACAGATTGAAGAGCCTTACATCCATCATGGGTAAGCTGATGGAGACTATCCTGAAGGAGAGGCTGGTGGTCCTCCTGGAGGCCAAAGGTCTATAGAACAGCAGACAGCAAACAGCATGGCTTCATAGGTGGCAGATCCTGCAAAATCATCCTGGTGGAGTTCTATGACTGAGTAACTAGGCAATTGAACAAAGGGCTATGCAGTGGATGTCTTGTATTTGGATTTCAGTAAAGCATTCAACTCGGTGCCACATGGGAGGCTGGCAAGTAAGTTAGAAGGCACAGGGGCAGGTGAAAAGCTGGTGAGATGGGTAGGGAACTGGCTTCAGGAAGGCAATAGATGGTGGTGGTGAGTGGGGAGCTCTCATCCCCAACAGTAGTGAACAGCAGTGTTATACAGGGCTTGGCATTGGGACCAGTGTTATTTGGGATATTCACTGCAGATGTATCATTGGTCATCAAGAGCAAGATCAGTCTGTTTGTTGACGACACCAAGATGGGAGCAATGGTAGATGACCTAGAGGGATGGCAGGGGTTGCAAGATGATCTGGCAAAGCTGGACAACTGAGGTTTAATGCCAAAAAGTGCAAGGTGTGGCATGTTGGGTGAAGAACCCAAGGATAAGTTACCAGCTGGGGGAGATGCAACTAGCCAAGACAGAGGAGGAGGAGGAGGAGAAGGATCTGGGGTGCTCATTACAGGGTCAATGAACAACTCGACACAATGTAGAAGCAGCCACAAGAACAACAAAATGCTGGGTTGCTTTTCAAGGGTAAATGCTCGAGGAGGGAGGTGATTCTGCCACTGTATAGATCATTAGTTAGACCACCGTGGAGTACTGCATTCAGTATTAGCACCCATATCTGAAGAGGACATTAAGTTACTGGAGGGTGTGCACAGGGTGACAAAGATGATCAAGGGCTGGGGACTTACCATATGAGAAGAGGCTGAGAGTCGTACATGTACCTGCTGGAAGAGAGGAGGACAGGAGTACATGATTGAAACCATTAAGTACATGAAAGGAATAAACAAGACAGATATGGAGGGGCTGTTCAAAGTAAGGAGGGAGGGACACCGGGCTTTGATATGCAACTGGAGGAGGGAGGAAGGTTCAGGAGGGAGATGATGAGACACTTTTTTTTTTACAGAGGGGTGGTAGATGGGCAGAATGCATTACCAGCAGAAGTGGTATCCACTAGAAGAGTGGACTGATTCACAAAGGGCTGGGACAAGGCAAAGGGAGGGTCAATGGAGGGGGAATGGGAGTGAGGGGCAGCTGCAGAATAAGGGTGCTAGCTGCACATTCAAGCAGACTTGATAGACCCCTAGGCCTTTATCTGCTGGCAGAATTTTGTATATTCATATGTTCACATGTATATTACTTGTAGGTTTGCCATTTTAGCTATTACATGGGTTTTGGGTTTAGGATTTACATTTAAAGGGCAGGATTCACAAAGAGATGCACAGGACACAAATGAGATGTGCCATGGAATGATTCACAGACAGGCAGATGCGCCAGCACATCCCAAATGCACTGCACCAAACATGATGCACGTAGATGCATGATAATGATATGTGGCACAAATAGGAGGCCGTCACATGCGTATACAGCGCAATGCAATTCACAGTGCAAAAGGAAGGCACAACTACAGAGCACACACATATCATGAATACCAACTGTGTCATGGAAAGATAAGTATAAAAGAAGCAGATATAAGTGCAAGCCACAGCAAGCCTGTGGTAGCACTACAGGAGCAGCAGACAGACAGAAGGAGAGAAAGCTGCCGGACACAATGGATGGAGCACCACTCACAATGGTGGGACTGATAATGGGGATGAGGAGATGGGGAGCTGGAAGGTGCCGTAGGTGGCCAGCTCAATTGGCAGTATCATGCCAGGCTGTCCTTTGAGCAGCTCATGGACATGGAGACAATAGGCTGATACTGCCTGAATAGGTCCATTCTGAGGCAGCTCTGCAAGCTGTGCCATGAGAAAATGCAGGCACCCACTGGATGAGGTCATGCCATATCAGTGGAGATCAAGGTGACAACAGTAATGTGCTTACTCACCAGGGGAACCTTCCAGAGGCCTTCTGGGGACAGCACTTGTAATTCACAGGTCTCCACTTCCTGTCTCCTCACAGAATTCCCTCTGCACTGCTTCCACATGCTTCAGAATATATCAACTTCCCAAGCACACAGGAGAGCAGACAGAAGCCATGCAGCAGTTCAACAGGGTGGCATGCATGCCGGGCATCATAGGGCCATTGACTGCACCCACGTGGCAATCTGCGCACCACCTGGTGACGACTCAGTCACCTACATCAACTGCAAGGGCTACCACTCTGCAAACTGCCAGGTGGTGTGCAATGCCACAGGGCACATCAGCAATGTCTGCACCACACATGATGCCTTCATGTGGTACCAGTCTGCCCTCTGCCCCAGATTTGAGGTAAGGGACATACCAAGTGGCCATCTAGAAGATGTGTGGGACATGGCAACCTGCTGCACAACAGATCACTTGGGCTGAGGATAGGAATGGGGGGCAAGTGCATGGGTAGTGTGATGCACAAAGCACAGAGGTACAGCAGATGGGACAGTGGAGAGGGAAGGTGACACAACCTGCTCCCAACCAGCATAGGGTGGCACACATGCAATGTATGGAATGTGAGATGCAGTGAAAGCAGGCCTTGTGCAACACATGCAGACAGTGGGCTTTGCCACCATGCATACTGGGCAGGACAATGGTGGGTGGGGCACATGTGACCCCAATGGCATGGGTGGCCTGGGGCCAGAAACAGCAGCAGGGCTAGACAACAGTAGGTAGATGGGGAGGTAGGATGGCACTCTTCCCTCCCACAGGTGATGCAGCATACCCACTGAGACTCTAGCTTCTCACCCTCATCCTGATGAACCAGAACAGAGGAGGAGGAGTGATACAGTGAGGCACACACTGCTACATGCACCAGCATAGAGCATGTGTTCGGCATGCTGAAGATGTGCTTCCGGTGCCTGGATACATCAGGTGGTGACTTACAATATAGCCCTGAGAAGGCCTGTGGCATATTCCTGGCTGTTGTATACTACATGACATGGTCATTGACCATGGAATAGCTGTTGAGGCCATTGAGAGTGACAGTTCCGGGAGGAGGAGGTGGGGCGAAGACACAGTGCCACAGGGCCAGGACACCTGATCACCAATGACATAGTGGGACCCTTGTCTGAAAGCAAGGTCATGGCTCTACAGAAGCACACTGGTGGGGGAGCATTTTGGGAATTGCAGGTGAGTAGCACAGGTATGTATTGGGAGGTGTACAATGATAACCACAGATAGAAACATAGGCATGCATTCCATGGTGGACAAAGCACAGCACACAAACAGTCCAACATGACATGCACACAGCACATGCCACACAGTGGTGGCAGGGCAGCAGTGGACCGTGAGACATGCCAGGGATCACCAGGCCCAGACACACACACACACACACACACACACACACGTGCACATGTGCGACACACACACACACACACACACACAGCTTGTAACACACACAAATGCCACAATGACAGTGCTGGGGTGGCATGGAGCAGTGTGCACTGCTGCTGGTACACAGGTGCAACAGACACTGGACCACACTTATCATGCCCATGAAACATGGCACAATAGTGTTGCACACAGACATGCAGGTGGCACTGTGCACTGGGCCCATGGTGGTGGTGCACTGGGTCAGGGGCATGCCATCCATGCCATTGCAAGTATCAATATCCAGGTGAGTGGGACACAGAGGTAGAAAGTGCAGCAGCCATTGATACAGGAAGATGGACATCACAGGACAGGACCATGGCTGCCATGGACATGAGAGCAGTCTCTGCCAAAACTGGTGGATGCAGCCAGGCACTACCAGCCACAGGGGATGCAACCAACACTCCTGTAGGGTACTGTAATGAGACCATGAATGGGTGATCATTGGTGTGGTGGCCCTGTGAGCCATGTCTGTGCTGTGAATGCTGGGCAGTGCGACATGTGATGACGTTGTCAGCAGCAGTGGGTCCAACTGATGCTGCTGCCTGGGTGTGGGAGGTGCTTCTGGGAGTCTGGCTGGAGGCCCAATGGCCATGGTGCATACCAGATGCACACGCTGCCTCAGCAGTGGCTACAATCTGCTCCAGAGTCATGATCATGCCCACCAGCAGTATGCATGCCTCTGCTAACATCTGGGCCCACCATGCAGCAGTAGACTTGTGCTCTGGGACCATCAGCTCAGAGGCCCCTGAATTCACATGTGGGGCTGTCTGCCCCTCCACAGTATCATGCAGGAAGTAGACATAGCCCTCAATCTCATTGGTGGGTGATGGCTCACAGTGGCGTCACCGATGGGTGTCTGGTAATCCAGCCTGCTGCGGGCATCCATAGGCAGTGGTTGCAACAAGGAAGGCAGCAGCATGGGCAGGGCATGGGCATGCACAGCTCCATCACCTCCCTGGCCAGTGGTGTTATGTTCCAATGGTGTCTGCGTGTGTCCCACAGCACCTGGACATGACACCCCTGATGGCCCCATCACCGCACCTGGACTAGATGCAGAGGGCACAATACCCACTGCCATGGGCAGCTGTGTGGACTCTGCATCTTGGCCATGTGCAGAAGGGCCATCAACAGTGTCTGGGGCCACCTGAACAGGCACTTGTGTGCCGCACGTCCCACTGTCTATCATGTCCTCCTGTATCTGTGTGGCATCATCATCTGCAGGGACATCACTGTATGCCACCTGCATGCCAGATGCAAGCACAAGAAGGGCATCAGCAATGTCCACTGCATCTGCTGGGTCATCATCAGACAAACCCAGTACACTCTCCAGCCAAGTGGTGTCATGCCTGCCAGCAGTGGCAGCAATGGCTGCAGGATCTGATGGGCCCACCACCACTGGCACTGCAGCTGGTGACAGTGGTGCAGTGGATGGTACCATCCACTGCCATGCCCACAGCCCTGTGACAGGCCAGTATCAGCAGCCAACTAAGTATCCTGTGAGGCATGCTGGAGCTATGAAAAGTGAAGGAGAACATAGTCGGTGTTAATGGATTTTACAGTGGCATACAGCAACATTCATGTACAGTGTGTCACAGTGTTGTGTCATGGATGCGCATGACAGTTCCTAGCATGGCTGTGTAGTCCCTCTAATGCCACTGCAGCCATGCACCTGCTGTGACCAGGGCTGCATGGTGACAGGACGCCACATGGCACCCTGTGTGCCAATGCTACATCGTGCCCATCCAACAGTGTTAATGTTCAGGCAGCCTGACTGGCACTGGCCCGGCACATGTGCCACCATGGGCATGGATTGCCAGATGCAGCATAGCACAATGTGGCATGCATGGGCCACTGTCATACATGGTACTTTCCATGGGAACACAGTTGCACAGTGGCACACATTGGGACTGGCATGGCATTCAGGGCACGCACATGGCCTGACACATGTTGTGGACATGGCTACTGACAGTGCTGCGATGGGCTGCCACCTGTCTGAACCCTCCTTCAGGGACACCCTGCACAGCAGACCTGGCAGTGTTTGCCACTAGCAGTTCCTCATTTGGGCTGAGGCTCACATCAGACTGCGGGCCCCCTGTCCAGTGCAGGAGGCCTCAAAATGAGCCACCTTCTCCTTGGCCTCCTGTTACCACCATTCAGGTGTTTCCTGCACTTCAGTGGGGTCTGACTGTATTTGCCACAACATTGACATGGCATGCCACTGCATCCTATCCCTCCTCCCATGCTGCACACTGCCACCCCTGCCTGTCATGACATCATGATGCAGGGTATATGCCTCTATGAGGGCCCTCTCTCATCTTTGGTGAAGTTTGGCTGCCTGTGACTGGTGGCACCATCTCTTCTGAACATTTTGAATTCTGTGGGAGAGTAGAGACAGACATTAGACATACATATGCAGGTTTCCATGTGTCCAGTACCAACGTACAGTGGTTGCAGTGTGCCACCACAGCAACTGCCTGACATGACCTGCAGTCAGTACATGTCTGTTGTTGGGCACGGTGTGTTGTGGTGGGCTGTGCTGCATCTGTTGTGACCATCTGGACTACCATGGACAACTGTGTGGCCATGGACATGCCCCAGTGTTGCATTTACAGATACACATGCAGCTGGTCTGGCCATCACTGACACTATACACATCTCACTGTTTGTGCAGGCACATCAGTTGCCAGCATCCCCATCATAGGGAGGCTTGTGGGACAGTGTGTGGCACAGCATGGTGTGCAACAGGTGTCCCTGCACATGTATGGCCAGCAACAGGCTGTCTACTGACCATTGCATCATGTGGATTGGCTACAATAGTAATGGTATTGTAAAACAACAGATTACTCTAGTTCAATGTCAGTTGGCATACATCTGTATCCTCCATCCCCAGATTGTGCCTGAAAATAGACAGAATTTGTCTAGTGCACTTACCCAGTCAACACAAACTATATTAAAACATAAATAAATAACATAGTACTCACCTTCAAGACTGTTAATCCTCTCAGTCACCTATTCTCAGTGTGGTCTGAGTTAGGAGCATTTATGGCTCAGGGCATGCAAATAAGGACTGGGGCAGTGATAATGAGATGCTAGACAGCTGAGATGCCCCTGAATTCATTAATAGGCTGATTTTGGTGCATTTTCTGTGAATTGCATAATTGCCTCAACTCATCTCAATCAGCATGGCGCATCTGCTGCACTGGGTGCATTTCAAATGGCGCATTACCCATGCATGCTCAGTGCATTCGGGCATCTACCTGAATGGGATGCAAGTGCATGGGTGCATTTTGCACACATGCATTGTGTCTGTTGTCTGCTGCCACAATGCATATGCGTGAATGGCCTGACAGTCGCATCGCAGAACATGCATATAGTACACATCGGTGGTACTGTCTGTACACGCATGCAAGTCCATCTGCATGATGCACATTATACACTTGTCCATGGTTGCATGCTGATCATGCATTACATGCCTTAGCATGGTATTGTGCTACTGTGTATCACAGGTGCCTGCACAATGATGCATGACACACATGACATGGCAGATGCCTTTGTTTTGTGCATGCACAACCCGTTCATGACCCATGACCCTGCATTCCCACCATAACAATGCACATTGCGATGCTCCTGTGGGCACATCACTGACCAGTCACCCTTCATGCCACTGTGCCTAAGGGCATGCACTGGCCTAGTGGCACATGTGGTGCTATTTGGCATTTCAGCCATGAAAGCCTTGCAAACTGCTGTGTGCTAGTTCTGCTGTGGACATGCCAAGAGTAGGAGAACTGGACCAAGGGCCATGAATTGGTCTGAGGTGGAGCTTTTGCTTGGTGGCCCTGGTGCTGCAGGTGGAGGGGCAACTTTTGGGAGGAGGGAGAACCTGCAGGTGCCCAGGGTGCAGGTATGGGCCACCATTGCCTGGAAGCTGGTGCAGTGCACATATGTTCCTGCACCAGAAACAGTGCAGACACTGATATGGTGACCTTGGCCAGAGGGACTGAGTCCATCTGGGACAGCTGCATGAGCATGCACAAGGTGCACTTCCGCGACCAGATAAGTATCACGTGTATGTTTGCAACACAGGCGCTTGTGGGGTGAGGATGGGGTCACATCACATCACTTCACTCACATGGGCACTCACCAGCGTGAACACTTGGGTGTGGCTGCACCTGCCCTGTGGTGACCTGTCATGCATGCCATGTGGGGTGGGCTTCTCTGCAGTGGTATGTGTGTGTGTGGGACAGGTACACTGTGTCACACGTGGGGTGAGACCACCATGTGTGGTGTATAACTGTGACAGGTCACTTTGGGGGTTCAGGCAAGGCTGCTGTGTAGAGCTGCAGACTGCAAGACCAGTCAACGGTGTTGTACTGCTTGTGTACACCATCACTGGTGTTTGGGGGTTGTGCAATGACATGTCTACTCATGTCAGTCTCTGTCTGTTGTGTCTTACAGGGCTGGAGGCCAGGCAGCAGGCCACAGAGGCCACTGTGGAGAGACAACAGAGGGCCACAGAAAGTGCATGGCATGGTGTCCATGTGGGTGCAGGTAGGTGGCTACCTTGTGTGTGCAGTGTCTGTCTGGTGGGGTGGGCTTCTGCTCAGTGAGGGTTGTGTGTCTTCAGTGGTACTTAGTATGTGTTTTATGTGTTGTTGCTGTAGGTCCCTGGGATTGTGGTGCTGTGGCTGGTGTTGGAGGACCCCAGGAGTGGCAGCAGGATATTTAGGCAGAGTCCAGTGGGCAATACAAGCAGCATTGCAGCCTATATTAAGAGTGAAGGGCCAACTGCAGAGAACATTGGCCACCGTTATTAGACTGCTGTGAGCATGTGGCTGTGGGGCTTTGTGGAGGAGTGTTGCACGGCCACACCACTAGCTACGATTGTAAATAGTTGTTAGTCCTGTTCATATATTGCTGTTTCCACCCTCCCTACCTATGTTGCTGTCTCCGCCCATTTCCTTATGCATTCCTGTTACTGTAAATAGTCACTCACACCCCATCCCTTTTCTGTCATCCACTGTATATTTTTTTGTGGTTTGGTTTGTAGTTCTTGTAATTGTTGTTGTTGATGTGTTTTGTATTAAATTATTGCTTCTCTGACAGTGTCTGTGGTCCTTCACTGTTCCACAGTCCTGGGTGTATGTACTGTCATGTGCTCTTACTGTCCCCTTCCTGCCATACCCCGTGCACCTGTATTTGCACAGTCTGCTTCCCCTCCCCTGCCTCCATGTGGCCCACTGTTGCCTTTGATGTGCGTGGACCTCATGTCCTGCTGCTCTGTCTGCCCCAAATCTGTGTGCTGTTGTTGCTTGCATACATTGCACTGCTGCACTATTGGTCTGTGGCCCTGTGTGCAGTGTCCTGTATCTGGGGTTTGGATTGGCTTTGTGGCACTGTGGTGGCACTCGTGCTGCCCAACATATGGCATGGTGTTGGCCTGTGTCACCTCCCACACAGCCACAGTCTTGCCACCTGTGGTATTGGCTTGTCCAGTGGCCACCACCTTGCTCATTGCTTCCATCCGAAGTTGTCTGGAACCATGTCAACTGCATCTGTTCTTTGTGCCTGCCATGGGCCTGTGGGTGTGCCTATGCCTCTGGGTGTTGTTCTGTTTGCCCAGTCTCATTATTGTGCCTGTTTTGGCCACTCATGTTCCCTTGGTCACTGTGGTTTGTCCCTTTGGTTGTGTGTCCTTCTATCCTTTGTCCCACTGCATTGTTCCCTGTTGCTCCCACATGCCTTGCTGGGTTGCTTGAATTCACTGTGTTGCTCCCCTGGGTGGTTGTGTGCATCCTGGATGCACTGATGCATCTTCACGTGTGCCCTGCCCTTTCCACATGATTCACAGTGGGTTACACATGGCACATCCCTTTGTGAATCACTTGCATTTGGTGGGCACCTCATTTGCACTGGTGTATCTCATTTGCCCCTGGCACATCTGTTTTATGAGTCCTTCCTAAACTATTTTAATTTGTTAAAGTGCACCACCACTGCTCAACTAGCTGCAATATCAATAGGCCTACACCATTTCCATTGCAGAGTACCCAGTGAAGCTCTGGGAGCTCCTTAAAGTAGTTAATAGTTTAAACGCTGGTACAAGTGGTGAGAGGTAGTGTTACCAGTACAGGTGGGCAGGAGTAATAAAAGGAAATGTACTGCATTAGCACTGTGTGATGGGGTGGCATTGTCAGTGTTTTAGTGGGCTGAGCCTAGCTGGACATCTCATTTCAGCCAAGGTTTCAGACATTTCACAATTCAACTTCTTAACCTTTCCTTCTACCACCTTATCTCCTTGTTAGTATCCCCATATAAATTCTTTATTTATTAGAATTTTGACTCGTGAGCGATTATTAGTAAAGTGTCATTAATTACATTTTATTACAACTCAATAATGAATTGTGTCATTGAATGTGTGGATGTTCCTGTGGGAGGTGGGGGTATTGCATCCCAAGGGTTGCACTACTCTGACAGCAGGCCCATTTAAATCTAATCTCTGGGTGCAGGCACTGTTCAGATCAACTTTTTATGGAAATGGTCCCCACATCTGGAATTTAATTACCCAGGTGCCTCAACATTATTTGAGTCTACAAGGCAGGGGCAGTAACTGTAATCTACACAGTGACCTGGTTACATCTCTTGAGACACCGCTGGTATGTGTTGTTTACAAACCAGATGCCCGTGTGTACTTCAGTGCAATTAGTAACAGTTTGGTTCCCTCCCCACATTATGCCAGATATCATGGAATGTGGGTGACTAATCAGCTGGTGCACAGATGAAGAGCTGGATCCTCATAAGGCATAATTGTTTCTAGGAGTCCTACCAGGGATGGACAAAGGAAAACAGAAGATATCTTATACAGGCTGCAGTGCCTCAGCAAGGTAGCTGTGTGAGGACATTCACTGGACAGTGACACCCAGACTTTGACAGTATTGGTGGAGGTGTCATAATGCCCTGATGCCATTAAAATGTGTGACAGACTGAACAGAGAGTGAAGCAGTGCCCTGTGGACTATAGTGGTGCATGCCAGTATGACACCAAAGTCAAAATCTCACTAAAGACAGTTTTCTGGAAAGAATATACAAATCAGTATAGGCTGAAAGGAAATCAATCACTACAATCAGCAAGTTACTTGGCATCCATGGGGCCTTACCTCAGTCCACAGCAGGAGGACCCACCTTGTCTGCTGTCTGGACCTAATTTGTATAATTTACTTAGAATGTTCTCAACCGTAATACCCAATGCTGCAAGGGAGATGACCTAGAGATGCAGATGGAATGCATCTCTGATACTGCAGGAATGACAATATTCTAAACTGAAAAATGGAAACCACTTAGAGAGAGTAAATTTGATAAGGATGGCTCCTTAAATCCAACACTGAGAGCCAGCAACTCCCATTAAGGTAGTCCAAAGCATCTTCAATGAACAGCATTGTGTATTGGTCAGGTATAGTGTGCTTAGTAAGTCTGGGATTATCAATGCACAATCAGACAGTTCCATTATTTTCTAGACCAAAACAATAGGTGATATGTAGGTCTCTGGATCTTGTATGATCCTCGTCATGAGCAACTCTGGTGCCAGTGATGTAGATCTTTCCCTGAAGGGCAATGGTCTTGTAGGTAGATATGGTGTTCCTCAGCTGTCATGCATCCTACATGCTATTAGGTTACTTATAATACCTTTTGTCAATGCCAGTTTCTGACACATCCAGTTTTTCCACTCTTCAGTCAAAGGGGAATCACCAAAATCAAAGATCGTAGTATCTGTTACTGGGTTAGCTACACCCAGTGTGGATTTGTTCAACTTCAAGTTTATTGTGGAGGATAAAATCCATTGAGTAAACTCATTTGCAAAGGGGTCCCTTTAACACAAAAATGATGACAAATAATATATGAAATGATACAAAATGAAGATAAACAAGGATAACATGGTTTGACATGATAGTAGGAAAAACATTTTCAAAATATATTGGGCTGATTCTCAAACTCCAATGCAACCTGCAACAATGGCAGCTTGCATTGAGTGCCAGTGCATTCAGGACCCTGTGCCTGATTTTCCATCAGATAGGGTCCCAGCACCTAAGTCCTGCAGCTTGCAGCAATGGTGGTGAAGCACAAAACATATGGCACACCCACAAGGAATGCTGCACCAGCTGTGGGGTGGGAGCTGGATCTGCACCCTTGGATGGGTTCATAGTAGTGGCTCCTGCCTCCCCACCACCACCAAGCACCAATCTGCTGGAACATTAAGGTAACCCACAGTTACCCTGGCAATGAAGTGCCCTCCCACTCCGATCTGCATTAAATGATATTATGACCACAAAGCCTGGTGATTCAGTGGTCCCCAACCAGGCAGATAGTGCCCACCACCCCACTCACCCTCCCAGTCTGTACCTCATTCAGCTACCGGCACAGCCCTCTGCATGCCACCATGGCCGCCACTGAATGAACTGACAGAGCATGTACTGTATACAGTTGCACTCTATCAATTCATTTGGTGACCGGTGTGGTGGTGTGTGAAGGGCTGTGCTATTATCAAATCAGGGTATAGATTGGGTGTGTGAAAGCGTAATGGGCACTACCTGTTGGGGTGGGGGCCACTAGATCACCAGGGACATCTGTAATAATACCATATGCCAGGGATCAGAGCCGGGAGGGCGCTACATCACCAGGAGTAACTGCGGTTACTGTTTAATGTACACGTGGATTGGAGCTTGGTGGTGGCACTGGAGACCAGGAATTTACATTAAGGGGCACACTGGGATTGGGGATTGGACTCTGTTATCTAGTGGGAGAGGGACAGAGTGGCATGATACAGCTATCAACCCTTAGACCTTTGTGATTACTTGATCTGATGGACTGAATAAGGATATTAAAACAATTAAGGCAGACGTGTCCAAAATTCAAGATACTAAAGAAACCATACAGAAATAAATAAATGAGGTACAACAAAATCCCTTTATGAATGAAGCCTTAATCACTGCAAACCTAAGGAAAATAATCACTTTGCAGAGAAAAACTGAAGTACTTGAGAACACTATGTGCTATAGGAACTTGAGATTGGTAGGCATGCCTAATTCTTATGATAGAGCATTCCAATCATTAAGGGATCTCTTGAAAGACCTATTTGTTGCTGTCTTAAAACTTTCTGAATCTAATTTACCTTTTGTAACAAGAGCTTTTGAGTCCCTATAAGGAAAATTCCCAATATGGCTCAACAGAAAACTTCTTCCCAAGATACCAGTTTTGAACTGCTTTCTCCAGATTCCACTGCCATTTTTACCTAGGCTGAGATGCAGACCTATGCATTTACTTATACTGTACATCAGGACCTAAGACTACTATCATTTTTCTCTGGCTTTTGACATGGATCGTGATTTGGTACTAAATACCACAAGGAAAACTGGGGTCTTGCATTATAAAGAGACTATCTGTCATATTTTTCCAGATATTGCCCCAGCAACATTGAATTGAAGAAAACAATTTTACAGTACAAAGATGAGTTAAAGGGAACTGATCCCACCATTAAGGTTCTTTATCCTGCCAAGTTTTCTTACATGTGGAGAAGAAACTAGACTTTTTTTACCCTGATCAGCATAAGACTTATATTATGGTGAAAAACACAAAAGGATGAAGAACAGCAAGAACTGACCAATAAATATAGAGGAAGAAATGCCATCTTTGGAGAATGGAGGTGAGGACAGATACAATTCTGATGACATTCTGACTGTTGATTTTGTAATATTTTCTAAATTAAAAATATTATTATATATATGATTTGGTCACCAGGGGGTTGAATAAATAATACTTCTCCTTAAAGGTTAATGGTACTTTAAACTTATGGCTTACCCACTCAAGATTTCCATTTTGTTTTAACTGTTGTTCCTATTAATACTCTTGTATCCCCCAACTATAGTGGACTTTATCTATAAGTTAATGTAGTGTCATTAATATGGATCAGTTTTATGATTATTACTGAATTAATCTTTGCTGATGTCAGCAACATATATTGCTAAATATATAAAAGGTTAATTAAAAAGCTGTCGACCCTCCCAGTGGCTGTCTAAGTACCATTAGAGCAGCAAATGGTACTTAGCACTTTGTCCCTGGGAAGGGTTCTGAAAATAGCACTGTAGAGTTTATGGCAGCCAGCATCTGCCACAAGTCACCATCACCATGACGCAGCCACATTTGTGGTGAAAGGCTGGTGCAAGCACACTTTGATGCAGGCAGCCTGCTGATTACTGCAGGCTGCTTTGCAAAATAGCTAGAGGAGCAGCCCTTGTTGCAAGGTGCATGTTGCATCCCACATGTTTGACGCTAGCACCTTGTGCCGCTCTCAGGGCTTTGAAAATCTGGCACATAGTATTTACAATATTTACAATAGCAAAACCATGTCAATGCATTAAACAGAGAAAACAGAGAAAAACAGGCCAGTACAATTATATAAACAAAACAGGTGCAGGAATAATTTATGCCTCTAACATAGGAGATGATAAGTAATTCAAATGAAGAAAGTAGGGGGTAGGATACAAGATTAATAGCAGTGACAGGTGTCAGTGGTGAATTTGTTAATAAGGGTTTTAAATGCTTTTAAAGAGATTAAGGTTTTAACTTTATTGATAATTGCAGTTTATGCCAGACTGCAGGAGTACACAGCTAATGGCTGCTTTTCTGTAACATGTATGAGCTTTGGGTACCTACAGAGATTCCTTAGGGCATATGAACTATGTGAATGATGGAGGAGGGTAGTAATATAAGGAGGCAGTTTGTTTACTAGAGCTTTATGTATATATGGCAAAAAATATGTTTAATGCATCAGTTAGGTTGTTCCACAGAGACAAAAGCAAGGAAATTGGTGTTAGGGTTGAAAACCCTAACTGCACATTCACCACCACCTTCACCACCAGACACACAATACATGCAAGTAGGGAAGGACCAAGGCAACACAACCAATCACACACAACCAGCAGGAGGTGTATACCTGTGTTACTGTAGGAAGTGGAGAAATCCAACTTTAGATATCATACATTATTTACAAAGTTGTTTTACGAGTTAGTTCACATAAAGGTGAACCAAGCTGGCAGTAGCGAAAAACAGTGTACCTTGTTTCATTTTCAACATATGGGTGGCAAAAGGCATCATGGGCAATGCAATGTTAGTCTATGACAAATTCCTCAATTTTCAAGCAGTGTAACTTTGTCATCCTTAAGTATTTTAGCACAAAAGCAAGAAAAGGCACATCTGTGGGACAGGTCTTGCCACCCTGCAAATTACAGCCCAAAGGACCAAACTGTTTGCAGGATGATGGCAAAGCTGTGCAGTCATTAGGAACATACTTTCACAAAATACTTTCTCAAACATGAAAGTGTTGCAAATGGAAAACATGAAAGTGTCTCATTTGTGGAAGCATATAAAATAGTGTTGCAAAATACTGTCTCAAACATGAAAGTGTCACAAATGGAAGACACGGAGTGTTGCATTTGCAAAAGCATGCAAAATAGTGCCACAAAATACTGTGACAAACACGAAAGTGTCTCAAATGTATAGTACAACACTGTTGCATTTGCAAAAGTGATTTCAAAAGTATTTTAGAAATGTGCAAAATTCTCTTTTGGATCTTGTGAACCCCTAAAATACCATATGTGCACTCTGTGTTATGTGTTGGTGGCAGCATGTGGCCTAACATGCCAAGTTGTCCATTGTGATATGTGTTTTATGGTGCATGGAATGTCTGGGTTTAGAGTTAGCTATGACGCTCCATGCCACAGCCCAATGGGAGCATGGGTATGTGGTTTCATGCTTTAGATAGTTGTATGTTATTCCTGTTACCTGCTGCTGGTTGTGTATGATTGGTTGTGTTGCCTTGGTCCTTCCCTACTTGCATATATGTGTGTGTGTGTGTGTGTGTGTGTGTGTGTGTGTGTGTGTGTGTGTGTGTGTGGTGGGGTGGAGGAGAATGCAGTTAGGGTTTTCAACCCTAACACTGAATTTCATTGCTTTTGTTTCTGTGGAACAGCCCTAACTGATGCATTAAACGATTTTTTGCCATGAATTTCCTTCTTTTAGAATGTGCTCTATAAATAGAGAATGGAATGTGGTGGTGAGAGCGCCCAAACATGTGATTTTTGTCACTGTGCTGCACAAAAATGTATGACTGAGTGAAAGAAAAATGGTAAATGAAGACATGTACCATGGCACTCCATGTTCCAGAATTACATGTACATCTGTTCAACGTCACACAGCAACATGAGCAAACAACGTAACATACACAATTTAGCAATCGAAGTGCCAGTGACCTGAAAATTGATACACTGAAAAATGAATTTTTAATATTTGTACATTTCAAATGCCATTCAAATCATACACATGGTTCAGAAGTTATTGAAGTGTAATGAACCAAATTTTCATTCATTGGAGTGGCGTAATTCTGCACCTGTTAATGTTTTACACATGAACCATTGCAAGGCTCCTCCAAGCCACTAGGACTACCTATGCTATAAATATAAAGGCAGTATCACCCTGCAGAATGCTATGAAATGTTAACTCGCGCTAATGCAGTAGTTCCACAGTGAATTATTTAAAAATGTAAACAGACTAATTCACATCTCCATGTTGCTAGCTATGCTGTAGAGCAGAAAGCAGCTAACTAAAAGAAGCTACATTTTCTTGTTAATTTAAAACATATATCTCAGCAGGAGCAGTGTCAGTCAAGATTAAGTAGACAGATAACTTTATTAGAAGTAGAAGAGGTCCTATTTAGGTTAAAACAAGAAAGAAAAGAAAGGCAATGTGTTCTGTGCAGGGAAAGGTACTGTATCAGGTGACTTTGCTAAACCAGTAGGAGGAAAGACAGCTTACCTGGGGTGTGGTTTAGACACTCAGAAAAGCAGGTGAGTCAAATTATAACTTCCTGTTGCTAGTCTTTTTCTTACTAATTGCTCTCCATCCCACCCAAAGCCAGTTCTACTTTTATAGCCACTGGATTTGACTGTCAACAGGAACTTCCTGTTTGGCAGTATGAAGGAAAGGATCATAGACAAACATTGGTTTTGTCAACCCTAAAGTAAAAAAGTAGCTAACTCTCCCCACAGCTGCTGGTGGTCTGATATGGAGGAAGGAAGAAGGAGGCTACTGAAGAAGATAGGAAGTTGCTGTCCCAGAACAGGAAGCGCCAGAGTTGTAAGGAGAGGAGAGAGTAAGCATCCAGAGAAACAGTAAAGAGGACACAAAATAAGACATGATAGGAGTGGTGCAGTGCAATGGCTGTGGGGAGGCAGTGTTCCAGGAGACATTCTGGAGGCTTTGATGCTGCCCTATTTGCAGGCACCTCTCTGGTCTGAGAGAGGAGGTTGCCCATCTCCAGGCTGACCTGGCTAGGATTTAGAAACCTCCCCCACTCAGGGACCACCAGGGCCAATGCCACTACCTCAGAGGTTGCCAAGAAAGAGGAGAGGCTGGACCAGGGTGGGCTCAAGGAGGGAGATGGTGGTGGAACAGAGCTGCATCCCTCCAGCTGTACCTCTCCACAATTCATTTGCTCTTCTGGTGGATAGTGTTTCCTCTATGGAGGCACCTGCAGTGGAGACCAAGGAGGATGATGGGAACCTTCACAAAGGAGACCCATAGGAGGGTGGCATGGGATCCCACAGGGGAAGGAAACAACTCCTGGTGGGGGACCCAATCATTAGGGGGTAGAAATGGAGGAGGAAGGGGAGAGGGAGGTAAGGTGCCTCCTGGTGCCACTACTTGGAGGTACAGGAAGTGAATCCTCAGGATCATAGGGAGGAGCTGCATGATGGAGGGAGCTGGATGTCATTGTCCACCTAGGGACAAATTACCTGGCTAGGAATGGGATCAGAGCAGTGCAAGAGGAGTTTATAGAGTTGGGAAGGAGCCTTAGACAAACAGCACACGGTAACCTTCTCGGAGGTGCTGCCTGTCTATGGCAAGGAGATGCTGGGGCACTCTCACCAGGGAATTCAATGAGTGGTTGAAAACTGGGTGGAGCTCAGGGTTTTGTCTTCATTGGGGACTGGGGAACCACCTGGAGGGATGTAGACCTATACTGGTGCAATGGTCTGCATCTGTCCAGGGGGAAACCAGGATCCTAGGTGAGAGGTTTAAATGCTTCATTGGCAAGCATTTAAACTAGCCAAGGGGGGCACTGAAAAGGAGCAGGAAATCTGAGCCTCCACAAAAACATGGTGATTAGTGAGGTAAATACCAAGGTACAGAAGTTATTAGGGAGCAGAACAGATTTAAATGTAAAAAGGCAAAGGCAGTAAGGACAGAAATGGGGCTAAAAGGGTAAGGCTATCATAAAGTGGAGGGTGATGAGTACCAACGCCCGTAGTCTGTGTAATGAGCTCTCTGAACTAGTGGCCTTGATGGAAGAGGTTGCCTGATATTGTGGCAGTCACAGAAACATGGTACACAGAGAACCATGACTGGGATGTCAACATACAAGGATACACAATCTACAGGAGGGACAGGGAGGGTAAAAGAGAGGAGGAGGTAGCTCTCATGTAAAGGAAGGGATCAAAGCAACAGAACTAAAGAGTAAACAGGGAGCAGATGAGGCACGGGTCACCCTGGAGACAGGAAATGGCACCACAATCTGTATGGGGGTTGTATACAGACCCCCATCTCAGGGGAGGGAATGGACAAGGAAATGATAGAAGGCTTTCTTAGAATGGCAGAAAAAGGTGAGATATTGTTGATGGGGACCTGACCATGCCAGATGTTAACTGGAGCACCTTTGCTGCAGGCACATCCAAGAGCAGGGTCATTCTTGATGCCCTACAGGGGCATGCCTCAGACAGCTAGTATTGGAACCCACCTGGAGGGAGCAATCTTAGACCTGGTGCTCTCAAATGGGGATGGAGAAAGAATCTCAGATTTAGAAATGGGTAGCCATATCTGGGAACAAGCGACAACCAAACAGTGTGGTTCACGATAAACACAGCCATACAATCAAGCCATACAAAAGCTAGAGTACTGGACTTTAGGAGGGACGATTTTGGGAAAATGAGAGAGTGCCCGAAAAGCACTAGCAAACAGGCAAGAAGGAGGGTGGAGAAACAATGGGAGATCAAACAGCCATCACAGAGGCAACAAGCCTTTGTGTAAAGCAAATCAATAAAACACAACGAAGGAAAAAATGCTATGGTTCTCAAAAGAGGTGGCAGGGAAGGTTAAGGAGAAAAGGACAGCATTCAGGAAATATAAGGAAACACAGAAGGAGCAGGACAGAGAACTTTATAAGTTAAAGCAGAAAGATGCTGGAAGGCAGTCAGAATAACAAAGGCCAAACTGAGGAAAGGATAGCCAATTCTGTTAAGAAGGGGATAAGACCTTTGATAGGTACATTAGGGAGTGAAGAAAGACCAAAGGAGGGATACTGAAGCTTAATAAAGGGGAGGAATGTGGGTAGAGGGTGACAGTGAAAAGCAGGGATACTGAATGGATATTTCTGCTTAGTATTCACAAAGGAAGAGGAGGGGAGTTACCTAAACCAAACAAGAGAAACACTCTGAAGATGGGAGTTGATACCAGTCCATTTACAGAAGAAAGGGTTCTGAAAGAACTGATAAAATTGAAGGTGGACAAAGCAATGGGGCCTGATGGGATTCACCCAAGAATTCTAAAAGAACTAAGGGTAGAACTAGTGACACCGCTGACTACTCTCTTTAACAAATCATGGGAGGATGGGGTGGTACCTGAGGACTGGAGGAGGGCAGATGTGATTCCTCTCACAAAAGTGGGAACAGGACAGAGGCAAGAAACTACAGACCAGTTAGTTTGACTCATGGTAGGGAAAATGATGGAATCATTTCTGAAGGAAAGAATTGTTGACTACCTAGAGGCCAATGAGGCACAGGACCCAAGGCAGCATGGATTCATGATGGAAGGTCATGTCAGACAAATATAATAGATTTATTTGACTGGGCGACCAAAGTAGTAGACCAGGGAGGAGCTGTGGACATGGCCTACCTAGATTTTAGCAAGGCACTTGATACAGTCCCACACAAAAGATTAATTCACAAGATAGCCAGCCTTGGAGTGGGTCCCAAGGTGGTAGCCTGGATAAAAATTGGCTAGACAACAGGATGCAAAGGTAGTAGTCAATGGAATACACAGTGAAGAAAGGAGAGTTACTAGTGGGGTACCGCAGAGGTTCAGTACTGGGACCAGTCCTTTTTAATGTTTTTATAAGTGAGATTGCAGAGGAACTGGAAGAAAAGTATGTCTCTTTGCAGATGACACAAAGATCTGCAACAGGTTGATACACAAGATGGAGTGGAAAGGATGAGAAGGGACTTGGCAAGGTTGGAGGAATGGTCAAATGTATGGCAGCTCAGATTCAATGCAAAGAAGTGCAAGGTAATGCACATGGGAAACAAAACCCAGGGAAGTGTACACAATGGGGGTGAGATACTGACAACAGTAAAAATAGAAAGGGACCTGGGGTTAATTATATCAGATGACCTAAAGGTGGGCAAGCAATGTGAGAAGGCAGTAAGGAAGGCAGGGGGATACTGGGATGCATAGGAAGAGGCATCAATAGTAGAAAACAGGAAGTTGTTATCCCTCTGTACAGAAAGTTGGTGAGACCCCATCTGAGTACTGTGTGCAGTTCTGAGGCCCCATCTCCGCAAAGACATAGACAGAGTGGAAGTGTCCAGAGGAGGGCACCAAAATGGTGCAGGGACTGCACCAGAAGACATAATGAAGAAAGACTAAAGGAGCTTAATATGTATACCCTAAAGGAAAGGAGAAAGAGAGGGACATGATAGAAACTTTGAAGTACCTCAAGGGAATTAACAAAGTCCAAGAGGGTAGCATCTTCCAGAAAAGAGATGTGCAAGAACAAGGGCACAATTTGCAGATAGAGGGGGACGGCTCAGAGGTAATGTGAGGAAGTATTTTTCACTGAGAGGGTTGTGGATGCTAGAACAGCCTATGAGGAGGTTGTGGAGTCAAGGACAGTGGGGACTTCAAGAATGCATGGGACAGGCATAAGGCAGTCCTAGTGGGGTAGGAGGAAGTAAGCTGTTGGTTAACTAGGATTTGCAGCTTATCTGTTAGGTAGGAAAATGGGCAGACTAGGTGGGCCAAGCGGTCCTTATCTGCCATCAAATTCTATGTTTCTATGACATCCACTCAACACCCACCAAATTTCATGTAAAAGACCAAACCATTCCAGAGATATTCAATTTTATGTTTCTGTACCTTTAAAAGTCTTCCAACAAAAAGTGGCAGAAATGGCAGTAGAAAATGCACTAAAATGGCAGCCTGCAAAGCAGTGCAACTTCAAATGGCCATAACTCTGGAATGGAACAACGTTTTCACCAAACAAAAAATGGCATATTCCTTGAACAAATGTCTTTCTACCTGCCAAGATTCAGATCAATCAACTATACATTGGCGCGCCATGTGTCGCAAAACAGTGCAGTGCACTACGCAATGCAAAAGTGCAAATGATAATATTAATGCAAATGGTGATGGAAACAGTGAGGTAAAATAAAGTAGTAACGCTAACTGTAATGCAAATGCAAGTGCAAATGGAATCACACATGGTGACACAAATGTAAATGATAATGCAAACGGTAAGAGAAATGCAAACACAAACAATAATGAAAACAGAAATGGTAATGTAAAACAGTAACGCAAATACTCACAGCAACAGAAATGCAAATGGTAATGAAAATGCAAATGTAAGAGAAACACAAACAGAAATGCAATGGTAATGGCGATGCAGAGGGAAACAGTAACACAATCAACAAAGGAAATGCTACTAAAATGCGAACGCTTAAGGCCAACAGAAACACAAATGCAAACAGTGATGAACAAGCAAACAGTAATGGTAACGCAACTGGAAATGCAAACGGCTACAGTAACACCAACAACAATGACACCAAAGGAACACTAACATAAACGCAAATGCAAACACACGTGTGTACACAAACACAAATTGTAATGCACATGGTCAAGGTAAAGGAACTGTGTATGTAACTGCAAATGGTAACATTCACGGTCATGGTAATGCAATTGGAAATGCAAATGCTTACGGTAACAACAACGATGACGCCAAGAGAAACAGAAATGCAAACGCAAATGGAAGAGCATACTCAAACGCAAATGGTAAAGCAAATGGTGACATAAAAGGAAATGTAAGCAAAACAGTAATGGATACACAAAGGGTAACAGTAACGCAAACACAAGCACAAATGCAAATGCAAAGGGTAATGCACACGGTGACATAAACAAAAACACTAACACAAATGGTAATAGAAATGGGTGGAAACGCTGACTGTAGTAGTAACGCAATGCACACACACTTGTTTTTACCAAAAGGTGCATTCAGAAGCATAGTGAATACAAAGAATGTATGTATAATAATGGTCCTCAGAGCAGAAAATGAACACTTGGACTACTAAATTGCTTATATCTCAAGAACCGTACGAGGTAGAAAAAATGTAAATCTTATATTTATATCTTTCCTGGCTAGATTTATACTTAGAGTGGGGTTAAGTATTTTTGTGATGAAAAGACTGTATCTCTAAGTGTTTTCGAGATACTGGCATTGAAAAGCTCAGCAGATGCCATAATGTTAGCCTATGGGAAAATTTATCAACTTTGAGTACTGTATCTATGCAGCCCTCTACTATTTTGTCACCAAATCACTAAGATTGACAGATGAAGGTAGTATTGTTAGGGAGGCCTAAATGTTGCCCTATTCCTTGTGTAATCATATTGAGAAGCAACAGTGAACAAGAATGTGGGGCAACATTTAGGTCTCATGACCCCAGTGACAAACCCTGTCATCTGTCAATCTTGGGATGATTAGGCGGTCCACAATGGGAAGGGGCAACCCTAAAGATTTTCATTTCCTGACTGTTTGTGTTTTAACCCTAAATTATGCTTTAATGCAGTTTTTTTGTATAGAATGTCCTTACTTTTTGAGAAAGAATAGAAAACTAAGAACTTATGAAGTTGGTGGAGTGCTGGCCCTTTGGACCCTGTGCTTCCACCAACTTGTAAATGTGCTCTACCATCAACACACTCCAAATTTCAATGTAAAAGACCAAACTGTGTCCAAGATATAACATGTTAAAATTTGAGATTTTCATTTGTCGGAGTTGCAGAATTCCACACCTGTTGACATTTTACAGACACAACGACTGAAAAGTACATCCATGACACTAAGGCTAGGTACCCTATCAATTTTAAGGCACCACCATAATGCAAAACACTGTCCGCAAAATGTAAATTGTGTCATACAATATCTCAGCAAAAATATTTTCTCCAACACCTAAATACAATAATTCACATGTACAGGACATGCCTCAACACCCTCCAAAAAGACCAAACCATTTCTGAGATATTTAAACTTAAACATTGCTAAAATTGGCCTATCTATTCTGTTATAAAATCTGACCATCTTGTCCCTCCCTCGTGATCAAAGATGGCAATCAAAGAATCACGTAATCAAAGAATTTGCAGGCTCATGATCAAAGAATTTGCAGACTCATGATCAAAGAATAAAAATGGTGAAACTCATGTTTTCGGCAGAATTACATGAAACCACCACCATGCCTCGATAGAATGAAGCCCCTGAGCAAAATCCACCTCATTTGTGTTCCTAAGTCATCCATGAGCTGAGGATAGTATATTTTACCTCATGATGCAAGATTGCGATCAAAGAATCTCGCAAACAAAGAATTTGCAGGCTCATGAACAAAGATCTTTAGCGTAGTCGCGATCAAATAATTTAAAACATTATAACTATTTTTGACCAGTTTAGGTGAAACCAAAGGCATGGGTTGATAGACTGAAGCCCCTTGAGTATAATCCATGCAGGTTTTACTCAGGAGTGACCCATGAGCCAAGATATTTGATTTTTGTGACAGAATTTAAAAACAAGATAGCTAACCTCTCAATGAAAGAATTTTGGGGACAAAGATTCTTTGACCGTGAGGCTGCAAATTCTTTAACCGCCAGGCTGGACGAGATGACCCAAATGCAATTTTTTGTTCATGAAACAACCATATAAATTTTCCCATTGACTTATAATGGGAACTTAAAAGTTCCATAACATTTGAATGCCTTAATATTTCTTCACCAAACAAAAAGCAGCATGTTTGGCCAGCCAAGCTCTTTCAGATGAGTCATCTAGCAGAGTGGCATGCCACAATGGCCGCACAGGGCCACATACAAATCCCCAAAACTGCCCAAAACTGAATAATTTTGTATTTTTCAGCGTTTTCATACACAAAGACCATAAGTCTGACTCTAAATGAAATTTGGCACATCAAGAGATGTACCATTCCCTCTTCACATACCAAATTTCAGGCACATCTGTTGAATGGGTCCAAAGTTATTAACCTGCAAAATTCTGATTTTAACATAGAAATGCCTTCATAACCCTAAATATAGTGGCACAACTGCATGACTATTATATATATATATATATATATATATATATATATATATATATATATATATCTATATCTATATCTATATATATATATATATATATATATATATATATATATATATATATATATATATATATATATATATATATATATATATACACATATATATTATGGCAGCACGGTAGTGCTACCATAGTTAGGGTTGAGGAGCCATTTCTATGTTAAACCCCAAAACTTTGTACCTTAATAACTTTGCAAACCATTTGACAGATTTAGCTGAAATTTGAATATACAATCAAGAACCATAGGCCTTAGAATCTGTCAAGTTTCATACCAGTCCTATACATGGCTGTGGAGTAATTAGCATGATTTGTGCAATGCTACGCTTTTTCTGAATTCTATGGTCACGCATACAGGTCGACGGTTTTATTAACCAGCCCAAAATCTTCTGGGAATGTGCGCCAGGGTCCCCAATGTGCCTTTCAAGATTTGGTGAAAAATATTAAACAGTTCAAAAGTTATTCAAAAACAATTTCCCATTATAAGTCAATGGGAAAAGTTAAGAAAAAGTTCAACAGTGTCGCAAATGCATTTTTACTTTTGCAAATGGGCCTGTTACTTTCGCAAATCCACCATTTTGTTTTCAGTTGGTGATCAGAAAATGGTTGGCATTTAAATTTGGGAGCCTTTAGCAACCTAATTCTTTTGTATTGACCTAGTCGGATCCTGAGGATGCTTGCCATGTCTTTATGTTGTGGTAAAACACCCCAGAAATACGTTTTTGAAATTTCTGGAAAGTACTTCGCAACTTCATCACTTCTATGCTCACGAAAGTGTCGAACTTTTGCAAAAGCTTTTGCAAATTGCTACAGTAGTTTTCCATCTGTGAAAGTGACAGTGATTCTTTGGCACTGCACTGCAAAAGAACCGTTGGGAGTTTTGGGCTGAAATTTAGAGGAACGGAGCTGACATCTCACAGATGTGCTGTTCAGTGTTGTATTGAAAAATATTACATGGTGGCAAAGTTATGGCACTCAAATTTGACAGTTTTTCCATAGGATAACAGTCACGGCCCAACGCATTAGAGAAATCCTTTGATCCCTGCTGCAAAATAACGGTTTGGTCTTTTTCCTGAAATTTGAGGAAGACAGCCAACAGCCCACAGATGTGCCTTTTCAGTGGTTTGGTGAAAATATTAGTGGGAGGCAAAGTTATAGCACTCCCAACTTCTCTTTCTCCCCATAGGATAACATTACGGGTTTGCCGTGTCTTTCAGGGCTCGATCTCGGAACGGTAAGAGATAATGGACTTTTCATTGAAAATGATTAGCTCCCTCATGGTGGCTAAGCACAAAATTAGCCAGGCAGTTGTAAATCATATGACTTTTAAATTTTTTCTCACTGACGGTTCCTGAGATATAACATATTTAGTATTCCAAGTTCTCATTTTCTGCTCCGCTTACTCATTATTATGCATACATTATTTATACTGCTGTCTTTCTCTATGCAGGTTTTGGGGAAAACCAGCCTGTGCGCTTACATTACTGTTACTGTTGCCCTTTCCACTTGGTTCCGTACCCGTTTACCTCTACCGTGATGTCTGTGCCACCATGTGCGTTATCCTTTGCGCTTTGCTTGTTGTTTTTTGCCATTTCTGTCTACAGTACTGTTTATCTTTATGTTTTACTTTGTGTCACCATGCCCATTGACATTTCCATTTGCAGGCACCATGTTACTGTGTGACAACACATCACGTGGCAGACCGCTCTGCCTATGCTACCATGTGCTGCGCATCTTTCTGTTCTCATTTGCGCTTTGTGTTACCATGTGTGACACTGTTAGCACTTCTGTTTGTGTTGCTGTTCCTGTTAGTATGCCACAAGACATCATGTGGTGGGAGCGTGGGGCCCAGAGGGCCCCGCGCCCCACCGCAACATTACATTCACTATTTCTCTTTATCATTCTCAAAAAGAAGGGAAATTAGAGGCAAAAATCCATTTAATGTATTATTAGGTTGTTCCACAGCAACAAAGTGAGAATTCAGTGTTAAGGTTGAAACTCGCCTCACCACCCCAACTGGCATTGTGTGCATTGGGATCATGGGTCCCAACCTCACCCCATTCTCCTATACTTCTGCTGCTTTACACATGTCATGGGGTGAGAGTTAGGCTGATGATCCCAATGCGCACTCCCAATGCTGGTTGGGGGTGGGCGGGGTCCAAGGGATTTTCAACCCTAACACCGAATTTCTTCACTTGTCACTGTGGAACAACCCTAACTAATGCATTAAATGGATTTTTGCCTCTAATATATATATATATATACACACACACACACACACACACACACACACACACACACACAAGTCTCCTCATAGCTGGGACAGTCCAGTTCACCTCTTTGTACAGGGTGCAATGATGGGTTCTGGCTGTGGCATTGGTGATGAAGCAGACAGCATGATGATATAATGTATCCAATTTGTGGAGGTAGGTGATTGCACAGTTATTATATAAGGTATCTGCATAATCCAAAAGAGGCATAAAGGTGGCCTGTACTAATCTCCATCTAGAGATCCAGAAAGAGTTTTATTTTGGAAGAAGAAACTGAGCCACATCTCAATTTGTTAGCTAAATCATCTAGGTGAAAGGAAAAGGAAAGTTGAGAAGCTAACAAAAACAAAATATTTGAATCTATCCACTACTTTGAGTGTGCCAAGAAGGGTAGTGATAGGTGAGAGCAGCAGTTAAGTAGAAGTTGAGGAATAGGTTGGCTGGAAGAACATTACTTTGGTTTTCTAGGCATTCAGTAAAAGTTTAAATTGTATTAGTTGTACTGTAACTAGTTAAAGTCAGACTGAATCACAGAGCAGACTTGGACAAATGAAGGTTTGCAGATGTATAACACCATGTCATCCACAAAGACATGGATTTTGAATGCACAATGTTACTGCGCAGGTTATTGTCGATAACAAGAAGAGCAGTGGTCCCAGAATGGAGCCCTGGGAAATCCTCTTGATAGGTAAAGTAAGGAGGAGAAAGCCCCATTACCTTTAATTTACAGCCACCAGATAGCTGGCAAACCAATTTATTACAGAGCTTTCAAACCCATGATCCTTATGGTTGTCCAGGAGAAGGTCATGATTGACCTTATCAAAGGCCTTACTAAGATCTAAAATACAGCCCCAGTGACCTGCTTATTATCTATGGCTTCCAACCAATCATTTGTTAATTTAGACAAAAAGATATAGCATTATGATGACTTCTAAAGCCAGATTGTAATGGGTTGATCAATTGGTGCTTATCAAGAAACTTCTTAACCTGAATACTAACCAATTTTTCTAGAAGTTTGAGAGAACTGGCAACATTGAGATAGGCCTATAACTGTTCACATTGCTAGGATCTCCAGACTTGAATAGCGGTAGTACTGTATGTGAGCTGCAGTACCTTCCATGCAGAGGGTAAAATTCCCTGTGTTAGTGACAGATTGAAAAGATGAGTGATGGGGCTATCAGATAGCGGGGCTTCAGGAAGATGGAATCAATGTAATCTGCACCAGCACTGTGTTTTGGTGTCCAGTTTGATTAGTTGATCTTTGACTTGCTGGAATGTGATGGTAGAAAAGGTGAAGGCAGCCTGGTTGGAAGGACTGGTTACCGTCACTGTTTATGTCATAGAGGGCATAGAGCTGCTGCCAGGGAAGAATCAAAAGCAAGGCCAGCTGTTGCCAAATGAGCACTACATTTATCAAGAATCATAGATTTGTCAGTGTGGTAGAACCAATATAATTAATTTTATCAAGTAGGGTAGGTGGTTCTTTATGACCTTCCACTAATTTAAAAGTGTGTCAAATTTCTGAGGGATTCCTTTGCAGATTCAAGAATGGTCAGGTAATAATTTTCTTTGGTGTTTCTTACCAGATTAGTATAGGCATTGTGGCAAGTCTTAAAGGTTGTCCAGTCCTGAGGGATTTAGTGCATCTCATAGTTGCCCAGAGCTGGTCCCTCTTTAGTTAAGCTTTTTAATGTCCCCATTGAACCATGGACAAGAGGATTTTTTATTTTACATTTAACCAATGGGCATGCTTGTTAATTACACATCTAAGGCTGGAATTAAAGACTTGCATGGCCTCTTTGATGCTATGTGCTAAGTAAAAGCTTTGCCAGTTGGTGTCCCTCAGGGCCACCAGAAAGCTGGTTTGGTTAAATTTCCTGAATTTCTTCTTAATAACAAATTTGTTGACAGGGATGGATTTTATAGATTCCTAAAACATATTACTTTATTGTAGTCACTAAGATTGTTGTCAAAAACAGTTTGTTGTATTATTTTGTGTGGTCTGCTTGTAATGATATATTCTATGAGTGAGCTGGTGAGCTCACATATATAATTTGGCCTAGTGGCTTTGTAATTATCTGACTTTGACCCAGGTCATCACAGAGATCTTTAGAGTGTTTGATTTTGAGCTCTTCAGTCTAGATTCAGATCACCAATAATTATTGATTAATTTGTGTTGCCATCAATAAAGTCATGTAGATGGGGCAAACATTCTAGGCCCCAGAGGGTGGTCAGTAACAGTCTATTATGTTAATTCATTCAGCAGATGAAATGGTAAGTTTCAAAGCCAGGCATGCAGATTCCTTTGGCTTGGAGATGGCACGGAGGACAGTGGCAGATAATTTATCTGTAATATAGATGACCACCCCTCCCCTTGTAGCTCTAGCTACCTGATACAAGGAATAGGATGGGAGGGCTAATGCTTGATCTGAGGTGGTACTCTTCAGACAGGTTTCTGTCAGTACCAAACATCCAGAGTTGTATGGGATACCTGTACTCGTACATTGGATAGTTTTGTTTTTTTAAGACTACAGATAATTATAAGCATTATTTTTAATCCTTTAGCTGATGCAAAGTCAGCTGGGGATGCTAGTGGGGAAATAGGACCAGGATTCAGCTCTATGTTACCTGAGCATAAGGGAAGCATATTACATTTGTCAATGCCAAATGTTGTTGTGCTGGCATTGGCTTTGGTAGTGAAATGCGGAAACACATTTCTGGCAGGATGTGAAAATGACAGCTGTACTGTTCAGAAGGAGGTACAAAATGGCAGAGGTGAAATGTGGCATGTAAATATTGAAAATTTGCAAAGTTAAAAGGATGCGTGGGAATCAATCAATCAGTCAATCAAATCTTTATTTATCCAGGTGAACATCATTGAGCACAGCTCATTTGCAAGATGGACCTGGTAAGGTCAAGGTTCAATTTACATAGCTACATGTAAATATACAAATGCATACACTCACGCTTATTATATACAGATTTGAATATACACACTAGCATACAGTACATCCTAAGCATAATGTACAATATTTCAATAGTTCAATTGTAGAGTAATTGAGGATGAGAGATGGGGAGCGGGAAGTGGAGTGCTTAGTTGGTGGGGTGGAGGACTGTGGTAGGTGCTATGATGTGGAAGGAAAGTGTGGCTTAAGAGAAGGCCAGGGGCTGGCACTGGTGGGTTTGTAAAACAGGGGTATAGGGCTATGGTTTATGTCAGGGAATAAGTGGAGGCAGATGGAAGGTGGGCAAGGAGTGTGAGGGGTGGAGACTCTTGATAAAGGTGGATGCATTCCGTGAATTGGCTGTCTGGAGAGGGGTAGGATAAGATTAGGAATACTCTACTGTTTGTGAAACAAATACATTTTTCTTGGATAAGCCTCAAATGCTTAAAGGGTGTAACTGTTATGTAGCTGTTCAATTTTAGGGTCTTCTGTATCATATTCCATAATGTAGATAAGACATAGCTGATAGCAGATCTCCTTGTTGAGTTTTGAATTTGGGCACTTTAAGCATGATGCAGTCAAGGCTTCTCAGGGCATATTTGTTTGCTGTGACTTGTGTGATGCAGTCTGAGATATAGTTTGGTAGCATCTTGGATATTGCTCTGTATGTCCATAGTGTGGCATTCCTGTTTCTTCTGAATTGGAGTGAAGTCCATCCAACTGCAGCATAGAGCGAGCAGTGGTGAGTGCAGAGGGGAAGATCTGTAATGAACCTCAAGGCTCTATCATAAAGTGTGTCCAATTTTTTCACATAAGAGTTAGGGCAGCGACTATATAAGAATTCTGCATAGTCCAATACTGAAAGAAATGTGGCCTGGACCAGCTTCTTTTAGAATCCCTAGTTAAAAAGTGCTTTATTCTGTAAAGAGTCCAAGTCTCTGATCAAGTTTTTTTAGCAGTTCTTCCAGATGATCTAGGTGGTCGAGTCTACTATCTATCCAGACCCCCAGGTATTTGAATTTTTAACATGTTCAAGATTTTCACCAAGAACAGTGGATAACTGGGGAGATTGTTCAGGAGGAGTGACCAGCTTGAGTTTGGGAAGAAAACATTGCCTTTATTTTTTTTTGCATTTAGAAGTTTTTTTCCAGTAGTTGATGTTGTAGTATGTTGAATTCCGCTTGTAGCTCTATGCATGCTGTTACAGGAGAGGGGTGACTGACATATAATACGGTATCATCCTCAAACAGGTGTACAGTGGCTTTGGTGAGATTAATGTTTATGTTATTGATGTAGATGGCAATAGGATTGGGCCCAGGATGGATCTTTGGGAACTCCTCTTGCAGAGGTTTGAGTGGTGATAGGTCTTCTTTGACCTTCATTTGCTGAGTCCTTCCCATAAGGTAGCAATTAAACCATCTAAGGGAGGATGAGTCTAGTCCTATGGAGTTCAGGGAGGAGAGGAGTAGTTCATGGTTGACTGTATCAAATGCCTTACTCAGGTCTAAGAATACAGCACATACACAATTTTTTTTCCATTTCAATTTGCCAGTCATTGGTTACTTTAGCCAGGGCTGAGATAGTACTGTGTTTGGCTTAAATCCAGATTGTGCTGGGTTTAAAAGATTAGCCTCTTCAAGATATTCTCTTAGTTGAGTGCTCACTATTTTTCTAGCAGCTTGGATAGCACAGAGAGGATAGCAATTGGTCTGTAGTTGTTGAGGTCCATGGGTTCCCCTGCTTTCAATAGTGAGATAACTTGAGCTGTTTTCCAGATTGAGGGAATAGAACCTGATTGCAGTGAGAGATTAAATAAGTGTGTTATTGGGACTGCTAGTACTTTTTGGCAATTTTTATAAAATAGGGATCAAGGGAGTCTGCACCTGCACTTTTTTTGATGTCCAGCTGTGATATTAGGTCTTCCACTTGCTCCAGAGTGGCTGGTATGAAGGAGAAGGTAGATTCCGTTATCCATACTTCAGTGCTCTTAATACCTAACTGGGAGTGTAGTTGGTTAGCCGGAGAGATGTCGAATGCTAAGCCACCAGTTGTAAAGTCATTGTTGAATGATTCCAGGATTTCCAATCTATCAGAGATTGTTCCCTTGCTATTGTGTATTTTGACTGGAAGTGTAGTAGTAGGATCTTGTCCTGTTATGTCCTTTATGGTGTTCCAGAACTTGACAGGCCTGTGGTAGGATGAGTCAAGTTCAGACATATAATAAGCAGCCTTAGCATCCTGTACTTTCCTGGTACAGCTATTTCTGGCTTTTGTGAACAGCATCCAATCAGTTGGAGTCTTAGTTTTTGTGCCTTTATCCATAGCTTATCTCTGTCAAAGAGGGCAGTTTTGAGGTCAGTTGTGAACTAGTGGCAGGATTTGTTTTGGTGCATACCTTAGAAATTGGAGCATGGATATTAAGGGCATCTGTAACTATGCCGCTTAGCACCTCATACGCTATTTCCACTGTCTTTGCTAGGTAGAACACTTTGCCATCATGTCGGGTGATTTACTTCTTGCAGATACACCTCAATATTGATTTTTTCTTCGATCTCCTCAATGTAAACATAGTGGGGATGATGGCTTGCAAGCTGATCTTATTCCTGCAATAAGGCAATGGTCACTGATATCACTGAATAGTACTCCAGCAGGCGAGAAGAGGTGAGGTTTATTCACTGGTATAACATCTAGTAGTTTGCTATTGCTCTGATTCTTTTTATTGATTCTGGTGGGTTCATTTATGAGCTGTGTAAGCTCATGTGTATCACAGAATGAAATTAAGGGTGCAGCTGCCTTAGCTAGCCAGTTTAGGTTTAAATCTCCTATGATTATAGTTTCTTCTGTTCCCTTTTGATTAGATCACCCAGATGGGATAGTAGCTTAAGGTCAGCTGAGGGGGCCTATAGCAGCCAATTAGCTGCAGTGATGCGGTATGGGAGAGGCCACTTTGAGGGATAGGTATTCAATTCTTTTGCCATGGATGATGAGTCGAGGCAGGTTACAGATAAATTGTCCTTCACATATATAGCTACGCCCCATCCCTTTTATGGCAGTCAGCTCTGACTACTTGATAATTTGTAAGTTTATGTCTCTATCTGCTGTGGCAGGCCTGAGCCACATCTCAGATACAACAGTATATCTGGTAAGGTATGATTAATCCAGACTTGGATCATCGTGAACTTTTTAGCAGGCTGCATACATTAATATGGAGAAACTTAGCCCTTGATCTTGGCTAAGTGTGTTATGCAGTGATGCCTCTGGTGGACCTGGGTTAAGTTCTACATTACCAGAGCATATTAATAAAAGTATCAATAATTTCACAGTTGCTTCAAGAGAGTAATTAAAGATTCTTTCCATTGCCGTTTTTTGTTATTCTGAGACCACTTTTTTTTGCCATTCGTATATGGAGTTCTGGGTTCTTGTCAGAGCGCTGAGTAGTAGCCTGCAGGCAGGCATAATGGATAGTTTCCTACCCAGTACTGAAGCAAGATCCCATGTGTTAGTAAATCCGCTTGAGTCCCCTCATGGTGATTGCCCCATGGGTTGTGTTGCAGCATTGATGGGTCATATATGCATACCCAATCCCTTATGACTGTTGAAATATTAGAGTAGTAGGATAATGCAACACATCTCCTTGTCTGTCAGTGTCAGAGAGATAATCTTTTTCACTGCACTCCGGATGTAATAACACAGTGAGCAGGATCCAGAGGGTCCCCCATTATGAAGAGTTTAACTGGTACTATATCAAAGACTTTTGTGGTGCTCTCAGTAGTATGCTAGTATTCATGACTTAACTAGCTACTGCCTGATGAAAAGAGTTCAGAATAAAGATGGGGATTTAAGGAGAGGGAAGGATCCCAGTAGCATTCTAATATTCTCGACTTGTCCAGTTACCATTTGGAGATAAGAGTTTAGCTTCTGAGGGGATATACAAGGAGGGGAGAGATATAATATCGTAGAAGGGTGCCTAGTTTCTTAATTCCTTATACTGCTGTTTATGAGCAGACATTGGTCGAGTTTCTGCTCGGCAGTGTAAGCAACATGAGAGAGCAGTAGGGGACTGCTGATTTGGTGGCTAAGAAGAGGATGCAGGGCAGGTTACAGGCCAGCAAGAAGCAGGGGCGAATAATGTTTTCAGCGGGAAGATGTTTATATAAGAAACACTCTGGGAGTGAAGGTGGGTGGGCATAACATTTGCAGCTTTTCCATACCTTCTTTGGTGGTCCTTCCTGGTCCTATGGTCCCTGGTGTTGGCTTGCGGCTGTCGACCACCTGCTGGTGGAGACTGGCCCCAGCATTGGACTGAGGGCAGCAACAGGAGGTCCACTTCAGGGAGAGACAGAGAGGGCACAGGTAGTTAAAGGCATTGCAGTGGCAAGCATCTGTGCTCAACAGGAGGCCGAAAATTAACACAATAAAGGCTGGGGGCTGAGGCACCGTAACGTCTGTCCCTGTTACAATTATCACAAAGGTTGTAATCACTTTACAATCAGTTACATAGTTCACAAATCCTCAAATCCCACAATTTCTTGAGAACAGCTCTTTTTGACAAAATACAGTTTTAGAACCCAGTCAAAGGCTTCAGCTTGCAAATAACAAGGAAATGTTCAGAGGAAGTGGGGACCAATTGGATGCGAGGCCGTGGAAGTGCTCGCCTTCTGATTGGATGTGTTTTCTGAGTACCTTCCTGGCAGTCCCTCCGGTCCTATGGTCCCTGGCATCAGCTTGTGGCTGCTGACCACCCACTGATGGAGACTGGCCCTAGCGCTGGACTGAGGGCAGCAACAGGAGGTCCGCTTCTTCCCTGCAGTCCCTCCCATTCCTATGGTCCCTGGCATCGCTTCATGGCTGCCAACTGTCCGCTTTCAATGCACAATGCACACTTGTAACACAGTCATTTTATGGACTTCGGCACCAAATTTTCAACATAGGCATTTTAGCACCTCTGCTCATGTGCGGTGTCACTGTCATTTCCTCAAACTGTCCCAAAAGTGATTGCACACAGCGACTGCACTATTCTGCGCTGGGCATGTGAAAACACATTTCGGCAGGATATATAAATTACATCTGTACTGTTCATCAAGAGGTGTGGAAAAATGACAATGGTGAAAATCCAGAGTGAAAATATTACAAATGTACAGCGTTATGAGTGTGTGCAAACTGCATAAAAACACACTAATGCTGCAGTCATTTTATGAAGTATCATCACCAAATTTTCAACATAGGCATTTTAGGACCTCTGCTCATGAACAGTGTCACTGTCATTTTGTAATCTGTCCCAAACACTGATTTCCCACAGCAACCACGGTATTGTGCACTGGAAGTATGGAAACACATTTGGCCAGGATGTGAAAAATGACAGCTGTACTATTCTGACAAGGAGGTGTAGAAAAATGACAATGTTGAAAATCTGGCATGGAAATACTGTGAATTCATGAAGTTGTGAGTGTGTATAGCAACTGTGCAATGCACACTCGTAAAACAGCCATGTTCTGGATTTTTCTGCCAAATTTGCAACATAGGCTTTTGTGAGCCCACCTCATGAACACTGCTGCTGTCCTTGTGTTAATCAGTCATAGAAACATAGACTTTGATGGCAGATAAGGACCACTTGACCCACCAAGTCTGCCCATTTCCTACCTATTGGATAAGCTGCAGATTCTAGTTAACCAACAACCTACTTCTTGCAACCCCCACTATAATTGTCTTATGACTGTCCCATGCATGTTTGAATTCCCCACTGTTTTAGACCCCACAACCTCTCCAGAAAGGCAGTTCCATGTGTCCACCACTCTCTCCATGAAAAACAATTTCCTCACATTACCACTGAGCCATCCCCAACTTTAAATTGTGCCCCCTTGTTCTTACATCTCTTTTCTGAAAGATGCTACCCTCTTGGACTTTGTTGATTCCCTTGAGGTACTTAAAGTTTCTATCATGTCCCCCATCCTCCTTTCATCAACTGTATACATATTAAGCTCTCTCAGTCTCTCTTCATATGGTTTCTGATGTAGACCCTGCACCATTTTAGTTGCCCTCCTCTGGACTGCTTCCATCCTGTCTATGTCCTTGCGTAGATGAGGTCACCAAAACTGCACACAGTACTCAGATGGGGTCTCACCAACTATCTGTACAGAGGGATAACCACTTCCTTTTTCTACTTGTGATGCCCTCCTTTGCATCCTACTATACCCTGGCTCTACTTACTGACTTCTCACATTGCTTACCCACCTTTAGGTCATCTGATATGACTACACCCAGATCCCTTTCCATTATTGTTGTCGGTAGTACCTCCCTGCTATTGTGTTCTCTTCTCCTGGATTTTATTTCCAAAGTGCATTGCTTTGCACTTCTTTGCATTGAATCTAAGTTGCCATATGTCTGACCATTCCTCCAACCTTGCAAGTCCCTTCTTATCTTTTCTACCCCTTGTGTATCAACTCTGTTATAGATCTTTGTATCATCCACAAAGAGGCATACCTTTCCTTCCAGACCCTCTGCAACATCACCTATAAAGATGCTAAAGAGGACTGGACCAGTACTGAGCCCTGAGGTACTCCACTAGTAACCCTCCTTTCTTCAGAATGTGTTCTATTCACTATTACCTTCTGTGTCCTGTTGTGCAGCCAGTTGCTATGCAGGTTACTACCTGGGACCCACTCCCAGGCTGGCTAACTAGATTATTATTCTTTTGTGTGGGACTGTGTCAAATGCCTTGCTAAAGTCTAGGTAGGCCATATCCACAGCCCTCCCTGGTCTATTACTTTGGTCACCCAGTCAAAGAAATCAATTAGATTCATCTGACATGACCTTCCTGCTGTGAATCCATGCTGCTTTGGGTCCTGTGACCCGCTGGCCTCTAGGTACTCAACAATTCTTTCTTTCAGAGTGATTTCATCATTTCCCCACCACTGAGGTCAAACTAACAGGTCTGTAGTTTTCTGCTTCTGCCTTGCTCCCACTTTTGTGAAGGGAATCACATCTGCCCTCCTCCAGTCCTCAGGTACCACCCCATCTTCCCATGATTTGTTAAAAGTGTGGTTGAGTGGTGTCACTAGGTCCTCCCTAGCTCTTTTAGGATTCTAGGAGAATCCCGTCAGGCCCCATTGCTTTGTCCACCTTGAGTTTTAGGAGTCCTTTCAGTACTCTTTCTTCTGTAAATGGACTGGTGTCAACCCCACTATCAGAGTGCTTCTACTGTTTGGTTTAGGTAACTCCTCCTCTTCTTCTTTTGTGAATACTGAGCAAAAGTATTCATTCAATATCTCTGCCTTTTCACTGTCTCCCTCTGCCTACCTCCCTTCTCCTTTATTAATCTTCACTATCCCTCCCTTAACCTTTCTATGCTCCCTAATGTACCTATAAAAGGTTTTATCCCTTCTTAACTGAGTTGGCTATCATTTCCTCGGTTTGGACCTTTGCTTTTCTGACTGCCTTCCCACTTCTTTCTGCTTTAATTGATACAGTTCCTGTCATGCTCTGTCTGTGATTCCTTATACTTTTGAATGCTCCTTTTCTCCTTAACCTTCCCTGACACCTCTTTTGGAAGCCATAGTGGTTTTTATTCCGCTTGTTTTCTTTATTTGTTTCACACAAAAGGCTTGTTGCCTCCATGATGGCAGTTTTGATTTTTCTCCATTGTTCTTCCACTCCTCCTTTCTGGCCATTTGCTAATGCATTCCTCAGGTATTCACCCATTATGCCAAACTCAGCCCTTCTAAAGTCCAGTATCCTTGTCTTTGAATGGCTTGTCTCCATGGTTGTGTTTATTGTGGAACACACTGTGCAGTGGTCACTTGTTCCCAGATGTCTACTGACTTCTAAGTTTGTGATCCTCTCCATTTGAGAGTACCAGGTCTAATATTGCTCCCTCTTGAGTGGGTTCCACCACTAGCTGTCAAGACATGCTCCCTGTAGGGCATCGAGAATCACCCTGCTCTTGGATGTGGCTGCAGTCCATGTCACCCAGTTAACATTTGGCATATTCAGGTCCTCCAACAACAGTATCTCCCTTTTTCAGTCATTTGAGAATGCCCTCTATCATTTCCTTGTCCATTTCCTCCCATTGAGACAGGGGTCTGTATACAACCCCTGTGTAGATTGATACCATTCCCTGTCTCCAAGGTGACCAAGAGTTCCTCTTGTCCTCCCCTTTACTTTTTAGTTCTGTAGCTTTGATCCTTCCTTATGTAGAGAGCTACTCCACCTCCTCTTTTACCCTCCCTGTCCCTGCTGTAGATTATGTACCCTGGTATGTTGACATCCCAGTCATGGTTCTCCATGTACCATGTTTCTGTGACTGCCACAATATCCAAGTGTTCCTATTCCATCAGGGCTACTTGCTCTGGAAGCTTGTTTCCAAGACTATGGGCATTGGTACTCATTGCCCTCCATTTAATGTTGGTTTTATCCTTTTTACCCCATCTCTGCTCTTATTGCCCTTGTCCATTTTCCATTTGCCCTATCCTGCCCTCTGTCAAGTTCTGTACCTCAGTGTTTACCCTACTACCTGCCATGTTTTGTGGGGAGGCTTGAACTTTCCTGTTTCTATCAGCACCTCCTCCCTTGGCTAGTTTAAAAGCTTGCCAAGGAAGCCTTTAAACCTGTCACCTAGGAGTGCATTTCCCTTCCTGGACAGATGCAGACCATCATGCCAGTACAGACCTTCATCTCTCCAGGTGGACCTCCAGTCCCCAATGAAGCCAAAGTCCTGTGCTCTGCACCAGTTTTGCAACCATTCATTAAACTGCATGGTGTGCAGTACCCTAGCCTCACCCTGCCATAGACTGGCTGCACCTTAAGAAGGTTACTGTGCTTACTACCTGTCTGAGGCCCTCCCCAACTCCACAAATTCATCCTGCACTGCACTGATCTCATGCCTAGCTAGGTCATTTGTCTTGAGGTGGACAATGATATCTAGTTTCCTCTCCTGTGATGCTGCTTCTGCAATCCTGAGGATTTGCTTCCTGTCCCTCCAAGCCATGGCACCAGGTAGGCACCTTACTTCCCTCTATTCTCCCTTCACCAGGTCTACACCCCAACAATTGAGTCCCCTATCAGAAGCTGTTTCTTTCCCTGTGGTGTCCCATGCCACTCTTTGTGGGTCTCCTTATGGATGTCCCAGGCATTTTTCTTAGTCTCCAATGAGGGTGTCATCATAAAGGAACTTTGATTTGCCAGGCTGACATATGATTTATGTAGAGGTGCAACTTGGGGGCTCGCCTCTGTTCCACCACCCTCAACCTCCCTGAACCTACTGTGGTCCATCTGCTTTTCACACCGGCAACCCCTGAGGCAGTGGTTGTGGAACTGGTGCTCTTTGGGTGGGGAGGATTCCTTAGTCCTTGCTAGTTCAGCCTGGAGGTGGGCAACCTCCTCCCTCTTAGCTGACAGTTGCCTGCAAATAGGGTAGCAATGCAGGTTCCAGAATGTCTCCCAGAAAATTGCTGCCCCACAGCCAGTGCATTACCTACTCCCCACATGTCCCTCTTCTTTATAATATACAATGAGTAATATATAATTTTTTGTGTGTGTACTTACCCTGTTTGCACTGTGCTGGGTAATTAAGAATATGACAGGTCTGCTCCAAGACCTGTTGAGGAAATGATGTCAGAACCTTGGCTAGAAGAAATGCCATGGCTGGGATGGGTGGGGTGAGGGAAGGGTCGTGGGTAGGCCACAACCACTGATGACTGTTAGAAACAATCAAATACACCACTGCTCCACTGCCCTGGTGAGTACTGCCTTTACAGTAAGTCAACCAACACCACAATGTACTAGACCACTGCTCCTACACAAACCACTCTACTGAGTCCAAGGATAAAATGAACTCACTGTTCAGCCAACAGGACACTTTTAAAATATTGCACAAATATCCTTCCAAATCCTATGTGTCTAGCACAGAAATCAAGCAACTTCAGTTGTATTTTAACCCTCTGGTTATAAAATTACTACACTTTAATGGAATCCTGCACTTCTTAATGCCAATAAGAAAATAATGAAACTTTCTGTAGAAAGTGTAGCTTACCTTCCTAGTCCCCTACAATATTATGTTTTACCAAGTTTCCAGTTCCTCAAATGCATTCTAGTTTGTTCTCTGCAGTATAGAAAGTTTCTCAGCTTCCAACAGGAGCAGGCAAGTCTTTTCTGACTGGCTTTTCTCTGTGTAGTTTGCTTAAGACAGCAGTGATAAAAGCCCCAACCCACAATCAATTAATTGACTAGTGACACCTATGATGTAAACAGACCTTTCAGTGAAGACAATTTACTATGTCTGCTTCTAATACACACACAAACCCTTTATCTGAAACCAGGGATAAACTCACTGCTTAGCCAGCAGGACACTTCTAAAATATTGCACAAATATCCTTCCAAATTATTTGTGTCTAGCACAGAAATCAAGCAACTTCAGTTGTATTTTAACCCCTCTGGTTATAAAATTACTGCACTTTAATGGAATCCTGCAATTCTTAATGCCAATAAGAAAATAATGAAACTTTCTGTAGAAAGTGTAGCTTACCTTCCTAGTCCCCTACAATATTATGTTTTACCAAGTTCCCAGTTCCTCAAATGCATTCTAGTTTGTTCTCTGCAGTATAGCAAGTTTCTTAGCTTCCAACAGAGCAAGCAAGTCTTTTCTGACTGGCTTTTCTCTGTGTAGTTTGCTTAAGACAGCAGTGATAAAGCCCCACCCACAATCAATTAATTGACTAGTGACACCTATGATGTAAACAGACCTTTCAGTGAAGACAATTTACTATGTCTGCTTCTAATACACACACAAACCCTTTATCTGAAACCAGGGATAAACTCACTACTTAGCCAGCAGGACACTTCTAAAATATTGCACAAATATCCTTCCAATTATTTGTGTCTAGCACAGAAATCAAGCAACTTCAGCTGTATTTTAACCCCTCTGGTTATAAAATTACTACACTTTAATGGAATCCTGCAATTCTTAATGCCAATAAGAAAATAATGAAACTTTCCATAGAAAGTGTAGTTTACTTTCCTAGTCCCTACAATATTATATTTTACCAAGTTCTCAGTTCCTCAAATGCATTCTAGTTTGTTCTCAGCAGTATAGCAAGTTTCTCAGCTTCCAACAGGAGCAGGCAAGTCTTATCTGACAGTCCCAAAAGGTGATGCCAAGCAGTGACTGAAAAATCACCTTTCAGGAGTAATTAACATCATAACAGTGACAGAATTCATCAGGAGGGGTCAAAAAACCTTTGCTGAAAATTTGGTGCAAAAATTTCAAAAATGCCTGAGATATGCATCAAAGTTGAAGAAACTCTATTTATTCCATTATACAGCTTACTGGCATTTCCTCAGTTCAGCGGTCAGCTTTGAAGAGTTCAGATGTGTTCCTGGTCCACGAAGATCATCGCACCTAGCTCCGGAGGTAAGTATGGGGTGAGGGAGGTGTGGGAGGCGTGGTGCACAGTGGGAGGTGCAGGTGATGAGAGGGTAGGGAGACTATGAGGGACCATTTTCTGTTTACAGGTGGTAACAAAAACATTGGAGATGGTTTTCTTTTTTATAAGTGTTTTTGGAGGGATATAGTAGCTGGCAGGGGATTGGGCACCCCATTGACACATAGGGAGTGGGGACACTAGCTGAGGGATTGAGCACCCCTCAGCACAGAAGAAGGGGGACATCATGCTGATGTAGAGTGGGCACATTAAAATGGGAAAGGGGATGGATGTTGATGGGATTGGGCACCCCATCAACAAACAATGAAAGTGGGGGCAAATGAGCTAAGGGGATTGGGCACCTTCTTGCAAGCAACACAGGAGAGGAACATTATGATGACAGGGAGTGGGCTCCCTCATCAGCAAATACATAAGGGACAGTGTAAGCTGACCAGGGGTTGGGCACCCTGAAGTTGTCAGTTTAGCGGCCACTGTGCTACCATGTTTTTAGCTGGTGAAGCATGTGGAAGGTCCACTGCATGTGATGAGCTTTGCTCACATTGCAGCAGACCTTTTTAGATGTGCTTGACACATTAGTATACATGGTGCGGCACCGCATGCAGGCTATTTGGGGAATGAGGGAGCACCTACTGGTGCATGCCCTGCATTCATCCACCAGCGACTGTGCCTACAAATCTCCACTACTGCAAGATGTTGGCTACACAAGTGCACCAACATAAAAAAATTTGGTGTATCCAAAGTCTCAGGAAGATGTTCTACTCCTTACTTCATGGCTCATGGGAGTAACCCTGTGTGATAGTCCATATTTTGCAGATAGAGAAGTTATAGAGTGAGGTTGTGCAGAGTAAAGAGATAGCACAGAATGTGAGGAGTTATGAGAGACAAGGTTTAGTGCATATACCCTAGTTGTATGGTCCCATATAGAATGAGGGTTGATGACAATGAATGGGTTTGAACTTGGGTTAGGTGTGTATGCAGAAGAAATGAACTCAACCTCAGTGATGAGAATAGAGGCAGACAAAGATAATAACAGGATTGTGAGGAACATTTTTTTTTGAGTAAATGAATGAGTGAGTGTATAGAGACTGAGGATGTAGAATAAGCTAAAATGTAAAAATAATCTACTTAGCTTTTGAAAGAAATAATAGGTAGAGCATGAGGTTGTAAAGGGCTGACTTTTCTTTTTCAGGAAAGGTATCTAGGAATAATTCAGCATAGAGTGGAGCTCAATGGAGGCCACTAGTGGTGGGTGCTTATAACTTGCAAATGATGTTTAGGGTAGATAAGAAAAATTCTCAGTACTGCAACTTTTCACAGCACAGTGAACGTTGCCCTGAGTGTTCTGTCTATAAAGTCTGACAACCACTGGTGAGCAGGAGGGAATTTGGGCTATACCATGGTGCCAGCACAGGGTACAAAAGCCAAAGTCCTTCCCTTTCATATGATAGGCTTTCTCAAGGGCACATTCTTAACCTGTAAAGTGATTGGATGCACAGTGGCATGAGCGTGGACAGTTAACAATAAGAGCTTCACCAGCAGTGTCTCTAGTAATCTATGCACCTTCAGGGCATTAACCATCAATATGTGATTACTGATATCCATTTCAAAGTGGACCACTTCACTGATGGCACACTTAACATTTGGAAGCAAAGTGGCCTCTCCTCCATCCTTCCAGCACACTATGCTGACGTCTGTACCACTGTCTCCAGACTCTTGCTAACTCTGTCATTGGTAGGTATGTCTCATCAGACCATAAACTGTAAGGATTCTACCCTTCTGCTGAATCTCTCTCTCTCTCTCTCTCTCTCTCCTCTCCTCACAGACTAACTCCAGTCTCTATACATATAGGCATTTATTCTATCATCGGTGTAGTCACACATTCCTGTTTCAAGACATACCAGTGCCAGTGTCTTCATGGGGCCTCCTACTCCAACCACTTTAGCTGAGAAATCAATGCCCACAGTGATGTATCCCAAGTAAGGATTGCTTTACCATTCAGTCCTTTTACATCCAATCCTAGTAAGTTACACCAGGAGAAGATGAGTAAAATGCTTGTCATAAATGTCTTTGGATGTCAGGATAATTTGAAACTTACTATCCAGGACAACATGGGTGGACCTTACTTGCACATTAACTTGGATCTTGTATGATGGCCCAATCCTGAAAATGTCCAGGGCTCTAGTTCACTCTCTTACTGATACCTCAGTGCACTCTCTTGCAGGGCTTCCTTGGCATTTATCTGATTCATCACTTACTAAATCAGCTGATCACTAACCTTTCAAAGTCCCTGGGTTACAGCAGCTTTGCTGCTGGTTGCCTCACATCACTATCATTAAGGCACAGGTCAGGAAGCATAGGAAAACGAGGAGCAGTTTCAAAATTTGCAAATAACATTTTATTTTTCTCAATAACAGCAACATAAAAAAATGTGTTCAGTATAACTATTTACAAAGGCAGCACAAACAGAGAAAACAAAGTCCTTCTTCTGAGGATATCTCTAATTCCAAGTTTCAGTCTTGCTCTCTCCTTGTTTCCCTAGCAAAAGCATTGCTGCTCTTTTATAAGTCTTTGGGAACTCGTTAAGAGAGCCTGTTCTCATATAATGTTCTTGTAAGTTTACAGAATGTTCTTATCACTTTCATTCCTTGCAGGTGCAACAGAACAGTACATGGTGTCCCAGAACTGACCTCTTATTGACAACTCTGCAAAGGGCTTAAAACTGCATCTCAGGTTAAGCCTTTGAGTTCCAAGTAGCTTTTGTCATCATTTCAGCAATATAATTATATACAGTTTTAAACAAAGGGATCCCAGTATCAGTGACATTTCCACATAAAGATTCATATATATTTTTATATTCACAGATATGCATGGGGAAGAAAAGACAGAATTAGCAAGGGAAGGCAGAGATAGTGAGAGGAGGAGAATTGAAACCGTTGGAGTAATCAGTTCCTAGCTCTCACAAGAAAATTTGGTTGCACAACCAGACAGACAAGAGACAGGAAGGAGATGATTGAACAGACCTTGCATTTAAACTCTTTCTACATAACAAATGGGGCAGGCTCTTATTTAGCACTGTCACATACCCCCCAAGAAGGAACATGTTTTACAAAAACAGGTTTCCAAAATGTTCTATAAATTCCCATCTAACATTAGCTTATAACCTTTATAGTTCAGTGCATGCAGCATATCAAACAGAAAATTTCAACTCACATTTTCAGTCTGAAGAAATCTCAATTCCTGATCCATATCTTGACAGAAAATCAGCATTGACATTCTGTTCCCAGATTTTTCATCACTTTAAATTTAAATGGCTGTAGTGCCAGGTACCACTGTGTGATTTAAATTGTTGTACTTCATTTCATTAAGCCATCAGAGAGGATTGTGATCTGTTACATGTACAAAGTCATCTCCTAGTAAATAAAACTTCAGGGACTGCATGGCCCACTTTGCCACAGGGCATTCCTTTTCAATGGTGGAGTACCTTTTCTCTCTGTCGTACAAATTCCTACTTATATGTAGAATGGAATGTTCTGTCCCATTTATATTTTGACTCAGTACTGCACCTAGGCATACCTCTGATGCATCTGTATGCAACAAAATGGTTTCTCAAAGTCTGGGCTTCAAAACATAGCTCACTAAAAATACCACCAGCAGTTAAAAAAACTGATTCAATTTCAGTTGGCATCCATCTGTATCCCCGGACAAAGCTGAAAATAGGCAAGAAATTGTTTAGTCCTCCTTCCCAGTCAACAAAACTAAATAACAAAAATCAATAAATAAAATGGGGGCTGAACATAATGCAGCTTTAATGGCCCAAAAGTCTCATCACACTCTAGAGTCCATTTCACATTATTTGGGAACCATTTCTTTGTGAGTCCAGTGAGGAGGTGCTGATTCAGCAAAGCTGAAAACAAATATCCAATAATAACCAGCCAGCCCTAAAATGACCTGACATGTTTCTTGGTTTTGGGGACAGGGCTGTTAGCTACAGCTTCTGTCTTGGAAACCTCTGCCTTGACTTTTCCATTTCCCAAAACATAGCCCAAATATTTGGTTTCCTGCATGCCCAATGCACACTTGCTAGGATTAAATGTCAGACCTGTCTTCTTGATCGATTGGATAACTGCTCTTAGGTGTTCCAGGTGGCTTTCCAGTCTCGACTGTACACCATGACATCATCCAGTGCATGCAGCACAATAACCAGTATGCGAGGATAAAACTACATCCATGTGCTGCTGAAATGTAGTAGGTGTGCTGTGTAAACCAAATGGCATGGAAGTGAACTGATAGAATCCTATAGGAGTGGAAAATGCAGTTTCATCTCTGGATTCCTTATCTAGGGAATTTGCCTGTAACCCTTGGTGAGATCAAGGGTATTGATATACTTAGCACACCCCAGTCTGTCCACCAAATCATCTATTCTGGGTATAGGATAACTGTCAAATTCTGATACTTGATTAAGTTTCCTAAAATTAGTCATATTCTTACATCCCTTCTTTTTGTTTACACTCACCACTGGTGATGATCAAGCACTTCTTGACTCTTCTATGATACCCAGTTCTTTCACTTTTTGTATTTCCTTAACCACGTCTGCTCTTAACAGTTCTGGTAATCTGTATGTCTTTCATCTAATAGGGTGAGCATTCCTAGTTACTGTTACTGCTCTACCCTTTGCTTGGCCTGGTACTGTGGTAAAAGTACTCTTAGACATCTTTAACAAGTTACAAATGTCTGCAGTTTGTTTGGAAGTTAAGGAAACATTCATCTTTATAGCAGCAGCAGTTACAATTTGTTCCAGTCAGTCATAAGCTTCATCAGGATCTTCTATATCAGTTTCTGGTAAAATCAGTAAAACAGCTTTTGGTGTTTTCTCAACCCATTTCTTGAGGAGGTTAGCATGGTATAGTTTGGTAGGATTTTTCCTATCAGGGTGTCTCAGTCTCATAGTTAACTGTGCCAGTAGGCTAACAACATTATAAGGCCCTTGCCACTTCATTAACAGTTTATTTTCTGTAGTGGGTAACAGTAGCAGATCTTTTCACCTGGCTGATAAACTTTTCTTTTACCCCATGGTCATAATACACATTCTCTTGTTTTTGGGCCTCTTCCTAATTTCTATGGGTGATTTCAACATATTTTTCCAGCTTTGTTCTTAGGGGCTCACATGTAGATGTAATAGATTGTTTATGATGGGGGTTATCTTCCTGTGTTTCTTTTATTACATCTAGTTGCCCTCTAGGTTGTCTACCATACAGCATTTCAAATGGTGAAAGACCTGTTGATTCCTGTGGCACTTCTTTGTAAGCAAAAAGCAGGTAAGGAAAGTATTGGTCCAGTATTTCATTCCAGTTACAAACCTTTTTAACATGTATTTTAGGGTTTAGATTAAAATGTAACAAGACTGTCTGTCTGAGGGTGATAAGGAAGGTTCTTATAGCGTGACACCTAGTAGTTGGTACAGCTCCTTCAGTAAACAGTACCAAACTACTACCCTGATCGTGATAATCTCTTCAGGTATCGCACCAACTTGGAAAAGTTTGAGAAACTCTGCTAACACTTTTGGAGCTGTGACAGAATGCATTGGAATATCTCTGGGTAGAAACATAGTCATACTACCAAAATGAATATACCCTTTTACTTTTGTGTAAGGCCAACCACATCATTACAAATTCTCTCAAAGGCAACACTATCAAAATAGAGACATCAAGAACCTTGTCTTTTTAGTCGATTAGACTACTTTCTACACTCAGCACAAGAACTGCAAAAACAGAACATCTTCATGAATTCCAGTCCAGTAAAATCTGCAGCAATCTGGCAAAGTGCAATCCTCCCAGTGACCAGCCATAGGACCTCATGTGCTATCTGTAACTTTGATCTATACTTTGTAGTATAACCAATTGTTCTATCTGTTCCTGTCTGAGGTTTAACTCAAACTTGAATAGTAGCATTACATTTCTAAACATAGGTTCACCCTATTTTGGTTTCATCCACATGCTAATCCTGGAAAACATCATTAACTTGATCTGAAAATCACAATCAGTTATCAGTTAGTTTCAGCATTTTCATATATTCACTCTTATGTCCATCAGTCATCTGGTACCACTGTTTCTTCAAGCATCAACCTTTCCTGGGTCTCTGGATCTTGGGCTATGCTCAAACAATTCTGAATCAAAATAGCAAAAGAAAGAGTCCCACCATAAAGTTTTCTTTGCCTGAGCTCTTGTGCCACAGCTGCTGAAACATCAGGTTTACTGCCTCCTTGATGCTCAGTAAATCCTGAAGTCATTCAATAATCACAGGCACAGGTAACTTAGGTACTACCTCCACATTCATTTAGTGCGACACCTCATTAATAGTCAGAGTCAGTTGGCTGGTGGGATGGCTTTGGTGTGCCTATGGATGCAGATTACACCAGTACTTGGTCCTTTGAAATTGTTTTCCCAGCACTCCAATATGCACTATGGTTTGTCTGATGCTTGAATCTACAAGTCCCTTCATGGTCTCATCTCCCATCTTCACATCTAAAATGACGTGCCCCAATTTGCAAAGGACAAATCAGCAACAGTGTCACTATTCTTACTATGGCAATTCATTGCAATATGACCTGGCATAATACAGTTATAGCACGCAAAGTCTTGGGTACAAATTTGTCAGCCATCAGGTTCTTATCAGACTTGTGGTTTAAATGGGAAAAAGTGCCTTTCAGTGCTTGGCTGGTTACCTCACTGCTATGGTGTCTGTCTGGCCATTTGGTAGTCTTCAGCCAAAGAAATAGCCTTTTCCCCACTTGCTGGTCAGTGTTCTTTACCTAAAGCTGTATGTCTGTGGTTAGGATGTTGATGAACGATCCATTACCAGTGGTTTGATGATCTGGCAGGGGTGTTTTGCCATCTGGTCAGAGCCATTTCATAAGGAGTTCTCTGAGTCAGGAGAAGCTGTTTGAGGATTGTCGACCGAGTTGTTCTTCAGAGACCAAAATCTGTACATATACAGTGGAACTCTCCTGAGATATCATATATTTAAGGACCTCTCTTTTTACCAGATCATAGTTTTCTGACTGTGTAGTGTCCATATTGCTGTAGGAAAGTTGGTCTTTCCTGGAGTAAGGTACCAGATCTGATTCCCCATTGCTGCTTTGTTGACCGGCATGCTGTGGCAACCCTTTCAAAAGTTGTCAGACATGCTTTGATATCATCTGAGAGACACAGCTTTGTAAGTTTAAGGTCTTTAAAGTTGTTGGTGTTTGCTGCTGTATTGGACCTGTGCCAGAACCTCTTGCTTTGATAGCTTGCAAGGCATCCAGCCATCACTGCTCCAGTTGCCATCTCTTTTTTCTGTTTCTCCATTTTTGTTGTATAGCCACCATTTGAAAAAGGCAATCAGGCTTTCAGGTTTGACACTGTCTATCTTTTTCTGTGACTGGTGCTGCTGTACAGTCTTAGTTGAACTTTGTGTTCTGCTTCTAGTTTGGCAGCCCTCTTCTGGTAATCCTCCTCAATTTGCTGCTGCAGAATCTATCTTTCTTCTACACACCTAGGTCTGGTACCCATGTAAAAACACCTGCCTTAGAGCATGCACAGCATAAATCCCACTTAGGCTGGCACTATCTGTCATCAAGGCCAAGGCAGAAAGCACAGGAAAACCAGGATCAGTTTCAAAATTTGCAAATAGTGTTTTATTTTCTCAACAATAGCCAAAATAAAATTAAAATTTATTCAGTATGACTATTTACAAGGCAGTACAAACAGAAAACAAAGTCACTTCATCTGAGGATATTTCTAATTTTCAAGTTTCAATCTTGCTTTATTCTTGTCTCACATGCAAAGCATTGCTTCTCTTTTAATAAGTCTTTGGGAACTCATTAGAAACCTGCTTCTCACAGAATGTTCTTGTAAGTTTACAGGATATTCTTGTCAGTTTCATTCATGCAGGTGCAGCAACACAGCACATGATGTCCCAAACTGATCTCTTGTTGACAGTTTTGCAAAGGTTTAAAACTGCATCTCAGGTTAAGCCTTGAGTTCAAAGCTTTGCAATCATTTCAACAAATACAACATCATTTAACAAAGGGATCCCAGTATCAATGTCATTTCACATAAAGATTCATATATATTTTATACTCACAGATATACAAGGAAGAAGAAGAACAAGAAATAACAAGACAACAAGGCAGAGATAGAGATGAAAGGCGAGGAGAACTGCAAAACCATCTGGTGATCAGTTCAGGGTATCACAAGAATTTGGTTACTGTAGACAGATAGACAGAAAAGGAAAGGATAGAACAGACCCTTGCATCTAAACTCTTTCTACATAACAAATAGGGCAGGTCATATTCACCCCTGTCATAGTCCCTGGACTCCATCAACAGCTCCTTTTTCATTTCCTCTTTCATGGAAGGGGCATCCATATGGGCTGTCATTACTGATGGTACTCCCCTATTCTTTTGCTGCTCCATCAAGTCTAAGTGAATTTATCTATCCATGTTAACAAATCAGACATTTGGGAATGTCATTGGCTGATTCAGGAACTCCCACAACAACAGTGGTAATTGCTGTCTGAGCTGCATCCTGAGTGGGGTTCACTGCCAATGATCTTGCTTCTGTTCTCTGATTTATGTTACCAAATCTTCATTAAGGATGTCTTGTCCAAATAATCTTGCAGTTACAAATTAGTCAAGATTTAACCAGAAGTGGACCATTCTCTCGTCACCTGCTCCACCCAGCTCAGTCCACATCAACTGTATCTGGACTTTCCTTCCATTGAGCTAACTGGATGATTATTCCAACCATAGAGAAACAGATACATCCTTTCCTACAGGAATCTGTCAGAGGAGGAATAGTTGCATAAGGATGCACAACAGGTTTCTCCATGCTCTCCACCAGCAATCCAATGTTACCAGGTAATCCTGTCTGGTAGCTTCAGGTTTAAGGGTAGTAAAGACTTGGAAGGAGCACCAAAGTGAGAACCTTAAATTCTCACTCCAGTCTTGATGTCTTCTTGGGGTTGGGACATTACAGGCCTGAACCATCAAGGTGGCTGCTCATACCATATCACAATCTTCTTCCCCAGAGGGGTGGGTCAATTACAGAGAAATGACTGATTCCTAATATTCTTTATACTCATTGGATGGCCATTGAATCTTTTCCATTGGGCACCCAGAGAGTTCAACAGGCTCTCTGCAAAGCTACATCAGATCTGAGGGATCACATACTCTGTCAAGTCCTTGGTTGTCTCACTCTGCAACAAGTCAGTCCTTATCACAAACTTTCCAATGGATACCTTCATCCAGGATCAGGCTCACCACTAGAGGTGCTCCCCAGCCTAAGAAATTCTAGAGTCATCCTCTATGTCTTCTGGTGTTGATGTGTTCCTAAATTTGGTAGGATGCACTTCCTGATGACTCACAATCACACTGAGAATTTTGGATCTACAATGGGTCGTTGACAAAATATTTGTTGAATGACCTGACAGCAAAACTAGCAGGTCAACTACAGCTTGCAGTCAGCTGCTGGTTTCCTCAACATGCTGAACGTTTCTACCGGGCGTCACCCCAAACATGGCTTACAAACATAGATAATGACAGCAGAAAAGACCCCATATCAACTAGTCTGTCTGGCATTCCCATATATACACAGATTTGGTCACTCTAATTAGTGGTTCTACTCTGAGACAAGCTCTCACATAGATCTGCCCATGGGCCAGCTTATCTCACGTTCTTCTCAGTGGCCCAAAGCACTGCAGATTCATTCATTAGGGCTGTCAGTTGGGACAGGCAGTCAGGACAATCACTACATTACAGGCGTATGGCGAGGTAACAAAGTATCTACCTGAATTATTTAGGTCCCCTTATATTTCATGCACCCTGTGGCTGCAGGAAGGAGCTGTCATCAGGTTTCCACAAAACAGCAGAAAGTTAATACTCAAGGTAATCTTCATTTGATAAAGCAATCAATGAGTGTCATACAATAAAAACAGATCACCATTAGCCGTGGACCCATGTTTCCACAAAATGCCAGCAAAAGTTAACATTCACATTAATCTTTATTTGATAAATCATTGCAGAGTGTAGCACAGTAAAAACAGATCACGACTAGCAATGTTTTGTTGCAATATTCAGGAGCATTTCAGGTGTGCTGCCACACCATAGAGAAACTACTTCTAGCGCCCATTTTAATGCAGTCAGACAGATCACTGGATACATGGGTGTCCAGCTCCTTCCTGCTGTCTGTTCTTTGTAAATACACCAGCAGCACCTAGGTGAGCTCTGAGTGGCTTTCTGCTTTCCTTCCTCCTTTCTTCTACTCCTGTGGCTACCTGGGCTGTAAGACTTCCTGATAGTGAGCTCAGGCTCTTCAATCCTGTCACCATGGTGGGCATGTTGATGTGTGGTAACATGACTGCCATTCTTCTAATCCCAAAGTGGTCTCCACAAAAGTCCTAATTTCCACAGTGTTCACCATTTAAACAGAGGATCATACTCTGAGCAAGTCTGCAGGGTGAACTTTCACAAACAGTGCAGTCAGTCACCTGATCCAGACACTTCAACACTAGTGTCAACTCCATTGGTGATGGTAAACAGCTTTTCTAACTAGACAAAAGTATTAAGCACATTAAACAGGGGCACACATATACCAAAAATAAATTTCTTTCCTAGCACATATTCATTGAGTTCTTCACCGTCCTACATTTCCTTTGTATTCCTCTTCCCTATGCCATCAATATATATCTTTACCTAACCCTTTTCCCTTAAGACTGGGACCAGGAGGGTTCCTTGTCTACTATACCACCTTCCCATCATTGAACATATGTGATCCTCTAATTAATGTTACATTTTATTCTTTTTGTGACTCATTTTATATTTCTTATCACCTTATTGTACTCTGTGTGCACATGCAGTGAACATTTTTATTGTAAGAGTGGTTCTTGAGAGGTGTGACACTGTCAGACAATGCAAAGCAATCTGCAATGGGCTCATTAGTACTATGCCAATCATCTGCAAGGCTGATCATGACACTGTTCTTGCTTGTGAGGTGAAACTTGGTGCAGTTCAAAGGAAAGACAACCAATCGTGAGGATGATGATTGACTCTTTTGCTCTCTCACCTTGTTTCCATGCTGGCGTATTCAGCATTTACAGTGTGCTGTCAGCATGAGAATGCTTCCCTTCTCTCCATGATCAAACTGTTATTGAGACAGTTTGTTAAAGCTAGGCACACAGTTCATTGCAGCATGACTTAGACAATGTCAGCAGAAAAAGACCACAGGTCCAGCTAGTCCACCTAGGCGTTCCTACCGCCTGATTTGGACACTCTTAATTAGTGGTTCTACTCAGACAAGCTCTCACATAGATCTGCCTGCAGAGCAGTTTATCCACCATCCTTCTCGATGGCCAAAGCACCACTGATTCATCCATTAGGGCTGTAAATTGGGGTCGCAGTCCAGGACAATAACTACTAGACAGGCATATGGCAGATAAAAAGGTACCTGAATTATTTAGGTCCCCTGTAGTTCATGCTCACTATGGCTGCAGGAAGGACTGTGTATCCATGTTTCCACAAAACAGCAGAGAAAGTTAATACTCAAATTAAGCAATTTGATAAAGCAATCATTGCAGAGCATAGTACAGTAAAACAGATCACTACTAGTAATGTTTTGAGTCAACAGCCAGGAAATTTTTTCAAAGTGTGGTTCCACATTGTAGTAAAACTACTTATTACCCTTTAATTCATTCAGACAGATCAGTGGATACCATGGTTGCAGCTCCTTCCTGCTGACTGTTCTTTGTGAATATGCCTGCAGCACTGTGGTGAGCTCTGAGTGGCTTTCTGTTTCTTTCCTCCTTTCCTCTACTCCTGTGGCTATCTGAGAGCTGTAAAACTTCCCTGACGGTGAGTCTCAGCCCCTTCAATCCTGTCACCATGGCAGGGCATGTGATATGTGGTAACATGGCTGTCATTCTTCTAGTCCCAAGGCAGTCTCCACAAAGTCCTGATTCCACAATCTAAACAGAGAATCAAACTCTAAGCAAGTCGTACACAGTATACATTCACATCCAGTGGAGCCAGTCACCTGATCCAGATACTTCAACACTAGTGTCAGCTCCATCAGTGGTGGCAACACCTTTTTGACTAGACAAAGGTAATAAAGGCACATTAAATGACAGGGGCTTATGTATACATAAACAGTCAATTTCTTGCTATCACATATTCATTGAAATTCTTCACCTTCCTTTATTTCCTTTGTATTCCCACTTCCCATGCCATCCAATATTTATTTATTTATTGAAATTGTTTCACCAGGAAAAGCACACTGAGCAAGAACTGTTCATCTCCTGGTGTGACCTGGGGGAGGGTACAGTGGTGTAGAAGACAAGGGCAGTCCAGGTCCTGCCATATATACATATAGTTACAATACAGTTGAAAACATTTGACAGAAATAGTTAGGCGTAGATGACAGTTTACTCTTACTTACAATATAGTAGCAATTACATGGGGAAGTCATGCTTTATACCTTGAAAACATATGATTAGATAATACAGCTGTATATGTTTGACAAAAATAGGTGAGTGTGGATTAATGCATATACCTAATAGTCAAGAGTAACAGTTACAATGAGGAAATCCTGCTAAGGTATTGGGTTATGATATATATAGAGATAAGGGTAAGTGCAAGCTAGCTAGCTCAAATGTTGGGATCAAGTGCAGTAGCTGGGTGTAGTTAGTGATGTAGCACCATTGGGCCTACTAGGAGAAGAAATATAGGGAGTGTCTGAGGTAGAATATATTGGAGGTTAGCTGCAGGAGCAGTTTACTGAGCAGTGGTTAGCAAGGGCATAGGATAGCGGCGGACAGAGGAAGAGTGGTGAATTTCAAAGGAAAAGTAATTTGAGAGTTGATGGAAGTGGTGAGAGAAGATATTCTGGCTGTCTTGGGTCTGACATCTGGGGACTAACAGGAGCCAGAGTCTAGGGATCTCAGAGCATTAGGTGGGTGCCAGGGGGCAATAGTATGGAGGCCAGATACACTGGGAGAGTACCAAACCAGTTCTTCAATATAAACTTGGCAGTGTATTAGGCAGCAGTTCTCAAGGAAGGACAGCAAGGAGCGGTATAGCTCACAGTGGTGGGTGCAGTGAGGAGCATCAGAGTGAACTAGCTGAAAGCATTAAAAAGGTATCCAGTTTGGATAAAACTGACTTGTGGGAGGCGCTGTAAACAATATCACAACAGCACAAAGCTCTGACCCACCATTGCAGAGGTGGTCAGAGCTTTGAGTGTTTTAATGGGGGCGCAGTTTAGGCCCAACTCCTTCCCTCACCCACCCACCCCTGGAATTAGGTCTTTATATCTGGTTTTCTGACTTCATTTCCTCAAGAGTGCAAGGTGCATATCACTGTCATATCCTCTCTAGCACACTGCACTGACAATATAAGCATACACATTGTATAATATATATATTTCTATATAACAAACCAATCACACACACACACACACACACAAAAAAGTAGATAAACATGTAGGAGTAGTGCAATGTAATGGCTGTGGGCAGCAGCCTTCAGGAGTCTTTCTGGAGGCTAAGATGCGCCCTATTTGCAGACAACTCTCTGCCCTAAGGGAGGAAGTTGCCCATCTTCAGGCCACACTGGACAGTAGTAGGGAACCTTCCCCAGGCCACACTGGACAGTAGAAGGAACCTCCCCCATACAGGGCACCAGAGCCACCACCACTACCTCAGAGTTGCAAAGAAAGCACAGTAGTTGGACCACAGTGGGCTCCAGGGAGGTGAGGATGGTGGAACAGAGGCACACCCAGTCAGTTGTTCACTCCACAATCCATACACCATTCTGGGAGCATAGCTCCTGATGGATGCACCCACAGAGGAGAATGATGACAACTGTCACAAAGGAGACCCACAGGAAGAGGCAGAGGACACCACAGGAAATGAAGCAGCTCCTGTTGGGGACTCAATTAATAGGGGATAGAACTGGGGAGCAGGAAAAACTGAGTAAGGTGCCTGGCTGGTGCCATGGCTTGGAGGGACAGGAAGATCAACCTCAGGATGAAGACAACAGCTATGCAGGGAGTCTGAGCTTGATGTCATTGTCCACCTAGGGACAAATGACTTGGCTCATCATCAGATTAGAGTAGTGCAGGAGGACTTTGTAGAGTTGGGGAGGGTCTGAGACAAGTAGAACACACAGTATCCTTCCCAGAGGTGCTGCCTGTCAATGGCATGGGGGAGGTGAGGTAATTTCACAATGCAGTTCAATAAATGGTTCAAAATGGTGCTAACATGGGTTTGACTTCATTGGGGACTGGGTTCCACCTGGAGGACACCAGCCTATACTAGCAGGATGGTCTGCATCTGTCCAGGAAGGGAACAAGTCTTTTGAGCAATCAGTTTAAATGCTTAATTGGCAGGCTTTTAAACTAGTTAAAGGGGAGGCTCTGATAAGCAGCAGTAAATCCCAGCCTCTCTCACAAACAGGGTACTAAATGAGAAAAGAATGAGGTAGAAAGGTCAGTGGGGATGCTGCAACAGAAGGTAAAGCCATCAAAAATAGAGGGCAATGAGTACCAATGTCCGTAGTCTGGGTAACAAGCTTCCTTGATGGAGGAGGAACATCTGGATAACATAGACATAGACTTTGATGGCAGATAAGGACCGCTAGGCCCATCTAGTCTGCCCATTCTCTACCTACAGGATAGGCTGCAGATCCTAGTTAACCAACAGCCTATATCTTCCTGCCCCCACAAGAATTGCCATATGTCTGTCCCATGAATTCTTGAATTCTCCCACAGTTTAAGACCCCACAACTTCCTCAGAAAGGCTGTTCCATGCATCCACTACCCTCTCTGTGAAATAATACTTCCTCACATTGCCCTGAGACCGCCCTCCTTCTATCTTTAAATTGTGTCCCCTTGATCTTGCAAGTCTCTTTTCTGAAAGATGCTACCCTCTTGGACTTTGATGATTCCTTGAGGTACTTGAAGTTTCTATCATGTCTCCCTCTCCTTCTTTCCTCAAGGGTATACACATTAAGCTCCTTTAGTCTCTCCTCATACGGCTTCTCTTGCAGACCCTGCACCATTTTAGTTGCCCTCCTCTGGACTGCCTCTATCCTGTCTATGTCCTGGTGAGATGGGGTCTCAGAACTGGACACAGTATTCCAGATGGGGTCCTCACCAACTGTCTGTACAGAGGATAACAACTTCCTGTTTTCTGCTGCTGATGCCTCTCCTATACATCCCAGTATACCCCAGCCTCCCTACTGCCTTCTCACATTGCTTGCTAATCTTAAGGTCATCTGATATGATTACCCCAGGTCCCTTTCCTGTTTTGTTGTTGTTACTACCTCCCCACCATTGTGTATTCTTCCCTGGGTTCTTGTTTCCAGGTGCATTATTTGCACTTTTGCATTTGATCCTAGCTGCCATACGTCTGACCATTCCTCCAACCTTGCCAAGTCCTTTTCATCCTTTCCATGCCTCCTTGTGTATCAACCCTGTTGCAGATCTTTGTGTCATCTGCAAAAGGCATACTTTTCCTTCAGTCCCTCTGCAATGCCAGTGATGAAGACATTAAAAGGACTGGACCCAATACTGAACCTCGCGTACCCCACTAGTAACCCCTTTCCTCAAGTGGACTCCATTTACAATTACCTTCTACATCCTGTTGTCCAGCCAATGTTTTACAGACTACCACCCTGGGACCCTCCCAGGCTGGTTAATTGACTAATAATCTTTTGTGTGGGACTGTGTCAAATGTCTTGCTAAAGTCTAGGTAGGCCATGTCCACAGCCCTCCCTGGTCTACTACTTTGGTCACCCAGTCAAAGAAATCTATTAGATTAGTCTGACATGACCTTCTCACTGTGAACCCATGCTGCCTTGGATCCTGTGCTCCACTGACCTCTAGGTACTCAACTATTCTTTCCTTCAAGTGACTCCATCACTTACCCTACCACGGAGGTCAGACTGACAGGTCTGTAGTTTTCTGCCTCTGTCTTGGTCCCACTTTTGTGAAGGGAATCACACCGCTTTCCTCCAGTCCTTGGTATTACACCATCCTCCCATGATTTATTAAAAAGAGTAACCAGTGGTTTCACTAGTTCCTTCCTTAATTATTTTAGAATTCTGGGGTGAATTCCATCAGGACCCATTACTTTGTCCACCTTCAGTTTTAGGAGTTCTTGCAGAACCCTTTCTTCTGTGAAAGGACTGGGATCGACCCCCTATCAAGAGTGCTTCTGTTAATTGGATTAGGCACTTCCCCTCCTCTTTTGTGAATACTGAGCAGAAATATTCATTCAGTATTCCTGCTTTTCTCATCTGTCCCCTTCTGCCCACCCACCCGTTCATTCTATTCAGCCTCACTATCCCTCCTTTGTCTTTCTACGCCGCTATGTACCTATAAAAGGTTTATCCCCTTCTTAACTGGGTTGGCTATCTTTTCCTCAGTTTGGGCCTTTTGCTATTCTGACTTCCCTCCTGCTTCTTTCTACCTTAACTGGTACAGCTGTCTGTCCTGCTCCTTCTGTGTTTCCTTATACTTCTGGATGCTATCTTTTCTTCCTGACTTTCGCAGCCACCTCTCTTGAGAACCATAGTGGCTTTTTCTTTCATTTTGATTTGTTTATTTGCTTCACACAAGGCTTGTTGCCTCTGTGATGGCAGTTTGATAATTCCCATTGTTGCTCCACACCTCCTTCTAGCCTGTTTGCTGGTGCTTTTCTGAGGCACTCTCCCATCTTGCCAAAGTCAGCCCTCCTAAAGTCCAGTGCCCTCACTTTTGTGTGACTTGACTCTGTAGCTGGGTTTAACTGAACCACACTGTTTGATGGTCACTTGTTCCCAGATGGCAACCCACTTCTAGATCTGAGATCCTCTCATTGCCCCGTTTGAGAGTACGAGTCTAAGATTGCTCCCTCACAGTGGGTTCTGAAACTAGCTGTCTAATGCCTGCCACCTGTAGGGTGTTAAGAATGGCCCTGCTCTTGGATGTGGCTGCAGCAAATGTGCTCCAGTTAACATCTGGCATATTCAGGTCTCCCATCAACAGTATCTTCCTTTCTCTGCCATTCTAAGAATGCCTTCCATCATATTCTTGTCCATTCCTTCCCCTGACATGGGGTCTGTACTAACCCTGTGCGGATTATGGTGCCCTTTCCAGTCTCCAAGGTGACCCACAGTGCCTCCTCTCCTCCCTGTTTACTCTTTTGTTCAGTTGCTTTTATCCCTTCCTTTACATAGAGAGCTACTCCTCCCTCTTCTCCCCTGCCTGTCTCTCCTGTAGGTTATGTACCCTGGTGTGTTAACATCCAGTCATGGTTCTCTGTGTACAATGTTTCTGTGACTGCTATGATATCCAGGCATCCCTCTTCCATTGAGGCCACCAGCTCAGGAGCTTGTTGCCCAGACTACGGGCATTGGTACCATTACCCTCCATTTCCTGATGGCCTTACGCCCTTTGCCCCATCCTGTCCTTCTTGCCTTTGTCACTTTCTCCATTTTACCCCTGCCCTTCTCCCTATCGACACCTCCATGTTGGTGTTTGCCACACTTACTACCATGATTGTTTGGGGGCTAGGAATTTTCCTGCTCCTTTCAGTGCCTCCCCTTGGCTATTTTAAAAGCTTGCCAATGAAGCATTTAAACCTATAACCTAGGATTCTGGTTCCCTCCCGGACAGATGCAGCCCATCATGCCAGTATAGGCTTGCATCACTCCAGGTGGACCCCAGTCCCTAATGAAGCTAAGTCCCTGAGCTCCACACCAGTTTTTCAACCACTGATTGAATCCCATGGTACGGAACACCCTAGCCTCTCCTATGCCATGGATGGGTAGCACCTCCGAGAAGGTTACCGTCGTGCTACTTGACTACTTGACTTGATCTCAGTGTCAGTGTACAGCTCAAAGCTGGTGCAGGCTCAGTACTGCCTGTTGGGGCATATCACTGATAGGCCCTTCCATGGCCGCACCCCCTGCTGCCTGCCTTCACCCCTCATTACTGCCTCCATCTGGATGGTGGCACTGGCCATGTCCCTGGCTTGCTACCCGGCAACTGTTTTACCATTCCCCTGTTGTCCTTACTGCTACTCTCCCAGCACCAGGAACACCTCCCTGTAGTGACTGTACTGCCCACTGTCTGTGCCTCAGTGCTGTGTGGCACTTCCCACTCTGTCCCGCGCAGTGGCACAGGCTCCCCACACCTTCCCTGTTCCTGGTGGTTCCAGGTGCTCTGTCCTGCTCCTGCCCTGTCCTGCTCACAGATGCTGTGTGCCTGCTTGCAGTTCACCCACAAGTGGCTTCCTGTAGTGTTCTTGCACCTCTCTTGTTCCTTTTATTTTAGATCATTTCGTTGTCGCACAACTTCTGCTTGTCTCCTATTAGCATGGCACTTGTTGTTGAATATCACACTCGCGCCATTTATTCATGGTTCCTCCCTTCAGTTGTGCATGCATTCATTACCATTGCCCTCTTGCACATTGTGATTTGGGGTGCATCTGCCTCCCGCTTAATATTACACAATGGCACATTTTCGGACTTTCGTGCATAATCCCTGTTGCGATGGCGAACCTTTGAATATCTGGCAAAGGACTTTATATGTACAGCCATGAGCAGGATAATTATGCAAATGAATGAGCTTTTACATTAATTCTGCACTGACTCTGCTTGAACAAGCCTGCACTAAATCAGAGCACAAGTAAATAGTATTAGCTAGTGAAATATGTCTAGGAAATTAACTAAAATAATGTTGCAATCTTTTCGTCAGTTATCAATATGTGATACTTAGTCAAATAAAATTAGTGCTCTTGTACAGAAGTAATAAGCTTAAAATCCAAAGGGGTTATTATGCACTTCTGGACATTTTGTGCATTGTGTACCAAGAAAATTTTAAGAGCTCTAAGATGCTGAAATGTTGTCAGTATTTGTCTGATTCCCTGCTTTCCTTTGCAGCTCTGGACAGATTCCATGCAGGTTCCTGACAAGTTCCAAAACAGTGCTAGGTCTGGGAGGAAAACTCCTTTCTGCAAATCCAGCCTACTCTTGGTACATTTGCCCTCCACAGGGCTTACCATGAGCTGCCTCCCAGAGGGGCTCAGACACTTATGGACTCCTCCTTCGTGGGTGTGTCACTGGAGCACACAAGGCAGTGGAAAAAATTTAGTGACACAAGTCAGTCCAGAAGGCTGTATCCTTGTCTGAAAGTTAAAACTATTACAGCAGCAGCATAAACACTAGTAATGGAGGATTGTGCCACTTTAGTTTAGAGGCAACAGTGGCATACTTTACGTAGCTTAGAGACAAGCCTTGCACAGCCCTGCTTTCACAGCTCCTCAACAACAGTGTAGCCTGTATGTCACACCTTCTCACTATTATGTTCTCATTGCCAGGAAAGGCTCACCAGCCCAGCCAGTCTGACCAGCCCTATCTAACACTTTTGTAATGGCCCAAATGACCATCTTCTCCCTAATACCTTTCCTATTTCTACCTCCTCCTGCTCTTATCAGGACCTTGTGCCTGTTCCATCCATGTTTAAATCCATTCTTTGGTTTGGAACATACACGCTCCTTTGGCAGTCAATTCCACTTGCCCACCATTCTTTCTGTGAAAAATACTTGCAGACAGTCCCTCTGAACTATCCTCCTTCCAGCTGTTCATTCTATGGAGGTATTTGTACATTTCAATCATGTCCCCTGTCTGTCCTTGTCTCCAGAGTGCACATGTTAGGTGTGGGCTCCAGAATCTCACCCAGTACTCCAAGTGAGGCATATACAGGAAGATCACTCCTGCTTCCAGTTCTGATTACCTTTCCATACACCAAAGCATCCCATGTGCTTTCACTACTGCCCTGTTGCACTGCACTGTTGATTTCAGACTTTCTGATTTTGTCACACTCAGATCCTCTTCCTGTGTTGTGCTGTCTATCACTACTCCTCCATCAGGTATTATGTTTACAGTTCTTGTTCTCGATGTGCATTACCTTGCATTTCCTGGCATTAAGTCTCAGCTGACATATCCTGAACAACTTTTCAAGCATATTCAGGTGTGAAATGTTGGTGATGGCTGGCAGGCTGCAGCTTGCTGTGATTTTACATAAATAAACGTTTTAACCTTACTCCAAGTTTGGATGTTTGTGGTCTGATCTGTTGAGCCCAGCTTTTGAGATGATAAATATGATGGAATGAACTCCAGTGGCTCCAGGCATACTTTCTGTGCTCCTTAAGAGGAGGAACTTACAAACTCAAAGACCAGGGTTTTGGTGCTGCCTCTTTTGGCTACAATAAACCCATTTGCAACATACTTTTAGCATTGTGCCTTTTTATTTTTGCACAGTTTTTGTTTTATTTAGTTAATATTTTACTGAGTGCTGCATCTGTTCTGTTGCACCAGCCTGCTCTTCTCTTTAGTATCTGAGGATTGTGGTACGCTGCTCATTACCTCCTTAACCTGCAAATACTCTTCATTTACTACTACCTTCTGTGTTCACACCTTTAACAAGTTTTCAGTTCTAGTTGCTATCCTTTCCTCCAGCCCTAGATCCCTTAATTTCTTGACAAGACTCTTATTGGGGACTGAGTCACTTAATCAGAAATTCATATAAGTGCTACAGCATATTAACAATTCACTTAGGCTTTCAAGCAGTTTCACATTTTATTTCCTCTGAACTCCTCTGATTCCCTTGATCAATGAGATTTCACTTCTTAGGTACTATACTTGGTTTTGTAACAATATTCTTGTTAATTTGTGGAAATAGTTTCACAATCAACTATATTTATATTCAGTGATTTCCTCCTTCTCATTGCTTCATAAAATTGTTATATTGAGTGAAATAAAATAAGCTTAGTTAGCGTTCCCAATGTCAGAATAGGCAAATGTAGTACACTCCTGTGCTCGATAGAGCTACTGTTCTCATGTACCTATGCACATGCCTCAATTATTTTACTGAAAGAAATGGAATTAATCAAGGTATTGAGACTAATTCAGACTACCCTACTCATTCCAAATAATAAGGCAGTTACTAAATGCCATCAATTAGATGTTCAAAGGTCTTTCTAAATCACACGACATTTAGGGTACTCAAGAATTAACCTAATATGAGCATGTAACCCCCAAGTGCGGGATTACCTGTGGCTCTCCAGGCCCTTACTACTGTACATTTTCTGCTCTCTCTGGACCCCCAAGGCCTGTTATTTGATGACGGACTGGAAGAGCAGTTGCAGCCCAAAGTGAATGATTGTTTCAGGTGTTCTATGTGCCCTACTGTTGCTGCCCACTGTGTCTTCTGGCAAGATTCTGTCCCAGTGTATTCTGCCACCTTGGACTCCAGGAATGGACAGAGGGCCTGGGGAAATGCTATGGGAGGAGGAGGACTGTATTTTCTTGAGACTCAGCATGCCAATGTCCCAAAGTGTTTCAGTACCTACACATCAAAGCGACTGCCCATTGCTTGTATAGAGAGCATTATCAGTGCTCATAATAGAGTAGGAGGTTCCTGCAAAGTTCCCTAACCACACAGGAACATTAAATGTTGCAGTACAAACCAGACTGTGGGGATAAATTAGTTAGACAGAAGCCCAAATAAATCCCTTTTAGAGCCAGTGCTCATCAGCTATCATGGAAAAGGCACAGCTTCTGGCCAGAGCCACTTTTGAAGCCTGACTAGGGCTTCTACCACCACAATTCAGGAGGTATTTTGGAGGTTTCTGCAACATTTGAAGCTGACTAAAATGCTGTCCTTGTTGCCAGGATTTGTCAGATTGACCTCCACAGAAGAGACTTGATTCCTGCCTGGGAAAAGGAGGTAACCAAGTGCTAGTCCAGCACATGTGCCACAGCTACCAGCCTGCAGTGTGGTAAGAGACAGTTTGTGCTGCTGTTAAATGGATAAAGAATCAAGACTGAAGACAGTCTGTGGAACTGGCTGATCAGGGGTACAGCTAGGCTCTATCTTGTATCTCACACTGGGTTTGGAAGCCAGGATGTGTGTCTGGGACATGTGGCTCTGATTTTTTGCATTGGTTTATTCAGCAGAGAAGGAGGAGGGAGGAGAGAGAGAGAGAGAGAGAGAGAGAGAGAGAAGAGAGAGAAAGAGAGAGAGAGAGAGAGAGAACAAAAGAGGTATGGTTATCTGCTGAAGCAGAGAAACCTGATTCCAGGCAGGGGCACCTGAGGCCTGCAACACAGACCAGGTCACCAAGATCAAATGATTATCTGATTAACAAATAACCAAGACAGACCTGCCTGTGCACAAAGAAGGAGGAATCTCAGCTGTGAGGGCTGCCTCATAACACTCAAACCATTAGCCCTCCCAGGGCTTGCTCTGCAACAGGGGATTGTAAAATGTTTGCAACCAGTTCTTCCTTGTGGCCCATGGGTAAGCAGTAACCAGAAGGGGATGTAATCAGATCAATTCAGTTCCAGTACAGTAGCGTCTTGCTGCTTTTACATTGTTTCTTGTTGATTTTACTTGATAGAAGGTATTTCTATTTCTTTCTTACTACTTCTAAGGGGCTAGCAGGGTATTGTTTTGGGGCTGTTGGACATTTATAACCTATTTTGGTGTATTGTAAGTGGGCTGTTTGTCTTGTTGTTTCACTGTGTAGGAGGCTATGTTTGCCTTATTACTTCTAAGGGCTAGCAAGGTATTGTTTTGGGGCTGTTGGAATTTTAAAACCTATTTTAGTGTGCTGTAAGTGGGATGATTTGTCTTGATGTTTAACTGTGTAGATGACTGAGTTTTCTTACTTCTTAAAAGGTGCTAGCAGGGAATTATTTAGGAGCTGTTGAAACTTTGAAACCTGTTTTGGTGTGCTTTGAATGGGGTCTGTCATTCCTTCACATTGTAGGCCTAGTTCTTCTGCTTTCTGTTGCTTTCAAACCTATTTGATGTGATTTTATTGGGGCCATTTCTTTGAATTGGAAACCTATATCTTCTAATTTCAAGTTTATTTTGGTGTGTTGTTGGTGAGGCTGTTTGAATTGGAGACCTGTTTCTTTTGGTATCAAACCTATTTTGAGTGCTTTTAGTAGAGTTGTGATTGTTTTTGCTGTCTTCACTAGCTGCAAAATTTAGTGCATAGTGGGAGAAGGGTGCTAATGGTCTGACCAGGGGCCTCATCTACCTGATTGTTTCTGGAAGGCACAAGCTGGTCCCAGCCTTCTTGCCCTCACTCACCCACCCCAGGTACATGATTTCCTTATACTAGGGTTCTGACATCACTTCCCCAGAAGGGCAAAGGGCATGCACCCGCCATAGCAAAAGTAGACATCCAGGAAAGGAACAGCAGTGAGTGAAGAGGTGACTGCTATCTCAGTGGAAGGGAAGTAACTGCAAAACAAAGGAGCTTTCATTGTTACCTGTTTGCATTGGTGTTTACATTGTGAAAAGGGGGTATGAGTTTGAAGAAAGCGTGCAATAGTTGCTTAAAGTTTCTTTTGAGTGTGGACAGGATGGATAGGAATGTAAAAGCAGTTGCTCAATCTGTCTAGACGTACAACAAAGGGGTAAGGAAAATTAAGAAAAGGAGAACATTTTTGCACTGATAGAGGGGGGAGGGAGACTTGGGGAGTTTTGGTATCCTTTATCTGGAAGGGTGGAGTGTCACTGATGGGCAATGAGAGCAATGGGAAGGCGGTAGGCTGCAACAACTATGGTGCACCAATCTTTCTAAAAATTGCCTGGATGGTTGGGGGGATGTTTAGTGTGCAACCAAATAGAGAAACTTAGAAAGGAGGTTGAGAGGTTCATCATGGGTAAGCTGATCCTGTAGAGAGGCTGGTGGCCTCCTAGAGGCCAAAGGACTACAGGACAGCAGACAGCATGACTTCATAGGTGGCAGATCCTGCCAAATCAACCTGGTGGAGTTCTATGACTGGGTAACTAGGAAATTGAATGAGGGCCATGCAGTGAATGTCTTGTATCTGGTTTCAGTAAGACATTTGACTCTGTGCCAAATGGGTGGCTGGGAAGTAAGTTAGAAGACACAGGGGCAGGTGAAAAGCTGGTGAGATGGGTAGGGAACTGGTTTCAAGGAAGGCAACAGAGGGTGGTGGTGGGTGGGAGCTCTCATCCCCAATGGTAGTGATGAGTGGTGTTCCACAGGGCTTGGTGTTGGGGCCAGTGTTATTTGGGATATTCACTGCAGACATATCATTGGGCATCAAGAGTAAGATCAGTCTGTTTGCTGATGACTCCAAGATGGGAGCAATGATAGATGACCTAGGGGATGGCAGGGTTGCAGGATGATCTGGTAATTCTGGAAACCTGGTCAGACACCTGACAACTGGGGTTTAATGCCAAAAGTGCAAGGTGCTGCATTTTGGGGTGAAGAACCCAAGGAGGAAATACCAGCTGGGGTCAGTGCAGCTAGCCAAGATAGAGGAGGAGGAGAAGGATCTGGGGTGCTCATTACAGGGTCAATGAATAACTCGGCACAATGTAGGAAGGCAGCTGCAAAGGGCAACAAAATGCTGGGTTGCATTTCAAGGTAAATACTCAAGGAGGAGGTGATTCTGCCACTGTATAGATTATTAGTTAGGCCGCACCTGGAGTACTGCATTCAGTATTGGCACCCATATCTGAAGAGGGACATTAAGTTACTGGAGGGTGCAGCGCAGGGTGACAAAGATGATCAGGGGCTGTGGGATTTACCATATGAGAAGAGGCTGAGAGAGTTGAACTTGTACTTGGGAGGAGAGGAGGACAGGGGACATGATTGAAACCTTAAGTACATGAAAGGAATAAACAAGACAGGTATGGAGGGGCTGTTCAAAGCAATGGAGGGTAGGAACATCCTGGGCCATGATATGCAACTGCAGGGAGGAGGAAGGTTCAGGAGGGAGATGAGGAGACACTTTTTACAGAGAGGGTGGTAGATGGGCAGAATGCATTATCAGCAGAAGTGGTATCCACTAGAACAGTGGACTGCTTCAAAGGAGCTGGGACAGGGCAAGAGGAGGGTCAATGGAGGGAAAGGGTGGGAGTGAGGGCAGCTGCAGAATAAGGAGTGCTAGCTGCACATTCAAGCAGATTTGATAGACACTAGGCCTTTATCTGCTGGCAAATTTCATATGGTCATATGTATCTTACTTGTAGGTTTGCCATTTTGCAATTACATGGGATTTGGGGTTTAGGATTTACATTTAAAGGGCAGGATTCACAAAGAGATGCAGGGCACAAATGAGATGTGCCATGGAAATATTCACAGACAGGGTGGATGAGCCAGTGCATGCCAAATGCACTGCACCGAAGAAGATGCACTGTAGATGCATGATAATGATATGCAGCACAAACAGAGGTGTACACATGCATACATAGTGCAATGCAGTTCACAGTGCAAAAGGAAGGTTCAGCTACAAAGCAAACAGCGCTAAGTACCAAATCGTCATGGAAAGATAAGTATAAAGAAGCAGTGTAAATGCAAGCCACCAGCAGGCCAGCGGCAGCACTACAGAAGCAGCAGACAGAGAGAGGAGAAAGCTGCAGGACACAATGGATGGAGTACCATTCATGATGCTGGAACTGATAATGGGGATGAGGAGATGGGAGGTGGAAGGCACCATAGGTGGCCAACCCATGGCAGTATCATGCAGGCTGTCCTTTGAGCAGCTCACGGACATGGAGACAGTAGGCCAATACTGTCTGAATAGGGGCAATTCTGAGGCTGCTCTGCAAGCTGTGCCATGAGGGTAATGCAGGCACCCACTATATGAGGCCATGCCATGTCAGTGGAGACCAAGGTGACAACAGTAATGTGCTTGCTCACCACGAGGACCTTCCAGAGGCCTTCTGGGACACCACTGGCAACTCACAGGCCTCCACTTCCTGTCTCCTCACACATTCCTCTCTGCACTGCTACGCATGCTTCAGAATATATCCACTTCCCAAGCACTCAGGTAGAGTGGACGGAAGACATGCAGCAGTTCTACAGGGTGGCATGCATACCAGGCATCATACGGGCCATTGACTGCACCATGTGGCAATCTGCACACCACCTGGTGATGACTCGGTCACCTACATCAACTGCAAGGGCTACCACTCTGTAAACTGCCAGGTGGTGTGTAATGCCACAGGGCACATCAGCAATGTCTGTGCCACATGCTGGGAGAACACATGATGCCTTCATGTGTCACCAGTCTGCCCTGTCACAGATTCGAGATAGGGACAGACCAAGTGGCCATCTAGTAGGTGTGTGGGACTGGAAAACTGCACACAACAGGTCAATAGGCACAGACTAGGAAAGAGGAGGCAGGTGTGCAGGTAGCATGATGCACAAAGCACAGAGAGTACAGCAGGTGTGAGACAGCAGAGGAGGGAAGGTGACACAGGCTGCTCCCAACCAGCACAGGGTGGCACACATGCAATGCATGGCATGTGAGGTGCAATGCCATAGTAGGGTATGTGTGGCAGGCCTAGTGCAATGCATGCAGACAGTGGGCTCTGCCACCATGCACACTGGGCAGGACAATGGTGGGTGGGGTCAGTGTGACCCCAATGGTAAGGGTGGCCTGGGACCAACAACAGCAGCAAGGCTAGACAACAGCAAGTGGATGGGGAGGTAGGATGGCAGGAAGGACAAATACAGTCAGTGGTGGACGCACACCACACACAGCTGTGCAGCATGGAGCAGTGGGGCATGTTGCACATGCCCAGTGTACTAACAGCCACCCTTCCCTCCCACAGGTGATGCAGTGTACCCACTGAGATCCTGGCTCCTCACCCCATCCTGATGACCTGGAACAGAGGTGGAGGAGTGATAGAGTGAGGCACACACCACTACATGCACCATCAAACAGCGTGTCTTTGGCATGCTGAAGATGCACTTCCGATGCCTGGATACATCAGGTGGTGCCTTACAATATAGCCCTGAGAAGGCCTGTGGCATTTTCCTGGCCTGTTGTATACTACACAACATGGCCATTGACTGTGGAATAGCTGTCGAGGCCATTGACAATGACAGTTCTGGGAAGAAAAGGAGGGTGGGACAAAGATGCAGTGCCAGGGACCAGAACAATGGACCACCAATGACATGGCAGAACCTATGTCTGGCAGCAAGGCCATGGCTCTACAGCAACACACTGGTGGTTGAGCATTTTGGGACCTGCAGGTGACTAACACAGGTATGTATTGGGGAGGTGCACAATGGTGACCACGGGTAGAAACATAGGCGTGCATTAGATGGCAGACACAGCACAGCCACAAACAGTCCAACACTGGCACACACACAACACATGCCACACAGTGGTGGTTGAACAGCAGTAGACCGCAGACTTGCCAGGGACCACCAGGCCCAGACACAGACCCAGACACACACAGGCACACACACACACATATGCACATGCACGTGCACCACACACACACACACACACAGAGCTCACAATACACACATATGCCGCAATGACAGTGCTAGAGGTGGCATGGAGCAGTGTGCACTGCTGCTGGCACACAGGTGCAACAGACACTGAACCATCACACCCATGAAGCATGGCACAACAGTGCTGCACACAGACATGCAGGTGGTACTGCACAGTGGGCCCATGATGGTGGTGTACTGGGTCAGGTGCATGCCACCATGCCACTGCAGTGTCGATATCCAGCTGAATGGGACACAGAGGTAGAAATTGCAATAGCCATTGGTACAAGGACCTGGACATCACAGAACAGCACCATGGCCACCACGGACATGACAGAGGTCTCTGCCATGACTGGTGGATGCAGCAAGGCACAACCAGCCACAGGGGTGTTGCCAACACCCTGTAGGGTACTTCAATGAGGCTGTGAATGGGTGATCATTGGTATGGTGGCCCGTTAGCCATGCAAGTGCTGTGAACTCTGGGCAGTGTGATGTGTGGTGACAGTGTCAGCAACAGTGGATCCACCTGATGCTGCTGCCTGGGTGTGTGGGAGGCACTCCTGGGTGTCTGGCTGGAGGCTAATGGTCATGGTGCATATCGGATGCACACACTGCCTCAGCAGTGATGCAAACTGCCCAGAGCCACGATCATGCCCACCAGCAGGAGGCATGCTTCTGCTAACATTTGGGCCCACCATGCAGCAGTAGACTTGTGCTCTAGGACCATCAGCTTCCAGAGGATCCTGAATTCTACATGTAGAGCTGTCTGCCCCTCCACAGTATCACACAGGAGGTGGACATAGCCCTCAATCTCATTGGTGGGTGATGACTCACAGTGACGTCACCAATGGGTTCATCTCTTGTGAATCCTGCCCTTTGTGTATTAAAGAAATGCTGCAGGATGTTTTTTTTTTTTTTGCAAATGCTGGCTTGCAATGCAAACTACATCTTGTTCTCTGTTGCCCAGAATGTTTCTGGGTGTTGCTTATTGAAATGCCTCCATAGGATTTGCATTGTTGGAGCTGTCAAATGGATCAAACCTGCTGCAGTCACACTGCCACATCATAGAGCAGCAGATCAATTTAGAAAATTGTTCTTGGCTAACTGAGGACTGTGTTTGGTGCAGCATGGGGGGCAGGGTCCCACATAATGCATGCTACAAATTTTTTATGTATTGACAGGGATAGAGGGACAGGGCACTGAAGGACTGTAAGGAATGTTACAGCCACAACAGTTTACAGTTCTGTTCCACACAGAAACAAAACCTTTCATGAATAGTTTATCATGAAGAGTTGCATAATTGTACAAGTCATGACACTTTTAAAACTGAATTGAAGAACAACTTTTAAAACATCTGAAATGTCAGTGCTATTCTTAATAAGTTTTCTATTTCAATGTTGTTTGTATTGATTGTATGTTATTTGAGTATGTCAATATTATGTATTGTTGTATGTAACATCTAGACTGTCTTGTTACAGACCTGTGTCACACATGAAAAGGACCTTGGCTCATGTACTTACCTGCTGAACAAAAGTTTAAAATAAAACATAAATACTACTAGTCCGTATATATGCAGACAGGCAGTATGAGTTATATTACCAATTTTTGCCAGTTGATCAGTTTCCTCAGCTACTGTTCATAGGCTTGTGTCTCATTTGTGTTTATTTCTTTTTTCCAACAAAATAATAAAGAAAAAATCATTCATGATTCACCATCGTGTGCTTTCCCTTGAATTTGTACTTTCAACTGACCAAGATTTACACAGAAGTCCTTTTTTATGTTACATCAAGGGGTCCTGAATATAGCACGAGTGTGCTCACTTGTCCTCACACAGTACAATACCATACTGTACAGTATATGTCATACCTAATGATTTGCTGCAGTTACAGTTCTGAGACAATTTGTTTAAACAAATAAATTAATAAAAACTGTTACTGCAGGCAGCTCTGATGAGAAACTAATAGTTTATTATACTCTATGCAAAAAACTTTATTAAAGTTAATTCTTGCAGAGTGATGATACGGTTATATGAAACTAAAACTAAAATAATTGTGCAATCACAGGTGGAGTTCAGAGTGGGTTTCTCAATGATGGACAGTTTCTTTGTTCTTGTTTCTAAAGTTATCTTGGGCAGATTGATGATATGGTTAAATGACAACAAAATAATTTCAAAACCACAGGTGAAGTTCAGAGCAGATTTCTCGATGACCTACAGTATCATTGTTCTTTTGCATCTTTTAGAAAAACATTGTACTCAAACAAAATGTTTGTATTATTTTTAGATTTGAGACATGGACTGTTGGGACACCAACCTGGAAAATTGAAAGACAGATAAAATGTAATCACAAACAGTGCCACCTGGCACATTACAACAGATGATGCTGGGATTCAATTAATTAAGAGTTAAGCCATTACCTATAAACTGCACTATGAAGGTACAGCTCAGTACACCTGCTCACTGTACCATGCCTACCAAGATATACCTCTGTACCATTATACTTTTGAATTACTGCCACTGCAGTAGAGCCACTATATTTGGGGTTGAGTGGGCAGTTTAACATTTAACCCAAATACTTGCAGTTTAATAACTTTGCAACCATTCAGTCTCATGTGGTAGATCTCTGGATGTGCCAAATTTTGGTCCAGTCTGATGTGTGGATTCCAAGATTCTGATAGTGCAGAAGAAAAAATTACTCACCTTAGTAATGTTGTTTCTTCTAATGTAGTCTTGCATATTATGACAGTAGCAGTTTGTCCCACCACTAGAACTGCTCCGAGGTGAAATGGTTAATACCATTCCAAAATAGAACTTTGAGCACGAGCTCTAGAAGCAGCTCTATCTGTGTAATTTCAAACCTGAACTGTCAGATCTTTACGAGCAAAAACTCACTAAGGTCTGTGTGAAGCTGTAACCTACACTAGCCAAATGGCTACCTAAATATTAACAACCATTGCTGGTCCCAACACCCAAGACTCAAGTCAGGGGACCAGAACTACTAACACAATTCTAACAACATGAGAATAAAACAACAGTATAATAAAACACACACTCAAACTCCCAAAAGGGAGAAACACTAAAGGGCATAAAATAGTGCCCACACTAAGTTGCCGCACCCACCCAAGTAGAAGTTCTGAGAGGGGCAGTCTGGGGAGGTCATATATAGCAAGACTCCATTAGAAGAAACAACATTACTAAGGTGAGTAATTTTTCTTCAAACAACATGAAGTCTTGCTATATTATGACAGTAGCAGACTACACAGCAGTACCTCCATGGGAGAGGGCAGAACCTACTTAGGGAATAGGCTCTGAAGAACAGCTGTGCCAAACCGAGCATCTCTCCTGGCCTGGACATCCAGGGGTAATGCTTGAGTAAAGTGTGTACCGTTTTCAAGTAGCAGCCTGGCATATCTCTAATATAGGGATGTCTCTGGCAGCAGCTAGAGATGCAGCTGTACCCTGGTAGAATGAGCCCTCAAGCCAGAGGGGATCTCTGCCCAGTTTCTGATAACAAAATTGGATACAAGAGACAATCCACCTGGCAATTGATCTCTTAGTGGCAGGTTTGCCTTTCCCAACTTCACCACAGGTAAGGAAAAGTTGGAGGGATTCGAACCTGTGACCTTTGTTACACTCTATATAGTAACTAAGAGCTCTCTTAACATCCAGGCTGTGCAACCTCCTCTCACCAGAAGAGGGTGATCAGTGAAAAATACTGGAAGGGAGACAGATTGGTTAAGATGGAAATCTGAAACCACCTTAGGTAAAAACTTCCTATTAGTCCTAAGGACTACCTTATCCCTGTGGAAAGAAATAAAGTCAGTTTCCACTGACAAGGCTTGGTAACTCACTTATGCGTCTAACTAGAAGATAATCACCAGAAAAACAGTTTTCCAAGTTAGATACTTAAGCTCTGCAGAAAACAGAGGTTCAAAGAGGTTGCATTAACTGGGCAATACAAACATTAAGGTCCCAGGCAGTGGCGGTTCCTGAAAGGGTGGATTAGTATGGAGTAATCCCTTTAAAACTTGGAAACCACAGGGTGAGTGGAAAGAGGGATGACTTTCCTGCTGACACAAAAGCAGATACAGCTGCCAAATGGACTCTCAGGGTAGCTGGTCTGAGACCCAAGGAATTAAGATGGACCATGTAATCTAATACAATGGGCAAATCAGCAGATTCTGGGAAATATTTTTCCCAGCACACCAAATGGAAAACCTTTTCCATTTAGAACTATAAGTAGCTCTAGTGGAAGGCTTTCTGAAGCCTTTATGATTTCAAGAACACCTTGAGAGAGGTGTAAATCAGCAAACTCTAACTCCTCAAGAGCCAGGCCTTGAGGTTGAGGGATTTGAGGTCCGATACCAAACCCTTCCCTGGGCACAAGTTAACAGGTTGTGAATCCTGGGGAGGCAAAGGGAAGATGGATTGTCAATGACAGAAGAAGTGGGTACCAGGGCTGCCTGGCTAATCCGGGCAATCAGAATCACCCTGCAAGGCTGAGATCTGATTTGACTAATACTTTGAATAGGAGAGGAAGGAGGAAAGCATAAAGAAACTTCCTCCCAATCCAGGAGAAGGGCATCCAGGGGACTGAGCCCAACACTGGAGGTCTGCAACAGAACAGAAGAAGTTTGTGATTGTCTGGGGCTGCAAAAGATCTATCTGAGGGTGCCCCATCTGGCAAAGACTATCCCCAGCACTTGAGGATCCAGGGCCATTCGGATGGCCCTGGGAAATCCTGCTGAGAGCATCCACTAGGACAGTGTCCTTCCCGGAAGATGAACTGCTATGAGGGAAGTGTTCAGGGAATAGGCCAGAGACCACAACTTCATTGCCTCGGTGCACAAGGCCAAGACCGAGTGCCCCCTGTTTGTTGATGTACCACATTGTTGTGGTGTTGTCTGTTCTGACTTGTATCACCTTGTTGTGGACAGATGCTGAAAATGCTTGAAGAGCTAAAAGACAGCTCTGAGTTCCAGTAAATTGATGTGGAGCAGAGATTCCTGGGGACCACACTCCCTGAGTGGAAAGGTCGCCCATGTGGGCCCAACCCAGAAGGGAAGCATCTGTAGTGAGAGTCAAATTGTGAGCAGGGGAATGAAGGGACCCCAATCTTAATTGCTCTGATCCTGCCACCACTGGAGGCCTGGATCAAGGTTCAGTCACTGGGACCAACTTGGAAGGGGTCTCTTCTCTGAGACCAATGGGTTCTCAAGTGAAACTGAATGTCTCTCATCTGAAATCTTGCTCCCTGCACAACAGCTGTGGATGCAGCCATGTGTCCCAGGAGCTGCAGAAAGTGTCTTGCTGGTCGAGAGACCTGCAGGGTGAAGGAGAGGCCAGAGTCACTAAATTCATCACCCTTTCTAAGGGAAGAAAAGCTCTGGCTAGCTTTGTGTCCAACTCTGCCCCTATAAAGGTGAGTACCTGGACTGGTTCCAGAACCGACTTTGGTAGATTTAGTAGAAAGCCCAGGAGGTGAGAAGCTGCTGGGTAACTTGCAGGTGAGATTTTACCTGTTCTGGGGACTGGCCTCACAATGAGCCAATCGTCTAGATAGAGAAAACAGCAATCCTTTGCCTCCTTAAATGAGCCACTGCCACTGCTAGACACTTTGTGAATACCCTTGGGGCAGAGGTGAGCCGAAGGGCATTGCTCTGAACTGGTAATGACCTGAGGTAGTTCAAATCTGAGGTACTTTCGATGGGAGCTTCTGATTAGGACATGGAAATAGGCATCCTTGAGGTCAGGGGCTATCCAGTCCCTGGCCTTAGGGAGGTAAAATCATTGCCAGAGTTACCATTTTGAACTTTGGTTTCAAAAGATGCTTGTTCAGATATCTGAGGTCTAATATGGGCTGCCATTCTCCTGTCTTTTGGGGTAAGGGTATCTGAATACAGACCCTGCCCTGGTGCAGGGAGGAAACCTTTCCACTGCTCTGAGAGCCAACAGGGTTGAGACCTCTGCTTCCAGAGCAAGGGTCTCTCGAAGCACTTGCAGGTAGAAAAAGTCTGGTTCTCAGCAGGAAACTTTTAGGCACAGAGGAACCAGACCCTAGCTTCCTACTCCAGAACCCACTTGTCTGAGGTTAAGAAGCTCAGTTCTGACTGGAGTAAGCCAGCCTGCCCCCTACCAGTAAAGGAGAATCGGCCCTGGGCACCCCTCAGGTAGCTGAGGTCCCTGGTCAGACCATTAGCACCCTTCCCCACTGTGCACTAAATTTTGCAGCTAGTGAAGACAGCAAAGGTAATCACAACTCCACTAAAAGTACAAAATAGGTTTGATACCAAAAGAAACAGGTCTCCAATTCAAACAGCCTTACCAACAACACACCAAAATAAGGCTTGAAATTAGAAGCTTTAGGTTTCAATTCAAAGAAACAGCCCCAATAAAATCACACAAAATAGGTTTGAAATCAGAAGAAAGCAGAAGAAATAGGCCTCCAATGTTAAGGAATGACAGCCCCCACTCAAAGCACACCAAAATAGATTTCAAAGTTTCAACTGCTCCTAAATAATTCCCTGCTAGCCCCTTTTAAGAAGTAAGAAAAACTCAGCCCGCTACATAGTTAAACATCAAGACAAATCAGCCCACTTACAGCACACCTAAATAGGTTTCAAAATTCCAACAGCCCCAAAACAATACCCGGCTTGCCCCTTAAAAGTAGTAAGGCAAACGCAGACTCCTACACAGTGAAACAACAAGACAAATCAGCACACTTACAGTACACCAAGATACAGTAGGCTCCAAAATTCCAACAGCCCCAAAACAATACCCTGCTAGCCCCTTAGAAATAGTAAGAAAGAAATAGAAATACCTTCTACCAAGTAAAATCAACAAGAAACAATGTAAAAGCAGCAAGAAGAAGCTACTGTACTGGAATTGATCTGATCCCTTCCCCTTCTGATTACTGCTTACCCATGGGCCACAAGGAAGAACTGGTTGCAAACAATTTATAATCCTCTGTCAGAGCAAGCCCTGAAAGGGCTCATGGTTCCAGTGTTATGAGGCAGCCCTCACAGCTGAGGTTCCTCCTTTTATGTGAAGAGGCAGGTCTCTGTTGGTTATTTGTTAATCAGATAATCAGTTGATCTTGGTGATCTGGTCTGTGTTGCAGGCCTCAGGTGCCCCTTGGCTGGAATCAGGTTTCTCTGCTTCAGCAGATAACCATACCTCTTTTGTTCTGTCTTTCTCCTTCTCTTCTGGACAAAGCAATCCAAAAAATCAGGGCCACATGTCCCAGACACATGTCCTGGCTTCCAGGCCCAGTGTGAGATGTTAGAGCCTAGCTGTAGCGCTGACCAGCCAGTTCCACAGACTGTCTTCAGTCTTGATTCTTTCTCCATTTAATAGCAGCCCAAGCTGTCTCTTACCACACAGTAGGCTGATAGCTGTAGTAGTTGTGCTGGACTAGCACTTGGTTACCTTCTTTTTCCCAGGCAGGAATCAAGTCTCTCTTCTCTGGAGGTCAATCTGACAACTCTGGCAACAAAGAAAGCATTTCTTAGTCAGCTTCAAATGTTGCAGAAACCTTCAAAATGCCTCCTGAATTGTGATAGTAGAAGCCCTAGTCAGACTTCAAAAGTGGCTCTGGCCAGAAGCTGTGTCTCTCCCATGATAGCTGAGGAATATTGGCTCTAAAAGGGGATTTATTTAGGGCTTCTGTCTGACTAATTTATCCCCACAGTCTAGTTTGTACTGCAACACTTAATGTTCCTGGTGGTTAGGGAACTTTGCAGGGAATCTCCTACTCTGTTGTAACCACTGATAATGCTCTTTGTACAAGCGATGGGCAGCCCCTTTGATGTGTAGCTACTGAGACACTTTGGGACATTGGGAGTGCTGAGTGTCAAGAAAATACAGTCCCTCCTCCCTCTTCCCTCCCATAGCATTTCCCCAGACCTGCTGTCCCTTCCTGGAGTCCAAGGTGGGCAGAAAACACTGGGACAGAATCTTGCCAGAAGACACAGTGGGCAGCAACAGTAGGGCACATGGAACACCTAAAACAATCAATCACTTTGGTTGTCACTGCTCTTCCAGTCCTCATCAAACAGCAGTCCTGTGGCCAGAGACAGCAGAAAATGTACAGTAGTAAGGACCTGGAGAGCACAGGTAAACCCCACACTTTAGGGGTGGAGAACATAGCTCATATTAGGTTAGTGCTTGAGTACCCTGAATGTTGTGTGATTTGAGAAAACCTTTGAACATCTAATTGATGGCATTTAATAATTGTCTCACTATTTTGCATGAGTGGGTAGTCTGAATTAGTCTCAATACCTTGATTAATTCCATTTCTTTCAGTAAAATAATTGAGGCATGTGCATGGGTGCATGAGAACAGTAGCTCTATTGAGCACATGAGTGTACTACATTTGCCTGTTCTGACATTGGGAACGCTTAACTAGCTTAGTTTTATTTCACTCAATATAATAATTTTATGAAGCAGTGACAAGGGAGGAAATCACTGAATATGAATATAGTTGATTGTGAAACTATTTCACAAATTAACACGAATGTAAATTGTTATGAAACCATGTATAATACCTAAGAAGTGAACTCATTGATCAAGGGGAATCAGAGGAGTTCAGAGGAAATAAAATATGAAACTGCTTGAAAGGCTAAGTGAATAGTTAATATGCTGTAGCACTTTTTATGAATTTCTAATTACGTGACTCAGTCCCCTTTTAGTTCCCCAATAGGAGTCTTGTCAAGAAATGAAGGGATCTGGGGCTTAAGGAAAAGATAGCAACTAGAACAGAAAACTTGTTAAAGGGGTAGACACAGAAGGTAGTAGTAAATGAGGAGCATTTGCAGGTTAAGGAGGTAATAAGCAATGTACCATAATCCTCAGATACAAAAGAGAAGAGAAGGCTGGTGCAACAGAACAGATGCAGCACTTAGTAAAACATTAGCTAAATAAAACAAAAACAGAGTTTGCAAAATAAAAAGGCACAATGCTAAAAGTATGCTGCAAATGGGTTTATTGAGACAACAAGGGAGCACCAAAACCCTGGTGCTTCGATTCTGTAAGTTCCTTCTCTTAGGGAGCACAGAATCAATGCCTGAAACCATTGGAGTTCATTCCATCATATTTATCATCTTAAAATCTGGGCTCAACAGATCAAACCATAAACATTCAAACTTGGAGTCAGGCCATCAGCAATATTTCACACCTGAATATTCTTGAAAGTTGTTCAAGATATGTCAGCTGAGATTTAATGTAAGGAAATGCAAGGTAATGCACATTGGGAACAAAACCATAAACCTAATACCTGATGGAGGAGTAGTGAAAGAGAGCACAACACAGGAAGAGGATCTAAGTGTGATAAAATCAGAAAGCGGAAATCAACAGTGCAGTGCAACAGGGCAGTAGTGAAAGCACATGGGATGCTTGGGTGTATATGAAAGGGAATCAGAACTGGAAGTAGGAGCTGATCCTTCCCTGTATATGCCTCACTTGGAGTACTGGGTGAGGTTCTGAAGCCTACACCTAACATGTGCACTCTGGAGACAAGGACAGACAGGGGGACAGGATTGACATGTACAAATACTGTATCTCCATGAGATGCACAGAGTGAAATGCTATGAATGTTTCTCCCTCAGCACAAACACAAAGTAAAGAGGCAATCCATTGTAGCTGGCTGGGGGATAGTTTAGAGATACTGTCTGCAAATTTTTTTTTTCACAGAAAGAATGGTGGACACGTGGAATCGACTGCCAGAGCAGCTGGTATGCTCCAAACCAGTGAGTGGATTTAAACATGGGTGGAACAGGCACAAGGCCCTGATAAGAGCAGGAGGTGGTGGTGGAAATAGGAAAGGTATTAGGGAGGAAGATGGTCATTTGGGCCATTACCAAAGTATTAGGTAGGGCTGCTTAGACTGGCTGGGATGGTGAGCCTTTTTCTGGGCAATGAGAACATATCAGGGGAGAAGGTGTGACATACAGGCTACACTGTTGTGGAGAAGCTGTGAAAGCAGGGCTGTGCAAGGCTTGTCTCTAAGCTACATAAAGTATGCCACCATTGTCTTTAAACTAAAATGGCACAATCCCTCATTACTAGTGTTTATGCTGCCGTTGTAATAGTTTTAACTTTCAGACAAGGATACAGCCTTCTGGACTGACTAGTATCACTAGATTTTTTCCCACTGCCTTGTGTGCTCCAGTGACTCACCCACGAGAGGAGGAGGAGTCCATAGGTGTCTGGAGCTCCTCTGGGAGGCAGCTCATGGTAAGCTCTGTGGAGGGCAAATGCACCAAGAGTTGGCTGGATTTGCAGAAAGGAGTTTTCCTCCCTGACCTAGTACTGTTCTGGAACTCGTCAGGAACCTGCTTGGAATCCATCCAGAGCTGCAAAGGAAAGCAAGGAATTGGACAAGTACTGACAAAGTTTCAGCATCCTTAGAGCTCTTAAAATTTTCTTGGCACATAATGCGCAAAATGCACAGAAGTGCATAATAACCTTTGGATTTTAAACTTATTACTTTACAAGAGCACTCATTTTATTTGACTAAGTATCGATATTGATTACTGACAAAAGATTAGCGATATTATTTTAGTTCATTTCCTAGACATATTTCACTAGCTAATACTATTTACTTGTGCTCTGATTTAGTGCAGGCTTGTTCAAGCAGAGTCAATGCAGAATTAATGTAAAAGCTCATTCATTTGCATAATTATCCTGCTCATGGCTGTACATATAAAGTCCTTATGCCTAATTGTGTTCATCTTTTGCTGGCAATTGTTAACAATTGTATTGCTATTAGGCTGATGGCACCTGCACGGTATGAAGCTGGTTAATTATCTTATTCAGCTCTATTTAATCCAGAATTGAATGAGTTGAGCCTATTTACCTAACTGTTCCACATTGATTTAATTGGCCTCAAGCTGACTGATGGTGAGGGGGTCTGTTGATTAAAACTAATTGATTTCAGTTAATGACATACACATCATTAAATTACACATGGTGGCTCTCCCTGGTCTCTGCCTTATAGAGTCACATTTGACTCCAGCAGTTATTTAGAGTTACTCAGAGATCGCTTGTTTGTTAAGAAGACCCCAAACCTTTAGCATTTTGTGGACCATACAGACCTAGAGAAGTTACCCTGTTTTGATTGTTGGTACTTAATAATCCATACCTGAGTATTGCATTCAGAAGCAGCAGTCAAGGCCGCAAAAATTTGCTTGAAGTAAATCTTTTTCCATGCCTTGCCTTGCACAATTAAAGACTCAGCGAGAGGCACATTGTCAAGTAGCAAGGGCTTCAAATTTTAACTTCTGCTGGACTCCCATATTAATTTGTGGGGATTAAAAAGGTACAACTATATTTGTTTTACTCTTAACAGCACTACTTATTATAAATTCTCTTCCTTTATTTTCCATACTTGAAATGTACTTGAACTTAAAGGGACTTAAAAGGAAATTTGTTCTACTTATTTTCCAGATGTTTACATCTTCTACTACGCTAAATTGAGTGGTCTCTGAGCTCTTAACCAACTTCAGTCTTAACATGTGTAAGACATCTGGGTGGGATATTCAAAGCTGCACAACTGAGATGCACCTGCGCAAGTGTGAAAATGCACCAAAGAGTGATATTCAGCGGAGCCAATGCGAGTAAATTGTAGTAACCAATGCGCAACCCTAATGAATGTATGCTATGCAGGGGCGTGGGCCATAAGCACTGCAGTATGATATTCAACAGAAAGCAAACAGCACAAGTGTGGAGCAACAGGGACATGTGTGGAGCAAACTTGAGCCCATAAAAAGAGGGAGCAAGCAGGATAAGGCTTGTGCCACAGGGCAGCAATGGAGAAGGAGAGTGAGTGGATAGGCAGGACAGCAAGAGGGGTGCAAGACAAAGACAGAGGTGGGCAGGAAATGCAGCAGAGTGTGGGACTGGGTGTGTGACACTGATTGTGCCTGATGTGTAAGTGACTGTGTGTGTGTGATTGGTGGGGGGGGGCAACAACAGCAGTGTGAGCCTGCATACTGGACATAGGAGTGGCAGCAAAAGTGCCCGGATGGGTGGGAGGTGAAGGCCACAGCCAATAGGCCACAAGCTGGGAACCCTGAACACAGGTATGCACCCAGTGCAGGGGCACACGCAGCGGCACACAGCTGGGGGTGCCGGGGGAGACAGTTGCCCGGGGGGGCAGGACAGCCCAGGTCTTGGCCAGTGCCATCTTCCAGATGGAGGCATTAATGAGGGGTGTAAGAAGGCAGGAGGCAGAGTGGCATGGCCATGGAAGGGCCTGTCGGTGGTACGCCTGGAACAAGTGGTACCATGCCCGCACCACCTTTTGAACAGTACAGTGATACAGAGATTGTGGGCCAGCACCACCTGAACCAGGTAATTCTGAGGCAGCTCTGTGAGCTATGCAGTAATGAGATGCAGGCACCCACAAGATGGAGCCACGCCGTGTTGGTGGAGACCAAGGTCATGGCCATTATGTGCCTGCTTGCAACAGGTACCTTCCAGAGACCAACGGGGGACACCACAGGTATAACCCAGTCAGCCGCATCACAGTTCCTCACACAATTCCTCAATATACTGCTGCCACATGCTGTGGAATATATCCATTTCCCAGCATGCAGGCAGAGTGTACAGCAAACATGCAGGATTTCCACAGGGTGGCACATATGCCTAGCATGCTAGAGGCTATCAACTGCACCCACATAGGCTTCCACATGCCACCTGGCTTGGAGGGGGTAGCCTACCTCAACAGGAAGGGTTACCCCAGTGTCAATTGCCAGGTGGTGTGCAATGCCAGGGGTGAATAATCAATGTCTGTGCCACACACACCCTGGTGGAGCACATGATTCCTTCATCTGGCACCAGTCAGCACTTTGCCATAGGTTCAAGAGTGGGGACATCCCCACTGGCCACCTAGTAGGTGAGCATGCTGTTGGAATGGGAAGCCTGGCACAACAGGGCAGGGTGTGGGGGATGCTAGGCCAGGGGCATCAGAGGGTGTGACCAGGAAGGCAGGGGGGTGCAGCTACACAGACTACGATGTTAACCACACATGTCAACACACAGGTGACAGTGGATACCCACTCTGGCCCTGGCTGCTTACCCTATACCGGCACCCATTGACCCCAGTACAGGAGTGATACAATGAGGCACATGCCAGCACACGGAATATCACCAAGCATGTGTTTGGGCTGCTGAAGGCCCAGTTCCATTGCCTGGACAGGTCTGACTGTGCCCTACAGTACAGCCCCTCAAAGGCCTTCAGCCTATTCCTAGCCTGCTGTATGCTACACAACATAGCCACTGACTGTTGGATAGCTGTCGAGGGAAACAGCAGTGGGGATAATGCAGCTGCCAGGCCAGGTGGTGGTGGACAACCCCCCCCAGTGAAGGGAACCCTGGCTGAACAGGATGGCCCAGCAGCACCAGCACACAATTGCAGAGGAGCACTATGGTGCATGCAGGTAGGTGAACATGACCACACACATGTCCCAGGGACTATGGCACAGTACTCAGGCATGCAAGGGCTGGCCCCATGACAGTAATGGCTGGAGGGTAGCGTGGATGGGCATGGGACTGAACTCCATGGAAGCACCCTGTACAGCACTGAACACCCCACCCACACACCTTCTCACACACATGCACACAGGCACCTACATGCACATGCCCATGCCCAGAGGCCACCAACGGGTGTGTGTCAGACACTGAACACCGGTGCACAGTAGTGGCCACTGTTGTGTTGGCATCATCATGCTCATGCCACAGAGGCCAGTGGCTGGGCTGGGTGGGTGTGCACAAGGCCTGTGTGCGTCGTCGACCTTGGATGACACATTCCTGGAATGCACATGCATAAGCCACACCAGTGTGCACACAGGGCAGTGGCAGACAGTGGACAGGGAGGATGGCAGCTCAGAACTGCCCCAAAGTCACACAGCCACCGTGGACATGTGGACGGCCCCGTTGAGTCTGACCAGCAGATGCAGGCTGTGTGACAGCCTCAAGGGGTGTCTCTGATGGTCCCCCAGGTGTGTCATTGTGGGAATGCAACCAGTCCCTCACAGGTGCCTGCAGGCTCTCAAATATGCTTACTCCAGGTGTGCCTGGAATGCCCACAGTGGATCCTGGTGCTGACACTGATAGGGTCACATGACGCCATGACTGAGGGGTGAAGAAAGCACTCCATGGGGTCTGCGGTGGATGGCCATGCACCACAGTGGCCACTGGTCTTAGGCCGGCTGTGATCGTAGTGGTAAGCTGATCCAGGGCTGTGGTCATGTCCTCCCACATAAGTGTGGTCTCGGCCAGGAGCTGCTCATAGTCCCTGTCATGCCTCCCTGTGGACTGGCACAGCTTTGTGCAAAGTGCACACCTCTGCCATGACAAGCACCTATTGCTCCACAGAGGCCCGTAGCAGACAGGTGTGCTCGGTCAAGGGTCGGTGACCTGGGCATGGGAATTGCATCAACCCATGGTGGTGCTTGACCCCGCAGCCCAGCCCTCATGCTGGTGGGGCTGCACAGCAGTGCCCTTTGGGATGATCTTTCTGTGGTACACTGTCAGCGCCACTGCACCTGGATCCCCTTGACCTCATCCTGCTGTCACTGCTGCCCCTCTGGCCACTGTGCATGGATCAGTGCTTGTGCAGCTGCACCACCACCACCACCACCACACCCATCAGACTGCACCACAATGATAGCACCCACAGCATCACCAGTTATGGTGGCCGGTGGGTGGATGACCACAATCAGGACACCATCTGAGCTGCCATGGTGAGTGTGTGTGGTATGGGTGCCTCCCCCTGAATGGCAACACCCCTATCCAGGATAATGGCCACATCGACATCAGTCACAGACCCCGCTTGATCTGTGTCTCAGCATACTGGATGCCATGGCTGGTATCCTGCTGAAACACAGCCAGGGCCCTATCTGCAAACATGCCACAGGCATCAGTATGGACAGTGGGGTTGGGCTGCCTGTGGTCTGGACCCCAGACACTGGTGTAGATGGATGAACAGTCCTCTAGGTCCAGGACCACCCCATGGTGGATACCCCACCCGCCACTGCATGCAGGTGCTATGGAGCTGAAAGGAACACAGTCGCATTAGTGCCACTGGCAGACCCCTGACCCCTGCACCAAGTGCTGCCATATCTACCATGCAGTGATAGGCTGCCTCCATCTGGAAGCTGCCGCTGGGCACCCCTTTGACAGCACTGCACTACATGGTTGCCACCACCATCTCCTCCTGTGGTGACAGCTGTGGCACGTCAGGCTGTCCACATCCTGTGGCAGCATGTGCAGCCTGGATGGCAGCCACCTTCTCCTTAATCTTCCTCTGGTCTGTGCTGACCTTCTTCTTGCACTTCTGTGCAGTCCTTTGATGGATGCCCTGATGGTTCACGGACCTGGCCACACCCTCCCATGCTGTTGACTGGGCCTGTGGGGTACCTGTTTATCCACTCAGGAGAGGCTCCTGGTCCAGGTAGGCATCAAATAGGGCATTGCTCTCTGTCCTCGAGAAGTTGGGCCTGTGCTTCCGTGCAGACCCACGCTCCTCAACCTCCTCATGATCCATCATGTTGAGTCCTGTGGGTATGAACATGTGGTCAGTGATGGCTACAATCTACACTGCCTCCCATTCCCTGTCCCAACAGGCCCACAGCCTAGTGGCCTACCTCGGAAGGATGCAGTACCAGTTTAGTTCCTGTGCAGTCCCGTAGCACCTTTATAGTATATCACATGCAAATGAGGGATGTGCAACTGAAATGAGAAACTAATGCCTCTGATGCACTGTAGATATGCTGATTAGTTAATCTGCATATGCTGGCAGAATATTGTGAATTTGCACATGGTGCAGGGGTGTTGCGCATGCACAAACCATGGCGCAACAGTATGACATGCGCAGTAGGTCCAGCAGTGCACATGAGCACAGTGCTGTCATGTACATCTATGGTGCATCCATTCCAGCTGTACGCCACTGGTGGTGTCCATTGCACTGTGCCGTGGCAATAGCACATGTGTGTGGCTGCTGCAGGTGGGCTGTGGATGCACCCAGATTCCAGCTGTGCCACTGCCATCCTGCTGCTTAGCCCTGTTGCCTGGCTGCCATGGTTGTGGTGTGCAGCACATGGGTGGTGTTGGTGTGCAGTGCTCTGCGTGGCTGTGGATAGTTGGGTTGGTGGCTCATGTGGGTGCACATACTGCGGGAGGCTGTGTGCCATCTCAGGGGTACATGTTACCACTATCTGCTGCACACGGTGGGTGGGCTATGGTTGTACAGACATGCACTCATACCATGTCTCCTCCATTGTCCTAGGTGTCCAGCACCCTGATGTCAACACCAAGCTTCTAAGACAGATCCTTCGGGTCACCACTGCCACACTCTGGGTGGCATGGCTGGTCTGGCACTGTGCAGTCTGCGGCAAGACAGTGGCATCAGGCACCAGTGGGGTGTGGACACCCATAGGGCCTGTTGACCTGCAGATGTTTCTCTTCTGTGTCCCTCCTTGTACCCTAGTCTAGCCATGTCCCTGTCCCCCTGCCTCCCTTCCCTGGCCTCACAGTTTGTTTGTGGCCTCCCGATTCCTTGCTCCCTGTACCCATTGATTGTTGTTCTGTAAATAGTTTTTGACTGGTTTTAATACACATTTCTATGGTTAGCCATCTGTGTCTGTGTCTACTTTGCAGCTGGCATGTGGAGCCATGATGCAGTAGTGTGCATGTGGCTGAGTGGTATGTCTGGGGTTGACTGGGGATTGTACCTGGTGGTCTCTGTCCAGTGGCTGTGCCCTGGGATGGATGTGTTCTCTGTTCATGTTGTGTGGCATGTGCATTGTATGCCATTGACCTGTGTGTTACCAGCTGTGGACCAGGTAGTGTGCCCCATGCCTTCCTGTGGGTGTTGCGGTGGCTGTTTGCCAGTGGATGTTGGTTTCACCTGCCTTTGTGCACTACTGTGGAGTGCATGGTCGAGGACCTGCTGCTGTGTGCCTGCCATGCCTACCTCCTGGCATCCTCTGCACCCTGGTAATGGTCTATCCCACACTGGTGGCATGCTCCTTACTGTGTCTGTTGTCCTGTGTCCTGGTCCATGAACCTCTGCACCTTGTGCAGCCCTGGTTGCACTATGGCACATGTTGGTTTGCTCTCTGGCTCAGCCCTGGTTCAGCTATGGCACATCCCTGCAATATTCATTGAATGTCACATCAGTGCACCAGGGTGCAGTGTACTTGTGCTGCGCCACTACTGCACCTGCCTCTGGTGCATTTCTAAATATCCCACCCCGCAGTTTTGCTGACTGAAAATGTAGGTAGTCTCTGAACAAATTAGGAGCATATCTACACATAAGATTTATGACATTGCTTCAAATTAGCCAATTACATATCAGAACTATAGATTATCTTCAGGGCCCTTGCTTTTCTGTGGCACAGTGGGACCAAATTCTGCAGCAAGACTGCCATTTGCCGCAGAACTTCTATGGCGGTGGTTTGTAATTTCTGCAGAAGTTCTGTGGCACTAACAAACTACCACATCACAGTGTCAGCTTGTCATCCTGACTTCACTTTCGTGACAGTGGTTATAGCAATCAGGATGGTGGAAAGCACAGTAACACTAGTTCAAAAAATAACAGACTTATAAAAATAATTTTATGCCTAAAAAGGCAAAACAAATGTCTCTCCCTTAAGGTCCTAGCCTGTTGCATAAATGACATATGCAGAGGGGAGCTTATGTGATAAATAAGGTACTTCTATATGCATGCTATATATCCCACTAATTAGATCTCTACTGTATATCACTTATTTATTTGTATGTGCTTTCTACACCTCATGAGGTTTCCACTTTGTATCACTTATATATTTATATACAATCTGTAACATACATACAAATATATGTGTGTGTGTGTGTGTGTGTATATGCATATCTATGTATATATATATATATATATATATATATATATATATATATATTTTATTTCCATGAACTTACATCCTCATTCATACATGTCCCATTGGAAATGGAATAGAGGTGTTATTGCAAAACTCATTTTTCATGTCAACCTGCTTTCCCTGACACACTGCATAACACCATCATGCCATGACATGCATGTGAACTGATTATGAGATAGAGCTCTCCAGCCCATCACAATGTGTCCACCATGTGACAGAACACTGCACCATACCTTCCCAGGCTCCAAGCAGTGATGTGTTCCACCAATCCTTGTGCTGCCCAGCCAGCTCCCAGAACTAATCTCTGAACCTGACTTGCTGGCATGGAAACACAGCATGGTACCCTCTGGCCCAACAGCTGTCCCTGCACACAACATTTCTCCATAACTTTTAGGTGATTCTATCAACCAATGACAATATGTAATCAATAACCCTGGCAAAAATGCCTACAGTGCAATTATTTATTTAACAGGTCTATTTTTTCAACAGGTCTAAACATCATTATATTCCACTTTCTAAGCATAATTACTTTATTTTTCTTAAAAATGACAGTTAAATTCATTTTACCAGTTATTCATTTCAGATGGCATCTCTATACCTTAAAGGCACAAATGGGTTTGTACAAAGTAAGGTATGGACTTAACAGGTCTGTGCTATTGACAAGGTTTTGTTTAAGTTGGCCCTAGTGCAATTATGTAAGACTGAAAACTGTATTTGGCTGTAGTGCAGGTTGAGCAAATATCACCATGCATGATGTGCTGTGCCACCGTCTCTGGCAGTGGAAGCTGTGGTAGATAAGTGACTGTTCATTTCTGTTGAAGAATGCAGCCGTTTCATTAGCTAATGTATGATATAGCAATGATGACATCACATTCTGAGCATATAGGGGTTTTGAATATAAAAAGAGGGGAAGGGAACCAGATTCTATGGATAAACAGAAATACTAATAAAAAATCACTAAAAGAGTGAATTCTGCAGCACCACAGAAGTTCTGCGGTAGATTGCAAGTTCTGCGCAAAATTCTGCGGCCTCAGAATTCTAGGGGTCTTGATTATCTTCTTGCTGAATGTGATATTATACCTATACTGAATGCTTTTGGAAATACAAAATAATAGCTTAATAGTGTGGCAAGCCATTCAATGACTGCATTATCATATTTTATTTTATTTTATTTTATATTTTCAAACATCACTTTGATTTTATAAAAGGGTTTTAGTCTATCTAGACAGAGGCTAAATTTTTTTTTTTTTATCTATTCAAACTATTTGATTATTTAACATTATATCAATTTTAGCCTACTTATATTTTTTTTAAGATTACTCTTATGTTGAATAAGCTTTAGAAATTATTTCAGAAATTAATTTAGAGTATACACTTGGTTAAAACATGATTTATATGTATTAAACAGATATAAGGGTCAAAACAGACTGGAACCCTGCATATCTTCCCACGGACAAAGTCAAGAGGACTGTACATTGGCCTTTCTATTTTGAACTACTTGAATTATTGGATCTAACTAAAGCACCACAGTCCTATTTTTATCTGACACTAAGTGAACTAAGATAAGGACCAGTCTGACAGACACAGGGCACAGGACCAAGGAGCTCCAATGAAAAGCCAGCTGACTTTGGATGATCGCATATAACATTAAGACTTTTACCTAAGAAATTAATTGTAGCTGTGAACCTGGGACATTTACTTCCTGAAATCATAATTGAGAGCAGCTTTGCTCCTATTAATTTATTACAGAACTTGCCAAGTTACCATAAATTTTATAAAGCACAATTTATATTTAGATTTACTAAGGCTATTCTGTTGGGGACTTCTAGAAATAAAAAGTGGCACTTGTATTCAATTTTACTGAACTTTATAGGTACTGTATTCCTGAGGTTTGCTTTTATATCTGTTATTATTTAAGTATACTGTGAACTACAACACATGTGCAATTTAATTTATAAGCTTAAATGATGGTTTTAACCAGAAGTGGAAGGAACTGTTCTTCAGGATCCATTACTTTGGATCCAGTGGAAAACTCTCCATTGAAAAAAAAAAAAAAAATCAAGGATACGTAAACAGGGGTCAAAGAAAGTCATCAATAAAAAGATAGAAGAAGTAGAGAAGGATCAGGAGAAAACTGAGTAGAAATGGCATAAAATAACTGACTTTTTGGGAGTAAAGCAAAATTACCCTCAAGTTTGTCCACACCAAAAGATTGTCTCAATATGGGATAAAAGTCAGCTATTATATTGGACAAACAAAACACTCACTTTTCAGTATCTCCTAAAAATGTAACTACTCTGGCAGGGCTAAATAATAATATTCAGGATACATTGGAAGATGAAATATCTTTGTATGCATGTGCGGGGACACCTAACCCCTTGTTCAGGAAATCTTGAGATCACTGATTCTGAGGATTACTCTCAGGACTGCACTGAGGCAGTGTTCTAAACTGAACAGTCATATGGTACACAATAGATTCTGCAGTTATGAATAATTCTTACCTACCATTTTCCTCTCTACCACCATTATCACAAAGACTTAATAGTAACAAGGTTAAAGAGGAAACAAAGAAGGTCTAGAAATAACAGGGAACATGACCTCAGTGTTACAGGAGCTAAGTCAGGCAATAGAAGGCCTAAACAAATTGGATCTCATTCTAGCTGACTGCAATAGGTGCCTTGAATATAGTGAAATACAAATTAACACAGGAGGACAAAACATTCCTATAATCAATTGCAACAAAGAGCATTTCACAGATGACAGCAACTTTATATCTTGTACTAATTTATCCAAACAAATCCTTGAGTTAGTGAAAAACCCATGCTATGCAAATATTGTAATTCTAGAAAACATTGCAGCATTAAAATAAAAAATTGCAGCACTAAGAACTGATGTCTTTAAGAATAAGATACTTTTAGATCAGATAGCTAGCAAGGTAATTCATAATAGAATGGACACAAGCTCTCAAACTTCATGGACACTGGACATTGTACAGAAAAATAAAACTACAAAGGTGAACCTGCCTGCTCCATTTGAAAAATAACACATTGCTCCCCCCTGCTTGAGAAGGGGGAATAGGAGCAGGCAAGGGGATGAAAGAAAAAAGGTAATAAGAAAAAGAAAAAAGGTAAAGATAACTTACAGGAGAAATTAAATAAGGAGGACAAACCCCATAAAGAGACTAACAGAGAAGAAGAAATCAGTAAACAGAATCTAGCTGTGGAAAATACACAACTAGTGAGAACAACTGATTCAGATATAATCGATTCAGAAGCTAGTACCAAAATAAGCAGATACAGCAGGCTCGGGGTGATTGCTGCCCTGAATAAGGAATCTACTTGTCATCCTTCCCAGGAAAATGGGTCACTGGCACACCTGAATATTTTTCATTTAGCACTTTACTAGATGACTCAGGAAAAGATACTGAGTTTTTTTTTCTCTAAATGCATGGTATTAAACCATTACAAAATGAATCAGAAGACATTCTTGACTTCAATATAAAACAACTTCTGGGTATCAATTTAGATGGGATAGACATCAATTTTATGCAACTGCCTAATGCTAATATTCCTGACTGTGTGTTTCTTTACGCACAGTCACAAAAACTAGCTATATACAAACAGTCCAGAGAAAAATCACTTAAGTTAAGGTGGATTATCATAAGTCAGCCACAGAAAGTTCCAGTCCAACAGGATACAGAAATAAATATGAGGGAAACTGTATCATCAAGGAAACCAGATAGCTAAACAAACTTTTAAAAGTAATTCAAAATTATGAGAATAATCAGAACATAGAACAGAATAATAAAATCATCTTGATCTTTGGATGGAATACAAAGGAAAGAAAATATTAAAGAACATAGAGAAAGACTTTATCTCATTTCTGGCCCACTCACTGGACTTAGATCTTCCTTCTATGCAATTTCTAGCATTATGGTATAAGAGAAACCATTGAAACTTCTTAAATAGACCTTACACTTAAAGATGACAGATTTGCAAGAGCCATACTTGAGAAGGCTACACTCTTGGATAACGTGGGTATCCTAATAACCTCTCTGGGGGCCTTTTGTAATTATATAAAGGACCCACGAGTAAGCTTTTATTCACCAGAAAATGCTCAGAGTACTGACCCAGGTATGGACTGACAAATAATGCAAAGTTCTCAAACAAGGAATGAGCTCAAAATTCTGTCTTGGAATATCGAAGTGTTAAATTAGCGGACAGTGAAATTAGAACTTTCATGGAGGCATATGATATCTTATGCTTCCAGGAAACCTGGTGCACTGTTCCTGAAAGTAATCTTAGTCCAGGTTACACACTGTTTGGAGTAAAGGTAAAAAAGACAGGAAGACCAAAAGCAAGCCTAACTACTTATGTTAAAACCTCATTAGATCTTGGCATTACTAAACTAAATTTAAGAGGAAACACAATACTGCAATTGAAACATTACAGAAGAGATTCTACACTCATAATCTGTAATGTATATATTCCACCAAAATGAAAAACACAGAGGATTTATGGAATCAATACAAGGAGACATGGAACCATACTTAAAGGTATAGATCCCCACCCAATTATTACTGTGGGCAATTTTAATGCAGAAATCAGCAAGAAAGAGACAAATGAAGATTTCTATATAATTTTGCAAGGAATATTGTGAATATTAATCCTAGAATAAATAGTTTTAGAAAATCTGAAGATAAACAGTATAATTATTGGGGTGAGACAAGTTGAAGCCTTTTTCAGGAACACAACTTTCTGCTTATTAATGGAAGAACAAATAAAAATTCACAAGGAAGTTTTTTTGCTTACAGGACCTAAAGGCCAATCGACAATGGACCAAGTATGGACTAATATCGAACTCTCTAAAATCCTATTAGATAAAAAAATTCTGGATTGCCCTGATTCAGCTCATTTTCCAGTATTAACAACTTTGAAATCATTGTCCCCTCCACAGACTGACAATGCAATACCAACCTCCTTGGAAATTATCAATCTTAAAAGAACTAAATGGCAGAGTGACACAATGCATAACTTCAGGGAATTATTCTTTACTGGTCTTTTATCTGAACAGCAACAGGATGTAATACAACAAAATGTTATTGTTATATTAGAGCAATGGAACAAAATGATTATTTACATCAGGCCATTTTGTAAAACTACTGCTATGACTAACAACAAACCAAGGACCTGGTTCAACAGCAGATGAAAAAAGCAAAATCAGCACTTAATCACAATGTAAGGGACATTAGAAATGATAAAACCAAGGCAAAATGAAAAGATTAAACCAAGCCAGGAGGAAGTATAATAAACTCCTAGAACAAAAAAAGAAAAATTATTACGTTGCCCAATGGGAAAAAACTCCACCTTGCAGAGTTGAGGAAGGATACAACAACCTTTTGGAACTTGGTGAGTGGAGGCTATGGACAGTATACTAATAAGATCGAGGCATATATTACTCAAACATCCTGTGAGCTTCATTTGAAAAATCTATACTTTTCTCAAACAGAAGAAAATATAGCTACTGTAGAAGTCAGACAAATGCTACCTTGAAACACTATCCTGTTCCTCTTTGTTTTTAGATCATGAAATACACTTGGCTATGTCATCCCTGGCTATCAATAAGGCACCTGTCCCAGATTGTGTCCTGGGGAATATATAAAACATCTAATGATTGGTGGTTACCAATTTTAGAAGTTCTCTTTAATGCAATTATACAGAGCCAGGACATCCTCATAGCTATCTGGGAAGCATTGTCTAGTCTATATTATAATAATAATATAAAAGGGAGACCCCTCTAACCCCAAAATGTACAGGCTAATCAGTCTGATAGATGTATCTCAGAAATGTTTTTGCAAACATTTTTTTTACAAAAAATCCACACATGGATAAATGAAAATAATATATTAAGTGAATATCAAAATGACTTTCAAGCAGGTAGATCCACGGTACAACTTTGTTACACATTGAGATATCTCATATGGAAATACATAACCATCAAGGGCAGCAGATTGCAATGTTGTTTCATAGATCTGACTGCTGCCTTTGATGGAATCAGTAAAAACCTGTTGTGGCAAAAGCTAAGGGAATATGGTCTGGATGCTGCCATGTTAGACATAATCATAAGACTCTATTACAACACATAGATGCAGGTACAGTACAATCACCTAGGATCCTTAACCTCTACTATAAAAACAAACCTAGGAGTATGACAGAGGTGTATTATACCACCAGCTCTATTTAATTTATGTATTAATTCCATCTTACAAGATCTAAAGGCCTGAATTTCATTTTCCCAAAATTGGCAGTAACCGAGTATCTTTATTGGCATACGCGGACAATAGAGTTCTCATCTCAACCTCTTTACTGGGGCTACAGAGGAAGTTGAATAAATTTACTGTACTATGTAAAGAAAATGGACTGCTGATCAATAATGACAAAACTAATGCAGTAATTTTGGGAAATACAAGGAAAACCCTTTCAAAAGTATTTATAAATTATGATACAATTAAAACTGAAAAAAACTATGATTACTAAAGGGTCTGCTTCTCCTAAATTACAATCTGGAGGGAACACCTTGCATTAATAACAGCCAAAATCAAGACAGCATCCAATGACTTTAGACTATTTAACTCAAACATGGGAAAAGCGACTGTCCCAGGCATTTTAAAAGTTCTAGATGCAAAAATAAAGACTAGTATAACTTATGCATCTGAAGTTTGGGGAGAAACAAAGCTAGATGATCTCGAACATATTATTAATAAATCTTATTGATAAATATTAGTGATATCACTGTCAGAATCCTCAGAAATATTAAGGCTTGAGTTAGGCCAATACTCATTGGATAATTTAGTCCTAGAGAGGCATCTTCTTTTCTTATTAAATCTCTTCCAATTACCAAGTCAAAATTCCAAAATGGTGTTTGGAAGAACATCTTCCACATCTTGCTGGGTTTTATTTCACCAAACATCTGATTAATACAAGGGAACTTTCTCCAGGGGACTAGGATACACTTTTACTGAAATATTTATGAGACCTATGAAGGAAATCATATTACAGGTCAAATCCAGGGTAAGAGATACTGCCAGAGCAAAGATCTGGAAAGAATCTCCATACTTAAAAATATAGATGGTTCAAGGTAATAAAACAAACACACAGCTCAGACTTTTATTTAGTAAATTTACCAATCCATAGCACTGGCATACCTTTTCAAGATACAGGATGGAGTTACAGTATATAAGGTTAACTATACTGTATATATCACAGTCAGAAAATAGAAAAAGTGAAAATTCCCTTTTGTCAATGTGAGAACCAAGTGGAAGATGACTTTAAAGACATAGTGTTGCTCTGCCCACTATATGACATTCTAAGAAGGAGATGGTTAGGGGAAACCCTGGATAGCATTGCCCTCCCTCCCAACCTGCTCATCCGCTATCTGTTTAATAATACAAATATACTTATTTTGGAAACATTATTGACATTTGTATCTGCTTTACATTTACAGATTGATATTGGGATTGATAATAGACTCAATGTAAATCATGATATGATACAGCATATGGAACTATGTATTGCCTGCATTGCTATTTCTTGCTCTGTGAATGTTTTTTACTTGTCTTGAAAATGTGTGTTTTATCATTTTGCCACTTATTTTGTAAAACTTATGCTGATCAATAACATTTATGATGATGAGCCTTTTCCTGCCATCATGGTCTATGTTTCCATGTTTCTTTGTGAAATTGTTTACATTTTCAGACTCTGAGACACAGACTGTTTATGTTCGGATAATAGATTCTGGTGTAAGGTAATGAGATGTTTACATTTCATGATGACATATTCTGAAAATTATTCATTTTAAGCTACCTTTCTTGATGCTGGCAGCCTGGATTTGGAAATGGACCCAGGTTGCTAGAGGCCAGCTGGGGTGGTGGATTGAGTGGCCTTGCACTCTCTCCACATGGAGCTGGGAGGCAGGTTGTGTCTCCAGTGCAGGGCTCTTGGGTGACCACAGGATGTCCTGACACAATTGATCCAGTGGAGCTGGCAATGGGGTGTGCCAAATGCATGGCATGTTCATACTGCAGAGTCATTGCACACCACCCTCCTGCAGTTATGTAAAATCCTGTGAATGAGCTCAATGACACTGGCATCGCAGTGCCACCATCACTTAGCTGCACAGTGCTCCCTGCCCAGACACAGGTAGGGAGACTCTGGAGGCCCCACCGTTGGGGGTAAACCAGTGAGGAATACCAAGTGGGATGGCCTCAATGCCATGATGGTGGACATGAGCACAACGATGGGCTTATGGGAAGCCATCCTGGCAGAAAAAGTGATTAAGTAACAAAAAAGCTACAAATAATCTTTTTTAAGGAATTTATAATTATTATGTTCATATATACTTTGCATGGCTGTCATTTCCCAGTTGTTCAAAACATCAGGTTTGGTGACATTTAAACCATTCATGAAAATAAAAAATAATTTGTTGGAAACTGAGTGAGTGGCTGATTTCTATTTGAATTTTGGCTTGTTTCTACAACATCCCATACTGGCCATCTGGATACAAGTGACCATGAAAGCCCTTGCACTTGAATGCCTATCATCAGTTGAAGGTCACAATCAAAAATGTTATACTACAGTGGGTCCCAATTCTAGTGGCTCATCTACAGCGCCCACCCAAGTTTTAATAACTCCCCCCACATTTAGCCATCCTCTGTCACCCATGTCACTCTCCCCACCCCACAAACAAGTACATACCTTCCCCCATCCACTAGTAGATGTCCCCCACCACCACCCTCTTCCTCCACTGAACACAATATCTAAAAATTAACCCCCATACTACCCTCCTCTCTCATAGTCACTCTGATACATACTTTTATACATCCCAGAGTGCTGGATCATCAACACCCTCTCACCACCTCAGGTAGGCACTGTCTTGTGGTCCTCTGTGTCTGCCATTTGCTAATAAAACAAACTCTGTCCAGAGCTGACATGGCTGCAGCCATGCTCACTGAGTTGATGGCAGAACAGTCTGCCTTGCCAAAGATGGCTACCGGAATTCAGTGTACATGGACAACTTCAGTTCTGTTGTTGCAGCAAGGTCACACATGTGTACTGAGCTCTGGAAGCCGTCTTGGCCTTGGCAGACTGTTGCATCTTGACATCAGTGCATATGTGGGTTGTGGCAACACATGTAGTGTGCCTGTGGTTGACAGGAGTGTTTCAGAGTTGTGGATTCATACTACAACTCCAAATGTTTTGTTTGGCTGGATCCAGTGGGCCATTTTTGAAGGTGCTCACAAGATGGCTGCAGGCTCCACCCACTGCAGCTGTAAAAAGTTGCAGAAAACCCTGAAGTCATGATAATAACACTACTGCACATACACAGCAACCTGCTTCCTGCCCCAAAAGGTTTGAATTTTGGTGTCCTCAAAAGATATATTTTGGGGCAAATTTCAAATATAAAAATTAGATTGTTGTAAGGGGGGAGAGAGCTCTAATCATGAAATTTAATGTAATATAAAAAAATGAATGGTTGATTGACCCCCCCCAAGGAAAAAAAACTACTGTAAGTCCCCAAAAACATGAACTGGGCATGTTTTGGGACTTTTTTCTCGCTGTGTTCTTTTCATCACTGTAACTTTAATGCGCTCAACATTTCAATACAAAATGTTGCATTTCAAGACAAAATGTTGGGCATGGCCTACATTACCATTCTCTTCAAAGGGTGACATTCACACCTACCCGATGGGTCCTATGCATAGGGCTTACAGGAGATTAATTAAAAATGCCCTGGAGCTTTGATGAAACTGTAGTGTGATGTTTCTTGTGGTTTGAATGATTATGCAATATAGTATTGGCATTACCCTAACTTCAGCAGGTTCAGACAAATGCTTGTGTAGAGGGTGCCAATGTTAAGGTAACACCAACACTGCCTTGTGTAACTGTTCAACCCCAAGGAATGCCACAACATACATTCAGCAAGGTATTTTCCCCTAACTTTTCATTTCCCTGCACTGTGTGCTGCAACTCCAGCAGATGTATAACATAGATTGCTTGCGTTCCATTTACGTATACCATGAGAGTGAAAATACATGTAGAAGATAAGAGGTATTAACTGCACTGGAGATGTAGCTACTGTGCAAATAACATGCTACCTGCACATTAGCTATGCTATTTGCACAGTAGTTATGTTATTTACATTGTAGCCACAACCCTTACTTTTCTCATGAACTGGCTCCCTGTGAGCAGCACATCAGTGGCATTGTCCAGTTGACCATAAAAGTAAAAATCATGACTTTGCATCATTAATAAAGTGGAAATGAAACAAAATCTGTAAACAGATAATCCATTTACAAAACAGCACGTTTTACCTTCGAGACACACACACACACACACACACACACTTTTTATTTATTTCACATCACTTTTTTGCACTGAAGCAGGCAAAGACAAAACAATAAAGTTGGGGACTCCCATGGCATACATCATCCAATGAGGTAGCTCCAGTTATGCATGTTATCTAGTTTGAAATGTTGTTGTCATTGCCACTGGGCACTCATGGCTGCACCACTTGTCAAATCTGTAATAACAAGAACATTCCAAACCAGATAAGATGCATATCTGGAGCCACCTCATGAGATAATCCCTATGTATACCATAGGACTGCAAATACATTTTGCAAATAAAAGTGTTATTTTGATTCAACATGAGCAAAATAAATGAAGTTGGTCACTGAGCATGCGAAATTTATCTCATTCACTTTGGCCACACTGAGTGTACTCAGAAATGTATTCTCAAATGTAAGATGTCATATAGCTTTAGAAAAGTATTTATTAGCATAATGATGAAAAGCTATATGGTATCTGATCATTATGGATTAGCATCACTCATAGTGAGCCATTGAACAGAGGGGTGCAGTTATCATTTTGTACTTTTTTCTTCATAACATTTTACCATTTCTATCATAAAATCTAAAACTTCTATGTTATACATAAGATAACTCATGATGTAGCTCAAAATATGGTTGTTATTTGGAGAGGAATGTTGGTGTCACTGTTCCTTTGCACTCATGGCATCACCTTGCTCAGTCACTCATTCAAGGGAATAATATCAACAACATTCCACATCAGATAAGAATCATATTTTGAGCCACCTCATGGGATATTTCTAGAGTTGTGCAGAATGAGAAAATTCAGAATTTTTGGAATTTCAATGAAATGTTATGAAATTCCATGAAATATTGCAGACTTTCATCAGAATGTTGTGGAGAATTTACAGGTTTATTAATCTGGTCATGACTCGGTCATCTAGTGAGCTAGAGCTCTGCAGTTTGGCAAGCTTACTTTCTCAAACTAGTTCTAATGAAGTTTTCAATATTATGAAATTATGATGGATTGTGTCAAAATGATAAGTGCTCAAAATTTGTCATTTTATTTTTTGTGGGGAATTTTAATGAAAATATTTATCTACATATACCTCAGCCATCTTTTGGGTCAGAGATAGTAAATCTGGCATGATAACTTGATAGGTGTTCAAACAATGTGCAACATTTCTTGGCATTAGGATGGATTGTCTCAAACTTATAGGTGCTCAAAATTTGTCACTTTATTTTTTGTGGGAAATTTCATGAAATGTTTTTATCTGCATATACTGCAGACAACTATTAGACCAGAAATCTTAAATTTGTCATAATTATTTGGTCACAAGTGTTCTGAAACTGTCTCAAGTTTCAAGACATTAGGTGAATCATCTCAAAATTATATATGCTCAGAGTATGTTGTTTTATTTTTTGTGCTAAATTTCATGAACAATTTTATCTGCATATAGCTCAGGCAACTATAGAGCTATACATGTATACATTTACATGAATAACCTTTTTGAAATTGTTATATAGTCTTCCAAATATGGAGAGGATTGGATTAGAGATGTGTAGGTTACAGGGGTTTAAATTTTACTATATAAGTATTTGACACATTTTGTGAAAAATCTCAAAAATATGGATGTTTGTAACTTCTCTTGCAGACATAGACTTACTATTTGACTTACATGTCCAATATCAGTGAATCCAGGTGTCAAACACAACTGGATAAATTGATTTAGCAGTTTTAAATTTACAGCAGAAATGAAAACAACAGCAAAAATTATTGGTATCATTTTTTCAAATATTTGTGGTAGCATATACATGAAGCATCCATAATTCTTTTTGTGGAATTTAACATTCACAATGTACGTATCACTACTTGATTTTGTAAGCTGGGTTGAGTTTTTTGCAGTCCTGCTGTCCCTCTGTGTGTGACTATTTTGTCTACTCCCCCACTTCTCTCTTAGCATAGCAAGACTGACTCAGTAGAACTACTGATCTCACTGATATCCTCTTTTCATTTACAGTGACAAAATCCCTTAAAACAATAGTCACCTACTCCTTTTCTTATCAACCTAGCCTGTTGAAATAGCCAGAATTCTTCCTTCCTTCCTGGTGCCCCAGACATTGTCTTCCCCACTATTTCTTTTTGAGTGTCTTCCCCACTGCATCTTTTTGAGTACCTCTAAGTGCCAGACTTGTACATATGCCAGGCTACCTGCATCATCACTTTACATAGTGTGATCTTTATATAGCCTGCATTCAGGCTGGAATTGCTGACCCTCAGTGCTTCCTTGCTCCAACTTGAGAATCTACTACTGGTGTGCTACCCAGCTCAGCTGTCCATTTCTTGGTGAAACTATGCATCTAACTCCTGAACCTGGTGACCTCTGTAAACTTTTCTCTCATACCACTATCCTCTAATTTGGATTTCCAGATGAGGCTGAGTGAAATTAGCAAATTTCAATTTTATGAATTTTCACAAAATTCCACAGTTTTCACAAAGACTCATGGAATTTGACTTTAAGTACAGATGTTGTTTTGCAGTATCTAGCAGCAAGCAAATAATAAAATGAACTCACACACTCTGCATGTAAGGTCTAAAAACATGCCATATTCAATGGTATTGCATCCTCTAGTTTTAAAGTTTCAGGGGTTTATAAATGTGTAGTTTACATGCTTGCAAAATGCAATTTTAAAATGTTTTGAAGGTTTGACTACTTTTAATTCAGTTCCATTTAAAGCTCCAAACATGAACTTTGTCAGAAATTACCATGTGGTATGGTAGTTTAATTTTTTTCAATTCTGGTTACATTTGGATATGCTGTGTTAAAATTAGAGGGAAATAAATGAAATTAAAATTTTGGCAACATGTTCGGTAGGCCATAACTCAGTCTCATTTGAAGCTAGAAATCTGAAGCTCTGCACATATATAAATGTAGTGATAATTTGTGTAACTGTAAAACAGTGTAACATTTCAATGACTATTATCAAAACAGGGTACAGGAGGGAATCTTATTTCAGAGGAAAATGGCTCAACAATTAGGGGTCATGGCATGAAGCTGGAAGGAGGAAAATGTAAAGGAAATATGAGGAAGTACTTTTTCACAGAGGTGGATGCCTGGAATGGGCTGGTGGACAAGGTGAAATGGTCTCTAGTTTTAAGCATGCATGGGTCAGACACAAAGGGATCCTGGAGTGGGGGAGATACATTGACTTAAATGGTGGGAGTAAAGGGGAATCAGAAAACAATCAGAGGGGGGGCATGGGGATACTTAATAGATAAGAGTATCATGGGGTGACTAGATGAGCCATATTGGTCCTCATCTGATGCTAATTGTATGTATGTTTGTATGTATGCAAGTATGTATGTATGTAAAATTATGCTAAAATAATGGAAATCTAAATGTTGGCAAAATGTGTTGTTACCCATAAATCAGCCCCCTTTGACGCTTGAGACATAAAATGTGGTGCACATGACCATGTTGCATGTTTCTCTAAACCCTGAAACTCTGCAGGAATTCTGAAAATTAAATTTTGATTGAATGTTTGGACAAGCTTACTTGGCACATATGACTCTGAAAGTTGGTGTACTATGTAAGCCTTTGTTAACTGTTCATATACCAAACTTGGTGTCAGTGGGGCACATACTTTTAAAATGAGAACAAAATAAATGAAATTTAAAATGTGGTAAAATTCCACAGATGTTTCATGCAAATTCCACAACATTCTATGGAACCAGAATAGTAATTCTGTGGGCATTCTCTAGGTGGAATTTTATATTCTGCACAGCGCTAGATATTCCTTACTGAAGCAATGGCAGTGTGAATAAATTTGCCCAGATAAACACTGTTATTTCTGCTTAAAAAGGGACAACTGAGAGAATAAACAAGTTATTATCTCTGACCTGTCATAGCCATTATTCTCCCAGTTATCCTGTCATCAGAATTTATTCTCTCAGCTGACTTGTCATTACTTGTAAAAAAAAATCCAAAATTTTAGCTGAATCTGTATTTGGAACAGGCTTTTCAAATATTGTAAAAGGATCTGAGAAACACTGCAGTTTGATTTGTTGATAGCATTCTGAGAACCCTATGTTAATCCCTTATTAACATACATGTAGAGCCTGATCACTCGAGCATTGGTTTCTCCCACTAATGTCCTACATAGTTGAATGATTCTATTTATAGAATTCTGGGCCACCATGATCCATACTGGTAGACCTGATCAAAGAAAAGTAAAGGACAGTCTAAACAAAACCTGAACTTCCAGTAAAGTTTTCAAAATTAACCAGATTTTTCCTCCTGAAAAGCATTCTGTTTTATATGTCAGTCAGTTTGATCAGTCAGGGGCTGCTGGTTGGTTTTTGCAGCTGCATCCTCAACTGGCATCAGCTGAACTACACAGTCATCTGAGAGACGTAGTATCAGTGCATTAGGTTTCATAAATCATATAAATAAATGCAAACTATAACTGCAAGTGTCATCTTAGTCCTGCCTAATTGTAGCATTGACTTAAATTGCAGTCAGTAGCGATTTCACACCGTAACCAAGTAAAAAAAGCGGTTACCAGAAAGACGTCCCTACTATGGTTGCCATAGCAATATTTAAATGAGCTTCAGCATTACTACTGGTGGTGGGGTTATTGTTATCCTTGACAGAAATTCAAATATGGACCTGTTTTACAATGTAAACTACCCAGTTTCATTAAAGACTGGAGAAATCAATGTCTTTGATTAGTATTGCATTGCTCTGTCTTTTACACTATTAGCAAAGAGGAAGGGGGTCCCAGAGCAGTGGAGCTGGAGAAAGACAATGATAAAAAGAAGGCACAACAAGCAACAAGTAAACCACACTGAAAATTATTGCTGGCAAAATGTTTAGAGATGAGGAGCTCACTGGGGAAGAGCTGCGATGTTGGAACTACTGGAGTAGTTTTATGTGTAGTTATTTTTTATGTTCCCAATAAACACTGCATTCATCTCTAATTTTCAGGGCAATTTACTCATTGCTTGTTTCACTGTCAACATGGCCACCTGCTCTGTCTCTCAGTCGGATCCACGAAGGAAGAGTGGATCATACTTCATAAATCAGAAAACCACTGAAGGACTATTTTAGACCTGATGATGGCTGTAAACATAAAAAACAAGTTGACTGAGACTCATTTTCTAAATCAATTTTTCACCCAGTTTTATAATAAAAATAAGGTACTCTCAAGTCCCAGGAGTTATCTTAATGTTCAAGTTACTTACCCCCTGGGGGCATGCAGCACTGTTCTGCACCTCATGATGCATTCCACTCCCCAGAGGGGGGTTATATAGAACATTACTATAACCTCTGGTTGTACCTTATTGCTTAATTCACAAGCTGACACTGAACATTAATTGTCAACATTCTGACAGTGCCACAACAACCAGGACAAACAACAACAGCAGATCAACAGGTAGAACAGATGGAAGTACACTTGTAAAGCACAATACAAAATGTTATAAAATAAAAAAATAAACACTCACATAGCCATAGAAAAAGCCATACACAAACAGTAAAAAATCAAAGCCATTGTATAAACTGAATATGTCATGGCATTACTGAAAACATCACCTTTGTTTTCATTCATGTTTTCAGAATGTGATGACCTCACCTGTGGCTATACTACTCATAAGGTCACTGAATTCTGAAAGCACTCACACAATTCAGATATTTGTAATAATGTCATAACATAGACATATGCATATATGTCTTTATATGTACTGTATGCACATATGTACAGTATATGTAATAACTAATCCACTTCAGGACATATGGTCAGGCTGTTATATACACTGCAGGACATGTGGTCAGGCTGTTATGTACACATGCCTTGGTGTGTGCTGTGATGCATGAGCCACAGGACGAGTGCATTCAACCACCCAAACAGTGCATATACCAGAGCACGAATGCATGATCAGTTCTGGTTTCTTGTAGTAACCTTCTTTCCTCAGCTCAGCTCACTGAGCTGGTTTATAAGATGGACTCCTACAACAACATTTGAAATTTGTTAGGCTTATCCATGTACATGTTTACCTGTGCTTTGGAGGCCATGTTGGCAGTGTGAACGCATATCATAATCGGTGAAGCATAAGCTTGAAGAAGCACAGTTATGTGTGCAAATGGTCAGACTAGGTGGGCCATAGGCCCTAATCTGCCATTAACATCTATGTATCTGTGTGTCTATGTATGTGTCCAGAATTATGAGCGAGTCATCTGGAAAACTAAGGACACTCAAAAATGTAAAAAAATTACTAAAATATAACATGATGCATATGTCTGGCAGCATAAATCCATTAATTACAAATATAGATGGCTTCATGCTCTTATTCTAAAAGCAGGTGTAAAAGTCAGATAAAAGCTGACAGTGTCCCTTTAATACAAATTGGATTGTACCTAAATGTCATATATTTTTTAAAGTTTTCCTTGCAGTGTCAGCAGCTCTTTAAGGATTAGAGGCTGCTTTCCAAAGGTCTTGATGCAGGTGCAGCTCATCATTTTGCATTGCAGCTGCATCAGATTAAATCCACCCATATATGCAATTGCTTTTTTCTAACATTTTGATGCATTCCCCTCATAATATGTTTACCTACTTTAAGGCAAAAAAATGACACATGCATTATTTTCTGACACATGCACCAGTTTTTTGACACATGTATCTTTTCCTGTATGCAAACTGCAGCAATTAAGCCAGAATATTAGATCACATTTTATGTGGTCTAATTTTCGTGTGCAGATCATCAGATTGTACCCAAAATATGGCAGAAATCCAAGCATAACTTTTTTAAATCCAGTCCAAGACTGTGTAAATCCACAAGAAGAATTAGTGATAAGTGAAAATTTCCAAATTTGTCCCACAAGGGATCCAGGCATTTGGCAGTGATAAATCATACCACATGATAATTTAAGGATGTAGCCTACACGGGTGGTACTGATGGTGGCTCTGAGGAAGGTGGAGTTATGCCAAAATTTAATCATTCACAAGTGCATGCATGTGTGTGCACATCTTGGTCCTTGTTGCTAATCGCCTGCGAATATGGGGTGGTCATTTCAATGTAATTAAGTAACTTAAAAAAACTAAGCCATGGTCATTTACTACAGCAAAGAGCTGAAGTGCAGGCAATTGAGCCAGATAAAAAATAGTTTGCTGCTGTTTTTGAATTGGGAACTTGCATCTGTATTCACCGTCAGCATTGTAAATGGATGAAACTTGCACAATCAAAGTAAAATGGCTAGGTAAGAAAAGTTATGTCTGCTGACTGTTTATTGAAAGAGTGCAAATACACTGTCATATCTTTCCATACTATTAGAGTGGAAGTGTGAATGCAAGTTGTACTACAACCCTGCTATGAAGCACCTTGAGCACTGATCCTTGAAGCCTAAATAGGAGCTTTTCTGAGCAAAATCACATCTGGCATTTGTGGTACTGGTGGGAGCTTTGCCATATGGGAGACCAGGGTCTTTGACACAACCTAGGTTCTGCATCCTGAGCAGAAGAAATTTAGGAAAAAGTAACACAGAAACATAGAATTTGATGGCAGATAAGGACAGCTTGATCCAACTAGTCTTCAAATTTTTCACTACCTACAGTGTCATTGCAGGCCATAGTTGCTCTCCAGCTCTCCCCTTCCTTTCCACTAAGATTATTTTATGCCTGTCCCATGCATTCTTGCATCCCACCACTATGTTTTCCCTGAACACCTTCACTGGAAGAATGTTTCAGACATCCACCACCATTTTTGCGAATAGGTATTTCCTGCAACTGCAGAGTAGTAGCATTCTCAGAATTCAGGATGAAGGCAGCTGCCTTCATGCTATGTGATGAGCAAGCAACTCTTGAGTTGAACTTGGGAAAATGTGGGTGTGGCTGACAACATGACATCCTACCCCCTTCCCAAGAAAAGGCTAGCATGCCAGGAATGCACCTAAAAAGATGTGTGGAGGTGTTAAAAGCTCAGGGGAAAAACACAGAAACATAGACAATGTTGGCAAAAAAAGACTATTGCTCCATCCAGTCTGTTGAGTTTTACCCTGCCCTACCCCATGACCAATTGTTTGACTGGAGTATTTGCTCTTACCACCCCACAATCTGTGTTTTACTGCTACCCCAAGTAAATATTAAACCCTCTTCTCTGTCCTGCCATATCTGAACCCATTTATGTTTTTTTGCGGTGACCATCTCTGCTGCAGGTTGTTCCATTCGTCAACCACTCTATTTGTGAAGTACAACTTATTGCATCCCTCCTAAATCTCTCCCCCTGCCAGTTTCTATTCATGTCTCCTTGTTTTCAACCCACTGTACCTGTTTAATAATTCCTTGCAGTTTATCTTGTTTATTCCTTTCAGGAACTTTATTGTCTCTGTCATGTCATCCCTGTCCCCACTAACCCCCCCCCCCAATGCCTTGTTGTACTGCCTGGCCACCTTTAGTTCATCAGATATGATTACCCCCAGGTCTCTTCCCTGTTGGTGACTGTCACTACCCTTCACCCATTTTGCACTTTGCCCTGGGCTTGTGTCTCCTGAGTGCATGATTTTGCACTTTTTGCATTGAATTCCAGCTGCCATAACCTTGACCATTCCTTGAGTTTTCTCAGGCCTCTGTTCTTTCTCTTCACATTCTACAGTGTCCACCCTATTGCAGAAATTGGTGTCATCTACAGAGAGACTGACCTTCCTTTCCAGCTTCCCTGCAATGTCACTCAAAGAGATACTAAAGATAACTGATCCCATTACTGATCCCTGAGGTATCTCGCCGGTCATTCCCCTTTCTTCATAGTGAACTCCATTTACCACCACCCTCAATTGCCTATCCCCTAACTAATTTCTTACCCAATTCACCATCTTTGGACCCACCACTAAGCTTCCCAGCATTCTAATGGATTTCCTATGTGGAATAGTGTTGAAAGCCTTAAGGAAAGCTAGGTAGGCCATGTCCACCACCCCAACCTAATCTAATTCCCTCATCACCTGTCAAAAAATCTATCAGATTCCTTTCACATGAGCCCCCCTCATGAATCCATGTTGCCTCAGGTCCCAACCTATTGGGTTCAAGATATTTCACAATCTTTTCCATCAGTGTCAGCAGTGCTTTCCAAGGAGGCAGTATAGCATAATGGTTAAGAGTACTGAGCTGGAGACCTGGGTTTGAATCCCATCAGCTCTCACTTGTATACTGTGTGACCCTGAGCAAGTCATTTAACTTTATTGTACTCCCAGGTTGCACCTGGAAACAAGATCTGGTTTAGTGTGCCTTCCCTGGTTAAACAATTACTCCTTTAATTTCCCTATCTTCTGGTTACTTTGCTGTATGCCTTGTTACATTGCCTAGTTTGTTTTAGAGAGTCACTTATGATGAAATTCCCAGGTCCCTTTCCTCTGAAGTAGTGACCAGCTTAACCCTTCCCATCCAGTATTCCATCCTGGGGTTCTTGTTCCCTGTGTGCCTCACCTTGAACTTTCTCACATTGAATTTCAACTGTCTGAGCTTGGACCACCTCTTTAACTTTTGCAGGTCTCCCATAACTCCCTTGCCTTCTCCTTGCTGTCTACCCTGCCACAGGACATAGTGTCATTTGTGTAGAGAGACATCTTGCCCTGAATTTCATCTCCTATGTAACTGATGAACATATTAAAAGGAGTGGTCGAAGGACTGACCCCCGGCAGTGCCACACATGACCTCCCTTTCTCCTGATTTCACCCCATTTACCACCACCCTCTGCTGTCTCCCCTCTAACCAACTTCCCATCTGTGTAACTACTGTAGCTCATCTGCTGCTCCAAGATCTTCTAATTTGTTCAGCAACCTTCTGTGTTACACCAAGTCAAATGCTTTGTTGAACTTGAAAAGTCTACTGGTGTCCCTTATCCACTGCCCTTTAACATGCTTCCACCATGACATCCTAGACTGGCACTCAGGTTTTTACTGTCTGATCTGGACTCTCACCATTGCCCCCCTTGATCGACAAATGAACTAGTCCCATGGAGAAAGCAGACTGGAAAAAGTACTGCTGAACCCAGGTCCCAAAGTTGGAGGGTTTCCTGTTGGGTGCTGTACAGTGGTCTTTGTTAGAGCTAGAGGCAAGCAACTAGTATCCCAGAGAGGTAGCATCTGACTAAAGGACTGAAGCAGTAGAGTTCAGATGTGAGTGAATATGAGATAATATAAGTTAGAGATAAATGGAGGCATATATGACCAATAAAGTCCATTGCCATGCTGCCTTACTTGTAACTGGTGCATGTTATTTTCATCTTAAAGAAGTCTACTGACATTGACTGACAGTTCTCATTTCACACTCTCACTTCTGTACATAAGCAATGACACATGACAGAGGTGTGATAATGTAAAATTATACCACAAGGTGCTTTAATGTGGGTTCTGCCACTCCAGAAATGTGGTAATTTACAACAGAGGTGTGAAAGCCAGAGCAGACTTCAGCCTGGCTCAAGCCTGCTACCTGGCTAAGCTCAGCTTAACCTCTATAAGCAATAGAGAGCAGAGGTCAAGCCTAGCCAGGTATGGCCGAAGTAAGTATTTTTGTCAGCCTGAGTACTTAGTGTAGTGTCTGAAACATTCAACTCCTGTGAAGAGGACAGCCTGCAGCAGCCATGGCGCAGCTTGTATTTTGGCTTGTAGAGTCAAGCCAGATTGCTGGCTCAGTTCTTGTTTGGCTGTAGGTGAAAAAATCCTGGCTTGCCCACGTCTAATAATTTGCAACATTATTGCAGTCTCCTGAGTATGTCACGTTGCTTCAAAAATGGCTTTAAAAGTAAAAATCAAACAAAAATAAGAAAAGAAAGCAAAGTAACACTGCCATATTGTGAAAATAACACATAGTCATGTGATCGATGTGAATCAGACTGCTTGTTTTCCTTTAGTCATTTTATAATTCAGTTTAAGGTTTTGAGATTATGGGTTTGGGTAAACCATGGATCCCAAGTGCTCAGCCCTTCTTATCTTTGTCAGTGTGTAATCAAACCACGGCAAGTAATGTTTCCTGAACAAGAACAATAGCTAATATGTTGTATTACTACATGAGGAATGGTGTGCAACAAGGTTTTATTAAATACGGAGGTGTATTATGCCTTATACACCATGAAAACAAAGCTTGAGTGGTTTACATTGGCATCACTTGCTGAGGGTGTACATAACAAAAATGAATTCCAGCACTCCCTACATTTTAATTTTTTTATAATTACAGGTTTCTAAATGTTGTGTTTTGGAAGCCATGCATTCTCCTGCCAGGAGAAAGTGAAAGCGGGTTTCTGTTAGCTGATGGCACACACACTCCGTTATGCTCACCTTGTTACATGAGAATTCTTGTACTGGGTATTAGGTCGTTATCAGCCCTAACCAGTAAGAATAATGATAATGATTAGCAATCTTCAAGTATTTATCTAAATATAAATGCAACTTGTTGATTTTGTTTGGGTCCCTAAATGAGCAATTACTAGTTGCCAATTCTACTAATCTGGCCATTTGAACTTTAATAATATCATTATATTATTAGCAATGAATGTAGCAATCATTAATGGAGGCTGGGCCACATACATGCATCCCAAACCCATATATTATTTTTCTAATTGTATCTGTGGTACAGGGGAATGGAATTACTTGTCATTGTGATAGAAAATATATTGGAACAGTGTATATGTGTGTGTGTGTGTGTGTGTGTGTGTGTGTGTGTAGAAGAGAGTGAGTGAATTTACTTACATTGATCATCCAGGCAGCAAAACGTTCTTTGAGGTTATACAGCACAGGGATTCATTCAAGTGGATCAGCATGGCCATGTCCTCAGTTGTGTCAAATCTGGGGTGGCTCAGAGGGATGGCGTGGTCTTCTTTAACTGTCACAGTCTGGGATACAGTGATTATAAAAACTGAAGGTCAGCAAAAGTTTCACTTTGTGGAAGCATTATGGTGCTTGTATCAAGGTTGTTTCTATTAACTTACCTCCCAGCATCAGTTTTCACGGTGAATTTGTCACCCTCTCTGGCTGTGATGGTACATTTGACATGCAGCCCCATAGGGTTTGTCACATAGCATGTAATCTTGGCATTATTTAAGCAAAGTTTCTAAAATGTAATAGTTCAACACAATTTAGTTTACATTTTATTCATTTTTGTATGTATCTCCTATTCTTTATTACAAAAAAGATTTGCAATTGGAAACAAGATCTCTGTGAGTCAGAGTTCATCTCATCCTCCCCGTGTTCTCCTTTGTGTAAGTAGTAAGTCTTTCTGTGATTGCAGTTACTTTTAGGGCTGCAGATGGTGATGTTACAAACAGAGAATTACAGCCTCAGCGGAGGGAACAGCAGCGCTGGATTTACACTTTAGGAGCTCGGCTATGGGGCCCCATGTGTGATCACAGTTATTTCTATGGCAACAAATGGTGATGCCACAGAGAATTATTGCTTCAGCGGAGGGAACAACTGTTGGATTTGCACTTTAGGAGCTCAGCTATGGGGTCCCATGTGCGATCGCAGTTATTTGTATGGCAACAGATGGTGATGCCACAGAGAATTACAGCTTCAGCGGAGGGATCAGCAGTGTTAGATTTGCACTTTAGGTGCTCAGCTATGGGGTCCCATGTACGATCACAATTATTTGTATGGTGACAGATGGTGATGCTACAAACAGAGAATTACAGCTTCAGTGGAGGGAACAGCGGCGTTAGATTTGCACTTTTGGAGCTTAGCTATGGGGTCCCATGTACAATCACAGTTATTTGTATGGTAACAGATGGCAATACCACAGAGAATTATAGGTTCAGTGGAGGGAACAACAGTGTTAGATTTGCACTTTAGGAGCTCAGCTATGGGGTCCCATGAGTGAGCACAGTTATTTGTATGACAACAGATGGTGATGCTACAAACAGAGAATTACAGCTTCAGCGGAGGGAAAAGCGGCATTAGATTTGCACTTTAGGAGCTTTTGAAGCTCAGCTATGAGGTCCCATGGGGTTCATGGGTGGGATTTTCAAAAAGTTGGGGAATGATTTTACTACCTGCAACATGATTGTTAGACCACAGAAAATGTGATCTAACTTTCGATGCAAGTTCTCGAGCTTCATTGCAAAATGATGCATGCATCAAAATGATGATGCATGTTGCAGCGTAAAGTGAGGATAATGTCGCAAATGCATCAAACGTCTGAAAAAGGACACTGGTGTTTTGTGCAGGATGTAGGCTGCATCTGAAATAAAGACTTTCCCCTGCATCATGAGTTTTGAAAATACAGCCCCCTGCCTTTACAGTGTGCCTCCTTCCTATTAGAAGCTGATGGCAGTGATGAGATTGCTACAGGGGGTCATGTCAGAGCCAGGGGGGTCCCTAGGGTCCATGTCCTTATAAGTGTCCATCCTTCCTCCCTCTCCCTGCCATTTCACCTGCAGTGGCTATCCTACCCCAGTGCAGGTGTGGCTGAGGTGCCTAATCGTTGTTTTTTTGCCTAGCTTATTCATGCTGTGTACTTGTACTCATCATGTTATTCTGGTTGCACTTTATTTTAACTGTAAATTGTGTCTGTACTATGTATTTTGTATCCCCTATCTGCTTTCCCTGGCTCACACTTGGAAATGAGCCTCAGCTCAGTGTGCCTTTCCCAGTCGCCACATTAATCACCCCAAGTGCCAGAAACTGCCCAGTCACACAGACATTATTGCTTCACTGACCCATCTGAAAGTTTAGTATAGGCTGAGGTAAAAAAAAATAAAGGTGCTGAAAATACTGAATCAGCTGATATAAATCTGCCTTCATTTTTATGATTCCCTCCAACCCCCTTCCCCCTCGACTTATGTTTCTTTAATGGAGAATACATCTGGTCAAGCAGACATGCACTCAGCACTCCTAATAACTTCACATGATCAGGCAACTGATACTGGTTCTGCTGAAACTATCCCTTGTCAAAATGATGCATGCAACTTCATCCACAGAAGGAACCTTACCTCCATGTGGCACATTTCGCAATGCTGAACGACTCTGTTTACCATTGCACTGCAAAAAGAAATTGACTAATGAATTCCTTACAAATATAGAATAACTCTTTAGACTTTTTGCACCTTTTATGGAAAAGATAATCTCACAGAACCAACAGCTCTTGTTTTCTGTTTTATATAATATTTGGTCAGCTGTCTGACAATGCTAGAAATAAGGCTATGATTGCTTGCAAATGGAAGACCTCCTCCCACACACATTTCATTCACTTTTTATGAAAGTTAACATTTTAGCAATCCTACTTAATTCCCAGTTGCTTGTGTTGCACCCCAACTGCTTTAACAACTGTTCCTTATTTCCCATAATTTATTCTAACATTACCTGCCCCCCCCAAAAAAGCACCCCAGGAAGCATGAAATCCTCATCCTGTTAGCATTTTTTGACAGACTAAGTGTGGATGCAGCATAACCCAACAGCATTCAGTCTGTTAGACTGGGGATACTGGAGGACTGGGAGGTCACATAGTATGCTTATGGTCACACAGTGAGTAAGTGATGGTAGTGAAATGTGAGCCTTGTTCTCCTAACTCCTGAGCCCGGTTCAAGCCACAAGGCCATGCAGTTTCAATTTCCTATCACTTAATAGTACCCTAAAATCACCAAGGACACTTGACAAAGCACAACTTTTAGACATTTATTTAAATGTAATTAATTGTATTTGTCTCCCCTTTTTATGTTGGCGTGCTTGCTCAGCCAACATCTTGGGACAGTGCAGCTTTGGAGGTGTGGTCGCTGTTGGGCGAATGCAGAGCATGCACCAGTAGGTGTGTCCTGCATTCCCCAATCAGCCTGCATGCTGGCACCACACCATGCAGACATAATGTGGTGAGCACATCTAAGCAAAGGTCCGCTGCAATCTGAGCAAAGCTCGCCAGACGAGCGGTCCTTTCTTGATGTGCTCAATGACATTATGCACATGGCAGCACACTGGCCACCAACCTGGACTAGAGGGGTTTAATCCCCTGTCAGCTGACCCTGCCTCTATGAATGTGCCGATGGGGAGCCCAATCCCCATCATCATAAAGCATCCCACCCATTTCTGATATGCCGGGGGTGCCCAAGCCTCCTCAGCTCTTACCCAGCTCCCCTTTCCTTGTGTGCTGACTGGGGAGCCCACTCCCATCGGCAGAAAGAACCCCCCAATTATTTAAAGCTCGAGGTGCTCGATTCCTCTCGGATCTGCACCTCACCCTTCTTTGTGTAGTTGACAGGGGTGCCCAATCCCCTGTCGGTTACAGACACCCCCCCAAACAGTTAGGTGGCACGCTGGGAGCCCACCCCAGCATGGCAAATCCCTGCAAAAATAAAGAACTGTCCTGCAATGTTTTTTTTTTTTCCTTTTGAACCTGTAAAACGAAAACGGTCCCTGGACGATCTTCGGTGGACCGGGAACACGTCTGCACTCTTCAAAGCTGACCGTGAGCTGAGGGAATGCTGGTAAGCTGTATAATGTAATAAATTGGGTTTTTTCAACTTTGCTGCATATCTCAAGCATTTTTGTGAATTTTGGCCCCAAATTTTCAACATGGGGTTTTTGGGACCCCTTCTCATGAATTCTTGCACTGTCATGGCATTATTCGTCCCGAAGGTGATTTCCAGTCACTGCACAGAATTTCTTCAGGACCACATAACAAAATGACAGTGCCACTGTTCATCAGGGGCTCAAAAAGCCTATGTTGCAAATTTGGTTGGAAAAATCCAAAACATGACTGTTTCACGAACGTGCGTAGCAACTGCACAATGCACGCTCGTAAGTTAGCACATTCACAATATTTTCATGCTAGATTCTCAACATTGGTATTTTACTACACCTTCTTGTGAACCGTACAGCTGTCATTTTTCACATACTGGCTGAAATATGTTTTCGCACTTCCGGTGCAGAATAGAGTGTTCATGATGTGAAATCAGTGTTTAGGACACATTATGAAAATGACAGTGACACTGTTCATGAGCAGAGGTCCTAAAATGCCTGTGTTGAAAATTTGGTGACAATACTCCATAAAATGACTGTTTTACAAGCATGCGTAGCAACTGTGCAATGCACGCTCGAAAGTTAGCTCATTCGCACTATTTTCATGCCAGATTCTCAACTTTGACATTTTACCACACCTTCTTGTGAATTGTACAGCTGTCATTTTTCACATCCTGGTCGAAATGTGTTTTCACATTTCCGGCGCAGAATAGTGCGGTTGCTGTGCGAAATCAGTGTTTGGGACACATTACAAAAATGACAGTGACACTGTTCATAAGCAACCATCGTAAACTGCCTGTGTATGAAAATTTGGTGACAATACTCCATAAAATGACTGTTTTACAAGCGTGCGTAGCAACTGCGCAACGCACGCTCGAAAGTTAGTGCATTCGCAATATTTTCATGCCAGATTCTCAACATTGGCATTTTACTACACCTTCTTATGAACTGTACAGCTGTCATTTTTCACATCCTTGCTGAAATGTGTTTTCGCACTTCCGGCACAGAATAGCACGGTCGCTGTGTGATATCAGTGTTTGGGACACATTACAAAAATGACAGTGACACTGTTCATGAGCAGAGGTTCTAAAATGCCTGTGTTGAAAATTTGGTGACAATGCTCCATAAAATGACTGTGTTATAAGCAGTGCTATAGTTTGCACGCACTATATGTTTGCAAACTTAATATTTTCACTCGATTTTTAACAGTGCCATTGTTCTGCATCTCTAATGAACAGCACAGCTGTCATTTTTCACATCCTGACCAAAATCTGTTTTGCGGTTCCAAGCGCAGAATAGGTGTGGTCGCTGTGGAAAGTCCATGTTCAAGACACATGACGAAAATGACAGTGACACTGTTCATTAGCAGATGTCCTAAAATGCCTATGTTGAAAATTTGGGAACAAAAGTCTATAAAATGAGTGTTTTATGAGCATGCGTTGCACAGTTTGCACGCACGCTCATGACTTTGTGAATTTGTAGTAGTTTCACTCCAGCTGTTCATCATTGGCATTTTTCCATACCTCCTTATGAACAGTACAGCTGCCTGAAATGTGTTTTCTCGCGTCTGTCGCAGAATTGCACGGTCGCTGTGCGAAATCAGTTTTCAGGACACTTTGAGGAAATGACGGTGACACTATTCATGAGCAGAGGTCCTAAAATGCCTATGTTGAAAATTTGGTGCCGAAAGTCCATACAATGACTGTGTTGCAAGCATGCATTGTGCAGTTTCCAGGCACCCTTTGTAACTTTTTTCAATCTGCAATATTTTCATGCCACATTTTCACCACTGCCATTTGTGCACATCTCCGTATCAACAGTCTGGTAGCCATTTTTCACAGCCTGCCCAAAACATGTTTCCACAGCTGTGGCGCACAATGGCATGCTCGCTGTGCAAAATCACCTTTGAGACACATTCACAAAATCACAACACTATGTATCTCAAGCTCTACCTACTCCACTGCCAATGACAGCATGACAACATTTGGCATTGACAAATGCTTGTTATAATAACTGTACTAGAGGTTACTAGACCCTCCAAGGATTGCCTCATATGGTACAACAGGCTCTGAGATTGAGATTTGGGTGAGAGGACCACAAACCCAAAGTTGAGCAGTTCTGTCTGCCCATACCTCACAAGAGGAGCCTCTGATACCATAAGAAACACCCATAGGAGAACCTACAATCTTAATATACCACTCCAGTCTAGCAAGACTGATTTGTAATAAGCTTAGAGTTCTTTATTTTATTATGCTATCCTCCTCCTCCTGGCGCTGTAGTGGAGCATTCCCTGCTAACCTTCCCACATGAGAGCACCCTGTATACAGCATAAGCAGCACAGTGGCTCTGCATGCTGATTGGTTAAAGTCACATTAGTAATTTGTAGTACAGATTAACATGAAAACAGGATCACTGTCCCCTAGATATTTGCTCTGGCTGCCTGTCTACATTTGACATCACAATCCTCAGTTTATGATGCATAATCATTTCCACAACAACAGATTATGATGTCACAAATTGGACATTGGGATGTCAGTTGTTGACAAGCAGTCAAAGAAGAGTAAGTCCTGGAGATAGGAATCCAGTTTTTATACTAACACTCATATTTGTAAACAAGAAAAGGAAGCAAAAATACATAAAATATATGGAATATAAGCAATGATGTGTGTAGAGACGATGTTTAGATAAGTTTCCCCTTCTGGTGCCAGTGGCTGTTTAAAAGTCCCTGTCATCCTAGGAGAAATGTCAGAGAAGCACAATTTTAGACACATCTCTGCTCTTATGTCATATATTCTCTTTATTTTGCTTCCCGTGTTTTATAACTCTGCACATTAACATGATAACAGGATCCCTGTCCCTTGCACTTTGCCTGCTTTGGTTGCTTGGCTACACCTCACATCACAATCCTCTGCTTGTGGCATGACAGTCTGTTGCTGGAAAATGGTTATGATGTAATAAACAAGGGATTATGACGACATATGTAGACAAGCATATAGGGCAGATGAAGTTTAGGGGACAGTGATCCTATTTTTAATGTTAAAGGGAAAATAAATGTTGTTCCATTTTTGTAATATGATTGGAAATGTGGTCATGTATGTATTGTAGTCTGTGTAAAACTGAACACGATGGGCCAATGTGGCCTTTTTCTGCCAAGATTCTATGTTTCTATGCTTCCAAAACCAGTGCCCTGGTTCCTGTGTTTGTTTCAAATAGTTCTATTTTGTCAATATTAGGAATACTTTATTAATGTTGTTTTTTTTCTCACCCAATATTCATTTTTTTTATCACTTATCAGTTTTGGAACCTGGTAGAGTAATATCAATTGAGTGGAAGCCTGCAGAGAAAACTTTGACTCAACTGATATAACTGGATTCCAGAAGTTAGTAGCCCAGATAATGTAAAAAAGAGTCTGTTTCAAATCTAACTAGTTCAAGTTTGTTTATTGTTGATCAGTTAAAACCATTACAACATGACATTTCTAAAAATTGCAATTATACAATGAATGAATTAACATCAAATTCCAAAGTTTCTATAAATAGAATACTTTCATATTAATTTAGAATTACAATTCGTTAATAAATCCATTCTAAATCTCTCCATTCAGAAACATTTATGACCAGCGTATGAACATAACATTCAATCAGTAATCAGTAAGTAATATAATTAAAATATTATGTCACTGAATAAATTTGAATACATCTTAAATTTGCGAATATTTTCATAAATGAGTGGCCTGAAGGAAACCAACAACTTTCTCCAGTATACGTGGATTTTCATTATTCATAAGATATTTCACCATATCATTGGGGGAGAGATCGAGATTCGCCATGATGTCACCAAGCCATTTCATGTGTATTCCTTTATATAAAGGACATAACAACAATATATGTTTTAGATCATCCTCTGAAGACTTGTCACATTTACAGTAAGGGATAGATATATTTTCCCTTTTTTGTCTATAAAATACATAGTTGGCATTGTATATTTCAAGCCTAAATTTAACCATAGTTCTTCTCTCATTTGGGTTAATCAGTTTCTCTAGGTAAGGTTCAAAACCATGTGTTAGCTTAATCTGTTTGAACCACCTATGTAACTTCAATTGCTTCATTTTTATTAAATCTTTAGTTATTTCCTTATCCCTTAATCTGTTCTTCACTTCTTCCACAATCATCTGCCAAGGATATATGTACATTCTCCACAAAATGTCTCCAAGTCCATTTGGAAAAATAAAATGTTTAAAAATATCCTGAGTTGGGAACATTTTTCCCATCCGGGCATATTTAATTTCTTCCTCCAAACATATCCCAGGTAGTCTAATTTCATTTAATAAAAATGTCTTTAAAGAAGAAAGAATCAATCTTTCAATTACTAAAGTAGAAATGGAAAATTGACCTAATTCCAAATTCACTAAATCAACTTGTACTGCTTGAGGTACTTTTAAAATACACCTTTTCATTTTGTTACATAATATTTCTAAATTTTTCAAATAATCTGTTCCCCATATTTCAGCAGCATAAAGAATACTAGAGTTTATTTTAGCTTCAAATACCCTTAGGACTCCCTTAACCGATGTTTGTCCCATCTTTGAGTTAAATATCCTAAAAGCATTAAATGTTCTCTTTATTTTCACTAAGATCTGTGCAATGTGATCTCTCCATTTTAAAGATTGGCTAAATCTAACTCCCAAATAATCGTAATATTTAACTCTTTCAATTTTTTCTGATTTTATCCATAAGGTTTTGATATATTTTTTATTATTTCCAAATGTCAAGATTTTTGTTTTAGACATATTTATTTTTAATTTATGATCATCACATAATTCAGAAAAATGATTGAGTTTCCTCTGTAATCCCAAGATTGAAGTTGATATTAAAACCAAATCATCAGCATATGCCAAACATTCAGCCAGAATATTTCCTATTTTAGGTGCATGACATTGTGGATTTTCTAGTTCCTCAAGATGTCATTTATATATATATTAAACAGGAAAGGTGCCAATAGGCATCCTTGCCCGACTCGTGTCATCTTAAAAGGCCTAGAGATATTCCCAAGATGATCATATCTTATGGTATCTAAGTGTAATCTTATAAGGATGTTAAGGAGTTCTGGGTCTTACTCTAATTTCTTTAGCTTATTTCATAAAATGACTCTGCTTATGTTATCAAATGCAGATGTAAAGTCCACAAAACAGCAGTAAAGTGAAGCATTTTTAATTTTTATGTATTTCCAAATTAAATGTTTAAGTGTGTAACAATGTTGTATTGTGGATCTGTTTCTCTGAAATCCATTTTGATTTTCATGTAAAATATTATTACCTTCTGCCCACGCTTCTAATCTTTTTAGAATAATTTTAGTAAAAATCTTTTGTGAAATGTCTATTAAACTTATTGGACGATACATTTTAGAATCACTTGGATCATCTTTTTTAAAGATAGGGAATATAGTACTTCCTTTCCAACTCATGGGGTAATCATGTCCTTGCAAAATTATGTTAAATAATTTTTCCAAAATTGAAGCCCACCAATCAGCGTAAGATCTATACACATCTCCTATTATGTTATCTGGACCAGGTGCTTTATTACATTTTAATTGATTAATTGCAATTTGTATTTCTTCTGTATTTATTGAAATTGGAATTGGATAAATCACTTGTGAATATTTTAAATTCTCTATTTTTCCTAATTCTGTTAGTAGAGCTTCATCTTGTTGGGAATAATAGAGTTTTGTGAAGTAAAGAACCCAAGTTTCAGGATGAATATATGCATCTACTGTCTTTGCATATTTGTCAAATCCTTGACTAACCAATGTCCAGAACTTTTAGTATCTTTTTCTTTACCGTTTTCCTCAGTTTTCCCATAATATTGTAGAATATTTATATGTCTCTATTTCTAGTATTTGTTTATACTTCTTCCTCTCTTTGTTAATATTTATATTAACTTTATTGATCTTAATTATTTTAGTTTTTTAGTTTTCCTATATCTCCTAATAGCTTTATTCAGTTCTTTTTAGTCGTTATAATTTTTATTAAGCCAGGCTTTAACATGTCTGGTCTCATTTGAAACCCTTTCCTGCTAACAATACAGTAGGGTGTACCAGACTGGTTAAATCAGCCCAGTGTTGTAATACTGTATAATAATTAGTATTTTCTACTATCAATGTTCTTATATCATTTATTGGTCCTTTAAATAAGGTATCAAATTGTTTAATTGCCTTAGAATCCAATCTTATCCTTTTTAGATTGACTATTTCCATATCTTTAATAGTACTTAAGTTATTCTTACAATTGTCTCCTCTTATAATTTGATTAGTTTCAATTATAAGTTCAATTGGGTTGTGTGATGACTCCGGTCTGTCAGCAACAATCATTTCCTTAATAATTTTTGTTCCCTCTAAATTACTCCAAACATGGTCAATAATAGAGGAACCTTTGGGACCATTATAAGTCAATTCTCCATCCCTGTCTCCCATTATTCTTCCATTAATTAGTAACACATTTTCCTCAGAAAAATAGGGTGAATGATTCTCCCTCTCATATTATCCCTTTTATCTTTTGAAGCTCTTGTCCAGGTTATTTTGTGGCTTAGTTCTGTTATTATTTCCAGAAATCCTGACCCCTCTAGATTTTTCCCAATCCTAGCATTGAGGTCTCCAATTATATAAACAGGAATATTCAGCTCTTCATCTATCAATTGGTCAAATATTGCTTTAATTCTATTCATTATTTTAACTTTATCTTTAATCATAGAAGACAAATATATGTTTACTACTATGATTTTAATTTTCCCTTCTCCTTTATTATTTCCTTCTTCAACTCTCACAATTAGCATATCTTCTGGAGTAGGATATTGTCTGGTGATTTTATAGTTATTTTAGTTGTCAAATATATAGCTACTCCTCCTTTATGCCTCCTATATTTATTACTTTTAATTGCAGATTTAGATATATTGACATATCCCGAAATTTTAGGAGTATTCTCGGAACTACACCAGGTTTCTTGAAAACAAATAAGATCAAAGTTTGCAAGAAACTGATCAATTTCTGGTCTGCAATTTTTAAGTAAGTACCTTCAATATTCCAGGATAAAATGTTAATTTTAACTTTATCAACATATTGCTTTCTTTCCTGATTATTCCTTTGTATTTTCAGTCAATCTTCTTTTTCTTTCATGCTACCTAAAACATGAAATCTATTGGAACTCAGATGTTGGTTCCAACAAATCTAACTAATGAAACAGTGATCTGGGACCATGAAACCGATTACATACATTCCCAGGCTTAAAAATGGAGAAAAAATAAGGTATTAGTTATAAAGAAAAATAGGAAGCTGTATGCAAAAGTACAGGTATATAACATATACAGTGAAAGGTGTCAAAATAATTTTTTTTTCAAGTTTTATGTATGTTCCTTGATTTGATCAGATGCTCCTCCAGCACTGCTGGGAATCAAACCTGAAACTGTGTAAGTCCTGAAGGCTGGAGCTCTAATAATTCAGGTTAGGAATATTGCTCTTACCAGGAAGTCAAAGAACACCTTGACTACAATCCTTGGTGCACCATAGACCACCAATAGATGGTGCTATTACATTAGACACCATCTATTTACAGTTGTTTTCCTACTAGATGGCACAGCTTAGTATAGATTGCATTTTTCTCATATACAGCACAACCAAGGAAAAGTATCCAGGCCTCCTCACCACTGTTATGTTTGTCCCCTTCTTCATCAGAAACCCTCCAGCACTTGCTTATTATCAAACTTACAACCTTGAGTCATTAAGGCTGCAGCAGCAGATGCAACCATTTTTAGCTGGAAGGTTGAAGAGTCTTTGACTGGCATGTTTCTATCCCTGAAACCTCCACTAGATGGCTATATTGCTTCAGACCATTGCTGAGCAACCAGGGCCAGATTAAGGCAACCTGTGTCCCTAGGCCCAAGAAAAATATGGGTTCCCCTCACTGCAACAATGCCCCCTCACCATGACTGTGCCCTGTTGCCATGGTCGCACCCCTTGACCATTGCATATGAAGCACTGAAACTTGAAAAAAAAGTCTTACTGTCCTTCCAAAGTGGCATAAAACATAAATAACCCAACTAAAATGCATCAAAATTAATGACACTAGTAATATCAGTATGGAAAAATAACAATAGTATGAGTTTGGTCATTTATAGAATGTAATTACTAACTGGCTTAGTAAAATAATTTTTGGATGTGAAATGTCATGATTTGCACCTCTCAAAAGGCCCCCAAAACACACACGTGTGCACTCGTAGTCTGGGTGTTATCATTTTGTCCTGTCAGGTAGTATGAACCAGGATGTCAGGTCATTGGGCGATTAGTCTCTGGCCAGCTGATGGAATACCTGGCTAAGCACGACATCCTTTGTAAGCAGCAGCACGGTTTAAGAAAAGGCCACAGCACTACATCGGCCCTCCTAGAATTTACAGGAGCAATCCACAACTCACTAGACAATAATCAACTAACTGGATCAGTCTTCATTGACCTGACTAAGGCTTTTGACACCGTCCATCACCAACTACTCATCTCCAAGCTTCAAAATGCTTGGCTTTTCACTGAGGCTTCTTCTTGGTTTAAGAGCTACCTGGAAAACTGCTCACAAAGGGTAAAAATTGCCAACACCCTCTCCGATGCTAGACCCATCCATTCAGGAGTCCTGCGGTGATCTATCCTCAGGCCACTCCTGTTCAGCCTTTTCCTGAACAATCTTCCACAATCCTGTCATGAAGAAATCCTGCTTCATGTAGATGATGCAGTCATCCACGCCACTCATCATGATCCCCTCCTACTTCGAGAAAAACTCCAGTTGGGTTTCACTTCCATTGAAAAATGGTTTAATAGACAAAAGCTGGTACTCAACTATAAGAAAACAAAGTTTATGCTTTTCTGTGGCTCCCGCAATAAGCATAGGTCTCAGCTCATCGCAATTGCAAACTGCCATGGTGCTGTCCTCAACCAAGTACATTCCTTTAAATATCTTGGTATCACACTCAACAGTCACCTATCCTATGGTATCCACACTGACACTGTTGCCAAAGCTGTTAACAAATGCATTGGTCTTCTCTACAGGCACAGGCAATGCCTTACCACAGATGCATTAAGGATAGCTGTGCAGAGCTCTGTGGTCTCACTAATCGATTATGGTCTGATTGTCTCACGGCTCTGCTACTGACACAACCCTTAGGCTCTTATCCTTAGCCCTAAACAAAGTCTGCCATCTCAATACAGGATCCCAGCATCTCATCCACACATGTGCACTCTACGCCAACATGGGTTGGCTCCAACTATCCAACAGTATTAAGTACCATACCTACTTAATGGCCAAGAAGATTACGTTAGGCCTTGCACCCCCAGGAGTCCAAGCCCTCCTACATGCAGCACGAATCCCCCATCCCACCAGGGCTTCTGGAAATCAAATTTTGTACATCCCCTAGAGCCGCACCTCTCAGGGGCAAAGGTCCTTTGCTCACTGTGCACCCTCCTGGTTTAATGGACTCAACAAAGACATAACCTCTCTGCAAAGGCTTGGCCAGTTTAAAATCTACCTTTGCCTCCACCTCTCTGCCTCAAGCTTCTGTGACTGTCACTCCTAATCTGCTATCACCTCTGGCTCTTACCTCTCCCTCTCCTCCACACCCTCTCCTCCCCTCCCTCCCCTTTCTCCCAGACTTTAGCACTTCTCAAACCTGACAATGCCCTTGGCTGCTCCTCTGTTTCTGTTGTCCTCTCAATCTATCAACATTTTCTGCTAACCCTGCCCTGGTACCTTCCTTCCTCAATTTGGCTGTATTCAATTGCCCGAAACTGTTTTAGAATCCCATGCTCTACATTGTTTTTCACATTTCTGTCCTATGCCTACCTCCCCACAAATGTATGTATTCAACTGCTTGAATTGCCTATTTCAATTTTTGTTCATGTTTGTACTGTTTCCCCCAATTGACGCAGGACCTTTGCAAAAGAGCCTTGGCTCAAAGGTACTTGTAACCCTAGAATAAAATAAATAAATAACTAAAGGATGTGGGAGTTTTGATGGGTGGAATAGGGACCCATCTCTAAAAGAGGCTAGATCCTCGGTGCTGTAGGAATTAAGTTGGTAGTTTAGTAGAGGAGTCATGAACTTCAGAGATTATATTGCAAAGCGAGTGATTGTTCGAAGGAATCATTCCCGGGATCAAACATTTTTGTTATTGATAAATAAGTCAGGATCAATAACTGGTAAGATTTATTGACGGGAATCTGGATATACATTCATTTGTTCACCCGAAAATTGAGCTATATCAAAGTCAGAATTTCAATATGAGCGAGATGAGGGAATTAAAACAGAGTATGATTTGTAATTGTACCACTGAAATGCATTGTAAATTTTTTAATTTTAGGAGTGACATTAAAGATAAAGTATGCATACCAAATTGTACTGTTAAACTTTTATATTTAAGGATAAGACTTGGTTCTAAGTGGGGATTGCAAATGGGAGTGGGAGACAAAGCAAAGGAAATGGGCCTCTTCACATCTTGAAGGTCAGCCTGGGCCACTTAAGATATCAGCTGCACTTAACACCTAATCAGGGAGGTGAGAATCATGCCACAGTTCAGCCCTTGTCCTGCTCAGATTACTCAGTGGCTGAGTCTTTTAAAAATAAATGCAGCTCAGGCAGAAAGAAAAGGATATATAGTAAATATATGTCAGGGATTGCTGGGGGCCCCCTAGTGGACTGTGGGTCTAGGCCAGTGCCTAAGTTACCTATGCCTTAATCTGGCCATGTGAGCAATTTAAGATCATCAGAGGGCCAGAGGTGCAGCCTCAAACACCCCCAAGGACTGCAGCAATTTGTTTACCACAGTTACAAGCCAAATTTATACATTTGAATTAAAAACAAACTATATATAACATGCCCATCACAGCTTTCAGCCTATTACCATTGTTTGATACAAAAGTGCAGAATAATGCACATGGGGCACAAAACGAAGAAACAACATATCAGCTAGGGAGGAGGATATAGCATGCTCCAAGCAGGAAAAGGACATAGGGGTTATCATCTCTGATGACCTAAAGTTTGAGAGTCAGTATGACAAGGTGGTGGGTAAAGCAAATAGGATGCTGGAATGCATAGACAGGGGCATTACTAGTGGGAAAAGGGAGGTCATAATTCCACTATACAAGACATCAGTGAGGCTACACCTGGAGTACAGTGTCCAGTTCTGGAGGCCTTACCTATGTAAGGATATAGACAGAGTGGAAACAGTTCAGAGGAGGGAAACCATGATGGTACACGGTTTGCATCACATGTCCTACAAGAACAGTCTGAAGGACATGAATATGTACTCCCCTGGAGAAGAGAAGGGATGGGGGGATATGCTAAAGACATATAAATACCTCACTGAGAGGAACAAGGTGCAGGAAAACATTATTTTTCAGAGGAAGAGATGGTCCAGGACTAGGGGCCATGAGATGAAATTGGAGGGAAAGAGGTTCAGAGGTAACGTGAAGAAATATTTCTTCATGGAAAGGGTGGTGGACAAGTGGAACACCCTGCCAGAGGAGGTAGAGGGGGCTGAAATGATTACAGGATTCAAGAATGCATGGAATAGGTATAAGGGGATCCTAGCAGATGGGGGGAAAGGGGACAGCCCAGTTCAAGAGAAGCTAGAAGAGGCAAAATTACATGTGCAACTGGGCAGACTAGGTGGCCCAAAGTCCCTTATCTGACACCAGTATTTATGTATATATGTGTCTATGTCTAGCTTTTCATAGAGAGCTTCCTGGTATATTTTTGGATGGAAGAGGGGGTCCACAAGTTGACCAATGGGGGGGGGGTTGCATGTGGCTCTCGAGCCACAGGTTGCCCACCAGTGCTTTAGACTGTCATTGACACTGTTCAATACTAAACTGCACTACGTTGCACAGACTGCCTTTTTTGTCATCTACAACAGGATGGGCTCTTGAAGGAAACATAGAGCCATGCACAAAACATTCTACACATACTAGTAGGCCTTCATCTTTGATGTGAGGAATGCTTTGTCAGTCACTAAGATGATCACTCTTATAGCTATTGTGTTCCCTAAATATTTGCCTAAACCCCAAAGTAGAGCAGTCAATGAGCAACAGAAATGTTAAAACAAAATAAAAAAAACACCTAAAAATGACAGATCTTTGCAAAACTTATTTTATGAAAGATCTTTTGTGTGCACGTTGTGGACAGCCTGAAAAATCTGCAGAGCAGCACAGCGTTGCTGACTTTGACTTGTGTTGTGCAGCATTCTGTTGCCCTCCTCATAGGGAGCTAGGAGATTCGTGATCTGGACGTGACAGCAGCCTCACTCAGAGACTTTAAAGGTGACCAGCAATGGAAATTGAAAATGGCTTCCTTTTTGCAATATTTATTTCAAAACTACCCAATAATTTTATTGCCATTTTGAAATTAGATTCTAAATGTAAAGAAAAATCATACTTTTGTTTTACATGCATAATGAAAGTATGGGTACATACATTTATTGAACTGCATTCTGATCTGTTACCAGTAGGTGGCTGCTAATGATGTCACAACCACCACTAACTGAGGACTGTAAGGGCAGTGACAGTAATGAGATCTGAAGCTGCCTGTTGGTCACAGAACAGAATGCCTTGTTATGCCTTTTTATAGCTGTATATGTGACAAATACATAATAATACACCTGTTGCAGGAACTGAAAAGTTAAAAAGCATGATTTAATAATAAAAGGGTATTTTTGGAATAGGTAATACAAAATAACTCTACATTTTTCTGAGTTGGTCACCACTAAGGAGTTCCAGACCAGAATACTCCTTCAACATGTTCTATCTGTCTATGTTGAAGCACTGTAAAGTGGAAGATAAAAGCTTCTACCTAGTCTACGGAAACACCACCAAACAAGGGTTCAGGTTGGTGTATATTTTTGGGGAAGTCAAAAACTTTCACGGGACTTATTTTGGTAGCTTTTCCAGTGTTTTGCAAGTCTGTGTAACTTCTCAGGGTCTAAATTTTGGCAGGTAACACTTTAGAGAAAGACTTGTTTTGGGAAATTAATACGCTGGATAAGCAAACAAACAAACGGACAAATATCTTTCACAAATATAAACAATTTTTGACTTCCGTACCTATAGAATTTTAAGTTACCAAACTTACTCTCCCTCCCCATGTGGGATTCATATACTTCCCCTGTATTTTTGGGGCTTTTTATTTACATTCATTAATGTTCCAAAATGGAATTAACTCAAGCCATGCTACTATAACTTTTGATAAAATGTGATAGTATTCAGTGGAAATGCTGGAGTGTGTTTGAAAATTACTCTGTTTCTGAACTAATTTCCAAGGAGCTAGATGGAACCAAATGTGGCAGACAGGGGCTAAGATAGAGAAAAAAGAAAGAGAGCATCAATGAAAGAGTCAGTGTGCAACTGCAAAAGTGCACTTGGTGGAAGAACTCTGTAGTGACAGGGTGTGCACCAATCCACACTAATGGCATTTACACTGAAGTATGTTTGTCTCTCTCTCTCTCTCTCTCTCTCTCTCTGGGATTAGTGGGTCTTTCTCTTCTGCTTTGGCTGAGCAGATCAAGCCCAACCTGCCTTCTTTTAACTTCCCCAGTTCGGCAACCTGGATGTCTATGGAGCAGGTGTTCTTGGCTGTCCAACAGTCCCAGAGCAAACACCACCTCCAAGCAAAAAATGTTGAAGTCTACCTCAAAAAAACTTTTATCAAGCAAATATTTATCTTTTGTGCACTTGAAATGATATCCATATACAGCAAGATGGAAACCCAACATAATATGAATTATGTAGCAATAAAATAATTACCATCGAGAACATACTACACACGCAACAGAGCAAGCCAAATGACATTTCATGCATGCAAGAAGAAGAAAAATGAAAAACCACTGTACCCCATGATACGGTGTAATTTCTGAGCTTTGCAGCTACTCCCAGTTGTACTGATGATGCCCATAGGGCTGGGTTTGTGTTTTTGCAGCCAGAGGAGCATTAGTTAACTCCATTTTGGAAGTATTTGACTTCCTGAAATAAGGAAAAAAAACTTCCAAAACACTAGAACTTGGAAGTATATAACTGCCAAAAGGGAAACTATGAAAATTAGGTAATTCCTGTTTTGCAAAAGGTTAATTTTTCTAAAAGAAGGGACATCTTTCATGTTACTAAACCTAATTAATTTCTAAAATAGGTCTGTCTTAGAAACTAGCTTTAAAAATGTAAGACCTGTAATTATTGTGACTTCACATAGAAAAAAAAGGATCGTCTAGCAAATCTGAACTCACGAAAGTTTTTGATATCCAAGAAAATGTCAAACAAACCTGTGGCAGCCCAAATACTAACATGCAGGTCCAGAGAATCCTTTCTAAACAAATGACACCCATTCTGTTGAAAGCACTCATCTTGACAATTGAAAAGGCAAATTTATTTTGTTCCAAACGGTATAGAAAAAGATCATCTCCCACTTCAGTTTCAAGGTGTGTGATTAGAAAATATTTTCTTACTGTATGTGCAGTCACCTTCCATTACAAATCTGTCTATAACTGTTAATATTCATTATTTGCAAGTGTTGTTGTTTCCAGAGTAACTAAAATTAATTTGTCTAATAATAATAATAAGCACAAGTTAAGATCGACACCTCCAGTAAGTACCCTACTGTACTTTCACAGGCAATCATCTAGCAGTTATAGTTCCAGCCTAACCCTTTTATAAAAGCACTTTTGCCTAGGCGAGCACCCACTACTCCAAGTAAGGCAAGCAAAATGCCAGATGATGTGTTTGCAGAAATCTGAACCAAATTGTTTTAGCATTCATAATACCCCTTATTTATCTGGTGGCTTCATATGTAAAAATGACCAGGACAGCACATTCTGTGTCTCAGCATGGGTGACAGGGCCCCTGGGGGGAGAGAATTCTGAAACCTGGAAGATATGTTGGACAGTTTCACAGCATGTCCCATAGTGTGTGTGCTGAGCTTATATTTCAAAAAGAAATGTATCGTGTTTATTAGTATCTTGTGTTATACAGAGTCTCTGCTGTAGGACTGTTGGAGCAAAAGCTGCTGATTAGACAGCAACAGCTGTCCATTAAAAAAAAATTGAGCTATGAACTGACGGACCAGGCTGTCACTTCAGTAAGCTCTATAATTATTTATTACATTCCAAGTGGAGTGTTTCATTGGCAGGGCTCCCAGATCTTCAACTATTCCTGTATTTTACACGGAGTGGAGTGGAGCAGTCTACAGGGAAACTGTTCACATAAACTTGTGTTGGTTATATAAGGAAAACGGAGCAAGTCAGTTTCCATAGGAAATAATGTAGTCGTTTAGAAAACACAGGAAAAATGTTTGATAGATGATGAAACCATGAGTGGAAATTCTTCCTAGGAGTTAACAGGCCTAGGATATGCCTAGCTTGCTTTGTCAAGATACATTTATTTTCTTTTTGATGTGATTCCTGTAATCCTGCCCCTCAATAGTAGACTTACTCCTTTCCATTATTTATTTAAAAATTCTTATTCAAAAAAAGTGGACTGAGGAAAGCTTCTAGTTTCCACAACAGTACTATAGTATTAACACTAAGTGTGTTGACTCTGTTTTTATTTCCTGGTGATACCATTCTCCGGCACCCACATTTTTATTTTATCCCACTTTGTTTTTGTCATTGCCACTTATGTTACATGACAAAATACAATGATGTTTAATAGCCCACTTTCAAAGCCTGTTTGAAGTGAAAATGTGGGTTCTGAGGGTCCTTCGATTGAAATTAAATTGTCATGAGATTGTGTAAAGACTCCTTATGTAAGCAGTTTCTGGGACATGGCTTAATGAATTTTGTTTGGTAAAGCCACATTCACAACCAGCTGTGGACACTGGCATTGCAAGGAAACCACAAGCAAGAGTTTGCAGACATGGATAAACACTTCCCTGCAGCAAGAAAGTTTCATGGATTCATAACAGATCTGGATCAGATGTTGGCCCCATATTTAGAAGGTTCTTTCATCACTAAACATATTAGTGGTGTACTAACCAGGAGTAACACTGTTGGACCGGGGTCATATTCAGTGCCCTGGTACACACCGCTAAATTGATAGTGTGTATGCGCATTATATTGCATCAATAAAATGGGTGAGCATGCATTCAACACACTTGTACCTAAGTTCTGGAACTCCTTACCCATGTCACGTAGGTGCACAGAGTCCCACCAGACTTTTAAGAAAGAGCTACACAAGTTCCTTGTGACCACAGCTATATGCACATGCAGTTATTTGTCACAGTAATCCCTTCAACCTGGTGTGTCTCCTTTTCCTCTACACATGTTCAGGGCACTTACTTGATCTGTTTTCCCCATTACTGCTCATAGTTATTTCTCCCCAGTTTGTTGCAATGTTTTGTGTGTTATACTGGATCTTCTTGTACTTCTTACTGTACTTACATTATGCTGCACTTGTATTGTTGTGCGCTATCCAATTTTGTTTTATTTTTACTCAACGTCTTATTTTGTACTTTATGCATTACTGTACTGTCTGTAACTCTCCTGGGTCATGCCTGAAAATAGGCAATGCTTGACTAGTGCACCTTCCTGGTCAACAGAAAGTAACTAAATAAATATACCGCTGTGCCCATGTAAATGAGGGATCCCTCCTGCATATAAGGTGCAGCAGTACATTCAGTGAGTTTAAAGCACTAAACAGCCAGTGTTGCAGCCCTGTTTTATGTTCACAAAATCTTAGCCTTACCAAAGCACACAGTAGTGTGCAATTCATATAAAAGTTATCCTGTTTATTAGTAGTTTCTTATAGAGCCTCCACTGTAGGACTGTTGGAGCAGAAGCTGTTAATTAGGTGGCAACAGTTGTCACTTAAAAAAAAAATCTGAGATATGAATTGATGGTCTAGGCTGGCACTTCAGTAATCTCTGTAATTGTTTATTATATCATAAGTGGGGCATTTCTTTCGCATTCATGGCAGCTGACACCTGATCTTGTTCCTTGATTCACTGGCAGGGCTCCCAGCTCTACAGGCATTCCTGTATTTTATGTGGAATGGGGTTGTCTACAGAGAATTTTTCACATAACCTGCATTGGTTATATCGGAAAACAGAGCAATTCAGCTTCCATAGGAAATAATGTAATCATTTCATTTAGAAAACACAGGATAAATGTTTGATAGATGTTGAAACCTTGAGTAGGTATCCTTGCCTCTGAGTGAACAGGCTAGGGTATGATTAACCTGATTTGTTAAGACAAATCTGTTTTTTATGTGCTTGTTAGAGTACCCTCCACCCAACAGCGACTTACTCCTTTGCATTTTTTTAATAATTCCTTATTCAAAAAGTTGACTCAGGAAAGCCTCTAGTTCCCATAAAAGTGCTTGAGTATTAACACTGAGAGGGCTGGCTCTGTTTTTGTTGCTACCATTTTCCCACACCCACATTTTTATTGTGACCCACATTGTTTTTGTTATTACCACTTATGTTACATGACAAAATATGATGATGTTTGACAGTGCATTTTCAAAATCTGTTAGAAATGGAAATTTGGGTTCGGGGATCCTTTGATGGAAAGTTAATTATTCTGAGAGTGTGTGAAGACTTGGGGCTCAGATTTCAAATGGCCAAGAATGCAGCAGGGCCGGGTGTGCTGAATATGTGCTGCACGGGCTTGTGGCATTCTCTCCCAGTGATTGGGATTTTCTATCCGTGCACAGATTGCCGCAAGTTACACCTAACTTTTCTGGTCTGTTGCGCAATCCTGGTACCTCCTTTTTTTTGAGGCTTGCATCAAATATTTGGTGCAAGCTTCCATAAACTGAATAAAGTGTTGCAACTCTACCTGACATACTGTACCAAAATAGGGCACACAGTATTTGTTGGTTAGAGCACCCACAGCCCCAGTGAGCCTCTCTCTCTCTCTCTCTCTCTCTCTCAGGTTTTGCCACTGAGACCTTCTGGACCAGTGTCACCACTGACAAGGTCTCCTCTTTATCAAGAGCTCAGACCCCAGTGCTCTGATGGTATTTTTCCACCACCTTCTTCCCTTTAGACTCCATATAATGAGGGTCTCTGCTCTAGGTAGGACAAACTCTACTCTCTCAGAGACTTTTACTATGCACCCCTTGTTATCCAGGTATCCTTACCTCAGAGATGCAATCACAAAAATAACAGTAAGTCCAGTCTTTACAAAAATAATTTATTAATATACACACTGGTGTGTAACTACAATACGTAATTAATAGGTGTAACACTATCTACACTTTGTAAAACAGCAGTACACATACTGTACAGGAATATAAAAGAAAGCTTGTACACTTGTGCAGGTAAATGGTTCTATATTTCCTACAGGTTACACAGTCTCTTACCTTACTATCCATTAGGCTTGTTACCTCAATCTCTCCCTGCAGACATGCAGTCTGGCTCCTTTCTTAAACACAGAAACCCCAGCATAAAGAGAGAAAACTATCTTGGCTGAAGCATTTATGCCTCTTCTCTTCTCTCTCCTCTCCTCTCCTCTCCTCTCCCCTGTCCCTCTCCTCCTCTCTCTCTCTCTTTCTCCTCTTGCCTTGGTCAAGCTGAGGCTGATGTCACTTCCCTGTACCCAGGTTCATCTAACTGTCTGAAACTGTTTCAGACTTGAACTTTTGGTGATGCCTACTATGCAGTATTGTCTGTCCTTGGCATCTCTGGGACACTGCTTCCTTTTTCAGATTATTTAGTGTACGAATGCATGCAGTCAGATGCCTTTGACACAAATTTTCTCTGATTCGTTTGGGTACTAATGAACTGGTCCCCCTTCCAGGAAGCAAATACAATGAAAGTTCTGAAATCTCCCAAATATGGCAGTTTTTCACCCTCAAACTCTGTATCTTGGCCACCCACTGCTACAGAAAGTACTAGCATTTGACAAAATATTTCAGACTAGCAGCAAAAGTTGTCTGGTTATCACAAACAGAAATAAAACATATATTTACATTCAGCAGCAGTAATTTAATTCACCACAAAGCACAATTTAACAGGAAGAAACAATTAACCTTTAGAGCACAGTTAGCTAGGCACAGCAAGCTCCAGACACATGATACTGCATAGAAGCTATTTTATTTACCAGTGACATCACTTCCATACCACAGGACTAACTGAAACTCCTTCATAACCTCCAACCATGGCAAGAGTCAGTTATAGTCCCATCCACACTAGGGACTGATTTTAAAACATTTTTAAAAATGCTTCATAAACCTGTCTTTGGCACGTTTGTGAGGGCAGACACACTGTGCTCCAACAAACGTGCTTTTTTTTAATCAAAGAAGTTTTATTGATTTTACAAACAATAACCCTATAAACAACCAGGCATTGACATGTATAGCAATAAGCTGAACTGGATAAAATAAGTCTCCCCCCGATCTCTACTATTCCCCACACTCCCCTCACCCCCCCAAGCGAGGTGTAATAATATAAGGGTATCCTGTACGTGGCTAAGGAAAGTAAAAGAGATTCAGCTTAGATGCTGTCCATTGATTTAATCATGGAGGTTTCCCGGACTGTCAACAAAGAGAATTTGGGACAGGTAAAGGGGATAGTTCCCCCACTTTCTGGCAAAAGATGATTTACGATGGTGGACACTGGCAATTAATTGTTCTGCTGTGAGGGCAAAAGACATTTCATGCAACCATTTTGAATAAGTGATGGATGCCTGGCCTATCCAGTGTCTAAGCACCAGCTTCTTAACTGCCATTGAGATAAGAGCCATGTGGTACCTTCTTTCCCAACAACCGTGCTTGCCCAAGCAAGTTGCCAGGCATGATTGCAGCACCGGTGCAAAGCACTGTGGCTGGCACAGTGTATGATGGGATACTCGAGATCGGTGTCCTAAAGGATGGGGGGCGGGATTATGTGTTTAGAACTGGAACTGTATTGGGAGCACAGGCATGTCAGTAATATTTATTTATTTATTTATTTCAGAAGTTTCACCAAGAAAAGACATACTGAGCTGACAAATCAGCTCATTTCCAGATGCATACTGGGGGGAGGGGTAACAAGAGATACATACAAAGTATATACAGTCTTAAACAGAGAATTATACAAAAAATGGTGTAACACATCATAAAAAACAATGCAGCAACAGCTGTGTTGCCATATTCAAACTTAGATGCAGTATATACATCACAAATTAATAGGCAGAAGCAATGTTCAGACAAGCGCGTGGGGATAATATATGCATGCATGTATATACTGTATATATATATATATATATATATAATTTTTGGTGTACTGTAGTCTAATATCTTGGTTATGTTTGAACATTGTTGTCTTAACCTGTGTTACAGCACAGATCGGGTCCACACTGCTGTTATGACAGATTAAGGCAACTGTGTTTGTCTGAAACTGTGCTAAAGGTTACCTCCCAAGAAGGGTTTTAGCATGGGTTTAGAACATGGTTGTAGCATGGTTTTAACCATACTACAGTGTGAACACAAACTGTGCTTGAAGTTCTTAAAATGGTTTAAGACAGTTACAGACCTAAATGACACTCTAACTCCAGCTCTTATAAATTAGCAACCATGGAAACTATCAACAAATAATCTGGACCTAGAGAGCTTCTTTATTCATGCGGTGCTAGAAACATTTTAAACTATAAAACACTTTATACCAAGCCATTTCTTGGCTAGACAAATGTATTATAAAAATAAAAGCTAGAAAACTGTGGAGTACTTGTGAAATAATATAATCTCAGGGGCCACAAGGCTCATAAAGGCCAGTCACTTTTGGGCTAGTGGCCTTATCAGTTAATTAGCCCCCAGTGGTATTATTTCCTGTACACCACACTTTTCTAATATTCATGCTTTATATATAAATAAATAAACTAGACACATATATTTTATCTTGTAATGTCATCAACTACTTCCAAGATTGAATTACATAGGAGCACTTCTGTCACATAGCCTTCTTACTCCCTATGTTTCCTAGTATGAACTCCTAGTATACCATAACTGGCAGCATTTTCTCACACAGGGAAACCTGGTCTGGTGTTTGGGGAATAGCAATGGGGTATTAGTGCTTGTGTAACTTATAGTACTTTTTAGGCTTTACTCTATTCCCATCCTTGAGTAGTAGGTTTGTAGATAGGAACTGTAGGGAATAGAAGGCCCATAAATAAGGGAGAAGAGTGCTGGAGAAGGAGGAGGAGGAGGAGGGGGATAGCAGGACTCAAAACACTCCCTAAGCAAGGGAGGTGTGGTATAGGCGTGTTTAAGTAGAGGTTGTAGGAGGAGCTATTCCCCACGTTGAACCTCAGGCTTAAGTCCTCCCATTCAATGTCTGGGGAACAGCAATGGGGTATTAGTGCTTGTGTAACTTGTAGTACTTTTTGTGGCTTTACTCTTTTCCCACCCTTGAGTACTAGATATGTAAGTAGGAACTGTAGGGAATAGAAGGCCGAAAAAGATACCTCCTCCAACTCACAGAGAGTATGATCGCTGGCACTCAGGAGAGGACAACCCCCCAGGTGGAGGAAACCTCTGATGACCCATGGCCATTGGTCTGCCTGTCCAGGCACACTAACAGGAGAAGGACCCAGGTTCTAGTAACCATAGCTAATTTTGAGGAAGCTGAGTTTCTTGGAGAGATGACGATCTATCCTTGATCCATGCACAATGTAGTTTGGATGACAATCCTGAGGTTGAAGAAGGAGATCTTTTCTGAAGAAGCAGTAGAATCATGAGTGTGAAGCAGATTCAGTCAAGGAAGGTGAATGAAGTCCAGATTTCCAAGGTTATGGAGTATGCTTGTCCAAAGGGATTGTAAGGATGTAATGAGCAGGGAAAGCATGATTTGCTCAATGTGTTACCAGACAGTGAACGATGGGAATGTGATGATTTGTGAAGTCATAATTGAATGCTTTGGTTGATTAAGACTTGTCGGTAGGCAGGCAAAACTGTGATAGTGAATTCAACGTTACCTGTTGTGGATTTCTGGAGTGAGAATCGGAGGAGCCAGTTCTTGGTGAAAGTCTTCACTGGAGGGAGTAATGGAGATAATTCATGAAGGCTAGACTAGAAGGATCACTGTATGGGCAGCTGAATTGACTATTGGTAATAGGATGGAGAAATGCAGATGAGTATATGAGGTATGGTGATGTTTCAGGAGCTAAGAAAACAGTGGTTTGGATGGCATAAGGTCAGTAAGGTGCTAGGTACAGGGAGATCCCATGATGAAAGTTCTGGGAAGGCAGCTGTGAAAGTCTTAGAATGAGCAATGGCCATTGAGAAGGTAGGAGTCGAGTAGCATGCTCAAAGAGTTGGTGTTGGTAGGAGAGGCTGCAGAAGGTAAAATGGATGATGTTTGTAGTGGTATGGTTATCTTGCAATTCCAGTATCCATAGCAGCGATAATAATTATGAAGTCAGAGCATTACAGAGCACAACAGAAGGATTAAGTCCTTTTCATGTAGGAGGATAGCCAGTGAGACACGGTAGACATGGAAGTCACTGTGATTGAAAAGACAGGATTCGGAGGGTGTATCCAATAGAGATGAATGAGATCTTTCTATTGTCTAGGAGGATGAGATTCCAGGAATGATTGTGAGGGGCTGATTGGGAAGTATATAAAACTCTATGATGACATAAGAGTCTATGAGGCACGTTATCCAAGAGATGTTTGCTAACAGTAGTTTTCTTGAGAGTAATGAACAAGTGATTCATTGAGTATTGGAAGGGTACTGTTAGAATGGCCACAGTAGGAGTATGAGATGGATAAACTAGAGGAGTAGTGACTAGGTAGGAATATTGATTGAAGATAGGGTACTATGCCCAAAAACAGCCTCAGCAAACAGTATGAAGCCCCGAGCTTGCAAGGCAGAGATAAAAAGGCAGCCATCCAATGGGAAGGAAGTCCGAATGGAATCCTGATGAACTGAAGGAATGATCCGGGAAAGGCAATGGGCTAGGCAAAGTTGGATGACATACATAGCAGGAAGGAACAGAACCGGGTCGGCTCTTCAGCAAAAGGCAGTGGAATGCAGGAAGGCTGTAGCAAGGTACCAGAGGATGATCCACGGAAGGCCAAGAAGTGAAGCAAGCACCAAGAGCAACTGAGTTGAGCTACATGGAGTCCCACATCTGACTAAGGCTTCATATGACAAGATAAAAGGATGGCAGGCACTGGAGCAATGAAGAATGAAGTTCCTACATCTGAAAATATAAAAGCTCCTATAGCAGCTGGAAAAGTGGTCTGCAGCAAGGAAGTCCATGAGGTAGGTGACCTGGATTGAGAAAGAGACTGAATGAGCTGACAAAATCTACTTCATGAGGGAAATTAGGCCAAAGGGGTTAGAAAAAGATGGTCCATGGAAGAGCAGGATGAAGACTGGTGAGGAAGGAAGGCGGACATACAGAGCAGAGGGGTCTTGTATCTGGAGGGAAGCTGTAATTGAGCAGGAGGCAAAAGCGCAAAGGGATGAACATTCAGGTGCAGACGCAGGCTCCTAAGTGAGGCAGTTGAGGTGCAAAGACCTGGACATGATGCGCCACATAATGTATAACGGTGGAGGTAAATTCAGTAAATGGTTCAGTTCCAGAAGGGAGGAGCAGACGATGGTCCAGTATGGAGCATCCAAAGTTGAAAGAGACGACTGCAGAGCTTAGCTTCCAGTTCAGGTAATCGAGGAGAGATAATCGGTATCTGATACCACCTGGCAGAGGTAGAATGATGGAGGCAACTGAGAAGATGAGATCACACTCCAGATGGGAGTGGCATCCAGGTGTGAGCCAGAGACAGTATGGAACCAGTGGAGTCACAGAAGCAGGCAACCACCAGGTAGTCAGAGTGTGAAGACCAACATATAGAAGCCTGTAGGAAAAGTGGAAGGCAAATGAGGTATAAAGACACCTTTCCTAAGGGAAACAGCAACCCACACCAGGTATGGGAAACAGAGGTGGAAACAGTCTCAGCAGATGCAGGCCCCAGCCATGTAAGTTTGTGAGGTGGGACATAGTATCAAGGCTGCAGACCAGGAAAGATGGAGAAGCAAGTAGGGTAAGTCAGGTTCCTGAAGGGAAGCAGTATTAAGGTAGCGTGCTGATAATGCATACTGTGGAAGCAGTGGAATGTAGAGTCAGACACCCATCGATGACGGCTGAAATGGGATGATCTGGACTTGAGGCAGCCAGGTATACTTAGGATGATGGCATATGGGCGATGAAGTTCCATTTCGAAGGAAGCGCAACTGGTATGAGGTAGAGAAGGCATGATATGAATCAGTAGATTGTAGACATGGCTCCCATTCCTGCTAGTCGTGGTGAGTTAACCTTCACTCGATGCTGTTCAGCAGAGTTGGGGACAAAGGATGTCAGGCTGGTAAGCAGTAGGAGGTATTGAATGTAATGGAATCCCATCCCTGGTAGACAGGGGAAACCTACGTTTGCTCAGCACCTCAGAAGGTGCGAGTTAGGGACGGAGACCAGATTACTGCTGGTATGGGCTGACAGAAAGCGCAAAATGCTGCTGAAGAGAGAGAGCACAGGAGGAAACTGCAGGGTAGGCAGGAAGGAATGAATGTCACACAGAAATGGAAACACAAACAAAGGAAAGATGGAAGGCGGGTGCACAAATAGGAAAGATATGCAGAAAGTAGGGGCTGACTGGGAAGCAAGAATGATGGACAGCAAGGCAGGAGCTTCAATGAAAAGATGCAATCACCAGGGAGGAGTACTGGTATGAGGATGGGTGAGTCAGTGGGTAAGCCCAGCATTGTAGACAGGTGTGAGATGCAAATCCAGGGAAGGAGGTGAAACGCTGAGGTTGGGACAGTTTCTAAGTGGCACAAGTAGGAGTCGAATTCAGGCAGTCAGTATTGGAACCTCTGGGCTGTAGTTCCACAGTACAGGATCTTGGCCAGACTTGGTTGGAATAGAATATGCAGGTAGAAGAAGGGATACCAGTGTAATCACAGTGATTCCAGGCTGTGTTAGGTCCTGACACTATTTAAATGCATGCTGAGGGCTCCCAGGACTGACAGGATTAGTGGCAGGTGAGGAACGGATAAGGCAAGATGCAGGAACAATGAACAAGGTAACAAAAATGGTCAGTATTGTAAAGCCATCAGAGAAGTATTATAGGAAAAGATGGGAAGCTAGGTTGTTGAAATGGGCATGAAATGTGACAGCCAGCATTGAGAATATACAAGAATCGGGTCGCCTCTCCCCCTCCCTCAGAGGCATCTGGAAACAATCTGATATTACATAGTACAATTGTCCTGGTAAAGCTGTGGAAAGAAACAACAAATTTAATAAATTGATTAAGCTCAACCAGACCAAGGAACAATGCTATATGTGGTGCCAGCGTGCACACAGTCATAGCTCACTAACCATGCTTGGTAAGCACATTGCATAGTTGGGCTGTGAATGAGTGAGCCTGTAGTTGAACTGGCAGACTGTAGTGAAAGCTGCCATGTAGTAGCTGACAACCATGCCCTGAGTAACAGACAGGCAAGGTTAGGGTAATGTAGAGCAAACAGGGCAACAAAACGAACAGTGAAGAATGTGAGTCACACTCACCAGATATCCTGGGTCCATGAAGCTGGGAGAGGCATCAGGTGAGAAGGAGCACCGAGCAGCCGTAAAACTGACTGTGTGTGGTGGGGTGTGACAGGGAGGAGAGAATCGGGCTTGTTATCAAACAGGAGCAAACAGCAGCAACAGCTGTCCAGCAGATTTGGGTTGAAAGCCCCAGTCCATAGAGCACAAGAACGAAAATCATAAGGTCTGGTGTGGGTCAGTCAACAGATGAATTCCTGGTGCAGAAAAGGGGAAATGAGCATGGGGAAGTGAGGAGAAGGCAGAGACTGCTGACTGGGGACGGACAGGAAATGGGTGTGCTGTGGGCAGGGTACAAAAAAGGCAGTCAGAAAGAATGCAAGAGCCGGAGATGCCTATAAGCACCATTGGTGGGGAATCGGGCAGAGTGGAGATGCTCATAAGCACCATTGGCATGGAGTTGGCCCAAAGGAGAACAAAAGAACAGGGAACCCCAGGACACCTGGGAAGGAGGGAGCAAGAAAGGGATTAGGGAGGTGGCCAGAGCAGCTGCGGAAGCAAGCGAAAGGAAACAGCGCACACAGTAGGAGAAAACATGGGAGCGGAGATGAGAGGGGGAAAAAAGGGGGAAGCACAGCAAGAGAAACACAAACCAGAGCAGCAGCAAACACAACGAAGCATTGCCACATGAGCCACACAGGGAGCTCAGGGAAAACACTCTAAGCAAGGGAGTGGTGTGGTGGTATGAATATAGAAGATGTGGGAAGAGCTATTCCCCACATTGAACCTTGGCTTAGGCCTTCCCATTATAATTCACCATTATAACCAACTGGTTACAATAGCAAACATGCACCAGGATTCACCCGCACCATCTATGCCCATACTGCCTCCCTCATGTACACACTATTGTTTAGGCCAACTGCACTATTGAACTAGTGCAACCGAAACCACTGTCCCAGCTGTTTTCTATAATTGCTTGGTAGTGTTTTCCATGTGAAAAAACTCTACTTAGCAATTACATAAAATGAAACATGGGAAGTTGTGTAAAACTTGAATTTTAAACACACCCACAGTATGGGGTGCTTTAACCCCTTCAGCTTTGCTCTCGGAGGTTTAGGTAGCATCTCACACCTCGGTTGTGTATAAAATTCTTATTATACATGCCTCCCCATGTACTATTCTATGTATCCTCTGGTTAATTGTTGCTCTAGAACCTCATGCTGTTTATGTCACATATTATGAACTGTATATTACTGAATATGTCCTTTCAATACTTCTTTATGATTGCATTCTATGTACTGTGATAACATTATGCTCCAAATATTAAATAAAAATGTAATTATAAATAAAATGAGCATAATGGGAGGAAATCAGTTTATTCTGATGTCATGTAAGTGTGTTCTTCTGGCATCAGCTGAGAGTGTTTTCTTTTTTCCTTGCTGGTGTCTGAGACCTTTAAATTAAGGAACAGACCAACTTGAAGAATGGTCAGGATTTGGCAGTTGAAATTCAATGCAAAGAAGTGCAAGATAATGCATATGGAGCAAAAACCCTGGCACAATATATCAGTTGGGGAGTGAGGATATAGCATGCACCAAACAGGAAAGGGATCTTGGGGTTATCATCTCTGATGACCTCAAGGTAGGGAAACAGTGTGACAAGGCAGCAGGTAAGGCAAATAGGATGCTGGGATGTATAGGCAGGGGCATTACCAGCAGGAAAAGGGAGGTCATAATTCCGCTATACAAGGCACTAGTGAGGCCCCACCTGGAGTACAGTGTACAGTTCTGGAGACCATACCTACGTAAGGACATAGACAGGGTAGAGAAGGTTCAGAGGAGGGCAACAAAGATGGTGCATGGATTGCATCACAAGTCCTATGAAGACAGGTTGAAGGAACTGAACATGTACTCCTGGAGGAGAGGAGGAGAGAGGGATATGATAGAGACATACAAGTATCTTACAGGGAGGAACAGGGTGCAGGAAAACACTATTTTTAAGCGAAAAGATGTTCCAGGACTAGAGGGCATGGGATGAAGTTGGAGGGAGGACGATTCAGAGGAAACATGAGAAAGAATTTCTTCACAGAACGGGTGGTGGACAAGTGGAACACCCTGCTAGAGGAAGTGGTGGGGCTGAAACAATCACGGATTTAAGAATGCATGGATAGACATAAAGGAATTCTGGAGGTCAGGGTAGGTGCAACAGACTTCTAGGAAAACAAACTGAACTTACAAGCTCAATGGGCAGACTGGGTGGGCCATAGGCCCTTATCTGCCGACACTGTCTATGTATCTATGTATGTATATATGTCAAGTTCAGCCCTCTGCCCTATAAAGGGATTTTGTAACCACTTGTTAGCTACCTGCAGTAGGTGAATGCTGTTAACATTTAAGCTTTGTAAGAGCTTGTACACTATCTAAAATACAAATAATTTTTAAAAGTACCCAGCCTCCACTTTTTATAAATAAATAAATTTATCTTTCCCTTTTCGACAATTAGAAGATGTTCCACCTGACAATACTAGGTCCAGTGTATAGAAAAGCCCTTTACCTGTTAACTGACATCCAATGTTGCTCCTTAAATCTCATCAGCACTGTCATGTTGACCTCACTGATCTGACATCATCACTCACCAGGAGACTAGATACTAAGTGTGATGTAGAACAGCACTTTACCTGTTAACTGATGCATCTAGTGTTGTTCCCTACATACCTCACCAACATTGTGTTACCTCACTGACTGTGACATCATCACTACGTAAGAGACTAGATACTAGGTGTGATGTATAGATCTGCACTTTACCTGTTAACTGATGTATCTAGTGATGTTCTCTTACATACCTCACCAGCACTGTGTTACCTAACAGACTGTGACATCATCACTCACCAAGAGACTAGCTACTAGGTGTGATGTGTAGAACAGCACTTCACCTGTTAACTGATATATCTAGTGCTGTTCTCCTACATACCTCCAGCACTGTGTTACCTCACTGACTGTGAAATCATCACTAACCAAGAAACTAGATACTAGGTGTGATGTGCAGAACAGCACTTTACCTGTTAACTTATATAACTAGTGCTGTTCTCCTACATACCTCACCAGCACTTTGTTACCTCACTGACTGTGAAATCATCACTAACCTAGAGACTAGATACTAGGTGTGATGTGTATAACAGCACTTTACCTGTTAACTGATATATCTAGTGCTGTTGTTCTATATACCTCATCAGCACTGTCTTACCTCAGTGACCATGACATCATAACTCCCCAAGACACAACAATGCCCTCCCTACCCCAGGAACCAGACCCCATCATCATCTCCATTGTAGGATTTGTGGATCCCAGGCTCCGTCACTGTACCACTAACATTTTGTGTTTATTGATTTTCAGCACTTCTTAAGACAGACAGGCAACAGAGGAATACACAACATCTCAGAGAGGAGTTTCAACCCCCCTAATAAAAAAGTGAGTCAGTTCAGTCAACCTTAAGTCAAATTAAGTTTTCAGTCAAACTGACTGAAAATCTAATGGCAAATTCCGAGATCTGATTTGCTCTGCAAGCTTTGGTTATGTATCAGGAAAATGACCAATAGAGTTCTTTTTTTTGCAATTTCACATTTAACAATAGTAATAATCACCTCCAGCCTGGGCATTTATATAGAGAATAAAGTATGGGGTGGTGTGTATAATGAGATTTAACACACACACCCGAGTTGTTTATGAAATGCATCCCACAATGAGGGCGTGTGTAAAATTGAGTTTTACCCAGTCGCCCCATATTTGACAGGGTTTTAAATAACTGATTAGCAGTTTTTTCCTTGGGGCAATACTAACTATACAGAAAGCATTTATGTAGGTTTTCTAGAAGTGTCATGTTTGTTAAACACAGTGAGGAAAGTGCATTTTCGCAATGTTTTACAACTTTTATGAGCAAAACGCTAATCAATTTTTAGAGTCATTTAAAACCCTGTTTTATTTGATATAATTGCTGGCATATGCTTTTTGCCTCAACAATTTTACAAAATAAATTAAGCAAACAGATTGTGTTCAGCCGTGGACAAGCTGGGATTCTGCGTGGTCCGCCAAGTTACAGTGCCCCACATGTTCCAGGAATAGGGAAGTGAAGTTTCTGTTTAAAAACTTTACTTTTTGTCTACTTTTTTCTTGCTAAACTGACTGCTGAGTGACAGTTGTGGCATCCTTCCAGTAAGCTGGCGCATGCCTGCTGATTGGGAAACCCAGCGCGTGTTATGTTTCCCTTTTGTTTTCTTTCTTTTTTTTGCTTCAGGGTCACAGAAAGAGACTTTTTATTTTTATATTGAAAAATCAACTTACCACATTCTTCAAGGGGTGAAGAAGTCTGTGGCCATACAGAATTGCAGCAAGTAAGGAAGGAGAATTAAAGAAAAGCGGCAACTGGCACATATGCAGTCCGAGGGAATTAGTGCGATTTGCCATTGTAACCAGCTGGTTAAAATGGAAAATTACAACCAGGTTTCCCTGTGGGAAGAAGCACACACCAGTTATTATAAATTATTTGTGCAATATTTAAGCAAACTTCTAAAATGTAGTAGTCCAACACAATTTAGCTCACATTTCATTCATTTTTAAGTTCGCCATGTTCACACGGGCAGCGAACGTCTTGCAATAGAGTGACTTTTGAAGGGTGTGACAATGTCTGTCCAATGCAGAGTGCTCTGCAAGGGGCTCGACAGTGTCACACCAATCATCATCCAGGCGATTGTGAGGATGTCTTCCTTGAACCTTTCTCTACTTGAAAAGAAAAAGCTGCACCAGCCATACCACAGCCTTTTCTGTTCATCCGCAGGACACCACCCAGCAAACAGCTGATCAGCCTGACTGACCTCACCGCCACTGCAGGGATCGCTTCCCACATCCTGTGGCTGCCCACTCCTCCTCATCCTGCAGTGCAAAAAATAATTGCAAAAGTTCTGTATAAAAACATGATTTTCTGACCCAGAGCCGCTGACACTAATACTATACTGCGAGTGACTCAAGGGACAGTGCTACCGATTACAGACTGCAAGTGGTGCATAACAGCCTTTCCATCTCCTGCTGTCATTTAGAAAATGCTAATGATACAACCCTGTTTCAGTAAGTGCTGATACTGGCTCCAACAAACCGTGCCTTTACTGTTCCACTACAAATCATGATGGGCGACAATACCAATTTGAACTTCAAGAGCTAGTGTACCTGAATCATTGTTTAAGCAATACTGTATTTCTGTGATCAGTTCTTGATCTTGATGTTACCCACCAAAGTACCTAGTAAAAGCGAGAAATACGTTTGTGTATTTTGCATTGGTTTTCGGATCCTTGCGCTTACCAACTGTGTCCAACGCCATCTGGCAAAAGCGGGACAGGAAGTTATGCAGCAGGGGGAAAGAAAGCATCAAGACACCACTGTAGCATTGGGACTGGCTATGCTCTCTTTTTGTGGGCTATCTCTCACCTTACTTCAGTCCCTGTATATTAATTATTTTAGGTAACCTAGAGAAAAGCACTGGAGTGCAGATGTAAAAAAGTTAACTGCTTTCAAGCTGAAAGAGGACAGTCAGTCCGCTCTGTCACTGCCTGTGTGTCCCTGCTAAGTCCTGAAAACATGAAGTGGAGGATTTAAGTTACAGCCAGCTATTAGGGGTACAAAGTTAAACCTGCAGTCTTAACTTCTTCTATTATAACTGTACTACCTTAACAAAGATTGCTGGGGTGGCAGTGAGAGAGGAAAACTAAGAACAGAGCCAGGGCTGTTACTGTATGTATCAATGCATGTACACACTTCCAGGTCAGCTCATTTATTTCTCGCATAAAAAGAAACACTTTGAAGTGACCAGCAGATTGAGTCCCTGAGGATAAGGTATTTATTTGACTCACTAAGTCACTGTCAGGAATTCTTTTAGTTGTTTACAATTAAAAGCAAAATAAAGAGACATTATGTTTTCACTTATTACTTCCTGCTTATACTGTGCAGTGTTTCACTCTTGTCACACTGCTACCATCTGCCAAAATTGCAGTTATGCTACATGGCTAGTTTGTTTATTAAAGAAAGAAAGAAAACTGAGTGATTAAGTAAAACTGTGTTAAAAATTTAATTTATGAATTGACTGCTGCCTTTTGGTCACTGTAGCTCCCTTCCACAGCGTTACTACCATTCTCTGATGAATGTGCATGCAGAGCCCAGAGAAGACAACTCTGAGACACAGAACATAAGACGGGTATATTTTTAAATTACAAAGTGTGATAATTCTGCCCACTAATACAGTCATGTAAAGGTTGGATGTACAAAACAGATGACTCCAAAAGGAATCACAGTATAAACAAGCATTAGTCAATGTCGAATGTTTGCTTGCTGGTATTGGCATTGGTACTGCATGAGTTAAAGTGATGCATAACAGGAATGGCAGTGAAGTGAACTAGCACCCACACCCTGCAGAGACGTAGGCATTAGGTGTGCCTTTGGGTCATTGGCCATAGCGCTCACCCATTCTACCTCACCCCACCCTGCAGACACTGGCAGGTGTCACGGTGTGCCTTGGGGTCTTTGGCCTTTATGCTCACCCCATTCCATAAGGAAAAAAGCTGAGATGGGTGCAGTATAGGAGAACGGGGTGAACATTAGGGCTGAAGACCCCAAAGCACACCTCGATGCCTGTCAGTGGTTGTAGGGTGGGGGTGGAACGGCATGAGCATTATGACCGACGACTCCAAGCCACACCCCAGACACCTGTTAGTCTGTACAGGGTGGGGCATTATAGTTGGAAACCCTAATGCCCTAGGCATTTCATAGTACTTTCACTCCAAATTTTCAACATGTTTTTTTTGGACCCCACTTCCTGAACAGTGGCACTATCATTTCATTACTCAATCCGGAAAGGTGATTTTGCACAGTGAATTCAATGCAACAGCTGCAAAAAGACATTTTGGTCAGGATGTGAAAAATGACATCTGTACTGTTCGTGAGGAGGTGTGAAAAAATGGCAATGTTCAAATCTGGGGTGAAAATATGAAAACGTGGCGAAGTTACGGCCATGCATAGAAATTGTGTAATGCATACTCGTAATGCAGTCATTTTTGGGAATTTGTTCACCAAATTTTCAACATAGCCTTTTTGGGACCTCCCTTCATAAACTGTGGCACCGTGATTTCATAAATCTGTCCCAAAAGTTGATTTCACATAACGACTGTGCCATTCTGTGCCACAGGTACAAAAACACATTTCAGACAGGATGCAAAAAATTACAGCTGTACTGTTCATAAGGAGGTGTGAAAAAATGGCTGTGTTGGAAATTTGGAGTGACAGTATTAAAAATTGGTGAAGTTACGAGCATGTGTACAAACTGTGCAAAGCACCCTCCTAACACAGCAATTTTTTTGCATTTTTTTCACCAAATTTGAAACATAGGCTTTTTGTGACCCTACCTCTTGAACAGTGGCATTGTCATTTTGTTAATCAGTCCTGAAAGGTGATTCCACACAGTGACCACGAAATCACCTTTTGGTACTGAGAAACGAAATGACAGTGTCAGTGGTCACAAGGTGGTGTCCCAAGAACCCAATGTTGAAAATTTTAGGCCAAAACTCCAAAACATGGCTGAGATATCAACCTAAGTTGAAACCCCCCATTGATTGCCATTATAGGGCTTACCCTGATTTTCTTCAGTTTGCGGTCAGCTTTTGAAGAGTGCAGACATGTTCCTGGTCCATAGAAGATCGCAGTGCCAGACCACTGGAGGTATGTATGGGGTGAAGGGGTGTGTGGGGAGGTGGGGTGCACAGAGGGAGAGTTGGGATGGGGAGGGGCCACTGGGATGACGGACCATTTTCTTTTTGATGTACAAGTAAAAAAAAGACAAACACATGGGATGGTTTTTCTTTTACAGGTGTAACATAGAAACATAGAATTTGACGGCAGATAAGGACCGCTGGCCCACCTAGTCTGCCCATTTTCCTACCTAACAGATAAGCTGCAGATCCTAGTTAACCAACAGCTTACTTCCTCCTACCCCGTCTAGGACTGCCTTATGCCTGTCCCATGCTTTCTTGAAGTCCCCACTGTTCTTGACTCCACAACCTCCTCAGGGAGGCTGTTCCATGCATCCACAACCCTCTCAGTGAAAAATACTTCTCACATTACCTCTGAGCTGTCCCCTCTATCTTCAAATTGTGCCTCCTTGTTCTTGCATCTCTTTTCTGGAAGATGCTACCCTCTTGGACTTTGTTAATTCCTTGAGGTACTTGAAAGTTTCTATCATGTCCCCCCTCTCCCTTCTTTCCTCAAGGGTATACATGTTAAGCTCCTTTAGTCTTTCTTTGTATGTCTTCTGGTGCAGGCCCTGCACCATTTTGGTTGCCCTCCTCTGGACAGCCTCCACTCTGTCTATGTCTTTGCGGAGATGGGGTCTCCAGAACTGCACACAGTATTCCGGATGGTGTCTCACCAACTGTCTGTACAGAGGATAACAATTTCCTGTTTTCTACTATTGATGCCTCTTTCTATGCATCCCAGTATCCCCTAGCCTTCCTTACTGCCTTCTCATATTGCTTGCCCACCTTTAGGTCATCTGATATAATTACCCCAGGTCCCTTTCTATTTTACTGTTGTCGGTATCTCACCCCATTGTGTACATTTCCATGGGTTTTGTTTCCCATGTGCATTACCTTCACTTCTTTGCATTGAATCTGAGCTGCCATACATTTGACCATTCCTGCAACCTTGCCAAGTCCCTTCTCATCCTTTCACTCCATCTTGTGTATCAACCCTGTTGCAGATCTTTGTGTCATCTGCAAAGAGACATACTTTTCCTTCCAGTTCCTCTGCAATGTCACTTATAAAGACATTAAAAAGACCGGTCCCAGTACTGAACCCTGCAGCACCCGCTAGTAACCCTCCTTTCTTCACTGTATACTCCATTTACTACTACCCTTTGCGTCCTGTTGTCTAGCCAATTTTATCAGGCTACCACCTTGGGACCCTCACGCTGGCTATCTTGTGTATTAATCTTTTGTGTGGGACTGTATCAAATGCCTTGCTAAAATCTAGGTAGGCCATGTCCACAGACCCTCCCTGGTCTACTACTTTGGTCACCCAGTCAAAGAAATCTATTAGATTCATCTGACATGACCGTCCCATCATGAATCCATGCTGCTTTGGGTCCTGTGCCCCACTGGCCTCTAGGTACTCAACAATTCTCATTCTCAACATTGTCTACTCTCCTCTCACTGGTGACCTCCTCTCATCCTCCGCTATCCGTCTTCTGAATCGATCTTCCTTTATCCACTGTCTATTATGCTAACTCACCTGTATGCATTATTTATGCCTTAGAAATGCCTGTAACTTTGACTGATATCTATGTGTACTTGTATTGCTGCCTGTCTGTTGTCTATTGTACCGCTGTTTTTTGTCCTCTATGTGGCGAGGTACCTTTGTAAATGAGCCTCTGGCTCAAAGGTTGTTAAACTGATGTTAAAATAAATAAATAAATAAATTCTTTCCTTCAGAAATGATTCCATCATTTTCCCTACCACTGAGGTCAAACTAACTGGTCTGTAGTTTCCTGCCTCTGTCCTGCTCCCACTTTTGTGAAGCGGAATCACATCTGCCCTCCTCCAGTCCTTGGGTACCACCCCATCCTCCCATCATTTGTTAAAGGGAGTAGTCAGCGGTGTCACTAGTTCTACCCTTAGTTCTTTTAGAATTCTTGGGTGAATCCCATCAGGCCCCATTGCTTTGTCTACCTTCAATTTTATTAGTTCTTTCAGAACCCTTTCTTCTCTAAATGGACTGTTATCGACCCCCGTCTTCAGAGTGTTTCTCTTGTTTGATTTAGGTAACTCCCCCTCCTCTTCCTTTGTGAATGATGAGCAGAAATATTCGTTCAGTATCCCTGCTTTTTCACTGTCACCCTCTACCCACATTCCCTTCCCTTTATTAAGCTTCAGTATCCCTCCATTGGTCTTACTTCGCTTCCTAATGTACCTATAAAAGGTCTTATCCCCCTTCTTAACAGAATTGGCTATCCTTTCCTCGGTTTGGGCCTTTGCTATTCTGACTGCCTTCCCAGCCTCTTTCTGCTTTAACTGATAAAGTTCTCTGTCCTGCTCCTTCTGTGTTTCCTTATATTTCTTGAATGCTATCCTTTCTCCTTAACCTCCTGCCACCTCTTTTGAGAACCATAGCATTTTTTTCCTTCGTTGTGCTTTATTGATTTGCTTTACACAAAGGCTTGTTGCCTCTGTGATGGCTGTTTTGATCACTCCCCATTGTTCCTCCACCCCTCCTTCTTGCCTGTTTGCTAGTGCTTTTCTGAGGTACTCTCTCATTTTCCCAAAGTCAACCCTCCTAAAGTTCAGTACTCTTGCTTTTGTATGGCTTGATTGTATGGCTGTGTTTATCGAGAAACACACTGTTTGGTGGTCGCTTGTTCCCAGATGGCTACCCACTTCTAAATCTGAGATTCTTTCTCCATCCCCATTTGAGAGTACCAGGTCTAAGATTGCTCCCTCCTGAGTGGGTTCCAATACTAGCTGTCTGAGGCATGCCCCCTGTAGGGCATCAAGAATTACCCTGCTCTTGGATGTGCCTGCAGCAAAGGTGCTCCAGTTAACATCTGGCATATTCAGGTTCCCCATCAACAATGTCTCCCCTTTTTCTACCATTCTAAGAAAGCCTTCTATCATTTCCTTGTCCATTCCCTCCCCCTGAGATGGGGTCTGTATACAACCCCCATGCGGATTGTGGTGCCATTTCCTGTCTCCAGGGTGACCCAAAGTGCCTCATCTGCTCCTGTTTACTCTTTAGTTCTGTTGCTTTGATCCCTTCCTTTACATAGAGAGCTACTCCTCCTCCTCTTTTACCCTCCCTATCCCTCCTGTAGATTGTGTATCCTGGTATGTTGACATCCCAGTCATGGTTCTCTGTGTACCATGTTTCTGTGACTGCCACAATATCCAGGCAACCCTCTTCCATCAAGGCCACTAGTTCAGGGAGCTTGTTACACAGACTATGGTCATTGGTACTCATCACCCTCCACTTTTTGATAGCCTTACCCCTTTTAGCCCCATTTCTGTCCTTACTGCCTTTGCCTTTTTTTACTTTTAAATCTATTCTGCTCCCTAATAACTTCTGTACCTTGGTGTTTACCTCACAAATCACCATGTTTTGTGGGGGGATGCTTGGATTTCCCTGCTCCTTTTCAGTGCCTCCCCCCTTGGCTAGTTTAAATGCTTGCCAATGAAGCATTTAAACCTCTCACCTAGGATCCTGGTTCCCCCCCTGGACAGATGCAGACCATCGCACCAGTATAGGTCTGCATCCCTCCAGGTGGCTCCCCAGTCCCCAATGAAGCCAAAACCCTGAGCTCCACACCAGTTTTCAACCACTCATTGAATTCCCTGGTGAGAAGTGCCCTACATCTCCCTTTGCCATAGAAAGGCAGCACCTCCGAGAAGGTTACCATATGCGCTACTTGTCTAAGGCCCCTTCCCAACTCTACAAACTCCTCTTGCACTGCTCTGATCCCATTCCTAGCCAGGTCATTTGTCCCTAGGTGGACAATGACATCCAGCTCCCTCGTGCAGCTCCTCCTATGATCCTGATGATTCGCTTCCTGTCCCTCCAAGCCGTGGTGCCAGGAAGGCACCTTACCTCCCTCTCCTCTTCCTCCCACATTTCTACCCCCCTAATGATTGAGTCCCCCACCAGGAGTTGTTTCCTTCCCCTGTGGGATCCCATGCCACCCTCCTGTGGGTCTCCTTTGTGAAGGTTCCCAGCATCCTCCTAGGTCTCCACTGCAGGTGCCTCCATAGAGGAACCACTATCCACCAGAAGAGCGAATGAATTGTGGAGAGGTACAGCTGGAGGGATGCAACTCTGTTCCACCACCCTCTCCCTCCTTGAGCCCACCCTGGTCCAGCCTCTCCTTTTATGAATGTAATTTTATGAAAAATAGATTTTGGCACACTGGGGTGGGTTCCCAGTGTGCCAGACTAGTGGAAGGGGGGGGATCAGTGCTGAGCCAGGGGTTGGGCACCCCAATGCAGGCTGAAAATAAATGGGCATGGGGAGCACATCTGAGACTGGGAGTGGGCGTCCCGGTGTCAGAAAAACATACTGTTTACTTTGGCACACTGAGGTGAGCTCCCAGTGTGCCATATTAGTGGGGGGGGCATGCCAACACAGGGATTGGGCACCCCATTGTCAGCTAAAGATAGCTTGGGGGGGCATACTGACAAGTGGATTGGGCACCCTGATGTCGGCTTTAGGGGAGTGTGTAGTGGGTGGCAGGAGCCGACAATCATGCAGAGCTGCATAACTCATTTTTTATTTCACTGGGAAAGGCACACTGAGCAAACAAGTTGCTCACAAGTCCAGGTTGCCATGTGCATTACTGTGCACTGTAATTCACATGGCTGGACTGTTCCTGGTTGCCGGGAAGTGGGGAGAGATCTGCCACTGCAATTACACAACTGTCTGTGATTGGAGTGGCAGATTTCTTTCAAGTCTGGCACTTACTCTGAAACTGCTGTAATCAGCAGCTTCCCAGTTGATTGGTGGCTGAGGGACAAGCCCACGAAAACGTTTGCCAGATTGGCCAAACACTGCCACACCTCTGCAATACTCTACTCTCCTCAAAATGTTTCTTGTGTGTTGCTTGGGCAAGCAAACATAAAAAGGGTCATATAAGCAGGAAGCAATAAGTGAAAACATAATGTCTCTTTACTTTGCTTTTAATTGTAAACAACTAAAACACTTCCTGACAGTGACTTAGTGAGACAAATAAATACCTTATCCTCAGGGGCTCAATCTGCTGGTCACTTCAAAGTATTTCTTTTTATGTGAGAAATAAATTCACTGCCATGGAGGTGTGTACATGCATTCCTACCTAACAGCCCTTCATGGTTGCTCCATTCTAAATTCACCTCTAAAGACTGGCTGGGTGAACTCCCTTCCTACCTCTCTCCCTCACATATAACACCTACGCCTCCTTCCCACTCCCTCAGATCTACTGACATTCGTACATTAACTGTCCCTCGCCACTTTACCCTATCCTACCAGTCTGGGTACTCTCATCCATTTCCCTAAAATATGGAACTCTCTATCTCCCCAAATCTGACACTTCTCCTCCCACTATTCCATCAACACTGCCGTATCCAACTGTCTTGCACTTAACTCTTCCTGTTATGACCTGCTTTAATTTAATTTCCTTCATTTTGCTCCTTGTAGTTCGTTCGCCTTTGGAATTTACCCAATGTCTCTATTGACTCTACTACCTCTACTAACTCTAGCCCCTCCTAGGTGCTAGTTCTCCTACCATTCTCCCTTCCCCTACACTCTCTACCCCTTTTTCCCCTAACCTTCATGCTCCCCTTGCAGGGTTGTCAGTATCCTGAAGGGGTCCTATAGTGCCTAGTCTTGCCATCTTTTCTTCCACCATCTACCTATTCTTGGCCATCTAGGTCCCCTTGCAGGGTCCACAGCATCCTGGAGGGTTCCTTGGATCAGGCCTCATCCCCTCTGAGGTGTTATTTCTCATTCCCTCCCTCTCACTATCCCTCTATAATTACAATGCCTAACTACAGGAGGGTTTACTATCTCCTGACTTTCCCGGCCCCTTGCAGGGTTCATTGCATCCTAAAGGGTTCTCTTTTTGGGTCAGGCCTTATTTCACCTCCTAGGTGTTAATCACACTTACTCTGTCTCTGTCTCTAATCCCTACTCCAGTCCCCTGTCCCCTTCCAGGGTTCCCAGCATCCTGAAGGGATCTCTCCGTGACACGACTCTGCACTATCTGTCATCTCATTCTCTCTCTCTCTCTTTGGAGATCATGTGATGTCTGGAGCACCATAACAGCTCATCTCAGGAGCTCCTACTTCTCTGCTCACCCATCTAACTAACTCAGCTCTCAAATCATATTTTCTGAACAAAATAACAGCTCAGCACAGCTGCTACTCGCTTGCTGTCACTGGCTGAATCCTCTAGGCATCAACATTGGTATTTCCTCACCACGATGGAGACAGATATGAAGCAGACCCCGCTCCACCATACTCCTAGAACGACTCCTGAAAAGTCTGCAAAAAAATGTAAGGCACAAACTATGCAATCCGCTAAGTTACCTGGACCTTCATCCTCTGCTGTACCTCTGATGGAGGATCGTTTCCTGCAGGAATTAATGCCATTTAAGGAGACCCTTGCTGACATCTCTGCTGAGTTAAAATCCCTCAGGTTGGATATGGAGGTTTTGCACCACAGAATCAATGACACAGAGGCCTGCACCACATCACTAGAGGGCTGTCGCAAGAGAACAGATCCAGAGATCACCAGGCTAAGACAACAAGTTTCCAAGTTACAACTAAAAACCGAAGATCTGGAGGGGCACAACAGCAGGAATACTATTTTAATATTCGGTATACCTGAGGCCGAAGAAGGGACTTCCACTATTCTTTTCCTGCAAAAATTGCTGACTAGAGTGGTAGGCCCCTCTCCACGCAATCCTGTCTAACAGCTTGAGAGGGCTCATCGCTCCCTCCGCCCTTAACCTCCTGCACGCTCACCTCTCAGACCTATCATTGTTAACATAGAAACATAGAAGTTGATGGCAGATAAGGACCACAAGGCCCATCCAGTCTGCACATTTCTTTTTCTACCATATGAATGTGCCTTAAGTTCTTAAGCAGTTTAGAAAAACAAGATGTGCTGGCTAAAGCAAGGGAATTACATGCGATTCTATGGGAGGGGAAGTCCATTCGTCTCACCCAAGATCTACCACTAGAAACCAGGCAAAAAAGAGCAGCCTTCCATCCGGTAGTGAGTAAGCTCATTACCGCTGGCATTAAATTTAGAATGGCTTATCCAGCTCACCTACAGCCTCCAACAACCGGCACCTGGCTTTCGTTTCATACTCCCGAACAAGCGTCTCAAGATCTATCCAGCTGTCTCCCCGATCTGTTTAAAGGTACTTGGGCAACCCTGGAGTATCGTCTCTGGTTTGTTTCACCTTGGTGGTTAAATGAGTTTACCTGTTTTGTGTCTTCTTTCTCCCTGCTATCGCCTACTTTGGACCTGGATGCCTCAGATATGCTTTTACGGTCCTCCACCCGTGGTTGAACTTCTCTGTCCGCCTCATTTCACAGATGGGCAGTATTCAGGTTCAGCCAATGTGCCTCTGGTCTAGATTTCAGTGGGGGAGATTGGGACCTTTTGTTGGTGGGTTAGAGACCACTCTGAACTGTTTACCGAAGCCCCAAGAGTAAGGAACATCAGACTCTGGTGTGAGTTTCAAAAGGGGGGGTGAGTTTCAGACAGGCCTGGTGCACTCTGTTTATGTTCCCATCAGAACCAAACTGAACTGCATCATCATGCCGAACTTCCTGGGACACAGCTGAGTTATTTTGCCTTCCCCCTTTCTACTGTGTGGCTACTGTTTGTGATCTGGGGTCTTCAATTCGGTCTGTGGTACATTATTTCAGTTAGCGCTCACCGTTGTTTGACCCTTCTTATACGATGTTCCCTTATTAACTGGTATGGACCTGATTTGGGCCACTGGTCACCCAGTCACTGATGATGAACTGGCTTTTCTTCACTTTCCTTACTTTGTTCTGGTTTTTGCTGGCACCACTTCTTCCCCTGCACATTGTTTACCTAATTTACACCTTTACTTGTCTCAATCATGTCTCGCATCTCCCACCCCCCCTTTTCCTTGTTTTTTCCCTCTCTCCTCTATTATTTCTCCTTTGCACGCTCCCAAGTTCTCATTCAGATTCATCTCACATGTTGGGTGACCACCGGTGCAGTCTGTTAGTGGCAATGACTGCAAGCAGATTTAATTGTATGTTGGTCTACCTAGGGACTATCTTGATAATATTGAATATCTCCTTAGTGGGTTAGCGGCTGAAGTTGGGTGGATGGTGAGTGGGTGGGGGGGGTTCTTGGGATGATTATAGTTCTTATGGGCTGGCAAGCTTCACATACTGGCTAGTGTGGGGAGGGGGTGGCTCTAAGCCTTCTCCAGACTGTTTTGCAACTGTTACAATGCAGTGGTCTGCAAGTGGTACCCAGGAAATCATGGAAGGAACAATCCCAGGCAGGTCAACTAGTCACATATTACCTCTTTTTTGCTCACCCTCAGTTTCCTGATGACTACCAACTTATAATTCCTCTCAACTATGGAGAAAGGTTCTATAGGGCCTCAGGGTTAAGGTACCTCCCTTCTTATTACACATATTGCTGATTGAGGACCTGAGCAATTGGGAGGTCCAATGTATATAGTTATGGGGGGGGGAACAGGGATATGGTTAGAAGGTTTAACACTGCAGAAGTTTGGCTATTTGTTTACTAAGGGAGGGGGTAGTTGGGGGGAGGAAGGGAGGGAAGTGGTTCCACTCACACTGTCTAGTTGGTTGTACAGCAAAATGACATTGTTGCAAACTATTCTGTTTCTTTTTCTTATCCTGCTTAATAACTGTTTTCAAATATTGGTTGTAACTAGTGGTTTGCTGGTGGGTCGGACAGGGGGGCTGGTCAGGTGCAGAGTATGTCTAATTACATATGTTGTTCACTCTACATTTAATGGCTACTATGACTATGGCTAATAATGTTAGCAAAATGTTAACTTGGAATGTTAGGGGAGCTAGAGAGCGGCTCAAAAATACCACATTTTCAAGCACCTCTCATTACTCCAAGCCCATATCATTTTTCTCCAGGAAACTCATCTTTTCACTCAAGAAGCTATTTGGTTACGTAGACAGGGCATCAATCAGGTGTTTGCTTCTGGAGACTCAACCTCAAGCAGGGGTGTCATGATCCTAATAAACTGCAGTATTTCCTTCCAGGCAGACTAAGTCGTTTCTGACCCACTGGAGAGGTATGTCATTGTCATAGACCTCTTGGACCACCAGGAGGTGGTTTTGGGTGTCATTTATGTGCCAGTAGGGGGGGATCCAGTCTTCCTTATGGACCTAGTGGTTCAGCTGGCCCCTTTCCTCTCGTCTCCCTTAATTGTAGGGGGTAACTGAAATATACCTCCTACACAGGACCTTGACCATTCCAACCACTCTGTTAGACCTCTATCTCCTGTGCAAAGGGCCCTAGGTGATTTCATGGATTCGCTTGGTCTCTGTGATCCATAGCAGATTCTTAACCCGTCTACTCCTATTACTCTACGGTCCATTATACCTCATCCAGGCTGGATTACATTCTCACCAGTCTATCCCTACTGCCTGGCTTATGTAATGCTGGCCTTGAACCCATTCTTCTCTCAGATCATGCCACAGCCTGGCTTCTACTTACCCCTTCTATGGATCTTCAACGGGACATGATCTGGAAGATAAATACTCAGCTTCTAAAAGATGATTTTATTGTCTCCAAAATAAAATCTCTTATCCAATCCTATGCTGAATCTAACCAAAATTCAGTTCCCAGAGATGATCACAAATGGTGTGCCTTGAACTGTTTCCTGTGCAGCAAGCTCATTCATCTCGCCTCTAAATGGAAAAGACTCTGTGAGTCAGAAGCTATCTCCTTGCTAAATCAAATATGATCTCTCCAGCAATCTCTCTCTCTCTCTCTCTCTCTCTCTCTCTCTCTCCCTCCCTCTTGTTCCCCAGACTCCCTAACTACTCTTTCGCCTCTCTGGGACAAATGCTTCTACCTTCTGCTTGAGAAGGCAGAATACGCCATTTTAAAAACTCAATCCAAATATATTGAACAAGGGGAAAAAGCAGGGCGGTTGCTTGCTCTTCGTATGAGAAAACTAGATAGCTCTAGGATTGTCTCTTGTATCTCGACACCAAATGGCACCATCAAAACTCTTCCCAGAGATATTGCTTCAGTCTTTGAAACCTTCTACCGCACTTTCTATGGTCAGTGCACCTCACCTCCAAGTCCTGATGTGATGTCAACATACTTAGATGCTATTCCACTTCCCTGGCTCCTGGACATTCACCAAGCTCAACTCTCATCTCCCATTTCTCTGTCGTATGTGGTTGTGGCCATCAATAGCTTAGCACTGGACAAAGCGCCAGGGGCCAGATGGCTTTCTCTCTAACCTCTATAAACTCTTCGTCAAGGAATTATTCCCTCTTTTATTCTGCGTCTTTCAATTTATGTTTACAGCTGACTCTCTGGACCCCTCGCTCTTAGAAGCAACTATAATACTTCTTCTTAAGCCAGATAAACCCCCCTCTCAACCAGCCAGCTATCGTCCCATTTCCTTACTAAAGTGTGACAACAAAATTCTCACCAAAATTCTCGCTATAAGAATACGGAAAGTGTGGTCCTGTTTACTCAGCCCTGAGCAGGTTGGATTTGTCCCAGGCAGATCCTCAGCAGATCACCTAAGTAAACTGATTCACATTTTTTAAACTGCTAAGTCCTCCTCTACCCCATGGCCCTAATTTCCCTTGTCACCGAAAAAGCCTTTGACTAGGTTGACTGGACTTTCCTGTGGCTAACCCTGCAAAAAATGGGTTTTCCCTCCACTTTTCTAAAATGGATTCAGGTAATATACTCATCCCCATCATCCAAGATATACTGCAAAGGAGTTTTCTCTTCCCGTTTTCCCTTAATACTGGTACCCACCAGGGTTACCCTCTATCCCCCTTTCTTTTTAATCTATACCCGTATCCCCTAATCAGATGACTTAAAGCATCTCCCAACATATTGGGCATACCAGCTGGGGAATCAGTTTTGGCTCTTTTGGTGTATGCTGATGATATTCTTCTACACCTTTCTCACCCCTCCACCTCTCTCAATGAAACCTTACATGTGATTGATCGGTTCAGTTTGTACTCTAATTACAAGCTAAACCACAATAAAACCAAAATCTTTCCTCTTAATCATCTGACTTAAAAAATAAAATGTTATCCAATATGGTATGTGCTGGGCCCCCCAATCTATCAAATATCTGGGTGTCTCTCTATCTACTGATCTCTCTCTTATGAAGATGCTAAACCTTGTGATAATTTAGTCTCAGTCATACAGCAAGACCTGCTAAGCTGGAAAGCTTTACCTATCTCCCTTTGAGGTAGGATCAATATTGTTAAAATGAATGTTTTACCTAGACTCTTTTATCCCATAAACATGCTTAATGTTTGGCTTCCGCTATCCTTCTTCAAATGCATCTACTCACTCATTACAAAATTCATCTGGTTAGATAAATCCCCTAGATGTTCATATCTCAAATTGGGATTACCTAAAGAGTAAGGCAGCCTTAGGCTGCCACATTTCTTGCTATATTACTGGGCCAGCCATCTTCACAAATGTGGTAAATGGCTGTTGAACCCCCAGAATTTGATTGATGATGAATATATATCCCTATCTGGCAGCAAATAGAGACTCAATTACTTCATTCTTTTAATATCTTGGCATACACTGTTTTGTTTTCTTCTTGGAAATCCTTGCCAGCCCCCTTGTGCACCTCTACAGTTGGTACATCTATGAACATTTTCTCCCAACTCAGTGCCTCTCTTAAGATTTGACCTTCTAAAGACACTTCCCAGCCTATCCTATCTAATCTAAGAATTAAAATTGGGAACTGCATGCTCGTTTCTAGCTGACCTCCTCAGTTGGGTGAGGCCAAAGTATCTGATTTCTACTCCCATGGTACACTTCACTCCTTCTTCTCAGATATTCTGGTGAAGCTCTGTCTGGGGCAGTCTCATGTCTTCAACATTTATCAGTTAAGACATCTGATACTGCAACAGTTTGGTCCCATTGTTGAGGCTTCTGGCCTAGACAACTTGTTAACTCAGATACAAGATCTAGCTGCTAGACCCCATGGGATCTCCCTTTTCAACTCATTTCTTCTCGACACCTTCTATCCTACTCCCCCTGCTGGCTCCAAGGTCTGGGAGACCCTGATACCTGATGCTACACTTAATTAGACACGCATATGGAAGGACTTGTATAAGTACATCACCCAGGATAGACTGTGACTTAATACCATATCTTAAATAATATGTACTATACTCCTGTCAAACTGGCTAAGATGGGTCGACTCCCCTCTTCTACTTGTTCCAGATGCGGTAAAGCAGATGGCACACTTCTGCACATGCTTTGAACCTGGGAGAAGGTTTCCTCTCTATGGAATCAAATCAAGACATGTGCTAACCCTCTGCTGGGGCTTGGAAGGTCTTTTTACCCCAGAAGTATGTGTCATAGGGGACTATACACAGATTGTGGTTACAGAAAGGAGATATCACATTGCACTCATCTCTTTGGCAGTTAAAAAAACTGGCTGGATCAAACACCCATCTTGTATCGTGAATGGTTGCATGAACTGTCTTTCTGTCTTCGGATGGAATGCCTGATTGCCAGCACTCGACACAAAATACACCACTTCAACAAAGAAATAGGGCAAACTTCATGCTCTATACCTGAATTAATAAGGTTTCCTAATTGGTTTACTCTCTCCTGTGCTCTCTCTGGCTTCCTCTTATGCACATACTGTAAGCTCTGGTTTCCTTATAAAGTTAGCTTCTAGTATTGGATTGAATGACATGCCCCGTGGGGGGGGGGATTGTTAATGGAGGGGACAGGGTGCTGTTGGGGGCAGGGGCTGATGTGTCAAATGTCCTGTATCATTCATATTGTTTCATGGATATAGCTGAAAACTTAATAAAATACATTTAATTAAAAAAAAGAAATCCTCTCTCTCTTTCACCCCTTATTTCACGATAGCACTTGTTCACTTATTACCATTGCACTTATTAGTTGTTCTCACAAGTTACATATGTATGCAACACTGTTTGTAACAACTGCCTTATTTAATCGTATGCTGTGTTAATCTTTGTAACCTGAATATAAAATGTCTCATCTCTATTGTACCCCTTCCCCCAAGGTCACACCGGGAGATGAGCAAGCTGTTGCACAGTGTGCCTTACTGGTGAAACATTTCAATAAATAAGATATATAGGGTAGTGTATGGCTCCCAATGCACAGGAAGGCTGTTCTCCAACTGATTGGTTACTATGCCGACTTTTGACCTCAAGAGTGCAGCTCGAGAGGTCACATAGTTAGCATAGTAACCACGAGGTCAGAGAACAACCTTGTTGTTTATCGGAAGCCATACACTTTTCTATATAGTGTATGGGAAAAGATTGCACTTTCAGGACAAGAAAGACTAGTAAATGATAGCTTAACATCATACAGTTGTGCCACAAACATTTCAGTTTGCTGTCAGAGTGGGGATTTGAGGTCACTATGAAGCAGGTGTCCATCATTTGGTAGCGCAACCTTCGATTAGTTGCTTATTGGGTGTGGGAGGGGGCTTTAAAAAAAAAACATGGCAGCTGAATTATTCACTTAACGAGAAGCTGTGACTGCGAGGAGACTCTCTGATCTGATTGTAAGTAATATCTGGTTGATTCTGCCTTTTAATTAAAAGTTCAAAATCTTTTTGATCTCTTGACAGTGCAGGTTCGGGTGATTTTGTTGCTGCTGCCATACTGACCTATCTGGTTGAGTCGGCCATTTCTGTACCATCTGTTCTGTGTGACGTCCATAGGGCAGCAGAATGAAGTCATTCTGCTGCACTATGGATGTCACTACTGCAGCAGAAAAACTTTTTTACAACAAACGGATTTCGGTGGGTAACAACCTTCCGCCATACACTATAAATAAATAACCATTATACTGGCTCTTTAAGTTTGCAACACGGGCACATTTCTTGAATTTATGGAGAAGAACTTTCTCTGTGTGTTGTTCTTAATAAATAAAAACTTCTAATTGATATCGATGCCTGACATGATTCATAGCAGGAGCCGGGACCATGCAGACAGGGTTTGTAAGATTCAGAGCTAACTGAAACAAGGTTGTATCATTATCATTTTCTAAATGACAGCATGAGAGGGAGAGGCTGTTAAGTGCCACTTGCTGTCTGTAATCAGTAGCACTGTCCCCATTAGCAAATGTACAATGGCACCATAGCACCAGGCCCCACACTGACAGGGGGCCCAATGTATTCCATCATCTACTTGCTGCTGCAATTGAAAGGCTCACACCATCCGGTAAGCAAGAGACAGCAGGCAGCCATCCCCCTTCCCCGACTAGCAAAAGTACCGAGAGAGCAGGCCACGGGCGGAGATATGCAGATTATCAGTGCCCCCCCTTGCCTCACATGGTCATGTGAGGAAGAAGAGCATGAGCCACAGGATGGTGTGACACCATAACTTTTTGTTTGATGCAACTGAAGACTGTATCCCATGGCTTTGCTTTACAAGTTTCTTTTGGGGTTGGACTTGGACTGGTCACTGCCTTGGACTCTCTCAGTGGATGGTGCGCAGTCACACAGTGGAGTGACAGGACCTTCTTCACTTCTTGAATTTCTCCCCAGTATTCAGCACTGAAGGGTGGTGGGCTGCGTGGCATCCAGACCAGACCAGGTGTCTCCTCAGATCTCCTCATCATGATCCTCTCTCCAGTGGTCTGTCGGTGGTCTCTACAGACTAGTCTACTCTCCTCCACTCAGTTTCTGAGTCAGTCAGGGTGGTGCACTGGTGCTGCAGGCAGCGGCCGGTATCAAGGTGAGTTGTTTCAGGCACAGGGTGAGTGAATTCATTCAGCAGTCAGCGCAGACTGCACAGTTTAGCATCATGTATTCAAATAAAATGAAACAAATAAGTTTGCTCAAGTTCTGGGCTGGCAGCAGGACCCCTTGAGTCACTTGCAGTACTGTATTAGTGGCAGCTGCTCTCTGTCTGTAATGTACTCCAGTATTTAGAAAGTGCTATAAAGCAGTGGTCGCAGACAGATCACTGCTGACAGGGCTGTAGCCAGCTGGGGTTTATCAGGTTCCAATGAACCCCACTTTCCATGAACCTCCATTTTGTTTTATTTCTGTTTGACAGTGCTGTACTGTCTGCATGCCCCCTTAACACCACGTGACCACACACACACTGCCAGCAGCTCTGCACTTGTGTGTTCTCTGCTCAGTGTCTCCCCTCTTTTAGCTACTCCCCCAAGTCACGATTGACCAATCAGCATTCAACTGATGTCCAGTGAGTCACGGTGATTGGCTCATATGTGAAAAGTGATGGCCAATTGCCACCAAAGTCCCAGAGCGCAGCAGAAACAGTGGGAGACACCCTGACCCAAACTAAGTAGGCTGGTCATGGAGACACAAGAGGTAACCTATGCCTTGCCATATTGAAAATAAATTAAAAAAAGAGTAAAACAAAGTGAGTATTCCCTTCAGATGGCCTGATCTGATAGACACATTAGTGACTTTTAATGCAAATGGTGGTAGCTGTGTTGCCGATGGCAGTTAACAGCAGTGCGGGAGGGGGTTGCATACTGTACTCAATTGTACAGTATAGACCTCACAACTCACTGTAGTACATTGTGCGGGACTACTCTCATTCTCCTTAATGTGCTGTCCTGGATGCATACCTCTCAGCTGTCCCTGATTTTGCCTCAAAATTTTATTCTGCCTCTCCTAGTATTTGTGTTTCTGTGACTTAACAGGGGGGATTGTAATCATGAAGACTGCCAAACAGCGGGGTCCTGCTTCTACCAATTTTCATAACTTATTTACCTGTCATAGTCCAGCTGAGATCTAATGTAACCCCTTTGTTCCCAGGGGTTACTAGAATCTCAGTTAGAATCAGTGGCAGGAAGGGAAGGCAGCTTGTGAAATGCCAGGTAGATGGGTTTCACACTGTCACACTCTGTTTTCAGTCTCAGCAGAGCTGGAGTGATGATGTAATCATGGAACTCTCACAGCAGCATAAGCCACAGTGTCTTGCTGGCTTTAGAGTGAATTGGAATGTTCAGTTGGGGGTCTCAGAGTGGAGTTCTAAGAGGAGGCTGCAGCTACTACGCAGCTCCTCAGTTTAGCCCTGACAAAGAGCTACCCCTTTTGTTTTTGTGGTAGTTTGTTCTCACCCTAGAAGAACAAAGAAGAGAGTTTTTCTGAAGTAGTGGAGACCTGTGCCAGTAAGGTTTTTCTTTGCCCCATCCCAGGAGGGATGGGGGCAAACTCCAGGATGCAGGGGAAATCCCCTTGATCCACTTGTTTGTTGAAGCTGCCTTGGACATCTTCATTTGTTGTGAGTACAATTTCTCTGTGTAAGTCCAGGTCCATCTGCAACTTTTGTGAAGGGTGGATTTCTCTGACAAAGGGACCCTGTCACTTGAGACTTTCTGTTTAAAAGTGTCTGCCTATGTTGGAGTCCAGTATGTGACTGTCCAGGTACAGAACTTTTAATTTTCTTACACCTCTGAGGTGTGTGTGTAAGATGTTAAGTGTGAAATACATTTCAAGCCAGCATCTACAGTGTTTCTACAGCTGTGTGGTGTTATTAACCAGATGAATGGCTGAGTATAAGCTTAGAAACAAAAGGTGGGAGACCTCCTACCTGGAGTAACCAATTTACCTTTATGGGTTCTGGAGGGCACCTATTACTTTTTCTTCTGTGTGATTGGCCAATGCCTGAGAAAAGTGTTTGCTCCTGTATATGGGTTGTTTTCTCTCAGTTTACTCCAATTTAATGGGTTCTGGAAGTACTGAGCCTGGATGTGCTCCCTTGTGGTCATGTGTACCACCGTCATTCCTCATGAAATATGGGAAAGTGTCCTGGTACTGGCCATGTGTGCCTAGTCGATAGGAAATGTACTACTTCTGGCCATGTGTGCCAATCTCCATTTCAGAACCAGAGTGTTCGCTGTTTTGTGTTTCTTCTGCTTATGCTAAATGGGAATTCAGGAATTTCTGTACCCTGGAGAATCTGCAATACCAGTATGTGTAGCATCATGGGGGTCCAGCTTTGCTACTTTGTTATGTGAATAAAAAACACACTCTAGAATCCTAACCTAATTTGGACAGTATTGTTATTGCTTATCTGTGTCTGGAGTTACTTGGGTGAACCTGTCCAGAATTGCAAACCTAGCATAATTGTGAGCAAATGTTTTCTCCCAGGGACCTAGTTTGCTGGCCATGGTAAATGGTCCCACCAGGTGTGTGCCAGGTAGTTGCCACACTTGGTTGACTGTTTTTGTATAACAGTCTGGTCCACTGAGTCTAATGGCAGCCATTTCTCTTTTTTATGTCTTGTACTAGTTTATGTAAACCCCTACCCCTCTCTGTTGCCCCTAGATGATTGGGGTGAGAGGAGAAGCTCTGCTTGTTAAACAAGAGGGGCCGGTGGGGGGGGGGGTGTTACCAAAATGGGGGCTCGTCCGATGATGTGTTTTTTGAATTTTGGGAGAAAACATAGAGGTGTTTTCTCAAGTTGTGGCTAGCGTTTTGCCTGTCTGGCAGTTGGTAGCCCAAAACTAGAAGCTTTGTGCAGAAGGATTTGCCCAGAGTAGTGCCATCCATATGTGCTGCTGTGTGCTTGCTATACATGTGCTGCTGTGTGTTATGCCATCGATTACCAAGGAGCTGTAATGCCAAATTGTGTGTGCCCCTTGTCCTGCATCAAGAGAGAGCGTTTACAAACTTGAATTCTCAAGTTTTCTGTGACAAAAAGTATCGTGGACTTTAGGAAACAAAGAGACAATTGTGCCCCGAAGGTTTCATGTGCTTATTGTGTGAAATGGGGGAGTCACTAAAGAAATAACCAAATTCTGAGTAAAGAAATGGTCAAAAACAGTACTCCTACAGTGAAAAAGATTTAGCCGAGGGAAAAAAAAAGTTGTTTTACAGTTTAAATTTTGCCTGCTCAATGATTGCTGTGGAGGAAGAGCACGAGAAGAGAGAGGAGCTCATTTGCATGGTGTTGAGTGACTGGTGAGACTGCAATCAGTCCCTCCCCATGCCAGCTTCAGAGTGCTGCCCAGTGTTCGAGCGAGAGATAGCAAGTGGTGTGCGAGCTGGTTAGTAAGGAGAATCGTCGCGGTGATTGTGAACGTTCTAAATACTGTGAAATACAGACTTTCTGTGTGAAATCAGGCTCAACCCATAATCCGACTGACTGGGAAGCAAGCGAGGTGTCAGTAGTGACAATCGGCGGGATTGCCAGCCTGTTTCAACCCAGAGGCCTTCCAGGATCGGCTGTAGGCCAAGATTTTCCATCGGGGCAAGCTAGCTACTGATTCAGTGAGTACTATTCAGCAAAACTGAGCTCAAACTGTGTTGTGATTTTCAAAGGCCAGCTGGATCTGTGTGTAAACAGTGTGATTGTTTTTGCAAAGAAGGATTATAAAGTGAAATCAAAACAAACAAGAATTCTAAGCAACAGACTGTGAGCATGTATTATGTATTCAGCACCAGTATAATTTTCTGAGCAAAAGAGAGACTGTGAGTTGTATGAGAGGCTGCAACAAACAGGCAATCCTGTGCAAGAAATATTGTGGCTTTTAGTGACTTTAAGCTAGTGAAATTGATTGAAAGCTAATCATAAAGTCCAAAAATCATATGAATGTGCTGAGAGAGTAAAAGCAGTGCAATTATTACAGTTTGAGCAAATTATCAGTAGCAGAAAGTCAGATGCGCAGTTGCTTAAGTCAGATACAAATCTGTTGATGCATCGGGAGTACTGATGCTGCCATTTGCCGGGTGGGGCAGTAATGTAAACACAGCAGCGGGGAGCCATTTTGAGAGATTGTTTCAAACATAATGAACTCAATAGTAACACTGAACTTTTGTATGCTTATTTACAGACATGACTTCGGGACCATCTCGCCACCTTGATCATGCCTGAGCTATGATAGCTGAGGAGGTTGCCAAGCTTAAAGAAATTGAGCAATGTTTCTACGGTGGAAGTTTGCCTCCTCATGTTGCAATTCCCAACTACCCTGTGAGAGTATGCAAAAAGTGTCTCAAGGCTGCAAGGGACGTATTCTTAATTCCTCACTGTTCAGGGTGTTTAGAGAAGCAAAAGTTTGACTAGAACATCACAAATTCATTTGACTCCCACTTGGACAAAAGTAGAAGACCCTGCATCTAGTAGTACACAGCACCAAGTTGAACCTGTTGGGGGAGGCCCAGCAGAGTGTGGCACAAAGGAAGAGGGTGTAGATTTACTGCTGCAGCAGATTCCACATAATGTCTCCACGCCTGTGTTACAGATGGACAGTGCGGAGGGAGAGTCAATGGATCCATGGTGAGAAGGTTCTAGCCCTAGCGGTTCAAGAGACTCTAGAATGGGAGGTGTCTACCTTTGTGCCCAGTGATGAGTGGACTGTCTCAGGAGTGAGGACGACTGCTCACTCCTGGGTTCAGATTTTGAGTGAGGAAGAGGAGGAGGAGGAGGAAGATATATATCTTTTTGTTGAGGGTCCCAGCCTGCGGCCTCAAGCTCTTGCCTCATAGGAACCAGAAGAAGAAGCCCTGCCCTCAGAAGGGGTCAGGGACAAGTTCTACATTGCTTTGAGTATGCGACACTAGCAGAACCAGGGCTGGCCATCCCCAAGCCAGGCTGAGGGTCATACACTGATGAAGAACAGTAAGGAGGAAAGACTGGTTCATAGGAGGCCAATGACATCTATTGGTGGACCTTTCCTGCCTTTCCTCGGAGAGTCTGGGAGGAGAGCGAGCAAAACAGGAGATCCTGACTAGTGGAGGAAGCAAGTTAGAATTTGCATCCAGGTGCAACTTGTTATGTCAGAAACAAAGTGATAAGAGACAGACTGCAGTTTTGGAAGTTGGGCAGGACATTGTTCACAGACACTGTATGATATGTGGACAACACAGGGAAAGAGACTTTCAATTTTGTCAATTATGAACGCCCAGATGGGGTCATAATTCATGCACCTAACCCATTGTGGTAGTGCTGTCAATGTTACCATCCTGAGAATATGCCCGTGCCTACCCAGAGGGAAGCAGAGCAGTGGCAGCAAGTGTCTGCCATCCAGCTGTTGCCATACCCATGTTGTTCCACCAGTCTGGTGTTCCAGGATCCAAGGTGCATCCAGATTCGTTAGCCCTGCAGAGTGCCTTTCCAATTTCAACGCCTGGTCTTTCAGATAGCCAAGATGACATCAACCCAGCTGTTTTCTTGATTCATCCCCTGGGATTTTGGATAACATCATCCCAGCTGTTCCTTCCTGTTCCAAGGTTTCATCTCCTAGATGACATCAACCCAGCAGTTTCCAGTTTCATCATCCTGTTTTCTGGAAGATTTCCACCCAGCTGTATCCAAAAAATGCTGCCAGGGAGAGTCTTTGGCTGGAGAAGTAGGTGATGTTCATTTTTTCGTTCTTCAAGGGACTGGTAAGTCCAGACTTTTCTTACTTTATTGACACTGCAAAACACATCCTATACCTGGCAGACTACAAACTGTTTGAACTGTCCACAAAGCCTCTCCCCTTTGGGACTACAGTACTTCAAGAACTGTGCTTCAGTGGGCTCCATCCCAGGAGAGACTCTTTAATGGCCTTTTCCTTTTGTCATAACTGTTTGTCACTAGTTTGGACCTTTAGTGCATTCCATCCCCCCAAAAGGTGTATTGTACATAATGTTGATATTTTCTACTGTTTTCTACTTTTTCTACTTTCATAAAAAATATTTTTTGGGATTCTCCAGTGTTTTGATGATAAGGGTTATTGTTGTCATACTGTGTGTTCTGCAGAATTTGGGGCGTGTTTTGTCTCTTTTTCTCTTTCAGGTGGTTCATGTTAAAGAAGAAAGAAGAGAAGACCAGAAGAGGATGTGGGAACTCATCTGGGTTCTCCTGCTTTTGTAGAGTGCTTTGTAGAACTGTATGGTTAACATGCGTTAACAGTTTTCCTTCCACAGGTGTTAGTGCGTGGGGGATAATAGGAGTGTAATGCTTGGGTAAAGTGTTAGCTCTGGTTTGGTTTGCAGGTGCCCTGGGTTGGGGGGAGGTTCTTCTCTTTTTGGTTAATTTTTTTGGTTAGATAGGTTTTCCCTAGAGGGCTAGGGGGATAGACAGGTTGTCATCCTGATATGCAGTAGGGGTCATGGCTCTGGTCTGTTAGGGCATGCTCTGGACAGTTCTTCCAGAGCCACTGATTATCCATAGTAAGATCGTAGTGTAGGGGATACTGCATCAGTCAATGGCCTCTGGGGCCCTTAGTGTTGTCTGCCTGTGAATGGCACATGGAAGGAAAAGGTAGCGCTACCTCCACTTAGTCAATACATAGGGTAAGATGGTCCAGTGCCAGGTAGGTAATGACTGTGGATAGTCATTTTCCTGGCTAAGGGTGGGTATAACCCCCTTGTTCCCAAGCATTGCTAGAATCCCAGTTAAAATCAGTGGCAAGCAGGGAAGGCAGCTTGTGAAATGCCAGGTAAATGGGTTTCACAATGTCACACTGTTTTCAGTCTCAGCTGAGTTGGAGTGATGGTGTAATCATAGACCTCTCGCAGCATCATAAGCCACAGTGTTCAGCTGGCTTTAGAGTGAATTGGAATGTTCAGTTGGGGGTCTCAGAGCACAGTTATAAGAGGACGCTGCAGCTGCTGTGCAACTCCTCAGTTTAGCCCTGACAAAGAGCTACCCGTTTTGTTTTTGTGGTAGTTTGTTCTCACCCTAGAAGAAGAACAAAGAAGAAGGTTTTTCTAAAGTGGTGGAGACCTGTACCAGTAAGGTTTTCCTTTGCCCCATCCCAGGAGTGATGGGGGAGAACTCCAGGATTCAGGGCAAATCCCCTTGATCCACTTGTTTATTGAAGCTGCCTTGGACATCTTCATTTGTTGTGAGTACAATTTCTCTGTGTAAGCCCTGTTGCATCTACAATTTCTTTGAAGTGTGAATTTCTCTGACAAAGTGCCCTGTCACTTGAGACTTTCTGTTTAAAAGTGCCTGCCTACGTTGAAGTCCAATATGTGACCGTCCAAGTACAGAACTTTTAATTTTCTGACACTTCTGAGGTGTGTGTGTGTGTGTGTGTGTAAGATTTTAAGTGTGAAATACATTTCAAGACAGCATCTACAGTGTTTTTACAGTTGTGTGGTGTTATTATCAGATGAATAGCCGAGTATAAGCTTGGAAACAAAAGGTGGGAGACCTCCCACCTGGAGTAACCAGTTTACCTTTATGGGTTCAGAAGGGCACCTATTACTTTTTCTTCCGTGCAATTAGCCAATGCCTGAGAAAAGTGTTTGCCCCTGTATATGGGTTGTTTTCTCTCAGTTTACTCCAATTTAGTGGGTTCTGGAAGTACTGAGCCTGGATGTGCTCCCTTGTGGTCATGTGTACCACCGTCATTCCTCATGAAATATGGGAAAGTGTTCTAGTACTGGCCATGTGTGCTTAGTCGATGGGAGTGTTCGCTGATGATTGTGGTGAGAGGAGAAGCCCTGTTGGTTAAGTAAGGGGGATGGTGGGGAGGGGGGATGTTACACTAATATATATATATATATATATATATATTTGCAAGGTTTTGCCTCTACCCATTTTTACAATTTTTTAGGGACAGACCACAGATTAAATATGTTGTTTTCTGCATGGTGCTGTCTTTACTAATTTCTAAAATTGATTTACAAAGGATAGCCCAAGTGAGCAGCAACATCTCGTTTTAAGAAATCCTGCTCCTACCCATTTCAACAATGTATTAGCCTTGGGTAGTGCAACTGAAATGCAGTATCTCATTTTCTGTGGGATCCTGCTTCAACACCTTTTTACAAGTTACTTACTTCAGCTCATTCCAGATGCACTGTCTCATATTCTTTGGTGCCCTGCTGCTACACAGTTTTATCATTTTGTTACATGACATTGCTCAGCTGAGATGTATCTGTTTTCTCCAGTGTGCTGTGAGTACCCATGTTTTAAATTACTGTGCCTGAGATTCCTTACATGCCATACAATATCTCACTGTCAGTGAGGCCCTGCTTCTATCCATTGTTATATGTTTGTAACCCCACACCAGTTGAAGAGTGCCATCTTGTAGACCAGGACCCCACTAACTTGTGCACAGACAAGGCATCAAACCACAAGCTGGCTCTGCAAAGACACTGCCTCTAGCATTGGGGCAACTACCCAGCTCAAATATCTAAGAGGTAGGGGAGTTACAGTACAAACCGAACATTTGTATATATTCCAGATTCTGGGAGAGAGAGGTGCTAGGGTTATGGTAAATCTAACTTCTGAGAGGGCTCCATAACAATTCACACTGGAAGCATCAAATCAATTGTCCGCTCCTGCAACTGGGATTGTGAAATATAGCTTTATATAGCTTTATTTACTTGACAAAGTCCAGCTGAAATGCAATATCTCATTTTCTGAAGGGCTCTGCCTTTACCCATAGTTATACGTTTACTTGGGATAGCTTGGCAGAGATGGAAATTTTTGCTTTCTGTAGGGTCCTGCCTTGACCATTTTTACAGTTTTGTTTTCCTGGGATAGCCAAACTGAGATGCAATATCTTCTGTAGGGTCCACTTCTACACATTTTAAAAAGTATTTACCTCAGATAGCCCATGTCCAGTGAATCACACTGATTGGCACATATGTGAGAACTGATGGCCACTTGCCACTGCAGTCTGAAAGTGGGCAGGAACAGTGAGAAACACCCTGACCTAAACTAAGCAGGCTGATTGGTGTGGTTGAGGAGGCATCAAGAGATAACCTATGCTTGCCATGCTGAAAATAATGGGGGGGGGGAAGGAACCTTTTTTAACCAGGAATAGCACACTAAACTGAAGCTTATTTCCAGATGTGACCTGGGAGCATAAGGAAGTTAAGTGACTTGCTCAGGATCACACAGTATGCACCTAGGCAGCTGTGGGATTCAAACCCAGGTCTCCAGATCTGCAGCTCAGAGCTTTAACCCACTGCCTCCTTAAAAAAAAAAAGAAGAAGAGTAAATTAAAAATGACTATTCCCTTCAGGTGGCCTGATCCGATAGACACATTCCTAACTTTTAATGCAAATGGTGTCACTTGTGTCATCACTGGCAGTTAACGGCAATTGGGGGGGTAGCATACTGTACCCAATTGTACAGTATAGACATCATAACTCACTGTACTACATTGTGACGGACTACTTTCATTCCCCTTTGTGCTCTATCCTGGATGCATACCTCTCAACTGTCCCTGATTTCAGGGACATCCCTGATTTTGCCACAACATTTTTTTCCTGCTACGTCTAGAATTTCTGCTTCTGTGACTTAACAGGGAAGTAAACACTGCAGGGGTCAATCCCATGAAAAGATTTTTAAAATGAAACACTGGACATCCTTGTAGGTATCAGGAGTCCTGAGATATGAATATCTAAATAATCTGTAAATCAGAACAAGGTAGCAGTCATTTCATGTAATCTCAGACCAGAAAGTGATGTCATTGAGGGGCAAGCTGTATGGTATTAATTACAGCTTGCCCCTCAGTGACATCACTTTCAGTCTCAAGATTCAATGAAATGGCTACTGCCTTGTTTTTATTTACAGATGATTTGAGGTATTCATATCTCAGGACTCCTGACACCTATCGGTAATCCTGGTACCTTGTTTGAAAAATCTTGTAATGGGCTTTCACAGTTCAAGTGAGTGACTCCTGCAATGTTTACTTCCCCCTTTAACAGTGGGGATTATAATCATAAAAGACTGTCAATCATTAAAGTCATACATTTGTTCTTCTTTAAAAATGTATTTTACATTAAGCTCCTTATTCTACCTTCTTTCTCACTTGTCCTGCCCCACCCGGAACAATATCAATACCAATGGTGAAGTTTGGCATTGACAAATGCTTGTTGTATGTATCTTCCATTATTCTTTATTACCAAAAACATTTGCAATTGGAAACAAGATCTCTGTGATTCAGAGTTCATCTCATCCTCCCCGTGTTCTCCTATGTGTAAGTAATAAACTTTTCTGCTATCACAGTTATTTTTGGGGCTGCAGATGGTGATGTTACAAACAGAGAATTGCAGCGTCAGCAGGGAGAACAGCAGCATTAGATTTGCACTTTAGGAGCTCAGTTATGGGGTCCCATGGGGTCCTTGGGTGGGATTTTCAAAAGAGTTGGGGAATGACTGTACTACTTGCAACATGATTGTTAGACCACAGAAAACGTGGTCTAACGTTGTGATGCAAGTTCTGTGAGTTTTGTTGCAAAAACAGTGTGTGCATCAAAATGATGATGCATGCTGTGCCGTAAAGTGAGGATAATGTTGCAAATGTATCAAATGTTTGAAAAAAGGACACTAGTGTTTTGGTGCAGGGTACATTCTGTGTCTGAAATATACTGTAGACTTGCCCCCTGCATCATGAGTTTTGAAAATACAGCCTCCTGTCTTTACAGTGTGCCTCCTTCCTATTAGAAGCTGATGGCAGTGATGAGATTGCTACAGGGGATCATGTCAGAGCTAGGGGTGGGGGTTCCCAAGGGTTCGTGTCTTTATAAGTGCCCCCCCTTCCCCCCCTCTCCCTGCCATTTCTCCTGCAGAGGCTATCCTGCCCCAGTGCAGGTGTGGCTGAGGTGCCTAATTGTTGGTTTTTTGCCTAGCCTATTCATACTGCACTTATACTTGTACTGATCATGTTATTCTGGTTGCACTTTATTGTAACTGTACATTGTGTTTATGCTGTACTATGTATTTTGTACCCCCTATCTCCTTCCCCTAAGTTGCACCTGGAAACTAACCTCAGCTCAGTGTGGCTTTCCTAGTCATCAGATTTCAAATAATTCCTATTAGGAGCCAGTGGCAGTCATGGAAGAGGTACAGGGCCTCACATAAGAGCTCTAGGGGCTGAGCCCTGACAAGCCCCCTATAATTCCAACACTAGGGAAAAGCAGGAGGATAAGACAATGTCTAAAAACAAAGATCCTAACTTCAGGTAAATGGCCTCAGTAATAAGGAATGAAGGGAATTATGTACAGGACATGTGCTGTACTCCCAGAATGCAACTGGAAACAAGCTGTGACTTAATGTGCCTTTCCCGGCCAAAAACTGCAAATAAAAAAAAAAGTCGAGTTGTGTCTGAATATTATGTTACTAAGTTTTCCTGTGAGTCTGATATTTTTTTTCACAATTTAATGACCCAGGCTAGCCCAGCTGAAATGCAACCACTCTTTACCAGTGGAGTCCTGTTTTGATCCATTTTAATAGCTCGGTGGGATAAGGCTGTGGAAGGTTGAGTGACTTGCCCAAAGTAACACAGTCGATCAATCAATACTTTATTTTTATAGTGCCTTTCAAAAACCAAGGCGCTGTACACTTAAACACACAAATATAATAAAAACTGAATAAAACAATAATACAGAGTGACTAATAACACAATGACTATTTGGTTCTAGCCAGGTTTGAACCTACAACTCTCCATTGTGAAGTCACTGCTTTAACCACTAAATCACCCTGCCACTTTCACATTAATCACCCCTAGTGCCAGAAACTGCCCAGTGACATGGACATTATTGTTTCATTGACCCATCTGAAAGTTTAGTGTAGGCTGAGGTAAAAAATAAATGTGCTGAAAATACTGAATCAGCTGATATTAATCTGTCTGCATGTTTTATGATCCCCCTCCAACCTCCCCCCCCCCCTCGACTTATGTTTCTTTAATGGAGAATACATCTGGGCAGGCAAACATGCACTCGGCACTCCCAATAACTTCACATGGTCAGGCAACTGATACTGGTTCAGTTGAAACTATCCCATGTCAGAATGATGCATGCAAGTTAATCTACAGAAGGAACCTTACCTCCCATGTGGCACATACAGCAATGCTGAACGACTCTCTTTACCATTGCACTGCAAAAAGAAATTGACTCATTAATTCCTTACAAGTATCAAACAACTCCTTAGACTTTTTCCACTCTCCTTGGAAATGATAATCTCACAAAACCCAAAACAACTCCTGTTTTTTTATTGTATTTAATATTTGGTCAGCTGTCTGACAACACTAGAAATAAGATTGATTGCTTGCAACTGGAAGATGCCCTCCCCCACACTTCCGTCAATTTTTCTGAAAGTTAACATGTTAGAAACCATATCGCTTTCCCAGCTACTTGGGTTGCACCCCAATTGCTGTAACAACTGTTCCTTATTTCCCATAATTTATTCTAAAATACCTGCCTGAAAAAAAGCCCCAAGGGGAGCATTAAATCCTCATCCTGTTAGCATTTTTGGTAGACTAAGCATGGCTGCAGCATAACCCAGCAACACTCAGCGTGGTAGACTGGGGAGACTGGAGCACTGGGAGGTCACATAGTCTGCTTAAGGTCACACAGTGGTAGTGAAATTTGAACCTGATTTTCCCAACTCCTGAACCTGAGTTCAAGCCACTGGACCATGCAGTTTCAATTTCTTATCACCTTCAAGGTGCCCCTACAATTCACAAAGGACAAGTGACAAAAGCATGAGTTTTAGACACGTCATTAAATTTAATTGTCTGTATTTGTCTCCCCTATTTTTAATAACTATAAAATAAGTTAATAGGACCTCCAAGGGTTGCCTCTTATGGTATAACAGACTCTGAGCCTGAGATTTAGGTGAGAGGACCACAGACACAAAGTTGAGCAGTTCTGTCTGCCCAAACCTCATGAGAGGAGCCTCTTATACCATAAGAAACACCCATCGGAGGATCTACCATCTTATTATAAATACAAACCACTCCAGTTTAGCAAGAATGATTTGTAATAAGTTTAGAGTTTTTATTTTATTATGCTGTCCTTCTTCTGGCCCTGTAGTGGAGCATTCCCTGTTAACCTTCCCACACGAGAGCATGCTGTACACAGCGTAAGTGGTACACTGGCTCTGCACGCTGATTGGTTGAAATCACACTAGTAATTTATAATACACGTTAATATGAAACAGGATCACTTTCCCCTAGATATTTGCTCTGGCTGTCTGTCTACATTTGACATCACAGTCCGCAGTTTATGACATCACAATCATTTCCTTAACAACCGATTGTGATTTCACAGGTAGGACATTGGGATGTCAGGTGTCGACAAGCAGTCAGAGAAGAGTAAGTCCAGGGGAAAGGAATCCAGTTTTCATGCTAAGGCACACATTTGTAAACAAGAAAAGGAAGCAAAATACAGAAAATATATGGAATATAAGTCATAGTGAGTATAGAAATTATGTTTTTATAAGTTTCCCCTCTGGGGACATGGGCTGTTTAAAGAGCTCCTGACATCCTAGGAGAAACATCAAAGAAACACAGTTTTAGACACATCTCTGCTCTTATGTCATATATTCTCTTTATTTCATTTCCCCCAATTTATAACTCTGCACATTAACATGACAACACCATCCCTTTCCCTTGCACTTGGTCTGCTCTGGTTGCTTGGCTACACCTCACATCACAATCCTCTGCTTGTGACAAGACAATCTGTTGCTGGGAAATGATTATGATGTCATAAACAGAGGATTATGATGACATATGTAGACAAGCAGCTAGGGTAGATAAGGTCTAGAGGACAGTGATCTCATTTTTAATGTCAAAGGAAAAAGAAATGTCCATTTTTGTAATAAGATTGGAAATGTGGTCATGTATGTATTGTAGTTTTTGTAAAACTGAGCACGATGGGCCAACACAGCCTTTTTCTGCAAATAATTCATGTTTCTACTGTATGTTTCCAAAAAACAGTGCCCTTTTTCTGTGTTTGTTTTAAATAGTCCTATTCTGTCCTTATGTGGAGTCCTTTATTAATGTTGCTTTTTTTTCTCCATGTGAAATTCATTTTTTTATCACTTATCAGTTTTGAAACCTGATAATATCAGTTTTAAAACCTGATAATATCAGTTCTGAAACCTGATAATATCAGTTTTAAAACCTGATAATATCAGTTTTGAAACCTGATAATATCAGTTGAGTAGAAACCTGCAGAGAAAGTTTCAACTCAACTGATATAATTGGATTCCAGAACTCAGTAGCCAAGATAATGGAAAAAAAAGACTATTTCAAAATGAACTAAGGAAACAGTGCACTGGGATTATTAAATTGATTACATACATTCCCAGATTTAAAAATTGAGAAAAAAATCAATCACTCAATCAATCAACCAAGTCTTTATTTATCCAGGCGAACACCAGATATATTGTCCCTTTACTGTACTTAGTTATAAAGAAAAATGGAAAGCTGAATGCAAAAATACAGGCATGTAAAATATTCAGTGAAAGGTGTGAAAAGTATGTTTTGTCAAGTTTTATATATGTCCCCTTGGTTTGATCAGATGCTTCTCCAGCACTGCTGGGAATTAAACCTGGGACTGTAAGTCCCAAAGACTTGAGCTCTAACTATTTAGGTTATGAGTATTGCCATTGGCAGGGAAGTCACAGAACAGCTTTGACTGTAATCATTGTTGCCCCATAGTTCCTCAGTAGATGGTGCTATTACTATAGGCACCAGTCTATTTATACTTTTTCTTCTACTGGATGTCACAGCTTAGTATAGATTGCATTTTTATGTTTGCTTGCATGCATGTGCAAGAAACATAGTGCCATCATTCGAGTTTCTGGAGGTGTGGCACCCTGTCTTCCAATTCCCTCACTGTGTTTACAGGCGCGGCCACAGTTCGTCAATGAATGTTGCAGCTGTCTATGACAGCAGTTGAAAATGCAGTGCCGTACAGTTGAAAGAGAGAGAGCCACTTCAGTGTGCACGATCAGATAACTGAAGCGTTCTCTCTCCATGCCCCCAAAAGCTATCCAGTTGCCACACTGGGAGCCCACCCCAGCATGGCAACAATTCTTATGGCCAACGTGGGTGCCCAATCCCCCATTGGCTCCACAGCCCCCCCAACAGCCTTCCAGCTGCCACGCTGGGAGCCCACCCCAGTGTGGCAAAAATTCTTATGGCTGATGGGGGTGCCCAATCCCCAGTCAGCTCCACATCCCCCCAACAGCCTTCTAGCTGCCACGCTGGTAGCCGACCCCAGCATGGCAAATGCCCCATGTCGTCTTCCAGTAAAAAAAAAACTGTAAACAAAATAATGGTCCCTCGGTGTTCTCACTGGCCCCCACCCGCAACCCGCACCAACCCTCTGCGCACCCTGCCTCTCCACACCCCCCTTCACCCCATACTTACTTCTGGAGTCCAGCACGACGATCTTTGGTGGACCGAGAAAATGTCTGCACTCTTTAAAGCCAACCGCGAACTGAGGAAATGCCGGTAAGCTGTATAATGCAATAAATAGGGGTTTTTCAACTTTGCTGCATATTTCAGGCATTTTTTTGAATTTTGCACCAAATTTTCAACATGGGGTTTTTGTGACCCCTCCTCATGAATTCTGGAACTGTCATTGCGTTAATCGGGGCCGAAGGGTGATTTCGCGGTCACTGTGTGAAATCACTTTTCGGGACAGATTAATGAAACTAATGTTTATAAGGTGGGTTCTCAAAAAGCCTATGTTGCAAATTTGGTGAAAAAATTCCTAAAAATGACTGTTTTATGAGCGTGCATTGGGCAGTTCCTATGCACACTCGTACGTTCATGAATTTTTAATATTTGCAGTCCACATTTTCAGTATTGCCATTTTACCACACCTCCTTATGAGCAGTACAGCTGTAATTTTTCACATCTCGCCCAAAATGTGTTTCCACGCATGTAGCGCACAATGGCGCAGTCGGTGTGCGAAATCAATGTTTGGGACAGATTAAGAAAATCACAGTGACACTGTTCATGAGCAGAGGTCTTAAAGTGGCTATGTTGGCAATTTGGTGACAAAAGTCCATAAAATGACTGTTACGAGCGAGCATTGCACAGTTTCCATGCACCCTCGTAAGTTCATGAAATTGTAATATTTTAAGTCCAGATTTTCACCACTGGCATTTTTCCACACTTCCTTATGAACAGTACAGCTGTCATTTTTCACAACATGGTGGAAATGTGTTTTCACGCTTTCAGCGCAGACATGCATGGTCGCTATGGGAAATCATTGTTCGGGACAGATTAAGAAAATCACAGTGACACTGTTCTTGAGTGGAGGTCCCAAAATGCCTGTGTTGACAATCTGCTGTAAAGAATCCCCAGACTAATTATACATTATGGGTGTGCGTTGTGCACTTTCTACGCATGCACGTGACTTCACCATTTATTTTTACTGTTTTCACTGCAGATTTTAAACATTACCATTTGTTACAACTCCCCGTGAACAGTACAGCTGTCATTTTTCATATCCTTTTCAAAATGTGTTTTCGCAACTGTGGTGCAAAATGCCATAGTCGCTCTGCAAAATCAGCTTTCAGCTAACAAACTGATATTGCCACTGTTCATAATGTGGGGGTCACAAAAAAGCCATGTTGAAAATTTGGAGTGAAAATACCAACAAATGCCTGAGGTGATAGGGTTTGCAACCATAACGCCCCACCCTGTAGAGACTGACAGGCATGACTTAGGACTGTAGCCTATAATGCTCATACCATTCCACCCCCATTCACACCCTGCAGCTAGTGAGAGGCATGGAGGTGTGCCTTGGATTCTTTGGCCCCAAATTTCACCCCATTCTCCTATACTGCACCCATCTCACCTTATATTTTGGAATGGGGTGAGCATAAGGGACAAAGGCCCCAAGGCACACCGTGAAACTTCTCAGTGTCTGCAGAGTAGGGTGTGGTGAAATGGCATGGCCATTAAGCCTGAAACCCAAAGGCATACCCCAATGCCTGTCACTCTCTGCAGGGTGGTGGAGGGGTTGGCTTCAGTTCAATACATCACTGCTATTCCTATTATGCAGCTCTCTAACTCCTACACTACCAATGCCAATGCCAACAAGCAAACATTCGGCATTGACAAATGCTTGTTCTCATATGCAACACAATCATGGAAAAGCATCCACTCCTCCTCACCACTGTTATGTCTGTCTCCTTTTCTTGGGCAGACACTGCTCCTACACTTGCTTGGTATCAAACGTATGACCCTGGAAGATTGGAGAGCTCCTTTGACTGGCATGTTGCTATCCCTCAAATCACCAATAGATGGCTATATTGCTTTAGACTGCCATTGACACTGCTCAATACTAGATTGCACTATGTTGCACAGACTGCTTTTTTATGTTGGCTTGCGCTTGCATGCCAGACAACATATTGCAGTAGTAGCAGATTTGGAGGCGTGGTCACTGTGGGTGAATGCAGGGCATGCATCAGTAGGTGCATCCCTCATTCCCCAGCAAGGCAGCATGCAGGCACCACACCAGCAACACGTAATGTTGTGAGCACATCTAAGGAAAGGTCCGCTGCAATGAGAGCCAAGCTCATCACGCAGTGGCACCTCCTGATGTGCCCTTGCTGGTGAAGCACTTCCCTTACCTAAACATGGTGGCACTGACTGCCGCAGTCACTTCATTTGCCGACGGGGGAGTCCACTCCCCATTGGCATGATGCCCACCGCCCATTCTACATTTGTGCTGAGGGGGTCCCCAATCCCCCTCGACATCATGCCCCCCAACAGTCTTTCCTTGCTGACAGGGGGCCCAATCCCCATCGGCTTCAGTCCCCTCCTCCTAGTTTATTTTGCTGACATGGGAGCTCACTTCCCATTAACATAATGTCCCCAGCCCCCGATGTGTGTTGTGTGCTGAGGGGGTGCCCAATCCCTCTCGGCATCATGCATGCCCCTTCACCCATTTCTGTGCTGATGGAGGGCCCAATCCCCATCGGCTGTGGTCCCCCTCACCATTATGCAGGTGGTACACTGGGAGCCCACCCCAGTGTACCAAACAAACACCTGCAAAAAAATAAAACTGACACTCGCTGTCTTTTTTATTTAACCTGTAAAAAAAAGAAAACAGTCCCTCGTGGTCTCTTCTGTCCCCACCCCCAACCCATGCCCACCCTCTGCATACCCTGCCTCTCTGCACCCCCTCACCCCATACTTACCTTCAGAGTCCAGTGCGACAATTTTCAGTGGACCGGGAACATGTCTGCACTCTTCAAAGCTGACTGCGAACTGAAGAAATGCCGGTAAGCTGTATAATGGCATAAATAGGTTTTTTTTCAACTTTGGTGCATATCTCGGCCAATTTTTGCAAATTTTGTCACCAAATTTTCAACATGGGGTTATTGGGACCCCTCCTCATGAATTCAGTCACTGTCATGGCCTTATTCAGTCCCAAAAGGTGATTTCGTGGTCACTGTGCAGAATCACCTTTCGTGACTGATTAACAAAACAACAGTGCCACTGTTTATGATGGGGGGCTCTCAAAAAGCCTGTGTTGCAAATTTGGTGAAAAAAATCCAAAAAATGGCTTTTACGAGCATGTGTTGCACAGTTTCCATGCACGGTCGTAACTTCGTGAATTTGTAATATTTTCATTCCAGATTTTCAACATTGGCATTTTACCACACCTCCTTATGAACAGTATAGCTGTCATTTTACATATCCTGGCCAAAATTTGTTTTCACACCCCAGTGCTGAATAGCACGGTTGCTGTGCAAAATCAGTTTTTGGGACAGTTTAAGAAAATGATGGTGACACTGTTCATGAGAAGAGGTCCTAAAATGCATATTTTGAAAATGTGGTGACGAAAGTCCATAAAATGACTGTGTTACAAGCGTGCATTGTGCAGTTTCCATGCACCCTTGTAACTATGCAAATTTGCAATATTATCATGCCAGATTTTCCACACTGCCATGTTTCCACACCTCCTTATGAACAGTACAGCTATCATTTTCCACATCCTGCCCAAAATGTGTTTTCGTACCTGTGGCACACAATAACACGGTCACTGTGGAAAATCAGCTTTTGGGACAGATTAACAAAATCACTCTGCCATTGTTCATGAGGGGAGGTCCCAAAATGCCTATGTTGAAAATGTGGTTAAAAAAAAATCCCAAAAATGACTGGGTTACGGAGGATGTGTGTTGCACAGTTTTTATGCATGCTTATGACTTCACCAATTTTTCATATTTTCACTCCAGATTTTCAACGTTGCCATTTTTTTACACCTTCTCATGAACAATACAGTTGTCATTTTTCACATCCTGCCAAGAATGTGTTTTCATCCCTGTGTCGCCAAATGGCATAGCTGCTGTGCAAGACCACCTTTCAGTTAACAAACTGATTGTGCCGCTCTTCATGAGATGTGGTCACAAAAAGCCTATGTTGAAAATTTGGAGTGCAAATACCAACAAACGCCTATGATGTTAGGGTTTCCAACTGTAAAACCCCACCCTGTAGAAACTGACAGTCGTCAGGGGTGTGACTTGGGATTATTGGCTGTAATGCTCATGCCATTCCACCCCACCCCCACCCTGCAGCAAGTGACAGGTATCAAGGTGTGCCTTGGAGTGTTCGGCCCTACAGTTCACCCCATTCTCCTATACTGCACCTGTCTCAGCATATTTTCTTATGGAATGGGGTAAGTATAAGGCCCAAAGACCCCAAAGCACACCACAACACTTGTCGTCACTGTCTACAGGGTAGGGTGAGGTACAATGGCATGAGCATTATAGCTGAAGACCCAAAGGCACACCCCAATGCCTGTTAGTTTCTGCAGGGTAAGGGTGGGGTTGGCATCAGTTCAGTACTTCACTGCCATTCCTATTATTCATCTCTAACTCCTGCACTACCAATGTCAATGCCAGCGAGACAACATTCGGCATTGACAAATGCCTTTTTGTCATCTACAACAGGATGGGCTCAGGAAGGAAACTTAGAGCTATGCACAAAACATTCTACATATACTAGTGGGCCTTCATCTTTGATGTGAGGAATGCTTTGGCAGTCACTAAGAAGATAACTTTTATAGCTGTTGCATTTCCTAAATATTTGCCTAAACCCCAAAAGTCAATGAGCAAAAAAATATAAGAAAAAGAGATAGAAATTAGCAAAAATTATTTTATGAATGCTCTTTTGTGTGTACTTTTTGGACAACCTGAAAAATTTGCAGAGCTGCACAGCATTGTTGACTTCCAGTGTTACTTGAGCAACTTTCTGTTGCCCCTCCTCATAGGGAGCTAGGGGATTCATATCTGGAAATGACAGCAACCTCACTCGGAGACTTTAAAGGTGACCAGCAATGGAAATTGAAAATGGCTTCCTTTTTGCAATATTTATTTCAGAATTACCCAATAATTTTATTACCATTGTGATACTGGTTTCTGAATGTAAAACAAAAATCATACATGTGTTTTACATGCATAAAGAAAGTGAGGCACAGAAATTTATTAAACTGAATTCTGATCTATTACCAGTAGGCAGCTACTAATGTTGTCACTACCACCACTAATACAGTAGATGGCTACAAGGGCAGTGACAGTGGACATCTGCAGTTGCCTGCTGGTCACAGAGCAGAATGCCTTGTTATGCCTTTTTATATCTGTATATGTAAAACATACATGATAATACACCTGTTACAGGAATTGAAAAGTTAAAATAATATTTAGTAATAAAAGGGCATTTTTGGAATAGGTAAGGCAACATAGCTCTATATTTTTCTGAGTTGGTCACATCTAACAGGAATTCCAGACCAGAAAACTCTTTTGACATGCTCTCTCTGTCTATGTTGAAGCACTGTAAAGTGGTAGATAAAAGTTTCTTCCTTTTTTTGATTCCTGAACCCCCCATAAAAGCTTCTTCCTAGTCTGCGGGAATACCACCAACCAAGGGTTCAGGTTGGTTGTATTTTTTTTTTGGAAGTCAAAAACTTCCATGGGACTTATTTTGGAAGTTATTCCAGTGTTTTGCAAGTCAGAGAGTAATGTCCCAGGTTCCAAATTTTGGAAGTCAACACTTTAAAGAAAGATCTGTTTTCAGAAATTAATATGCTGGGTGAAAAAAAACAACTCACAAATATAAACCATTTTTGACTTCCATACCTATAAAATTTGATGTCACCAAACTTTCTCCCACTCCCCATCTGGAATTCGTACACTTCCCCTATATTTTGGAGGCTTTTGTTTTTTACATTAATTAACATTCCAAAATGGAATTAACTAAAGCCATGCTACCATAACTTTTGAAAACAAATGATAGTATTCAATGGAAATGCTGGGAATGAGTCTACAAATTGCTCCATGTTTGTGAACTAATTTCCAAGGTATTGCATGGAGTCAACTGTGATGGGCAGGGGCTAAGACAGAGAGAGGAAAAAAGAGAGCGTGAATGACAGAGTCAGTGTGCAACTGCAATAGTGCACTTGGTGGAAGAATGCAATACTGACAGAAATGTGCACCAATACCATGCTAATGGCATTTACACAAAGAATGATGGTCTCTCTCTCTCTCTCTTTGGAACCACTGGGTCTTTTTCTCCTACTTTGGCTGAGGAGACCAAGCCCAACCTGCCTTTTTCTAACCTCTCAAATTCAGCAGCCTGGAAGTCTATGGGACAGGGGCTGTTGGTTGTCCAACAGTTCTAGAGCAAACACCACCTCAAAGGAAAAATGTAGTCTACCTCCAAAAAAATGTCTAACAAACAAGGTTATATCTTTTGTTCACTAGAAATGATATCCATACACTGCAAGATAGAAACTTTATGGAATATGAATGATGGAGCAATAAAATAATTACCATCGAGAACATATTATGCATGCAGTAGAGCAAACCAAATGGCACTGCATACATACAAGCATAAGAAAATGGAAAACCACTGTACCCCATGGTGCAGTGTAAAGTAATTTCCGAGCTTCGCAGCTACTCCCGATTGCACTGATGATGGCCATTGGGCTGGGTTTGTGTTTTTGCAGCCAGAAGGGCATCAGTTAACTCCATTTCAGAAGTATTTGACTTCCTGAAATAAGGAAAAAAAAAACTTCCAGAACACAGGAAAGAGGAAGTACTGTAAATAACTCCCAAAAGGGAAACAATGGAAATTGGGTAACTTAACTTCCTGTTTTGCAAAAAGGTTGATTTTTCTAAAAGAAGTGACATGTTTCTGGTTAGTAAAGCTAATTAATTTCTAAAATAGGTCTGTCTTAGGAACCTGACTTTAACAATTTAAGATATGGAATTATTTTGACTTCACATAGTAAAAACAGGAATGCCTACCAAATCTGAGCCCATGAATGTTTTTTGACATTAAAATAAAAATTAAGTTAACTGAACCTGTGGCAACCTAAAATACTGACATGTAGGTTTAGAGAATCCTTTCTAAACAAATGACACCCATACTATTGAAAGCACTCCTCTTGACAATTGAAAAGGCAAATTCTATTTTGTTCCAAAAGAGTACAGAAAAAGGTCATCTCCCACTATAAGGTTCAAGGTGTGTGATTAGAAAGACTTTCATACTGCATGTGCAGCTATCCCACCATTACAAATCTGCCTATAACTGTTAGTAATCATTATCTGCAAGTTTTGTTGTTTCTAGATTAACTAAGATTAAGTTCTCTAATAATAATGATAATAATAATACTAAGTACAGTTTTAAGATAGCATACCTCTAGTAAGCAGCCTACTGTATTTACACAGGCAATCATTTGGCTGCCCTGGGTCCGGCCTAACCCTTTTTTATAAAAGCACTTTTGCTTAGGCAAGCACCCACTGCTCCAAATAAAGGCAATCAAAATGCCAGATGATTTGTTTTCGGAAATCTGAACCTAATTGTATTAACATGCATAATAACCCTTATACGTCTAGTGGCTTCATATGTCAAACAGGACAGCACATTCTATGTCTCAGCATGGGTGACAGGGCCCCTGGGAGGAAGAGAATTTTAAAATCTGGAAGAAATGTTGGACAATTTCACAGCATGTCTCATGGTGTGTGTGCTGAGCCTATATTTCAAATAAAATTCATTGTGTTTATTAATATTGTTTTATATAGAGCCTCTGCTGTAAGACTGTTGGAGCAAAAGCTACTGATTAGACAACAACAGCTGTTAATTAGAAAACATCTAAGCTATGAGCTGATGGACCAGGCTGTCACTTGTAAGTTCTACAATTATTTATTGCATCCCGAGTGGAGTGTTTCATTGGCAGGGCTCACAGTTCTACATGCATTCCTGTATTTTACATGGAGTGGAGCAGTCTACAGGGAAATTGTCCACATAGACTTGTACTGCTTATATCAGGAAAACAGAGCAATTCAGCTTCCATAGGAAATAATGTACTTATTTGGGAAACACAGGAAATATTTTGATAGATGTTGAAAACTTGAAGGTATCCCTGCCTAGGAGTGGACAGGGCTAGGATATGCCTAACATACTTTGGCGAGAAAATAAATATTTTCCTTTTTAAATGTGCTTCTTAGAATGCCCCCTTCCCAAGTAATAGACTTACTCCTTTGCATTACTTATTTAAAATTTCTTATTCAAAAAAAGTTGACTGAGGAAAAAAGTTGACTGAGGAAAGCTTCTAGTTTCCATGAAAGTGCTGAAGTATTAACACCAAGAGGGCTGACTCTGATTGTGTTTGTTTGTTTGTTAGTACCATTCTCACGTTCCCACAATTTTATTTTGTCCCACTTTGTTTTTGTCATTGCTACTTATGTTACATAATAAAAATATGATGATATTTGGCAGTCCATTTTCAAAGCCTACTTGAAATTAAAATTTAGGTTGTCTGGGAAATTAAATTATCATGAGATTGTGTAAAGACTCTCTGTGTAAGCAATTTCTGAGACATGCCTTAGTGCATTTTTGTTTACTAATGCCACACTCACAATCAGCAGTGGACACTACCATTACAAGGAAACCACTAATAAGAATTTGCAGACATGGATAAACACTTTCTTCCTCTGCAATAAGACATTTTCATGGATCCAGAACAGATCTGGAACAGATGTTGGCTGCCATATTTAGAAGGTTAGTGCATCACTAAACATATTAGTAGTGCACTAACCAGGAGTAGCACTGTTGGATGGAGGGTCATATTCAGTGCACCTAGTACACAGTGCTAAACTGATATGGTGTATGCACATAATATACCACTGTGCCCATGCAAATGAGGGACCTCTCCTGCATACAGGATGTAGTAGTATATTCAGTGTTGCAGCCTTGTTTAATGCTTACAAAACCCTATCCTTACCAAAGCACACAGTAGTGTGCAATTCAAATAAAATGTATCCTGTTAATTAGTATCTTGTTTTTTATAGCCTCTACTGTAGGACTGTTGGAGCAAAAGCTATTAACTAGGTGGCAACAGCTGTCACTTAAAAATAATCTGAGCTATAAATTGATGGACCAGGCTTACACTTCGGTAATCTCTATAGGTATTTATTAGATCCCAAGTGGAATTTTACTTTCTCTTTATGTCAGCTGGCACCTAACTAATAGTGTTCCTTGATGACCTTCAATAACCATTTTGCAACGGCAGGGCTAGCATTTGGTACTTCTGCCAATGACCTCCACCCAGCACAGGGCCCACCAACCCACGAGTACCCCTCTAATGAGGAGGCCTTCTTCCTCCTGTCTGTCTCTCTAAAAGAGGTGGAAAACCTACTGCTGCAACTGGACACCAGGAAGGGAGCAGGCTCCGACTTCATAGAGCCATACTATCTGAAATGTGCCTACCATGTGCTTGCGGTGCCAAGCACCCACCTATTCAACATGTCACTCTCCCAGGGTAGCCTCCCCACTCAATGAAAAATAGCCCATGTCATCCCTCTATTAAAAGCAGGTGACCCCTGCAATTTAAATAATTATAGACAGATCTCCCTCCTCCCCATCCTGTCTAAATTACTAGAAAAAATAGTGGGTGGCCAGCTAGGGGTATACTTAGAATCCAGAAGCCTCTTAAACCCGGTTTAATTTGGATTCAGAGCAAAGCACAGCACCATAACAGCCCTAGCTAAGGTGACCAATGATTGGCTCCTAGACCTTGACAGGAAGAAGCATGTCTGTGCTGTTTTCTTGGCTCTTCGTAAGGCATTCGACACAGTTGATCACAGCCTGCTACTTTCCTCCCTAAGCACCTTAGGCCTAGACCATAAATCTATGTGCTGGTTTGCAGACTACCTTGGAGAATGGAAACAGCAGGTTAAAGCTGAAGGTGATCTTTCTCCATTAAACCTATGCTGAGGGGTGTGCCCCAGGGCTCTATCTTGGTCCCCTCCTCTTTGCAGTCTACATTAACAACATCAATGACCCTATCAAAAAAGCCAACATCCACTTATTCACGGATGACACTGTACTTTACTTGAGTCGTCCCACGCCAGAAGCAGCCTGTGAAGACCTCCAAGCTGAATTTAACCGTCTACAATACCAGCTCATAAACAAAAAGCTTTTGCTCAATGCGAAAAAGACAAAAGCCATGCTCTTCTCCCCCTCCTTGCATGCGGCAATTCCTGCTGTGGGGGAGCTATCCCATAAATTACTACTGTTCTTGGAGAAACACTAGAGTATGTAGCTAAATTCAAATATCTAGGAGTTTGGCTCAGTCATAAACTTTCCTTCACTGACCATCTCGAAGAACTACAGAAGAAACTAAAGCAAAGATTAGGACTATTCTACAGAATTAACAACCTGCTCACAAAGGAGGCCAAGATTCAACTGGTTCAAGCTACCTTCCTATCTTTAATAGATTATGCGGACCTGCTCTACAGCCACTGTACTGCCTCTGCACTGGTTAAGTTGGACACCCTCTACCCCAGAGCTATCAGGTTCATTACTGGCCTTCCACTTTCCACACACCACTGCTCCCTGTACTCATCATTAGGCTGGACTTTCCTTCACTATAGAAGGAATAGAAATGCCGGCCTATGGGCCTTCAGACTGGTGACCAACAAGCTTTTTATTTATTTATTTATTAAACATGTTTCACCAGGAGAGGCACACTGAACAAAAGGATGCTCGTCTCACAGTGTGACCTGGGGGGGTACAGGGCTAAACATACAACAATCAATAGGTAGAACTTGGAATCGGGCAATACAAACAATTGTTACATAGTTACGTGTGGTTAATTACAAACTTGTTACATAAGGAGACAGTACATACATATGCCAAAAGGAGGGTGGCATAGCATTTTTTAATACACATCTAGAACTATAAGTGATTACAAAAGTGACTATATCAGAGATTGAAGTATGATGGACCAAGTTGACCGAGAGAAATGGAAGTCTGAGCTTGGGACCAGGGAGAGGTGACAGGACTGGGTAGTAAACACAGGGAAAGATGAGGGGGTTGACTTAGGGAAGATGTTGGTGGGAATAAGAAGGGAAATAGCAGAAGTGTCATGAGAGGGGAAGTGCATGGGTTGTTGGGGCAATGTATAAGCCAGTCATTTGGGTGAAGGCCGAGCTGCTTGTCAAGTGCATAAGGAGGAGGGGGTCGAGGGGGGAAGAGTCAGTCGGGGTCAGTCGGGGCAGGTACAATTGGGTGCAAGGAAGTTAGTGAAGGCAGAGGATAGCGAGTGTTTGGAGGAAGAATGGCGGATTTGGGCCTGCAGGCCATTCCAGAGTTTAGGGAGGAGGTCGGAGAAGGCTGATTGGCCTGCAGAGGTCCTGCAGTGAGGGATTACTAATAGTCTGGAATCAGTAGACCTGAGGGCATGAATGGGGGAAGGTGGGGAAGATAGGGAAGAGATGAGGTAGGGCAGAAGAGAACAGAGCCAGAAGTTAGAAACAAATTTGGCACTGAAGTAGACACCAGTTGTTCAGGGATGGAAGGGCCAGTGAATGGAAGAGCTCACAGTGATGGGTGCGGGGGGCATTGAGGAAAAGCATGAGAAAACATTGAAGAGGGGATCCAGTCTGGCTAAGGTCCCCTCATATGTCTCAGATTGTATTCCCCGGAGTGTGTTAGGCACCTACGCTCTAAGAAGCTATTCCCTAATTGCCCTCCAAGTTCCAAGGGTCAAAACTCGTTTCGGCAACACTGATCTCAGCTTCTCTTTACCCACATTGTGGGACTGTTTACAAAGGAATTTGAAGCTGAGCTGCCCTGTTAGCCTGAATATCTTCAAGACGCTCTACGATCGCTACATGAAGGCAACTTGCAAATGTTTTCCTCACCGCTAGCCCACTAATTCCGCAGTTCCCCCTTTCCAACCTGACGCTCGCCATGTTTCTAGTCCTGGCTCTCACTCTTTCCCTATTAAGTCTTCCTACTGCACCCACCCTTTCCTGTCCACTCCAGCCTGGCTAAAGTCCCACCCCATCCATAGTAGTGTCCCAATTATCTACCCTTCCTCCGTCATTATCATAATAAACAAGTAGACGACAGCCATCGTCACTTTTTGTGGTTTTAGCTCAATTTTCCCCCCAGTCATCAGTAATATATCCCTCCTCTTCTTTACCTCTCTAACCTGCCACCCCATACATGGCCTCTTTCCCCTATATGTGTAGTTGCTGGTTGCCTCACTCAAAATATCTCTGCTTATAACCCCTGTATGCCTATGGTTGATTGTACATCTGCTGACTTCTTCAATTGTAAAATAATTCTGTTTTTTTTATTTATTTCAACCTTGTACTGTACTGTATACACTGTATATACTTTTTCTTCCTTGTATATTATTGCTTTTTGTATATCTGCTTCTGTACTGTACTTTGATTTATTCATGACCAGGTCCTTCTTGCAAATGAGCCTTGCTCAATGGTGCTCTCCTGGATAAATAAAGATTTTGATTGATTGATTGATTGATTGATTGATTGTCATTGACAGTGTTACCAGATCTACTGGTATGCCTTTATTTAACATGGAGTGGAGCAGTCTATTGGGGACTTGTTCACATAAACTTATATTGGTTGTATCTGGAAAACAGGGCACTTCAGCTTCCTTAGGAAATAATGTATTAACCCGGAAAACACAAGAAAATTCCTTGCCTTGCTAGGAAATGCTTGACTTGGTTTGTTAAGATAAATTTCTTTTTTATATGCTTGTTAGAGTCCCCCTTCCCCCAACAGTAGACTTACTTCTTTGCATTATTTATTGAAGAGTCCTTATTCAAAAGAGTTGACTGAGGAAAGCCTCTAGTTTTCATGAAAGTGCTAAAGTGTTAACATTGAGAGGGTTGTTTTTTTTTGTTTGCTGGTACCCTTCTCACGTCCCCACATTTTTATATTGTCCCACTTTGTTTTTGCTATTGCCACTTACGTCATACAAGAAAATACAATCATGATTAGTGTTTTTTGAAAATGTCATGCTGTTTGGTTTAGTGGTTTTCTTTAAATCGGCATTTATTAACTTGCTCTGTAGTGGATGAAAACAGTGGAGTTATTTCTGTCCTCTCAGTGAAGCTCAGAGTGCGATGACATCATTTTGGAGTAGCTTGCTGTTTCAGATTCCCACTCAGAGTAGCACTCTGTTGAGTTTATGGTTTGCTGAGCTCCCCAGGTTTCTTACAAACCCAGTCTCTGGTTTGTGTTTAGATAGATCAGCTAAAAATATATAATTATCTTCCTTTAAAAAGCTGATCATTTCAGTTTCAATGCTGAATTAAAGTAGTGGAAATCTTTTCCTGTAAGAAACCAGCTTGTCTGTATCATAACTCTGTTCTTTCTAATCAAACCTCAGTTTTGTTCTAACTATGTAACACAGGGCTGTTTAATGAATATAAAATATATCACATTTTTTTTCATTCACAGAAAGTTTGTTTTTGACGTAGCCTTCATAAATACAATCATGTAAGAACATTTTTGTTCTTGTCAGAATAACAAACAGGTGCTTGTCACACTCTGCTACAGTATTTCAAGCACATATACTGTCAGAACTCACACATTTCAGTTCTTTGGTGGTTTCTGTGGGAAAATACATCATGTATGTGTATAACTAAAAACACTAGGTGGCATCCCGATTCACATGTCTCTGCCCCACAGTTGAGGCAGCTGCAGTCTACTGCCTCCAGTCCCCTGCCCCACAAGCCCCCTGCCTTCTGCTCCACATTCGAGGCTGCTGCACCCTGCTGCCCGCTGTATTCTCCCACAAAGTATGGGATTGTGCACCCTGCTGCCTCCATCCCCTGCCCAGAGAATCAAGACTACTGCACCCTGCTGCCTGTTGCCCAAACAATTGGGGTTGTTGCACCCTGCTACCCTCTCTCCCCCACCCTCACAGTTAGGGATACTGCACCTGTTGTCCTGTTCCTGTCTCCACAGTCAGGGCTGCTGTGCTGTGTTAAGGCCTAGAGTGCCAGGTTCCCTGCCTCCACAGCTGGGGCTGCTGCACCATGCTGCCCTAACACCAGAGGTGGGGCTTTTTCTGCATCCTGCTGCCCACTTCCATTGCCCCAAATGGTCAGGGCTGCTGCACCACATGTACCCCATCTCACAGTCAGGGCTGCTGCACCACGTGTACCCCATCTCACAGTCAGGGCTGCTGCACCACATGTACCCCATCTCACAGTCAGGGCTGCTGTGCCCTGATGCTCCATGTGTCCTGCCCCACAGTTGAGGCTTCTGCACCATGCTGTCTTCTATCCCCTGTCACCACTGATAGGGCTGCTGCACCCTGCTCCTTTCTATGCAGTTGGGGTTGCTATGGCCTGCTGTGCTCTAGAGCCCCATGCCTCTGCAGTTAGGGCTGCTGCACCATGCTGCCACTTGCCACAAGATTCAGGGCATTTGATGCACCCTGTTGCATGCCTCCACAATTGAGGCAGTTGCACCCTGCTGTCCCTCTGCCACCAGAGTCAAATCCTTTTCTACACCCTGCTCCCCACATCCCTTGTCCCAAACTGGCATGGCCGCTGCACCCTTTCCCACAGTTTGGGCTGCTGTATCCTGTTGCCACCCCTATCTCCTGCCTGAACATTCAGGGCTGCTGCACCCTGCTGCCCTCTGTCCCCACCCCCACAGTCAGGGCCACAGCACCCTATTGCCCCCTGTTCCTATCTTCACAGTCAGGGCTGCTGTGCTGTGCCCCACCCTAGAGTCATGCTGCCTGCATCCACAGTTGGGTCTGCTGAACCTTGCTACGCACTTCCATTGCCCCAAATGGTCTGGGCTGCTGCACAGTGTGTAACCTGTGCTATTGTCAGGGCTGCTGTACCCTGATTCCCACATGTGTCCTGCCCCACAGTCAGGGCTTCTGCACCATGCTGTCCTTTGTCCCCTGCTACCATTGTGCCCTGCTGCACCACAGAGCCCCTTGCCTCTACAGGCAGGGGACAGGGTGCAGCAAATGCCCTTACTCTTGTGCTGCACCCTTTCTGAACAGCTGGGGTTGCTGCACCCTGCTACTCTCTCTCTCTCTCTCTCTCTCGCTCGCCTTCACAGTCAGGGACACTGCACATGTTGCCCCCGTTCCTGTCTTAGCAGGGTGTAGAAAAGGATCTGACTCTGGTGGCAGGGAGACAGCAGGGTGCAACTGCCTCAACTGTGGAGGCATGCAACAGGGTGCAGGAAATACCCCGAATCTTGTGGCAAGTGGCAGCATGGTGCAGCAGCCCTAACTGCAGAGGCATGGGGCTCTAGAGCACAGCAGGCCATAGCAATCCCAACTGCATAGAAAGGAGCAGTGTGCAGCAGCCCTGTCTCTAGTGACAGGAGGATAGAGAATAGCATGGTGCAGAAGCCTCGACTGTGGTGCAGAACACAGGAGGCATCCAGGTACAGCAGCCCTGACTGTGAGATGGGGTACACATGGTGCAGCAGCCCTGACCATTTGGGGCAATGGAAGTGAATAGCAGGGTGTAGCAAAAGCCCCACCTCTGGTGGCTAGGGAAGCATGATACAGCAGCCCCAGCTGTGGAGGCAGGGAACCTGGCACTATAGGGCTTAGCACAGCACAACAGTCCTGACTGTGGAGGGTGGGGGAGAGAGGGCAGCAGGATGTAGCAACCCCAATTGTTTGGGCAGGGCGAGGCAGGGTACAGCAGCCCTAATTCTTTAGGCAGGGGATGGAGGCAACAGAGTGCACAATCCTTGACTGTGTGGGAGAAGATGATGGGAAGCAGGATGCAGCAGCCTCAAATGTGGAGCGGAAGGAAGGGGGCTTGTGGGGCAGGGACAGGTGGAAGTAGACTGCATCTGCTTCAACTGTGAGGCAGAGACATGGTGCATCAGGATGCCACATAGTGTTTCTAGTTATACCTAACATAATGCATTTTCACACAGACACCACCAAGGAACTGAAATCTTGGAGTTCTGACAGGTGTCTGTCACACTCTGCTACAGTATTTCAAGCACACGTACTGTTTGTCAATCTGACATGGAAAAAATGTTCTTGCATGAAATCTAATTACGGAGGTGACATCAAAGACAAACTGTTTCTGTGAATGAACAACCTTTAGATTAATTTTATAGTTATTTAATAGTCCTGTGTTATATAGTTAGAAAAACAATCTATCTGAGTTTTGATTAGAAAGAACTGAGAGCTGTGATACAGACAAGCTAATTTCTCAGAGAGAAAGATTTCTACTACTTCAATTCAGCATTGAAATTAAAATAATTGGCTTTTTATGAGAAGATAATGTTGTTACCTTTCAAGCTGATCTATCTAAACACAAGCCAGAGACTGTGTTTGTAAGAAACTTGAAGAACTCAGCATACCATTAACTCTACAAACTACTGCTCTGATTGGGAATCTGAAACAGCAAGCTACTCCAAAACAATGTCACTGCACTTGTAAGTTTGTCTGAGAGGACATAAATAACTCCATTGTTTTCAGCCACAGTAGAGCAAGTTAACAAATGCTGATTTAAAGAAAACCACAAAACCAAACGGCATGAAATTTTCAGGAAACACTAATCATGACACAGGGACTTGAATTTCATCTTTTCAAGCTTTTATAAAAAATATATAAAAATCGTTGCACATGATCTTTAAGAGTGACAGTTATTTTTTTCTAATGATTGGTAGCCTGACTACTATTGTTATTTCCCACCCATCCAAGTGACAACTGTGCTTCTCGCTCCAATTCTACAAATAGAGCAATAAATTACAGTGAGTAAAATAAAGAAATTCCTGTGACTTGCTTCTATACTATGTGTGAAGTTGTAAGTGCTGAGCAATAGTACTTTTGGTTTAGTGAGACCCACAGCATGCATAATGGCTTATGGGTTCTAAATATTTGTGCATTTTTATGTTTGCTTGCATGCATGTGCAAGAAACATAGTGCCATCATCCGAGTTTTCAGAGGTGTATCACCCCCTCTTCCAATTCAGTCAGTGTGTTGGCAGGTGCGGCCCCTGTCTGCCAATGCATGCTGGAGCTGTCTATGACAAGCTCCAAAATGCAGTGGCATACAGTTGAAAGGGGGAGCTACGCTTCAGTGAGCAGCGATAAGATATCGCCTGCTCATGTGCAGCTCCCTACACACACACACACACACAGAAACGCACGCACGCATACTGCGTGCTGCCCCCACGCACACACTGTATAGCCGACGGGGGTGCCCAATCCCCCGTTGGCTGTGCTGCGCTCCCCCCCAAAGCCTTCCAAATGCCACGCTGGGTGCCAACCCCAGTGTGGCAACTCAGTGGTATAGCCAATGGGGGTACCCAATCCCCCGTCGGCTTCACTGTCTCCCCCGAGTACAGGGTGCCACGCTGGGAGCCCACCCCAGCGCGGGCAACAGATGCCATGGCCGACGGGGTGCCCAATCCCCTGTCAGCTCCACGCCCCAGCCGCCCTTCTGCATGCTGGGAGCCCACCCCAGTGTGGCAAACATCCTGCGCTTTTTTTTTTTTAAATACCTGTAAAGAAAAACGGTTCCACGCAGTCTTCCTCCCCCTCCCCACAACCCGCACCCCACCCACTGTGCACCCTGCCTCCCCACCCCCTCACCTCATACTTACCTCTGGAGCTCGGCGCAATGATCTTCGGTGGACCAGGAACACGTCTGCACTCTTCAAAGCCGACCACGAACTGAGGAAGTGCCGGTAAGCTGTATAATGGGATAGATAGGGGTTTTTCAACTTTGTTGCATATCTCAGGCATTTTTGGGGATTTTTGCACCAAATTTTCAACATGGGGTTTTTGGGACCCCTTCTCATGAGTGATGTCACTGTCATGCCATTATTCGGGCCCAAAGGGTGATTTCGCAGTCACTGCACAAAATCACCTTTCAGGCCTGATTAATGAAATGACACTGCCAGCATTCATAAGGTGGGCTCTCAAGAAGCCTATTTTGAAAATGGTGGAAAAATTCAAACAATGACTTGTTTTATGATCAGTGTGCTGCAGTTCCTACACAGGCTCGTAAGTTCGGATTTTAAATATTTTCACTCCAGATTTTCAACATTGCCATTTTACCACAACTTCTTATGAGCAGTACAGCTGTCATTTTTCACATCTCACCCAAAACGTGTTTCCACCCATGTAGCGCACAATGGCGCAGTCGGTGTGCGAAATCAATGTATGGGACAAATTAAGAAAATCACAGTGACACTGTTCATGAGCAAAGGTCTTAAAATGGCTATGTTAAAAATTTGGTGAAAAAATTCCAAGAAATGACTGTTTTACGAGCGTGCATTGTCCAGTTCCTACGCACGCCCATAAGTTTGTGAATTTTCAATATTTTCACTCCAGATTTTCAACATTGCCATTTTACCACACCTTCTTATGAGTAGTACAGCTGTCACTTTTCACATCTCACCCAAAACATGTTTCCGGCCATGTAGCGCACAATGGCGCAGTCGGTGTGCGAAATCAATGTATGGGACACATTAAGAAAATCACAGTGATGCTGTTCATGAGCAGAGGTCTTAAAATGGCTATGTTGAAAATCTGGTGAAAAAATTCCTAAAAATGACTGTTTTACTGGCGTGCATTGTGCAGTTCCTACGCACGCCCGTAAGTTCAGCAATTTTCAATATTTTCACTCCAGATTTTCAACATTGCCATTTTACCACACCTCCTTATGAGCAGTACAGCTGTCATTTTTCACATCTCGCCCAAAATGTGTTTCCGCCCATGTAGTGCACAATGGAGCAGTCGATGTGCGAAATCAATGTATGGGACACATTAAGAAAATCACAGTGACACTGCTCATGAGCAGAGGTCTTAAAATGGCTATGTTGAAAATTTGGTGAAAAAATTCCTAAAAATGACTGTTTTACGAGCGTGCGTTGCGCAGTTCCTATGCATGCTCGTAAGTTTGCGAATTTAATATTTTCACTCCAGATTTTCAACATTGCCATTTTATTACACTTCCTTATGAACAGTACAGCTGCCATTTTTCATATGTCACTCAAAATGTGTTTTCGTACATGTAGCGCACAATGGTGCTGTTGGTGTGCGAAAGCAGTGTTTGGGACAGATCAAGAAAATCAGTTACACTGTTCATGATCAGAGGTCTTAAAATGGCTATGTTGAAAATTTGGTGACAAAAGTCCATAAAATGACTGTGTTACGAGTGAGCATTGCACAGTTTCCACGCACCCTCGTAAGTTCATGACTTTGTAATATTTTCAGTCCAGATTTTTACCAGTGGCATTTTTCCACACTTCCTTATGAACAGTACAGCTGTCATTTTTCACAACATGGCTGAAGTGTGTTTTCACACTTTCAGCGCAGAGATGCGTGGTTGCTGTGGGAAATCATTGTTCGGGACAGATAAAGAAAATCACAGTGACACTGTTCATGATCGGAGGCACCAAAATGCCTGAGTTGACTATCTGCTGTAAAATCCCCAACCTAATTATATTACGGGTGTGCGTTGCACAGTTTCTATGTACGCTCGTGACTTCCACCATTTTTTAAATATTTTTACTGCAGATTTGCACATTGCCATTTTTACACCTCCCCATGAACAGTACAGCTGTCATTTTTACATCCTGTTTGAATGTTTTGCACCTGTGGTGCTAAATGCCGTAGTCGCTGTGCATAAGCAGCTTTCAGCTAACAAACTGATATTCCCCTGTTCATGAGGTGGGGTCACAAAACCATGTTAAAATTTGGAGTGAAAATACCAACGAATGCCTGAGGTATTAGGGTTTCCAACCATAACGCCCAACCCTGTAGAGAATGACAGGCATAAGGGGTGTGACTTGGGATTCTTGCCTGTAATGCTTATACCATTCCACACCCTGCAGCCAGTGAGAGGCATCGAGGTATGCCTTGGACTCTTTGGCCCCAAAGTTCACCCCATTCTCCTATATTGCACCCATCTCACGTATTTCCTAATGGAATGGGGTGCGCATAAGAGCCAAAGACCCCAAGGAACATTGTGACACTTGTCAGTGTCTGCAGGGTGGGGTGTGGTGAAATGGCATGGACGTTATGCCTGACGACCCAAAGGCACACCCCAATGCCTGTCACTGTCTGCAGGGTGGTGGTGGGGTTGGCTTCAGTTCAATACTTCACTGCCATTCCTATTACGCAGCTCTGTAGCTTCTACACTACCACTGCCAATGCCAGCAAGCAAACATACGGCATTGACAAATGCTTGTTCTTTGAGTGAGTGGCTTGATGAAAAGTTTCCTAATGGCAAAGCTGCACATAAAGTACTCAAAACTCCTCAGAAAGCATTTTATTCTGATGATAGTACATCAGGCATTTATCTCTCTTATTTTCAGAATCACGGAACTGTAAATTTTAATCACTGCAGTCATTCAACATCTTTAGCAAGTCACATTGATCACAGTTATAAACAACAAGGTCAGCAGTAGGAGAACTTGACACCATACTGGTTTGTAACAGCTGAAATAATACTATGCAGCAAAATGTGAATGACTATACTGTTAACATCTGTTGTTTACTAGTACACTGCACTGAAACATACAGTATCAACTGCACTATAACTGTTTCAGTTGTAGTTAATTCCAGTACATCAATACAATATTTACACTTATTTTATACTATTTTCTTCCAGTTTTCATAGAATTATACAATACTGTTAACATCAGTTGTTTAATAGTGTACAATATAATAGCTACACAATGCTTCTTTATAGTACTAGAACTGAAGTAGCTTGTTTAAAACACTCAGATCCTGCCTCACTGACACATTTGTCAATGTTATATGTTTGTAGTAGAAAAGAACATAGAGAAAGTTTCTTCAGTAGTGTAGAACTTTAGGGCTATGCCCGTAGTTAAGTGGGGGAAGAGCTCCTCCCCCACATCCTATTTAAAGCAGCTGGCTGCACACCACCCTGCTTAGAACGAGTCACACTTGCTTCTCGTGGTGTTGCTGGTTCCCCCCTTCCCCATGTCCTCGTTGTGCCCTGCTTGCCCTCCTTCCTTTCCTTCTGGTGTTTCCCCCTCCTGTCCCTCTGTGTCTGTTGGTTTTCTCTCTTTTGGGAGGGTTGGGGTTTGTTCCAGCCATGCCTCAGTTCGTTCGCCGCACCTTTGTACTCGTTAGCTGCTTTTTCATACCTGCTGCTGGACGCTGTAGTCCTCTGCTCAGTGTCTTTCCAGATTTGTTCTTCCGTTGTTTTTATCTCCTCCTGGCCATGCCTGTGTTTCCCTCAGTTGTACCAGACATGTTGAACTGCTAACTGCCTTTGGACTGTGGGCAACACATGTATTTCGGGGATTCTAAGGTTCCCTGCTCTATTGCTCTTCTCGCCTGCCCTGCAAACTTTTATTACATACTCAGCAGACGCACTACACCTCCTCCTCAGCAGCTTCCAGTGAAAGATGCATTGCAACAGCAGACACCCTTCCTATGGCGGCTAAAGCGGAACTCGCTTGCTCCCTGTAACAAACTGCTCCTGCCAGTGTCTGTTACCGCAGCCTTAGATTTGGGTGAATCAAAAGACCGACTCAATTCAACTACATGGGGACATATCGGGTCTGACGGTTAATAACTGCCAGTACATGGTTTCTGCAGTTCACCCTCCTTATATGTAGCACGACTACAAACTCAGATGTACTTGGAAGACAAAGGCAATTAAGTGGCTACGGTGTGTTCAATCCAATCTCTATGACCCGTTACTATTCTTTGCCTACTGAGGTCCATTTACAAGATTCAACTTGGGCTGCCTTTATGATTTCTTTACCAATTACAGGAACAGTTCCCAGATTTTGACTTCCCCTTTCCCAAAAGTGCTACTCAAATGCCTTTCAGCTCACATGTGACTGTTTGGGTTGCTCTTTCTTAACTTCATATGGTGCACAACTTCATTCATTGTTCATCGACTCAGCATTCTCGATTCCGCTCTCACCAACTTCAGAGTCACTGTCTTTAAAGTTTTATTTCCCCTTCCCTTAACTAGTACCGGGGCTCCTTACAACAGCAGGGTTTCTGTTCCATAGTGCATTACATCTGTACTACTACAGCTCTGCTTTCCTGGCCTTTTACCTTTGGGTTCAGTCCCTGAGGCAACCTAAAACAGACGCTAAATTCTTGAAGTATCCAGTAAGCTAACTGCTCATTATCTCAATTTACAAGTCACTGGCTTTATTAAGTTTCATAGTGCAATTACAGCCGCTACGTTTTGTATCTTATGCTATGGCTGATCTAGTTCCTTTACTACTACACTCAGCCCATCAGATGCACTACTGTGGTGCGTTATGTATTTAATGAGCAGCATTTGTAGAGCTACTCAGGCCACTGAGCAGACATTTGGAAGATCTTAGTACTAATTGACTTGATAAGCGATGGATGGGGTCACCTCTGGAGCTATGTTTCAAGTATGCAGACTGGATGCTTTATCATTTCTCAGCAGTCGCTGTCCTTTGTGGATGGGCTCCCTTGGATTTATCACTACTTTGCCTTCCGTCTAGCTGACCTTCGTGGGGGTCTGGCTGCACATGCTAGCTACATGGAGCTAGCTGCCACTCTCTACTACCTTGCCAGCTGACCTTCGTGGGCTCCAGCTGCGCATGCTAGCTTACGTACGGCTAGCTGCCACTCTACTTCCCTTACCGGCTGACCTACGAGGGGTCCAACTGCACATACTAGTTTACGTGGAGCTAGCTGCTACCCTACTTCTCTTACTAGCTGACCTAGGTTCTGCTGCATGCTAGCCTTCATGGGGCTTAGCTCCTATTTACCATTCACTTACCGACTGACCTATATGCGGTCGACCACACTCGTTCTACTTCCCTTCCTCATCGGCTAGCCTACATGGTTCAGCTGCATCTCCTCAGCTCCGTTTGGACCCACCTCCATATGTTTCCTTGGATGCTTCCTACCAAGATGGGTCATTGCTCTGGATCTACTGCCTCCTATTCCTGCCTGGATTCCCAACCTGACTCTACTACAGTATGCCTTCCTAAATGTGGCTTAAGCATTTCATTTCAGAATCATATGACTTGGCTATGATTCATCAGTTCCTCAGCCTTCGTCTCAATCCTTCTGCCATTCATGAAGATGCTGCTCAATTGTATGATATCATCATTTTTTGGGGGGTCTCATACTATGATCTGCTTTCGCCCTCGGGCCGGAGTTTAACTACTTCTACTCTACAACTGCTTGCCAGCTCGGTGCCTGGAGATTGCATATACTTCTATACGTTTACCTGCTGCTATGTCAGCCTAGCTACAGCAGCTCCTTTTCTATGGACTTGCATCTGGATATTTAGACATTCATCATCTACTTCTTGGATGCTCTGCTCTGCCATTTCAATCACATGAAATTACTATTGCTACTCTCTTACCAGGACACTTTGTTGAGCTTATCCTGAAGACCTTCACTATCTTTATCTTGCTCTAAGGTTTCTTGGACCCTGTGACAATGCTATTTCATTTGACTCAGCCTCTTCAGTTACCACCATCCAGGACTCCTCAGCTCGACTATTCAAGACACGTCAGAATATTCTTCATCAGTCAATTCTAGTTATGGTATCATTCTGCTTTAAAACATAGATGTCAACATCGTTACACAACCATCTGGATCCACACAAAGCTCTCCGATTCCCTTGCTAGTGTCATTTTCATACCCCTGGCTTATGCTGTACCTAATTTTGTACTATTACTTCCAGCTCGTATGTCTGCATCTTACATAGATACACAGATACATAGACAGTGTCGGCATATAAGGGCCTATGGCCCACCCAGTCTGCCCATTTGAGCTTGTAAGTTCAGTTTGTTTTCCTAGAAGTCTGTTGCCCCTTGCCCCTGACCTCCAGAATTCCTTTATGTCTATCCCATGCATTCTTAAATCCCGTGATTGTTTCAGCCCCCACCACTTCCTCTGGCAGGGTGTTCCACTTGTCCACCACCCGTTCTGTGAAGAAATTCTTCTCATGTTTCCCTGAATCGTCCTCCCTCCAACTTCATCCCATGCCCTCTTGTCCTGGAACATCTTTTCACTTAAAATAGTGTTTTCCTGCACCTGTTCCTCCTGTAAGATACTTTAGTGTCTCTATCATATCCCTCTCTCCTCCTCTCCTCCAGGAGTACATGTTCAGTTCCTTCAACCTGTCTTCATAGGACTTGTGATGCAATCCATGCACCATCTTTGTTGCCCTCCTCTGAACCTTCTCTACCCTGTCTGTGTCCTTACGTAGGTATGGTCTCCAGAACTGTACACTGTACTCCAGGTGGGGCCTCACTAGTGTCTTGCATAGCGGATTATGACCTCCTTTTCCTGCTGGTGATGCCCCTGCCTATACATCCCAGCATCCTATTTGCTTTACCTGCTGCCTTGTCACACTGTTTCCCTACCTTGAGGTCATCAGAGATGATAACCCCAAGATCCCTTTCCTGCTTGGTGCATGCTATATCTCACCCCCAACTGATATATTGTGCCAGGGTTTTGTGCCCCATATGCATTATCTTGCACTTCTTTGCATTGAATTTCAACTGCCAAACCCTGACCATTCTTCAAGTTTCTGCAGGTCCTTCTCATTCTGTCTACACCCTCTGGTGTGTCTACTCTGTTACAGAGCTTTGTGTCATCAGCAGAACAGTGAAATTCTGCCTTCTAGGTCCTGTGCAATGTCACTGATGAAGATGTTGAATAGGACCGGTCCCAGCACTGATCCCTGTGGTACCCCACTGGTCACTCTTCCCTCTGTGCAGTGACAGCCATTTACCACCACCTGTGTCCTGCCACCCAGCCAGTTACCTACCCACCACACTACTGTCCTGCCCACACCATATTCCCCAGTTTGTGTAATAGTCTTCTATGTGGCACAGTGTCAAAGGCCTTGCTGAAATCCAGATAGGCCATGTCCACTGCCCTCCCGATCCACCTCCCTAGTCACCCAGTCAAAAATTCAACGAGGTTAGTCTGACTGACCTCCCTCTGGTGAAACCATGCTGCCTTGGGTCCTGTAGTCCATTGACAACCAGATGTTCCACCAATCTCTCCTTCAGTAGTGCTTCCGTGATCTTCCCCACTACGAGGTGAGGCTGACTGGTCTGTAGTTCCCTGCTTCCTCTTTGTTCCCACTTTTGTATAAGGGACTACATCTGCTGTCCTCCAGTCTTTGGTACCTCCCTGTTTCCAGTGATCGGCTAAACAGGATAGCCAGAGGTTCAGCCACCACCTCTCTTAGTTCTTTAAGGACCCTAGGGCGCACCCATCTGGCCCCATTGCTTTATCAACTCTTATTACTTCCAGTTCCTTCAGGACCCTTTCTCATGTAAAGGGACTTGTGTCCATTTCTGCACCATTCTCACCCTTGTACTCCTTCAGACCCATTACCCTCCTCTTCCTCAGTAAAGACTGAGCAGAAATACCTATTCAATATGTCAGCTTTACTGTTGTCATCCTCCACGTGGCCCCCATCCTCCCCCTTCAGTCTCACTATCCCTCCCTTTGTCTTTCTTTTTTCACTTATGTACCTGTAAAAGGGTTTGTCCCCTCTACCCACTGATTTTGCAATGTGTTCTTCTGTTTGAGCTTTGGCTTCCCTTACTGACCTCCCTGCCTCCCTTTGCTTCTCTTGGTACTTCTCCCTATCCCCTTCTGCCTGTGTCTTTTTGTATTGCCTGAATGCAATCTTTTTGGCTTTCATTTTCTTTGCTACCTCTTTGGAAAACCATAATGGTCTCCTCTTCCTTTTCCTCTTGCTAACCTGTTTAATGCATAATTCTGTTGTTCTTGTAATCCCCATTTTAAATATTGCCCACTGTTCCTCAACCCCTGATTCCTGTCCCATTCTCCTTAATGCCTCTTTCAAGTATCTCCCCATTTTCCCAAAGTCTGCCCCCCTTAAATCCAGGATATGTGTTTTTGTGTGGTTTGGTTCTGCTCTTTCTGTGATTTCAAACCACAATGACTGGTGGTCACTGTTTCCAGGTGCTCCCCCACTGTTACCCCATCACACTGTCCCTGTTTGTGAGCACAAGGTCCAGTATTGCCTTCTGCTAAGTTGGTTCCATGACCAGTTGCTTGAGGAAGGCACCCTGAAGGGAGTCCAGGATAAATCTGCTCCTAGTTGATGCTGCTGCTGGGATGCTCCAGTCCACGTCTGGAATATTGAAGTCTCCAACCAGTACTACCTGACCCTTGTCTGCCATCCTTTGGATGGCTAGCATCAGCTCCCTATCTGTTTCTTCCTGCTGGGCTGGTGGTCTATAGACCACACCTGTGCGGATGGCTGTCCCCATTTTCCTTTCCAGCTTAACCCACAGTATCTCTCCCCCATTTTGTTCCTCCTGGATCTCTGTGACCCTTATGTCATTTTTCACATACAGTGCCACTCCTCCTCCTCCCTCTCTGCCTGCTCTGTCTCTTTTGAATATGTTGTAGCCAGGTATGGCCATCTCCCAGTCGTGGTTATCATTACACCAGGTTTCAGTGATGGCCACAATGTCCAGGTCTGACTGTACCATGACAGCCTCCAGATCTTCCATCTTGTTGCTATGGCTCCTGGCATTTGCACACATGGCTTTCCATGATTTGACCTCCCTAGACTGTTTCACTGTTCTACTCCAGCCCCTTCCTTGGTTGTCATTTATCCCTGGTTCTCCTTGCTGTCTGCCCTTCTGCTGAATTTTGCCCCTTTTCTGCTTATCCACCTCTTGGGCACTAATCTCCAGTCTTACTTACTGCTACAACTGACCCATGTACAGTTCCACTTATTTACATTACTTGCTCATACTACCTGCTTCGCCCATACAGGGCCTAGAGGTTATCATGACTAACTCGTCATTTATAATCAACTGCACTCCTCATGATCTGGAATTACATCTGACCTATATCTACCTATTCACTATGATCTCTACCTACTTCACATACTTGCCTCCCCTCTCCAGACTGGAGGTTTCTACTGCTCCGTCCTCCCAATCATGCAGAATATGCCAGTTCTTGTGCTTCATCGCTATGGCTTTCATTTTCTCAACTTGTCATGCAGAACTTGACCCAACAGTCCCCCTTCTTGACATGGATGCTGAACCTTTGATTCCTGGATCTCCTCTGTGAAGTCATCCTCACCTGCTGGAGTGCTTCACCATCTGCAACTCGTCGCTTCAATTCATATCAACCTTGGATTCCACTCTACTTTATTCTGGCCTACTCATGTATTCTCAAACTTGGAGTTTACTAGAATGGATGCTTGCTTTATTTACTTGACAAGTCACGATTCAATACTTCTTCAGTTCTCCGTTTCTGTGGATTGGGTTCTACAACTTGTGGTTCAGATTAGCCGATTGAAATATTTAGGATTACTCTCCTTTAGTATGCCCAGAAGGATGGGAAGGTCAGTAGCCATGGGTCCTCAGAGGTTTCCCCCCAATGGGGTTTTTCCTCTCCTGCGTTGCTACTGGTCACATTCTCTGGAGTTGGAGGAGGTGATCACACTGCTACTCATATTCTTGGGGGTGTCTTCCTACTCGACTCCTTCATCGGTCGGATACAGAATAATCATTCATATCATAATTCTTTTTGTGGGGTCTCATAATGCTGGACTAAGCTTCCTCCCTACAGGTGGGATACAGAGAAAGGCCAAAAACTATCAAATTATGACAAGTGACTCATCAGTTCAAGCATCTAAGCACCTTGCATATATTATCCAGTTCATATGTACTATAATCACTGACTTGCTCATGTCTATGCTAAAGTACCCAAGCACAAATAATTTCATACTACTAGTACCCTGCAAGTATTATCATACTTACTGGTCTGGCTGCTGTATCCAAGCTCAACCTACAGCATCCAGCTTCAGTATGTAACATAAGCACTGAGCTCTGAACCACAGTTAAATAAAATACGCTGTTTGAAATGTTGAGATGCTATGTTTTTCAGATGGTTGTCTTTTCGTTTGTGTTTTGTAGGAGTGGCTACTGCAATGTGCTCATCATTCCTATACAGTATTTTCTTTTTGTTGTTTTCAGAAAATAAATTGTTACACATACAAGGCTATGTGCAAATGCAACACTGCCCACAGGACTCAGGATATAGCTGGTATAAAAAAGAAACAATGGGCATGCCTTACCCCCTTGAATCAGGTTTACAACATACACCATGTAGAAAGGGACTGTGAGCTGTACTTAGGTATGTCGGAGTAATACTGTAATAGAAGGCATACCTGGTGTGGCCTGGAGTACCATCTCTAAGAGGGGATTCTTGAGGGGGAAGGAGGACAAGAAGAGATGGAAGGAATAACCCCACAAACCACCTACCTGCATCCAACAAAGAAATCACAACATAATACACACAAAGCATCATGAATGAGACATGTCTGTTCAGATGCTGCTAATATCACTTAAGTACTGGCAGATCAAGATGTTCTGCTTTTTCCTCTAAACCTTGAAATTGTCCCTGACTCAGTCACTTGTTGGGGGGATCTGAATTAGGGTTGAGTTAACCAATCCCATCTCTGGTCTTCAGGAAGGACAGGAAGGGTTGCCAGAAAGACATATAAGCTGGGAGGGTGTTCGCCAGCATGCGAGTTATACGAGCCAGATTGGCTATCTGAGCTAGGGAGTTAAGCACTGCTGTTGCAGAGGGGACCTCCGGGGTCCTCCACTTGCATAGGATGAGTTGCTTAGCTAGCATGCTTGGGATGGCCATCCATTTCCATTTCTTGGACATAAAGAGTCTGATGGTGGCATGATTGCCTAGGAGCATCACTTTGGAAACAAGTGGGATTGGTTTCTGGAGTATCTGAGAGCCTAGCGTGCCTATATGATGCCATAGTGGCTTGATGGCAGGGCAGCCCAAAAGTATATGGAGTAAACCCCCTCTGGGATCTTGACACCTCCAACAGCAGTCATCCGAGACTACCTTGGCATTGTGTAGTACCACTGGAGTCCTGTACCATGACTGGAGGATATTGTTTTGTATCAGGGCACTTCTGGGATCCGGATAGGTCTTGTGGGCTAGCTTCAAACAGGACCTCCAGTCCTGCTCAGTTATTTGAATGTTTAGAGGGGCTTCCCATTTAGCCTTGGCTTGCAGTGATTGGGAGAGGATGTGGATTCTGAGTGCTGCATACAGTATATGGCACTTTGCACGGCCTCTCTTGAGGGAAAACCATTATGTGGTAGGGGAGGTAGATACTCCAGAGGTGTTTTTGTGAGTATATTCTCCTACCGCACTTCTGAACCGGAGATATCTCCAGAATTATTTGGGGGCGTGATGTTCCACCTATCACGCAGTCCCTGAAAAGTGTCTAGGACACTAGTTCCTGGAGCGCAAGTGTTTTAAATGACCTGCAGGGCCACTGCCGCCCACCTGGACCAGTGAATAGGTTTGTTTTCCTCTGTAATGCTCTTGATCCCCCATAATGGGGCAAGACGGTGGGGGGAGGATTGGAGTCTAGTCTTCTATACAGCTTCCACCAGTATTCTATCAAGGGAGCAATCGTGGGGTGAGTGAGCTACTCCCTGGGGGGACTGTTAAAAATCAGCAAAGATAGCTGTGCCGTGTTACTGTGCGCCATTTCCATGCCTATCCATTGTGGGGGTATCTGGTGACGGGCCTGTGAACCATTTAAGTGTTTGTGTTGCCTGGAAGGCCCATTTAAACTCTTCAAACCACAGAAGGCACCAGCCCCCTCAGACCAGTGGGCTTTTAATTTATTCTAGCTGTACCTAGGTTTCTTCCCCTCCCACAGAAAACTCCCTATGATGGAGTCAATTTTGGTGTACCACTGGGGTGGGAGCATTAATGGAAGGTGAGATAGAATATAGGTAGTCTTGGGGGCAGTTACCATTTTAATAGCAGAGATTTTACCCTCTAAGGTGAGATAGACGGGTCTCCATCTGTCCACCTCCATGCAAATAGCAGCTAACAGGGAGGTTGCGGTTAGTATCCCATATCTTAGCAAGTTTGGAGTGATGTGTAACCCAAGGTATATGAAGCCATCCGGCGCCCACCTCAGATTTTGCACAGTGGCCATTCTGGGGGTGCATTTGCTGTGAGTGGAAGGACCTGCATCTTGGTTTGATTCAAACGCAGTCTGGAGTATGTGGCAGACTCGGAGAGGACATCCAGGAGGGGTGGGGTGGAGCATCCATGGTCTGCCAGTGGGATGAGGAGGTCATCGGCATACATAAGAGTAGTGTATTCCACCCCCCCATGTCAGTCCCTTTGACCAGTGGATGTTGCCTGATGGCAGCTGTTAGGGTTTCCATGGCAAGAACTAAAAGTAGGGGTGATAGGGGGCATCCCTATCAGGTACACCTACTTAGGCGTGGGGGGGGGGGACAGCACAGAGTTGGTTATCACTCTGGCCGAGGGGGAGTGGTAGATTGGCTTGACCCAGGCCTGGAATCCGTCACCGAATCCCATTGTTTTCAGGACTAGCCAGATGAAATCCCACTCTAGGTAATCAAAGGCCTTTTCAAAGTCAGTTGCCACTGCTGCTCCTGGGGTGGGGAGTGCCTTTGCCCTGTGAATTAGGTTCACCAATGACCTGATGTGATCCGTGCTGTAGTGGCCTTTCATGAAGCCCACCTGGGAAGGGTGAATGAGGCCAGGGAGGATAATGGTGGCAAGAATTTTGGCCAGTACCTTGCTGTCAACATTCAGCAGTGATACCAGCCTATAGCTGGAGGCTTTCTGAGGATCCTTTTCGGGAGGACAGTGATCACTGCCTCTTGGAAGGAGGAGAGGGCACCACCTACTAGAGCTTTGGTGTAAACCGCTGAAGGACTGGGGAGATTGTTTGGTGCAGGATTTTTCAAATTTCAAGTAGAAAGCCATCTCCTTCCAGAGCCTTTCCTGTTTTTTGGGATTTGAGGGTGGCTGCCACTTCCTCAAATGTGAGGGGGATGTCAAATAGTTGGGCTTGGTGGGATGTAAGTATGGGGTGGTTCAAAGCTTGCAGGAATGGGGTAACCCCTTCGGGGATGGGGTTTCTGAAGGAGGCATAGAGCTTAGAATAGAAATTAGCTATTATGGCATTGATGGTCTCCGTTTTTGTTTGAGTTTTCTCCTGTTTATCCACCAGCCTGGAAATGTACCTCTCAGCTTGTTGCTTCCTGGGGCGGTAAGCAAGAATCTTGCCTCCTTTCCCCCACCTCCCAGTATTTGTGTTTTAGGAGAAGTATAGTAACCTCTGCCTTTCTTGACAGTAGTTCATTGACCTCCATCCTGAGGGTGGCTACAGCATGGCCTCCCTTGGACTGGAGGGTGAGGTTTTTCTGAACTTTAAATCAGGCTTCTACCTCCTTCATCTGTCTCTCCAGTTCCAAGAGGTGTTGTTCTCTTTTCTTCCTCCATCTATGTGCAAAGCACATGATGGCTCCCTGTAGCATGGCTTTAAAAGCCTTCCACATGGTGATGGCCGAAGTGTCTGAGATGGGATTTTCCTGGAAGAACATGTTCACTTCCTGCTCTAACCAAGGGACAAACTGAGGGTCCCTTAGCAGGAAAGGATCCAGCTGCTAGGAGGGGGAGGAAAAGGAGGGGGGCCCCAGGTACAGCAAAGCTGAACTGGTGCATGGTCTGATATCACTATCGGGTGAATGGTGGCTGCTATGGTGGCCTTGGTGATATCCAGGGAGGAGAGCCAAAAATCTAGACTGCTGTGTGAGTTGTGAACCAGGGAGTGAAACGTGTACTCCAGGTCTTTAGTGTGAAATACCTCCATATGTTGGTCAAACCCATGTCCTGGTTGAGCTGCTCAAGTGCCTTGGCACTTCTGGTGTGAGGCTCGACATTGGAAGGGCATCTATCCATGAAGAGGTCGGCTGTGAGGTTGAAGTCCCCACTGATAAGCAATGGGACATTCTCCTTAGATAACACCACTAACTCATGGGTCAGAGAGTGAAAAAAGGTTGGGGAGTCTTCATTGGGACCGGATATGTTCCCCTAAAGCAAGGGGCCCTCCGGAGTGTTCATCAGTGCCATCACCCACCTCCCTTCTGTATCTTTCATGGTCATGGAGACCGTCCAGTGGAGATTTCTGTTGATAAGAATTGCCACCCCTCTTTTCCTGGTGGGGGCTGAGATGTGGATTACCTGTCCCACCTACTCTCTGCGCAGCCATTCATGATCCCCTGAGTTAAGTTTAGTTTCTTTTAGCTAGGTCAGACTGGCCTGCAGCCTCTTTAGGTGAGAGAGTACCTGTTTTCTCTCTGCAGGGGTATTCAGCCCCCACACATTCCAGTTAATAGTGGTTATGTCCCCCATCAGAAAGGTTTAAGGGTATCATGTATTTCCAGAGTAGTAGGGTATAAACAGAAGCTGTGAGCCAGCTGGTCCCCCAGCAAGAGTACCATGAGTGGGTCGACAATCTGGCAAGGAATGAGGACAGTATATGGCACATCAAGTTCTATAAGGCCATTGAACATTTCTGTGCAGTACCATTAACTTGAGTAAACACTAAACATTTTTTTTTTCATCTTAACATAGATCCTATCTATATAAGAACATTTACAAACAAACCTGGGGTGTAGAGGTGACCTTACGGCTGCAGTATATAGCTGAAGGCCCACCTCTACCCCCTGGGTGCTTGTATGGGGTGTGATCTCGAGGTCACCTCACTGAGGGTCCATGGGGGGATTCCCCCAGACTGCTTGTCTGTATTGGGGTGGAGGCTTCAAAGATTAGGGCCTCTACTAGTGCCTCTGAGGGGGAAGCAATAATCCTGGAGCTGTGCAGGGCAGCCAGTGGGTGCCACCTATTGCTCTTTATGATGGGGAGAAGAGACGGAGGGGGATCATCTGAACAGCCGACCATACCTTTGAATAACTTAGCAATACAAACCTTAACTGCACCACAGGCTGTCAGAGGAGGAGGGGAAAGAACAGGAAGTAGGAAGAGAGAGAAAGAAAAAAAAGGGTTCAGAACCTTTCTTTAGATGAGGGGGGGAGAGGTCTGAGGGGCATGCATTAAGCCAGTTGACCTCTAGGTCCTGGGACCCTTCCAGTACATGTGTAGTGCCCAATGCTCTGATCCCTGCCCCAGGCCCCTGTCGGCATGAGCCATGTCCAAGTCAATGTACTGATGAGGGGACAGTAACACATTGTGTTCCAGGGCTTCACTAGGCCTATGTCATAAGGGCTAAAAAAAACAGAGACACACAAAATCATGCTTCCATCCCCTCCGCTACAGTCCATCCGGTATCAGAGCATATTGATGGGTTCAGCCAGGATATTGCCTGAATGTCCAAGGCCCCTCACTCTCTTCGACTGTGGCAGGAACAGCCAGAAGAAATAGAATCTAGGAATGGGGTCAGTGGCATCCTCATGTCACAGTTTATGGATGCAGATGGCCCCCTTCCTGCTTATTCCCCCCACCCTTATAAAGTGTTTTTTCTTGTTATTTAACTTGTACCTATGTTTTTGAGTTATTCTGTAAATTCTGGATCCAAGCGGTGTCGTTCATTGTAATGTACCTTTGCTTTCTCCTACTGTACTTTGTTTTGCAATCTATGACGTGGAACCTTTGTAAAAGAGCTTGTGCTCAAAGGTTTTTTCCTAATAACTAAATAAATAATATACCCTAGGCATGATCAACCAGGCTGGTAGTCCATATGTAGCCCCCGTAACTTCTAAACCCAGGCCACAAAAGATAACAAATGACTGCAATGTCATGTACATTCGTGCTGCAGCTCTCTCCCAACTTCCCCCTACCCTGACATCCCCCAGCCAGATCGCTGATCCCAATGACTAGAAAACCAGGGAAATAAACAATGGGGTCTACTTAGCTAACATTTGTCCAGCCAGATGTTGTCATAGCAGGGACTGGTTGACTTTTGTGGAACAAACTAGTGGGCTGTAGTGGGCACGGTGATTTCCCTGTGATGACGCTTTCTCCTTGGGCGAACTTGGAGACGACCTACTGGGGCTCTTGAGTTGGGTTGCTCATGACCCAGACGGAGAAGGCATCCAGGACTGTTGCTGCAGGAGGGCAGCTTCCTGATGCTCCCTGGAGATTTTATGCGGCTGCTCCAGGGAGTGGGGGCATAGGGCCTCATAGCTGTTGCCTGTCTGGATGGTGCATAGGGGCTCACTGGGTGCACACTCCATTTGCCTTTCCTCTGGGCTGCTGATGTGGGACCTTTCAATCAGGTGATCTCTTTTCCCATGGTGCATAAATGCACAGGCCCCAGAGGATTCCTTGTGACCTACGGCACAAGTTGTGATGTTTGAAATTGTAATATTCATAAGGATGATGCCTGAAATTTTAGGATTGCCCCCTTGAGGCTGGAGAGCCTGTAGCTTACGCTGCCATCTTAGAATGCACCCATAATGGTAGCCGCTCATCATTCCCATATTAATAAATACCTCTAATTATGATAATCAGAATGGACATGTTCTCAGGCTAGGATTATATGTTGATTTCTTTAGCAAACCAGCAGTAATAGATGGTAGCATTAATGAGAAACAGTGTGACAGCAGTCGTTTCAAGTACTATTATTTAGAATTAGTGACTTCCTATAAAGTAGAATGTTTTCATACACTATTATTTCCTTGGCACACATTTTATTGCTGCACCTCTGTACTGCATCAAAGAAATCCACAGCACTTCCCATTCATTAGCATATTAGCGATTCGAGGGGAGTCACGTGATGCAGTGGTGCTGAGAGGCTGCTTGCTCTAGAGCTCCCGCTTCCCCCCTCACAAATTTACAATTTTCGCTAAGCTAAAGTCACCAATCAAGCTTTAAACAAGGTCTAAATACTTTCTCAACGCCAAAAGACTTCAGTGGATAGAGTTTGTGGTGTAGATTGCCTAACTGAAGATCGCGATGGCTGACACCGAAATGAAGGCCTCAGGAGTCAGACACACCCCCCCTACCACACCAGAAAAAGCTCCCAAAAAAGCCAGAAACACTGGGGTAAATCCTTCTTCGTCTACTAAACATCCAACTGGTGGAGGTCCCAATACAGCTGCTGGTACCACTTTAACAGAGGAGTGTTTTTTAGAAGAGCTTTCCCCCTTCAAAGATACCTTGCAGGAGATCTCCAAAGAAATCAAATCCATGAGACAAGATTATGCGGACCTCTCGAGGAGAGTAGGAGATTCGGAAACTAGAATTATATCCATGGAGAAATGGCAACAGAAAACTGATCCTGAAATTATTACGCTTCGTCAACAAATTCAAAAGCTCCAGCTGAAAACTGAAGATCTGGAGGGATGGAGTCGACGAAACAATGTCTTAATTTTGAGACTCCCAGAGCTAGAGGAGGGAGTGATACCCTGAATTCATCCAGCATTTCCTTAATAAAGTAGTGGGCCCCTCACCCACCAACAATACCACATAGAGAGCCCACAGGTCTCTTAGACCCAGACCTCCTCGAATGCTCCCCAGGCCAATAATTATCAGATTCCTGAGCTATCTGGATCGCCAGCACATTCTGGCTAAAGTTAAAGAGCTGGAGTCTATCCTGTGGAATGGAGTCAAGCTTAGGATCACTCAGGATCTACCCCGAGAGGTACGACTAAAGCGAGCTACCTTCCATCCTGTAGTGAATAAGCTGATCGCGGCGGGGAAGGCATTCCGGATGAACTATCCTGCAAAACTACTTGTGCAGGTGGAAGGCGTCTGGCATCCCTATGAGAACCCTGAGGAGGCAATTTCTGGACTGACTAAGTTGCTCCCTGACTTGTTTAAGTGACTCTTGCTCAACATGTAACTGAAACATTTTTAGATGCTGGGGTTGGCTTTTGCTCTGGATAATCCTGCTACCCTGTTAAATTTACCTCCATGCCCTTAATCCCACGGTTTTGGCCTTAGTTGCCATTTTACTTACTGGGTCCGACGCTGGGAGTCTTGTAGGTGGCTGGTTTTCCCGGAGGTGGACGCCTCTGTTCTCCACTGGGGTGTCCCTCCTGAGAGACCGCGTGGTGGGAGGCCTAGTAGTTCCAGGCTGTGAGGCCTACTCGGCCTGCTTCTAAGTCCCGCCGCGACCTTGCTCCTCGATCCTCTATGGGTACTGTTGCGCTGGGGAGCAGTTTCCGGAGGACCTATTTCCGGTCGGACCGTTTTGGTCCGCCAAATATGTCCCGTACAGTTTCCTCTTAATCCTCCGGATGTTAACCGAGCAGGGCCGCGATGGCAAGGAACCCCTTTATAAAGCTTGTCAGGTACTGTTACCTGTTACTTTTTCTTTGGGCTGTCTAGGAGAACTGAAGGAATGGTCTGGTACTCCCCAATACAGCTACCAGATATGGTGCTAGCAGGGGGGGGGGGGCTCGTATGCAAGGTAAGCGCAGAGCCATGCTTTGCGACCTGTTGGGGCTGGTCTGGGTACCCCTAAGGAATTTTTCTTTAGGTAACACTGTTCTCCTCATAATTAGGTGGTTGGCTGTTTGGTTATGGGGTGCCAAGATTGATGTTTCGTTTCATACTGGGACTATGAGGGGAGACTTGGGGTACCCGGGAAGGGAGTTGTGATGTTTTGGATCTTCTGGTTGCTCTGGTTGCTTATAATTGGAATGTCAATTATACTGTTCATTTTTTATTGTAATAGTTGGGCTGGGGGGGAGGAGAAATCCTCACGTGGTCTGTTATTGGGATTTGTGGGGTCTGCCACTTAATTTTGTTACTTCTATGCATTGTTGGTCTTGGTCTGTTGTTTGGCGGACTCTTAGCTCTACCTGTTCTATTTTCACCCTTCTTACTTGGAATGTTATTTGGGGTTATCTTGGGGGTGGTTGGAGGGTGTCAGCCATTGCATGGAAAGGGAGGAGGATACAAGGCTCAGTTAGGTTTGGGATTACCTCGGCTTTTAGAGTATGGTTAGGGGTGTAATCAAATTGGCTATCTGGAATGTAGAGGGATCAGGGATGCCAAGAAGAGATCCCGCATACTGATCAATTGTTCGCTATTGAGGCCGACATCCTGTGTCTGCAAGAGACCCACATACGGTGGTTGAAATTAATACACTGAGGGTCAAGGATTCTCCCAAATTTTTGTGGCGGAGACTCATCGGATGCTAGAGGGGTTGCTATTATGATAAAGAAAAACATACCCTTTAGCCCGACAAAAGTTACTCGAGATCCAGAGGGTAGATATATTTTGGTGCAGGGTTCCCTCTATAACTCTACCATAGTCTTAGGTTCCGTGTACGGACCGGTTGGGGGGAATGCTTGTTTTATTATGCAGTTAATTGACAAACTTAGTTCCTTTCTGCCAGCCCCCCTGATTCTGGGAGGGGACTGGAACATAGCCCCAACGCAAGAGCTGGATAAAACCTACAGGCCACTAAAACCCTACTTCCGGCGCAATTGGCGTTAAGAGATATGAGTAGCATGTTGGGTTTAGTGGATCCTTGGAGGACCCTACATCCCTCCAATAAGAGCTACACCTTTTTTTCCCCACTCCATAACTCTTGGTCTAGGTTAGATTACTTTTTAGCAAGTACTTCTCTCATGACCAAGGTACCCTCTGCGGGTATTGAACCCATAGTAATTTCCGATCACGCATTAGTCTGGTTCCGCTTCACCCCCCTATCTCTAACACATCGAGATACGATTTGGAAACTTAACACTCAGATATTAAAAGATGAACAATCCCTTACTCAGGTCAGATCACTTATTAGAGATTATTTGGACACAAACCGGGGCTCAGTGGCTAGGATGGATATTCCTTGGTGCTCGTTAAAATGTTTCCTGAGAGGAGAATTTATTAAGATCTCCTCCAGGAGAAAGAAACTCAGGTCTCAAAATCTCATTTCCCTTTCGAGTCAGATAAAGGCAGCAGAGGACTCTCTGGCTACCTCCAAATCACTGGGCTGTCTAGAACAGCTGCACAAACTTAAAAATGAGTACAAAGGCCTAATCCGTGAAAAGACTGAGTTCGCCCTACTGAGAACTAAGGCTAGGTATTTAGATCAAGGGGAGAGGCCGAGCAGACTTTTGGCGTTGAAGCTTAAGGAAACAGAGAACGCTAGATTAGTTCCAGCTCTGGAAGACCAAGATGGATCTGTTAAGACAATGCCCAGGGATATTGTGGAAGTTTTTTAGAGAGTTCTACCAGAATCTTTATGGTACTAAGACATCCCCCTCTTCCCAGTCAGCCCTAGAGAGCATCTTTGGGTCAATCGCACTCCCTCGCCTCTCTGATGACCAAATAGCTTCTCTTTCTTCGTCCTTATCTCTGAGGGAGGTGGAAGAGGCCATTCATAGTCTCTCATCAGATAAAGCTCCCGGTCCCAATGGCTTACCTGCCAATTTCTATAAGGCCTTCTGTCAGGATTTGATTCCTACACTTCTGGAATTTTACAATTACTTATTATCCTCTGATTTGTTGGACCCATCCTTGCTGGAGGCTATTATTATTCTGATCCCAAAGTCGGGTAAACCCTCTCTGAATCCAGCCAACTACAGACCCATCTCACTGCTCAATTGTGACATCAAAATACTGTCCAAGATCCTGGCTTCCCGTATCAAACAGGTCTGGACCTCACTCCTGAGCAGTGAGCAAGTGGGGTTTGTGCAGGGCAGGTCTGTTGCAGATCATATTAGATCTCTTTCTCATGTTTTTCAGGCGGCCCAAGCTTCCCAGGTCCCCATGGCTCTGTTGCTCTGGATGCGGAGAAAGCATTCGACCGGGTTAACTGGGAGTTCTTATGGAGTACTATGTCTAAATTTGGTTTCCCAGAGGGGTTTATGCGCTGGGTAAAGGCACTATACAAAGACCCCACAGCAAAAATCTATTGCAACGGTGTCTTCTCCTCTCCTATCCGATTGCTCTCAGGTACTCAACAGGGATGCCCTCTATCCCCATACCTCTTCGATCTCTGTCTGGAGCCCCTGTTGCGTAATCTTAAAGCAGCTCCAGGGATCCAGGGGTGTGCCATCTCTCAACAGACTTCCAAGATTTCTGTGTTTGCAGATGACATCCTCCTACAACTATCTTATCCAGTAGACTCTCTACGAGTGGTAATGGAAACAATTGCACAATTTGGTGAAGTATCCAATTATAAGCTCAACCTGACTAAGTCCGAGGTTTTCCCTCTCAACGTACACCTGTCCCAGTCCTCTATTTCTCATTTTTGGTATGAAGTGGGCCCCATCTCACTTGAAATACCTTGGTATTTACTTGGCCCGTGACCCTACTCTGGTTAAGAAATTTAATTTGGATGACCTGATAGACAGAATCCACTCTGACCTGCAAAGATGGGGTAAACTGCCACTATCAGTGGGGGCCCGTGTTAGCATTGTCAAAATGAACATCCTACCCGTCTCTTTTACCCCTGAATCTTTTAGATATCTGGTTGCCCAAATCCTTTTTCAAGAGGATTCACTCGATCCTGACTGACTTTATATGGAATCATAAACCTCCCAGGCGAGCTTTTTACAAATTATGTCTCCCTAAAGATATGGGGGGTCTCCGCCTACCCAATTTCGAATTCTACTACTGGTCTAGTCATCTAGTTAAAGCAGGGAAATGGTTAGGAGGGACAGAGGTAACTTACTCCCCCCTATGGTTAAGCTTTGATCTTGACCTCATTAAGCAGCATAATATAGACCCCACTAGCCTCTTTTATTGTCGATTTGCATCCCTCCCTAGAGATATCCAAGACTCCCCAGTAGGGGCCACAGTAAAAGTACTCAATCAGTTTTATGTCACCGCTAAAGTCAGATATAATAAAGACCCTGGCCAACCCTTGACCTCTAATCTCAATATTAAAATAGGGACCAAATCTTTATCTCCCCAGTGGCTACCCCAAATTCGAGGCCTCTCAGTGGAAGACCTCTATGTGCAGGGGCGACACAGCTCAGCTGCTGACCTCCTTTTAGTCTTAAATATCCCCGCCAAAGCGATTTTTAAGATATACCAGCTAATTCACCTGATTGATAAAGATTTTGGGACAACAGTACCCACATCAACTGTTAAACCGTTGCTAAGGGTGATTAAAGAATGTGCGGTTAAACCTCATGGGGTGTCCAAACTGTATATTCACCTTATGAAACTCATCTTTCCCACCCCCTTAGCTGGCTCCAAATCTTGGTCCCTATCTCCCTCAGGCCTTTCTTTCACATGGAGTCAAGTCTGGAAGGATTTGTATACGTATAATACCTTAAATAAGAACAGGTTAATCCAATACTTTATAGTAAATAACATGTATATTACACCGGTGTTGAAATCGAAATTTGATCACTCCAATTCCCCAAAGTGTTTTAGATGTGGGAAAGAACATGGTAGTCTTCCCCATATCTTCTGGTACTGCTCTAAGGTTGCCCCTCTTTGGAAGGCCATTGAGGACAACTTAGATCCTATATTAGGTCTGAAAGACCTTTTTACTTTAGAGGTCTGTATTCTAGGCATTTATTCAGGTATTAATGTTAGGGAAAGGAAATATCATATGGCACTTATTTCTATGGCGGTTAAGAGACTAGTGCTTCGACACTGGTCAGATAACCTCGAGCTTTCGTACATTGACTGGGTAGAAGAAATGCCTCTATGTTTTAAAATCGAGAAGTTGATTGCTAATACTAGATCCTCTCCTCTGGCCTTCCAGAGAAAATGGGGCAAGCTGTATGCTCTGTACCTCCACTGATTGTGACCCTAAGTGCTCCTAGACTTGATTGGTTTGATGGAATATTCCCTATCTCTGATCTCTCCGGTACTCTCTTTCGCTTTCCAAAATTAATCCCAAATACCTCTTATGTTTCTAGATTGTCTGGTCTGGTTTCTATCTGGTTTGTATTTCGGGTAAATCATCCCTACAATATCTCAATTGCCTACGCAAGCCTTAAGCTCTCTCTCTCCTTCAGTGGTGACACCTTCCTTTGGGGTGGGGGGGAGTGGGGGGAGGGTTTGGTTTTTGGTTTTGGTTTTGTTTTCTCTGGCTTCTTTGTAATGGATACTGTCTGGTTTATTTTGGAACTCTGTATCATCTTCATGTTGTATTTACCAGTCTGATGTAATAATAGTTGAAAATTAATAAAAAGAGAATTTCAAAAAAAATATTAGCGATTCGATCGTAGTAGTGTTGAAGTATGTAAAAATAGTTTTTCTTTATTTTACAACTATATTTCATCATTTATCCATGTATTCAAATGTAATGTGTGCCTATTATGTTGAAATACTGAGTATTCTCACAAACACCAAGCATCACAGGTACGTGACACTTATTAATAGAAATATAGAAACATAGAAGTTGACGGCAGATAAGGACCGCAAGGCCCATCCAGTCTGCCCATTTCTTTTTCTACCTTATAAATGTGCCATCGGCCTTTGCTCTGTCAGTGACCTATCTATTCATAGTCATTTGTATTGCTCCCTTATGCCTATCCCATGCCTGTTTGAAGCCTTGCACTGTATTCATAGCCACCACTTCTTGTGGTAAGCCATTCCATGCATCCACCACCCTTTCTGTGAAAAAGAATTTCCTCACATTCCCCCTTAATCGGCCCCCTCTATTCTCATGCTGTGTCCTCTTGTCCTGCTATTTTTCTTATATTTAAACATGTTAGACTCTTTCACCTTGTTAATGCCATTAAAGTGTTTGAATGCCTCGATCATATCACCTCTCTCCCTCCTTTGCTCAAGGGTATACATATTGAGCTCTGTTAATCTGTCCTCATATGTCTTCTGATGCAGTCCCTGCACCATTTTGGTTGCCCTTCTCTGGACTGACTCAATTTGGTTAATGTCCTTGTGAAGGTGTGGCCTCCAATACTGCACGCAGTACTCCAGATGGGGCCTAACCAGTGTCTTGTAAACCATTAAACCATTCTGAATACCTTACAAGAGAAACTATTCTAAATACCTTACAAGAGAAACTATGTGTCAGTGTAATATTTTAAACATTATACCATTACATAAATAAAATGGGTATTAACAATGACTGAATAGCAGAAAAATAAAAAGTAAAAGAGAGTTTTCTATAACACATTACTTTATTAAGGGGAAGGAAACTTGTTAACCTTGATATAGTTATACAGTGTTTCCCTTAACATATCCATATATCTATTAACCCCATGTTATAAGTGCAATAGCCCATTCCAGGGTGTGTGGTTACTGGGGATTAATCAACACCATGGGTGCTGTGAGGGCACTTGGCTTCACCTTGTGCCTCTCAATGCACCCAGGAGGTTGATTAATCCTCAGTAACCACACACCCTGTTGTGAGTTATTGCTTACTTCCCCTCTGCAACAAGAAATCTCATGGATCCATAACACAACCACAAGCACATTAATACTGTTCAGAAGCTCAGGTCATGATTTAAAACATATATTTGTTCAGTTTTCTCCGTAGTTCTCCTTTAACATTCTTTTTTTAATTGCACTTTGTGATTGCCCAGGTGTTAAAAAATGCTGTTCACAGAGGGATAGGTTATGGCGCTCTCCAACTGTGAATTGAGCTAGTCAGAGGCAGTGGGAACACCATTACAGCTACCTCTTACCTCACTAGTTCTGCCCTGAACTGCATCCCTGTCAATGGCCCAGCAATGAATAGTGCCAGCATGCTATTCTGTATTCAAAGAAACAGCCATTCAAATGAGCCCATTGGGCATGCAAGGTGCTAGCTAGCTAGTTACATGCCCATTATGGTCTCATTCACATGGGCTGTAGGTGTCATAGCATGCCCCCCTAGCCCCTGTCCAATGCAGCCATAGTCAGTGGTGGTCTTGTGGTCCCTCCCCTGTCTCCGATGCTGATCCCTGTCCCATTAAATCCTATAAAGTATCCCTGGTAGGCTAGTGGTCCCTCCCTAATCTCCGTTTGCCATCCTGTTATTAAATAATAATTTCCCTGGTAGTGTAGTGGTCCCTCCTCTCTCCCCCAATGTCTGATTGCCATCCCGTTATAAAATATATTTGTTCCTGGTAGTCTAATGGTCCCTCCCCCCATCCCCATGCTCGGTCACTCTTCCATCATATAAACAAAATGACCCTGCTGGTCTTAGGGTCCCCCCTCCCTTCCCCGATCTCTTAAATGACAAGTATAGATTTTCCATGTGTAGTGGACCCCTCGTCTGCCCATCCTGGCAGGTCGTGTCCCACCACCCCACTCCCCCATCCCAAAACCAAACCAGTGACCAGCACAGCCCTACTCTCACCACCATGGCTGGTCACCAACTGAGCTTGCAATGAGTGTATACTATAAAATACACATTCATTGAGAGCTCAGTCGGCTGCTAGCCATAATGGTGATAGGAGGGCTGTGCTGTTTGCTTTCTCAGTTTTGGGATGGAGGAGCAAGGTAATGGGATACTATCTGCTGGGGTGGGGGAAGTGGGGGGTCAACTACACACAGAAAAGTTATACTTGTCTGTGGGGCAGATTGGGGAAGGGTGGGGGGACCACTAGACCACTTTAGGGTAATGTTATTTATATGATAGGATGGTGATTGGAGTGTGGGGGTGTGGGGAGAGACCACTAGACTACCAGGGAAGTTTTTATTTTATAACTGGATGGCAATCGGACATTGGAGGAGGGGTTAGGGACCACTAGACTGCATGGGAAGTGACACTGTGTTGTGGATCCGGGGAGGAGGGGCACCTTGCTCTACCTCCAACAACCACTAGGGTCGCAGGGAGTTAAGAGGAGGTTTTCCTCTATGGAATTTTCTCCACACAAGAGAACCCCACAAAAGGCCCTTGCACGGAGAAAATGTTTTGTGAATGGGACTGCATGAATATGCAAGTCCCCTCCCCCTCATTTCCATTGCAGCCCTTCAAAACTTTGCCCCAGCATAAACCCAGTTTGTGGGTACAAACTCGGCTTTTGTGAATATCACTTTACTGCAAAACTCAGTTTGCATGGTGCAAAATGGGTTTACGCCAGTGGAAAGTTTTGTGAATTGTGCCCCTGAGCTGCAAACCTGGAAGACTTGAGTTATAGCCAACACATGTATACTGTATGACCATGAGTACATCACTTAGCTTCCCTTTGCTCCCAGGATGCACCCGGAAACAAGTCTTGGCTTGGCACGACATTTCTGGCCCAAGATCGTAAAATAATAAAAAATAAATGTTTAAACTGTATCCTTCCCAAGGCAGGAGAAAACAATATCACTACACTGGCAGAAGAGCAGCTGGAGATGGTGGATAATTTCAAATGCCTTGGCCTGTGGTTTGACAATACTCTGTTTCTACCCACATAGATTCCTTGTGCAAAAAGCTTTTATCAATCAATCAATCAAAGTCTTTATTTAACCAGGTGATCACTGTTAAGCAAGCTCATTTTCAAGGTGGACCTGGGTTTGTTAACAGGGAACAAGGGACAATATACATGGGATGCAACACATTAGAAAATGGTAATAATGCAAATAAAGTGAGATACAATAATACAGTATATACAAAATGTCAGCAGGTAGCATTGACAGTAGTATATGTTTGGAACAGAAGATACAGCTAGTTTTGGGTAGGACACAATTTTTCAGAAAAGTAAAGAAATATACATATCAGGTGCACCGAACACAAATAAAACTTAATATAAAAAGATATATAGTGACACGATATGGAGAATTTAGAGCTGGAACCAGGGTCAAAGGAATGGGGAAGGGACAGATATGGGGGTAGAAAAAGGGGAGAGGGAAAAGTCGATTATAGATGTGATCAGTCTTTTAACAGTAGTAATTAGAGTGTACTTGGACTTACAGGAGTCACTATTTAGGGTAGTTGACACAGGACTCCTTATTATTTTTATTTATTTATTTAGTTTTTGTTGACCGGGTAAGTGCACTAGACAAAACCTGCCTATTTTCAGGCACAACCCGGGGGAAGGGGATACAGATGAATGCCAACTGACCTTGAATCAGATTAAGCTGTTGGTGGTATTTTTCATGCATGTGCATTATGATGTAGATATAGAGATTTAAAAGCTGCTAGGCTGATGAGGTGAGTTAATTTCAAAGTTTTTTGCAGCTTGTTCCACAGTTGAGGGAGCACAAAGCTGATGGCTGCTCTGCCAATGTGAGATTTTGCTTTGTAAACATAAAGGTAGATATATGAAGTGCTTCTCAGGGCATCTATTTCAGAAATAAGTTTTGTTTTCCTCGAGATTCTAACAGAAAGCTGGTGGATGCCGCTTTCCTTCCTCTAATTGACTATGGGAATCTAATATATGGATACATCATTTTAATATGCTTGTAAAGCATACAAAAAAAATCTGGTAATACTACTGCCCCAAAAGTGATAATAGCGTTGTTGATGAGCCATAATACTGTTGTTCAGAGTTTCGAACGATAGCATTACAGGCTCTGAACGATGGTATTATCAGAGAAGTAAAACAGCGCAAGCACAGGACTGCCTCCCACACTAACCTGGTTGCCATGCTGCCAAGTGCCCTTCCAAGACAGGCAACATGATCTTTTTCAAACTGTGCCTTGTGATTGGATGTTTTGATCTGTGTGCAGGCCAAACACTATTCAAAATATGGTGGCTGTCTCTCGCTTAGAGAGAGGAATTCCCCTGCGTCCTATGATATGCATTTTTGTTTTGTTTATTTCATTTTAAATTAAATCATTGTCTGGTTGATTCTGCTTTCACTTAGCTCTACAGTGAATAGATAAGTGAGTGAGGTCAGGGCCAGCCTTAACCATTCTGTGCCCCCTGTGCAGCCCCTTTCCGGGCCCTACCACTCCATTCCTATGGGCCCCCCCACATCCAATATGTAGACTTAACTAGCCCCCCTGTCCTGTATTAATAAAGCAGTACCAGGTCCACTAGTTTAACCAGCATCTTTTGATTAATGCCATTGACTGCATTGAATTATTTGACTTCACCATTGGAAATGAATCTAATTGAACCTGGAGCATGAACTTAAGTAAGTACGGTACTACTAATGTATTCATTTCTGTAAGGACAGGGACATCATCACTGGGCACTCACACATCTAATACTCTGATTTGCAAACAAGTTAAACAGCTTAACTTTTCTGGAGGTGTGAGTGAGAGAGAACAGAGAAGACTATCATGGGACACCAGTAAGGTTGCCTCGGTTGCCATCTGTCAGTTTTTTTAACCTGGTGATCAGGTTTTCAGGATCCCTGTAATGAAATCTGGTTTTGCTTTGTGCTGGTCAGGTTTATGAGCCATTCTGAGTGCTCACATACTATTAAACAGATTTTATCATATCATTCATTGTTTCAGCTACACATCCAGGTTACAGACAAGTTCTGTTGTCAGTATAGCCCTTTGTTTATGAAAGCAGTCAACCTGGGAGGTATAAAGTATGGCCATTAACACAATTAGCATTTACTTAACCTAATCTTTTCCACTGCAGCAAAGTTGCCCCCACCTTTTTGTAACAGTAACAGAGCCAGGTGTCTTCCACTTTCATTTGCTGGTAAACATTTTAATCTCTAATAACATTGAGGCATTTTTTAAATATTTTTAATTATTTATTTTCCTCAAGAAAAAATATGGTCCCCCAAGGTGCAGGAGCACAGTTTGCACCTTGCTAAGGCCGGCCCTGAGCGAGGTATTGAGTGAGTGACTCTTTAGTGCAGTGGCTCTTACGAGTAAGTGTTCAGTGTAGTCTGGTGCCTGTTGTTGAGTGACTGTTCAGTAAAGTGGCCAGGTGCCCATTGTGATGCCGAGGATTTTCTTTAAATGGATTCATATATTGCAAAATATAACAAATAGGAAAGGGTGTATTACAGGGGAATAATGCCATCTTGATTATCTGGTGACATGGGAACCTTTTGAGTGTCTCTTTCGAGGTTCCCATGTCCCCAGATCCTCTCAATGGTATTACTCCTTTGTGATATACCCTCCCCTTTCTATTATTCTATTTATAATTGTGACAGGAAAGGGGATCAGAACCATGTATTCTTTTGATTAAGTTATTCTTTTTGAATATGCATCTTCTTCAGACAAGATGGTTGCCAGATCACATGAGCAACTATATATGGAAAAGTTAAATTACAGGTCTGATGGTTCTCATGAGAAAGTTAACAGGAGAAACCAGGCAGGTGGCAGTAAAGCAATAAACCTATAAACCCAGTGAGGGTATCCTTCCTGAACATGGACATGTTCCCATGTTGAATAAAAGGAACCAGGTGGACATCATTATGGTAGTGTAACCCCCCCCCCCACAAATGGGGGTTCCTGGAAAGCCTTCCTCAAGCTTGCCTAAATGCTCACTGCCAGGCTGGTGTCCAGCATTTTAACAGTTTAAATGTGATTGCCAGAGGGTGCCTGTATAGCCTCTGTATACTGTCTCTTTAAGAGCTGCCTGGATTGCAGTCATAAGTAATCTGAGAGGGAGCTCTGTGGAAAGATGTAACTATTTGCTGAAAATCATTTAGAGTGATAATGATAATGTAGTTTGTCTAACCCTGCCTTCTTTGCAGGAAGGACTGTTTTTATCTCCACTATCTTGGTCCTGGACTGCTGAATTGGACCAATCAGTTCTGGTGGGACCTAAAATGGAGCTGAACTACAGGAGCTGTCTGGAGTAAAAATCTGTAGGAATTGTAGTTTTGTTTTTTTTTGTGTCTTTTTGCACCTGAAGGGGGAGCCTTTGTTGTGACTGACAGGAGGATTAGCCAACCGAACCTTTTGGATCTTGGGGAAATTCCCAAGCTGCTTGCTGTTAGAAGCAGATCTAAGTTGGGAGCTGAAAAAACAAGAGCTCAATACAGTCTCTGTAGAAAGGCCTGAGTTTTGGCTGCATGCCTGCTTGCTGCCCCTGAGAGGGAGATAAGAGAATTATTTTGGACTAATTCCAAGTTTGTGAGAACGAAGTAAGCCACTGATTTTTTACCAGGCTCATACCTGAAGAAAAAGATTTTTCTGAATGCGTTCAGCCTTTCAGGATTTCCAGCTGCTTTTGAATCACTGGTTTGTGCAGAGACTTTGCAGTTGTGACTGGAGAGCGGTTTGCCCGGTACTGTAGAATTTCCTTACATGTAAATGTGCTTTGTATTGAAAGTGGGTGGTGATTTGTTTTCCCACTGTGTGAACTGTGTTCTGCTTGCTGGAAGCTGTACCCAGCCCAAAATGGCCTATATCCAAATTTGTCTCCATTTGGCCTGGGCCTTGCCACACTGGCCCAGCCAGAATACACACTGCACAGAGAAAGCCATCGATGAGAGACCTGCCTGGGGATCAGCCCCTTGCTCCACGCTTGAACAGGAATGACACCTCGGTGAATCATGTGGTCCCTGCCTCTTCTGGCACTCCAGATCGACCACCTACAGTCTCAGGTTTCATCCAGCCTGTGTCCAGTCTTGGGTATCATGAGTAATCATCAGGGTAGCTCCCTGCAACAACAGCCTAATCTAAAAGTGTGTCATCTGATTGTCTTGTTGTTTTCTTTTCACGAACTGAGCCCTCCGGCTCCAGATTACAAAGTGTGTGTTGTGCATGTTATTTTCTTCCATCACGGGGCCCCAACCAGCTGCAACGTTCCTGGCTAGCTCACCATTCTCCATCTGGGTACCCAGAGTGTGTGACTGTTTATAGACCCTGAAGTGCATGCATAACTGTTTGATTGATACAGCCTTTAAGCAAATTAACCTGATTACGCCCCTCCCTTGTTCAAGCCCCTTAAATAAATCACATCTAACTCTTTTTTGCATTTACCCTGACTGTAGTTCCAGTTTGTGCAAGAGTACTGTACTGCTGTTATTTGCTGTGAATAACCTTGTTTTACAGGGGGGTCCACAGGGCCGGGCCCAAGGAAAGCCCTTTAAGTGCAAACAGTGTGGGTACTTGTGTGGTGTATCAGGGGTATTGTGAAAGTGATTATTGTGTATTGTTCTGGCCACTATTAAGGAAAGAGGGGGGTTGCAGTGTCCCAGAGGGCTGAGCCCAGGTTAGCTTGACCACTACCAACCCTGAAATCCGGGTGGAGGCACCCATTTCAGAACGCAGGCCCCTTAACCTGCTACTTGCCAAGCAGGCAGGGGTAGTAGCCCTTGGGATAGTGCCACCTAGGGGATACAGTAGCAAGAAGGTGCTGAAGAGTGGGGACACACACACACACACACACACACACACACACACACACACACACACACACACTATCAAAGAGGGCTGGGCAACATGGCCTGTCACTCAGAGTGAGTAGGACCCTCCCTACGTGGAGCAAAGCAATATATTGAAGGGCTTAAAACAAGCTCACTTTATTGGACTGAAACACATAAAGACCAGAGAACCTGTCATTACAAAGACTAGCTGAGGTAAGATAGCACAGTGAGGGAAAAGTGCTTCTTTAACTAGGGCAGGTGAAGGATTTGTAGGGAAGGATAGCTTAGACTTCTGCTGTACAATACCTATCTGTTTAATGTAATTTTATGTTCTGCTTCTTAGTAAATGTGCAACCCTTTTTTTCTTGTAAATACATCCTGTTGTAAATACTTGTAGTATTCCAGTAAACAGTCTATTTTTATAGAATCAGTGACTGCTTGTGTGTTATTTTAAAAGGGTAATTCTAGTTCTGCTGGACTCTGTTGCAGTCTGTCTCTGAGCGAGCACTCTACCCACAGTTATTGTGTTGCTCTTCCTGACCTTGTGCAAAGGAGGAGGTCAGAAGCAGGCTTCCTGGGCCATGTTGGTAAAAAACCCAGGTGTGGCAGAGAACTGAAAGTTCCTGGTGAGGGATTTGTGTCACAATAATATATGTCCAACACTACTCGGTTTTCTAGACTTGGGACAGGATTCACAAAGCTTTGTCCGGGTGCAAACCTTGTTTGTCCAGGACAAACTGGGCATTGTGAATAGCTGGTACTCCAATAGATAAACCAGTCTGTAGTGTATGCTGTAAACTGTCATTGACAGTTCAGTTGGTGGGCAGACATGGAGGTCAGAGGAGGGTTGTGCTGTTCGCCGACCGGCGGGCCGTACTGGGGCGGGAGGAGCAGAGTGGGATGTGGTTACTGAAGTGGGTGGGGAGTTAGGGGGACCACTACACTATGCAAAATATGTTAGTACTGTACGGGTGGGGGATTGGGGTCCTGGAAGCAAGACGGGACCCTATACTAGGGAGAAAGGGCAATTAATTCATATGATTATGGGGAACAGGGAGGGTGTGGGACCCTACACTATGGAAAAGGGAGAATTTGTTTTATAACAGTGATTGGGGACTGGGGAGGGACCTTATAATACAGAAAAAGGGGAATTTATTTGTATGATAACTGCAATCAGGGAATGGGAAGGGATGGGACCACTATACTATGGAAAAGGGGACTTTTATATTATGATAACGGCGATCAGGTAATGAGGAGGGGGAGGGATCACTACACTATGGAAAGGGAGTGTATTTGATATTTGGGTGGGTGATTGGCCAATGGGGTGGGACCACTACATTACAGCAAAGTTTTCTTTAATACTGTGTGGGTGATCGGGGACTGGGGTGGGACATGTTTTTTTTTTTAACATCGGGTCCGTGATTTGGGTCGTGGAGGGCACCACTACCTCTGGTTGAATGCCACTGCGTGGGGATTGGCATGGTGGTGGGGGTCACACACTACCACACTAATGGCATGAAAATGAGCCCCTAATCATCTTGCTCATGGCCAATAGCATCTTGCATGCTCAGTGAGCTCATTTGCATGCCTCTTTTGGTGAATAGCTCTTTAGCACCTGAATGCTGTTGACTGTGAGGCCATTGTCCAGCCCCTATTCACAGTCGGATAGCCAATAGCTCCATTGCCCACCAGCGTAGCCAGGAAGTGCAGTGCAAACATTTGCACCCACTTTGCACTATCTTTGTGAATCCTGCTCCTGATGTATTATAAAACAGATTGTTACGCTTAATTACCAGCCTCCTAACAGAACTCATCATTGCTCCACACCCTCGACTTCCAATAGGACAACACTTGGCAAGAGGAGACAAAGGAACTTTGCAACTAGGCTTTCAAAGCCCTTAAGGATATGCTTCCACCATATACCAGGTCATTATTAACAAGGTCAACTTAATTGTACAGTCTCAGAAAAGATCATTGTCAACATTCCAAGCCTTTTTGCCGCCTATGGAAAAAAGGCCTTTGGCTAGGCTGCTTCTTCCCACTGGAACACTTTACAAAAATCACATTTAAGTTGCGTTCACGCACTGACCTTAACATTCAAAACATTAACCAAGAACCGTTATGCTGACAACTGTGACTGCTTCTGACTCTTCGGATTTGTCAGTTCCATGGAACGTGATATTCTGCTATGTTTATAGTTTGTTTTCAGTTTTCTCTTCTCATATGCTTACATTTCTGATCTGCAGTTTATTGAATCTTGTGGTTTTACTAGTTGTTTTGAATCTGTACTGGTATCATTTTACAGCTCTGGGCAAATGTCCATAGTGCACCTTGTTTATCCAGCTGTATTATTTTTGTACTCTGTCCTACCCAGCACCTCCTTGTAAACGAGTTTGCTCACTGGAGCTTCTTCCTATTAAAATAAACACAAATACAAAATTAAGAATACTGTGCCCTTCCATTTTCAGTCTGAACCTGACAATACTGTGGCATTGAAGCAAAATTGAAGCAATATGGCTTAAAATTATTTAAGAATAAGTCCCTCCCCTTCCCCCAGTTGAGGGGATTTCTAGTGATAGTACGTGGTTCTCAGGGAGGGGTGTACGAAAATTTATATTTTGAAACATCATGGTTCTAAAAGTGTGGGGACTCATTGAGTACAGCACTGTGGCCATCTGTTCCTTCTGCGATCTCTTAATCTACATTGACCTCCACAATTTTGACTTCCTGGGCTCCACTGCAGGCTGCCTCCATTGGCTCAGTTGGCTCAGATTTAGGACATTGAGGATATAGCATGCACCAGGCAGGAAGGGGATCTTGGGGTTATCATCTCTGGTGACCTCAAGGTAGGGAAACAGTGTGGCAAAGCAGCAGGTAAAGCAAATAGGATGCTGGGATGCATAGGCAGGGGCATCACCAGCAGGAAAAGGGAGGCCATAATTCCACTATACAAGACACTAGTGAGGCCCCGGCTGGAGTACAGTGTACGGTTCTAGAGACCTTACCTACGTAAGGACATAGACAGGGTAGAGAAGGTTCAGAGGAGGGCAACAAAGATGGTACATGGATTGCATCACAAGTCCTATGAGGACAAGTTGAAGGAAATGAATATGTACTTCCTGGAGGAGAGGAGGCAGAGAGGGGATATGATACAGACATATAAGTATCTTACAGGGAGGAACAGGGTGCAGGAATACACTATTTTTAAGTGAAAAAGATGTGCCAGGACTAGAGGGCATGGGATGAAGTTGGAGGGAGGACAATTCAGAGGAAACGTGAGGAAGAATTTCTTCACAGAACGGGTGGTGGACAAGTGGAACACCCTTCCAGAGGAAGTGGTGGGGGCTGAAACAATCATGGGATTTAAGGATGCATGGGATAGACATAAAGGAATTCTGGAGGTCAGGGGTAAGGGGCAACAGACTTCTAGGAAAACATAAGCTGAACTTACAAGCTCAAATGGGCAGACTGGATGGGTCACAGGCCCTTATCTGCCAACACTGTCTATGTATCTATGCTGTGAAGCAACTGGCCACAGTTCACACTTTAAAGGATCAGCTCAGACACACAAAGCTTGGTGAATCAATGCTTCCTTACTGCTCATTTCTCAACATACAGGATGTGAGTGCAGCACCAATCCCCACCCTAAATCTGATCCCTTCTAGGACTTAGAGACACAACCACTCATTTGCAGGTCATTCCATTTTCCTGCGTAGAAAGTGACTCATCTCCAGCTTTCAATTATAATAGCTATCATCTGGTAGTATCTGCATAGTTCAGGGGGTTTCTTAGAAACATAAACTTTGATGGCAGATAAGGACCGCTTGGCCCCAGCCTGCCTATTTCCCTACCTATTGGATAAGCTGTAGATCCTAGTTAACCAACAGCCTACTTCTTCCTACCCCACCAGAATTGTCTTATGTCTGTCCCGTGCATTCTTAAGTTCCCCCACTGTTTTTGACCCCACAACCTCCTCAGGAAGGCCGTTCCATGCGCCTACCACCCTCTCCATGAAAAAATACTTCCTCACGTTGCCCCTGAGCTGTCCCCCCTCTATCTTCAAATTGTACCCCTCTTGTTCTTGCACGACTCTTTTTCTGAAAGATGCTACAATCATGGACTTTGTTGATTCCCTTTAGATACTTGAACGTTTCTATCATGTCCCCCCCTTTCCTCAAGGGTATACATATTAAGCTCCTTTAGTCTCTCTTCATGTGGCTTCTGGTACAGACCCTGCACCATTTTAGTTGCCCTCCTCTGCGCGACCTCCATCCTGTCTATGTCCTTGTGGAGATTGGGTCTCCAGAACTGCACGCAGTACTCCAGATGGGATCTCACCAACTATCTGTACAGAGGGATAACAACTTCCCATTTTCTACTGGTGAGGCCTCTTCCTACACATCCCAGCATCCCCAGCCCTCCTTACTGCCTTCTCACATTGCTTGCTAACCTTTACGTCATTTGATATAACTACCCCCAGGTCCATTTCCATTTTTGTTGTTAGTACCCCCCCCCCAATTGTGTACTTATCCCTTAGGTTTTTGTTTCCCAGGTGCATTACTTTGCACTTCTTTGCATTGAATCTAAGCTGCCATACTTTTGACCATTCCTCCAACCTCAACAAGTCCTTTCTCATCCTTTCCACTCCCCCTTGTATATCAACCCTGTTACAGATCTTTGTGTCATCTGCAAAGAGGCATACTTTTCCTTCCAGTCCTTCTGCAATGTCACTTATAAAGCTATTAAAAGCGACTGAACCCACTACTGAACACTGCAGTACCCAGCTAGTAATGCCCCTTTCTTTGGAGTGGACTCCGTTTAATTTTACCCTCTGTGTCCTGTTGTTCAGCCATTATTTTACCCAGGCTACCACCCTGGGACCCACTCCCAGGCTGGCTAATTTGTTTACTAATCTTTTGTGTGGGAATATCAGTTCAAGGGCCTCACTCAATTTCCAGTCCACGTGGACCTCTAACTTAGAACACAGTATCTCTCTGTTGTACGTTTTTGGCTCCATCCATCTGTTGTACCTTGGGCCCACCACAAGCTATAAGCCCTCAACCCTGGCATAGTCTCTGTTGGGTCCCTGGATAATCTTCCTGTTCAGGAGACCCCCACCTAAAATGACTAGTCCTCTCTATTTTACCTATATGTTCCTTCCTCTGAGGACCACTAGCTAGTAACCCTTTCATAGTTCCCTTGCCCTCCATACTATATATATTGTCCCAGAGGATCAAATATGTCCTTCTCAACCTAGTGAGAGGAGAAAGTTGTTACATAAGTTCCCAGCATGTTTCTTTACGCAGTTGCCACTTGGATGTCCCCAAAAACGGAGATGAGTGTGAACTGGTTTTGCTTTCTAAGCACCCATACGGAAGGGTGGTTTAGCCTGACAGTGTTTTCTGCAGGGTCCACCAATGCCTAAATCCTCCCCTCCCTTTCCCCAAGGTATCAGCATCCACAATATATACTATGGTTGAGATTTTCAAAAGTAATAACGTGCTAGATTCCTAGTTACGTCGTTTCAGATTTTCAAAAGTAATAAAATGGACACAACCTCCAGTTATGCTGAGTGGCGATTTTAAGTCATAACGTGGGGCTATTTTCAATTATAATATGGCTATAGAAAAATTCAGTAATCTGATTGGCTGAGGAGCTCAGAACCCCGTGCTGTTGTCCCACCACAGCAGCACTGGAGGAAGGACCAATAGCCTCTTCACATATGAAATCAATTGTACCAAACACATTCCTGACTGCCATCACAAATGTGGCTTTCACCTTTACTCACTAAAAATCTTCAACTAGGCTCTAAAAATGAAACTGCCTTAAATTTAAAAACATTATAATTAATATTATTTGCCCTTATAATCCTCTTCTCAAACATACTCACATAACTTAAACAAGCATTTGTCAATGCCGAATGTTGATTGCGTTGGTCTGTTGAGCTCGTTCAGTGGCCCTCTGTCACTGGCTCAGTCTCTTTGTTCCGGTGCTGCAGGCTGCTCTTTTGTACTGGGCTGCTGCCTGCATTGGCACCTTGTTCTGCTGAGGAAGAAATCCCCAGCTGTCCTGACAGAGCTCCATTGAGGTGGCTCACTCCCACTCACTCACTCACTCACTCATTCTGTTTCTCCTGGTACTGCAGGCTGCCCTTTTGCACTGGGCACCTGCCTCTGTTGGCACCTTTTTCTGCCTGTGTTGGTGGCTTTTTCTACCCACAAAGAAATCCACAGATGTCCCAACAGAGCTCCATTGAGGTGGCTCACTCCCACTCTCTCACTCACTCACCCATTCTGTTTCTCCTGGTACTGCAGGCTGCCCTTTTGCACTGGGCACCTGCCTCTGTTGGCACCTTTTTCTGCCCACAAAGAAATCTGCAGCAGTCCTGACAAAGCTGCGTTGAGCTCGCTCACTTCCCTTCTGTTACTCGCTCATTCTGTTCTGCTGGCGCTGCAGGCTGCCCTTTTCTACTGGGCTCCTGCCCTCATTGCTGCCTTCTTATGCCCACAAAGAAATTTGCAGCAGTTGCAATGCAGCTCTGTTGAGCTCTCTCACTCACAAATTCTGGTTTTTCTTCCACTGCAGGATGCCCTTTTGCACTGGGCCCCTGCATGCATTGCTGCCTTTTTCTGCCCACAAACAAATCTGCAGCAGTCCCAACAGAGCCCCATTGAGCTCACTAACTTCCTCTCCCTCGCTCGCTCGTTTTGTGTCTCCTGGCACTGCAGGATGCCCTTTTGTACTGGGCTCCTGCCTGCATGCTGGTGGCTTTTTCTGGCCAGAAAGAAATCTGAAGCAGTCCCGAGACAGCTTCCCATCAGCTCGCCACCCTCCTCTGTCACCTCGATTCCGCTTTCTGCCGGCAGTGCAAGCTGGCCTTTTGTACTGGGCTCCTGCCAGCATTGCCACATTTTCTGCCCACAAAGAAATCTGCAGCAGTCACACTAGAGCTCCATTGAGGTCGCTCACTACCCCTCTGTCACTCGCTCATTCTGTTTCTCTTGGCGCCGCAGACTGCACTTTTGTATGGGGCTCCTGGCTGCGTTGACACCTTTGCCTGTCCACAAAGAAATCCACAGCTGTCCCGACAGAGCTCCATTGAGGTTGCACAGTCTCCCTCTCTCATCGCTCATTCTGTTTGTCCTGGCGCTGCAAGCTGCCCTTTTGTACAGGGCTCCTGCCTGCATTTGGTGCCTTTTTCTGCCCACAAAGAAATCCCAGCAGTCCTGATGGAGCTCCATTGAGCTCACTAAGTCCCCTTGTCTCATTCGCTCATACTGTTTCTCCCACTGCTGCAGGCTGGCCTTTTGTACTGGGCCCCTACCTGTATTGACGCCTTTTTCTGCCCACAAAGAAATCCGCAGCAGTCCTGACAGTGCTTCGGTGAGTTCGCTCACTCCCTCTCCCTCATTTGTTCTGCTTCTCCCAGTGCTGCAGGCTGCCCTTTTGTACTGGGCTCTTGTGTTGGGGTCTTTGTCTGTCCACAGACAAATCTGCAGCAGTCCCGACAGAGTTCAGTTGAGCTCGGTCACTCCCCCCGTCACTCGGTCAATCTTAATCTGTCCCAAACACTGATTTCCCAGAGTGACCGTGATATTGTCCTGCAGGAGTGCAAAACATATTTTAGTCAGGATGTGAAAAATGACAGCTGTAGTGTTCATAGGGAGTTGTGATAAAATGCCACTGTTAAAAATGTGGCGTGACAGTATTACAAATTTGCAAAGTTACAAGGGTGTGTGGAAACAGTTCAATGCACGCTTGTAACACAGTCATGTTATGGAGTTTTGTCACCAAATTTTCAACATAGGGATTTTAGGACCTCTGCTCATGAACAATGCCACTGTCATTTTCTTGATCTGTCCTGAACACTGACTTCCCACAGTGACCACGTTATTCTGCACCAGAACTGTGAAAACACATTTTGGTCAGGATGTGAAAAATGACAGCTGTACTACTTATAAAGAGGTGTGGAAAAATGGCACTGTTGAAAATCTGGTGTGACAATATTACAAATTTGTGAAGTTATAAGGGTGCATGGAAAGTGCACAATGCACACTTGTAATACAGTCAATTGATGGGCTATCATCACCAAATTTTCAACATAGGCATTTTAGGACCTCTGCTCATGAACAGTATCATTGTCATTTTCTTACTCTGTCCTGAATAGTGATTTCCCACAGCGACTGCTCTATTCTGTGCCAGAAGTGCGAAAACACATTTCGGCCCGGATGGGAAACATGACAGCTGCCCTGTTCATAAGTAGGTCTGGGAAATTGGCAATGTTGAAAATGTGGAGTGAAAATGTTATAAATTCACGAAGCTATGAACCTGCGTGCCAACTGCGCAACATACGCTCGTAACACAGTCATTTTATGGAGTATCGTTACCAAATTTTCAACATGGGCATTTTAGGACCTCTACTCATGAACAGTGTCACTGTCATTTTCTTAATCTGTCCTGAACACTGATTTCCTACAGCGACCATGCTATTCTGTGCCGGAAGTGCGAAAACACATTTCAGCCAGGATGTCAAAAATGACAGCTGTACTGCTCACAAGGAGGTGTGACAAAATGCCTATGTTAAAAATCTGGCATGAAAATATTGTAAATATGCGAGGTTATGAGCGTACGCATCAACTGCACAACGCACACTCGTAAAACAGTAATTTTTTGGATTTTTTCCACCAAATTTGCAACATAGGCTTTTTGAGAGCCCACCTCATGAACACTGGCACGGTCGTTTCGTTAATTGGATCGGAAGGGTTATTCCGCACAGTGACCGCGAAACCACCTTTCAGGACAGACTAACATCATGACAGCTCAAGAATTCAAGAGGAGGGGTCCCAAAAACCCCATGTTGAAAATTTGGTGAAAAAATTCCCCAAAATGCCTGAGATATGCACTAAAGTTGAAAAAAACCCTATTCATTACATTATACAGCTTACCGGCATTTCCTCAGTTTGCGGTCAGCTTTGAAGATGCAGACGTGTTCCCGTCCACAGAAGAACGCCATGCCAAGCCCGGAGGTAAGTATGGGGTGGGGGGTGGGAGGCAGGGTGCGAGTGGTGGTTGCGGGTTGTGGGAGGAAGACCCCATAAACTACAAGGGACTGTTTCCTTTTTTCAGGTAAAAAATGTTTTTAACTTTCCAGGGGCATGTTGTGCCATCGGAGTCTTGCTTGGGGGGCAGCTGTAGCCAATGGTGGACTGGGCACCCCCATTGGCAAACAACAAAAAGGGGGAATTTGTTTCTGCTGACGGGGATTGGGCACCCCATTGGAAAACAACAAAAGGGGGGGGATTCATTTCTGCCAATGGGGATGGGGCACCCTGTCGGCAGACAATAAAATGGGGGGGGTTACAGTATGCCGACAGGGAGTGGGCTCCCCCATCGGCAAATAAACATGGGAGGGTAGATACTGTTTGTGAATATGGATGCAAGCCACCGCCATGTTCACAAACAATATCAGATATCCTACATCCCGCCCTACAATGACGGGTCGCTCCCTCATTGCTGCAGATGGCTGACACTGCAATGACGAGGCGGCCCCTGATTGCAGCAGCTAATTTTTTAGAAAGTTGTGGCATGCTGGCTGAACTAGTGTCAGCAGCAGCATGCCATGGCATTGGGGGATGGGGACAAGCCTTTGCAGGCTGTGGGGGCATTGGGCACAACAGTGCCACACCTCCACAACCTGCTTGTGGAGAAAGCTGATGCAACATGTTTCTTGTGCATGCACGCAATCAACGTAAAAAGGAAGTACTACAGCACTTACAGGCTTAATTTATGGTGTTTCTTTGCTGACCATGAAAAATCCCCCTCCTATGCTCACCTGCTTACTGGGGAAATTTGTGTTGTTTACCCTGCTAAATATAATTATAGATTGAGGGAGTGCTCCCGACCAGTCGGAGTGCTCCTTTCCTCTGTGCATGAGACACTGTTATTCTGTGAAGAGTGTCTCACATGTAGATGCCCTGGAAATAGGCACATTCAGGATTTTTTTTTTTTGCTATTATCTTTCTACTCCGCCCACGGCCCAAGTTGGTACCTCATCTGGCAGTCGTCCCTTGTTTCACTCTTTCAGGTCCTCACCCCTGCAACTTCTATGGCTTACTCCTCATGGCAGGGTTGGGGGGAGCCCCCTACTCACCCACTGGTGAGGATCTAGTTCAGGGTGTTACCTCTGCAGACAAAGCACTGGGGAACAGCCATCAAGCCACAATGACCAGCCACCAGGGTCTTTTCCTCCCATTTTTTCTCCTTTACAGGAGCTTGGCATTCAATGACACCAACAGCAGGCACAAGCATGCATCTGCACGCATCCCTGCCAAGCATCTGCCATGCTCCTGTCCTCCTTACTTGCAGCAACATATCGCTGAGTCCCAGCCTTAGCCAGGGGTCAGACATGCACTGACTGTAGATCATCTCCCTCTCCGGAGATGGAGAGCAGTCTGTGGGACACTTGATCCATCTCCTTCCTGCTGACCCCCAGTGACCTGCACTCATTCCCAAATGTGGGTCGCCAGAGCGACTGCAAGGTGTGGCTTCCAGTGCCTCAGCCCTCAGTGCCACGGGGTTGACCAGGTAATTATTTTTTAAAAAGTTTTATTATTGATCATGCTCAATCATGCTTGACCAATACTATACTAATATGCCCCCTGTTGCCACTCATTGCTGTATCAAAGTGGTTTCACTTGTCTTCAGCCTGAGACAGAACAGCTCAGCTTCGATTCGCTGTTCTCGCTCACACGCTGCACATGAAACCATTCTTATACAACAAAGAGTGGCTTCTGGGGATGTAGTAACATACAAATAAAAGCCCTGGTTCCATCTGAGGACTTCTTTAGTGTGATAGTAGGGGTGAACATTCTGCCAGTAGAACTGAGCAGAGATTTGAATTCTTGTATTCCATACATAGTAAACATTCCATCTCTTGAACTCAAACCCAAGACAAGTATCTTAAACTGCCTTCTTGGATACTTTACACTTTAATATCTTCGCAGCTGTTCAATGAATCTGTAAAAAATTTCACATGCATGGTCTTGAGGGGTAGCTCTCTTAACATGCCAAGTTCCAGTCCAGTTAGATGTGTGAATTCAGAGATCTGGATAGTGAAAAAAGCTAAAAAAAAAATCCCTGTTTTTTTGCTGGTTTGATTTGTCATTGTCTAGTGCCCAAACGGTTTTGAATTTGGATCTGAAATTTTCAGGGTAAAAAAGAGATTGGCCCACAGATCTGCCTTTTGCTGGGTTGGTGAAAAAAATATTAATGCTTTCCAACAGGAAACAGACAGTCAGTCTGCTTGTGTCTAAGAGTTTGGTGTCATCTTCCTCCAACCCATCACCAGCGTAAGTACTGTAAATCAACTAAAATCATATTTGTTACACCTAACAGTAAAATGTAATAAATAAACAAATGGTGCAGGGTAGCTCTGCAAGGGCATACAGTAAATGTGGTTAAATGTGTTGAAATTTTGTTACAATGTAGTTAGACATTCTGTTTCTTGCTTCTTTATAGTGTATAAAAAATAAATAAAAAAAGGTATTCCAAGACATGATGTGGCTAAATTTAACTGCAATGCAGTGAAGCCTTCATATTATTTGCTTCTGTTACGTGTTTTTATGCAAAAAAAAAAAGAAATGCAAACAATGTGAAGTGATGCAGACTAGTTCTGCAAGTGACTACTTTATTTTAATGTCGTGGGCAAATGTAATTGCAATAACGTTAAACCTGATTTTTTCCATCTGTTCATTGCTTAATCATTAAGGTCATGTCGAATATTTTATAGCCATATAGTAATCGCGATGCATTGTGGTGGGATAACAGCACACCTAGGGTGGCGGAAGCACGCTGCGTTCAGTGTTGTGTTTCAGCTCCACCTAGGTGTGCTGTTATCCCACCACAACACTCGCCCTGTCGTGCCTTATTGCTTAAACATTGGATTTAAATGCAGGATTTCTAGCTGTTTTATGGTACTTTACATCAAGGTTTTGGTAACAAGATGCATGACATAAAGGTACCTGTATATGATAGACCAGGTTACAGTTTGTTTGAACACGGGACATAGGGGCAATTTAGCTTATATCCAGTGTTGTAAATACAGAAAATTGCATCTAGACTTAGGCTTTGAAAATCTCCCCCCCCCCCAATGTGATTTACTTTTGGCTCATGCCATAACTTTATTAGGGAACCTAGAAACTAATGGTAGGATTTTCAAAAGGATCCACCCAAGATGTGTCTGTCCTAATTTTGAAAGCAGAAATTCTTCCAAACCTGCTAGACCATCTGTTAGATGGCTCAACAGCACCAAAGTTTGCATCCAAAAACAGGCACAAGTGTGTCTAAACTGGATGCACTTCACAATCACATTGGTTTTCTACCACAAATTGTGACGTTTTGTCATAAATGGATGCAACTTCTGAAAAATAGCAGCAGGGCTGGCTGGAGACAAGTGAGTAGATGCAAACACAGATGCAGTCTCTGTCATGATTCCCAATACTGCACCACCCTCTGAGGCTTCCTCACAACCCCCTGACTAATCCTCAGAGTAAAACAAAGCACATCTGCTAGGGGTCATGATAGAGATGGACTTTCTAGTTTTCACTAATTAACTTATGTCACAAGCAATTAAAGAGCCCTTGACATCACTGAGACAACTTAAAGCAATATATACAATTATACACACACATATATAATATTTTCTTAGCAAAACACTGCGCTAATGCATCCATTAGGGTTGAAGATAAAGTGACAAAAGTAGGGAAATATGACATAAGGGTTTTCAACCTTAAAATCCCTTCCCCATCCCTGAAGCGAATGAAGGATGGAGTCTTCCTTGGGGTTCTCAACCCAAACACTAGCACCATTGCAGTAACAGAAAAGCTGAGACGTGATGGAGACAGATGTGAATTTTTCATGAGTACATAGAATGGGGTGAGCCTTAGGGTTGAGAACCCCAAGGAAGACCCTACCCCTCATTTGCTTCTGTGGTGGGGCAGGGATTTTAGGTTTGCAAACCCTAACATCATAGTTCCCTACTTTTGTCACTTTATCCTCAGCCCTAACTGATGCATTAACATCATTTATTGCAAAAAATGTCCTTACTTTTGTGACAGTGTAATTGTAGCCTTATTTGCCTGTGGGAGCGCAGGGCTCTCCAAGCCTTGTGCTCTCACCCATCTGTAGTTTTTGAGATAGAGTAATCCTATTCTTAGTGCTCCCATCCCTCCATAAATGTGTATATGTACAGTACGTTGCTGTGGAAGGGCCCAGCACTTCCATTTATAGGAAAACAGTGAACAAATATCCAGCATAGCCATCTTATTACCCCACCTCATGTACCCAGTTCAGAACATTTTTGAATCCCTGACAAAACATAATTCCACACAATTGCAATGCCATTCTGTAGCACAGGTGCAAAAACACATTTTGGCCAGGATTTGAAAAATGTCAGCTCCGACATACATGAGGTAGGGTAATAAGATGTCTATGTTGAACATTTGGTGTCAAAATATTATAGATTTCTAAAGTTATGAGCGTGTGTAATATACACACTCCATGAGTGACTGTGAGAGGTGGGCTGTGCCAGTTTCCGGAGGGTATTGGTTGGGAGGAGAGGGTTGGGCGGTGGGGGTCACTGGATCACCAGGGACATATGAGGCATGTTGCAGGTGTGTCATAAAGGTGGGGATGGGATGGGATGTGGATGTGGGGTATGGGAATTGGGCATTGGGGCTGGGGAGGGGTGTTCAGATAGCCCATAAGGGCTTGTAACCTGGCAATATCAATATCAGGATGGGGGGTGATAGCTCACACACAGGCTTTTGATGTGTACTGTGGGGACTGTTGTGGGGGGGTGGGGCAGTGTTGTACACTAGGGGAATGGGGCTGTCGGGGGCCATAGTGGCCACTCAGTTGTGCAGCACTGGCTGCACATTGGCAACCCCCAGTGGATGGCAAAGACCACTTATGCCACCTCTTGGCTGGTGTAAGTGTTCTTCGATGGATGTCCACTGGGGGTTCTTTCTGAATCCAGTTTGGGAACTTTGCAGCCATTCCTCCTGAATAGGGTGCAACTGCTGCCATAAACCCCCTTATGCCATGTTGCAAGGGGGTTTATGGCGCATTGGTCCACTTGAGTGCTGGCAGCCTGCAGCATGTCGCAGGCTGCCTTTCTGAATCCCAACTTGATGCAACTCATGGCTACTTGCACTATTTTTTTGGATGCAAGTTGCTTTGCATCATGAGTTGCTTTTTGTGAATCTGGCCCCTGGTGTTGAAATGTCCAAAAATGGCTGAGTTATGCATATAAGTTGAAACCCCTGTTGAAATATATTGAACCACATTTACCTTAGTTTCTCATATTGCAGTCACTGTTTCTAGCAGCAAGATGCATCTTCAATCGGAGAGTGGATCTTGAACCTGGTATCTGCTAAAGTGAGTGAGGGTGTGTGGGGGTGTATTGGGGAATATGGAGTGGTGAGTGCTGAGGGGGTGGTGGGGGGCTGATTAGCGAGGAACCGTTTTATGGTAAAAAACATTGAGGATGGTTTTCTTTATTTCAGGTAGTGTGACACAATTGGTGGGTGGGGAGGTGCCACTAAACATCAGGGAATATCATTATGCAATGGGGACAGTGATCAGCAGGTGAGGGGAGCCACTAGATACCAGGGAAACAAAGGGAGACAGAGGATGGAGATCGGGGATAGGGTTGCCACTAGACACCAGGGAAACAAAAGCAGAAAGGGGATGGGTATTGGAGGGTGGGGGGTGCCACTAGACACCAGAGAAACAAATGAACAGATCACAGGGTGGGGGGTGCTACTAGACACCAGAGAAATACACGAGAGTACCAGGGAAGGCAGGAGAAATAAAGCAGAAAGTTCTCCCTTCATGAAAAAGAATCCTTTTTCATGACTTGTTATACCAAAAAAGATTTTTTTTTCATATCATGTGGTCATGAAAAACAGATTCCTGATACAAAAAACCCAAAACATTTCTAGGGCATGTCTGCAACTGTGAAGTGCAGATTACACCTAAGGGGTCCCCATCATCCAGACAGATGTGTTGGTGTCTGTCACAAGTCCACTCCCGTAGGGCGAGAGTCTCTGTATCACAGTGAATTCCTCTTGTGATGGGGGGAAGGAATGGGGTCAGAGATACCCTTTCTCCATGTGAGGAGATACAAATACAGTCTTGAGTCTGTGGTCCTGAGGTAGTACATCTTTGGCCACTGTACCACAAACCAGAAAGCCACAGGTGTGTATAGGCTTCGGGGGGGCCTATACACCTTATTACTGAGTCTTTCCCCAAAAATGCAGCACTTGGTTCAAACCCCCACAGGCTCCTCTTGAGACCCTTTGTATTTCCTGACCTCCTTTCATCACGAACTCCCTAATGGTACTTCACTTTTGGTAGTGTTTTGACCCTTAAGTAATTACACAGGTGTAGTATAGTCTGAACAACTCTTACCCAGGTAGCACACACAAATGACATATTCAGAATTATTTTAAAATAAACCAAAGGCTTTACTAATTAAATTAATTAGAAAACAGGAAATAATATAAAGGCAAAATAATTTGGTGACTGGTTAAAGGATATTGAAAATAAAGGGAAAGTATACATAAAAACCTACACTTTAAACTCTGAGTTTAAAAGTCTACCTTGAGTCCTTAGTTGGAATTTTGAAGTACAAAAGTGTCCTTAGAAGTGTGGTAGTTGAAGTCTTGGCTCTCAGTGATCCAGGAGAAACTGTGTCTATCCTCCCAACAGACAGGCAGAGAGGGTCCCATAGGCTTTAAGCAAAAAAGGCAATTAAAGGCTCAGATACCCCTCTGCATCCTGGTTTTAAAGGGTTTCCAAGATGGCAGGTCCAGTGACAGTGGCTGGCCCTGCGTCTGGCTAGCATTTCTGTTTCTATGGTTACCCAACCAATCAGACCTTAGTATTTTATTACAGTAACACAGATACGAGGTTCTGAATATGAGAGAAAAAATACATGGGGTCAGCCAGCTCAAACCAGATTTCTGGGGGATAGTCAAGCCTCCCTGCTGGGAGATAGTTTTAGTTAAACTGCACTTAAATACAATTAACTAAATGGTGGCCTATTCATCTAGCAAGAAGATTAAGTCACTGCAGACCTTTCGGCAGAAAGGATCCCCAGACATCCTGACAACTTATGTGGTCCTGTCCTTTCACAAGCAAATGGGCCTACATGTCCACCCAGCTAGGCTTAATTATTCTTTTATAGTGTATGGTGTAATGCTATTAGGGATGGAAATTCATCCCTAGAATAGCATTGTTATGCTGCAGTAGCTATGTCATCGCAAATGTTATGCTGCACTAGCTATGTAGCTACTGCAGCATAACAACAATGAACACCTTCTTGCATGCACGTTACGTGAACCTCCACTAGTCAGGAAGTGGTGGCAGTGGCAAGAGCAGGAGATGAGGAGAGCAGCGTGGAGTCAAAAAACCTAAAAATTAAGGACACAGCTGTGCACGTCCTTGCTCCTTTTATCAGCGATAGCAGAACATATTCTATAAAAGACAATGTATGGTCCTCTATCTATAACAACCGTGAGTTGCCTTCTCGAGGTTGCCATGGTAACCAACACCTCTTGAGCTTCACTCTCGAGGTTAAAACGGTCACCATTGTCAACCTCTCGATGGCTACACACAGTTGTTATAGGTAAAGGACCATATTATGTCTCCTTTTAGATAATTTAATTAACTCTAACCTCTAAATAGTTTTCCTGCCCAGAAACAAGAGTTCCAACATTATTCTAGGGCCCATGTACATGTTATCCATGATCCCTTGCACTTACATTGGGCCACTCTGGCATCTGATGCATTTCTCACATAAAAAACACGTATAAAACATGACCAAAACAACAAGGTATGGCCTTATCTCGCCACAGTGTCTCTCAATGATGCCAGTTTTATAGCTTTTAAATTTATGTTTTTGAAAAAATGGAAACAAGATAGTGGCAAATGAAAAATGAATATTCTAATATGATTCCTTTATCATTTCATACAGCTATGCTGCAGTGCTTACTGAGCACGCTCACATTTTCTTTTTCAAATATTAAAAATTAAATAACTTTGGAACAGATTATCATTTTTTCACCAGACTAGCAAAAGGCACATCTGTGGGTTAGTCCATTTCTGCCCTCAAAATTTCAGACCAAAATTCCAAACTGTCTGGGCTGTAGGCAAATTCAAAGAAAAATCCAGCAAAGTCAATGAGCCAAAACTGCATATTTTACCTCTCTGAAAGTTGGAAACCACAAATCCAACTGGAATGTAACTTGCCACATCTAGAGATCTACCCTGGGTAATTATGCATGGAAATTTTCATGCAAATCCTTTGAGCAATTGTGAAGTTATTAATTTAAAAAATTTGGGATTTAACATTGATGTGCCTACTTGACCCTAACTATAGGGGCACAATCACACCCCTGTAATAGGTATGCATATAGATATAGGGCAGGATTCACAAAGGAGATGCACCTAACGCAACCCAGATGCACCATCAGAAGTCAGAAATGCACCGGATGCCGATTCAGAAACAAGGTGAATGCGCCAGCCCAACCGAGGTGCCCTGTGCCGAACAACGTACGACAGGTGCAATGTAATCACATGCAGTGCATATACAGGGGTGTACCCATGCATACACAGCATAACCCAATTCACAGTGCATAGCCATGGTGCATCTATGGGGCAACTCCAGCACAAGCGAAGATACGCCATAGAAAGATGAGGACAAAAGAAGGAGACTTATGTCCAGCACACTTGCAGAATGTGAATGGAATGGCTGCAGCAGCACACAACCAGAGCCAGAGGGAAGAGGAAAACAGAATGAGGGAGAGACCCAGCCAGCCAGCCAGCAAGCAAGCCATTTAGGAGGTAGTATGGTGCGGTGGTTTAAGGCTCTGAGCTGCAAATCTGGAGACCTGGGTTTGAATCCCACAGCCCCCACTTGCATACTGTGTGACCCTGAGCAAGTCACTTAACTTCCTCGTGCTCCCGGGTTGCACCTGCAAACAAGCTTTCAGCTTAGTGTGTCTCACCTGGTAAAATAATTGGTAAAAAAAAAAAAAAAAGCCAGGCAGCAAACCAAGTCAGAGGGCCACACACACAGCACAGATGAACCCGGCAGCTGTCGCCATAGCCATAGCTGGTGCACAAATGAGGAGGAGGCAGGGCGCTGGAATACACCATAGGTGGCCAGCCCCAAGGTGGTATCATGCCTGACTGTCCTTCGAGCAGCTAACAGAGGTGGAGACAGTAGGGCAATACCGCATCAACAGGGCCATGCTGAAGCAGCTCTGTGAGCTGTGCCATGATGAGATGCAGGCACCCACCGCACAAGGTCATGCCATCTCAGTGGAGACCAAGATGACAACGGTCATGTGCCTGCTCACCACAGGAACCTTCCAGAGGCCTACTGGGGACACCACTGGCATATCACAAGCCTCAGCTTCCCGCCTCCTCACACAGTTCCTCACTGCACTGCTACTGCATGCTTCAGAATACATCCAGTTCCCAAGCACTCAGGCAAAGTGGACAGAAGTCATGCAGGGGTTCTACAGGGTGGCACACATGCCAGGTGTCATAGGGGCCATTGACTGCACCCATGTAGTGATCCACACACCACCTGGTGAAGACGCAGTCACATACATCAACCAGAAGGGGTACCATTCTGTGAACTGCCAGGTAGTGTGTGATGCAACAGGGTGCATCACCAATGTCTGCGCCACAGACCCTGGGAGCACACACAATGCCTACATATGGCACCAGTCGGCACTCTGCATGAGGTTCAAGGATGGGGACATACCAAGTGGCCATCTGATAGGTACATGTGACAGGGCACCAACAGCACTGGGGTGCACCAAGGCCTGGACATATGGGGTGGGCCATGGGCAGTATGAAGCAAGCACATGGGCCCTGGGACAGCAGGGTTGTGAAAGGGTACAAAGGCAGACACAGGGTGGCATGCAAGCACTGTGCACCACATGACGGACAGGAGCATGCAGGAGCAGCCGTGGTAGGGATGCAGGACTGCCAGGTATGTGGATGCACTGGCGGGAGAGCAGGACAGGGGCCCACACCACAGAAGGCAGGGATGAGGAGAGGGCACGTGCTGCAGTGTAACCCAATGTACTAACGGATACATGTCTACCCCCATAGGGGATGCTGCATACCCACTGAGGCCTTGGCTCCTCACCCCCTTCTGACAACCCAGAACAGTGGTGGAGGAATGCTACAATGAGGCACACATCGTGACACACGCCATCATAGAGCATGTTTTTGGCATGTTGAAGATGCAATTCCAGTGCCTGTGTTGGTCACGTGGTGCCCTACAGTACAGCCCTGAGAAGGCCTGTGGCATATTCCTGGAGTGTTGTATGCTATATAACATGGCTCATGACTGTGGGATACCTGTTGAGGCTGGTGAGGGCGACAGTTCCAGGGAGGAGGAGGAGGGGTGGGGGAGGGGGCAGACAGGGTACCCCTTGAGGGCCAGGGAGGTGATGCTGGGTAGGACTGCAGAGATCCAAGGCTGGCAGAGAGGGCACGGGAATACTGCATGTGTCTGGTGGAGGAACACTTCAGGCCTCACAGGTGAGTATGCAGGTATGTATGCTTGCAGGTGTGAGCACCACGGTGTAGGGACTGCATGACATGGGAATAGTGGACACCAGATGCCGCACAGTGGTGAGCACACACAGGCGCATGCACACGGTAGAAAACACACAGACACGAGGCATGCATCAACCTAGCAACAAGCATGCCATGTCACAGACTTCACAGGTCAGTGTGCACTGCAGTCTGCACGTGGGCACTGCAGGCACCAGAACACACTCATCATTCCCATGACACATGGCGCAACAGTGGTACACAGAGACACACTGGACAGCCTGCACAGGTAGCACAGGGCGGTGCCAGAAAGGCTGTGGAGCAGGCAACCACCACACACCCTGCCACTGGCACCACCCACAGGGTGTCCGGTACACATGGGTGTTCCATCCTGCCACCACAGGCCTGTGGACATGGGCATCACAGGGCAGCCCCCTGACTGCCACAGACATGAGGGCAGCCTCTGCCACAGCTGGTAGTGGTGGGGGTGCCACCACCGGCCACAGGGGGTGTTCCCAGTGACCCTGCAGTGGTGCTGCACTGAGACCATGAATGGGTGCCCAGTGGAGTGACCATCTGATGCCCACCGGCTAAGCCATGGACAGTGGGTGTGTAGGTCAGTGGCGATGGAGTCAGCAGCAGGGGGTTCACCTGGCTCCACTGTTGGGGTGCATGGGATGTGCTCCTGGGCATCCAACTGGATGCACGATGTCCACAGCTTGTTGTGGATGCAGCCACCACCTCCCCAGCCACTACAATCCACTCCAGAGCTGTGGTCATGCCCACCCACATGATGCATGTCTCTGCCAGCATCTGTGCATGTCATACAGCCATGGACTCATGCTTCTGGACCATGACAGCCTTGTGGCTCCAGAACTCCACACAGAGGGCCTCCTGCCCCTCCACAGTCACCCACAGAAGGTCAAGGTAGTCCCCTATATCGTCGGTGGGTGATGAAGCATGGTGGCGTCACCGATGACCAGGGGATGGATCAGCCTGAACAGGTGCATCCATGGGCAGTGGTTGCACCTGAGCAGGCTGCTATGTGGCAGGGGGGGCTTGGCAGGGCACCGCTGCTGGCTGCCCATGGGTGGTGTCCTCCAGGGCCACTGGAGTGGGTGAGTGCACACAGGCACCCTGCTCCGATGACACCGAAGTTGCCAGTACTGCACTGGGCAGTGGTGCAGGGAGCACAGCATCCACAGCCGTGGGCATCTGTGCTGTGATTGCACCAGAACCCAGCACAGTGGGAACATCAGTGGCACCCAGGGACCTGTGCACAGGCAACCCCGCGATGTGTGCACTGCTGTCAGCCATGTCTGCAGCACTGGTGTCGGTGATGGTTGTGGCGGTGCCAATGCCTTCTCCCTGCATCCACTGGTGAGCAGAAGGAGGGCATTCTCAATGTCCACTGCATCATCCAGGTCGGCATCAGAAAACCTGGACAGGCTCCTCAGCCAAGCAATGTACCCGCTGGCTGTCCCACCATCACTGGCCAAGGGGTCCACAGGGCCTGCTGTCACTGGGGCCATGACTGGTGTTGCACGGGATGTGGATGGTGCAGGTGCGGAGTCATCCATGGTGATGTTATCAGCCCCATGTGATGGGCCCACATCATCGCCCACAAGGGCATCACGGTCAGCCATGGCCATCGCTGCACCCTGGAGGTGTGATAGTGCTGTGGAGAGAGTAAGGGAGACTGTGATTAATGCACAGTACACACATGCCACAGTGGTGAAGCACAACAGGACATGGCCGTCCACACAGTGCCAGGGCTGCATGCCTGTCCACAGCAGGGCCAGGGCATGATGGCGATATGCAGGCTATGGTGTGGTCGAGCCTGCCACTGTCCCATTGTGCACACTGCGTAGCAGTGGTCTCACATGCCTCATGGGTGCACAGCAGACATGTGCCCTCCGGTGCTGCGGCATAACACCCACAGCACCACGGGGCATGACACGCCAGGCCAGTGATAACCATCCCTAGGATGCTGTGCCTGGGTGTACAGTGACAGTGCATGGCACGCAGGGACAGGTGTGCCTACCATGGCACATGGGTGGGCGAGCCTATCTAGGACACACAGCTACTCACCATGCTGAGACGGGCTGCCACCCATCTGGAATCCACCATGTGGGACACCATGCACGGCTGTCCTGGACACATTGGTGGCCAGGGGGGCCTCATTGGGGCTGAGCTGTTCCACCATGCTGGGTACGCCCCTATCTGCTGCAGGGATGCCTGGATGTTTGCCATCTTCTCCCTGGCCCTCCTGCGACCATTGTTCCAGTGCTTGTGGCACTCTTGGACCGTGCAGTTGTAGAGTGCCACTGCATTCACCTGCCGGGCCACGTCCTCCCAGCCTTCTACCCATGCTGTCCAGCTGCCTCCCCTGCCAGTGAGGACATCCAGGCATAGGTGGCATGCCTCAATGAGCACCCTCTCTTCATCCTTGGTGAAGTTGGGGCACCGCCTGCCAGCGTCACCTACTACCTCTGTCATACTAGCTACTGTGGGGGGAAGCATCCAGGTGTCAGTCACGCCTGTGGTTACACATGGTCCCTCTCCCATCTGCCTCTGTCCATTGCCTCCCCATGGTCCGTGATGCTGTTGTTCTGGGTGGTGGATCATGGGTGGTCGTCCTGGCATAGGTGGCCATGCACCATTGTACATGGTCCACTGGGGACACTGCACATGTCATGTATGACACCCAGTCCATGGCTGGGGCAACAGTGCAGCTGCCCCGTGGGGAACACTGCGCTGCCTGCCATGGTCATGCCCTGGTACCTCTGCAGCATTTGTATTGCCACCATGGTACCCCATTTGTCCTGGGAGACACCCATGAGCTGCCCGCAAGGCGGGGGCACCGGACATGTGACAATAGCCATGGTGCAGAAGGCAACAGTGTGCAGCATAGTGATGCTGCCATTGTGGCTGCACAGGCTCTGCTGTGTGCCTCAGACCAACCTGTTGCATGTTGCTGCATCCACCACACATTGCCAGTGCCACCCAGTCACACATACCTCTTCTGTGTCCCAGTATACAATGGATGGCTCCTCTGTTAACGTTACATGACTTCCCCATTCCACATTGCAAGGCCTAGGCCCAATGATGACTCTATATCGTTCAGCAGGACTGTGTCGTACATGCTGGGATGTGTATGTCCCAGTTCAAAAACAGCCATTGTGGACGTGACAGGGAACATTCAATTGGTGCTCTGTGCACCTTCTGTACTGCCCTGCTGCTGTATTCTATGTTATGGCCATGTGTTCCACGTATTGGGAGGCATTGTTCCACATCTGGGGTACTGGAGCATTGCCTGTTGTGCATGCTCACATTCAATCACCCCAGTGTGTTCTCTTGTCCTATAGACATGGCTATGTACTCACCCAGAGATGCAAGTCACAAGTGGGGTACCTCAGGGATCAGTCCTGGGGCCAGTCGTCTTCAATAGCTTCATCAGTGACATTGCAGATGGACTGGAGGATAAGGTTTGTCTGTTTGCAGATGACACCAAGATCTGCAACAGAGTAGATGATCCAGATGGGGTGGTCAGAATGAGAAGAGATCTGGATAAACTACCAAAATGGTCGGAGGAGTGGCAACTGGGGTTTTATGCAAAGAAGTGCAAGATCATGCACATACAGAAGAGAAACCCTGAAGCCACCTATAGGCTGGGAGGGCAGTTGCTGGTAGCCACAAGGGAAGAAAGAGACCTGGGCATCATCATCACCGATGACCTGAAATCATCCAACAAGACCACTAAAGCAGTAGGTAAGGCTAGGGGGATGTTGGGGTGTATCAGTAGGGGTATCATAAGTCGGAAGAGGGAGGTAATAATCCCTCTTTACACGACACTGGTTAGGCCCCATCTGGAGTACTGTGTGCAGTACTGCAGGCCACACCTTCACAAGGACATTAACCAAATTGAGGTAGTCCAGAGAAGGGCAACCAAAATGGTGCAGGAACTGCATCAGAAAACATAGGAGGACAGATTAACGGAGCTCAATATGTATACCCTAGAGTAAAGGAGGGAGAGAGGTGATAAGATCAAAACATTCAAACACCTTAAGGGCATTAACAAGGTGAAAGGGTCTAACATGTTTCAATATAAGAAAAATAGCAGGATAAGAGGACACAGCGTGAGATTAGAGGGAGGTCAATTAAGGTGTAATGAGAGGAAGTTCTTTTTCACAGAAAGGGTGGTGGATGCATGGAACGGCCTACCTCAGGAAGTGGTGGATATGAATACAGTGCAAGACTTCAAACAGGCATGGAATAGGCATAAGGGAGCAATACAGATGAGTATGAATAGATAGGCCATTGACAGAGCAAAGGCCGATGGCACATTTATAAGGTAGAAAAAGAAATGGCCAGAGTGGATGGGCCTTGAGGTCCTTATCTGCCGTCAACTTCTATGTTTCTGTGTTTTTACCCTGGAGGCACTGACTTCTCTCAGTCACCTGGTCTCAGCTTGCAGAATTGGGAGCATTTATGGCTCAGGGCATGCAAATGATGTCTGAGCCCCTGGTAATGAGATGTTAATCAACTGAGACGCCCATGCATGTGGGATGAGGCTGTTTTGGGTGCATTCTCTGTGAATTGCACAACTGCCACCAGATTATCTCACTTTACACTGAGCATCTCAGGGATGCGCCGATGGCTGTACAGCACATCTTTGGCGCATGCGTGTATCAGTGGGCACATGTTGATGTATCTGGGGCAATCTAGACAGCGCTTCTGTTGTGCATGCACAGTCACTGTGTATGGTGGTGCATCTCCCATGATGTGCTGTTACACTGCTAACCTGATGCACGGCTGCTGGCCTGCTGGCCATGGCGCTGTGTACCCTGTCGTGCAGTGTGATCCAAGATGCGCCATTCATGCTGCACTGTGTTTGTACTGCCCATGGATCATGCACGGCATGCGGTAGCTGTTTGTAGCACATGCCGTGCACAACATGGTGCCCGCATGTGCATCACACATGCATGACTGGGTCTTGGCCTTGCCACTCCGTTGCGGACTACATTGCACATGTGTGGGCATGTTGCCTTTGACCTATTGCACTTCATGCTCAGTGCACACTGTGCTGCATGTGCCTCACTTTTTCATGTAGCGCATAACGACCACTCAACTGCGCATTGCCTTGTTTCACCTTGCCACTGTTGTTTACCCTTGTAGTATGCCTGGGGTAGGGAGACAGACACCTAGGACCATGAACTGGTCCCAGGTGGACCTGCTGCATCTGGTGGCATTTGTCATGTCTGTGGAGGGGCAGCTGTTTGGCCAGAATGGCCTCCATGAGCCCAGGGCTGAGGTGTGGGCCTTCATTGCCCATAGGATTGTGCGACACACAGGGATGCCAGACACTGAGAGCAGTGCAGGCATCATTATGGTGACCTCAAGAGGTGGGACCTGGAGAGGCTGGTGCAGCTGCGGTGCCATGCATGCAGGGGTGCACTGCCAAGATTAGGTAGGTGTTGTTCATCTGGCTCCTTTTGTGGCATGTGCTGGGTGTGTGTGTGTGTGTTGAGGCCCTCATGGGGCATCCTCATGGGTCTCAGGTGTCCTGCACACACGACAGTGGCTGCACCTGTCCAGTGCTGCCATGCCATGTGTGCCATGGGGGGGCGCTGGGCATGGCTGTGTCTGCCTGCGGGCCACTGGGTGCTTCACAGCTGGTTACCACTGTCCGCTGCATGGACACAGGCCAGTGGGGGGGGGCACTGTGGCAGTGCATCCTGCACAGTGGTAGTGGTTGCTCATGGTGCTGTCTGTTGTGTTTTGCAGGACCAGATGCCAGGCAGCGGGCCGTGGATGCCATTGAGGTGCGGATTAGAGGATCATAGGTGCCAGGCCTGGTGCCCTTCCATGGGCAAGTGAGTGATGCATTCTGCTATTGCTGCATTTCAGTTGCTGTAGGGTTACAGCTGGATGGGGGTGTTGTCCATGATCAGGCCCTCAGTGTGTGTTCTTTCTGTCATTGCTGTAGGTCTCCAGGATCACCATGCTGTGGCTGGGGGTGGTGCCCTTGTTGACGTGAACCAAAGGATCCGTGTAGCCATCCAGGCAGCCCTGGGCCCCCTGTCCAGGACTGTATAGCGCCTGTCAGCAGCCCTGCAGGGTGTCCTGCTGTGGCTCCTGGTCTGTGGCTGTGCCAGGGTGATGCGTGGCAGGGCACAGCGGTGCTAGTGGCCCCCTGCCTCTTCCTGTGGCCGTCCCTTATATAGTTATTGTTCATAGCCCACTGTTACTGTCCCCTTCCTGCCCTCCTTCACACCCCTGTACTTCACTTTCCCCTTTTGGTGTTGCTCTTGTTGTTCTTTGTTATACTTTTCTGTTGTACAGTACTTTATCATATTTCTCTTTTATAAACATGTTGTTCTCAGCACTTGTGTCCATGGGTTTAATTGTTCCAGCTATGTGGTTGCTCCCTTGTGCCCTGCTGACTTGCTCCACTTGCTCTGAATAGCTCCCCTGTGTGACTATGGGGCATCCAGCTTGCCCTGGCACATCTCAGGTTGCACCGGTGCATCTCCAGTTGCGCTGTTGTATTTCACAGTGATTTACAGTGGGGCTGCACTCGATGCTTCCCGCTGTGCATGCCTCTGTGAATTACTGTTTGTGCTTGGTGCATCTGCTTTGCACCAGCGCATTTGTGATACGCCCAGCACATCCTCTTTGTGAATCCTGCCCATACAGTTTGTATCATATTTAGACACCGTTCTGCTTATAGTTCATATTTTCTTTTGGAACTCCCACCCATATTTCTTTATTATGAAGGGCATTTGCCTGAAGACAGGATCTCTGCCTTATCTGTACTGGCTGTTTGTCTACACCTGACATGACAGTTCTGTCTGTGACATCACAACCTGTTGCTGTGGATATAATTATGATGTGATAAACAGAATTATGATGCCAGGTGTAGACAAGCAGCCAGAGCAGATAAACTCTCAGGGGCAATAATCTTCTTTTTTGTTCTTCTTTCCTCAGCAAGAATGAAAAAGTGTGAAAGAATTGCAGAAAAAATATGAAATATAAGTTGAATTGTGTCTAAATCCTAAATTTTTCAGCGTTTCCCCCAAAAGCATTAGGGGCTCTTTAAACATGCAATGCGCACTAACCTGCTTCTGAGTTACTCTAGAGTTCTGTATCTGTACATGTTGGTGTCACCTGTTTCTGCGTATCAGAGGCTAGTAAGTTCAGTTTCATTTTGCAGATCTCTGTGAACAATAGTAACCTTGACGGGCTACCCTTGTATAATGGGGGTTACTCCCCACACTCAGGCCCAGATGACACACTGATATGCTTATATGTACAATAACCGTGCCTCTTATAGTTTTACGAATAACTAGAGTTTTAGGAATAAACAATCCTTAGGGCCTGCCCATTGGAGCAGCGGTAAAATTATCGCAAGAGGCACTGTTGACCAGAGTTTAGAAATGAGCCTGTGTCATAGGGGCTGGCTAGGAGGAGGAAAGTCAAGCATCCCAGTGGATGCCCCTGTCCTCTATGGAGGGAGGGCATCATATTCTCACTGTGATACTGCCCCTCGGTGACAACAGGGGAGGGACAGTAAGGATCTGCAAGGAGAGGAGAAGACTGCCAATGTCAATGGCTGTGAGATCAGTGGGAAACTGAATCTAGAGAAGACACTCTTGGGGGCTGGGGGGGGTGGTGAGGCGGGCAGCCATTAGGTTGCTGGCTTTTGAGCAGACAAGACAGACCATTTGGGCTATTCTGCTGGCTTTTAGTATGTTAGTATGACATTCTAATGTACATTGTCCTCAGATGAAGAAAAAGGAAGGAAAATCTCCCAGATGAGTAGCATGACTGCTCCTTTTGTGATCATAGGCCAAACACCTGCAAACCTATGCTCTTTCCTTGTACAACTGGCAGAGAATTTCCCAAAGGGTCCTGGCCCCAGCCCAAGGGCCCTGCCATGGGGAGCAAGCCACACCTGTAAGACGACAGATAAGACATTGGAGAAGGTGGAATGCCAGGGCTGGGGCATGGTACAGGGCTTAAACAGCAGCTACGGGCTGGTCAAATACCAGGAGATAAACAGGAAGTAAAAGAAAAAAAAGAAATAATCCTAACTGGTTTATAATGACGATGATGTCATGATTTATAATAAGAGAACAGAGTGCATTATCGACAGGAAGGTTATAGGGTAAATAAGACAGGCATGGAAACTGTGCAAACCAGTGATGAAGGAGCCGAAGTCCAAATAGTACACCAGCAGGCATTTAGGATCTGGACAAAAATAAAGCCGTACACTGGGGTCCGGGCAACCTGGAATGGAATAAAGAATGAACGGGGTGTGACCAAGGGTAGTACAATGGGGGGAGAGGAAGAGGAGAGGGAAAGGAAAAGGGGGATGTATGTTACAATCTGGAGATAGCTTGGCTGGAGAAAACAGTTGTGAGCCTAGGACAGTATTTCAAATCTCTCCTGAGGTTTGGTCAGCCTGAACCACCCAGCCTCACTTCATAGTTCTTTTGCTGCGGCCTCACACTCAAAGTTTCTTGTGCTACAACACACCCTGCAGAGTCCTATTAACTTATAAAGTATACATTCTGAAGTGTACTGGGTGAAGAGGGCACTTCAAATACAGCACCATAAAAAATGTGCTTCAAAAAGTATGTCTGCCTTGATAGTGACGGGGTAGGATAACACATGGTAATTACCACTACCCCTTTCACTGTCAAGGCAGGGGAGGAAGTAATCAAGTAACGAAAGTGTGGTGATTGTCCAAGCTGTTCCTGTAGTGGAGAGGGCTAAGGCATAGCAGCTTGGGCAGCACAGAGTGATAGACCAGGGTTCTGTTCCTGGTCTTCTGATTCTTACTTCTTTTGTCTTCCCCACATCTGGAGTGTTTTTTTTAAAACATTTTGTCCCAAAATCAAGGACCCACCAAGTTTCCACCCATCCTCATGTTCTGCCTCCCCAGAGCTGATTATTTTAATATCAAGGGTGCGGGGGGGCTGGAGCACCCTCCCCCCAAAAAACAAAATGTACATTTTGTATTTTCGCCATTGTAGCTGTCGTCAGTGTGGTTTTGGATTGCTACCATTGGTGCTGTTTCTTCAAAAAGTATTTTGGGTTGGCTCTGTTTCTGACAGCACTGTTTTTGCTGCGTGCTTGTTAACGGCACTTTTATTGCTTTTGTCATCTTGACCTAGACCCATTCTGAAGTACGGTATGTATCTGACACAGCTCAGGGACTCAAGGCTCCAGACTGTAAGTTTGTTGGTGCTCTTTGAAAGAGGCCAGAAGCAGGGGTGTAGTCCTTGGGTGTCAGGAGGGGTCAGAGACCCCTGACTTCATTTTGAGAGGGGGCCTCAGTTTCTTACTTCTGATAACACCTGTACTGCTCAGTGTTTGGCAATCAAAACACAGTTCTATTGTTTTTCTTCCCAGCTGCTTTTATGTTGCTTGCATGCATGTGCAAGAAACATAGTGCCATCATCGGAGATTTTGGAGGTGTGTCACCTCCTCCTCCAATTCAATCAGTGTGCTGGCAGGCGCGGCCCCTGTAAGCCAATGCATTTTGGAACTGTCTATGACACGCTCCAAAATGCAGTGGCATACAGTTGAAAGGGGGAGCTATGCTTGAGTGAGCACCATAAGATATCGGCTGCTCACGCGCAGCTCCTCCCCACACGCAGCCATGCGCACCGCGCATGCACTGTATAGCTGACGGGTGCCCAATCCCCATTGGCTGAGCTGCGCCTCCCCAGTAGTAGGTGCCACGCTGGGAGCCCACCCAGCGTGGCAAGAAGTTCTTTGCCGACGGGTGCCCAACTCCGCCGGGCTGAACGCCCCGCTCCGTGCCACGCTGGGAGCCCACCCCAGCGCAATAATGACCAAGGCTGGTGGGGTGCCCAATCCCCGTCAGCTGAACGCCCCAACATCATTGTGCCACGCTGTAGCCCACCCCAGCATGGCAAGCGTCCCACAATGTCTTTTTTTTTTTTTTAACCTGTAAACAAAACGTCTCATGTGCCGCCTCCCAACCCCTCCCACAACCTGCACCCACCCACTGTGCACCCATCTCTCCACACTCCTCACCCCATACTTACCTCCGGACTCAAGCGACGATCTTCGGTGGACTGGGACCACGCCTGCACTCTTCAAAGGCGACAGCGAACTGAGGAAATGCCGGTAAGCTGTATAATGGGCTAGATAGGGGGGTCTCAACTTTGTTGCATATCTCAGGCATTTTGGGGAATTTTTGCACCAAATTTTTAACATGGCGTTTTTGGGACCCCTTCTCATGAATGATGTCATTGTCATAGCATTATTCGGGCCCGAAGGGTGATTTCACGCAGTCACTGCGCAGTGACAGTGAAATCATCCTTCAGGCCTGAATACCACCATGACAGTGACATCATTCATGAAAAGGGGTCCCAAAAACCCCATGTTGAAAATTTGGTGCCAAAATTCCAAAATATGACTGTTTTACGAGCGTGCATTGCACAGTTCCTACGCAGGCTCGTAAGTTCGTGAAATTTCAATATTTTCACTCCAGATTTTCAACATTGCCATTTTACCACACCTTCTTATGAGTAGTACAGCTGTCATTTTTCACATCTCACCTAAAATGTGTTTCTACCATGTAGCGTAGTACCGCTTAGTTGTGTGTGAAATCAATATGGGACACATGAAGAAAATCACAGTGACACTGTTCATGAGCAGAGGTCTTAAAATGGCTATGTTGAAAATTTGGTGAAAAAATTCCTTAAAATGACTGTTTTACGAGCGTGTGTTGTGCAGTTCCTACACACGCTCGTAGGTTTGCGAATTTTCAATATTTCCACTCCAGATTTTCAACATTGCCATTTTACCACACCTTCTTATGAGTAGTACAGCTGTCATTTTTCATATCTCACCCAAAACGTGTTTCCGCCCATGTAGCGCACAATGGTGCAGTCGGTGTGCGAACTCAGTGTATGGGACAGATTAAGAAAATCACAGTGTTCACTGTTCATGAGCAGAGATCTTAAAATGGCAATGTTGAAAATTTGGTGAAAGAATTCCTAAAAATGACTGTTTTACGAGTGTGCGTTGCACAGTTCCCACGCACGCTCGTGGGTTTGAATTTTCAATATTTCCACCCAGATTTTCAACATTGCCATTTTACCACACCTCCATATGAGCAGTACAGCTGTCATTTTTCATATCCTGACCAAAATGTGTTTCGCCCATGTAGCGCACAATGGCGCAGTCGGTGTGCAAACTCAATGTATGGGACACATTAACAAAATCACAGTGACACTGTTCATGAGCAGAGGTCTTAAAATGGCTATGTTGAAAATTTGGTGAAAAATTCCTAAAATGACTGTTTTAATGAAAGCAGTAGCGTTCCTATTATCAGAAGTTCGCGAATTTTCAATATTTGCACTCCAATGACTTCCAAATACCTAAACAGCACATAGAAGCAAACAACATTCGGCATTGACAAATGCTTGTTTAAGTCTGCAGTCCATCACCCCCACAGCAGTTGCAACTACTCATTAATCTTAATAGCTGCCTTTGAAGTCTAAAAGGTATCAAACTACCCAGCCTGATATATGTGTGTGTGTGTGTGTGTTAATGTGTAGTTAGCACAGCAGTATGTCTGTGTGTATGAGTTGACAAGAAAACAGCAGTTGGAGTTCAGACTAAGGAAATGGGTCATAAAACCAAGGTCCATATTAATTTTTATTTATTTATTTAGTTTTCGATGACCGGGTAGGTGCGCTAGCCATAGCAATGACTGTTTTCAGGCATGACCCGGGAGGGTACAAAACAGAGACAATCAGATAACAGATTACACATCAAAAAATTACAATATACAATTGTAGGAATACAAAAACAAGGCAGAGTTAAATGACAAGTTTAGTAAAAATATGTAAACAGAGAAGAATAAAATAAAGTAAGAGTAAAGAGAGGTAAAAAATTACAAGAAAGTAAAATGACAATTTGATTCGGTTGTAAGTGTTAACATTACCATAGAATCCAGAAGGATTAAAGCTGGGTGACAGAGACGATTATAATAGTCAGTATAGGATAAAGTGGGATAATTGTTTAATTGTTTGTGAAACCAGTCTGTTTCCATTATGGGTCTGTACCTCCCTATCGATGTGGAACCTTTGTAAATGAGCTGCTTGGCACTCAAAGGTACTTGTAATCCTAGATTGAATAAATAAAATAAATAAGTAAAGTTGAAATGTAGAAATAGGAATTGAAAGAGGAGTATTGGATAAGTTAGGAGGATGGGGACTTAGTAAGGAATAAAAGTCCCAAGGAATAAAACTTTATAAACAGGTGATAAGAAGAAAGAGCTAGACTTTGGATGGGTCAGTAAACTAAGAAGTGGTATAAGAGCAGGAAATCATAGGGGAGGAAATGAATGCATATCACAGATAGATTTGGAAACATGGCACTTGAATGATAACACTTGAAAAGCTTAGAACAGAATTAGTAGCACCCTTCACATATGGGCTGGACATCATTTCTGAAAATTTGATAAAGCAAAGGCTGAAACCAGAAAGCAGGCCAGTACTAGGGAACTTGGTGATATTTCACTTTCAGGCATGGTTGTTTGTCCCCTACTCCCATCCAGTCTGGTCATGAGCTCTGAAATAATTTTCACTAACAGAGAGAGAGTGTTAGAAGCAATCATGGGGCCCCTTTTACATATATAAAAGTTACCAGCAAACTGGCTAGCTGACCATGGAAGTGATTTTTGAACCTTTAAAAATGATGAACATTAAAAATATCCCCAGGATGGTACAAAACCTTCATGACGTTGCCACGATGGTACAACAGCTGTGTCTTTCTACTGAATTTAGCCAACAACAACGTTCCACCATACACTATATTAAAAATATTGAGTTGGATACCAGTTTTTAAAGGTTAGGGGCCAAGCAGCTCACAGACTGGTTTGTTCCACTCTGGTGCCAGACTAAGGGTATTGCTTCCTGTGGTGATGGATGGGAGGGGTTGTTGGAGCAAAGGACCTGCTAGTCTGGTTTTGGGAATGCCCAGTCTCTTTCAGATTGTTTAAAAAGTGATACATTGTCCAAATATTGTTTGAAACATGTGCTTTTAATAATTTGTACTGCAGCACTTTTTTTTTCAGATTTATTTGTGTGTCCTATTTAACGTCCTTGTCTCAGTTTGTATGTGAGTTGCTCTCATCTCACTCCACCCCCCAGCCCTTCAGTTCAGCAGATAGAAAAGTTGACATGGGACTGCACAGCCTGCTAGTGTGGTTTGGTTGGGGAGGGTGGAGAGATGGGCTTCTTAGTCTGGCTTGGGTAGGTGTTTGGGGATTTGGAGTGAAGAGCCTGTGGTCTAGCTCAGGGAGTACATGCTCTACTTTCTCACCAGATTCTCTCCTCTGACAAACCTAATTATGGGGAGTTTGCATGTAGTGTATTGTCTGGCCAGAGTTTTATACATTTGTGTGAATCTTCTTTTCTTGTTGGAAGTCAAAAGGTAATGGATGCCCTTGGTGCACGTTTAGTGTTGGAGGGGAGGTGTTTAATTGATAGGGTGCCTGGTGACTCCCTCAAGTTATAAAGTAAGGAAGTTTTCAGCCTTTGGGACAGGCACAGAAGGGGGTTCTAAACTAAATTAAAAATCAGTCTGTCTGTCTGCTTCTTCTTCTTCTGGCTAATGGTGGTTTGCTGTATTGTGGGAGGCACTCGAGAGTGGTGGAGGTGGCATTGCACCAGAGAGAGGGTAGGAAACACAACTGGAGCTAAAATGGGAAACCAAACTGCAGGTAACTATCTGTTATTATTTCTCTTTGTTGGATCTTCACCCTCTCATAATCTCACTCCACAACATTTATGGCATGAGCCCAACCCATGTGGGATTAGAACCCACAACCATCTGGCCCTGGGGGTGTTACCAACTGAGCCACACTGACTCCTGCTAGCCAATAGTCATAGTTTTACATGAGACAAGAGACACAGTGACAGACAAAAAATTTGTAAGTGGTGACAGCCTATCTTATCTCCAAAATTGTCTAATCCCTTTTTATGTTTGCTTGCACGAAAGTGCAAGAAACATAGTGCCACCATAAAAATGTTTGTAGGTGTGCCACTCAGCTTCCAATGCCCTGCCTCACTTTTGCAAGTGCTGTCTCACCACACCAATACATGTCAGAGCTGTCTATGACAGCAGTTCAGATGCAGTGGCATACAGTTGAAAGTGAAAAACCGCTGCAATCAGCGGTGGTAACGTGTAGGCAATTTGCATACTGCCATCCTCGGCAGTATGCAAATTGCTTGCACATCACACTGCATCTGAACTGTCTGTCATAGACAGTTCTTCTCTTCCTGACTGGAACACCTCATGGCATGCTGGGCCCACCCCAGCGTGCTCATGCCTCCAATACCTGCACACCCCTGGCTTGGCCGAAGCGTTGCTCAATCCCGATCAGCTCCACTGCCCCAAAACTGACTTCCAGGTGCCACACTGGGAGCCCACCCCAGTATGGCAACAGTCCGATGTCCATGTGGCCAATGGGGGTGCCCAATCCCCCATTGGCTCCACTGGCCTCCCAAACAACCTTCCAACTGCCACGCTGGGAGCCCACACCAGCATGGCAACAGTATGCCATCCGTATGGCCAATGGGAATGCCCAATCCCCTGTTGGCTCCACTGGCCCCCCCAAACAACCTTCCAGACGTCACGCTGGGAGCCCACCCCAGCGTGGCAAAAGTTCAGCATTGTCTTCCTGAAAAAGGTAAAAAAAAAAAAACCCCAAAAAACCTGTAAGAAAAAACAGTCCCTCGTTGACTGTCTCACCCCTCCCTAATCCGCACTCCACCCTCTGCGACCATTCCCCACACCCCTCACCCTATACTTACCTCCAGAGGCCAGCGTGACGATCTTCGGTGGATCAGGCCACATCTGCACTTCAAAGCCGATCGCTTAACTGAAGAAACGCCGTAAGCTGTATAATGGCATGAATGGGGGGTTTTCAACTTTGATGCGTATCTCAGCCATTTTTGGGAATTTTTCACCATATTTTCTACATGGGGTTCTTGGGACCTTACCTCATGAACTTAGTCACTGCCATTTTGTTATTAGGTCCCAAAAGGTTATTTCGCGGTCACTGCGTGGAACCATCTTTTGGGACCACGTAACAAAATGACAGTGTCACAGTTCATGAGGTAGGCCCCCCAAAATCCTATGTTAAATATTCGGTGAAAAAATTCCCAAAAATGACTGTTTTACGAGCGTGCGTTGCGCAGTTCCTACACACGCTCGTAACTTCACAAATGTTTAATATTTTCACTTCAGATTTTCAACATTGCCATTTTACCAAACCTCCTTATGAACAGTACAGCTGTCATTTTTCACCTCTCTCCCAAAATGTGTTTTTGCATATGTAGCGCACAATGGCACGGTTGGTGTGCAAAATCAATATTTGGGACATATTAAGAAAATCACCATGACACTGTTCACGAGCAGAGGTCTTAAAATGGCTATATTGAAAATGTGGTGACAAAAGTCCATAAAATGACTGTGTTACAAGCTCACATTGCACAGTTTCCACGCACTCTTTTAAGTTCATAAATTTGTAGTATTTTCAGTGCAGATATTCTACAGTGGCATTTTTCCACACCTCCTTATGAACAGTACAGCTGTCACTTTTCACACCCTGGCCGAAATGTGTTTTCGCACTCCCAGTGCAGAAATGCATGGTCGCTGTGGGAATCAGTGTTCGAGACAGATTACGAAAATCACAGTGACACTGTTCATGAGCAGAGGTCCCAAAATGCCTGTGTTGACAATCTGCTGTAAACAGTCCCCAAACAAATTACAATTTCTACCCACGCTCATGACTTAACCAGTTTTTTATATTTTCACTTCAGATTTTCTACATTGCCATTTTACACCTCCTTATGAACAGTACAGCTGTCATTTTTCACATCCTTTTCGAAATGTGTTTTCGCACCTGTGGTGCCAAATGGCGTAGTTGCTGTACAAAATCAGCTTTCGGCTAACAAACTGATATTGCCACTGTTCATGAAGTGGGGTCACAAAAATCCCATGTTGAAAAATTGGAGTGAAAAATACCAATGAACGCCTGGGGCATTAGGGTTTCCAACCATAATGCCACACCCTGTAGAGACTGACAGGCATCAGGGGTGTGACTTGGGATTGTCACCTGTAATGCTCATACCATTCCACCCCCACCCACACCCTGCAGCCAGTGACAGGCATTTAGTTGTGCCTTGGATTCTTTGACCCCAAAGTTCACCCCATTCTCCTATACTTCACCCATCTCACCGTATTTCCTTATGGAATGGGATGAGCATAAGGCCCAAACACCCCAAGGCACACCGTGACATCTGTCGGTGTCTGCAGGGTATGGTGTGGTGAAATGGTGTGGTTGTTATGCATGACACCCCAAAGGCAGACTCCAATGCCTGTCAGTCTCTGCAGGGTGGTGGTGGGGTTGGCTTCAGTTCAATACTTCACTGCCATTCCTATTATGCAGCTCTCTAACTCCTACACTACCAATGCTAATGCCAGCAAGCTAACATTCTGCATTGACAAATGCTTGTTTTTAACAGTGTGTGTAAATCCTATGTGCAGTAAAGATGCCAATGTGAACAATTCATGGCTGAATTTTCTGGATTAGAGATGTATGCAGTTTCTGCTCCTTGATATTTATCAAGAAGTTGTTTTAGTTTTGACTATTTCTTTTTAAAGAAAATAAGAGACTAGTTATTTTGATAGTGATATTGGTTGTTTGTAACAAGTCAAGGAAGGCTTTAAAAGCAGTCAAAAGCATTAAAATGACCCTCTAAATAACCAGAACGCATCGAAAACCTTATAGCTTCTGGGTCTCCCCACCTACTGGCTGGGGAGGAGGGCATCTTTCATGGCCAGAGACCCCTCACTTCTAAATTTAGCACTACACCACTGGTCAGAAGAGGATGCTTATTTGTTCCCCCTTTTGCTTTAACCCTGATAATGGTTTTAAAATTCCAAAGGCTATTCCTGTATTTTGGTTGGGAAGTAGGCTGCACGCCCCTTCTACACATACATCTGGAGGCTCCATGGAAGCCCAGGCCAATGGTGACTCACAAGGACCCACTGAAGCTATTGTTGCTTCCTTCTCTTCCACACATTCTGCCCAGGAGCTGGTGATTGCAACAATCCCAGCAACTGTCCATTCTCTACTGTCATTGGAGGCACTGTCCTCCCAATGACATGCTTCCTCCACCTCGGACTCTCACATGAGGCTTAGACTTGGGACTTCCACCCACGGATCTACTGAGCCTGCACTGGCAGCATCCAATTCCACCCTCTGTGGCATAGAACACTTCACTTCCTATGGACCTTGCAATGCTTCAGCACAGACAATGTCCAGAAACTCCTTTATGAACTCCATGGGGTCACTTTTACTGCAACCAGCCTGTCGCTGTTGTCCTGATTCTACAGGGTTCCCTGTCTGTGTCCAAGTTGGAGCTAAATGGATGCATTTCACTTTAGCTACCCTTATGCCACCTGCCATGCTCATCCCAAACCACGTTCTACACCCTGTGCAATGAACAATGGGCAGAACTTCTCTTCCTGGTTTTAGGCATAATATGCACACATTAATCGGATAATTCAGCAAAGCCACGTCAGTGGGTGCTGTTGAACAGTCGTACAATTGCTCAGAATAGGGTAGTCTTGTTTTTGTTGGGTCACCCATGCCCTGGCATGGAACGGGTAGTGAGAGGTTTGCTGCACCATGTTCTGAAAGTCAAAGACACAAGTCCCAAAATTACTATTGTTTGCAAGCACGGTGAGATTTGGTTTTAACACACTGGAAAAAGTCCACAAACAGGTTGCCTGGCTGCTGCTGCAATTGTATTCCACAACTTGGCAAGAAACCATTTGAAACTTTGTTTTGGTTTTAAAAACCCTGTTCCTACTAAGGTTTATACTAAGGTGTTAAAGGAGCTTGAGAGTCTAAGGCCTATAAATGCTCTCAAACAACTCAATGTTCATAATTTTTAGGGTTGTGTTCGGCTAATAAGTAGGCATCCAACTATGCTTTAAATTCTGTTTTGTTTCAGCTTATAATAATATTGAGTGGTTGCTTATTCCATGGATTGATGACCCTCAATGTGAAGAAAAATTTTCTCATTTGATAATTGAAGGATTTACCAGGTAATTGAAGTGGATGACCTTTGGTATCATATTGGTTGTTTTTAAATTGTAATCTTAGTTCAGTCATTAGAGTGGGGTCTTGGATTATGTCATATAGAAATACTAAATTTCCTCTTAAGCGGCTTGTCTGGAGTGATATAAGGTTAAGACTTTTTAGTCTATTTTCATATGATAAGTTGTGCATTCCTTTTAAATGTTTAGTATAATTATGCTGAACTTTTTCTAATTGATTAATAGGTGATTTTTTGTGGGGGCACCAGAGCTGTGACACATACTCTAGATGTGGCCGTGCATAGGCCCTAAACATTGGCATTGTCACCCTAGGGTCTGTAGCTGTCATATTACATCTAACAGACCAAATAATTTTTTTTTCTTGTTAACCGCATCATTAATATGATGGGTATATTCCAGGTTATTTGAAACCAACACTCCTACATCCTTTTCATCAGTAGTGGTTAATAGGATAAATCTCCCTAAAACATATGATGTTCTGGGATTCTGTAAACCCAAGTGCATAATCTTGCATTTATTATTATTTAGCTTCATACCCCACGTATCTACCCATGCAGTGATTGTGTCAAAGTCATGGTGAATAATGCTAAAGTCATCAACGTTAGAACTTGGCCCCCTGATTTTAATATCAACTGCATATTTAGTAGATGCAGAAAAACAATTCTTCATGACACTAGAGAAAAATACTTGGGAAAGACATAGTCTGAACACTGAGCTCTAAGGTACCCCACTAGTAACAAGGCCTACATCAAATAACTGCCCATTAATTATGACTCTTTGTGTTTGTCCTTCAAGCCAATTACAGGTCCAGCTAACAATATATTTATTGATATGTAGGTTTAGTAGTTTGATTTTTAGGGCCCAGTGAGGCATGACATCGAAGGCTTTGTTAAAGTCTATAGAAACTACATCGAATGGTGTCCTGTTATCCAGTAGTTGACTAACTTCTTCATAAAAACACATTACATTTGTCGAACAGCCTCTACCTTTTGTGAAGCCATGTTGTTCAGTGTTGAAATTAAGGATAGGTGACAGAATGTCCTTAACCAAACTTTCAAAGATTTTACATATAGATGAGGTGAGGCTGATAGGTTTGATAATTCGACCAGTCAGATTTCAAACCCTTTTTGTGAATAGGTATGACATTAACTAAGGCCCCGTTCACACTACACCACTCAGACCCAGTAATGAATACAAACCATTATGGCTGGGTAGTGGTACAGTGTGTCCACACTGCTGCGGTGTCCGGTACGGGACTTGTACCACCAGTCCACACTGTGGGAGTCAGGTGACCCAATGGGAAGGGAAGGGGAAAGTGTTTAACCAGGAAAAGCACACTAAGCTGAAGCTTGTTTCCAGGTGCGACCTGGGAGCACAAGGAAGTTAATTGACTTGCTCAGTGTCACACAGTATGCAAATGGGGGCTGTGGGATTCAAACCCCAGTCTGGTCTGCTGGATATCACCAGATTTGCTCAGAGTCTTAAACCACTGCACTATACTGCCTCCTGCAATCCCACAATGCAGCTCGTGCTGCACTACAGGCCTTGCAGGGGACTGTTACCATGCATCCACACTACAGCTGGTAATGGTACCGAGGCGTAACCAGTTTCATAACCATTGCTTGAAACCACCTCATATGTGATTTCAACAATGGTTACTAAAACACCTTCTGTAATGTTACAGGTGTGAACGCAAACTGTTGTGGTAACGGTTCGGACCCTCTGTAACGTTATAGAGGGGTGTTCGGGGTGTAGTGTGAACAGGGCCTAATTTCCATTCTTTTGGGACAAAATTCTTTGTAAGATATGACTCAAATAATAGCTTCAAAGGAGAAACCAGATAATTTGCAAGTAGGTACAGTAGGTGACGTGTGATATTATCAGGTCCCAGACAGGTTTTGCCTTTTTGCAACATTAGTTTTCCATATATTGCTTCTATATCAAATGTAATAGGGGAATCACTTGTGTATAAAAAAAAAAATAAGATCCTGCTGGATAAGTGCCTGTTTACACTTTACAAAATTGTTCATTAAAGATATTTGCCATGTCTCTGGGGTCATGAATTAATTTGTTGTTAACTTGCAAAGGACGAACTTTACATTGTGTTTTTTAGGGAGTTAATATAAGACAAGAAGTGCTTACTATTAAATTTATTTGCATTTCTAGCTAAATTCATTTCTCAATTTCTTTTTACTTTTTGATCCTTAGTTTGCATTGCTTCTGAATTTTAAGATACAGTAAGGTGACCAATTTTGCGCTGTTCTAAATTTTAGGTATCAAGCGTATTTTTTTATTCTTTCATTTAATTAACCTTCTGATAGGCTTATTAAGCCATTTAGGATTAAGTTTCTGTTTTTTATGTTTTTCTCTGGTAGGTGTAAACCTATCCTTCACTTGTAATAGTGTATTATAAAGTAATTCCCAATATTCATTAATGGGTAATTCTTCATGTGCTTTTCCCAGTCAATTTGTCCAATGACTTTTGCCGCCTCATCAGTTCTGGCTTTATCATACATATACACATATAATTGCAGACTTGACATCTACTGGGCAATCAGTTACCAAGGTGAAAACTATAGTGTTATGGTCACTATTGCCAACTGGGGCTTCTATCTGGACATTCTCAATATAAAGGATGCCACTGTATAATACTAAGTCCAGTATATTACTACCTCTTGTGGGGAAATGGCCACCCTGTTTTAAATTAAGCTGTGCACATGCTGTTCTAAAATGGCACTACTTTGTTTACATTGCTGGCTACATCCCAACATGGCGACTATAACTTTGTATCACACTTAGTTAAAAATTGCTAGGATTCTGCCTGGATCTTTGCATTTTAAAAGATTTTCTCAAGCACAAATTCGTTTCACTGTTTCTCAGCCCATTACTTTACAAGCACTTGGACCAGAGAAATCTTTTGTTTTAACGTTCACTTTCTTTAAAAACAGCACTTTCACATACAAAGTCCAATATTTAACAGTTCACAAAACTCTCTTTCAGTACTTTTGCTGCATTTGCTCAAGTTCTTACACAGTCGTCCGACCTTAGCACCACAGTCTATTTCTTTGGCAAAGGGCACTTAAAGGCAGTAGATGGTTTGCGCCATCAATGGAATATGGCCTGCTGCTGAGTCAAAGAAGGCCTCTGGGGTGAAACTATTTGACGGTCCCACCGATCATCGCTATGATTGCCTCAATCACTCTCCAGTCGGTCAGAATACGGGTTAAGCCCGGGTTATTTGTGAAGAAGTCAGAAAAACTGCTGCTGTAGAAGTGCTTTTGCTGCAAGCAGTTCCTCCTTCCTGCTGCCCAAATTACAAGCTGCTTGCACACTGAAGGCTGCTCCTCCAAGAATGTTCCACAACAGAGACTCAGGCAAGGGTGGCGCTTAGATGCACTGGGACCAGTCACATGATGCCATGCAAATGAGCTCTCTCTCTCTCTCTACTGCACTCCTGCACAGTGATCATTGAGAAGGCAACATTTAAACTGCAAACTGTCACTTTTTTTCTTGGCTTGAAATTTCAGCAGGGCAAGCATTTTAAGGCATTTACTCTCAGTACTTGGTGCATTTTCCTTATTGACTCCCCCAAATTTCACTGTACACACTTGAAGCTTTGAGCACTTAGAAAACACTTTCTTTTTCAAATTAATTAAACTTTAACTTCATAATATACAGAAACAAGAAAAAGAGCTGATACAGCCCCATTTTAATATTGATCCCTTCCCCCTCATCCCCACCCCACCACTGGAGTTTTTCCATGTAGAAAATTTAAAATACAGTGACTGGTAATGTACTAAATGTGCACCTGGTTATCACAGTACATAAAAATCTCATTAGGACTCGTACAGTAAGTAATGTGTACAGTGGTTCCCAGATATGATTGTACTTTGTTATTTAATTAGATAGGTTAGCAATAAGATGCTCAGCCTGCAAGGCAAACAAGATTTCCTTGTACCATTCCAGGACATGAGAGGTATCTTGGTCCAGCCAATGATGCAAGATGACTTTTTTTAGCACATAACAATATTAAAGCCATGTGTGCTTTCTGGTTACCCATCAGGGATCCTGTATAGTCACCCATTAAACAGACCTCAGGTAGAAAGGCATCAAACAGTCCCAGCAAGGGGTTCAGAATCCCAAAAGGGCACAACCTTTTGACAGGTCCATAAAATATGGTAAAGGGAGCCAGGTTCCTGGCCACCTCTGGAATTGGTGGGCAGATGGCACATCTTGTGTAGCTTAATGGGGGTAAAATAAAGATTATGGAGAATGTGAAACTACAACAGATGATAACGGTTCCAGTTGATTGATTTGTATAGTTGGTTCCAGATAGAGGGCCAGTTCCTGGAGGTTGTGTTGGATGGTAACGTGTGGTCCCAGTCATACACCAAGGGGCCTTCATTAGCCACTAGGTAATTTTGCAGTGACTTGTAATAATGTGAGATAAGATGAGATGGGGGAGCAGAAGAGAAAATAAGAAAAAGCACTGACCCCAAAGAAGCTAACCAAGGCCCTGTGCCAAAAAATTTCAAAAGCATGTGAGGTAATTGTAAATTTGAAGAGGTAGGCCAATGATTGCACAGGCCTCTTGGAAAGGGAGTAATATTTGATTGTGTGTGAGGTCTACAACTTGGTCTAACCCTATAGCATACCAGAAACTTTTAGAAATCAACCGTCCTTCAATCTTAAAAATTGGGATTCCCAAATAAAGGTTGGAGGACGTCCTTAGTATGATTAAGTTTAAGTAGGGGAACAGAGCTGCATGTGGATCTGCAGGGACGACCCAATAGGTGTATCCCCTAGAGGACAAGGAAGTGCTTTCCTGGGCAAAAAAAGAAGGGAACGGATATCAATTCTGTTTGCACCACAGAAGGATTGCTCTATTTCTACCCATTGCGGGGTGTATACTGAAGTAGGAGTGCCTTCCAGTGAGCGGAGCCAGTAATAACTTCTACTTAGGTGCAGAGCTAGATAATATAGGTAGAAATTAGATACTTGTAGAACAACATCCTGTTTAGTCCTCTTAAGTTTTGAGAGTGCCCTACGTGCTGCTTTACCTTTTCAAATAAAGGATGTAATAATCTGTGAAGTTGGTGAAATCAAGATTGGGGGAGAACCGAGTTATACATTTGAAGGGGGCACAATGAACGAGGTAAAATGTTCATTTTAATAATTCTCAGTCTACCCCAGTGAGTAAGAGGTAGCACTGACCAGCGATCAAGATCTGTCGTAATTCGGGAGACAATTATATCTAAATTAAACTGTTTGAGCATAGTGAGGGCGGTACTAAGGAAAGTACCTAAATATTTCAAATTGTCCCTCCTCCACACAAGACCCAAATGTTCCACCTCGGCCCTAAATGTTTTAGTGTTAAGGGGCATAATTTCTATTTTGGAAAGATTTAGTTTATAATTAGATATGGCCCCGAATTGGGCTATGATCGGAAAAGCTGCAGGAAGAGATTCTGCAGGGGAGGATATATGAAGTAATTAATCATCCATGTAAGCGGAATGTTTATAGTCAATGTTGCCAACAGGAATACCTTTGACGTGAGGAGAGGAATTTAGTTTGTAAATCAGCAGTTCCTCAAAAAAGCTACGTAAAAAGAGAGAGTGGGCAACCTTGTCTCATGCCCTGATGTAATGGAAAGGGGTGGGATAACAGTCCATTACACAAAACACAAGCTGTTGGAGATGTATAGAGAATTTTAATCCACCAAATGAATGTTTGCGGGATGCTGTATCTGGGTAATAATGCAAACAAGTAGTCCCATGAGACTCTATCAAAAGCCTTCTCAGCATCCAGGGACACCACCGCCACAGAGGAGGGGAGGTCCCTGGACACCGAGAAGAGATGCACCAATTTTCTGAGATGGTCTGCTGAAAGCAGACCCTTTATAAATCCCACTTGTTCCTTACTTATCAATGAGTCCCAAACTTGTCACAGTCTATTAACCAACATTTTAGAAAGCATTTTAAGGTCTATATTAATAATAGATATTGGTCTATAGTTAGAGATCCATAATGGATCTCCATCTGGTTTAGGAAGAACTGCTATGTACATATATATATATATATACACACACACACACACACACACACACACGTATTGAGGCGAATAGGAGCTAACTGATCCTTCAAGGCCTTATACAAGTTCATAGCAAAAAATCCATCTGGGCCTGGGGTCTTGTCTACTGGTAAAGCCTCAATAACTTGTACCTCTTCCAACAAGGACAAGGGGGCATTAATGGTGGCTGAGTGATGATCATTCAGCTTAGGGAGGGTAACATCCTGGAGAAAGGAGTCTACAGTATGAAGGTGTCAACAATATTCTTAGGTGAAGTGAGAAGGTGGCCAGATTCCCCGCTTATCGAAGGAATGATCTTGTCCATCTTTTGGGAATGAAGGTGGAGAGCCAGAAGTTTGCCTGCCTTTTCCCCTTGATCAGAATATTTTACCTTGGAGCATACTATCATAAGTTCAGCCTTCTCACCTAATGAAGTATTATACTGAAACTTAAATTAGTCCAGCTGTTCCCAATCCATTTGAGGGGAGGAGGAGACTTATATACATCTTCAAAGAGCCTTATTTGGTTCAATAAAGTGGTGAGAGTTGCCATTGCTTGTTTTTTAAATCAGGCTGCAATACAAATCAATTCTCCTCTGAGGAAACACTTCAGGGCCACACATAAAATGCTAAATTTACACATGGTAGGGGAATTAGTCAAGAGGAAGTTTGAAATAAAACACTGGAGGCGTTTCAATAAATCCTTGGATTTGAGTAAATGAATGTTCAAGATCCATACTTTATCCATAATCAAGGAGGGGGTTAAAGCTAATTGAAGAAAAACAGGATAGTGGTCAGACATTACCTTGGCCAAGGATTGACAGGACAATCTCCCTGAAAGGTGGTTAACCCCAAACAAAAAATAGTCTGTCTTGGATAAGGTATTATGAGGGAGGGAGTTAAAAGAATAATCCCAGCCAGAAGGGTTCTGGGCCCTCCAGGGATCTACCAACCCTGCTGAGTGTATACATTCCTGAAGGGCAAGCTGCCTAAGAAAAGAGACTAGGTGGGACAAACCTGTCCTGTCTAGCATGATGCACTGAACCAAATTCCAATCCCCGGCTAAAGTTATAGGGAGACTTAACCAGGGACCAAGAGAGACATCAGGGTAGTGAAAAAACTAGGGTCATCTTTATTGGAGCCATAGATGGTTCCTAGTATCACTTCTAGATGTCCTAATAGGGTCCTGATCAATGTGTATTGGCCTTGTGAGTCTGTCACTTCCTGGAGGAGGCAGACGGGAACCCTCCTAAAGATCAGAATAATGACCTTCTCTTACAGGAGTCCAAACCTGTAGCAAATACCTGTAGTACCCAGGATCTCCTAAAAATGAGCTGGGAGGAGGGTAGATGGGTCTCCTGCAGGAAAGCAATATCTATTCAAAGCTTATTTAAGTGGAGGATTTTTGATCGTTTATGAGGGGCTGTGCACTTTTAACATTCCATGAACAGAAATTATACCCTGTCATTGTACCTTAAACAAGATGAAGAAAACACTGAAGGACATATTCAGGTGCAATAAAACATTCAAACAAAAGAAACTTAGTAGTGACAATAGCAAAACCCCTACTCTGGTGGTACCCACTCCTCCTCTCTGGTTCTTAATAGTGAAATTTACCTATCCCTAGCCTATAACCCCCCCAGAAGCCCTTCCCCCCTTGAAACCCCAATATCCAACACTATTAACTTCCTTCAGGCAAACAGCATTCCTAAAAATCCCCAAGAAAAATAGACAGTCCAAAACTAGCATATCCCCAAAAACAAATTAAGTACCCACATCCCCCAATGACTAGCTATCTGGTTCATAAAGCTCAAGCCAATTATAGCATTCTTGCCAACCCCCCCCCCACACCAAACTACACAAACAACATTGTGGGGTCCTTCCACACTTTAGTAGAAAACAAGTATTGAATATTTCTTGATCCTAAGTACTGTATATATTCTTCAGATTTGTCCATACTCTGTTATTCCATCCCCCTAATTCCTTCCAAAATAAACAAGCCTCACATCGAGAAATGTAAAATTACTCCAACCCTCCAATGACTTCTTAGAGGGGAGAAATGAGGCAGGGTAAAGAACAAACCCCAGAAACTTATGAACTAAATGAACATTCCGCATTTTGAGGATGCCCATGAAGGACCCAAAGAAAGTGAGGTCACTTATTCTCAGCTACAATAACTTTGGGTTATAGGGCAGCCTAGGACTCCCCTAATCCTAATCTATTAATACAGCAACCTGAAAATGAAGCAGGGATGTTTCTTAAAGGATGTGAGGCACTGCATACAAGCGGGCCCCCTCCCCCAAAACCCATGGGCTGAAGTACCTGCCAGGGCCCAAACACCTCAATAATCAGGGCTTAAACAAATTTGATGCCTGCAGCTAGAGCCACTCCATTCTCAGAACCGGAAGAGTAGTAAGCTTACCAATACGACGGGTTGCTAAGTCGATAGCTAGGCAAGAAACCCCAGCTGCTAGGTATACATTTCAGTAAGCATCTTGTCCATGCCCATCTATAAATGTACTCCAGGAACCTTATCAGTAAAACAGGCCAAAGCTAAATTAAAGGGAACCAGATCCCCACTCTGTACTGCATTCGCATGATCATCAGGCAGTGCAACATCCCCTGACTAAACAGAGTATTGAAGTGTAACGGGCACCATGATAAACCGAGAATAACAGGTAAAGCTTATCATGCTCTAAATTGCCTTACAGTAACTATGAGGCAGAAACCACAAAAAGCATGCTATGAAGAAAAACTTCTAAAAAAGACCCTAGTCTTACATGTGACATATCCCACACTTAGGAGAGATGCATCACCCAATTCTAGAGACCACTGTCAAATCATGTATGTTTAAACAAATCAGGTAAGAGTTCCTGAAGACTCTGAGTGCCTGAGTCTACTGTGTCATGACAGTGCCAAACATTGCTAATGCAAACTTGTAAGCAGGTCAGGTACTGCATCCGAAATTTAATTTCTGCTGCAATGATCTTCGCAACAACCAGGTGAAAGGAGGCTCTTTTTTGGCGAACTCCCACTGGAAGGTCTTGTGCTAAACGTAGTTTCTTCCCCTCCCAAAGAATGTTCTTTTAGTCCCTGTTTTTTTGCAGTACAAATTGCTTATCCAGAAAATTCAAGAGCTTGAGCATAAATGGATGAGGAGGACAGCCAGGGGGAGGCTTAGGTCGAAGGGATCGATAGGCCTGCTTGAAGATGTATGTCAGGCCGTTGAGGGAAGGACAAGCCATTCTCTTTAGGAATTTCTGTGCAAATGATATGGGAGTGGTCCCTTCCTCACACTCCTGAAACCCAAATATGATTAAATTATTCAGGCGACTTCTCCCCTCTAAGTCCTCAAGCTTGGTTTCCCATTTGATGATTTTCTGCTTTGAAGATAAAGTCTCCGAGGCAGCCCAGTCCTTGCAGTTCTCTAACGAGAAAGTACGGGATTCGACATCTCCCATCTGTCCACCCAAGTCACCCAGGTCTGTTCTTACAGTTTTACTCTGCATGGTAAGCTCTTATATGGCAGAAGTTAGAGGCGTTAAGGCTTGCAGTAGACTGTCTTCTGTAAATGGGGGGGGGGGGTGCTGTGGTAGTTGAAGAACGTCCAAAGCCCGCATTATGACTTTGGGATGTTTGGAGAGTTTGTCCAGGGTTTGAGGTGGAGTGTGTGGAGGGAGTGTCTGTCTCATCTCTGTTTTGGACATCTTGCCAGATCACAGGGTTTTTTTGTGCTCCAGTGAGTCACCACCGATCTTGTCCAGCAATACACCCCAAAGAATCAGTAGAAACAGTTGTGCTGAAAGTATTTTGTATTTACTATTGTTGACGAGGATCAGAAGGATGGGAGGAGAGCTGCTACTTGGTTCAGAGCATCATATGACTCCCAGAAAACACTGTCTTTTAAGTCCACAAATATTTTTCTCTGGAAATTTGCAACTTTTAAACAGGTTTTCAAGCATTTTTACCACAAGACAAGGGCAATTATTTCTCAGTTCACAGTTTCAAAGTAAACACACAAGTAGCAAATTCTTCCTCTTTCTTTTCCACATAACTCAGACAGCACAAGACTTTCAGGTGGCATTTTACTTGGCACAACTTTGCTTTCTGGTAAACAATCTTCTGTTTGTAGTACCACCACCTGACAGGAAGGTCCTGGGCATACCCTCAGCATGCCTCTCACCCCAAATTAAATATCCCAAAATGAGCTCCCATTTTTTGTAACTACCAGGTCACTTTTTATGTAGTGTGCACACCCCCTATTTAAATCTGGAAACACTTTTGGCATTAGGCTGTATACCTGGCTCATTTTCTAGAGGAAGAAAGGGGTTGGGGTACAGAAACAAACAACATGACCCTTGTGTAAATGACACAACCCAGGTCCTGGGTGGTTGGCTGCTAGGCATATGCCACATCTAACCTGCTGAGGGGGCCACAGTAAATCCAAATAACCAGCAGCAATAATCAGAATTTCCATAACAGTGACTGGGATTGTGCAGTATGACTTTGTTAAACAGGTGGAAAGGAAAAGCAGAAGTGGACCCTCAAGGGTCGGTCCAGGCTGGACAGGTACAATTCATGAGCTCTCCTTACATGCAGTACAGTTGATGAACAATAAAAGAACATTCTTCATCCTAAATTCCCAAAAAGTGCATGAGTGGATACCTGGCCACGCACATGAACATTTTCCTTCCACTTTCCCAAAAGGTGCATAAGTGGACAGCTGGCCATACACATGAACATCTTCTCCCATGAGTGGCGTTTCAGCGGGTAAAAGCCACAGGATCCACGATGGGAGTCTGTCAAAAATTTTGTTGAATGCCCCATCGGTGGCACCGGTAGGTCGGCCGCATTCTGCAGTTGGCTGCCGGCTCGCTATTTCAATCTTTGTTTTCTTCGGGGGGCTTTGCCCCCTGAACAACACCCCACTTAGGGATTCTCAACTCCAGTCAGAGCTGATTGGGGGGGTGCAGGACCCCCGACAGACAGCGTTGGGTTTCAGCGAGTCTCCCACCGTGGCTTGGTGCTGTAGTCACTGTGGGGGACCTCACTGGCGAAATGTTGCTGTCGGTGGGGGGGGGGAGTAACCGAAAGCCACACACTCAGAACTCCTCTTTGCACATCAGGTGCATTTTAATGACACTCAGTCACTGTCTCAACCTGCAGCTTGGCCACTTGTTTAGCTAAAAATACTAGTGCCTTTTATGAATCAGGAAGCCCTGCCTTGTAAGCACTTAGATGGTGTTCCTCCCACCTTTGGGTCCAACCTACAGTCTCTGCTATTCTTCAGGGTTACACCATTGAAATCCCATGCCCCACTGAAATGCTAGAGGTCCCATTCTTTAACTTGTTATTCACTGGGGTGACCAGAGAATAAACTCCACTCACTTGGGTCCACAGCTTAAACAGTACTTCACTCACTTGGATAAAAGCTGGGGGCACTGACAGGTGTGATCCAACATTATCTACGGGCACACACACCCCAGACTATTGAATTCCCTAACAAATATGGAGAATATAGTCTCCTAGAATAGTACTCATAGAAGTTGTCTGTCCACAGGGCATGGAATAATGAAAACACAGAAAGGCACTCTCAAAACAGTTTCTTTCAGGTCCTATTCAAGGCAGCTGAAAACACCTCAGAACATTCAGGAGATTGCCTCTTGAGTCCACCGAGAACAACTAGTTCCTTCCTCTTCACAGGGAGTAGCAATCAGGAAATCCTGCTGTAACCCTTGTCTCCACCACTTCACTGGAAGCTGGAAATGACACTGCATTAGGGTGAGAAATCCTGGGCCCTCTCCTTAGAGCCCACTGGCAGTCTTTCTTCCACTCTTGTCTCCTCACTCCACAACTGATTACTACTGACTGAGCATTCTAAGCGTGTGGTTTATGCTGCTGCAAGAGTTCTAAATGACCTATTATACAATGGGCATTAAAATAAAGCAGAAATCCTCAAACCTCATTGGCTACCTGGCACTTCTCTTCCATTGTAAAACCTACAATCACCCCACGGGAAGAGGTGCCAGGCAGCCGCTTGAGATATCACCCACCCAAAAATCACTGTGACCCTATCTCGCTCTCCACCCACTGCCACATTCACCGCTTGCTAACAAATGTGCCTCGGAAAACAAAAACGCCACTACTAGAAAAAAAAACAAAATGGAATACAAATGGTTAGTACATTCACCTTATTAGATGAAATGGAGCTAGAAGAAATGCTCACCATCCTAGAAAAACAAACTCCCAAATCTTCATGTAACCCCCAGGTGGCACTATCTCAAGGGCTACTACCTCTGCCTGCTTGACTACTGACAGGTTGAGGGGCCTAGGTTCTATGGCGGGTGCCTCCACCCAGAGGTCAAGGTTTGTATTTGTTAGACTAGCTTGGTCACAGCCCTCTGGGGCACTGAGGCCCCCTTTTATTCCCTCTAGTGGCTCACACAATGTACAGCAGTTACAGTCCCAATACCCCAAATGTACACACTGTTCATTCATAAAGTATCACTTACCCTTGAGACTGATTCTGAGGTTTGTCTCAGGGGACCCCCTGTAAAATAATCAACATACACAAACCAATACAATGCTTTATATGTAGGTACTGACACTTCAGACAGTATAAGGTTTAACAACATCAAATCTGGTTTATTTAGGGGGAATAAAACACAGGAGGGGGAGATCAGGTTAATTGGCAGAATTAAATCACAGTACTGTGCACACATACAGGGTCTGAAAAGTCACACTCTGGGTACCCAGGTTGGGGGGGGGGCTAGCCAGGTCCATTGCCTGGGGTTGGCCGGCAGGTGCAAATGGACAGGACCCTGTTGAAGAAAATATATGCACAACACCCAATTGTAATCCGGAGCCGGATGGCTCGGTCCATGAAGAAGTGAAACAACAATAATTAGATGATACACTTGTAATTGAAAACAGGCTGCAGGGGATTACCCTGATTTGTACTCACAATACCCAAGCTGAGAACCAGAAGGTGGATGTTCTTCTGGGTTGCCAGAACAACAGGGCATGGAGACAAGGTCCTTGTGACTGGACCCCACTGCAGTAGATAGCAAACGGATTTAGTCAGAGACAAGGTGGGGTTTGCTTCCAGCTTCAACACACAGCACACAGTGCAGGGGATTGGAAATACCGATTCCCAACAAACACTACACACATTCATATGTAAAAGGAAAGTACAATACCAGGCAGGCTGTTCCTAGATCCTGACCGCAATTACTGCAAAATACCCAGGAGCACACACAGCAGCTTCAGTTCCTGACAGACCGAGTGCGATTCAGCAATTTCTCTAGTCTTCTACAGGGTTAGCCTGGTTTCTACCTTTCACACTTCCTTCTTTCTCCTCACAAGTCAGATTCAGTCTGAACTAGCGCTTACAACGGCTGCAGGCCGAACCTCAGGGCCTCACACGTGCTTCCCACTCAAAACTATACACCACAAAAGCACAGAGCTCCTTCTTTCTTCACTGTCACAACTGATCTGATCTTTCCAGTCACAGAGCGGGGCATTTCCTTTAGCTCCACACCATTCTGTTGGCTGGTTCAGCTGTCACTCACATTAAAACTCCCTCTGTTGGTGGAAAAAGGTGCCAAGGTTAAAACTACATTTCCCAGAGTCACTACCCATACAGTCCCCTTGTGGCTGACTCAAAACTGAGAGTCCAAGTTCCGATTCATCCACAGGCTCCATCTTAGGGTCTCCCTATCATCCTGATAGGCCCAAGTCAGCAATTCAGGACCAAAATGAAAGAGCTATACTGAAACAGTTCTTGCTGAAGGGAAAGCAGGTTAGACAAACTTTATTTTCATTATCACTCTAACAGATTTCTCGTAAACAGTTATATCTTTCAACAAGGCTCCCTCTGCTCATGTAGCGATGGTAGAAACGGAGCGAATTGACAGCAGCTCGGGTGGGATTGGAGCATTAAATACACAGTCCCCCCATACAAACTAATTAAGTCTGCAAGCAGACAGCTCTTAAAGAGGCAGTACGCTGAGGCTCAAATAGCCCTCATTTGGAACCACATTTAAACAGTTCAGACACCGAACACCGCCCAGACTTGGAGCATTCAGTCAAGCTCCTGGAAGACTTTTGGGAACCACCATTTGCAGGGGGGGGCTACACCCTTCCTGGCCTGGTAAAACTTGGTGTCTGCGTCAAGTAAGTACTCCCATAAATGTCAATACAACCATATACAGTTACATCAGTATCACATTAGGCTTATACATGTAATCATCAGTCAACATATCACCTTACCAGAAACACATTTCTGAAACTTTTCAGTACATAACTTTTTACACAGTATTATACACACATTGTACTGTAACTCAGGTTATTACCTCCTGTACATGAAACCTGAAGAGAGGGGGCCCTTCCCTATCAGCTACCTTGGGGCTGGCTGGGGCAGGGGCACCATACCTAGAGGGCAACACAATTAACTTGGAGGTAGCACTTATGCTCAGTTTGGGCAATGAGCTCGGGGACACATACACTCCTTTATGGACAATATTGAGAGGTAAGTTCACAGGCCTCCCAGGGGAATCTTAGCTTAAGCGCATTACAGGCTTTACAGCTCAACCAGTCTTTCTAGGGGGAACTGTTATAGTTTCTGCACTTTTAAACTCACTTTCAGCACTGTCTTTACTTGTCAGGGGAGTCTCCCTGGGGGTAGAGAGGCTAGAACCTGAGGCACTTTCGGCTCCATAATTTGCAATCTCAGAGTCCACAACACTCGGCTCACATGGTGAGTTTTCTGACACTGGCAGTGAACTATCAGGGCACTCAACACAATCTTCTTGTTCTGGTATATCACCAGTTTGTCCCAGTCCATCATTTTCCTCCTCTGAAAGCTCAAACAGTTCAACCATATACAATGATTCCTTATCATCTGACCTGATGCTTTGCACTTCACTTTCTGGGAGCATTGGCTCCAGGGACAAAGCTGGGGGCTTAGACAGTCCAGAAGGCCCAGCTTCATCTCCAGGATTGACTAGGGGATTGCCCCGAAACAATTGACTCAGTTTGTAAAAAGGATAGTATTCAAAGCCACACTCACTGTCCTCTGACATGAACTGACAGTCATGTTCAACTGGGACTTGTGGAGGAGAACACTTTAACTCAGCTTCTGTATTTGCAGGCTTTCTTGATTTTTGCTTAGCAGAAGCTCTAGTCACTGATCCAGAGGGAGCATTTTCTGGGGGCTCAGACTCAATCAAGATTTGTCCAATGGGCAGTAAATGTTTTCTATGCATTGTTTTCATATCTTTTGAGTTATTCTCTGGCCTCACTTTGTACACAGGCAGATCATTTAGTTTGACTACCACAATGTGTGGGAGATAGTGCCACCTATCAGCAATCTTGTGTTTGCCATGCAGTCCCAGATTTCTTAGCAATACACGATCTCCCTCTTGGAGTTCCAGTGCTTTCACTTTTTTATTATACCTTTCCTTGTTGGCCAGATTTCGTTTGGCAGCCATGGTTTGAACCAGTTGGTATGCATGAGTTAGTTGGGCCTTTAACTTTTGCACATACTGTAAATGGTTATCAGCTTGAACTCCATCAGGAGAAACTCCAAAACATGCATCAACCGGTAGTCGGGCTTCTCTTCCAAACATCAGGTGATAGGGGGAGAACCCAGTGGTATCATTTTTTGTGCAACTGTAGGCATGTACCAGGGTGCTAATTTGTTGGCTCCATGTAGGCTTGTCCTATGGGCGAAGGGTGCCTAGCATATCTAGCAAAGTGCGGTTGAACCGTTCAGGTTGTGGCTCCACCTGGGGGTGGTAAGGGGTGGTTCTGGACTTTCGCTCTCCCCACAGAGAAAGCATCTCTTTGATCAGATGACTCTCAAAGTCCCTCCCTTGATCAGAATGGATTCTTTGTGGTGCCCAATAGTGAACAAAAAAGTTTTCTATAAGTACTTTGGCCACAGTGGATGACTTCTGGTCCTTGGTGGGGAAAGCCTGGGCATATCTCGTAAAATGGTCAGTGACCACCAGCACATTACTGATATTTCTTTGATCTGGCTCCAGACTCAGAAAGTCAATACAGAGCAGATCCATGGGGGCGTTGGTGGTGATGGTAACTAGTGGGGCAGTCCTCTGGGGCAAAGCTTTCCTCTGTAGACAGCGACTACAAGTTTGGATGTGCTGTTCAACATCAGCCCCTTCTCAGGCCAATAGAATCTGGATCTTACCAAGTCAAGTGTTCTGTCTATGCCAAGGTGCCCCATGTGGTTGCGTAGGGACCTCAGCACCAAGCCTCAAAAGGCAGTAAGCAAAACTGGCTGTTGTTTATCTATTTGTCCCCCTCTGTCTACTGTTTCTCTGTATAACAGTCTATTAATCAGTTTCAACTTAGGACCTTCCTTGTATAACAATGCAGTTCTCAAATCAGTGGAGAGTAACTTGGATACATCTTTCCCTGCGTAGAAGGCTTCTAGAGCTGATTTGATCATGAGATCTCAGGATTGAGCCTGCTGAATACTGTCATTGTCCAGCTGAGGCAGAGCACCAATGTCTATTGCGGAAAAGTGGCAATAAGCAGCAGGTATGCAATTCTCAGAGGGTCCCAGACAATCCACCATACAGTTCACTGGGTCTGGGATCACTTGCTCCTCTTGGTCAAACTTCTGGCAGAGTGCTCGAATATCAGGTTCTGACAGTCTGACCCAGTCATTTGGAGACATATGCCTCCGGGAGAGAGCATCAGCATCTATGTGGTTCAGGTCTGCTCTGTATTCAACAGCATAGTCGTATGTAGATAATGCAGAGAGCCACCTATGGCCAGTAGCATCCAACTTAGCTGAAGTCTGCACATAGGTCAAAGGATTATTGTCAGTTTTTACTAGTATCTTAGCTCCATACAAGTACTTGTGGAATTGGCCAACAATGGCCCACTTCAAAGCTAGGAACTCTGACTTATGTACAGGATAGTTCTTTTCAGAAGGGGTCAGGCTTCTGCTGGCAAAGGCCAGTAGTCTTAGGCCATTCTCATACTCCTGGTATAACACAGCCCCCAAACCTTGCAAACTAGCATCAGTGTGTAGGACATAGGGTTTTACTGTATCTGCATAGGCCAGGACAGGAGCATGGGTAAGTTGATATATAATCTCATGAAAAGCAGCTTCACAATCAGGTGTCTATCATGCCCCAAAAACTTCATTAGGACAGAAATACACTCTGTCAGTCTCAGGGGGAGTTGACCTCTTGTATTTTTTGTGGGTAGGAGGGTAACCTTGAGTAAGATTAAGTAAAGGATGGATCACTCTTGAATAGTCCTTAATGAAACGGCGATAGTAGCCACAGAATCCCAGGAATATTTTCAGTTCTTTTAGATTGTGGGGCTGTGGCCAGGTGGTCAAGGCCTCAACTTTACTTGGGTTGGTCTCTATTCCCTTGGTGGAGACTATATGCCCCACATACTTTACAGAGGTTTGGAAGAACTGACATTTATCGATGGACAGTTTCAGGCCAAAGTCTTCCAGTCGGTCCAACACCTTGAGTAATCTGCTCTCATGTTCCTCCAGTGAGCTTCCAAACCCAATAACATTATCTAGATACACCAGGCACTCTAATAAGTTCATGTTCCCCACTGCACGCTCCATCAGTCGTTGAAAAGTGTCTGGGGCGCCTGAAATCCCTTGAACCATCCTCATGAATTCATAGAAGCCAAGCAGACAGATAAAGGCTGTCTTCTCATGGTCTTCTGGGGCCATCGGAATCTGGTAGTATTCACTGCGAAGATCCAGCACAGAGAACCACTTGCTACTATTTAGGCAGTCCAAAACATTCTGAATGCGGGGCATTGAATACTGATCAGATATAGTCCGCCAGCTTGAAGTGCGATAATCCACACACATTCTTACTGTCCCATTCTTTTTTCTCACTACCATGATGGGGGAAGCATAGGGGCTTCTGGATTCTTGTATTACACCAGCAGCTAGCATCTCTTGCAGATGCCGTCTCACATCATTTATGTCAGCAGGGGCCAGGTGTCGAGACCTCTCATGAAATGGCCTTTCATCATGCAGCCAGATGTGGTGCTCAGCTCCTTGCACACATCCTACATCCCATTCCTTTAAAGAAACACCTTCTTTCTCTGGGCAAGCTTTCTACTGATTCTCATCTTCCATTCAGCTGGCAATGGGGAGTCCCCAAAATCAAACAAGTCGGGCATCATTCTGACATTTCCCCCCGAACACTTGTTACTGGGTAGCACTGCAGTATATGCACAATGTACATTAGCCAGGGTGCAACCTCTATTTACTCGAATCTCTCTATGAGACACATTATGAACTTGGACCATTACCCTTCTGGCATAAGCATGGGCTCTGGCAGGCAAAATACTTGGCTTGACCAGTAGCCCTTCCAGCAATTTCCCATCGCCTGGTGAATCCAACATGAGGATTTTATTCTTGACACCCTTTCTGATATGGACTTCCCCCTGTAGGGTACACTGGGCATTTGGCACCAGGATCAGAGACTCAGGATCCTTCTTCCAGACAATTCTAACCAGTTCCTCTGGTTTCACTTTTTCAGCATTTCTCTCTGTGCCTCATCGACCTTCTTGATCAAGGCCAAAATTCTTAAAGCTCTACTAGTCCTTGATCACTGTTTTTTATAACACAACTGCGCCAACCATCCAAACTTATGCACATTCAGCCCATTTAGTAGAGGAACCCCATCATACAGTCCAGCAGTGGGGCACACTAAGGCCAGGGTCTCTACTTGCTCTGCCACTCCAGCCACGGAGGTGGGAAAAGACAGCCAAATTCGGATATACCCAGAGTAGGGGTAGGCTTTCTCACTTAACCCCCAGACATGCAGCCCCTCCAATGGTTATAATGGCACATCAGACAAATGCTTCTGATACCAGTCTTGGAACATAATTGTCACTTGGGAGCCACTGTCTAATACAGCTCTTGTAGACACTCCATTCACCTTTACAGTGGTCTCCGTGGAGGGACCCACTATTCTGGACCAGTCTGGATAGACGGTAGCGAGGGCCTGGGCAACTGACCTTGCCACAAAGGGATGTGAGTTAGCATTTTTGGGATCCTCACTGCGATCATTTTGTGTATCTCTCAATCACTGATTTGTCCTCTGAAGCTCTCTTTGTAGCCTGTATGTAACTTTGTCTTTGTCTTTTGGGGACCTGCATTCTCTCTTCATGTGCCCATCCTTCCCACAATTATAGCAAAACATACCTTCCAGAGGCTGAGCTGGCTGAGGCATCACACTGGGCGCCGGGGCGGGGGTACTTCCAACAGAAAACCTTGGTGCCATCTCTGTCTGCAGCATGATAAGCATTTGGAGACATCTCATCAATTTCCCCACTTCCATGGTCAAGACATCGAGTTTTGAGCTGTTGTCAACAGGGGATGCATGGGTGGGTACCCCCACCCCATAGCAGATGCAATCGGATGAGGGTCGGGGCCTGTACTTGCAGGAGCGGCCTTCATAAAGAGACTGTTTTTTATTTCCCTGAACTCGCTCAGCAGTTCACCCCATGGTGGCACACCCTTTTCCTTCTCAGAGCACTCATTAACTGCCAAACTCTGCCCCTGAACTTCACTTGACGGGTCACCCTCAGTCACTTGGGTCGTAGCAGAAGCTATTGGTGCAAGTCCCTCCTGGGGTCGCCTTTTCTCAACCCCTCGAATTTCTCTCATTAGCTCATCATAGGAGGGTGGGGATTCCAGTTGATTGGCCAGGCGTAACTGAAGCAACAGCAGTTCTGAGAAGGGGGCAGACTTAAGGATCCTGTCCAGCCTGGTTCAGTCCGGTTCAATCGCTGGCAAACTACCCTTTCTGAGACATTCTTGCAACAATTTTTCCAGCCGAGATACATACACAGACAACAACTTCCCTTGGTACTGTTGTGCATTTCTTACTCTCCACCACAGGTCCTCATTGGAATCTGGGCTCCCATACACATTCTCCAAGGTCTCAAGATAGTCCTGTGCAGTCGCTTCAGGGTTACTGGCCCATTTGGCATGGATGGTAGCCAGGGCAGGACCTCAGAGGCTCACACTTAACCTCTTTCACTTTTCTGCTTCTGAGCATTGCCATTCTAACACTTGAGGGGGCAACATAGTCTATCCAGGTCTCCCAGTCATCCTCCCCTGGTGGGGTGAGGAGGGTGCTGGAGAAAATTTTCAACCTGTGGTAAGAGTCATGACTATTGACAGGTACAGATATAGGGGCTAGCACTGGCACAGGAGGGGCAATAACGGGTGCTGAAGGGGGACAGGGTGTTGGTGGAGGAACATTCTCAGGTGGCAATAATAGTTTCTTTAAATCCTCCACAGTTTTTCCTTCCTCCAGCAACAATTTAGCAAATTTCTCCTCAAAAGTTTCAGATAGTGGGGGGGGGGGGGGGGGACTCATTCCTCCACCGGATCTCTACTGTCCTTACTGTAGTTATCATTCTCCAGGCAGTGAGGGCTCCCTCTGGGGTAACAGTCTGTGGCACTTTGGAGCTATCTATGGGATTCTTATACTCTACTAGGGCCATGAAAGTGTGGGTGAGCAGATCAGCATGTCGACCCACCACCACAGGGTTTTGTAAAGCTTCCACCTTGGAAAGTACTCCCTGTACAGTGTCCGTATTGATGCCCTGGGGGATGTCCAGGATAAGCATAGCATTTTGGGGGTCGATCTCCTCCCCAGTACACCACTCCACCACAGCCACTTCTGTCAGGGTACCCATTTAATTTTTTTAACAGTGGTTCGTAAATGTGGCAACTAGAGGACACAAAATCCCAGTGGTGAGCCTCCAAGATGTAACCCCCAGATGGCGCTATCCCAAGGACTACTACCCCTGCCTGCTTGACTACTGACAGGTTGAGGGGCCTAGGTTCTATGGCAGGTGCCTCCACCCAGAGGTCAGGGTTTGTAGTGGTTAGCCTAGCTTGGTCACAGCCCTCTGGGACACTGAGACCCCCTTTTATTCCCTCTAGTGGCTCACACAATGCACAGCAGTTACAGTCCCAATACCCCACATGCACACACTGTTCATTAATAAAGTACCACTTACCCTCGAGACTGATTCTGAGGGTCGTCTCTGGGGACCCCCTGTAAAATAAGGTTAATCAACATACACAAACCAATACAATGCTTGATATGTAGGTACTGACACTTCAGATAGTTTAAGGTTAAACAACATCAAATCTGGTTTATTTAGGGGGAATTAAACACAGGAGGGGGAGATCAGGTTAATTGGCAGAATTAAATCACAGTACTGTGCACACATACAGGGTCTGAAAAGTCACACTCTGGGTACCCAGGTTGGGGGGGATGGCTAGCCAGGTCCATTGCCCGGGGTTGGCTGGCAGGTGCAGATGGACAGGGCCCTGTTGAAGAAAATATATGCACAACACCCAATTGTAATCTGGAGTCGGATGGCTCAGTACATGAAGAAGTGAAACAACAATAATTAGATGACACACGTGTAATTGAAAACAGGCTGTAGGGGATTACCCTGATTTGTACTCATAATACCAAAGCTGAGAACTGGATGGTGGATGTTCTTCTGGGTTGCCAGAACAACAGGGCATGGAGACACGGTCCTTGTGACTGGACCCCACTGCAGTAGATAGCAAATGGATTTAGTCCAAGACAAGCTGGGGTTTGCTTCCAACTTCAACACACAGCACAGGGGATTGGAAATAGCGATTCCCCACAAGCACTACGCACATTCATATGTAAAAGGAAAGTACAATACCAGGCAGGCTACTCCTAGATCCTGACCGCAATTACTGCAAAATACCTCGGAGCACACACAGCAGCTTCAGTTCCTGACAGACTGAGTGTGATTCAGCAGTTTCTCCAGTCTTCTACAGGGTTAGCCTGGTTTCTACCTTTCACACTTCCTTCTTTGTCCTCACAGGTCGGATTCAGTCCAAACTAGTGCTTACAATGGCTGCAAGCTGAACCTCAGGGCCTCACATGCACTTCCCGTGCAAAACTATACACCGCAGAAGCACTGAGCTCCTTCTCTCTTCACTGTCACAACTGATCTGATCTTTCCAGTCACAGAGCAGGGCATTTCCTTTAGTTCCACACCATTCTGTTGGCTGGTTCGGCTGTCACTCACAATAAGACTCCCTCTGTTGGTGGAAAAAGGTGCCAAGGTTAAAATTACATTTCCCAGAGTCACTGCCTATACAGACCCCTTGTGGCTGGCTCAAAATTGAAAGTCCAAGTTCCGATTTGTCCACAGGCTCCATCTTAGGGTCTCCCTATCATCCTGATTGGTCCAAGTCAGCAATTTAGGACCAAAATGAAAGAGCTGCACTGAAACAGTTCTTGCTGAAGGGAAAGCAGGTTAGACAAACTGTATTTTCATTATCACTGTAATAGATTTTTGGCAAACAGTTATATCTTTCAACAAGACTCCCTCTGCACATGTAGCGACAGCAGAAACGGAGTGACTTGACAGTAGCTCGGGCGGGATTCGAGCATTAAATACACAGTCCCTTCATGCAAACTAATTAAGTCTGCAAGCAGACAGCTCTTAAAGAGATAGTATGTGGAGGCTCAAATAGCATTCACTTGGAACCACATTTAAACAGCTCAGACACCGAACACCGCCCAGACTTGTAGCATTCAGGCAAGTTCCTGGAAGACTTTTGGGAATCACCATTTATTTATTTATTTTATTTATTGAATTTTGATGACCGGGTAGGCCCACTGGGCCCTGGAGGTCCCTTTTTCAGGGGTAACCTGGGAGTTACAGGACTAGTAGGATACACAATTAGAACAGTTATAGATTATAGCATGTAACAGGTGAACATATATATAACAATGACATATTACATAGCAGGTTACAATGATTAGCAAAGTGAGACAATGGAGGAGAGACAGAGCAACATCTGGGGTTGCAATAACCCGAGTACAGTATTTTGGGAGGAGAGCCAGTAGAGAAGGGTTAGGGCTCCCCGCTCAGGTAGGAGTGAGGTTGGTGTCCAGACAGGAGGGTGGCATGGAAGTGTCAGGTCACATAGCATTGGCATTGACTTGTGGCAAGCATATGTGCCTTGAGTCTTGTTCGGAAGAAGGTGGGTTACATCCACCACAACAAACGTCTGTCTGGAATGTACTCTCAAGCTCTTCCTCAGTATCGTAACAGGCTGCTGGCTCAGAACTCAACGCCATGCTACCAGATCAAAGGAACCACACTGAAAACAACTCTCTCCTTGGTGTTCCTTCAAGCAACTTCCCCTGCGCATGTCACAGCAACTGGGCCACCATATTTAAAGCCACAGAAAAGAAAATACACTTAAATATAAATGAAACCACCCTAACAACTCTAGAAATTAATTGCAATGAAGAAACAACTTTAAAACAAACAAGGTGGGCACTAAATGTATTGTATGACTGGCTCTCAGAAAACAACTTACAAATTAATTTTCAAACTATCCCACTTCCAGAATTAAACACTATACTCAGAATGTTTTACAGCTCTGTTCTTAGCAGCTATGTAGGTCTCAGGGCAGGTATCAACAGATTTCTGAATGACCCCCCCCCATAAGTCTCAATAAAAACATTATCACAGATACTGAATTTACAACACCTAACAATGTATTTAAAGGACTTGTAAAAACATATTGGAAGGAAGGAAAAGATCAACAATCTCACCACCCCCCACTGAGCCACAATGAACTAATTTTTCTCAGAAATTCTGAAGCTTTGTCTCCAAACACAGCAAATGGACTACTGAATAAAGTCTGGCTAGACTCCAGCTACATCTAGCAAGGAGAGGAAATGGAGAAGTATGACACTTAACCCCATCATTATTTGAAATAAAAACAGACACTCAAGGGAAAAAATATGTAACAAAGACATACAACAAACAAACAAAAAATCATAAGATATACAATGACCCAATCAGACAATTACTCCAAGGCTTCATGTATGAACAACCTAACGACCCCCTCTGTCCTGTCCAAAGCTTCATGAAATACATATCATAACTTCTAGAAAATGCTTCAGTGCTCTTCTGCCACCCAAAAAAACAACCACAACATATCCTAGATAACTCCTCATCATGGTACACACGAGAGCTACTAGAGTAAACACACTAGGAAAAATGTTGTCAAAAATATGTAACGAAGCAGGCCTCCAACAAATTTATACTAACCATTCTCTATGAGCAATGGCAGTAACATTATTATCAGAAGCAGGACTAGAAGCCTGCCAAATAATGTCTATCACAGGACATACAACGAATCATCATCAAGAAGCTATTGGAGGACTTCCGGTGACGTCATGGTGAAGATGGCAGCTTAGGAGAGGAGCTCTCCCGACCGATCCTACAATTATCCTCCAGCATCCTTAATCTAACGACATCGCATTAAACCGATTACCGGAGGATAGCCTGCAATGCCCAAGAAAAGAGGGGACAACAAGTTTTCAATCCTCGCCCATCTGGATGAAGAGAAATCGCAGGATGAAGGCTCCGAAAGCGGGGACTCGCGGGCCTCCTCTTCATCGCGGCATGGTGGCGGCGCGGCCAGGCAGGCCTCCCATATCATACTGCAGAACCAAATGGCACAAATGCTGGCAGAGCTGAGAGACTTCTGCCGCGAAATGAAATCCACGGATACCGCACTCAGTACTGACATCGGGAAGCTTGAGCAAAGGCAGGAAAGCAGTGAGACTTGCATGGTCGAGATGGAAGGTAGGCTCGAGGAAGTGGAGCAAGCCATCTCCCGACTGCAAAAGGAAGCCAAAGCACTGCAAATTAGAGCAGAGGATGCCGAAAGCCGCAACAGGAGGAGCAACATAAGGATTTCTGGGCTCCCTGAGGGCTCGGAAGGCCAAGACACGATAAGCTATGTCCAGAGGTTCCTCAGAGAAGCGCTCCCCCTATCAGAAGGCCTCTCATTGGAGATAGAGCGTGCACACCGCACTTTGGGCCCAAAACCCCCAACGGGATCCCGTCCACGAACTGTCTTGGTCAAGTTTCTGCGGTTCCAGGACAAAGAGGTGGTGCTAAGGGCAGCTTGGAGAAACGGGAATGTGTTTCTGGGCCAACAGCGTCTATACTTTGAAAACGACTATGCCCCAGAGATAATGGCACAAAGGCGAGCATATTCCGGTGTCATGAAGGCGCTGAAAAAAGCAGGGATTAAATTTCGCAACCCGTATCCCGCTAGGATGGTCATCCTCTTCCCTGAAGGGTCCAGATCAGTGGAGATGGCAGAGGAAGCGGTGTTGGAGCTAAATAAGCGGCGCATTGAGATCCCCCAGACCAGACCTCCTCCAAAAGAACCCTCGGTGGCTACGAAACTGGCCCGTAAGCTGTGGAGTGCAGAGCAGAGGGACGAGAGATGGAAACAAGGTGCTGAGGCCATCAAGAAGATAATTGGAACCTTACATGAGAAGCAGACTTCTTCAGAGGGACTGCAGTTGCTGGAGACTGCCAAGAAGACCTGTAGACAGCAAGTAAAGGACTTCCATATTTGCTGTGATGTAAATCTGTGTGGGGCCCCGAGGAGGAGGCAAGAAGGTACACTGCAGGGGGTAACTGGAGGATTTCAGGATAGACAAGTATGCAGAGTTGTACAGGTTTCGCTGCCACGTGGGGGAGGGGTCCTGGGGGCGGACATGAAGGGTGATGAGTGCTGGGAACCGAGGGGTGGTTGGGGGTAGGCCACTGCCGTTGGGTTGGGCCGCTGGGGGAAGCTGAAGTGTGTGTAGCTGGAGCTGGAAACATCATAGAAGAGGTGGTGTTGTAGCCGGTGCCATAGAGAATTGTGCAATAGGCATACCAGCACCACAAATTCTAGGGAATAGAAGTTGAGAGCGGGATGGTGGGGGAATGTAAGAGGGTTCAAAGGAGAGGAATGGGTCTGTCCAGTACAAGTAGGGGAAGGGAGAGGTAGCAGAGATGGGGGGGGGGATCTCTCCTTTTCTTCCTGCTTCCTTTCTCAATACAGCCCGGGTGAATGGAGCCTAGATAAGCAGCTGAAACACAAATACACTACTGGATGGCATTTACCTAGTCAGGCAGAGCTGAAGGGCGGAGTGGGAGGGGAGGTGGGAACTGAACAGGAGATCCGAACGCTTTGGAGGGAAGGGATAACAAAAGGGAGGGAGGGGAGTGGAGAGGCTCGAACCCTAAGACCAGTTGGTGGTGCATCCAGCTATAGTGACCACGATAAGGTGGCCACCTGGTGGTTCAACTTCAGGGAAGGGTCCTGCAAAAGGAACAGCAGCTGGAGGTCATCGAGGGGCCGCTCCCCTCCCGAACTCCCACTCGGATGGTGAGGGTTCACTTCCGGATCTGTTCGATATGGGGGCTGGGGGCGAGGAGGAAGGGGAGGAATCCACAATCTACCAAGTGGGGGTGGGGGAAGGGCTGGCTGGAAGCTAGCTAGATATCGCCTGTGCAGAGTCCCCCAGGAGCTCCCTCTTCTTGGCCAACCCACCTCACCTCTTGGCGCTGAGGAGAAGTGAGTGGAAGAGTAAGAGTTTACTGCGAGGGTTGGCGGACCCAGTCTGGGCCATGGTTATGGGGGAGGGGATAGATGCTAACTTGCAGGGGGGGGGTGGGTGCTCCTCACGGTCCGGGATACCAAGTGGGACCTGGAAGATTGGAGGGCCTGTGCCGCGGGGGGGCCTCCCACCCCCTCGGTGCCAGGGATGCTGTCCGTTGGACCGGCCCACACACAGCCAAATAACCCCAGGACCGGTGGGGCGCGAGATGGGGATGGATCGCCAGCTGGTTGCCCTGGTACCCTGGTGCCCTCTGCCTGGCAGAACCCCTGCACTAAGGTTGAAAGGGACACTTGAGCATGCAGAATTCTCTTCAACCCGGTTCATTCCCCTATTAAACCTTCCAGGGATCACAGGGGGATGAGTGCTGCATGTAATAGTCACTCGACCCATTTCCCTTTTCCTGATAGCACAGTGTGCTAATGCTCAGCGTCCTGGGCTCATGGCAAGGTTCCTTTGCCCTAGGGTCAGATTTTCTGACCCGTGGAAGTGCTAGTTACTTAACTTGTAGAGTTAATATGTATATTTGTTATGCTTTGTTGGTTACAGTTGGACCAGTTTGTAATTGTATTGTTTCTTGTTCTATGTTAGTCGCCAGCCACAATTTACTAAGCTCGGTGGGGGTGTCCTCTAGGGGAGGCAGGCCTAAGGCCATAATGAGTCAAAAAGTGTAAGCTAGTATGCAGCTACTGATCACTGATGGATAAGGCTAAAGTAAAATTACTTTCCCGAATATAAATGGCCTCGCTTCCCCAATTAGAGATCAAGGACCCTGGCTTTTCTCAGACGCTCAAAAGTGGACCTTACATTTTACAGGAAACCCACATGAATGCGGTGGAACCACAAAATTGGCTAAACTCACTAGGGGGCAGGTGTTTTATTCGTCTGCCAAAACTGGCAGATGCAGGGGCATGGCCATCATCATCTCTCCAGGTATCCCCTTTGAGGTTAATGATACATGAGCTGACCCAGAGGGCTGCATGATCTTGGTACAGGGGGTTCTACACGGCAAGCGAGTGACCATGGTGAATTTATATTTCCCCCCGGGGATGCGGGTGACCCAGCTTAGGCCATTATTAGACAAAGTGGTACAAAAACAAAGGGAGTGCTCATGATGGCGGGTGACCTTAACTTTGTTATCGATCCACACCTTGACTCCACCAGTAATAAGCCCCCCAAAGTCGTCAGCCGTCCAGAAGTTCTTTAAAAGGTTTGCGACCGAGGCAGGATGGGTGGTCACCTGGAGACGGCTCCATCCCCATTCGAGAAATTATACCTTCTACTCTGCGGTACATCACACCTATTCCCGTATAGACCAGATATACACACATGTGGAAGATCTAGGGATGCTGAATGAAATACAAATAGGAGACATTGCTCTCTCGGACCACGCGCCTCAGGTCTCCACATGGGATTTCGACCTCCAGCCTAAACGTACGGTTTGGAGGCTAAATCCTTTTCATCTATGCTCTAAAAAGTTTCGGGAATTTATAGTGGAGAAGATACAGGAGATTAGGGAGGACAACCCGATAGCAGATTCCACCCCCACCATTCATTGGGACACGATCAAAACAGTATTGCGGGGACACCTAATAAAATTCACAGCAGTGCAAGAAAAACAGTGAAGAGCACGGAGACAGGAATTGGAGGATTCTCTCCACTTTTTACAAATGGCACACAAACAAGGGGACACTATGGTGCTCCCTCAACTGCAGCAGACTAAGCTTGAATTAGACAGCTTGGTGCGGCAGCAGACTGAGATGGCCCTCACATTTCTGCGCCAGAAATTTTATGAGGTGGGGCCAAGGACTGCTCGGATGCTGGTGTACCAGGTCCGAAAACAGAAAAAGGTGTCCACGATTACCTCAATCCTTCATCCCCCTTGGGGGCCACGGTTCACCAGGTCCCAGGATATAGCCGAAGCCTTCGCAACTTATTATCAGTCACTGTATACCCCAGAAAAGCAAGTTCCCACACACTTTGTGTTGGAATTCCTGCGGGGGTCAATCTCCAGTGACTCATGGAGGCCCAGGGCCGGGTCCTGACCACCCCGATCTCAGAGGAAGAGGTGCTGGCCATCGTTAAGAAGGCCAAATCCCAGAAATCTCCCAGTCCAGATGGGTAAGGTGCGGAATTCTATAAAGTGGCTAGGACCCAGGTCCTGCCAAACCTTTGCCGAGCCTTTAACTGGGTCATGCAGGGGGAGCCCCCTTCCCTGTCCTGGGTCTATGCCTCTATATCGGTCATCCCTAAGCTGGATAAAAACCCACAATTGTGTGCCTCCTACAGGCCAATATCGGTCCTCAATCAGGACTATAAATTCTTTATGGCAGTCCTAACCCGCAGAGTTGACCAGATTCTCCCCTTGCTGATCCATAAGGACCAGACAGGGTTCGTTCGCACACGCACGACTACAGAAAACATCAGGCAAACCCTACATGTGATGCACTGGGTGCACTCTGAAGGGGTCCTGTCCCTGTTGGCCAGCCTAGATGCCGAAAAGGCATTCGACAGGGTGTCGTGGAATTTCTTTATGAAACATTATATAAACTGGGGCTTCCTTCTACGCATATAAGGTTCTGCAAAACTTATACTCAGCCCCATGAGGCTCATGAAGGTTAATGGACACCATTCTAGTTATTTCCACTACATAGGGGAACAAGGCAGGGCTGTCCACTCTCTCCCCTTTTATTTGCAATTTTTATAGAGCCTCTGGCCCAGAGGATCAGGGAAGCGCGTGATATCATGGGGGTGGTGGTGGGGGAGGTAGAGCATCGTATAGCCCTTTATGCAGATGATATACTCCTATACTTACGTAATCCTGAACAGTCTCTCCCTGCGGTTAAATTGATATTGGAGGACTTTGGGGCAGTTTCAGGATACAAACTAAACCTCAATAAAACCGAGCTGCTCCCCTTCCTCTTTTCTCCCACTCAGGGGGCCAAAACCGCTGTTCCTGGGAGATGGGATTTAGGAAAACTCAAATACCTTGGGATACATCTGCCGAAATCCCCCCGGGAATTTTATAAATATAACTATATTCCACTGCTAAAACAACTTAAAACAGACCTGGCCACATGGGCGGCCTTTCCTTATGGGCTGGCACGTAAGACCGACCTAATTAAAATGGTGTCCCTCCCCAGAGCGCTGTATGTGTTCCAGAATATTCCGATACAGATACCCAGGCAGACCTTTAACGAGATTGACAGATGCATCACTAAATTTATATGGTCTAATAAAAGGCCCCGGGTGCGCCTCAAGATCCTTACCCTTCCTAGAGACGAGGGGGGTCTAGGTCTCCCAGACTTCAGGCTATACTACCAAGCCGCTAGCTTAATATATATGGTATCCAGGCAAACCAGAACAAATGTTCCACATTGGCTGGGCATTGAGCGAGTGCTGATGGATGATAACGCATTTTATAGCTCACTATACAATCCCGGGAACTCTAGGAAGAGATTTACACAGGGGAACCCCTGGCTTGAGGCGTCGGTAAGGGGTTGGCATTACATCCAGAACAGTTACCAACTGTTTACATTTATCCTCTCTTGTGCCCAATCTCCAGCTTGGGCGATTTCCCCCCAGGAGTCCACAATGGTGGTTTCCGGCAGTGGGAGGGAGGGCCTAAAATACCTAAGTCAAATAGTCAGACAGGGCACAATGTGGGCCTTTAATGAGGTACAAAAGGAATTTGGCATTCCCAGGGAAGATTTTTTCCAGTACCTTCAGATTAGGCATTATATGCAACGCCTCCCCGGGGAAATCTGGGACCAGGAACGGATCCCATTAATACAAACCCTTACAGCACATATTAGGACTCATCGGCAAAACAACCTGATATCTATGTATTACCGGTCCCTGAAGATTCAGAGCGCCGTTGACACAGAGGGAATTCGGACACGCTGGAGCCAGAAATCAGGATATTTGATAACCCCAGAGGATTGGCAGAGGGCATGGAAATATTCAGCTAAGATTTCCAACCCGCATGTCTGGAGGGAGTTCTCTTGGAAATGCTTAATTCGCTATTTCAAAACTCCTGCAATTACGGGTCACTACGCCCCGGGTCGGGGGGCAGGCTGTTACGCTGGCGCGGTGCCACAAGTGGCAGATCATACCCACGTGATGTGGAGCTGTCCCTCCTTGATGCCCTTTTTTCTTGCTTGCAACACCATCTCCAGCAGATATTTGACCCCAATTTCAGTTGACAATGGAGATGGTTTTGTTTTGGTCCTGCCCATAACATGCGGGGCCGTGACTAGACACCTTTACTAATACTCCTCACAGTGATCAAAAGACTATCACAAAATACTGGTTAACCCCTAAAGTACCCACCATACAAGACTGGTGGGCCATTACCAAACAAATCTATGTTATGGAAAAAATAACACATAGCCTAAATAATCAAGAAGGGAAATTTGCGGAGAGGTGGACCCGCTGGCAGATATATTATATGCTAAAAGACCCAACCTTTGTTCCATGACGAGGAGGAGACAGTTGAGTACCATGTGGGCTTTCTTATTTCCATTTACCCTGTTGATCCCTGGGGCCTGGAATGGAGGGGGAGACAATTGGCCCCCCTCGGGGGGTTGGAGGCCCGCCCTGAGAAGGCACCCCACTGAGCCTCTGGCTGGAGGGTTGATCGGAAACTAACCCCTGTGACTAGAACCACATGCATTATGACTTGTGACTGGACAAACTGTAAGTCTGGGATCACCCTGTATGGACTATATTGGCTTGATATCCTAATGTGGAGCTGAATCTTGAGCCAATTAAGGCTAAGAGTAAAAACCTTTTTCTTTTCTTTTTTGGGTCTAACAAGGTATTATTTAAGTATGGACACTATTCCTCTCTGAGTCTATCTTTGAATTGTATGTCTAATTCCACTATGGATGATGGTCTGGCTGACTTATGTATAAATAAGTTAAAATACCAATAAAAATGATATTTACAAAAAAAAAAAAAGCTATTGGAGACCTAACCCACAAGATCACCAGACATGGGGAGCCATTATTGCAGGCTGCAAGCCTACCACGTCAGCAGCTCTCAAACAACAGAAGACCCCAGCCACATCCACTCAAAAAAAAAAAACTTTCTCGAAGACTGCCAAGAAGCATCAACAAGTACCCAACAAGCTGAAACCAAATACTTACACAAAACCAAGTATTCCAAAGCTCCACCCCACCTCCCCAAAAAAGACCTGCCAAACTGGAACACACAGCCTACATCTATCAGCAAATAACTTCATCCACGCAGTCAGAAACTCTACATCCAGACATATATGAGCTATCATCAAGCCAAATCCAGTTCCTTCAGCAAGAAATCCTACTAGAAGTTGTCAACACTCCAACAACAATACCCCAGTTACAAAGCTCTCCAGATATACTATGAACAACACAACTAACGAACAAAACTCAAGCCACTGAAACACCATCTATGGAAACTACAGAAATGACTACAAAACATCCTGCAGATCACGAATATCCTGCATCAGGCATTAATTATTTTATAAATTATGGCTCCATTAACTTCTACATGTCTACTGCACTGAAATGATCTGCAACATACCCAGCTACCTCTAGCAACAGGTAAACCCAAATTAATTCAAAACTACCACCCCTTCCTTCCCCCCAGTAAATCTTACTTAAAACCATTCTCTTCTCTCTCTACAGGAAACAAAAAATCTTCCTCAGAAGAAAAACTGGCACCAATTCACCAGATGACAACCACCAACAAGATGCTACAGCATAATAAAAAAATTAACTAATAGACTACAGTACAGTTATTTCTTCACTAATACTTCAATAAAAGCACTTGTGTTCCTCATTAAATAACTAAAAAGTTACGTTAAACAATCAACAGTTACTTCATATATTTCTACATATTTATGGACTCTTATTTACTGTTACCATATTATTGTTCAATAAACTCCAAATACAAAGTTGACTATTTTCTCGGGCATAGTAACACTTTCATTATTTCTGCTATTTAAAATAAAAATAAATTACTAAAAATAAAAAAAAAGTACTAAACGTAAAATATAAACATTGTATAATAGCAATATCCCACACGAGGATGTTGGCGAGGCCTGGATTTACCCACCCCTGAGGTGTTGTTGGTCACTTGGCTACTCCTCGTGATCGAACAACATCCCAGGGCATGGGTATATCCTGGCATCACCAACACCCTCTCATAGTATGTTGCTTAAATCATCCTTCCTTCAGGCTAGCTCCCCTTCTCATCCTCTCCAGCACCCTACATCCCCTTGAACAGGTGTCAGTATACAAATATCTGGGCATCACCTTCAACTCAGCTCTCTCTTTCCACTCCCATCTTAACTCCCTGCCCTCAGCCATGAATGCCCGGATTGGACTTTTCTACCGCCACAAAGACTGCCTCCCTGAGTATGCCCTCCGACTGGCTATCACCTCCTCTGTCCTGTCTTTGGTTGATAATGGGCTCCCTATCTATGCAGCTGCTGACCCCACTGCCCTCTCCAAAGTCCAGAACTCAATCGACAAGGCCTGCAGGCTCCTGACTGGTGCCCCCAGCAGAACTCACACATGCCAGCTTTACTTCATCTTGAACCTACTCACCTTTGAGGGGCACCTGCGATACCACACCTGTATACTGGCCAAAAAAACACTGCTTGGGATCTCCCCCCCCAGGGGTTACTACATACCTAAAACAGGCCTCCCATTCAGTCACCACCTGAAATGCAACCAAAGCCACCTTCCAGGTGCTGAGAGCCAGGACCTCGCTCACCCAAAGATCTTTCCACTCCAGAGCCCTCTCCTGGTATAACTCCCTCCCCTGTCATATCACAAACATCCCCAAAATCGGCCCCTTCAAGATCGCCCTACAAAAACACCTCACTGACACTCAGAGCTGTACATGCCTGTGACTGGGCCATACCTAGAGCTCTGCCTGTCTCAATCTACAGACAAAGTCCTCCTGGTCTGCCACTCTCCCCAGCCTCCCCCTCCCAAGGTATCGCTACCCAGTACCTCTAGGCATACCATAGTATTATATGTATATTAGTTTAACTGGATTAGTTTAATTCAAGCCTCTGTACACAACGAATCGAAGCTGTGTACTCCATTCTGTACACCACAGTATCACTGGAAGTGCTTTGTATGTCCTTTTGCTTTGTATGTTCTTTTTATTCTATCTCACTTGTAATGTTCTCCATTGTTGTACTCCACCAACTCTTGTCTACCCTCCCTGTGATGAGGTGCCTTTGTAAATGAGTCTTTGACTCAAAGGTTGTAAATCCGAATTGTGAATAAATAAATAAATAAAATAAATAGCTGCCTAAACAATGATGTCATTATGGAAGGAGCCCTTAATGAACTCCCTACCAGCTGCTTGCTACCATCCTAGCAATAATACTTGTTAGGACTGTAGTGGCCCCAGGGGACTGTGTGGTTACACTGGCACATTTTTTTAGTCACTACACATCTCTGTGCTCCCCAGAGGCAGGCTTTCCAATCACCATTCAAATCTCTGCCCTCTGTTGCTCTCCCTCTCTCCCCTGTTCTGAACGCTGGTTCTTCAAGTAAGCTCTCTGTGGCACTTAAACTCCCTCACCCTCCCCACACACATCATATCAGGTTAATCTATAGCAGCCATTTTGGCTCTAACCATATTTTGTTTCAGTTTGTTTAGGACTTTGGCCCTCTTGATCACTAAATTAATGCTCGTTACATTGCATGTGGTTGTTTTAATTAACACCATTGTTATGTTCTCCCAAGTAACTTACTTAACCTACATATATCTTACGGCCCATATGTCCCACCCATGGTCACCTCTGTGCCTGTGACAGCTGGCCTTTTGATTCCCCCCAGATATATCTCCCTTGTGCTGTTACCTTCCCTTTCTTGCCCAGGGAGTGCTTCCTTATAACTTGCCTGAGGTGGGCCTCACTGGCCTCTCAGCTTTGCCCTATTCTGTTTTCATCAAATCATTCCTATAGAAAATCAACAATCTAGTACAATCGAGAAAGAAAAACAAAACCTATATGCATTTTAACTTTTTGAACTTGTCTTTTCAAATATCTTCACCTAGAGTGGTGGTACTTCAACTTACTGCCCATAGACATAATAGTTGCCAGCAGTCCCCTTGGCCCCTTCATTCTGAATAACCTGGATCTTCTGTTTGTAGGGCCCAAACAGATATTACCCTCCTAGCGGTGTCAGCAGAGATGCTGGATATTATACGCAAATGAGATATGTTCAAGCATTTTGTAGTCCACATTTCTGTTAATCTTTAAGAACAGTAGCATTACTTAAAAAAGCAGCAAACGTTTCAAGTTATGATAGAATAGGTCTGATCAGCCATGGTTACTAGGTGGCCCCCTCCACATAGTTCAGTAATTTGCCTAACATCGCACTACAGGAAGTTTGTTCCTCTGATGACTGTTCAGAGACCACTTCCTGTACAACCTGGTCTGAGACCAGCTTAGTCTGAGACCAGTTTCTGAGCCACCTGGTCTGGGGCCAGTTTCGCTGTGGTACAGGAGCTTTCTTTGTTGCACTTAACTTTTTTCCCGTACCAGCTCCATTTAGTGTAGATTTATTATTACCATATCCACACTGCCATGGATCACCACACCAGCAAAATGTGGGATCAAAAGAATTTTAGGGGAAAGAGAGATTCAAACCTAGACTTTCAGAATCACAGCCTAGTGCACTAACCACTACACTAAGCTGGCTGCTGCCCAACAAGCCTGTGGTTATTAGACACATATGTGACAATACTTGATCCCAGACAGTTCAGCTGGAAGGAGAAAATTATCTCAGAAAAGGCAGCTCTGAAACGGGTCTCAGACCAGTCATCAGGGAAACAAATTTCCTACACCCAACACTGCAGCCCCGTTGTAAATACTGAAGTTTACTTTACCTATATGGTTGTGGAAGATTAAGTCTCCCCATTCGCACCCCTTGTTGCTCCAGATCAAATAGATTCCACCTCAGTATAAAGGAAATCTGCCTCCATTGGGAGAAGAAAAACCCACAGCCCTCAGCCTCACAAAGCAAGAGGCTACCAATGTTGGATTGCTGCTGAATTCCTCATTGGAGCCAGCCTGCTGCAGCGAAGGTACGGGATGAGCTCCCTTCTGAACATGGCACCTTTTCTGGCACACTCATGTCCTGACAGCCACATTTAATTCCCTTAATTTATTCCAACTCCCTAGGAGTTGCTGCTTGTCCTGAATGTTATCTTTTTAATATGTACTAGCTCCGCAGGAGTTGCTGTTGTCCTGAATTTAATCTCTTAATTTGTACTAGCTCCTTAGGAGCTGCTGCTTATCTTTGGCTATTTTGTGACCCAGCCAGCCACCCACCACCCCACCACCACTCTCTATTGAATGCACTATTGCTCTGCCATCTCTCCCTAATTTGACTGGATATACTGTAGTAGGTTGGTCCTTTCCTGTCTACTGGGTCTCTACTGCTAACTGATTGGGAAGTATATTTGTGGGTGGGAAACATGTCTGTGGATGAGTCTTTTCCTGTCATCTGGATCCTTACTGTTTCTGGAGTTGGTATACTCTTTTTATTCCAAATTGCCATTGTCTTCTCAGTCTCTCCTCACATGCTTTCTCCTCTGGCTATACATACAGTGAGAAACACCTCTAAATTTTCCTTTGAAAGTAGCTTGGCAAAATCATCTCATACAGATTTTGCATAATTCTGTGGACTTACCAATTTAACTGAAGCCGAATTGCTTATGCTTCTTGTACTTCTGAACTTAGAGGCATTAATGCTGGAATTTGGACTGTCTCTGCATCCAGTTGCCTCTGTACCCAAAGATCTGCTAAGCTGAATCAATCAGAACAAAAGGATACAATTTGAAGATAGAGAGGGAATAGCTCAGGGGCAATGTGAGGAAGTAGTTTTTTCACAGAGAGGATGCTGGACATATGGAATGGCATTCCTGAGGAGGTTGTGGGGTCACAAACTATGGGGGAATTCAAGAATGCATGGGACAGACTTAAGGCAATTCTGGTGGTGGGTAGGAAGAAGTAGGCTCTTAGTTAACTAGGATCTGCAGCTTATCCAATAGGTAGGGAAATGGGCAGACTAGATGGACCAAACTGCCTTTATCTGCCATCAACGTCTTTGTTTCTATGTTTCAATCCAGTGAGGTATCTGTGCCCCTTACCTGACTATAGATTCATGCCTACCATGTTGGTTTCTTCAACTCAGCCAGGGATAGTCCTGGAGATAGTTTGATGTTACTTTCCCTTGCAATCTTCTCTGCCCTCACTCATATGATACTGGGTTGCGACCCAAGGTCTTGCTGTCATGATGAATCCTCTTTTGTCTACTCAAATCTCCTGAGTAATAAAAATGTTCCTCCAATATGCAACTGGTTCCTTATTGTCATTCACCCTGATAAACTAGGATACTACCTCTGATCCTGCCCTCCTCATTTGTCTAAATGTTTCAGGTACCTTTTTCAGCTCTTTCTAGAGACATGGGTGCTCCTCCTGTGTTTATCACCATCTGGTGACATATAGCTAAACGCTGGCCCCACCACCATTGCAAGTCCTGTCAACTTCTGTTAAAGGGGTATTCACTAAGGGTGTTAAAATTGTCCACATGAATATAAGAAGCTTGCCAGCCAACTTTCCTAAACTGGAAACATGGGTTACCCTACACTCCTCCGATATATTGGGGCTAACTGAGAATTGGTTTCGGACTGACATTCCTGATGCTATGTATAATCTAAATGGCTATAATGTTATTAGATTTGACTGCCCTCCAAACAGATGGGAGGTGGGGTTACCTTCTTTTATAAAGTGCATCTCAATGTCACTGTTTGACACTCTGGGTTAATTGACTCCTGTGAAACCGTACACACTGTACTGGTATTAGGTGGTGCAAAGAGACTCAACCTGATATGTGCCTTTAGTCGACTGAAGGGCTGTAGTTCATGATATACTCCATCCTTGTCTTACATATGGTCCTATGGCCTATCTTGATGCGAACAAAGGAGCTTTCTGAAAATGGAGCACATTCTACAGTACTATATGCTGATTTGCACTCTCTGCACCCAGACTAACTCATCCATGCCAACTCTACTCCCAGCTAGGCTGGCTCTCCCTATCCACACATTGACTCTATATTGCTGGCTGTCTGATAGATAACATAGTCAGAACCGGCACTCTGGAGCCTCTTTCCAATGTGTTAAACCATCCCACTCTAGCTTACTCCCTGAAATCTTCAGAACAATCTGCTGTTGACATTCCTAGAAGTTCCACAAAAAAGGGGAAACTTTCCTTTGTGATATCTGCACCAAAACTTGGAACTCCCTTCCTCTAAATGTCAAAATCTCCAAATCCCACCAAGCTTTTAAAAAGGGTATTTGATCCTTCCTTAGAGTTTCTGACATTTGCTCCTACTTTGACATTCTTGTGCCTCCCAACTAACTGCTATACGTGCGCTACTAAATGCCACTTATTCTCATATCCACACTTGTATCACCTGCCTGAGTACTGCCTCCTCAATATTATATCAAAATGTTATTTGACCCACTAAATAGACTGTCTTGTGGACCCACTGCTGCATAAATCAGTTTGTGACTTGGATACTGTACTTCTGCCAGTACCGCCACATGCCACTCTCCCTGGTTGTTGCGTGAAAATAGCACACTTGTCTAGTGCACTTAATGTATTTTTCTGTTCTTCTTGTCATTTTAACTGTCTTTGTTCTAATTGTAAATACTGCTTTGTTGTTAAAATTTTGCTTAATTCCTGTTGTGATATACCCATTGTGTTTCCTGTCTGTATAATGTTTTATTGTTTGTAATTCTCCCGACTCGTGCCTGAAAATAGGCAATGCTCTTGTTCAGTGCACTTACCTAGTAAACAAAAACTAAATAAATGTAATCATTATTTGTTAATCCCTTTTTAGACTCTCTGTCTGAGGCTGTACCTCTTTTGGATATAGGGTCATGTCATCGCATGCTCAGATTCACAGGTCTGCCCTTTTTACATATGTACCATAGACCGTGATTCTCAGGCATGCCTGCTTGCATGCCATTACTATCCCTCACGTCTATATGTGGGGCAGTGCTCTATGTTTATAACCCTATGCAGCACCTCCACCATTCTAGTTCTCCTTCTGGAGGATTTTAACTTTTCTAGCCTGTCCACTGCTACCGTGTCCTGCACATCTTGTTGTCTTTGAGTTGCTGTCTTTAGTCTTTGCTGGGGTCGGTATTTCTTTACTTTTATGTCATCATAGAATGGCAATGCAAGGCATTTATTATCCAAAGAGCTTGGAGCACTTCAGAAACAAATTTTACAAATGGTCATAAACCAGTTCATACAAAATATTAAAATACAGCAAATATCAATATAAAAAATTGAAAACCGGCTTTTTTAGATAGCCGAGTTGGAGGCCAACATAGAAAAATGAGTTTTCAGCCCTCTTTTAAACTTCTTCATTGAGGTAACACTCCTTAGCTGTAATGGGAGAGTGCTCCACAAAAGCAGCCGAAGAGAAGGCTCTCTTCCTTGAAAGTTTTACATGTGCCCTAGAAAGGTTCCATGTCATAAAAGCAATCGCGAAAATATGATCGCTATTACAGCATGTGTACATTGCCAAAAAACAAAATGGTGATGTACAGTACACTGCCCAGTGAACCCAACAACAGCATCCAGGGGAAGAAAACACGCATTTATTTGATTTATTTTTATTTATTTGAGATTTCGGAATTTACAACCTTTGAGTCAGAGACTCATTTCCAAATGCTCCACGTCATAGGAAAACATATGAGACATACAGGAGAAGCAGCAGTGTAGTACAATACGTTCAAGTGAGATACAGTGCATATGGCATCATGCATGTGAAAGGTTTACAATAACATTTGTTGTATTGCAGTGAGCAAAATATTTAGATACAGTGCATAGGGCATCATGCATGTGCAAGGTTTACAAAACATGTATTGTATTATGGTGAGCAAAATATTTAGCCTATGCACTAAATACTCGATACAGCGAGGAAACTAAACTAGTGACATGCCAGAAGTGCAGGTCTGATAGCGCATAATGTGCAGTCTGAGGTAAGACTTTGTTGAATACCATGGGTCTCCGAGGGGAGCTTTGTGTAAGTTGTCCCTTGAGTCAAAACCAGGCCTAAAAACAACGGGAGAGGGGTGACCTATTATGGGTAGTTGCATGTGTGGAAGGTCAGAAGGTGGCTCTTTAGGGTGACCTTGAAAGGGCCAAACTTAGCATGACAAGTGATTAGAGTGGGCATGGCATTATACCAGGTGGGGACCCTGACCAGGAACGATCTTTGTGCCAAGGTTGTTTTGACCCTAGGGACAGTAATAGTGGCTTTGTCTGAGCTGCGAGTGTTCATGGAGGGGGTGGAGGTTATTAGGGCAGCCGATAGGCCCGGGGAGGTTAGGCCAAGCAGAGATTTTTTAGCCATGAGGCAGGCCTGGTATTGTACCCTTTAATCAAAGCTAAGAATCTGGGCAAGGGAGTAGAGGGTGCAGGTATGGGTCATTCGGTCAGCACCAGTTAGGAGTCTGCTGGCTTTATTGATCACTACCTTTAATTTACCTATGGCTGTGGCATCGCTGCAGAATATACCAGCAGACCATAGTCAACTAGGGAGAGAACTGATGATGTGATAGCTAACCTTAGGGCATCTGGGGGAGTCAGACTCTGTGGCAATAAAGGAGACCAACTCTTGCATTGGCAGCAGACGTGAGAGTGCTGATGTGTGCATGGAAAGAGACGGCTGAGTCAAAGATGACATCCAGGTACCTGAAGGATGAGACCTGTTTCAGGGTATAGTATGAGTTGGATTGGATGCATAGTTGGGCATTTTGTAGCTTATTTTGATGGTGGACAAACAAGAGGGTCTTTGTTTTTTTTAGATTCAGTATCAGCCTATGCTCAGTGAACCAGTGTTCCGTCTGTCTGAAGGCAGACTGGAGAGAGGTCTGTAGGACCAATGGGTTTGGGTGGGAAGCACAGATGACTGCATCATCTGCATACAAGATGATTTTTTTCAGTACACAAGTTGGGGAGGGCATTTAAAAACAAGCTGAAAAGTAGGGGCTACAGGATAGAGCCTTGTGGGATCCCAGAGTGGGTGGAGCATGAGCTGGAGATAGTGTTGTTGATCCTAACACACTGGGATCTGGACAACAGGTAACTGGTGAACCAATCATGTGGTCCTTGAGAGAGACCCAATTGTGTGAGGGTGTTGAGCAGGAGGGGGTGGCTGACTGTGTCAAACGCCTTGGATAGGTCAATGAACATGGCTGCAGCAATGTGCCTTTGGTCAAGGGCATGGTACAGGTGGTTTGAGAACTCCAGGGGTGCTGTGGTGGTGCTATGCCCAGCCTAGAAACCATGTTGTTCCTTGCATAGCAGGTTGTGCATATCTAGGTAGTTTGACAGTTGGTCCGCCATGATTTTTTCCAAGGCTTTGAAAAGTTGGGGAAGAATGGAGATAGGATAGTCATTACCCATGGATAGGGGGTCACCTTCTTTGTGGATAGGGGTGACTGCTGCTTTTTTCCAGGCTGTAGAGAACTGTTCCAGACAAAGGGAAAGGTTTAGAATAGCAGTGAGGGGGGCAAGCAATATGTCCAGAGTGAGTCGGAGCAGTTTAATGTCAAGTGGATTGTTCAGGGGACTGGTTCCATTTAGGGTCTTGGTAAGGTATGGCCTTGCCTCATGTGGAGAGACAATCCATAGGCAGAAAGGTAGCCATGGGAGGTGGGACTGGGCAAAATTGGGGACTGGGTCAATGAGGTCCGTGAAACTGTTATTGAGCATATCAACAATTTCTTTTGGCTCTGTGGTGACTGACCCATTCTTAGTGATTTGAGATGGAGGTGGTGTCTGTGACTTTCCATTTAGGGACTTTATATTATCCCATATCTTGTGCAATGAGCCCCAGGAAGCAGTAAGGGTGGCTCTATAGTGTTTGGCTTTAGTGTTACGAACAACCCAGGTGCATTTGTTTTGGGTAGTTCGGTATGCCTACCTTTCCACCAGATTTTCTGTGTCATTGGCTTTGTGCCATAAGTCATTGATTTTTAAGAAGTTGTAGTAGGGATGGCGTTATTCAGGGGGCATTGTGTTTCTTAGTGGTGGTTTGTCTTAGGGGGCAAAAGTGTCACAGGCATGGGTGGAGTCATAGAAATAGGAAACAGCAGCGTCTATGCTGGTGGCTTGGTAGATAGGTGACCAGTTCCATTCCTGCAAGATGCTGCTTAAGGCGACAGAGTTTGCCCTGGTGGAGGTAGCGATGGAGGGAGGTGGTGGGAGGAAGAGCAGATAGTTTTCCTAACCAAGTGCAAAGCACAGGGGAGTGGTCATTAAGGGAGTTTGGGAGGACTTTAACATCCTTTATTTTCCTGGGTCTGTTTGTGAGGATGACATCCAGGAGTGTGCGGGTGCAAGTGGAGGGGTTACATCTGATGGTCTGGGTCACTAACTGGTGGAGGTCAAGGGCTGTGAGTGCACCAATGGATGAGGCAGCTGCACTGCTCAGTCAGTTCAGGTTAAGGTCTCCTAACAGAATGTGTTCAGACTTGTGGTTGAGGCTAGAGATATACTCTGTTAGAGAGTGGAGGGCATGAGCCTGTTTTTTAGGGTAATGTAGATGCGGTGATTATAAGTGGTGCCTAGGATGGGTCAGTGGTGACTTTTAGAGACAGAGCCTGGGCTCCATGATCTAGGTTAGGCGGTGGCATGGCTTGGACCAATAGGTTGTGCTTTGCGTAGATAGCACAACCACCACCCCACATGTCCACGCTGTCTGACCAGAAAAGAAAGTAGCTGGGGAAGGAAACTGTAGCATCTGGGATAGACTTGGATAACCATGTTTCCACTAGAGCTAGGATATCTGGTTAGTAATTGACTATCCAGCATTGAAGTTTGCCCATTTTTTTAAAATGCTACAGATATTCATGGACCCTATGTGGAGACCAGTGACTGGGTGTAGTTGCTGTTCATTGGTCAGACCTTGGGCCTGGATTGGGGTGAATGTTTCTGGATAGGAGGAGAAGGAGAAGTGAGATGACCCTGAGGTTGGGTCTGTGGGTTCTTACCCTTTTGGTCAAGAGGCTATGAGGTCTGAGAATGCTGCCTATGCACAGAATACTGAGGACTGCAAGGAAGGGATAGCGGGGCTGATTGTGAGCCAGGACAGTCATGCCTCGGCCAGCAGTAGTGGTGTATGCGTAGGTGGTGGGTGGGGTGCCAGCACTGGGGAGGGAAGTGTACTGTGGTAGTGTGGGTTGGTTTGGAGCAGAGGTGCTCCTGGGTCCAGGGCAGGGGGAGGTCTACAGTATGTAGTGAGGGATAGAAGTAGTAGCAGGAGAGGAGAAATAGTGCTGAGGTGGGCCAGATGTCTATATGAAGCACAAGGGATTGCTTTCTGCATACCCTGAGAGAGGGACACTTTATGGCTCAGTGATAGAGCTGAGGACTTTAGTGCACAGGGTACCAGGTTCAAGTCCAGGAAAGGAGTACTCCCAAAAACACAGGCTAAAGGGCAAAAGGGGGTGGCCAGTAGCCCCACACCAGTGGGTGCCAGGCAGAAACTGTAGGTGGTAACCTGAAAAGAAGGTGCATGGTAGCAACTCTTAGTGGTGGGTGGGTGGGTGGAGAGCAGGAGAGAGGGGGGGAGAGAAGAGGGGCTAGAGTGTGTCTGGGCAGGGAAGAGTGGTGATGGGAGTTGAAAAAAGAGGAGGAGGAGCTGGAGGAGGTAGAGGGCATTGGAGTAGGGGGTGGTAGTGGAGCATCAGCGGAGGATAGAGTGGCTGGTGGGAGGGATTAAAGGATTGTGTCCTGTACAAGAAGTGAGAGTCCTCTGGTGTTGGATTGCTATGACCTGCAGCTGGGAAAGTGGGGACTTAGAAAAAGTAGTGGCAGGATGTCATGTGACCAGAAGTGGGCTATAAGTGGAGAGTCGGTCTTGGGATGGTGGGGCAGTCGATGTGAAGCATCAATGGGCTAACACCTCTAGCAAATGTTGTGCATGGGGGTGGTCTATAGTTACCTCTTGTGTCCGTCCGATGCTGGTTTGACTGCTGCTGGAGGCTGCTGATGTCTGTAGAGGGGATGCACACCCCTGCAACCGCACCCCCTAGATTACTGTTTTCAACCTCAGGGGGTGCATGTCGGGGAGGGGGGAAAACGGAATGCAAAAAAAAAAAAAGTCCCACTCACAGAAAACAAGTTAAAGAATTACCTCTACTGAGCCCTGGACCTCCCTCACTGCAGACAGCCATCCTCTCCACCAAACCAGAATGCCAGCTCTGCAGCACACTCCTAAACCACAGCCCACAAACATCTGCTTCCTGCCTGGACCCTCCTCTTCCTGTCCTTTGCCTTCCTACTCCTTTGCTGTTTCCTCCCCTACCTAGTTGCTCTAACTGCACTCATTACACTTTCAGGGTAGCTCAAAACACAGTTGCTCAGACTGAGTCACTCAATTTGAGTCGCTATAAGTAACATGATACCCCCTTGAAATAACCAGGAACATGCCCTTGATGGAGCAGAATTTTCAAAAAACTTATTGGAAAAGGTCACAAGACAGGGAGAGGACCAGCAATAGTAGCACATACAAATCGAAACATTTTAATTAGCATGATCTTTTGAAAAACTAAAGATTTTAAGAATAGAGTTACAACTTGAATACAGTTTGAGAAACTGTTTTTTTACTGATATAAAAGAAAAAGATTTACTTGGTAGCTGCTGTGGCACCATGTCATAATGCCCAAAAGAAAAACATCTCTGACGCCAACCACTAAGAAACTACATTTGTGGCAAAAAATAGCTACTATTGTAAGAGGTAATATGATTTAGCTTGAGGATTAAACTTATCCTGGCAAGAGCCTTGGATATATTATGATTTACTGAAGTAAGAGATGGCATAAACTAAATAGACAGCCTAACTAGAAACAAAATAAATTAAAAAGATTATATTGTACAATCTAATCTTCACACCTGGGGTTTCTTATTGCTTGATAAATACAATTTTATTGTTATACAGGTACATTTTGCTAAGGACAGCACTGCTTATAATAAAAACCCTGTACAATGGGTAAACTAGTAATGGCAATCCTGAGAACAAAACAAAATGGGTTACTTTACATAAAACAGAGGTTCAGTTTACATAGAATGTATAAATCATATTTTCACAAATGTACAATAATATGGAAAAGGAAGGACTGTCATGTGCCATTCATTTGTAGCAATCACATGGCTGCATCAAGCTTTTCCTGAGAGCTTCTTGAGAATCTTTAAATTAGTTTTTGCTCTAATGTTACTAGATATTTAATTCCAAGATTTAGCCACATACTGTGTATTTCTTTGCAGGGTCAAATTACCAAATTTGTTGTGCATTCGAACTTATGGCAGTCCTCTCTCAACTGGTCTAAGCTGATATCTCCCATTTTTTGGAGTTTTAAGTATTCCCCATTTTTATGTTTGCTTGCACGCATGTACAAGAAACATTGTTCCACCATACGAGCATTCGTAGGTGTTCCTCCCTACTTCCAGTGCCCTGCTGCCTTTTGCAGGTGCAGCACCACCACGCCAGTGAATGTAAGAGCTGTCTATGACAGTGTTTGCAAATGCAGTGGCGTACAGTTGAAAGAACGAGCTGCAGCGTGTAGGCAATTTGCATACTGCCGCTGTTGGCAGTATGCAAAATGCCTTCATGTTGGCACTGCAGTGCAAGAGCTGTCATAGACAGCTCCCCTCCAAAAAGTAGAATGCTGGGAGCCCAGTCCACCCCAGCATGCTCATGCACCCCCCCCACACACAGTATGGCCGACGGGGGTGCCCAATCCCCAGTCAGCCCTGTGCCCCCAAAACAGCCTTGCAGGTGTCACGCTGGGAGCCACCCCAGCATGGCAAATGTCCGTCTGTGCCCCCCCCCACAAACACACTTCCAGGTGCCACACTGGGAGCCCACCCCAGCATGGCAAAGCTCTCTATGGCTGACAAGGGTGCCAGAATCCCCCGTCGGCTCCGCTGGCCACCCAAAAAAACTTCCAGCTGCGACGCTGACAGCCCACCCCAGCATGGCAAATGTCCCGTGTCGTCTTCCTACAAGAAAAGAAACCTACAAGGAAAGAATGGTCCCATGCTGACTGTCTTGACTCTCCTCTCCCACCTGTGCCCACCCTCTGCACACCCTGCCTCTCTACACCCCCCTCATCCCATATTTACCTCCAGAGTCTGGCGTGACGATCTTCTGTGGACCAGGAACACGTCTGCACTCTTCAAAGCCGACCCTGAACTGAGGAAATGCCGGTAAGCTGCATAATAGAATAAATGTTTTTTTTCAACTTTGATGCATATCTCAGGCATTTTTGGAATTTTCACCAAATTTTCAACATGGGGTTTTGGGCCCCACCTCATGAATTCTGTCACTGTCATTTTGTTAATTGGCCCCGAAGGTGGTTTCCCTGTCCTGCATAAAACCATCTTTTGGGACTGATGTCACAAAATAACAGTGTCTGGTCATGAGGTGAGCCCCAAAACCCTATGTTGAAATAATGAGAAAAATTCCCAAAACTGTTTACTGGCGTGAGTTGCACAGTTCCTAAGCATGCTCGTAAGTTCAATTTTTAATATTTGCACTCCATATTTTCAACATTGTCATTTTACCACACCTCCTTATGAGCGGTACAGCTGTCATTTTTCACATCTCCCCCCAAATGTGTTTCTCCGCATGTAGCGCACAATGGCGCAGTCGGTGTGCGAAATCAATGTTTGGGACAGATTATGAAAATCACAGTGACACCATTCATGAGCAGAGGTCTTAAAATGGCTATGTTGAAAATTTGGCAAAAAAATTCCCAACAATGACTGTTTTACAAGCTTGCATTGCGCAGTTCCTCAGTTCTGGGAGCGAAAGTTCTTTAAATTTGATGGACTGCATCTGACTAAAGAGGGAGTCAGTGCATTGGGGCAGAAGTTTGATGTCTTTGCAGAATATTTAAACTAGCAAATGGGGAGAGGGGTGCAGCACCCCATACGTCGAATGGGAAGAACACCCCTCCCCCCTCAGCTAGTGGTCAAACAGGAATTCAGCATGTTTGCCATTCATTTGCATCACCAGGTAAGAAAAAGGTTTGTCTCCCATCGGCCTTTGGGGTAATGCAAACTTCACCCAACAACTAACACACCAAAATCTGGCCAATGGAAAATCATGTACACAAATGCTCACAGCCTGGAAATAAGATCCCAGACCTGCAGGCAATAATGTCAGAGGCTAAACTGGACATAGTAGCAATTAATGAGACATGGTTTACCAGTAACCACATTGGGAGACTTCAGTACCTGGCTATGTATTGTTCAGAAGAGACCGAGGTGCAAAGGGGAGGAGTGGCCCTGTATGTTAATGAAAATATCAAAGCTCAGAAATTCAGAATAATACATAAGGAGCCAGAAGAACTGTGGGTCACCCTGGAAACAGGAAATGGGACAGCCATAAGAACTGGGGTTGTCTACGGGCCCCAGACCAGAGGGAGGACATAGACACATTACTGTTAGAAATATACAAAACATGACAGCTAAAGGGAGGTTCTGATAATGGGAGACTTCAACATGCCGGATACAGATTGGTCAATACCAGCAGGAACATCTGCCAGAACTAGACTCATAGTGGATTCCTGCAGGAGGGCCTCAAACAACTGATACAGCAACCCACAAGAGACAGGGCTATCCTAGATCTAGTACTGACCAACAAGAAGGGATCACAGATCTCCAGGTGAGAAGGTCACCTAGGGGCCAGTGACCATCACATGGTATGGTTCAATTTGGCTACTACATCTAAATCATCCATTCCAAGGCAAAATATGGGACTTCAGAGGAGCTGACTTTGATAAGATGGCCAACAGAGTTAAGCTAGCCCTGGCAAAAGAAACACAGGTGAAGGTACAGGCAAAGTGGGCAAGCATTAAGGATGCAATACTTGAAGCAACATCCATTGTGTTAGACAGAAAGGAAGTGCAAAAGAAGAAGGAAACCACTTTGGTTCTCAAATACAGTAGCAGAAAGGTCAGAGCAAAAGGCTGGCCTTCAGGAAATATAAGGGAACACAGCGGGATGAAGATGGGAGGCATACCAAACTGCCTAAGGGAAGCAGGTAAGGCAGTAAGGCAGGCAAAGTCCCAAACTGAGGAAACACTAGCACTGAACAGTAAAAGAAGGTGACAAGACTTTCTATAGATACATTAGTGAAAGGAGAAAGTCCAGAGGGTATTGCTAAGCTAATGGAAAAGGGAGCATGTGAGGAGGAGGACCCTGTAAAGGCATCAATCCTAAATAGATACTTTTGCTCAATATTTACTGCAGAAGGTAGGGCAGGGCCCACAGCTCAACATCATGGAGACAGCGGGGAGGGAGGTGAGCACTACTCCTTCACAAAGAAAGGGTCCTACAAGAGCTTGCAAGCTCAGGGTGGATAAGGCAATGGGACCTGATGGCATACATCCCAGGGTACTAGGAGCTAAGGAGGAACTAGCAGAGCCATTAGCAGAATTGTTTAGTGAGTCTCTGAGCACAGGAAGGTCCCAGAAGACTGGAGAAGGGATCATGTGATCCCGCTCCACAAGTGTGTAGCAGGGGAGGCGGGGGAACTACAGACCGGTCAGTCTTACCTCAGTAGTGGGCAAGATTATGGAGGCACTCCTTAAGGAAAAATAGTGCAACACCTGGAATCCATAGGGGCACAGGATCCAAACAGCATGGGTTTACAAAAGGAAGGTCCTGTCAAACTAATCTCATAGATTTCTTTGACTGGGTAACCAGAGTGGTGGACCAGGGGAGCAGTTGATGTCGCCTTGACTTCAGCAAAGATTTTGACACTGTTCCACATAGAAGATTGATAAATAAGCTTGGTAGGCTCGGGTGGGTCAGAAGTTGGTCAACTGGGTGGCAAACTGGTTGACGGGCAGAAAACAGAGTGGTGGTAAATGGTATACAGTCAGAAGAGATGCAAGTCACAAGTGGGGTACCTCAGGGATCAGTCCTGGGGCCAGTCCTCTTCAACATCTTCATTAGTGACCTTGCAGATGGACTAGAGGTAAGGCTTGTCTGTTTGCAGATGACACCAAGATCTGCAACAGAGTAGATGATCCAGATGGGGTGGGCAGAATGAGAAGAGATCTGGATAAACTAGCAGAATGGTCAGAAGAGTGACAACTGGGATTTAATGCAAAGAAGTGCAAAATCATGCACATAGGAAGAGAAACCCTGAAGCCACCTATAGGCTGGGAGGGTTGCTAGCATCACAAGGGAGAAAGAGACTTGGGCATCATCATCACTGATGACCTAAAATCATCAAGCAGACCTCTAAAGCAGTAGGTAAGGCTAGGGGTGTTAGGGTGAATTAGTAGGGTATCACAAGTCGTAAGAGGAGGTAATAATCCTCTGTACAAGACACTAGTTAGGCCCCATCTGGAGTACTGCGTGCAGTATTGGAGCCACACCTTCACAAGGACATTAACCAAATTGAGGCAGTCAGAAGGGCAGCAAAATGGTGCAGGGACTGCATCAGAAGACATATGAGGACAGATTAATGGAGTTCAATATGTATACCCTTGAGCAAAGGAGGGAGAGAGGTGATATGATCGGGGCATTCAAACACCTTAAGGGCATAAACAAGGTGAAAGAGTCTAACATGTTTAAATATAAGAAAAATAGCAGGACAAGAGGACACAACATGAGATTAGAGGAGGCGATTAAGGGGAATGTGAGAATTCTTTTCACAGAAAGGGTGGTAGATGCATGGAATGGCTTACCACAGAAATGGTAGCTATGAATACAGTGCAGGGCTTCAAACAGGCATGGGATAGGCATAAGGGAGCAATACAAATGACTATGAATAGATAGGCCACTCACAGAGCAAAGGCCGATGGCACATTTATAAGGTACAAAAAGAAATGGGCAGACTGGATGGGCCTTGCGGTCCTTATTTGCTGTCAACTTCTATGTTTCTATGTTTCTATGCTCATAAGTTTGCATATTTTTAGTATTTGCACTCCAGATTTTCAACACTGCCATTTTGCCACACCTCCTTATGAGCAGTACAGCTGTCATTTTTCACATCTCCCCCAAAATGTGTTTCCGCGCATGTAGCGCACAATGGCACAGTCGGTGTGCGAAATCAATGTTTGGGACAGATTATGAAAATCACAGTGACACTGTTCATGAGCAGAGGTCTTAAAATGGCAATGTTGAAAATTTGGTGACAAAAGTCTATAAAATGACTGTGTTACAAGCGAGCATTGTGCTGTTTCCATGCACCCTCGTAAATTTATGAATCTGTAATATTTTCAGTACACATTTTCACCACTGGCATTTTTCCACACTTCCTTATGAACAGTACAGCTGTAATTTTTCACAACATGGCCAAAATGTGTTTTCACACTTTCTGTGCAGAAATGCATGGTCGCTGTGGGAAATCACTGTTTGGGACAGATTAAGAAAATCACAGTGACACTGTTTATGAGCAGGAGGTCCCAAAATGCCTGTGTTGACTATCTGCTGTAAAAATCCCCAAACTAATTACATTAAGGGTGTGCATTGCACAGTTTCTATCTGCCTTCGTGGCGTCACCAGTTTTTTACTATTTTCACTGCAGATTTTCAACATTGTCATTTTTATACCTCCCCATGAACAGTACAGCTGTCATTTTTCACATCCTGTTCGAAAGATGTTTTTGCACCTGTGGTGCCAAATGCCGTAGTCACTTTGCAAAATCAGCTTTCGGCAAACAAACTGATATTACCGCTGTTATTGCCACTGTTCATAAGGTGGGGGTCACAAAAAACCCATACTGAAAGTTTGGAGTGAAAATACCAATGAACACCTGAGGCATTGGGGTTTCCGACCATAATGCCCCACCCTGTAGAGACTGACAGGCATCAGGGGTGTGACCTGCGACTGTCGCCTGTAATGCTCATACCATTCCACCCCCACCCACACCCTGCAGCCAGTGAGAGGCATCGAGGTGTGCCTTGGACTCTTTGGATCCAAAGTTCACCCCATTCTCCTATACTGCACCCATCTCATTGTATTTCCTGATGGAATGGGGTGAGCATCAGGGTCAAACACCCGAGGCACACCGTGACACTTGGTGTCTGCGGGATAGGGTGTGGTGAAATGGCGTGGCCTTTATGCCTGATGACCCAACATCATACCCTATCAATACCAATGCCAGTAAGCAAACATTCGGCATTGACAAATGCTTGTTGTATGTGAGCCCATTCTGGGTTCAGGGGCACCCTGACTGATGGATATGCCATCAGCACAACATTTTTACAGCGAAGACCATCACAGGAATAAATATTGCCAGGTCGCTGTGATGGTCCTACTGTACACCCGCACTGTGTCTTCCGGTGTTGTTTTGCCTCCACCCTGAAACAATTCCAACTCAGAGTTGGTTATTTAAAGATAGGGTGTGTGAGTGTATGTGTGTGTGTGTGTGTGTGTGGGGGGGGGCAAAGCCCACCCGGAAAAAAAACACTTTGTTCCTGACGGTAAACAATGCTGACAGTCGGCATAGTTCTCGTTGCTGTATGGGATGTCGACAACAATGCTGTCGATGTAGCTTGGTGGAACTGACTAATGCAACTACAAACTACTTTACATGTGGTGGAGAGCCTGGATGTCTACGGCTTTCAAGACGAAAGCCAGCATGGGTTCATCCAGAGGAGACTGTGTCAGACAAACCTGGCTGAATTCTTTGACTGGGTGATAAGATCTCTGGACAGTGGAATGCCAGTTGATGTCCCTGTATTTGGACTTCAGCAAGGCTTTCGATTTGGTCTCACATGGGAAGCTGATATGAAAACAGTAGAACCTAGGGGTGGGAGAAAAATGCAGATGGATAGCAAACTGGCTCAGCAACCAGCAACAGAGAATGGTGGTAGAGTGAGAGGCTTCAGCTCCCAGGAGGGTCATCAGTGGGGTTCCTCAGGGACTGGTGTTGGGCCCTGTCCTGTTCAATGCTTTCATTGCAGACATCAGGGAGGGGGTTAGGTGCCAAATGAGCCTTTTCAAAGATGATTATAAGCTGGGGGCTGTGGTAGACAGTGAAGAGGGAAGGAAGACGCTGCAAGATGATTTGATAAGGTTGGAAAGGTGGGCACACACTTGGTAGCTAGGGTTTAATGTTAGGAAGTGCAATGTCCTACATCTAGGATTCAGGAACCCTGGGTTCAATTATCATTTGAGGGGGGGACATCTGTTTATATCTAAGGAGCAAAAAGTCCTGGGTGTGGTCATAGATACAAGAATGAACAGTTCGGGAGAGTGGTTGCTAAGGCAAAAAAAATGCTGGGGTATACTGTATCTCTAGGGGGATAACTTCAAGGAGATGGGAGGTCATTTTACCCCTGCACCACTCCCTAGTGAGGCCTCACTTGGAGTACTGTGTACAATTTTGGTTCCCTTACCTAAAGAAGAATGTTGCACTTTTAAAGAGAGTTCAGAGACAAGCCAGGCGGATGATCCAAGGCCTAGATGGAATGCCCAATGAAGAGCAGCTTAGAGGAGATAGGAAATGATTTATTGTTGTTTGTCACTGCTTTATGAATCATTAACAACATGCACTGGCCTCCCTTTGTGTTTGTCATTGCTGCAGATGATTTTAAATGCATTTTTTACATGCAGCTCCTTCATGCTGAAATCCCTTTTGACAGCTATTTTTTTAAATCGGTAGTCAGTGCATGCCAGACTCTCGTCACCAACTCCGATTTTAGACTTCTGAAACCTTCGCACTGGAATGCGGTTACTTTTAAACAGTAGTTTCAAAGAATGATGATGCCACATTCCCGGCATATGCAAAGAATAACAGGTGCCAGGATAAAACGATCACCATTTTCAGTGACCATTCCATCCCCCCATACACACACTGTACACTTGCTGGGTCCCATTTCTAGTAACAGATTAAAACAGTTAGGATATGTATAGTGCCACACTGAAATCAGCTAGCATTTTTGTGCGACTGACTCATGAAGCAACTGCTCCCCTCCCCAACACACTTACCCGGTCATCAGTCAGCATATTAGTAAACCTAGAGTCCTACTTTGTGGTGTCTTCTAGGTACAGTAACCCTTCCTAGGGCAGGTCTGTGCAACCGCCTATGTCTTCGCCCCCCCGGTGCTCTCTTTAGTGACAGTGGTATCATGGCTGGGAAGCAGTTGAAAAGTCCATTATCACATATTTCATCGGCGTGTACAAGGAAACTGTTTTCTTGCCCCCCCTTCTCTGCGGAAGGAGACCATTCTCTTGTCCCGTCCCCCACCAAACTCTGCAAATTGGGGCTGAGAACTGCAACCAAATACTACATATTTTTCGACCAGAAAAGCCCCACATTGTCTTGCACCCACTACATTTGGACATGTGAACAGGAAGGGTCTAGCACCTGCCCTGGGGAGGGTTACCTGGCCTAGAAAACATCACAAAGGAGCAAAGATGTACTTATATCCTGACTGGTGACCAGGTAAGTGTGTTGGGTAGGGGGAGCAGTTGCTACATGAGTCAGCCACACAAAAATGCTAGCTGATTTCAGTGTGGCACTATACATATCCTAACTATTTTAATCTGTTACTAGAAATGGGACCTGGCAAGTGTACAGTGTGTGTATGGGAGGAGGAAGGAACGGTGATCATTTTATCCTGGCACCTGTCATTCTTTGCATATGCCGGGAATGTGGCATCATCATTCTTTGAAACTACTGTTTAAAAGTAACCGCATTCCAGTGCAAAGGTTTCAGAAGTCTAAAATCGAAGTCAGTGACGAGAGTCTGGCATGCGCTGACTACAGATTTTAAAAAATAGCTGTCAAAAGCAACAGAGGTTTCAGCATGAAGGAGCTGCATGTAAAAATGCATTTAAAATCATCTGCAGCAATGACAAACACACAGGGAGGACAGTTCTTGTTGTTAATGATTCATAAAGCAGCTACACACAACAATAAATAATTTCCTATCTCCTTTAAGGAGCTGAACACATACTCCCTGGATGTCAAAAGGGGCAAGGGGAACATTATAGAGGTCTTCAAATATATGAGGGGATTAGCAGGGTGTACAAGAAGGATCTCTATATGTTGAAACGGGAGGGAAACATGAGGGGACATAACCTTAAACTGGTAGGGGGAGGTACAGGCAGGAGGTGAGGAGATACTACTTCACAGAGAGGGTAGTGGCACCTGGAAATGCATTACCAAGGGAGCTGTTGGTAAAAAAATCAGTCAAGAAATTCAAGGTGGAGTGGGACAGGTACATGGGCAACATGGGGTTGGAGGGGAGGTAATCAACAAGGGGCTGGGGGTGCGCCAGGAAGTAGGGAGCAGGAAGCACAAAAGAGGAGGGGGAAACAGCAGCTGAAATCTAATTAGGAACTGCATTACTGGCAGATAGACCATTGGGCTTAATCTGCCAGCAACTTTGTATATATGTACATACATATGTATAAGAATTGAGGTAGCCTTCTCTCCCAGCAGCAGCAATGGAGGTAACCTCATCTTTCAGTAGCAGGAATGGAGATAAACTCCTCTCCCAGCAGTAGAAATGCAGGCAACCTCCACTCCCAGCAGCAGGAATGGGTAGCTATCTCTTTTCACAGCAGCTGGAATGCAGGTAACTTCTTCTTCTATCAGCTGGAATGAAGGTAACCTCCTCTCCCATCAGGAATGGAGGTAACCTTTCCTCCCAACAACAGAAATGCAGATAACCTTTACTCTCAACAGCAGGAATGGAGGTAACATTCTCCCCCAAGAGCAGAAATAGAGATAATATCCTTTCCCTGCAGCAGAAATTGAGGTAACCTCCTCTGTCAGCATCAAGAATGGAGGTAACCTTCTCTCTCAGTAGTAGGAATGGAGGTAATATCCTCTCCCAGCAACAGGAATGGAGGTAACCTCTTCTCCCAGTAATAGAATTTGAAGTAACCACCTTTCTTAATGACAGAAATGGAAGTAACCACCTCTCCCAGTATGAATGAAGGTAACCTCTTCTCCCAGCAGGAATGGAAGTAACCTCTTCTCCTAGCAGCAGGGATGAAGGTACTGTAACCTCTTCCCCAGGAGCAGGAATGGAGGTAACCTCTTCTCCCAGTAATAGAACTGGAAGTAACCACCTTTGTTAGTGACAGAAATGGAGGTAACCACCTCTCCCAGCATGAATGGAGGTAACTTCTTCTCCCAGCAGAAATCGAAGTAACATCTTCTCCTAGCAGCAGAAATGGAGGTAACCTCTTCCCCCAGAAGCAGGAATGGAGGTAACCTTTTCTCTCAGTAATAGAATTGGAAGTAGCCACCTTTCTTAGTGACAGAAATGGAGGTAACCACCTCTCCCAGCATGAAAGGAGGTAACCTCTTCTACCAGCAGGAATCAAAGTAACCTCTTCTCCTAGCAGCAGGAATGGAGGTAACCTCTTCCCCCAGAAGCAGAAAAGGAGGTAACCTCTTCTCCCAGCAGTAGGAATGGTGATAACCTCTTCTCCCAGCAGGAATGGAGGTAACCTCGTCTCCCAAAAGCAAGAATAGAGGTAACCTCTTCTCCATGCAGCAGGAATAGAGGTAACCTCTTCTTCCAACAGCAGTAATGGAGGTAACATCTTCTTCCAGTAGCAGGAATGGAGGTAACCTCTTCTTCCAACAGCAGTAATGGAGGTAACATCTTCTTCCAACAGCAGGAATGAAGGTAACCTCATCTCCCAGCAGGAATAAAGGTAACTTCTTCTCCCAACAGCAGGAATGGAGGTAACCTCTTTTCCCAGCAGCAGGAATACAGGTAACTTCTTTTCCCAACTGCAGGGATGGAGGTAACCTCTTCTCCCAGCAGCAGGAATGGAGGTAACCTCTTCTCCCAGCAGTAGAATTGGAAGTAACCAGCTCTCAGTGGCAGGAATGGAGGTAACCTCATCTCTCAGCAGGAATAGAGGTAACCTCTTCTTCCGACAGCAGGACGCAGTGTCAGTGGTTCAGTAGGTAGTGTACTCACCTCCGAGGCTGGGAGATCAGAGGGCTGTGGGTTCAGTTCCCACATCTGGCACTTGGGTTAAAATCCCAATATTGACACTGTAGTGCAGCATGAGGGGGGTGCTGCACCTCTGAGGTGCCGTCTTTCAGATGAGATGTTAAACTGAAGTCCCATCTGCCTGGATTGGTGTTAGTTCAGGTGGATGATAAAGAACCCATGGCACTTATCGAAAAAGAGTAGGGAAAATTATAATTAACAACCAAAAACAGAATACAGAAAATTGAAATGACACAGAACTGCAACAACAGCTGAAAAAGAAAAACTTACAATAAACAAATGTGAAAGGAAATATAAAATGATAAGGAACTGGAGAAATACAACAATAGCCCACTAGATCACAAAATTTGACTTTAGCTCTTCAAATACAAAAATACTATAAAGTAAAAAAGTGTTGACAGCAAAAACCATACTAACCCACCCACCCAATATCATGCCACAAGTGATTTCCAACTTCAGATCCTAAGGTATGAAATTCATATTCAAAAATGTTATCTAGGTCACTTTGAATCTGAAAAAAACTTCCTGCATTTGAAACTCTTTGTTTTGAAGAACTCTTAAACACTTTGCTTGCCAGATGGACCATTTAATACAAGCTAAAATAACGAAAACTGTACTTCTATGCCATTTACGCCATTCATTAGGGATCTGACCCAATATTAAAATGTAAGACATAATACAAAAAAGTGGTTCACCCCACCAATGTGCTAGTGCGTGCCAAAAATTTTGCACATGAACACAAGCAAAATAGAGATGCTGAATAGTTTCTAAATCCCGCTGACATGACTGCTCGTGACATACCCTATCAGCCAACTGCTTATGTATTTGATTATTTTTCACACTGAGTTTTTGATGTCCACAAATCCAAATTACATCCTGCATTTTTGGGGGGATTCTGGGTTCTGTTATGCTAGCTAACAATAAATCAGTATTTACAGTCTCAGAAACCTGAAATATAGGTTCTTCAAAATAACAAGAATCCATAATAAAATTATAGAAAGATTTCTTCTCATGGGAAATGTACCAATAAAGTTCAATTTTTCACATTATGATGTACTTTAAAGTATGCTTAACATAAATGGGGAGCTGCCTTTCCGATGAGTGCCACTTGCCCCTGCCCCAAGCAGTTAAAAAGTTATCACCCCACAATTTCATGCACAGATTCTCCATTACTTCAATACCCAACAACACAGGTCTAATGGAACTATAGAAGAAGTTACTGAATAGATAGACTAGAGGCTGAATCATGTTAAGGCCACCTGACTTCCAGGCTGTATAAGTATGTGCCCTCTTCACAGGATTCAGCCAACTGCCCCAAAGTAACTGAAAAAAAAAAGACTCATAACCTTAGCGTGCATACCATAAGGAAGGGAGAACACATGAGAAACATACAAAAAAATCGATGCTATATATGCTCTAAGAAGAAACACCCTTTTCTTCCTTGTCATCTTCCATGACTGCCATTTAGTCACTTTTTGGTAGGCCATATCATAAACCATGTCCCAATTAAGCTGGAAAGCATCCTGTGTACCATAATAAATACCAAGTAACTTCAGATTCCCATTGACAATGGGAATAACAAAAGTGTCTATCGACAAGGATGTACTCAACACCAGCATTTTACTTTTACTATAATTAATCCTAATACCAGTCTGCATCTGTAGATTCTGAAGAACCGTAAGGATCCTCCTTCCTGAGTCTAAATCAACCACAGAAAATATACAGTCGTCTGCGTATGCCAGAACTTTCTGAAAGGTAAAGCCTTCTGAAGTTATAATAGTTGATATTTGTGCATCAGCTTCAATCAATCATAGTATGGGATGTAAACCAAACACAAACAACAGGGGACTCAGTGAATATCCCTGTCGAACCCCAACCTAAAGTGAGACAGGAATGCCCAGATGTCTATTAATGAGAGGGGTAACCTGTGCTGCCAAGTACAATGTTTTCAACAAGTTAACCAATAGGTCTGGAATCCCATAATGATGCAATACTGCCCAAATATTATCATGTCGTATTGCATCAAAAGCTGTTTCTTGATCCAGTGATTAAAGATAACTGGACAATTTATGTTGCAACCCTTGATCTATAATTTCTCTGAGACAGACAAGATTATGAATAATGTTTCCACCAGGGGCAGCACAGGTTAATGTAGAAATTAGCAATTTTCATGCAACATTGGAATGTTGCGGTGATAAAATATTGGCCAAAATCTTATAATTTGAGGATAACAGACTTAGTGGTCTCCAGTTTTTCAAAATTTTAGGATCTCTTTTTATAGAGAAACATCATAATCCCATTATACATACTAGGCGCCAGCCTATTCTCTGACCAAATAGCTTCATATATAGGATGCAACTATGGAATCAATAAATATGAAAAAAATTATAAAATTCATTAGGGATTCCATCAATACCCAGCGTAGTGTGAACTGACAATTTATTAATAGCCAATCCAATTTCACTAATAGTGACTGGAGCTATCAATTCCTTAATTTCTTTTGGCAACAAAGGGGAAACATCTACATGCTGAAAAAACAGATTTGAAGAACTGATAGCAGTGTTCTGAAATGTAGTCTTCACATATGCCTGAACAATTTGACATAAACCTTTAACATCCTGCACTACTGTACCAGTCATGTCTAACAAAGCAGACATTCCAAATCTATTGGACTCCTGTGTGGAAAGATCATAAGGGTTAACTTGTTGCCGTGTGCCTTTAAGCAAATATTTTTGCTGATACGAATATCTCACTTCCTTTTCTTTAAGAAAATCATACATTTTAGCCTTAATATCCTTAAATTGTTGATATGCTACACCATCCGAAGAAGTCACCCGAGTCAATAATTTCAAATATTGAGCCCTGTAACCTAAATATGTCAAGTAAGTATCCCTGGCCCTTGCTTTAGAAAGCTGTATAAACAGTAATTTTAAATCCTATTTGGTGTCCTCCCACCAGTCAGTGGGACTATCATATAAAAAACAGAGACTGGAACGTGCTGCAAAAAAAGTCTGTACATGATTCTGATTACCGTCATCTTGCAATAATGTAACATTTAATTTCCAATTGGCACATCCCATCTGAAGCTTTAGATAGGGACCTATCAGTATTTTAACTACCTCATGGTCGGAAGTCTCCATAGGTAAAACTGCAACCCCCGAACAAGTAATTCTGTCAGACAGAAACCAAAAATCTGTACGAGATGACAAAACCTCCTTAAAGAATGTATGTGCAGGGGGTAAGTGTAATAAATCATACAAATCTTTCAGGTGATTATGTTGTACTATGTCTAACAGCATATTAGTATCACAGTAAATTTTCTGTGATTGTCTTCCTCAATCTCTGGGGGCAAGGCCACAATTAAAATCACCCCCCATAAAACCAGTTTAGAGGTATGCAAAGAAGGGCAATTCATTTAAAAAGTGATAACCTATCAGCTTTTAGCTAAGGGGCATAAATGTTAATGAGGCAATATACACAATTAGATATGATGACATCTACAAGCATAGCCTAGCCTGGAAAAATGTCCAGGACTTGTAAAACATGAGCAGTAATACCAGCAAACAAAATACCTAAGCCATCACATGCATCTTCTTCTAAAGACCATAACGAAATACCCCACCTCCAATCTCTTTCTGCTTCCTTAAAGTCCCTCAAAGAATGTAGTCTAGTATCCTGCAACAGAATGATATTACCATGACTTTCCCTTAGACTGGCAAAAGGTAACCTGTCTCTTTTTCTGAGATTTAATACTGTTAACATTAACAGTGAGAAAGGCAAGACCCTCAGCCATGAAAAGAAGAGGAAAGCACTATAGAAAAGAAATCAAGCAAATAACACAAAAAGCCAATCCGGAACATGTCACTTTCGTTTTTTCCGCTTCTTTGGTTTAGGCTTTTCCCTAATACCTACATCAGGGATAGTCTCAGTATGTGAAGAAGCAACCGAAGAAATATCGGAGTCTATGCCATCCTCTTCACCTTTTTGGTCAAACAATGGGGCATAGGAATTTTGTACAGGGACTAAATCAGGTTCTGTAGGTGCCTATTGACCATTCAAACTTGATTTACTAGCCTTAGAGTGAGTCACCCTTCAAAAGGACATGTCTTGCTGCACATCTGGAGGAGGCATACTAGATGCCTCTATATCCACTGCAGCTTTGCAGACTGTTTCCACCACCACACCAGCAGAACCGGCCTCTTCAGGCGGCAGTGCAGCAGGAGTGGGGAGGTCAATCTTCAACGGGGAACTGGAACTAGGAGGTATGTCCACCCCAGTCATATCAGAGTTGGAAGGTTCCGGACGTGAAATCTCCATATCAAACTGCACATCCTCTGCTTCAACCACTGGGTTCTCAAGGCAAACATTAGACAGATTCTGAGGTACTGAGTTTGAAGGACGGGACTGCAGGAGTAAGTCATGCATCTTTTGTTTTTCTTTTTGGGCATTAGCAACATATACATCCTGCTCTGCACGGAGTGTGGGATCGCATTATTATGTGAGGGCCAAGAGCATGTACAAAATGTATGTCCTTATTCATCTCAGAGATTACATTTCATAAGTCTTCTACAGTGAGCACCAATGTGACCCAAGTCACCACAAAGACCACATTTGTGTTGATCACAAACATTACTTAAGTGCCCTAATGCTCCACATTTGTAACAAGCCCAGGGCTGACCAGGGTAAAATAATACTCCCCTATCCCTTCCCAAGAAAAAAGAGTTAGGTAGATGTTTGGCGAGACCATGTTCAAGATGCAAGTCTACCAGATAGCGCCAGTACCCGGTCCAGAGGTGCTCATCATCCAAAATAGGTTCAGGCTGCCACTTCACAGTACAATGTTGTTGCAACCAGTAGGTGATATCAGCAACATTAACACCCTCATTGCAGAACAAAACAGTAATTTTCTTAGAAATTGGTTTTGTCAAGGGGATGGCCATAAAAGATTTCCATAAAGGAGTATTTTTAAGTGTTTGAAACTGTTTCCAGAATCTATCAAGTCCAACAGGATGTCTAAAACTGACATCAAAAATAGAGTTCCCAGGCATATGAATCAGAGCATATATTTCATATGCATAAAACGTAATGCTTCCCTTCAGAAGTTCTTGTCCCACAAAATGCCTATTCGATACCTCTGTCATAGGTCCTCTGAACTTTAAATAGACTGCATTACGTCTGGCTGCAGGCTCAGAAAGAAGTCCAAGAGTAGGAAGAAATAACTGCTCTTTAACCTCATCATGTCACACATAAGCTGAGGTTTGTTGAGCAGGAGAAGGTTTTGTTTGACTTGAGGCAGAAGGGGAAGATAACTGCTGCACAACAGAAACCTGATGCTCATCGGGGGGGGGGCTTCAACAGATAAAGGAACCTCACCTTCCAAACATTTAATATCATTTAGAATCAAATCCTGGGTCAATTTAGGAGAGTTCTGAATCCCTACCATCAGGGAATGCTGGCCTGGTGTCAATAGGGAATCAGTAATGTCCGCATCAGGGTCAGCAGTAGGCCTTACCTGCTCCCCCATTTCTGGCAACACCTTCACATTAACATCCCAGCCTTTCCCATCTGGAGATTTAACCCAGACTGCCACCTTTAACACAGTTGTAACCCACATTGCAGGGGCCCCAGCCACTCTGGCTGAGAATTCCACCTCCTGAGAGACAGTTATAGAGGAAGAGAAAGTCACCACAGCTGAAGTTAACACCTGACCCTTTGTGTCATGTCCTAGGCCAACAGATCCACCGACTCTATTTCCCTTACCCCTCAGTGAAAGTCCAATGTGAAGTTGTCCTACACAGGAGGAACCAGGACTCGTGCCATCAGAAACAGCCAGGCCTTCCCCAGTCAGAACGCCCACAACAGGCCCATCAGGAGATAACATTCCCCGGACTGTGCTACAAGGCTGTGGAATAGCCCTACCCGCATCAATAGTAGTTATGTCTTCCATAGATGAATCCGTACAATGTGGCAATAGTTCAACACCCGTAGTAGGTTTCGTCAGCATGGAAGTCCCTTCAGGTAGTGCCTCCGATGCTAGGTCCAGTACAGTGGAAGGCCGTGTAACTTTCTGTTTCTGTTTGTTCAGCAAATCTCCCTGGTGACGCCCAAGTTCCTGCAACAAACGGTTCAGAGTGGCTAGGAACCACCGCTCTGTTGCAGCAAGCTGCAATTGTATCGATGCAGCATTGCAAACGTCGTCTTTTGCAGATTCCACTGAAGTCTCTGACTGAGAAGCAGCAGTACCTGCAGCCTCGCAGCTCCGGCCATCCATACAGGTAGACTCCTCATGCTCCATTCGGTTGTCAGCCATGGTGATCACTCCATTGAAGGGGGGCTGAGGAGGTGATCAGCACCTCAGCCTCCCACACTTCCACACTCTCCGCTGTCCACAAGCACACTGCCAATTCCTGGCAGAAGTACAGTGCCCTCCAAACAAGAGAAGGGGAATTTCTCCAGTGTCCTAGCCAAATTTCTCCCATTCACTAAAAATACCACCAACAGCTTAATCTGCTTCAATTTCAGTTGCTTACCATCTGTGTCCTCCCTCCTCTGGTCACCCCTGAAAAAGGGACTTCTAGACCCAGTGGACTTACTGGGTCAACAAAATTCAATAAATAAATAATAAATAAATAACATCCTCTCCCAGTAGTAAGAATGGAGGTAACCTTCTCTCACAGCAGAAGGAATGGCGATAACCTCCTGTCCCAGCTGCAGGAATGGAGGTAACATCCTCTTCCAGTAGCAGGAATGGAGGTAACATCCTCTTTCAGAAGCAGGAATGGAAGCAACCTCCTTTACCAGCAGCAAGAATGGAGGTAACCTCTTCTCCCAGCAGCAGAAATGGAGGCAACCTCCTCTCTTAGCAGCAGGAATGGAGGTAACCTCCTCTCTTAGCAGCAGAAATGGAGGTAACCTCTTCTCCCAGTGGCAGGAATGGAGGTAACCTCCTCTTCCAGCAGTAAGTATTTAGGTAACCTCCTCTTCCTGCAGGAGGAACAGAGGTGCCCTACTCTCCTAGCAATAGGAATGGAGCTAACCTCTTCTCTCAGCAGCAGGAATGGTAGTAAACCTCCTTCCCCAGGAGGATTGCAGGGAATTTCTTCCCCAACCATAGGAATAGGGGTAGCTTCCTGAACTAGGAAAGAGATTGGTGGAAAGTCCTTATCTAGCAGCAAGAATGGAGGCTAATTTCCTCCTTGCTAGAAAGGGGCATATCTTCCTCTCCAGCAGGGTTCTAACTGCCTCCTCTGCCAGCAGTAGGAATGGTTTAACAACTGCCTCACTGTAGAATATGGTAACCTTCTTCTATTGAAATGGATTGAGGTGTTTAAGATAAATAGACTTGACTGTTATGTTATTTTCAAACTCTACTCATGGCAGCATCCTTGGATGTGCTTATAAATTGGAATACATTTGTTTTGTGATTTATTTGGTCTGGGAGTAAACTAAAATTTGATATAAAGTCACCTCAAAAAAGTCTCGGGGTTTGCCTTTTCCCAATTTAAGGGAGTATTTTCTGGTGACAGAACTAACAGTTGTTCTTCATTGGTTAAATTCCTCATAGCAATCATACTGGAAGCTAAATGAAGTTATACATAAAAACTTAGAACCCCTTTCAAGGACATCGGTTGCCAACCTCCTGAAGGAGGCAACGCAGGTCTCGGCTAACTCCTATAGCCAGCATACTCTACAGATTTGGGGATTTATAAATTAAATCGCAATATACACACATAAAATGTTTTCTCTTCTGGGCATTATCATTTGATAGGTAGTTTTCTCTGGCAACTCTCCAAAATTGTTTTTACTGTAGTAGAGACTGGGATTAGGTTACTTGTTTCAGTTTATACAGGACAATGTAGTTATCTCTGTTGCTCAGCTGGGATAGGAATATAGCCTCCATACACAGGATTTTTATTGGTCTCTGCAGATATGCGCATACATCGCTTTGCATGAGGGAGAAGGCTACCACCCAAATACTACTGATCATCCAATTTTCTAAAACACATTTTTATGCATCAAACACTAGGCCATTTAATTTCAAGAGTATATGAGGCTCTCCTCCAAACCACTCCTTATAATACTAATTATGCAGAATGTAACTGGAACCCAGATTATATGTGGAGATGGTCAGGTACCGCTCTTTAAGAGATGTAAGTTCTCAGAGCCTATCTGTGGTACTTGACCTATCATCCCTCTTTGTGGCAAGAAATGACCTAGAGACCCTCATGTTGGCCTACAGTACGGCCATCTCGGGGGCTTTGGATGTCATTACCACAGTCCGAGTTTGTCCTCTTCCACAGTCACCCTTAAGAAGGCAGAGTCCCTGTCCAGGGAGATTGTGGCAGCTCAGAACTAACCAGCTCAGCTGTTCTGGACTGTGGACAGACTGTGCAACCCAGACTGTCTTCAGGTTCACAAAGTGTTTTTGCAAATAGAGTGCAATAACCTTGCCCATTTCTTTGCTGATAAGGTGGTCGACATCAGGGCGGAGCTCCTACCAGTAAACTCTTTGGGTATTGCTTGTGATCAACATGAGGTCACCGTCCCTCGGTTTTGCTGGAGTAACTTCAGCCACCTCGACTTCATGGATGTCATGCGGATCATCCAGGGTGTATGCACTACATGCTGTAGTTTGGAACCTGGACCAACTTCCCTGATTTTGGGTTGTCTTGATGTTATCGGTCCAGTCCTAACGAGGATAGTTTGGTGCTCCTTGGAATCTGGGGAGTTTCCTGACTCTCTGAAAGAGGCGGTAGTGATACCTCTCTTGAAGAAAACTACTTTGGACCCAAACTACCACGCTAACTACAGACCTATCTCTAACCTTCCCTTTTTAGGAAAGGTTATTGAGAAAGTAGTGGCAACACAACTGGAGGATCACTTGACCATCCATGACATCTACGAGCCCCTCCAGTCCGGTTTTCCAAAGAGACATAGTACCGAGACAGTGCTGGTTTGGGTGCTCAGTGATCTCCTGATGGCTAGAGATCAGAAGAACCATTCCATCTTGGTTCTTCTGGATCTATCATCAGCGTTTGACACCGTGGACCATGGGTTGTTACTTAGCCACCTGAGGTACATCTGTGGAATAACAGGAACTGTCCTCAGATGGTTTATATCTTTCCTCACTGGAAGAACTCAGAGTGGTATCTGGAGTGTTTTCATCAGATCCAGTTTGTCTGTCTTGTGGGGTCCCTCAGGGTTTGGTTTTGTCGCCCATGTTGTTCGCGGTGTATATGCTACCCCTCGGAGACATTGTAAGAAGGTATGGGCTGAGGTTTCATTGCTATGCCAATGATACCCAGCTCTGCCTTTCTTTTGCACCCAACCAGGATAGAGCTCTCTCGATCTTTAATAACTGTCTCAAAGAAATCCAGGAGTGGATGGATTCGAGCTGGCTGAAGTTGAACTCTGGTAAGACTGAGGTGATGGTTGTGGAACCTGGTCATTGGACAGGAGGTTTGGGAAGTGGTCACCCTCTGGATTTGTTCTTGGGGGTGTCCCCCTCCAGACCTCTAACCAGGTGCGAAACCTGGGGGTAATTTTTGGCGAGGAGTTGACCCCGCATTCGCAGGTGTCAGCTGTCGTCAAATCTTCCTTTTACCATCTAAGGAATCTCTACAGGATTAAACATCTGGTACCGTCCAGCGACCTTCCTACCTTGGTCCACTCCTTTCTGTCCTCGCACTTAGATTACTGCAATTCCCTGTACCTAGGGCTTTCTGGGGTGGAAATCCGCCGCCTGCAACTGGTGCAGAATGCAGCAGCCCGGCTTTTGACAGGATCTCCTCGGTCCTGTCATATTACGCCTGTGCTGCGCAAACTGCACTGGCTGCCAGTTCAGTGGTGGATCACCTTTAAAGTTGGCTTGCTGACTTTCAAAGCCCTACACGGACTGGGCTTGGACTACCTGAAAGAGCTCCTGATTCCCTATTGCCCTGTGCGATCACTCCGCTCAGCCAGAGAGGGGTTGTTAGAGATTCCTAAGGTACGTTTGAATTTCTTGGGGTCCAGATCTTTTATGTTCATGGCTCCCACACTATGGAATTCTCTACCTCATCGTTTATGGGAGTGCACAGCTGTGGAGTGCTTGAAATCAGCCTTTAAAACTTTTTTGTGACACCAGGCTTTTAGTGATTGATTATTTCATGTAATTATTTTTATGGTACTGTCCGATTTTAATGACTGTTTATTTATTTGAACTGTTTGCTTTTATCTTGTACGGCACCTTGGTTTTTTGGAAGGTGCCTTAAAAATTAAATATTATTATTCTTTTACATTATTATTATCCATAGCTTTGACTAAGGGGCAATATCAGCATATATAAAATGGCAAGAAGAAATCTAGAAATTTCATTGGCCAAGAGATGTCACCTGACTGTGCATTAAGTCTTTATAAGCACATAGTCAGGCACCAGCTGTCATCTTCCTCCCCCCAAAAACCTTACTTAAAGCCATTTTATAAGTGTAATAAGCAACTCCATGACATGCATCATAGGATTTTAATGCACTTCCCAGGAGCGTAAGGACACTGTGCCTTCAGCCTTGTGTCTTGCTACACCTCTGGGGCATGCATTAAAATCCTATAATGAACACTCTGTTGTGACTTATTTCTTTCTTAGAACATGATGCATCACATTTGGAACCTCCATGCAGTGCAGTACGATAAGAAACCTGTACAATACCGTGAGTCATGACCAGTAAATGGAAATGAGGCCCAGCTGACATGGATGATTGAGGCACTAGTTGCCTTACCTACTGCCATACTGGCATCTCTGGTTCAGAAATGGAGCATGGCTGCTCGTGTGCTGGTGTAGGGGGAAGGATTGAGTATTCCTAGGACAGGACTCCTCCCTCATGGACTGGTTGAGTGTTTTCCGCTGCTTGTCTGCCAGCTGGAGATGCCTTGGTGGCTGCTCAGCAAGCCCACACAAGGGGAGGGACCCCACATACAGGGTACCTGGGGTGCATCTTCACAGTGGCAGAGCTCATACATCACGCCTATAGTATGTAATGTGGGCCTTGGTAGAAAACAAACAGGAAGAAGGCCTGATCCCTGACAGGCCCTACACCAGCAACCATGCAATCTCCTCCACAAGTCCAGTGGCAGAGAACAATGGATGGAAGGTAAGTCCTGGAAAAGATGGGTGGCAGGGCCAGAGGGAACTGTTAGAAGGGGCAGCTGGGGTGGACAACGGCATCATAAAGTGTTAAGAAAAAAGAAATAAATAAAAGTGAAAATGGCCAAAGCAATGAATTCTACTAGCTGACAGGAGTTTACATGGAGCGCTTCTGAAAGATGTTTCTGGACATCAGCCACACAGGCCAAAAATCAGAGTGTAGAGATGCCAGGTGTTGAAGTAGTTGCAATATCTGTCTGGCCACACATGCCCAAATGTTTATTATTGACCTCTATTGACTCCTGTTGGGCATGGATTGAAGTGTAAACCAATGAAGGCTGGAGGCAAACCAGTGTAAGGCTGGGCGTCTCACTTCTGACTGCTGGATTTTGTAACTGAGTAAGGGTTGGTTTACTGTATCAAATGCTTTGGCAAGATCAGTTATGACTGCACCGACCAGAAGCCCTTGCTCATGAAGATGTGAATAGAGCTTGTATGTTTTAAGAGGGAAGTGGTGGTGATGGAGTGGTTCACCAGGAAGCCAGATTAAAATGAGCTGACAAAGTAAGTACAGGAGTTGGTTGATAGGTGACCTGCTTTTTTTACTATCTTGGAGAAGGTGAGCAGGAGGCAGATGAGATAATAGTAGCATGCTTCAGGGCAGACAAAAGAATACACCCAACTCATATCAGAATTCTGAGTCATCCTATTACCTTTAATGAGACATTCTGTTGACTTTGAGTATGGTAGTCTTGTTATCACCTATTCAGAGGCATCCTAGGACCTATATTGAGTTGTTCTATGACCTATACTCAGATGTCCTATCACCTACAATATGGAGAAGTCCTAGCAGCACTATTAAAAGCAGACATCCTATCACCTGCATTAGATGTCCTATTACCTATGTTTAGATGTAATATTACCTATAATGAGAGTAGATGCCTTACTGCCTATAGTGACATATCCTACTACTTATATTAAGATGTCCCACGACCATTAACGAGAGAAGATGACCTCTCACCTATATTGAGAGTTTAGTCCCTAGAGAGAGAGAGAGAGACAGAGAGATGTCCTGTCACCTTTAAAGAGAGTATACATCCTATCCCCTACTGTATACCAAGACATCTCAGCACATCTACTGAGGTGTCCTAGCATCTTTAATGAAAGTAGGCATCCTATCACCTATACTGAGATGTCCTATCATCTTAAATGAAAGTAGGCATCCAATCATCTATATTGAGATATCCTGTTACCTTTTATGAAAAGGTAGTATGTCATTTCAGTGCATCAATGTGGGCAAAGTCATTTGTGCAAATGAAATTGCACAGCTTCAATAAGGGTGACTGGTACATTTCAGCTACAAGCCAATATGCGCAATTATGACATTTCAGCTGACTCCAGTAGCAATGAGCGCCTTGGAATTAAAATCCTAAAGATGGGGGGAAGGGTTACGGGGTGGTGCAGGCCCCCCCCTGCAAAACAAAGGTACATGAATAACCATGTCCCCAATGCCTCGGAAGTCAGTACCCATTGAGTGATGAATGAGCTATGGTAGCGGACAAGGAGTACATTGGACAGCATGATGCAGGTTGTGTTGGACAGTACAGCTGGTGCCCTAGATGCTGTGGTGGGATCTCTATCTACTGTTTATATGCTGTAAAGGACAGTGCAAAGGAGATGGCAATCGGAAAGAGTGGCTCTAGTGTGGCATACAAGTTTCAACTTTGGGTATGACTTATAGGCTGAAATGGGCTTCGCTGAAAATGCTGATCGATGATTTCTTCTGCGCTATTATTAATTTGCTGAAATTACTTGAGCTGTTAATGAATCACTGAAGTGACGTGGAGCTGAAGAAAGTAGGCATCCTGTCACCTATACTGAGATGTCCTGTCAGTTTTGATGAAAGTAGGCATTGATCATGTATACTGAGACGTCCTATCATCTTTAATGAAAGTAGGCATCTGATCACCTATACTGAGATATCCTATTACCTGTGATAAAAGAAGGCATCCTGTCACCTATACTGAGAAGTCCTATCATCTTTAATGAAAGTAGGCATCTGGTCACCTATACCGAGATGTCCTTTTATATTTAATGAAAGTAGGCATCAGATCACCTATACTGAGACATCCTATTACCTGTGATAAAAGAAGGCATCCTGTCACCTATACTGAGATGTCCTATCATCTTTAAGGAAAGTATGCATCCTGTCACCTATACGGAGATGTTCTATCATCTTTAATGAATATAGGCATTTGCTCACCTATACTGAGATGTCCTATCATCTTTAATGAAAGTAGGCAACCTATCACCTATACTGAGATGTCCTATCATCTTTAATGAAAGTAAGCATTCAATCACCTATACTGAGATGTCCTATTATATTTAATGAAAGTATGCATCCAATCACCATACCGAGATATCCTATCACCTTTGATGAAAGAAGGCATCCTCTCACCTATACAGAAATGTCCTGTCACCTTTGATGAAAGTAGGCATCCTGTCACCTATACTGATGTATCTTATAACCATTGATGAAAAAGACATCCTATCACCTATACTGAGATGTCACATTACTTTTGATGCAAGTAAGCATCCTGTCACCTATACTGAGATGTCACATAACTTTTGATGCAAGTAAGCATTCTGTCACCTATACGGAGATGTCCTATCTCCTTTAATGAAAGTAGACATCTGCTCACCTATACTGAGATGTGCTATCATCTTTAGAGAAAGTAAGCATCCAATCACCTATAATGAGATGTCTTATCATCTTTAATGAAAGTAGGCATCCAATCTTGTATACTGAGATATCTTTTCACCTTTGATGAAATTAATCATTCTGTCACCTATACTGAGATGTCCAATTATCTTTGATGAGAGTCTAACAGAATGGTGGGTTACCTGCACCTGAAGGTTTGTCTGGAGTCGTGTAGCACAACTGTAGTATGGGAGCAATTCCGAGTATCAGAGACGAAAGTAAGCTGGCACACATCACTCAGTCGCTCACTGCTCACAGGAAATATGCAAACGAGGACACCAACTCCAGTTTTGAAAATCCCCCAAAACTATTAATTTTAAAGCAAGATGCTGAAATTAAGTCACCACCACACACTGCCCCAGTGCTTTGGCAGATTGCCTTCCTCAGAGGATGTCCCCTGAGGAAGGCAATCAGCCGAAGTGCTTTGGCAGTGTGTGGCAGTAACTTAATTTCAGCACCTTGCTTTAAAATTAATAGTTCTGGGAGATTTTCAAAACTGGAGTTGATGTCCTCGTTTGCATATTTCCTGTGAGCAGTGAGTGACTGAGTGATGTGTGCCAGCTTACATTCATCTTTGATGAAAGTAGGCATCCTGTCATCTATACTGAGATGCCCTATCATCTTTAATGAAAGTAGGCATCCGATCATCTGTACTGAGATGTCCTATTGTATTTAATGATGAAAATAGGCATCCAATCACCATACTAAGATATCCTATCACCTTTGATGAAAGTAGGCATCCTGTCACCTGTACTGAGATAGCCTATCATATTTAATGAAAGTAGACATCTGATCACCTATACTGAGATGTCCTATCATCTTTAATGAATGTAGACATCCAGTCATCATACTAAGATATCCTATTACCTTTAATGAAAGTAGGCATCCTGTCACATATACTGATATATCTTATAACCATTGATGAACTAGGCATCCTATCACCTGTACTGAGATGTCACATCACTTTCGATGAACGTAGGCATCTTGTCATCTATACTGAGATGTCCCATCACTTTTAATGAAAGTCACTCTCTGTAAGAAAAGTATGTTCCTTACTCGTTGTTCGCTTTATGATGTATACTGTAAACTTCTGTACTAGTCTGACTTGGAGCCTTTGTAAAGGAGTCTCTGTCTCAAAGGATTGTAATTCCGATACTGTTAAATAAATAAAAAAAGTAGGCATCCTGTCACCTAGTCTGAGATTTACTATTACCTTTGATAATAATAATAATAATAATAATTTATTTATATAGCGCCTTTCACAATATCAAGGCACTGAACAAATCAATAAAAGCATCAACAAACAATACAAATGACAAACCATAAAATTATAAAATATATTCTAAAAGCATAATAAATTACAATAAAATTTCACACACTAAACAGTGCATTTAGCTTTCAAGAAAGGCCATTCTCCAAAGATAGGTTTTTAATTCCTTTTTGAAAATCTCCACCGAGGAGCAATCCCGTAACTGGCAAGGTAGAGAATTCCAAAGAGTGGGTGTGGCATAAGACAATGCCCTACTGCCGGAAGATTTCAAACTCACTCTTGGAATCTCTAACAACCCCATGTCGGCCGAGTGGAGTGATCGGCTAGGACAGTAAGACACCAGAAGGTCTTTCAGATAGGCCGGACCCTGATCGTGAAGGGCTTTGAAAGTCAATAAAATGACTTTAAAGGTGATCCGCCACCGTAAAAATGAAAGTAGGTATCCTGTCACCTATACTGAGATGTCCTATCATACTTTAATGAAAGTAGGCATCCTATCACCTATACTGAGATGTCCTATCACCTTTGGGGAAAGTAGGCATATGATGACCTATACTGAGATTCGCACCCGTAGGCGCGCTGGTGGAAAAGCGGCTAGCAACAGCCACTCCTACAGCCACCGCTGCCACCGACTCTCCTCAGCAGCCCTAGCTGACCACAGGGCTCTGGGGCACAGATCCCAGACCAGGATTCGCGCCCGTAGGAGCGCTGGTGGAAAAGCGGCTAGCAACAGCCACTCCTACGGCCGCTGCCACCACCGACTCTCCTCAGCAGCCCTAGCCAACTGCAGGGCTCCGGGGCACGGATCCCAGACCAGGTAGATACCCTTAGACTCATCTGCTGGAAGCCAGCACACCTGGGCACCTTTGATTGGTGCGGTGCTACCCTAGGGGGATTGTGATTGGTCCACCCACTTGCCTGCTTTGCTCCGATTGGAGCGCCTTCTCCATAGTACTTTACACTGTTCCCTTCTGATTTCTGACTTCTCAGATCTCGCTCTGCCCTGAAATTTGTGTAAAATTTGCAAAAGTGATAGTGAATGTATACTGTTTAATGTAAAAAAAGAGAAAAAAACTGTTAGATATCACTGTGTTCTGCCTTGCTTAGTCTGCATTCATACTGTAACAGTAGCTGCATATGGTTAGTGTGTTAAGCTGCGCTCTCCCCTCCAGCCTTCTAAAGAATTAGCTGCTGCTGTTTTTTTCTGTGATTTCATTTTTTCATTTATTGTTGTGCTAAACCCTTGCCCTGTGCACTATTTCCTTTTTTTCCCTCCTCTATCTTTGCCCCAGTATCTAGCGTGACCTGCCGTTTCTCCCCCTTCCCCTTCTGTAAAGTAATAGTAATTTGTTGTGTTTCAGCGGCTGCCCTGCTCTGCTCGAGACAGCATACCTCCACCCCCCCAGCTTCCTTATCTTTCAGGTAGCCATTTAGCTGTACTGTCTGCCCAGCCCTGTAATCATTTTTTTTCCTTTTGTTTCCACTTTCACACCTACCCCCTGCTGACGAACTGCCGTCAGCTCCCCTGCCTTCCCGGCCCTTACAATTGCATTCGCCATTGCATATAAATGACCCAGCTCTCTTTTTGTTTTGTAAGTTGATTCACCTGCTTAGATGCGCTGGTGAAAAGCAGCTAACAACAACAGCCGCTCCTCGGCCGCCCACCACCACAACTTTCCTCAGCAGCCCTAGCCGACCGCAGGGCTCCGGGGCACGGATCCCAGACCAGGTAGATACCCTTAGACTCTTCTGCTGGAAGCCAGCACGCCTGGGCACCTTTGATTGGTGTGGCACTGCCCTAGGGGGATCGTGATTGGTCCACCCGCTTGCCTGCTTTGCTCCAATTGGAGCGCCGTCTCCATAGCACTTTACACTGTTCCCTTCTGATTTCTGACTTCTCAGATCTCGCTCTGACCTGAAATTTTCTCCCACCCCACCACCCCTCCCAGGCCTCCTTTAAATACACTCATGCTCTGCCTCCCATATCGTATTACTGCTTCATTGGCCTAGTTTCGACTGCTGCCTACCCATGATGGTAGCTGAGTGTGGCCAATAGCCCTGCTCAATGTGAACTCTCTCTGAGCCTCTGACACTAACTAAGCTGTCCTGCTCTCCTTGTTCCCTTTCTGCCTGTATCTTCTCAGCTGGGTTTGAGTGAGTACCTAGGTGGGCAAATTAAGTGCTTAGAAAATATTGCACTAATACAAATCACGGGACCACCCAACCTGGGACCATGGCTTTCTTTATTGTGCTTTTATTGCTCCTAAGGTGCAGAGCTCCCAGAAGCACAGGGCAAATCGAAGTACCCCAATGCAATTCAGTTCTCCAATGTACCTTATCATTACCCAATGTTATAACAGCCTGCCGTGCAGACACCATGTCTTTCTCCCTTCCCCCTTTTGGCCTATTCCATCTGGTTAGCCTCCACCCCTTTACTACTGCCCTCACCTATGTCTATCCAAGCACTTACATTGATCACAATAAACTGTTGTTACAGTGGTGCTGCTTCCTGTGCAGAACAATTTGGGTTATCTCGAAGAAATAAAAAAGCAGTCTCCATTCTTATAAGCTCCTTAAAGAAAGTTATACTTCTGCTTCTTCTCTGCTCAGGAAATGTGGAGCTCAACCCTGGCCCCCCCTACAAGTCAGCTCACCTATCGATTTTGCTGAGGCCACAGGTCTCAAAATGATGATGGTCAACATTTTAAGCCTGCCTAAAAAACTTGTACAGCTGCAAGCTTGGGTAGCTTACGTTAAGCCTGACCTTATCATAATTACTGAGTCGTGGTTAAAAAAGACAAATACAGATCACCAAATATCACTACAGGGCTACAAATTATTTAGAGCTGATAGAGTGTCTAGAGGTGGGGGAGTGGTTATCTACACTAAATCTAAGTACTCGGTCACCAATATCAGTTGCAAATCTCTAGCTAAGGAATTTGAGTTGGTCTCGCTGAGCCTACATCTCCCCTCCTCGGAATGTATCACTATAATAGGTGGCTATAGACCCCCGTCTGGTGGTGATGAAGTCCTTAATATTCTGAAATCCATGCTTGCAGATGCAAAAACTGAAACAATATTCTTAGGAGATCTAAATATGGACTGGCTGTCATCTAAATCACACGACCTGAAATCCCTTTGTGACGAGCTAGGTCTTGGACAAGTAGTCAGTGAACTTACTAGGAACAACATTCTAAATACTGCTAACAGTTCCTTATTAGATGTGGTGCTAACCACCCACCCACATAAAATATCGCATTCGGCAGTGTTTCACAACAACTTGAGCGATCATGGAATTGTTGCTTGCATAAGATCCCAAATTAAGGCCCGTCCACAGCCCATCTTTATAGCAAAACAATCCTTTCGCAAATTCAGTGTAGCAAACTTCCTATCTGACCTGAGTATGATTAGATGGCAGGATCTCTACCTAGCTAAAGACATCAATGAGGCAGCTTATACCTTTAATGACAAACTCACTACAATAATAAATAAGTATGCTCCTTTCATCAAAGTAAGAGTACGGAATAATTCCAATCCCTGGTTCACCTCGGATCTCAAGGCAGCCCTTATAGCTCGAGATAAGCTTCGGGCTAAAGCTAGACATTCCAAAGAATCCTCAGATTGGCAGGACTTTAGAACAGCCAGTAATACCTGTGTGAAAAGTATTTGCTCTGCCAAAGCTAATTATTATATTTCTACTCTCGAACAAGCTAAAGGTAACCCGCATAAGATATGGAAGACTATCAAATCTATAGAAGGACGACCCACAGCCCCCTCTGTCCCATCAAAGATAGTTGCATGTGGCAAGATTGTGGAAAACAAGTCCCTAATCCTGGAGGAACTTAACTCCCACTTTGCCACAGCTGGACTAGCTTTTGACTCGTCACCTTATGCTGGTTCTGCGGTGAGCCAGCATACCCCTCCCCCTATATCTAGCCCTGTACCCAGCCCCTTCCAGCTGCGTGAGTTAACTTATAAAGAAGTAGAAGATTCTCTTCTTAACTTAGACACCAAAAAAAGTGCAGGGGATGATGGCTTGGAACCCTTTTTCTTAAGGTCAGGCTATGCCCATCTCACTGCCCAATTCCCCATATCTTCAATCTCTCCATTACATCTGCTACTGTGCCGTCCTGTTGGAAATCAGCTCATATCCTCCCCCTATTTAAATCTGGTGACCCGTGCAATGTAAACAACTATAGGCCTATCTCCATATTACCTATCCTTTCTAAAGTTCTTGAAAAACTGATCCATATTCAGTTAAAATCCCACTTGGAAACCTTCTCTCTCATTAATCCAGCGCAATCCGGTTTTCGGGCTAATCATAGCACAATCACTGCTCTAGCAAAAGTAACCAATGATTGGATCTCTGCTATAGATGCTAAGAAGGTAACTGGCGCTGTCTTTTTGGACCTAAGCAAGGCTTTTGATACTGTTGATCACAAACTATTAGTCAATTGCCTTGCTAAGTTGGTTACCACATGCCATACCACCCAGTGGTTCTCTAGCTATTTAACTGGGAGATCCCAAAAAGTAAAGGCAGAAGATTTTTTTTCTGCTGCCTTGCCAGTTGCAAGAGGAGTCCCTCAAGGATCCATCTTAGGCCCTGTCTTGTTTTCCATATACATTAATGACTTAGACACTAACGTATCTACATCCAACCTGCACTTTTTTGTGGATGATACTGTGTTGTACACTTCTGGTTCATCATTATCTGAAGTCAAGGGAGTGCTTCAAGTGGATTTCGCACAACTTGAGCATAATCTAATAAAGGCAAAGCTTCTGCTCAATGCTAAGAAGACTAAAGTGATGATATTCTCCTGCAGTGCTGTCTCAGGCCCCCCCAATACCCTCGCCCAAGACTTCATTGTCACCACGCTAAAAGAGCCTTTAGAAGTTGTATCTAAATTTAAATATCTGGGTATCTGGATTGACAATAAATTATCTTTCAATGACCACACTGAAGATGTCACTAGAAGGTTAAAAGCCAGGTTAGGGTTCTTCTATAGAAATAGGCCCCTTTTCCCCCTTGAAACTCGTAATAAGCTTGTCCAGGCCACCTTTCTCCCCCTGCTCGACTATGGAGATGTAATCTACTCCTCTACCACTCTTTCAAACCTAAGCAAACTGGACATCCTCTATCACCATGCGTTAAGGTTCATTACCAACTCCCCTTACCGTTCACATCACTGTGACTTATATACAGCTGTTGGCTGGACATCCCTTACTACTAGACGCCTGTTCCATGCTGGCCTATGGACTCTCAAACTGCTCCTGCAGAAATTGCCAAGCTATCTCTCATCCCTCATTAGTATCTCATATAGTGCATATTCGTTAAGAAAATCTGACTTTATTATGCTTGATACTAAGGACGCGACCCCTTTGGTAAACGTGATATTGCATATGTCCTTCCCTCCACCTGGAACCAATTACAAGCCGTACTGAAACTAACTGGCACAGTTTTGATAAACTTTTACAAATTGCTAAGTTCAGCCAAAATAAAAGACATCTGTAACAGTCATTAAGTCTCACCCTTCCCCACTTGTTCCATATTTATCCACGGGTAAGGTATAATTGCCTTGTCATATTAATTGCTCTCCCTCCCATCTACACCTGGCTTTACCTACGTTTAAACTCTAATGCTACACTATTAAATCTCTCCTACCCCCCTTATCAGTTGTATTCTGTTTTCTCTAGCTGCCAAAATTATATGTATTGTATACACCAGGCTTCATGTGTCATTTATCAATATGCAACCTGTAAGTCTACCCTGTGTTAGACTAGTGTTTTCCACCTGTGGTCTTCCCTTGTGGTGCTCTTGTATATATATTCAGTCTCTACCATGTAATGTGCATTTCATGTTTTTACTGTTATTACCTGTTATGTTCTTCATTGTTTAGTCTATATGTCACAGGACCTCCTTGTGAATGAGCTTGCTCAATGGAGTTTTCCTGCAATAAACTTGAACTTGAACTTGAGATACTGTATGCTGTCACCTTTAGTGAAAGTAGGTACCCAATCACCATACTGAGATATTCTATCACCTTTGATGAAAGCAGGCATCCTGTCACCTATACTGAGATGTACTATCATCTTTAGTGAAAGTAGGCATCGGATCACCTACTGTATACTGAGATGTCCTATCACCTTTGATGAAAGCAGGCTTCCTGTCACCTATACTGGGATGTCCTAACACCTTTGATGAAAGTAGGAATTATGTCACCTATACTGAGATATCCTATCTTATTTAATGAATGTAGGCCTCCAATCACCAGTACTGAGATGTCCTATCACCTTTGACGAAAATAGGCATCTGATCACCTATACTGAGACGTCCTGTCATCTTTGATGAAAGTAGGCATCTAATCACCTATACTGAGATATCCTATTTCCTTTAAAGAAAGTAGGCATCCAGTCACCTATATTAAGATGTCCTAGCACCTTTATCATGAGTAGACATCCTATAACCTATAATGATATATATAGCATCTTTATGAAACTCAGAGTTCTATCACCTTTCATTAATTATCCTATGGGTCAGTGCACTTTTGGACACAACCATCGGTTTTGATGAGCCACAGAGTATCCAGGTCATAAGTCACATGCTTAGCTCTGGTATCCAGTTGTATCCAGTTGGTTCCCATAGGGTTGCAATACGTAATTCCAGTTCTGAGAAGACAAAAACATGTTTAATTTCTATGACATTGTCACAGTTTCTTGTTTTAATGAACAGTTTGAATTATTAAACTGACAAGCAACAAGAAAATTATGCTCTACAATGCTAACTGATGACCAAGGATTGGGCAGAATAGAACCAGACGGGTTTTTATAGTTAGAACAATGAAAAAGTTTAGAGTAAAAAATAGTTTTAAAGATTGGAAATGCAAATGTCTGCTTAGCATGTACTTATATTACAATTACTATGCTAATGTACGTACTGTAAATCACTAGGGTTTGAAAGTGACAACTTTTATAAAATTTAATTTTAGATATGTGCTTCACACTGGTAGGAACCTTCCTCACATACCTCTTATCTGTCCTTCGCTAAGAGGGTTGTCCCACCCTCTCATACTTCTCACCTGTCCCTCACCAGAAGGCATATCCCTCAGATACCTGCTACCTGTCAGAGGGATGTCACTCATGTATCTTACCTGTCTTATGCTAGGAGGAATGTTGCTAACATATCTCTCACCTGTCCCACACTAAGGGGGATGTCCCTTATACACCACTCACTTGTCTCATACTAGGAGGGATTCACTCACCTACTGCTCACCTTTCCCACACTAGGAGGATGTTCCTCACGCACCTTGCACCATGCATGCCACTAGTGGGATCTGCGCATGGAAGCAGTGGGCAATAGGAGGCGAAGCTCTTCCAGACTATGAGCATTCAATCGGATAACCATGCTGGGTTGCCAATGGATTACTGACTCTGCAGGCTGCAGGGGATGTTGGGATACAATGGTCCTTCAAAGCTTTGATCATGGACGTGACAGAAGCCTGTAGACATGCACCCAGCCCACTCATGAGTTGTGTACATGGACAATGATTGGATATGCAGAGGTCCCTGCATGTGCAGAGTGGTACCTCTCCCTGTTTATGCTCCAGGACATTGGCAGAAAAGGACTGGTAGGCTCATCTAGTCTGCTATACTTTCCCTACCTATTCTGACACCTCAGACCCTATTTAGCTGCTGATGTCCATCCCTCGTTCCATTCCTCTACTTACTATGCCCTTCTACCTATCCCATGCATGCTAGAAGTTCCCCACTGTTTTCACCCCACCACCTCTTCTGGCAGGCTTTTCCAGAGATCCACCATGCTCTCTGTGAAGATATATTTCCTTACATCCCTTTTACATTTCCCACCCTCAAGCTTCATTGCATGCCCCCAAGTTCTGGTGCTCCTCCTCCTCCTCCTCCTCCTCTGAGAGAGACTCCCACCTGCACCTTGTTCACTCCCGTGGGGGTACTTATAGGTCTGAATCATTGTTCCAGCTCGTTGTCCTCTTCTCCAGGGAGTACATGTTGGGCTCGCATAGCCTCTTCTCAAATGGTTTCTTATGCAAACCTCCCTCACCATTTTGGTAGTCCTCCTCCAGACCACTTCCACTCTGTCAATGTTATTGTGGAGATGTGGCCTCCAGAACTTGACACAGTACTCTCAGTGGGGTCTCACTAGTAAATGATCCAGTGGCAACAGTGTAGGTGCAGAAGAGGGTGTGGGCTGTTTGTGACCCAGGCCACAGAAGGGAGATGGGCCTGGAACTGTTTTTTATTTATAGAGATTTTGGATAATACCTGAGAGCAGATGCTCATTGAAAGGTTCCACGTCAGCTATATCAGACAACAAGGTACAATACTGTACATAAATATACAAATACTGAGAAAAATAAACATGGGGGTTACAGAATTCAAACATAAAGCACTAAGTATGCTGAGGCATTGTACAATGTATGCCCATGTCAAGAAGATAAGCAGAAAGGACAGGGAAGGATACACTGGGAGTGGGAGGGCTAGGTGAGCAGAACACAGAGGGCAGAGAGGGAGGGAGGAAGGTAGGGAGAGGTCAAGGAGGCAAGGGGCAGTGCCAGGGAGGGGTAGGGAGGTGGGTGAAGTGCTGTGGTTTGACTATCCTGTCATGACAGAGGCAAAGATAAGTGCTAGAAGCAGATTGTTGCTGTGTGCTGAGCTTTAGTGGGGTAATTGTGAAAAACTGGTGTGTCTAAATGGAAATCAACACATAATGACTGGATAGAGCATTGTTCTTTTTTTGCTGTCATTGTCTATGTTTCTATGAAATGGTGATTCCTGTTGCACTGCTTCAAGGGAAAGTTCCTTCCACCTATTATCTGCATACCTGTGTAGTTTGCAGGCATGAACAATGATCCCCTCTCCTGCATCCCCCTAATTTCATTCTAATTTAAATACAAATGAGATTGCTTAACTCTGTTTTGCCCTGGTGTGAAAACCTGTTTGTCTCCATTCCAAAGGTCATGATCCCAGTTATGTAAGGCATCATGGGAGGAGTTGATGATGCATACATGCACAAGCAAGCAGAAGTTATGCTCTCACTCAGTTCTGTTACAAGTCCCTGTATTCTCTAAAAACTCTTTTTTCCTCAACTCGGATATATTGACTCAAAGGTTGTAAATCTGATATATGAATTAAAATAAATAAATTAAAAAATATTTTAAACTACAGAAAACAACAGGACATTTATTATGCCTTGAAGAGTTTCATGGGCAACCTAAGACAAGAACATAAGGACTGCCGAGGACAGCAACAGCACTGACTGAAATGGTATAACTACTGCAGGCTTTAGCACTAAATCTTCATACATTTCCAGGATGCCATACATGAGTCAAGTCATGACCTTTGCAATGGAGTTAAGCAGGTTTCCATGGAATCATATAAACATAAACCATGATGGCAGAAAAAGACCAGAGGTCGTCCAGGCTGCTCATATTCCCTATAATCCCTGGAACCTTCCCTGGAACCTATTGTTCCTCCAGGGTACTAATCCTCCCAGTCCTATCCTCATTCTTTAACCTGGTCTTGTTGCCCCCAATGACTAGTATTCCCTTATTTCTATCCCATGCCTGCTTGAATGCCCTGACTGTGTTTGCACCCACCACCTTGGCTGACAGACTGTTCCAAAGCTCCACCACCATTTCTGTAAAGAATTGCTTCCTCACATCGTTAATGATCCTCCCTCCTGTTAATTTCCACTTGTGACCATGTAACCTCAAGTTGGCATGCAGGGAAAATAATTCCCTGCAGTTTACTTTGTTAATTCCTTTAAGGAACTTGAAGGTCTCTATCATATCTCCCCTCTCCCCTTCTAGTTTTCAGTAAGTAATTATTTAGTGCCTTGCAACGCTTCTCATAGGATCTGCCCTGCTGGCCTGGAATCATTTTCGTTACTGTGTGCAGCTCTGTTTCCAACCTATCCCTGTTCTTTCTGATGTGAGGGCCCTAGAACTGGTCATCATACTCCAAGTGAGACCTCAGCAGAGATCTGTATAGGGAAAGTATTACCTCACTTCTTCTGTGATCATTACCTCTTCTGATACATCTCATCATCCTGTTAACCTTGCTATAGTCCTTGTTGCACTACCTCATTTGTTTAAGGGAGTTACTGATGGTAACTCCTAGATCCTGTTCCTCTCCTGAGGGCAAAGGCAAGGCAAGGCAAATTTTATTTTTAAGGCACCCAATCCCAGAGGCTCTGGGCGCCGTACAATGAAATACATCAGAAATAATTAAAAACACTATAAATACATTCTAAACATTCCAGTTAAATACTTAGTCATAATTCAGTCATAATAATTCAGTCACTTCACTACCAGTCTAGCATTGCTTGTAAAGCGCTTTGGATGTATGAAAAGTGCTATATAACTGCTGATTCTTCTTCTTCTTCTTAAAATCAAAACACTAAAATGTGGGTCTAAATTACCAGCAGAATTCCAAGGTGTCATTATAAGTATCCGAGAGACATTATCTAAAGGACGATGTCTAGGAATGCTCGGCTGAATAAAAAGGTCTTGAGGCGGGCTCTGAATGCCTCAACTGAAGGGGCCTCCCTTACTGATGGAGGCAGCTAATTCCACAGGATGGGGTCAGCAACACTAAAAGCTCTGTCACTGGCAGTTTTTAACCTCATCCTGGGAATCGCAAGGAGGCCCCTAGAGGAGGATCTGAGGGAGTGGCCCAGGGCAGCAGGTGTTAGAAGGTCCGACAGGTAGCCATGGCCCAGTCCATGTAGAGCTTTAAAGGTGAGAAAGCCCACCTTAAAAAGAACCCTCCATTGAACAGGCAGCCAGTGCAACTCACACAGCACCGGGGTGACGTGACAGTATTTAGACTGTCCCGTCAACAGCCTGGCAGCTGTGTTTTGCACTAGCTGCAATTGACAGAGGGTACCTCCAGAGACCACAAGGTAGAGTGCATTACAGTAGTCAAGCCTAGATGTCACAAATGCATCTTCCAAGGTGGGGAGGTCCAGAGGCGGAACCAGGTGTTTGATCCTAGCGATATGCCTTAGGTGGAAAAAACTGGACCAGACAATGGACGACACCTGAGATTCAAATGTAGTCCACTGTTGAGGATAACGCTAAGATCGCGCACTCTAGAGGAGGTTTTCAATGGCACAGATCCCAGAAACAATCCAGTCTCTGCACCAGAGGCCATCCTATCACACCTCCTGTTCAACTCCACCACCAGTACCGCCATCTTATCGGGGTTCAGTCGCAACCAGCTAGAAGCCATCCAGTTGTTAATCTTGTTCAGGCAGTTGTTCAGCACATCCACCACATTAGATGTCCCAGGGGCAAAGGATAGATACAGCTGGGTATCACCAACATAGCAATGAAAGTCTAGACTGTACTTCCTAATGATCCCACCCAGGGGCAGCATATACAGTACATGGCAAACAACATTGGTGACAAGACCGAACCCTGAGGTACTCCACAAGACAGAAAGCTAGGGGAGGCGGAGAAGTTCCCCATCACAAGCTTTTGCCTCCCGTTTGTGAGATAGGACTCAAACCAGCAGATGGCAGTGCCGGCAAGACCACAAAATTCCCTCAGGCAGTTGAGTAACACACAATGGTCCACTGTGTCAAAAGCTGAGGAGAGATCAAGGAGAACAAGAATTGTTCCCTCTCCTCGATCTCACACCCTGAGGAGATCATTATGCACCTGAACTAATGCAGTTTCCATACAGTGCCTGGCACGAAACTCAGACTGGAGTGGCTCATAGATATCAAAGGCCATGAGGTGTTCTCCGAGCTGTTGCACCACAATCTTCCTACAACCTTTCCTCAAAAAAAGAAGGTTGGAGACAGGACAGTAATTCACCTCGATGTCAGGGTCTAAAGATAGTTTCTTCAGAAGGAGTCTCACCAGTGCCTCCTTCAAGGCATCTGGGAAGCCCCCCTCTGTCAAAGAGCACCGGACAATCAAGACGAACACCGAGCCTACAGCGTCAACACATCCCATTAAGAAATGAGATGGCACTGGGTCCAGTTCACAATATGTGTTCTTCAGACTTGAGACAACCTCAATGACCTTGGCCACCTCCACTAGTTTAAACTCTCCCCCCAACCAGGTGCAGTGCACCCTGGACAATCCAGGTAACCACTGTCGGCCATGCTGTGGCTCACTGGCAGAATTCCCTGCCTGATGGCGGACACTCTGTCTGAGAAGAACCGAGCAAACTCATTGCATAAAGCATCAGAAAACACTTTTTTTGGCTGTAGTCAAGCTGGATGTAATAGCCTGTCCACAATCCAAAAAAGCATAGCTGGTTGGTTCTTCCCAGCGGTAATCTCCCTGGACAGGAACACTGTCTTCTTATGGTTGATTGCCCCCTGGAACACAACATAGTGTACATGCAGGGCTAGTCCGTCAGTCTCCAGTCCGGTCCTCCGCCAGCAGTGCTCTAATCTCCAATCCTTGATCTTCATCACCTTGAGCTCCCCATCAAACCAAGGAGACCTCAAGTGAGAAGATCTGGGTCATACATGGACCAGTGCAAGGAAGTTGAATGCCCCAGACATTGCTTCACTATAGGCAGTGATTGCTTCACCCAGACTCCCTATGCATGCACTGCCCATACTGGATAAGTTGACCACCGTCAGAAAACCCTCCAGGAAAAACCTTCTGGGGACAAACCCCTCAAAGGGCAGTAGCTTACCATCTCTGCAGGGGGAGGGCTCATGGGGGGGTCCTGAGCAAGAGCTCCACCGTGCAATGATCGGACCAAGCTACTCGATCAGTCTTAAGATCATCAATCTCAAGCCCCAGCGAAAAGACCAAGTTCAACATGTGACCACGCTAGTGCTATGTCTTGCCCCACCCATCCAGTACTCTGTCTTGGGGTTCCTTTTCCCTAGGTGCATTACCTTGCACTTTTTGGCATTGAATTTTTACTACCGTACCTTTAACTACCCCTCGAGTTTTTGTAGGTCCCTCTGCATATCCCTTATTCCCATGTAACTACTCACCCTCCAACATAGTTTTGAGTCATCTGCAAAGAGACACAGCCTGCCCTCGATTCCCTCACCAATCTCACTAATGAACATGTTGAACAGGACCGGACCCAGGGCAGATCCCTGTGGAACCCCACTCGAAACCTCACTTTCCTCTGATTTAACCCCATTGACTATCATCCCTTGCTGCCTCCTTTCTAACCAACTACTGACCCACACCAAGGTCTTCCATCTTTTTGAGCAACCTTTTGTGTGACATGGAATCAAAAGTCTTGCTAAAGTCAAAGTACAGCAGATCCACAGCATAGCCCTTGTCTACTTCCATGGTCACCCTATCAAAGAAAAAAAATCAGGTTAGTCTGACAAGACCTTCTCACCATGAGACCGTGTTATTTATTATCCTGGAGCACATTGCTGCCTAGGTAGTCTGTGAGGTCCTCTTTGATTAGTGATTCCATCACCTTCCCCATGAGGGGGCCCAGACTGACAGTTTTGCAGTTCCCTCATTGCTACCTATCCCTCTCCTTCTGAAGTGGTACAATGTCTGCCATTCTATAATCCCTTGGAACTTCCCTGAACTTAAGTGAGCTGTTGAACAGCTTAGCCAGTGGTTCAGCTAGTTCTGCTAATTCCCTAAGTATTCTCGAATGCACCCCATCTGGTCCTGGGGCCTTATCTATCTTAAGGGCTGCCAGCCATTTCAGGGCCCTCTTGCTAGTAAGTATTGGCTGCCTTATTTCTGGGACTCCTTTAGTGGCTGCTTTGTTGCCACTTTTTGGCATGGACCTGAAGTCCTCCTTAGTGAACACTGAGCAAAAATAGTCAGTTAGGAAGGCAGCCTTTTTCTCATCCTTCTCTATCACCCTCCACCCCCAACTATCTGTGCAATGCCCCCTTTTTTCACTAATATATCTAAAAAACTACTTTTCTCTGTTCTTGACCCCCTCTGTGATATGCAGCTCTATGACCACTTTCACTTCCCTAATGACCTTCTTTGTCTCCTTTCTTTTCTATAGATAAGCCTCCCTTTCTTCCTCCACCTGCTGTTCCTTGTATTTATAGAAGGACTTCTTTTTGGCCCTTACCGCTTCCCTGACCCTAGTAGAGAACCATAGTGGTCTCTTAAACCTGTTTTTTTAGATTCTGTTCTTATGTTTGCCTCTGATGCTTCGAGGATGGCTCCCTTTATTTCCCCCGTCTCTCCTCCACCCTCCCCCTTATGTCCTCCACTGCTACTAACTTATCCCTAACCAGTTTCCTCAACATATCAGAGTCCACCCTTCTAAAGTCAAGGGCTTTGGTTCTTGATTGTGGGTTGCTGGCCCTGAAGGCCAATTCAAATCACACCGAGTTGTGTTCGCTGTTTCATAGTGGCTCCCCTACTTCAACAGCACCCACCATGTCTGAACTGATGAGCACCACAGCAAGGATTGTATCTGCCTGGCAGGTTCCTTGCTGATCAGCACCAGTAGACAGTCTTGGAAGCAGTATAGTAACATCTGACTCTTGGCACTCTTTACCACTGGGACCCCCCAATCAATGACAGGCAGGTGCAGGTCACCCAGCACCACTACTTCCCCCTTTGCTGCTCCTCTTTTAAGTTCCTCCTTAAGTTCTCTGTCCCTTTCCTCTCCTTGCCCTGGAAGCCTATAAATCACCCCTAAGAGCACTTTCTTGTCTGAGGTTGCTGTGATTTGCACCCATAATGACTCAGCTTCCACACTGCTACCCCTAATACTTCCATCTTCTGATACTTCAATGCCCTCCTTGACAACAAGGGCAAATCTTCCACCCTACCACCAGTTCTTCTATCCATACTGAACAGTGAATCCCCAGGTACTGTCATCTCTGAGTCATATTTACCTGTGGCCCACTTTTCCATGACCACCGCCAGGTCGACTTCAGTGTCTGCCATCAGCACCTACAGCTCGCTGAGTTTGTTGCCTAGACTCCTGGAGTTAAGGCATATCCCCCTCCATTTGACCCCTGCTCTAATTCTGCTACTGTGTTTTTTATGTTTGCTTGCACACATGTGCAAGAAACATAGTGCCATCATCCGAGTTTTTGTAGGTGTGGCACCCTGTCTTCCAATTCAGTCAGTGTGTTTGCAGGTGCGGCCACAGTTCACCAATGAATGCTGCAGCTGTCTATGACAGCAGTTGAAAATGCAGTGGCGTGCAGTTGAAAGGGAGAGACTGCTTCAGTGAGCAGCGATCAGATAGCATTGATTAGCATACTGCCAGCAGTTCTGCTTGTATATGTCTCTGCTTTCTCTTCCTGAAACATAAATTCAGTTTGCAGTGAACTTTTCCTAGGACTATCTTTCAGGGAGGAAGCAACTGACTAAAATGACATCCTTGGAATGTTTCCAAAAAAAGATCTAATTGCCATTCTTGGAATGTTGAGTCAGAGTTCAGGGTAGAAGCGGCATTGACAAAAGCAGGAAAACAGAACCCCAAAGAGACTGAAAAAGTAGACGCAGTTTTCGTCTGTTGGCATACCTGATCAGTATTGTAATAATATTCCCCAATCCTCTGAGTGTCTCTGAATAGTGCCCCCCCGACCGCTGCACACAGTATGGCTGAAGAGGGTGTCCAATCCCCCATTGGCTCCACGCTCCCCCCAGAGTTCTAAGTGCCACGCTGGAAGCCCACCCCAGCGTGGCATAAGTCAGAATGGTACAATCAGAAAGAACACAGCACCAACACTTCTTAGAAAATATAGCTGTATTAAACTTACATATAGATGAAAAGCGATTGAAAATACAGTGGCGCCATGCAAGGAAACAACAGCTCCCAGAAAAAAGAACAGCCCGACCGGTTTAGTGCCAAAAAGCGCCTCCTCAGGGACTGATTTGGTAATTACAAGGAACCCTTTAAATAAGGAATACAATTTAAAGTGACAGTGCAACAAAAAAAGATATTTGTGAAAGAACATTTTAACACCAGTAATACCAAAGACAAATTCATTATAGTATTCATACAATGATAAAAAATATATTTACTTTACCAATATTCATACTATAAATCAAGAATACTAAATTAGCAAGCAATTCTCTCAATGGGCATTTCAAAAGATGTTGCAAAAAAGATATGTTAAAAAACGCTAGAACATTATATACCAGAGTTGTTGAGGGGACTCCAACCTAAAAGGAAGGGGAAAAAAAACACACTATAAATGACACATAATACCACATTTATGTTTTAACTTCTTAATACATTATCTTGACTATTTGAACCTTAAAAAAGGTGCAATATCAAAAGTGTCATTTAATCCTGGGTGTTCCAGAGCACCCAGTGTATAAAAAAACTCTTTTAAGGTTCAAATATTCGAGCTAATGTATTAAGAAGTTAAAACATAAATGTGGTATTATGTGTCATTTATAGTGTGTCTTTTTTTCCCTTCCTTTTAGGTTGGAGTCCCCTCAACAACTGTGGTATATAATGTTGTAGCGTTTTTTAACATATCTTTTTTTGCAACATCTTTTGAAATGCCCATTGAGAGAATTACTTGCTAATTTAGTATTCTTGACTTACAGTATGAATATTGGTAAAGTAAATATATTTTTTATCATTGTATGAATACTATAATGAATTTGTCTTTGGTATTACTGGTGTTAAAATGTTCTTTCACAAATATCTTTTTTTGTTGCACTGCCACTTTAAATTGTATTCCTTATTTAAAGGGTTCCTTGTAATTACCAAATCAGTGCTTGAGGAGACGCTTTTTGGCACTAAACCGGTCCGACTGTTCTTTTTTCTGGGAGCTGTTGTTTCCTTGCATGGCGCCACTGTATTTTCAATCGCTTTTCATCTATATGTGAGTTTAATACAGCTATATTTTCTAAGAAGTGTTGGTGCTGTGTTCTTTCTGATTGTATGTTTTTCTTTTTTTTACACTGGCACAACTTGAACTGGAGCCGCTATTGTTCTGAAGATAAGTTAGAATGGTGACAGGGGTGCCCAATCCCCCGTTGGCTCAATTAAACTCTCCCCCAAAAGAAACAGACTTCCAGTTGCCACGCTGGGAGCCCACCCCAGCATGGCAAATATCTGTATGGCTGACAGGGGTGCCCAATCCCCCATCGGCTCCACTGATTCCCCCAAAAATCTTCCAGCTGCCTGTTGGGAGCCCACCCCAGCATGGCACAAGTCCCACGTCGTCTTCCTAAAAAAAAAAAAAAACACCTGAAAAGAAAAAAATGGTCCCTCATTGATTGTCTTGCCCCTCAACCTGCACCCACCCTCTGTGCATCCACCTCCCCACACCCCCACCTCACCTCTTACTTACCTCTGGAGGCTGGTGCGACGATCTTCAGTGGATCGGGAACATGTCTGTACTCTTTAAAGCCGACCGCGAACTGAAGAAATGCCGGTAAGCTGTATAATGGAATAAATAGGGTTTTTTCAACTTTGATGCCTATCTCAGGCATTTTTTGGAATTTTGGCACCAAATTTTCAACATGGGGTTTTTGGGACCCCTCCTCATGAATTTCTGGCACTGTCATGGCGTTAATCCGCCCCGAGAGGTGACTTCGCAGTCACTGTGCAGAACCACCTTTTGGGACCAATTTACGAAACAGCAGTGTCACAGTTCATGAGGTAGGCCCCAAAAACCCTATGTTGAAAGTTTGGTGAAAAAATTCCCAAAAATGACTGATTTATGAACGTGCGTTGCATGGTTCCTACGCATGCTCGTAAGTTTGCGAATTTTTAAAATTTGCACTCCAGATTTTCAACATTGCCATTTTACCACACCTCCTTATGAGCAGTACAGTTGTTATTTTTCACGTCTCGCCCAAAATGTGTTTCCGCACATGTAGCGCACAATGGTACAGTCGGTGTGTGAAATCCATGTCCGGGACAGATTAAGAAAATAACAGTGACACTGTTCATGAGCAGATGTCTTAAAATGACTATGTTAAAAATTTGGTGACAAAAGTCCATAAAATGACTGTTATGAGCGAGCATTGCGCAGTTTCCGCGCACCCTCATAGGTTCATGAATTTGTAATATTTTCAGTCCACTTTTTCACCACTGGCATTTTTCCACACTTCCTTATGAACAGTACAGCTGTCATTTTTCACACCATGGCTGAAATGTGTTTTCGCACTTCCAGAGCAGAAATGCATGGTCGCTGTGGGAAATCACTGTTTGGGATAGATTAAGAAAATCACAGTGACACTGTTCATGAGCAGAGGTCCCAAAATTCCTGTGTTGACAATCTGCTGTAAAAAATCCCCAAACTAATTACGTTACTGGTGTGCATTGCACAGTTTCTACGCATGTTCATGACTTCACCAGTTTTTTTAATATTTTCACTGCAGATTTTCAACATTGCTGTTTTTTACACCTCCCCATGAACAATACAGCTATCATTTTTCACATCCTGTTCAAAATGTGTTTTCGCACCTGTGGTGCCAAATTGTGTAGTCACTGTGCAAAATCAGCTTTTAGCTAACAAATTGATATTGCCACTGTTCATGAGGTGGGGGTCACAAAAAAAACATGTTGAAAATTTGGAGTGAAAATACCAATGAACGCCTGAGGCGTTAGGGTTTCTGACCTTAATGACCCACCATGTAGAGACTGACAGGCATCAGGGGTGTGACTTGGGATTGTCACCTGTAATGCTCATACCATTCCACCCCACCCACACCTTGGAGCCAGTGAGAGGCATTGAGGTGTGCCTTGGACTCTTCAGCCCCAAAGTTCATCCCATTCTCCTATACAGCACCAATCTCACCATATTTCCTGATGGAATGGGAGTGAATATAAGGGCCAAAGACCCCAAGGCACACCGTAACACTTGTCGGTGTCTGCAGGGTAGGATGTGGTGAAATGGCATGGCCGTTATGCCTGATGACCCAAAGACACACCCCAATGCCTGTCAGTATCTGCAGGGTGGTGGTGGGGTTGGCTTCAGTTTAATACTTCAGTGCCATTCCTATTATGCAGCTCTCTAACTCCTACACTACCAATGCCAATGCCAGCAAGCAAACATTTGGCATTGACAAATGCTTGTTTTAATAGATGTTCAGTTTTTTGCTTAGTAATTTATAAGTCTATGAAAGCCAATTGGATTCTCTTTTACTACTTGGATGAAATCAAGGTAATGTTTCATATGAAATGCATTGATGTGGATCATACTTATTTGAGCTGGCAAATCTTGCAACTTTATTTTACATGGAATGTATCTTTGATAGTGACTTTCAAGTCAAATGTCTGTATAGTAAATTTCTATACTCCAATACAGGGATCAATAATTGCTGAACAAGTTTAGTCTTAGATTCTTGAGATAGGTAAGAAGCCCATAGTTTTTGCTTAGTCATTTTGACCAGTGTCTTTATGTGCTCAGTAAAAGACAATTTTTCATCGATTCGAACACCTAAATACCTCCAGCTGTTCATATTTGTCATCTGTTTCGCTGTCTTAAATACAAAGTTCAGTTATATGTTCTTACTTTGGTTTAGCCAGTTGGAAAAACAAATACATACATGTTTTTCCCATTTAACAGTAAGCCTAATATGGGGAACCACTCTTCCATTGTATTGAGATCCATTTGGACCTTGCATTCCAGTTCAGTCTGACTGCCCTCAGAGCTACCAAGACTGTGTCATCTGTGTAAAGGTGGACCTCACTGTTAACAAGGGTTTTAGGGAGATCATTTATGTACATATTAAAAAGCAGAGGACCCAGGTTGGAGCATTGTGGAACTCCCATTTCTACTATCTTGGGAGCATGTTAAGATTTCCTGTCCAACACACTGCTTAATATTTTTTTAAATACAATTGGAACCAATTTAGGGACTCAGCATGAACTCTCAGTTTCAACACCCTTTCCAACAGGATAGAGTGGTTCACCTGGTTGAAAGCCTTACTAAGGTCCATTAACACAGTCCCTGTATGTAGTCCAGCCTCCAAAGATTTGGTTATCAAGTTGTTAAAATCAACAAGGGCTGTGCCTGTGAACCTACCTGTACAAGGTCAATGTTGTCTCTCAGTCAATAATCCATACTTTTCAATATGCTGTTACAAGCTGGCAATGAACAAGGTGTTCCAGCACCTTTTACAGCATGGGTGATAAGGTAATGGGCCAGTAATTAGAAGATTAAATGGATCTCCTTTTTTGAAAATTGGCATCATTTTTCCTGTCTTCCAAAAGTCTGAATAAGTACTATAATCTAAGCTCCAACTGAAAAATTATATTAGTGTTACTGTATTATGCCAGCACCCTATTTTAATAATTTAGTCTGAATACCATGCAATCCACTTGCCTTGTGTACTTTCAATAAATTTTGTTTTTTAATAGCTTCTTTTGTTCTAATTATCTAGAATCCTGTAAAAGACTTAGTTGACCTTGTCAAAATGAGGCTAAACTGACCACTGGAAATATTTAATACAGTTTTACTGTAGAGTCTACACAATAAGAAGTTTAAATGATCGGATTACTAACATGATAAAAGCAATGTTTATATTTTTACCTGGATATCATCCACAATGTGATCCTTGCAGGACACAAATATAATAAATCTGACAAATACCATAATGTAAAACCTGACCCATGAAAACCACTGTCAAACAAGAGCCCTAAAAGACACATTAAAATCATGGTTGCTATAACAAATAATTTTAAATGCTATTTTATCTGAATATGTTTTCTCTTGTTTATCAAATTGAATATAGTCTGAGTTTTACTGATTAGTCTCAAAGACCGAATATAGCATGGATTAATGAAGGGGAGGGCATGTCAGAGACATCAGATAGGTTTCTTTACGAACATATGAAATTTGCCAGCAGATAAAGGCCTAGAGGTCTATCAAGTCTGCTCGAATGTGCAGCTAGCACCCCTTATTCTGCAGCTGACCCTCCCTTCCACCCTTCCCCTTCATTAACCCTCCCCCTTGTCCTGTCCCATCCTCGTCTGAAGCAGTCCACTGTTCTACTGCATACCACTTCAGCAGGTAACGCATTCCACCCAGCCACCACCCTCTCTGTAAAAAAGTGTCTCCTCATCTCCCTCCTGAACCTTCCTTGCTCCAGTCTCATATCATGGCCCCTGATGGCCCTCCCCTCCCTTACTTTGAACAGCCCCTCTGTACCCATCTTGTTTATTCCTTTCATGTATTTAAAGGTTTCAATCATGTCACCCCTGTCTCTCCTCTCCTCTCCTCTCCTCCAGTGAGACATTTTCAACTCCTTCAACCTCCTCTCATATGATAAGTCCCCCAGCCCCTTGATCATCTTTGTCACTCTGCGCTGCACCCCCTCCAGTAACTTAATATCCCTCTTCAGATACGGACGCCAGTACTGCACGCAGTACTCCAGGTGTGGTCTAACTAATGACCTATACAGTCAAAGGCTCCGTCCACACTGGAAGTAAAAACTTAGTAACGTGTTTTAAACCATTACTGCATTTACCATTTTATTTATTTATTTTTATTTATTTATATAGTTTTTGCTGACTGGGTAAGTGCACTAGACAAATTCTGCCTATTTTCAGGCATGACCCAGGGGAAGGGAATACAGAGGAATGCCAACTTTGAACCAGATTAAGCTGTTGGTGGTATCTTAGTGAATGGGGGGACATTTTGGCCAGGGCACCAAGGAAATTCCCCTACTCTGGAGGGTGCTGTTGGATGGCTTTTCAGACAGAGTGCTTGCAGACACCAACAGAGATGGACGTGCGGGGAGCTGAGGAGCTGCTCTCCTCCTCAGCTATCAGCTGCATTACTTTTAAAAAAGATGGAACCTACCTCGAAAGGAGGTGCTGTGTGGGCAGCGGTTTCTTTGTTGACTATAGAAGTGGAGTCCGATCCCAGGACAAATGTAACAAGTGTGGAGGAAAATATCCAAGAGCAGCTTTATGCCATAGAACAGCAGTATTGTGAAAGGTGGAATGAATTATTAAAGGAGTTGGAACAACGTCGGTCCGGTTTGATGGATGTGCTTCACCAGGAAATTGAAGTTGCGTGGGGAGAGCCCCCGCAGGAATCAGAAAGTGTTTTTGTGGATACCGAAGCTTCGGAAAGTGAAAAAAACATTAAGGAACTGCCATCTTGTGTTTCTCCACCTGTGCAATCGAAGGGTGAGTCTTCTTTTACTCATGATATGGATATCACTGTTTTGACATCTGCAGCAGACACTGCAGGAACCTTGGTCTTGACTGAAAGACTTTCTTATCACAATGTGTCACAACCATTGGTTTCTCAGACTCCTATGGGTGATTTAAAGGACACCACTATTAATACCTGTGTTTCAAACATGAAGTTATCTATCTTGCCTGAAAGTGAACCCCCCCCCCCAAAAACTGAACTTTATCCAAACGAGGTCTGTTGAGGCTCCTGAATCTCCTCCGTGGGTGGCCACAGCTTTGGGGGCTGCTGGGTGGGTCAGATCCCCAGATGGGAAATCCTGGAATGTGAATGTAAAGCCTTTAGAGACTTCTTTACCCTCCTCAGTTACTATGACTCCCAGCATTTCCAGTATTCCTTTAGGACAACCATCTGCAATTTCATTGGACCCTTTTGCTAAGGCTCCTAGTCCCGATATGTTGGAGCACATTAAAGAACTGGAAGAGGGTGATTTAGGCGGTCTCCTGACCCCCACAATATGGTTGCTCAGGATAGTATTGCTTCCCCTATACCAGGGCAAACAACTGAGCTTGGTCAGGATGAAGGTCCTTCTGTGTGGCAAGGTAATATTGCTGAACGCCTTTTTCCAGCCACTTTTGGACTAGGTAATGAGCCTGCTGCAGGAAGAAATGCTGTTCATTTGAAATTTAGGGGGTCACAGGAGGAGATCCCAAATAGACTTTTTATTGGTCGTGACTTGTTAAAAAAACAGTACGAGGTTTTACACCTATGAGATTTATGTCCTGATTCATGTGCCAGGGGATACAGTTTTTGATGTAAGTTTTAAACACCTGGCAGGTTTGGACAGGTTTTGGAAGCAATATCTAGCTTTGAAACATACACCTTTGTGGAAACCTTACTTGGCAATACCCTTGACTAAACCTGTTTCAAAGAAAGTTACTATTCTATTTCGAAATGAAAGGGTGAATGTTGCTGACATTACATACTGGTTGAAACAGTATTGTTCCATTAAAAGTCCCCCGGAACCCATTCTTAATGAGGAGCATCTATGTATAGGGGGTTGGAGATATCAAATTGGCTTACGTATTGAGAATGGTTTGACTAAGCACTTGCCGAATTGTTTTTTCTGGGTTGGGATAGAGGGGTGCTTTTTTATTCAGGACAGCCCAGAGCCTGTTATAAGTGTGGGGCTTTAGGTCATTTGAGTAATATATGCGACCAGCAAAAATGTGGATTATGTGGGGATTTGGGGCATATAGGTGCACACTGTAGAAATCCTGTGCAATGTAATTTGTGTTAGGAAAAGGGACACACTTTCCATACATGTTCTTGGGTGTCGCATAACCAAGCTGACACTGCCCGCAGAGCGGAACAAGATGATTTTGTTGGAAATGCACAAAGAGAATGACAAAGGTTGCAGGATTTGCTAGACCATAATGCAGCTCAGACAGTGTTTCAGGTCCCTGTTCCTAATTTAACTGAGGGTGAGGTTTCTCACATCCTGATCCCCGATGAAATGGATACCAGTGCACTGGCTCCTCCATCTTCTATTGATATAGAAAAGATTGGAATTTTGGTTTCTAACCCTTTGCCCCTGATTGAAACTAGTGTGCAGCCTGGCTTGGAGCTGACAGTGTCTGATTCTCATTCAACTACAGTAACTCACACAATTCAGGAACCCCTTTGTATGCCTCCCCCTGGAGCATTATTAGATACCCCCTTTCAACGTATCACTAGATCAAAAGCATCTAGAATGAGTTCAGGGGTCCCACCTTTTTTTTCAGAAACAGAATGCACCACGATAACAAACCCATTTGCTCCTTTACAAGATCCAGACGGAGATGAGGAGGAGGCAGATTCAGATTTCTCGTCTATTGCCTCCTCACTCCCTGAACATGTCTAGGATTTTGAAGTCAAGGATAAGCCCAAACCAAAAAAGCGAAAAAAAAAACAGAAGTGTTTTTTGTCCTTTTAGGGTTTATTGTTTTTTTTTTCTTCCTCTCATCTAAACCTTTCTGGCGATGAATATTTCTTTACTTACTGTTAATGTTTTTTTTTTTTAGTTATTTAACCAGGTGAGACACACTAAGCTGAAAGCTTTTTTACAGGCACAACCTGGGAGCACAAGGAAGTTAAGTGATTTGCTCAGGGTCACACAGTAAGCAAGTGGAAGCTGTAGGATTCAAACCCAGGTCTGGTCTGCCGGATGTCACCAGATTTGCAGCTTAGAGCCTTAAACCACTGCGCTATACTGCCTCCCTAAATCCTAATATTAACAGTATAAAGTCTCCTTTACGGAGACAAACCACTTTTGCCAGTCTCAGTACTCATCCTGGTTCTATTATTTTTTTACAAAACACCAGGTTAAATTCCCTGGCCTGTATTAAAGAAGCTAGTCAAGATTGGCGCTGGGGTGTTTCCTTTTGGTCTCCAGGGGAAGCTGTTTGTGATGGCTTAGGGATTTTATTTTTTTCCAACTTAGCCATTAAAGTGTTACAACTTTTAGATATAGTACCTGGTAGAGCTATGCTCATGGATATAGTTGTTTCACATTGCATTTACCGACTTTTAAATATTTATGCCCCCCAGTCCAAAGCTGATAGAGTGGCTTTATTTAAACGGATTTCCCCATATTTACATACCTCGAAATTGGTGGTTTGGGGGGGTGACTTTAACTGTGGTTTAACAAATAGAGATTGGGGACGTAAGACAAACAAATTATTCTGTGATATGAATGCTTTGTTGTATGTTTTAAGAACAAACAATTTGGTGGACCCCTATGACATACTTCACCAAAAGCCTGAGCACACCTTTCATAAAGGATCAATCTCTACCGGAATAGATTTTTGGTTTGTATCTCAGAGAATTTCTTGTAGTTCTGTTTCGACATTGCCCTTGGAAACATCTGATCATTTAATTGTTAAATTTACTCTCGGAAGCTATCAAAAACTTGTTCTAGGCTGTGGTTTTTGGAAGTTAAATATGTCCCTTTTACAGGATGTCACTCTTGCAGCTCAGTTAGATTTTTTTTTTCCTTAAGGTCTGATATTTCTTTTCTATATGATAGCCCACTGGATTGGTGGAAGGACACGAAAAATGATTTAAAATGTCTTTTTTTGCACTTTTCAAGACATAGGGCTAGAGATGACTATCTCACATATTTAGGGTATAGAGCACGGTATATGGCTTTTTTATCGAAGGCAGTTTCCTCAAAGAGTGTACAGAGACAAGAATTTCTGGCTCTCAAGGAAAAAATGATAGCCTTTCTCCATAACAGAGAAAAACAATATAGGATGCAACAGAAATATCTAATTATGGGCACTAGAGAGAGAGAGATAGTGAATCCTCTTGATTTATCTAGTCAAGATTCGTCACCTTTATGTATGTCCTCTTTAAAATCTTCTGATGGAACTTTGGTTGATGATACTCATCAGATCAGGAACATGGTGCAAGAGCATGTTGAAAAAACCTTTTCTACACTAGGTTTAGCATCCCCTGTTTCCTTTTTTCATACCTTAGACATACCATTACTTACGGATTGGGAAATTGAGGCCTTAAGGGCTCCTTTTTCTTTAGTTGAAATTAAACAGGCAATTGGTCATTTGTCCACTAATACAAAACCTGGTGGGGATGGTTTGCAAAATCTGTTTTATAAAAAATATGGAGATACTATTGCACCATGGCTGTTGGTTGTTTTTCAAGCTATATGGAAAGAACAAAGAGTTACTCTTAGTATGGGAAATGTGGTCCTTATTTTGTTTATAAAAAGGGAGATCCTATGGAATTACAGAATTGGAGACCTTTAAGTCTCCTAACCACTGATTATAAAATTTTAGCTATCACTTTAAATAACCGACTATTAGCTGTTTCACAAAAATTGTTGGTTTCTACTCAAACCTGTGCAGTCTCGGGAAGGAATATTTCCCAAAATTTAATTTTTATTAGGGAATTAATAGAGCAAGGTTCAAAGAAACAACTAACTGGTTATCTTCTAGCGTTAGATTTAGAAAAAGCTTTTGATGCTTTAAGACATGATTATCTTTGGGATGTCTTAACATACTATGGTATACCGTCTATTTTTTTGAATCTACTTAAAACCCTATATAGCACAGCAATGGTAACACCCTTGGTCAATGGTCATTTGGGAGTTCCGGTCCCTTATCGGATAGGAGTTAGACAGGGCTGCCCTTTGAGTCCGCTTTTATTTGTATTCGGTTTGGACCCTTTATTGAGATATATTGACAGGGATAAGCAGGTTCAGGCTATTGTGTCCTCTGAGAGTTTCTGTTTTTCAAAGATTTTAGCTTATGCAGATGATTGTATTTGCTCTATTGCAGATGTAGATTCTAGGATACACATTTTGAATTTTTTACGTTCTGTACAATTGGGCACTGGTATTAAAATTAATACGCCTAAATGTTTTTTGTTGCCTTTAGGTTCTGCTCCTAGTGTTAATTTGTTTGACATACCAGTAATCACTACTAAAGTGAAATTTCTTGGGGTTTTTTTTGGTTCTCATGAATCGGTAAATAGTAATTGGGACGGAATTTATGGTACGGCTCTTTCTAAAGTAAAAAATGGCAATCATGGAAAATGACACGAAAAAAACGTGTTTTTCTGTTAAAATCCTACATAGCCCCTCTTTTTCTTTTTCTGTCTCGTATTTTTCCTTTGCCTTTTGTAATGCATTCTAAAATTATGGATCTTTTTTTCCAGTTATTGTGGGGTAGTCGCTTGAATCCTGTGAAGAGAGCACACACCTACAGACCCTGGAAAGAGGGAGGCTTAGGCATGTTACACCCTGTATTGACCATTTTTTGGGGGAATTTTTTCTATTCCTCTATTCGACCTCTTTTGTTGGAAAACACTGCTGTAGGTACTATGTGTATGTCTCTGTGGGGAGCCTCTTTTCTAGCAGCTTGGGGTCGAGGAAAATGGCACCCTATAGAAAGGCAGCATCCTTTATATGTGCAATACACACTTAAATATATTCGATTGTGGAAAATAGAATTAAGTTGGTTTGTGTCACATGAGAGAACGTCCTTTTATAATTACATCGTTTCTACTTGTTATTTTGAGGATCCCCTTTTTTTAGTTTCTGTTGATATAAATACATCCTTTTTGCTAGCCAGTATAATAGAGTCCAGAATACCGGAGAAAATGCGAGATGTGGTTTGGTTGTGCGCCCATCAGAAACTAAATGTAAAAGCTAACCAGAAGCACAAACAAATATGTGATATAGTTTGTCCAGAAGTTTCCTGTCAGGGACAGTTGGAAACGATACAACAGTTATATTTTGATTGCTCACACGCCACCTCTTTTTGGTCAGCACTGGCACATTGGTGGGGAGAACCATTGTTTGAATCTATTACATATAATATCTTGATTTTGGGCCAACTCCCATGTGCATGGTGTAAATGGCATAAAAGTACGGTATATGTTCTTCTGGCTTGCCTTAAATGGCATATTTGGCAAGCACAGTGTTTAAGAATTCTACAAAATAAGATTTCCTCTATGCAAGAAATTTTCTTTCACATATAGGGTGACCTAGATGCATTATATGCTTATGAAATTAACACACTGGGGACTACTGTAGGTGAGATTCTTTGGAAAAATGTACCTTGGGTGGGTTGAATGATTATGTTATTTTTGATGTCTTTTTCCCTTTGTTTCTAGTTAGAAATATATGAATGTCTAAATTACTGACTTTTTTTTTTCCTAAAGATTGAAGGTTTTTTTTTTGCTTTTCGATACAAAAACTTTGGAATACTTTGTTTTGCCCTTTAGTTATCTTATTACAGGGGGTGGTACTGATACTATTTAGTATGCTTTTTTTTATTGTTTGGAAATAAGAATTTTTTTTTCTTTTCTATGACTTGATGTGTTTTTTCTTTTGTACTAGAAAAGTTTTATATGACTGTATTACTTCATTGACTTGGTTTACTTTCCTGCTTTCCTTTTTGTGTGAAGTAACACTGTTTTGCTATGCTTTGCGTTTGTTTTTGAAATAAAAATTTCCCCTACTCTGTGTTGGGGGTGCTGCTGCTGTCGGTCATGGTGGCAGTCAGTGAGGACCTGGTGAAGGAGATGAACATAGAGGAGGCAAGAGGGTTCATTCCACCTCCTGTTTCTCAACTGCCTGGAATGGAGTGGGCAGCAGACCAGCTTTTTGAGATTACTGTGGTCAAAGATGTACAACAGAAGTTGGCTCAAGATTTGGAGGATGATGAATTTCTGGCTTTGGAGTGTCAGAAATGCCAGTTGTTGGATGTTATTGCACAGCAAGAAGCCTTGTTGGCTAAATGACATACTCATCTGGCCTCTCAGTGCTTGGTAAGTGTACCTGCTACTTGAACTTGTGTGTAGGAAGAAGTTTCAGAAAAAGATTTACCTCACAGTATGCCACTACAACAGTCTCCTTTGCAAGATCTTCCTCTCATCAGCCCTAAACGTTTAGTGGTAGCGTCTTCTGAAGTACCAGCTTTACCGCTGTCAAAACTACCTACACAGCTGATTGCGGCCGCTGATGTGGCAGCATCAAAGGCCTTGCAGGATGAGTCAGCCTGTGATGCCCCACGCCAGGTTTTGACCTCTTCGACCACACATTCAGCTTCTGAGATGACCGTGCAGACTGACAATGCAGAGCCATGGTTGGTAGATGCTGCTTTGTCTGCTGCAGGGTAGGAGAAAACTATTGATGGCAAATGCTGGGTTTCAGGTATGTCTCCACTCAAAATCCCCACTAATGTGGGACAGAGTATTGTACCTGTTTCCGATATTGTTTCCCCACAAAACTTGCCAGAGTCACTACCGGTAGAATGACCTTTGCCTGATCAACCTGTGTTTCCTGTCCCAGATTCTACACTGAACCAAAAACCTGACAAACCTCGAAAATCCTTTGCTTCTTTGTTTCATCTAACTGTGGCCCCTGCTAAATCCACAATGCTGTTTGTTTGTTATATAAAGGGGGGTTGGATTGTGTCTCAGATCATGTCTATGTCGGAAAGACATTATTAAAAGACTCATTACACTTTTTTGAAGCTGAGATATATTCCCTCATCCATGTGTCAGGTAAGCATACCTTTGACATTAGCTTTAAAACTGCCAATGGTTTAGAACATTTTTGGAAGAAATATAATGACCTAAGGAACTCTCCCCTATGGACCCCTTTTGAAGCAATACCTCTTACTAAACCAGCAATAAAATTTGTAACTGTTTTATTCCGCAATGAGGGGGTTAGTGTGACGGATTTAACTTACTGGATGAAACAACGCTGTACTGTCTTGAATGGTCCCACTGCTATCTTTGATGGTGAACATTATTGGACTGGGGGATGGAAGTTTATGGTTCTGTTTCCTTCAACTGGTGATGGTCTTAAGCATTTACCTAATTCTTTTTTTCTAGGACATGATAGAGGGGTCTTGCTTTCTGCAGGACAACCTAAGGCCTGCTATAAGTGTGGTTCTGAGGGTCATTTGAGCAGTGTTTGTGATAAAGTGCACTGTTCTCTCTGCAATGAATTAGGACATGTTAGCTCTAACTGTTTAAATGAAATGGTCTGTAGTTTGTGTGATGATAAGGGGACATTCTTATCAGAGCTGTTTTTGGGCAGCACATAACACTAATCCTGGAGGGGATAGTGAGTAACAATAGCTATTGATAGCAGTTGTTCAATGACAACAGCCTGGGCCTGTGCTTCACCCCCCTTCTTTCTCCCCTCTCCACCTACTTCCCCTCCACCTTCTTCACCACCCCCTTCCCCACCTCCTATGACTTCACAAGCACCTGTTGAGGAGCCATGGGTGGATCCTTTAGTAGATTTACCTCATACGCCTACAACTTCTTCTCAGCCACAGGTTGGTGATAATGATTTGGAGATGGAAACTCTGCCCCTAGAGGTCCCAGATGAGGTCATGCCCCCCCCCTTGGCTTATAAAATGAGGAAAGGTATTTTGGCTTGTAAAAGGTCTAAGAAATCCATCTCAGCCTCAAAACTAGCCAAGACAAATTCTATTCCCCTTCAAAATCAATATCAGAATCTTCCTACTGCAGATAGTGATTCAAGAAGTACTTTCGGACTCCTCTTCCACGATCTCGCTAGGAGATGGAAAGGTGGATCAGCTGAGACACCTCGGAACACCTCACATAAGGGACCTTCAGGGAAGAAACAACTACCTCATGTAAAATGTAAAACTAGACTGGGTACTAGAAGTGGGGTTAGAAAAAAATGATTTTTTGGTCTTTTGACATGTTCTCCTTTTTTCTTTTTATGTCTCTTTTTCTCACCTCTGTTAATGTTAACAGTATCAAGAGCCTGAGGAAAAGAAATGTGGTTTTCTCAACCTTATTTCTTCAGCAGCCAGGAATTAATTTTTTGCAGGACACTAGACTGCATACTTTGCTTGATGTTCATAGTGCTACTAATGCTTGGTATGTGGGACATTCTTATTGGTCAATAGGTACAGACCAGTGCTCAGGGGTGGGAATTTTGTTTCAAGGTCTCAATGTCACATGTCTTAAAGTGCTAGATCTGGTTCCGGTCCCTGGAAGAGCTTTATTATTAGGTATTTGTTTTCAGGGGAAGTTATTTTGTCTTATTAATATCTATGCAATGCAATCTAAAGCTGACAGGGTTTCTCTTTTTAGAGTAATCCAGCCATATTTGCATACTGCACAACTAGTTATTTGGGGGGGGGGGATTTTAATTGTGGATTGGACAAAAGGGATAGAGGGTTACATACTAAAACACAGAAATCCTTTTGTGATTCTAACTGTTTAAAAGAAGTACTTCACAAGGCGGATTTGGTTGATGCCATGTTTTTCCACCTTACGAAAGTGGTGCCAACTTTTCATAGAGGTCCCTTATCTACTAGAATTTACTTTTTCTTTATTTCTCAACATTCCTTTATTTCTGTGGCAGGAGTTCAGGCAGTTGAATATTTAGATCATTCTTTGCTTTTTCTTAGTCTAGGAACTGGGGTTCAGATAGGGAGAGGATTATGGAAGTGCAATTCCTCATTATTAAGTAAGGATTGCTGTCGTACACTAATACAATATTTTTTATCAGCAAAGAAAACAATATTTTTTTTAAATGACTCACCAATACAGTGGTGGGAAGATCTGAAGAAGGAATTGATTATTTTGTTAAAAGTTTTAAGTAAAAAGAACAGAGATATGCAATATTTGACATATTTGCGAAATAGGCAACAGCTATAATCTTTGATTTCCTTATCAAGTACATCTACACATGATTATCGCACTCAGACCTCTCATCTAAAGGACCGCATGTTTCAATTTCATCAGCATAAGGCTGCTGTTTTGGCTTTCCAACAAAGTTTCAGTTTGAAAGGAGTCCTTTCTACTGTTTGTCCATATGATACCTGTAAACAGCAGGTACAATTAAAAAGAATGGACAGTTTAAAAGATTCTTTAGGACACATTCATAACACACATCATCAAATTATGGATATTGTTTGTACACATACTAAAACTTCCTTTTCCCATACTGACATAGATTTAGATTGTATTCATACATTTTTGGGAGGTAGTGAGGTTTCTGAGTTTCCGGCTGCCTTAACTCAAGAGCTGCTACTAGACATCCATTTTTATGTTGCTTGCATGCATGTGCAAGAAACATAGTGCCATCATCCAAGTTTTCGGAGGTGTGGCACCCGTCTTCTAATTCAGTTAGTGTGTTTGCAGGTGCGGCCCCAGTTCCCCAATCACTGCTGCAGCTGTCTATGACAGTAGTTGAAAATGCAGTGGTATACAGTTGAAAGGGAGAGCTCCGCTTCAGTGAGCAGAGCTCTTCTCCCCCCACACACATGCAGGCTTGCATATTGCGTGCTGATGTGCTCCCCCCCCCACGCACACACCGTATGGCCGACGAGGGTGCTCAATCCCCCATCAGCTCCACGACCCCCACCAAAAGCTGTCCAGGTGTCATGCTGGGAGACCACCCCAGCATGGCAAAAACTGTCATAGCTAACGGGGGTGCCCAATCCTCCATTGGCTGCACGCCCCCCCAAAAAGCTTTCCTGGTGCCACGTTGGGAGCACACCCCAGCATGGCAAAGCTTGTTATGGCCGACGGGGGTGCCCAATCCCCTGTCGGCTCCAGCCCCCCCAACAGCCTTTCCAGCTGCCATGCTGGGAGCCCACCCCAGGGTGGCAAATGTCCTGCATCATCTTAATAAAAAAACCTGTAAAGAACAAAGCGTTCCTAAGCTGTCTCCCCACCCCCACAACCGCCACCCACCCTGCACACCTGCCTCCCCACACCCCCTTATCCCATACTTACCTCTGGAGCTTGCGCGACTATCATCGGTGGACGGGAACATGTCTGCACTCTTCAAAGCTGACCGCGAACTGAGGAAATGCCGGTGAGCTGTATAATGGAATAAATAGGGTTTTTTCAACTTTGTTGCATATCTGAGGCATTTTTGGGAATTTTGGGCCCAAATTTTCAACATGGGGTTTTTGGTACCCCTCCTCATGAATTCTTGCACTGTCATGGCGTTACTCGGGCCCGGAGGGTGATTTCGCGGTCACTGCGTGAAATCACCTTTTGGGACTCATTAATAAAATGACACTGGCAGTGTTCATAAGGTGGGCTCTCAAAAAACCTATGTTGAAAATTTAGATGTAACGTGCTAAGCAAATGACTGTTTTGACGAAAGCAAGTATCCACGCTTACACGCCGTAAGTTCACGAATTTCAATATTTCCACTCCAGATTTTCAACACTGTCATTTTACCACACCTCCTTATGAGCAGTATAGCTGTCATTTTCACATCTTGCCTAAAATGTGTTTACGCTCATGTAGCGCACAATGGCGCAGTTGGTGTGCAAAATCAATGTACAGGACACATTTAGAAAATCACAATGACACTGTTCATTAGCAGAGGTCTTAAAATGGCTATGTTGAAAATTTGGTGAAAAAAATCCTAAAAATGACTGTTTTACGAGCGTGCGTTGCGCAGTTCCTTCGCATGCTCATAAGTTCGCAAATTTTTAATATTTTCACTCCAGATTTTCAGCATTGTCATTTTACCACACCTCCTTATGAGCAGTACAGCTGTCATTTTTCACATCTCGCCCAAAATGTGTTTCTGCCCATGTAGCGCACAATGGCGCAGTTGGTGTGCGAAATCAATTTTTGGGACAGATTAAGAAAATCACAGTGACACTGTTCATGAGCAGAGGTCTTAAAATGGCAATGTTGAAAATTTGGTGAAAAAATTCCTTAAAATGACTGCTTTACGAGTGTGCGTTGCGCAGTTCCCAAGCATGCTCGTAAGTTCGTGAATTTTCAATATTTGCACTCCAATGACTTCCAAATACCAAAACGGCACATACAAGCAAGCAACATTTGGCATTGACAAGTGCTTGTTCTGAAATAGAAACGGCTGTTAAATCTCTGCCTATAAATAAATCTCCAGGAAAGGATGGACTGACTACTGAAGTATACCGGTTTGTTGTAGATGTTTTGGCTCCGGAATTAGCCCAGGTTTTTTTCTTATATGCTTCAGACTACATTACCCTTCAATATGGTGCAGGGTTCTTTAGCCTATATTTATAAGGCTGGTGATAGACATCTCCTGACAAATTGGCGACCTATTTGTCTCTTAAACATGGATTTTAAACTTTTAACTAAAATTCTAACCATTAGATTACAGCAAGTGGCAAATTATGTGATTAGTCTGGCATAAGCTTGTTCTGTGAAACACTTGAATATTTTGGAACATCTGCTTTTACTTCGAGAAATTATTACCAGAAGCACTAAAACAGAGGTTGATGACTTTTTATGCTCCTTGACTCAAAGTAAAGCTTTTGATTCCATTAGTAATGGTTATGTGTGGGAGGTCTTGAAATTTTATAATGTTCCAGGACAATTTATACAGTGGATTAAGCTGTTGTATGAATCAGCTACTGTAACTTCTATAGTATGGATATGTTGGGCCTTTAATTCCAGTACATAGAGGAGTTCAGCAAAGCTGTCTCCTTAGCCCACTCCTATATGTCTTCTGTATTGACCCTTTATTAAGAAGTATAAATGCTCATCCTGGAATTAGACCTTTGCAGTTGGAGACTTTACAGAGTCCTCCTAGGTGTATTGCTTATGCAGATGACTTATGTCTTCTTTTGCCAGATGCATTTTCTATTTCATTAGCACTAGATGTTTGCACTGCTTATTCTTTGGTGTCGGGGCAAGTTTAAATGCATCTAAATGCCAAGGTGTATGTTTGGGAACACAACATCAGCTGGTCCCTCAGATCTCAGGTATTCCTATTTCTCTCCACCCTATTAAAATTTTAGGATAGTTATGGGGCACGGGTAACTTAGATTTATTAAACTGGACCTCAAAGATTGAACTTGGAAATATGATGGTGTCCAAATGGAATCCTTGGAAACTTCATAAAAAGAAACGTGGTATTAATTAAAATGGCATCCTTCTGAGAGGCTTTAGTGTGTGCTTGGAATTTATTGCAGTACAGGTAGGAGCCAATGTTGTAAACTGGGTACAAAACAGTTAATGGATAGGCAGCAGATGGTGGTGTTAAATGGCATGCACTCTAGTGAGGGGAGAGTAACCAGTGGGGTGCCACAGCATTCACTAATGGGACCAGTTCTGTTCAACATCTTCATAGGTGACATTGCAGAAGAGCTTGAATAGAAGGTATGCCTTTTTGCAGATAGCATGAAGATCTGTTACAGGGTGGATACTCAGGAGGAGGTGGGTAAAATGAGAAGGGACTTTGGGAAACTTAAGGAGTAGTCTCAGGGTATGGTAGCTGGGGTTTAATGGAGAAAAAGGAGTTCTTAACCAAGAATAGCTATTAAATGATATATTTTTTGAAATTCATTGCATTTAGGACCACTTTACCTTGACAAAGTTGAGGCAATCCAGCAGCACTCCATCTGGAAATTATGAAGTGGCCAAGCACAAGAAGTATTTTTGTAATAAAAGAACATTGAATGCAGAACGTTGCATTCACTAGCTGGGGTTCAATGCCAAACAGTGTAAAATCATGCACCCCGGGCATAGAAACCCAGAAGCTGAGAATAAAATGGGGGGAAGTACTGTCAGTGAAGTAAAGGGACCCAGAATTATAATATCTGCTAACCTCAAAGTTGCAAGGCAGTGGGCAGGGCTAGTAAACTGCTGTGGTGCAAAGGAGGCAGTATAGCACAGTGGTCTAAGGCTCTGAGCTGCAAATCTGGTGACATCCAGCAGACCAGACCTGGGTTTGAATCCAACAGCTTCCACTTGCATACTGTGTGACCTTGAGCAAGTCACTTAACCTCCTTGTGCTCCCAGGTCACTCCTGTAAAAAAGCTTTCAGCTTAGTGTGCTATACAGGTTAAACAACTAAATAAAAAAAAATAAATAAAGGAGAGGTATCACAAACAGGAGGAGGGAGGTAATATTGCCACTGTATAGATGATTAGTGAGACCACTCCTTGAATATTATGTACAGTTCTGGAGGCTGCAACTCAGAAAAGACAATGACAGGGTAGAGGCAGTCCACAGGAGGGCAACCAGAATTCTGCATGAATTACATGGGAAACTGTATGATAAGACACTGAGGGATCTCAATATGTACACTCTGGAGGACAGAAGGGAGACAAGGGAGACATGGTAGAGATCTACAGGTACCTCACCAGAGTGAACAGGGTATGGGAGAAGAGCCTGTTTCAAATGAAAAAGTGCAAACTACAAGGGGACATGCAACAAAGCTAGAAGGGGGAAATATAAGAGGGTGCAAAGAAGTACTAATTCATGGAAAAAGTTGTGTATGGCTGGAACAGCCTGCCACAAGAGGTAGTAGGGGAAAAAACTGTGGGGGTTCCAAACATGCATAGGATAGGCATAGGGGAATACCAGTGAATACAAAGAGTGGAAGGAACATCACTGAAGAACAGTTAGGGTCTGATGGGACAGACTAGGCAAGGAAAAAACTGAGCAGACAGGGTAGGCCAAATGGTCCTTTTTTTGTCGATAAATGCTGTTTGTATGTTTCTATGTCTATCTTGATTGTGTGTTTTCTCCAGGCATTTGTACATACAGTAGAAATGTAGAAACATAGAATCTGATGACAGATAAGGACTGCTTGGTTCACGCAGTCTGTCCATTTTTCCCTACCTACATTATTACTGCTGACCCTAATTGATCTATACACTGTATCTTCCTGTCTCCCCTCTTCCTTTCCAGTATGGTTCCCTTATGCTTATCCCATGCATTCTTGAATCCCACCACTGTTTTTGCCACCACCACTTCTGCTGGAAGTCTATTCCAGGAATCCACCTCTCTTTCTGTGAAGAAGTATTTCCTTACATCTCTCCTGAACCTAACTCTCCCTCCAGATTCATAGCAAGTCTACTTGTTCTTGGACACCTTTTATTCTGAAAATTACATCCTTTCTGTACCTTATTTACCCCCATGAGGTACTTCAAGGTTTCTGTCATGTTCATCTTTCCCTCCTATCTTCCAGTATGTAGATATTGAGGTTGTTTAGTCTCTCCGCATAGGGCTTTTGATGCAGACCCTGCACCATTTTAGTTGTCTTCCTCTGGTCCACCTCCACTCTGTCTACTGTACGTTCTTCCAGATATGTGGTCTTCAGAAGTGGATGCAGTACTCTAGGTGGGGCCTTACTAGTGAGATATACAGAGGCAACACCTCCCTCTCTCTGCTGCTGATAACCCTCCCTATGCACCCCATCATCTCACAAGCCCTCCTGACTGTGATGATGCACTGCCTGACCACCTTTAACTCATCAAATGTGATTACCCCAGGGCTCTTTCCTGCTTGGTAGTCATGAATACCACTCTACCTCTTTCATACTCCGCTTCTGGGTTTCTGTTCCCTAAATGCATGATTTTGCACTTTTTTGCATTGAAACCAAGCTGCTATATCCTTGACCACTCCTCTAGTTTCTTAGGTCTCTGCTTGCCCCCCCCACAAGTGTCCATCCTATTGCAGATTTTGGTGTTATTCCCAAAGAGGCGGACCTTCCTTTCCAGCTGCTCTGTAATGTCACTTATAGAGACGTTAAAGCAAACCAGTCCCAGCACTGATCTATGAGGCATCCCACTGGCCACCCTCCCTTCTTCAGAACAAACTCTGTTTACCACCGCTCTCTGTCACCTATCCCCAACCAATGTCCTATCCAGTTTACCACCTTTGTACCCACTCCCATGCTACCCAGTTTGCTCTAGTCTCTGATGTCGAATGGTGTTAAAAGCCTTACTGAAGTCTAGGTAGGCTACGTCCACCACTTCACCCTGATCTAATTCCTTTGTCACCCAGTCAAAGAAATCTGTCAGGTTTGCTTTATATGATCTGTCCCCCATGCACCTATGCTACCTTGGGTCTTGTAACCCATTGGGGTTAAGATATTCCACAATCCTTTCTTTCAGCAGTGATTCCATTAACTTTCCCATCACCGATGTCAAGTTGACTGGCCTATAATTGCCAGCCTCCTCCCTGCTACCACTTGTGATGTTTCTCAACCATGTACAATCATGTCTATAAATCATTGACAAATCATGCATGCAATAACAATGGACAAAGATCAGAGACAGAACAGGGGTGACCATGGATGTCCATGGACAACCAGAGAGCAGGGCCCAACCAGGAATCAATTAATTAGAGGCTGTGTGATATCATCCATTTGATTTCCTCAATAATAAAACTAATTTAATTATTCTTCTGCAGATTGATCCATCCCTGAAAGTTTTTCTTTTATACCTTTAGATGGATTTCTAGCACAAACAAATATTGTGCCATAGGGACTTTGATTGCCTTCTCCCCTGAACAGAACTCAATAAAAATATTCTTCTTACAGCTCTTAACTGTATTCTAAATTTCTTTTCAGAAGACTGCAGCCATATCTATGGATGCAGGAATTTATGATTTTACAGTGCTGCACAGTACCTGCTCAGGTCTAACAGGGGATGACTTGAGGCACAGACAGGCCCTTTAATGCCAAAAGTGCATACTATGTGGCAGATCCTAAGGAACTGTATGCAAAGAGAGGATGGCAACAAAGCCTCAATGAAAACTGATGCTTGGGAGGTAGGTTTCTTTTTTTATGTGATTAAGATTTAATTAGATTTTTCAAAGTATTGTACTACATTAATGTGCAGTATCATTCCTGGTCAGGGCATATATCCCTTAGATGTATGTGTAACTCTAAATCAGTGATGAATAAGGTATTTATTTAGCTTTTGTTAACCAGGTAAGCACACTAAACAAAGAATGCCTATTTTCAGGTGTGACCCGGGAGATTGCAAGGAAAGTGTACAAACAGTATAACAATAACAAGGAAGTGATGCACAGGTGGTGAACCACATAAACAAGAACTTATGCACAGTGGTAAGACAATCAAATAGTAAAAGGTAATAAACATTTCATGGTAAAACAAAAACATATGCTCAGTGATAAGGACAATTCAATATACATCTTCATGGTAGGAATGCTAGAGCTCTAGATGTAGGACAGGGTTCAGTGACTCATTTACTAGTAAGAGTAAGAGCTTAGAGTGCAAGGGTGATTAAGGGTCAATGGTCACCCTTCACATTTTGGTAGAAGCCTGGTAGTCTTGGTATTGGGTAGAGCACACCAAGACTGGGAGGGAGATAATAGGAAACCTTATAACAACTCTAGGCTAAGGCAGGCTTCAGTTGAGTCCCAAGGGCGTCTTGGGATAGTAACAAGCTGAGGCAGATTGCAGGTATGCCCATAGGGACTTCTTAAACCAGGGATCGGCGGAAGCACATCTGACAAGAACTGGTAAGGAGTTCCAGAGATGAGGGGCACAGACAGCAAAGGCACGATCACCAAAGAGAGTATGAGTTTTAGGGAGAAGGAGGGACTGCGGCTCTAATGAACTGAGCTGGTATATTGACTGTGTTGGCTGAAAGAGTTTACAAAGGGCAGGAGGGGTGGCATCTCAGACAAGTTTGTCAATGAAACAGCCCAAGATATAGGAGTGATAGTTACTCGGGGACAACCAGTGCAGTTTGTCATAAAGCTCACAGTGATGGGTGAGATGAGGGGTGGCGAGGGCAAAGCGGCAAATATTATAGGCCACATCAAATTTTGCAAGGCTAGCTTTAGTAGTAAGAGGAAAGCACGTCAGCCATAATTAAAAGAGGGAAGAAGTATTCCTTTGGCAAGGGCAATTCATACAGCTGAAGTAAGGGACCCCCGAGCCCTATATGCAAGGCCAAGTTTGATGTTTGTTGCCCAGCACAGATTTTGAATATGTAGGGAAAGGTCTAACTGGGGGGTCAAGTGTGACTCTGAGGTATTTAAAGGAGTATGAGATGCCAACTAGGTCCCCATCAAGACTCAGAACCTTTATTGGGGCAGGATGGTGCTAAATCTTGGCTGAGGAACCAAACAGCATAAGCTGAGTTTTGTTTAGGTTTAGCACAAGCTTGTTTGCCAATAGCCAGTATTACAGCTTGTTGAAATCATCTTGTAGATTGTGATTTATAGCATGGATATCAGTCGAGTTGGACAGGAGAATCATGTTATCAGCATATAGGGTAGTGTTACTATAGGTAGGGACCAAATGGAAATCATTAATGAAAAGAGAGCAAAGGATATGACTTAAGATGGACCCTTGAGGGACACCAACTGTAACAGCTGTGGAGAGAGCTCTGCTATACTTAAAGAGCTGCAGCCTGCCAGTAAGGTAGTTGGAGAACCAGTTTAAGGCTAGGCCAGAAACGCTGAAGGAGTGAAGCTTGGTGCAGAGTAGGGTGTGATCTACAAGACTGAAGGCCTTGGAGAGGTTGACAAAGGTAGCCCCTGATAACTTGCTGTGGTCTGTAGCTGTCTTAATTTCGGAGGTCACCTTTGGCAAGGGCTGTGCCAGAACTGTGACTTTTATGAAATCCATGCTGTTTAGGGGATAGTAAGGCATAGCTAGACAAGTAGTCTGACAGCTGCTTCTCCACTACCTTTTTCCAGTATCTTGCTAACAGCAGACAAGGTGGCTATGGGGTGGTACATTTCTATACATTTCTGATCACCCTGTTTGAATACAGGCACAACCGGTGGCTATTTTCCAGATAGGTGGGACAATTCCAGTGGTGACAGATAAGTTAAGAACATGTGAGATAGGTAGGGCAAGTGAGGGAGCACCTATCTTGAGGAATTTAGGTTTAAGGCCATCGTCACCAGCGCTCATGTAGGGTGAGAGGCCAGCGAGAAGTTTGTGAATTTCCCTCACTGTGACAGATTTAAGATAGAGAGGAAGGTGGAGTGGGGGTACCAGAAGGGTGTTACAAGTGGGGGCAGATGTCAGGGCATTGTCATTGGAGAACAGGGAGTTATAGGATGAAAGATTGGAGAATTGACTGTTAAAGGAATTGGCAATGGTAGTGGCATTGTTGCAGTTTTTGCCACCAACAATCATATCCACAGTATCACACCTGCTAAAACCACCAACAACAAATTTGATGGCATGCCGAAAGTTCTGTGGATCCCTGGCAGTGGATAATGTTCTTGCAGTACTCACTCTTAGCAGCTCTTGATACCACAATATAGTGTTATTGTTATCTTGCAGTTAATACCATGCTGTTATACATGACATTTCAACGGTTCAGAATTCTTAACTTCATGACAAACATCTACCAAGAATTATGAATAAAGCTAACAGAACATATAACAAAAAATTTATTTTGATACTTCAAAATGTATAGTGCTGCATAAATAAGGTCCTTTACAGATATTTTATTGTGTCATGCGCTAATATCTTCCTATACCGTATATATTAGCTTTGGGTATCTGTTGTAAATTTATAGTTTGCTGTTGTGTAGGCTTGCGTATTACCTGGGAGCTGCTTCTGCATTTTCTGGAAGATAGTCTGGGAGGAGGTGCCCTGCTGGAATTTTGCAATACTCTTGAAATCAGAAAGCCTCCCCATATGTCTAGGAACCCCTCTAGATTGTCTCTAATGATGTATTGTAACATCTCATAACTGAATCTTGTCCCAGCTCCTGTAGTCATTTCTGCATATCAGGAAGGTCTGCTCTCTTCAGTGCCTTAGGATCACTGATTCAGTTGCAGTCAGGGACACTGAGTTCCACTTTTTGCCTGGGGAACTAACTTTATTCCACTTTCCTTGTCATTGATTATGTTCAGTATTACTTGCAATGGGGATTGGGGCACTTTCTCACATACCATCACTGTACAGGTGTCTTGATCCCTTCCCAGAAATACCGGAGAGCCGGGCAAGTCCATGATCTGAGTAAATGTCAGTGTTTATCAGTCAAAAGACATATAACCTTTCGGTGTTCTATGCCAGCAGTGTAGTACTTAAGCTGCGGTAAATGTTTCTTGGTGTTGTTTACCCATTTAACGGTCAAATGCCACCATGTTTTCAACAGTTCAGGGGTTATAGTATAGTCCAGTTCAGTGCTGCACTTTTTGTTCATCACTTCCAATAGGTCCAGGAGGATAGCTGTAATGCCCTTGAATATCTGACTCCCTTTGATGCACTCCCCCATGCTTTTCCCAGGTTAAGGTTTCAGTCAGTTATCAAGTTGGGTTGGTCCTTGGAACCTGAGGACTGGACCTAGGGTTTATGCATGTTTAAGCTGGAGAAATCTCCAGGAGTGACTTGCGAGCAAGGAAAAGTCAAAGTATTGCAAGATTCCAGCAGGGCACGTCCTACCAAACGATCTTCCAGAAAATGTAGAAACAGCTCCTATGTAACACATGAGCATACAGACTGTAATATGCCAACAAGTTTAAGTATGCCTGCTGTGGGGTCTGTCAAGTGTCCTAAGGGCTGGAGAGGAGACCAGCATCAGCCCAGAGGGGGGAATATAGTGACTTCTCTGGGGACTACCTAGTGGTTTGGGGAAATAGGTTCATGTTCTAATTGTTATTGACAAGGTTGGATGATTTTTGAGATGCATAGGGAGGGTACCAAATATAGGTAGCAGCATATGCAGGATCCTGTAGCAATACTGCCTTGCATTGCACCCATTTTGGTTGCAATTTACTTGGGATCTGTTCATAGGACTGGGCCATTTAGGCAATTAGGTGTGCAGTATGTTAGAGGGAGAAGTCAGGAAGCTTAAGATCTCCACTTGTACAGTCTTGTATTAGCTTTCTGAAGCTTAACATTCTAGGCCATTCCCCCCAGAAGATGGACAATATCTTGGTGTTTTTTTCCATAAGTCTGTGGGCTATTGGTAGGTATATTGTCCAGAACTTATTAGTGTATTCCCTACCCCTGTGTAGGGGTAAATGGATGGAATCACTGGGGAGGGGAGTATACGCATATAACTTGCTCTAACTTGACCTTCCAGGACTGGGATGACCACCCAGGACTCTCAAGGCTGTTCAGGGCTTAAAAGAAGAGGGTTAGCAACACAACAGCCCCCAAACAATAATGGAAGGCCCATATAGGGGAAAAGACTAAAACTGGATCCATTCAATGTCCAAGCTTATAAGCACATAACTTACCAGTAACCCATGTTTCTACACTACTATAATTTTGGCCAAGTCCATTTTCAAAGTTCATATACCAATCAGGGAGGTTACATCCAATGACTTCAAGCCTACCTTCCTCTTATAGCACCATTTTAACAGTCCAGAATCAATTTCAGGGCTACAAACAACCCACTGTGGTATAAATCTGAATTCTCTTCTCATAACACCATGCAGAGATGCAACTTTATTCTCCGAAAGCAAATTTCCCTTGATCTGCTGTGGAACTTGTGACTGATGATATCAACAGGGGCTATGCTCTAGCCAACTGTGAATACCTCAAATGTCCTATTTAAACCCACAGTAGATTTCCTGAGGGGCAAATGTATTTCAGCTGTGTGCCAGTAACTTCCTACCTGGCAGACGTAATGACACAGCAAGGGGTATTGGGCTCCATAGAACTGCCCAGGGACTCCAGCCTTCCATCCATTCCTTAGATACAGTACCCTTCACTGACTGCCTGTCAACGGAAGGTCCGCAGTAACCCCAGATTAAGTTCTCATACATCCACCATCATGTGGTCTTATGACAGCCAACTATGAGCCCTTAGCTCTACTAAATGCTCCACCAGTTTAAGCTCCACAGACTTGACAGGCTGAAGCTCATGGATAATGCCTCACAATTTAAAGTGAGCAATGAGAAACAGTCATCCCCCTGGGGTCCCAGTTGCCTCAGGTACTGCCTTCCACCCTCTCCCAAGAGCTGAACACACAGGCAGAGGGTCCCAGGACCTAATCTCTTTTATAGGATCAAATGCATTCCTCTCTTGCCTGGCTGCAGGGAGGGAGGACACAGAGAGTTGCCTAAAACAGTCATTCAGTTCAGGAAAAATACAGTTTACCTCAGAAATTATGGGTTGGTCCAGCTGTTTTTCTGTCTTTCAGACACAAACTTCTCTCTCAGGAACATACTGTATTTTTTCTTTAACATTGGTTGCCCCCTACTGGGGCTGTTTGGGAATGGAAGCTGCCATGATTCCCAAATAATTTGGGCTGTATCACTCTCTGGAACCAGGAACAGTGTAAGGGTTTCTTGATACTAAGTACCAGGACATCAGCTCCCTTCAGAATGATGCAACTACTGCTGCTCTCCAGCTACAGCTAGTTGGCACCTCCCTTTAGAACTCTGGCACAGCCCAGCTGACCCAGTCTTCCAAAGGACCCAGAGGTTAACTTTTTCAGGCCTCATAGACCTAAGTAAGGAACCAGAGCTCCTTATAGGGCTACACTGTGGATTATGGAGGATGCCATCATTTTATAGGCATGTGCCCTTCCCAAGTTGGAGAGATGCAGTCAACTTCAGCTGCCCATGTCTGTCTCCAACTCCACAAGAAGTGGGTCCAGATTAATCCTGCCCATCTGCATCAGTTCCCATGTAAAGCTGATTCCCAGATACTTTAGCTGGGTGTAGGCCAGCTTGAGACACCAGGGAAAACCTGCGTAGGAATTGGGGAATTTGGTAGAAGGCATTAAAAGGCATGTTGCCACATTTATCTTGTACTCACATAATCTACAATAGTCATGTATGACAGCTGGAGTGTCTTGAATGGATTCCTCTTGGTGTGTAATGGTGAGCATAAGGTCATCTGCATCTGACAGTACCTTTTGCTCACCTCCCATATTGATACCATGTATTTGGGGGTGAATGCTAATCTCCTGTAACAGGGGCTCTAGTGCTAGGATAAAGAGAAAGGGGAAAGAGGAGCAGGCCTGTATGATTCTATTGGCCAGAAGGAATGTAGGGGAAGCCATATTGTCGGTGGCTAGTGTGACAGAGTTCCATTACAGGGTGTTTTCACACACTTCCTGCAAAAGTCCCCAAAAAGCCAAAGGTGATCAGGGTGTGGAAGAGGTAACCCCATTCCACCCTATCAAATGCCTTATTGGTATTCAGCAAGAGAAGTGCCACTGGTGAATGGGGCTGTGAGGCAGTCCACATAAAAGGCACTTTTACACAAGCACTACTGTACCAAAACCAGCGTTACCTGTCCGGCGCCGATACAGCCTGTTGTGCTTCACATCCTGATTAGACGAGCTCCTCTTTCACCACAACATCGCCCAGTCCTCCATATCAGTGCAGTACTCCTTGCTGGGTAGAACAGTGGCCACATGACACGATAACTGAAGAGCTAGAGTTCTTGAGCTGGAATGGGCGCTTTACACTGTGCGCTACAATGGCATACTTGGAGACAAACCACCCACGCCAGAGAATGCGGTTCAGGCGAACGTTCGTTTTACAACAGAACAAAAAGCATTTAGACAGCATGGGATGAACTGGTACGGTCCTTCCGTAATGCTTATTCCGTTGTAAGACTGCATGTGTAAAACGCCTGTAGTTAATGAGGTAATGGGTGTCGCCTGTGTACCTCCTCACTGGCACAAACTCCACCTGGTCTTTGTCTATTATACTGGAGAATACTTTTCTTATCCTTGTGACTAATACTTTTGCAAATGCTTTACAGTCAGTAAATATGAGATAAATCAGATTACAGCTGCCACACACCTGTGGGTCCTTGACAGGTCTAAGGAGGAGAGAGATTTGAGTTGTGTGGATGGAGCTAGGGAGGATCCCAACAAAGTAGGCCTCCATTAGTGCCTCAGCTAGAGGGACAAATTATTGGACCAACAGAGATTACGAAAAAAACATTAAGCTCTTGAACTCAGAGTTCTTCTTCAGAAGAAATGGCAGATATTTAGAATACTTACTTTTAAAAATCCAGTGAAAAAAAACATCTTATACATGAGTGTGACTGATTAGCAATTAGCTAAGAAATACAGCCATAGATAAGCAGACATCCCTGGGACTATAGCAGTGAGTAAATCAAATGTCACAGAATGGAATGTTTATGTTGTAAATCATCTGATGTTACAAGTCTCACTGAAGATAAATTAAAGAAAGTGTGTGTGTGTGTGTGTGTGTGTGTGTGTGTGTGCGTGCGAGTATGTGTGTGTGTATGTATGTGAGTGTTTGTGTGTATATCCACATTTAGATAATATAATAATAATATTTATTTAATTAAGCGCCTTTCAAAATATCAAGGTGCTGTACAGCAAATACAAACACAAACACATATTCAAATACATTCAATATAAAATCAGAATAAAATAGGAAACGACTTTTCCCATAAAAAAGTCTTTAGTGCCTGCTTAAAACTCCCCACCATCCTGCACTCCAGGAGCTGATGGGGCAGAGAATTCCAGAGGGTAGGTGCAGCAAATCCAAAGTCACGAGCACCAGATGACTTCAAATTTACCCTCAGAATCTCCAGCAACCCCTCGTCAGCCGAGTGGAGCTGTCACAGAGGGGTGTAAGGCACTAGGAGCTCTTTCAAGTAATCGGGACCCAAACTGTGTAGGGCTTTGTAGGTCAAAAGACCCACTTTAAAGGTGATCCACCACTGTATTGGCATCCAGTGCAGAGTGCATAGCACAGGGGTAATATGTGATCTTCTGGAAGCCCCAATCAACAAACGTGCTGCCGCATTCTTCACTAGCTGCAAGCGGTGGATATCAACCCCAGGAAGCCCTAGATAAAGGGAGTTACAGTAATCAAGGCATGATGTCACAAAGGCATGGACCAAGACTGGAACGTCACTGGGTGGAACAAGGTGCCTAATCCTGGCAATGTTCCTAAGATGGAAAAAGGCCAGCTTGACGACTGCAGATACCTGATGTCGAAGGGTCAAACCAACATCAAGCTCCACTCCCAGATTACGCACCCGTTCAGAGGTGAGGATCTGGTCCTCCCTCAGGACTAAACCAGAGGGAAGCCCAGTCCTCAATCCCTCTACCCTATAACCTGGGTCCACAACCAAAACCTCAGTCTTTCCTGGGTTCAACCTTAAACCACTGGAATTCATCCAGTCCTGGATTTCTGCAATGCAGTTGTTCAGTACTGAGATAGCGCCAACCTGGTCAGGTGCGAAAGACAGGTAGAGCTGGGTATCATCAGTATAGCAGTGAAACCTCAGGTCATACCATCTCACAATGTTTCCAAGGGGTAGCACATATACTGCGAATAACATGGGGGACAGCACTGAACCCTGAGGCACCCCGCATGGCAGAGAGAAGACCCCAGATGAAAACAAACCCGAGACCACTCTCTGCATTCTCCCTGTGAGGAAAGATGAAAACCATCTGAGGACTGTACCCAACAGCCCAGTAATGGACCTCAGGCATTTGAGCAGAACCCCATGATCCACAGTATCAAAAGCTGATGGTAGATCAAGGAGAATCAAGATAGAATGATGTATCCAATCTCTTGCCATCAGGAGATCATTAAACACCCGAACCAGAGCAGTCTCAATACTATGCCTCTTACGAAAACCAGACTGGAGAGGTTTGTATAAACTATGGATGGTTAAATGGTTATCCAATTGAGCAGCCACAACTTTCTCAATAACCTTCTCCACAAAAGGGAGGTTAGAGATTGGCCTGTAGTTTGCTAGGTTCTCCGGGTCTAAAGAAGCTTTTTTCAGAAGGGGGATCACCACCCCCTCCTTCAGGGAGCTAGGAACACTCCCATATCTAAAGAGCACTGGACAATCCGAGCTAAGACAGGGCCGATGATCTCGCTACAACCCAAGATCAAGGAAGTAGGGCCAGGGTCTAAACTACAGCATGTGGGACGCATCTCCTGGACAATCCTCATAGCATCAACGAAATCCGGCAGGTCAAAGGCACTCCAGGAAACTCCGGGCTCTGCGACAGGGCCCTGATCAATGGCAACACCCTTAGGATGAAGTTGGAGGCACTCCCTCCTGATGTCTTCAACCTTATTCACAAAGAATCGAGCAATCTCCTCACAATCAGTTTGAGTAAAAACTCGACGAATCTGCTGACAGGCTGGGTTGCACAGTCTGTCAACAGTTCTGAAGAGCTGGGCCAGTCGATTCCATGTAACAGAAATTTCCCTGGACAGGAATTATGCCTTCTTTGGGAAATTTCTGTTTGGTAGAGTTTATAATGTTCTAGCAAAATAAGGTGGTCGGCATCAGCGGTCGTCTTCCTCCAACAATGCTCTAACCTATACCCCGTCCTCCACAACCCTCTCAGAGCTCCATCAAACCATGGAGAGCCGGAGTGACACGGAAGGGGGTGAACACAGACAGGCGCAATCTGATTGAGTGCTGCAGATATGACCCTATTATAGGCCATTACCAACTGCTTAGGATCAGTGCAGAACTCATCCAACAACGAGAGGTCAAGAACCACCATCAGGTCTTCAGGGACCACGTCTCACAATGGGCAGTACCTGACCAACTCCACAGGGGCCGACCTACCCAGGGGGTCCTCAAAATTGAACCCAACTGAGTAGTGATCTGACCAACTGACTGGTTCCACCACCAAATCGGAGGCTTCGATCCCCAGGAGGAAGACCAGGTCAAGAAAGTGACCTCCCTTGTGTGTAGCTGAGGAAACAACCTGTGTAAAGCCCAGAGATGTCATCTCCTGGAGGAAATGTTGACCAAAAAGTGAAGATTCGTCATCGACTCAAGCATTGAAGTCGCCCAGAACCATCAGTCTGGGCGACTGCAAGACCATGTCGGCGTCGAAATCTGCTATTTCCTGCAGAAAAAGCTTCTCATCACCTGGTGGACGGTAGATGAAGGCAGTCCTGCACCCTACACAAGATAGAATAAATTGAACCATTTTTTATTTAAGCATATTAGAACCATGTAAAACAAATAACTGTTCATATGTTGTACCCAAAACCAGTATAAAAAAAAACAACCAACCAAAGAAACAAACAAACAAAAACAAACAAAAAAATAGGATCACATTGAATATTGTAGTGGGACATGAAACTGATGTCTACGATCATGCCATCCTGCAACAGTCAAAAGAAAAATCAGTTTCACCTCCCATGCTCGCATCTGTTGTATATTTTTTAAATGGCCTTTCAGAACCAGCACTGATAAGTCAGAGATGTAGTGATCAGACTGCAAGAAATGTAGTCCAATGTAGGCTTTTCAGTTTTCTTCATTTAAATATCGTATCTGTATGAGTTCATCACGGGTTCAAAGAGGTTGTCCAGTCTCCCCAACATAATCTGTTTGTGGACATTTCTTGCACTGAATGTAATAAACAACATTCCAAGATGCACATGTATAATTCCCCTGTGTGTTGAATTGTCCATTTTGGGGGGTGTTGACAAAATGTGATGTGGAAATGTGCCCACATGTCTTACATCCAGAATGACTGCAGCATCTTGTGCCACCTAATGTTCTGTTATTCATGTAGGGTATAAGTTTGTTTCTGACAATCAGGTTAGATAGAGTAGGTGGTTGTTTGAAAGACAACAGAGGTGGTTCTTGGAAGATACATTGCAAGTGTCATCCTCACTAAATAGTGGTTGGAGGTCCGTAATAATTATATGTAGTCATTCCAGATCTGGGTTGTATGTGACAACCAAGGGTATTCTGGCGGTGGTAGTCTTTTCTCTGTATTTAAGTAGTTCTTCTTTTGATATCTGCATAACACATTCCACCACTCTGTCAGTTTCTCTAGAAGAATGCCCCTGCCCCCAAAAATTTGTTTTCAGTGTGGCTAGGTGTTCATCCCTTTCCTCCTCACTTGAACAGATACAGTAGTATCAAAGTGCTTGACTGTACATTAAAGATTTTTTAGTATGCCTAGGGTAACTGCTGTTTCTATGCAGGTACCTTTGCCTGTCTGTGTGTCTGTCAGTTTCCTGTAAATACAGGTCTGTAAGGTTCCATCTTTCATGGTAACTGTGGTGTCCAGAAAATTAACACTGGTGTCAGAGAACTCCAGGGAAATTTTAACAGACGGTTGGAGGTTGTTAAGTGTCTGATGGAATTCTTTGAGTGTGTACCCTCTGTCCAAATAATAAATAGATCATCAATATAACAGAAATAAGCAAGTGGTTTGTGTATACATTGTTTTAGGTAATCTTCCTCCAAATTCTCCATAAAAGGGTTGGCATACTGTGGAGCCATTCTGGTGCCTACTGCTGTTCCTATAGTTTGAGCATAATGTTTGCCATTAAATCTAAAGTTGTGGGTCAGAATAAATTCAATAAGTCTTGCAATGAATTTTGGGTGGATGTTGTGGTGCTGTCCTCACTCCTGCAGGTATTTAGACAGGCTGAAATGCCACCAACATGTGAAATATTGGTGTATTGGGAGGTTATTTCCATTGTGGATAATACAGTATTAGATGGTAGGTCCCCAAAAAAACAGAACGTTTACATAGGGAGTGTGTAGTGTTCTGAATAAAACTGTCTCTTTCCATGACAAGTGGTTTTAAAAGGGTTTTTATAAAGCCAGAGATTCCCTCAGTCAGGGTATAATTTCCAGATATTATGCGTCTGCCTGGATTCCTATGTTTATGGATCTTGGGCAGCATGTAAAATGTCCCTGGCCTAGGTTAATCAGGGATGAGATCGGTTATTCTGTTTTGGAGATGCTTAGGAAATTATCTGATTATGCCACATAGTTCCCTGGTGTATTGTGCAGTCGGGTCACTGGCCAGTTCTCTGTAGTAGGTGTGATCTGTTAATTGTCTGTTAGCTTCATTGACATAATCCTCCCAGTTTAAGATCACCACTGCAGAACTTTGGTCAATGTTTTTTTATAACAATGTTACAGTTAAACTGTACTGATTGAATTGTTCTCCTTTCTAATAGACAGAAGTTATAGTGTGTCCGTTTTTGCTCATCAAGAATCTAGCAGTTGACTCTCTGGCAAAAACATTGACCACAAGTGTCCAGTTTAGTATTGTGCCTACTTGGGGGGGGGGGGTGTTAAACTGAGATTACTTCTTTTTCTTTTCCAGTGAAATGCCAATGTCAGGGTTATCTTCTTTGTTGTGAAAAAATTCTTTAAGTCTCAGTTTGTAGAAGTATTCTTCCAGTTCTCCGCAAAACTGTTTTTTGTCAATCTGTTTTGTTGGGCAAAATAACAGTCCCTTAGAAAGTACCGTAAATTCCACGGTAGCCAGTGTGTGATTGGACAAATTAACAACAGAGAGATTTACAGAAGCAGCGTCTTATTCCTCTATGTTATTATTGTTTTCTTTCCTGTTGTAGTGAAGTGTGGCCTGTTGCAGGGTATCCAGCTTCTTGTTCTTTCTGAATCTGGCTCTCTTTAAAGTTTTCAGGTAGTTCATGTGGATCTGTTTCATGAGTTCTGGTTTCAGCATAACAGTCCTCCCCTCCAGTGCGACAGAAATCCTGTGAGCATCTTTTTTCAAAAGGACTTTCTTTGAGCATGTCCTGTGATTCTGAATGAGGTGATTTCTTAGTTTCTCAGAAGTCCTCCAGCAGAGCTGTTCATTATATGTTGAATTATAATTGTTTCTTAATGGACTGCAGATGATAAGGCCCTTAGGGACAATATTCTATCAGCTAGTGGGGTAAGGCACGCTTGCTGAAAGCTGACAGAATTCTGCTGGCAAGCAGTCTCCTCCTGGCAGTTTCCATGCTGGCATACTCTTTAGGGCTAAAAACAGTTCTTGCTGGGTGATGTGCTTGTCCACAGGTTCCTGCTGGGCCTACATCATTTTGGGAAGGGAAAGATTCTTGGTGAAGGCTTCCACGTCCCCCACCATGAGCGTGACTTCTGAGGCATTAAGATTCTTAAAGAAGGTAAGAAAGACATTATGTCTTTGAGTATTTCACCATCTATATGCTGGTTGCCCAGTATGTTGGATTCTTTTTGCCTTTTCTTGAGCTGTTAAGCCAGGTGACACTCTGGTTTCTCCCCAGCTTCCCAGCAGTATTGCTTCATGTGGAACAGAGAGTATTCAGCCTTTTGGTGCAGACAAGTATTAATCTTGAACTTGGTCCCATGATGCAATATCTTCTAGGAGTTCTTAATCATCTACTGGGATCACCATGTATTTCTCCTCCAGTTCCTTTAGCCTCTTTTTCTGCTCCTTAAGATTCCTCAGTTTGGTCCTTTTCAGGTTTTAGGAGTAGTTTATGCACCTACATCTGATGAAGGCCACCTTACTGCCTCTTATGTGTCTGAAGGATGATTTAGTTTGATGAACTCTGTAACATCTGACTTCAGCTGTCCACAGAATTTGGCATCCTCGAGCAGAGAAGTGTTGAAGTGCCAGTGACCACTGTCCAGGATCTGAGAGTCTGGCAGCAGCCAAGAGAAAAGACATTGCACTCCAGTATGGCTTAATCTGCATAGATAAAAAAAATGTACAGAAGGAGTCAGCTCCAAATAAATCCTCAAATAATCTCAGTCACATGGAGTAAATCACTTACCAAAACCTGCTTTTTAATCAAGTAACCACTTATTGCCCACATGTTGTCAGTACTGCAAAATACAAGCCCTTTTTGTTTTGCTGTAGTGACACCATGTAGACAATAAATCATTAACTGACTTAAAAGCAAGTTTTGGTGAGTGAGTCATTTACTCCAAGTAGCTGAGACTGTTCGTAAGCCACGAGAAAGTCACAGGACATGGTCTGATATAAGTATGACTCCAGTGTTGGAGATCAGCACATCTGGGACAAAAATAGAGGGAATTAGCTAAGTGTCAGTTCTAAAGTAGGAGCGATGCAAGTGGGAGAAGAGGCATGATCCTGATTCTCACAGCCCTTAGACTGATGCAAGGTGCGTGCATCAAACAAGAATGACACAAGTGGCACCTTGCATCAAAAATTGCACCCTAAGCTATTCTCAAAAGCATCCTGCATCAGACGCAGGCTGCATGTGCCAGAGGGGGCTTGCGCTAGCCTTGCCCCACAAAATGGGCTGTGGCATGGCACTGGGGGGGGGCTTGTGGTAGCTGCAGACTACCATATCCCCTAAGTTGCTATTCCCAAAACCCTCCCAGAGGGAAATGGTCAAACGGTACTTAGAAATCCTCAGGAAGGGTTGTATACCTGTACCAATGTGTGGCATATCCCCCAAGCCCCAATCTCCCATTATAATGTGTAGTACTATGTGTAATAACATTTTCATATTCCTTGGTAGTCTAGCACCCTCCCCAAACCCCAATCTCCAGTTATAATGTGTACTACTATGTATAATAACATTTTCGTATTCCTTGGTAGTCTAGTGGCCCCCCAAGCCCTGATCATCAATTATAATGTGATGTACTATTTGTAGTTTAATATGTATATGCCCTGGTGGTCTAACCAATTAATCCAGCCCCAATCTGCAATTAAAAGAAAGTCTGAAATTCTTGGTGGTCTAGTGGACCCCCTCACCCCGCAGTGCTCTACCACATTGCTCCCCTCCAACCTGTAACTAAGCTGGCTACTGGCACAGTCCACTGCTCACCACCACAGTCAGCCACCAACTGAGCTCTAAATGGGTGCATACTATATATAGTACATGCTCAGTGATTGATAGCAACTGTGAATCACTGAGTGCATACTGTATACAGTATGCACTTATTCAGCGCTCAGCTGGTGGCTGGCCATGGTGGTAAGCAATGGGCTGTGCCAGTTGCTAGCTCAGTTATGGGTTGGGGGCAGTGGGGTAGTAGGGCACTGTAGGGTGGGGGGTCCACTAGACCACCAGGAATTTTGGACTTTCTTCTAACAGCTGATTGGGGCTGATGCAATCTACTAGATCACCAGGGTGTATGCATATTATATTATGAATAGTATTAGACATTATAATGGGTAGTTGGGGGTTTGGGAGGGGGCGCTAGATTAACAGGGAATATGAAAATGATATTATACATGATACTACATGTTATAACTGGAGATGGGGGCTCGGGGGGTGGGTGATAGCCACCAGAGACTGCTGTCTACGGTGCCATTGCCACATGGCTGCCCTGCAGCTTGCAGAACACCTTCACAATGCACCATCTGATTGGTGCATGGACAAGGTTGCTGTAAGTTGTGAGACTTAGCGGCTGGGTGCCTATCCAACAGAGAATCAGGCAGAGGTTCTCTGGTGCATCATCAATTGGTGGCTTGCACTTTTTTTTTTTTAGAATCTGGCCCTAACTCTACCTTGCAGGTGGATTAGTCTCCAGATATCGATCAGTCCAGCTTCCTTCAGAAGTTTCTACAGTGCAGTGGGGGCAGGTATGCAAGTACCGGTGGAAGCTTTGCTTCTGTCTAGGAAGCTGGCTACGGTGGTGTTCATATCCCCCCTATTAGCAGCTGTTTTTGTGTTATTTCACTAAGCTGCTATATTAATTATAGGAAAAAAACAGAGTTAGTGGTGTTGGAGGCATATGCATTGCATTAAAAGTCACCCTTGCTCTACTGAGATCCCCCACTACTATCAGAAAATGCCCTTCTGGGTCTGTGTTGAGGGATTTGTGGCAAAACCGTGCATTATTATGGATAAGAGCTATTACAGTCCTTCTTTTGATGTTGAAAGTACTGCTGTATACCTAGGAAACCCAGGCTATTTTCAGTTTGTTGGCCTCAGTGTGCAAAAGGTGGATCCCCTGCAGAAACACAATTCCTTCCTGCCTTCATCTTCCTAAGATTAACTCAAATTTACCTGAGCTTAACTGGGGTATGAATACCCTTCAAAGTCTTCAAATTTAGTTGCCTGTGGGACCATTGTTGAACATGCGATCATTCGAAGAAGCCAGCAGAAGGCCATTAGGTCTATCAAATCTGCTCATATTACAGGCAGGAATGCCAGCTTTTATAAACCTTCGTGGGTGCTCACTGCCAGTAGATAGTATTTTTCCTATGTGCAGGTTTCCTAGTAATGCTATTTTGCAATCTTCCCTCAAAATATTGAGGGTGCTTAAGTCAATTTTTTGGGTGCCTGAGCACCTCAGCACCCTTAGAGTTGGCACCTATGATCAAGGCCCCTAGAATTCTGCGGCTGCAGAATTTTGCGCAGAACTTGCAAACTATCAAGAGAACTTCTATGATTGCCGCAGAATCACTTTCTTGGTGATTTTTTATTAATATTTTGTTTATACATAGAATCTGGTTCCCTTCCCCTCTTTTTATATCCAAAACCCCCCTATATGTTCAGGATGTGATGTTATCATTGCTATAACATCATACATTAGCTAATGAAATGGCTGCATTCTGCAACAGAAATGAACAGTCACTTATCTACCACAGCTCCCACTGCCAGAGATGATGGCACAGTACATCATGCATGGTGATATTTGCTCAACCTGTACTATAGCCTAATACAATTTTCAGTCTTACATTGTTGCACTAGGGCCAACTTAAACAAAACCTTGTCAATAGCATAGACCTGTTAAGTCTATACTTCACTTTGTACAAACCTATTTGTGCGTTTAAGGTACAGAGACACTATCTGAAATGAATAACTGGTAAAATGAATTTAACTGTCTAAATTTTTAAGAAAAATAATTATGCCCAGAAAAGTGAAATATAATAATGTGTAGACCTGTTGAAAGAATAGACCTGTTAAATAAATAATTGCACTGTATGCATTTTTGCCAGGGTTATTGATTACATATTGTCATTGGTTGATAGAATCACCTAAAAGTTATTGAGAAATGTTGTGTGCAGGGACAGCTATTGCGCCAGGGGGTAGCATGCTGTGTTTCCGTGCCAGCAACTCAGGTTCAGTTCAGAGATTAGCTCTGGGAGCTGGCTGGGCAGCACAAGGATTGGTGGAACACATCACTGCTCGGAGCCTGGGAAGGTATGGTGTAGTGTTCTGTCACATGGTGGCCACATTGTGATGGGCCGGAAAGCTGTATCTCATAATTGGTTCACATGCATGTCATGGCCTGATGGTGTTATGCAGCATGTCAGGGAAAGCAGGTTGACATGAAAAATGAGTTTTGCAATAACTCCTCTATTCCATTTCCAATGGGACCTGTATGAATGAGGATGCTAGTTCATGGAAATTAAAAAAAAAAAAATATGTATATATATATACACACACACACACATATACAGTATCTATGTCTCCTCACCACACACACACGCATATTTGTATGTATGTTACAGATTGCATATAAATATATAAGTGATACACAGTGGGAACCTCATGAGTGGTGTAGAAAGCACATACACATATATAAGTGATAGACAGTGGAAACCTCATTAGTGGGATAGATAGCATGCATATAGAAATACCTTATTTATCACATAAGATCCCCTCTGCATATGTCATTTATGCAACAGGCTAGGACCTTAAGGGAGAGACATTTGTTTTGCTTTTTTAGGCATAAAATCATTTTTGTAAGTCTGTTATTTTTTTAACTAGTGTTACTGTGCTTTCTACCATCCTGATTGCTAGCACCACTGCCATGAAAGTGAAGTCAGAATGACAAGCTGACACTGTGATGTGGTAGTTTGTTAGTGCCGCAGAACTTCCGCAGAAATTGCAAACCACCGCCGCAGATGTTCTGCGGCAAATGGTAGTCTTGCCGCAGAACTTGGTCCCACTGTGCCGCAGAAAAGTAGGGGCACTGCCTATGATTGCAGGGTCCACAGCTTGAGCTAATGTCCCTGTCCTCCCTCCCTCCCCACTCCTCCCATCCTCCCTACCTATGATCCTAACCTTCCCCTATGCTTATCCTAGCCTCTCTTAAAGCTGCCTACTGTCTTCAACAAGATGACCTCTTCTGGCAGTGCATTCCAAGTGCCCATCACCCTCTCTGTGAAGAAGTGCTTCCTGACCTCCCTCCTAAACCTCCCACCCTCCAGCTTAAGACTGTGCCCCCTTGTGTTATGGTTGCCACTCAGGTTAAAGACACTCACCTTATCAACTGTATTTATCCTTTTCAAATACTTGAAGGTCCCAGTCATGTCCCCTCTCTCTGTCCTGTCTTCCAGGGAGCACATATTCAGTGCCCTCAACCTCTCCTTGTATGCCTTACCCTGCTGACCAGCTATCATCTTTGCAGCCCTCCTCTGGACCTTCTCCAGCAGGTTAATGTCCTTTTTTAGGTGTGGGCACCAGTACTGAACTCCATACTCCAGATGCGGCCTTACCAGTAACCTGTACAAGGGCAATATAACCTCCTCTCTCCTACTACTGATCCCCCTAGATATGCATCCCAGCATCTTGTTTGCCATTGCTGCTGCTTTCTTGCACTGCGTGTGGACTGCTTCAGGTTACTAGTGATCATCACTTCCAGGTCCTTCTCCTCCTCTGAAGCAGGTGCTCTGACTCCACCAAGGTAGAACTCTGTCCTGGGATTCTGGGCTCCAATATGCATAACTTTACTTTTCTTGTCATTGGAGCCAAGCTGCCAGATCCTAGATCACCTCCCCAGCTTTTTCAGATCTTTGTGTAGGTCCTGTATCCCTTCAGCTGTGTCCACTCTCACATGGAGCTTGGTGTCATCTGAGAATAGGCACATCATCACTAATGCTCTCAATATTCATGCACCAATCACCAGTATCAGAACTAAAGTAAGATCTTGTCCTTGGTTCACTACTGACCTTAAATCAGCCTTGTTAGCCAGAGACAAACTTTGGAAAAAGGCAAGAAAAACAAAGGATACCAGAGACTGGCTTCAAGTCAGAAAAGCAAGAAATTCATGTACAAAACAAATAAGAATTGCCAAAGCTGCCTATTATAGAGCTGAATTAGATGCTTCCTATAATAACCCATCCAGACTCTGGGGTACTATAAAGGGAATTCTGGGCAAAAACTCTACCCCTGCCTTAACCTCCAAACTGCTACTAAATGACACAGAAATTACGGGCAAGCAAGAAATCCTAAGCACCTTCAATGACCACTTCACCACAGCTGGCCTAGCATTTGACTCCTCACCTGCAAGTCTCTTGAGATCATCTTTGAACCTTCAATCCACTGTGGGACAAAAGGCTACTTCAACATTCTCCTTCAACCCAATATCCTTGAAAGAAGTAGAAGACCTCCTATTTAATTTAGATACTTCTAAGAGTGCAGGTACAGACTCCCTGGATCCCTACTTCCTTAAAATAGCATCACATGCCTTATCTGCCCCCCTCACTCATCTCTTCAATCTTTCCCTAGCTACTGGATCCATTCCCTCCACTTGGAAAACAGCTCAAGTAGTTCCACTACTTAAATCTGGTGATCCCACGGACCTTAACAATTACAGGCCCATTTCCATCCTACCGGTACTATCCAAGATGCTTGAAAAATTAGTAAACTCACAGTTAAGGGCCTATCTGGATAAAAGCAACCTCCTAAATCCAGCACAATCGGGATTTAGATCAAGGCATAGCACCATCTCTGCCCTAGCCAAAGTAACTAATGACTGGCAGATTGCCTTGGACAAGAAGAATTGTACCTGTGCTGTGTTCCTGGACTTGAGTAAAGCATTTGACACAGTGGATCATGAATCATTACTCACTTCCCTTAGCTCTCTAGACCTGGATCTCTCTCACTCCAGCTGGTTTAGTGCTATCTATCTGATAGGTCACAATTAGTAAAAATGAAAATTACCTATCCACCTTAAAACCACTGCTAAGAGGTGTACCGTAAAGGCTCTATTCTTGGCCCTATCCTCTTTGCCATTTATATTAATAATATCGATGCCAACCTCTCTCAATCTAACATACATCTGTTTGCTGATGATACTGTATTATATGTCAGTAATCCCTCATTACCTAAAGCCTGTAAGCTGTTACAATCAGAATTCTCCATCCTGCAACACAATCTATTGGAAAAAAAAACTACTTCTAAATGCCAAAAAAACAAAAGCTATGCTTTTTGCCACAAAGAGTTGCTCTGCCATTACCCCATCACCCATCACCCTACAATTATTCACCTTACTTGGAGAGAAGCTGGAATTTGTGGACAAGTTCAAATATCTTGGAGTCTGGATTGATAATAAGCTCGACTACTCTGTCCATATTGAAGAGCTACTAAAAAAGTTGAGACAAAGGCTTGGCCTATTTTACAGGATAAAACACTACCTTACCAGAGACTCCAAACAAAGATTAATCCAGGCATCATTCCTATCCCTCATTGACTATGCTGACTTTCTCTATGGCCATTGCTCACTCTCCCTCTTAAATAAGCTGGACACCCTGTATCATAGATCCATCAGATTTATTACTGACCTTCCCTCTAGCACCCATCATTGCTCTCTTTATATGGCAGTTAATTGGACATCACTACAACACAGAAGAAATAGGAATGCTGCAATCTGGATCTTCAAAGCTTTATCAGGCAAACTCCCCTCCTATATCACAGACTGTTTTACCCGAATTACTTCTAGGCCATACACCCTAAGGATCAGTAAACTCATCATGTTAAAGGTCCCCAATGCCTGTACCCGGTTTGGGAGGGCCGCTATCCGCTACTCCCTTGCAGTTACTTGGAACTCACTCCAAAATCTATGAATCTCAATACCTCTTACTCTTATCATCCTTCAAAAGATTATTCTCCACCATATTTCCAGAGTTCTGCAATTGCTTTCATAAGGCCTAATCTCCCATCCAACCTACATCCCCCCTTCCGTATTCCATTATGTTAGTTCCCCTTCTATTATCCAGTCAGCTGCTATCTCTTATAAAAGCCATATAGGCTTATTATTTGTATACTATGCCTGCTATATCTATTCTCTCCTTTTCCTACAGGTTAAGTGATTTTACTGTACATTGTATATATGTAAATTGTTGTAAACTCTCATTCTATGTCATTGTACTGTTGTTCATGTTTTTCTTGTCTATGTAAAAATACTTGTACTCTAATTTGTATGACCACTCAGGTCCATCTTGTAAATGAGCTACGCTCAATGATGTTCGCCTGATTAAATAAAGATTTTGATTGATTGATTGATTGATTGATTTTGGCCTAAATGCCATCCCCAATGTCATTGATAAAGACATTGAATAATACTGGCCCCAGCACCGAGCCCTCTGGGGCCCCACTGGTTACCTCTGGTGCCAGATAACTCTCCCCCACAACCTTCCCTCTGGGTTCTGTACCTCAGCCAGCTTTCCACCCATCTGGGCATCTTTTCCCCAACTCTAAGATCCACCAACTTCCTGATCTACCTTTTGTAGGGCACAGAGTCAAAGGCCTTGCTGAAATCAAGATAGAGGATGTGTACCGCTTGACCCCTGTCTACTGTCTTAGTGACACAGTCAAAGAAGTCAATCAGATTTGTTTGACACGATCTCCCCCACATGAACCCATGCTGCCTCTCACCCTGGAGACCATGCTCCTCTAGATATTCCACCAACCTTTCCTTTAGTATGGTCTCCATGAGCTTGCCCACAATGGAGGACAGACTGACTGGTCTGTAATTCCCTGGGTCATCCTTGGGACCGCTTTTGTGGAGGGGCACTACATGTGCTATTCTCCAGTCCTGTAGTACCATGCTTATCTCTAGTGAACTATTAAACAGATCTGCCAGATTCCCTGCCAGTACCTCAGCCAGTTCCTTTAGTACCCTTGGATGTACTCTGTCTGGGCCTCGTGATTTGTCCATATTCAATGCCAGCAGACCCTCCCTCACTCTATCCTCCTCTGTCACTATATCTGTGTTCCCCTTCCCTGCTCCTCTTTTCCCTCCTGAGGGCATTGGTCTGTCCTTTTCCCTGGTGAAGATGGAACAGAAGTATTCATTTAGTATCTTTGCTTTTCCCCCATTATCCTCTACCCACTCACCCCTTTGTTAAGCCTAACAATCCTTTCCTTCTTGTGCCTTTTCTCACTTATATAGTGAAAGAAAGCATTTGCCCTCTTCTTAATTCCTTTATCTGCAGCTCCTTCTGTGCCTTTGCTCGCCGGACTTCCTTACTTGCCTCAATAGCTAACCTTACGTAATTTTCCCTATCCACCTCTCTCTTGGTCTTCCTGAATTTTCTATAGGCCAACCTCTTTTTCCTTACTGCCTTGGCAACCCCAGAAATGAACAAGCTGGGTGCTTTGGCCCTTGTGTTCTTCCCCCGAGCCTAATGCACTCATCTATGGCAACCAGTATTCCTTCCTTAATGATGGACCACCTTTGATTCACCACCATATCTGTTCTGATGCCCACCAGATGGCTCCTTAGCACTTCACCCATTTTCCTGAAGTCCACCCTCCTGAAATCCAAGATTTTGGTCTTAGTCGGGTTGCTTTTCCTGCCCATATGCAACTGGAACCACACTGCGCAAAGTTCACTTCCACCCAGTGGCTTCCTGACCATTATTACCTGTACATGCTCCACATTTGTGAGCACCAGATCAAGAATTGCCTCAGCTCTTTTTGGTTCAGTGATGCCCTGAGTCAGGAACCCACTCTGCAGTCCTTCCAGGATCACTTGACTCTTAGCACATGTTGTGGATGGTATGCTCCAGTCCACCTTGGGCAGGTTGAAGTCCCCCACAATTACCACCTCTCCTTTCCCCGCAACTTCCAATATTTGTGAACTCAGTTCCATGTCCCTCTCCTCATCTTGACTGGTTGGTCTGTAAACCACCCCGAATCTCACCTTTGTCCCTTTATTGGACCTTAACAAACCCATGACGCCTCCATCTCCCCTTCCTCTGACTCCTCCCTCATGCAAGTTATTCCCTCCCTAATATAAACTGCCACCCCTCCCCCCTTCCTGACTACCCTGTCCCTCCTGTATAGTTTATATCCAGGGATTGCAAGGTCCCAGTCATGGTGTGATGTTGCCCAAGTTTCCGTTGCTGCAGCTATGTCCACCCTCCTGTCTGCAAATAGTGTATGCAGGTCGTCCATCTTGTTTCCAAGGCTCCATGCATTCAGAGACACCACCCTCCACTTAGAGTCTGACCTTCCTTCCCGTCTCTCTTTTTTTTTTCTATTCACTGAATTAACACATCCCCCCCACTGCCACTGCATCTCTAACAGGCACCACCTGGTCTTTCTATCCTATGAGCTGCACCCCCTCACTCTACTCCTATGCCCACCTTTGGTCAACCCTCCAACTAATTACCCGCCGTGCTTCCCAAGCTGTCCATCCTAAAGCATCTCTTAAGCGGCACTCTCCCATATCAAGGTGCTATTACTTACTTCCTCACTATTTAACTCTTGTCTTACTACTCCTTGCAGTGGGGGACATACACCCAAACTCCAGTCCAGCACCAGCCCCCTCTCCTTCTAACTTAATGATCAACCCCCCTGCTAAGGCCACCACTGCTACTCAGGGTGGCTTCCTCCCCTGAGGACTACATATACTCCACCTAAACATTCGAAGCCTAGCTCCCAAGCTCGATCTGCTCCAGGTTCTAGCTGCTCAACATGCCCCCGACATTATTATCATATCAGAGACTTGGCTAAACCCTAACATAAATGACCCAACCATCGCCATCCCAGGATTCAATATCACTCAGCAAGACCGACCCACCCAAGGCAGAGGTGTTCCTATCTACACCAACTCTGACTTACATTTATCTATCACACTTGCTAAATTTGAGCCCAAAGCCTTCAAACTGCTCATGCTTAAATTGTCCCCTCCCTTCTCTCTCCTTATCTATGTTGCTGGTGTAACCCCCACCCAGGTATGCCTTTTCTATCTTGACAGCTCTACCTGGTGGGCTGGGTTTGGGGAAGAATATGTCACTCGGCACATTGGCTAGGTTTGGCTACTCTGCACGGGGCACCCAAGTAACTCTGGAGAAAGGAAGCAATAGCTGTAACGTCCAATACCAGAAGTGGGATTCTAAAGTGTGGCTTTTATTCACATACAACAGAATAAACAAAACATAGATGGACCCCCGCAGGGCTACACTCCTGATAATGCAGATTTAAGGAGACCAGAACACATCCTCATCACTTTAGCCCTCAGGCTCTGAAACACACTGGACACACAGCCCGAACTTGTACACTGCTCTGAGTTTTCCCTGGCTCAGTTCCCTTGCCAGACACTTGAACACTTTCCATATAGCATGGAAACATTTACTGGTGGCTCCCTAAACCACCTATGAGCACTTCTGCTCCACAAGGGAATCTTCCTCATCAATCCCATGTCTGGGTACTTTCCTCAGGCACTGGCCAAGTACCTGAGAGAAAACAATAGGTGTCCCAGAGCAAATCCATAGAGGTGAATTTAGTTACTACTGATGGGGGGTCTCCCACCTCTTGTTCCCATAATTCATACCCGGCCATTTCTCTGGACTGTAACACCTCATCCTTTAAAATACTTTGCTGTGTAGATTCTTTTTAAATGAATTCCACATTCAATCTACTGTCTTTATACCCCATTTGTGCTGAACTTGAACTTACTTAATAAGAGGCTGTGTCCATTACTCTAGACCCCCCCCCACAGAGTTAAGCAGTCCAATTCTCACATCTTCCAAACTGTACTTGGCTGTCTTTTCCTGACCCCACAGTAACAGTCCCTTTAGTTTCATCTTGATTCAGATGAAAACACATGGCCCTTTAGCAGAGCAAACTCACCCCTTGGTTGCAGGTTCCCCACAGGCGTTTTCTGCTCAAAGAACTCTCATCCAGAGCTTCTGGTGCCTCAGCATGAACTTAAATCAGGCAGCTTCTTTTTCCTAGCCGGACCGGGGTTGCCCCTGGAAGCAGGCTGATTCCTTCCCCCCATCCCTGCAGGGATGAGGCCCTGAACCACTGAAAGCAGTCTCCACCACTTCGCTGTGCTCTTGTTGTGCTCCTCTTCAGGTGAGAACACACACCTATACAACAAAAAATAGCTCTTTGACAGAGCTTAGAGCTCTGAGGGCCTGCTTACAACAGAGCACTTCTTCTACTGACTGAACAGACTCTACTGCACTCACAGACTGACTTCATATTCCCCAACATTCTACTCTAACCTCCAGCTGCAACATTCCAGTGTGGCTTATGCAGCTGCAATGGTTCTAAATGGTGTCATCCCTCAGTCTCAGCTGGGACTGAGAACAGAGTGAGACAGTGTGAAATCCATTTAACTGGAGTTTCACAAGCTGCCTTCCCTGCCTACCACTCAGTCTTACTAGGATTCTAGTAACCCCAGGTAACAGGGAGATTACACTCACCCTGGGCCAGGAAAATGACTGTCCGCAGTCATTAGTCACCCGGCTTAGGCCATCTCACCCCATGTGTTGACTACAGGGAGGTAGCGCTACCTTCTCCCCTACCATGTGCTACCACAGGCAGACAACACTAAGTGCCTAGAGGCCTTCGGCTGACACATCAGCCTCTACTCTACCCACTGACTATGGGTACCTAGTGGCTCTGGTAGAATTGTCCAGAGCATAGCTCTAATAGATCAGTACTGCAACCCCTACTGCAGATCAGGGCCACAGCCTGTCTATCCCCCCTAGCCCTCTAGGGAAAATCTGTCTGCCTCTAACTTAGAATTCCCAAAACAAAACAAACAGGGGACCTCCCCGACCCTGGACACCATGCAACCACACACCAGGAGCTAATACCATACTATATACATTACTCCCACACGCCCCCACAACCATACCTGTGGAAGAAAAAGTTACACACAGTAACAACAACAACAGAACTTTAAACACTACACTCTAAAATACTACTGAGGAACTCCGCTGAGTCCCTCCTCCTCTTCTTGTCTTCTCTTCTATCTTCTTCAGGAACACCTGCAAGAAAAAGAAAGACAACACACACACTCCTAATCTGCATACACAGTCTATCTAAACCCCTACCATCAAAACACTGGAGAATCCCAAAAAATATATTTTTTTTTTAGAAAAGTAGAAGAAAACAGTATAAACATTAGAAAATAGTAGAAAACAATGACATTATTTACAATACACAGTATTTGGGGGATGGAGTGCCCTAAAAGTCACGTCTAGTGACCACAGTGCCTGAAGGCAAGTCCATTAAAGAGTCTCTCCTGGGCCGGAGCCTGGTGAAGCACAGTTCTAGCAGGCCAAAGTCCCAAAGGGGAGAGTCTTTGAGGACAGTTCAAACATCTGGTGTCTGCTAGTGTAAGGTGTGTACTGCAATGTCATAAGAATAGAAAAGTCTGGACTTACCAGTCCCTTGCAGAACAAAAATGGTACCACACCTGGTCCTCAGCTGAAGACTCTCCCTGGCAGCATTCTTCCAATACAGCTGGGTGGACATCTTCCAGGAAACTACAGGAGGGCACATCTGGAAACTGCTGGACTAATGTCATCTCCGGAGATGGAACCTTGGAACAGGAACAAAAAGGAAAACAGCTGGTCTGAAGTCATCTGATACCCAGGTGATGAATCAGGATACAGCTGGGCTGGTGTCCTCTCTGGATCTGAAGTCATCTGGTGGGCCAGTCGATCGATTCTGGAAAGCCAGTACACTGTAGAACTGATGAATGTGAGGCACCTGGTTCCTGGATGTCCAGACTGGTGGAACAACATAGGTACGGCAATGGCTAGAGTGGCAGCACTGGCTACCACTGCTCTGCTTTCAATTTGATAGGCATGGGCACATTCACAGAAAGGTCTTTGCATTGTGGCCAATAGCACAATGGGTCAGGCTCTTGAATTATTACCCCGTCTGGGCACTCATAATTCATACTGTGAAAGGTTTCATGTCCCTCTCCATCCACAATATGAACAGTGTCCATAAACAGTGTCCTGTCTCTTTTCCACTGGCTGTATTTTTCTCAAAACATTCTGTTCATGACATGCTTGTTTGCACCAGGATGCACACATTTCATTGCTTCTTCCCAAATCCAGGATTCCCTGCTTTTTTCAATCTCCTCCCAGACTCTCCGAGGAAAGGTAGGGAAGGACATCTCATAGATTTCATTCACTTTCCTATGAACCAGTCTTCCCTCTTTACTAGATTTGGTCAGTCTGAGACCTCTGGCCTGGCTTGGGGGTGGCCAGTCCTGGTTCTGCCAGCTATGCATTCTTAACGGCACAACAATGGATCCCTGGCTTTTTCTTGCACAGCCAGGGTGGTGGAATCACCACTCTTCCATGCATTCCTCTAAGGCAAGAACTTGAGGCTGTGTTCCAGTTCCTTTTTCACAAGGCCACATAGGTTCCCCCTCTTCTTCTTCCTCACTGAGAATCTGTGCCCAGGAGTGAGAAGTCGTCCTCATTCCTGAGACTGTCCACTCTTCGCTGGGCATGGAGGTTGAAACCTCCCATTCAAAGGCCTCCTCATCTCATCTTCACCTATGAGACTTGGGTTAGGCCCCTCTCTCCAAGGGTCTATTGATGCTCTTCCTGAAATGTCTCTCTGTGACTCAGACTCTGAAACATCAGCACATTGTTCTATCTGTAAATCTGCACCCTCTTGCTTTGTGCCACACTCTGAAGGGCCTTCTCCAACAGGCTCCACCTGGTGCTGTGTGCTGCCAACTGTGGATTCTTGAGCCTTTGTCCATGTGGGAGCCAAACAAATCTTGGGCGCTTTAAATGAACCATATTTCTCAAGGCACCCAGAACAGTGAGGTACCATGAAGACGTCCCTTCCAGTATGTCAGCACATCAAACATACTTGCACTGGATATCCAGGAATCACCACATGAGGAGGCAGTTGTCCCCCATAGGAACATCTCTCAATGTCCCTTAACTTGTTAACTTCTACTGCTATCACAGTCCGGACATGATCCAGGTAGCGGACTGGTCCTGAAGCCATGACTGCAGAGAAAAACAAACAATGCTCACTGTTATTTCAAGTCTCACATCACTGAAAACTTTCTTTCTCTTTCAAAATGACTCCTCTACTGCTGTGTTTACATTACTACCCCACCCTGTAATGGCGGCGGCAGCATTCCTATGCATCAACATTCTGTAATTGGGTCAAGCCACTGCACATCCGATTTACACATTCTACTGATAACTTTGCTCAAACTGCACAAACTTGCACTGTTCTTTTTCCTAGCACATTTATATGATTTACCACAGACTTTTTACTCGCTGAAGACATTGCTCTAGCTTACAGTCCCTTAAAGCCTCAGTATTTCATAGCACAGGATTGCCTGTAATTCTTGCTGCATATCTGATACAACTCACAGTCTCTCTCTTGGCTTTGAAAATTATACTGACGCTGAACGTACAATTATGCTCACAGTCAATTGCTTAGAATTCTTGCTTTTGCTGGTAAAACTTAACACAGTCCTTCTTTGCAAAGCGATTACACTGCTACACACAGTTTCAGCTGGCTTTTAGTGAAATCACTTAGTTTGAGCAATTATTTCTGTTAGTACTCACTGTCATCAGTAGCTGTTTGCTGTGATGCAAAACGGCCTGCAACCAGTCTTAGAGGCCTCTGGAAGGAAGCGGGTTGGCAGTCCTGCCGATTGTCCCTCTCAACACCACATTCACAGTCCAGTCGATCGAGATGCGGGTCGAGCCCGAATTTAAACAGAAAAGTCATTTTTTTAAACTTTTACAGTGCTTTCAGTCACTGCGACGCTCCTCCTGGTAAGCCAGTTTGCACACTCCACTCACTCTCCCTCTCGAATGCTATGCAGTCATTCTAGAGATGGCTTGGGAGTGGGACTGATTGCAGTCTCACCAATCACTCGACGCCATGCAAATGAGCCTCTTTCCTCTCGTGCTGTTCTCCTCACGGCGATCGTCTAGCAGGCAAATTTAAACTGCAAAACCACGCTTTTTTTTTTAACTGACTCCATGGCAGGAGCCCATTTCAACCATTGTTCATGGTCATTAAACACAACAAGTCTCTCATTTCACACAGAAAGCATTTCCAACATCTAGGGCACAATTTTCCTTTTGCTACTAACAGTTTTGCACACTTTTCTTTGTCATAAACACTTTTAAAAGCTGGCAAACTATGTAATTTGATGCAGGATAAGGGCATACACTCTCAGGTTCTACTGCTCCTTGGTAAACAGTTGGCATTTTAATAGCAGCACACGGATAACAGCACACAGCAGCACATTAGTTAAATGTTGCTTCAGATTTTTGGGCTACCCACTGCCAGATAACCAAAATGCTAGCCATTGTCCGAGTGACCTTTCTTACATTCCTCCCTAAATTCCAAACCCAAATCCAAGTGGTGCCTCCATTTTTGTAACCCCCACTCAGGTATGCCTTTTCTATCTTGACAGCCTCTACCTGGTGGGCTGGGTTCAGGGAGGAATATGTCACTCAGCACATTGGCTAGGTTTGGCTACTCTGCACAGGGGCACCCAATTAACTCCGGACAAATGAAGCAATAACTGTAACATCCAATACCAGAAGGGGGATTCTAAAGTGTGGCTTTTATTCACATCCAACAGAATAAACAAAACATAGATGGACCCCCACGGGGCTACACTCCTGATAATGCAGATTTAAGGAGACCAGAAAACATCCTCATCACTTTAGTCCTCAGGCTCTGAAACACACTGGGCACACAACCCGAACTTATACGCTGCTCTGGGTTTTCCCTGGCTTGGCTCCCTTGCCAGACACTTGGACACTTTCCATATAGCATGGAAACATTTACTGGTGGCTCCCTAAACCACCTATGAGCACTTCTGCTCCATAAGGGAATCTTCCTCATCAATCCCATGTCTGGGTACTTTCTTCAGGCACTGGCCAAGTACCTGGGAGAAAGCAACAGGTGTCCCAGAGCAAATCTGTAGAGGTGAATTTGGTTACTACTGATGGGGGGGGGTCTCCCATCTCTCGTTCCCATAATTCATACCCAGCCATTTCTCTGGATTGTAACACCTCATCCTTTAAAACACTTTGCTGTGTAGATTCTTTTTAAACGTATTCCACATTCAGTCTACTGTCTTTGCATCCCATTTGTGCTGAACATGAACATACTTAATAAGAGGCTGTGTCCATTACTCTAGACCCCCCACAGAGTTAAGCAGTCCAATTCCCACATCTTCCAAACTGTGCTTGGCTGTCTTTTCCTGACCCCACAGTAACAGTCCCTTTAGTTTCATCTTGATTCAGGTGAAAACACATGGCCCTTTAGCAGAGCGAACTCTCCCTTTGGTTGCAGGTGCCCCACAGGCATTTTCTCCTCAAAGAACTCTCATCCAAAGCTTCTGGTGCCTCAGCATGAACTTAAATCAGGCAGCTTCTTTTCCCTAGCTGGACCGGGGGGATTGCCCCTGGAAGCAGGCTGATTCCTTCTCCCCATCCCCAGAGGGATGGGGACCTGAACCACTGAAAGCAGTCTTCACCACTTCAATGTGCTCTTGTTGTGCTCCTCTTCAGGTGAGAACACACACCTATACAACAAAAAATAGCTCTTTGACAGAGCTTAGAGCTCTGAGGGCCTGCTTACAGCAGAGCACCTCTTCTATTGACTGCACAGACTCTACTGCACTCACAGACTGACTTCAAATTCCCCAACGTTCTACTCTAACCTCCAACTGCAACATTCCAGTGTGGCTTATGCAGCTGCGACAGTTCTAAATCATGTCATTCCTCAGTCTCTGCTGAGACTGAGTACAGAGTGAGACAGTGTGAAATCCATTTAACTGGAGTTTCACAAGCTGCCTTCCCTGCCTACCACTAGGCCTTACTGGGATTCTAGTAACCCTGGGTAACAGGGGGGTTACACTGGTATATACTGCTGCCCTGGCACCCCGACCACAACAGTCACAGGCCTTCTAAGCCAGCTAGCCTCCCTAGCCCTGTTGGGTGAACTTTATATTATGGGGGATTTTAATCACAACTGGCCAGCTCCCTCTTTCAACAAAGCTCATTCTGAGATAACAACCCTCAATCTGACCCAGGTCATCTTGGAACCAACCTGATCAAACCACAAGACTGGCAATCACTCCCTACTTGACTGGGCTCTCACATCCCACCCCCACTGGGTCGTCAATTCCGGCCTGCTTCCAGACTCTGTAAGTGACCATCATATCACCTACTTAGTCTGTAGACTCCATCGAATTAAATCCCCTCCCAAATTTCTACTACAATGGTCATTCAAAACACTAAACCTCACCCCCCTCCTGGAAGAACTAGTTCACTCAAACTGGGTCCTCCACCTTAGAAGTAATAACATAGATGATGCACTTACTCATTTCTGAAACTCCTTCCTCAGTGTCTGGGATAATCATGCCCCCCTGTGCAGCATTAGAGTCTGGGGGATGCACCTCCCCTGGATTTCCCCTGAACTAATAGCATGCCTGAATGCCCAGGACAAGGTGTGGAGAACTTACAAAACTACGCTCCTCCCAGGTGACAACATCACCTACCGCATGCTCTGAAACAAATGCATCAAGGCCACCCACCTAGCCAAAGCTGAATATTTTAACAACACCCTTAACGCCAATCATGGTGGGCCTTCAAAATTTTGGAAAGTTATCAAATCCCTCTCCCCATCAACAAATCCCTTCCCTCTTCTGCTCTCAAATGGGACTCTCCTCTCAGACCCTCTCACGGTTGCCTCCAAATTCAACTCCTACTTCACCACATGTGCTACTACCCTCCTTGCCTCCCTCCCTACTGTAACACAGCCCACTCACCCTGCTGAAACACCTATACCTCTCGGCCTGAACACCTTCTCCTTCAGGAACATCTCTCCCATGGAAGCCCTAGATGGCCTACTCACTCTGAACCCCTCTAAGGGTAAGTCCCCTGATGGGTTGGGCACCAGACTCCTCTACCTATCTGCCCCCGCCATTGCATCTCCCCTCCCTGCCCTTCTAAACCTTTTGTTCGCTACTGAATCAAGTCCTATAGAATGGAAACATGCCACAGTCCTTCCAATACCAAAAGGAGGGGCCCCACCACTGCGGCAAATTACCGCCCTGTCCCCCTCCTCCCAGCCCTCGCAAAACTTCAGGAGCACCTCGTGCTTCCACAACTCTCCCAATACCTCACTGAATACAACTTCTTCATGCCTTTCCAGGCTGGATTTAGGAAAAAACACTCTACTACCACCTCCCTACTAAGACTCACGGATTCCATCGTCTCGGGGATGGACAAAGGTCTAATTACTTCAGCCATCTTCATTAACTTAGTTAAAGCCTTCAACACAGTATCCCATCCCCTGTTGTTATCCTGCCTATCTGAAGCTGGGTTATCTGTGACGACCTCCAGCTGGTTCAGAGCCTACCTCCAAGGCTGAACCCAGTCTGTAAAAATTGCTGATTCCACCTCTTCTCCACTCCTTATTGTCACTGGTGTTCCCCAGGGCTCAGTTCTCGGCCCAGTTCTCTTTTCCATCCTACTAAATGACCTGCCACAAACCTGCTCTTCTACCTCAGTACATTTGTATGCAAATGACACAGTCCTCTTCTCTTCCGGCCGGACCCATGAGGAGGTCGCATCCAGTTTACAGGCGGATTTCAACAAGGTACAGCTCTGATTTAACTTCCACCAACTCTCCCTTAATGCCAAGAAGACAGTCTCCTTGACCTTCCGCACTAGGCAGAGACTATCCAGACTTACCTCACCCCCGATCTTCCACACCCTTGATGTGACAGTCCTTGAAGATGTGTCCTCCTTTAGGTACCTAGGGGTCTGGCTTGACTGACACCTATCCTTCTCAGCCCACATGGATGCTATCCTGAAAAAAATGTGCCCTAAGCTTGGCACTCTCTATAGAAATCACAGTAGTCTCCCGCTATCTGCAAGATGTGAAATTGTGCAGAAAATGATACTACCTACCTTCGACTACTGCGATATAAACTACAGTTCTTCCCCCAAGTCCACCCTATCCAGACTGGACCCTCTTTTCAATGCTTTCTGCCATTTTGCCCTTGATGCACCCCCCCGCACCCACCACTGTGAGCTTCTCCATTCGCTGGCCCTCCCACCCTTTAACAACTGGAGACTACTTCACTGGGCTAAATTTGCTTCTAAATTCTGGCTCGGTTCCCTTCCACCCTACATCGCCTCCTCCCTATCTTCTTCTCCAACCCCCTCTCATGCCCTCAGGTCTACTGACTCCTGACTACTGGTAATCCCTCACTGTCAGACCTCTGCAGGCCAATCAGCCTTCTCCTACCATCTTCTGAAGCTTTGGAATGACCTACCGGTCCAAATCTACCATTCCTCCTCTAGGCATTCTCTATCCTCTGCCCTCCTAAACTACTATGCAGTAAACTGTTCATGCACCTGACCTACTCTCCCCCAACCCTTCAGCCAAACCCCCTTCCCTCTCTTCCTATTAATATCCCCCCATCGCTCCCCCCACATCCTGCATGGCCTGACCTGTGGCTTTAGCTACCAGCTATATATGCTGGCATATATTCCTACCAACCTCTGCACTTACCCCATACTGCACTTCTGCCTTGTCTCCCTGTGAAACGTAGTCCCTTAGTCAGTGACTGTCACCCATGTATAGTTATCACAATCCAGGTCTAAACCTTACTCCTTGTTCTCCCTTCGCTTCTAAGCCTTCCCTATACTGTTTCCCTACTTCATGTACCCCCGCAAATACAAGACAGTTAAAGCCCTGTAAACAATGTATAGCTCCAACTTGATTCAATATAACTAATGTTAAGTAATGGAAGTATGTAATCAATTAAGGTAATGTTACTCCCTAGTCATGTCTCCAATGTGTAACTCAATGCTAATCAAATCAAATCATCTTTATTTATAAAAGGCACCTTTCCAAACCAAGGCACCTGTACAATAAAAACATATATAAATATCACATAAATAAAACTAAAAATACAATAGCAGCTTTAGTAGTTGGGAAATGCCAAACTAAAAAGATAAGTCTTTAAAGCAATCTTAAAACTCTGGACGGTCAAGCAATCTCGTACCCAATGAGGTAGAGAATTCCTCAGGGTCAGGGCCACAAAACTAAATGCCCTTGCCCCAGATGTTTGTAAATGAACACTGGGAATCTCAAGCAATTCCTTATCAGTGGATCGGAGATGGCGGAGGGGACAGTAGGGACAAAGGAGATCTTTCAGGCAACCTGATCCCTGATCATGTAGGGCCTTGTAGGTTAATAACATAACCTTGAAGGTGATCCACCACTGTATCGGCAGCCAGTGCAGTCCGCAGAGGACAGGTGTTATATGACTGGTTCTAGAAGTATCAGTCAAAAGCCTGGCTGCCGTGTTCTGCACCAGCTGCAAGTGGCAGATATCAAACCCTGGTAGCCCTCAGTAAAGGGCATTGCAGTAGTCAAGGCGGGAGGTAATTAGGGTGTGATCCAATGTTGGAAGATCATTGGGAGGAACCAGGTGTTTAACCCGGGTGATATTCCTCAGATGGTAAAAAGGGGTTTTAACAACTGCTGACACCTACAATTTCTGGGTCAGGCAGTCATCAAACATAACGCCCAGGTTCTGCACCTGGTCTGAGGTAATTAGCTGGACACCTCCGAGCCATAGACCCGAAGGGGAACCTGCTAACACACCCGCCTCACGATGACCTGGGTCCACAACCAACACCTCATTTTTCTTCGGATTCAACCGTAGCCAGCTCACATTCATCCAGTCCTGGATTTTGGCTAGACAGCTGTTTAGCACTGAGACAGCATCATCCTGATCAGGCACAAAAGACATGTACAGCTGAGTATCATCTACATAGCAGTGAAAACTCAAGCCGTACCATCTAATAATCGCTCCCAATGGCAGCATATACACCGCAGACAACATGGGCGCCAAAATGGATCCCTGTGGTACCCCACAGGATAGAGAGAATGAAGCTGAGGAATAAAACCCAGACACCACCTTCTGAGTCCTACCCGTGAGGAAAAATCGAAACCATCTAAGGACAACTCCTGAAAGTCCACAGACAAACCGCAGGTGATGCAAAAGCACACCATGGTCCACAGTGTCAAATGCCACAGAAAGATCAAGAAGGACCAAGATGGAACGAGTCTTTCGATCTCTCGCTATTAGGAGGTCATTTAGTACCAGAGCGAGAGCTGTCTCAGTACTATGTCTCTTCCTAAAACCGGACTGGAGAGAAACATAAATATTGTGGTTGGTCAAATGGTCATCCAGCTGTAATGCCACCACCTTCTCAATAACTTTACCCACAAAGGGTAAGGTGGAGACAGGCCTGTAGTTTGGTAGACAGTCGGGGTCCAAGGAGGACTTCTTAAGAAGAGGCTGAACCACAGCCTCCTTAAGGGGATCTGGAAAGATCCCCCTCTCCAAGGACAACCAGACAGTCTCAGCAAGGACCAGGCTGATGACATCCACACAACCAACCAAAAGGTGTGTGGGGCCTGGGTCCAGACTACAGTTGGTAGGCCATAATGACTGGATAACCATCACAATATCACTGATTGAGGGCCGGCCGAAGTCGCACCACAGAAACTGGGTGTCTGACATCTGCCGACCACTGCTACTCCCTTGAGAGAGGGTCAAGCAGATATTGGACCTGATCGTGGCAACCTTATCCATGAAGAATCAAGCAATCTCATCACACCACTCTTGTGAAAAAGCATTTCCAGGCTGAAGACAAAGTGGCTTGCACAGTCTGTCTACGGTCCGGAAAAGCTGGGCTGGTCAATTCCACGCAGCAGCAATTTCCCTGGACAGGAATTCTGCCTTCTTATGGGAAATTGACAATTGTTGATGGATAGACCGAGTAATGGTCCATCAAACTAAGCCTGTCACACACCAGGCTTGACCTCCGCCATTGCCTCTCTAACCATTGCCCAATTCTCCTCAACTCTCTCAAGGTCTCATCGAACTAGGGAGACCTGGGGTGAAGAGTGAGGGGATGAACATGAACAGGAGCAATGGAATCCAGGGCCTTTGTCACTGCCTTATTGTAGGCAAGTACAAGATCCCCTGGATCCAAGCATTCACTTGATATACCTGATAGGTCCAACACTGCCATCAGACTATCAGGAGATGTACCCCTCAAAGAGTGGTATTGGACCATCTCCAGAGGGCAGACCTCTTGGGGAGCCTCTAAACTGAACCTGATGGTATGATGGTCAGACCACCCAACTGGTTCCACCACCAAACTGGATATCCCCATCACCAGGAGAAACACCAAGTCCAATGAATGACCACCAATGTCATTTGAGGAGGAAATAACCTGTGTGAGGCCCAGTGAACTCATTAACTGGAGGAAGTCCTGTCCAAACTGCGAGAGTTCATTGTTGACGGAGGCATTGACATCCCCCAGTATCGACCATCTGTGGGATCCCAATGTCAGGTCGATAATGAAGTCCGCGACTTCCTGCAGGAAAACATGCCCATCTCCTGGTGGACGGTAGACAAGAAGAATCCTGCACCCCACACCCTCACCCACGATACATTCAAAGGAGTTGGTGGCTCCCACTGGTACTTCCATCAGGTTCAATTCTGATTTAAAACAAATGGCCACACCCCCACCCCTACGATCCATCCTCGGGCGATGTATCACCGAGTACCCAGCTGGAACTGCTGCAGCCAAAATAGGACCAGCATTTTCATCCAGCCAGGTCTCAGTGATTCAAGTCATGTCAGTTGAATTAACAAGATCCGCAAGTATAGCGGTCTTGTTTTTAATGGACCTGGCATTGCATAACACCGCCCGAGGTGGATGAGTAGCTGAGGAAGACCGAGTTTCCTGCCTGCTGTAGGCAAAGTCCTTGGGTATGGGAACCAGACAGGGAGGACCCCTCTCCTGGGCCCACTTCCCCCCAGGGCATCTCCTTGTCACCACGATCCCAATCCGTCCACTCTTCTCTATTCCCCTGACAGGCCGAGCCCCCACCCTTGACCTCCTAGCTATCCCCATTGCCCTACACTGTCTATACATCTCCGGTGACAGGGAGGGACAGCAAAAAGGGTGGAGATTCCTCAGTCTGAGGGGAATAATGCATGACCGTCGATATACCTGCCCAACACATTTTACCACAACTCACAAACAACCAATCAAATAACATAAAAAACAAACAAACCTCCACACCACACCACAGACACAACAATAACACACAACAACCACACTCAACCAAAATCCCCAATCCCAACAATAAAGAATCAAGTATACGAGGTGTGAAAGGTTTCCAAGCAGCAGCAAGTAATGAAACTGTCCCAGATCAACAATTTATCTCCTCTAGGGAGCTCCCAACTCTCCAAAAGATAAATGCTGAAAATTATTTAAACTTTTACCCCCCAGACACTATCTCTCACATAGGTCAGGGGAACAGTTAATAAATGATGTGAAGATATAATCATTTTTTTTTTTTAAGACACTCTCACTGTCTAAGGATCAGATAGTCACTGGGCTCTCTCACTGCCCATAAACCAGTAAAAAATCCAGCTCAAAGTAATGAGATATAGCAAAGGGGAAAGTCAACCCAGGCTGTGAACTTGTCCAGATTCTCCAGTTCAAGTTTGAAACTTCAGGATCTCCAGCTCTGATTCCAGTGATGAATGGCAAGATAACCTTCAGAACTCCGGGACAGCCACCCCGACATTAGCGCTGCAAATGACCCAACACCTCAGCTCTCCTTAGAAGCAGCCCACCGGCAGAATCACCAGAGAGCTTAGGGGTACCAGATCTAAGGTCGGCATGCCAGCGAACCCTGCCTCCGTCCCCTGTGTGGAGCACAAGCTAAGCACAACAGGTGGCCCCCCCAAAGCCCAGGGGTACAAGCTCCAAATAGTTCAACAGGGCAACAAGCCCAGATCAGAAAAAAATGGCAAAGCTCACCACAGGAAGTCAGCCAGGAAATAATCCAAAAAGGTACCGAGAACAATTCCACAGTGAATAAAATGGTCCAACGTTGAATCCGGTCCAGGGAGCACATGCCCAACACTGCTCCCCAAACAACAGCTACGATACAGAGTTCAGAGTCCCATCAGAATGCACAGTTTCCCCAATCCTCCAGACAACAGAGCCACAATGCTCGAAAAAGGCTGGGAAGGTAAGGACTTCACTTATTCCACTTACTCCACCTCAGCTCCTTTGGGCCGGAATAATAGGTTAAACATAGTGCTCCACATCCCCCAACAGTCCAAATCATCTGAGAGTGACTCCGGAGCTCACAGTTACATTTTACTGCTGCCTAAAACCGATATGCACCTGACAGTAGCTGACTCACTAAAAACCCTCTCTCACTAAGCACTAAATACTATACTATGAATAACACTAAAATCAATTAATGCTATTAATGCTGCTGCATAACAAACGAAAAACAAATTAAAACAATAAAATTAAAATATACGCTGCCCCAAATCCTGCTATCTGATGGTCAGCCCAGCGTGACCACCATATTTAAAAAAGTACTAGCAGTCTCCTCTATGCTATACATCATGTACTCACTGCTCTCCTCTGTACCCACCCCCCAGGTTGCACTGTGAGAGGAGCATCTTGTTGCTCAGTGTGCCTTTCCTGGTGAAACATTTTAACAAATAAAATGTATCCCCTCTGTGTGCACCCCTCCATATACCCTTGTCATGTGTTCCTCACCCCCTCCACCCTTTGCTAACTGTGGTTTTGCCCCTTCCACCTCCTCCCTCCAGACCTCATCTATCAATGTGGGGGGAAGTTCACTGACCATCTCCTCTCAGAGTCTGTGGGTCTGCATGTGCAGTGCCCCCCGCAGTAGTTTAAATTAAGTGTAGTGGCTATGTAATCCCCCATTCTGTCCTTGAGTATTCTCAAACCCTCCCTACTGAGGTGTAGCCTGTCTGGTGAAAAGAGTGCTTTGTTTGACCAGGTCTCCTCCCAGTCCTCAATACAAATGAACCTCTCCTCCCTGTACCATTTTCTCAGGCAGCCATTAAAATCCTCTATTCTTCTTTTCCTAGCTGTGCTAGCCCTTGGTACTGGTATTACCTCTGAGAAGGCCAATGAACTTCTTTCCTTCCTGCAGAACTTTCCTAACACCCTGAACCTACTTTGCACTATCTCAACCTCCTTCCCAGTGAGGTTATTGGTTCCCAAATGTATAACTAAATTAGGTCTTCCTCCAACCTCCCTTACTATTTCCCCTTATTCTTTGGCCCACCTTCCCCGCTGTCATACCTGGCATACAAACCACCTTCCTGCTTGCATTTGGGTCCCCTTTCCTTCCCCAGTGAATACACCTAATTATGGAGTCCCCTGTGATTACCACCCTTCCATCCTCTGCATCTCAGCGCCTTGTCCTACCTTTCTTACCTTCGATACTAGCTGCTTCCCCACCTAACTGCTCCCTCTGCACCCTGGTGAACTTATCTACACATCCACAATTTATCCCCATAAATGGTTTTGCATCTCCCAATCTACCCCACCCCTTCTGACCATCTGTATCTGCTTTCAGTTTTCCCTCCCCTCTTCCATTCCTTTTCTCTGCCTCCCCCCATTCTCCACTCCGTTTTGCTTGCATATTCTTCCCTGCCCACCCTGATTAGTTCCCTCTCCCCTCCTCTGTTCTCCTGCTCTCAACCCTGGCTCAAGCTGACCTCCTACCTCACCTCCTGCTGCCCTGTCCCTCCTTCCAGACAGTGGGGCAAATCTATTCAAAAAAGGCACCCCTTTAGAATTTCCCATCCCTGATGCTACTCTCACAGTCCCACCCCTTCCGCTTACCACTTGGCTTTCCTCCACCCTAGGCTTCATAGTCCTCTGAGGAAGGGAGAATCCTGTATACTAGGTGTTCCTCCCCATCCCCTGCCTGATGGTGTCACTTCCCTGGGCATCACCCCTTTGCCTTCCCTCCACTGATCTGCTCCTCTGACTTCCCATGCCATCCGCCCCAGTTCCCATCTCAACAGCCTTATTTCAGCCATTAGCTGCTCCAGATTCTTACACACAGGACATCCGCCTTTACTCCACAACACCCCCGGAAAGAGTGCTGGCCCACAGCTATTGCAGTTTACCATTCTCTGTCTTCCCATACATGTACCTTTTCCCCCACATCCTCCCAGGCCAGCTTCTCCTAGGCTCCAATTATACATAATGGGAGGGCTTTAAGCCCGAGGTTCAATGGGTGGAGCAACAACATCACTCCCCCATCAGTCTTAAAGGTCACATATCCTGGGCCTCGCCAGGATTCGTTTTTTCATTGCATCCGGAGGCGCTGCTCTCCTACCCCTCTCTCTGGTTTTATGCTGCATTGCTTTTCCCCGTGTTCAGCAGTTGCCTCCGGCTGCTCCATCATTTCTCTCCAACCATGTCACTCCTCCCTGGCAGTTTGGGCATTCATCTCCTGCCAGACATAGTCTTCCCTTCCGCCTCCTTCACAGCCCCTCACACACCCCCTCCAAATCCTTGTGGGCTGCTGTTCGTTTCTCAATTTCCCCCTCCCCGTCTCGGTGTTCTGCTTCTCAGCCATGCTGCATGGAACTTAATTTCTCTGCCTCTTCAGGCCCCCCTCCCTTCACTGTCACTCAGTTCAGTGGGTGTCCTCCATCCCACTCCTCTGTCCTCCTCCCCTTTACTCGGCTGCTTTCCATCTTCACAGCCGCTACCGCATTTCTCCTCCAAGCAGCCGCTCAATCTGTCCTGTTTGCTGCAGCCCTGGCACCACACTGCTCACTGTTTCCCCGGACTTCCTCCCTGCTCCCTGGATTGGGAGCGCTTCTCACTGTGCCTCACTGTTGCAGCCTTTCCTGCTATCCTGCCTTGGTCCCTACCCCCTCTGTTGCTCCCTGTTGGGGGACTCCTACATCATTTCCTGCACTACTGGAGATCCTATAGTGGTTGTGACAGCTTCCCCTCATGTCTTGCTGGTGCGGCAGGGGTTCTACTGTACCTGCTTCCTCTGGGCACTCTGGTTGTGTTTTTCTTCTTGTCATCTCTATTATTTTCTCCTTCTGACGGTGTGTGCCCAACTCCGAAAAATTCAGTATTTCTGCATGGAACAGTGATAAGGCTCCTATGCTCTGTCATTCTCTATTTCGGCTTGTCACACCTCAGTTCTGGATTTCCATGATGACTTTGCTACTGCTGTTCTGCTGCTCAACACCAGGGTAGGATATCAGTGTGACAGGATGCTACAGGGGCACTCGTTCATACATCTCGGAGGGGATGTTCCCTGTTTTGTCCTAGCATTTTTTTTTGGTAGGTGTCCCACACAATCAAAATAAATAAATAAAATTCCTTGATTCTTGTTATCTACTCATCATACCTTGGCATAGTTGGGCATTTACTATGTCTCTGCTGTTTCTTAGCTGCTATGGATGCAAATTCATTTATCGCCATTGCTACCCATTGCTTCCTTCATCCCTGCATGATTAGATACTACTTTCCACTGTGATTTGACATTCTATGCAGTTTTATCGGATTGTTGGCTTTTCCCTGGACCCTCCCAGTTCTGTAGTGCTAGTTCATGACTTCCTGGGTTCTTGTAAGCACCTGCTTCATCTAGGTTTCGTACCATTTCCATTGCTTCAGTTGTTTCATCCTTGTTCATTCCCTTGCATTTTGGTATCTCTCTCTCTCTCTCTTCTGGCCTCTTCATTCATGGGGTTCATACTGTTATCGGGCATATTCTGCTGGCCTACCATATTATGTCTCCTGGTGCAGCCATCTCTCAGCCGAGCCTTCTCTTCCATGCTGCACTCGATATTTCTTTTTGGGCATACCTATCCTTACTCATATGCCCACCTCATCGATTTGTGACCCTCATGCCACATGTATCAGGTTCCTGATTCCATCCATCATCAGCTGTCTGGGATTCATTTCAGTCATGGCTTCTATCTCTCATCATGCTACGGTTTATCTATTCACTTGCTCTGCCATTCACATCATTGGGCCATCTATGGCTGACTCCATCTGGCCTTCCATCGAATCTGGCCTGCGTGCCACCTCATCCAGCTCACCCTAATGCAGTTCTCATTCTGTATCGGCTGGGTCCTATGCTACCCCATTGACATCCCTATAATCCTTTCCTTTCATACCTCACTTTCCTGTACTAGCCTCCATGGCTTCAATCCATCATTGTACCTCATCCATTTCCTAATTTTACCTTCCTTATCCTAATGTCTTTTCTAGTACCAGCCATCATGGCTTCACTCCACTCTTAGCTTCACTCCTCATCATACGTCCAATTTGCTCCTTGATAGCTCAACCTGAGTTGCTCCTGTGATGCTCCTCCTGAGCGTACCCTCTGGTTCACATACCCTCTGGTTCAATACAAGCCTTCTTGGCCTCTAAGTCTACATCCTTTTGAGGAGCCTACTTATTCCTACTACCTTTTTACAAATTCATTTTCAAATTCATTCCTGTCTCCTCCTCTTCACGTTCCATACCGGCCATCAAGGATTCACTCCAGTCAAGGCCTTCAATTGATGTTTCTTTTTGGGTGTACCTATCATGGCTCCTATGCCACCTCATCAACCCACGGCCATCTTGCCGCATGTATCGGGTTCATAACTCCAGTCATCATTCACTCATCCTTACCTAAAGGTTTATCCATTTACATCGCTTACTCGAACATTCCTATCATTGAATCCTATGCTAACTCATCGACTACAACCTCAGGGTCTAATTGTTCAAGGTCTCATCGTTCACATTGCATAATCAAGCATGTCTCATCAGCCTCAGTGTCTGCTGACTCGCATCGCTCAATGAGGCCAATCTGCATTATCGAAGTCAATGACAACAAACAACATCTGTTGATATTGGGGTCAGCGCTCTCATAGACATAAACCAACAGATCTTAGGTTGTTTTCTTTAAAATGTTTTCTTTATTGAAAAACACCACACTTGGAAAAAAAGACCAACAACCATAAAATAGAACACACAGAATGCAGCTCACCATCTCTATCACATAGTTGGTAAATGGCCAATCTGAACAAGTTGTACAATTACAGCTGCCGCCCATTAGTAACCCCGTGGTGCTCATAATATTACCTTAGTGCGCATCAATAACTCCAAACTAAATAATCAGAAAAAGACGCTTACTATGTAAAACGGCACATCACAATAAGGGTTAAAACAACATCTGGAAGAGCTGGTGTGCTTCTGATCCTACTGACATGCTGAGAAAGGCTAATGGAGATCCGCTTACATATCGACCTATATCCTAGGTCATCATCAGAGCGTATCGACAATTCAAACCCTCTCCTATTTAAAGTGCAAATTTAAAGAGATACACATCAAAACCTCAGTGCTTATACATAAAAAACATGAAGATGAGCCTAAAAAAGGGCTATTGCACCTATAAGTTAAAAAGATCAGACTGAAGAAATGAGTTTACACACAAATAATACATAAGACATGTGTACATCATATTTCCATAGAAAATGTACATTGTATGAGTTACTCATCACAGACACATAATTGAATAAGGAGAACATTAATAATAACACAAGAAATAGGAACTGGGGCAGGGAAGGGGGAAAGGAGGAGAGGGGAAAGGGGGGGGAACTAAAATGAAGGATTATTAAAAAGCAAAAATCCATCATACAATATGGAAGACAGAGCCACAAAGTCATAATCTCCCTAGGAGACAGAGCCAGAAAGTCTAATCTCCTACTGATTAAGGCATGCAAAAGGAGACAGAGCCGGAAAGTCTAATCTCCTTGGTAGGCAGAGCCAGAAAGTCTGAACTCCCACAAAAGGACAGAAAACCAGTGCATAAAAATAACATCCAGAATGCTAACGCTTGCCAATATAGCTATGTAAAGGAATGTCTTCATTAAGCCCTTTAGGAACCAATCTTTCAAGTTCAAAGATCCAATATGCTTCTCTTTGCAGCAATAACTGACCAAAATCTCCTCCTCTAACTCCTGTGTCCACTTTTTCAATACTAATAAATCTGAGGGACGCCGCAGAACCATAATTTCCTTGTTTGTAATGCCTGGCCATAGCATACTCCAAATTTAAATTCCTAATGGCCCCTTTATGTTCTCCTATTCTGCTTTTTAAAGTTCTCTTTGTTTGGCCTACATAACTCATCCTGCTTGGACAAAGTAATAGGAAAACCACTCCTGATTCCCCTTCTGTGCTGCAAAGCCTCCGGCCAGCCCTGGCTATGTTGAACTTCCGATCCCCATAACAGGAACACATGCAGTAGCCCAGGGCTATCTGATCTATCTGGACAAGGAGTCCTGGCATGTGCCAAGCCTGTGCATGGTTTGAGCAAGTGATATCATGTCCTGTTTCAGGCAGTCCTCCCACCAAGTCTATCGGACTATGCAGGGTGGATGTGTGAAGAGTGTGTTATCCAAAGGAGTGTTACCAGGGCTGAGCAAGGGTAGCATTCTAAATCCCATCAGAGAAAACAGGGGTGATGGTTAGATGGTGTTCCACATCATCTTCCCAAGCACCAGTGGGACCTGTAGCACCATGCTGAAGAAATGTGCTTTTGGCCAGCTGAGTCCTTTTGCAATGGAGCCAGCCATGAAGCTACATAGCACCTTGCAGTAAATGATGTGATGAAATACTGCATTACAAAAGAGCTTAACTGCCATTGAATCACATTATTCCCTGCAGCATGCTTCACTACTCTGCAGATTTATTGCAGTAATACTGCAGGCTATTGCATTGTATCCTGGCTGGTGCTGCTGTATGTGCTGAATGAAGATAAGCCATATCAGTTCTGCAGTACAAAGGTGATGGAAGGAGGGTGCAGGGAGGGGGGCCCTTTAGAACTGTAATGGCCCTTACCTCTTATGGCAAGTTTTAGCCTGCTGTAGTGATTGACAGAAAGATGGCGGTGTCTGTTATCCCTTTCAAGTGGGATGGCTTGCTTTGTATACCAGAAAGGGGGGGAGCTGTTAAGAATAGCCATGCTATCTGTAATCCCCATCTGATGATTTGCAGTACTTCACAAGTGGCTGTGGTGGGAGTAGAAGCCGCAGTGCCTATGCTCAGTATGTTTGCTTTAGGGGGTCTTAAGGACATCATACTGTAGTATAATGTATTGTTAACCTGCCTGGGGCCGGGGAAAGACAGACCAGTAAGAAGAAGACAGGGAGGTTGTCCTAGACATTCAAATTAAAGTCGTACCCCTTACTTTACCTGTCATCTCTTTCTCATATGGTTTGCTGCATCATGGGAAAAAATACATGGGGATTCTGTGCTCACCCATTATAATGCTCACTGCTTCCTAAAGTTTTAGAAGCTGAGGGACAGGGTCAGTACGTTAAGCAGTGCCCATTCTGGTGGGGGTGGAAGGACAGTGTCATGAAGGCCTACAACTGTGCACTGTGAGTTTACATCAGCTTGTCACACCTGAGTGAACCATTGCACTTAGGCCTGCTAGATGCAAGGTAGGTTCCCCTTTCTGTTGCACAGCTGGGACTCAAACACACTTATAATGGGTGAGTGAAATGTTATCAGAGGTCATACAGTGCAGATCATTCATGAAAATAAAGCATAATAACCATTCAGGTTGTAAGTACTGTACAGCTGCCTGTTTGGAGGCAGTATAGCGCAGTGGTCTAAGGCTCTGAGCTGCAAATCTGGTGACATCCAGCAGACCAGACCTGGGTTTGAATCCCACAGCTTCCACTTGCATACTGTGTGACCCTGAGCAAGTCACTTAACCTCCTTGTGCTCCCAGGTCGCTCCTGTAAAAAAGCTTTCAGCTTAATGTGCTATACCTGGTTAAACAACAAAATAAATAAAAAAAAATAAAAATAATGGCAGGAGTGAGGAAACACAGTTAATGTTCATACAGACTGAATGTTGTATGCAGTCTTGGGCTACCAGCTCTCTACCACCATCCATTACTGGCTCCTGCTGCTCTGTTCTCACAACATCTATCCAGGATCGAGCATCAGATCTGGTGGTGCCCTTCCTGCCTTGCTGTGTGTCCTTAATCAGTGATGTAAGGAGTGAAGTGCCTTCTGCTATGCCTGAGTCTGTTCCATCCTCCTAAGGGTGGGCTCCACTATGGAATCCTTGTTGGCAGCAGAGCGGAGCCCCTACTGAAGGTGTGCTGCCACTGGTCCATTTTTGAAAAAGTCTGTGTGATGCATTGCCCCATTTCTGCGGCAAGATTTTTTGTCTTGATTTACCAGTCCAAATTTCGAAAATCCATGCCCATTGAGGCCCGTATAACTTGGGGTGTCCTGTCCACTCTCCCATGGCCAATCAGTGCTGTCTGCTGCAGTACACTGGACTGCTGCCATATCAGCTGATTGTCTGTTCATTTCCTTTGGATATGTTGGTTTGCCTTGGCTAGGGTCTCAAAGGTATACCGTATTGGGAATCCCATTTCTGGTAGTCTGAAGTTTGACGGGGTACTGGAGCAGGTAAGCAACTCCCAAGGCTTGGAAGTATCTCCTCCTATCTGTAAAGGCTTCACATCAGACTGCTAACTCGGCAGAATAATCATTAGAAATGTGGATTCTGTGCCCTTGCCACGTGAGGGGCCCATTATCTCTTGCCAGTACCAAGACGTTTTCTTTTTTTGGAAACCTTAGGAATTTTGCCAGCTGTGGTCATGGTGGGTATCAGGGATCTGCACACTGTCTCAAGCTCGAATGCAGGGTGCAAGCTGTGTTTCAGCATTTGTGGTAGTTCCTTCATGAGAAATGATGTGACATCCTACTGTTCTGCCCATTCTGGGAAGCTGACATATCTCAAATTATTTAATCGGCTTCTATTTTCTACATCCTCTGCTAAATGCCAGAATAGGCTCATCAACCACTCCAATTCTTGGATGCAGGCCTAGGGGCGGAGTCCTTCTCATCTATGTATGAGAGGTAGGTTTCTGCATCTCTGGTGTAGTTACTCAGTTCTTGTATTTTCCTTTCTAGGTCAGCCACAGATGATTTGAAGGTGCCAATCTCTTTGAGGACATGGTGCAGAAGTCCCTTCCTTTCTGCTGTGTCCACACTGTTCACCAGAGGTTGAAGCTACTGAGTCACTGTGGCTGCCATGTCTGCCTGACAAACCAACCATACCACTGGGGTTTTGACTGACTACTCACCCCCACTCTTCTCAGGTATGTCAAACTATGAACGTCACTGTATTTTTAGCTAGAAGGTGGCACTGAACTGATTGCTGTCTGCGAGATTGATTAACAAAATTTGATAGGTTTATTCTCAGTGGGAAGGTGCTTTTTTTAGGATGACCATCCCAGTTCACACCTTGCACATGCACCATCCTAAAAACTGTCTTCATATAAGCTTCGTAATGCTCCCATGGAGTGAAACATTTTACTGACTTACAACTTTCATCACTTTCTTCCAGACTGTGACAGTTAAAAATATTAAGTTTCTCCAATCTCCCAACCCCAAATTTTATAAAACTGAGGACATAACCCATCTGAATGAACCCTCTATACTATATAACCTCAAAGAGTGTTATGCTGCCTGGATGATCTGCATGAGTTAATGCAGTTTTATCTCTGTCTCTTTACATGGACACACACACACATACACATACACGCCTCTTTCTGACCTTCCAGGGTCGCTGGGGGTCACCTCCTGCTCCAGGGAAAATCTCCAAATCTCCTTAGACAGGTTTACAACATAGGATCCATCACTTCAGTATACTGTCGAGTATCTTCCGTCACACTGCATTTTTATATCAAATTGTCAGTGCAGAACACTAGTCTGAAGAGATTGGTTTATTACAAACCCACTGACTCACACAGTTTTCACCTCCACAGCTCTTTCCCTGCCAGGAATGTTAAAGGGACCCTGTCAGCCTTTGGGACTCTCTTCGTAGTGCTCAGTGTTGTCACCTGTAACTAATAAGACCTTTTCTGCATATTGCACTAAAAATAATTAACTCATTAATAAACGAGTTTCCCCTCAGCTCCGTTCTAATCTAGCTCATGGACGCGCAGTCGACATTTCAGGTGAACTGACCAAAATGAAATATTTACAGTAATAAGCAATATGGTGCACTTATGTGAAAATATGTTGCTATTACTGTATTTTAGATTGGTAAAGCTTGCTCCAGGTACCTTCATTTTCAGCAGTTCAAAATTAGTCTCAAAGGGTGAGTGTCTCTTTAAAGATGGTTTGCCATATCCACAATGTTTATGACTTTACAAATTATACAGTGAAGATGATGATTTTGCTGGGCAGGCTGAAATAATGCACCAGTTTTCCTTAACAAGGGTAATACAGAAAGCATAGTGGACATAACACCCTCCTGGATCAGTAATACCCCATACAGTGTATGGCAGAATGTTGTTGCACATGGAAATCCATGTGTGGAACAGTCTTGTTGTGCTGCTGTAGTGGTGATGACAAAATCATGCAGCTATCTTTCTATTACTGTGGCTCTGATCACTGATGCAGGCTGCCTTCATCAACAAAGATATTATGTGGAATGGAGGGGACAGACTACGAGAGCAGACTAGGAGACCTGAATATGTACATTCTGGAGGATAGAAGGGACAAGAAGGACATGATAGAGACATTCAAGTATCTGAGAGGAATGAGAAAGGATGGGGCAGATGGGGTCTTTAAGATAAGGAGGGGGAGGGACACCAGGGGGCATGGGCTAAAAATAGAGGGGGAGAAGATTTAGGAGGGAAATGAGGAGACACTATTTCATAGAGAGAGAGGTAGCAAAATGGAATGCACTACCAGAATGGGTGATATCATGTAAATCTGTGAACAGCTTCAAAAGGGCATGGGACAGGGAACAGGGTAGAGTGAGGGTGGGGAAGGTGGGGTGGCAGTGGGATGACAAAGGGGAGGGGTGTGTGGCAACTGCAAACTAGTGGTGCTTGAGTAGACTTAGATAGACTGGATGGTCTGTTTCTGTTGGCACATTCGTATGTTCGTTAAAAAAAGAAAGAAAGAAAGAAAGAAACAGTTTCCATGATTGCCTGCTCTGACCCCACCCCCCCTTGCTCTCATCCTTCTTACTGACTTCTGCTACCAACCCCTAAGTGCCTCCTCTGGAGCACAACTTTTTTATTCCTGAAATACAGGGAGCTGCTCCAGTCTGATTAAACCGCAGTGTTGATTAGGCAGTCCACTCGGTAAATGTCTGGCAGATTTGCAGCTCAAAATTACGGGGAACTTTTAAAAATGTACTGACTAATCACATGACTGACTCATGCTTGTTACATAGCTTCCCTATATACTACAAAAGACAGTGTATGGGCAGACATCCTAACAAGCCTGTGTTGGTATCTCACTGTTGCCATGCCAACCTCTTTAGCTTTGCTCTCGAGGCTTGAGTAGTTGCCATGGCAACCGCTTGATGCCAGAACAAGCATGTTGTGCATGACTGCTCATGCAGCACCCTCTACATTCCCCACAACCTTGACCCACACATGAGAGATGCTCTCATGCAGCAACATTGACAAATTGTATTGGTCCTTTCCTCTTTCTTCACAGAACCATCCCTAGAGACTTTTCTATTCTGCAAAATTCCCTTAATTTAGAAGGCTGCCTTACAGAACCACCCATTGCTTCCTACTACAGACCACCTAACCTTTGAAATCCCTAGTAGCTTTACAAAGCCACCCCATCCCATCCTACCAGGTACCAAGGTCTGTAACATAACCCACTGTTACACCTACAAGTGTATTTCTGGTGTCACTGAAATTCATTGTTCTACAAGTGTTTTTTTCACGACCTAGGAGTTGACATGTATTTTCCAGCAATGTGATATACTGTATTCTTTGCAGGAAAAGTGCAGGCAGCTATCTACATTGGAGATACTGTTAGACACCTGCCTGACCAATTCAGGGAACATTACAGGGCAGTCAGAAAATGAAGCATTGATAAACCCATTGTGTTCCATTTTACCGCCATGGGCCATAATGTCAGTGATCTTTCTCTTTGTGTCCATGATATTTCACTTTGTGTCCTTTGGCAGGTTTCCCGAGATGCTCACCTACGAAAAACCACAGAAGCCAAGCTTATCACCCACTTAGGCTCCCAACAGCTCTCTGGTTTAAGCAACAGACTTATTTTCTGCCAACAACTTTTAATTTTTTATTTATTCTTTATATGGCTACCTCCTCGACTGGGGATGGTCCTTTGGCTCCTCTTCAACACTATTACCTTCTGTACCCCATCGGGCACAGTGCCCATACTAAGACCTCTTACACCCTGCATGCAACTCAGGTCTTGACCCAGCAGGTATATACCCCATGCACTGGGGAGTTCCTGGTGAGCCCTGCTGGGAGGCAGTATCCTGGTGCATCTGGTGTGGCTCTAGTAGGCCGAGGCCTCATGCTGGCCAGAGGATTCCTTTGTTTTCTCTCCCCCCCTTGACCAGCAAGGGGGTGCAGTGATGTCTAGGATGCTGCAGTGTGTGCTGCTGCATGCTGCACATCTGACGTCTTGCCCCGCCATCCCTATGTTCTGAGCTGCCATGCACCACCCTTTGGCCACCACCAGGAGGCAGTGCTGCAGCTATGCTTCTTCCCCACCCTCCCGAAGAGAGGAGAGCTGTCCTCCAGGTGCTTGATCCTCTCCTTCCCAGCCAACTGCCAGCAACCTGAGCTTGGTCTTGACCTCGCGTCGCCAGCGTGGAGCAAGGTGTGGCATCCAATGCCTCAACCCCCGGTGCCACCAGGCCCCCTACTAACAACTTTTGACCACCTTATGGTTTACCACTGAATTCTGTCCTTTTACCCTTCTTGTATCTTTAGTTTCATGTATGTATGGTTCATTTACATGTGTGAGTAATTCAATTCAATTCAATTCACTTTATTTGCCTGTACACACTTCCATTCAGTGTGTGTGTGTGTGTACATACTCACGTGGGCATTCCTGCTATGTGTGCATTTTCATTTTCTCAGGTGTCCCTGTCTCCATCCTCCATTTGTCAGCTTTCAGCCTTCTTACTATGTCCATTTAATTAGGCTGTACTTGATGACTCCCCAGCTCATTGTGTCCCATTATGTCTCTCCCTCCGTCATCACCTTTATGTTTTCTAGATTCTGTTCATAACTTGCCTATTATCGCTTTTTCCTTCTAGATCCACTCAGCTATTTTTCTTCTGTGTGTGTGTGTGCATATTTATTTATTTTTTTAGTTTTTGTTGACCGAGTAAGTGCACCAGACAAATTCTGCCTATTTTCAGGCATGACCCCAGGGGAGGGGGATACAGATGAATGCCAGCTGATTTTGAACCAGATTAAGCTGTTGTATTATATCTATATCTGTCTCTCTCTCTCTCTCTCTCTATATATATATATATATATATATATATATATATATATATATATATACGCACACACACACAGAATACAGCATGGGATGGAGTGCACTACAAAAATTTAATGCACACCCAAGTTGTGTGATGCTACATAAACCTGAAGAGTAAAGCTTAAAGGGTTTATATCAGCATCACACATCAAGGGTGTGCATTAAAATTGAGTTGCACTCCATCCCTTACTTATTTTCTATAATTTTTGCTGAGTAACTTTTTCTCACCAGATCAGCTAGTGTGAGCACTCTCATACCACATAGCCGCAGCATGAAGCCTTTATTGACTGTGGTACCAGGTCGAAACCCCTAAACAAAAACAGTGCAGCAATAACCGTGTTGTGGAAAGTGCACATGAATTACCACTACCCCTGTTGGTCTATACTTCTGGTGAGGAGGGATCGAGTTGTCATGTGCTGGGGTGCCTGGTCGAGCCAATCCTGTGGTGCCTTGGCTAAGGCACCAGCACATGGCAGGAATCGTGACCTGGGACCATGATTCAGTACCCCCCAGGTCTCCTGGTGACACAACTTTTTACCTTGTTTTTTTAAAATAAACTTTTCCCCCCTCCCGAGTTTCTCCCCATCCCCAAAGTCCACGCTCCCTCGGAGTTAGTTATTTATATTCAAGGGTGTGTGCGCAGGGTGAAGCCCCTGGAAAAAAGTAAATCCCATTGTTTTTAATGGGGCGTGCTGTTTCTGTTGTGGTCGGAGTTTTTTCTGACCTTGTTTCAGTGCATGCTGTAATGCTTGTGGCAAGTATTGCTGCGCTACATTTGTCAGCAACATTATGACCCTGTGCCATTGACAGTAGCTGCTGGCTGTGAGAATACAACTCATGATGAAAGTGGTAGTTTGAGTATGTATTTGCCATCATATTAGGCTAGTTATTACAGCAAATAGTAACTGGTTGAGCCCACTGAAAAAACTGCACTAGTTTAATATAATATTATCTATCTCTCTATGTATTTATGTATGTATGCATGTATGTATGTACATATCTATCTATCTATCTATCTATCTATCTATCTATCTATCTATCTATCTATCTATCTATCTATCCATCTAATTTTTTACCTCTCTGCTAACTTAGCTATTTTCTCTTTATAGATAATTCCTGAATAAGATCTCATTTCAAGACAATGATTTTAACTCTATTTTCAGCGAAAGCCTTGGCATTCCTGGGAGGTTTCACAGTTCACTGGCTCATAAAGAGTGGCAGAATGTGCTGCTGTTGTCCTGTCACAATTGTCCATATAAAGTAAATGGTCAAACTGGGTTATTATTAGAGTAAATACACAATGGGGCTGGATTTCTGCTATCCAGTCAGCAGGTGTGCAGCCTGTCTTTCATACACAGGAAACAAGAGTGCACAGTCACTCCTATAAAAGGGTAAAGACAGGACCCAGAACCTAGGTGGTGGTGGTGGTGGAGCAGGTAAGATGCCTAGTTACTGAAGCTGGATTATCTAGACTTTCTTTATGTTGGTTAATGTAAGACTCTAATACTAACAAAAGAATAACCGATGGGACATCAACAATGAAAAACAGATTGAATGGAAGGGGTGGGGGTGGCGGGGCTGTACCTGAATTCAAATATTTTTTGTGTACCAAACACCTTGAAACTAAATGGAGCTCTTATTGTCATACTGTTTTTTAGCAACCAAGAATTCTAACATTCAGATAGGACATCAGTGGAGGTTTCCGATAATAAGCAGGAGTTTAGTTAATTTTGTTGATGGACATAAAAACAACTTCCATGAGTATATGCTTAACAGTCATTACCATGTCTTGTTTGGGTGGGTCCATATACTTCCCAGGTCACAAATAATGGAAGTCAGTATCCTAATTAGATTTTCAAGTTAACAGAAATATTGCAGGTAAAATACTCTATTTTTCAGAAAAAGGATCTATTATTTTTGACTTTCACGCATACCAAACTGGAAATCATTAAATGTTTGAATTGGCAGTAAAATACCCCCCTACCCCATTTATTAAGGATGTTTTTATTATATTTTTAAAGTCAACAACTTTAAAACAGAGTTAACAGAATAATGGGTAAAGAGCTTTTTTTTATTTTAAAGCAATTACCACTATATGGATTATATTTTTGGCTAGCTATTTACTGTATAGAAAGTGGTAAAAAAAAAATTGTGCAGGCCTGCTTCTTTCTGTAGTTGTTTGGGACACAGTTGTTAACCTGGTGTCACCCCCTAAGGACTAGGCAGCAGTCTTTTCAGGACAGAGAAAGCCAACTTCAAACAGCACTTGGATCTTGAATTCCTTTTAAAAATGGAGCTATTACTACTCTCAGAATGTGAGTTCAAACCCAGAGTGCTGTGTCAGTATGTGGGCTACAAGGAAGATGAAGAGTTGAATTAAAAGCAAGTTGAAAGGAAAAAAAAAGTTGGGAGTGGACCTTTCATCTCAGTAGTTCTGCCTCAGGAATGATGTATAGTAATTGGTCCTTCCTCGTTTTACATTTTATAGTTAGTTTCTGAAGAAGATTGTGTTTATTTTCTAATATTATCATCCATTTGCTCTAACCATTTTTGTTTTTTTTACTAGTATTCAGGCTGTTTCTGTGACCCCCAACCTCATATGGGGCTGGAAGCAGAAAGATGAAGGTGCAGAAATATAAATGGAGGAACCTGATAATTCAATGCAAAAATGCTTTGGAAAAATCCAGAGCAAAATGTTAATTAGCCAAATTATTTTTAGAAACAGCATCTGCAAAGAATATCAATTGTTTTGTTTTTTTTACATGTTAATGACTTAGCTTCTAGCATTTTATAAGAAATATTTATATGTACAGTTCCTTTATCTCCTCTGGTTATGACTGCTTTTTTGAATTCACTAGGGGAGAGAACTGTGAATGAGCAACTGTAGTATTCAAACAGGCAGAGAACACTCTAATAACCAGACAAACCATAGTAATGGTACCTAGGCACATATTTTAAATCATGTTAAAGACTGCAGTTGTAAAAGAATAACACTTCAATTCCTTTCAAACTCAGAATATTTTACTTTGCACAAAATTAGATCCCCCAAGTGTGAGAAATGGACAGTGTCAACAAAACTTCAAACGTCAGAATGTTTGAACTGTAGCCAGCCCAACGGTGTGGTGGTAGCTCTACCACTTGCCATGTGGAAAACCTGGGTTCAGGAATAAGCCTGGAATGTCAGAGGACTGGCTCAGGTTAGGTGGATGCAGTCTCCTCTTGGAACACCCTCCAACTCAGGGTGGGAGGGATGTACCTCCAGAGCAGTACCGCCACCTGGGTGACCACAGGTGGTAGTGGTACAACTGGAGCTAGGCCCAGGGAGGGCAGCTATTAGCATGTGTGCATAGGAGTGCACATCACACATGCCACTGATGTCACAGGGTTCAGGGAAGAACAAAGAAAACAACTCTGAGTGATGCAGAATGACACCTATTATGCACCGCAGGCCCCGCACCACTGACTGCAGTGCTCTGTCAGCACTACACTCTAACTCTGCTGGAGGTTGGGGTCCCCCAGATTGCCCCACCCTGGGAGGGGGGGCAAGCTAGGGAGGAACACTGAGAGGTAAGTCCTGGAGGAGGCAGTTGACAGGGCTGGGTGCAAGCCTAGGTTGGGCTGATGGGGGCTGGTCAGGGCAAGGGGAGAAAAATAAACTAATTTAAAAAATAATAAATAATTTTAGAACTGTCAGCATGAAACCCCTCTAATGGTTACAAGACACATGGAATGTTTAAACATTAGAATACCACTTTTTACTGCTATTTAAAATACAAGATTTACATAAAAATATAGACACCCATAACAACCCTTTATCTGCTATTTCAGGTCCAGCTGCTAAGTAGCCTGGATTTTAGCTTGGCACCATAGTAATGTTATATAGACTTCTCAGATTCTAATGGAATGGAGTCCTGTGGAATTTTTAATCTAATTCTGCAGAATTCTGTTGATGGTTAAATTTCGAAAGTGGAATGTATTTCATGGACTGGTACTATTCAGTTTACATACACCTTGGATTCCTTTTCCAAAATCCACAGAAAATGATTCTGTAGTTTCTGTAATCTGGAAAAGTTATTCAGGAGTTTACACAGAATACCTTTGGAATTCCAGAGTTCTTTTTTTTAACTTTTTATCAGAGTAATCATACAGCGTACAGTGAATGAGCATAAAAAGACTGTGGTACAGAAACCCTTGCATCAGAAGCTCCTGATCCTGTTTCTATATTTATGGTATAGATTTTGTCCATAAGCCACAACTTAAAAACTTAATTCCAGTTGGGAAAAAATTATGCTCAAGTGTAATATGAAGAGAAACTAAAAGTCAGATAAAACCTTAAAGAGCAGTTCAGCACTTCAGCATGTGCTTTCAATAAATAAGATGTTTTCAACTGTTACCAACATGTGCCTCCCCATTTAATCTCACAGTGCCTTTTCTTATAACATCATAGTGCTCACCATGACAACAGATTGTGTTGTCACAAACAGCAATTGTGTGGTTAGCAGGGGAATGTCAGATACATTTTGAAAGACTATGAAATAACTGCAGCAGTATCTACAATATTCAGTAGACCAACAGCAGGGGAATGTAAAAAAAATAAAATAAACTACTGTAGCAGAGAACAATAAAGTTAAAATGTAGTTGGTGTAAGTCTACTGTTTTTAAGCTTTTTTTTTTGTAATAGAGAGTTACTCCTTAAAGCAGCAGTGCAATGAAATGGGGAACAAAAAATATGACCCTTCCTTTTTTACTATGAAAGGTTCCAAGTACCTTCCAGTTTTATTTGGTGGTACAATTTTCTAACTCTACCAATATCTGAGTATTTTATAAATGTTTTAATTGAGTTTTTTATCAAGAAAAAAATATGGTTGCCACATTTTGCATAGAAAAAGCACTGCAGACCTGGGAAGGGTAAAATTGAAAAAAAAAACAAAAAAAAACTTGACGTACACAGCATAGGATGTACCTAGACAAGTGCATTTTATATTTTTCTTAACTGTAGGTGAAACTAGCTTTTTAGGAAAAGCATATTCATTGCACTGTTGCTTTCTTGTGTCCTTATCTTATTTGTTTATTTTAGTCTTTGGTAACTGGGTCAGGGCCACTAAGCACAAGTGCCTGTTTTCAAGGGTGACCTGGGAGCACTGGGGGGTGGATGGTCAAATGACTTGCTCAGTCACACAGTATGCAAGTGGAGGTTGTGGGAATCAAACCCAGGTCTGCTGGATATACCAAGCTTATTCACAGCACATTACTCTAACCTCTAGGCTATACTGGCAAACCGTGAAAAAAAAATGAGATAATTCATGGGGCTACACAGAATTCCACAGAGTTCAAAAAGAAAGTTTGAAAAGTTCTTTTGGAAGTGAAATTGCCACTTTGTGTGAATTCTGCTATCAGAGTTCTGTAATCTGCACAGCTCTGGCCTTTATCTATCCTCAAACCAAGCTGCAGTTTGTCTGACAAAGAGCAATGCATCAGTTGTTACTGTTGGACCAACAAAGAGGCTTCAGTCAACACAGTGGATATTTTGAAAGAAACTTCCACTGACTATTCCCCCATATGGCCTTCCATTCTCAGGAAATGTGGAAAAAAAGTTATAAGGAACTGTTATGTACAGTAATTTAATTGAACTCATAGACTCAATTTCTTATTGCAGTGTTCTGGTGAAAGCTTCTTTTTTGATTGCTGCTTTGTGAAGAGGTAAGGAGCCTTGCATACGTTATGTAAAAATATTTTAAGAAATGATACTTATAACCAAACCAGTATCTGTTACTTTATCTTGGTTAGCCAGTTGTTAATACTCAGTATAGGTGTGAGTGTGTGTGTGTGTGTGTGGTCATGTCAAATTACAACTAGTGGTGTGTGTAATGCATTTGTGTGGAAGGTAGCCCAAGTATTTTCTCTGTAAATGAAACATGAGTTGGGAAAAAGTAATTAAAAACAGAGCTAAATAATATCAGCTTAAGCAATGTTCCCCCTTTCCCTGATTGTGTGTTTCCAGCACATTTAGAAATAAGAACTGGGGTGCTCCCAGCCCTGGAATCCCACACTGTGATGGTCTTGCATGTGGGTACAGCTCCTGATGAGAGAGAGAGGGAAGAGCTGCTGGTGTATCTTCCACTACCACACAAGCTGGCCAGTCTAGGAATCACTGGCATCCCGGTTGTGAAGACAAGCAAGTACTCACATACATTCAAGGACACGAAAGGTGCAACTATGGCAAACACAATCACTGTGATGAGGACCAGAAACAAAATGGTAAAATGGGGGCAACACATACAGTAGTAACAAAATGGAGCCCATGCCAAACCTTCAGATGATTTTTTTAAAGTGATACTCACCATAAGTTTGAGAATTTCCAAGTCCTGTAGGTGACAACCAGCTGTCAGTAATTACTGCTATCCTGAATGTCCAAATATGAAAAATGAAACTTCTTTTATTCCAATTCTTCATTTATTCTCCTGATGCCAATGAGTATTCTTTTAGGGCTTGCCCACCACTGGCAACCTCCCCACCCCAAATGTAATGGACACATTGAATGGCTTGGGTGTAGTGCAGTAGCTCATTGGGCCCAAGAGTTTCAGGGGATGTTTGTTTATGTAGCTTTTGTTAACCAGGTGGGTGCATGATACTGAAAGTGTTGTTATTTCAGGCATGACCTGGTTCGTTACAATAGAAAGTGATGAGCACACAAAGTCCACAGTATACATACATACATATACAATATTTATAGTGGTAAAAATCATCCTATAGGAAACTTGGGTGTTTCCACTTTTATCCCCAACCCTCATTCCCCCAGGCTGTGCCATTCTCATGGTGAGAGAGCTGCCATCATTGGGGGCACCCATAATGTCAGACTACTCTGTTTGCTGTAGCAGAACAATTTAGTACCCTCTCCCAGAGTCTGAGAACACCACCTCAATAGTGTTCCTCAGACTCCTCAGATCCTGGACTGGGTGTCAGTCCCTCTTTGGTATGTTTATCCATCCCAAAAAAGTCTTTCTTTGAGCCATTTAGATGGGTTTATCACACAAGCCATTGCACAAGCATCAGGACATTGCAGCACTCCCTCCCAGTACTGGAACTGAACTAAAGTTCAATCAATTCTGTATTTTTCTAATGCCTCTAACCTCTCCTTTAAAAATTTTTTCAGTAAAACTGCAGCCATGTCATCCGACGCAGAAATGGCAATTTTTGGCGATGCTGCACAATTTTTGCGCAAGTCTGAGAAGGAACGACTTGAGGCACAGAGCAGGCCCTTTGATGCCAAAAATACATGCTATGTGACAGATCCTAAGGAGCTGTATATAAAGGGAACCATCACAGCCAGAGAAGCTGGCAAAGTTACCGTGAAAACTGATGCTGGAGCGGTATGTTTAGAGAAACAGGGTAGCTCAAACTCCTTAAAGCTTCCACAAATTGAAAATATTTTACTGAACTGCAGTTTTTCACACTTTATTCCAGACTGTGACTGTTAAAGAAGATCAAGTCTTCCCCCAGAACCCCCCCAAATTTGACAAAATTGAGGACATGGCCATGCTGACCCATCTGAATGAACCATCTGTGCTGTATAACCTAGCTGAGCGTTATGCTGCTTGGATGATCTATGTAAGCAAATCAAGTCTATCTCTGTCTCTCTTCTCGCTCTCTCTCTCCTCACACAGAAACTGTAACACTATCTTATTCACTGTTTTTAATCATCACAGGAGGAGGAAGGTAACTAATCCATTCCACAGACACTTAAAAAAATAATCTAGTGGTTGTGGCTGCACAGATGTAACCCAGACTCATAATGATTGCTAAGTTCCTAGCTAATAAATAATACAGTTATAACACTAAGGTTAAATTGGTCAATGCAGTGCCAGCCCAGTGGCACAGAAGGTTGAGGTGTTAGACACCACACCTGGGGCAACACTAGTGACCTCGGTTTGAAAGTAGTTGATGGGGGTTGGTGAGGGAAGGAGACAAAAGAGAATCCAGAGTACTCCTCCCCCTCCTTGGGAGGAGTGGTATGGTGCTTTGTGAAAGCCTGGCCTCTAATGATGGCTAGGGGCATAGCAACCAGGGACCATCCTGCAGTGGAAAGGAGGAGTGGTGGCCACTGATGTCCGATGCATGGGAGTGTGTTTGCAGGGCCATCTTGGGTGGCACTGCATGCTAACTCTTCCTGTGGAGAAAACTAGGGAAAACCAGTATTCCAACTGACTAGATAACTCCAGCCACCCCCAGTCCCCATACCAGAAGACAGCCCAGGCCATGCTGCAGATGCGAGACCATAAGTCCTAGATGAAATGTTGTGGTGACGGGACTGGGGGTGGCTGGCATAAAAGGAAGGTTGCCCAAATAGGAGATAAAGAACAGTGAAAGCAAAAAAAAAAAAAAAATATTGGTCAGTTTAGTTGAACTGGTAATTTATGACTAGTTGGTCAGGGGAACACAAGCTATCCCAATAACCAGTGTTTTGTAATCACACACTTAGTCTTCAAAAATAATTGTTACTTGGAATAACAAAAGCTAGAGAAACACATGTAGGCTGGAGTCACTACATTTATCAGTTCTGACACATCAGAGTCTAACAACAGGAATTTCAAATATTTCAAATTGTTTTCCAGACTTACTCTGGCCTGTTTTGTGCCACTGTAAACCCCTACAAATGGTTGCCAGTGTACAATCCAGAGGTGGTTGCTGCCTACAGAGGCAAGAAACGTATGGAGGCTCCACCACACATCTTCTCCATCTCTGACAATGCTTATCAGGCCATGTTAACTGGTAAATTTGATTTTGTTTTAGTCTTTCTTAACAGTTAACTTTTGGTACAACATATCAGAATTATATACTCAGTATGAAGATTTTTATCTTTTCACAGATCGTGAAAACCAGTCTATCTTGATCACGTAAGTATAAAAAAAGAACAGCAAGCAGAGCCTGTATCAGCTGAGTAACATTATTTGTGAAGGTGCTATATTTACACTGGTTCTTCTCTTTTACCCAAAGTGGAGAATCTGGTGCCGGAAAGACTGTGAACACGAAACGTGTCATCCAGTATTTTGCAACAATTGCAGCTATTGGTGACATGACAAAAAAAAGCAAGAGCCACAGCCTTCAGGCAAAATCAAGGTAAGCAGACAATCACTGAGCAATTATATAACTGCATCTATCAAAATTCATTATTTATTAATATGTTAAACATTTCTTAGGGAACGCTGGAAGATCAAATCATCCAGGCTAACCCACTGCTGGAAGCCTTTGGTAATGCCAAGACAGTGAGAAATGACAACTCTTCTCGTTTTGTAAGTTGTCTCAATTTATCATGCTTTATACTTTACACTATTGCTTGTAAGATACATGTAAATTAACTTGGAAATATGCGTAACCCAATTATTGTAATCTATAATCCATAGGGCAAATTTATTAGAATCCACTTTGGAACCACAGGAAAACTGGCTTCTGCTGACATTGAAACCTGTAAGAACAATGCTTTTTCTTTATTCAGCCTATGATTACTATGTGCATTCATATCTTATTTCAGATATTTACTTTGAATATCTTCTGTTTTTGACAGACCTGCTGGAGAAGTCTAGAGTAACATTCCAGCTTCCAACTGAAAGAGGCTACCATATATTTTACCAAATTATGTGCAACAAGAAACCAGAACTTATTGGTAAGGCTGTACTCTATTCCTTTTTGTAAGAGATTTACTGCCTAGATTATCTAATGTTTTAAAGGTTTAATTATGATGTGAAAGGCATGATCGTGTTTAGCAATGGTCACAGAACAAAATAAAATGTCATAAAAGCAATTCTAAGTCAGGGGCTACTTGGCCTCATTACTCAGTAGTAGCGTCTTTGCATCAGAACTAGTCAGTGAGTTCCAGTTATGGATTCAAGACCCAGATTTAAGGCCAGTGCTTTACAGTGATTAAAATAATGACATTTCATTTTCAAGACTTGAAATCTGGGAATTGCACCAGTGGTTGTTAGTCTAATTTCTGTTTTTTTTTAACCAGGATTCTACTGTCATTCTTTTAGCATGTGAATAAAATATCAAAATAAAAGAAGGTTTAATATTCAGAGCATTAAATTAAGCCAATTGAAAATAGTACAAGAAGCAATTATAAAAAAAATACAAGTGCCATAGTTTTATTGATCTGCGATAAAATGCCTAATTCCATGAAATGCTTTGTTTTTACCAGTGTGCAAGCAGTTTGAATTCCAGAATTTTACTTTTTTTCAGTATAAACCAAAAATCAGTGGCCTTTCTCATATTTGCACATAGACTAATACTCATTGCTAACTCAGCAGAACAATACTTGTACTATGATGGTGTAGTACTGCTGAGGGTGCCATGCTTTGGGTGAGACACTAAACTGTGATTATGTCTACCAAGCTGCTATAGTTCTCCCAGTGGTAGTTAAAGGATTTGAAAGTAGGTGCTATTACTTATATAATCACTGGATACAGTGTTTTCCCATAAGGAAACCAGGTTATAATTCTAGCATTATAACCAGCTGGTTATAATGATGAACATGCACCCGGTTTCCGTACTTCCTCTCATGTCAGCGCTACCGCGATCTTCCTGTTTCGAACCCGGTGCCCTGCCATCTCGCTCTTCAGTGCGGCACATTCCCCGACATAAGCAGTCTGTGGTAAGTTCTTTTCTTTTCTTGAGAGGGGGCAACTAAAATATCAGTGAACACAAACTCACAGTGGGGAGAAAAAAACATGAAACAGTAGAAGCCACCATGGACCCTGCGCGCTGAAATCTTAACGGTCCACAACTGGAAACAAACCCATTTATTTTATACAATTGCTGTGGCAAAAAAATTAACCTGAGCAATTATACAAAATAAAGGATGGGTAGGGGGTTTAAAACTCAGATGTTACACACCCCCTTGGGATGGGATGCCAGGATAAACCCCTCGAGCTCGCTCTCGGGGTTTATGTGGCATCCCACCACTCAGGGGTGTGTAAAATCCTCATTATAATCCCCTACCCATCCATTATTCTCTGTTATCTCTTACTATTATGTATTCTTATACAATTATCTATGGTTATGCATGAGTATTGAGTCCTTAACAGATGCCACATTTGCCTATGTACATTTTCTGAACCAGCAGCATCAAACTGATTAGTTCTGAATCTACATTTAGATGTACTGTGTTTGAAAGAGTATATATTTTGTTGTCCTTCAGAGATGCTGCTGATTACCACCAACCCGTATGACTTCCCTTTCTGCAGCATGGGTGAGATCACTGTGAAAAGTATCAATGATGAAGAGGAATTAATGGCAACTGACGTAAGCAGGACAGCAAATAATAATTTATAGGCAAAAGTTAAATTATTACAATATTTTGTTAAAATTGTTGCTGTCTCATGTTCCTCCCACAGGAAGCCATTGACATCTTGGGCTTCACTAATGAGGAAAAGACTGGGATCTACAAAATAACCGGTGCACTCCTGCATCACGGCAACATGAGATTCAAGCAGAAGCAGCGTGAGGAGCAGGCTGAGCCAGATGGCACTGAAGGTTTGCATTTGTATTCAAGCTTTATGGAATCTACAAGAAGTATTGTGGTTATGCTAGTCTATTTCCAATTCAATGTCAGGCTCGGTCATGAACATCTCCACCTGAACTGACTCTATCTGATGCCTTTGTTACCTAGCTCACATAATAGGCTTAAGAATATGACAAATTAAGCAGGATTTTAAGTGAAATAAGCATGGAATAAACCATTAAAGAAAGTTTCCATTGAAAACTGTCAAAGTTTGTTGAAAGGTGACCAGCTATGAAAAATAACAAGAATAATTTCTGTATTGGATAGTACAAAATTACTATGTTTTTTTTTATTTTAAAATGTTGTTAAATTGTGTATTATGATGCATTTTTCAAAGTTAACAAAACTAAAGCTATATAAGTCATGAAATTAAAGTCTGTTCTGTCAAAAGCAGGTAGTGGTTTATGGCATCATCAGGACCTGCATTGATACAGCTCTATATTTTTTGGTGGCAGTGCTTCCATTAGCTACCGTATACTGAAAATAGATCAGAATAGCTTTGTGGATTTATATACCAACACTTTGTTAATTCACATAAAATGTAAAAAAAAAATGTAATTACAAGAGAGTAAAAAAGAATACCAATGAGTTAGTGAGTCATTTTAGAAAAAAATAACAGTAAAAAGCCAAAGTTTCCTGCACACACACTAACCTGAAGAAAGGGATGCCGCACCAAATCTATGTGCTAAAATTCACATTTATTAAGATAAAGTGCACACCTGCTCCACACCTCAGCTTGACATGTTTCAGACCAAAAGTCCTTCCTCAAAAGCTTTCAGTCCAAAACATGTCAAGCTGAGGTGTGGAGCAGGTGTGCACTTTATCTTAATAAATGTGAATTTTTGCACATAGATTTGGTGTGGTGTCCCTTTCCTCAGGTTAGTGTGTGCAGGAAACTTTGGCTTTTTACTATTTATGGTTGTTTCCTAGCACTACATCCGTGTGCATACTGTATGGGTAGTAGAAAAAAATAATACTAAATGTAAGCCTTTTTCCATTCTATTGTTTGTCCACTTTAAGATACAATATAACCAAAAGCATGTCTGTAGAGATACAAGGATAAAGTGAAAAAGCAGGGGGATGGGACTAAGAATAACTTAAATGAGACTGGCCAACACTGAATGATCTTTTCCCTGATCCAATTTCTTATAGTCTACAGTTAAAGCAAACAAGATTATTCAGGCTAGTCAGATGTTTACAAAGTATTGGTATATATAAATCTCTGATGAACATTTCTATTGAATGTGGAACACAATCAGCTCAGTCCTATAGGACCTATAGTAACCATTTATACAACTCTAAAAGATGATTACAAAAAATGTAACTCAGGGGTTTAACACACCTAACTGTTTTTAAACGTTCATCACAGAGTCCAATCTGTAGTACTTTTTCAGTGCCAGTTGATGTATTTCCAGCAGATAAGTTATTTTTTTTATTTTGTTCTTTTTGTCCCTGGGCCAGCATCATCCACACTACCCTCAATGTCCCACCCCTCCACTTATAGATTTGCACAGTGTTCACACTGAGCCTTGTAGGTCAGAAAGTTAATAGCAATGTTTGCAGTCAACTAGTATAAAACACAATAGAACATATTAATATAAACAAGCAATCTTTATGGCAAATATTTCAAGAGTCCTCAAAATGTATTTAGACAGAAACATACCTGCTATGTACAGTTCCAACAGAGGAGTTATAAAGTGTTATGTTCCCTCAAAGGTATGCTTCTATGAATGTTTGATGGTCCCTCAAAGGTTCCTTTATATAATTGTTTGACTGATGGTTGTGCAAACTTTTTTTTCACAATGTAAATGGTTCCCAGGCCCTGTACATTATGCTCTGTTCACTTTGTAATTATATGGGATCAATCTGGGTATAATTGTTCTTTTGCTTTCTTTGAACAGTGGCTGATAAGGTTGCTTACTTGATGGGCTTGAACTCTGCTGACTTGCTGAAAGGACTGTGCTACCCAAGAGTGAAGGTCGGTAATGAATATGTCACCAAGGGTCAGAGTGTCCAACAGGTACATTTTAATTGATTTTCATATTTCACACAATTTGGAATGAAAGATATTGATTGTATGTGAATATTCTATAAAGAAATACATTAAGAAATATGTCACTCTAATTTTCTTCAGGTGTACAACAATGTGAGTGCCCTGACAAGGTCCATCTATGAGAAATTGTTCTTGTGGATGGTGCTGCGTATCAACCAGCAACTGGATACTAAACAGCCACGTCAGTTCTTCATTGGTGTCCTGGATATTGCTGGTTTTGAGATTTTTGATGTGAGTTTCATGTCATAATACTAAGAGTACTGTTAGAAAACATGAGCTGTATACATTACTTACACAGTTTCCCATTTTCACATGCACAGTTCAACACACTAGAGCAGTTGTGTATCAACTTTACCAATGAGAAGCTGCAACAGTTTTTCAACCACACCATGTTTGTCTTGGAACAAGAAGAGTACAAGAAGGAAGGCATTGAGTGGGAGTTCATTGACTTTGGTATGGATCTGGCTGCTTGCATTGAGCTGATTGAAAAAGTAAGTCATCTGTTACATTTCCAAAACAGAGTTTTGTAAATTTCTAACTTATAATATTGTAACCCAAACAATGCTTTCCTTTTTAGCCTATGGGCATTTTCTCCATCCTTGAAGAGGAGTGCATGTTCCCTAAGGCTACAGATACTTCCTTCAAGAACAAGCTATATGACCAGCATCTTGGCAAGTGCAGCAACTTCCAGAAGCCCAAGCCTGCCAAAGGAAAGGCTGAAGCTCACTTCTCCTTAGTGCACTATGCTGGTACTGTGGACTACAACATCACTGGCTGGTTGGATAAGAATAAGGATCCACTGAATGAAACTGTTGTGCAGCTCTACCAGAAGGCTTCTCTTAAACTGCTTTCCTTCCTCTTCTCAAGTTATGCTGCTGCTGAAGGTATCTGAGCAAACCCAAAGACTAAGAATGAAAAATAACCTGGGATGGCTTATTGGTGCAGTGACAGGGCTGCCACTCATGATACAGAGGACCCTGGTTTGCTCCCTGAACCTGGCTCATTAGAGGGCTAGTGGGGGAAGAAGGATTGAGCATGCCGGGGGGGGGGGAGATGCTGTGCTTCTCTGGGGAACATTAAAGCCAGGATCCACTGTAACACTGACACCTGGGGGATCATGGGTGAAACTGCAGGTGGAGTTGGAGGGGAGGGCACACAATGGACGGCTCTGTGTGATGACATGCATACTGCATGTGCACACATGCACTGAAGGCCTTGTGTGCAGGCATCTGCAGAGGAGGTACAAAAGGAGTACAGTTCCCTAGCCTGCAGCATGATGTCTGGTACACTCAGGTGCTGTGCAGCCCATTGCACCATTTACCCCCCTTAGTTGCTGTGGTGAGGAAGATCTACCCTAATCTAGCCCTGTTTCTGAGGTAAACCAAGGCCGATGGAAAGTGAGAACTCCAGTTAGGGGCGACAGGGCAGAGTGGTCTCCTGAGGCACATGGGAATGTGGACCAGGATGGAAAAAAGTGTAGATTAAAAAAATGAAAGAATTACAATGTGCAATATATGAAAAATACACTGATGTTGTTTGTCAGTAACATGTTTCTCTGGGCTATGTGTATATGGGTTAACGTTTCACAGAGAAGGCTCTAAATTTTCATCTGGACACTCTCCTCCTTCTCATACATGTGGGAGGTCCTGGGGCAGCTAAGGAGTGCTTGTGGAAGTGCTTCTGGAAGATGAGGTGACCAAACATTGCCTGACACCCCTTCCCTTGCCAAATTAGGTGGGGCAATGGGTAGAAAAAAACATTAAGGGAAAACTCCTTACTGGTCATAAGGCTGATGGAAGCAGACACTTGTTTCTCTATCAGACAGGACCAAGGAATGCTTGGCCTCTCTCTGCTTCTCATGCATTGATGTACCATTGACCCCAGAACCCCGCCAATAAATACATGGACCAGTAGTGTGAGGTTGCTCAATCTTGGCAATAATTTTACTGATTTGATATATTTGTGATAATTCACCATTTGTTCCTCTTGCCGTCCACCTTCGGCAATAATTCCAGTCAGCTACTGTGATCCACCTTTCTCAGTGACGCACTGTGCTCCACCTTCCACAATGCCCTGCTATCCTTTCTTCTGAGTGTGAGTGTGGGAAATTCCTTATGTAGCAAAATTGTGAGCTCCCCTTGTGTGCAGCCCCTTTTAAATGCTACCTTTCCACACCTCTTAATTCCCTTGCCCATTCAGCTGTTGCCACATCATTGTTCTCTTGGCCTTTTCCCTGCCCCCCTGGGTTGTCACAGGGCCTCCCCCTTCTAAAACCCAGCCCCCCTCTCCCCCCCTTCTTCCTTTCTTTCTGAGCTTCCCACTTTATTGGCCTGGGTCATGGGACAATGGGGCCTGCCCTTCTTGATTTGGGCAACCCTCTTTGTCCCCAGAACCCTGCCAATAAATACACGGACCAGTAGTGTGAGGTTGCTCAGTCTTGGCAATAATTTTACTGATTTGATATATTTGTGATAATTCACCATTTGTTCACCTTGTTAAATTTTTCTCTCCATATTCCACATCATATGTACATAAACTTTACATTTCCATTTGGTGCATACATTATATCATTTTCTCTTGTTGTTCTCTTAATTAATAGCCAGGTCTCTCAATCTCTGCTGCCCACCCGACTTACATCATGGGGGGGTATCCTGGCCTCTTTTTCTTATGTCCTGCACCGGGGGCATGGGCGTACACACTGTACCCCTGCTTCTTATTTCCACTAGTCCACCTCCAGCTTGCGATGGACGGTGGACTTTCCTCCCTTTTCTTCTCCCCTCCCCCCCAAAACACATTTTTTTTTTTACCCTTATTTCTGTACCAGCCATGACTCTATTGCATTCGAAATCTCGGTGTTGAACATGGCCAGGCCGAGACCCAACAAATGCGCTTCATCCCCTATGTAGTACTTGTCTACCACCTCCATGATCCCGTGTTTAATCACCATTCCCCCAATCCCCTGGAATACTCTCCCCACTCTCAAATTCATGCATTTTCTGGCCCTGTCTATGCTCTTCTGGCTCACCGCCTGCCTCCATACCCTGCGAGGAATGATGTCTGACCATGCCAAAGTAACCTCTGGCCACCATTTTTTTATTATTTTAACATCATGCTCTAATTGATAAAAAATGTCCAACCAAGGCCTTGTTCCCAAGTCGTTGCCCCCAAGATGTACCACAATCAGGTCTGGTCGCCTATGATCCCTCCTGATTTCCCTGAGCTCTGGCAGCAGCTGCACCCATTTCATGCCCCATCGGCCTTTTCATACCAGTCTTATTGTGTCAATATCCAGGTACAGCTGTTTTCCCCCTTGTCTCCGGGCTGCCCATTTTTCCACCCAATGCACAAAAGAGTGCCCGCAAATCCATGCCTCGAGCTACTTGGTTGCACCTGGTTGATCGAAAACACAAAGAATGAATATCTGTCCATGCCCTTTATTCCTCCCACCTCCCTTTTTCTTTCCCTTCATCTTGATGCACCTGCTATGGGAGAGAAAAACATTTTAGCATTGTAATTCTCGTGTGTATTTTTTATAACATCCTGATGACCATCTTCCTCTCTCTCTTTGATCTCCTCGGCTCCTTTGCCCTGCACAGACATTGTTGACGCTGCCCCAATTCTAAATGAATGCAAGGAATATCCATCCGTTGACTCCCCAACAAACCGGAGTACCTTGTTCAGTACCGCAGCCACCTGGTACCCCGAGACTGGCGTGACATCCCCATATATAAATATCCTTCCATTACCCTGTTTTTTTCGGTCTGCCGTGTACACGTGCAGAGTCGTCACTGGGCAAATGGATTTATTTTGGTGTGTCCACAACCACACCTTCCTCCCTTGTTTTTTCTGATCGGTTTTGGACTCCTGTAACTTGACTGTTATGGCTTCACTGATCCATTCCATGTCCTCCCATCGTAAACCCCCACCTTCTGTCTTCTTGCTGTGGCCCACTATCTCACTCAGCCTGAAGGCCCCACTGTACATGGTGGTGTATAGTGCCCGAAATAACACCACCTCCCCCATGGAAGTGCAGATGTGCCCTAATGCCCCCAGTAACCTTACCATCAGCCCTTCTGATATTGGCTTTCTGCTATCTTGCCTCTTCCCATTCCCTCTCATCCATCCCTGCATCATTCTCCTAATAAGGTTAGTTTTTGTAGGGTCCTCCCAACCCTTTAATGTGCAGATTTGACCTATGGCTGCCAAGTGCACCCCCATGGTTGAGTGTGCTATGTTCTGATTCCAACCCTTGACTATAAATTGTGCCGCTTCCCCTGTTGCTGGACCACTTACCTGCCCACCATACTCTTCCTGAAACTTTTGAAAAGCCCTCCAGGAGGTTTTATATGCTCTCAGGGTCCAAGGGGCCCAGGATTTGCGGAGCAATGCCTCAGCTCCCCCAATCCAATCAACCATACGCGATCCAGAATGGCGGTCTGTTTTGTCTCTGCTCCTGGTGCAAAGGTCCTGAATTTGTCCATCTGCAATTGGGAGAGGCAATCGGCTATCACGTTGTCAACTCCCTTGATGTGTTTTGCCCTGAAAGACATGTTCAAGGACAAGCCCAACCACACCATTCTGCTCAATACTCTCATAACTCTCTCTGATTTTGTCCGTTTTTTGTTCAGTACTTCCACGACTGCCCTATTGTCATTCCAGAATGTGATCTGCCTGTTCCTGAGTTCACCCCCATACTATCATAGCAACCCATATGGGAAATAGTTCCAGAAAGGTGATATCTTTTGTCATCCCCCCCCGTCTCCAGACTACCGGCCATGGTTCTGTGAACCATTTCCCTTGAGGTAACCTCCCATCCCTATACCCCCCGCCGCGTCTGTGTATAGCTGTAAGTCCGTGTTATACACCCATTCATCCTGCCAGAATGTAAGCCCATTATATTTTTGTAGAAATTGCTCCCATGCCACCATGTCCTCCCTAGCCATTTTATTCAGATCCACCCAGTGGTGAGGCCAGGTGGCCTCTCGCGTGGCCCAGGCTAAATGCCGTGTAAACGTATGCCCTGGTGTGATCACTCTACATGCGAAGTTCAAGTGATCCAGTAACCACTGTGCCTGCTGCAGCTTCACCCACCTGCACTTTCTTACTGCCTTCAATAGTTCCTTAAGTTTTTTAACCTTCTGCACGGGCAGCAGAACAATTCCTTTTCCCTGTCCAGTTCCAGTTCCAAAAACTCAATTATGCGACTCAGTCCCTCAGTCTTGTCTTCGGCTAATGGGACACCCACCTCCTGACATAATCTCTGGAAATTCTTAAGCATGACCTGGGTCTCTGCCTTTCCTTCCTCAATAAACAGGAAATCATCCAGGTAGTGCTCCACTGTCCAGTACCTGAACCCGCTCTGATAAACCCATTGTAGCCAGGTACTAAACATTTCAAACATCGCACATGCTATTGAACACCCCATTGGCATGGCTTTATCGAAATAATACTTGTCCTTCACATGGAAGCCCAGTAAGTCCCAGTCTTCCGGCCTAACTGGTAAGAGGTGAAAAGCTGATTCGATGTCTGTTTTTGCTACCCACGCTTCCCGTTTTGTTCTAATCATTTTTACCGCATCCTCCAGTGTGGCGTATGTGACTCTGCTATCCTCCTTCCCTATGGAATCATTGACTGAATCACCCTCTGGGTAAGACAAGTGGTGTATTACCCGATACTCTCCCTCTTGTTTTTTGAGTACCAAACCCAAAGACAAAACCCTTAGGCTGGTTAGTGGCGGGGTCGTGAACGGGCCTTCAACCCTACCCGCCCTTACTTCCTTCTGAATTTTTTGTGCCAACACCCCTTCCTTCCCCTGTACAGATTTTAAATTTTTTGCTACCGTCTTTTTCCTGCACACTTTAAACTGCAAGCTAAAACCATATGCAAACCCCTCTCCTAATATTTTTGCCGCGACCCTGTCTGGATATACTCCCAACCATTTTTTCATCCATCCTATGTTTATGGGTGTCCACGCCAACTGGAACCAACCCTTCATGGTCTCACTATGTGTCCTGATGTGAGGGCTGATTGGCCTGCCATTTTCCCCCTGCTCCTCTACCCCTGTTCCCCCTTCCCAGTGCTGCCCCCGAAAGGAATTCTGCCCGCTCCGAAAGGATGGTTGATGTGAGCTGTCTTGACTGCTCGTCCCTTTTTCCAAGCTGTACCTGCACTTGATTGCTGGGTGATTCCCCCCACACTTGGAGCACACGTGCTGAAATCAGCATTTTGGCCAGGAACAGGCTGCCCTATTGTATCCCCAACATGCCTTCGTTGATGCCAATGCCCTTTTCTCACCTTCTGTTTCTTTGTCTGAAGGCCCCGTGTAAATCTCCAATCACAAATCTATTTGTCTGGCATCCCATTGCACATCCCAAAATGCGCCATTCTCTTCCTAAATATTTCATCGTACCATAACCAGCTATGCCCCCCCTTCTTGTATGCATTTTTTATGATGAGGGAGTAGGTGAGCAGGGGGATAGCTAATTCTGTCCACTTCTCTATCACAATGGCCATGAAATACGTAAAATCTGTGGACCAGTTATCCCACATTTTTCCTTTCCATGTTTTGTCCTCCTCTTCCTTTCTGAGCAGCACTACTGCCGCTGCCATGTCTTTCCAAAGCTATCTTTTTCTTCATATTTTTCCATGCTATCTACATTTGCTAATGCAAAAATATCCACATATTCCCCTTTCCATATCTTCTCTTTCACTGCTGAGGGAACATGGTCTGCTAGGCGGACTCCCGGAGCCCCTAACTCCTTCCTTACCCCCTGATTACGCACCATCGCCCCTCCCCACATCGTCCCTACCCCCTTTTAACTCGCCCAGTGCCTTTTGTAACTGGCCAATGCCACTCTCCCCCATACTTTTTAACATTTGTGCTATATATTCTTTTATACTGCTCTCCACTGTCACCCCTTACCTGGTGCAGTTGTCTGTGATGGACCAAGCCCCGGGGTCGGTATTTCTGTTACTTGGGGACCACTCTATTCCAGCGGTGATGGCACTAAGCTTGGTACTGGTAGGTTCGGCTGGCACCTCGGTACTGCTGGGTCTGCTCTTCCCTCTGGCCCCAGGGTGTGGTCCGGGCATGGCTCAGGTACGGGGCTCTCCGGGGAAGGGGTCCGTGGTTCCATCACTGGAATCACCCCACTGGGCTCCCTAGTGGTGACCTGCGCTAGTACCCTCTTGTTAGTCTCCTTACCCTTCCCCATCTTCCCTTTTCGGTTTTTTCCCTTTCCCACACCCTCGGGCTCTGCCACCTCCAACAGCCGATTAGCCTTCTCCACCAAATCCATCACCACCTTGAAGCACTTCACCAGCCCGCTTTCAGCCCATAGGCCACGCCTCTTTGGCAACGCTCTGACCTGACCCACAAGCTCATCGACCCACAGCCACAAAACTAGCCCCTTTTTCTGAAGGCTTCGCCCATTTGCACACAAAAAACACCTCCTTCTGAGGGACTCTGCTTTTCAAAAGGGTCCTTCCACCCCCCCAACCCCTGCAGGCCTGCTGCCTCACCAACCACTCCACCCGCCCCATTTACCATATACCCCCATTCTGAGTGGGCGCCGATCACGCTACCATGTCTCGCTTCCTATTCCTACAAGACTGTTTTGCGCTGCTCCCCAGATGATTCTCAATACTATGCGATACTACAACCAACAACCCCCTTTGCCCAGCCCTGTCTCCTCGCCTCTAACTGCACCACAAAATTCTCTGACCGCCTCATATGCACCTTTTTAAAAACTTCCCACCATCACCGCTCTCCGCGGCCAAACCACAGCGCAGTAAGCAGCAACACCCACAACGGGTGCTCTTAACCACTACTCTCAGTGCATCCTCCATGCATTGCCATATCTTTTACATCCTCCACAGGCTCTCTGCCTGTCTCTACTATCATTTCAAAGCACCTTACCTCAGGCTTCCGATTGTCCTCTCGCTGTTATTCAGTAACTCCTTGATTTTTTTTTTTTTTTTTGCTATTACTACTCACCCACGAATTTAACTCAAAATCAAATCAAATGCCCAATGGCTCAAATTTTACTTCCAACGACTGATGTGCATCCACAGGAAATTCCTTATGGAGCAAAATTGTGAGCTCCTCTTGTGTGCAGCCCCTTTTAACTGCTACCTTTCCACACCTCTTAATTTCCTTGCCCATTCAGCTGTTGCCACATCATTGTTCTCTTGGCCTTTTCCCTGCCCCCCTTGGTTGTCATAGGGCCTCCTCCTTCTAAAACCCCGCCCCCTCTCCCTCCCTTCTTCCTTTCTTTCTGAGCTTCCCACTTTATTGGCCTGGGCCATGGGACAATGGGGCCTGCCCTTCTTGATTTGGGCAACCCTTTTTATCTCTGAGTACATTGTAATGTGTAATGGGTATGAGAGATCCTGTACTTTCAATGGTGAAATCCATCGCATGACCATGCAGTTATTTCATTATACTGTACATGCAGGTGTCTACTTAAATGTTTTTTTTGCTTTCTGTTTTTACCATTTTATTAGTGCAATGACACAGCCCAAGGCTTGTAGTCATGGTGTAATAACCACACCACCTGGGTGATTGAAGACATTTGGTTGGACTTTGGGCAACACAACCTACCTGGGTCATGTGTTATTGAAGCACAGCCATGTACCCGTTTGTGTGCTATCATTTACATGTATGTACAACAGATTCTAACACTGTTGTCTTATTATGTGTAGACATTGTTGAGCATGTTACAGTTACTGTATTTGCCGCCATATGTTCACTTCAGTGTCAGTATCTAATGTGCATGAAAGGTGGACAATGACTCTCAATCACTCTTCTAATTTCATTTCTGTTTTGTGTGTTCTAGAGTCTGGTGGTGGAAAGAAGGGTGGTAAGAGGAAGGGTTCTTCCTTCCAGACAGTGTCTGCTGTCTTCAGGGTATGTATATATGAAGAAATAGTCATTATCGTTACAAAAAAATGACTTAGAGTTTCTTATATTTAAATACCTGAAATGAGATTTTAATTGAGTGAATAGTTTATATGAATTTGTTTGATATATGCATAGATTGAAATATATTTTGAATCTAGATTTACAGCTTATACATCTTATTCATTGTACTTTAGGAGAACTTGAACAAATTGATGACTAACTTGAAGAGCACACACCCTCACTTCGTGCGTTGTCTGATTCCAAATGAAACAAAAACACCAGGTAATGTAACTATGCAGATTGTATACAAACATACAGTAGGAAAGATAACAATACAATCAGGGCCTGGAGGTTGCAGAAAATAGATGGGCAGCATAAAAGGCACTATATTAGTAGCAGCCCATGAATGCTTCATAAAAGTATAGGAAACCAATATGGTTGGAAAATGAAATGAAGTAAGCATTCAGGACAAAATGAGAACTTTGAGGATCTACAAAGTTGACCAAAGTGAGGTCAATGTGGATGTGTGGCAGGAAAAGCTAGAAAAAGTCAAGCAGCTAAGGAGAGTGGAAAGGGAAGGCAAATGATAAGACCATTAGGTACATTAGAAAGAAATGACAAGCAAGATCGAGCATTGCAATAATCAAGCATGCAGGAGGGATTGTAGAGGAGGATGAAAAAGCAAACATGGCGTGCTATGCACTATTAGAGTGGAGTGGCTACACATGTATATCTGGGGTGTATAGCCACTCTGCACTGACTGTGCCCTCCCCCACATGGCATGCTTGAAGGGGGGGCACACATCCACTGCACCTGATCCCCAACATCTGCGGACAGCTCCGCATTGGGGGCGGTCCAGGGGCATGCCAGCACTATGCGGTATTCACTAACCCTCGTAGTGCTGGCTATATGGGTGCAGAGTGTGGTGCAGGGTATGCCAGGGTAGACCCTGTCATAACCCACAGTGCACCCCCAACTGATACAGGCTGTTAGTCACCAGGGGACCAAAACAGGGTACAGAAGAAGGAGGCAGGGACAGCTGGAAGGGCAAGTGCCCAGCATGTTTGGGAGCAGCAACACTGGTATGGGTTGGTACCACATGTGTCTGCGTGCCTGCAATTGGCATGCACAGCCCTGGACCCATGCCACCCTATGTTATGGAATCCACTAAATGTCCCGGGGGCATCCCATTGGATGCCTGCCCAGGACGTTGACTCCTCCCAGGCATACTTCTCAACTGCACCACATTACGAGGAATGTTCCTCATTTTACTTCACAAAATCTCCCTGTTCCACATTGTAAGGACTTGTCCCACATTCAGTGTTAACATTTTAAAGCAATAATCTATAGTAAATGATGCAAAAAATATACTATTCAATTAATAACAGACTTTATGAACATAAATGCAAACATTTTAAGTGTTCTGAGCTTCTTAGGTAAAGATTTGATTAAGTGTTCCACATTTTGCTCATTTGTTCCACATTTTGAGAGGCAATGTTCCACATTTGGGGGACAAAAGGTTGAGAGGTATGCTCCCAGGCTGCCGTGCAGAGTCCTGCATGCCAGGGGGAGGAGTCACAACCAGGTGACCGGCATTGGTGAATACTGGTATGGACACACACCTGTCCGCAGGGTGCATGGTCATGGGCGTGGTATGCAACTGTTCCACATACCCCGACCTGCTTAGTGCATAGCACCCATATTGAATAAGTACTTTACTTCTGTACTTATGGTGAAATCTACAGGCCACTACTGGACACCACAATAAAATCTGGCACTACAACTAGACAAAAGTTATAGACTGGATATATATCTACAGAAAAAGTACTAAATGGTATGAGAGACATAAAGGTAAACAAGCCCCTGAGATCAGACAGGATTTTCCCAAGGGTGTTGAGGGGGACAAGGCAAGCCCTGGGGCCGGGATGCCTTTGTCAGACCTACAGCACATTAGTCTCCTCTGTTCTGGTAATTCATTGTATATGGTAGTTAAACTCACTCCTTGTATCTGCATTTAAATAGGTACAATTTATGCTGATTGCTAACCCATGTGACATGTGTTCCCCACTGCTCCTGTCGGCTAGCTGGTATAACTTGCACCATACAGGCCCATCTCTATCCTCCCCCCATTATCCAAAGCACTGGAGTGAATTGTCTCCTACCAGCTTGTGGTGTTCCTGGACAAACATGATTTTCAGTGCCCTGAACAGCATGGCTTCCACAAAGGGCATAGTACCACCACGGCACTGTTGGAATTCACCAGTTGTATCCATGACACCCTGGACCAAGAACTTTGCGGGAGGGGGGCCATATTCATTGACCTAACAAAGGCCTTTGATACAGTAAATCACCCACTCCTACTCAGGCAACTGTCTGCTCTTGGGCTCTCCAATGATGCACTGCCCTGGTTTGCTAGCTACCTTGGTGAGAGGGTCCAAAGTGTCAAAATTGCTGGAGTTTCTTCAGTTGAAAAGCCAGTACTCTCAGGTGTCCCTCAGTGGTCTATACTAGGTCCATAACTCTTTTCTCTTTTCCTTAACAATCTCCCTGTCATCTGCCAACAGAGGATACTACTCTGCGCAGATGATGTGGTCCTCTTTTCTTGCAATCATGACTTTAATCTGCTTGAGAATCAATTGCAACATGATTTCAGGCTTGTGGAAAAATGGTTTGGCTCTCAGAAACTTGTCATGAACTATAACAAAACTAAGGTCATGTCTTTCTGCAATGCACTTAGCAAGTATAAACCTCTATACCTCACCATCAAGAATCAAGAGGGGACCTCACTTGATCAGGTTCAAGCATTCAAATACCTCGACGTCACCCTGGACTGCTCACTCTCTTACTTCCAGCACATTGTGCAAGTTGTTAAGTCTGCCAACATACGCCTTGGCCTGCTCCACAAGTACAAGCACTGTATGACCTCTGATGCCCTTAGACTCACCATCCACAGCTCTGTTACCTCCATAGTTGACTATGGTCTAGTCATCTATGGCTCTGCCTCCCCTACTGCCCTTAGGAGGATGTCTGACGCTCAACAACGCCTGTAAACTTCTCACGGGGGCTGACCACCTAACACACACCTGTGACCTGTATGCCCAGGCTGGATGGCTACCACTTATTAGTAGAATACAACACCAGACCTGTCTGATAGCCAAAAAAGTTCTCCTCAGACTCATGCCACCAGGTGTGGCTAGGCTCCTTACTACCAACGGCAGCACCAAGCCGACACGTAGTTCTCATGACCGGACTTTTCAGGTCCCCAGACGTCCGACCTCATTGGGACAGAGATCCTTCTTGTGCAGGGCTCCTCAGTGGTTCAACACCCTTAACAAAGAAGCTCTTGCAGCAGTAACACTACGCCCCTTTAAAAGGCAACTACGTCTATTTCTCCCCTCTACCACACAGTGTGGCTGCCTTCCCTAAGCTTTGCTCTACACCCCCTACCCTAACAGTAGCTGTAACCTGCTTTTCCGGCCTTGCTTTCATGGCAACAACCCCCCTTCCCTTTTGGCCCCTGCTCACCCACCCATTCCTTCCCTAAGGACACACTCCTATCTGTTGCCACTTGCCCCTATCCCCCTCGCTCTTTCCATCCTTGTCTGACAACGGCACCTACCTGCCGGCTTCTTCCTGACTTCCTCCTACAAAGACACTGTTCTACCATGAATTCTGTTAAAAGCTAGTTTATGTTGTTCTACTTCAACATACTGACTGTACTATTTAGGCCTTGGTAATCGACATGTTAAGTATGTAACCATTGTTCACCTTTGTGTTATGTCACCCCCCCCCCCATCCTCGGACGTGGAACCTTTGTAAATGAGCAGTCCCTGCTCAAAGGTACTTGTAATCCTAGAGTTTAATAAATAAAAAAATAAAAAAAATACACCAGACCTCATCAGCGTTTAATGATTATGCTTCCTTCTCCCTTCTACCATTTCACGTTGCCCCTTCTGTTCCTCCAGTTCCTCCCCTCCCTTTCCCTCACCATTCCCTGTCTTACTCCCAGTCTCTCTACTTTGTCCCCTCTCCCATCTTTCCCCACCTATCTTCCCATTTCCTTTCTTTATTCACCACAGTCTCCTCTCCTCCCCCTATCCTAGGCTTGATGCTCTCCTTCATTCTTTCCCTGCTACTCCCTTCCCCTCCCCTCCTCCAGAATACCTATTTGCAGGCATGTCACACACTGTTCCTCATATTAATGCGCTACTGCTGGCAGGTGACGTGGAGCTAAACCTTGCCCCTCTTCTGACCACTAACCTTCCCAAAAGACAGAATATTTTCATATAAATACCAAGCATCCTCTCACCAGGCTTGACCAGCTAAGGCTATAGACTGTACACTACAATCCTTTCATGCTCATTGTTACTGAAATCTGTCTTTCTGCCCTAAACAATGACATAGAAAATTGACTTTGTTGTTGCACAATTTAAAGACAGGACCATGGGAATTGTGTTGGTGGGGTTCTTCTACACAAAAGTTGCAGCTTTAACTGTAATGCTGTGTATTGTTCTGCCATCCTCTTTTCCCATGAACTCATGTGCAATCTCTCTTTCCCATACACACTTCCCATTTTCATTGGTGGCATTAATTCTTCTCCTAACCTGACACTCATCCTGCCATCCCTCTCAATCATCTCCTTCCTTTCAGCTTCAGGTGATCTCTTTGTCTTTGGGGATCCAAATATAACTTGGCTCTCCCCCTCAGTAAAACATACCATTTATCAAATTGAGTCCCTCTCTCTCACAAAGATTGTTACTGAACCAATCCTTCTCAACTCAGCTCCTTAAATTATTTCTTATTAATTGGGTCTTGTCCCCCACTGCATTATTTCTGCTGCAACTCTACTGGTTGCTTTCAGTGACTATTACATCAATTACTGCATCTGTAAGACCTGCAGCATTAAAGCCACCACCAACATTTATCCTGTCTAGGTAACTCATGTCTCTTGAGCTTCCATCCCTTCTAGAAAGTTTTTGGGTCACTTACTGGTCAGCACTCACTTAATCCACTGATAAAAGTGTTGCTCTAACCTTTTTCACTTCTAGTTTCGTTGCAACATGGGACAAACATGTCTCTCTAAGGAGGTCTCATGTCTATGGGTCCTACCTTTCCTAGATCTCTGAAGAGGTTGTTGATCTGTTCAAAGCTTAAGATTCTGCCTGACATTTCCACAAAGCCTCAGGCTCACTGGAAGATTTATTGAGATGCAAACAACTGTGTAACACCTGTACTAAGGCCACCAGGAAAACCAACTCAGTTTTTCTCACATACAACCTTAAATGCCCTGATAGGTTCTGTGTAAGCATTAAGCCTCGACAAAGGTGGCATCTAATGGGGAATTAATGCATGGTTGGGAGGGTTGTGGCATGAGGCTGAAGGCAGAGTGCCTAAAATGACCCAACCATGTATTAATTCCCCATTAGATGCCACCTTCAGAGAGACTTAATGCTCATGTAATATGGCTTCTAGGATAATATATTTACTATGAGTGTTATTCTCATACTGTCAATGAAACAATACAAACACATTTTGCAGTGTTTGCATTTCTGTCCTGCACGTTTTCAACATTTCACTGAGTACGATTTATATGCCGATGTTGTCAAAACAATAGGGAACATATCTGTCAACAAACTATGTGTCAACATTTGTTTGTGACAATTTAACAGATCTGTGCTGCTATTATTTTAATAGGCACCATAGGAGGTCCATCATATGCTCATTTGTGCGATCCACTATTTGCTTGTGACTCTCATTTGCATATTTTCTAACCTTCTTTGTGTATCTACAGCATTGGTCCAATGTTGCTCCGGCCCCTCTTTGATGCGTCCCTTTCTCTTGCCCACTCCTTTGTTTCCTGACTTCATTGCGAGTGTTACGGGTCTCCTGGGTCACGTTTGCACAGGATTACTTGCGATTGCCCGTCCCATGTACTGTAAAGCATTGCAAATTCACTGTGCATCGCATTTCGCCTTGCGGTCCCTGTGAGGGTGTGTTTTGGTCCCAGACTGCCTCGCCGGTTGCTCCTCTGTGGTGGTGCGCATCCATGGCATTTCCCCATATACATTCCTGCACAATCCCGGTAACTGATACACGCACACAGTCATGGGCATTGGGTCGGTGGGTGCGACAGACAAGCACCGCTCCCGTGGGCTACAATAACATTTTCTGCTGTGCTGCTTTTTCAGCTGTGTGGATCAGCATGGTACTTCACTTCAAGGATGGCATTATTGCTAAATTAATGTTGTCTCCAAAGTCAAGTCAAGTCAAATTTTATTTTTAAAGTGCTTTTCCACAGACCAAAGCACGTATACAATCTAAAACAACAATTCTAATAAAAATATAAAATAAAATAAGGGGAGCAATCCCAGATCTAAACATTATCCCCAAGAACCAGCATGCCATGTGATGTTTTTCCACTTATTACTTGTCTTTCTTTTGTGTTACTTATTTTTGCCATGTTACAAAAGGTTATTCGTGATCTGCTTGACCCCCCACACAGTCACCCTCCTACCATTCTCAAACTAGGAAACTCGCCTATCACTGAGTCAAATAAGATTACTAACACATTTAACAATTTTTTAACTTCCTGTGCATATATCTCTTCTTCTTCCTCCTCCCTTTTTTCTCTCCAGGCCACCATGTCTCTCTCCAAATGCCCTTCATCTCCTCAGCCTCAATCCCAGCATCTGTTTCCTTCTCCCTAGGCTCCAGAAACCTTCCATGCTGCTTTATTCTCTTTTAATTGCACTAAGAGGCTCAACCCCGATGGTCTGAATACTAATCTGTATCTTTCTACACTAACCATTGCTGCACCTCTTGCCTCCCTTTTCAGTCTTTCTTTCTAACTTGAATTTGATCCCTAGTCTTGGAAGCAGGCTAAAGTACACTCTCTCTCTCTCCTTAAAGGGGGTGACCCTTCTTCCCCAGGTAACTACCAGACAATCTTACTCCTCCATGCCCTGGCTAAAGTGGAGGGAAAAACTTGTTCTCTCACAACTATCCATCTGCTTTGACTCCTCTTCTTTCCTCTCCCCCTTTGAGTCTGGCTTCCATACAAACCACACCACCATCTCTGCTCTCTTCTGGTGTACAGACTTTGTGCTGAAAGACATGGACCAGGGCCTGTACAGTGTGGCCATTTTCATAGACTTCCCAAAGGCTTTTGATACAGTGTTCCACCCCCTCCTTTAGATATGCTAGGTGCTGCAGGTCTGTTTGACCTGGCAGTTGGTTTGTCCTGTTTATACATCTCAGATTGGTTCCAACTGGTCCACGCTGGTGATGCCCCATCTACCCTCCTGCCTGACAAGTCCAGTGTTCATAGTCCTTTTCTCCATCTTCTTATATGACCTCCTCTCTACCTGTATCCCTTCACACATACACATGTTTGCAGATGACACAATTTTATTTGCTTCATGTGTCTCAGTCTCTACACTGGAGTCTTCACTTCTTTATGACTTTGACGAAGTCCGGCGTTGGTTCAAACCAGCTTTCACTAAAATGCCAGAAGTGTTTTAGTTACATTTGGCAATCGACAGATTATCAAGGCTTCAACTTACACCTGACTTCTCAACTCTAGGTGGCAACCTGCTTTAGCAGGTACCAAATTTGAAGTACTAAGGGGGTGTGGCTGGATCAGGATCTCAGTTTTTCCACCCATGTTAATGCCATGCACAAGAAACTTCACCCTATAGTTGGTGTGCTGTACTGAAACAAATCCTGCTTTCCATTCCTGGTTTGCTGTGAAATCATCCTTATGAAGAGCTTGCCAGTATCTGACTTCGCAGATGTAGTCTACAGAGCTGCATTAAAATCTACTTTTGCCAAGCTGGATCCCCCCTTTTTCATTCCTTTTGCTGCTTTGCCTTTAGTGCTCCCTCCCTTCCTCTCTCACCAATCACAGTTCTCTATATGTTAATCTATCTTTCCCCTCTCTCTCTTGACGCCTGGAGTGTCTCACACTGTTACTCTTTCATAGCCAAATACTTACTTGCCACTGTTCCTACCTACCTCTCCTCTCTACCTAACCCTGCCATTCCCTCCTACTCACTCCATTCAGCTGCTGCTTGTTCCTTTCATTGCTGTCACAGGCAATCAGTAGCAGGCCAGCCTGCTTTCTCTATCTTTCTTCCTGCAATTTGGAACAGCCTTCCTCACCCAGCCCTCTCCTGCTCCCTGTACTCTTTCAAACCACTCTTCTAGTGGGGGGGGGGGTAGGAGGAAGTAGGCTGTTGGTTAACTTGGATCTGCAGCTTATCCATTAGGTAGGGAAATGGGCAGACTAGGTGGGCCAAACAGTCCTTATCTGCCATCAAATTCTGTGTTTCTATGTTTCTATGTTACTGACACACTTCATGAAAGAATGGACTAATAGCTAGGCTTCTTTCTCTTCTCTCCACATTACAGTCACCCATGCCCTGTCATCCTCTTTGCTATTTTAACCATTTTGCCCACTCAGTTGTATAGCATGCAACTCAATGTACTTTGTAATCTGAATTTTATGCCTTGCCTCTTCTGTACAAATGTGTTACCATACGTTGGCAGCACACTGCCATAGATCTTGACCTGGCTACTCTATAACTAATGTATATTTACACTTTGCACATTGTTTTGTCTTTCTCTGATATTGATTATTTGTACTATGAGTTTATTGTACGTGTTCATGCACCAATTGTTGTGACTTTGTTATTGTTGGTTCACTTCCTGTTGTATTCCCTCCCCCAAGTTGCACCTGGAAATGAGCCTCAACTCAGTGTGCCTATACTGGCCCCCAAATTTAACATAGAAACATAGAATTTGACAGCAGATAAGGACCCCTTGGCCCACCCAGTCTGTCCATTTCCCTACCTAATGGATAAGCTGCAGATCCCAGTTAACCAGCAGCCTACTTATTTCTACCCCCACCCCCTAGAATTGCCTTATGACTGTCCCATGCATGCTTGAATTCAACCACTGTTTTTGACTCCACAACCTCCTCCGGAAGGCCGTTCCATGCATCCACAACCCTCTCTGTGAAAAAATACTTCCTTACATTACCTCTGAGCTGCCCCCCCATCTTCAAATTGTGCCTCCTTGTTCTTGCGCACCTCTTTTTTTGAAAGATGCTACCCTCTTGGACTTTGTTGATTCCCTTGAGGTACTTGAAAGTTTCTATCATGTTCCCCCCCCCTCCTTTCCTCAAGGCTATACATATTAAGCTCCTTTAGTCTCTCTTCATATGTCTTCCAGTACAGAGCCTGCACCATTTTAGTTGCCGTCCTCCAGACAGCTTTCATCCTGTCTATGTCCTTGTGGAGACTGGGTCTCCAGAACTGCACACAGTACTCCAGATGGGGTCTCACCAGCTGTCTGTACAGAGGGATAACAACTTCCTGTTTTCTACTGGCGATGCCTCTCCCTATGCATCCCAGTATCCCCCCAGCCCTCCTTACTGCCCTCTCACATTGTTTGCCCACCTTTAAGTCATCTGATATGACTACCCCAGATCCCTTTTCATTTTTGTTGTTTTTAGTATCTCACCCCCCATTGTGTACTCTTCCCCTGGGTTTTTGTTTTCCAGGTGCATTGCCTTGCACTTCTTTGCATTGAGTCTAAGCTGCCATACATTTGACCATTCCTCTAACCTTGCCAAGTCCCTTCTCATCCTTTCCACCCCACCTTGTGCATCAACTCTGTTGCAGATCTTTGTGTCATCTGCAAAGAGACATACTTTTCCTTCTAGCCCCTCTGCAATGTCGCTTATAAAGACATTGAAGAGGACCAGTCCTAATACTGAACACTACGGTACCCCACTAGTAACCCCCTTTCTTCAGAGTGGGCCCCATTTACTATTACCCTCTATGTCCTATTCTCCAGCCAATTCTTTACCCAGGCTATCATCTTGGGACCCACTCCCAGGCTGGCTAACTTGTATATTAATCTTTTGTGTGGGACTGTGTCTAATGCCTTGCTAAAGTCTAGGTAGGCCATGTCCACAGCCCCTCTCTGGTCCACTACTTTGGTCACCCAGTCAAAGAAATCTATTAGATTCATCTGGCATGACCTTCCTGCTGTGAATCCATGCTGCCTTGGGTCCTGTGCCCCTCTGGCCTCTAGGTACTCGACAGTTCTTCCTTCAGAAGTGATTTCATCATTTTCCCTATCACTGAGGTTAAACTAACAGGTCTGTAGTTTCCTGCTTCTGCCCTGCTCCCACTTTTGTGAAGGGGAATCACATCTGCCCTCCTCCAGTCCTCAGGTACCACCCCATCCTCCCATGATTTGTTAAAGAGGGTAGTCAGTGGTGTCACTAGTTCTACCCTTAGTTCTTTTAGAATTCTGGGATGAATCCCATCAGGCCCCATTGCTTTGTCCACCTTCAGTTTTAAGAGTTCTTTCAGAACCCTTTCTTCTGTAAATGGGCTGGTATCAACTTCTGTATCCAGAGTGTTTCTATTGTTTAAATATACAATATTAACTAAACCATTTGCAAAGTATTTAGTGCAGAGGGACTAGATGGTATTGAGGTCCCTGCACAAAAGTTAAGATAGGGAGAAATTAGGACATTATAAAAAGGGTCTGAGAAATAAAGCTTTCTGACTGGCTGTCAGTGTTTTATCAGCCTAATGCTGCTCCTTTCTTAACATACATGTATAGCCTAATCATATGCTGAACAAGGTTTATCACTGCTTAAAAAAATGTTCTTATTATAATAGCAATAAGGTACTCCCAGAGGTTATGTTAATGGTCATTTAATCACCCTCTAGAGGCATGTGGTACTCAGCTATGCCTTGTGAAACATTACACCCCTAGAGGGTGATTAACAAGCCATTAACATAACCACTGGATATGCCTTATTGCTTAATTATAATACAGGGAGCCTGAAGCCAGTACATGTAAGTGGCAAACACTGTTTGAGATGGTCGTAAAGGAGCTCATAGCTGAACTTCTATAAGTAAACAGACTTACAGATAGGAATAAACATGGGCTCACAAGGGGGAGACCATGATTTTATTTATTTGACTTTGGGATAAATACCTTTGAGTCAAGGACTCATTTTCAAAGCTTCCATGTCAGAGTTGAACAAACATTACAAAAATACAAGGTTTACAGAGAAAAAAAAGGAAAACATTGACGCGTATACACAGGCAGTAATAGTAAAATTTGAACTTATACACATCAAATTAGGACATACAGTATTAACAAATAGACTGATTAGATAAGAGGGGGTTGGAGAGGTCAGCTGGAGGTGGCATCATCTGGGGTGGGAAAGAGGTGGAGCTTTTAACAAAGTGAGGCCATCATCAGGTAATTGGGGGTAGAGGAGCAGGTTACGAAAAAAGTGGTATATAGCAGAAAGATGTAGGGGGTCAGTAAATGGAAAACTGGGGGTGAGGTACTATCACATTAGTGCAGGCAGGTACAATTAATTTTAGAGCCAAGGAGAGATTTGAGCCCAGCTTTGAAAGTACTAATCTTGATAGTATCAGTGAGGTCAGCATGTAGTTCATTGTACCATTTTGGTCCTTGATACAGGATGGAGTTCTGGGCAAGTTTCGTTCTTTTGAGGGGAATCACCATCTTGTCAGCGAACACACTATGGTAAGATTTCATTGGGATGGCCAGCTTAAAGTGTCCTCCCAGTGTGGAGATGTCAGTCCAAGTAGTACTTTTTTAGAAGTAGACAGGTTTGGTATAGCCCTCTAAGATGGAGTGGGAGCCATCCAGTTTCAGTGTACAGCGGGCAGGTGTGGGTGTTGAGAGTAGCCAACAAAGTAAGATGACAGGCCTTATTGAGGAGTGTGTTGATCCTGTTATGAGCAGTTTTTGTGCCTGCCCCATATATAGGCAACCCATAGTCAATGGTAGACAGTATTGAGATACTGGTGGCTAGTTTGAGTGCATCCAGTGTCATTGAATATCTGTGATTATAAAGTAAACCAAGTTTTATATTTGCAGTCTTGATAGCAGAGTCAATGTGGATTGAGAAGGTGAGCATGTTATCAAAGGTAATGCTGAGATATTTGAAGTTAGATACTTGGTCTAGGATCTCACCCTTTTGGTTATGAATACGCAGGGCAGGTATTTCTTTTTGCTTTGGGAGGTGGTGAAGAGCATACTCTTTGTTTTTTTATGTTTAATAGTAGCTTGTTTTCCATAAACCAAGATTCAAGTTTATGGAAGCTACTTTGGAGTTCAGTTGTGATGGATTGTTGGTCTTTGCCAGTGACTGAGATCACTGCATCATCAGCATAGAGAACTGTGCTTGCCGAGCAAGCCATTGGGGTGGAGTTGATGAAAAGGCTAAATAGTAGAGGACCAATGATTGACCCCTGGGGAACCCCAAGGTGCACCTCCTTAGCTGAGGATAGGGTATTACCAATTTTGACTCATGATCTGTTTAAGAGGTAGTTGCCAAACCATAGTATTGTATCTGGGGATAAAGCTGTAGAGAGAAGGTAACTTAGGAGAAAATTGTGATTAACAGAGTCGAAAGCCTTTGTAAGGTCGATGAAGACTGATCCAACTGCCTGACCACTATCCAAGGCGTTATATAGTTGGGATGAATAATCAACTAGATCGGTGAGTGTGGAGTGCTTTTTACGGAAGCGGTGCTGTTGCAGGCAGGGTAGGTTATGGTTATCAAGTTATTCAGTAAGCTGCTCCGAGACCATTCTTTTGAGTACTTTCAAAAGGGGAGGAAGTATGGATATTGGTCTGTAGTTGGATGTTTGGGTTTTATCCCCTGCCTCAAAGACAGGCATTATGTTAACTGACATCCATGCATTTGGAAATGCTCCTGATTTTAGAGAGACATTGAACACCATGGTAAGAGGAACAGCAAGTTCATGAAGGAGTAGACCAACCAGCTTCATGCCAAGCAGATCTGCCCCATCCTGGTCTTGCCAAGTGCTCTTTTAATATGCTTGAAGGTTTCAGCTTTGGTGACACATCTAAAGTAAAAGGGTGGCACGTCTTTCCTTGGGAGATCTTGAGGGACAGTTGGGTGTTGCTGAACATGCATATCTTTGAAGTAGTCACAAGGGAGTACATTTGAAACATCAGTGAATGCATCGTTGAGTTCATTGGCAATTTTGATGGGTTCCTGTAGGGGCCACTTCGCAGTCAGGTGTAGATCTGAGTAGGTCTTGGGGGCTTTGCCTGTTAAGGATTCAAGAGAGCACCAAACATCTCTTCCAGAACCCCAGGTTTTGGTTAGTAGATCCTTATAGTAGGAGGCTTTAGCCTGTCAGATGAGTCTGGTGCAGGTGTTTCTAGCTACCTTGTAGGTATTAAATGCAGCAGGTGTACCAACTGCTTTTGCTATATGCCAGAGATTGTCCCTGTTCTTCATAAGTCCAATAAGGAAGTTGGAGAGCCAGGGATTGGAGGTTCCCTTAATTGTTTTAATTTTGTATGGTGCAAAAATATCACAAGCATGGTTGAAAACCATTATGAAGTAGTTAAGTGCCTTATTACCATCTATATCCCCAGTCAGTGGGGACCAATCCAGTTGTGTCATATGCAGCTTGAAACGTTCAAGTAGTCCAGGCTTCAGGCAGTGGTTTTTGCATGCCTTGGGTGAACTCTTGGGGAAACTGTTAGACCAGGTACACTTCACAGGGGAGCTGTGACCGAGGCTGTCAGGCAGGACAGTGACATCAGATATATGCTCAGGGTATATGGTCAGGAGCTAGTCTATGAGAGAGCTGCTCCCTGTTTTGTAGTTAAGTCAGGTGTCAGCAGTGACCATCTGTTTTAGGAAAAGGCTAGTAATTAGATCCCTGGCTTTTGTTTCTAATGCCAAATACACTTGATTGTTTTTTTGTTTTTGTCTATGTGGTGATGCAAATAGTGGATTGGGAAGAAACAACTGACCTTCTGTACCTGTATTAAGCAAAATATTTTATTCTGTGCAACACAGGAGACTAGTTAAGAAGCTAGAGGGTCTAGGGCTGGGAGAGGGGTTAAGTAGATGCATAGAAAATTGGCTGACAGGCCTCAGAGTGTAGTTCTGAATGGCAAATTCTCTGATGTTAGGGAGGAAACTAGTAGGGTGCCTCATGGGTCTGTCCTGAGGCTGCTACTTTTAACATTTGCATAAGTAATATAAGGGTGGGTTGAAGAGAAAAGTGATTTTGTTTGAAGATAAAACAAAACTCCATGGCAGAGTGGACAATGAAGAGTGGATTAGTAACATGAAAGGGGATGAAGAGAGTCTAAAGAATGGTCTGGTGTTTGGCAATTTAAATTCAATATCAAGACATGTAAAGTAGTTCACATAATTATGAGAAATCCTTGTAAAGTGTATTGCATCAAGGGAGTAAGGGTGGAGCCCTCAAAGATGGAAAGGGACCTGGGGTTGATAATTAGAAGTAGTCTAAACACCTCTTCTCAGTGCTCCAAAGCTTATCATATGGCAAACAGGATGTTAGGATGGATAAGGAGAGGCTTCAACAATTGCATAAGAGAGGTAAAACTGCCACTGCATTGATCTCTGGTTCAATCACAGCTGGAGTAATATGTCTAGTTTTAAAGCACATATCTGATGTAGGCTGGAAACTATGCAGAGGAAGGCAACAGAAATGACCTAAGGACAGCAGGATAGGTTGCTTATGGAGAGACTGGAGTCTCAATATGTACTCTCTGGAGGACGGGGGGGGGAGAAAGGCATACGACAGAAATAATACAGATTCATACAGGGGTACAACAGGATGAACACCAAAGAACTGTTCAGCTTAAGGAAGAGTTAATTCACCAGGACTGCCTTCTCAATTTGGAAGGGATGACATTTATAAAAGTTGCTAAGTAGTGTTTTTTTGAGCAGACAGTGGAAAGGTGGAACAATCTACCAAGCCATGTGGTCAATGCTGGGATCATAACTGGGTTCCAGTCACAATGAGACATCTTAAAGGGGGGTTTTAAGGAATAATACAATGTTGGACTTCAGAAAGACTTGACAGACTTATGGCCTTTTAGTTCGATCCATACATTTCTATGTTTTTTTATGTTAATAATACATGTGTAATAGCCCACCTGGAGACACTGGTGATAGTATAGCATGTTACCTAATGAGAGACCTGAGCTCACCACCTAATTTTGACTCCCTCAGCTGGGGTGGTGGAGTGTGAGTAGCATTGTGGATTCAGCAGGCTCAGACACTGGGGGAAGAACAGATTGAGGCTTGGAACTGCTCTGCCACATGAACTCCTCTTTCAAGGTTATTAGGATGGGACTGAAAACCATTGAAGACCACAACATATTGTACTCTACACCACCAAAGTACAGTGTCGGCTGTGAAAAAAATCCAATTTGTAATATACAATTAACTCACAATTTACTTGTCTGTTTCAGGTGTAATGGACAATGAGTTGCTTATGCACCAGCTTAGATGTAATGGTGTCCTGGAAGGAATCAGAATTTGCAGGAAGGGATTCCCAAGCAGGATTATCTATGGTGATTTCAAACAAAGGTTTGGAATATATATCCATTTAACATTCATTAAAGGCAATTAAGTGTGGATTTAAATTCATACAGTATACAAGCACAGTTATATCAACATTTTAAACATAGCCATACATTTCAAGTTACAGTGACATTTTCGAAGTATGATTTATTCAGAGTGAGATTTTCTGTCTAATGTATATTTGTGGGTTCTTCTGCTACAGTACATTTTCAATGGCTTTGCAAATCTCAACATAAGGAAATTATGAGCATTCAAGTGTAGTTATATGGGAAACTTCTACCATTATTATGTTGTTGAGTAGCTTTTTCTAAGAAAATTTATTTGAGGAAATATTGAGGAAATGTAATGTAACTTTGTAAGTTGTATCAGAATTATACTAGGTAATATTTTAATTCTGGAATTAAATTTAAAAAAACAGGTACAGGGTTCTGAATGCAAGTGCTATCCCTAAGGGTCAGTTCATTGACAGTAAGAAGGCTTCTGAGAAGCTTCTAGGATCCATTGATGTTGATCATACCCAGTACAGATTTGGGCACACTAAGGTAAGAAATCACTTTATAGCTTTAAATAAATTATATTGTTTATTTAGAAACTTTATAATGATGATGGAACACTTCAAATTCTACAGGTGTTCTTCAAAGCTGGTCTTCTGGGCACGCTTGAAGAAATGCGAGATGAGAAACTGGCAGAACTTATTACTCGTACTCAAGCCCTTTGCTGTGGTTTTCTGATGAGAGTTGAATTCAAGAAGATGATGGAGAGAAGGTAGCTGATGCATTTTGGAGCCTTATAGTGCTGCACTATTTTCTGACAGTTGCAGTATTTAGTGCTGTCTCTCACGTGGTGTGTGTAATTGCTAGCCTGAACTTCTTGATCCCTAATTGCAGTACTCCTTCTGATTCCATGGTCAGTCTGTCTTGTATCACAGAAACCTGGCTTGGAGACAGTGCTGGCCTTGTGTTGGAAGCAGCCACTATAGCTAAATGCTTTATGATTCAGTGACTGAAGAAGGATTACAGGGGGAGGGGGGCATCTGTTTTAGATCTGAACTGAACTTAGTGGTGCACCCAGTGGGAGGTACCTTGTTGTTTGAATGCATGGCCATGCACAGGGGTTCAGGAGCTGGTTGCAGGATCCTCCTTATATATTGTACTGGTCTCTGGGCCATAAGGGGCATTCCTGCAGGAAATTGCATATTTCATTGCCAAAAGCATGTTGGAGTCACCCAGATGGTTAATTCTGGGTGATTTCAATGTCTGGGTTGATGATGATGATATACTCTCACATTTTGGACAAGTTTTCCTCTGGGTGATGGAATCCCTTGGCCTCACAAAGGTGGTTACTTCTGTGACCTACCAACATTACCATGCTCTGGACAGGGTATTTTCATTGGGGCTCAAGGTGGAGGGCCTCAAAATTGATTCAGTTAGTTGGTCATATCACTGCCCTATCAGGTTATTTTGCAGAGCCCCCTCTTGTGGCCCACCCCTTGTTGAGATAGTCTGATACTGCCCTTTGAGAGGTCCTCAGCCAGAAGAACTGCAGAAGGTACTAGACATCTTGGGCATGATCGAGGCATTTGCTAAAAGTTCAGAGAAGGATGTGGCTGCCTATAACATGGCTGTTATGGCAGTCTGTGACAAGCTGGCACTGAATTGTGTACATCCCCTTGTCTCATGCTGGAGGTTGCTGCAGTATAGCTGTGAGCTAAGGGAAATGAAGGCAAGGGGATGAAGGTTGGAATTATGTTAGAGGAGATACAGAGCCCAGGAGGACAGACTGGCTTTGAACATTTATTACAGTGAATACCAAAGGGCAATCAACCAGAAGATGGCAGTTTTTCTGTCCAAGGAGATTGCTACTGGGAGGAACTGACCACCTCAGTTCTGTTGAACTGTAGTTTCTCCATCCTGCCAGCCTGCCTGACTGGTGTCCAGGAGAATATTTTCATCTATAGCATGCAAGGAGTTTGCCCAATTCATCTTGGACAGGGTGTTCTCCAAACAAGCTGGGATCTCCCTGAGTGGGCTGTGACAACCTAGCAGTGTTCAACCTCCAAATCAGAAATGCTCTCAGGTGTTATGAGAGGGAATTCAGACCAATGATAAATGAAAAGGTGAATGGGGGGATCTTGGAGCTGTGACATGCATTTTGTGAACCAGATCCTGGCTGACAAAGCTACTGGTGGGCTGCATCAGATAGATAGATAGATAGATAGATAGATAGATAGATAGATAGATAGATAGATAGATAGATACTTTATTCCTATAGCTGCCATCTCCATGGACCCTGGGTGCTGCACAGTATAAAACATACATTTCGTGCTGAACATGAGAAAAATACACAAAATACAGCATACAATTATCTATCCATCCCATAATCCAAGTACATTTTAAAACATTATCAATAAAAAGCTTGGTGGAATAAATATGTTTTGAGGCTCTTCTTAAAGGCTTTTACTGAGGGGGCCTCTCTTAAACAACCAGGCAAGGAGTTACACAGGGTAGGCATAGCCACCAAAAATGCTCTATCTCCTGAATGCCACAGTCTAACTCTGGGAACTCCCAGAAGGCCTCCCCCAGCAGAACAGAGGGCCTGGGATTGATAAAAAGGGACAGGGAGATCTTACAGATAGACTGGATCCCTTTTGTGCGGGGTCTTATAGGTCAACAGCCCTACCTTGAAGACAACCCTACAGTGAACCAGTAGCCAGTGCAGTCCGCAGGGGACTGAGGTGATATGTTCACACCTTTTCACCCCTGTCAGCAACCTCACCATTATATTCTGCACCAGCTGCAGTCTGTGGAGGTTGTCTCCAGATAACTCTAGGTACAGGGTGTCACAAATGCACTCCACAGGTCAGGCCCTCTGCTCCCATTGTGCCAACCTCTGAGTGCAATTGTGTGAACAAGCAGCAGACATAGTAACCATCCTGTCTGCTTTGGGTCTGAACCACCTATTAGCGTCCAGTTCTGGAGGGATTCAAACTGTGAACTTTATGCTAGCATACCCAATTAACAGGCTCAGATAATATTCTCTTTGGGGGGATGCAATATAATCTTTTGCCTGAGGGCATCCAGCCAGGTATCCAAAATGAACACTTACAACTCTATAAGAGACCTAGGTATTTATTACCTTCTTAAGCAAGATCAGTAACACAATCAAGCCTTTTAACAGCTGTCAGACTTAAATACAGGTTCAGCACATCACATGTAAAATAACTGAGAGAAAACACAAGAAGTATAATAAAGAAAACGTTATTTACTAAAAAGTTTAAAACATGTGAAATAAAATACAGAACAAACATATCATAAATCTCACAGTCATATAACAAAAAAAAGGAAAGTTACCAAATACAAGCTCCTACCACAAACACTTAATTCTTTTCTAAGTATTACCTTTAAGTGCTTTTCAGAGAACAGTCTCTATTAGAGTTCAAGAATCACATTTCACTTTTTCTCCAAATGGATGATTATTTGAGAGTCCATCTTTCCTCCCCATGTGAGATCATAGCCTAGATCCTCCCATAGGTCCACTCTCTAGCATAGTTATCTACAATAATGTATTTTAAATAATGTGAACATCAGCAAAAAGCTATTTCCAAAATATGACAGTATTTAATCAGACATTTTCTTTGAGGTTTACAAACCCACAATCTGTCAGTAAGGTGTGAGCAAGCTAAGGAGACTTAGCCAAATGACATCCTTTCCTGATGTCATACAGTTCATATTTAGGAACCATTATCGAAGCAGTAGCAGTTGATAAGGGGCCATAAACTAACCCTCTGGAAGGAAGACATTAATTAAGTTTCCCTGGTCAGTTTTATGACATCCTCACTAAAGCCAAACTGCTAACTTGTGTGAGACACTACATACACAGACCATGGATTTAACACAAATATTATACAATAACCATAAGCAGATGGCAGAGCATCACAATCCTCCCCACCTAGACTGAATTTGGGGGCTCTGTCCCCTTCATGGGATGAGCTCCCCAAGTCAGTTTTTTTCTCATTCTGACACGACAAGCCATCAGCACTTTCATTAGCTGCCCCTGCCCTGTGGGAGACCATTATGTCATACCGTTGCAAGGCAAGACTCCATCTTAGTAGTCTACCATTCGTTTTACCCATTTGTGCCAGCCAAACCAGGGGGTTGTGGTCAGTTTGTATCTCAAAACACTGTCCGTATAAGTATGGCTCTAACTTCTTTAGGGCCCACAACATGGTAGGATACACTTTCTTTTCACAGTAGAGTAAGCCTGCTCCCTGGGAAGTAACTTTTTACTCAGGTATACTATGAGGTGATCTTTTCCTTGGTTGAATGTCTGACTCAGCAGTGCCCCAATACTCACATCTGAGGTGTCAATTTGGACTATAAAGGGTCTTCTATATTCTGTACTTGTCAATACAGGAGCACTGCACAGTACCTCCTTCACTCTGGTAGATGCTTTTTCACAGACTGATTCCCAGGTAATTTTCTTAGGCGTCCTTTTCTTTAACAGGCTAGATAGGGGAGTGGCCAGGGCACTGTAATTTGGTACAAATTTCCTATAGTACTGTGCTGTCTCCAGAAAATTCCTGACCTGCTTCTTTGTTTCTGATCTGAACCATGCCTTGATTGCCTCTATTTTCACTTGGTTAGGATGGAGCTGTCCAAGGCCTACAACATGTCTGAGGTATTCCACTTCAGCCATGGTCACCTGGCACTTCTCAGCTTTGACAGTGAGCCCAGCCCTCTGTATCCTGCCCAGCACTTCCCTAAGGTGGGACAGGTGTTCCTCCTAGCTGGCACTAAAGATGGCAATGTCATCCAGGTACGCTACAGTGTACTTCTCAGCACCATTCAACACCCAGTTCACAGACCTTTTTCTTCATTCCAAAAGGCATTACTTTAAATTTAAATAACTCTATTGGAGTGATGAAGGCTGCCCTCTTTCTAGCTCTGGCAGTTAACTCTACCTGCCAATACCCCTTTGTCAGGTCAATAGTTGTAAGGTATAGTCATCCCTCCGAACTTGTCTATGAGGTAATCTGTCTAGGGCATTGGTTGGGCATCTGACTTCATGACTGCATTCAGTCCATGATAGTCCACACAGAAACAAGTACAGCCATCTGTGTTGGGCACAAGGGCTATGGATGAGGCCCAGAGACTATAGGATTTCTGGATTACCTCTAAATCCAGCATTTCCTCCACCTCCCTCCTAATGTCCTTTTGGACAACCTCTGACACTTGATATGCTGTCCATCATATGGGTACCTGCATCCCTGTCACTATATCATGCATCACTAAGGGGTTTTGTCCAGGCTTGGTGCTAAACAGTAGGACAAAGTCTGGTGAAACCTCCCTTACTTCCTGAATCTGGTCCAGGATCAACTGGGGTGACATTTTAGTTGCCTCCACAGAGGACTCCTGCTTGCTTTCTTCCAGCAAGTCCAGAAGGGGGTCTCCTTCATCCATACCCTTCCCAGAACTACACACTGCAAACACCATGTCAGACCTATTAGCATATGGCTTCATCATGTTGACATGGTACATTCTCTGTTTATGTCTTCTGTTAGGTAACTCTGTAATATAGGTCAAGTCATTTACTCATCTGACTACTTTGTACGGTCCTGCCCACTCAGTCTGCAGCTTGTTTTTCTGGACTGGGATAAGTACCATGACTTCCTGACCCATCATGTATGAGTGAGCTCTGACTCTGCAGTCATACCACACATTTTGTGTTTGTTGGGCAGCTGCCAGGTTGCTCTGGGCCATCCCCATAAGGTCCTTCAGCTTTTCCCTATACCTAAGGACATAATCCATTCTGGGAGTTCCCTGGGTGTCATACTTGCTGTCCCAGTTTTCCTGGATCAAGTCTAGGGGCCCATGTACCCTGTATCCATATGAGCTCAAAGGGGGAAAACTCTGTCGACTCCTGGGGCACCTCCCTTATTCAAACAACAGGTGGGGAAGGTATTTCTCTCAGTCCTTCCCATGCTGTTCAGCAAATGCTTGGAGCATTGACTTAAGGGTACCATTAAATCTTTCCACAAGACCATTGGCTTGTGGGTGATAAGGTGTTGTGCATCTCTGCACAACCCCACACTTCTCCCACAAACATTTCATCAGGTCTGACATGAAGGAACCTCCTTGATCAGTGATAACCTCCTGTGGAAACCCAACATGGGAGAAAATCCCTAGTAAGGCATGTGTCACTTTGTCTGTCCTCAGTGAGGACAGAGCAACTGCCTCAGGGTACCGGGTGGCATAATCCACCAGTCAGGATGAACCTCTTCCCGGAGGAGCTGGAGGTATTTAAAGGCCCCACAATATCCATTCCCACCCTCTGGAATGGCTCCTCCACTATGGGCAATGGAATTAGGGTGGCTTGGGTTTTCTTACCTGCCTTCCCTTTTTCTTGGCATCAGTGACAAGACCTGCAATACTCCTTCACCTGCTGGGTGAAGTTGGGCCAATATAAGTTCTGGGCCAACTGCTGCATAGTGCACCTAATTCCCAGAGGACTAGACCAGGGAATATCATGTAAAATCTTGAGCAACTGCTCACAGTACCCCTGGGGAATGACAAGCTGTCTGCCCATCACCCCCCTCTGTCTTACCATCCTGAGTATACATCAGTCCACTGTCCCAATAAACTTTGTTTCCCGTCACGTCCCTGTGCTCTGTCAGAGTCTGCAAAAGCCCTCAGCTTCTCTAGACTAAGGTCACTTTTCTGAGCAGCTGAAAACTCCTTATACCTTCATAAGGCATGGGACAGGTCCCCTTCAGTGTCTAAACTAGGGTCGCTAGCTCTAGCATCAGGGCAGTCAGAATCACTGTCATCCCAAACCCTCTGACAATGGATCACCCTTCCTTTTTTGGAGTTACCCTCTGTAACTGTTTGATTAACTTCTACCTGGGGAATTTCCACCCCCTTTTCATTATTCTCCATATCAGGAGACACAGACTGGGGAACCAGCCTCTCAGTGGTTTCCACAGGGGCTTCAACGGGGTCCAGGGAACTACAACTGCACACACTGTCCCCTGTTTGAGGTTGTTGCCAAGAATTACATCAATCGCTAATGTTTCAGCTACAGCAACCTGTTGCACAGTTCCCCCTTTCTCACCCCAGTCTAGGAGAACACTTGTGAGTGGCAATGTTTTCTCCTCCCCAGTGAACCCCTGTATAGTCATAAATTGATTAGCTAGAAGCTGACCAGGTTCTACCAGATTCCCTTTTACCAAAGTCAGAGATGGCCCCATGTCTCTTAACCCTTGGGTCTGTACACCATTCACAGTGACTGGGTGCATATATTCCCTCATATTTATTGGCATGCTTTCAGGGACACACAAACAACCTACTTCTTTTCTAGTGCTATTTTGTGCACTATTTGTCTTTTTGGAACATAGCTTGGCAATATGCCCAGTTTCTTTGTGAACCCAACATTCATTTTTTTTGTCAGACAAATCTTTTCTTTGTAACCTGGAGCTACCTGGTTTCAGTGGAGGCAGGGAAGGTTTTATTTGCCCTGAAGGCATGCTTTTTCCTTTCTGCACTGTCATGCCCACACCATTTGCTCTCAGAGCAGGTCTGCTCCTGGCATAGTGGTCCAAGAGTTCAGCAGCCTCTTGCACTGTTTTTGGATCTTGGTCCTCAAGCCAGGTTTTTAGCTCTGCTGGACATGCCCCCCAAAAACTGCTGTAACAGTAAAGCATTTTAAATTTTTTCAACAGAGTTTGCTTCAATTCCTTCCCACCAACATTTTAAAAACTGACGTTGTTTCAGGGCTAGCTTCTCGTAGCTCATGTCGGGGCTTCTCCTGAGCTTATGGAATTTAGCTGTGTGTGCTTCTGCAGTTAAGTCATATTTTTTTAAAAGTGCAGCTTTAAGTTTGCTGAAATCATTACTGTCCTCATTGTCCATTTGACCCAATGCATCCCAAGCTTTCCTGGTAAGTAGTGGGGATAGCTGGAAGCTCCAGGACCCTCTAGAAATATTTGCCTGAATGCAAACATTTTCAGAGGAATTTAAAAAGTCATCCATATCCTTCCCCTCTTTAAATCTGGCTATCAATTTAGAATTTAATTTGTAACCTAGTCCTGTAGTTATAGTTAAACCCAGGCCACTTACCTGCTCTGGTGCTGGTGGTTGGAGTTGTAGCTTCTCCAGTTCTTGTTGCCTCTGGCACTCACACTCTTCATGGTCAGTCTCTCACTGTTCTCACTCAGCTTCTCACTGTTCTAGTTCTCTCTCCTCCTCTGTGGCTTGCTGAAGCTTCTCCATCTTCTCCTCGCTTTCCATCTCCAGCATCCTTTGTTCAAGCTCCCTTTGCTGCTGGTCTTCAAACCTTTTCTGTTCAAACTCCAGCTCCATCCTCTGCAACTCCATCTGTAGCCTGATTGCTTCTAGCTCCTGAATGCTGGTGATCTTCCCCTGCTGCTGAGGCCCTTGCCTTGCATTAGCCCTGCTGTCCTCCTCACCGGTTCTGGACACTGCCCTGGCTGCTGGCTCCTCCCATGCCCAAGGTTCAGCCCTTTTCAGTCACAGACTGTGACTTGGGGATCTGGGCATCTGCTGTTATCAGAGCCTCCATGAGGTTCTGCTTGTTGGCTTTCCCCTCGTACTGTACTCCTCTGTCCAGGCACAACTGCCTAAAGTAGTCTGCAGTCTACCCATTGTAGTTGAAAAACATCTTCTTCCCTAACTACGGCTACTCTAACTTTCACTCAATAAATAAATAAATAAAACAGGTAGGAACTTTGACTGTAAGCAAAATGAAATAGTTTTGTTTACTTAAAAAAAATCACTGTCTTATTTTGTACGTGAGCGGTACATTACTAATCTGACACGCTGAACTATTAAAGCTTGTGTTACCAGATACTTAAAATTGCACCGCTGCCAACCAAATCTGTCACAAATGCACTCCGCAGGACAGGCCCTCTGCTCCCATGGTGCCAACCTCTGAGTGCAATAGTATGAACAGGTAACAGACAGGGTAACCCTCCTGTCTGCTTTGGGTCCGAATTGCCTATTAGCCTTGAGTTCTGGAGTAATTTAAACTGTGAACCTTATGCTAGCATACCCAATTAATAGGCTCAGATAATACTCTCTTTGGGGGATGCAATATAATCTTTCACACAAGGACATCCAGCCAGGTATCCAAAGTAAACCCTTACAACTCTGAAAGAAACCTAGGTATTTCTTTCCATTTCAAGCAAGCTCAGTAACACAATCAAGCCTTTTAACAGCTGTCAGACTTAAATACAGGTTGAGCACATCACATATAAAATGACTGAGAGAAAACACAGGCAGTATAATAAAGAAAATGTTATTTACTAAAAATTTTAAAACAGGTGAAATAGAATACAGAACAAATATATCACAAATCTCACTGTCATATAACAAAAAATGAAAGTTAGAGAATACACGCTCCTACCACAAATACTTAATTCTTTTCTAATTATTACCTTTTAGTGCTTTCCAGAGAACAATTTTTGTCAGAGTCCAAGATTCATATGTCACTTTTTCCCCAGATGGATGATCATTTGAAACTCCACCTCCCTCCCCTTGTGAGATCATTGCCTAGATCCTCCCATAGGTCCAATCTCGAACATAGTTATCTACAAGGATGCATTTTAAATAATGTGAACATCAGCAAAAAGCAATTTCCTTTGAGGTTTACAACCCCACAATCTGTCACTAAGGTAGGAATCAGCCAAATAATGTCCTTTCCTGATGTCGTACAATTCATATTTAGGAACCAACATCAAAGCAGCAGCAGCAGTTGATAAGGGGCCATAAACTATCACTCTGGAAGGAAGACATTAATTAAGTTTCCCTGGTCTTTTTTTTAACTCAATAAACTTTATTAAAACTGATCGAGATTAGATTCATACAACAAACATAATATATACCGGTATATGCTGTCTGCATATCATTGATCCAGCACAGAAACAAAATAAAGCATGTCACAGCATATAATCCACTCAAACAGGTTACAATATCAATTTTATAACCACCCACTCAACTACCCTCCCCACATACCCACCCGTCTCTTTAAGAACAAAACTCTGTGATGACCTTTGGTGTGACATAGCAACAGAAAAAAGGAAAACCCCATACCACATACCTGAGTAGTAGTAATAAGAATGACAAAATGGCAACAATTGTAACATACCTTAAATGAGAGACCCAGGATGTACAACTGACATTTCCCCGTAATTACCCAGAGTTCAGTGTGAGCAAGGTAATATGAGTATCCCAGATTTGTTTATATTTGGTATATGAATATGACACAGTAGCAATAATGCACTCAGCTGGAAGTGTAAACAGGATTTCTTGAAGCCATTCTTGAAAAGTGGGGATGGTTTGGTCACACCAGTGTCACAAAATAGCCTTTTTGGCACAGGCGGTTATTACAGCTATATGTGGTTTCTGATTGCCTAGTAAGGTTTTGGAAAAATTACCTATAATACAAATTTCCAGTGTGAATGCCTGATCAAAATCCAAAAAGGGGGTCCATACGGTGTTTGATCTCATCCCAAAAGAGCCTAACCTTATCACAGTACCAAAGAATATGACGTAAGGAGCCTCTCTTTGACACCTGGTGCAAATGTCCTGTGGAAGCCTGCCCATCCTATATAGTTTGATAGGTATATAAAATAAATTGTGCAAAATCTGGAATTGCATGAAATGGTATCTATCCCATTTCATGTATTTATAAATACCTTTCCAAATGCAGGTCCAATCTTTGGGCTGGTCCTTGCAGAGGAAGGATCTGGTCCCAATAGTAGTGAAATGCCTGTTCCTTTTCAGCAAGAAGGGCTCGAAGTAGTGCTTGAAAAAAATACACTGCATGGGAGATAGGAGAGGACAATAACAAAGGATGTATTACATTACCATATTGATTGGACCAGAGTCCACATCCAAAATGACTTAAAAGCATATGATAAAGCTATAAATATTTGAAACACATGGATATGGACCATCCATATGTCTGCTAGACCTCCTTAAAGGTAAGAAGCTTGTTAGAAGACAACAAATCTTCTACTGAAAGGGATTTCAAGATGGGCCAGGTTGACTCAGTCAGTATTTTACCAGCAATCTGAAAATTCAAATTAGCTAATATGGGTTGTGTGGTAGCTTGACAAGAGTTTATGAGGAACAGCTGACATAATTGGTAATGAGTGTGAAGTGAATATCCAATAGGAGTATCGTTTAAGGGATCAGGAATTTTCGTGATGGGCATGAACAATAGAGAATTGAGACATAGGCTCCACTGTTGTGTCAAAAAAACTATGTTAAGCCATTGAGAAATATAAGATGGGTGTGACATTCCAGAGGTGGGACGAGTCCAGAGGGAGAATAAGGAGCAATGTATGGCCAAATAGGTCAGGTAAAGATTGGGAGCTTTTTAACCCCTGCCTCCCTAGATCTCATTAGCTTAACTAGTGATCTACGGGGCGGCTTCCCTTGCCAGAGAAAATGGGAAAAAAGCCTGTTAATCTGGGTAAACCAACGTTTAGGAAGAGCTAAACCTAACATAAAGACAGGATATAGAATTCAGGGAAGGACATTCAATTTGAAGCTGTTGACACGGCCCCAAGGGAACAAAGGAAGTAATGACCAGCAATTGAGATCCCTCTGTATTAGGAGAAGTAAGTTATCAAAGTTATATTGTTTATGTTTGGATGAGTCGGCACTAAGATGTAGGCCCAAATATTTTAGCTTGTCCTTTACCCAACAGAACCCCAGATGCTCTACCATGGTACGGAGGGCAGAGGTGTTCAAGGGCATAAGTTCTGTTTTGGATAAGTTCAGTTTATAATTAGAAAAAGAGCCAAATAAAGTGATAATGTTCAAGGGCTCTGGTAGCGAGGTAGCAGGAGATGTAAAGTGTAAAAGGATGTCATACGCATGTACAGAAAGTTTGTATTGGGAAGGGCCTATAACTATGCTCTGGATAGGTGGGGAGTGATACATTTTTTTAATTAAGGGCTCAAGGTATAAATTAAATAAAAAAGGGGAAAGTGGGCACCCTTGCCGTGTACCCTGCTGTTAGGAAAAAGCTGCGGAGAGCACCCCGTTACAAAAGACACAGGCTGAGGGTTTAGTATATAGTATTTTGATCCAGGCTATGAACTCTTCTGGCAAGCTATATTTGGGGAGAAGATGAAACAAGTAATCCCATGAAACCTGATCAAAGGCTTTCTCTGCATCCAGAGAAGCCAACACGGTGGGCATAGTGGAATCCCTGGATGCGGAGATGAGACGTAGAATTTTCCAAATATGATCAGCTGACAGCTTGCCAGAAACAAAACCCACCTGCTCCCTGCTAAGGAAACATTCCCACACTACCTTCAATCTCATGGACAATATTTTAGCCAATATCTTAATATCTACATTAATTAATGAAATTGGTCTATAATTAGCCACCAATAGGAGGTCCCATCCAGGCTTGGACAAGACCACGATTATGGTCACCACAAGAGAATTATCTGTGAGACCTGTCTGGTGGAGGTATTGGAATAATTCCAGAAGGTCTTTATATTTCTGGTAAAAATTGGTGGATTGGTGGAGAATCCATCTGGACCAGGGGATTTATTCAGTGTTAAAGTTTCTATAGCTGCCTAAACTTCCTCTAGAGTTAGAGGAGCTTTCAATCAGCTTGCCTGTGTCTCATTTAATCATAGTAAGTTGAGATCCTGGAGAAAAGTATTCAGGGCAGAAGGGTCCGGAAGGGTCGAGGGAGCCATGTAAAGGGAACTGTAAGAGGTCTGGAACTGATGGGCAATATCGTTAGGTAAGGTGAGTAGACAGCCAGAGTCTGACCTTAGGGATGGAATAATCTGGTCAGCCTGCCGGGTGTGTAAACGCAGCACAAGGAGCTTGCCAGCCTTCTCCCCTTGATCAAAATATTGGGTTTTAGTTCTTATAAGGAGATTTTCTGCTTTTTCACCTGTAAGGGCATGATATTTCACTTGTAGGGTTTCAAGATGCTCCCAACTCGATTGGAGGGGGGGGGTGGAAGAATCTAAAAGCTTTCTCTCGGTTACCTAAATCTGCAACAAAATAGAAGCCATAGCTTGAGACCTCTCCCGCTTCCTTCTGGTAACTAACCTGATAAGTTCACCTCTAAGGGCGCATTTGAAAGAGCACCAAAGAAAGTCCAGTTTGGGAATTGTAGGCTGGTTAAGGCGAAAGAATTCTGTAATGAACGACTGTACTTTGACAACTATTTCTGGACATTTCAATAAAAAAATTATTGAAGTGCCACATTTTGTCTTTTGTAACTGAGGGGGGCCAAATTTACCTGTAAAATGGCTGGGTGGTGATCTGAAATGACCTTGGCACAATAACAGCAGGCTAGGACTCCTGGTAGAGCTTCAGTACTTAAAAGGAAAAAGTCTATACGGGAAAAGGAATTATGTGGGATAGAGTGAAAGGAATACTCAGAACCATCAGGGTATCCAAGCCTCCTAGGATCCACTAGACCCAGGATATCCATTACCCCCTTTAGGGCCAATTGGCTAGAGGTGAGAGATCAGAGCCACTTAGGGAATCTATCTAGATGGTTGTCTAGAACTATGTTCCAGTCTCCCGTAAGTATTATGGGAAGAGAAGACCACTGAGATAGAATAGAGGGTATTTGGGAGAAGAAAGAGGGATCTTCAGAATTGGGGCTATAAACTGTTCCCAGGATGACCTCCAGGTGTCCCAGTTAGGCCCTTAGAAATATAAATATTCCCTGAGAATCAGCTACCTCTTGAAGAAGGCGAAATGGGATCGACCTGGAGATCAAGATGGCAACTCCATATTTACGAGAATTAAGTCCCGAACTGAATACCTGGCCAGCCCACGAACATCTTAGCAACATAATCTGAGCTGGAGGAAGATGCGTCTCTTGTAAAAAAGCCACATCCACCTGCAGCTTATGAAGGTGAAGCAAGACTTTGGCTCTTTTTGTCGGGGATTGGGTCCTTTTGACATTCCAGGAGCAATATCTATAGTTGGCTGCCATGTTGTTCTAAAAAGTTGATAGGTATTGAAATTGGTGTATGCCGTTTGATAAATGGCAACTGTATTTCACATGCCATCTCACATGTCAGCCAGAGACTGGCCCCCCCAATCTTCATATCCCCCGTCCAACTAAGAATAGAAATAGGGCATTGTTTGACCGAAACTCTTGGTCTGGAAAACCCCCTATAAACCCACCCACTGCACCCCCAAAATCCCAACAAGCTTGGTGCATGATGTCTCACTCCATCATAGCTTACACCCTTCTTAGCCAGCTCCTTCCATCCATAACCAGAATCTACCCCTCCCTTATGTGAATAACCATCTCAACAGTAACTAGTGCTAAATTCTAAACAGTCTACCAATATCCTAAACTCCTCAGAAACAGGAGTGACTTTACAAACAGCCTTAAACCAGATGCAACCAAAGCTGAATATGTCTCCCCCCTATGTAACAAGCCGGGTTGAGCATATTGTACAATCCTTACAGTAAACAAGATTAATGAAGACTCCACATGATAATTCCTCATTTCACAGTTTTGCCTCAAACACTAAATCTGCATGGAAATGGTAAAAAACAGCAAGCAGTGTAATGTAACAATCGATTGACATCAACAGCAAAACAAAAGACCCTTAAGCACAGATTAAAAATAAAGAAGCAGTAGTCTGATGACCTCAGCCCCTCATATTGGTGAGCCATCCCTCCAAAAGGAAATAAACAGAGAAAAAAGCTTATCCGTACAAGAGCCAAGGAAATAACTCCCCTGCCTGGTGTGTTGGGGCCTCTGGGAGACAAGATCCAATGCAGAACCAAATTAAAAGACCCCATCAGCAGTGGATAACAGTCCTAAAAAGAAAAAAGAGGGGAAAAAAGGGTAGTATGCCTGGGTGTTTTCAAGGCAAAGTCCTAGAACTGTTAGAGCTCAAAAAATGATACAAATGGGGCCAGAACTCAGAAATACTGATTGCAGGACCAGGACTCCAGAACTCAGAAAAAATGATCACAGAGTTCTCTCTTGAAAAACTGATCGCAGAGTCATCTCTTGAACCTCCGAGTCACAGCACCAAACATTAGCTTGTACCCGAATAACAGCAACCTTGGAAACTTGTTGCAGCCCAGAAATCACCGACCCTTAAACAGGTCAGGAAGTACTTTCTAAAGGGATTGGGCAGCTGACTCCAGTGTACTGTAAGATTGCCAGGTGCCTTGCAGTAAAACTTGGAGGTGAGCAGGATATAACATTTTAAATTTGATGCCTGCAGCAATGAGTTTTACGACCACCGGGTGGAAGGTTGCTCTCTTTTGACGGGTACCCACTGGAAGGTCTTGGGAAATTCACAACTTGTTACCTTCCCAGAGGATGTCCTTTAAGTCCCTGGTTTTCTGCAACAAATGTTGCTTATTGAGGAAATGTAAGAGATGAGACATAAAAGGGGGGTGAACTGGCAGAGGATTTGGGGTGCAAGGAACAATGTGTGTGCTCCACTATGTATGTGGGGCCATTCTGAGAGAGACCAGTGATCCTCTCTAGTAGCTTCTGGGTAAATTGAATTGGTGCAGTCCCCTCCTCACCTTCCAGAAGCCCGAAGAGTATAAGATTATTCCATCGGCTTCTCCCCTCCAGGTCCTCTAACTTATTTTCAAGGGAGTGAACTTTCTGGCGCAAAGAGGTAGTTTCACAGCTCACATCCTCTTTCCACTTTTCCAGAGAGAAAGTTTTTACTTCTAGATCCCCAGTCCTCTTGCTTAAGTCTCCGATATTGGAGAGCAGTGATTTCAGCTCTTCTTTGATTTCTTGAAGAGACTCTTTAAACTGACCAAATTCTTTGTGGAAGCGCTCCTTGGGGAGTGGTACAGCTGCTGAAGTAGGAGTTGGACTTCTGCAAGATCCTGAGCCATGGGCCTTTGTCTTCTTGCTGGATTTCTCTGGCATCAGTGGAGGCATGCGTCGGAGGCTAGCCGGTCTCATCTCTATTTCTGACATCCTGGCAAAAGTCAGCAAAAAAACAACACACCAGTATGCTGCAGAGATGTTTAGCAAGTAAGTTTTTCAGCAGTAACGGTAAGAAGTAGAGATTAAATAGCTGAAATAACTAGCTCATCATGAGGTGGAGTGGAGAGACGCCACAGAGCAGCTGCTCAGTTGAGAGTATCACGTGACTCCCAAGTTTCCCTGGTCTGTTTTATGACATCCTCACTGATGCCTTGAAGGTTAAAAGCTAAACTGCTAACTTGTGTGAGACAACTACATACACAGACCATGGATTTAATACAAATATTATACAATAACCATAAGCAGATGGCAGAGTGTCACACAAGGCATTACAGTAGTCCAACCTGGAAGTGAATAAAGCATGCACCAGTGTGGTCAGGAGATCAGGTGGGATCAGGGCTCGAATTCAAGTGATATTCCTGAGATGATAAAACCCACTTCTCACCTCAGCCAACACCTGAGCATCAAGTGTCAGGCCATCATCCAGGATTACTCCCAAATTCTTCATCATTTCTAGAGGGGGGCTAGGGGCACACCTCCTAGCACAAGGTCAGGAGGTAATACCACCCTCCGCCCCAATGACCTGGCTCCACAACCAGTACCTCAGTCTTGTCTGGGTTAAGCCTAAGCCAATTGTGAGTCATCCACAACTGGATTTCCTTGAGGCAGCTGTTAAATACAGAATCTGACACCTGGGTATTGGGCACACAGGACAGGTAAAGCTGGGTATCATCTGTATAGCAGTGAAAACCCAGCCCATACTGCCTGATAATGTCCCCCAGTGGCAGCATGGTCACCATGAACAACAGAGGTGACAAGACCAAACCCTATGGAACACCACAGCACAGAGGCTTCAGGTTAGATGAGGCAATTTCCATAGCCACCCTCTGCACTCTGTCAGGTATGACCTGAATCAGTTGATAACATTACTGGATAGTCCACACCAGAACTGCAGGGGTCAAGTAATACCTCATGGTCCTCAGTGTCAAACACTACAGAGAGGTTGAGCAGGACCTAGATGGTATAGTCCCTCCTGTCTCTCACCATCAGGAGATCAATTAGCACCCTCACCAGGACCATCTCTGTACTATGCCCCCACCCGGAACTCAGATTGGAAAGACTCAGTTGGAGGAAGTGGCAAGATTTCTCTTCAGCTGTATGGCCACCTCCTTTTTTATAACCTTCCCTAAAAATGGGAGGTTTGAGATGGATCTGTAGTGGCTGAGACAGTCCGGGTCTGGAGATGACTTTTTCAAAAGGGGTCTAACCAAGGCCTCTTTCAGGGCCGGAGGAAGATCCCCCTTCTCTAGACAACCTGAGCAACCATAGGTCCAATCAGGTCCAAACATTCAATGAAAAGGCAAGCTGAACCTGAGTCTAGATCACAGTGCGTCGGCTGCAGCTTTGAGATTATCTCCATCACTTCCCCAGCCCCAATCAGCTCAAACTCATTGCAGACAGAAGGAGTGTTCCAGAACAACTCAGGCTGGACCCTGCATCCCTTTTCAGAGATGCTCAATGAGACCTCAACAGTAATGTAGGACACCTTGTCAGCAAAAAACAGAGCCAGCTCCTCAGACCTAGTGCTAAAACCTGCCCCCAGCATGTAGACAGGCTGGATGTAAAATCCTGTCCACTGTGCAGAGGAGCTGAGCTGGTCTGTTTCTCACCACAGCACTCCCTCTAGACAGAAATTCTGCCTTTTTTCAGGAGAGTGACCCCTGAGAGTCCATAAAATGTGACTCCAGGACCAGTTTGTCCTCAACCAAGACAGATCTCCTCCAGTTCCTCTTTAACCTCTGCCCCCTAGTCTTTAAACCTCAGAGATCCTCATCATACCAAGGAGGTCTCCGATGAGTAGACAACAGCTGGACAGGTAAGGGTGTGATTGAGTTAAAGACTGCACCAACAGCCCCATTATAGGCCACCACTGCCTCCTCTGATGCAATTGCACAAGCTGCCCCAACACCCAATAGGTTCAGTACCGCCAACAGGTCCTCTGAGGATACTCCCCCTAATGGCTGGTACCAGACCATCTTCAGAGGGGAAAGACTGACTACTTTAAAGATCAGCTCGAGCAATAACACCCCACTACCCCCTCTTAACCTCCCAAAGGATGCAATACCACCATTCTACTTTAAGCAGGTCACCAAGTCCGAAACCATCAAGCACATTAAGAGGGTTCTTGGCAAGACCAGGATGGGGGTTGATCTAGTGGATATGAAACTCATGAGTCTTCTCCTAAATGAATTGGCCAGTCCCCTCTCTGTGGTGATTAATGCATCTCTAAGAATGGAGTGTTTCCAAAACTATGGAAGTTAGTCAATATCATGCCTGTCTTTAAAGCTGGGGACAAACCCTAATGTCCAACTACAGACCAATATCCATTCTACCACTCCTTTCTAAAGCACTTGAAAGAATGATCTCGGAGCAGCTTACAGAGTGTCTTGATAAATATAACCTACTTTGCCCACAGCAGCATGGGTTTCCGAAAAAAGCATTCCACACTTACTACCCTTGTTGATTACTCTTCCCAGCTTTATGATGCCTTAGATAATGGGGAGGCAATTAGCTCAGTCTTCATCGACCTTACAAAGGCCTTTGACTCTGTTAACCACAAACTACTCCTAAACTGCCTCCATTCAACAGGTCTATCCTCAGACGCAGTACTGTGGTTCAGAAACTACCTCACAAACAGGTCACAACGAGTCAAAATTGGAGACACCCTATCATCTGCTAGGGAAGTATCCCTCAGGGTCCCACAGGGCTCTATTCTTGACCCACTGCTTTTCAGCCTCTTGATCAACTTTGCACCATCTGCATGTATAGCATGCACTATTCTCTATGCTGACAATGCAGTGATATTGGTCACTGGGAAAGATCAAAACTACATCACAACTGAACTCCAAGACAGCTTCCTCAAGCTGGAATCCTGGTTCACACAAAACAAACTACTACTAAACCATAAAAATACAAAAAATCTACTCTTCTCTAACCCCCAAAGCAAAAAGAAATACCAGCCTTTGCTCATCCAGAACCATAATGGTGAAACACTGGAACAAGTAACAAAGTTCAAATACTTGGGCATCACCTTTGATGGTACGCTAACCTCCTTCAGCCATATAGACTCAGTCGTCAAGTCAGAGAATACAAAACTTGGGGTCTTGTACCACCATAGGCACTCTGTGACACCAGATGCTCTGAAACTTGCCATCAGTAGTTCAGTGATGTCCTCCATAGGTTATGGGCTGCCAATCTATGGGGCAGGCACTAAAACTGCCCTAAACAGGGTCAGCACACTACTAAATAAGGCCTGTTGACTAGCCATATGGGCTGCCCAGGACTCTCACACCTGCACGCTCTACACCGAAACTGAGTGGCTCCCACTCCGTCTTAAAGCACAATACCAAACCTGCTTACATCTGAAAAAAGTGCTTCTTGGGCTCCCCCCCCCCGCACTGGGCTGCCTCTTTATGCCGTCAGTTCCCACCAAATCAACAAGAAGAATGGCTACAGACAGGTTGGTGATTCCCTTCAAAAGGACAAAACTCTCCCAGAACTCCATCCTGTACCAAGGACCAAAATGGTACAATAAGTTACCTGCTAACCTTACAGAATCATCCAAGATTGGTATTTTCAAATCTGGCTCAGATCCCTTCTTGACACAAAAAAATAATTTTGCTTGCCTGCACTAATATGGCAGAATTTCAGCCACCCAATCCTCTCCCTTTCACCCCCCTTTTTATCTCATCACCCCCATCCCTGAATGAGGCCCACTCAGCTGACAAACCACTTCCACCACCATGACACCATCCCTGGCTGACCCCCTACCCCCCCTTAGGCTAGACTGAACAACTAAATAGTGAACTACAAGGCTGAACCCTATTTACCCTATCCTCATTGTTAGCACCCTTTGCAAACTGTGTGAGAGGCCTTTCGGCACCATGCAATTCTGCTTAAAGTTGGACCAGCATAACATTCTGTGGTGATTTGCATATGCAGCCCATGATGCTTTGCATTGTGGGAGCATGTGTGATTTTGTATTTTCTTGAAACTTGGCTTCCCAGCCAAATGCCCTTTGGGGGTAACCCTTGCCTCAGTGTTTACGCACAGAGGTTCTTTGTCTTTTAAATGACCTTTAGTTGGATATATAAGATTTCTTTGGAATTTGAATGTCTGTGTAACTGTTTTTGTTCTCTGTAAACACTGTTACATTTGCAATGTTTGTTCAATAATGACCTGGAACCTTTGAAAATGAGTCCTAGACTCAAAGGTATTAATCCTAAACTGAAATAAATAAATAAATAAATAAAACCATCTGGGAGAGAGGTCCTAAATGTGAACCCTATGGTGCTATGGTACGACCAAACCACTGGATCTACAGTAAGGTTAATAATATCTAGGTCAGAGGAAAAAAACAGGTCCAATGTGTGGCCACCTGAGTGTGTCACTGTTGTTACCTTTTGTGTCAGGCCCAGTGCCCCCATGCTCCCAAGAAGGTCAGTTCCAAATTTTGAGATCCCACTGTTGACCCAGGCATTGAAGTCCCCCAGGATCAGCCACCTGGGGGACTCCAACACCAGGCCAGAACCAGCTCCTTGACCTCCTGCAAAAAATCCCCATCACTTCCTGAGGGACGATAGAGTAGGAGGACACTGAAACCCACATCAGCACCTCCTCAGATGGCCATGCATTCAAAGGACTGTGCAGCACCATGAGGTTCAGGCTAGATTTAAAACAAATGGCCAACCCCTCACCCATATGATCCTTCCTTGGGCTGTGTATCACAGAGTACCCGGCTGGCACTGCTGCCTCCAAAATATGAGCGGCATTTTCATCAAACCAGTTCTCCACAATGCAAGCCAGGTTGACCGAGGATATCAAGTCTGCCATTATGGCAGTCTTGTTCATCATCAACTTGGCATTGCACAACACAGCTGGAGTAGGATAAGGTGGAGCAGCCAGACCAGCTATCTGCCCACACTCTAAAGTGGAGCTCTTGGGTATGGGAACTAGGCATGGCAACCCCCACTCAAGTACCTGTTTTGCCCCAGGGTATCTCCTTGACTTTACCAACCAGATCCCAGCCACTATGGCAACCACTTGAGGATATTTCTCCAGGCCCCCCCCCGAGCTATTCCTAAGGCTCTACATGTATAGTAGGCTTCAACCGGCAAAACTGGAAGCTCAAAGGGGCAGAGGTCCCTAAGGTCACCACTTGAGTAGCTGCGCCTTATGGGCCCCGATCCCCAGCACATTTCTTAAGACAAGCCCACTCCAGATATCTGGGCCCAGTGTTTTCCAGGATCATCTGGTGCTTCATGTCCAAGACAGTCTTCTTGGTTGCATTTAAAAATGCACCACGGAGATCTCTGCTGATAAAATTCTGTTTGGACCAAATATCCTGGAGAATTATTGCTCAGTCTCTAACCTGCCCATTTTAGGCATGGTTATTTAAAAGGTGCCTTTACATTGCAGCTTGAGGCACATCTCACAGCCTTTGATATCTATGAGCTTTGCCAATCTGATTTTGGGCCCAAGCATAGCACTAAGATTACACTGGTCAGGGTGTATAATGACTGACTCCGGGTGAGAGATACAGATGAATGGTCAATTCTTATTCTATTCAATCTGGCATCAGCATTTGACACTGTAAACCACAGTCTGTTGTTGGACAGGCTGAGTGAATATGTAGGACTCACCAGAATGATCTTCTGCTGGTTTGAGTCCTACCTCAAGGACAGGACACAGAGAGTTTTATGGAAAATTTCTCTTCACCCCAGTCTCACTGCCCTGTGGTGTTCCCTAGGGGTCTGACCTCTCATATTTGCTGTTAGCAGTGTACATGCTTCCCCTGGTAGGGATCATTAGACAGTACCAACTGGTGTTTCACTGCTATGCAGATGACACCCATCTGTAGTCATCATTTACACTTGGGATGCAGGGTGTGGCAGAAGTGCTTAATAAATGCTTTGCCAAGATCCAGAACTGGCTGTTGTCAAGTCAGCTGAGACTCAACCCGGACAGGTCTAAGGTACTGGTTATTGATCCCAGTCACAGAGAGGGGGTGGGTGCTGCTGAGAGGGAGAGAGGGTTTGGTTTGGTCCTTCTTGGCTTGTGGCTCACATAAAGGTAAAGCAAATGGTGGTCATTCTTTATGGGGGTGACACTTGAAGTTCCACTATCAGAAGTATTCTGGAATGGTTTCTACAGTCTTTGGAACATCACCTGGATTAGATTACTTATTTCATCTGGGCATCTGGCAAGACTAGTGCATGCATTCATGAAGTCTCAACTCAATTATTGCAATGCTCTGCATAGCACGGTCAATGAGGATACATCACCATGCAGGCAACAGGTATAGAATAAGAGGCTAAGGTGTTGACTGGCCTCTCAAGGATGTGTCATACTACACTGGTGCTGCATAAACTGCACTGGCTGCCAGTTAAATATTGTATATCTTTCAAAGTTGCTCTATTAATTTATAAGGCCCTATACAGGTTGGGTCCTGATTACCTGTTGGATCTGTAGTCAAAGAAAGAGCACTCATCACTTGTATAGGAAACACACAAAACTGATGATTCAGTGATTGTGTAGTTTAGTCCATGTCCAACAGAAGAAAAAACAATAAAAAGGACAGCAGTGCTATTGTAATGCAGTGCTTATCTTTCACACTGATAACAGGGTTTCTTCAGATCTGTTGGATCTTTTTCAAACTCATGTGCTCTTGCACCTGTTCTTCTTTGCCAAGGTGGGCCTCTTGGTGATACTGAGTGCCGCACTAAAAACATCAGGAGAATGGGCCTTTGAGGTAGGTCATCCAGTTTTGTGGAACTTGCTCCTGAGGGCCCTCAGAGAGCCTGCCTTTAAGAGAGGTCTGCAGACCCATTTGTTTGCTCAGAGTTTGGGGTAATAATCTAGTACCTACTTCTGTCATGCCAATGGAACAATTTGGTAGTTTCAAATTGTTCTCTGAATTGATTTTGCTGTTCTTACTTACAGAGAAGCCCATCAGGGAGAAGAGCAGTGTCATGGGGTTTCTGCATGGCAAAAGTATTAACTCCCATTCAAACTGCATTGTTTGCTACAGTAACTCTATTGCACAATTCCGCTGAAATAGGTTTCATCCTGGTGGACTTCTCTGTATATACTATACTATCATGTTGCACTTTATGTAAGGCACCCTGAGCCTCCATGAAGGCACCCTAAAATAAAATTATTGCTACTTACTACAACTCTGTCATACAGACCTAAGGATGGCTCACACAACAGTCCATACACTTTTGAAATTAATTTTTATAGGTGTTTCTGTGTTCTAGTAAAAACCTCTTCCAGCTAAGGTTGCTGGTAATGTCAGCCTACAATATAAACCCAGATTCAGGTCACTTCTGACCTCTATATATTTAAAAAAAAGTGAAGGCTAAGGATTAGGTCTTTTTGTCTGAATGCATTGAAAGTATTTGAAGCAGAGGTACTGTACACTGAGATCCCCAGTCTAAGAGGACAGACAGAAAGTGGTGATTGTCCCTAATGGATATGAGAGTCAGGGTACCTTACATATCCCCAGTTCATTTTTTTTAATTCCTTTGCTACTTTTGGGGTCTTGACTGAATGTTGTTGGTATCAATTCTCTTTATACTAGGGAACAAGCAAAATCTTGAGGGATCAATATGAAATCTTTTAAGGCTACAAGCTCTAGCAAGGTCATACTGAGGAAGAAAATGTGCTTCAAAGAAGTAAACATTCTGAATAACATTTTTATAACTTCTAAAGCATTTTTTTGTTGTTAAACAGGGAATCCCTTTACACCATCCAATACAATATTAGGTCATTCATGAATGTAAAAACCTGGCCATGGATGCAGCTGTTCTTTAAGATCAAGCCTCTACTGAAGAGTGCAGAGACTGAGAAAGAAATGGCCAATATGAAGGAAGAATTTGAAAAGACCAAAGCAGAGCTTGCTAAATCAGAAGTCAGAAGGAGAGAACTGGAAGAAAAAATGGTTGCCCTTTCCCAGGAGAAGAACGATCTTCAACTGTCAGTTCAGTCGGTAAGCAAATCAGAATATCTTATGACAAATAACAAAAAATATGCATTATGGAAAAAAAATAAACTCAATACATTCCTTAAATAATTTTCAACAGGAGAGCGAAGCTCTATCAGATGCAGAAGAGAGATGTGAAGGTCTCATCAAAAGCAAAATTCAACTTGAAGCCAAAGTCAAAGAGTTGAATGAAAGACTAGAAGATGAAGAAGAATCAAATGCTGAGTTGACAGCCAAGAAAAGAAAACTTGAAGATGAGTGCTCAGAGCTTAAGAAAGATATTGATGACTTAGAACTGACTCTGGCTAAGGTTGAGAAGGAAAAGCATGCCACAGAGAATAAGGTACATATTAATACGTTCTGGATTATAATTTCAAGTATAGTTACTTTTTCTATAGTCCTGAATTATTATACATTATATCACACTATTTCTTTGAAATCTACATTAGGTTAAAAACCTTACAGAGGAAATGGCAGCCCTTGATGAAAGCATTGCTAAAATAACCAAGGAGAAGAAGGCACTTCAAGAGGCTCATCAACAGACCCTTGATGATCTTCAAGTGGAGGAAGACAAAGTCAATTCTCTGACAAAAACCAAGACTAAGCTAGAACAACAAGTTGATGATGTATGTATAGGCATTTAGGAGAGAGGGGTATTTGGCAAAACTCCCCAAAATTTACAGTAGTATCATTAACCAAATATACATTTCAACCTCTAGCTTGAAGGTTCTCTTGAACAAGAGAAGAAACTGCATATGGATCTTGAAAGAGCTAAGAGGAAACTTGAAGGTGATTTGAAGCTGTCTCAGGAAACTGTAATGGATCTTGAAAATGACAAACAGCAGAATGAAGAGAAGCTAAAGAAGTTAGTATAAAATCCTGCTTACTGAAAGAAATGAAATACTGTTCTCTACAATGTACTTCTTAATTTATAATTTCTGATTATAGGAAAGACTTTGAAGTTAGCCAGCTGCAGAACAAAATAGAGGATGAACAAGCTCTGGGAATTCAACTGCAGAAAAAAGTCAAGGAGCTTCAGGTATGCATTTCTTAGTTATGAATGAATGGAGTGTAAGTGTGTCTGCAAGCCCTTTTTCTGGTACTAGTATGACAGGAAATATTTAATTTCTTTTACTACAACAGGCTCGTATTGAAGAACTTGAGGAAGAGATTGAAGCTGAACGGGCATCCCGTGCAAAAGTTGAAAAACAGAGGGCTGATCTTACCAGGGAACTTGAGGAAATCAGTGAAAGACTTGAAGAGGCTGGTGGTGCAACTGCAGCACAGACTGAGATGAACAAGAAACGTGAAGCAGAGTTTCAGAAACTGCGCCGTGACCTGGAAGAGGCTACTTTGCAACATGAAGCTACAGCTGCAGCTCTCCGTAAGAAACAAGCTGACACACTGGCAGAACTTGGAGAACAAATTGATAACCTGCAGCGTGTGAAGCAAAAACTGGAGAAGGAAAAGAGTGAACTGAAGATGGAAATTGATGATCTCTCCAGCAACATGGAGTCTGTTGCAAAATCAAAGGTCTGTTGAACAATATGACATGTAAAGGTTATGAAGCATTTTATACTTGATTTGGCAATAATTTATTTATTGTGTTATGTTCTAATACAAATTGCAGGCAAGCCTTGAGAAGCTCTGCCGTTCTCTTGACGACCAACTCAGTGAAATTAAGATAAAGGATGATGAGCACCTGCGTCTTATCAATGATGTTACTGCTCAGAAGGCTCGTCTGCAGACAGAAAATGGTATTTGAAGAAGAAAAGATAAAAAAATAAACAACTAAAAATTTTAAGTTTCTGTTACATTAATTGTCATTTATTTGCAGGTGAGTTTTCACGCCGCCTGGAAGAAAAGGAATCCTTGATATCACAACTATCCAGGGGTAAGCAAGCCTTTATTCAACAGACTGAGGAACTGAAGAGGCAGCTGGAAGAGGAAGTGAAGGTAATATATATGATATTTCATATGATCTATAATATATACCTACAGCTGTAAGAGAATCTGAGAGCAGTGTGGTGCAATAATGATTACAACACAGTGCTATGAACGAAGATACCCCAAATTCAACCCCCAGTAGTCTGAACTCCTTAATTCAATTTCTGTCTCTGATTATATTTTTTCCCTTTACTGTGCATTAGCCTTCCCAGGTATAAAACAATGAAACAGCAGTGACCTACTGAAAATAAAATGTTGCATCTCTGTGGGACCACCCTGGATAAACTTTATAGAGAAATAACTTTTAATATCCTTACAGAAACATCATAATGAGGACTACATGTTAAAAGGTTTGTTTATGTTTTATTTAAGGCCAAGAATGCCCTGGCACATGCCTTGCAATCTGCTCGCCATGACTGTGATTTGCTCCATGAGCAATTTGAAGAGGAACAGGAAGCCAAAAGCTGAACTTCAACGCTCCTTGTCCAAAGCCAACAGTGAAGTTGCTCAGTGGCGGACCAAATATGAAACTGATGCAATCCAACGCACAGAGGAACTAGAGGAGGCTAAGTAAGTTCTGCTGCTCAATTTAAAGCCTATTTATATAACTATTTTGATTTTTGATTAACATTTGTTTTGTGTTTGGTTTTAGGAAAAAGCTTGCCCAGCGTCTTCAGGAAGCTGAGGAACAAGTTGAGGCTGTGAACTCTAAATGTACCTCATTGGAAAAGACTAAACAGAGACTTCAGAGTGAAGTTGAAGATCTGATGATTGATGTTGAAAGGGCTAACTCTGCAGCTGCAGCTCTGGATAAGAAACAGAGAAACTCTGACAAGGTAAAAGACATGATAAACTTAAGCAACCAGCAGAGAAAGAACTGGGAACACATCAAGGCTGAGTTTTTCCAAAAAGTTGCTGCTGTAATTTATGGAGACCCAGGATTCTGGGTTGCTATGTAGGGGCTGTTAGCACTGGTCTCTGACATGCTGTGTTAAATAATATTTAATAAATTACAGCAGTAACTTTTTTGAAACACTCAGCCTTGGTGTGTGCCCAGTTCTTTCTTTGCTGGTTGCTTATGTTGTTTTACTGGAGCACCTTTAGGACAACTGATGTGTGGGTATTTAACTGCCTTTTATTACTATAAACTTAAGGACTGGATTTTCAGAGTCCTTTTTGACATGTTCCATTTCAGTAACAATTTGTGCAGCAGCACCCAAAAGGCCACCTTCAAAGTGGTCTGTCATTCACAGTTGCTACAATTTGAGGTAAAACTGGTGCCACATGTACAGTATCCAAAAAATTCCGTATGCATCACAATTTTGATGCAAGCTGCCATAATATGTGGGAATTGCCTAAAATCTTGTAGGCCTTTGAAAATAAAGAGCTAAAGTTTTTGCCCATCTTGTAGGATGCTGATGCTGCAGAAAAAGGTCACATGTGTCAGGGCCCTCCTTTTTGAAATCCTGACTGATGTATTTTGATATCTTCCATAGCAATAATATTTTTCCTTTGAAGAATGCACTTTTAATAAACTATTTGTTTAAAGATTCTAGCAGAATGGAAACAAAAATATGAGGAGAGCCAGGCTGAGTTGGAAGGAGCACAAAAGGAATTCCGTAGCATAAGCACAGAGATCTTCAAGATGAAGAATGCATATGAAGAATCCTTGGACCAGCTTGAAACTCTGAAACATGAAAACAAGAATTTGCAACGTGAGTTTAAGTGCCTTGCATTGCAACAAGCATGAGTACAGTTAACATTCTTGAAGTTATGCTTGAATACTCTACAGTATGTGTCAGTATTTAAGCTGGGATATGGCCTCTGCTGTGCAGGAAGGGGGCAGACAAGGGGGAACTTAAATCCATGCTGTTTCCACAGTGTTATTATACTATGTTACTTCAAACTAAGGTTTCATTTTGAAATTGCAAGATTTAATACGTTTAATGTTTTCCATGTAGAGGAGATCTCTGATCTAACTGAGCAGATTGGAGAGAGTGGAAAGAGCATCCATGAGTTGGAGAAAGCCAAAAAGCAGGTTGAGCAAGAAAAGAGTGATATTCATGATGCTCTGGAGGAAGCAGAGGTACATCTGTCCAATATTTTAATGAGTTATACCACTTGTATTTTCCTTCATAAAAAATGATGTGGCATAACTTATGATACATTGTGTGCTTTTTATAATTTAGGGATCACTGGAACATGAAGAGGCCAAAATACTTCGTGTCCAGCTTGAGCTGAACCAAGTAAAGTCTGAAGTTGACAGGAAGATTGCTGAGAAAGATGAAGAGCTTGAGCAGTTGAAAAGAAACAACTTTAGGGTTGTTGAATACTTGCAGAGTACTTTGGATTCTGAGGTCAGGAGCAGAAATGATGCCCTTCGACTGAAAGAAGAAAATGGAAGGAGACCAGAATGAGATGGAGATCCAGCTGCACCATGCTAACCGTCAAGCTACTGAAGCACAGAAACATCTTAGAGCATTACAGGGACAGCTAAAGGTAACCATTTACAATTTAACTTCTAGCGTGTATAGATTTTTAAGGATCTGCTGTTGTCTGCCAATGCATGTTGGTGGTGGTCAAGGTGACAGAAGGCATGGGGTCATAATGTCAGAAGACATTATGCTGCAGAAATCTACCACACTGCCAATACAATGTAATATACTGCAAGTGGCATAAGTCCCCCTGACCCACCCCAACTAAAATATCTAACTTGTTGGGGGTGGGGGGTGGCTAACAGTTAAAATTGCACAAAGTGCGAAAAATTTAAAAATCCGTGTGTCTGGGACTGGGAATCAAAACCTGGTCCCAAATGCACTGCCTGCCTCCCTTGCTGCCAGTGGCTCATCCTGTCGAGCCACAACAGCTGCTCAGTAGACCCCTGTCCCAGCAGAGATCTTATCCTCTGTCTGGGAGACTGAGGAGGTGCACTATCGCTCATATACCCTTTCACTGTTTTGCACCCTCTCGCTCTTCCCAACTTTGCTGTTCCTGTTATGTAGTTTTGTCGTATGCTGTAGAGTGTACGACAAAGGGACCTGGTAGGGTGACAGAAGACCTATCACTGTTTGGCATGTTCATTGACATTTTACAACATCAAACTGAATTTGAAGACTACGCAGTAATGCTAAATGGTAGGTAGTGGCATAATAAAGTGTTATTGCAATAGATAATTTGTGAGAAATTAAAAAAATATATTATACTGGTGGCAAGCAGTATAGGTTGGCGACAATAAAAGGAGAGGTGGCTTAACATGGTAAAATAATCAATGGGTATTACTGTAATACCTGCTAGATGAAAAGGTAGAAAAAGCACAAACAATAATATTGTAATCCTTGCTGAAATGTGATCATAGGATACTCAACTGCACCTTGATGATGCTATCAGAGGACATGATGATCTGAAAGAACAGCTGACTGTGGTTGAACGCAGGAGTTCCCTGATGCAAGCAGAAATTGAAGAAATGAGGGCTGGCCTTGAGCAGACAGAGAGAGCTCGTAAAGTTGCTGAACATGAACTGCTCGATGCCAGTGAGCGTGTGCAGCTTCTGCACTCCCAGGTAAAACAATAAAGCCACTCATAGCTGTATCACAATTTCAATTCCTTAATAATGGATAATACTTAATGTTTCGGTTTAACTCTCTTGTAGAACACCAGCCTTATCAACACCAAGAAGAAGTCTGAGAATGACATCTCCCAGCTTCAGAATGCAGTGGAGGAATTTGTTCAGGAAGCAAGAAATGCTGAGGAAAAAGCTAAGAAAGCAATCACTGATGTACGTTATGCATGTCCTTTCCCTAGGCTTTGGCTCCTGTTCCTCCAGTACAAGACTTGCCTGAGTAAAAACTTGCCAATTATAATCCCTACCACTCACTATTGTTTTTACACTGATGTACTTGAATCATATTTTCCCTTGTAAGATACATTGTGAGACATACTAGTATACTGTGCTGTGGGCTACTCTCAGGATGGCTCACACATTCTCTTGCCACTGTTATATGGTGCAATGCCTGTGCAATGCAGTGCATCTTTAAAAAGTTAACATAATCAGAAGAGACAGTTAAAAATATTTTTAACATACCTGTTATTATCTTCTGTGCAAACTTCTTTGAACACCTTTAAACATTTTTTTATACGCACTTACGCTGTTCCATGCACTGAGAAATATTTACCCTGTTGAAACATTTATTCAGACTTCTGAAACATTATGTAACGGGTATAGTTAGCACATTCTATAGTTTGTAGCACAACAAACATTACCTTTCAGCACTGAAAGGTAAGTAAGGGAATTTGGAACCTCATTAACAGGAGCTGTTGCCTGGCTCCAGCAACCACAGTTGATTCAATTACATATATTTTCTCAAAGCCTGACCTACTTACAGTCTTACTGACTTGGCCAATACATTCCATTTAAGTGTTGATGAAATTACCATTACTACTTATTGGAGTGCAGTTTCTTGGTGCATGGCTAGATCAGAAGGCCCATATGGAGCTGCTACCCTTAAGCAGTAGAACTCAAGGAGATAGTTAAAAGACGTACATGAACAGCAAACTTAAAAATTATATCATGTAATTGAAATGGCATAAACAGAACATATAGGCACCTACAACAGTAGTTCCCATGTTTATCCAGAGAGGGCAACTGAATTTGCAGAATAAAACATTGTATTTTGCCTGACAGCATAGCTATGGATATCCAGGCCTTGTCCGAAACGTGGCTCTCCAAAAACACCCCGGACTCGTCGGTGACTTTATAAGGTTTCTCACTCCTACAGACTGGCAGACAAGGCAAAAGAGGAAGTGGTTGCACCCTCTAGTTAAAGGACACCTGACAAGCCCTACCTGTCCTCCTCCCTTCCCCTCACATGGTGCCCAAATCCTTGCAGCTAAGATACTCCTTGGCAGCCCTGACAAAACCTTGTATATCATGGCAGCCTATATTCCCCCTCGCAACCAAAAACTTGCCCTTTCATCAGTTATGTTCTGTATATTGCAACTTTCCTCCAACCATGAAGTAATCACCATGGGGGACTTCAATGTCAATTGGCTATCCCCTTCCTCTGTCCCATACAAAGACTCTATCGTGGCACTAGACCTCACCCAAATGGTCCAAACCCCTACCAGACATAACAACAGCTTGGGCATTGTGATGCTGCTGAACCTCATCCTCACAAATCAACCCAATAACTGCTCAGAAGTCTAGGTGCTCCCTGACACCCTGAGCGACCATTCCCCAGTAATCTGTTGGTGATCCAATAAGACCTCCCTGCACTGCTCAAAGTCATCTTCAACAGGAGACTAAAAAAGGGCTCACTGTGCTGTTTCAAAACCTATCTAACAAACTGTGACTGGTCCTCTATATACACTGCCCAGTCTGTCGATACTGTACTCTCCCACTTTATCTGTATTTTCAATGCCGTCTGTGACACCTTTGCCCCGTAACCAAACACATTGCTAAAAACTGTAACACTCCCTGGATCTCCCAACAACCCCTTGCCTAAATACAGCTTTGGGACAATCTCTGGCACAAGACCCAGGAGTCCCAACTCCCAGAGCACAGGCAAAGATACAAACAGGACAGAAACAAATGTACCTGGGTCCTATACCAAGCCAAGGCTGCCTACTACCAGCAAACTCTCTCTTCCACCTGAGGCTCCCGGCATAGGTTCTGGGGGAACATCAAAGAACTATGCAGGAATACAGCTATCCCCCCCTCCCACATAACTCTCTGTTGATGGCTCCATCACCCAAGATCCCCTTGCCATAGCAAATGACTTAAATGCAACATTCTCTGACCTTAGCAGTGTCCTCCACCCTATCTTCATTGCCCCCCTTGAACCTGCACCTGCCCATATACCTCCCCCCAACATCCCCCTCTTCCATCTCCATATCATCTCCACCTGGGAGGATAGTAGTTACCTCCAGAAAGCCCTTGGTAAGTCACACTGTACTGATGACTGCCTAGACTTGAACTTGAAAGTCATCCATCTTATCCTTGATGAGGTCCTACTCCCCCTTACCAAAATACTGAACATACCTCTTTGTCTTGGCCAATTCCCTGCACTCTGGAAAAGTGCTATAATTACCCCATACTGAAAAATGGCAACTGTACCTCCCCTAATAACTACCATCCCATCGCCCTCCTCTCCAAGGCTCTTGAAAAAATTGTTGCTGACCAATTGACAGACTACCTATCTAAATACAACCAACTGTGTTCTGAACAGCATGGCTTCTGGCTGGGCCACAGTACTATCACTGCCCTCCTAGAATACTCCTTATATATCCATAATGCTCTTGAACATGGCCATCTCGTGGGGTCAGTTTACATAGACCTCACAAAGGTGTTTGACATTGTCAATCATGCTCTTCTCCTTGACTCCTTGTCCTCCCTGGGGCTCTCCCCTGAAATCATTTTCTAGTTGAAGGACTACCTCTCTGACAGATCCTAACAAGTTAAGATAAACTCCACCTTATCTGCCAGCCTCTCAGTCTGCTCTGGGGTACCTCAAGGCTCCATATTGGGGTTCCTCATCTTTAGCCACTTTCTTCACTCCTTCCCCACCTCATGCTCTGGTAAACTCCTGCTCTATGCGGATGGTGCTGTGATTTATTGGAACCACCCACACCCTGGCTCCCTTCAACTAGCCCTCCAAGGCTTCTTCACGGAAGCTGAAACATGGTTCTTTACCTACCGTCTTATCATAAATTACAAGAAAACTAAGTCTATGATCTTTGCCCACTGGCATAGCCCCCTTAGCGATCTCCCACTGACCATCCTTAATGCACAAGACTTCACCCTGGAACATGTGTCCACCTTCAGATACTTAGGAATTGCCCTGGATACCTCCCTTAACTACCATGCCCATATCCACCTCGTGTCTGCTACCATCAACTCCCTTCTCGGGATCCTCTACTGGCACAAATATTGCCTCCCTCTGCAGGCCATCCGCTTAGCCATATCGTCCTCTGTTCTCTCCCTTATAGATTTTGACATTGTCATATATGGCTCTGCTGATCCCATGGCTCTTCTCTGAATCAAAGTTACCCTGAATAAAGCCTGCTGGCTGATCACAGGCTGTGACAGATGGACCCACACCTGTGAGCTATACAAGCTCACTAACTGGCTAATCTTTGAGGGGAGACTTAAATACCACACCTGCCTTCTTGCCAAGAAAATCCTCCTCAGACAAGCCCTGCCTGGACTACACTACTTCATCCAACTTTCCCCTTGGTTAGGGTCTCCAGAAGCTCCACTAGGGCCTCCCTCCTAGTTCCTCACAGTAGGACAGCCTTGGGTCAAAGGTCCTTCCCCTATGGAGTGCCCCTCTGGCTCAATGGCCTTCCTTCTCCCATATCATTTGAACCCAAACTCAGTCACTTTAAATTGAACCTTAGGACTCTTCTCCTTGACTCCTCAGTCTGTGACTGCACCTAACCACCTCTGGCTCTGCTCTTCCTCTCTCTCCTCTGTAACCTACTCTTATGTCATCAATAACACTGGGTCCTCTATCACCTCCGTTTTTTGGTTTTGAGCCCCATGTATGTTTTACAATATAATTATAATCGTAAAGTAATGCTTATCTTTAAATGTATGTACCTGTCATTGTCTGTTTTCTACTGTATCTTGACATAGAGCCTTTGCAAAAGTCTTTGACTCAAAGGTTTGTAATTGTGATTGTTAAATAAATAAATAATATATCATTGAAAAAGAGCATTGCTTTACTAGTAGCGTACATCTTATTTTACTAGTAGCTTCAATGTGATTTTACTAGTACCTCTGTTATTTAAATCTCATGGTATACTTAGGACATACAGGATTCTATGCTATGGCTTAAAATATGATTGCTATTCAGTGTAGAGTGTTGTATCTATGCAGTCATGGCTTCTCTTTGCTTAGCTACTCAATGCAAGGGAACAATGACAGCAACAGACTATACCAAATAATCTGATTTTATGCTATCCTCAAGAATATTCTTAACTTATACAGTACCACTATTTGGATCTGACCTACGTTAGCACACTCCTAGCTGCACTATTTATTAATTATGGTTTTTCTCCTCACATTTTGGTAAAAATGTGTTTATTCAATGGTGATTCTCATTAGTGTCTTTATTTTTCGACTGATAGGCTGCCATGATGGCTGAGGAGCTTAAGAAAGAACAAGACACTAGTGCTCACCTTGAGAGGATGAAGAAGAATCTTGAACAGACTGTAAAGGACCTGCAGCACCGCCTGGATGAGGCTGAGCAGTTAGCAATGAAAGGTGGAAAGAAGCAACTTCAGAAATTGGAGTCCAGAGTACGTTTGCTATATGTTTGTGTTCTTGCCTTCATATTTGACAATCTAGAAATGATGCTAAAATTATTATTTTCATGTTTCAGGTTCATGAACTGGAAAATGAGCTGGAAGCAGAGCAGAAACGAGGTGTAGAGGCTATTAAGGGTGTCCGAAAATATGAAAGGAGAGTGAAGGAGCTGAGCTATCAGGTATGATGAGCCCTGAACCCAGAATTATATACAATTTGTCTTTGAACCCTGTACGTGTGTAAACCTGGGATCATAATGTTTCCTTTCCTTTATAGTCTGAGGAGGATAAGAAGAATGTTATGAGACTTCAGGATCTGGTTGACAAACTGCAGCTGAAAGTAAAGGCTTACAAGAGGCAGGCTGAAGAAGCTGTAAGTAAAGAAAACTCCAGGCTTCAGAAACATGAATAAAATTATTGTTTAAGCAAAAATGATTAAGGAACAGGACACTTCTGGCTTGGTTGATAGATCTGATGGACCAAGGCAAGGCTTAGGGCCCTTAGCAGGGCTGATCACTAACTCATATAGAAAATGCTGTGGATCTGAGTTGGCCCTTCAGTATAGCAGTGGTACTGTTGCCCATGACACCAACAACCTAGGTCCATTAACACTTCCTGGATATTAGAGGGCAGATGGTGGGAGGCAGAGGGATGAACATCCAACATCACACTCATTTTCTTGGTGTGGGAAGTTATCTATAAATCATGTTGACATGAGACAGCATGGATTCATGGGACAAGAGGTCTTGTCAAATGAATCTAATAGATTTCTTTGACCAGGTAACCAGGGAATTGGATAAAGGAGGAGTGGTGGATGCAGCCTACCTGAATATCAGCAAGGCCTTTGACACGTCCCACATAGGAGATTAGTAAGCATGTTGGGTAGCATATAAGTGGGATCAAAGGTGCTAAACAGGGTAAGAAATTGGCTAAGGAATATGAGAAAGAGGGTGGTCATAAAAGAAATTCACTCTGAGGAAGGGAGGTTGACCAGTGGGGTACCTCAGGGGGCCTGTACTGGGGCCAGCCCTCTTTAATTTCTTTATTGATGAAATTGCATGGGGGCTAGAAGGAAAGGTCTGCCTATTTATGGATGACACTAAAATGTGCAACAGGGTAAACACTCTGGGGGGGTGAAATGGGATCTGAAAAAAATGAGATAGGATCTGAAAAGGTAAGAGGAGTAGTCAAGATGCTGGGGTGCATAGGAAGGGGCATCACCAGCAGAAAGAGGGAGGTGGTGTTACCCTTGAGTACATCACTTGTGAGACCTCACTTGGAGTACTGTATCCAGTTCGGGAGACCTCATCTCCTGAATAACATAGAAAGAGTGGAGGTGGTCAAGAAGAGGGCAACCAAAATAGTGCAGGATCTACATCAGAAGCCCTAAGAGGATAGAGTGAAGAGCCTTAATATGTATACACTGGAGGAATGTTGGGAGGGGTGGTATGATAGAAACTTTCAAAATAAGGTTCAAGAGGGAAGTACCTTTCAGAAAAAAAGATGCTCAATGACAAGGGGCCATGCTATGAAGCTGGAGGTGGATAGACTCACGGGTGCTGTGAGGAGGTACTTCTTTACAGAGACTGTGGTGAATGCCTGGAACAGCCTCCCAGAAGAGGTGGGGGGGGGCCAAAACTGTAACAGGGTTCACAATGTCATAGGACAGGCATAAGGAAAACTTACAGATAAGACGGGGGCAGTCAAAGATCAAGTAAGGTCTGCGGTGGTACATAGGTAGGGAAAAATGGGCAGACTAGGAGGGCCAAGTGGTCCTTATTTGCTGTCAAATTCTATGTTTCTGTGTTTCTGTGTCAGCTGTACCTGGAGGTCGACAGGTGGTGCTGACAACGAAGTGAATGGCAGTGAGCGGGGAGATATGTGGTCATGCTCCACATGTGCCTGTTGTGTTTATGCAGTAGCATATTGTGACTGTATATCAGAGGGGAAGGAAAACATGGGAATGTCCTCATCCCAGCAGGATAATACCTTGGCATTCTTGAGCTGTGCACCACCTGTCCACTTGGCATAAGGAGTTCTCTGCCATCAAATTATTGTCTCCAAAGAATGGAACACACCTTGAAAGCCCAACTGAGGAGAGTGAACCATAGGGTAGGTGAGTGGACCTCCTGGGGCTCAGAATGGTGACAGAGCTGGACAGTGGCCAAAATAAGTAGATGCTGGCTGTTGCTGAGGTGGGGCAACAGTAATTAAAGAAAGTAGAAAAAGAAAATACCTGAGCCAGGCTATTCTTTTTTTTTTTTAATCTTAATCTTTGAATGATTTCTATTTTATTTTTATTATTACCAGGTGTTTTTCTAAAAAAATATTATTATTTCTTTAAAGCCCAGTTCACTAATAACCAAAGTCATTCACAATCATACAGAAATACGGCAGCTAAATATATTCTTTGCAAAGAGATAAACATTCCCTTAAGCCTATAATGGACATGATTCAGTGAACATTATTATGATTATTATTCTGTGAACTGTTAACTAAAACAATTTGGCATATATTTAATTTTTTGTGGAAGGCACTATAGAAAGTAAATTGTATACATTTCATGGGATCTTATTCTTCTTTCAGGAGGAGCACTCCAACAGTCATCTATCCAAGTTCAGGAAGGTCCAGCATGAACTCGAAGAAGCTGAGGAACGTGCTGATATTGCTGAATCCCAGGTCAACAAGCTCAGAGTAAAGAGTCGTGATATAGGTGGCAAGGTGAGATGGCTATAATTCCTTCAGAATGCATTTGTAATACTTTGGAGGCTTGCTGCATAAATGGGGAAAAGATGGGACTAGGAAAAAGGAGACAGAAAGAGAATACATTATGTTGGAAAATGTACATATTTTTAAAATAAGATTTTATTCACTTTTCAATTTGTTTTGCATGATTACAGATCATGAACATGTGAAAGATGAGAAGTCTTTACAGAGAGTTGATATTCAATTAACCCTAGCAAATGATTTATAAGATAACATATCATACCTTCATTGGATATCCATCTGTCATGATGAAAGACAACTAGAAAAAGGGTACTGTCCTCCTTTACGGAACAACAGAATGTTTCAACCCCCCACAATACAGGACGTAGAGAGAGAAGAGCATGTCATACTTACACTTGCAAAGGGAGATTCAAACTCCACTGGGATAAATTAGAGAGAGAGAGACAGAGAGTCTGTATGGACAGGTTAAGCACAGAGAGGTTTAATGATTTGCTTAGGGTCAAACAGAGTGACTAATGAATCCCAAGCCTTTAGGTTTTTAACCTAAAAGATTCCCAAGTTGCCCCATTCTACAGGTACTTTCTTTGAATGGAGATGACTTTGGAACTGTGTGGGCTAAGAAGTTAAATATTTTTAAATTACATTTGGAATCAGGTTGGCATGGTTAAGTCCTTTTGGTAAGTTTCTGTGATATAGATATAGTCATTATAGTAATGCAACACCAGTGAATATACACTTGTCCTTATAAAAATGAGATAGGCTATGGCAGACTCTAAATATGTCATTTATCTTCATGAGTGAGAGGGCAGGATGATAAGTTATGGATGTCAGAGCCACAAATGTGTTAGGTAAGTCCTGCCCCCCCTCACAAGCACCACACTTCATCATTTTTGAGTAATCAGGTCCTCGCAAACCTGAGTAGAAAAGAATCGTGTCTGAAAACAATCCATGGCATATTCACCTATACTGTATACTATATTCATTAACAGAAAATCATTTTGATAACTCTCTCTTTTTTTATTTTTTCTGTTTCAGAAAGGAGAGGGTGAAGAATAAATGCCGGTTACTGCCATGAAGTGAAGGGAAGGGAAGAAAGATGCAAAATTTGGATTTTTTCGACTCACGTTACTGTAATGTCCCTGTACAGCAGATAGTTTGTTGTAGCAGTATAATTATTACTTATAAAATAAAAATAAAACTTTTTATGAGCCTGGATTTCATTCCATTTTGTTTCTGTCAAGTACAGATATAATATTATGGAAGGCTTTATAGTTGGAGTCATTCATGTTTTTCTTTCATGTAACATGCAGTGTGACTAGACTGACTTTTGATAGGTTTGCTGAACTCTCTGTTGACATTATTTTTCCATTAATTGTCTTCCCACCTACATATTGACTCCTATCTCATCTCTTCAGGTTAAATTCTGACTGCTGCCCATCCGCGTCTCCAAGCCTCTCATCTCAGTTCTTCAGCTTGTGTCAGTGTGACTTTCCCACCCTTTTGACAGGGCCCAGGCATTGCAGTGGTTGAGGTGGGGGAATTGGCAGGAGCAGGGTGCTGTGCTATGTCTTATGATATACTGTAAATGTCATGGCTGCAGACTTTAATGGTATCCTAGACATTTTCTCCCTTTGTGTATGATCCTCTTCAATCTCCCTGCATACTCACTTTAAACCATCCCCTTGATCTAACTGGTGAGGGGGTGGCTGATATTGTAATGTTGTTCACCTAAAAGGAGTAGATGCTCCCCATGATTTGCAGAAGGTGCTAAAGCAGTGGAAAGGATGCATCCCCTGAGCCTGAAAGCACTGCCTCTGGAATGCTCTTCCAGCTTTTCCAGCTTGAAGCAGGAGAGTTTAACTCAAGGCATGAAGCTGGGACTTCTACGTGGTAGCACAATGCGCTGGCAATAATCAGCTGGGTGACAGTATTAATTAAAGGGTCAGTTACACCATATATTTTTATTTGTAGTCTTCAACAAAATCCATATGGGTGCACCTTTTGGTCTATGCATAGAATGCGCTAGGATCCTGCCAAAAAGGCTTAGTAGGTCAGAAACCCACTGGAGCATGCACCATTTAAGCAATAACACATGACAGACTGTGTGGTTATTCCATAACATCCACATGTCCTGGGTGGGTCATGAGACACAAGGTGAGGCTGATTACCTTCAGAAATCCAGGAACTGCAGTTACAGCACTACACTGCTCTGTACTGGAAGACCTGGGTGTAGTTAATCCTAAATCCATATTGAACTGGATGGGTAACTGGCTAGAGGGGAGGCAGCAGAGGATGGTGGCCAATGGGGTTAAATCAGAGGAGAGGAAGATTATGAGTGAGGTTCCACAGGGATTAGTCCTGGGTCCAGTCCCCTTCAACATGTTCATTAGTGACACTGGAGAAGGAATCCAGGGCAGGTTGTGTCTCTTTGCAGATGACACAAAACTATGTGGGAGGGTGGATGGTGACGAGGGAATAAGGGAAATGCAGAGAGGTCTACAAAAGCTGGAGGGGTGGTCAAAGGTCTGGCAGTTAAAATTCAGTGCTAGAAAGTGCAAGGAAATGCACCTAGGGAAAAAGAACCCCAAGATAGAATAAGAGTACTGGTTTGGAGGAGAGAGACGTAGCACTACAGCTGAGGAATGGGAACTGGGAGTTATCATTAACAACTCACTTAAGCAATCGAGTCAGTGCAAAAAGGTCTATAGCAAGGCAAACAGGATGCTGGGATGTACTGGAAGGGGTACTAATAGCAGAAGAAAAGAGGTAATACTTCTCCTGTACAATCCCTGGTGAGGCCTCGCCTAGAGTACTGTGCCCAGTTCTGGAGTCCTCACATCAGAAAGGATAAGGATAGATTGGAGACAGTGCAGCACAGAGTAACAAAAATGATTTAGGGCCAGCAGGGCCGATCCTCTGAGGAGCACCTCAAGGCATTAAATATGTACTCACTGTAGACCAGAAAGGAGAGGGGAGATATGATAGAGACCTTCAAGTTACTTATAGGAATTAACAAAGTGAGCTGTGGGGAACTATTTAGCTTGAATACCAATTTGTGGTTGAGTGGACACGAATGGAAATTAATAGGAGGTAGGTTCAGGAGAGATGTGAGGAAGTACTGCTTTACAGAGAGGGTGGTGGAACCTTGTAACAGTCTGTCAGCTTAATTAGTGGGTGTGAAAACAGTCAGGGGATTTAAATACGGCTGGGACATAATGAAGGGAATGATGATTAGTGGGAGCGACAGGTCCAAGGAGGAGAGTAGAGACAGGGCGGGGAAACATAGAAACATAGAAACATAGACTTTGATGGCAGATAAGGACTGCTAAGCCCATCTAGTCTGCCCATTTCCCTACCTACAGGATAGGCCGCAGATCCTAGTTAACCAACAGCCTATTTCTTCCTACCTCCCACAAGAATTGCCTTATGTCTGTCCCATGCATTCTTGAATTCTCCCACAGTTTTAGACCCCACAACCTCCTCAGGAAGGCTGTTCCATGTATCCACTACCCTTTCTGTGAAATAATACTTCCTCACATTGCCCCTGAATCGCCCTCTTCTATCTTTAAATTGTGTCCCCTTGTTCTTGCAAGTCTCTTTTTCTGAAAGATGCTACCCTCTTGGACTTTGTTGATTCCACTGAGGTACTTAAAAGTTTCTATCATGTCCGCCCTCTCTCTTCTTTCCTCAAGGGTATACATATTAAGCTCCTTTAGTCTCTCCTCATACGGCTTCTCTTGCAGACCCTGCACCATTTTAGTTGCCCTCCTCTGACTACCTCTATCCTGTCTATGTCCTTGCGGAGATGGGGTCTCCAGAACTGGACACAGTACTCAGATGGGGTCTCACCAACTGTCTGTACAGAGGGATAACAACTTCCTGTTTTCTGCTGATGATGCCTCTCCTATACATCCCAGTATACCCCCAGCCCTCCCTACTGCCTTCTCACATTGCTTGCTAACCTTAAGGTCATCTGATATGATTACCCCCAGGTCACTTTCCTTTTTTGTTGTTGTTACTACCTACCCACCCATTGTGTATTCTTCCCCTGGGTTCTTGTTTCCCAGGTGCATTATTTTGCACTTCTTTGCATTGAATCCTAGCTGCCATACTTCTGATCATTCCTCCAACCTTGCCAAGTCCCTTTTCATCCATTCCACACCTCCTTGTGTATCAACCCTGTTGCAGATCTTTGTGTCATCTGCAAAAAGGCATACTTTTCCTTCCAGTCCCTCTGCAATGTCACTGATGAAGACATTAAAAACTGGAGGGACCTCTGGTCTTTTTCTGCTATCATTGCCTGTGTTTCTATGTTATATTAATAATCCTGCTCTCTGATTGGCTAGCACAGGTTGGTAAACAATAAGGGAAAAAATATACTATTGCCATTTGCCACCTTACCAATTACTGTATATATATGTGCTGAGTAGAATTAGAATTTAATGCATCTACCATATATACACTAATTAGAAAATAAAAATATGTCTTACCAGTAACATACCACAACTGAGTGAATGTATTTCTGTCAGTCTTCTTTCTGGATTTTTTGCATTTCTTCCATGTTTTCTTTTCATGTACTGTACACTATATTTTTTCATAGAGCTTTCCACCCATGTCATGTTTATCAGGGATATACACTAGTCCACAGTAATCCGTATCCTCCCTGGGTCCTTTGGCCACTGTGATGTCTCCCGTGGCTTCCCTCCATGACAGGAGCTTGGGGAGAGGAACTTTCTCCATGTAGTAGTCCACTAGTCTGGACTAGGATCCCATGTCAGTATATTCTAGGACACAGGGGAGTCCAAAACCCCAGCTGTCATATAGATGGTACTTAGGTTTTCTTCCTGGTTCTCTTCCCTGCCCTCCTTCCTTCCTGGGGTGGGCAGAGCCTAACAGCCATGGCTACATGCTGGGATGTCCTGCAGAGGTTCCAAACTCCCTTGTCTCAGTGCAGGGGTTCCAGAAGCTCCGAGTGCATGATGCCATCTCTCCTGACCCCAGCAACCTAATGAGTGGCAGCTGCTGCAGTCTGGCCAGACTCTTGACATGGTGATATGAACTTGTATCCAAATTCAGGTCATCTGTGCAGCAGTGCGACACACTGCCACTGAGATATCGGGGTGACCACCTACACTGTATTTTTAAAACCCACCACTACATCCCCCACCCACAGTTATAACCTTCACCTGCCTATTCCCTTGCTCAATGTCAGCTACTACTCAGAACCTGGAGACTGCAAGTCATTGAACTTCCTGGTTCTGCAGGCAGTAGCTATAACTCTTTTTCTTCCCTTATTTCTTCAAGATGAATGCACAGCTGTTTTGACAGCATGACAGTAGTCCAACACTAAGTGGCAGCTAAGCTTTTACTCAAAGCAACAACACTTACATTGAACTACTGCTCAGCTATTACATAGAAACATAGAAACATAGAAGTTTATGGCAGATAAGGACCTCAAGGCCCATCCAGTCTGCCCATTTATTTTTCTGCCTTATGAATGTGCCATCGGCCTTTGCTCTGCCAATGCCCTATCTATTCATACTCATCTGCATTGCTCCCTTATGCCTATCCCATGCCTGTTTGAAGCCCTGCACTGTATTCATATCCACCACTTCCTGAGGTAGGCCGTTCCATGCATCCACCACCCTTTCTGTGAAAAAGAACTTCCTCACATTACCCCTTAATCGGCCTCCCTCTAATCTCATGCTGTGTCCTCTTGTCATGCTATTTTTCTTATATTGCAACGTTAGACTCTTTCAACTTGTTAATGACCTTAAGGTGTTTGAATGTATTGATCACATCACCAGATTTTTAAAATATATTTATTGATTGATTTTAGGATTGTTTTAATTTTATGTATTGATCTGTTGCAAAAGCACCTTGGTTTTGGAAAGGCGCTTTTTAAAAATAAAGTATTCATTCATTCATTCATTCATTCATCTCCCTCCTTTGCTCTAGGGTATACATACTGAGCTCCGTTAATCTGTCCTCATAGGTTTTCTGATGCAGTCCCTGCACAATTTTGGTTGCCCTTCTCTGGACTGCCTCAGTTTGGTTAATGTCCTTGTGAAGGTGTGGCCTCCAGTACTGCACGCAGTACTCCAGATGGGGCTTAACCAGTGTCTTGTAAAGAGGGATTATTACCTCCCTCTTCTGACTTGTGGTACCCTTACTAATACACCCCAACATCCCTCTAGCCTTACCTACTGCTTTAGTGGTCTGCTTGGATGATTTCAGGTCATCGGTGATGATGACGCCCAAGTCTCTTTCTTCCCTTGTGACTGCCAGCAACTCCCCTCCCTATTACTCATGGTGCCAATAATCCAACTTATGGGGGTCATAAAAAGCGCCCCAAACATAATAATAGAAGCATAGAAGATGATGGCAGATTAAGACCTAGTGGCCTATCCAGTTTACCTGAGTCTGTATAACTTGGAGACTGTACCCTTGTTAGTTCTTGCCACCCACCCAGTCTGCACCTTTGTGCACTATTTCCATGTGCCTGTCCCATCTCCCTTTTAAACCCTTCCATAGTTTCTTCTCTGGAAGTTTATTCTAGCCCACCACCACTCTTTTTGTAAAAAAGTACTTCCGGACATCATTCTTGAGCCTCCTCCCCTCCACCAGTTGTTTATTCCGCTGAGGTACTTAACCATCTTAGTCATGTCCACCCCCTTCTCTGACATGCTTAGATCCTCCAGAACATCTCACAGAACCTACCCTGTCGCCCCTGTATCATTTTGGTGGCTTGTTGCTACATCACCTCTAACCTGTGAGCTCCAAAACTGTACACAATATTCAAGGTAGGGTGAACACTGGACCTATACAATAGGCTGTATTACCCCTCTATTTCTGCTAGTGATCCTATTGGGTATTTAGCTGGGCTCTGTTGGACACCCTCTGACTTTGTTATTATGATCTAACAAACCCTTAGTTACCTGCAGGGAAATGTAGCCCTTTGGGGAATGTCAGGAGAACACTACACCATAACAAAACATACAGTACCCCTCTTACAGATTCTAGGACAAAAGAAAGAATAATAAAAATAAACGGAAGTGGTTATAAAAGCAACATAAGGTTCTTTTATAGTCCTATCCGCTTGCCTATAGGACAGTTATTATACATTGCATGCTAATTATGAACACACACCCAGGAGTCTGGAGCTCTCAAACACTGCAGTGTCATGCAGGGTCTGCCTGTGATTTCCTCGGGGGGGGGGGCATGGGAAATGGGTTTTATACCCTGATAAGATCTTATCTTGGTGATAGATAGCCAGCTCATGTGCGTGTGATGATCGCACATACTATTACTTCTACTGGGAAGTTTGGGGGGCAGCAGAGTATTATCTCAGTTGCCCTTTTGAATGCTACAATTGTAGCATTCTACTCATAAGAATACATTTATGTTAATGACGTGTTCTTATGGATGAAACCTTTTTGTAATGTATCATCATTCTTGTTTTAAATGTATCTTCAAACTGTTTATAAGACACACTCAATAATAATAATAATAATAATAATGTCTTGAAGTATGTTCTTTTTCACTTCCTCAAACACATTTTCCCCATTCTACAGCTAGTTTTAAAACAAGACATTTTCTTTAACCTGTAAAATGTTAATATTACAACCAAATATTGCAAAGAAGCTATAATCATTTTTGATTTAAATGTATCTTTTAACTATTTTTACAGTAGACACACTCAATGTATTGACTAAACAGAATTATACTTGGCAATAAGGATGTATTTAATTCAATTCAGCAAAAGTAGAAGCAAAGCATTTTTTCATCAATATCTAATTTAGAGAAAAGTCAATAAGTCAGATCTGTTTGTTGATTTGTCTGTGGGAAATAGTAGGTTCTTGCTCCATTATGTCCTCTAGTTCTAGGAAAAGCTGCTTCTTTGAAATATTTGGATCAGGCAGTCCAAATAGGGACTCGAGGGGATTGCAGGTTCTGCACCTTCCAAGGTGTAGTCATCTGGGAGTGGTCTAATGGTACTGGAACAGATGTCTCCCTCTGGTCAGGTTCTTGGATCGGAGCTCCTTGACCCAAGCATGGCAACAGGGTCACGAATAGGTAGGCCTGGAATAGGCCTCCCCAGAATTGCCTTCTATCCATGGATAGTGGCATTTCTTATTCCCGATATCTAAATACAGAAAATAGACCATCTGTTAGAAATACATATCCCTTCCCCAATAAGTGGGGAAGGGTTTATACAGTTGTATACTTAAAAACCTTTAAACAGCTTCAACTGATTTGCATGGCACCAGTTCTCAGTTGGCTGTGCTTTTTCTCAGTTAAATGCTCCTAAGTATTCAGTAGTGTGGGGCCCTGTTACTGGATCTTGAGTACTGGTATGCTGCAAGTAAGTCCAGTAACATGGCACTGTGAAACCTAGAAGTGTTGGTACTGGAGCAGAATCTAAATTATGCCATATTATAGATGGTGAGATTTAAAATCACAGGGGTGCACATAAATTGCACATTATTTATACAGGTACAATTTTCAGCTAATCTCTGTTTAAATCCTCACTGAGGCATTTTAAATCTTCTTGCTGTTGGCAGAGTTAGCAGTGTACTTTTGAAAATGTGGTAAGGCTGTTTCTGGAGAGTTTGTCCCTAGAGCCCTGTCCAATGAAAACACAGACTACCAATTGTGTAGATGCTCAGTTGACAATTCATTTATTATATTCTCTTCCAAAAGTTCACTTCCACAATATTTTCATAATCATATTTTACAAAATTATGTTCCTTATTATCATTATTATACACAATTTCCATAAACCACATTTTCTTCATTGTTTTTCCATCTCACCCCCGACTTAAAGCTGTGGGGCTGTCACAATATTCCTAAACCACATTTTCATTCTTGTTTTCTCTTCTCACCCCCAGACATACATCCGGGGGAGGGGGGGGCGCTCTCGTCATTTTCTTCTCTCTTGTTGGGTTTGCATATACACCCATACCACTCATCTGTCTGGTGTTGTTCTGTGGCCCTCTGAGTCAATTTCACCCACCCCCTTCTCCTCCCCTCTCCCTGTTTTCTGTGCCCCTTTTTCTTCTTTTCTGCTGTCCACCTTCGGCAGTCCTGGCAGACTTGCTCTCCACCTTCAGCAGTCTGCCCATCTCATATGCACCTACACCTTTCTTTTTCCACTAGCCCACCTCCAGCTTGCGATGAATGGTGGGCTTCCCCCCAAGTAGCTGCACTCCTCCTCCTTTTTTTCTTTTTCTTTTAAGACTCACATCCTGAAAGGGCACAAACTGCCTCATGTCCCCCGGCATCCCAAATACTCTTTTCCTGTTAGACTTAACTCGGATCCTTCTATCCGTCTTGCATAGTAAAATTCCCCTGCAGGTCACCCATCTGACCTCCTCTTCCACCTTGTGGTTCCAAAACCTCCTTTTTTTTTGTCATACGTCCCCTTCCCCACTTTGTCAGCAACCTCTGCCAGTGCCTTATCCTGTTGGGGAGAGGGGGGTTACCATAGGGACCTCCCCTGGAATATGCAATCCTTTCTCCACTAAGGGAACTAAGAACCCCCTAGTTAAATGTGTCCCCCACTCCCGATGTTCATTGGTGCCCTGATCCCCCTTTTTGTCACCCTTTGCCTCAGCACTTGTTGGGAAAGGAATGAGCAGAGAGACCCCTGGTTCCCCTGCTCTTCTTCCCGAGGGAACCAGCTGTCTGTTGTCAACTCACATGCCTTTTCTTCCCCACTGCCCACTGGGACTGTGTCCTCATTCCCCCATTGCCCAGCATCACCCCCTGATCATGCACTTCCAGGCCTGTACAGGCAACTTGATATTTACACTACTGTGCTGCCCATCAGGCTGATTCCTTAACTCCATACATAGATTCCTTTTGATTGCACCCATGAGGAGGCTGTTATTCCTTGTGGTACTCTCTGAACAACCCCCTTCCTCATTGTGTATTGTCCGCTGACTACTAATTATGCTCCCTTAACCGTCTGAATCCCACTTCTCCTTTTCCTATACCATGACACCAACAATCGGACATGATTGACCTGCCGCCCCCAAGCATTTAGGCTTTTTCCCTTCCTTATACCATTCTTCCACCTTGCCCCCTGTCTATTATCCAGGGAATATATAGCACCATACTGAGTTTCCAGTAGACTGCCAGGTAATGTGGCTAAAACTGCATAGATGTCTAAAATTGCTGCCTAGTAGGTAATTCCTGCTGCATATTTTTCTGCCCCACTGCCGGACTTTCAACTGTAATATTCAGGCTCGGCAAAAACCCCAATCCTAGTATTATGACACCTATGTGGCCTGCTATTATTCGTTAATTTGGTAGAATGAAATGGTCTAGCACGGGGCCCAGACAGGGTACTAAAGTCACCCTGCTGTTCTGCCAGATGCACAGTATAGCTTAGTGCCAGGCCCTTGTGCAAATAGAAATAACTGAATATTTGCTCTCATTTGAGTTGTACTGCCAGCCCCCCAGCAGCTCCAGCTAGTGAGTAGCCCAAGAATCTCCCCCTCTATTTTTTTTTTTGCTTCCGATCACCTATATCCCGGTGGATTCTAGCTTCTGACATCTCCTCTAGATGTCGCTTCCCAGCTGGAAAGGATCATTGGCCATAGTTGGTTGCTGCCTCACTGGTGCCCAAGGTACACTTATTACTTGACCCCATCCCTTCCAATAATGCTTGCCCCCCCCGGCTCACAGGGTGCCTATGTTCCTTCCCTGAATGTGGCAATCTCATCTGAATAAGGGTTGCTGCCCTGTAAGCATTACCGTCCTGTGCACTACCCTGTGCCACCCCGAATACATCTTTTCTTGTAACGCATGTGCTGTTATGAACCATTGGCCTTTCTTATCACCCTCACCTTGTCCACCTGCCGGGTGTTACCCTGCCACTTTGATCCCGGATTTTCAATCGTAACTCCCCCGGGTCACCCTTACAGAAATTACTGCCTCTTCCCCATATCAAGCGTGCCCCTATTTATCAACCCCCATGTAAAACCTTCTTAAAATCCACCTGGGGTGCCCTCCTGTACACCCCCAACAAAGACCAATATTTTTTTTTTTGAATACCCCCCATGTGGGGTAAAGGGGTGCCACTCCCCAATTACTTTTCTTCAACCTCCTGTCTTTGATTGCTCTGTCCAGCATTCCCCCAAAGCTGTGGGCTGAAAACCCCCCACCCTGATCTAGCATCCCCATGCATCTATCCAGCTGGGCCTCTGTCATATTGCCCCAGCCCTTACTTTCAACTAATGCCTGCAGGCCACCAGCCACCTCTGTGCTCCTGCTGTTCGTCTAACTACCCCCCACTCAGATAATCTGACCTGTTGCTTGCCACCTGAATCCCCCCCATTCTCCCCCAAGTGCTTATCAGCTGCTCCCCACACCCTGTAGTAATACCCTCTGGTGTGAGGCCCTTCCTTCCTGTGTTGTGGGGCTGGCCCATTCTGTGTTTGAGCTATTGGGCTCCTTGATGGCCGCTGCCCTGCTGCCTGGGAGTTGCTGTAGGAACTGGAGGGGCAGTTGAGGTGTTGGGGCAGACTCAGCCAATGGTTCTGCGGCCAGTGCCAGTGGTGGCCATGGACCTGCTGACCACCTGTCTGTAGAAGCCTTAAGAGCCCCCTACCACCCTTCCTACCGTGCCCCTTTTTCAGCCACCCTTTTCCACTCTTACCCCCTCTGTTATTCCTCCCCCGTCCTCCGATGCCTTGGTTGCACCCTTCCCACCCTGGTCCATAAGGACTCTGAACCTTCATCTTCACTGGTTGTCCCTCCTAGGTGCCAGTTGTGTGGATCTGCATCTTGAAGCTGAAAATAATCACAGAAAATTGTTAATATTGACCAACAGACTTTCTCTCAGATCTCCCCCATGTACCCCCTCCCCCGGGTTCTTTTAAGTGTTTTTACCCTGTCCATCCATGAAATTCCTAACTCAACTGAAACCCCTGAAGTTCACCTGGTCCTTGGCCAACTTCTGTTCCCCCTGTCCTGTTTTTATTTATTTATTTATCTGTAGTATATCCTTTTCCATTCTTTTTTTTTTTGTCCCTTTGTGATGAAAACCCATCGCTATGTGTTACCCACCCCTCAGGTCCTGTAGCGTGCTTCTACACACTCCCTACCAACAGGGCCGGTCCACTGCAAGCAATACTGTTCCACTCGAGTGCCCCGGCAAATACCTTGACCAACCGATAACCCCAGTACCTTCCTGTCTCCCGCCTTGTAGCAAATAACACATTTCTACAGAAACCACCTACTGCTGTACCATGTTGGCCTCCCTCCCCTAATTTATGGTGTTTTTTTATAGTATTATTGTATCACTCTTATGCACTAGGGCCTGCCCCATCCCAGTCACCCCCCAGCCATACGTCTGTCTTAACAAGGTGACTGCCATGCGGCTGATCAATTCACAAAAATGGCGGCCGGGAAAGGGGCTCGTGGCCTACTCCCCATTGGCCGCTCTGCCCCCTACTGTACTAGCTGAAACCATCCAATGCTTATGTCTCTATCCCTGTTCCCTCCCCCGCCCCACTTCCTTTTTTTTTATTACTCTTTTATTACTCTTCATTACGCTTTCCTTTCTGCCCTTACCAATGTGTGGTTCCCCCACCCTGCTGCTTATTCTGTGCATTCCGTGAAAGTCTGGCTTCTGTAACCTTACTTACATACTCAGTTGCATGTCAGCCACTCCCTTTGCTCTTATAAGTTCACTTTGAGGGACCTAGGATCTATTCTCCCAATGCAAGGCCAAAAACACATGTTCCCTCTGTGCACACACTCTATCCTTGCACCTCCTAAGAATCTATTCTTCCAATGTATGGTCACTTCAACACTAGCCACCAGGAAACATAACTGCACCAGCATTTTCTCCAGCAAGGCTTGGATCCTGGGCCCTCTACCACTGCTTAATGCCCCTTCTAATAACCTTTTCTTCAATATTATCCTTCACCTATTCCCCTCCTGAATCTCCCTTTCTATCCCCAACCAGGAGCTATGTCTCCCTTATTCAAGATGGTGACCCCTCGCGGTCGCCTGCCTTTCTTCAAAATGGCATCCACCTCATCCGTCGACAAAGCTCCCTAACATGGCAGCCATGCATCTGTCAGAAAAGGAGATCAAGCAACTGGGTCCCTCCTTCCTTCCATCAGCAATCAGAGGGGATGGCAACCTCCCAGAATTGCTGTCTGCATTGGTCTCAAGGCGAGGAGATAAAAAAACCCTATTTGCAAATTTTTTTTTATTGCACCCCTCCCCCATGCTCCCCCAGAGTCCCCAACGTGGTTGGCCAAACATGCCCCCCCGGCCAGCCTCCACCACTCCTGTCCCAAACCGTCCCCCCACCCCCAGGACTTGAAAACCACATCTCCCTGCTGAGAAATCAAGTCAGGAACCAAACACAAATGGCAACTCATTTTTAAACGCAATGTTTGTCTTGCTGACTTAACAGAAAAACTTTGGGAACTGCTGCAAGTGAAGAGCTAATCTGCAGCTCTACATCAAAACTCTTTTTTTTTTTTTGAATACTAATAGACCAAGCACACAACATAGGACCATAGAACCATGTCCCAAACCATCCCCCAACCCCCCAGGATTTGAAAACAACCACCTCTCCCTGAGAGACCGCGTTTCAGTTTGAAAAGAAGCCACCGGGCTTCTGAAATGACCTGGGCAACCCCATCTGCTCCCAGACCTATTTCTCTCCAGTGGTCCTGCCAGGACCCTACTCTGCCCTCCTCCAATGTGTCTCCAAGGGAGTCCCCCCCCCCCCGAGTCAACACCACAACAAAACCGCAAAAAACCCTACCTGCATCTCCCCCAAGCATCTGCAAGACCGAGTACCTCACCTTGGTCCAGTTCAGTGCGTTACTACCCCCAAGAAGCACTCTCTCTCTCTCCTGGGATCCACTCTTCCTGTTGGAAGCTCTAACATCCCCACAACTTTCAGGCTATTGTACATACGGTGCTGCTACCAGCATGCCCGCTTAGATTCTGACCATGCGTCTGCTTACCAACACCACTAGCACTCCTGTTCTAAGTTTGAACACTACGCTGTTCAAAGTCACTTTGCTCAATCCTCTGTGCCTGAATTAATGCTCTTTCATGCAATATGACCAGCAATACTGCTGCATAGCCCATCACATAGTAAATATCCTTATATATGTTTACTTACCCCTTGTAGCTAAACAAACACCTCACCAACAAAATCACTGTGGACTACCTTCACATCCCCTGAATCAACAGGCTACCAAGATATCTCCCATTGGCTCAAAAGGTACTGACTTTTTAAACAATTTTTTTTTTTTAAATCTGGTGCTACACTGAATGTGCTATATGATGTAATTGCCAACTGATGTGCTTCTTGGTAAACTGAATGTTCCAGAAGCAAAATTGTGAGTTTCCTCTGCCTTGTCTGCCTCTTTTAAACCCCCCTTTGCTCACCCCTCTCTCTCTTCCCTTACCCAATCCACTTTCCTTCTCCTTTTGTGATGTCATGAGGCTCCGTCCTTTCTGAAGTCCCCTTGCCCATCTCTCGTCTTGATTGGCATGTCCTCAGCTCAGCTTCCCATCCCCTAACCCCTCCCTCCTTCCCTGCCTCTTTTCCTTTGCCTATATCCAATCCATTGTTCAGGGCCAGAGATAACAACTGAGTCTACCTTTTTAGGAGGCAAACCTATTTATTTATCTTTTTTGTCATAAGTTTTTATAAGTTTTGCTGTTGTGTTTTAAATCTTGCCTAATACCTTCACATTTTTTTGTGGAAAGCCCTCCCACCCATCCCTTATATTAGGCTTTCTTAAATATGGAAAAGCCACTGGGGGTTGGGTTTAAAGGCTAGGAGGGAGGAACTTAGGGAGTTGTAAACTTCCCCTATGAGCTAACTCTTAAGGCTAATAGTCAGGTGGGGAAAAGTTCAGCCACTAAAACATTGCAAGTTTGAAAGTCTGCATGCTGTATGGGGTGATCATCTAATTATAGGTACTGGTAACTCAAGAAACTGTAGAGCCACTGAGTTGGTATTTTGGCCTAGAAAAGACTGCTATGATGATGGGAAGGGACTGCATGTCACTAGAGCAGGTATCTTTGGGTGGGTGGTTGGGTGCACAGGGTGTGGTGTGGCCATGATAGTAGACTGGGCTTAGAAGTTTGGGGGATGCCCAGTGTGCTACCAGCTGGTACAATTTAAGGAGGAGGTAGAGGGAATCTGAAGGCAGCTGGGGGGAGGACTAGAGAGGTAGGAGGCAAGCGGTCACCTACATGGAATAACTAGGTGCTGGGACCTCCCACACTGGGGGAGGAGTGAAAAGAGGTGCTCACACTAGGGGAGGAGTGAAGGAGGGTACACAGAGGGCTGTAGGGAACCCTGGCAGGTGGGGCCCAAAAGGTGGAAATTTCCATAGCAGTAGGCAAGAGACTGGGGGTGTCCAGAGGAAACCAAGAGGGGCTGTAAGGATGGAGGGGCACTGGGGGATGGGCTAAGGCTCACAAATTGTTTTGACACTCTACACCCATTGGTGGAAGAGGGGGACTGTGGGGGAGGAGGAGGATGATGATGTTGTGCAGCTGGTGAAGCTGGGACAGGGACAGATGGAGAGGGTGAAGGGGGCAAGAGGCAAGGGAGTAATAGAGGGGACCCAGACAGGATGGGGGAAGAGGGGTAGGGGGAGAAGAAAAAGGAGGATCAGGGGAACGAGGAGGAGGTTGAGGGTATGAAACAGGGGAGCACAATGGGCAAGAAGGCGCAGGACCAAATGGGATGATAGCTAGCAGAAAGCCAAGTAGGCAAATGGATCGGGGGATGGATTAGTAAGGAGTGGGGAAAGAGATATAGAGAAATATACTCAGTTGGGGGGGATAAAGAAGGCCAGGACACAGGTAGAAGAGGTGACCAGGGAAAATAGTGAAGGAGCTACCTTCAACACCCAGATTGTGGGAGGTACAAGGAGATGGTTGGGGGAAGAGCCTGGATGAAGGGATGAGGAGGGACATGGAAGGAGGGGAAACCTGAAGGGTGAACAGGGAGGCAAGGGGGAGGTTAGAGTACTGCTCTTGGGGGATTCCATTATCAGAGGCATCCGGTGGAAGGGGCAGGGGGAGGGTAAAACCTGTCTGATCAGAACCAAATGCCACCCAGGCTTGATGGTGCACAAGGCCAACCATGAGTTGTATTCACTGGCAAGGAAATGCAGGGGGACCCCAGACATTCTAGTGCACTTTGGAACAAATGACATGAATGGTAATAGTAAACTAGAAATTCAGGCAAGCTTCTGGGAGTTGGCCAGGGTATGCCTTTCCATAGGTTGTAAGATCTCCTTTTTGGAAATCCTGCTGGTGCCAAGGGCTAGTGGGGAAAACAAGAAGAAGACTAGGGAGATAAATCATTGGCTTAGGGAGTGGTGTGAGGAATTGGGGTATGGTCTGGTGGGGGACTGGGGGAGACCTGAGAGGATAAGGGGCTGTACACTAGAGACAGACTCCACCTTAATTTGGAGGGGAAGGAAATCCTTAAGCTCAAACTAGCTGGGTTCATCAGCTAAGGGGGGGGTTAAACTTGTGAAGGTGGGAAGGATCAAAAAAGTGGCAGTGCCAGCAGGTATGATAAATGAGGGACATGATCTCAACTCCTCTAGGGGGCTAGGGAGATATGTAAATGGGTCACCAGGTAGGTTGTAGGAGCTAAGCAATGGAAGCTCAAGGGGTGGAAGGAGAGGAGGGAAAAGGGGTGGAGAGTGGTCCTGATAAATGCCAGGAGCTTAGGAAATAAAATGCATGAGCTCCAGGTGATGCTGGTTGAGGGGGAGGTAGATGTGGCAGCAGTCACTGAGACCTGGGCCCTCAAGGGCACAAGTGGGACCTAAATCTGGAGGGCTATACTATGTTCAGAAAAGATGGGGTGAGGGAAGGGGGTGTAGCACTGCTAGTCAGAAATGGCCTGGGTATTGGAGGGATAGAAGAGGCAGAAGGGAATGTGGGGGCTATTTGGGTCACCCTGCTCATGCAGGGGGTAAGAGAGTAAAGGTCGGAGTGGTATAAAGACCACCAGCACTGGCAGAGGTTCTGGAAGAAAGTTTGGTGGCAGATCTTGAGGGACACTGTAGATTGGGAAAGGGAAAGGTAGTGGTAATGGGGGACCTCAACATGCCAGTAACAGACTGGTGGACTATGACATCATCAGTGGCCTGGGAGCAGAGGCTGCTGGATGTTTTCCAGGATGCATTTCTGACACAAGAGGTGGGAAAGCCAACTAGGGAGGCCCAGACACTGGACGTGGTCCTGGGAGACAGTGATCAGATCAGGGGCCTAGAGGTGAGGGACCTGTTGGTGGGGAGTGATCATACCACAGTCTGGTTCTTCCTGGACCTGGGGGGGGAGGAAAGCCAAACAAGGATGGTAGTAACTGACTTTAGGGGTGCAGACCTCAGGGAGATGGGAAGGATCCTTAAAAATCATTTGGACAGGATAAGGCTGGATATGGATGCTGACAGCAGGGGGGGGATCATTAGGAGGGTAATACAGGAGGTTACCAGAACCTGCACAAGGGAAAGGCGTAAGTTCGGTAAGGCCAGAAAACCCTGCTGGTGGACTCGGGAGGTACAGGAGGTGGTGAGGGACAAGAAGGTGGCCTATAGGCACTTCAAGCACTTTAGGAGTGAAAGGAATCAGGAGGCATATGAGCTGACAGCCAAGAGAGTCACCAGGATGGTGAGAGCAGCTAAGGCAAAAAAGGAGCAGTTCTTGGCTAGTGGGATCCAGATGGGGGACAAGGGGTTCTTTAGATACATAGGGGAAAAAAGGAGAGTAAGGGGGAAGATCAGAAAGATAAGAATAGGGGATGGCTGGGCACAGGAGGTGGGGGAACAAGCAGAAGTCCTAAATGAATACTTTGCCTCAGTTTTTACCTGGGGGGATGGAGGGGCTATGTCTTGTGGGGGGAGTGGGGGCAAACTGGAGGAAGGGGTGGGACCAGTAGAGATCAAGGGCCCTGATGGGTCCAGGGGAAAGGGAGTGGCCACCACAGACAGGTGGGGGGCCAGCAGTACAGGGTGAAACGGGAGGACATGAAGGCTGAAATCCCAGTAGAGAGAGTAAGGGAAGCCCTCAGGTCCCTTTGGATGGAGAAAGCATCTGGGCCAGATGAGATACATCCCAGGGTGCTGAGGGAACTGGCAGACATCCTGGCAGCTCCCCTAGTGGAGCTTCTCAACATCTCTCTGAGGACTGGGTGGGTACCCCAAGACTGCAGGGTGGCCCATGTTGTGCCGATCCACAAGGGGGATCAAGAGAAGAGGCAGAAAATTACAGGCCCATTAGCCTGACATCAATGGTCAGCAAGATGATGGAGGGTATTGTCAAGGAAAGACTGGGGGGGTTATTGGAGCAAACTGGGTATTTGGACAATAGGCAGCATGGCTGTGTCCCTAGAAGATCATGCCAGGCAAACCTTGTTGAGTTCTATGACTGGGTGATGAGGGTCCTGGACCAGGGTAGGCCAGTAGATGTCCTCTTTCTGGACTTCAGCAAGGTGTTTGATTTGGTACCCTACAGTGGTCTGCTGGCTAAGCTGAAGGAAATAGGGGTAGGGAGACAGTTGCTAAAATGGATAGGAAATTGGCTCTCTGAGCATACTCAGAAGGTGGTGGCTGGAGGATTAGCCTCATCCCCAAGGTGGGTTACTAGTGGTGTGTCCCAAGGGTCAGTGCTGGGGCCACTCCTATTCAACGCCTATGTCTCAGACATCAGGAAGGGGATCAGGAGTGAGATGAGTCTCTTTGCAGATGACTCAAAGCTGGGTGTAGTGGTGTATGAGAAGGGGAAGGAGGCCTTGCAGGAAGACCTGGAGGCTCTGGAAAGGTGGTCAGGAAAATGGAAACTAAAATTCAATACGGGGAAGTACAAGGTTCTGCACCAGGGAGTCAGATATCCAGGCCAGGTGTATACCCTGGGAAGAGACACAATTCAAGTCACAGAGGGTGAGAGGAACCCGGGGGTAGTGGTAGATGTCAAAATGAACAACTCAGAGACATGTAGGAGGGCAGCAGCAAGGGCAAATAGGATGCTGAGATGCATCACCAGGGGGATTACATCCAGAAAGGTGGAAGTGATCCTTCCACTGTACAACTGCTTGGTTAGGCCACACCTTGAGTATTGTGTGCAGTTTTGGAGACCACATTTAAAGAGGGACATTAAACTCCTAGAGAGGCTCCAAAGGAGGGAAACCAAAATGATCTGGGACCTGGGAGAGAGGATCTATGAGGAGAGGCTCAAGGAGCTTGACATGTACACCCTGGAGGACAGGAGGGACAGGAGGGACATGATAGAGGTCTTTAAGTACATGAAAGGGATCAATAAGGGATGCCCAGGCAGGGTGCGCCAAAGGAATGAGGGTGGGGCAATGAGAGGTCATGGGTGTTAGCTGGTAGGGGGCAGTCTCAGAGGGGAGAGGAGGAGATGTTATTTCTCTGAAAGGGTGGTGACACCATAGAATGCACTGCCCAGGGAGCTGGTAGATGTGGAGACTGTGGACAGGTTTAAGAGGGGATGGAACAGGTACGGGGGAAGGTAAATCTGACCGGGCCCAATGCAGGTGGAACATCTGGGACTGTGAACAGTATAACCCAAGGGGGAAGGGACACCAAAATCGGCCCTCAGTGCAGGTGCTAAAAATTGAGCAGACTTGAAAGACCATAGGCCTATTCTGCTAGCATTTTAGTATGTTAGTGCCTGGAAGTGATAATGTATCCAGACCACTAGTTGGTCTGTGTTTCTGCATTGGACATTAGGTCTTTTTTTTTTCCTTTGTTGGGGGAACCACAGTTGGAAACATGAGAATGCTAGCAATGGAATGAAGTGCACAATGCTGTTTGATAGTACCATTTGGAAATTGAACACAACAATTTGGGTTTATGGGTGCAGTGTGTGTGTGTATAAACCTGTGTGTTGTGCTTGGGCCTAGTGCATAGACAGGGTAGCATTAGGTGGAGCTTCTGTATATGGAACACAAAAAAAACTGTAAACAACAAATGGATTATTTGTAGACATTTCTTTTCTATAGCTTTGGAGAGATATTAATATGCTTCCTTTATTTCTGGATTTGCCATCTATGGCTCAGTCAGGTCCAGAGGGACTTTTGTTTTGTTATTTGCAGCCACCATAAGTGTTTCACTGGAAGTGGGAATGATTCCTATCTCCCCCCAGCTAATTTTTTGGTAAAAGAGGCAGCTCGGTTATTGTAGTATTGGAAGGGTTTTGTTTGGGTTGGCCAATGCTGAAGCAGAGGCCAGACAACAAATTAATACATTTTGTAACAGTTTTACATAGAGGTCAGATGACACTCTATTAACATTAGGGATATGGACATTTAACCACAAAAGTGTTTTGGCACATTTTATTTGCCTATCGGTCAGCACCTTAAAAGGTGTATGCTGAATAGATACTGATGGGGTGACCCTGGAATATCCCAATGTTTTACATATTTTTAACAACATTACATTTTAAAGTAGCCTACTCCACACATTACCAGAGGTGGTTTGTAGGGTATTGAGTGTTGTTGCCCCCCTGGAGGGGTGGGTCTTATGCCTTGCTTCAGTCCCTGGCTAGAGAGACCCTTTTCTTCCTGATAGAGAAAGAAAAACCAAAACACAACACAAAGAGCAAAGTTGTGTAGACCATTCTCTCTGTGATAGATTAGCATTGATTTTTAAAATGCTGCTGCGTTAGCCTTATACTGATGTATATCTTCAGCTACCCCTACCAACTGTGCCATTGGCAGGGTAGATGGTGTTGTGGTTGCCAGCCACACCTTATTTGATAAAAAAAATAGATAAAATCAAGCAGAATCAAAACAGATATATAAAAGCACCTCATTCCTCTTGGTTTTTAATTTACAAAATACAGTCTTAGCTGAGTCACATAACATCCTGTACATTTTATTTACTTGTTAAGTGAGTCACACCATACCTGTGACAAAAAGTTTCAAAACAAGTAAACAGGATTAGGAGAATATCCCTATTGATCTTGGATGTCATTCCTAGATTATATGCCCCCTGGTGTGTTTCATGGACACAGTAGGTAAGTGAATTTGGAAAAAAACCAAAAACAACATAGTTTTAATATTTTTCCTTTTAGCAGTTAGAACTGCGTAGCAAGTGACCTTGCTTTTTTCCTTTTTCCTGTGAGCTGTCAAAGTAATCAGCTTGTTATGGATGCTGGGGCATTAGAAAATCCATGTCGCCCCCCCACCCAATTGCCTTGATTAGCAAGGGAATGACATGTGAAAGGTACTGGGGAAAAATAAATAAAATAAGTCATGGTGATAATGAACCTTTGTGAAGGAAGATGACACACAAGGGTTGGCATTTTTAAAAGATAAGCCAAAGGGTATTGGTAGCAATCCCAGGAGCAAATGGCTCTCCTCCTTCTTTGGACAGAGGACAGGCATGAAGCATATGCTTCCATAAAAAGAAAAATTTACAATTTCAAAAATCACTACTTAATGTGGGGTTTTGAACATTTGCATACAAAGGAACAATAAAATTATTTAGCCAGGACAGGCATACCATGTTCAAGCTTTTGGGGTACATAATATGGGAATACAAGGAGGTCAAATGACTTGCCAAAGGTCTCACAGTATGCAAGTGGGGCTAGAGGTATTCAAACCGAGGTTACCAGGTTTGTATCTGAGTACCATTGATAATTGCATTCTACTACAAGTCCACAGGAGGTTTAGGCCTCTCATGGCAAACATTGTATTTGGCAAAAATTAACATTGTGTAATGAACTGTAAAATAAAGTAACTTATTAAAAGGGATGGAGGCTTTTCATTTTAAAACATAATGCTTTGTTTATATTTAAACCATACAAAACAAAATACAGAAAAAACAATAATAGCATTTAAAAAAAACTAAACAAAGCTTTGAAAGCTTTAGTTTTGGATAATGAAGGGTGTGAGAGAACACAGCTGTGTCATCAGGTAGTTAATCATGCATCCTGGCCTGGCTAGCTGCCATGACTGATGACATGGCGTTAGGCTGATGTAACAGCCATTTAAAAAAATAACAACACATTTTTGTTTCTGAAAGGAGAGAAACCAAAAAAAACCTTTTTAAACCAACAAAGGCATCTCAAGCTGTTAACACACTACACTTAAATTGCAAATTTCTTGCACAGACTTAATCTTTCTGAGTCATACAGCCAAGACTGTTGCTAACTGCTTTCACGTACAGCTCAAACCAATTACATCATCCTTTAATCACTTTCATTTCCTGCACATAAACCAACCAATCCAATTATCTCTCTAAACAAGTTCAATTTTCTATCTATCTATCTATCTATCTATCTATCTATCTATCTATCTATATTATATATACAATAGGGGTGAGCTATATTTCTCACTGATAAAAATGTGTATCAGTACCACAGTGAGATAAACGCAGACCCAGGCTCACACAGTGATGATAAATATAGGATAAAGTAGTTGTTGGATGGCACATAAACCCCGAGGGCGAAGCCCGAAGGGTTTATGATAGCCATCCAACAATGAGGGTGTGTATTAAATTTGAGTGAAACACACTGCACCCCATATTTTGTTTTATATAATTGAAGGGTGAACTTTTTTTCTGTTGAGATTTGACTTTCCAAAAAGAACTGGAATCTTACTTTGTGGAGATGAAACGGTTTAATTTGTCTGAGAAACAGAGAACTGTGCTTGAACATTAACATTTTATTATTGAACTGGTAATGAACAATAAAGAGTCTACAACTGTGCAGATGGTTGCGGTGGAGTTTCATGTTGCAACGTTTGTTTTGCAGTGATGTCGTCATTTGACCTGCAGAGGAAAGGTTAGGGTTGAAAGGGAGAGCAGTTAGGGATCATGGCAAAAGTCTGAACTGTAGAAGTCTGATTTGATAGAGCAAAACATTATACATGTTACTTAAATGAAAGTGCCATTGTTTTGAATTAGGAAAAATACCTTAATCGGAGGTGTTTGAGGTCTCGATGACTCAAATTCTTTTTCTTCTTTGCTGTTTCTGGTTGGAGTTATATATGTTTACTGTGACAAGGCTGTGAAAAATGCAGGTACTCCCAAACATAGCCTGCATGTTACTGGACACTATTTCATCTTGCTGGTTAGTGAACTGTGGAGATCTGTGTTTCTGTTGGTGAGGAGCGTTAGAAGTAGATGGAAGCTAGTGATCAGAGTAAGTTAGGGGATTGCTTATTTCATGCTGCTTACGTTCACAAAGACAGGAATAGTTGTTAATATGTGAGACTGAGATAACACCAGTAAGTAGGTGAGTTTTTCTAGTCAGTGCTGTGTGAATTGAAACGGACACTTTAAAGCTTGTGCTGTGTTTCTTTAGTTTGTGTCTCGAGCGCATTGGTAGGGGAAGGGAGCGTGTGAATGCTGTAACACCTACTCAGGTGTTACGGTATGTAATACACAGTTTTTTCTATGTAAAAAAAAGGAGACCATTAATTATATGCCATTTTTACATACTGTGCCTACCTCATCAGCATTTATTCTCACTGTGGTGATGTCACAGACAAGCCCATTAACTCTCCCTCAGTGCTGCAACTTGTTTCAGCTCATTAAAGCAAATGAAATGCACATACCTTTCAAGTACCTAAAGCCCCAACAACAGGTTTACTGCATTCAGTCTCACAGACACTCACATGCTGAGAAGATCTGTAAAGTTCCTACTAGAAGAAAAAAAAAAGAAAGAGCACTGACTGCTAAATACATCAAACCATGCAGACACAAAGCAACAAACATACTTTGATACAACTGAACTATACTGGAAGAATAAATACATTCTCCTTACAGAAGAAAACAAAACCAATGACTATTTCTATCTTGCACAGTTTGAAAGCAACACAGAACCACTTTAGAAAGGCCTATTATATGAATCGCATACATGATGGCCAGATCGTGTGATACATGCAATATCTTCACTCGTGAAAAGTGACCTCTGGTTACTCTCACCCTCTGGATACTCTCACTCGTGCCTTCGGCACTCGTGAGTATCCAGAGGTCACTGTTCACTCATGAAGATGTTTCACATATCACAGTCCTGCCCATCATGTATATATATATATATATATATATATATATATATATTAGAGGCAAAAAACTCAGTTTAATGCATCAGTTAGGGTTGTTCCACAGTGACAAAAGCAAGGAAATTCAGTGTTAGGGTTGAAAGCTCCCCCTTGGACCCCCACGCCCACACCCCCAACTGGCATTGGGGTACACATTGGGGTTGCCTGCCCTAACTCTCACTGTATCAGATGTATGAAGAAGCAGAGGTATAGGAGAATGGGGTGAGAGTTAGGACCGACAACCCCAATGCACACCCCGATGCCGGTTGGGGGTGTGGGCAGGGGGGTGCAAGGGAGTCTTTCAACCCTAACACTGAATTTCCTCACTTTTGTCACTGTGGAACAACCCCAACTGATGCATTAAATGGATTTTTTTGCCTCTAATTTCTCTTCTTTTTGAGAATGATAACGAGAAATAGTGAATGTAATGCAGCGGCGTGAGGGCCCCACTCTCCTGCCATGTGATGTCATGTCACATAGTAACACGGTTCCCGCAAATGCAAATGGTAATGCACATGGTGATGAAAAGTGAAACAGAAAGATAAACAGTACTGTAGACACAGATGGTTAAAATAACGCAAACGCAAGCGCAAATGAAAACGTGAAGGGTAACACACATGGTGCCGTAGACGGGAACTGTAAGTGAAAAGGTTATGGAACCACAAGCAGAAGTGGTAAGGGTAACAGTAATGTAAGCGCACAGGCTGGTTTTCCCCAAAAGCTGCATAGAGAAAGGCAGTGAGTACAAAGAATGTATGCATAATAATGGGTCTCGGAGCAGAAAATGAAGAGTTGGAATACTAAATTGCTTATATCTCAGGAACCATATGACATAGAAAAAAAATGTAAATGTCATATGATTTATGACTTTCCTGGCTAGTTTTGTACTTAGTCCCCTTTAGGGGGTTAAGCATTTTTCCAATGAAAAGTCCGTATCTCACACAGTTTCCGAGATACCGGCCCTGAAAGGCACAGCAAATGCTGTAATGTTATCCTATGGGAAAAAAAAGAGAAGTTTGGAGTGCCATATTTTTTCACCAAACCACTAAAAGGCACATCTGTGGGATGATGGCTTTCTTCCCTCCAAATGTCAGCCCAAAACACCAAACCGTTATTTTGCAGCAGGGCAGCAAAGGATTCCTGTAAAGTGGCGGATGACGTAATGTTATCCTATGGGAAAAAGCATCAACTTTGGAGTGCCATAACTTTGCCACCCTGTAGTATTTGTTCACCAAAATACTGAAAGGCACATCTGTGAGATGTTGTCTGTTTTCCCTTCAAATTTCAGCCCAAAAGATCAAACCGTTCTTTTGCAGCAGGGTGGCAAAGAAGTACTGTCATTTTCCCACAGCCTGGAAAAGTACTGTCAAACTTTGTGAAACCTTTCACAAATTCATTCGACAGTGTCACAAGTACGAAAGTACTTTGTGAAAGTACTTTTTCCAGAAATTTGAAAATCATTTATGGGGTGTTTTACCCCAAAATATAGACATGCCTAGCATCCTTAGGGTCCGACTAGGTGAATACAAAAAGAATTAGGTTGCTAGATGGTCCCAAATTTAAATGGCAAGCATTTTTCTGATGACCAACTGAAAACAAAATGGCAGATTTGTGACAGTAAAAGGGCCATTTGCGAAAGTAAAAACTGCATTTGTGAGACTGTCAAACTTTTTGTTAACTTTTCCCATTGACTTATAATGGGAAATTGTTTTCTGAATAACTTTTGAACCATTCAATATTTTTTCATGAAATCTTCAAAAGGCACATCGGGGACCCTGGCCACATGTTCCCTGAAGATTTTGGACCAGTCGTGCAAACCGTGCGACCTGTAGAGACAGGCAAAGAATTCCAAAAAAGTGTAAATGCGTACGCAGATCACGCTTAATAACTCCGCAGCTGTATATCCAAACAGTATGAAAGTTGGCAAATCCCAAGATACATCGTTCTTGATCATGTATGCCAAATTTCAGGCAAATCTGTTAAATGGTTGCAAAGTTATTAAGGTGCAAAATTTTAGGTTTAACGTGTAAATGGCTCCTCAACCCTAACTATGGTAGCACAATAATATATATATACAGTATATATATATATATATACATATATATATATATATATAAATTTGTGAATGGGGATTCTCCCCATATCTTTCTAGGGACTATAAATTTATAAAACAATTATACAGTGAAAGCAGTTGCCGTGGCAGCTGGATTCCCCTGCACACAGTTTATCTTAACTAGCTCACATATAACCTTGATGCTGTAAAATCACACATGCTTCAACTTTTCTCTGCATATTTACATAGTACTTTTGAAAACTGCTAGTTTTCAGAACATTTAGATAAAACAAGAAAGAAAACCAAACTCATTCTTTTCAGCTTGTATAGTGTATAGGGTTTTTGTTTTGCTCTGAGCTTATCAGGCTCACGAAATAGAAAATAATTTCTCAGTAAAGAAACAGAAAGCATAGTTTGACTGACCAGTCTCTTTTTAGAAGAGAGAGAGCGAGAGAGAGAGGTACAGTTTAGTTTTTTTTTAAGATTGCATAGGACAGTTATGTGAAACATTATGTAGCATATTACATTTAAAATATTTAAGTTGATAAACAGCACATACGGCAAAGCATTTTCAAATGCATTCTATTATTTTACATTGCTAATTTGCACTTTACTAACATAATTTTTCCTTTACAGTTTGTTCTGGGGGTTGGGGCTTGCTGGTGACTGGGGCCATGGGCAGAGGTCTACCAGGACTCATGCACTCTGGATGGATGGGAGTTCCCTTTTCCTCTCCAGCATCATACCTGGGTTTTCTGACACCCTAAATGGGCTGGCCTTTGGGCTCATCATTGATCATTTCATCATCCTTCAATCCAGCAAGATCAATGAGTGATACATACAAAGAGGCTTTAAACATGATCCTTAAAGATCACAAACTTTTCTGGTACTATTTCCAACAACATTTTACATTTCTACATATCTCTCTGGTTGCTTGGCTACAATCTTGCTTCAAGGATAAATTCTCAGTCTTTAGTGCCTGAGTGCTGGAACAAAAATCTGAAACAATTAACCCCCCCATGATCCTGTTTTTTCCTCAGTGCGTGTTTAGTATCTGAATATAGTGGGCACAGACATATCAATGACCTGAAAGCCTCCCTGCTTTGGCAGACCTTTTATTTAGCCAGATCAGTAGAAACAGCATATGCCATTTTCCACAAAATTGTATCCAGCACTCTTAACATCCACGCACCCTTAGTCAAAACCTGCATAAAGGCTAGAAAGTGCCGTTGGTTTACAGCAGACATCAAGGCAGCACTATTAAAAAAGAGATAAGCTCTGGAAGCTAGCACGCAAATCCCACAAAGCCAAAGACTGGCATCTTTCAGAACAGCCAGAAACCACTGTACAAAGCTAATTCAGGAAACCAAGTCCAACTTCTATTGCTCTGAACTTGACACTGCCTCCAACTGCCCTACCAAGTTCTGGTCCACAATAAAATAACTTTCTGGTAATACCACAGGAAACACTCTCCCCTCAAAAATTATTTCTGACAATGTGACTATCAATAACAATAAAGAGATACTACCTGCCTTCAACAATCACTTTGCTACTGCAGGGCTAGCTTTTGATAACTCACCTGCACCCAACCTACGCTCCCAACTTACCACACAGCCTTCAGAATCTAGTCCCTCAGATGCAGTCTTTTCATTCTCTCCAGCCTCACTAAAAGAGGTCAAAGATCTCCTCCAGTTGGACACAAGAAAAAGTGCTGGCGCTGACACCTTTGATCCATACTACCTAAAAATTGCCTATCATGTCTTGGCCGTACCTATTACGTATCTATTTAACTTGTCCCTTTCTCAAGGGACCCTCCACAAACTTTGGAAGACTGCACATGTTATTCTGTTATTTAAATCCAGAGACCCCTGTGATCTAAACAACTACAGGCCAGTCTCCCTTCTCCCGGTGCTATCAAAACTTCTTGAAAAAATCGTGAATGCCCAGCTGAAACCTTTCATAGATGATACTAACCTGCTAAACCCAATGCAATCTGGTTTCAGAACTGAACATAGTACAATCACGGCCCTGGACAAGGTGGCAAATGACTGGCAGCACAAGCTAGAGAACAAAATATTTGTCTGTGCCATTTTTCTAGACCTAAGTAAGGCCTTCGACACTGTCGACCACAACCTCATTCTTTCTTCATTAAAAGCTATTGATCTAGATTCTACCTCCTTGTGTTGGTTCCACAACTACCTTTCTGATGGGCGCCAACAGGTCAAGGCTGAAGGTGAACTCTCCCCCTCAAATCTGTTAAAAAGAGGCATCCCGCAGGGATCCATCCTGGGGCCACTCCTATTTGCCATCTACACTACCAGTCAAAAGTTTTAGAACACCCCCATTTTTCCAGTGTTTATTGAAATTTACGCAGGTTAATGTCTCAATGTACTCTGAAATTAAAGCATAGAACTAATAAACAATTGGAGATAAAAAATAAATCATAGAATCATTTTGTTTAAGAAAATTTAATCTAAATTTTTGACTCATCAAAGTAGCCACCTTTTGCAGATATACTGTAACTGCCGAACACACTCGTGGCATTCTTCCTACGATGGACATCAAATATTGTTCTGGAAGTTCTTCCCAACACAGTTGCAGAAGTTCCCACAAATGTGTTGCACTTGTAGGTTGCTTTGCTTTCACCCTTCTGTCCACTTCATCCCAAACCAGCTCGATGGGGTTTAAGTCTGGAGACTGTGCTGGCCATTCCATGATTTGAAGCCTACCGTCTTGTTCTTTTCCTCGAAGGTAGTTCTGACATAGCCTGGAGGTATATTTTGGGTCATTATCTTGCTGTAGGATGAACCCCTGACCAACTAGGTGTAGACCAGAGGGTATTGCATGGTGCTGCAAAATGCTGTGGTAGCCCATTTGGTTCAGGGTGCCAGTCACTCTGCGCTGTTGTCCTGTGAGCTGCCTATCACACAAGCTGTTGACTCTCAGAAACTTGTCTTCTGATTCTATTGTGGCTTTGGGTCTGCCAGACCTCTTCCTGTCAGTTTCCTCCAGTTTCCAAGTGCCTTTTGATGGTGTAGGAAACTGTACTCACTGACACCTTGGCTTTCTTTGCAATTTCTCTAAAGCAGTTTTTGCTAACCTAAACTTTTTTTTTTAACCTCTAGCAGTTTACCGCTTACCTTTGTACCATTTCAGGTTATTCACTGGACTTGAATTGCTTAAATTTCAATAAAAACTGGAAAAATGGGGGTGTTCTAAAACTTTTGACTGGTAGTGTACATCAACAATATAGACTCAGGCATCAATGAGGTGAAAATTCATCTGTTCTCAGATGATACAGTGATCTAGCTAAGCCGTACAACTCTTGAAACTGCCTGTAGCGAACTGCAAGCTGACTTCAACATACTTCAATACCAGCTCCTTAGTAAAAAATTGCTACTTAATGCCAAGAAGACAAAGGCAATGCTATTTTCACCTATTAACCATGCAGCCTACCCTGCTCTACCCCCCATCACCACCCTCCTAGCAGAAACCCTGGAATTTGTGCTGAAATTCAAATACCTGGGGGTCTTGCTAGACTTCAAACTCTCCTTTGCAGACCACCTGGAGGATTTGTTAAAAAAACTGAGGCAGAGACTAGGTCTCTTCTTCAGGTTAAACTGCCTACTAACTACAGAGGCCAAGAGACAACTAGTTCAGTCTACGTTCCTTTCCCTAATTGATTATGCCGACTTTGTATACAGCCAATGTTCTACTTCATACCTCGGTAAATTGGACATACTTTACCACAGAGGCCTGTGCTTCATCACTGGTCTCCCCTTCTCCACCCATCGTTACTCTTTATATGCGACCGTAGGTTGGACCTCCCTACACTACAGATGAAATAAAAATGCAGCTCTCTGGATATACAGAGTTATCACTGGCAAACTTCTGCAGTACATTGTTGATTGCCTGACTCTCAATATGCCTGTAACCTATGCCCTAAGAAGCTGTTCATTGATTTCTCTGAAAGTGGCCAAAGCCCTAATGCATTTTAGGAGAGCTGCCATAGGATTCGTTCTACCATCACTCTGGAATGTGCTACAGAAATCACTGAAACTGAGGACTCCTGTTAGTATTACTGTGTTTAAGTCCTTATACTCAAAATACATTACAGAAGCCTGCAACTGCTTCCAATGATCCTAGCGCTGGAGTGTGCTACAGAAATCACTGAAACTGAGGACTCCTGTTAGTATTACTGTGTTTACCTACTTATACTCAAAATACATTACAGAAGCCTGCAACTGCTTCCAATGATCCTAGCTCTGGAGTGTGCTACAGAAATCATTGAAACTGAGGACTTCTGTTAGTCTCACTGTGTCTAAGACCTTATACTCAAAATACATTACAGAAGCCTGCAACTGCTTCCAATGATCCTAGCTTACTTACACTCCCCTTCCACATCCTCCCTGCTTTTCCCATCCTCCGTCCTTCTTGTATCAGTGCATAATTTGTCCCTGGGCCACCTACTTATCTACTGCCCTAAATCTCACCCTTCCTCATCCACCTATTCCTTGTATACCCACAGCATCTCATTCCTTCGCTCCTAGTATTATCCCAGTTCCAGACCCCCCCCACTGGCTGCCCACTTCTCCCGACACATGTCTCCCCTTTGATGCACCTGGGTCTTTAAACTGACTATGTATGTCTCTTCGCTTGTAGCATCCACTTCAACTAATCTCTTTGCTGAACTATAATGCCTTTACCTTACAGGAATACTAAACCATGTATGTTGTATCTGGTATAAATCTTTACTGACTTGCTACCCTATTGTTATGTATACCCTTACCGACTGTCTTTTACCTGAACCCAAATGTATTTTTACTTATCCTGTCTATTGCAGGCCTACCTGTACTGTTGTACTCTTGCATCTACTGACTATTTGTCTGTATATAAATGCATTGTTACTTGACTTGTGTAATGTAGGTCCACCTTGTAAATGAGCTTGCTCAATGGTGTTTGTCTGGATAAATAAAGAATTTGATTGATTGATTGATTGATTGACAGACACTGCATTGGGGCACTGTGTGTATGGGCATTGGAAGCAAAAACACCCCATTTTCAACACAATGTCAAAAGGTTAGAAATATCTAGTCTAAGCTCTGAACTAACACTATTAGCTGTTCTATTTTTAATGGCCATTTCGAGAGCACCTTCCATATCCTACTCTCTAATAGAAGTCGTCAGTGGCGGCGGTCCCTTGATTCAAGGATGATTTCTACCATGGTTCACTGATGAGTCCTGTGGTGGCTCAGTAATCCAATCCTAGAGCCACAGATTCATCTGTAGAAATTGCAGATGTTTCCATGTGGGAGAGCTGCCCGCTGGCTGGGGTTTCTTTCCCTTTCCTTCCTACGCTCTCTCTTTTCAGCTTCGAGGGCAAGGCGTTTCTCTTCGAAGCAGGCTCCCGCTTGATGGAGGTTCTGGTGCCATTGAGATTGGTTGGTGGCCAGCTCCTCCCAGCTTGTGATGTCCATATATATCTGTTTTCTTGAGATATGCTTTCAGTGTGTCTTTGTAGTGTGTCCTTTGACCACCACAGGATCTTTGACTGTGACTGAGCTGGAAGTATAAAATTTGTTTGGGGAGTCGAGAGTCGGGCATCCATAACAGTGTCCAGTCCAGTGGAATTGATGTCTGAGGATCATTGCCTCAATGCTGGTGACATTGGCCTCAGTGAGAACACTGATGTTAGTGTGGTGGTCTTCCTACTTGATGTGGAGGATTTTCTGGAGACATCGGTGGTACCTCTTCAGGCTCTTTAGTTGATGTTGGTAAGTCACCCAAGTTTCACATCCATAAAGAAGGGTAGGGATGATAACCAAACTATATACCTGGATCTTGGTGCCCTTTCGTATGTCACAGTCAGTGAAGATGCACTGAAGCAGTTTCCCAAATGAGGTACTAGCTCAATGGATCCTGTACTGAATCTCATTGTCGATGTTATTTGTCAGGTCAATGAAAGCCATGTACAGGTCCTGATGTTGTTCCTGACACTTTTCTTGGATCTGCCTGGCAGTGAAGATCATGTCAGTTGTCCCGCGAGATGGTCTGAATCCACACTGAGATTCTGGCAGGACTTCTTTGGTGATGGGAAGGAGATGGTTCAGTAGAATATGGGCAAGGATTTTCCCTGTGGTGGAGAGTAAAGCAATGCTCCGATAATTTCCACACACCAACTTGTCTCCCTTCTTGAAGATGGTAACAATGTTGGCATTCCTCAAGTCCTCTGGAATATCCTCATTGTTCCAAATTTGGAGAATGAGTTCATGGAGCTTTAGTACCAGTTCCTCACCCCCAGCCTTGTAGACTTCAGCCGGTATGCCATCTGGTCCCACAGCTTTGTTGTTTTTGGCCAGCTTGATGGCATGTCTTACTTCCTCGATGGTAGGAGGGTTGGTGAGAGATTCTCTTTCAGGGTGTTGAGGGACAGAATTGACAGTGGTATCTGTCACAGAAGACTCGTGGTTCAGAAGTGTCTCAAAATGCTTCTTCCATCTAGCTTGAGTGCTTTCATTTCCCTTTAGGAGCATCAAGCCATCTTGAGTTCAGAGGGGAGTGTGACCATGGGAGCTTGGACTGTAAATGGCCCTTGTAGCCTGGAAGAAGCTCTGCATGTCATGTTTGTCAATATAGAGCTGGATCTCCTTGGCCTAGTCTTGACACCATTTGTTTTTGATGTCTCGGATCTTCCTTTGAGCTTCTGCCTTGAGCTGCTGGCATGACTCTTTTACTGGCATGAGATGTCATTTTGCCATGTGCAGTGAGCTCTTCTTTTCTGGTTGAGCAGGTCTTGAATCTCGGTATCATTTTCATCAAGTTAGTCCTGGTGATGCCGGGAGACATAGCCAATAGATTCAGCACATGCCAAGAGGATGGCTGTCTTGAACTCATTCCAGTATCTTTCAATGTTATTGTCAGCTGCGGGCATGGCAGAGAGCCTTGCTTGGAGATGTTGCTGGAAGTCCTCTTGAATCACTGGGTCTTGAAGAGACTTGGCATTGAATTTCCTTTGCATTGATTTTAGCTGCCTTTGATGTTTCTGAGTGAGCTGGATGTTCATGACAGATCTGACAAGACGATTGTCTGTCCAGCAGTCATTGACTCCTCACATGGCCCTCGTGATGTAGACATCCTTTTGATCATGGGATCTGACAATGACATAGTCAAGGAGATGCCAGTGCTTGGATTGAGAGTGTCTCCAAGTAGTCTTATACTTGTTGCTCAGTCTGAAGATGGTGTTTGTAATGACCAGGCCATGCTCCGCACATTTGTTCAGGAGTAGGATGCCATTGGAGTTTGTCTTTACTAACCCCTCCTTCCCGATGATACCATTCCAGAGATCTGAATCACGCCTGACTCCGGTGTTGAAGTCACCAAGGAGAATGATCTCATCTTCCTTAGGGGTGTTGGTCAGGACTCTGTCAAGGTTGGAGTAGAACTGCTCCTTGACACCCTCGTCAGCATTAAGTGTCGGGGCGTATGCACTGATGACAGTGGCATGCTGATTGTTGCTGAGCTTAAGACGAAGTGTCATGAGGTGTTCATTGATGCCAATTGGGAGCTCTATGAGCTGGTTGATGATCTTGTTCTTGATGGCAAGGCCAATGCTGTGAATGCATCTGTCTTCAGCAGGCTTCCCTTTCCAGAAGAAGGTGAAACCTCCACCCTCTTCTCTCAACTGGCCTTCATCTGGTCATCTTGTCTCACTTAGGGCAGCAATATCAATGTTACATCTTGCAAGTCCCCTGGCGATAATAGCAGTTCTTCTTTCTGGTCATTCGCTATACTGGTTGTCCATCAGAGTACGAACATTACATGTCGCAAGAATCATTGTCTGTTTCTTATTTTGACCACAGAGAGAGTGATCCCACTGGATGTGGCTATCCAGCCAGGAGAAGGTTAGATAGTCTAGGTTTAGGGCACCTTTTCTAGCCCCTTCCCCATGCAGGGTGAGCAGCGGGGATCCTAAAGAGGACTACTCAGTCACAGTAGCAGCTGCTGAATTGCACCTCTGACCCAGTCCAGGTGCCAGATGACCATCAAACTACCACTGCCTATGTGCAGATTCATGGCTAGAGACTGCTGGATTCACTGGTCCTGTCCCCGTCACCACTAGTCTGTCAACACAGGGTTTGGAAGGTTGGTTGCGGGGATGTTGCTTCCCATGGTAGAAGCCTGCACGTGACTTCTTTTAGTGTGGGGAAGCTGGTGCACCTACAGCAACCACAAAAACTTGACAAGCAGGTGATCTAGCGCCCAGTGGAAAGGATAGTCTAAGATGACTGGAGAGCCCCATCTTGTTGCAGCCTTTATCCACCTTCACAGCCATTGAGATCCTAACATCTTCTTCCGCCTGATCCACCGTTGAGGACTTTGGAGGTTGGACCGCACTTAGTCTGGGTCCTCACCTCAGGCCTGTTCACCACGGGTGACCCTGCCAGGAGTATGAGACTCTGGATGACATAGCCCTGAGGGTCATTGGAACACACAAGCCTCTCCACCATGACAAGGTCTTGGTACAAGAGAGGACTAATAGAAGTAAAAAGTGTATTAATCCACCCCTTACTCTATTTCTGAGCAGTTTACATCACTGTAGGAAAAATTGCTTCTGCCTCTAAATCCTGTTCTAGTCCTGCAGCCACATCACCAGTTATGTTGGGTATTTTGCTGGGCTCTGTTGGACACCCTCTGACCGTTGTTATGATCTAACCAACCCTTATTTACCTGCAGGCAAATGTAGCCCTTTGGGTAATATCAGGAGATCACTACACCATAAGAAAACATATAATAGTCCTCTTACAGATTCTAGGACAAAAAGAATAATAAAAAGAAACTGAAGCAGTTATAAAAGCAACATAAGATTCTTTTATTGTACTACCAGCTTGTCTATAGGACAGTCATTATGCATTGCATACTAATTATATGACATACGCACCCGGGAGTCTAGTTTTCTCGAACACTACAGTGCCATGTAGGGTCTGCCTGCAGGAGCATGGGGTAAAAGGTTTCATACCTTAAAAAGATCTTAGTCTGGTGATAGATAGCCAGCTCATCTGCATGTGATGATCGCACTTACTAGTACTTCTATTGGTCAATTTGGGGGCAGCAGAGTACTATCTCAGTTGCTCTTTTGAATGCTACAATTGTACTCATAAGAATATGCTTATGTCAATGACATGTTCTTATGGATAAAACATTTTTGTAATGTATCATCATGCTCTCGGAAATGTCAATTTATAAATTATTGCTGTGGTTGCACATGACACCTTAGCTGTCGAGGATGCTTCCAGGTACATAAATCATTGTATTTCTGACATTATCATAGCAAAATAGCCGTGCAGTTCTAGCCTAGCATATAATTTGTGGATTTTTGTCTCTAACCTACAGAATCATATGTAGGGTAAAGGTCATGCTTCAGAAGCAGTGCAGTTTCATAGCTTGTATCTCGGTTCTATGCAAGAATAAAGTCACCTAGCCTTATGTGTATGTAAACTATGTAAACCTATACTAAATTTATGTAGATGTTCCCTAGCTATGTGTGATATGTGGCCTTCATCTGGTCATCTTGTCTCACTTAGGGCAGCAATATCAATGTTACATCTTGCAAGTCCCCTGGCGATAATAGCAGTTCTTCTTTCTGGTCATTCGCTATACTGGTTGTCCATGTGTGTGCATCCCTAGCTCTATATGTAATGTGTTTCCCCCAAGTCTGTGTGTGACCCTAGTTCTATATGTAATATGTCCCCCCAAGTCTCTCTGTGTGTGTGTGTGTGTGTCCCTAGCTCCATGGTGTAACTGATACATTTGTGTGAGATGTCACCATGCTATGTCTGTTTGTGTGTGAGATACCCCACTTATAGATGTGGGTATTTTGTGGATGTTAGTACTCTCACTTATTAGATGTGGGTGTGCATATAAGTATCCCCACTTATGGCTGTGGGCTTGTGTGTGTAAGTATCCCCACTTATGGCTGTGGGCTTGTGTGTGTGTAAGTATCACTTATGGCTGTGTGTGTGTGTGTGTGTATCACTTATGGCTGTGTGTGTAAGTATCCCCACTTATGGTTGTGGGCTTGTGTGTGTGTAAGTATCCCAGGTATGGCTGTGGGCTATATACTTGTGTATCATCTGCATGAGCATACAGGTAATCATGACACACTTTGTTTATGTCATGCGCATGTTGGTAAGCTTTGTAGTGATGATGTACCTTGTGTACATCATGTGTGTACAGGTAAGCATATCTTACAATCCCTCTCTCTATGCATCTCAGCAACCAATTTGCCTTGCCCACAGACATACTATATAAGTGTTCCATTGCCTTAATGTTCTCCATTATTAGCACCCCAAGATCCCTTTCTTTTTATATGCTCTCCACTATGACCCCATTCATCTTGTACTCCAGTTTTGGGTTCTTGGCCTCTACATCATCTTGTATTTTCACACTAAATCAGGTGTGTGCAAATCCTATTGCCCCCTGTCCAGGGCAATTAAATTTTCTTGAAGGGAAAGTACAAAAAGAGAGCTATTTTTGTTGTAATGAACAGGGGCAAGTGAAAATTCAGCTACAGTCATTGATGGGCAAGTTCTAAAAGTTTTGATTTGAGCACCCCTCCATTAAATTTTAACTGCCATACCCTTGACCTGCTGTCCAGATTTTCTGGATCTTTCTTTGGTATCCTGTGACATGAGTCACAGGCACTCTCATGTGCTACTCGCAAGTGGGCAACTACTGAAATAGCAACCCACTTGTGGTGCATGTTAACAGGACAAGGGAGTAGGGAAGGTGACCAGATGGGGTGAGTTCTTGAATAGTGATGGGATGTCGCTGTATGTACACATGTGGGGGGTGAGCACACTGAGTGAGGGGAGGGAGGGTTTGTCAGGGGTGGTGCTGCGGTGAACTACCAAGCTGACTCCATGGTGTGGTGGGTGGGTGTTAGGCTGGGGCAGCCAGAATCCTGGATTTGGGTTCGGGAGCAGGTATATTTTGTTGCATCCAGCCCGAGTAGTGTTCTTTTTCTATTTTTGCACATTTTTGCACCCCCGAACATGCATCCCCTGGAGTTGAGAATCCTTAAAAAGAGGGATGCGGGGTGGTGTGGGGGGCACAGCCCACCACGTAACATAAAAAAAAACAGAGTCTTGTGAGCCGTTATCTTTTTTGCCAGTGCTGCACATCACTGAGATTGAATTTTGGTGATGTACACTCACCATGATGGTCACCTTTCAGCGATGGCCCTTATGATGTGTAATCTGTTTCTTCATGGCCCATATCACCTCTTCAGCATCCACTCTTCCAGAGACCTTGGTGTCATCTGCAAATAGGCATATTTTTCCCTGAACCCCCAACCCAATACCACAGATAAATATGTTAAAGAAAACCAGTCCAAGAACTGATCCTTTGAGCACACCACTCTTGGCTTCCTTTTCCCCTGTGCATTCTCCATTTAGGACCTCCCTCTGTGTTATTCCACACAGCCAATTTTTCAATGACTCCATAATCCTGTGCTTCACCCCAGTACAACCAACTTCTTTTATCAGTCTTCCATGTTAGACTGACTTGAAAGATTCATTGAAGTCCAGGTAAAAGATAACAGTTGCCTGGCCCCATCCATGGCTTTTGTCACCCAATTAAAGAATTCAGTTTAGATTATTTGGTGCAACCTCTGTCTGGCACATCTATGCTGTGTGAAAACCTGCAGGTCATTGCCCTCTGGGAACTCCACTGACCTTTTAATTATAGACTGCAGTAGTTTTTCAACTATGGACATCAAGCTGACTGGTCTATAGTTGCCTGGCTCCTCTGGACTCCCATGTTTATGTAGGGGGACCACATTCACTGTCTCCAATCCTCTGACACTTCTACTGTCTTGAAAGAACAGTTGAAGAGGTCTGTTAGTGGACCTGTAGGTACCTGTCCCATTTCCTTAAACAAGCTCGGGTGCATCTAGGTAGGCTAATTCAGGTGTATTCACTAGGTGTGCTCAGAATCCACTGTTTCCATTCTGTTGGCCATTTGTTGCATAATCAGGACATCTGATTCGACATCTGATTTCATTATGATTTCAGTTAAGGAATCAGAAGTGGGAGTCAGAAGTTCTGATTCTGTACTTGACTCCAAATTACAATTTTGAAACCTCTCCCCACCCAATAAAATGCTCACTCCTGAATGCTTGTCGTGTGCTTTCATTTCTGATCAGCTGCCTATTTAGTTTGTTACACATGTATTACATTTATTTTCAAGTATAGAATGCATTACATCTAATATGTAACAAGTATAAGTGATTTAACTGGGTTAGTCTCCAAGTCTTTTTCCTTTCTTTCCTTCCCCTCACTCTATCTGATTTCTGACCTTTCTGTGTGTTGGTAGCTGGAACAGTATGGCTATGAGGAACAATCCAAAATAAAATAATTTGATGTTTGACTGGTCTTAGCTCCTTCAACCACAGTCTTTCTTTATTCACTCTTTTTTCATTTGTTTTATCCACACACTATACAGTTACAATGTGAGTACAGTCAGCATCTGTGGATCTGTCTCTTCCTCTAGTCTAGCCCAGTATGTCCTATGCATACAATTATAAATCTGAATAACAATTTAATTATAACAAAACATACTAGTTTCTTGAATAAAAACTGTTTGTATTTACATTGTTAGGTAAATATTTTATTAATTTGATTTCATTTTAGTTTTTAGTTTATATACAGTATATGATTCTCTGATCATTTCTAAAGTTTGCTTATCGAAAGTCCCTATCGATCACATGAAAGGCATTCCTGCCCATCAGAGATCTTTCCCCAGTGTGGCAAACTAATGTTTTCATACAGTTAATTGGCAGACTGAAAGGTTCCAGAAAATATTGGGAGCTTAGCCAGGTTAAAGTCTGAAAATTGACACAAGTGGTCAGATGGTCCTGTTGTTTATCAAACAGTTAGAAGGAGTGTTATTTGAGTGTTGAGATGTATCTGTTTTTGGAGGCGTATTGGCAGGAGGACATCCCAGAGAAAGGAATGCTGTTCAGACTATTCAAATGTGTTTCTGTTTGGTAATAATGGAGGAACTCATGTTGTCATTCTTGCCAAACATAATCTTTTCATGTGCGAGAAGCATGTCTGAGCTGTAAGGCTTTCTCTATAAAGAGGCTGTTTTACAGTTCCGGTGGGGGTGGGGCAGTTGTAGTCTACACAGCTGCTTATTGGTTTGAAACTAAAAGGGGGAGAACTCTGAGTGTGTTCAAGTTTCTCTAGAGAGAAGACTGTTTCTTTTCCATGTGTTCATCAATAAGTTAGACCTTGCTATAGGAAAACTAAGTTTGCATTTTATGAATTAATTGAATTTATTTTCAGTGTTTTCTCCTGTAGGCACTGTTGTTCTCTTTTGGCTAGATTGTAAATATATTGTGTACATAAAATAGTTTTATTTAGCACAACTTATGACAGGGTGTGCATTTTAATTAAAAGGGTATAGTTCTGGGGTACCATCATTCTGAACAGACATCTTAAATCTAGTTTAAGCAATTTGAAAAACATATTCCTTCCTCATACATGGAAAGGAGTGATGTGAAGTTTGATAAGATAGGAACTACACTTCAGCTGGGGTTTGAGCAGTCAGCCTTGATTTGATCCAGAGGGACTGGTGACTGGGTTCAAAGAGTTCAGGTGTTCAGGGTGTGCCACCTTTGCACAGGGTTGAATGTGGATGCGAGGACCTGGTGAGGAGCAAACATAGGTGAAGGTCTGTGACAGGCAGTTTCAAGAGGGGTGCTGGCTGGAGCATGGATGGGTGGGTTTATTACATGTGGTAGCAACTCATGGGATCTATGTGAAGCATGCAAGTACCATCCAACACTTGATGGTTACTTCAAGGGTACTTGTGTGCTGTACACAGACACCTAGAGTAAATCATCAGAGGTTACACAAAATACTAAACCAGTCATAAAAACAAAGTACACAGGAAAAACTTGTTTTTGTTGTTGCTTTTCATCTTTATTTTCAAGTGCAGTTAGAGGTCAGGAAAATGGCAGCAGTGATGCCAATTGATTATAATAAGCTAAACTCAGAACAGCTGTGAGAGTTGTGCACCAAAAAGGACAGTAACCATAAGATGATTGGTAAGAAGTAGGTCATAAAGACCCTGCATAAAAAGGGTGAGGAAGTCCACAAGCCATGGTTGAGGTGGGGTCCCCTAACCAGCAGCAGATCCCCATGGGGAGGGCTAAGTGATGAGGACAGTCCTGAGCCAATGCAGCAGCAGATGCCAAAGGAGCCACAGGCACAGCCAAGGTGGAAAGGCACACAGCAAAGGCAGGAGCCTCTGTAAAAGGACAAATCAAGAAGAGATTATGTTGAACTGGAAAAACAGGTTACAATTTGAAAGTTGCAAGCAGAAACCTAGCTGGAAAGGATGCAGATAGAGCAAGCCGAACAGGAGGCAGAGTGAGCTGAAAACAGGGCAGCCAGAGCTGAAAAAGAGGCTGCAGCACAGTGCAAGCATGAACTTTAGTGAGAGCAATTACATCAGCAGCCATACAGAATGGTACGTGGGACTGAGAATGGCGGGGGGAAGGGGTGTCGGTACACAGTTGTAAACCAAATTCTAAAATGCTTCCTCACATTAAGAATGGAGGTGGTTTAGATGCCTTCCTTTGCATATTTGAGAACATTTGAATACAGTCCAAATTGGACAAGGGAACGTGGGCCCTTGGTCTAACCAGTTTATTATCTGGAAAGGTTCTCAATGCATTTTCCAAAGTAAATACACAGGACAGCTGGGACTATGATAAAGTTAAAGATGTGTTGCTAAAATATTATGAATTGACTGCTGATGCACAGAGATTGAAATTTCATAGATTTAAGAGACAGAATGAAGACAGTTATATAGAAATGTGGGTACAGCTTTCCAATTTGCTCAGGGGATGGTTAGAGGGTACAGAAGCATCTTCTGCTGAGCAAATTATAGAGGCTGTGTTACTGGAACAGTTTCTCGGGTGCTGGCTAGAAAACCTACAGGTGTGGCTGGCTAACTTAGCCCCAGGTTCAGCCAGGCAAACAGCCAAAATGACTGACAGGTAAATGGCAAATAGGCCTTTTGTGTGACATGAGTGTTAGAGGAGGGGCTGTGGGTTTTATAAGTATGGGTAAGCCAGTGGGGCAGCCTAAAGATAACACAGCTGATCCTGAAACCAGGGTGGAGGGCACCCAGTTCTCCAAAATGAAAAATGATTGGGGGTATGGAAGTGTCATATGTGCCAACAAATGGGGCATCTCTCCTATAACTGCCTAGCACAGAAGACTCGGGGAATAGGGCTGGTAGGATGAAACCCTACTACCTTAGGCTCTCATAGTGTTAATTATGGAATGGGGAATTAACCCTAATTCTGCCAGGTACTTGTACTCTGTTGAAATTAATGGGACACTTACACAAACCGGGAGAGACACAGGAGCTATGCTCTCCACAGCATACCAGCATTTAGTTAAACCTGTACAGGTTCTACCAATCAGTTTGCAATAGTAAAGTGTGCAGTGGGACCAGATGTGCCAGTCCCATTGACTTGAATCTTTCTGAATTGGGAGGGGGGCCAAGGGATAGAAAAGGTAAGGGTTAGTGAAGACCTTGATGTAGATCTGTTTCTGGGGAGTGACCTGAAAAGCAGGAATGAAACTGTGCAGTTACCTGGAGTGAGACCATTACATTGAAGTCTGCTGGAACTGACAGCAAGTAGAAAGAGGCTACTGAAAGTATATCATTGTGTACTGAGTCTACTGTTCTGCAGGCTAGCACACCAAAAGACTGAGGCTTTTGACAGGCCAGCCTCAGTAGCAGCTGAGAGTTGCTCAGGGGAAAACTCCAAAGCAGGGCACCATCTTTCCAAGAGAAGTAAAGAGTACAGATTTAAAAGCTGCTTTGCTGAAGGATGAATCCTTAAAAGAGCTAAGGGAACAGGCAGACAATACTGCCGCTGCCCATTGTTTTCATGTCATTTCATTTAAAATTGCAGGTTAAATACACTGGAATTTGCATTCCATTTTGAGGTACGACCTGAAGTCAGGCAAAAAATACAATATACAGAAATACACAATTTTTACAAGAAGTTCAGAAATAATAGTACAGTACAATCATTTACATACACATTCATTCAGGCTTTTAAAATGGCTAAAAGCAGATGTGTTGAAGGCATTAACAGAGGTACTGTATATTACTTAACATTGAAAGACAAGGAATTCCAAACAAAAGCAGCACAGTAGGCAAAAGTTCTCTTGCCTGTGTTTGATCTAACAAAAAGTAAGACTAAATGAGACTTTGTGGATGATCGTGACATGAAAGTGGAAAAATATTTAATAAGTAAATTACTTAGCGGTGGCTTACCACCAGCTCATATCATGCATTGCTTTAGCTCTTAACTGCTCATTAGGTAAATATGTTGATAGCTCTGCCCTGTTTTAGCTACCAGATGTATAGGCATTAACCAGTGCTCATTGTACTCATACTCTGTATGACTGCTCACCCACATTTATTCTATGTATTTACCATATGAATGTCTATGTTTCATTCTGACGTGGAGGCTTTGGAAACAAGTCTATGACTCAAAGGATTGTAATTCTGATTTCCCAAATAAATAAATAAATAAATGACATAACTGGGATTCCACTATTTATTATTTTAAGTGTGAAATGAGACATTGTAGGCCTGTAGTTGTTCTGTACGGAAAGTCAGTTAAGTTGGTTTAATATTTGGCAGTGGTGCGTACAATGAGGGGCCAGGAGAGAAAACATCCTTATTTTCTGCAATAACATTTCTTTTTTTGATACAGTACTAACAGGTACAGTGTCAATGACCAATGATCTCATGGTGGGAGGCACAGTCGAGAGTATTGGAAGAATGGCTCGTTCGATCAGGAGTGGGTACCACAGGAAAGTACAGAGGCCTGCCAGGTGCCACAAGTAAGAGACACTTGCATCCAAGGCAGATCAACCTCTGAGGCAGCCATTTTCTGTTTCAGTTGTGCTTTCTCACAGCCAAGTCCCTTCTCTTATATATTTACTATTCTAACACCATGCTGCTATGGATTACCACTCAAGTGAAATTCTGACAAAAGGGAATTGAGGTGACCTTGTATGGGTTCAAACTCTCAACCTCTTTTTAGCAGGCTGTAGACTTTTCCATTACACTGCCAAGCTGGGACAGCAGTGAAGCTCAGATCTTTAGCTGTAGAAGTTAAAACCCTGCCTGGGAGGCAGCCCTATCCATACTCATCTACAAGGCATTGCTGCCTTGAAGGTAGATCATCTTTATCTGCCTCAGAGGTATATCTGCCTTGGAGGCAACTTTCATTTAAAAAAATGTCTCTTGCAGGTGGGCAAACATCTGGTAGTACCTAAAGAGTTTAGGCAACAGCTACTTAGCAATACCCATGACTTTCCACTTGTGGGTCTCATGGGGGTAAAATGGACCAAACAGAGGTTGATACAAAAGTTCTATTGGCTTGCGGTCTACAAAGATGTAACTGAGTGCTGTCACACTTGTGACACGTTAGAGAGTGGGAAAGCAAGGAAACAAAGGCAAGGCTGTTTTAGTTCTTTTACCATAATAAAGGTACCATTTTAGCAGGTAGTTGTAAATATTGTATGGCCTCTAAGTGTGCAATCTAGCTCAGGAAAGAGGTACTTTCTGGTTGTGTCAGGTTATGCCACCTGTGACCTCAAGGCTGAGGCAATGTCCTCCATAGAGGCAGAGAAAGTTGCAAATGAATTGCTGGGAGTCTTCAGCTGGGTTGGATTTCCTCAGGAGATCTGATCAGGGCACAAAATCAATGTGAGCTCTAATTAGAAATTTGTGGGAAAAATACAGGGTGCAGCAGCTATGTGCTTCACCTTAACACCCCCAAACAAATGGTCTTGTGGAGAGCTTTAACAGCACCCTTAAAACCATGCTTAGCACTTTTTCAGAGCATCATGGGAGGAGTTGGGATAAGCATTTGCCCCATCTCTTGTTTGCTTATAGGGAAGTCCACAGAAATCAGCAGGGTTCTCACCTTTGAAGTCCCGTATTCACACAGGGTGTGGGGACCCCTAGGGAACCCCTGAATTTAGTGTGGATGAATGAGAAGGCAGTCTTCCTGCTGCAGGAGAATCAGTGGTAGAATATGTTCTGAACTGCAGGGAGAGGTTAAAGGAGTTCATGGGCCTGGTTCAGGATAACCTAATAGCTGAGCAACTGAGGCAGAAGAAGTGGTATGACTGTATGGCCAGAGATAGGACCTATGATGTCGGAGAGAAAGTGATGGTGGTTATTCTTGTTCAACAGAACAAACTGCATGTAGCATGGGAGGGTCCATTTGTAGCAGTAAAACAGGTGGACGAGGTGAACTTTCTAGCAGAACTGCCCAATAGAAGGTGCAAACACGTGGCAACATGATGATACCTTATTATGCTAGGACAGAGGCCGTCATTATGGTTTACAGCCAGGCAGATGAAGGAGGGGAGCAAATAATGGGCCTATTAGTGGAGAGTTGGGGGAAAGTATCAGTGGTCTCTGTTACCCTCCCAGGGCTGCTGACACCTGCACAGATGGTACAAATGAAGAGGGTTATGCACTCTGTCAGCACTTTCTTCTCAGCAAGCCTGGGGTGCGCCCCACTTGCAGAACGTTGAGTGGACACAGGGACTCAGATGCCATTGAAACAGCAAGTCTATAAAGTCCCTGAGATTGTAAAACATCACATGCAGGAGGAGTTAAAGGAAATGCTGGCTCTCGAGTTTATCAGGGCATCCAGTAGTCTATAGTCTTTGCCCATTGTTCTTATCCTGAAAAAGGATGGAATGGCAAGGTTTTGTGTGAATTTTTGGAAGCTTAATGAAGGGGTGTAGCTAGGAACTTTAAAGTTGTACTTGAGAGTTAACGGAACTGTTGTCCCTCCCTCTCTCCCATAAACACAAACCAACAGATGTGCTGCCCCACCACGCAAACCTCTCCCCACCCCATTTCAATCAACAATATATAGTAAGCTAATGATCCTAATAGATTCACATTGCTTTATTTTATCTTAACTCACACGCTACCAATCATAAAGAAGCTGGGTGGATTTTAGTTACAATGTTTAGAATTAATTTTTATTTTATTTATTTATTTAAGTTTCAGAAAACAACTTTGAGCTAGAACCTCATTTACAAAGGTTCCGTGTCAAATTACATAAAAAACAATTAAAAAAACTTGACAGTGTGCGACAAGAATACAGGTAGTGGAACATGAATTGTGGAATTATATACAGTCATAAATTACATGGTCAGCGTATTGTTACATGGCAGCAGTGATTACAGTCCAAGTAAGTGCTCAAGTACACACAAGCACCCTGGAAGTTAGGGTTTGTCATCAGTGATTAGCTTAAAAGTAAGAAAAACAAGGTGGAGTGCAAGTGGGGAAGAAATGTGGGTGGGACTTGGGGGGTGGAGCAGGTCTAGTGCAGAGAAGACATGTATGGTTAGGGAAGGGAGAAGGAAATTGTTATTATTACTTCATATCACTGTTGTAGAGGGAGGTACAACCTAGCCAGAGGTGGGAGAGGGAAGCAGTAATTGCACATGTGGAGTGAAGGATTAGGTTTCAGGGAAGCAATCACAGCCACTAGTGCTGACAAGGTGAAGCTTTAAATCCTTTTTAAATATGTTAATGCTTATAGCACTGGCTAGTTCAGCAGGGAGTTCATTGAGTCACTGTGGAGCTCTGTAGGCAAAAGACCGCTGTGCAAGTGAAGTTCTCCCCTGAAAGGGTCTTGGAGTAAGCTGCATGCTTTGCCTCTGGTAAAATGCTGTGATTGGGAGAATTATAGCAAACTGAGGATGGCTGGGGGGGGGAGGCCTAGTAATGCCTTTTTTCCCAGGAGACAGACTTTGTACTTTACATCCCCTGTCAGGTTGAGCCAGTTTGTCTGGGCATACAGTTGACACATATGGGTGAGCTTGTCTGCACCCAGGACAAGATGGCATGCTTTGTTTAGAGCAATCTTTACATGTTTAAAAGCCGTATCAGAGGCAGCACTGTATACTACCAACCCATAGTCGATTACAAACATTACAGAGCTGGTGACTGTATGGCACAGAGCTGTAGGGGTAAGGTAATGTCTGTGTCTACATAGAATGCCTAGTTTAGTATTAATGGTTTTGACTGAATGGTCTATGTGGGTGTTGAAGAGGAGGGTATCATCTAGATACACCCCAAGATATTTAAATGTATGAACCCGTTCAACAGCATCATTCATTTTATCAATTATGTTCAGCTGGAATTTTTCTTGTTGGCATGAGGGCTAGAGCACAGCATTGTCTGTTTTTTTGTAGTTGAGTAGTAGTCTGTGACTGTTAAACCAGTCCTCCAGCTGGTGGAAACTGTTCTGTATGTCTTTGGATAGTTGCTTTAGTTGAGGGTTGTGGTTGATAACAGTGACATCAGTGTAGAGTATGATTTTGGACATGCAGGTCTCAGGTAGGGTGTTTAGAAATAGACCCTTGGGGAACCCCCAGAGAGATCCTCCTAGCACTGGACTGGGTTAAACCTATTTTGACGCATTGAGTTCTGCTTGAGAGGTACTCTCTGAACCATCCTACAGAGACAGGGGACAGTCCAAGTGCTAGTAGTTTTTCCAGTAATAGCTGATGGTTAACTGTGTCAAAGACTTTTGTGAGGTCTATGAAAGTTGACCCCACTAAATATCCGCTGCCAACAGCCTCATGAATAAAATTTGAGAACTCAATCAAGGCAGTAGAGGTACTATGTCATTTGTGGAATCCATGTTGTTGGGAGCACTGTAGGTTGTATTTATGAAGGTATTCATTCAGTTGATCAGATACTACCCTCTCTAAAGCCTTAGATAGCAGTAGTAGGGTGGAAATGGGTCAGTAGCTGGATGTATTGGAGTGATCCCTACTTTTGTGTACTGGGGTGACCAGAGCCATTTTCCAGAGGTTTGGGAAGATGGCCAAGGTGAGGGATTTATCAAAGTGTTTAGTAATGGGGACTATTATTTCCTCTAGTGCGTGAGCCATCATTTATCACTGCCATACGGGTTTGGCCAAGTACCCTTTTTACATATTTTTTTGCTTCCGAATAAGTTACAATGCAAGCCTGTTACAACGGACGCATCTATGCACACAGTGTTTTTCCATTATACCCAGTGTCCATTATAGCCAGAGGAGGTGAAGTCTATGTGTTAGGTGTGCCTGTGTATGTGAGCAGGGGCTCAGAGTGATTGAACACCTATTGTAAAACGTCATAGCTTACTCAGAATCCTGCCTAGCATATATGTTTCTGTACTTTATGGGCCCGATTCCAAGACATGTTACGCATGGCGCAAGGTGATTTACACCAAACCCCATGGTGTAAATTGCACCTTACACGATGTGTTATGTAAGTTGGGATTCCAAGTCATGGCTTCTGCCATGCCGCATGCGGGTTGTGCCAAAGGTGGGCTATGCCACCTACTATGCCCACAACCTGCTGTGGCATGGCACAAGGGTGGGTTACAGCAGCAACTGCAGCCTATTCCAAAAGGGTGGTTGCCGTAACCCACCTATGCAATTTCAAGAGTCACTATGGTGCAGCAGAGTTAGACCAGCAGGGAGGTGGTCTACAGGGCATCTGTCCATGCCAATTAACGGATGCCCACTCCGCAGCACCATGGCACACAAATAGCCTGTCTCCCCATACCCCCCCAGCACAGACATGCCCCCACCCCCACCCCTCAAATGTCAGGGACCCTCGGGGTTCATTTCACAGAGTGCCCCCCAAATGCCAGTGCTACCCAGCCAGCTCCCCCCCATGTTCCCAGGTGCTTGTGGTGGTGTTTCAGGATGGGGTGTTCCAGGGGGAGCAATTATATGTGAGCTCTGAAGTGCAGTGCCCAGGAACAATATGCCATTCCTATGGCGCTAGCCTGTGGCTGCCACAAATTGCAGGACATAGGTGCAGGGGACCCTGCCTGTCTTGGAATACAATGCAGAGTCCCCAGCATAGCGCCACATGGCACAACTTGCATAAGCTTGTGAGTTGTGCCATATATCTCAGAATCAGGATCTATGTGTTTAGAGTTATTTAACTGACAGGGAACATGATTGTTTTAATTAAGTGTATTGCAGAAGGTGAGAAAAAGATAATAACTTTAGTGGCTGGATGTTGAGGTTCCAGAACAGTAAGATCAAAGGCAATTGTACTGTAAAGATTTTAGTAAAACATAAAGTCACTTCCTTTTTAGCGTAATCGTCTAATGAAGGTTTATGCAGCTTGTGGAGAATTATTTTGTAAGAAAGTTAGTTTCTGTAGCTCCTTCATCTAAATTCTACATTTGCCAAATCTCCTCACCACCTCTGCACCCCCCCAAATGTACTACAAATACCTATAAAAGCTTCAAAGTGTCCATTATAAGCAGATTTTCTGTCAACTATAACCAGAGGAAAATGTATTGGATTTGATATATTTGATTTGGGAAATCAAATTTTGTCCACTATAGCCGATTGTCCATTATAACAGTGTCTGTTTTAAGTGAAGTGCACTGTACTTGTTTGAAACAGAACTGTGGCATATTTTTCATCAGGAAGGGTGTGGGAGTTGGGGGTTGTGGCATTGGTGCAACTTGTGAAGTCAGATAGTCAGGGTGAAGGGTACTGCTCAAGTCCATGAATGCTGCACTAATAGTGTCTGCTATGATAAGATGGTCATTTGTAAGCTTACTGTTTACATTTAGTAGCAATAGTGGTGATTTGGAGTCTTTCCAGTCAAGTTTTTAATATTACCCCAGAAACCTTTGCTGTTACCCCAGCTTCTTTCCAATTGTGTCTTGTAGTAATTTGCCTTGGTCAGCTTAATTTCATTGGTACATTTGTTTCTAGTAGCCTGATATTGTTGGAAGTCTTGTGCTTTCCCATTGGCCTTCACCATGTACCAAAGGCTGCCACACTGCCTCATTTTTTCAAGTGGAGACCCGGTGATCCACCCATTGTGATAAGCCTCTGTACCGCATCAAGGTAGCCAGCCTTACAGAGGTCCAAAGGAACAAACTATGTGGAGTCCAATTCAACATGTAACCCATACCCAAACTCCACTCACTGTGATCACTCACAAGTCCACGAGAATAGTTGCTAGCTGCTGTGTAATCCCCCAAGCACAAGACTGGAAAAGGCAGCTTTATTATTTTACTTCAACTCTGTTTGTGTTTTTTGCCCTGAGGCTCATGTTGTCCCCAGATTCCCCAGATTTTACTGTTCTCAGCAAAGTACACTGAGTATACCTGTGGATGCCTATGACTTGATGCTGTCACAGTGTCTGATGCATATCCTATCTTTGCCATGGATGGAAAAGATACTTGAAAAGTTAGGTGGAGCAAAGTACCTAACAATTATAAATTTGACAAAGGGTTACTGGCAGGAACCTTTAAGTGCTGAAGCGAGGGAGCAGTCAACATTTATCATTCCTTTTGGCCTGTATTAATTTCTGGTCATGCCATTTGGAATGAAAATGCACCAGCTACCTTTCGGAGGCTTGGTGACTGCATGTTGGCAGGGGCAGGTGACTTCGCTGTGGCTTACATGGTTGATGTTGCTATGTATAGCCAAATCTTGGAGGAGCATCTGACACATATGTGAGAGATCCTCAGAAGACTGCAGGGTGCAAATCTGACAGTCAAAACTGAAAAGTGTCAGGTGGTCATGGCCAAAGTGCCATACCTCAGGCATCGAGTAGGAGGGGGGCCCATCCGACCAGCGCCAGTGAAGGTGGAGGCTATAAAGGGCTGACCCACACCCACAAAAAAAAGTAGATATGAGTATTTTTATGAACTGATGGATATTACAGAAGAGTTGTGGCTAATTTCAGCTCAGTTGCAGCACCTCTCACAGATCTAACCAAAAAGAGAATGCCTGAAGGGTGCAATGGTCAGAATGCTATGCGAAGGCCTTCTTTCAGCTCAAGCATGCCTTATGTCAGGCTCTAGTGCTGGCCAGCCCTGACTATGGTGTAAAAGTTATAGTGCCTGCAGATGCATCAAATTTAGGGCTAGAGGCTGTGCTGAGTTATGTCAACCCCAAAGGGATGAGCACCCTATTATTTACCTGAATTGAAACATTCTGCTGCAGGAAGTGGCATGTGCCACTATAGAGAAGGAATGTCTGAGCATAGTCTGGGTATTGCAAATATTCCAGTCATACTCGTACAGCAGAGCATTTACTGTGGTCACTGACCATAATCCCCTATCCCCTATCATGGCTACAACACATGAATAGTGAGAATGGCAAATTGTTACACTGAAGCGTAGCACTGCAAGAACATAGTATACACATACAACATAGGAAGGGCTCACAAAATGCCAGTGCTGATGGACTGTCTGTTCAGAAACCACAGCATGGTCAATGCAATCCAGTGTGGTGTCATCACGCAGTGCCAGCATTGGATCTGTGAAGGTCTACTAATACTAATATACTAATAGCATACTAATGCTTTAAAACAGTTAGCTAACTGGAACAATAGTGTTATGAATATGACTCTGATGATTTCTAAATTTTGCTAATCAAAACTCCCTGTTATTTGCATCAAAGGAGGTTCTACCTATCACAAATCTTTCCCCAGTGTGACAAACTAATGTTTTCATACAATTGATCGGCAGACTGAAAGTTTCCAACAAATACTGGAAGGTCAGCCAGGTCAAATTCTAAACATTAGCACAAGTGGCCAAATTGTTGTTTATCAAACAGTTTACCCAGAGGGTCATTTGAGTGTTAAAGGAAAACACTAGAAAAGATACATCTTTCCTTAGACACTACAGAAACTCTCAGTTCGTGCTTTCGGACAGTAACAACTTTTTTAGTGATTTAAAACAGCTACCCACAACTTCCACTTTCTGTTGCTGGCAGCTGCCACCTCATGAGCAGCAGTGAGATTCCTGAGCTCACTGTATGCTAATATGTCTGTTTGACCTCCGCTATTGGTTGGCAGGACTTATTAGCATAAAGTGAGCTCAGGAAGCTCTCTGCTGCTCATGAGATGGTGGCTGCCAGCAATAGAAAGTGAAAGTTAAAGGCCACTTTTAAATTGCTAAAAAAGCAATTAGAGGTAATTAAAAAAAACAAACTTTACTGTCTGAAAGCACTAATCAAGCACTTATGTAGCACCTAGGTAAAGTTGTGCTTTTTTGAGTGTTTCTTTTTAAGATTTATCTGTTCCTGGAGTCATATTGGCAGGAGGACATCCCAGGGAAAATGATACTTTTGACATTGTTTAAATTTGTTTTTGTTTTTTGATAATACAGGAACTCATGTATGATACTTGTCAAACAATGTTTTTATGTGGTGGAGGCATGGCTGAGCTGAGCTGTGAGACTCTGTCTATAAACAGACTGATTTACATTAAGAGAGAGGGAAGGGGTTAGTGTGTAGTCTACACAACTGCTTTTTGGTTTGAAACTAAAAGAAGAGAACTTGAAGTATGTTTAAAGCTGCACTGTCAGATTTTCCTAAGAATCTGTAATCTCACTCACCATTCTGAATTTAGGCTCTGTGGTGCTCCATATTTCATCCATCAAGACACAACCATTTGTTTGTTTTTCTTCCTTGTACTTTTGTAAGAAATCCAAATATAACTTTGCCATTCTCTGCTGTGTGAGACCCCGCCTTTGGTTTGATAAGAACCTGCCCTTGGCTCTGCCTGCACTTCTAACAATGTCTAAAGCAGGTGGGGGAGGTGTGCAGCCACTATCAGTAATTCGATCCTACTTCCTTTCTCCTACAGTCCTTTTATATTTACTTCCCCATTTCTGTCCCATTCTCCTTGTGCATCACAGCTAGTGTCATCCTGCCTACAAGCTTCCCCAAAGTCCTGCAATTTCACCTCAGAATGGCTAGAAAATTGGTAATTACAAATTATCTAATGCACAAAGAAACCTATTATGTATAGCTTTATTTGTCTATCATTTCTGTTGTACTGTAGCCTGCTGCACTTTTCACACATCATATTTATTAGTTATCAGTGTGTCAGTGAGCACCCCATGAGCTTTAGGTGTCTACAAGTGCACTGATAATGAGACACACATTTGTTACATTGCCTTGTAACACAGCCCATTTATACTTTTTGTAATGCACTCCTATGTCATGTTCCCTAATGCAGCACTTAATTTTTGTATGTATACCATCTCCCTCCTCAGAGTCTTGTTTCCTTGATGTAATAAATCCCACATTTCAGCACCCTGATTCAGTGCTTACTAATATTGATCTGCAGTCACTCTCTCAGTGCCCAGTGTCTCCATCCACACTGTAGTGTTCTGCTCCATGCTGATGTTTGTGATACAGATGTTTATTATAAATACATGTTCCCTTTCCACGATGCTGACTTTTACTTCTTTGAGATCACCATCACCTACGTCCAAGGCTGCCAGTTCATGCGCCATATGTACCCCCCCAAAAAAGCACATGCTCAGTGGTCTACTTGACTGAACCACCTGCTATCATGCACAATGTACCCACCACCTTCCACGAAACCCCATGCCATCACCTTGACACATTGCCCCATCACCAACACCTCTGGTGACTGTGCTGTGCATGTGTACTGTTGAAGTTCACTATATGGTTAATGGAGTGTACATTCCTACTCACTGACAGTCAGTCGTCAGCTCGTGGTGGTCATACCTCTCAACTGTACCACATTACGAGGAACATTCCTCATTTTACTTCAGAAAAGGTCCCTGTTCCACATTGTGAGGACTTGTTCCACATTCAAAGTCAACATTTTAAAGCAAAAATCCATAGTAAATGATGGAAAAAATAACTTATTCAATTAATGACAGACATTCTGAACTTAAATGCAACATTTTAACAGTGTTTTGAGCTTCTTAGGTAGAGATTTGATGAAGTGTTCCACATTTTGCCCATTTGTTCCACATTTTGACAGACAATGTTCCACATTTGGGGGACAAAAGGTTGAGAGGTATGGTGGTGGTGGTGAGAAGAGGATGATATGCAGCCTGCACCTCCTTCAGGGTTCGGTTGTAGTAAGTGTTGTGAGGTGGTGTGAGGGTGGTTGCACTAGATCACCATTAATTTGTTGTGTGCAGAATTTGTATTGCTGTATACATTTTTTTTTGGGTGGTGGGGGGCACAGGAACATGAAGAATTTCCATACCAGTTTGTGAATAACATTACCTAAATTCAACTATCTGTGCAATGTAAAGATGCACTGAATAGTGGTGCCTCACTCATCTCCTTTATTTACAGGCAATGCATTTCAACATGTTCTACCACCTCTGAGACAGCATGGCGAGAATGAGATTCAAAAATTAAACTATGGCTGCTGCTTGGTGCATATTCTCATTTTACTAAGTGTAACCCCCTTATAAATGGGGGTTTACTAGAATGCCTCTAGTGGTCTCTTTAAGAGCTGCCAGCTTGCTGACCCAGTCACTTTACTAAGAAGGGAGGGGACTGTGGGTTCTCTTGCTTGAGTCCTGCCTGAGCCGTGGGGCAGGTGCTCTATTTTTGCCATTTCTAAGTAGGCAAAGTGGGCCCCTTATTGGGCTGTGGTATTTATGTATTACATGTTGACTGAGTATTAAGGAATAGAAACATAGAAACATAGACTTTGATGGCAGATAAGGACCGCTAGGCCCATCTAGTCTGCCCATTTCCCTACCTACAGGATAGGCCGCAGATCCTAGTTAACCAACAGCCTTTATCTTCCTGCCCCCCACAAGAATTGCCTTATGTCTGTCCCATGCATTCTTGAATTCTCCCACAGTTTTAGACCCCACAACTTCCTCAGGAAGGCTGTTCCATGCATCCACTACCCTCTCTGTGAAATAATACTTCCTCACATTGCCCCTGAACCGCCCTCCTTCTATCTTTAAATTGTGTCCCCTTGTTCTTGCAAGTCTCTTTTTCTGAAAGATGCTACCCTCTTGGACTTTGTTGATTCCCTTGAGGTACTTGAAAGTTTCTATCATGTCCCCCCTCTCCCTTCTTTCCTCAAGGGTATACATATTAAGCTCCTTTAGTCTCTCAGGAATGTAGGTTGTCTAACCTGTTTTCCCTTGCAGCGGGGACTTTGTGCATTTTGGCCCTCTATTTTGGACCCGGACTGTCTATGGGGTCCAATGATGATCCAGGTGCACTTAAAATGGAGCATTGTGCAGCCAATTAGGGCTGGGACTCTTTTGGGAGCCGGCTGCCAATGGGAGGTATGGCCCGTGATCTGGGAACTGAAGTCCAGAAGGTGGCTCCTTTTTTGCACCAATAGAAGGAGGTAGAGGGGATTGGCAGTGGGAGCCCTTCAATAGCACTGTGTAGCACCCGAATGAGGACCCCCTGCTTAACGGCTGAGGGAGCAGAGTCACTGTGGCTGTGAGGAGAGAAGGAGCTCTGGGCTCCTGCACTGTAGATTCTTCACACGGGAAGCGCATGTGGAAGGCCAAGAAGTTGGGCGACAGTATTGCCAGAAAGAGCTGGCCAAGATACGCTGTGGCATGCAGGCAGAGGAGGCTGTATATGTGACAGCTATCTACCAGGCTCACCCTGTAGAGGACTGGAGAATCTGCTTCAATCGCGCTCGGTCTGTCAGCAAAAGTGACGCTGCGTTGCATTACCCGGATCATGCAGTGAAAATGTTCAGGAGTTTAAAGCAGCTACCTGGTATGGTACCCCTCTGTCCTACATATAAATGTGTGGAGAAGTGTTTGGATCACAGGCCTGTGTCCTGCAAGTGGTGTGAGAGGGATCCTTCTACAGGAGTTGTGAGTACTAAATCAGGGTAGCTCCCTGTCAGCAGTTCTATTAAATGCAAGTTTGGTCTGGCTGCTCCACTGGCCACCTGAACTGAGCACGCTGGCCCTAAGATCTCTTGGGATAGCGCCACATGTGGGATACATAAGCACTGATAGTTGTGGATCAGCTGCTGTTTGAAGCATCTTGGCCATGCCTGGTTAATACTTTTTTTGGGAGGTGGGTTGCTTGGGTGGGTGACTGCAAGAAGTTGACAAAGTTTATTTGTTTCACTTCTAGGATTACAATTACCTTTGAGCCCAGGGCTCTTTTACAAAGGTTCCACGTCAAGACATAGGTATCACATGACAATAGACAAAATTGTTACACATATAAGGGTAAAGAATATCAAATTAATTTCAAACAGACAGGGAGAGGGTAAAGTGGAAAGAAAGAGGACAATGGGGGTGGTAGAAAGAATGGGAGGGGCAAGGGTAGGTAAGAAAAATGAGAAGAGAGAGGAGAGGTGGGGGTAGGTAAGGATAAGGGGGTGGAGCTACAAGGAAGGTGGCATTGTCAGGTGCTGTAGAGTGTGTGGGGCAGAGGCCAAACTATGACAAGTGCGTTATGTAAGGAGCTAGATATAGGAAATGGGCAAGTAATGACTAAGGTGATAGTTGTAACTCATTTTTTTCAAAACCTCAAATTAATACCATAAGTATAAACACAATATTGTATGTTCCCAGTCAATCAGCAATGGTTTTGTTCACACTGTTATACTACTGATGCCCCCTCTTGCTGAGATGCACAATAGCATCAATTTCAATGGTTGACACACAATTAGACAGTAGTGAGGGGAGAAACTGGCTTGGCATGCAACTGTGGCCATTGGTGCGGGTGATGAGAGGCAATGGGAGGTGAAATCATGTATAAGTGGGAATTGTTGTTGCGAGACCGGGGCAACTTTCATCCAACAGGAAGCGAGCAACTATGGCAGGTGGACATTTCCACAGCATTAGCAAAGTGACCAGAGGTGTTCAGGGGAGTCTCGAGGGGGGGTGGGCATTGGTTGGCATGCTAAGTCTCTTCAGTCATGTAAACCTGCTACACCATTGGTATAAGAGATGAGCGGCGGATGGGAGGATGCAAATGATGAGATATCATTGATGTTAAGATAGGGGACTATTACAGCTGTGCAGGTACAAACCAGGCAGGGTGAAGTAACACAACAGAGGGACACATCAAGGAGATCGGGAGGCATTGAGGCAAATATGGCTCAGGAGTGTTGGAAGACAGTAGGTTTAGGAAAAAGAAGGAAGAAGCTGGATATTGTGGGCCTACATTCAGATGTGGGCACAACAAACATGGGAAGGACAAGCCTGGGTGTCCAGCACGAAAACAATTATGCACCCCTCATCACACTGACAGGGGAAGGAAGCAACGGATAGTAACCATTGGAGGAACGAGCAGGAGCAAGGAAGAAAGGAGCCACTCCCTCGGAGGTGGGTTCCAGGACACACAATCTGGGAGATATGGGGGAACTTCTCTTGGGAGCTTTAAAATTTCCCCCAAACAAGAAAGAACATTTTTTTTGGGAGGGGGCACCTGGAGGAGAGCCAAGTAAAGCGAGAAAAGGGGTGGCATTGGTCAAGATGGAGAGGAAATGAGCTGGGGGCGGTGGAGGCCAATGCTCCTGTAGGAGATACTGGGTTGCCCCTAAGCATCACTGGCAAAAGAAAGGAGACTCCGGGTGGTGGCTCAGTGAGGAGGAAGCTCTATAGACGGGACTGGGGGTGGGGCCTTGCTCTGGCGGTACAAACTGTCATTGTCCACAGTGATCCTGCAGGATATAATGGAACCAAGGAGGTCAGGACAAATGGAGATATGGGTTCGAGCCTGGGGGATGGACATGGTTCGGGCAGGAGGGAGGGTGGAGGAGACAAGCAGGCTAATGTAGGGGGATGGGGGGACATACAGATAGTGAATGGTAACAGGGATAATGAGGCAGTGAGAGTGATGCTCTTGGGTGATTCCTTGACTGCCCGGGACCCCAGAACAGCCACCAGGAGAGCCGGTGGCCACCAGAGGACTCTCAGTGAAGTTGGGAGGCAAAGAACAGTGAGAGGGGGAAACCAGGAGTGGCTACTTCATTGAAACAGTGATGTATACCTGTAATCCATGACTCCGAGTGGGCTGACATAAGTGATGACGAGCCATGGATCACTTAGGGTGAGCAGATGCTTACCTGTATAGGGCCCGCTGGCAGATGGGAATGGCATAGCAGTCTTTGTCTGCCATGAATATCCATTTTTCTGTATTTGTTTGTGTCATCATTCTGTGTGTGCTGGTTCCAGTTTTTGCCTTGTGCTATGTACCCTGTGTCACACTTTGTGGTGCACGTCCACTCCAAGTGCTTTTACTGTCCACTCAAAATAAAAAAAAACAGACACTGATATTTGTTTTTCTCACCATGGTATTCACCTTGCTACAACATAATTATACTTATGTTCTGTTCTTCTGCTTTGGGTGTGTGTGTGGGGGGTCATTTGGTAGTTCAACAGTCCCATTGTGTATAAATGCATCCCTTGATGGCAGTTGACTGCACTCATTATGACTCCCACTGAGTCTCAATCAGGGGCTGTTCTCACTTGCTTACCCTTGGTAATGTGCTTCAGTTTGTGTTTGAGTACAGCACCATCACACAGACAATTGGCTCATCAAGCTAAATGTAGGAGTTTGACAGCACTGCAAAGCACCATGAATTGAGCACATAACTGTGTCTTTGGCATCAGATTGCCAGTCACGCTGTCAGACTTATCTGTGTTCCTTAGTGGCCTATTTTTTTGTACTATGAAACACAATTCTGCTGGGAATGAGTACTGGGAAATTATCCATAGTGGTCGATATATCTGTGTTCCACTGTCCCAGTGTCACTGTTGGTTTAGGCGCTGTATGCCACACTCGCTTTTCTTACGTCAATCTGTGTTGTTTAGTAAGTGAAGCTGATGCACAGCCATCATTGGCACTGTGGAGAAATCAGGACACAGACAGGAGGAGGCAGAAGGGTGGAATAGGCGGGGGCTAGGGAAAGGGAGTGTTTTTGAGGCAGTGAAAAGAGCACGCAGAAAGAGAGAGGGAGAGGGAGAGAGCCCATAAAGGAGTCAGTCATAATTCTGGAGGACTCTATAGTAAAGGGGATCATATGGTAGCAGTGAATGGGGGACAGGACAAGCAACATCTGGGTAGAGTGCATTCCTGACATGACAGCAGATAGGGTACAGCAGCATATTGATCATTCTGTACAGAAGGTGGTGGTGAACCACACATCATCATTCACCGGGGAACACGTGCTTTGGAAGTAAGACATTATGCCATGGACAAGTGCATGTACAGACTGAGAAAGCGGGACAGTGGACTTCAGCGAGTGGTTGATTACTATGGTTTGCCTTTCATAGGTTCTTAAAACTGAGTGTGGGTAATTCTGCTTTCTCGGTGCCAGCCCAGCATTGCTGATGGTTGCAAGGCTGGATGCCACACCATGCACCACGCTGGTGACCAGTATTTTGGAACAAGCCCTGGCTCTCGTGGGTAGGCAGGGGCAGGAAAGGATATATTGTCTGCAGGACTGCTCACCTTTCCTAGGGTAAGGGTTGAGTAGCTTGCTGATGCTTTAGAGGCACATGGCATTTGCTGGTTTCTGCAGCCCCAAGCAGCATGTGAATATGTGGATAGCACCAATAGAAGCCTTATGCATGGCAGCAGAAGCGTTCCCATGGAGTGCAGAGCTTCTCCACCCATTTGCACTTAGGCCATAATTGAAAACAAGGTAAAAACTGTTGTTAATGGTGTGACCAGTAAGACACCTCCCCTAGTGCTGGATCTTCAAGCCTGCCCATGATCCTCTCCAAGCGGCTTTCTTTTTGCACACTAGATTTGCAGACAGGTCACCAGTAAGGAGCTGTCGACCATGCCTTGGTGTGCTTACATCCAGGGGGGTCGGCTGTCCAGGAATGAGTGGACAGTTCACCTTATCTATGTATAAGAGCTGGAGATATTAGGTGTGAGTGATCATGCTGGTTGTGAGCACCACTAGAGATAGTCTGGTGGTCCAGTTTACACGGATACAATTAATGTAAAAAGGAAATTTCTGCTTTCCTCATTATTTAACAATCTTTTAAAGTGTGCATTGTGATGACTCCCTTCGTGTCCCACTTATGGATCACTTCATGATTGCATAGCTATGGCTGCTTTTATGGATGCCATCAACATTGTTTGTGCTCCTATTTAAAATGTTCACAACTCATTCATTACGTAATATTTTTAATGAGCAGTCACATACTCCATGATGGAAAATAATTGTCTTTTCTCCTTTCTTGTAGGAAATGGATCACATTGTTTTTGAACCAGCTGTGCTGACTTTGGCTGCAAGTTATCATCAAGACATTTTCTCATTGCCTCCAGATGTAGATACTAATCGATCACACAGGCATTCAGCGTACCGTCAGTATATCTTGTGGCGCCTTGGACGTCTTGGGCAACGTGTGCGTGTGACTGTCCCCAGCTGCTGCATGTGGCATATCCGTGATGTCTACCCAGACCCCTCTGTACAGTACACTGGTTTCCGTCCTGATCAGCTAGTTTGACAAATGACTTTTTTTTTTGTCACCCATTACTTTAACTGATTTTTGTTAATTTGTACCCCTTGATTCACACTTTATGAACATGTATTTCACACACTTTTCTATTAAACTTTTAATATCGTGCTGTACATGTTTATTTTTCTTTAACTCTGCCTCCTGTTCCATTGTATGTAATGTTTGCACAGCAGCATGTTGATTGTTGCATTCACTAATGCATACAACTGCATCACTGCGCCAGAAGGGAAATACACGATGCAGACAATTTCATGATGGTCTCCATGTGCACGTGTATTTGGCATCATAAGTCATGTCTGGTAATGACAAACAATGACAGAATCACAGTTGACCAGGTATTAGGGAGCGTGGTATCCAGCACTCATAACGTTGTATGGTTCAGCATTGGGACACAGACTACAATCTCATTAGGTCAAAGTGGTTTGATTTCAACAATGTTAACTTTGCTGAACTGTGTCTTGGTTTCACCAGAGACCTTGAGAGGCCGGTGTCAGTATGGGGAGTGTAATAACAGCGGTAGTGGCTAAATGAAGCCTTCATAGATTCAGAAAAGTGATACCTCTGAGTGCTATCCACGGTAAATAGAAGTAGTGAGCAACTGTTGTTCTCAAGGCATGTTTCAGCACAGGATGTGGTAACAAGGTGAGGGCTCAGGAAATTTAAGAACACCCAAAGGGATGGAACAAGGATGGAGTACTGAGAATGTCTAACTGAAACTGGCAATGCATTACGGAGAGCAAAGGCACAGACACAGTAAGATACTAACATACATACTGTCAAGCAATCAGATTAGGCCATATGGTTCATCCCGAGTGCTTGATGGCACTGAAATACTGCCTCTGGCTTTCCCCCCTCCTCGTTTGCACCACTGCAAGCTTCATTTAGTGTCCCCTGCTGGCCACCAACTCACTCAGCAGACACCTCCTCAAGGCTTTCCATATTCATGCACTTGAGATCGTGATGTCTATATCATATCCCACCTGTGCCTTTCTCCTTCCAAGTAGTGGGTGAGCTCCCGTCTAGCCTCTAGAATCTGCACTAATACACTACTATCCTGGTCGCTCTACTCTGCACCCTCTACAGTAAATCAATGTCATCCTTTTTAAGTAGGGATGCCAAACCTGCACGCATTATTCAAGGTGTTCTCTACCCAGGCAATTGCACAATGTGTGGAGCACCTCACGACTCCTTGAGGCCATCACCCTGGATGTCCACCACAGCATTTTATTTCATTTAGCCGCAGCCAATCCAGACTGATATGTTGATTACAATTGGTTAAGGAAGAGGACAAGGAATTCTTCAGTTTCATCATGCACGCTGACATGCAATACTAGACGATCTGACAATATTAGGTTTAATGTAGCAGGATGGTCATGCACTGAGGGAGACATAGCTAAATTAGATGTACTGTATCAATATTGTTATTGATTAGTCACAGAACAGTTGTGCATTACTCCATGAATGTCTGTGAGCCGCTACATGGCACTTTGGATACGTAATTATTGAGGAGTGTGAGGTACAATTTCCGGAACTGATGCTAATGGCGGGTGGCTTTGAACCGCATTCTAGCCCCATCGGTGAGGAAAGGATAACGAATGAACTACGTAAAACCAAGGCCCATGGTGAATGATGTACTACATCCGAAAGTGCTTGGGGAACTTCAGGCAGAAATGTTTGACATGCTGGTATTCATGTTCTGTCTATCACTGGAGTATTGTGATTTGCCAAACAACTGTACTGAGGTCAGATTAATACCGATACTCCAGCAAAGTATCATGTAGCTAAGTGAAAATTGCAACCCAGGTAGGTCTCACAGCATTATTAGGCTAGTTAATCTATGCACTCATCAAAAAGAGAGCATGATGGATCACAGACAGCAGGGCTTCTCAAAGGTTAGGCCATGCTATACCAGTATGATTGTTTACCTTGGCTGAGGCACATAGGTACTAGAGATGAGGTACTAGAGGTGTGTTGTGTGTTGATCTTGCTGCAGTTTGTCTTGACTTTTCGTTAAGTCCTCAAAAACAGTAACCCACTGCATGCGTGTCAACAAACATGCCAGTAAAGTGTTCTGGGACAACACTATTATATGGATACTAAACTTGTAGACAGCCAGAAGTCAGACTGCATTAATGGGTGAACACCACACGATTGTCTTGGTGAGTATCTGGGTGGTAAGGGTGGGCTTTAATAGTACTATGAATGCTCCTTTTCAATATTTTCATCAGTGACATAGCGGGTGAACTAAATTGGCGAGGGCTGCTCTTGTTGTATTCTAGAAAAAACAGGTAATAGGTTGCAGACCTTAGAGCATATTGACAACATGAAGCAAGACCGAATAGCACTAGAAAAGTGTTCTGACATATGGAGGCTAAATTTCAATGTTACATTGTTTACAGTGATACACTTGGAATGTGGTTGAGTACTGTGTGAAACTCAGATAAGGGTAATTCAACATGAGAAGTATCTTGACAAACTGATGCTAAATCACCTCATGGAGAGCAAGCAATGCAGCAGGACTGTGTAAATAGCTTAATCGATGTTGGCATGGAAATGCATTTGGCATCACTAGCAGAAAGAGTAAAGACCTGATGACCCTGTATTTGTCTAATGTGTGCTCGCTCCTGTAGTGTGCATAGTTTGGGCCTATATGCCAGCATTTCTAGCTAAGCTAAGGCAACTAGTCGGGCACTTGGGAGGTGAGCAATTTGCACATGGCCGAATCAGGTAGTAGCAATTAGTGTTGAGGAAGTTAGCGACGGTGGTAGAAAGAGAGTGGGCAGAGAAGGAATGATGAATTTGAGGTGGAGATCATTCCATAGCTTGTGTAACCGGTGTGAGAAGGGGGCTTGCCCAACAGTAATCTTCCTCCTAGGGATTGATAGTTGGGAGGTAGTTGCAGGATCGAAGATAATGGGCGGTGGAGGGGCAGCTGAGAGCACAGAGGAGAGGTAGGAAGTGATGGTGCCAAGCCATAGGTTAGATACATATTTAGCACAGTGTGAAATGCGGTGGTTTCCGAGGCAAGGTAGTGCCAGGGAATGGTAGAGGTTGCAGTGGTGGGTAAGGGGTGAGGCATCAAGAGCAAAGCAGCAGAAGGCATTAAAAAGTGTGTCCAGCATAGATAGGGTGGGCTTAGGGGCTGCACCCTAAACAATGTCACAGTAATCAACGGAAGGAAGTATCATCTCCTGGACCACTTCACATCTGACGGGGGAAGGAGGATACTGCATTTCCCATAAAGTGCACCGAGCATGGGACGTAGTTTTTGAAATAGCATCACTGTGGTATGAGAAGGAATGATGGCAGTCGAGCCATACCCCAAGTAATTGAATGAGGAGCATCATAAGTTTTGACATCCAGGGTGTGTAAGCGGGAAGGATGGAAGTCTGACAGGCGTTGTCGTGTACAAAAGTCATCGTGGACAGTTTTTTTACATTTAGGGAGATCTGAGTGCGAGCTTAACTGTTGCTGTACTTTGTTGAAGTCGACATGGGTTACTTTTTACCACTTCAGTGTCAGAGACTGAGCAGAAGGTACAGTGTCATCTGCATACAGGTGGACTGAGTAGTAGAGCAGATGATCGGTGAAGTCATTTAGGAATATAGAGAAACAGTATGGGTCCCAGAATTGACCACTGGGGGACACCGGTAGTTAAGGCAAGGTGTGGAGGAGATAGCATTTGCGACTCTAATGGACTGTGTTCTGCCAGAGAGGTAAGATCTGAACCAGTTGGTGGCAGCAACACAGAGGCCTGATTCAATGAAACAAGAAAGCAATATAGAATGGGAGACAGTGTCGAAGGCTTTCGCAAGGTCGACGTAGACAGCTGAGATGATCAGCCCACTGTCCATACCAGTCTGGATTGAGTCAGTAAGCCATATCAGGGAGGATGCAGTTGAGTGGCCCTTTCTGAAACCTGACTGGTAGGGTGTGAAGATATTAGAGTCGGTGAGGAAGGAAGTAATTTTGGTGAGCACCACCATGTCAGCCACAACACCACATGCATGGTGTATGTCACCTTGTGGCTCTGTCACTCTAGTACCTTTATTTCTGAAGAGCCATTTTAACCAATCCACATAAGAGGTGGATATATAAGCATTGTAGCTTGCACATTTGGCACAGTGTGCTAACAATGTTTCTCAAATGTGAACAGGCGGAGGCAAATGATGTTGTCAGTTGTGGTGCATTTGGGCATGGGGTGTTGTGGCTGACATGGTGGTGCATCAGGATCAGTCCTGGTGCCAGTCCTTTTCAATGTGTTCATTACTGACATTGTAAAAAAAGGTGTCCCATGTGTTTCTGTTTGCATTTGAATACAAAACTCAATACCAAACTGATTCACCCGTGAGTGTGTGTGTGTGGGGGGTGAATCAGAATGATGATTGACACGGGCAGAATTTTAAAATGGTCCATGGACTGGCATCTGTAGTTTACTTCCATGAATTCCAAACATTACCACCTGTTCAATATAAACCAATGGATAAGGCTACATAATGGTGTGGGTGCGATCGTTGGTGCTCACAATCTAAAGGGAAGGCACCTGGGGTTTCTAATTTTGGAAGAACACAAATGTCACAGCAGAGTACAAAAGCCATCCATGCAGATCAGATGTCAAGCAGTGGTACCTCATCAGGTGTGACAAAAGCAGAGCGATAAGGATGTTGTGGTCCCATTATATTGAGTAATGTTCAAGTCTCACTTTCAGTAATGAGTGCAGTTGTGGAGCGAGAACCTTCCTAGGGACGTTAACAGGTAGTGGATATCCCCGTTAACAGTTATATGCTTGCAAATCAAGACTTAAGATGGCCGATTAATGGCGCTAAAGATGTACTTTCCTTTATGAAATCAGCTACTCCACCACCCCCGTTACATTTTTCTCTGTCACCCCTGAATACTTTACCTCCTGTGATGGCCCCGTCCCAGTCATGGTTTTGGTTTGCCCATGTTTCAATGATACCTGCTATGTCCAGCTCTCTGTCTGACAGCAGTTCACACTGCCCTGCCATTTTATTCCCCTGGCTCCTATCCTTTAGTGAAACCACCCTCCACCCTGACTCTCTCCCACATGCCCCCTTACTCTCCCCTACCCCCCTCTCCTAGCAAAAGTAGGCCCTATCATTGCTATGACAATGCGAAGGTTTTGACGAGAGTGAGACAGGGACCAGCCAGTGAGAGGGCATCCATCTGAGCTCAGGGACTGTGGCTGAACTGTTGAATTTTCAATTTCAGCATCAAAACACTGAAGGAAGCTGCACTATTTTACCGGTGGCCTGAAGCAGCACTGGAGAGTGAGAGAGGAGGGACTGGCCAGTGAGAGGGAGCTCATCGGAGCTCATGGACTGGTGCTGAACTTTTGAAGTTTCATTTTTGGTACCAAAATTCTGCCATCTTCCTGACCTATTTAATGGGCAGCCTGCAGCATCGCAGGAGAGCGAGAGAGGGACGAGACTGAAATTTTTTTCCTCCGTCCAAGCTACCCCGCACCGCCAACCTTTTCAAAAGACTTTATGGGCTGGTAAGGGGAGGGATTCTCTGGAGGTGTACAAATCAGGACTTCTACCTTACTAGCACTGTGTCATTCTAGGGCGAGTAAGGAAAAAAACATGGAGATACAAGTTGGGTTGTGATATTACATGCAATTGGGTTGTGAAACAGATGAAAGTTATACTATATGATTATACTGTTTATTCTGGTACTGTGATATTACAGGCAGCTGGTTGTAAAACAGAGCTAACATATACTATATGATGATAATGTTTATTCTGTACATTCAGTTAGATTTAAAGAGTTGTTTTATAGCCTGCTTACCTTGTCCCATCAGCTAGAGTGTAAGTGTCTATTTAGAACAGGGCTGTTTGCTGGAAGAGAACATGACCAATCTAGTCTATATCTTCAGTTATAAGTGGGCCAGGTCAGGGGGAGGATGCCCACTCTGTAGGCAGACATCTCAGATTAGGATTGAAGTTTGTTGGTTAAGGAGTAAGCTGTGCGACTTGAGGGGGGTAGAGATAAGGGGTGAGGGTACGGATAGCAGAGTGGTGTAAACCTCAATGTGAAGCAGAGATGGGAGATGCAATATATAGCAGAAACGAGGGAGGAGAGCAAGCCTAGAGAGAATCTAGAACACAAGGAGGTGTGGGAAGTACCCAACCCCAGCAGAGGGGCCTGTCCCAATCATAGGGACCTAGGTGAACAAAGCTTGCATAACAAGTTAACAGAGTTCCAGGCCATGCTGTTTGGTGGGGGGGGTGGCAACACTCATGAAAATGTGGGCCAACAACAACCGTGACTGGGACCTTAACGTTGTCATGGGGTGTTGAGGGCAGGCTATGTTCTGGACATTGTCTTGGCGGATGGGGATCTGGTAAGGGACCTGGTTGTAGAGGATCCCCTGACTGTGAGAGACCACGGCAATGTCTGTTTTCACAGTAACATGGGGTGAGGGGTGGAGAGATCTAGGAACTGGCAGTGTAGATCAGGTGAGCAGACTTTATGGTAATGGGAAATATTCTAAAGGATCACATGCAAGGGATTACAACAATGCCAGACGTGGATAAGAGATGGGAGGTCATAAAACAGGTACTTCATGAGTCAGTCCGTACCCGCGCTAAGGTGAAGTGCAAGGGAACAAAGTCACATAAACTGTGCTGGTGGACCAGTGAAGTTCAGTGAGCGTTCAAGGACAAAAACTAAGGCCCGGCTTGGAAGGCTAATATCAGATGGTGGGTGGGTGGATGAGGCGAGTGAGCAGGCAGAGGTATTAAGCAACCACTTCTCCTCTGTGTTTGCTATGGATGTGGATGTCATATTTGCTAAGAAAGGCACAATAGGAATATAAGCAAAATTGAGTGGGATCGGGGGATTAAAAGAAATGGAACTTAGGTGAGGTAGAAGCCCGCCTGGTGTATCACATCTGACGATGATAGAAGGCCAGCAAGGAGGGGTTGATAGACGAAGCTCTCTCCACCGAACGGGTGTGGCAAGCCCTAAAGTCCCTGAATAATTGCCTGAATTCCCATTACAGTTGTCAACACACCGTCGCTGTACAGTGCTGGGTATTCTGCGTTGGTGGAGGAGGGGTTTTGGGGGTTGCAAACAGTGGAGGTCAAATGAGCGTGGACACCGTGTTGTGGTAGTGAAAACCAGAAGATGCCCTGGTATGAAATGGACTCTGGAATGAGGTCACTTGTCTGGTTTCCATACCCAAGGGCACCACTAATGATCTTGGGCAAGTGGTCTGTTCACCTCCAGTGGACCGTCCAACATGGGTGGTGTTGAGCAATACCAGATCCATAAGAAACAAGACTGCAGTTATTGCAGATCTTGTAGAGTCTGTGACTCTGGCATGCATTACCGAGACCTGGCTAGATGAAAATGCTGGTCCAATTTTGGAGGCAGCAGTTCCAGATGGTTACTTGGTGTAACACCACCCATGGTTGTGGGGGTTTGCAGTCTGTTTCAAAACCAAACTGGGACTCACAAGTGTACAAGTAGAGGGAGCTGAGTCCTTTGAGTGTACCGTAGTGACAGGTGTGGGTTGCAGAATTTCTCTCATCTATCGTCCACCAGGTGATGAGAAGTGTTTTCTGCAGGAAGTAGCATACTTCACCATTGACATGGCATTTGACTTACCCAGGCTGATGGTCCTGGGTGACTTTAATGCCTGGGTCCATGACAAACTCTCTCAGTTTGGACAACACTTCACGCAAGTGGGGGCTGTGGGATTCAAACCCAGGTCTCCCCGATTTGCAGCTCATAGCCTTAAACTACTGCGCTACACTGCCTATTTCATGGTCTGTTGTGGATACATATCTCTGTACATGTGTACCTTTTCCTGTGTTACACAGAATCAGGGTATTGATATCTGAATAGTTGTGGATTTCACTGCAGATCGAATGTTGCCCATTGGGAAAAAAGTAATTTGCAAACATATTGATTATCATGGGTATTTTGCTTTTGTTTAGCAGTCTACTTTTTACACAAAGTTCTTAGTATACAGGAGTACAGTCTTGAAAGGCTCCTGGGACTGTATTTCACAGTTAGAGGCAATGCATTGATGGGGCACCTGTGAAGTCAATCTATTCATGAGCATTACCAATGTCCATCAATAGCAGTGTCAGTGGCTCAGCAGGTAGCACACTCGCCTCTGAGGCCGGGAGATCAGAGGGCTGTGGGTTCAGTTCCCACATCTGGCACTTGGGTTAATATCCCAGTACTGACACTGTAATGCAGCATGAGAGGGGTGCTGCATTTCTGAGGTGCCGTCATTCGGATGAGACGTTAAACCGAGGTCCCATCTGACTGGATTGGTGGTAGTTCAGGTGGATGTTAAAGATCCCATGGCACTTATCGAAAAGAGTAGGGGAATTTCCCCAGTGTCCTGGCCAAATTTCCCTCATTCACTAAAATACCACCAACAGCTTAATCTGGTTCAAGGTCAGTTGGCATTCATCTGTATCCCCCTCCCCCGGGTCGTGCCTGAAAATAGGCAGGATTTGTCTAGTGCACTTACCCGGTCAACAAAAGCTAAATAAAAAAAAAAATAATAAAAATGTGGTTAGTCTGATCACTTGATAATTGGTACCTCATTATTGTCCCGGAGTGCTCATTTCACTGAGACAAAAGAAAACCACATCAGAAAAACACAATAATTTGGTGCGAACGGTCCACTGATGAGTGCCATTGACAGTTGGAATCACACTGACTGCTGTCATTAAATGTATTTCCTTTGTTTCCAAACACTCTGTATATGACTACAACTCAGCAAGCCTTGGCCAGAATAGCATTTACAATAAATACATATTTCTAATTGTGCATCACCTGGATATGTAAACATTGGACATCATGCAAGGGATGCATAGCATTGCCTGACTACAAGAATGCTGAAAATATAGATATGGTAGAAGCCTCTGTAAATCTCAATATTGCAATTCAGGACAGGAGGTTATAACCCCCCCCCCAACGGACCAACTCTACTCGAGTGGAAAAATTGAGTCATGAGGGTGACCTGCATCTGGACCAAGACTCCTGATCCCAAAACCCCACTACACCAGCTGTTCCACTGCAGGACAGACTAACCCTGACTGATAAGTGGCATGACCACTTAACATCGCCGCTAATCACAAATAAAAAAATTGATTGACTGGTGTGCACAGCTCAGACACCCAAATGGCTGACAATCAATGTGACAATTATACTAACATACTACTCTGACAACAAAATGCACCGCCGGGTCTTTGCGACTCTACTAGGTTTTCATTAGCGCACTCAGCGGCAATTTTTGATATTTAGGATTTTTGGGGTTATACTGTCCACAGTCCATATGTGACACCAACTTTGGACCAGTTCAGATTTAGCATCCATGTAACAAGGACCATCACTCTTACAACAGTCCACAGACTCCTTTGACAGCTCCTGTGCAGCACACTACATGGCTCCACCACCCTCTCAGTGAAATGACCTCCTCCTCCATCCTCTGAGCCTGCCCACTTCAGCTTATGCCCATTCCCTCTCATTGCCTCCTTCACCTTCCTTTACAGGCGCCCTGACTGGGCTCACTTGTTAGTCACTTTTTGAATTTAAAACCTCTATATGACGCCCCTGTCCCTCCTCTCCTCTATGGTGTACATGTCAAGCTCCATGGGCCTTTCTTCATGGGTCCTTTCACCTAGGCAACACCTAATTTTGTTTTCTTCTTTGCATTCTCTCATTAGGAGTGCAATGTGCCTCTTTAAATGTGGTCTCCAAAACTGTGCACTATACTTGTGGTGTGGCCTAACCAAGCAGTTGTACAGAGGCGGCATCACTTCCGCCTTTCAGGAGGTAATCCGCTAATGATGCATCCCAGAATCCTCTCTGCCCTTGCTGCTGCTCCTCCATTCCAACAGGTATTGCAGTTGTTCATGTTGACATCAACCATTACCTCCAGGTTCTTCTCACCCTCCGTGACTAAAATTTTGTCTCCTCCATCCACCCTGGAAAATGATGTAAATGGTATTCCAGCCCATCCTGTGCCTGGCCATCCACTATCCTTATCCTGCTGATCTGGCCCCTTACTTTCCCTTTTTTAACTATGTATCTAAAGAACACCTTGTCCCACCTCGTGATCCCCCTGGTCAAGGACTGCTCCTTTTTTGCTTTCCCTTCTCTCAACACCATGGTGAATGTCTTGTATGTTTGGTCATACTCTTCCCCTTGATTCCTCTAATTTTCCCTTTGTAGGGAAGATTGTTGAGAAAGTAATGGCTGTACAATCTGAAAACCATTTAACCATCTATGACATCTATAAACCACTCCTGTCTGTTTTGAAGAGCAATAGTACCAGAGACAGTGCTGGTTCTGGTGCTCAATGATCTCCTGATGGCTAGATATCAGAAGAGGCGTTCCTTCTTGGTTCTTCTTGATCTCTCTTCAGCCTTTGACACTGTGGACCATGATTGCTAAGGTGCCTGGGTTCATCTGTGTCCTGTCAGATACAGTCCTCAGTTGGTTTAGATCATTCCTCACTGACAGCACCAGAGTGGTGTCGGGGATTAATTCTTCCTGCCCAGTCTCTCTGTCATGTGTGGTTCCCCAAGGCTCTGTGTTGTCCCCATGTTGTTGGCAGTGTATATGCTGCCCCTCGGAGACATTGTCAGAAGGTATGGGTTGAGTTTTCGTTGCTCTGCAGATGATACCCAGCGCTAACTATCTTTTGTGCCTGACCAGAATAGAGCTCTCTCGGTCTTTAATAGCTGCCTCACTGCCATCCAATGCTGGATGTATTGAAGCTGGCTGAAGTCGAATTCGGAGAAGACTGAGGTAATGGTTGTGGACCCGGGTCACTGGGTAGAGGGGACAGGAGCTGGTTTACCCTCATGTTTATTTCTGTGGTGTTTCCGGATCCCCACTTCTAAACAGGTGCGGAACTTGGGGTTGATTTTTGACAAAAGTGCTGACATTCGTCTGCGGTGTGACAGTTGTCAGCTTTCACTAAACATCTTGGGAACATTGGCAAGATTAAGCACCTTATTCTGCCCTCCAATGTGCCTACATTGATCCACGCTTTTGTGACCTCCGTCTTGATTATTACCTTCTTTTATCTACTGCTTCCTGTGGTTCATATCCGCCACTTACAGCTGATGCTGAATACTGCGGCTCGATTATTAACTGATACGTCTCATGCCAGTCATATTTCTCTGGTTCCGCATGATCAGCCATGGCTGCCAATACAGTGGCAAGTATTTAAACTAGCCAAGGGGGGAGACACTGGAAAGAACAGGAAATCCTAGCCCCCCCAAAAATTCACTATAGTAAGTGCAGTAAACACCAACATAAAGATGTCGATAGGGAGAAGGCCTGGGGTAAGCGGAGAAAGTGACAAATGCAAGAAGGACAGGGATGGGGCAAAAGGAGTAAAGGCCATCAGGAAATGGAGGATAATAGTACAAATTCCCGTAGCCTGGGCAACAAGCTCCTGAACTGGTGGCCTTGATGGAAGAGGATGCTTGGACATATGTAGCAGTCACAGAAACATGGTACACAGAGAACCATGACTGGGATGTTAACATACCGGGTTCACGTAACCTACAGGAGACAGGGAGGAGTAGCTCTCTGTGTAAAGGAAGGATAAAGCAACTGAACAAAAGAGTAAACAGGGAGAGGAGGCACTGTGGGTCATCTTGTAGACTGGAAGTGGCACCACAATCCGCACAGGAGTTGTATACAGACTCCCAGGTCAGAGGAGGGAATCGACAAGGATATGATATAAGGCATTCTTAGGATGGCAGAGAAAGGGGAGATACTGTTGATGGGAGACCTGAATATGCCAGATGTTAACTGGAGCACACTTGCTGCAGCCACATCTAAGAGCATGGGCATTCTCGATGCCCTACAGGTGGCATGCCTCAGACAGCTAGTTTTGGAACCCTCTCGTGCGTGAGCAATCTTAGACATTGTACTCTCAAATGGGGACAGTGGGATGATCTCAGATCTAGAAGTGAGTTGCCATCTGGGAACAAGTGACCATCAAACAGTGTGGTTCACTTTAAAGTCAGCTACAGAGTCAAGCCATACAACAGTGAGGGTACTGGACTTCAGGAGGGATGACTTTTGCAAGATGGGACAGTGCCTCAGAAAAGCACTAGCAAATAGGCTAGAAGGAGGGGTGGAGCAACAATGGGCAATCATCAAAACTGCCATTAGGCAGAGATGGGGTCTCCAGAACTGGACGCAGTACTCAGATGGGGTCTCACCAACTGTCTGTACAGAGGGATAACAACTTCCTGTTTTCTGCTGGTGATGCCTCTCCCTATGCATCCCAGTGTACCCCCAGCTCTCCCTACTGCCTTCTCACATTGCTTGCTACCTTAAGGTCAACAGAGGCAACAAGCCTTTGCATGAAGCAAATAAACAAATCACAATGAAAGAAACATCCACTATGGTTCTCAAAAGAGGTGTCGGGGAAAGTAAGGGAGAAAAAGACAGCATTCAGGAAGTCTAAGAAAAACACAGAAGGAGCAGGACAAGGCAGTACCAGTTAAGGCCAGAAGGAGTAGGAGGAAGTCAGAATAGCAAGGCCCAAACTGAGGAAAGGATAGCCAACTCGGTTAAGAAGGGGGATAAAACCTTTTATAGGTACATCAGGGAGCATAGAAAGACAAAGGGAGGGATAGTGAGGCTGAATAGAATGAACGGTGGGTGAGCAGAGGGGGGTAGTGAAACAGCAGGGATACTTAAAGAATATTTCTGCTCAGTATTCACAAAAGAGGAGGGGGAGGTGCCTAATCCAACTAACAGAAGCACTCTGTATAGGGGGGTCGATCTCAGTCCTTTCACAGAAGAAAGGGTTCTGAAAGAAGTACTAAAACTGAAGGTGGACTAAGTAATGGGGCCTGATGGAATTCACCCCAGAATTCTAAAAGAATTAAGGGGAGAACTAGTGACACCACTGAATACCCTTTTTAAAAAATCATGGGAGGATGGTATTGTACCCAAGGACTGGAGGAAGGTGGATAGAAACATAGAAACATAGACTTTTACAGGAGATAAGGACCACTTGGCCCACCCAGTCTGCCCATTTCCCTACCTACTGGATAAGCTGCCTATTTTAGTTAACCAACAGCCTACTTCCTGCCACCCCCACTACAATTGCTTTATGTCTGTCCCATGCATGTTTGAATTCCCCCACTGTTTTAGACCCAACAACCTCCCCAGGAAGGTGGTTCCATGCATCCACCACTCTCTCCATGAAAAAAAATGTCCGCACTTTACCCCTTAGCTGTCCCCCCTCTATCTTTAAATTGTGCCCCCTTGTTCTTACACATCTCTTTTTCTGAACGATGCTACCCTCCTGGACTTTGTTGATTCCCTTAGGTACTTGAATGTTTCTATCATATCCCTCCTTTCATCAAGGGTATACATATTAAGCTCTCTCAGTCTCTCTTCATATGCTTTCTGATGCAGACCCTGCACCATTTTAGTTGCCCTCCTCTGGACTGCTTCCATCCTGTCTATGTCCTTGCGTAGATGAGGTCTCCAAAACTGCACACAGTACTCCAGATGGGGTCTCACCATCCGTCTGTACAGAGGGATAACCACTTCCCTTTTTCTACTTGTGATGCCCCTTCCAATGCATCCCAGTATCCCCCTGGCTCTCCTTACTGACTTCTCACATTGCTTACCCCTTTAGATTATCTGATATGACTACCCCCAGGTCCCTTTCCATTTTTGTTGTTGTTAGTACATCCCCTGCTATTGTGTACTCTTCTCCTGGGTTTTTGTTTCCCAGGTGCATTACTTTGCACTTCTTTGCGTTGAATCTAAGTTGCCATATGTCTGACCATTCCTCCAACCTTGCCAGTCCCTTCTCATCTTTTCTACCCCCTTGTGTATCAACTCTGTTACAGATCTTTGTCATCTGCAAAGAGGCATACCTTTCCCTCAGACCCTCTGCAATGTCACCTATAAAGATGTTACAGAGGACTGGACCCAGTACTGAGCCCTGAGGTACTCCTCTAGTGACCCCCCCTTTCTTCAGAATGTGTTCCGTTCACTATTATCTTCTGTGTCCTGTTGTACAGCCAGTTTGCTACCCAGGCTACCACCCTGGGACCCACTCCCAGGCTGGCTAACTTGATTATCAATCTTTTGTATGGGACTGTGTCAAATGCCTTGCTAAAGTCTAGATAGGCCATATCCACAGCCCCTTCCTGGTCTATTGCTTTGGTCACCAAGTCAAAGAAAACTATCAGATTCGTCTGACATGACCTTCCTGCTGTAAATCCATGCTGCTTTTGGTCCTGTGCCCCGCTGGCTTCTAGGTACTCAACAATTCTTTCTTTCAGAAGTGATTCCATCATTTTCCCTACCACTGACATCAAACTTACAGGTCTGTAGTTTCCTGCTTCTGCCTTGCTCCCACTTTTGTGAAGGGGGAATCACATCTGCCCTCCTCCAGTCCTCCAGTACCAGCCCATCCTCCCATGATTTGTTAAAAAGTGTCTGCAGCTCCACATTAGGAAACAAGTTATGGAACATTCAAAACCTCCTCTGGTGGACTACAGGGATGCTGTTTACTTGGAAGCAAACCCTTTCACCCTAATCAAGTTGTCCACTCAATTCAGTTTCAGCTTTGTGCTGGGATAATGGCTGTGAGCACAACCTGGAGTGCCTTATTAAAGCAGCAGTGCAACGAAAAAAGTTATTCCGGAAAGCTAAGTTTCTGCTACAGTTACGAAAAATGTTGGCAGAAGTGTCTATTTGGTTTTTCTGGATGCTTCTGATGCTGTGTACTGTACATTTGCATTTTTTGTCTGGACTCTTACCCTCCTCGGGTCCTCAATATTATTTCTATGCAAAAATAAGTCTCCCTCTCTCTCATGCACTCATTCTGTTTGTCCTGGCACTGCAAGCTTTTAGGACCTCTGCTCATGAACAGTATCATTGTCATTTTCTTAATCTGTCCCGAACAGTGATTTCCGACAGTGACCGCGCTATTCTGCGGCGGAAGTGCAAAAACACATTTCAGCCAGGATGTGAAAAATAACAGCTGTACAGCTCACAAGGAGGTGTAGCAAAATGCCAATGTGGAAAATCTGGCATGAAAATATTGCAGATTAAATGAAGTTATGGCGTGCATAGCAACTACTGCTTGCGCTCATAAAACAGTCATTTTTTTGATTTTTCCACAAATTTGCAACATAGGCTTTTGAGAGCCCACCTCACGAACACTGGCACTGTTGTTTCATTAATCAGCCCCAAAGGGTGATTCGCGCGGTGACCTAAAACAACCTTTCAGGGCTGATTAGCGCGCATGACAGTTCAAAATTCATGAGGAGGGTCCCAAAAACCCTATGTTAATTTGGTGGCATCCCAAAATGCCTGAGATATGCACTAAAGTTGAAAAACCCTATTCATTACATTATACAACTACGGCATTTCCTCAGTTTGCAATTGACTTTGAAAGTGCAGAGCGTGTTCCTGGTCAGTGAGATCGTCGTACTGAGCACCAGAGGTAAGTATGGGTTGAGGGGTGTGGGAGGCTGGGTGCACAGTGGGTGAGTGCGGGTTGTGGGGGGCTGGGAGACTACGAGGGACCATTTCCCTTTCTTTCAGGTACAAGACCTCCAAGAAAACATTGGAGGATGCTTTAAACACTACAGGGGCATGTGGCATGCTGCAGTGGGCTCCCAGCGTGTCACCAGAGTCTGGAGGGGACAGCTGTAGCCGACGGGGGATTGGGCACCCCCTTCGGCAAACAACAAAGGGGGGGAATTCCTTTCTGCTGACGGGATTGGGCACCTTGGCAAACAACAAAGGGGAGTTCTTTCTGCTGACAGGGATTGGGCACCCTGTCGGCACACAATTAAATGGAGACCAGGTCTGCAGCTGGGACAGCGCTACTATGCTAAAGGGAGTGGGTCATAGGATACAGGGAAAGAGCCCTCTAACCCACCCACGCTCCATCCGGAGGATGTTTTCTTAGTTGGAGGGAGCTCAGAGGAAGGGCTGCAGAAGGGAGAGAAGACAGGCAGGGACTATCTGACAGGATATTTGTATATTTGAATACAATAGGTTTGGCTGCTTGAGGCAAGGTTGACTTCAGATGATCACTGACAGCAGGAGCATAGGGTGTGCAGTCACTGATTCAGCATCGGCAGAGTAAGAGAGATGGAAATGCGCAAGCATAGGCAAAGGTGGAAGGTGTCTGTGGGCAGGTGCATGCTAACAGCATGTGAGAATGACGTGAGTGCGCAAGGGGTTGAGACCTAGTCTGGAGAGATTATTTTCAGACTGAGGGAAATACAAAAGGCACTGAAATTAAGAAAATGAGAGCAGGAAGGATAAGAAAGATAATGAAAGAGATAACAACATAACAACATTATCAGAAGGATACAAAAATAACTATCTATGGTTGGGGTCAAAAAAACACGGAGAAAGACTGACAGTGTAGCTTTAAAGGGCACAGGAAAGTTGGTTAATTAGCAATAGTCCTGTAATGGCATTTCATACTTCTGCAAATGATCTGTATTTAAGTGCACCTGAGAAAACACTGATGTGAAAACATGTATTTTCAATTGTTTTCATTTATGATCAACTTTCTGTGCTATTCTTTTCATGTAACCTTTAATTTGGAGTTTACTATGTCATGGTTCATGTACAGAATGCTAAGCATGAGCTAAGCAGCCATCCGGGAAGGGAACCACAGTCCTCAAGGATGGTTTAAATGTGACCGATGAACATTTAAACTTCAAGGCAAGGCCAGAGAAGAGCAAATCAAAACTGCCTTCCCCACAGGCTGAAGTAAAAGAGAGAACCCAAGGAGAAAATCCCCTGTGCAAATGAATCAAGCGAGCAGGATTGGTGAGATAAAGGGAAAGGAATAGGAGCATTAAAAGAGAGGTGAGGAGGAGGAAGGTAAAAAGGAAAAAAGGGCACAACAAGCAGAGTGGAATCAAGACCTGGAAAGCCATGTGTGCAACACGTTAGAAATCTAGAAACAGGATTACATACCTAGAGGCCATCAAGGCAGAGACCAGCCTGCATACTGTGGCCATTACTGAGTCATGGTGCACTGAAAATCATGACTGGAACATGGCCATAGCAGGGCTATACTCTGTTCAGGAAAGACCGGGTGGTAGGAAAGGAGGAGGTGTAGCTTTATATGAGGAAAGCATAATAGCCACAGAGATACAGGAATACATGTGAAGCAGAGGTACTGTGGGTCTCCCAGGAGACAGAAATGGATCCACTATTTGCACTGTAGTGATTTACAGATCTCAGTCAGAAGGAGGAATTAGATAAAGTACTGGTTTGAAGCCAGTGGCAAGATGGCAGAAGGGAAGAGTACTGCTGATGGGTGACTTCAACCTGCATAGGTTAAGGGGTAGAAGAGACATGGAAAACTTTCATTTTAACTAGGTTAATTCTGCCCCAGAGAGAAATGGTCAGAGGAACCACCTTTTCAGGTCTTGGCTAATCACTTGAACAAGGAATCGAGGTTCAGTTGTTGGATCTGAAGTTGTACTCCTTTTAAGGACAATGCCTAGATAATGCAAAGTGTCAGATTTCCATGTAAGTCCAAGGTCCAAAATGGCAGATTTTAAGATTCTGTAATTGAGAGGAAAAACTACCGTCTCTTCCACATTTAACTTGTAATTAGATATTTTACTAAATTCCTCAATAATCCTGAGCATTGGTGGAATAGAGTCCACTGGGAGTGAAAGTTGAAGAAGTAAGTCATCTGCATAAGCAGAAACTTTGATTAGTTGGTTTTGAATAGTGATACCTTGGACTTCTTGAGAATCCGTCAGTCTGTGTATCATAGGTTCTAAATATAAATTAAAAAGGAGAGGGGATAAGGGACAGCCCTGCCTTGTTCCAGGGTACAGGGGGAACCATTCTGATATTACTTCATTACCAGATATTCGGGCAGTGGGGGGATTTATACAGGGATCCAATCCAATTATGAAACTCCTAGGGGAAGCCAAAAACATTTAAAATATGCAATAAATAACCCCAGTTAACCCTATCAAATGCCTTCTGGCAGGCCGCAACCAGATCAGAGTCAATTTGAATTTGTTTCCACTTGGTGGAATGGATACGGGTTTCATTATCAGAGGTCCGGAGTATAGAAGTCCTCTAAAGCTTCAGCAAGTGATTTAATTTCATCCGTGACTTGCCTCTGTTCCGATTGGAATGTCTTGAACTCCTCCAAGAAATGCACCAATGTAAGGGTTCCATTTCAGGGTTAGAGAAAGGCATCCTCTTGAGTTTGCACAGATGTGGCCTTAGGCTTCTTGGGGGCCCTTCGGGTATGGAAGAGTAGGGGTATGTTTAGGCAGCGATTTTTTCATTTCTACCTCCATCTATCCACTCCAGAAAGCAAACGAAGAAGGCAAAAGTAATCAGGTACCAGTACAAGTCTGCACACTGCTGGAAAGGCTGAGTTATTAAGTGTTTTTGGTTGAAATTAGCAGTCGGGTGGCTGGAGCTAACTCAGGAGACTGTTAGCTAGTGCTCTGCATCACGTGACTGAAAAAAACATCCATTTTTCTTTTCCTTAGACCAATGTCCTTTCCCTTTTCTGGGACATTAAGTCCAACCAGGGTATAGACAGAACCTTTTTCCTTCCTTAAACCACAATTCCTCCAACATGGGGAAAGGCATAACATGGGCCCTGGGGGAACAATTGACTGGCAACCTCATGAGTTATTCCCAATCCTTTCAGCCCATTTCTTCCAAGTGGCTGGAACCCCCTTAGGACATTAACTAAATTGAGGCAGTACAGAGAAGGGCAACCAAAATGGTGCAGGAACTGCATCAGAAAACATATGAGGACAGATTAATGGAGCTCAATATGTATACCCTAGAGCAAAGGAGAGAGGTGATATGATTGAAACAATCAAACACCTTGAGGACATCAACAAAGTGAAACAGTCTAACATATTCCAATATAAGAAAAATAGCAAGACAAGAGGACACAGCATGAGATTAGAGAGCGAATTTCCAATTAAGGGGTAATGTGAGGAAGTTCTTTTTCACAGAAAGGGTAGTGGATGCATGGAACGGCCTACCTCAGGAAGTGGTGGATATGAATACAGTGCAGGGCTTCAAACAGGCATGGGATAGGCATAAGGAAGCAATACAGATGAGTATGAATAGATAGGCCATTGACAGAGCAAAGGCCGATGGCACATTCATAAGGTAGAAAAAGAAATGGGCAGACTGGATGAGTCTTGCAGTCCTTATCTGCCGTCAGCTTCTATGTTTCTATGTATGTGGACACAAGACACAGTAAGATGCAGTGCTCACATCATAGTGAGTTAGCACTGTGTTCATGGGTTGCCACAGGCACTGGCTGTCTGCACTCTCCTGTGAAATTTAAAGTGCTGCAACTGTGGTGTTTATTGGCATCCTGCATTCATATTGTGGACCCTGTGTCGTGTCCCAGCTATAACAGAGCATCACCATGAGCATGCCAAACATCATTTTTTATTTCCTTTATATTGCAGCAAACTTAGGCTGTGGTCATTCATCTTCCTGTTATACTTTTGAATGATAGAACACTACTGGTCTTTATGTTACTCTTTCAGTAACATTTTCATGCACAACATATACTATTTATGAACATTCTAAGTTTTTCATCTGTATACAGTGAGTTCAAGCATAACATTGCCTGTGTTTATTAGAAAATGATTCCCTCTGTCCCATTTATTTTCTGATTTGGAAACAGTGGATGGTGACTAAAAGGGTGCATAATAGACAGAGTAATAGGTTGTTGATGACTGCAGTTGGAAGACCTGTTGTGCTGTGTGCCGCTCGAGAGCGCTCCGATCTACAATCAACAAAGTGAAGATAAGGCAGAAAAGTGAATATAAAGCCATATAAAGAACAACAAACACACTATAAATTACACGAATGTCGTAAAGAAAACCTACACTGCAGAACAAAAATAGTGGTATGGCATAAATATCCGCAGTAGACGACTGAGATCCAGGGTATGGAGAGCTTGATCAATTTACTGAAAAACATTGGGACTGGAGTTGAAACAAAGTTTTACTATGCCGGCAAAGTTGCCATGAAGGCACTAACCTTGCCTTTGAGAATCACTTTGCAAATCTACTGTATTAAAAAAAATCACCTTTAACTTCACCTGTAACTTTGCTGGTGAAGTTCTTTGCCCTATTTACCACAATCAAATTTGCACAGGGAGCTTCGAAGAAGTTTCTTGTAAACAGAGATTCAAGTTATTACCAGTGCAGCCACAGCACATACACACATGCGCACACTCCTGGTCTCTTTGCAGTTGTAAGGGGAGATATCGGTTTCTCTCGTTTCAGATATTTTATCAGCTGGGTGAGGAATGTAGAATCAGGCAGCGGCAGTAGGTTGATGACTGGTATTCATGCTGGATACAGAGGATGGGTTGATTTTATTAAGTCCACAAACAGTGGTAAGAAGCAGGAGAGAAGGAAGGGAGGTCCGAGCATGAGACAGTAGAATCTTGGTTGTGGGTTAGACATTTGTTTTCCAGTGGCATTTTGCGCTGGGTACAGGAGCCGGGTTGACTTTGATATGTGTAGTCATGGATGGAGCATCAGGCAACAACAGTAGGAGGTTAACTGGAGAAAGCCCTTCTGGAGGTAGAGACAAGATACAGAAGAAAAAAAATCATGAAACACCAAAAATTGATCCTTTTAAAACTTCAGGGTCATATGTGAAATTACAAAACAAAAATAAAACCTTCAAATGATTGTATACTTAACCATATTCTAGAGTTGGTACTAGCAGTGCCCTGGAGGAAACTTGGCCAAGACACAGAAGGGGGACAGGGGAGAGGAGGGAGAGCAGGAGACCGACTGAGACTGGCAGGGTGTATATCTGTGAAGATATAGAATGGAAAATCAAAGACTTCTTGGTCACCCATGAAATATTGGTGAAAACAAAGGAAACTAATTCAGGGTTTTACACTTACCATACACAAGATCTGGCAGTGTCCTGGAGGACACTGGCAAAGAATACCAGTATAGAGGGAGAAGGGAGAGAAGAAGATCAAGATGTATACCTGTGAAGATACAAGGAAAAACAATCATAAGAGCGATTATGTATAGGATGCATTACATTCAGTGCTGATCATTTCAACTCATAATGCTTGCCATCACTTTATTACTGGGATGGCTGGTATAAATTAGCAGTCCTAACAGACTGTCACCAGTCAGCAACAGCAGGGGTGGATGGAGCATCTTCACAATCATCAACCACTGAGTAAAGAGTCTGGGTTGTCTGAGGTATCCGACAGAGCCAGAGGCCCATGGTGTTGTTTATGGGTGTGGAGGACAGGAGCAGACAAGAGGATGGAGCATCATCAGTGGTGGCAGCTGAAGCAGCGGGTTCATAGCAATCGTTCATGACTGGTATTTATCCTGGTCCAGGTTGTCTGTCGCATCACACACACACACACACACACACACACACACACACACCCACAGTAAGCATCCTGCAGTCTTAGCTCACATCTTCAATGATATACTTATGTCCTCCTCCTATCTTAAATATGTATTAATCCAGTGAAAAGAAAACACCCTCACCACCATCATCAAGTGAGGAATTTTCACTGAATAAATACTTTTCCATAGTATCTTCTTCAGGATCAGCAGCACTGGTTGATCATGCGGACTTTAATGAAGATGGGCTGTACACCTTTGTTCCTGTTTGGTAGAATGTGATGCTGGTTCATTTTAATAAAGGTGAGGCATGCCCCATCATTTCGTGGAACAGGTTTGTCCACCTGTTATTATGGCATCTGATTCACCATACTGAACACCCTCTCCAAGTTGATACTGGCTGGAGGACAGCTAAGGTATTTAATAGCCACTAATGTCAGTGGTGGCCAGTAATTTACTTTGCCAGCCATTATAGTACAAACACATCATCTGTTCTCAGCTGCTTGTTGTCAGCTAGTTAAGGCTTCTACCAGTTGCTCTGCTGCACACAGACTGATGTCCACCTCTGAGTTGATCTCCATCTCTGGTGTGTAGTCAAAGCAATCTGAGATAGGAAAGACCATAAAGGATTAGACAAATTACTGGGTTTCATGGTAATGCCAAATATTGCTGTCTGTTGTTTTGGAACAGCTGCCTTGAAGTTCTTTTCTTAATATATATATGCCCCATGCATATCAGCTCAACAGACCAGTAACAGTTTGAACCTGCTCCTGCCTCCCTTCCACTAATGATGCCCCATTTATAGAGAGAGGATCCAGCATTGTTGCAATTCTGAACTCTACTGATTTTAGTATGAAAGACAGGTGTGCCCTGCAATCAAGTACTGACAACATATGCAGGTGAGTGCACAGCTACTGCAGTCTTCAGTCACCCCAAGTTGCTGATGATTATTCAACAGGCCCTGCCTCAGCATACAGAGCAGCGAGTTCACATGGCGAATGCAAGCAGTCTCCCCACTCACTGCTTGGGTGGCATGCTTGAGTGGTTTCAGTATAACAATGAGGTAATCCATGAGACACCACTGATCAGTCATTGACATGGACACTCCTGCACTGTCTCGAGTGGTATGCACAAACTATGAAACCACCTTGTACTGTTCATACATGTGCTCCAACATGTGTAGTGTTGAATTCCAATGAGCGACAATGTCATTTTTTTAAATGGTGCTGAGGCAGACCATTTTAAATTGGCAGGTACTGAAGGTGGTCCCTGGATTTTGCAGATTGAGAGGTGTGCCCATATATGCCTACAGACACCCAAGACTGTCTTCACACTAAGCAGCTCAAGAATTCATGAGTTACTAAGTTCAAGCAGTGTGCCATAATAGGAACCCTACAAAAAAAATAAAACACCACTGTTGAAGCTCTTCATCATGTTTGAACCGTTGTCAGAAGCTATAAAGCCCTGCTTTTAAGAGATGAGAGTATAGCCACAGCTCTAGTTCGATTAACAAATCAGCAGAATTTTTTTTTCAGCAGTGTTGGAACCAACAGTATTTTTCAGGGATTGTGTTGCATGCTGCCAAATTCTTCAGACTTGCTGCCAGTGCACTTTTAACAATACTTTTTTTTATTGCCAGTGTCAAACACTTTTGCAAGTATCTGTGCCTAGTAACAGTAAGCAGTCAAGCACATGTACAAGCTGCCTGATCTTTGCCCACTTGTTCATGTATCTGTTGTTAGGTGAATATATGGAGGCCAAGTGCTGCAATGCCAGCGTCACAGAACTTCAACTGTGCCATAAAGTTCAGGGACCAATTGTGTTACAAAGTATACCCTGGACGCACTTTCCACTTTGCGGAGTCATCAGTCATTGGAATCCCACAGTTTCAGCAAGCGATTATGGCAAGCAGGTTAATGGCAAAGTACTGCAGCATTTAGTTCTCTAACCACTGATGGTGGGTATTTCATGTGACTGCAATTATAGTCTCAGCATTGGCTGGTATTGCCTTGTGGTGCTTTTCTGACTCTGGACGTGTCAATGCTTGAACCACAAAACATATGAGGAGGAGAGACTACGGGACCTCAATATGTACTCACTGGAGGAGATGAGACAGTGGGGGGAATGATTGAAACTTTCAAGTACCTCAAGGGCATAAACAAGGTGCAGGTGGGGGACCTTTTCCAATATAGAAAAAGTACTAGAACAAGGTGGCACAATATGAAATTGGAAGGGAGGTAGATTAAGAGGTAATGTGAGGAAGTTTTTCTACACAGAAAGGGTAGTCGACACGTGGAATAGTATGCCACAGGAGGTAGTGGGGGCAAGCACAGTTGAGGGGTTTAAGCATGCCTGGGACAGGCACAAGGGAAAGCTAGATTGGGGAAGGAGTGATGAAAGCCATTGCTCACATAAGGTCAGTGGCCACATACAATGTACAGGGCCTCACGGGCAGACTGGATGGGCCTAAGCGGTCTTATCTGCCAACAATTTCTATGTTTCTGTGTTTCTTCTCTGTGCCACTGCCAAACAACCTGACTTGACAAACTGAGGTAGTATGTGACTGACTGCAAGTTTGTTTGAAAATGGCTAACAGCTTCTGTGAGGCCTTAGTAGCACTACTAGTAGTACTCTTGGATGTTCTAGGATATTCAACTGGACTGTTGGCCACTGTTGCCTGATGACTCCTGCTTCTCCAGATCACACAACTGCTCCTCATGATAATCTAATCCCTCCTTCTCAGTTCTTTGCCTCATCACATTGCTTGCTACCTGCGTTGACATTTTGCTCACTTTTACTGCTTCCATTCCCTCTGCCTATGCCCCTCCCTGTGCTGCCCTCTAATGTTTAAGCCATGTTAACATGTGCCTTTTGGGTTCCTTTTTTACCTTTGCCCACCCTAGCTTGACACAACTGACAATTTACAGCTATGTCATCCTCTGTATCAAGGGCAAAGAAAATCCTAGACGAATAATTTACAGGAGTCACGGCTTGGGTCTGGACATGTGAGGGGTGTGGTGGGCCTGGCACTGTCTGTGGAGTGTCATAGACTGGTGCTCTCCCAGAACTCAGTCTACCAGTTTTCACAACCCCTCAGACACTGGAATGGTCACCTTGGTATGCTGCCACCACTCAGCAGGTTTCCTCGGGAGTATCTTTGGTTTGAATCCACCAGGTGACTGCTCACACAATATAGTGCCCTTTCCCAAAGGCAAATGACCCACTGTTGTAGTCACAGCTGAAAAACATTGCTTTCAATATGGTGGCTAGTAGCCTGTCTCTTCAGAAATGGATCATGGGTTGCAAATTTACCCAGTATCTATACCTTAAAGACTGTCACAGAAGACATGAGTATATAAAAATAACAGTTAATACTCCACGATATTTACATATGTTACAGGATCATATACACTAAAGACTATGGGGACTACAGGATATTACAGAAAGGAAAAATACCAAATTTGAAAAGATAAGAGATCACACAGAAAAACCTCATTAGAAAGCTACATAAATTTCTAAGCAGTTGGAGCTTACCACTAACTGGGCTCATATGAGTTATGGCAGACTCAAACACGTGATGCTACAAGAACAATGTCACAACACAACTGGACTTTATCACAGCAAAACATGACAGAAATACATTTTGCAGGCTGTCCCACATTACCCACATCATTGGACATGACTCTCTGACATCCACCTGGATCCTCCTTTGATCTAGTTGCTTATCTCCACTACAAAAATAGACTAAACTGAATTTATGTGCTTGCTTCACGCATTGTTATCAGTGCTGTCTAGCCATGGCTGTTTACATTCAAAACATACTTTTTCATGAAAGGGACCTGTCATCCCAAAACAGAAACCCTTAAAATAAAAGACTTTTCCTGACGTGTTCTTCACTATAACAGCTTTGTTTGTTTTAATACCTGTAACTTACCTTAATACTGTATTGTGCTTTCACAGATAATCTTTGTATGTATGTATGTATGTATTTAATGTCTGTACATCTGACTCTTGAGCCTTTGAAAATAGACACCTGCCTAAAACTAGAACTAAACTAAACTACCCACACTCACTTGTTCTCTTAGGGACAGCAGATTTGAAAGAAACTGCAATCTCATTTTCCACATACTGTACCTCCCACATGACTTAAAATATTTTACAAAGAAAATAGACAATTTTCCTGGGTGTTACATCTGTCACAGGATATTAGGTACAGTGCTTTTTGAGGTTCCTGGCCAAGATTGGCCGAACTTGCTCTAATACTTTGGATGGTACTGTACATCAGATGAGCGTTGACTGGGAGTGGCCACAACAGAAGGAGATGTAACTTGTGACATATGTATTTTATTTTTTAAACATATTTTGTACTGTAGTTTTCAGCAAAAATACAACATTCATATATTTTATTCTTATTTTCATCAAAAATACAACATATCATGCATTGGGGACATATGCACATTAAATGCTGTTTTTGGCTTTATTGTCTTTGCAACAGTTTGTGACAGCCTTGCAGTTGGCATTGGCAGTGGGGCACTAATCTTCTTTTTCATAGCATGTACCTCAGACTCCCTAGTGGATCCTTACCCTCCTCACCACTATCTGAAAATACATCCTCCTCCACACATCTCTCTTCCTCCACCTCATCCACCTCCTCTGCCTGGGCGACCTCATCACAGCTCAACTATATCCTAAGTGTGAGGATCAGCTGCCTTTTCATTAACTGCAAGGGCCTGCATTCCTGGCACATCCTCGTCCTCACTTCCTTTCTTCATCAGCAATTTGTTTTCAGGAGATCAGCTCTGAGCATAGTACCTGAGGTATGCACAATCACTTCATTCTGATAGGACCAGGCGGACAGAACTTACTGTCAGAGACCTGCACTTATGTGACTTCTGCTGCTGCTGCTGTGATACACTAGACCAAAGGATATCAATACTAGCTGTTGCGAGAAAGAAGTTTTGGGGATCATTATGCGAGGAGTCACGTGATGCAGCAAGACCAAGTAGGAGCTCTAACTACAGCCTCCGCCTGATCTTGCTAATATAATCAAATTTTCTATTTTCCCTTAACTCTATGTGATATCCTTGTGGCTTCTATCCTTGGAAAGAGTGACTGGCTGTTTCTGAAATCTAGATTTAGTAGTTGCAGTATTGGTCCTTGCAAGAATAGATCCAGAAGCAAATGATTTGATACCTTTTAATGGATCAACATAGATGTAACAACAAGAACAAAGTGCTCTAGCTTCGGACCAACCAGTTCTTCTTCAAATCATGGCAGTTGTTTACAACGTTTACAACTGCGCATGAAACTTCATCAGAAAACCTGAACCTTGATATCCCATCTATCACCAGTCCGATAAAGATTATCAAATCATTTGCTTCAGCTGTTCTAGTGAGCTTTTGGGCTGTTTTCTTGCTTATTATGGATCGCAAATATGCAGCAGCCCTCCGTGGCATACACCTCCTCCTGCTCCGGACAAGGCCTCTAAAAAATCCAAGGCCCACTTTACTTCTGCCGGGAAGTCCTCTACCACTAATCTGGGGCCAATGCCGCTAACGGAGGAATGCTTCATAGCAGAGCTTAAGCCTCTTAAGGACTCTCTGGAGACACTTACAGCAGAGCTCCGTTCTTTGAGGAAAGGCATCTGTGATTTAGATATCGGATGGGTGATATGGATACCCGTACTTCCTCTCTAGAGCACTGGTGAGATCGATTGGACCCTGAAGTGATTACCCATCACCAGAAGCTCAGCAAAATGGAGGATAAGCTGGAGAATCTTGAAGGCAGAAGTCGCAGGAATACCCTTCTTATTTTCAGCCTCCCCAAAGCTGAAGAAAGTGCCAATGCCGTAACTTTCATACAAAAATTGCTGTTGAAAATAGCGGGAACCTCTCCACACAACCCTGTGTATGATACAGTGAGGGCCCACCACTCCTTGCAACCCCATCCACCTGAAAGTTAACCCCTCGGCCACTGATTTTTAAGTTCTTGTTTGGAGAAGCAGCATGTCCTCTCCAAGGTTCGAGACATGAAAGAAATTACATGGGAAGGGGTCTGCCTGTGAATAATGCAAGACCTGACTGTTTCCCCCAGACAGAAGAGAGTGGCATATCATCCCTTGGTCACTAAATTTATTGTTGCTGTCATCATGTTTAGGGTCCTGTATCTGGCAAGACTGCAGGATGTCACTGCTCTGGAGTGAGTGATGTGCGAGAATAGCACAGCCAACATCGTTGATCATAAAATCACCCAGAAGTAGTAGCACACCTTTGGATGCCATCTCCAGATTATGATTGACAGGATCAATGTCCATCTCCTACGCCTGCACTGGAGTACATAATATAAAGCTGGTACCAACTGGTGTACCACTGCATGTTTCAGTTGTTACCCAGAGTGCCTCTGACTCCCTTTGTCCACAGTGCAACCTGATTGCTTTAATGTTTCCCCTCTCTGTGCATGGGCATCCCCACACCACTTTATGCTATCCCCTATCTCTCCAGAATAAGGAAAAACATGGAACAGTTGAGTTCCAGTCATGATGTCCTATCAACCAGTTCTGTGTTTTTACCACTATGACAATCATCTCATACTAGCTATGGCACCATGTGCAGGATCTCTTTGCCAGGATTCAAGCAAAAAAAGTAGAGCACTCCAAGAGACGATAGTAAATGCAAGTAAGATTATTTATTTCACATCAGAAATGTCGAGGACCCTCAGCTCCGCACTAAGCCTTCAAAGGGGTATGACAAGTAAAGCAGACATCTATGTACATATACTCTAAGTCACAGTGCTGTTGTAACTATGGGACACTTGAAACATAGTTCACTAACATTTTTTCCTTTGTGCAAAAATAAAGGATAATATATACAAATACTCGTAACATTTTAGTTACATTTCTTCATGTTATTGAGGTGTGTTTTTTGAGAAGTAACTTCAGAAAAGTGTACAAAGACATACTAAGAATACAAAAATGTACACAGAAAGCACAAAAAGCATTTTTTGTTATGTTCATACGAACTAGGTAGTGCAGCCACCAGTACCATATATTGGAATATTTATTACTCTGGAACCATATTTATTTTGATCATAGCAAAAACATTATAAGCTGGTTTAACACTGTTATGTTTAATACATGGCACTAAAGACAGCAAGGCATTTCAATAAACTGCCAAATCACTAGAGCTTAAATAAATGCTCTATATGTTCATAAATATCATAGACACTGTATCAGTAGTGGATAACACTGTGAAAAACATGATGATACCTGATAAGGGATATAATGTGATGAAAACAGGACAAGATGAGATGAATTGCAGGGGTCTTGGACATTTCCTGATGTGGAAATAAATAATCTTACTTGCATTTACTATCGTCTCTTGGAGTGCTCACTTTTTTTGCTTGAATTCTGTTGAGGTTTGCACCTTCTGCTTGAGCACCCGCTCGTCAGTTTTACGCTGTCCTTTGTTTTGTTCTTTTTAGCAAGGACAAGGCCATTTGTAACCATTGCATCCCATGTTTTGCTGACTGTCGAACCTCTAGTCCTGGTTTGACCATCCAGTCTCTTCAACACCCCACCCCCCTTACTCCCTTACTGTAAAAATGATGGCCACCACCTCCACAGAGGTCTTCATCCCTCAATCGGCGCCCAGCATTTCACAATAAAGCCAAATACTTGCTTTACATGCCAGTCTCACACTGCAGTATGTGCCACTGAATCATTGTGATTCTGTCACTGCGCTACCCACAAACATAGACAAATTCAAGAAAAACTAAAACCTTGGGTGGGTCTGTGTTTGGCATCCATGTACCACCAGCACCACATTTGAATTTAGTTAGCTACACTTTCAGGTGGATGTGGCTGTGACAAAACTACCTTAACCCACCCATGTGCACTGTATTACAACCACTATGCCAAATGATAATCGTTGTGTTAGTGGACACGGCAGATATGATGGTAGGCAGTGTGTGGGTGCAAAGGTATCCTGTATCCTGTCCAAATCCTCGATGGGCTAACAACCTCCACACTCAGCACAGAGAAGCTCATGCCACTGAGAGTGCAATGCAGCCTTCAACGTGGCATTACACCACTATCTTGTTTGTTGCTGACCTTTCACTACATCAATGATTCAAGTAGTCAACGTTCAATACAATATTTTTTTCACAGACACACACACACTCTGAGCATTTTAAAACCGTGGCTATGAATTACATTACCCTTTTCATTTGTGTATAACACCTGTTGCACATGTATTGCAAAACATAATGAACACCAGATTAATTGCCCACATGACCCAAGCACAAACCAAGAGGCAATCCTATGAAGGTTCAGAGTGCACAACTGCCTTTGAGAAAGGACAATGTGCGCATTTTCTGACCAGCTAGCAGTGAAAGGGTACATTTCTGGTTGGCTTCACTGGCATAATGGAAGGAGAAACTACATATGTGAGCACAGATGCAGCAATGTGCGTGACAAGATAAGGCTAGATCACACCTGCCAGGGCCACTAATACACTAAGGTGGCATTTTAAGATAAAGTTTGGAGGCTTTTTGGTGTAATCCTGAAGTATTGGCAGTGAATGCTGGTTGGGGCAAAGGGTGGGAGGGACACACAGAGTTGCATTGAAACAGAAGATAAAGGATGAATGGTTTGGACTGGGACTGTCAATGTGTGTGTGTGTGTGTGTGTGTGTGTGTGTGTAAGTCGCACGTCCGTATATATATATGTGTGTTTTGGGGAAGATCACTGAAACTGGTTCAATGTGTCAGTACTTGCACAGTAAATCGTTTGGGGGCAAAATCCACAAGGGTTCACTACATAACTCTAAAAACGAGTTGCTTTGGCACAGTACTTACTATGACACAAAAGATAATTTAGACAATGCATAGAGTGCATACATTTGTCATTGTCACACTGTGGGGAAAATAACTGACAGGTACAGAAAGAAAGCACAGGAAAGTGAATGCCAAACTGTGGTTTTGGTTAAATATACCGGTGAAGCCAAGAGTCAAGAATACACCAATGACTGGCAATCTGAGAACATGATGCACACAACTTCAACCCCCTGCAGATTACCACTTTACCTGGCTAGGTTGGGACACGGTGAAGTTACTAAGGACCGCACGGTTGACTGTTTGCTTGGAAGTCGTGTGCAGGAACACCACATGACAATACAATTCACATAGCGATGACCGAAAGTAGAGTAAAACACGTGGACAGGTAGATCTGACAATGAACAGCACACATTTCATTACACTGAAATGCCTAACAGCCGAAGCTGTGATGGCTTCACACCACCACCCCAAGTACACTGACATGAGAGCCTTTAATTCAGCCACACACAATATCTTGCCATTTGCTTGAATTAACTAGCCATGTCACCCTCCATCAGTAGCCACTGTGGAGCCAGATTGAATATGGAAAGGAAAAAGGTGGGAAGCACTTGACTGCAATCGTGGATGCAAGGCTAGTTAGCTAAACAATTTTGTGGCACTCCTAGGACTAGGAGATTTTTTTAATTGTTTTATAGGGAAACGCTACACTAATTAAAGTGGTGATGATAATTTATGGAAACTGTAGTCACTCGCGGAAGAGGCAACTAATGCGCTGAATTTTTTATTGCAGTACTATGGGTACATTCATTGTTTGGTAACTACGCTTGGAAAATAGAGCAGTAATTACTATGGCAATCAACCAGGATTGGACTAGCAGAGCAAATACAATATAACAAGTATGGGTAGGCTGACCGAGTGACACAAGGTGCATAAACATTTGAGGGCTGGACTGCAAGGTTGCATGGAACTGGGAATGCTGGCGATTATGATAGCACCAAATGTCACCTGCAGCCACGTAATCCAGCATGTCCAAGGCACCAAAGAGAAAGACTAATATCGCAGTAATGTGTTTCTTAAGACATTTTCTAGCTGTCAATTTGCAGTATAAAGATAGTGCCATATTGAACTGTTGTCTTACTGAAATACAGATCATTGGAGCACACAAAGTGGTAATTCATGACCAAAGTAATCAGTTGATGTAAAGTATGATGTGTTGCTTCACTATGACAGCCTTACAATATAACGTTATTCTTCGGAACGCAAACAGACAGCTACAAAATGCCCAAAAAAACAAAACAGTGCAATATTATGCATTCTCTGTGATCCCTTGTATATGGCAAACATTGTGTGCTGATTTACAGTATCCAAACTAGATGGCAGTATGGAAAACAGCTCCGACAATTAATAGTTGAAACGTAGGTACCGTTTTATCTGAATAGTGCAGCTTTGTTTGCTATTGACAGACATTGAGAACGTATGTGCAGTCTGACATTCTTTAAAAGGCTCTGGCAAGTTGAATAAGTTTATTTTTTGAATTACATGGTCCATCGCAAACCAGCATCTGAACAAGATGTGCTCATGACAGACTATATCCTCTGTCACTACGTTTACATGCACGGCTAGCGTTACCGGGTAAGTAGTTACCTGCTAATGACAGACTTAACCGGTAACTCTTAGCTGCGTGTTTACATGCCACAGGTCTTTTCGGGACCATCCAAATCTTTGTGCATTCGCCTTACACTAGTCAGCCGGAGCAGTTCTGTTCAACTGAGCATGCGCATGCAAGCGGCTCAGCAGCGTTATTCTGTACAGTACTTGTCCTATGCAGTATCTCGCAATGGTTATTTTTTGTTTATTTTTTTATTAACCAGTTGAGACAATAAGCTAAAAGCTTGTTTACAGCACAAGGAAGTTAAGTGACTTGCTCACGGTCACACAGTATGCAAGTGGGGGCTGTGGCAGCTGTACCCTACTGGACTGTCCGGGTCTGGTTTTCTGCCGTACCCTCTTGTCCCGTTCGGAGTGCCCAACTGCAATCCCCAGCTTCTCCAACTCACTGCTGCTGGTATCTGTCAAGCAGGAATGTTGGAATGAATAACTCAGCAGGTTGCCTCCACAGTAGCTCCAGTCCGGACCTGAAGTCGTGGAATGTGAGCAATTACTTGTTGAGCCTGATTTGGGGAGTCAGTCAGGTGCCAACAACCATTCATTGTAGTGTGCACAAATTACTTCACAAGGTTAGCGATACGAAAGTTAGCGAGGTAAAAGCTAAACAAGGTTCAAACTGTCAGCAATACCATGGCTGCATAACGCACCTCTCAGAACACCTCAGCAGGAACCAAAGGGGAATCATGACTGCTTCGACACGGCACAGTTAAAGAGTTGGAAATGCTGGGTTACACGCTCATTATGCGATAGTATGACGCTTGTAATGTGTGGGCTGGAACAACACAACGGAGGTATACTGGCGACCCGAGGGGAAAACCAAAAAAGGGATAAATAAAGAAATTTAGAAATGAAACAAAGGAAACAAAAAGAGATAAAGGTAAGCAGTGGGCAGCACTTTCTGAAAAGGACACTTTTCAAAAGACACAGTAACATTAAAAATCCAGGGGACTAACTCTGACAGTGCAGCTTTAAGTTTCAACAAAGACAAGAGACTGTTTCTTTTCCATATGTTCATCAGTAAGTCTGACCTAGCTATAGGAAAGCTAAGATTGCGTTTTATAGTTTAACACTTTATTTTCAATGTTTTCTCCTTTAAGCTATTTTGTTTTCTTTTGGGCAATGTGTACATATATTGTGTAAATAGAGTACTTCTTATTCATCGCAATATAGACTGGGTGCGCATTTTAATAAAATGAGTACAGTTATGAATCTCTGGGGTACTGGCTGAGAAACTGGCAGGGCCACTGGCAGGCCTGTTTAATAGTTCACTGGAGTCAGGCGTGGTACTACAGGACTGGAGAACAACACATATGGTGCCCCTCCACAATAGCAGTCCCAAGGATGACTCAGGGAAATACAGATCAGTCAGTCTGACCTCAATCGTGTGCAAGCTCATGGAGACCGTACTTATGGAAAGGTTAGTGGAATATGTAGAGGAGCATGGTCTCCAGGATGCAAAGCAGCATGGATTCATGGGGGGGGGGGATCATGTCAAATGAATCTGATTGACTTCGTTGACTGGTCACTATGACAGTAGGAAGGGGTCAAGTGGTAGACATCATCTATATGGATTTCAGCAAGGCCTTTGACACTGTGCACCACAAAAATCTGATCAGAAAGTTGGCAAATCTTGGAGCTGGGGAGATGCCCAGATGGGTGGAAAACTAGCTGAGGGACAGAACCCAGAGGGTGGTTGTGGGGAGAGAGTTATCTGGTATCAGAGAGTCACCAGTGGAGTCCTTCTGGGCTCAGTGCTGGGGCCAGTGCTGAGGAAGAAGAATCAGCATTTATATGGCACTTTTTATACACATTGTATCCCAAAGTCCTTTACAAGCAATGCTAGACTGGTAGTGAAGTGACTGAATGTTTAGTGACAGCCATATTGCATATCAACACCCACACACAGCCTTGATCAAGTGCATGAACCTGGTGTTATTCAGTGTCTTCATCAATGACATTGGGGGTGGCATTAAGGGCAAAAATGTGCCTATTCATGGACAACATCAAGCTCTGTGGAAGAGTGGACATAGCTGAAGGGATACAGGACCTACAGGATGATCTAGCAATGCTGGGGAGGTGGTCTGGGATCTGGCAGCTTGGCTTCAATGTCAAGAAATGCAAAGTTAGGCACATTGGAGCAAAGAATTCCAGTACAGAGTACTGCCTGGGTGGAGTCCAGGTATCTGCATCAGAGGAGAAGGAGGACCTGGTAGTGATGACCACTAGTGACCTGAAGCACTCCACACAGTGCAAGAAAACAGCAGCATGGGCAAACAAGAAGCTGGGATACATAGCTAGGGGGATCAATAGTAGGAGAGAAGAGGTTATATTGCCCTTGTACAGGTCACTGATGAGGCCACACCTAGAGTACGGAGTTCAGTACTGGTGCCCACACCTTCAAAGAGGACATTAACTTACTGGAGAAGGTCCAGAAGAGGGCTACAAAGATGTTAGTGGGTCAGCAGGGTATGTTGTACAAGGAGAGGTTGAGGGCATTGAACATGAACTCCCTGGAGGAAAGGAGAGAGGACATGACTGAGACATTCACGTACTTGAAAGGGATAAATAAGGTGGACAGCTAAGTGGCAACAAAAACACAAGGGGCCACAGTCTTAAGCTGGAGGGGTGAGGTTTAGAAGGGAGGTCACGAAGCACTTCTTCATGGAGAGGGTGATGGAAATTTGGAATGCACTGCTGGAATAGGTGGTCTCGTTTAAGATGGTGGGCAGCTTCAAGAGAGGCTGGGATTGGCATAGAGGAAGTAAGGATCATGGGTAGGGAGTATTGAAAGGATGGGAGGAGTTGGGGGGCAGGGTCAGTAGCTCAAGCTATGGACCCTGCAATACGAGCAGACTTGATAGACCAAATGGCCTTCTTCTGTTTGCTTCCTCATATGTTCATATGTATGTCCGTATGTACCCATCATTCTGATGAGACATGCTAAATCTAGTATAAGCAATTTGGAAAATATATTCCTGTCCGATAGAGGTAAAGGAGTGGTGTGCAGTTTGATAAGACAGAACCCACAGTTCATCTGGGGTTCAATCAGTCAGCCTTGGCTTGATCCAGGAGGACTGGTGACTGGGCTCAGAGGGTCCAACTGTCTGGGGTGTGCCACTTTTGCACAGGGTTGTGCATGGGCCCAAGGACACGGTGAGCGGTGAACATGGGTGAAGGTCTGTTGCAGCCAGCTGCGAGATGGGTGCTGGTTAGGGCATGGGTGGGCGGGTTCAGCAGAAGTTACAATGTGAGTATAGTCAGAATCTGTGGGACAATCTCTTCCTCTAGTGTAGCCCATTGTAGTATATCCTGTGCATACAGTTATAAATCTGAATCACAGTTTAATTTCAACAGGACATACTAGTTTGTTGTATATAAACTTTTTGTATTTACATTGTTAGGTAAATCTTTTGTTACTCTGATTTTATTTTAGTCTTTGGTTTATATGTCTTCACTATCACTCACTGTCTTTTCATTTTTTGAATATGAAATTGACCAGCGACCACTTAATTGGTGTGTCACTTGGGATATAAATGAAATATTAAATATGGTAAACTCCACCCACTGATGAAGCCTCCTGTGTGATGTGATATATAGGGGTGTTTGCCTGGTCTCAGCATTTTGTAAAAGGTCAATAAAGTAAACTTTGATCAAAGCTGGTGTGTATACAGCTTTTCCTTGTTTGTGCTGCATTCTGTTCCTGTGCTGTTGTACCTTCATGAGCAGTGGTGTGCGCTCCTCCATTACCTCATCTATCAGAAAGGAATAATGGTGGTTTTTGATGTCATGAGTGTTAATGCTACCATTGTGCCGACAGGTTGATGACACAATCCATTTTTTTTTTTTTTTTGAAATTTAAAGTTTATTGATTTAACTCATAATTAAACCAGACTTAAGATACAACTGGTAAAGCAGAATAGAACGACAATCCGCTTGTATCCATTGAGTGTACAAAGCAGTGAACTGTTCTCCCACCCCCGGAAGGTGCCATCTTTATCTCCAGGTAGGCCCAAAGGGCTATACAATAATGCCATGGCGACATACTTAACATAAAAAAGACATCACATAGAACCATCTCTTCCCAAATCCGTCAGGGACAATCGTTTACTAAATCAATGAAGGTACAATGTGTATAACTTGCCCCACTTTTTCTGGAACGTAGGCATGGCATGTTTAAAATCCGCAATTAATCTTTCCATCTTGAAACATAAGGAAATTTCCACCAACCAATCACTATAGGAGATAGCCACTTGGTCTACCCAGTGTTTAAGCACTAGTCTTTTAACTGCCATTGAAATTATGGCTATATGAAATTTCCTTTCAATACAACCGATATTGGAATATAACCCAAATATGCAAATTTAGGTAAATAATTCACCTAGACCCAGAATTGGGTCAGACTGTCACAGATTACATGCCATAATGGGGCAACTTTGGCCTTGACCAGAATATATGTATTAAATCACCACTTCTAGGCCACATCTGGTACATCTGTCCGATTTTGTACTATCGAATTTGGCCAACTTCTGTGGTGTATAATACATATTGTTTAAAATGTAGAACTGAATTAACCTGTTCCTATCCAAAGTAAGGTATCTGTAAACATCACTCCAAATATGAGTCCAAGAGAGGGATAGCCCAGGGAAACACGAAACCCATGTTCTGGATCCACTCAAGGGGTCAGGAAACTTCATGGTCAGTAAATAGTTGTATAGCCTGGCTATACAGTGGGAGTTAGTAACAGAATTCTTAAGCTGCTCCAGGAAAGGCCCAACCTGTGAGGGTATCTTTCCCAGGCCGAAATTTTTACCTAATAGGTGTCGGATTTGGTAAATCCTAAATATATGCTGGGAAGATAGACCCAAATACGTTAGGATATTGCTGGAGGAGCCAAGAGATCCCTGAAAGTAGAGATCTTCTACCTTGAGATCCTGAGCATGCGGGAACCAAGCCACTGGCAGTGTAGACCCACCTAATCTGATGTTGGGGTTGAGAACTAAAGGTTGGGCCTGATCCCTAGTGTAGGGGATTTTAAGGAAGTCCCAAATCTGTGATAAGACTTTAATTGACACCCCTATCGCTGAGTTACGAAGAGCCTCTGAAAGAGAGGAGAAACTGTAATAGAAAACAAGCTGAGGAGAAATATTATGTTCCTTCAGCATTCTAAGCTCCAAATCTAACCATATGGGTGTGTCAAACTCCGCCTGGGGTACAATCCATCTAGCCATTTCGGCTAACTGACTGGCCCAGTAATATAGACCAAAATTAAGGATCCTGAGACCGCCTTTGTCTTTAGGTAGACATAGTTTACTGAAGGATCTCCTAGGTTTTTTACCACCCCAAATAAAATGGGTGACCATCGAATGTATTTTCTGAAAATATGATTTAGGAAGCCAGATGTTGAGGAGATTCAAAGGGTAAAAAATCCGCGGAAGGATGTTCATTTTGATTATGTTGATTCGGCCCCCAATTGCAAGGGGAAGGTTATCCCATCTGTTGAGGTCTTTTGAATATGATCTAGCAGGTCATCTAGGTTGAGCTTGGTCATCTCTTCGTCTCGCGTCAAGTAAATACCTAAATACTTGAGGTGGTTAGGGGCCCATTTCATGCCAAAATGAGAGACCTCAGCCTGAAATAGGTGTGAGTTAAGTGGGAAAATCACCGATATAGAGAGGTTCAGTCTATAATTGGATACACTGCCAAAAAGGTTGATTATACGCAACACCTCCTCTATAGAAGACTCGGGGTTTGAAAGGTGTAAGAGGATGTCATCCACAAAAACTGAGAGGGTCAAGACTCGTTGGGAAATTAAACATCCTGTTATATTGGGAGAATTCTTGATATGAAGCAGTAGAGGTTCTAAGTATAAGTTAAATAAGTAAGGAGACAAAGGACATCCCTGACGTGTACCAGAAAATAGAGTAAAGCGTGCTGAAAACACCCCATTGCAGTAGACCCTCGCAGAGGGTGAGCTATAGAATGTCTTGATCCAACCTATGAACTTTCCAGGGAAACCCATTTTACCAAGGGTGGCCCACAGGAAATCCCAGTTAACACGGTCAAAGGCTTTCTCTGCATCCAGAGCAACTAGAGCCATAGGTACCTGGGATTCCTTTGCCACGCTAAAAATGTGGGAAAGAGTACGCAGATGATCCATAGCTGACCTTCCTTGGACAAAGCTTTGTTCTGAACTCAATAACCCCTTCCATACCTGTTTGATTCTTAGGGAGAGAATTTTGGCTAGAATTTTAATATCATAGTTAAGTAATGATATAGGCCTATAACTGGCTGGGTCTAATTTAGGTTTATCTGGTTTTGGGATAAGAACTATAGTGGCCTCAAATAACGAGGGATCTAATGGCACTGATGAAAGAATGTAGTTAAATAGTTTAAGAAGTACCGGGGCTATCTCTTTACTAAATATTTTGTAGAAGTTGGGGGGAAAGCCGTCGGGTCCTGGTGATTTATCGGTGGGCAGGTTTCGGATGACTTCCTCTATTTCCTTTAATGTAATAGGGATGAGAGTAACCCACAATGGTCAGGGTGCAGTTTCATGAAGGGTAGCCCTGCTAAAAAATTTTCCAGATTCGCCCCTGGAGTTGAGACAGAATTATTACTATATAAGTCTCTGTAAAAATCTTCAAAAATGTTTGCTATCTCTCTTGGTTTGGTTTTGATTGACCCGTCAGCTGCCCTCATAGCCGGAATTAGCCTAGAGCTTTCTACCTCCTTTAGTCTGAGAGCCAGTAATCTCCCAGGTTTCTCCCCTTGGTCAAGGTAGCGAGTTTTAGATTTCAGAATGGCATATTCTGTTTTTTCTTTAATCAAATCCTCATATTCATTCCGGACCCTGCATAGGTTCTCTAAGTCAGTTTGCGAACCAGAAAAAGCAAGAGCACCCTCAGCCGACTTAATTTGGTTGGCCAACTGAGTAATTCTCTCTTCCCTCACCCTCTTCCTTTTAGTGGTTATTTTAATGAACTCGCCTCTGAGAAAACATTTGAGCGTGCACCATATTAGATCGTCTCTGAGAATTGAACCTTGATTGATTTGAGAAAGGACGATATCAGAGATTGAAAATGAGCTACAGTCTTCTCATCTTTCAAAAGTTGTGTATTAAGTTTCCAAGAGGTATCCCTTGACCAAGGGATTAAGGGATAGCTTAATCCAGGCCATGGCATGATCTGAAATGACTATCGCTCAATACCAGAAGAGATATATTAGCCATAAGACCTGTGCTTACCAGCATGAAGTCTAGCCTTGACCAAGACCTGTGGATTGAGAGTAATATGTGTAACTGCGACTGGAAGGGTTTAAAATTCTCCAAGGGTCACTCAATCCCAGCAAATTACAGAAGTCTTGGAGGGCCAACTGGGCAGATGTGGGTGGATGAACGGGCCCATAAGATTTGTCAAGAAGCTGTGAGGGAGCAGTATTCCAGTCTCCTCCTAGAATAAAAACCGCTGGCAAAAGATCACTCATCCTTGACATCAGCTGCATGATGAAATTAGGGTTCCCCACTGGGCAGTATATTGCCCCTAGGACTACTCCCAGGCTATTGAGCGTACCTTTGACTAATACAAATCTACCTCCGTATCTTTAATGCATTTCTCTGGAACGAACTGTAAATTACGCTTCAAAATGATAGCCACACCCCTACTATTCGTGGACCCCTCCGAAATGAACACCTGAGAGAAGCCGTGACAGCTTAGCAGTTTAGCTTCAGAGGTTAAAACATGTGTTTCCTGGAGAAACAAGATATCCACTCCCAAAAGGGTACAGTTCAACAGTATTTGTCTTTTCTTTAACACTTCCCTGATGCCCCTGACATTCCATGTAGCCAGTTTAATGTGACCTAAAGCCATTTAGTAGACTTGAACAATATTCATATACACAGTTATCCTCCATGGCCAAGTAGATCCAAACCCCGAATAATGGCACCTTCCGCCTCCCCTTACAACCCCCCCATTGAACAGTCCAAACAATACAGCAGGAAATGGTCAAACACCAGACTAAGGCAGCACTACACTTAGATATAATCAGAAACGTAGGAAGATTTAAGTTGTGATAACCATCAAACATGCCGTAACCAAGTTCAGTTCCTCGCCCTCCCCCCAATGTAGTTATAGCATGACCAATAATGTCGGATCTGGTCGAAACCCCTTCCCACCCTCCACCCTGTAGCTTACTCAACCCCTCAACCCAACAGCCCCACAAACTATTAACATGTGATCCCAGAGCTGTACTCATCCAGTAAAACACCGGATATGACCCATAACGAGACCCCCCCCCAAGGGTACCCTAGCCCGAAATAAGCCTCCTGATGTTCGGTTCCTTGTACAGGCCTATGGGACCTCCCCATATTGCTTTTGCATCTAGGATGTATTGGAGCATTAGTTCCCTCATAACTCGGCCTAGGTATCCCCAATACCCCACTAAGGCCGCGATACAGGTTTCCCAGCACCTACCCTCCCATCTGAGCCCCCCCAACTCACTAATAACTAGTATTGTAGTCGCCCCATTCACTACCCAACCTAAGGCCCACAAATCGTCTCTGTTCTCCAATGGGTTTAACAGTCTGAGGGGCCTTACCCTGTTGGGTCCAATCCATCTCACTACGATGTGAAGGAAATTAAGGGTGATACAAACTTGGGCACCTAGCGAGCTGGATAATCCAGGCTACCCGACGACACCAAAGGAAGGCCCGCTACGGAAGTACTAGTCGGACGAGCTCTTGATGAAACCGATTTGTCCGACACCTAAATACGTCCCTCGGAAATCATCTCCACTATGCAGGTTCCACTTCCCCCAGCCCTGGCGAGCAGACAAGATTCAGCTGGTCGGACTAGGCCTCGCAGGCCCCGGAGCCTCCCTCTACCTCACCCCCACTCACCACCCCCCACCCTCACCACCGCAAAACAGGTAAGCCAAACAAGATATCCAACTCGCAGAAGATCTAGTAGCAAGGAAAGAGATAAAAAAAAAGAAAAGAGTCCCAGCTAAAAGGTATAGCTTCCGACTGTAGTCAAACTCCTCATGTGTATCACTCAGTCCCCGTGGAAGAGATTTGGAAGCCTCTTAGTAAGATCAGGTAGCGCTAGGTCCGGTGAATTGTAGGTCTTCCATACACCATCCATGGATACAAGCAATTTCGCCAGGTAGTTCATTTTAAATCTGATGCCAGCTGCGATTAATTTTTTTGACTATAGGGTGAAAGGCTGCTCTTTTCTGACGAATCTCGTATGGTAGATCCTGCGTGATTTGGATTTTGTTACCTTCCCAGTGGATCGACTCTAGCTCCTTAACTTTAAATATAACGTGTTGCTTCTCGGTGAAGCTGAGGAACTTAATGATGATCGGCCTGGGGGGGGCACCTGGTGGGGGTTTCGGCTTCAAAGATCGATGTGCCCTCTCGACATGGTATTGCTGATTAATAGGAGAAGGGCCAACTATTTTATTGAGCAATTGCTGGATAAATTTAATAGTATCTCCACCTTCCTCTGATTCAGGCAGGCCCAATATTAATATATTGTTCCTCCTACTCCTGCCCTCAAGATCTTCAGTTTTTAATTGGAGTTTCTGGAGTTGTTGCCTGAGTTTGATGATTTCTGGGTCGGTCCTGTCTTTCCAACTTTCTAAAGACGTGGCTCTTGCCTCCATGTCGCCCACCTGCCTTGACAAAGCCGCAAAATCGGTTCTAATTATTTTAATTTCAGAAGAGATTTCCTGGAGAGTTTCCCAAAATGGGAGAAGCTCCTGAAGGAATCTATCTTCTGTAAGCGGATTGCTAGGAGTAGAAGGCGTTTGTTTCGACGGTTGCCCCGAGGCATTGCTCCTGGCCTTCTTGGCGTTTTTTTCGGGTGACATAGGTGGAGTATGCCTTACTCCAGGCACCTTCATATCTGCATCCATGCCGAGATCTCTTGGTTTTAGCAGTCGGCTGCGCTATAAATTGTATCTTAAGGATCAGCACTCGTACAGGAACGCTCCGGTGATGCCAAATCGCTAAACTTCTAAAATAGGGTGCAGAAAAAGACTTTTAAGTGAGTTGTAGGTTGGGAGCTCCAGAGAAAGCAGCTACCCGCCACACTGCATCACGTGACATCACAATCCATTTTTTAAACACAATAAGATACTCCAGGGCAGTGATTGTGCTGGGATAAATGTAATTCCATAGGCCAAATAAAAAAGGCCCATTGTGTGCATTTACCCCACCTCAACCAACACTGACTTCTTATTGTTCACATATAACTGCATGGCCTAGTGACTGGATTTCACCCAAGTACAAGCTTGCTTGGTAACACTATCATTAATTAATTTATTTATTTAATTTTGGTAACCAGGTAGGCCCACTGAGACCATGCCAGTCCCTGTTTCAGGGCAACCCAGAGCTAATTTTACATACAGTAATTATTTGATAGCAAGCAGAGGTATAGTAAACAGTGGTGCAGACATGGACACAAGTTCCTTTACACGAGAAAGGGTCCTGAAGGAACTGGAAGTAATAAGAGTTGATAAAGCAACGGGGCCAGATGGGGTGCATCCCAGGGTCCTTAAAGAACTAAGAGAGGTGGTGGCTGAACCTCTTGCTATCCTGTTTAGCCGATCACTAGAAACAGGGGAGGTACCCAAAGACTGGAGGATAGCAGATGTAGTCCCCTTATACAAAAGTGGTAACAAAGAGGAAGTGGGGAACTACAGACCAGTCAGCCTCACCTCGGTAGTGAGGAAGATCATGGAAGCACTACTGAAGGAGAGATTGGTGGAACATCTGGTTGTCAATGGACTACAGGACCCAAGGCAGCATGGTTTCACCAGGGGAAGGTCATGTCAGACCAACCTCATTGAATTTTTTGACTGGGTGACTAGGGAGGTGGATTGGAGAGGGCAGTGGACATGGCCTATCTGGACTTCAGTAAGGCTGACACTGTGCCACATAGAAGACTATTGCACAAACTGGGGAATAGGGTGTGGGCAGGACAGTAGTGCGGTGGGTAGGTAACTGGCTGGGCAGCAGGACACAGAGGGTGGTGGTAAATGGCTGTCACTCCACAGAGGAAGAGTGACCAGTGGGGTACCACAGGGATCAGTGCTGGGACCGGTACTATTCAATATCTTCATCAGTGACTGCGCAGGACCTAGAAGGCAGAATTTCACTGTTCGCTGATGACACAAAGCTCTGTAACAGAGTAGACACACCAGATGGTGTAGACAGAATGAGAAGGACCTGCAGAAACTTGAAGAATGGTCAGGGGTTTGGCAGTTGAAATTCAATGCAAGGAAGTGCAAGATAATGCATATGGGCACAAAACCCTGGCACAATATATCAGTTGGGGGGGTGAGGATATAGCATGCACCAAGCAGGAAAGGGATCTTGGGGTTATCATCTCTGATGACCTCAAAGCAGGGAAACAGTGTGACAAGGCAGCAGGTAAAGCAAATAGGATGCTGGGATGCATAGGCAGGGGCATCACCAGTAGGAAAAGGGAGGTCATAATTCCACTATACAAGACACTAGTGAGGCCGCACCTGGAGTACACTGTGCAGTTCTGGAGACCTTACCTACGTAAGGACATAGACAGGGTAGAGAAGGTTCAGAGGAGGGCAACAAAGATGGTGCATGGATTGTATCACAAGTCCTATGAGGACAGGTTGAAGGCACTGAACATGTACTCCCTGGAGGAGAGGAGGGAGAGAGGGATATGATAGAGACATACAAGTATCTTACAGGGAGGAACAGGGTGCAGGAATGCACTATTTTTAAGCGAAAAGATGTTCCAGGACTAGAGGGCATGGGATGAAGTTGGAGGAGGATGATTCAGAGAAGCGTGAGGAAGAATTTCTTCACAGAACGGGTGGTGGACAAGTGGAACACCCTGCCAGAGGAAGTGGTGGGGGCTGAAACAATCACGGGATTTAAGAATGCATAGGATAGACATAAAGGAATTCTGGAGGTCAGGGGTAAGGGGCAACAGACTTCCTGGAAAACATAAACTGAACTTACAAACTTAAATGGGCAGACTGGGTGGGCCATAGGCCCTTATCTGCCGACACTGTCTATGTATCTATGTACTAACAGTGGCATTCCCTCACAAGCTATAAGATTCACAAACGGTAAACGGTATACAAACCAGTGAATATTATCATAATTTTATATTTGGTATTCCATAAAAGACAACTATGCAAACACATAGATACATAATTTACCTCAAGTGATTCATGGTAACAGAGCAGAGGTCTCAGTGATAACAGCTACGTTGATTGAGCTCTGAAAGGTGCACCTTGAGTCCCTTTTTAAAGCCCCCAAGTGATTAGCAATTCTACAGATTCTTAGGGAGTGCATTCCAAATGGGTGCAATGCTTGCCGGAAAGAACCTTTGTGCTATGGATGCTCTGACTTTGGGCACATTGAGGAGTACATGGCTTGAGGATCAGAGAGATCTTCTAATTGGTTTGTCAGAGAGCAATCCAGCCAAACTTGGGGGGGGGGGCACATTGTAATTATCAAGTTGCATAATTACATGCAACAGGATAATTACAGTGTAGTTACATGTCTGTTGCATGCAGCTACATTGCACTTGCAATGCAGTTACAGTGCAGTTACACTAAGTACACAAGGAAGCAATGGCCAACAAGATAACAATTTTAAAACCAAAATATTTGTGCCGCCTATGCTTTGTAGATGGAGGACTGAATGACTAAATAGAGACCTATGTAATTAATTCTCTTGAAGATTCCTAAGCAACTAGGTTCCCTTCTCTTCTTTGAGGATACCTATTATGCTGATCCTCTTGACTTCAGATATATCTAAAGCAGCAGTACTGGGAGGGTGAGCAGAATTTATTATGATGCTCATGAAAGTCTTAGGAAGGCTTGAAATTTATATTGGTTAGCCTTGCAGGATATGACATCTGAACAATACACACTTTTATGCAGTATTGTTCTTAAAGAGCTACTGGTGCTTCAAAGAAAACTTTAAAAGCCATGATAATTAGGTACAATTCTACTTGCTTTCCATTTATATTTTATATATTTCTCCTCACCTTAATTTATTACTGAAGAAATGTGTGTGAATATCTGACTGTTGTCCCTTAGAGTTCATTTTGAGTTCATCTGCCTCTAAGGCTTTCTCCCTACTTCAAGTCATAATCCTCTGTTGTGACATCACAGTCTACTGCCATGGGAGTAACTGTGAGGTCACAAGCAGTGCTCTATGACTTCAGGTAGGGACAGAGAACTGTACCAGTTAAAGCAGAAGGAAACGGGAAGGGAAGTCAGAATAGCAAAGGCCCGAACTGAGGAAAAGACAGTCAACTCGGTTAAGAAGTGGGATAAAGCCTTTTATAGGTACATTAGGGAGCAAATAAAGACTAAGGCTGGGATACTGAGGCTGAATAAAGAGGAAGGTGGTTGGGCAGAGAGCGACAGTGAAAAAGCAGGGATACTGAATGAATACTAATGCTCAGTATTCACAATGGAAAAGCAGGGGAGATACCTAATCCAGTCAATAGAAGCACTCTGGATAGGGAGATTGATATTAGTCCTTTCACAGAAAAAAAGGGTTCTGAAAGAACTCTTTAAACTGAAGATGGATAAAGCAATGGGGCTTGACGGGATTCACCCCAGAATTCTAAAAGAACTAAGGGAAGAACTAGTAACACTACTGACTACCCTGTTTAATAAATCATGGGAGGATGGTGTGGTACCTGAGGACTGGAGTAGGGCGGATGTGATTCCCCTTCACAAAAGTGAGAGCAAGACAGAGGCAGGAAACTACAGACCTCTCAGTTTGACCTTAGTGGTAGGGAAAATGATGGAATCACTTCTGAAGGAAAGAATTGTTGAGTACCTAGAGGCCAGTGGGACACAGGACCCAAGGCAGCATGGATTCACAGCAGGAAGGTCATGTCAGACAAATCTAATTGATTTCTTTGACTGGGTGACCAAAGTAGTAGACCAGGGAGGGGCTGTGAACATGGCCAACCTAGACTTTAGCAAGGCATTTGACACAGTCCCACACAAAGATTAATAAACATATTAGCCAGCCTGGGAGTGGGTCCCAGGTGGCAGCCTGGTAAACACTGGCTGGATAACAGGACACAGTGGGTAATAGTAAATGGAGTCCACAGTGAAGAAAGGGGGCTACTAGTGTGGTACATGAGGGTTCAGTACTGGGCTGATCCTTTTTAATGTCTTTATAAGTGACATTGCAGAGGGACTGGAAGGGAAAGTATGTCTCTTTGCAGATGAAACAAAGATCTGCAACAGGGTTCATATGCAAGGTGGGGTGGAAAGGATGAAAAGGGACTTGGAAAGGTTGGAGGAATGGTCAAATGTGTGGCAGCTTAGATTCAACATAAAGAAGCGCAAAATAATACACCTGGGAAACAAAATCCCAGGGGAAAAGTACACAATGGGGGGTGAGATACTGACAACAACAAAAATGGAAAGGGACCTGGGGTAGTCATATCAGACTACCAAAAGGTGGGCCAGCAATGTGAGAAGGCAGTAAGGAGGGCTGGGGAGATATTGGGATGCACAGGGAGAGGCATCACCAGTAGAAAACAGGAAATTGTTGTCCCTCTGTACAGACAGTTGGTAAGACCACATCTGGAGTACTGTGTACAGCTCTGGAGACCCCATCTCTGCAAAAACATAGACAGGGTGGAGGCTGTCAAGAGGAGGGCAACCAAAATGGTGCAGAGTCTGCACCAGAAGACATATGAAGAAAGACTAAAGAAGCTTAAGATGTATAGTCTTGAGGAAAGGAGGGAGAGGGGGTACATGATAGAAACTTTCAAATACCTCAGGGGAATCAACAAAGTCCAAGAGGGTAGCATCTTTCAGAAAAAGAGACATGCAGGAACAATGGGGCACAATGTGAAGATAAAGGGGGGACAGCTCAGAAGTAATATGAGGAAGTATTTCTTCACAGATAGGGTTGTACATGCATGGAATGGCCTTCCTGAGGAGGTTGTAGAGTCAAAAACAGTGGGGGAATTTAAGAATGCATGGGACAGACATAAGGCAATTCTAGTGAGGGGTAGGTGGAAGTAGGCTGTTGGTTAACTAGGATCTTCAGCTTATCCATTAGGGAGGGAAATGGGCAGACTAGGTGGGCCAAGCGGTCCTTATATGGCATCAAATTCTATGTTTCTATGTTCTCTGTTTCTATGCTTCTAAGGAGAAAGCAGCAGGAACAGGTGAACTCTTCAGGAACAAAGATCCTGTTTTCATGCAAATTACCTCACTGCTGAATAATGGGGAGGAGGGATACAGAACTAATGGGAAATACAAGCTGGACAGTGCCTAAATATTATGTTTTGTTAAAGTTCTTAATGTGTCACCAGCTCTGTAAAGGGGAAGTCTCATCTTCGGGATTTGTTTAATGTCTGAAAGCCCATAAAAAGCTCAACTGAGTAAGCTGTTGTGTTTACCTGTAAGTTTTAGCAGTAAAGAGTTATTGATATATAAATTGGCCAGTAAATAAGGGCTGGGGGCAGCCACATGGTTTAGGCTTCTGACAGGCTATGATGTCATTGCAGTCTTGATCCTGCTTTAACAGCAGATAATCCAACAGGTGAAATATGAAGTTGTCTGTTTTATTAAGTGTTTTTTAAGCTGTTATTACAACACTTTCTATATTTACAATAATTGATTGTCATTGAGGTTATCTCTTGCATCAGGCCACACCTATGGAACAATAGCTGCCAAACACTAGGACCACATAGAAACCTTTTAGCCAGTAGTCTAGCCCCGTGCCCTCCTCAGTTCTTTTCCCCACCATTGACCATTGTGCATCAGACTCCATGGAGACACTGCAGCTTCAGTCGACCAGCAAATCTTCAATTTCTTTACCTTTTTCTTTAATTTTTTACTCCCCCTAGTTTGTTCAGCAGTTTATTTTATAAAGTGATTTTTGACTGTTTATGCTGACTGATCCTGAGAAACTTTCTATTATTGCAGGTGTGGTAAGAAAATCCTTGATAAGGATGATCACAACACCTGCGTCTACTTTCTTCTTGGTGTGGACCACAATGTTAAGGCCTGTGAGGTCTGCTGCAGATTCAACCAGGCTACCCAGCGGCCCCATCAGAAGGCCTTAGAAAATGTTTTCCTGGAACAGAAGGTTGCCCAAAAAGAGAAAGAGCTGTAGGCAAGAATCTTCTCCACCATTCCAGGTTCGTCTATGGGCTTCCACTACTCCAAGGCCTGGGACAAATAATCTGCCAAACAGAAGCACTGTGAGAGGGAGCAGAGCAAGGAGAAATCTTCCCCAATGAGCTCTCAGTCACCGCATCGAGCACCAACCATAGCTGGGTCGTCGACTGCTTCAGCGGTGATCCATACTTTCCACCTACATCCTCTCTTCCACAGCATCAGCCTTGGCAATGCTTCCCACTGGTTCTTTTGGGAATGGCTCATTGCCATCAGGCCTACTGATGCCCCCACTGAGCTGCAACTCCTGTTGTTTAGACCCATTACAGTTCAGGTGCAACAGACAGGACTCTCTCAACATTCTTTTTCAGCCAGTGCTGGCCCACCTTTGGCCATTTCAGCAATGAGAGGACCACAGCCTTCCCTGTTGACATCTCAGGAACCCCTGCCATTCTGGATTCCTCTTTCCCAGGGGCTCCAGCCTGGTGGTTCTACCAGCTCTGCATTGGCCAGTGCTGGCTCTTCATTTGACATCAGACTTTTTGCCTTCCCTGTTGCCTATTTGGGTCACTTCATCAATGTCAGGGACTCAGCCTCCCCTCTCACCATCTCTGGCTTTCCTGCCAATGCCAAGGCTGAAGCCCCTTTCACTGATGCCTCAGGCCTTACCACCAATGCTGGGGAATCAGCTCCCTTGTTGGTGCAACAAGGCACTCCAACAATGCTGCTGGCCATCGATGTCCAGACTATGCTCTCCTCCTTTTGGGGAGTTCATGCTTTGCCTTGCCTCCCATCTTGGCCCATCAATGCAGGAGCTTGCTAGGCCTACCACCACCCCACAACCCCTCATGTCAACACGTCCTGCATGCTCACAGTAGTCATCATCATCTAAGTCCATTTCAGAGCCTGGGGCTGACAATGAGAACATCCTGAACTCCTCCCACCTGACAAAGTGGAGGAAGAGAGGGCTAGGAGACACTCTCTAGTTCTGTCTCCACTGTTTCATCAGGGGGTGAGGAGTCCTCCAAGTATACCTCAAAGCAACTCCCTAATGGCCCATCCTTCATCTCTGTGATGAGGCAGCTGCAAGCACTGTGTGGTTTAATTCTGAGGAGCAGGATGTCACCCAGAGAAATCTGACAGAATACCTAGTTCTTAATGCATTTCAGAAAGATGAGACTATTATTATCAAGCCAGCAGACAAGGGAGGGGGTATTGTAATAATGAACTATGTCAAATATAGGAATATGTGTTCAAAACTGTTGACAAATGAAATTAATTATAAGAAACTAAGCTCAAATCCCACAGAGGTCAAAGTCAAAGTCAAAGTCAAATTTATTTAAAAAGAAGACGCCCAATCCCACAGGCTCTGGGCGCCGCACAAAAACTGTACAGTATGTCATACCGTATACATTACATTAAAATATAATACACATAAAAAACTTAATCCCCAAAAGCTTGCATAAATAAGAAGGTCTTTAGATGACTCTTAAAGGCCTTTATAGTGGGGGCCTGTCTCACTTCAAATGGCAACGAGTTCCAGAAAGCGGGAGCAGCAACTCCAAATGCTCTATCCCTTGCAGATTTTAATCTTGATCTCCGGAACTTTAAGGAGGCCACCACTAGAGGAGCGGAGATTTTGGACAGAGGTGGACGGTACCAGAAGATCAGACAGGTAACCAGGGCCCTGTCCGTGTAGGGTCTTATAGGTGAGAAAACCCACCTTGAACAGTACTCTCCACCTGACAGGCAGCCAGTGCAATTCGCGCAATACTGGAGTGATATGACAAAATTTACTTTGTCCGGACAAAAGCCAGGCAGCAGCATTTTGCACTAGCTGCAGTCTGCGAAGAGAACTTCCAGAGACCCCGAGATAGAGGGCATTACAGTAGTCAAGCCTAGAAGTGACTAAGGCGTGTATCAAAGTAGGGAGGTCCAGAGCCGGCACAAGGGGCTTAATCCTGGTGATATTTCTAAGATGGAAAAAACAGGAACGAACCACAGAGGATATCTGAGCCTCCATAGACAGGTTCCTGTCAAAGATCACACCAAGATTTCGCACCCATGGGGAGGCCATCAATAACACAGCTCCTAGCACAAGGCCAGTCACAGAATCAGAGGCCATCCCATCACGAGCTCTGTTCGACTCCACTACCAGTACCTCAGTCTTGTTAGGGTTCAGTCGCAGCCAGCTGGAGGACATCCAGTCATTTATCTCAGCCAGACAGATATTGAAGCACATCGACTGCATTTGATGTTCCTGGGGTCAAGGATAGGTATAGTTGAGTATCATCAGCATAGCAATGAAAACTCAAACCATACCTCCTAATGATCCTCCCCAGGGGCAGCATGTATACTGCAAACAACATTGGGGCCAATACCGAACCCTGAGGGACTCCACATGAAAGGAGGCAGGGTGTGGATGAGAAATTACCCATCACAACCCGCTGACTCCTGTTAGTAAGAAATGACTCAAACCATTTGATGACAATACCAGTGAGTCTGCATAACTTCCTCAGGTGGAAAAGCAACACACAATGGTCCACAGTATCAAATGCTGAGGAGAGATCAAGGAGAACAAGAATTGTCTTGTCCCCCCGATCTCTGGTCCTGAGGAGGTCATTTTGCACCTGAACTAACGCAGTTTCGGTGCTATGTCTGGCCTGAAAAGCTGACTGGAAGGGATCATACAACTCGTGAGTCATGAGATGTTCCCCCAACTGAAGTGATACCACCTTCTCAACAACCTTTCCCAAAAATGGAAGATTGGAGATAGGATGGTAATTTGCCCTAATCTCCGGGTCCAGAGAAGCTTTCTTTAAAAGGGGTCTCACCAGAGCCTCCTTCAAGGCATCTGGAAAGACACCCTGACTCAAGGAGCACTGGACAATCAGGGCAAACACCGGGCCAACAGTGTCAACACACCTCATTAAGAAGCGCGTTGGCACGGGATCCAGTTAACAGAAGGTATACTTCAAGTTGGCCGCCATCTCAATAACCTCACTAACCTCCACTGGCCTAAACTCTCCCCAACCAGAAAGAGTGCTCTTAGAACAGACGACCACTGACAGCAATGATATTACTGGCTGAGGAGACCTCCCGCCGGATCACAGACACCCTGTCCGAGAAAAACCGAGCAAATTCCTCACAATCCTCATTCGAGGAAACTCTTCTGGGCTGAAGACAGGATGGATGAAGAAGTCTGTCAACAGTCCGGAAGAGTGAGGCTGGTCGGCTTCTCCCGGCAGCAATCTCCCGAGACAGAAGAGGTACTACAAAGATAACTATTTTATACATCATAGAAGATCTAGTACTTTCAAATAGCATAAAAGAATGGGAAGGAGATTTTTTACAGCAGAAACATCCCAGAATTCTAGTCTTTTACTCTATTCCGAAAATTCATAAATATGCATATAACCCTTCAGGTCGTCCTATAGTCTCAGGAATATCTAGCTTATTTGAACCAGTGTCTAATTACATCAACTTTCACTTGCAACCCCTAGTTGAAAATACTTCTACATATATTTGAGATGTGTCTCATTTTATTAAAACTATTCAGAATTTACAGATCAGTGAAGCAGAAAAACAGAATCTTCTTTTAGTCAGCCTTGATGTATCGGATCTCTATATGTCCATATCTCATCAAGATGGTATTGAAGCTATGAGTGGTCTCCTGGACAATAGGGCCCCTTTGGTCCATCCCAATACAAGGACCTTACAACTTCTTGCTGATTTCATACTAAATAGAAACTATTTTAGGTTTGAAAAAGATTTTTATGAACAAAGCAAAGGGACAGTCATGGGGTCCACCATGGCCCCGGGTTATGCCAATACCTATATGTATACCTTTGAAATGAAATACATTCTAGATGTTGCTGGAAACCCATATTTCCATCATATAAAATTCTATAGAAGGTATATAGATGATCTGTTTTTGGTACGGATTGGCACAGAGAGGGACTTGGAAGGTTTTCACCAACACTTAAATAGTTGTACAGAACATTTCAAGTTCACACTAAATAGTAGTGCTGTGTCTGTGCCATACCTAGATGTTATGGTTAAGTTTGGTGAACAGGGACTTATTACAACCCTGTACAGAAAATAAACTACAAGGAATACCATATTGCATGCACAAAGCTTTCATTCTTGCCAGCTAGTTGAAAACATTCCATACTCACAGTTTCTTAGAGTGTGTAGAAATTGTAGTACTGAACAGGACTACCAAACTGAGTTACAGGCAGCCACTAATAGATTTGTACAGCATGGCTACTCTAGGAAAACATTAGATAGAGCTAGGACACGCATCCGAGAAGTGACATAGACACAGGCATTACATGGCTCAAATAGGATGGACCAGGATGCAAGAATAGTGTGTAGTACAAGACACAATCACAAGATGGTTGCAATTAGGCACATTTTGCATAAACATTGAGTAATATTACAAAACCATCAGAGTACCAGTAGATTATTCCAACAACCTCCTTTGATAGCTGAAAAATGAGTGCAAACATTAAAAGATAGGTTGGTGCATACAGTACACCCACAGGGGAAGCAACCTACACAAAGGCAGTTGCTCTTAAGCCCTCTAAGCCCGGGTATGACACCATGTGGACGTTGTTCTGTGTGTGGTCATACCAGCAAAAAGAACACATACAAACATCCATTCACAAATAGAGAGTACAGTAGTAGACAATTTATAACATGTGATACTGCTGGAGTGATCTACATCTTGCAATGCCCTTGTGATAACTGCTGGCAGTATAGCTTAGAGGTTAGAGGAACGAGGTGTGAATGAGCATGATACATCCAGCAGACCAGACTTGAGTTTGATTCTCACAACCTCCACTTACATACTGTGTGACTCTAAGCAAGTCACTTAACCGGCCAGTGTTCCCAAGTCGCCCCTGAAAATAGGTACTTGTGCATAGTGGGTCTTACCCAGTTACCAAAGACTAAAATAAAAATATAACATATACATAGGTATGACTACATGGATGTTAAAGCAATGCATACAGGAGCGTAAGTCGAACGTTCGAAATATAATAAGCACTCCAGTGGCTGAACATTTTAATGAGGTTAGACATACAGGAGCATCTTTCAGATTTTGGGGTCTAGAAGCAATACATCTACCAGATAGACAAGGTAACTTCAGCAGTTTACTAGAGAAAGTGGAGACTAAGTGGATTTTTGAAATGCAAGCCCTTGATCCAAGAATAGGTCTAAACAGAGACCTTAATTGGAGTAGTTGTAGAAGGTGAAGGGCATAGAAATATGAATGTACAGTTTACAATGGTTTATTTCTTTTATATCTTGATTTAGTTTCGGATGTCTTTTGTTATATGCTTCATTTCATATGCAGTTTGTATTTAGGCTTTGTTTGGCTCTATTATTTATATTCAACATATTGTATTTTTGGTTCATTGCCACTCATGTTCCTTACTTTTCACAAATCTCCCCCCTCCCCTTTCCACTCCTGTTTCTCACATTGCTTGTAGGTTATTTTTATATGATTATGGCATAGTGTTTTTGATTTTTTGTTGCCTGTGTTCATAGTTCATTATTTTTTATTGAAGCATTCCCCATGTATTTGTAGTCATATAATGTTTATGTGCATAAATACATTTGATTGTATTTGCTTTTTGTGATTATGTTTATAATGGGTCAGACACTTTAATGTTACAATTTAGACTTTAAAGTGGATTAGAATTATGTAAGGTTGAATGTCTGAGTCACTGTGTCTATTCTGTTGCAAATATTGGGACCATAAGTTATATAGAATAAATGTCTTTGAACAAAACATCAGAATTCCTAGTGTGGGGGGTTTATTTTTGCTTTTGCATAATAATAGAACAAATAAGGATAGACTTAATAGATCTTAATGGCTTAGGTTTATTGGACCAAGCATGAATGACAAGAATGTTTAGTCTAGGTTAGAGATCCTTGAAGGAATTTATATTAGAGCTTGTTTGGTTAACATAGGATAAAGTAAAAGACTAAATTGGTCTACAGGATTATCAGGTGAAGGTATAGTCCTAATCATGGGTATTAAAAAATGCCTAACTAACCTAAGTAGGTAATCCCCCCCCAATTAGATTTTATTGTTTTGAGTTAGGGATATAATTAAAAATCATGTCATGGGCCAATTCAGTAAATTGGGAGTTCATTTTCACATGGATCCAGTTAAGATAAACATGAATAAGTTATCACCATGTAAAAGCAGTTCATTTCATGCTGGCAGTCAACATAGTATGTTCTGAGAAACTACGACAGAACATGTAAAAGAATTAGAGTGGCATGGGTAAGCACTTTAAAGTTGCTGCTTTTTAGATGGCTATTTGGTTTTATTCTAGTCTTTAAGAGCTGGCTAGCATTAGCTCATAGATATTAATTGAAAATCTTGTTTCAATACAGGTTTGTTTTGAAAGAAGCCCTTGAAGGGTAAAAAAGTTAAAATGGGAAAATGAAACCACAGATATAAAGGTACTATAAAGATCTTACTTTGAATTTAGTGTGCAGGCTATATTTTAAAAGTAATTAGTACCAGGACAGTGGTACATATAACAGTGTATATGAGGTTAACGAAAAGTGGTGTTTAAATTTAACACATTTCATATAAGAAAAGTTAATTTAAGGGATCCATAACATGAGTGTGATTGTTATAATAGTTGAACTAGTAAATATTGTGCATGAATAGAATAGTATAAATATTAAAGAAGTAAATTATAAATCAATAATGAGAAAATGAATGATAAAATAAAAGAATTACTATATGTGTTTACAGGGAAGTCTTTATCAGAATAACCAGGACTGACCTATCCCCATTCAGAGGGGAATTTTATGGTACAAAGGGATGCCAAGCCATTGATAAAGTAGGCATTCTAGGGTCCCACATTTTGTTCAATGAAAGTTGTGTATAGTTTCATCAGACATTTAAATAACCATAATATTAGGATATTATAAAGCTTTTTTTCTGTTAGTGGGGTATGTTTCCTGGAATAAAAGCCAGAAGTGTTTCTCTCAGATTAGATTTGTTAAGCTTTGCACACAAGTCTTGAGGTTATCTAAGATCATTATGCATGTGATGTTAGTCTCAATTTTTTGAATGAAAAGATATTGATGTCACTATATTTAGAAACGTATATTTTGTAGTTATTTAAAACACATTATGACTGTAATGAATGTGTAAATAATAGGTAACATCTTTTGATAGATTGTATTAAGTATTCTTGGTGTGTGTTATTGGAACAAGGAAAAGAGATGTTTTCAATAGTTATTAAAGAAACGTTTTCTTTTTATAAATACTGTGTATAAACTTTTAAAGAATTCTATTAAGTAAAAAACTGTGTGAGATTAAATACTAGAGGAGCTCTATGAAGTGAGAGGTACCACACATGATTATTTTTTTTTAAAGAATAATGGATTGTATAAAATGCATCATGGGCAGTATTACTGATTTGTATATTTAATAGGATATTAAGAGGCACCTCCTGATGAAGCCTATATGGTATTGGTGAAAAGTCGAGCAATGGGCCTTAAAGAAATATGAATAGTTTATTTTGGAAAAGAATTACAGTGCTGTCTGTTATTCCATTGTGGCCCCAGATGACTGTTTTTTTGTTTTGTAGACTTTTATCAGAATACCTAAAATGGCCAGACCCCCCCCCCTTGATTATTCCTCCTTTGCTGGCTGCATTTGAGGATGCCACTATGGTTGCCTGCTACAGGCTAATTATGATCCCCGTGATGCCCAGGAAGGCAGACAAATTGTACCAGGCTCCCTCAGGGAAGCCTTGTTTCACAGAACATCCCAGGGCAGATTCAGCAGTGATAAATGCAGCTCATGATAGGTCCAAGAGACCTCAGCACCTCAGTTCTCTCCCCCCCAGATAAGGAGTCCAGAAATCTGGATCTTATGGGCAAGAGGGGATTATGCCTCTTCCACACTGGCTATCAGAGTTGTTAATTACATTGCCCACATGGTCAAGTTTCAAAATACTCTCTGGAAAAAGGACAACACTGTAGTTCAGGCTCTTCCTGAGGGTCCCCAGAGATGGAAGCTGCGTAATGCCCTCCAGCCTTTGGCAGATGTGGGCAAGCACCTCTCAACGGCTACCTATGATTCTGCAGATACCTCTGCTAGAGCAGCTGTGGTTGGCATCTGTCTCGGATGACATTCTTGGCTCATCGTGTCTGGTTTTGCCACTGATGTGCAACAGTCCATCCTGAACACCCCCTTCAGATGCTACAAGCTCTTTGGGGGCAGATGTACAGGGCCTCCTTTCTGACCTGCAGGCCTCAGGGAGAACCCTGCAGCTGGTTTACTCCCTTTGCCATACATAGCCAAGAGGTGACAAGAAGATACCTTTTCATCAGGCCTCCCACAAACACAAGTTGGGGACCTGACAGCCAGGCAAGTGTCAAGCAGCCACATCCCTGCCTACTCCTACCTCCACCACCGGGAAGGTCTCTAGAGGTGGAGTTATGGCCCTGCCCACTAGCCCCACCTCAGCATGACTCTTTGCTAGACCCCCCACCCTCCAGCACTGCTGGAGGTGGTGCTAGTGGGTCACATTTCTCTCCACCTGGACAGGTGGAGGGAGATCACGACAGATGTTTGGGTCCTGCAGCTCATAGAGCAAGGCCGTGTGCTGGAACTTCTGGAGTGGCCTCCAGCTTTTTCTCTAGTTCATTCAAGCTACCCTCCAGATAACATCCCTGTGTTGCTGGAGGAAATTTTCATACTGCTGCAAAAAAGGGCACTAGGTCACAACAGCACCAACAACAAAAGTGCCATCAAGAACAGTGCCGTCAAGAACAGCACTGTATAAACAGTGCTGTCAGCAAAAGTGCCAGGATAAAACATCACCAGATGACAATAGTGCCAATGGTTGCAGTCCAAATCCATATCGACAGCTATCATGGCTAAAAAACAAACACTTTGGTATTGTGAGGGGCTCAATGTAGGGGGCTCTTGTCCCCACACCACCTATAACTAATATAACAAACTCCATGGGGGGGCAGAACATAGGGAGGGGTTGAACCTTGGTGGGGTATATCTGTTACGGCACTAAAAAAACACACACTTGGAGTGGGGGGAAGTAAAGCTATATGAGTTGGGAGACCAGGAACAGAACCCTGGTCTTGGTGCTATAACTCTGACTCCCCACCCTGATGAGTGCTTTCCTTCCTTCAGACACCTCTTTCACAGAGTTTCATTAACAGCTCTAGTCACAAATGACTGTAAATATTCTCCCAGCTAGATTACCTCCCTGGTAAATTAAGGTTATACTAAGTAAGGACAACCCCAAAAACAGAGAATCAAAACACTGACTTCTACTTACTTCTGCAGGACCCTGAATTAAGAATTCAGTTCAATGTACTCAATTAAATCACCTCCTTGCTGTAGGGTAGCTGGTAGCCGCTCTCCCCCTCAGCTCCTGAAGCAACATCAAATAGCTACAGATATAACAGTCCCAACTGAAAGTGTATGGTCGCAGATGCAGTTCCCATATAGGCCCAAAATACCGGTCAGAACCTAAGGGAGACAGAGCAGCAAGATGGCATTGCTGCTGCTGTATTCCACACCTTGCTAAACAAATGTTCTTTAAGTTCTTTCACTCAAACTTTTTTAAGTTTTGTTCTGAAGTCTGATGAATGAAACTAATGTTATTTTACTGTCGAACCTGCAATAGTGAGCTTTTTAATTGTCTAACAACAAGTTGTTTTTTCTGATAGACATTTTGCCAGTTATTTGGGAAGGAGTTACAAGGCTTTGTTCCTGGCTCTTAAATACCAGGGTAACTCGTTTTAGTTTTGCAAAGCTGGGGGACTATTGTGAATAGTCATACAGTGAAAGTCAACTAGGGTGGTTGTTGAACTTTCTACCCAGATCCAGGAACCGGAAGATCTCTTGCAGGGCGACTGAGACCCAAAGGAGCACAGTATGTGCTGATTTGCCTGCTTTATTTAAGAAAAGGTATGCAGACGCTGAATAGGGTCAGGAGGATTTCCAGTATTTCAGCTGTCCTAAATTTACTGCGCTTAGTGGAGAGTTTATTTTTCTTTTCCTAGGTTGCCTAACCGCCTTCAATTTGAATGAATGTAGATGGGACAGACTGTTCATGCTGCAAGTTCTTGGAAATGTAGGAGACCGAGACTCCCTTAAGAAGCATGAAAACTGTTACAGACATTTATGATATCTTTGAGTTCTGGTCTAAGGGCATGGCATTAACTTTGTTTATAGCATCTTTAATCCTGCACTAATACAGTTTTGGTGCACGGCGGCTATCCTAAGAGGTACTGTTTTTCTGTGGTGTAATACAAGTTTTATTTGTGAGGCCATTTTGGCTTCCTAAATGGGCTGCTGAGAAACTGCATGGAGGGATTTCCTGACTCAAGGTACATTATTCCACTTCCCCTGATATATTTTTGAAGAGCGATTCATGATGATTAATACAGAGCCCATGTCTGACTATCCTTGTTTTTCACTTGGCATGTGAAAGTACGAATGTTGCATATGTCGACCGGAGTGTTTTGAGAAGGGAACTCTGTAGGTGGCAAGCATTGTTTTTAAGTTATTTTAAACCACAGTTGCCCAAAAATGTTTCTGTTCCCTGATACTAGGACTTTAAACTGTTTCTAATAAGGTCATACTATTTCCTCAAGCAGGAAATGATCTGAGACAATATATTTATCTTGCTGTATTTTTTGTAAGTATAACGGCTGGTCCTTTTTATTTAAGGAACTATGGTGCTGTCTTTATTTTGTTCATCAACACACATGTGAACCTAAGTGGAGTGGTATATTACTGTGTGTACAGTAACAACAGCTTATTATTATTTGGACTCCTTGATACAAAGTATGGTGTTGCTGATTCTGTGTGGATAAATTAGTTTTGTGGGTTTCTTTGCATTGGAGAAGCGTATAAATAAGAGTTTCAGTTATTTTAAAGTTCTGGCGTGTTACAAGACCACATAAAGGAACCCTTGGGCTCTTAAATATGAAATAGAATTGCTGATATAGGATATACGAACTCCCTGCTATTGCATAGTTTATAAATATTGGTGCAATTTTTAAATGAGATGTATAATGGTAGTATAGCCTAGAGGTTAGAGTGACGAGCTGTGAACGAGCTTGGTACATCCAGCAGACCAGACCTTGGTTTGATTCTTACAACCTCCACTTGCATACTGTGTGACTCTGAGCAAGTCACTTAACTGCCCAGTGCTCCCAGGTTGCCCCTAAAAACAGGTACCTGTGCCAAGTGGGCCTCACCCTGTTACCAAAGACTAAAAAAAAAAAATGTGCTGAGAACAAAGTGGGAGAAATTGGTCAAAATAAGTCAATTTCTAAGGGTGTTGTCTGCTGAATGTAGATAATTAATAACTCGCATGAACACTGAATTGCAATGAGATAGGTGGGGTCAAAAAGATATTCTGGTGCTTAAAGGGTGTGCTTAAACAATATGACCCTGCAAGAAGCTGTTCATGGGCTTATATTGGGATATGAATTGGTAGCCACAAACGGGCTCAATAAGATGTTAAGGAGTCTGAAAGTGGAATGAAAAGTGTGGACAAATGGAAGTAGGCATGGTCTATAGAAACTCGTATACGATTTCTAAATTTTAGCTGACATATAATTCCTGCCATACCTGGTGATAATAGGAGCATGGGACAGCATGTGCTGCAAGGTGCACCCTGGTACTTCACCAAAAAAGGTAGGTATTCCTGTCAACATAGGATCTGTTAAGGTGGGCTTAATGACTGAACCTCTCTATCATTGTAACATAGTCTTTTTGTGAGTTTACCCATTACCCTAAATAGGGCCCAAATACAGTGGCTTGATTTTGTTCTTAGATGTAGCTTGAGGATGGCTTGTGGTATGGGAATATTGATGGGTAGTACAGATGATTACATCTCAGAAGACTCAAGTAAGCCCTCTTTGATTGCAGCATTCTCGGATAAGATGAGTTTTCAGTAATGGACACCATCATGTTTCCTTTTAAAGGTTATGTTCTGATATCAGAGGACCATTTAGTAATAAAGGTGCTCTTAAAATTCATTTATTAATAGATGAGTAAAGAATTTCAAATCTGTTTTAAAGTGTCAGTGTCTTGGGCAAATAATTCTGCTTATGTAACAAGTACCCTGTTATGTTATGATTGTTGATTACCTTTTAATGTATCTTGTGAAGGTCTTTGCAATGTTGTAATGGTTCGTTAACCAATCAACAATCAATCAATTAATCAATCAAACTCAGTCGTAATCTGTTACAGACCTCCAAACTCTATGGAATACACAGAAAGGCTCATTCGTGAGATTGAAACTGGATTCACAGTGGGCTATATTATATTCCTAGGAGATCTAAACTTTCCAGGCATTGGACTTCTGGTTGAGACATGGTGGAGTAAGCACAGAGGGATTCAGGCTCCTCCATCGCTTCATCCAAAACAGCATCTCTCTCACGTCGAATCTTCCGAATAGCAACTGTCAAAGCCAGAAACTACTCATAGCGAGGGAGACATTGTAAAAAATAAAAATAAATTAACTTACTGGAGACATGGCTCGTCATGAAAAAAATCGCTACCAGCCCCTGTGCAATCTTCCAGAGGCCGAGGACAGTGGCCTAACAGATTCTGAAGCACCCCATTCTGCTGTATCCCTATCAGACACCAAGTGGGGGAAAAAAAGGAGAAAGGAGAAAGACTTTACCCGACAGTGCATCCACAGAAGCTATCCTTACTGCAATACAGGATTTCAGATCAGAAATGAGGGATGCATTGAAGGAGATCCGTACCAACCTGGGAGACTTGCAGACAAGGGTCAATGAGATAGAAACGCAGACAACGGAAAACACAAATGAAATGGAAATCCTGGAAAAGGCAGTATATTCATTGGCCGAGGATCAATTACTTCTCACTATGTGACAAGAATATGCAGTAAATGGGGGGAGATGGAAGAACATTAGATTGTACAGGATACCAGAGGGGAAGGAGGGGAATGGCCCTACAGCCTTCACAGACTATTTTTTGCGATTGGTCCTGGATTTGGGCCCAGAATTCCAACTAGATATTGAGAGGGTGCACCGCGCACTCTGGCCTTGCCCCACTAAACCAGAGGCCAGGCCCAGATCATTTGTAGCATGATTCAATAGCTACTACCAGAAAGAACAAGTACTATCCAAGGCCTGGTGAAAACAGAAGGTTATGCTTGGAAATCAATGAATTATATTTGATAATGATTATGCACCAGCAACGCAGCACTCAAGAAGGGAGTATTCTCCTCTATTCCCCCTCCTACGAGCTTAGAATATAAAATTCCGAACCCCCTACCTGGCAAAGTTGATGGTCCAGTTTCCAAGTGGCACCATTATGTACAACACAGCGGCTGAGGCAAAATTGGACTTAATCCAAAGAGGAATTCTGTCAAAAACAGACCCTAACTACAATCTAAGAAATGGAAATCCTCTACCAGGCCTACCTTACAAGATACTGAATGGATAGAAATAGGAGATCGGAGACTGCAGAAGTTACTGGACAAGATGAGAGCATTCAGAAATCATACCATACAGCCAGACTGAGAAGTCTAAACCTGAAGAAAGGTACTATTTTCTTTTTTGGGGGAGGAGGTGATCAGGGAGGGTGAGTTGGGGGAAAGACCTGTCACAGACCTGAGGGTGGGGGTTGAGAGTGAGCCATAGCTCACTGAAGGTGTATAAAAACATTTATTTAAGGGCCCATAAGTACTAGAGGTCCTAATGCATAATGTCAGTGAGCGCTCATCTTTCCTCTCAGTCATGTGGGGGTGGCAGTGGGGGTCCCCCTCTCTTCCCTTTTTTAGGCATACCTCCCCCTTTGGGAGCTGAATTCCCCCTGAAAGTCCCCTGAAGGGACGAGGTCCCCAAGAAACTGGATTAACCTATTCTAATTTATCAACGGGAAATCTTTTGTCTTCAGTTTTAAAATCACCTTATCCAATCCCCAGCCCACAAACAATAATGCCTTAAGTAGACCTTAAAAAAGTAATCAAGAAGGAAGGTCGATGGGATGGAAAAGTGCTGGGATTATGCTCTTGCTCATGGGCAGAGAATAACCATCGAGGGGAAAAACATGAGTTGTAAAACATTTGTTTGGACATCACTATTTTCCCATTGAAATATTCAAAAAGCCGTGAGCTGAAACTATCTCACAAGAGTTACCCCTGCTCTATGTAACTGGAGAGTCTGGCAGAACATAAGGGTTTTCAACAAATTTCCTTTATTGGGGAAAGCATTTCAGAAATGAGAAATCACACAATTAAGCAATGATGTGGGGGGGTGGTTGAAAAGTTGGGAGATTACTGAAAGCCTCATGACACGAGAGGGTGCCATAATCAAATCGTCCAGGCTTTTCAAATTAAATGCATCTGATACAAATGGGAAAGGAGTCACAAATTATATCTAGATCTGAGGGGAAATCAAATAGTTTCCTCCTTCCCTTTTCCCTCTTGATAGACTGGATTTTATGTATATTGAGAATTTAATAAAGGGATAATATATTTTCAAATAAACAAGCGATGAGCCCTTCCCTAGACCTAAAACAACAAATATGGTCTGATTGGGCTTCACTGTAAGACTCACCACATTGAGACCAGCAACAAGTAGGAGTTGGTCCTTAGAGAGGGAGTTCCCTCTTGAGTGGGCTTAAATTCACACGCAGTGGATATCCCCCACTAACCTAGGTGAAGGATCCTCTTCCCTGGGACCTGGGTAGGAGATGCAAGAATCTCCCCCACTAGTGGAAGACCACTTGTATATAGTTTTTCTCCTACAGGAGATTAAGGGTTAAATGTTATGGGTTGTTATGGTTGTTAACATTATTATTTTATCTTTTAATATATGTTTTTATAATTATAAAAAAATATGGTGGCAAACTAAGCAAAACAAGGCAGAAGCTCCTACTAATGGCAATAGACATCGAGGTTTTGGGAAAAAGAGATATCAAGCTTAATACAGGTATGCTGGAATACGTCTTACAAGACCCCTGGATGGGAGGAGGACATTTCCCCTCAGATTGCATTTAAATTTTTCCCCGGAGCCACAGACGCCTTGTCAAAAGTATTCAAGAGATAAACTCTCCATGGGATTATGGGTAATGTACTGGTAATTTTTTTCACAGAATGTGAATGGCCTACATTCCCCAATTAAAAGATAAAAAATTATGCAGTTTTTAGGTAAACAGAAAGCTGATTTGTATTTTTTGCAGGAGTCGCATCTGTCCCCACTGGAACATTCAAAACTCCACTGGGGCGGACGTTACCGGGTCTATGCCCCCTCCCATTCAAATGGCCATAAAAGGGGTACAGCAATTTTAATCCCCTCTAGTACACCGCTGAAAATTCAGGACACCCTAGTGGATTCTCAGGGCAGGTATGTGATCATGTCAGGTATACTTTATTCGCAACCAGTGACCCTGGTAAACACATACCTTCCTCCAGATGCCACTCCCAGTTATTAAAACCTTCCTATAAAGGGTAATGGAAAAGCTTAAGGGAATTTTGATAATGGGAGGAGACTTCAATATATCATTCTACCCCACCTTGATTCCTCAAACCCTAGACCACAGAGGCTCTCTAGAGCAGCTAAATATCTAAGGGAGAATCTCTTTTCTGGGGATAGAGGACGTATGGAGAAATTTTCTCTTCTAACCCAGGGTATACCTTTTTCTCAGGTAGACACAAAATCTACTCTTGCTTAGATTATTTTTTTATAACAGGAGAACACCTAATCTTAGTACAAGATATAATAATAGAGCCCCAAATTTTATTGGATCACAATCCCTTAGTGCTTAAGATTAACTTAGGCAAACAAGACACTGAAACTTTGGCGATTTAATAATTCTTTATTAAAAGACCAAAAATTCCTGGAACATTTTAGAGAACGCATTCCACAGATAATACAGGAGAATTTGTCTACTGAGATCTCACATACAGTACAATAGGACACATTGAAGGCGGTGATCTGAGGTGAGGTGTTGTCATACTCATCCTATAAGCAGAAAAAAACAGAAGCTCAGTTAAAATTCTTGACAGACATGTCATCTTATCAATCATTACATAGAGAGGAAGCTAGAGATCTTAAGACTCATAAGAGCTCTAAAGCAAGATATACAAGAAATAATGGACTACAAGATTCTCCAGAGCTTAAACTATCTCCACCAATACTCTTCTGAAGGAGGTGCGAGAGGGGCTAGGGCACTGTCGAGGAAATTGAGAGCAAAGAAAAAGGCCTCTACTATTTTAAAAATGAAATCATTCACTACAGGTTCCATTTCATATAAGGAAGGCCATATAAAACAAACATTTAAGCAATTTTACGAAGCTTTGTATACAACCCATTCCCCATGTCAAGATCAGGAAAAACTTATAGCAGCTTCTTTTGAAAACCTTAAGTTACCAATGTTAACAGAACCCCAGAAAAAAGCATTATAATGACCAGTAAGTGCAGAAGAGATTCTCAATCAGGTTAAACAATTGAAACCTCTAAAATGTCCAGGCCCAGATGGATTTAGTCTGGAATGGTACAAAACATTTATTTCTCAGCTTCTCCCAAGTCGATTACCTACATGCCAGGAGGTTAAGACAGGAAAGGCCCCACCTCCTTCCTGGAATTATGCGGTTTTATTCCCCTCTGCTTAAACCAGATAAAGACCCTTCCCTCCCACAATCATATCATCCCATCTCAGTACTAAACGTGGCCTATAAAATATTTACGGCCATATGGGCCAAAAGATTAGAAACCATTCTCACCACTATAATACACCAAGATCAATCAGGCTTTATAAAACAAAGAAATACATTTGACAATCTGCAACATTTGATGTTTATTCTCGAATTCATTCATTCTAGGAAAATCCCCTCTATTATAAGTGTAGACGCTGATAAAGTGTTTGACAGGGTAAGCTGGGAATACCTATGGCAGACACTGCAAAACTTTTCCTTCCCAAATTTTTTATCACATGTTTAAAAAATCTGTATCAGCAATCAAAAGCATATATCCAGGTCAATGGCTCATTGACTCAACCAGTTCAGATTCAAAGGGGTACAACACAGGGTTGTCCTGTCTTTGATACTATTTGCTCCATATATAGAGCCATTGGTAGAAATGATTAGAAAAAACAGGGAGATAGAGGGGATCTCGGTGGGACAAAGGGAGTACAAGATTGCATTATTCGCTGATGATATCCTGATAACTGCTCTTTCCCCTGATAAATCTCTTCCTGCTTTATGGCAATTACTAGAGGGTTTAACAAAAATATCAGGATTCAAACTAAACGTAACTAAAACAGATATGTTCCCCTTGTTCTTTACCCCTTCTCAAGACTTAAAAAAAAACAAATATCCAATTAAGTGGTATAAAACTAAATTTAAATACCTGGGTATAATAATCCCCAAAAATTTAGAAATGTTAGAATTACTAAACTATGAACCCCTGTCTATCCAAATTAAAAAAAGATCTGTCCTCTTGGACCCATATACCTTTAACCTTTTTCAGAGAATCAAGACTATTCAGATGATGATTCTCCCCAAATTATTGTATCTATTTCAGAACATCCCTACCTTCCCATCAGGCTTTTACTTTAAATCATGGGAGAAATTTATATCCAACTTTATCTGGCATGGGGAAAAGCCTAGAATTAGGCTATCTCTCTTATAACTCCCGCTTTCATCAGGAGGGGCTAAACCTTTCAAACCTAAAACTATATTCTTTTGCATCCTTTATAAGAATTATACTCCTATGGCTTACCCCAGTTTACCACTCACCTTGGAAGGACTTGGAGTTTGCCATAAATGACCTATACGACATCACTAAGATAACATTGTCTTCTGTTAATCCCCCACATTTTTTCCGCAATTCTACCAATTACACAGCTCATGTATTAAAAATATGGCATAGATTGAAACAACATAGGGCTTTTAAAGATCTCTTTTTCTTCTACACCTTAATATCTGAAGATGACAGATTTCTCCCAGCATTGTTAAACCATAGTTTTTCCAAATGGAGACACATAGGGCTCCATTTCTTTAGACAATTCCTCATCCCTTTTGGGATAATCCCATTTGAAACACTACAGATGAATTTTGACTTACTAGATAATGGTCTATTCAGATACAATCAGGTTAAGAATCACCTGTTATGCCAAAGGGATGTGGTTACTAAGCTCCCAGACCTACTACCATTGGCCTGAAAATACATAGAAGAAGCCATTAATGGCCATTTATGGCCTCATCAAATAGGCATTCTTTATCAAATTCTGAGAGAAGGAATGGGGGATTCCTCTAATTCTATTTTAAATAGCTGGAATAGAGACTTGATCTAGACATACAAGATCAGGAGTGGCATTAAGCATCTTTTCACGCTTACAAAGTTACTCACACCACTAGACGGCACGAATTTGCCTGGAAATGCAGGAGCCGTTTTTTCCGTACCCCAGCCATATTAACAAAATATCTACCTCAATCATTTGGGGAATTTTGAAGATGATGCTCATGTAAATTAGCAGATTAGGGCCATATTTTTTGGTCCTGTCCTTTGTTGATGCCATTCTGGTGCACTTTACAACAGGATATCTCAGAATGCACTGGTGAAATGGTCGAACTCACTGTGGAGATGGTACTATTGTCTGTCTTCCCTCAACACAGCCCCCCATGGCATCAAACCTTATTACCCATTTATATATTAGCAGCCAAAAAGGCTATAACCAAGAGATGGCACTCTTCAACCATACCAACGGTCCACGAATGGAGAGGACAGGTAGTAATCTACTGCATGGAACTATTGATGGCTAAGCTCCATGGTAGACAATCCAAAGTGGAGCCTTTGTGGAGACCATGGGTTATGTTTTACTCAAGGTGTGAATCCGACTTTGTACCCTAGGCATATCTAGGTGTGATATGCAGAAATTAGTGATTGGCTAGGTGAGGGACAGGATGTGACCCTCGGTGAGATAAGGAGAAATGTGGGCAAATTCAAAATAAAAGATATATACCCTATGGAGAGAAGATATTTTAAATAAGAATTCTACCTGCCTAACCAGACAGTTATATACATTTGAATAATTAAATGAACAATATTGAATTGTCGAGATGACTTGAATAAAGTTTATATTGCTTTTTGTATGGTTTATGGAAAAGCTAACGAATGTGAATGCAACATATTGTATGCAACATATAACTAATAAACAGAAATTAAAAAAAAAAAAACATCTTTCCAGGCATTAATTGAGAGTAACTTTCAAAATCTAATGAGGTAGAAAGGACGTTTTTAGACTCCTTTCTGGGACATGGATTAGCAACTGGTAAATGAACCTACATGAGGGAGTAATATTCTTGACCTCTTTAACACAAATATTGAGAATTAATTGTCTGACGTTTTGCTTCATAAACCACTTGATACCAGTAACCATAGTACTATAGCATGCTGTTTAACATCATGCAAGACTAGGCAGAGCAGCGGCCACATATTTAGGGATTATGGGGGGGGGGGCAAAATTCAATAATATAAGGAATTTCCTTGACTCTGTAGATTGGGCCTATGCGATGCAGTGTCTAACAGTGGAAGACTGCCTGACACTTATTAAAGATACAATTCTAGATTTAGAAAACAAATTTCTTTTCAGTAAGAAAACATTTAATAAGGAAGGTAAAATTCCAATATGATTTATGACTGCTATTAAATAAATTAAAACTAGGGAAAATGCATTTTCTAGACTTAAAAAGAAGCAATCTGACTCCGCAAAAATTAATTATAGACATGAATTGAAAACATTAATATCTATAATCAAAAAGGAAAAAATGAAAATGGAATTTCATATAGCTCATACTGAAGATAACTAGAAATCATTTTTTTTTTCAATTCTTTTTCCCTCCGGTCACGGATCCAGGAGCCTCTCTCAGGCATCCAACCTTTGTCCTGTCCTGCCTGAAGTCCCCCAACAACCTTCCTCTCCTCTGCCCCTGCCTCCCAGCTGGCACCCCCAGCTTAACCCCTCCAGGGTGGGGCTACCCCTCCTACCTTGGGCGCTCTTCAATTTTGTAGACTCCAGCTGTGGACGTGGGCCTCTGGGCGGTGGGTCTGTGAAGGCCTGCCAAGTTGGACCCAGTCATGGACATGGGGATTGGTGCTGTTGCCTAACCCTGGAACAGGGGTTTTCCTATGTTCTGTTTCGCCCGCTCCTTTCCTTGCATGTGCACCCCCAGACGCTATGGCGCACGGTGACCCTGCCAGCATCAGGCACGCTATTATGTGCAGCCCCAAGCTACTGCAGTGTCATCCAGTCTCCACCAGGGGCCGCCGGAGTGCCAAAGTCCCCCATGCCATCCATCCGGGACAGGAAAGCAGCCCAGCAGGTGCTCAATCCAGTCCCTCCCCTGCCGACCCATGGCACACGGGCTTGCTCCTGAACTCGGGTCGTGGGCATGCCATGAGGTGTGGCGTCCAGTACTTCAACCCTCAGCACCACCGGGCTGGCCTAGAAATCTTAATTTGCATGTGTGAGCAAATGTGAAAACTCCCCAAGGACTGTAGGTCTACTAATCAAAAATGGCAACGTAGTAAACAATGATGTTATGGCAGCCAATATTTTTAACAATTGTTTTTGTTCAATAATTGGTGAAAAGGTTAATTCCCCAGGTGTACACAAACCCCAATCAACAAGTGTTTATTGATTCACTAGAGAGGTTTTTCCCACAATAGGCCCGATTAAAGAAAACACAGCTGCAGGCCCTGATAATATCCATTCTAGCTGTTTAAAGCAAACAGCATCTGTTTAAGTCCCTCTGATGGTTTTGTGCAATAAATCATTGGAAAAAGGGGACGTGCCATCTGACTGGAGAAAGGCCATAACTGTACCATTCTATAAAAAGAGTAACAGGGGACAGGTCTCCAACTACAGGGCAATAAGCTTGACATCCATCTGCAGTAAAGTCAGAGTGGCTAAGCAGAGACTTGAATCAGAATCAATATCTAGGAGTCTTACAGATGTTCATCAGCATGGGTTCATAGGTGACCGATCTTGTACCACCAACCTGATAACCTTTTACAATAATATTAGCATAAGCATAGATCAGAACATCCCAGTCAATGTAATATCATTCTATTTCAAGAAGGTTTTTGCTATTTCGAATCTTGCACCTATCCACGTTGGAGTGCCACAGGGCTCTATTCTTGGTCCGTTACTCTTTACAATATTCATTAATGACATCCCTTCAGTCGCACCGAATTGTTCGTCTCTGCTCTACGCGGATGATTTGGTTATCTATCATAGTGCTAAACTTCAATCTCCCTACATCATCCTCTCTGCATCGGATTTCGAGAGTATCCAAACCTGGCTTACTCATAATAAACTTGTCCTAAATTCTAGCAAATCTTACTCAATGGTGTTTGGCTCCCAGGCCAGACTCAAAACTAATCCTTATCCCTTAACATCTCCTGTGGGACAACTCTCCTCTACCCTCTACCAATTCTTTCAAATATCTTGGTGTCACCCTGGACCGAATCACTTGACCTTGACCTTCATATCTCTACTATTTGTAAGTCAGTCAATGCTAGCTAGGAAGTGCCTATCGTACCAGCTACGCACTTACCCCTCAAGCCAGACTAGCAGTGGCTCAAGGTTTCCTTCTACGGCTCTAGTATATGGCTCGCCGATCTTCCTTTCGGCATCTAAATCTGCCCTTCATAAATGGGACATCACCTTAATAACATTTGTCGTATGCAGCGGCCTCAACACGCTTCAAGCACCACTGCCACCTTTATGGGACCTAAAATGGCTTAGCCCATCCTATCGTCTTCAGACCTTTGGATCATTAATTGACTCTGTCATCAGAACAGGTCTCCCCTATCCCTTTCTTCTGCACTGGAAACCCAACCTTCTACTCATGAATTACGATCCACTGATAAAGCCCTTCTAGTATTAGATGTAGAACAAAATGGGCACTCGTGCGTTTCCTACATGCCCGAAATACTGGAACTCTTTACCTCTCCATCCGTCAAACAAACACCCATGCTATCTTCAAGAATCTACATCGTGAACACCTTCACACTCTACATCCCTGCACTTGTTTTAACCCACCTTGAACCCCTACTAATGCTTGCTCTCTCCTTATCTTCATCCTATCTACCCCCTTCCCTTCCTCTACTTATGATCCTTACCTGCCATGCTCTTTCATCCCCTCTTCCTCCTTCTCTCTCCTCTCTACCACTCTACGCACTTACTGCACTTTAACATACTACCTTCCACGTTGTTTTCTTGTTTGATACCAATCCTGTTTTCTCCTTCTGTATTCATGGTATCTTATCCCTCACCATTCAGTATGTCATTGTATTTACTATACACTGTTTTTACCCATTTGTACTGTTTCATGTGCTGCGTCACATGTTAATTGTTATGTCTGTAAACTGTTTTCTCCCAGGTCGTGCCTGAAAATAGGCATTGTTTGCCTAGTGCACTTACCCGGTCAACAAAAGCAAAATAAATAAATAAATAAATATCATTTCACACTGTAAACTTCTGCAAAAGCTGGTTAATATGCGGCTGGACATAAGTTTGGCTAGGTGGATAAAGAACTAGCTCAGTGACAGATTGCAATGGGTAAGAATAAATGGCCACCTTTCTGAGGAATGTGGAGTCAGCAGTGTGGTTTGCCTGGGGTCGATCCTTGGACTAGTTCTGTTTGGGCTCTTCGTAAGTGATATGCACAAAAATGCTATCTTAATGTATATCTAAGTTTGAGGATATACCAAACTTGGGGGCAAGGTAAACTTTCTTACAAGTTACCTAGTGGAGGATTTAAAAAGTATAGAAATATGGACTAAAAGCAGGGCCCAGTGTTTACTACGGAAAGTGGACATACTTTCTGCGGCAGGACCTCACACTTTCTGCAGCACAACTGCTGATTCTGCAGCCATTCTATGGCAGATAAATTGTGGTTGAACAGCATGCCTTCAAGGGGATTAAGTCTTAGTTAACCCTTTGACTGCCTTCGTGCAACCACTCCACTACGCTGAAAGTGGAACAGCAGGCCATTTAACAGTATGTAGAGTTCTTATCACAAATACTAAACTGCAATAACCCAAACTTGGTGCAGCCATGTTCATCAGTGTTCTCTTATAATGACTATCTCCTCCCACCACAAATTTGAAGGCACATCTGTTCCTCTCCAGGAAATTGGTGGCCTTTGCTGTTCTCCTAGGTTATAATAGGAGGACACGCACACTCAGCTAAAACTGCAGAGGCAAAACCTGCTTGGATTTCTTCTGGTTTATATTTACAGTTAGCAGATATAAAGGAGACTCCAACTTGAAAGCCACTTTAATTTTTTTTTCTGATTTTGATCAATGTTCTTTTAGATAATTTTTTTTAAACTAGGACTACCCCAAGTGCCTTGCAACAAACATGTGTGGTGGGGGGGATGTCTTCCTATAATAGTGACGGAGGGTGTAACTTGAAGTGTTTGTAGGATTTGTTGACTCCTGATTTTTCTTTTGGGGGACACACTGAAAAATGTAAGCAAGTCATTCTTATAAAGATGGAGTAACCTTGGTCAGCATGTTCTCTTCTCCCAGCAACTCATGGGGTGGGGGTGGTGTTCTTCAGTCAGTGACACTCATTTCACTTGTGTAGAGCAGTGATCAATACAACTCTCCATTCTGATTTTTTTTTCCCCAACCTGCTTGCTCCAGTTCTACTATGCCCTGGTCCCCAACTCTGCTGCAGGTGGGCAACCCGAACCTCCTGAGGAATTGAGCTTGATGCCAACACTTAGGCTGCAGGTTCAGATCTGCCAATAAATTACTGTCACTCTTGCAGGTACAGATCTGCAGCCTACAAATCAAAACTGTGATCAATGGTCCACCAGTAGGGACCAAGTCCTCTGCTCAGTCTGCTGCCAGCCACATGTTTCTGCAATCAGCTCCTCCTCTGATCCCTGCCACCATACCAAGATCAATGCCACCTTCTCGAGCACCACTGAATCTTCTCACTTCTTGGCTACATCTCTCCTTCCAGTTCTTCCTTTCAAATTCATCTTTCAGGGATTCAGCGTGAACCATAAGCAGCCTCACAATGAAAAATTAACGTGGCTGAGCTAGCCATACCAATACATACACAGCAGGAAATCATAACTGCTGTGGACCTAATTAAGCTCTGCTACTCTGGCTGCAGTCTCCCCCCTCCTCCCCCAATGCTGGCTGGATGGAGTTACTTAACAAGAGCCAGCACGAGTCAAGATGCCATGTGGCCACTAGCTTTTTTTGGCCTTGTAGCAGGTGGCATCAGTTTGTTGCCTCTTCTGAGTATGTATGCCATGGCATACTTAACATATCAGTAGCTATGCCCTTGCCTTGTGTGATTGCATAGCATACCTAGCATTTCTGCTGCTGTGAGGCTGGTTTTCCCAATTTCTGCAGTCAGCCCTGATTTCTGAGGCCATTGCTGCAACTGCAGAATTGCAGTAAACACGAGGCCCTGGCTAAAAGGAATAAAATGTATCTAAATCATGATAAATGCAGGGTTCTACAACTGGGCCAAAGAAATTCAATGTACTCCTACACACTACATTGTAAATTCCTGCAGGCTGTGGAAAAAGAAAGTAACCTGGGTGTTATACTAACAGACTAACAGCAAAAGACCATTGTAATAAAATAACGCAAACAGTTAGTAGAATGCGAAAGTGTCCATTGAGCAATTGTTTCACATAGTGAACCGTGCATCTTGACTTTATATAGTACTTACATTCATCCCTATTTAGATTATGCATCCCCCTTCTGGAATCCATATCTGAAGAGAGACATAGACATGAAAGGGAAAGTCCAGTGCAGAACAACTAAGTCAATTCTTCATCTTAAAAGACTGCCATACACAGACAGACTGGCTGCAACATGTCTAGTTAGATTAGAGGACAGACAGAAGAGGGGGGATTTATTGCAGTTATGTAAAATCCTCCAAGAGCCAGAATTATCGTCGGTTCATCCGTGTCCACGTGACATTGAACTTGTTGCTGGCAATCACAGTGCCGGCATCCTGCTGATGGTACAAAGCACATCTGAACATGCGCTCACCACAATATGCACTAATGACACTTACAGCAAACAAGATATATAGCACGCCAATAGAATCTGTAAACACTCCAGCAGGAAAAATGAGTCAGGAGGTACCGATGCTGGCAATGCAAACTTTAGTAAGGTACATGCTGTGTGAACATAAACTGCACATCATGCTCACATTGCCACAATGGCACTGAGAACAGGCTGTGGAGGTGCAACATAAAGAAAGCAACAACATACAGCAGAAATACATAGGTCTACACCTGCAACTGAAAATTAAGTGCAATACCTTTTAAATAGTCTGATACAGTGCACATTCCATATTGGTCCACAATCTTCATAATCCACTGATTGCAATCTTTGTAGCACCGCTGTGAAACTCCCACAGTTCTTCCACCTTTATCTCATTCATCTGCTGCTCTGATAGGCAATCGATAAAGGTCCAGATACCTGGGTGAGCCTCCCCAAGCATGGAATTGAACCCCCATACCAGTCTTCCACCAATTTGATAGTTCAAGGTTGGCTAGTCCATGCTGCACTGTAGTAATTCCAGAAGTCAATTGGAAATAGGGTTTCCGTCACACACCACTCCATATGGCATGGCCAAGCCAACTGCCCTCAAAATAATCCATCAGGGAGGCCAGGAATTCATCCTGTGCAATGAGGCTGGCAGGAGATGGATATTTAGAGCAAAGTCCCTGTCCGCTGTGTAGGGCCGCTGCACCTTGGGCAGCTGCTGCACCTTGCGCCACACTGACTGGTATGGAAAAAACATCCCCGCAGCTCCACCTGTAGAAAGACACTCCTGAAGGCTTTGTATGCAGCACATTCATAGTCTACCATCACTGAATGGGGGTTCAGACCTGGATGCAGCTCTACTAGCTTCTTGAAGACCGTCACATATGCCACGGCCGTATGCTTAGCCATCAACATGAACACTGTGGGGATCACAGCAGAGTATTCCATGCTGTGTATGGTGTACAATTGCTGGAATAATGGGGGACAACACTTAAATATCCCATTGGCATACCAATCTCTACGCCTGTCCATGTACTGCAGGTTCCTTTTGTTAGCAAAAATCCAGAATCAGTCCTGTCCACTCCCTGAATCACATAGCAGAAAGGGCTTGCCCTTCTGGGTGACACAATATTCTTTGGGTACCACAAGATCGGCAAGAATGGATGGCAGACTGAGGGTTTTGCTTACGCCTCTCCTGGTACGCTGTACTGACCTCTTCAGGTTGTCCAGGTGGAGCATTCACCCACCAAGGGACTCGGGCAGAGAACTGCTGCAAACATTCATCACTTCATAGAATTATTTATTTATTTAGCTTTTGTTGACCAGGTAAGTACACTAGACAAGTTATATGCCTATTTTCAGGCATGATCCGGGAGAGTACAATGAGCTACAGATACAGTGAGATACAAGTTTATACAGAGGACACATGACACAAGTTAGGCAGTATACAGAGTCAAAATAGAACCATGTGAACATAACCAGTAGACAGTAAGCACAATTAAGATATATACAGGAATATATATACATAGACACCAGTGCTAGGAACAGTACAACTTTACAAGGTATACATGGCTAGGAGCCACAAACAGAGCCACAGTCTGAGTATCTCCTGAAACAGAAAAAATACATTATATGCACCTCAGAGTCCTGTTAGATAGGCTGCATCAGTAACAGCTGCAAGAAGGGAGCCAGGAAAGACATGTGAGTCTGGTGCAGGGGACCTGAACTAGCTATGGAGGTCTAGGACACTCACATGCAGAGGACAGCTTCAAGTGATACCACAGGGAACTCCAGAGGCATGCGTGGGAGGTGGAGGAGCAGACTTGAGTGGGAAAGTGGTTCCATGGCCTAGGGGCACATGAAGCAAAATCCCTGTCCCCCATTTGCGTGCGGGTGATAGGGACTTTAAGAATGCCAGGGCCCAGAGACCTAAGAGTAGGTAGAAGAGATGGTCAGTTTGAGAAGCTCAGCCAGCCCTGGGGGAGTGCCAGTACTGAGCACCTTGCCCATGAAGCAGCCCAGGACAAAGTTCATGTGGTTGGGCGGGGAGAGCCACCCGAGTTTGTCATATAGGTCACAGTGGTGGGTGAGGGGAGGGGGCAGCAAGTACAAAGTGGCAAGTGTTATTGTAGGTTGTGTTCCATCTAGTGAGGTGAACTTTGGAGGTGCTTGCAAACAGGAGAAGTCCATAGCAAAGAGAGGGAAGCAACACTCCTCTGGCCAATGCAAGGCGAGCAGCAGACGTAAGATTTTTCTTCACTCTGTCGGCCAGACCCAGTTTGCCATTGACAGATCTGCATACATTTTGGGTATGGCACTCAAGGTCAAGTTGAGGGTCCAGTGTCACCCAAGGTATTTGATGGAGTCAGTGGTTAGAAGAGGAGTACCACTCATACTAGTAACACACAGAGGGGCAGGGGAGGCCTTAATCTTGGCCAGGGATCCAAAAAGCATGGCTTTTTTTTTTTTTAGGTTGAGGACTAACTTGTGAGTCATTACCCAGGACTGGATATTTCTGAAATCCTCACTCAGTTGATGGTTGATGACCCCAATGTCCTGGGAATGGGTGAGGATGACCCGGTCATCCGCTTATAGAATAGTACTACAGTTGGTAGCAGTAGCTGGTAGATTGTTGACAAATGTAGAGAAAAGGGGCCCCATGACTGATCCCTGGGGGACACCAAAGTTCACAGGAGTGGTGTCTGAGAGGACCTTGCTGAATTTGGTAAGTTGCTGCCTGCCCTGGAGGTAATTATTGAACCAACTCAGGACAGGTGGGGACAGACCAAGGGACCAAATTTGACAGCAAAGTAAGACATGGTCAACTAGGTCAAAGGCCTTGGATAGGTCAATGAATATGGCACCTGTGAGTTTGCCCTGGTCCATGGCAGCCCGGATTCCAGAGGAGATATTGACAAGGGCCAAGGACATACTGTGCCCTTTTCAAAAGCTGTGCTGCACAGAGGACAGTAACTCATGGGCCTGGATATAATCCGTAAGTTGCCCAGCCACAACTTTCTCTAGAAGTTAACTGATCGCCGATAAGATGGCTATCGGTCGGTAATTATCAAGGATCTTAGGGTTGCCCTGTTTGAGAACTGAAACAATCCTCACCACCTTTCAGATGTCAGGGACAACACCAGAGGCAAGGGACATACTGAAGATATGGGCCACTGGGAAGGCTATAAAAGGGGCACCAAGGTGGAGGAGTTTAGATTCCATGCCATTGTGGCCAGCACTAGAATGTGGGGAAAGACCAGAGAGAAGTCTCTGTCTCCAGTGCCGTCACAGCCTCAAAGTAAAATAATAGCCGGGAGGTGATGGCCACCTGTGGGGTGGAGGCCAGGAGATGGCTATCACTCCCATCAGCAGAGAATAGGGAGGTGAAGGCAGACAGGTCCGAGAAGTGGGAGTTGAATGCATTGGCAATAGTTGGTGGATTGTTACAATTAGACCCACCCACGAGCTGGTCAGAGACCCCACAGTTGGAGGAACCACTAACTATATTTTTAATGTTCCTCCAGAATTTTCTAGGGTCCTTAGTAGAGTTGAGTAAGGCAGTTTTACAGTATTCACTTTCAGTTGCCCTGATTGCTTTTTTGCATTAATTTCTGAGCCTCCTGTATTGCTGAAATATGGCCTGGTCCATTGTGGCCTCGAAGTTGGCCCAACACTTGTCTCTAGACTTCATGAGGTCTAGGAGACTTCCATGCAGCCATTTTGTGGCAGACCCTCTTACTCTCCACCTAATGAGGGGGGGCATGCTTGTCCTGTAGAGCACCAAAGGTGCTAAGAAACGTACTAACACTAGTGGAAGAGCCCTAAGCATTAAGCACCACAAACCAGTCCATGAGCCTCAGATCCATGTGAAATGACCCCAGGTCAAATCTGGAAAAATCCCTTACTTGAATGATTTTGTGGGGGATTTTCAGGGAGGAGATCTTCCATACACAGTACACAGAGGTATGGTCAGAGATAGTAAGGAAGGGTAGCAGCGGAACTGATCCTCTCTGGCCGATTTTACAGGACCCAGTCCAGGAGGGAGCTAGTACCACCATTGGTAGACCACCTAGTGGGCTTCTGAATAAGTTGAGACAAGGAGAGGCCAGCATGCAGAGATTCAAACAGCTTGGAATTTCCTCCTCGCCAATTTAAATTAAGATCTCCCAAGATCATTAGCTCATTATCCCCAGTCTTAGCACCAATAGTGTCAAGGAGATAGGATAACCCAGGCAGACCTCCTTGTGAGGATTGTATACAAATATGATGTGCACCTTCTTAGTATTCCCAAATAATAGGACAGAGTGAAGCAACTCACACAGACAGGGAGGTCTGCTGATGAGACACCACAGACAAATTAAGGTGACTCTTGTAGTAAATCAAGATACCACCCCCTTGCTTTTTCACTATCTGATCCTGTCTGAGATCAAAGCCAGGGAGTGCACAGCCTGAGTCAGGGGTGGAAGGTTTCAGCTAAGTCTCGGTGATACCCAGGATATCAGGATTGTAGTGCATAGCCCAGGCAGAGTGTTCATTACGATTGGGCAAGAGGCTACGGATGCTGAGGTGAGCTATTTTCATCCCCTTGCCTTACAGTCAGCCCACAGGAAGGGCAGAGGCCTGATAGGCAGGACCAGGGTCTCACTCAATGTCCCCAGCCAGGACTAGGACCACCAGAAAGGGCCAGAGGAGATGCCTCATGGGGGGGGAGCCACCACCTGCCAAAGGCCTGAGAGCAGGACGCCTGACCACTATGGCCAGATACAGGAGGCACCTGAGGTCAATGCAGCAGATAGGCTAAAGGGGCTGTCTGCCATGGGCTAATATATTGGTGAAGGTGAAGTCAAACACCTCATGCTGAACAAAAGTATCTCAACAGTCCCCTGTGGAAGGAGAGTGGCCAGCAAACACAAGAGAGAGGCATACGGCAGTGAAAAGGCCAATAACAAGGGAAGTGCTATGTGGGAAGAGCTGAGCACCCTCCCTGGGGAATCATAGAACTCGACAGCAGAAAAGAACCTCTTAGCCCATCCAGTCTACCCACTGCTGTGACGTCTGTCATTGCCAAGGCCCTTTTCTTGATGTCTACCAACACTTTTCTGACAGTGATGCTGGTATGATCTGGGATGTGGTTATGTGTCCCCACCATGGTTATGACTTTGTCTTCAGCTGTACATGCCTGCACCATACACCTCCCGTCTAGAGATGCAACAAATTTAAATTCCACCGGCAAAGTGAACGCGAAGTGGGCACTTTGTGTTGCCACTCTGCTACGTGGAGTGGGCAATGCAAAGTGCTCACTCCGCCTTGTCATTACCACTTCGAGCTAAGGCAGAATGGCAATGCAAAGTAAGGCGAAGTCATTGTTTTTAATGGACTTCGCGTTTCTCATTATGATTGTAAGTGACCCACTTGGTGTTTCAGATTTGGCAGCCCCCCCACACACATCACATGGCTTACAGTACTGTAAGTCACATGCTCTTTGGCTAGGCAGGAAGAAAGTGAGTCATACAAGCAGACACTTACTTTCTCCTGTGCAGGCGGAGAGAGAGTAGTGTGTTTTGTGACTGCTGATACTTTGAGATCAGAGCGAGGAGGAGATTTAAACTTTGATTTAGACCTAACAACTTTTTTAAAAGCTACATTTTTTTGTCTTTTCTGTACTTTTTTTTTTTTTTACTTAATTTAGTCTTTCTGTAAATTTTATTTTTCTTACCTTTATAAGTAGTTTGTTTGTCTGTGTCTGTGTGACTGTGTGTGTGTGTGTGTGTGTGTGTGTGTGTTGTGTGACAGTGTGTGTAGTGATTGCTCAGACTGAGGGAGCTCAGTAGGAGAGATGGACCAGGGTGAGGGAATGTCTGGGGTTGGGGCAGCTCTGGGAGAGAGTGGTAGTGGTAAGCGTTGTACTGTCCACATGTGTGGAGGGCATGGGTGCCCATTCCTGTTGGACCACTCAAAACTTGTAAGTGTTCCCCCTTCCAGAAGCAGGACCAGCACCACCTCCTGTCCTGACTCTGAGGTAGTTGTACCACCACCACCACCAAGTCCAGCACCAGGTCCTCTGGAGCAGGATGTGCCTGTTCCCCTGGGCCCAGGTGTGGATCCCATCCCTGTTCAGCACTGTGACCAGCTGGCTGCCAGTTCATCTGGCCATCCCCTGCCTATGCCTGGTCCTCCCTGCACCTCCATTGTTTGGCAGTTTTTTGACTGTGTTGGTGGGGACAGCAGTGTGGTCAAGTGTCACCTATGTGAGGTGGAGGTGCACCGTGGCCCCCGGGGGACTCACCTGGGGACTGGGGGCCAGCACACCCATATGTTTAATCACCAGCAGTTGGAGTGGCAGGCTGCCACAGAACGGACCATGCCTGCACCTGCTGGCCATTCTGTGTCAGAGGGTGCAGCTGTGCATTGCAGCATCCCAAAGAGGAGGGCCACAGCAGCAACTGCTGCTCCACCAGCACCCCTACCCCCACCACCACTACCACCACCAGCAGGTCAGCCTGTAGAACGTGTGGACCCCAGAGAACTGCATGTAACACAGGCTGACTTGGCAGTTCTCTGGAGTGCTATCGAGGATAACAATGAGAGGGTGAGTGCTGTGGAGCAGCGGCTGGATCACATAGAGGGACATCAGGTGCAAATTGTTCATGCTGGAAGTGCTGCTGGATCACCATTGGATCCCACATTATTTTTTTTTTCCTCACACCATGTGCCCCCCACACCTTCCTTGCTGTGTTTATAAAATGTATTCCTCCACCATCCCTGACCCTTGTATGTAATCATGTCCCTTTTTTGTTGTCTTCCGTATGCGTGACACTTTGTATTCTGGGCAGTGCAAGTATACTGTACTAAACTGCATGTGTGCAGTCAGTCTTCTTTCCAGTCTGTATGTACTGCAGACACTGTTCAACTCCCTGACTTAAAAACAAACATTAATGAGTACAATGATGGGGTGGTGAAGCATGGAGAGATACTACAAAACAGGCTTGCAATACATCTAAGTAACTATTAAAAAAAAATGTAATGTGATTCGTGACGTGATTGTGAATCGTGATTTGTGACTGCATTTGTGACCGTGATGATGAAGAAACGTGAATGCCTACCGCCTACGGCAGTACTTCCCTGATGAGCTGTAGCTTAAAACTCCCAGACTTAAAAACATGTATCAGTGAATACAATGGTGGGGTGGTGAAGCCTGGAGAGATACTACAAAACAGGCTTACAATACATCCAAGTAACTAGAAAAAAAATTAATGTTGTGATTTGTAACGTGAATGATCATGAATCGTGATTTGTGACTGCATTTGCGACCATGATGATGAAGAATGTGATTTGTATCACAAGTGACTCATGATGATGGTCCTGACTTAAAAATGCATATTAATGAGTACAATGTTCATGCAGAATTAAGCACCACACCTGTCCAGTACTCTGAAGGGAAGCCAAAGAAACAACTGTGACTTAGGTTACAGATGGAGATTGGGCCCAAAAGATGCAAATGCACAGACAGATTAAGATTGCACTGTGCACTGAAGAGATGCAGATACAAAGGCACAACACTAACTAGTGCTCACCATCAGAAATTCAAATCTGGAAAAGAATACCTTTGCCGGTTGGGGCGGGCCGTGGTGGGGGTGGCAGTGTACTGCACTGCTGCAGTAACAGTCACTAGTACCAGTAAAGATACCACGAAGAAGTACAAAAATCACACAGCTGCAGTGGATAGCAGCTTCACATTGCTGAAATTATTATGTGGCACAATAAAAGGTGTCTGATTTGATGACACGCGTCACACACATGCTCACACACACTCCAAGCAATGCATAGCAAATTGAAAACTTCAGTAATATAACCACATCTTTTAAACAAACTAAAATTATGCACTGCTGCACCACAACAATCAGCAAAAAAATGGCAAGAAATATTGAAAATTTTACTGTGTGTACATTAACACAGTCCTACAAGAAAAATATCACGAAACAGAAAGCACTCTCTTTTTCTCCAAGTTAATCTACCTACACCACAGATACGCCCCTCCCCCAAAGCACACTTCCACTGTCTCTCAGTACACAGACTGAATGTTGTACATTAACATTCAAAATCCATACACAAACAATAAATGCTTGATGATATGAGCACAGGAGGGTTTCCTATAATCGATGAACTAAAGTTTCAGCAAAAAAAAATGACTCAAAGACTTTTTTTACAGCTTTTTGAATGTTTGAATTGCAGAGAGCTCTCGGAGCAGATTGTCTCCTACAGCTTCCTACACACACTACCCCAAACTGAGGTTGTGCATGTAACCCCCCTATAAATGGGGGTTCCTTAAAGTCTTCCCGGAGCTTGTCTAAATGCTCCATGCCTAATTGGTGTTCGGTGTAAGGCCGCTAGATGCGGGCGTAGTAAGTGCTTTTAAAGCCTCCAGTACTGTCTCTTTAAAAGTTGCCTGCTTGCAGGCTCAAGTGGTTTGAATGTGGGGACTGGTGTTTCTCTGTTCGAATCCCGCCTAAGCTGTGGAGAAATCGCTCCTTTTATGTAGTCGCTGAAAAGCGCAACAGGAGCCCTTTTGAAAGATGTAACTGTTTGGCTATAATTAGTTAGAGTATTAGTGGAATTACAGTTTGTCTAACCTGCTTCTTTTGTAGCTGGTACTGTGTGCGCTTGGCCCCTTCATTTTGGACCTGGACTATTGAACTGGACCAATGGGAAATGGGGGAACCCTAAAATGGAGATCTGTTTGACCAACCAGAATTAGGACTCTCTAGGGAGCCGGCTGACCAATGAAGACACAGCAAGTAATTCTGGGAAGTAAAGTCTGGACCATGGCGCCTTTTCGCACCAATGAGGGCAAAATTAAGTGACTGGCATCTGCAGCCCTCCAATGGGAACAGGTGGCACCCGAATGAGGATTCCCTACCTGAACTGCCAAGAAAGAGTCGTGGTGGCTGTGAGCGAGGAAGGAGCTCTGGGGTCCTGCGCCGTTGAGTTTTCACGTGGAAAGCGCGTGTAAGGCCAGTGTCGGGTGCTTTGAATCGCCAGCAAGTTCAGACTAAATCCGCTGGGCAACAGTCAGATGAGGCTGTGCAGGAGTGCAGCTACCTACCAGGCTCATCCTGTAGAGGACTGGAGAATCTGCTGAATCGCGCTCGGTCTGTCAGGAAAAGTGAAGCTGCGGTGAGACTCCCGATTAGCTGTGAGTTCAGTCGGGCCCTAGGAGCAGCTGCCTGGTATGGTACCCCTCTGTTGCTTTTCATATAAATGTGTGGAGAAGTGTTTGGAGTCCAGGCTTGGTCCTGCGAGTGGTGTGAGGGCTTCTGGAGTCGTGAGTACTTAATCAGGGCAGCTCCCTGTCAAATGTTCCTAGTAAGGGCAAGATCTTCTGGTTACTTTGCTGACTACACTAACTGAGCCTGCTGGCTCTATTTAATCTTTGTAGGAATCTCATGCCTGTTTCTGTGTCAGGGCCCCAACCAGATGCATCGAGGAACTAGCCTTTAGAGCTTGGGTACCCATAGACAGTAACTTATAGGTTAGGCCTGTGCACAGAGCCCTAGATAGATACTTATATATTAGATTGGTAAACTAATTAAGCTGATCACCCCTGTCCTTGTTAATCCTCCCTAAATAAATCAGATTGATTGTTTTGTAAAGGTATACTGGCTAACTTGTGTGTTTATGGTGAATTACTGTGCAGCAATTATTGTGTAACAGCATCTTACTTTTCAGGGGGTTCCTGGAACAAGCTGATTGGTTCAAGCCTGGGGGTAAGTGTATATGGTAAGGGTACTGTGATTTATTTGTGTGGTCCACTAGTAGGAAGAAAGGGGGGGTTGCAGTGACCCAGAGGGCTGTGACCAAGTCATACCAGACTGCCTTAACCCCGACCTCTGGGTGGAGGCACCCGCCATCGGATCCAGCCCCCTCAACCTGTTACTGGCAAATCAGGCAAGGGTAGTAGCCCTTGGGATAGTGCTCCCTTGGAGTTACATGAAAAACAATCTAGAGCCCATGTAACTTGAAATCCCATGAATCACTGCAAAATTTGCCTTTGGAGCTTAAAAACAAGGTGAAGTGAGGAAGTACATTGTTTTCAATGTACTTCGCCTTAAGAATTGGTGGAGTAATGGTTTGGGAAGGTGGAGCAACACGAAGTCAGTGTTTTCAATGGACTTCGCATTACCCATTAACGCGAAGCACTCTGCTTCGCGTTGCAGAGCACTCTGCGAATTCGCCTTCACTCCGCGAATCACTCCTCGGAGCGAATTGGGGCTACTTCGCCAATCACTACTCCCGTCTAGATAATCGAGGCACCTCCATGACATTTTATCTCTGCGGGTGCACTCCTTTCTGGAGGTACCCATCATGAACAAGAAACTTATGTGCTGTGGGGAGCAGCAGAAGAGCCAGAGGAACCGCAGTCAATGGCATTGCGAAGCTGCTCATTTCTTGCCACATTGATGGCTGAAGGATCCAGGGGAACCACAGTCAGCGGCTCGGGAGGCACAAAGGAGTTGAGTCACTTGCAGTGGAGGGGGATTAGGAGAGCCGCCAGTTGGTGGCAGAAATTCAAAGGGTTAGCACTAGAGATGCAGAGGAGGAGTGCAGATCTGCACTGAAGTTGTTCTCCACCCACCCAACCCAGCCCCAACCTCTATTAAATGCCCAAGGAAGGAGGCAGGGCTAATAATCAGGGACTGTTTTTCTGGACTATGCACTAAAGTGCTGTACACTGACATTGACAAAAGGGCTGATCTTTTCCTACTAAATTGGGCTGAGCTCAAGGAAGGGTCTGATTAATGTGATGTGCTTGAATTATGTAAAATTGGGTGGTCCCTCAAAAGAGGGACATAGATGAAGACTGTGAGATTGGGGGTTGGTACAAGCTGGGCAGCTCCTGTTTGTGAGACTCTATCTTTAGGCGTGGGTCTGTTGCTCTCTGGGTGTGTTCTGGTTTGTGACTATCTAGAGGGGTATGCTGTTGGCCTGAGGATAATTGTGAACTTGGGGGGGGGGGGTTGATATAAGTTAGGCAGCTGGGCGTGATTGTAGCTGTTTAAAGGGGTATGCCAAAGGCTTGAAGGTGCCCATGAACTTGGGGGGTTGGTACAAGTTGGGCATCTGCTATTGTGCAAATCTGTCCCTAAACTGTGGGTATACTGCTCCTGCTTTTGTACAAATCTATTTTTAAAATGGGGATCTGTGCCTCGGGGGGGAAGGGTTCTCTTTCAAGCAGCTAATCTGGTGCTTATCTCACATTTCTGGTTAAAGAAAGGGAGAGGACTGGAAGGTAATCAGTAACATGGGTAGAATAGTGAGGTGTAGTGGATGTGCAGCGGTGTTTTTTATAGCCACACTATGGAGGTTGAGGGGTTGCCCAATTTGAATCAAATTTGGGCAGCTAGAAGCTGAACTAAGCAGACTTGGGGGGAACTGGCACAGTTGTGGGGAAAGTTGGGCGTGGGAGGCTCAGAAGGTTCAGTCATGGGTTGTGAGGATCTGCGGAAGCGATTAGGCAGGGTGGCGGGGCAGTGTGGGGCGATGGTCTGAAGTGGCCGGTTGGAGGGGATAGAGGAGCTGGGGTTCAGACTCAAACGGTGGTGACTGGGCTGGCAAGTGGGTAGGGGGTATCTCAGGGGGCAGAGAGAAGGGAGCACCAGTTAGGGGGAGGAAAAGAGGAGCTCAGGCTAGGCCTGATACACAGGCACCCTGTGGTGAGAGCTCATGTGCTAGAGGGAAGATTCTGTTGACAGATGAGCGGGTTATGGAGCCTTCAGCTAGGGACAATGCCCTGGTGGAGATAGAGAAGTAGAGTCAGACTCTAGGTTTCATGCAATGGAAGGGCAGCAGAGTATGCAGGTGAGGTGGCAGGGGAGGAAGGAGGGAGGTTCAGGGTGATGGTGGAGGTGGGGGGTGCTATTAGTAAGGCAAAAGATGTCTCCAGTAACCATGGGGAGAGGGGTGGCAGTGTGGAGGTGGGGGGGTTTGATGGAAGACAATGGGGTCTGGTGAGATTATTACTCATGTAAGTGGGGGGAGCAGTGGGCTTGGGGAAGGCACCAGGTCCAAGGGGAGAGGGGCGAGGGCCTTGCTGGAGAAGAGGCAGATGGGAGTGCAGCTGGGACAGCACAGGTGAGGGATGTGGGGAGTGGGGGGCCCGGAGGTGAGGGTCAAGTGCTTGGATGAGAAGGAGGCAAACAGGAGTGCTGCTGGGACAAACCTGAGGGGTGAGGCAGGGGGAAGGAGTTAAGAGAGGAACAGTCAGATAGGGGAGATAGTTCGAACAGGGGGCAAAGGCAACCATTGGCAATCAAATTGCTGGTGCAGTCAGAGATAGAGAGGTAGTGGGAGAGGGGTGTGTGGCAAAAGAGGGAGTTAGGCTCAAAGGTAAGGAGGCGGTTAAGGTGCTCCTGCTGGGGGACTCCATCACCAGGGGCATTAAGTGGGAGGGAAGGAGTGAGGGGCAGGGCTGTGCTATTAGGGTCAAGAGCATATATGGCTTGCCTGTGCAAAAGGCCAAGCACTTGGTCTATGCTTTGGGGAAGGACTGTGGAGGATCCCCTAACATATTTGTGTACCTAGGCACTAATAACAGAGGGAAATAGCATAGAGGAGATACAGGCAAGGTTTCAGGAGCTAGCCAGAGTGTTGTGCTGTGGGGTGCATGGTCTCTTTCTCAGAGGTTCTCCTGGTGCCTAGAGCCAGCATGGGAAACAAGCAGAAAATCATGGTGGTTAATGAATGCTCAGAACATGGTGTGTGGCTACGGGGTATGGGTTGGTGAGGGACTTTGGTGCAACTTGGCAGGACAAGGGGCTGTATGCTAGGGATAGGCTTCACTTAAATTTTGGAGTGGGGGAGGGAGGTTTTGAAACTAAAACTGACCGAATTTATCGAAGCTAGGTGGGTTTAAACTTGTGAAGGGATGAGGGCTGGGGCTTGAGGCTACCACTGGCAGGCACATCAAGCATCAAGGGACGACTTTGGCTTCTCCCCCCCCCCCAGCAGGGAGGAAGGGGTGTTCAACTGGGACACCCGACAGTGTGAGATGGAATGGGAGCTTACAGTTAACTGGAGGATCTCGGGTTGGTGGGATGGGCGAGAGAAAGGGGCAGGGATGGAAGGTGGTCCTGATTAATGCCAGAAGCATAGGAAATAAGATGCCTGAGCTTCAGGCGATGTTAACTGAAGGGGATGTGGATATAGTGGCAGTCATGGAAACTTGGGCTACTCCCCATCATGACTGGAACCAGAGTGGGTACACTGTGTTCAGGAAGAATAGGGCTGTGGGGAGGAGAGGTGGGGTGGTACTCATCATTAGGAATGGCATCGATATGTACTGGGTGGAGGGAAATGTAGAGATGCTATGAGTTACCTTGCAGGAACCCAGGGGAAAGAGGGTGAACCTGGGGGTGGTTTATAGGCTGCCCACACAGGCTGAGGAACTTAAGGAGGACCTATAGCAAATTTAAGATCACTGCAGTCAGGGTGAGGGTAGAACTGTGGTGCTGGGTGACCTTAACATGCCAGGGGTTGATAGGAGCACTATGGCATCTTCATCAGCTAGGGAGCAGTGCTTGCTGGATGTCTTCCAGGATGAATTCCTATCTCAGCTGGTTGCTGACCCGACAAGGGATGGTTGCATCTTGGATGTGGTCCTGTTGGATTATGACTTGGTCAGGTACCTAGTCATAGGGGACCCACTGGCAGGGAGTGACCACACCACTGTCTGGATTTCCTCGGACTGGGGCGGGGGGGTGAAATTGCACTAAAATGGTAGTGGTTGACTTCAGGGGAGCAGACTTTGGGGGTATGGCAAGGATTCTCAAGAGGCATATGGAGGGGATCGGGCAGGACATGGACACAGAGAGCAGGAGGGAAATTATTAAAAGCGGGCTCCTGGAAGCCACCAAGGCCTGCACAAAGGTCCGACACAAAATTAGTAGGGCCAGAAAGCTGAGATGGTGGACTAGGGAGGTCCAGGAGGTGGTGAAGGGAAAAAAAGAGTGTCTTATAAGAAATATAAGCACTCATGAGGGGACGCGGACGGGGAGTGTGATAGGATGACCGGAAGGGTAACCAGGGTGATGAAATTAGATAAGGCAGACAGAGCAGAGGTTGTCGAGGATTAGAAATGGGGGGGGGGTTCTTTGGGTATTTCAGGGAGAGAAGGAACGTGAAGGGGCAGATTAACAGACTGGGGTCAGGGACTGGATGGGCCAAATAGGCCAATGAGCAGGCACAGGTGCTAAACAAATACTTTGCCTCAGTCTTCTCAAGAGATGATGGAGGGCTAACACCACACGAGGGAAGATGGGCTAGGAATAAAGAAGGAGGGGGGAGCTCTCTGTTGAAATTCCTGTTGGTAGGGTGAGAGAGGTCCTTAAGTCCTTAAGACAGGGTCCGGATGGCCTTCATCCCAGGGTGCTGAAGGAGATGACAGATGTCCTTGCACATTTGGTGGACCTTTCTAACTCCTTCCTTCAGATGGGTTAGATGCCTCAGGACTGGAGGATGGCTCATGTCATGCCCATCCACAAAAGCGGCTCACAGGAAGAGTTGGGTAACTACAGACCTGTCAGCCTGACGTCAGTGGTAGGCAAGATGACAGAGGCCATCTTGAAAGAGAGACTGGAGGTGGAAGACTAGGTTTGCTGGCAAAGGCACCTAGCTTGGCCTGAACTATTCTAGGTTTGCTTGTAAGGACAGAGCAAGAAAGAGCATTATCAGAGCAAGGAGAAATATTAGGGCTTCTTGTGGCTAGGCAGATTTACTGACTGTGTGTTACTATTTTCTTTTGTGCTTACAGGTTTTGTTACTGCTTTTGTTTATGTAACCCCCAGGTGGCGCTATCCCAAGGTCTACTACCCTTGCCTGCTGGACCACAAACAGGTTGAGGAGCCTAGGTTCTATGGCGGGTGCCTCCACCCAGAGGTCAGGGTTGGTAATGGTTGGTCAAGTTTGGTCACAGCCCTCTGGGACACTGAGACCCCCTTTTGTTCCCTCTAATGTATCCACACGATACACAAGAATTGCAGCACCAATACCCAACATGTAGTCTGGTTTCAATCAGAAGGTACCACTTACCCTCGAGACCAATTCTGCAGTTCATTTCGGAGGACCCCCTGTGAAATAAGGTTGGTCAAATTATACAAAACCATGCAATGCCTGCTATATAGGTACTGACACTTCAAACCGTTTAAAGTCAATAACATCCAATCTGATTTATTTAGGGGGGTGAAACACAGGGAAGGGGAGATCAAGCTGATTAGCAGAAATAAATCACAATACTGTGCACTCATACAAGGTCTTATAAGTCACACCCTGGGTACCCAGTTTGGGGGGGGGCTAGCCAGGTCCATTGCCCAGGGTTTGCCAGCAGGTGCAGATGGAAGGGCCCTGTAGGAAAAAGATATGCACAATACCCAATTGTAATCTGGAGCCGGATAGCTCAGTCCTTGATGACATGAAAGAAAGAAAATCGGATGAAACACTGATTGTTAACAGGTCGCAGGGGATGCCCTGATTTGTACTCGTGCTACCCCATGCTGAAGAAACCTGGTGCAGATGGTGGTTCTGGATTGCCAGACACACAAGCAGGGAGATGAGATTCTACTGCCCAGGCCACAACAGACGGATTCAGTCCGAATACATTCAGCTCAACATTCAGCTTACACTGCGCGGTGACAAGAGAACCAGAATAGCTGTTCTTCACGAGCATTCAACACAATTATATGTAAAGGAAATTACTATACCAGGCAGCTGCTTTCAGGTCCCAACGCAGTTACTGCAAATACTAGGGAGTTCACACGGCAGCTTCAATTCCTGACAGACCGAGTGCGATTCAACAATTTCTCCAGTCTTCTACAGGATGAGGCTGGTTTCCACTCTTTCAGCCTTCCTTCCTTTAGGTACTCTCAGATTCAGTCCAATTCAAGTTGGCAATGGCAACAGCCTGATTTTAGGTTTCTCACATGCTTACCGCGTGAAACTACACAATGCAGAAGCACAGAGCTCCTTCTCTCCTCACGGTCACAATGGATCTGACTCCCCAGTCGCAAGGCAGAGCATTCTCTTCAGGTGCCACCCAGGTCCAGTTGGTGGACTCAGCTGTCAATCACTGAAACACTCTCCATTGGTGCAAATAGGCACCAAGGTCCAGAACTTCATGTCCCAGAATTACTAGCTATACCTTCTCATTGTAAACAGGCTCCCAGGAGAGTCTGAATTCTGGTTGGTCCAAACAGGAGAGTCCAAATTCTGGTTGGTCCAAACAGACTCCATTTTAAAGGTCCGCCCACACTGACTGGACCCATTCGGCAGTTCAGATCCAAAATGAAGGGGCCAAACACAGAATCCCAGCTGCAAGAAAGGCAGGTTAGACAAGCTGCATTTTTACTAACACTCTAACTGGTTTCAGGCAAACAGTTACATCTTCCATTTAGGCTCCCTCTGTGCTCTTTCGTGACTGCAGAAACGGAGCGATTTCCTCGCAGTTCAGGTGGGACTTGAGCAGAGAAACACCAGTCCTCCTAGAAAACAGTAATCATGTCTGCAAGCAGACAGCTCTTAAAGAGACAGTATGAGGAGGCTCTATCGGCACTCACAGTGCCATTCGTAATAGCTTAATCACCAAACGCCAGCAGGCAGGGGAACACCTAGGCAAGCTCCACGGAGGCTTTTTAGGAACCCCCATTTGTAGGGGGGTTACATTTACATATTACTGCTTTATTGTTTTCTGATTCAAATTGCTTTTGCAGGGTATACTTTCTGCTGCATTGTTACAGGGTGTGCCTACAGGTTTGTTACTGTTTTGTGCTTACAGATTACTGTTTTATTTTCTCTGTTTCAAATTGTTTCTTCACAGAGTATATTTTCTGTGGAATTGTTCAAGGTTGTGCCTACAGGTTTTGTTACTGTGTTGTGCCTACAGGTGTTATAGTTTACTGCTTTATTTTTTTTCTCTGATTTAAATTGTTTTTTGCAGGGTATATTTTCTGCTAAATAGTTACAGGGTGTGCCTGCAGTTTGATACTGTGTTGTGCTTCCAGATTACTGCTTTATTTTTCTCTGTTTCAAGGTATTTTGCAAGGTATATCTTCTGTTAAATTGTTCTGCAGGTTGTGCTTGCAGATTTTGTTACTTCTAAGATTACAGATTACTGCTTTATTTTTCTCTATAGCAAAGTGTTTTTTGCAGGGTATATCCTCTGTTAAATTGTCACAGGTGGTGCTTACAGTGCTAGTTTTTGTTCTTACAGGTTTTACAGTTTTATCTATCAGGCTAAGCTTTCAAGGCTAATTACAGGAGCACATACAAGATACAGACTGAGGGACAGCGTCTGCATTTATTGTTGGTTATTTTTGTTTCCGCTCTTACCTCCTTGTTTCTTTTGTCCGTGGTTCTTTTTCAGCAGGGGAAGGGCCCAGCTACCCACCCCATCCCCAACCACCCCATGCTACACTGCTTTTATACAGTAGCACAGTCGTGACATTTCCTGTAGCAAAGCAGGAAGGGGAGGATCAGAGGGGTATCTGCACAATGACTTCACTTATAGGGGCACAATTAATTTAACTTGTTGTTATAAAAAGTTATACAAAAACAAACAAACAAAAAAATATATATGTACATATATATATGTGTGTGTGTATATATATATTTGTATATATGTATATGTGTGTGTGTATATATATGTGTGTGTGTATATATGTATATATGTGTGTGTTGTGTGTGTGTGTGTGTGTGTGTGTGTGTGTGTATATATATATGTGTGTATGTGTGTGTATGTGTGTGTATGTGTGTGTGTATATAATAAACGATAAACTTTTGTTTTCATTTTCCTTTTAATTACTCGGACCAGGTTATAAACTCAGCAACTCAACTCGAATGGATATTAACTGCAGGTACTGTGGTACACTTTTCAAAATGGCAGTTATACAGGATTAAGGATGCTGTCCTACATGCTGGGCCATCGGAGATCTAAGGGCTCAGTTCCAGGCAGCATAGGCAGAGATTGCGCAGCTCAAATCGCATATTTAGGAGGAAATATATTACAAGAACCACCCGCCATTTCCCCAACATTCAACTGAAGTGCCTCAACCACAGAGGGCAGTTGTTCCGGGAGGTTGGCAGGTGGTTAAGAGGGGCAAATCAGGTGCCCCATCACTCTATGCTCACTTGCGTATCACCTCCCCAAACCATATAAAAACTTCAAACAGGTATCTGCCTCCATCTCTGAAATCAAACAAAAAGGCAGAGGACACTGCAGAGCAGGACACTGCAGCACAGGATCTAGTGCTACAAAACTCACCCATAATAGGGACCAAAACAAAAAAGGCAAAAAGAAAATCCAAAACACTTATGATCATAGGAGGCTCCATGATTCAAGGAGTTAATACCTACCTCCGGCCAGGGGAAATGGTCAGATGTCTCCCAGGTACATCAGCATGGAAAGACACTGACTGCATTACTAAAATTGTGCAGGACACAGGAGAAAACATCAACATCCTGGTACACATATGGACTAATGATCTTAACAGCTAGTCAGTTGTGGAGACCAAGGAACACCTGATCAGGCGGGGAGACAAACTGTCATCCATTTCATCAGGCACCTCCTTCGATGGGCAACGCCCCCAGATGGATGAGTTTTATTGAGTGGCTCAATAAGAGTGACTCAATAATACCACTCACCTGTAGAGCAAGTGGAGAAAAAGAACCCATATAGCGAGTGTAGCACTGCCGGATACATGCTACACTTGTGAGAAAGGAGATAATTAGATCAGTTAGGCTAAGCTGGCTGTGTGGTGTAGTGGCTTGAGCCACTGCTCCTGAAGCCTGTGGAGCCGGGTTCAGATCCTGGTGCAAGATGCTATTTTGCTTTGGGAGAGCTGGCATTTTTTTCTATGTCTGTTCCCCCTGGAATTGACTATCTTTATATTGGGAGTGTGTGTGGGGGGGCTTGCCCCCCACATATGAAACTTGTTCTTATTTTGATTTTATTGTTAAGTAAATGACCATCACTATTTGCGATGGTTGGTACTGTATGGTTCGCCCTTTTGACATTGGGCAGTTGTTGACTCGCTTTATGTGGTCGGCGATCTTATAGACTCACTCTTATTACATAAAACTCCTTCTCTGAGGTTCTGCCAGTCTGGGAGAGGGGGGCAGACTGGCAGAAGGTCAAAGAAGGGGAGACAGGGGAGCTAAACATGTGTCTCAAGGACTGGTGCCAGGAAAAAGGACACAAATTTGTAGGCAACTGGCAACAGTTTGGGGAGCAAAAGTTCTTTAAATTTGATGGACTGCATCTGACTTGGGAGGGAGTCAGTGCATTGGGGCAGAAGTTTGATGTCTTTGCAGAAAATTTAAACTAGCAATTGGGGTGAAGGATGCAGCACCCGATACAGCGAATGGGAAGAGCACCCCTCCCCCCTCAGCTAGTAATCAAACAGGAGTTCAGCATGTTTGTAGTTCACTTGCATCATCAGGTAAGGAAAAAGGTCCGGTTCCCCATACGATGCACAGGGGATATGCTGGACCTCGCCCAACAACTTACGCACCAAAATCTGGCCAATGGAAAATCATGTACACAAATGCCCGCAGTCTGGGAAACAAGATCCCAGACCTGCAGGCAACAATGACAGAGGCTAAACTGGCCATAGTAACCATTAGCAAGACATGGTTCACCAGTAACTACACTTGGGAGACTTCAGTACCAGGCTATGTACTGTTCAGAAGAGACCAAGGTGCAAAAGGGTGGGGGAGTAGCCCTTTATGTCAATGAAAATATCAAAGCTACAGAAATTCAGAATACACATAAGGAGCCAGAAGAACTGTGGGTCACCCTGGAAACAGGAAATGGGACAGCCATATGAACTGGAGTTGTCTACAGGCCTCCAGACTAGGGAGAGGACATAGACACATTACTGTTAGAAGATATATACAGAATATGACAGCTAAAGGGGAGGTTCTGATAATGGGAGACTTCAACATGCCAGATACAGACTGGTTAATATCAGCGGGAACAGCCACCAAAACTAGACACATAGTGGATTATCTGCTGGTGGAGGGCCACAAACAACTGGTAAAACAACCCACATGAGACAGGGCTATCTTAGATCTAATAATGACTAATGGGGGGAAGAATCACAGAACTCCAGGTAGGTCACCTGGGGGGGCAGTGACCATCACATGGTATGGTTCAATTTGGCCACTAGAACTAAATCATCCCATTCCAGTGCAAAAGCATGGGACTTCAGAGGAGCTGACTTTGATAAAATGGCCAATAGAGTTAAGCTAGCCCTGGCAAGAAGAAATACAGGTGAGAGGGTACAGGCAAAGTGGGCAAACATTAAGGATGCAATACTTGAAGCAACATCCCATTGTGTTAGGGAGAAAATGAGGAAACCACTTTGGTACTCAAAAACAGCAGCAGAAAAGTTCAGAGCCAAAAGACTGTCCTTCAGGAAATATAAAGTAATGTAGCGGGAGGAAGATAGGGAGGCATACCAAACTTCCCTAAGGGAAGCAGGGAATGCAGTAAGGCAGGCAAAGGCCCAAACCGAGACAACACTAGCACAGGCAGTAAAAGAAGGGGACAAGACTTTCTATAGATACGTTAGTGAAAGGAGAAAGTCCAGAGGAGGTATTGCTAAGATCAAAGGGGATAAGGGGGAGTGTGTGGAGGAGGACCAAGGAAAAGCATCTATCCTAAATAGATATGTCTGCTCAGTATTTACTGAGGAGAAGGTAGGGCAGGGCCCACAGCTCAGTCCCATGGACACAGGGGGGAGGGAGGTGTACACAAGTCCCTTCACAAAAAAGGGGCCTACAAGAGCTCGCTAAGCTCAGGGTGGACAAAGCAATGGGACCTGATGGCATACATCCTAGGGTACTAAAGGAGCTAAGCGTGGAACTAGCAGAGCCATATCAGAACTGTTTAGTAAGTCTCTGAGCACAGGAGAGGTCCCAGAAGATTGGAGAAGGGCTCATGTGATCACACTCCACAAGAGTGGTAGCAGGGAGGAGGTAGGGAGCTACAGACCAGTCAGTCTTACTTCAGTAGTGGGCAGGATTATGGAGGTACTCCTTAAGGAAAGGATAGTGCAACACCTGCACTCCATAGGCACACAAGATCCAAGACAGCATGGGTTTACAACAGGAAGGTCCTGTCAAACTAATCTCATGGATCTCTTTGACTGGGTAACCAGAGTGGTGGACCAAGGGGGTGCAGTTGATGTCACCTAGCTTGACTTCAGCAAAGCTTTTGATACTGTTCCACATACAAGGTTGATTAATAAGCTGGGTAGGCTTGAGGTGGGTCAGAAGTTGGTCAACTGGGTGGTAAACTTGTTGATGGGCAGAAATCAGAGTGGTGGTAAATGGTATACAGTCAGAAGAGATGCAAGTCACAAGTGGGGTACCCCAGGGATCAGTCCTGGGGCCAGTACTCTTCACTATCTTCATCAGTGACATAGAAGATGGACTGGATGGTAAGGTTTGTTTGTAGATGACACCAAGATCTGCAACAGAGTAGATGATCCAGATGGGGTGGGCAGAATGAGAAGAGATCTGTACAAACTGGAAAAATTGTTGGAAGAGTGGCAACTGGGGTTTAACGCAAAGAAGTGCAAGATCAAGCACATAGGGAAGAGAAACCCTGAAGCTACTTGTAGGTTGTGAGGGGAGTTGCTGGCAATCACAAGGGAATAAAGACTTGGGCATCATCATCATCATAGATGACCTGAAATCATCCAAGCAGACCACTAAAGCAGTAGGTAAGGTTAGAGGGATGTTGGAGTGTACTAGTAGGGGTATCACAAGTCGTAAGAGGGAGGTAATAATCCCTCTTTACAAGACACTGGTGAGGCCCCATCTGGAGTACAGCGTGCAGTACTGGAGGCCACACCTGCACAAAGATATTAACAAAATGGAGGCAGTCCAGAGAAGGGCAACCAAAATGGTGCAGGAACTGCATCAGAAAACATATGAGGACAGATTAACGGAGCTCAATATGTATCCCCTAGAGCAAAGAAGAGAAAGAGGTGATATGATTGAAACATTCAAATATCTTCAGGTCATTAACAAGGTGAAAGTCTAACTTGGTTGAATATAAGAAAAGTTGCAGGACAAGAGGACACAGCATGAGATTAGAAGTAGGCTGATTAAAGGGTAAAGTGAGGAAGTTCTTTTTCACAGAAAGGGTGGTGGTTGCATGGAACGGCATACCTCAGATAGTGGTGGATAGAAATACAGTGCAGGGCTTCAGACAGGCATGGGATAGGCATAAGGGAGCAATACAGATGAGTATGAATAAATAGTCCTTTGACAGAGTAAAGGCCTATGGCACATTCATAGCATAGAAAAAAATGGTAGACTGGATGGGCCTCGTGGTCGTTATCTGCCATTAACTTCAGTGTTTCTATGGAGGTGTCTCTGGAGACACATGACCATCTGGATGACCAGCAACATGGCTTCATTCAGGGCACATTGTGTCAGACTAACTTTGTGGAGTTATATGGGTGATAAATGTGCTGGACCAGGGAAGGCCAGTGGATGTCCTCTTTCTGGACTTCAGCAAGGCGTTTGACTTGGTGTCACATTCAGGACTGCTGGACAAGCTGGGGGGAAATGGGGATGGGGAAAAGGATGATGAGGTGGATAGGAAACTGGCTATCTGGGTGGTTTCAGAGGGTGGTGATCAGGGAGAGGTATCCTCCTAGGGGGGTCATTAGCGGTGTCCCACAAAGGTTGGTGTTGGGCCCACTCCTATTTAATGCATACATCATGGACATCAGGGACAGTATCAGGAGTGAGATGAGCCACTTTGCTGATGACTCGAAGCTGGGGGCAGCAGTGGATAGGAAGGAGAGTAGAAGAGCCCTATAGTGGGACCTGGAGACTCTGGAGAAGTGGTCACACACTTGGAAACTAAGGTTTAATGCCAAAAAGTGCAGTGTTCTCCATTTGGGGCTTAGAAACCCTCGCCATGAGTACTTTTTGGGTGGAGATAAACTGCAGGTTTTGGGGGGGATAAAAAGATTGTGGGGTGGTTGTGGATGCCAAAATGAATAACTCTGAGCAGTGTAGGAGGGCTGCTTCTGAAGCAAACAAAATGCTTGGGTACATTGCCTGGGGTATAACCCTTGAGGAGATGGGAGTTACTTCTCCCTCTCTCTAACTGTCTGGCTAGACCATACCTCGAGTACTGTGTGCAGTTTTGGTGTCCGTACTTGAAGGATGTTGCACTACTGGAAAGGGTCCAGAGGAGGGCGAACAGGATGATACAGGAGAGGCTTGATTAGCTGAATGTGTACTCCCTGGAGAAGAGGATGGATGGGGGGATATGATTGAGGTCTTTAAATATCTAATGGAAATGAGCTGGGTTAGCCCAGATAGGGTGTGCCAGCCGAGGGAGGAAGGAGCCACAAGGGGGCATTCTATGAGGTTGGTTGGTGGGAGGCTTGTGGTGGGGAGAAGAGGAGGCACTACTTTACCTAGAGAGTGGTGGACCCATGGAATGCACTGTGTGGAAGAAAGTGTGGGATTGAAGGATGAAGACACAAAGAAGTTCAACAAAAATCGGCTTTATTCAGCAAAATGAAAATAAAGTGCTAAAAGGTGAACTGTACACGACAAAGAAAATAAAGAGGGTAATCCACAAAATAAGCATTCTGATACAAAAAGGAAAATTCAGCCTCTAGCAGTAGCTAGAGTTCCAGGTGGGTCAGCTCCTTGCTGAGCCCTAAAGCAGACTGACTAACACAGTGATAGCCACCTCTTTTATAGTACAATACATCAGGTGGTAGGGCTAAGCTTCACCCCCTTTTCTTTTTTTTTTTGTATCAAATTCAAGAATAACTAAATTTTTATAAGAACTCTTTTTTCCAAATCATTTCATTAATCAAACTAGTATAATACATAGCAACAGGCATAATATGCAAAGAATAAGAAAATAATATTCAAATGGGCATTTCCTTGTCTGCCAGGCTCCTCCTGCTAGTTCTCTATTCTATATCAGAAGAAATGAATGGACCGGCCAGCACTATAGAGAACAGTGTAGAGACCTGAAGAGGACCCAGAATGGAGGAAACAACCACTAGGCCCTGGTGAGCATTCAAGAAAAACAATAATTGCTTCTAAAGTATAGCATTATAATAACATCTGAATTGTGCACAAAATGTTGTATCTGGAGCATGGAAGCAGTACAGGGTTGCAGCGCTAAACAACTCTATTTAAAAACTACTGCCCACTGCTCCAATACAGCTCTTGCTGTTATGATATGACAAGTCTAATTTTTACCTCAATGCTTTCCTGTGAATAAACAGACAAAAAAGTATTTCTGCAGTGAACAGGTGTCACTGTTTACACAGGGACTTTTACCTGCCTGTATTAGTTTAGGCAAAGCTGTCAGCGTAGAGTGTGGTTTTCTTCCAAAAGAGAAAAAGTGCAATCTAGATTGCTGCTCCAGTTCTGTGGGATCCATCCTAAATCCCGCCCCAAATAATCCCGCATGATGATATCTTGAAAAAAAAAATATAGAAAAACCGAAATACAGAAAAAAAAAGACTGAAAATCTAAATGCCGCATCATTACATTGAAATAATTATTATAATGACTCACCACTGATTGCAGCAGCAGTAGTAGACTCTCATTGCAGCAGCAGTAGTAGTCTCTCATTGCAGCTTTGAATCTCTGTGCAGCAGCAGCATCATCGAAAATTCATTCACTTAATTTATTCCATTAAAAGTTTAGTTTTTGTTGTAAGCTTTAAATAAAAAGACCGCATACTTCAACGTCAGCATGATCGAAAATTACACCATCCACTGTCCACTTAACTCTTAACTCTTGCATCTCTGTGCAGCAGCAGCGAAAATCTGTAGTTCTGTTCAGTAACTTTATTCCATTAAAAGTTCATTTTCATTGCAATCTTTAAAAAAAAAATACTGCATACTTCAATGGCAACATAATCAAAAATTACAAGGTACACTTAAATGCTGAGGTTGTGAGCTATATCTCGAAGGAAATCTAATGTGGTTCTTTGGTCTTTCACTGTCATCACATTCTGCATTTTTTCCTCCCTTTTGCAGTGCCTTTTTTTTTTTTTTTGCTGGAGACCTAGGAAGACCTCACAGTATTTTCTCACAAGTTGTTTCTGTGACCATTGCCTCTTTTTGTAGCTGTTCTATAAACCAGTATGTCCCGACATGAGCAGATCCTATCAAAGCCCCGAGTCGTCTATGCCAAGCCTCAACTTTATTTTGTGTCCTTGGAAATCCCATTTCAATCTGATCTCGGACTGACCAAAATGCTGGTGGGAACATTGGAGGGTTTCTGATTGGTGCTCGGTTTCTCATTTCTCTTCTTACTCTACCCAGAACGTAATGTTCTTCAAACTATGATATAAGAGGGGCAGTATTTTGTGGCATTATAGTTTTCACTTCTTGAAAAGCATTTATAATTTCTCTTGATGGAAGAAAAACAAGAGCAGCAAGGAGTCACAACAGAAGGCTAAATTCCATGTCACTTCCATACTGTTGTGCTAACCCACATGCTTGTATCCTCCTCCACACAATCTGTCCTAGGTGGAAAAGACATGCTTTATTTATAGTGGAAGGAAACTCTGTTTTGTAAGCATTAATGACAGCATGCTCAAAGTCAGTGATGTACTTAGGGGCTAGTATTAGGTCTGCCTCATCTGCTAAGTCTTGTAGGTCTTGGAATAATCACCGAATTGAGTAGCTTGGCAGAAGACACCAGGAGAAAGGACTGCTGTGTGACTGGACTTCTCTGCTGGGACTATATTGCCCTCCTTCCCACCCAAAGCTAGTTCTACTTTTATAGGCACAGAATTTGACTGACAACAGGAACTTCCTGTTTGGGAGCAGGACGTGAGTGATCACAGAGCCACTAAAGACTCACCATCCTAGAAGGGCAAGAGTAGCTCTCTGGACCCCTCTAGCTGCTGGAGGTCCGCCTCTGAGCAACTAAGGGGTCTACTGAGAAATATAGGATATTCTTGTCTCGAACAGGACAATCAGGAGCTTAAAGGGCACACAAGCAAAAGTAAGGAGAGAGAGAAAAAAAAACAGAGGAAAGAGTAAGGATTGCAAACAGTTAAGGGGCCAGAAATAAGACATGATGGGAGTGGTGCAGTGCAGTGGCTGTGGAGCAGCAGTCTTCGGGAGACGTTCTGGAGGATGCAGTGTTGTCCCATCTGCAGGCACCTCTCTGGGCTGAGGGAGGAGGGTGCTCATCTCCAGGCTGAGTTGGCCAGGATTTGTGGGACCTCCTCTTCCATCCAGGGACCACCAGTGCCACTGCCGTTGCCTCAGAGGTTGCCAAGAAAGAGGAGTGGTTGGACCACAGTGGGCTCAGGGAGGGTGAGGGTGGTGGAACACAGGTGCATCCCTCCAGTTGTTCCTCTCCACAATTCCTATGCCATTCCGGCAAAGTGTGGTTCCTCTATGGAGGCACCCACAGTGGAGACCAAGGAAGATGCTAGAAACCTCCACAAAGGAGACCCACATGAGGGTGGCAAGGGACCCTGCAGGGGAAGGAAACTCCTGGTGGGGGACCCCATTGTTAGGAAGGTAGAACTGGGGGAGGAAGGGGAGAGGGAGGAAAGGTGCCTGCCTGGCGTCATGGCTTGGAGGGACAGGGAGTGAATCCTCAGGATTCCCAGAGCAGCTGCACAGGGGAGGGAGCTGGATGTCATTGTCCACCTAGGGACAAGTGACCTGGCTAAGAAAGGGATTAGAGACACACAGGAAGAGTTTGTGGAATTGGAGAGGGGCCTTAGACAAGTGACACGCATGGTAACCTTCTCGGAGGTACTGCCCATCTATGGTGTAGGAGAGGCTAGGGTGTTCCACACCATGGGATTCAATCAGTGGTTGAAAAACTGGTGTGGAGCTTGATGATTTGGCGTCATTGGGGACTGGGGGTCCACCTGGAGAGATGCAAGCCTATACTGGCATGATGGGCTGCATCTGTCCAGGAGGGGAACCAGGATCGTAGGTGATAGGTTTAAATGCTTCATTGGCAAGCATTTAAACTAGCTAAGGGGGGAGGCACTGGAAAGGAGCAGGGAAATCCTAGCCCTTCCCAAAAATCATGGTAGTAAGTGCGGTAAACACCAACATAGAGGTGTCGATAGGGAGAAGGGCAGGGGTAAATGGAGAAAGTGACAAAGGCAAGAAGGACAGGGATGGGGCAAAAGGAGTAAGGCCATCAGGAAATGGAGGGTAATGAGTACCAATGCCGTAGTCTGGGCAACAAGCTCCCTGAGCTGGTGGCCTTGATGGAAGAGGGATGCCTGGATATTGTAGCAGTCACAGAAACATGGTACACACAGAACCATGACTGGGATGTTAACATACCAGGGTACATAACCTACAGGAGAGACAGGCAGGGGAGAAGAGGGGAGGAGTAGCTCTCTATGTAAAGGAAGGGATAAAAGCAACTGAACAAAAGAGTAAACAGGGAGGAGAGGAGGCACTGTGGGTCACCTTGGAGACTGGAAAGAGCACCACAATCCACACAGGGGTTGTGTACAGACCCTCATGTCAGGGGGGAAGGAATGGACAAGGATATGACAGAAGGCATTCTTAGAATGGCAGAGAAAGGGGAGATACTGTTGATGGGAGACCTGAATATGTCAGATGTTAACTGGAACACATTTGCTGCAGCCACATCCAAGAGCAGGGCCATTCTTAATGCCCTACAGGTGGCAGGCCTCAGATAGCTAGTTTCGGAACCCAGTCATGAGTGAGCAATCTTAGACCTCGTACTCTCAAATGGGGCAGTGAGAGGATCGCAGATCTAGAAGTGGGTTGCCATCTGGGAACAAGTGACCATCAAACAGTGTGGTTCACATTAAACTCAGCTACAGAGTCAAGCCATACAAAAGTGAGGCTACTGGACTTCAAGAGGGCTGACTTCGGCAAGATGGGAGAGTGTCTCAGAAAAGCACTAGCAAACAGGCCAGAAGAAGGTGTGGAGTAACAATGGGGAATCATCAAAACTGCCATCACAGAGGCAACAAGCCTTTGTGTGAAGCAAATAAACAAATCAAAACAAAAGAAAAAGCCACTATGGTTCTCAAAAGAGGTGGCTATGAAAGTCAGGAAGAAAAAGATAGCATTCTGGAAGTATAAGGAAACACAGAAGGAACAGGACAGAGAACTGTACCAGTTAAGACAGAAGCAAGCAGGGAGGGAAGTCAGACTAGCAAAGGCCCAAACTGAGGAAAAAATAGCCAACTCGGTTAAGAAGCGGGATAAAACCTTTTATAGGTACATCAGCGAGTGTAGAAAGACAAAGGGAGGGATAGTGAGGCTGAATAGAATAAATAGTGGGTGAGCAGAGGGGGACAGTGAAAAAGCAGGGATACTGAATGAATATTTCTGCTCAGTATTCACAAAAGAGGAGGGGGAAGTGCCTAATCCAATTAACAGAAACACTCTTGATAGGGGGGTCGATCCCAGTCCTTTCACAGAAGAAAGAGTTCTGCAAGAACTCCTAAAACTGAAGGGGGACAAAGCAATGGGCCTGATGGAATTCTCCCCAGAATTCTAAAAGAATTAAGGGGGAACCAGTGAAACCACTGGCTACTCTTTTTAATAAATCATGGGAGGATGGTGTGGTACACAAGGACTGGAGGAAGGTGAATGTGATTCCCCTTCACAAAAGTGGGACCAAGACAGAGGCAGGAAACTACAGACCTGTCAGTCTGACCTCTGTGGTAGGGAAAGTGATGGAGTCACTTCTGAAGGAAAGAATAGTTGAGTACCTAGAGGCCAGTGGGGTACAGGACCCAAGGCAGCATGGGTTCACAGCGGGAAAGTCATGTCAGACGAATCTAATTGATTTCTTTGACTGGGTGACCAAAGTAGTAGACCAGGGAGGGGCTGTGGACATGGCCTACCTAGACTTTAGCAAGGCATTTGACACAGTCCTACACAAAAGATTAATAGTCAAATTATCCAGCCTGGGAGTGGGTCCCAGGGTGGTAGCCTGGGTAAAACATTGGCTGGGTAAAACATTGGCTGGGTAAAACATTGGCTGGACAACAGGACACAGAAGGTAATTGTAAATGGAGTCCACTCCAAAGAAAGAGGGGTTACTAGTGGGGTACTGAAGGGTTCAGTATTGGGTCCAGTCCTTTTTTTTTTTTTTTTTTATACTTTTTATACCCCCTTCTCACCCCGGTGTTTCCTCACCTTCGGGAGTCTCCTATGGCCTTGTGCGTTCCTGCTCATCTGTCGGCATCAGGTGCAGTCATCCCCCCACGCTGCCTTGGTTTGACCCTCAGGTGGGTACAAGGTGGGGCCCCCCTTTCCACCGCCCCGAGCGACTGAGTTTCGTCGGGGATCCATCATCCGTGCCGGCAGGGGCCTTGGGATCGGGGCCTGAAGCTCCGTCTACAGGGAGCACCGGAGGGTATTTTCCTCTTTCTGCCCATCCCCATAGGACATCTGCACACTAGGAGAGCCTAGGAGCAACACACGTCACAGCGTGCTAACGCTCCGGCTCCCAGCAGATGTCCTCCCTCCCTGCTTCATGCAGTCCTTGCTGCATCACCACCTGTGGTCATCCAGGTGGTGGTATCGCAGCGGGACCCGCATCCCACCCCACCCAGAGGAGGAGAGCAGCCTCTGGGTGTTCGATCCTCCTCCCCCCGGCCGGCCCTCCAGTTCCCCGAGTCTGTCCCTGAACCCGGTCACGGGCACTGTGAGCTGTAACCCTATCGCCATGCCATGGGTCCAGTCCTTTTAATGTCTTCATAAGTGACATTGCAGAGGGACTGAAGGAAAAGTATGCCTCTTTGCAGATGACACAAAGATCTTCAACAGGGTTGATACACGAGGCGTGGAAAGGATGAGAAGGGATTTGGCAAGGTTGGAGGAATGGTCAAAGTATGGCAGCTAGGATTCAATGCAAAGAAGTGCAAATAATGCACCTGGGAAACAAGAACCCAGGGAAGAATACACAATGGGGAGGTAGTAACAACAACAAAAAGGAAAGGGACCTGGGGTAATCATATCAGATGACCTTAAGGTTAGCAAGCAATGTGAGAAGACAGTAGGGAGGGCTGGGTATACTGGGATGCATAGGGAGAGGCATCAGCAGCAGAAAACAGGAAGGTGTTATCCCTCTGTACAGACAGTTGATGAGACCCCATCTGGAGTACTGTGTACAGTTCTGGAGACCCCCATCTCCGCAAGGACATAGACAGGATAGAGGCAGTCCAGAGGAAGGCAACTAAAATAGTGCAGGGTCTGCAAGAGAAGCCATATGAGGAGAGACTAAAGGAGCTTAATATGTATACCCTTGAGGAAAGAAGGGAGAGGGGGGACATGATAGAAACTTTTATGTACCTCAGTGGAATCAACAAAGTCCAAGAGGGTAGCATCTTTCAGAAAAAGAGATGTGCAAGAACAAGGGGACACAATTTAAAGATAGAGGGGGGGTGGTTCAGGGGCAATGTGAGGAAGTATTATTTCACAGAGAGGGTAGTGGATGTATGGAACAGCCCTCCTGAGGAGGTTGTTGGGTCTAAAACTGTGGGACAATTCAAGAATGCATGGGACAGACATAAGGCAATTCTTGTGGAGGGTAGGAAGAAATAGGCTGTTGGTTAACTAGGATCTGCGGCCTATCCTGTAGGTAGGGAAATGGGCAGACTAGATGGGCCAAGCGGTCCTTATCTGCCGTCAAAGTCTATGTTTCTATGATAACTGCATTGGGATTTATCAGACATACCCCAGTCACTAAAGGTACTATCCTACATGTTCCCTCTGGCCCCACAGGTGCGTGTATTGAGTATAGCTGACTGAATATTGAGAGAACAGTCCTAAAAGTCCCGTCCATGATCCAATATTTTGCCCTTGACAACCGTTCAATATTAGCACCTGAACTGAACAGCAAGAAGCGTTCATCGCCCACAGTGGTGTCTCATAGCAACCACGGCTGACCATTCACTGCCCGCAATTCCTCAGACACACTAACCTCTTCAAATGATCATTGCTCAGGTGGTCTATGCACTCTTCTTGCCTGCTTCATCACCTGAAGCAATGCCTGTTTCTGTGGCATGCTTCAACTAAGTTCAGGGGGGACTGAGGACAGTGCATCTTGCACTAACTGGGAAGGATTATAGTGGGTTTATACAGCACTCTGTTTCAAAGGTGACATTGCTTCTGCCTTTGGTGCATCTGCTGCATCTGGTGAATGGTTGTGTTCTTTATCATTCACCAGCAGATGCAGACCACCGCGAAGGACAGTAATCGCACGACCATGGCAGTTTAGGAACTTGCGACTTTGACAGCACCAGTAATACCGTTCGACACAAATTTTTTCACTCACCAGCAAGTACCCTCCCACGCACAGCTTATTCCATCACTTCTGTAATGGGACAAGTCAGCACACTGGTTAATCTCCTTCTGGGACAGACAGATGTTGTTGTGTTGCTGAAAGCCATGTTTGGTAGCCAGAAGACCTATGTAGCCCCGATTACAACCTTGCATCTGCGTTGTTTCAACAGCTCATCAGTGCACCAGGTAACCATCACACCTGATGCCCTTTTACTTTTCCATACTTTGAAACTACTATCACCAATTTAATCTACATTTCTTCAACATTACAGTAGCTTGTAGGTCGGGATTTCAAATGTATCGGGAAATTAGCGGTTTGGGATGTTTTACGCGTTAATTTACACGGCGGTATTTTTTAAGACGGGATTTAGTACCTAACCCAGTTCTGTCCTGAGTCTCCTTCTTTCAGCTGTTTTCCACCCTGTAAGCATACTAAACAACTTCTAGCTACAGGACCTAGAACTAATTGAAGGTGCATGCACACAGTAAACCCAGTACCAGGAAAGGACTGTCTAAATTGCAAGGCTAATGTATTCACTTGTTTACGTGTACCTTTTGATGGTAGTCTGAACTTTCCCTTGAACAGTAGTTTGTGTATTCTTAAGGGAATATTCTTGTGGTTCCGTACCACTATTGGAATTTTATTTATTTAAAACAGAACATTGTTCTTAATTACTATACCAGTGTACTGTCGCACAGTCATACAGGTGCATGTGCGCACATTCGTGCAGGTGAATGTGCGCATGTTCATGCGGGAACAGGCAATCTGAGAGGAGTTCTGTCAGGACTGAAACTGAGGGAGATCCGAAGGTAGTGTTTTCAGGGATAGAAAGAATATCTACCATGTGGGCTGTCTGAAGATGGGGAAAGCAGAGGCCTAGTTAGGACAGAAGTTAAAGGAAAGGATTTCTTTATTTTAGTGCTGTGGAACTGGTGGCTGTTGATACAGTTGAGGGATTCAAGAGGGGCTGGGACAGGTATAAAGGTGGGATAAAGCTAAGGAATGCCAAATCTGGAGGTGTAATTCTGATGGGGGATGGGGTTGAGGGGATTTACGGGGGGGGCAGTAATGTTATCTTAACTGGGTGCTGAATTTCAAGCAGATTCAATAGACCTTTAGGCCGACTCTGCTGGCATCTTAGTATGTTATTGCTGTGGGGACTGTCTACATACTCTAGGGGCATGGCAGAAACACTGAAAGGAACTGTGCAGAGACTGCATCTGTGATCACTTGTCTGATATACCTCACCTAACTGCACTGGCTAGTTGATCGGTCCCAGTCCAGGATCCATTCTACCTTGGCACCATGACAACTCACATACCGCACACCACACCCTAATCCTGTCCACCTGAATTGAGTCCTGCACTCTCATCAACACGTGCCACTGCATACCTCCTCCAGTCCATTGCCCTGAACAACATGCACTGCACAGCACAGGTTGCAGCTCTTCTGCTCACCAATACACTGTCACTGTGTTACCAGTGACAAAATTGTCACCCTCATAATGTGGAACCGTTATCATCAATGTGTGGATTTGAATATAGCGCTAGAACTCTAACTCTTATATCTCATGACAAACAGTTACTAATTCCTAAGGTAAATAACAATAAAAGGGATAATTTATTTATTATAAGGGCGGCTTCATCCTGGAATGGAGCTTGGAATCGGTTCCCTAAGGATTTAGTTAACTCTCAGACCTTTAACAGTTTTAAAACTGGACTGGATAAATACCTCAAATGGACTGCTATTAGGGCTAATCCGCCCACTAGGAGTAGTAGACAATTAAGATGGTCATGTAGACTTTTTTTGTCTTTAAATAACAAGTAATGATTAGTTACATAGAAATGGACACTTAAAACATAGTGTAACCGAAACAACAAACCATATGAAATAAAAATATTTTCACAGGCTTAGCAGCTGCCTACATCACATCACTTAATTTTCTTGTGAAACTATTTTAATTCATTTTTTTAAAGTAAATAGGAAAGACAGATTGTGCAGTGCATATGTATGGATATTAATGTAATGAGGCTATCAGTGAAGCCGGAATGTAACTCCAGTCTTCTTTCTCCTTGAACAAGCATTAAAACAATTATTAAAAAAAAAAGAGGAAGGACTGACAATGGGAATAAAAACCACATTACTTTCCTGTTTCACCCTTTACCTGTTTCGTTGTATTTTTTCTGAAACAAACAAGGAATGCCAAAAATCTATATAAAAATGTCCGTGAGTGGAGATTACATTTTTTTTTGCTGCCCTTGAGACCACACATCAGTGCACTGACTGCCTCTCTCACTCTCTCACTTTTTACGTTCGCTTGCGCGCATGTTCAAGGAACGTCTTGGGAGAATGGGACATTTTGGAGGTGTGCCTCTCCTGAGCAATCCCCTGCTCCCTTGAGCAGGCGTGGCGGTCCTGCACCAATCCGCACCGGTGCTGTGGATGACAGCGGTGGTCTTCTTTTCAAAGAAAACCACCGCTGTCTGCTTGCAGTGCATCACACCCCCCCAAATCTTGCTGCCACGCTGGGAGCCCACCCCAGCGTGGCAGAACGCTCCGCGGTCGCTCTGCTCGACGGGGTGCCCAATCCCCGTCAGCTCCACGGCCCCCAGCCATCCTTCTACCATGCTGGGAGCCCACCCCAGTGTGGCAAACATCCCGCGTCGTCTGCCGACAGGGTGCCCAATCCCGTCGGCTCCACGACCCCCAGCCATCCTTCTGCCACGCTGGGAGCCCACCCCAGCGTGGCAAACATCCCAGCGTCGTCTGCGCAGAAAGTGCCCAATCCCCGTCAGCTCCACGGCCCCCCAGCCATCCTTCTGCCACGCTGAGAGCCCACCCCAGCGTGGCAACGTCCGCGTCGTCAAAGTACAAAAAAAAAACTGTAAATTAAAGCGGTCCCACGCAGTCTCCCGCCCCCCTCCACAACCGCACCCACCCACTGCGCACCCTGCCTCCCCACACCCCCACCCCATACTTACCTCTGGAGCTCTGCGCGACGATCATCACTGGACCGGGAACACGTCTGCACTCTTCAAAGCCGACCGCGAACTGAGGAAATGCCGGTAAGCTGTATAATGGGCTAGATGGGGTTTTTCAACTTTGTTGCACATCTCAGGCATTTTTTAGAATTTTTGCACCAAATTTTCAACATAGGGTTTTTGGGACCCCTTCTCATGAATTCTGTCACTGTCATGGCGTTATTCAGGCCCGAAGGGTGATTTTGCAGTCACTGCGCAAAATCACCTTTCGGGCCCGATTAACAAAATGACAGTGACAGCATTCATAAGGTGGGCTCTCAAAAAGCCTATTTTGAAAATTTGGTGGAAAAATTCCTAAACTGACTGTTTTATTTTAGCGTGCGCTTGTGCAGTTCTACTTATCGTCAGAAGTTCCTAATTTTCAATATTTTCACTCCAGATTTTCAACATTGCCATTTTACCACACCTCCTTACGAGCAGTACAGCTGTCATTTTTCACATCCTGCCCAAAATGTGTTTCCACTTCATGTAGCTATATTGCCAATGGCGCAGTCGGTAAAGTAAATCAATGTATGGGACACAGTAAGAAAATCACAGTGACACTGTTCATTAGCAGAGGTCTTAAAATGGCTATGTTGAAAATTTGTAGAAAAAATTCTTAAAAATTACTGTTTTACGAGCGTGCGATGCGCAGTTCCTACACACGCTCATAAGTTCACGAATTTTCAATATTTGCACTCCAATGAGTTCCAAATACCTAAACAGCACATAGAAGCAAGGAATATTCAGCATTGACAAATGCTTGTACTTCTTTGTCACTGATTTTTTTAAGCCATGTCCAAGTGCCAAATACCACTGCAAATACCTGCAAGTGAACGTTCGGCATTGACAAATGCTTGTTGTTAATGCACCCGACCTAATGCATGGCACAATTACATGCTACAAATGTACCCTCCTACATGACCTGGACCCACACACTTACAAATTAAAAATAAATAAATAAATCATTGACACACACCCACTTATTAACTGATTAATACAAAAGAAATCTCTTACCTTACTGCCAAATCCACTCAAATTTACTTGATACGTTCTGGTCTCCTGGGCAAGGGCAAGAAAGGGCAGAGCCGCATGTTCCTCCACTGGCTGCTACCTGGGACTTCAATTCCAAAGGTGTACTGCAGGTTCTCTGAGCTGCTGGCCTTCTAGCTTGGCTTTAGACTGGGGCTCCCTTGGCTACTGCTGGCTGCTGCTGGTCTAGCTCTGGGCTAGTCCTTGCTCCCTTCCTAAAATGTGCTGCCATGCTTTACTGGTTTCTGGTCCTCCTGCTGAGGCTAGCTGGCTCACTGCATTGTCTTTTTCTGCTTGCTTTAAGCCTTTCTGTGTTCTCAGTTCAAGGAATAGAACTTCTGGCAAAATGATCGTCTCCTTTGCTGCTCTGTCATGGTTGGCCGTGTGGCTGTGGCCTCATCTCTCACCTGCTGCTGGCTGGATGGAAACAGAACAGTGCTTTAAATATCACTTTTAACAAAAGGAGTCTAGTGGTGTGAAACTAAAAAGTTTTAACTAGCAGATGATTTCTTGTTTGTGCAAAAAAACTAGCCCTTTTGCATAACGGTGTCTCTCCGTTTCTTGACTAGGCAAGTAGTCCTGTGCATGACTGCTTCATACTGGCTTCACATGTCCTCAACCGACCCAACTCCAGGTCCTGCTTCCTCCACAGACATGCTGAATTCATTCACTCAGTCAGTCACAGTCAGATTACTGAGTGGCAGCTGATGTCTCCAGTAAAGAGAGGACTAGTACTGCCACACCCACACCAGCTGAATCCAACCAACCCACCCTCCACCCCCCAAACATGTCACTAACATGGTTTCCACACTCACTCCTGGATGGAGTTCCAGAAAGTTGATGGAGCACACTCACAAGGGTCCTCCAAGGAGGATGAGCTATGCATCACAAATCTTGCTGGCTAAGTGGCATTAGCATCCAACATCAGATGCAAGACAGAATGCAGCAATGGTGACTGTAAACAAAATCAGGACAAAGATAGGTGCTGGTAGAACAGAAGGACAGCACAAAAAAAATTGGGGCAAATGCAGAATGTCCCAAACAATGAGAGGTACTTGAGAGGTGTACCTGGTGGCTATCATATCACACTGAAAACCCAGTGAAACCTTATGTTGCATGTTTCAGTCAACTGAAAGGCATCTCAGAATAAATTCATATCCCTGCTCTGTCTCAAGCTGATATTGCATTTGAACAAACCAGAAAAGTGCTACAAGGAAAAAAACAAACACCTTACAATCATAGGGCCATGCAGCAGCAATGATTCAGCAGATTAGCTAGTTAGTGAGCTATATGAACTGTGTACCAGAAAACAACCAGGGACAAGCAGACCTATGGTTCTGCTTTATACAATGTGGCTGATCTGTAGCCTGTACTTTGGCCAAAGAATGAGAGCTCTCTTGTAGTGTGACTGACAGCACCGTGAATTAATGGGACTGACTACCTAGAATACAGTACCGAAAGGTCAACTAAGATACGCACAAGGGTGAACAACAAAAAACAGTGCAAAATTTATCCAAGGGCCTATGACACACCTGCAAACAGAAAGACATGTCCACTGCTTGCAACACTTACAAATCCAAACAGTCAAAAGCCCTGGATGAGGATGATCCATTCTGACTGTAAACTGACAAAGCTTAACAGATCTTAACTAAAATGATCCACCCCTCTTTGATTACTTGGTTGTAGTCAACACCACTGCCCCAGAAACCACTCTAGTCAAGATAGACACCCTCCTAAACTCTTTTTGCTGCTTCACCACCGACTACCCCTTTGAACTCATCACTGCGAACTATACTCACTCCTGGAAATAACCCCACTGGCCCACAGATGACCTATCCACTCTCTCAACCTCATAGCTAAATACTGGTTTGACATGCTAACCTTCTGCATGGTTGACAGTCTTTCCCAGGCCCTGGTCACCCCTTATGTACTGAGGCACAGAGATGTAACATCTTTACATCTACCTTGCCCATCCTCATCATCCAGCAAAGCTGCCTTCTTCCCCTGGGTCCCAAGCTTGTGGAACAAACTTGCCCCTTCATCAGAAACTCCGCCTCTTTTTGAGCTTACCAGACACAGCTGCGCCTTCTACCACCTTCCCACCGTTGCTGTCCTCTGCAATTATTGTTCCGCTCCACAGCACTTAAAATGACCTAGCCCACGTCAAGCGCACATACCTTTGCATTTTCTGGGTCTTCCCAGTTGTATCTTGTCCAGGAATTGACTCTGTCTTATTATATTTTACAAGCTCTATTGCCACTGCAACCAAATTGTCTATTTGTTTCTAAGGACAGTAAATGTTTTTGTAACATGGCATAAAAAAGAAAAACGAAATGAAGCAGTCAGATAGGTGCAAACACACCATGTGGTACAGTAGAAACCATGGTCTACCATAGTAGATCATGGTTTGTATTGTAATACCTTAGCAATCCACTACAGGTAAGAAGCAGTATACAAGTAAAAGCAATATGCAAATAGCTTGCAGTGTGTAGTTGTCCCAAGTTGTATTCCCTAAGAATTTTCCTGGCACAGGGTTTTTGACTTTTTCAAGATTGTTCTATGTTGTAACCACAACAGAAGTTCATGAGTAACTAAAGATTGCACATTTAAACTCCACATATACTGTTAATTATGCTGCAGCAATATTTCTGTAGAAGTGAACAGTTACATACTGTTACCATCCCTTCTGATCTACTGCTTTCTAAGCAACTGTGGGTGCAATGCATTGTGGATGACTGAATAACATTATCTGGCCTAGCCTTGTCTTGGTGAATACACAGTGGTAAAGATGAGCATGCAGCTTCTATAACCGAAAGCAAAATAACAGACACTGAGATAAACAAAGCAAAATTAAAGAGAGGATACTGTGGGTGAAAAAGAAATAAATTGAGAGAAACAAAAATAAATCAAAAAAACAGACTAATAATAGTAGTCAAAACAAGTATTTGAAAGATGAAAGCAGTAAACGTTATGTTGTTCTATGTCCTGCTGAGTTAGGTAGTTTAGAGGGAAAAAAAGTGAAAATAATATTCCGCAAAATAGTAGTTGTTCAATAGTGTTTCAGATTGGCTTAGTTCAGTACATTTGGAGAAAAGGTGCTTGTGCTACTAGGATTGTGTGACAGCCACCTATTGGTCTGCAAAGGAACTGGAGAAAGAAAACTAAAATGTACCATAGCACACTCCCATCATGCAGTGCAGCCCATATCTTCTAATACACAGAGAGGAAAATGAAAGCACCTAGAATAGAAAGTGATTGCAAGTTTTTGAAAAGTTGTAAAATAGGTTTTGATGTTAGAAAGCTTAAAGCTTGTAATGAAAGTTATTTTAACAAAAGTGAAATAGTAGCCATGATATTTCTAATAGGTGTGTTCCAATTGTTTTCAAGTATATGTGCATCATGTTTAATAGCTCAATTTATAGTATTCTGAAAGTAAATCAGTGTGATTGTACTCATTTATTCAAAGACTATTAGTCATACACTCATTGCCATGTTACAAGCGGATTAAGCCACTCGAAAGGCTGGGTCTACAGTGGAATTAATCCATGGTTGGTTGGTTGGACCCACTCGGCCTTCGGCCTCATGGTCCAACCCCCCCCCCAACCATGGATTAATACCACAGTAGAGCCATACTTTCTCGTGGCTTAATCCTTACATAAACTCTGCTGGAACTGTTTGTATTCCTGCACTACTGTTTTGCTGCCATATGTTTCTCTGTATTATTATGTACTTCATCTCCCCCTTCCCCCGAGTCACACCTGTAAACAAGCCTCAGCTCAGTGTGCCTATTCCATTCAACAAATGTTTAAATACAAAAATAAATAAATAAATGTCATTGCTAACAAGCCGTCTGTGTTGGTATAAAAACCGACCCATAGGTACCAATAAGCTGTCAGTAGCAGCAAAATCAATGATTACTTCTGGCAACATCACTACTGACAAGAAACTGAGTATTCATAGTGCAAGAGAACACTTAGTACAAAAGATGAATGACTCTGGTATCCAGCTGACTGAAATAATGCAAATAGTCAGACATAACAATTTGAAAATCATAAATGGTTACAGTTTGAATGAGAAACAGGAAAAGAATATCTCTATCATCATAGGTGAAAAGGATTTGCTCCTGCTATGCCTACACACCAGTTGTTGACTACACTGAAACTATCTCTTGGTCACAACTCCCAACTAAGCACCGCATTTGAGGGTATATTTTACCCTCCTGCATTCAAAGCCAAAAAAATAACTATAAAAATAGGAAACTCAGTACATTTCTGACCCCTTCCTCTAATTTTTGTGATACCATGAATATAGCAATGCACCCAAACATATCGGTGCATTAATACCACTATACCCAGAACCCCCACTCCCACGCACACACACCATGGTATATGCAACAACGCTCAACAATCACCTGTATGCACCTCAGACACCACCCCTTCCCCCTGCACTGGCTGCCACCACAACCCACCCAATCCTGGAGTTACCACACACCACTGCAGGCCCACACTCCCCCACTCTCCTAGTGCACAACAACCAGTACATTATATGAACATACAAACATTCAAAGAAGACAGCAGAAGAAGGCCACTTGGTCTGTCTAGTCAGCTGATATTGCAGGTTCCACAACTTGTGTTACTGTCCTTGCCCTCCCACACCCATCCTCCCTACCCATGATCCTTACCTTCCCCCATGCCTATCCAAGCCTCTCTCGAAGCTGTCCACTGTCTTCAATATGACCACTTCTTCTGGCAGCACATTCCAAGTGTCCACCATCCTCTCTGTGAAGAAGTACTTCCTGACCTTCCTCAAAAATCTCCCCTCTTCCAGCTTAAGGCTGTGCCCCCTCATGTTATGGTTGCCAGCCAGCTTAAAGAGACCCTCCTTATCAACCTTTTTTATCCCTTTCAAGTACTTGAATGTCCCAATCATGTCCCCGATCTCTGTCCTTTCCTCCAGGGAGTACATGTTCAGTGCCCTCAGCCTCTCCTCATATGCCTTACTCTGCTGACCCACTATCATCAGAGGCATGCACAGAGTCAGTAAACAAGGGGGGTCCAGAATCCCCATAAAAGCTAGGGGGGGGTCTGGGGGAATATAAAATTATATTAAAATTTAGTCGGAGGATGATTTTTAACAGGGAGGGCCGGGGCCAGGTTAGCCCTCCCCTATGCACGCCTATGGCTATCATCTTTGTAGGTCTCCCCTGGACCATCTCCAGAAGGTTAATGTCCTTTATGAGGTGTGAACACCAGTACTGAACTCTATACTCTAGCTGTGGCCTCATCAGTGACTTGAACAAGGGTATTATAACCTCCCCTCTCCTAATATTGATCCCCCTAGCTATTTATCCCAGCATTTGGTCTGCTCTTGCTGCTGCAGTGCTTCAGATCATTGGTGGTCATCACTCCCGGTCCTTTTCCTCCTCTGATGCAGATACCTGGACTCCGCCCAGGTAGTACTCCATCCTAGGATTCTTGACTCCAATGTGCATAACTGCATTTCTTGGCATTGAAACCAAGCAGCCAGATCCCGGACCACCTCCTCAGCTTTTCCAGATCATCCCGTAGGTCCTGTATTCCTTCAGCTGTGTCCACTCTCCCACAGAGCTTGGTGTCATCTGTGAATAGGCACATTTTTCCCTTAATGCCATCCTCAACATCATTGACAAAGACATTGAACAACACCGGCCCCAGCACTGAGCCCTGTTGGACCCCACTGGTGACCTCTCTGGTGGCAGATAACTCTCCCCGACAACCACCCTCTGGGTTCTGTCCCTCAGCCAGTTTTCCACCCATCTGGACATCTTAACCTCAATCCTGAGATTTGCCAACTTTCTGATCGACCTTTTGTGGGGCACAGAGTCAAAGGCCTTGTTGATATCCAAATAGAGGATGTCTACCTCTTGGCTCCTGTGTACTGTCTTACTGACCCAGTCAAAGAAGTCAATCAGATTCGTTTGACACAATCTCCCCTCCATGAACCCATGCTGCCTCATATCCTGGAGACCATGCTCATCTCGATATTTTTACCAACCTTTTCTTAAGTATGGTTTCCATAAGCTTGCACATGATTGAGGTCAGACTGACTGGTCTGTAATGCCCTGGGTCATCTTTGGGACTGCTTTTGTGGAGGGGCTCCACATGTGCTGTTCTCCAGTCCTGTGGTACCATGCCTAACGCTAGTGAACTATTAAATAGGCCTGCCAGTTGTCCTGTCAGTTCTTCAGCCAGTTCCCTTAGTAGCCAAGGCAGATTTATTTTTAAAAAGCACTTTTCAAAAAATCAAAGCGCTTGTACATAAATAATAAAACAAATCATCAAACAAATTAAAACAGCAATGAAATTCATAATGACAGGCAGTTAAATTGAGGAAGAATCTGAAAATGCTAGACTAAAACGGAGACAGGAAAGAAGGGAGGATGAGCCAGGCTAGTTTAGCAGATGGGGGAGAAGGACCAGTCGTGAGCAGTGAGGGGGGGAGTTAGTGAGGTACAGAAGGATACTCGGGAGGAGGAGACAAAGGATCAAGGGAGGGTGGCCAAGATAAATAAGGAGGCGGCACATGGCACCCAGATAGGGGAGGAACAAGGGCAGCTGGGTGGAGGGGCAGTAGAAAGGATGAGGGATATGGAAGGGAAATGGAGGAAAAGGAGCAGTCAGAGTGCTCCTGTTGGGGGATTCTACGATCAGGGGTATCAAATGGGATAGGGAGGGAGAAGGCTGGCCAGTTAGAACAAAATACTTCCCTGGACTAACGGTGCACAGGATCAAGCACGAGGTACATCAGCTGGCAAAGGATTGTGGGGGTTCCCTGGACATACTGGTCCACCTGGGTACAAATGACATTGAGGGAAACGGAGAGCTAGAGATACAGACAAGGTTCAGGGAGCTTGCCAGGGTCTGTCATGACATAGGATGCACAGTTTCCTTCTCAGAAATCCTGCCGGTACCAAAGGCTAGTGGGGAACACAAAAGGAAGATTAGGGAGATAAACCAGTGGCTCAGGGAGTGGTGTGAGGCCAGAGGGTATGGGTTGATGGGGGGGAGACCTGAGAGAATAAGGAGCTGTATGCTAGAGATAGGCTCCATCTCAATTTGGAGGGGAGGGGAATACTTAAGTTGAAAATAGAGGGGTTCATCAGTGAAAAGTGGGGTTTAAACTTGTGAAGGGGAGGGATGGGAGAAAAGGCTGTCGAGGGGGGGGCCGATAAAGGAGGGACTCTGTCTCCACCCCCCTTGGGAGTTGGAGGAATGCGGAAAAAGGCCAACTGGTAAAGTGCAGACCAGGGGAAAACAGAATCCCCATGGGAACACGAGCAGGGGAAATGGAAGTATAGGTAAATGGTGGAAGGTAGTACTGCTAAATGCCAGAAGCTTGGGCAATAAAATGCCTACGCTCCAGGTGATGCTAACTGAGGGAGCGTTGGATGTGGCAGCAGTCACTGAGACCTGGGCCACTGCAGGACACTACTGGGACCTGAACCTGGAGGGTTACACTATGTTCAGAAAGGACAGGGGTGAGGGAAGGGGAGGAGGGGTAGCAATGATAGTCAAAAACTGCATTGGCATAGAGGGAGTAGAGGACGTGGAAGGAACTGTGGAGGCAATTTGGGTCACCTTGATAACAAGGGGGGGCAAGAGAGTTAAAATAGGAGTGATGTATAGACCCCCTGCACTGGTGGAGGAGCTGAAGAAGAGTCTGGTGGCTGATGTTGGGAGACACTGCAGACTGGGCAGGGGAAGGGTGGTGGTGTTGGGGGACTTAAACATGCCAGGAACAGACTGGGAGACCATGACATCCTCGGTGGCCAGGGAACAGAGGTTGTTGGATGTCTTTCAAGACTCATTCCTAACTCAGCAGGTGGGGGGAACCCACCAGGGAGGCACAGATACTGGATGTGGTCCTGGAAGACAGTGACCAGATTGGGGACCTGGAGGTAAGGGACCCATTGGCAGGGAGTGACCATGCCACGGTCTGGTTCTGCCTGGATCTAGGAGGGGTAGAAGGCTGCACAAAGACGGAGGTAACTGACTTCAGGGGGCGGATTTTAAGGAAATGGGCAGGATCCTTAAGGAGCATTTGGATGGGATTGGGTCAGACATGGATGCTGATAGTAGGTGGGAAATCATCAGTAGAGGGGTGCAGGATGCTACCAGTACCTGTGCAAGAATAAGACGAAAATGCGGTAGGGCCCGAAAACCCTGCTGGTCTACCAGGGAGGTCCAGGAGGTGGTGCGGGGAAAGAAGGCAGCCTAGAGACAATTCAAGTGCTCAAGGAGTGAAAGGGATCGAGAGGAGTATGAGCTGATGGCTAGAAGGGCCACTAGGGTGGTGAGGGCAGCTAAAGCAAGGAAGGAGCAGAACATGGCCAGGGAAATTAGGAGAGGGAACAAGGGGGTTCTTTAGATACATTGGGGAAAAATGAAGGGTGAAGGGGCAGATTAGCAGGATTAAAACAGGGGAGAGATGGGCACAAGACCTGGGGGAACAGGCAGAGGTACTAAATGAGTACTTCACCTCAGTTTTCACCAAGGAAAATGGGGGTGTTGCATCATACATGGGAGGAGACAGTGATACTGAGAAGGGGGGGACCCTTACCGATCGGGGTCTGGGGAGGGGGAGGCATCACTGGCAGGAGGAGGAAGGCTAAGCAGGGAGAAGAGGTAGCAGAGGTGGAAATCACAGCAGAGAGAGTGAGGGAAGCCCTCAGGTTCCTTAAGACGGAGAAAGCACCGGGGCCAGATAAATTACATCCCAGAGTGCTGAAGGAACTTGCGGATGTCCTGGTGAAACCCCATGGCAGAGCTTTTCACCATCTCTCTGAGGACAGGGTGGGTGCCCCAGGACTGGAAGGTGGTGCATATAGTGCCTATCCACAAGGGGGGATCAAGGGAGGTGGCAGGGAACTTCAGGCCTGTCAGCCTGACATCGGTGGTGGGCAAGGTGATGGAGGGCATTGTCAAGGAGAGGCTAGGGGGGGACCTGGAAAAGTCTGTGTGCCTGGACGATAGACAGCATGGATTCGTCCGGGGGAAATCGTGTCAGACAAACCTTGTGGAGTTCTATGACTGGGTGACGAGTTCCTTGGACCTGGGTAGACCAGTGGACATCCTCTTTCTAGACTTCAGCAAGGCATTTGACTCTGTTCTTCACATGGGCCTGTTGGATAAGCTGGGAGAAATGGGGGGTGGGGAACCAGATGATCAGATGGATAGGCAATTGGCTCCAGGACCGGACCCAGAGGAACGTAGTTGGTGGATAGTCTCATCCCCAAGGAGGGTCATTAGTGGGGTCCCACAGGGATCAGTCCTTGGGCCCCTCCTGTTCAACGCCTACATCTCTGACATAAGGACAGGTATCAGGAGTGAGATGAGTCTCTTTGCAGATGACTCAAAACTGAGGGCGGTGGTGGATGGGGAGGAGGGGAGGGTGGCCCTACAGGGGGACCTGGAGGCTCTGGAAAGATGGTCTAGAAAGTGGAAGCTAAGGTTCAATGCAGGGAAATGCAAGGTACTGCACCTGGGGGCCATAAACCCAAGCTAAGTGTACACCCTTGGGGGAGAAATGCTACAAGTCTCGATGGCTGAGGGACCTGGGGGTGGTGGTGGATGTCAAGATGAACAACTCGGAGACTTGTAGGAGGGCAGCAGCCAAGGCCAACAGGATGCTGGGATGCATCACTAGGGGGATCACCTCCAGAAGGAGGGAAGTGATACTCCCTCTGTATAACTGCTTGGTGAGGCCGCACCTCGAGTACTCCTTGCAGTTTTGGAGGCCACACTTAAAGAGAGACATTAAATTCCTGGAGAGGGTCCAGAGGAGGGTAGCCAAAATGATTTGGGGTTTGGGGGACAGGACCTATGAGGAGAGGCTTGAAGAGCTAAATATGTACACATTGGAAGAGAGAAGGGACCGGGGGGGACATGATGGAGGTCTTCAGGTACATGAAGGGGGTAAATAGGGGAGGAACAGTCAGGGTGCTTCGAAGGAAGGAGGAGGGGGCCACTAGACGGCATGGGTGGAAGCTGGAGGGGGGAAGATTCAGGGGAGAAAGGAGGAGGTGCTACTTCACTGAGAGGGTGGTGGAGCCATGGAATGCGCTGCCTTTAGATACATTGCTGGGCTGGTGGAGGCAGAGATGGTGGAGGGGTTCAAGAGGGGGTGGGACAGGTACAGGGGAAGGGTTCTGGAAGCAAAATCCAATGCAGCAAGAATATCTGGAACTGGGAAGGGAGAAGCCAGAGAAGGCGAGGGGGGCAGCAAGGTCATCTCCCAGAGTGGGGGCTGACCAAACGAGCAGACGTGAAAGACCGTTAGGCCTATTCTCCTGGCATTTTAGTATGTTAGTAAATAAATATGTTTTAAGCACAGATTTAAAAGGCAGAGGATCCAGCGTGCCTTGACCAGGCCACGGACCCCTCAATTTCTGGAACCTAAACAGTTTTTCAGAAATCCTATATACTGCAAAGTACTAGCCCTGACTTTTGGATTTTGGTACCAGTGGAAGATGAATTTTGCTGAACACATCTATAACTACTGTTTCTCCTTCTGTCTCTCTAGTTAAATTTGTGTGCCAGGGTTTAATAATTTGTTTAATCCTTACAGTCATTTTAAGTTCTGAGTTGACAGTGATTTTTTTAGCCATCCCCCTACCCCCTTCTACACTACTTGTTAAATATACCTAAACCACTCCCCTTTCTGTGCACCTTTCTCCCATTGGCCATCTTACCATACACAAATTTAAAGCTACAGAACACCTTCTAGAGTGTGTTCCTGCCCCAGAGAACAACATCTCTAACTACCCCTTGCCTCACCACTCCCTCCTCTCCCCCTTCATGAGGCAAACCAAGCTAATTCCCTCCAACTACTTTCCATTGTCCCCACTCTCCCTCGGAAAGATGAAGCTGGCACTACCTATATTATATGCCATCTCCCTAACTACTGTGCTGGTATTGACAGACTTCTGTGTGACAGTGCTGGCCTGCGAGCAACAGCGCCTCTCCTTCCTCTCATTCTCCCCTCTCCCCTGTGTCAACCCTCTTCACTCACCACTAGGGAGAAGTCCACCATTGGGTACATCTCTCTCATCTTACTCACTAAAGGAGAATGCCGCCTCCTTGGCCACTACCTGATTAACCTGTCCTGGTCTCCATCTATTCCCTCCTGCCCATACATTCCCCTACTATCACTACTTTCCCTTGCTGGGGACATTGAATGCAACCCTGGCCCAACAAACTCCCATATCACCCCCACCTCCAGCATCTGGACAAACGCCTCTGGTCTTAAAATCGCACATATCAATCTCTGCAGCCTTCCATCTAAATTCACTGACCTTAAGGCTTGGATTGAGCTACACAAGCACCATATTCTAGGACTCACTGAAACATGGCCAAAGCCACACCACACCGAAAACACCTTCAAAATACCTGGCTACTCTTACTTACGCTTCGACAGGCCAGGCAGGAAAATAGGTGGTGGTGTGGCCCTGCTCCTAAGGGAACCCCTCTCAGCTGGCATTGTCCTACACTCTGACCCTTCCTCACCTAGTGAATGGCTACTCTCCGAATTGACCCTAGGATCCTGCAAGAAACTCTATATTGGCTGCTGCTACAACCCCCCCATGAACTGAACCATTGGACTCACCAGCCTCCTCCAAGGCCTGAGCTCTCTAACTCCCCATAGGGAATCTATTCTTCTCGGCGACTTTAATCTGAACTGGCTGAGCTGCCACCAGCCTGACTATGTATCCCTGTTAAAGCAGCACAACCTGGTGCAGGTGATCACTCTTCCCACCAGACTTAATCCACACTCAGCCACCCAGACTCTACTAGACTGGATCCTCATAAACAGGGAGGACCGAGCATTACACGCTGGCACCATGGCTGACTCTGTAAGTGATCATTCACTGACCTATCTCCTCTCATCTTCCAAACTAAAGCACCCCCCCACCCAAATACCTATCTCTAAGAAATTTCAGCTGCCCAGTCTCCACAAATCTCTCGAGGAGGCCCAGTCCTTGGACTGGCCCATTTTTTCCCTTTCCAATGTAGCCATGGCAGTTTCCACATTTACCCAGACTCTACTAACACTCCAGGACCGCTTTTTCCCTGTCACTACCAGATGGGTCAGAGGCAGGTGCTCGCGCTGGGTCTCTAAAGACCTCCTAACCCTTATGAAGGCCAGAGACCATGCCTGGTCCACTTTCAAAGCAACCCCCTCTCCTGCCCTCTGGGATGCTTACAGGCACATGAGGCACAAATGTAAACAGGCCAAATTTTTGAAACAGACCCACTTCTGCAACCTGCAAAAGGCCAACCTTGGAGACCCTAGAAAATTCTGGGACTCAATCAGCTCCCTCCTAAACCCCCACTCCAGCTACACTGCACCACATCTCAACTCCCAGGATGGGCTGCTGACCGGCCCTCATGATGTGGCCAGTGTCTTCAACTGTAAGTTCACCAACTTATCCATGTACCTAAATAAGCTGCCAACTGCCCAACCTCAAAGCCCGGCCCTAATATCTAACACACTGCCATCCTCCTCCAGCTCTGCCACTCACCTGCAAATACCCCCATTCTATTTTAAAGCCCTCTCCATACATGATACAGTGAAGTTACCCAAACATCTACCTAACCACGGCTCCTCCGGATCTGATGGCCTATCTCCAGTCTTTCTTAAATTGATCTCTTCGGCGATTGCCAAGCCACTCACCTTCATCTTTAACCTCCCCCTTTCCACCTCCTCCATGCCTGACCCATGGAAGATAGCTAAGGTTATTCCCATTCTTAAATCAGGTGACCCCAAATCCTCCTGCAATTACCGTCCAATATCCATCCTCCCTCATCTCAGTAAACTACTCGAGAGAGCAGTCCACAATCAGCTCACTGAGTACATAAGCAAATACACCCTCTTATGCAACCAACAGCATGGCTTTTGCAAGAATCATTCCACCACCACTGCCTTCGCTCTACTGACCTACCACATCCTCTCTAACATGGATAATGGTAAAGCCACCGAGGCTGTCTTCATCGACCTCTCAAAGGCTTTTGACATGGTTAACCATGCTCTCCCTACCTCCAAGCTTAGCCTCCTTGGTTTTTCTCAAAGTCACAAGCTGGTTCACTAGCTACCTTACTGATTGCTCACAATTCGTGTGTATTGGTCAAACCTGCTTTCCCACCCTACCTGTCTCTGTGGGGGTCCCTCAAGGCTCAATCCTGGGTCCCCTCCTTTTCTCCTTATTCGTTAATATACTTCCCTTTGACTGCCTCAACTGTAACTCTCTTCTGTATGCTAATGACCTTGTCCTCTTCCACAGTGACAAATCCACGGCCGTAATTTCCTCAGTTCTCTCACACAACTATGCTGCAGCCCACATCTGGTTCTCAAAAAAACTCCTCTTAGTAAATGCCAAAAAAACTAAATCCATGCTGTTTGGATCTAAGCCCTTCCTAGCCAAAACTAAAAGCCACGCACCCTTATGCATTCTCACCCCAGATGGTACAGTCCTGGAGGACGTCAACACCTACAAATACTTAGGAGTGCTGCTCGACCCCTTCCTCACCTTCACTGAGCATGCAAATTCCCTTGTCAGAAGGTTCCATCAAAAGTTAGGTGCCGCCTAGAGATTCAGGCAATACCTTACCACTGAAGCTAGACTAGCCATTGTCCAGGGTAATCTTCTCCCTATTCTTGACTACTGTTCCCCTATTTATGCCAGGATCTCAGCCACTGCTGTGGCTAAACTCTCTGCTACCTATGACAGCGCCTGCCGCTTTTGCTTTATTATTTATTCTCCACTCACCACTGTACCCTCTATAATACCCTTGGATGGTTACCGCTGCAAGCTCACTTTGACCTAGCCTCTGCTGCATGGTGGACAATGTCATCCCATCGGCTCCAGAATCCCCCTAACTGCCCTTCTGAAACCCGAACACTCCTCCACAACCTCCGCTCAAATGGTACTCCCCTCTAGCTGTTCTAGATTATCCACCAACATGGGTAACAGAGCTTGGTCTGCAGCTACCCCCTTGCAGTGGAACAAACTACCGACTGAACTCCGTTCCATTGACACACACTCCAGTTTCAAGTCCCACCTTAAAGTCTGGTTCCTGGAAAACTCATCCTGCCGATGCTCCCAGGGGTCTCACACCAACCCACACTAGTCAACTCCCCAGCCCAGGGGTTACCCACCTACCCACACTAGTCAACTCTCTTGCCTACAACTGTTAGTTTGCATTTTTCACAGTAATGGTTGACTTCCTTGCCTGTATGTATTGTATATACATTTTTTACTGAGTATTCTGTGTATTACTTGCTCATTGGATGATGCAGTCTCACATTGTACACTGTGCCTATGATTTGTTTGTTTGTACCAAGTCTTCTCATGTCTGATATTGAAACCTTGTATTCACTGTTCTCAAATGGACCTATGCATCAAACCTATATACTGTGTCTACTATTGTTGCTTGTATCAAATCTGTTTCATGTGTATTACTGTTACCTTGTACTCCACTGTCACCCTGCGCCATGTGTTATGGCCCGGATCGTGCCTGAAAACAGTCCCTGGGATCAGTGCGCTCACCCGGTTATCAAAGTCATAAATAAAATAAACAGATAAAAAAAAAAGCCTCAGTGGTCAGGCACTCTCTAACCAGACGAGGTAGAGAATTCCACAGGGTTGGGGCCACAAATGAAAATGCTCTGGCCCCTGAGGTCTTTAAGTGGACCCTGGGAACCTCTAGCAATCCATCATCGGTGAAGCGGAGCAGGCGGAGGGGTGGTAGGGACAAAGAAGATCTTACAAATAACTTGGTCCCTGTCCATGAAGGGCCTTATAGGTCAGCAAACCGACCTTGAAGGTGATCCTCCACCACAATGGCAGCCAGCGCAGTCCGTGGAGCACAGGTGAGACATGGCTAGATCTAGATAAGCTAGTCAACAACCTATCCATCTTATTCTGCACCAGCTGCAGGTGGCGGCTGTCCACTCCTGGAAGCCATAGGTAGAGAGCATTGCAGTAATCAAGGCAGCAGCAGGTCACAAAGGCATGGACCAATGTTGGAAGATCATCAGGTGGAATAAGGTGTTTTATCTGGGTGATTTTCCTCAGATGGTAAAATGAGGTCTGTGATTTAAGCGTCAGCCTGCCATCAAGAATAACGCCCAGATTCCACACCCAGGGATGTACTCTGTCTGGGCCTGGTGATTCGTCTTCCTTTAATGCTAGCAGCCCCTCCCTCACACTACCCTCCTGTATCACTACATTTATCCCCTCCCCCCACTCCTCTTCTCCCTTCGCGGAAGTCACTGGTCCATCCTTCTTCCTGGTGAAGATGTAACAGAAGTATTCATTTAGTATCTCTGCTTTTCCCCATATCCTTTCCCCACTTCCCCCTTTTTAAGTCTATCAATCCATCCTTCTTGTCCCTTTTCTCACTTATATAGTGAAAGGTCTTCTCCCCCTTCATAATTCCTTCGCTACTGCAGGTCCTTCTGTGCCTTAGCTCATCGGATTTCCTTACTTGCCTCACTAGCCAACCTTAGGTAATTTTTCTTATCCACCTCTTGCTTGGTCTTCCTGAATTTTCTGTAGTCTAACCTCTTTTCCCTTACTGCCTCGGCAACCCCAGAACTGAACCAGCTGCGTGCTTTGGCCCTTGTGTTCTTCAACCTTAGCCTAACACACTCTTCTGTGGCAACCAGTATTCCTTTCTTAATGATGGACCACCTTTAGTCCACCACCGTATCTGCTCTGATGCCTGCCAGGTAACTCCTTAGCACTTTTCCCATCTTCCTGAAGTCCACCCTCCTAAAATCCAAGATTTTGGTCTTAGTCAGGATGCTTTCCCTGCCCATATCCAAAAGAAACCACACTGTGCAATGGTCACTCCCACTCAGGGGCTCCCTGACTGTTATTTCCTGTGCATGCTCCCCATTTGTAAGCACCAGATCAAGAAGTTCCTCTGTTTTTGTTGGTTCTGTGATGCCCTCAGTCAGGAACCCACTTTGCAGTCCTTCCAGGATCACCTGACTTCTAAAACATGTTGTGGATGGCATATTCCAGTCCACCTCGGGCAAGTTGAAGTCCCCTACAATTACCACCTCTCCTTTCCCTTCAGCTTCCAATATTTGCAAGCTCAGTTCCCTGTTCCTCTCCTCATCCTGGTTGGGTGGTCTGTAAACCACTTCCAACCTCACCTTTCTCCCTCTGTTGGACTGTAACTGAATCCATAATGCATCCACCTTCCCTTCCTCTGATTCCTCCCTCATGCAAGTATTCCCTCAATGATGTAAACTGCCACCCCTCCTCCCTTCACAACCACCCTGTCCCTCCTGTATAGTTTGTATCCAGGGATCGCAAGGTTCCAGTCATGGTGTGGTGTTGCCCAAGTCTCTGTTACTGCCACTACTGTATGTCCATCCTCTTCTCTGCTAATAGTGCCTGCAGGTCGTCCATCTTGTTTCCAAAACTCCAGGCATTCAGACACCACCCTCCACCTAGAATCTGACCTTCCTTCCCTTCCCTCTATTCTTCTCTTCACATTTCTCCCCTCTGTGTGCACCCCCCACCTACCCTTGTTATGTGTTCCTTATACTCTCCAATATTTGCTAACTGTTTTCTTGCCCCTTCCACCTCCTCCTCCCTCCAGACCTCTTCCATTGCTGGGGGGTCATTGACTTCCTCCTCTCAGAGTCTTTGGGCCTGCATGCCTGCTGAAACTGGACAATTGATAGAACTACATGAAACTATCATTAAAGTGACAGTGAAAAACAACAATACTGAATACATTTTATCCTGTGTTTTCTTTATCCAGCTGATTCAAAATAAAAGGATAAAAAAGACCATGGAGAACACAGTATTGCTGACCCAATGGGACACTACATACTGCTCCATGGCATACTAGACCAATCTGAAATACTCTTTGGAAGCATACTGTACATGGGCTGGATCGCCATCACCCAAATGTTTCTCATACCTGGTTACCCTAATTGTCCCTTATGCCCACTTGCCAATTCTCCTGGCAGCAAACTGGAAAGTGACCTTAACGATGGACCTTGGCAGGTCAAATCAGCAATCTGTGTCCCTCTCCCACCCAGCTGGCCTTGAAAGAGCTCTTGGGCCTGTGTGACCCATGAAGAGTTATGCACCCAGGGGAGTGAAAGTATACATTTTATTCCCCAGTACACAAGTCTTATTCCTGCACAGACTTCTTCCTGTTTAGCATTGCCTCCCTGCCCGGAGTAACAGACAGTGGGACAGCGGCATGTGTCCTATCTGATCACTCCCCAGTCTGGATGGAATACACCTCCCTCCCTCCCTAACATTAAGAGAGAGAACACATTTGGAAACTAAATGCCTAACTATTAAAAGATCCCCAGATACTGAATGGTACCAAAACATTCATCAATCAATTCATGGGCCAGGACGAGGGTTCTATCCAAGAATGTGACAAGATTTGGTGCTTCCTTAAGTGCGCCCTAAGAGGGGAGTTTATCTGTATAGCGACCACCAGGAAAAGAAGACATGAGGCCCTACTACAGGCTCTGTTGACCATATAAAGACCCTCTGTTAGACTCCTCCGAGGCCAAGCAAGCCACCTTAGCTAAATTAAGGCACCAATATGTTGACTGTTTAGGAGAGAGGGCTGAATATACTATACTTAAAACTCATTCAACATATGTAGACCAAAGGGATAAGGCAGGTCACCTGTTAGCCATCTGTCTAAGACAACAGGAGGTCTCTAGGCTGATCCAAGCAATCTTATCCCCCACGGATGAGTCCAGTAAGACATCCCCATTAGAAATTGCCCAAGAATTCGAAACATTTTACAGTGAATTATACTCATCCCAAATCAATCTCCCCCTCCCAGGAGATGGCCCAGACATACCTGGACTCAGTTCAGCTACCCTCCTTGACCCAAAAGCACAAGGCACTCCTAGAGTGCCCCATCTCCATCCTGGAAATTCTTGATGCTATAAACTCTCTCCCATCTGATAAAGCCCCAGGACCAGATGGTTATTCCTCTAATTTTTATAATGTTCCAACTAAAGAATTGGCTCCAATTCTCCACCAGTTGTTTTCTTTCTATTGCCAGAAAGGTATTACAGATCACTCCCTGCTGGAGGCACTAATTATTGTCTTACCTAAGCCAGACAAGCCTATTGCTACTGCTCACCAGCTACTGCCGTATTTCCCTCATGAATTATGATATGAAGATATTTGCAAAAGTCCTCTCTTCTAGGATCATGTGAGTATGGGAAGGGTTGATTGGACCGGAACAAGTTGGTTTCATGAAGGGTAGGTCTTCAGCTGATCATCTGAGGAAACTGGCACATGTCGTCTTTGTGTCCGGGGAAGTGAAATTGCCTATGGCCCTGGTCTCCCTAGACAAAGAGAAGGCATCTGACAGGGTTAGATGAGACTTCATGTTTTTGGTACTGAGAATATTTGGTTTCCCAGAAAGTTTTATAAACTGGATATGTTTACACTAACCTGCAAGTGAGGGTGTACTGTAATGGGGTGCTCTCTAAAGGTATCTTCCTCTCTTCAGGCACTTGGCAGGGATGTCCCCATCCCCTCTGCTATGTAATTTATATATGGAACCACTGATTTACCTCCTCAAGACTTCCCCACTAATCACAGGTATTCCTGTTGGAGTCTTCGACCTCAGAATCTCTGTTTATGAAGATGATATTTTGTTGCATCTATCTAAGCTGCATTTCTCCATACCAGAGGTGCTCTGTATCATTACTGAATTTGGGAAATTTTCTGGATACAAGCTCAATGTAGAGAAAATCACTACAATGCCCTTGAATCCTAAAACCATCCCTGCTGACTATGCCTGCCTAGGGCTAACCTGGGTAATGAGTCTGAAATACCATGGCATCCTTTTATATCAGAAACAATCACTCGTGAAACAGCTTAACCTAAATAAAATAGCAGAAACCATTAAGCAAGATCTTGACAGATGGAATCTTTTCTGTCTCTCCCTGCAGGCACAAATTAGTGTAATCAAATGAATGTGCGTCCCTGTATATTTCACTCTTTGAATATTTTAAATTTATTCCTTCCCTGTAACTGGTTTCAGCATCTTCACACATTCATATCATGTTTCATCTGGAAGGATAAAAGCCCTCGTAGGTCCTTTACTATTTTGGGGGCCCCTAAGCACCTAGGGGGACTTAAACTCCCTAATTTTTACAGCTATTTATCTAGTCACCTTTCCAAATATGCAAGATGGTCCACAAATGCTCCAGAATCCCCCTATACTCCAATCTGGTTTCAAATCAAAACACAGCAACCTCAGCTCCTAGGCATAGCCCCAGCCAGTCTCTTTTACATATCTCCTAATAAGCTACCAGTCAGTCTCAAACACAGTAATTAACACTTCTCTTTGGGTCCATAATCAGTTATGCAGAGCCATGCAGTATAACAATTCGCATGATATCTCCCAGCCATTATGGGGGAACCTAAACTTTAAAATAGGGAGTGCAATGCTGTCCCTCCAAAATGTTCCTGAATTGCAAAGAAAACTGGTTTCAGATCTTCTGGTGTGTTGGGGGGAGAGGTAAATCCTAACAGCAGAGATCTATTAACTCCACTTCATCTTCCCACGACAAGCATCTTTCAAATATTCAAGTTAAGGCACTTGTTAATTGCCTGATTTGGGACAAACAATTGGACCATAGACCATAGAGAATTTCTTAACCAAATAACCTCTCTAGCATTGCAACCTCATGCAGTCTCTCAGCTGGTCTCATTACTGTTTGAGCAATTATCCACAAACGCATCAGGTAAATCTGACTACTGGACATCCAAATTTCTCAGTTCTTCCCTTAATTGGGATAAACTCTGGACAGACATGTACCGATTCATATCAAATGACAAGTTATGTCTCACACAGTTCTACATCTTGCATAATATATACTTTATCCCACAACATCTATGCAAGATGGGAAAGCTTCCCATTAATCAATGCTCAAGATGTAGCATGGCAGAGGGGCGCCTTCTTCATATTCTTTGGGAATGCTCCAGAGTCACAACTCTGTGGGAAAAGATTAAAACAGAGTTAGATCCCCTGCTAGGTCTACTAGACTATTTCACCCCTGAAATTTGCATATTGGGTAATGTGACGCATATCCCAGATTTGGAGAGAAGATTCCATATCTCATTAATATCACTATCTGTGAAAAAAATGATTTTACATCACTGGCTTGATCAAGAAGCTCTTACTTACCCAGAATGGTTGAATGAAATCTTGTTTAATCTCAGAGTAAAGAAAACTATTGCTAGTATTAGACACTGTCTCCCAACATACACCAAACAATGGGGTAAGCTGGAAGATCTTCTAATAGCCTGCTCTCCCATCTAAGCGGATGGTACCAAGAAATGTTCTTTAGACCTGTCTCTATCCCAAAAGTCATTTAATCATACTAACAGCAAATATGGGTACAAGGGCATCTTATTAGTTTTTGGTAAAACTTATGGTCTAGCAATGACATCCATATTAATCTGAATTATGTCTCTGTGAGGGGTTGGGGAGGGTGGAGTGGGGAGGACAGGGTGTGTGCATAGGTGTGTTGTATTTTGTATTGTATTGTGATACTGTATTTATTGTGACACTTACTATTATCTTATGCATTCCTGTGTTCTTTTTATCTCAAATGCTGTGTTGATGTATCTATGTATGTTTATGAGACTAAAATAATAAACTACAATAAAAAAAAAGGCCATGGAGCCAAGTGAAGATCAATGATATCCATTCTAATGCTAGTAAGTACTTGGTCGACACTGTCACATGCATTGTGTATTGACTAAAAACAAAAATGTAACCTTTATTTTTACATAGAGACTACAATATACCTTACAGTTTAGTTAACAAATTATTAGATTTGATGTTCCCTTTATCATACAGTATATAGCAGTGTTCTACACCTTAAATGCTTAAAGTTATCTATTACTGTAATTAATCTTGATTTCAAACACTCCCCCCACTTAGTCTTGGATGTGACAAATGAACGAACAGCAAACATGAAGCTTTTTGAATATATTACCTAGACACAAAAAAGCAATAGCAGATACAAAATCAGTCTAAGTAGACGATGTATAAACTACATGCTAACCTGTAAAAATGCAAAAAAAAAGTGTGTCTTACATTAAGTACAACATTACTGATTATTTTTTCTCTGTACTTTTTTCAAACTAGTATTAACCATTGATGCTTACAACAGACCTGGGTGGGAAAGACATGATTTCTGCAAAACAGCACTGCAGCATGCTTACTTCCTAAAATGAAAAAGACCAACACAGCACACAGAGGGACCGATTTTGAAACCATCTGGAATGGTGTACAGTGATTGTGCCAAAAAGGACTGGTACAAGGGGCATCTTGCACCACACCATGCCTCATTCCAGTTTTTTAGATGCACCCTGCACAAACTGGGGAGGGGGTGCCTGTGCTGACTGGGCTTGCACTATCCTTGCAACAAGCACACCGGTATGGAAAGGCAGAGGGTGGCTAGTGCCAGGGCAGTGCTGCTGTATCCCCTTAACTGAAATTCTGCGAACCCCTCCAACAGGCATATGGGCCACCAGAGTAACAGCAGCTAGGAGCTGGTCTAATGGCCCATGTGCCATTCCAGGTTCCATGGCATAGTGGGAGGTGGTCTGTGCCCCCCTTTGTGGCCACTACCAGCAGATCTTTGTTACCCTTCTGCACCCAGCCAAGTGTCCCAACAGTGGTGGAGCCATGGCTAGTGATTTCCAGGGCCTCCTCCCACCACTAGTCACAGTACTGCCGCATCCAGTGACTGACACAGAGGTAGTCGTCGCATTGCCCCATCTGGGGTTCATCGCCACTCCAACCTATCCTGGCCTGCTCTTAACAGGCCTAGATAGCTGTCAGATGCATTGCTGGCAGGTCCCTGCCAAGGCTGCTACTGCTACTGCCCAAAGTTACTGCAGTGTGTGTGGCATTCCTTGCCATGCACCAGTTGTGCAGTGCTCAGGACAGCTTGCAGCAAACTCAAAGGGGTTGGTGCTGGAACTCTGATTTTTGTAAAGATTTGGTGCACAGTCTCCAGTGCACTTAAGTTTGCTGCAGTCGGGACTTTGATGTATGATGCACCGATCAGAGGTTTTTTTTCTAAAATTGGGCCAAGATGTTTCAAAAAAATGTGACTAATGATCTTTGAGATATAAAATAGCATGATCCTAATCCTAATGGGTTTGATGCATTTACTGTAACTACTGATTTCTCTTTAAAACAGTATAGCATACCTCACAAAATTGTGCAACAAGTTTGTTTAACTTGTTAAAGTTATAGATTTTTTGTTTTCTTCTAATAATGTAGTATTATTGTCTACAAAGTTGAACAAATAATGTTATTACTTTAGCAGAACTGCAGGGGGGGGACATAGTCAGTGCCAGCCTGATGCGTGCGCACAATGATGCGTCATGCAAATAGGGTGGACCTGCCGGCACCGGTACAATATTCAAACACAATGCGTGACCAGCACAGATTGTGCATTCCGTTGGAATACAGTATGTGACCCTGGATGTGAGAAGCAGTGCAGGCTGCCACCATGACTGACACATCCCAGGTGTTCCCAGCTGAATATCTCCCAGTGGGAATGTGTAATGCATACCAGTATGCGCTGCATCCCCCACTGGCGATATTCAGCCTAGGCATGCAAATTAGCTCATTGAGCATGCAAGGCACAAAGGGGCCTCAGGCATGCTCTTGTGTTTATTTGCATGCCAGCACTGGGATGAATGTGCTGGTGCAGACCCCACCCCCAAGCTCTGACCCTGATTGCTCCATTGTAGGACCAAAACAGAATGTCCCTGGTAGTATAGTGGCACCTCCCCCACCCATTCCCATCCCCCAAATCTCCCTTGGCATACAGTATGTACAGTCCCTGGTGGTTTAGTGGCACCCCCACCTGTACCCACTCCCCGATCGTGGTGAAACTAATTCAACCCCATCATTTTAATAGTGTAGTGTTCTCCCACTTGCTGCCCAATCCATGTACAACATGGTAACTCTCAGCACAGTCCCGTACTGAAGTGTCCCCCCACCCCACAGCCCCGAGCATTGCTAGACACCCCACCCCCAGCCCTGTACCCACACACAGGACACCCACAAACACACACACGCACACGTATCAACTGTGCAAAGCACTGACTCCTATCCCTTGTCCTTGGTGGCTAGTGGCCCTCCCACCCAGTAGCCAGAATAAATTCCCCCATATACCACCAATCAAAGTAAAATCCCCACCCAAATCCATTTCCATAGTGTAGGATCCCCCTCCCATCCCCTATCCCTGATGTCTAGAATAATATACATATTCTCCAAACATTTCCACAGTGTAGTGACCTCCCACCCCACCCCCTTAGGAAGGGACACCCCACACTCCCCCCAACCCAATCAGAGCCAGTGACTGACTCAGCCTTCTACACACCACCATGGCAAGCTGCTGACTGAACTGTTAATGAACAGGTACTGCACATAGTATGAGCTCATTGTTTCCAGTGAGCACGTACTAAGTACAGTACCCATTCATTGACAGTTCAGTCGGCGGTTAGCCATGGTGGTGTGCGGAAGGTTGAGCCAGTCACCAGCTCTGATTTGGTTGGAGGGAAGTGGGGTGGGGGTGTCCCATCCTGACAGGGTAGGGGTGGGGGCCACTACACTATGGAAATACTTGGGGAATGCATCTATTATTCTAGACATCAGGGATCAGAGCTGGGAGGGGGGACCCTACATTATGAAAATGGGTTCTGGTGGGGATTTTAGTTTGATCAGGGGTGGGGGTGTGGGGAATTATTTCTGGCTACTGAGCGTGGAGCCACTAGCCACCAGGGACAGGGGACAGGGGCCAGTGTGTTGCACCAGTGGGGTGTGTGTGTGTGAGTGTGTGTGTTCCTCTGTGTGGTTATGGGGCTGGGGTGGGGAGTCTGGCAATGCTCAGGGATGTGGGGTGGGGGACACATCAATATGGGACCATGCTGCGGGTGACCATGTTATACAGGGATTCAGCAGTGGGTGGGGGGGCACTGCGCTATGGAAATTTTTGGGGACTGCATCTATGTTTTAGATATCATGGATTGGGGCTGGGAGGATGTACCACTAGACTACTGGGGCTGGCAGGCATCTGTGCACCTGTCCACACCTTCCACACCCTACATGTGGGTGACTGGCCAATTTAGACAGGCTTTTTCAGTCCTTTCTTTGCGCGGCACATGTCTGGCCCTTGGGCGGCACATTCAGTCTGAGTATTCCCATTAGCAGCACATGCATGACCCCATCCCCTGTTTCTGTGCTGTATTGATGGTCTATGCATATCTTTTTTCCCCTGTATCTATGTGCTTTTTTTTGTTTGTTTGAGTTTTAGTCTTCAGTAACTAATTTTTGGTAGGCAGGTAAGGTTTTTAGGAGTACTGGGAAGTTAAGTGATTTGTTCAGATTTACACAGTATGCAAGTGGAGGCTATGAGAATCAAACCCGGGTCTGGTCTGCTGACTGTATCAAGCATGTTAAAAGCTCATTACTCCAAGATCTACGCTATACTGAAAGCAGTGTTTGTCTGTGGTCTGAGAGTGTGGGAGTATTTTTGAATGGGCTGTGATTGTTAGAAGCACTGCGGAACACAGCTGATTATGTTTGGCTGTGCTAATTGTGTTAGTTGCAGCTTGCAGTGAAAAAGAAACTGCTTTGTAAATGAATTTCATTTGAATTTAGGTTTTTTGAAGCTGAGTTTACCACAGAAATGGGTTAGGAGTTTTAGAAGCTTTGGAACACATTTAAGTGTGTTTTTCTATGCTATATGTGTTAGTTGCAGCTTCCAGTGAGAATGAAACTGCTTTGTAAATGAGTTTCATTTGAATTCAGGTTGCCTTTATGCTGAGATTAGCACAGAAATGGCCTAGGAGTGCTGGAAACTTTGGGATACAGGCAAGTGTTTTGCAGTGCTAACAGTGATTTGCAGGCTTCAGTGAGACACACAAACTGATTTTTGAAGCACTTTTATTCAGAATGCTAGCTTGAGTGAGTGAGTGATATCAGCAGAATATATCTCACTCCACTGATGTCATCAGCATTTATCTCACCGCAGTTAGCACTTATCTCTCTGCAGTGAGAATATCTCAATTTATTGCACTGGAATAGCTCTCACTCCCATTGTGCATAGTGTGTGTGTGTGTGTGTGTGTGTGTGTGTGTGTGTGTGTGTGTGTGTGTATAGATATATAGATATATAGATATATAGATATATAGATATATATATATACACACATACTGTACATATATAGTATAACATATATATTATAGTAGAACAGGCTATTTAATTCTGAATTAATTTGTAGTGTTCCCCATCTAATTTTCAGGGAGTTTTTCCACAGTTTACGTTTATGTTATGCAAAAAGGCAGTGCAACTCACAATAAATACTGCAAATTGACAAAACCTGCTGCAATTCATACAAAATCATAGGCACAGGATAAAAAATGGAAAATCAAACTCTTCTGAAATGTTTGTTTATATATTGCTAGTTACTGTTCATATTTGCCCCAAAATGCCATCCACTGCATTTAGAGAGAATGTTCAGCAACCATTTTATTGCTATTTCTCACCTATACCAGTTGCAAT